>CM038469.1:65576377-68533877 GCA_021464415.1 Lonicera japonica | reverse complement strand
TTTTGTTTGATAAAAAATAAATCTACTTTGGTAATAGCAATCACAATTTAGGGTAACAAAAATATCCATTCCAAGTTTCCACCGAATTTTTGACCAAACATTATTTTAAGGGTTGATATATATATTTTTTCTTATTGTAATATGCATAAATACATTCTAAATATAAATGTGATTTAGGGTCTGTCCAACTTAGATTCATATAAATTTAGCTTGTTAAATTCAAAGCATCCCGTGTATAATATTTTTTTCTTTTAAATTCCATAATAATATGTGCCTATCAAGGCCGGCTAAGTTTAGCAATATAATAAATGCGACGTTTTCGAACTTTCATAATTAAACTCTTTTCAATCTTAAATTGTTGTTGTATTTATTATATTTTTAAACTGGTTGAAGTTGAATTTAGCATAGTTAGCCTTAAATCCGATTACTAACCATTACTACACGGGCAGTTCTTTCCAAAATAAGCTTCATTAATTTTTTTTCACGCCAAAAATACGTACATTACTTATTAATTATATCATACGAAAACAGAGAAGATTAATAATTTTTTTTTAAAAAAAAAAGAGTAACAATAGTAATATAAATAATTTTGAGTTAAAACTTGCCAAGTTTTTTCAGCCCAATTCAAAAGAAGGGCCTCATCTGGGCCGTCCACGTACCCTACGGGGTTCCACAATCCTATCGAGTCTCCACCGAATGAAAAAAACAAACCCTAAAACCCTAATTTCCCCTGAAACCTTCTCCACCCTTTCTGCCTCATCACCTCACCTTCTTCTTCATCATCTTCAATCGCTCAAGAAAAAATGGTTAGGAGCCTAAAAAACCCTAAAAAGGCCAAAAGAAAGAACAAGGTCCCATTTTTATCTACTTTATTTTTTTGTTTTTTTTGGGTTAGAGGTATAACAATTTATTAGTACAGTTATATAAACTAGGGTTTTTGTTGTGAAAATTAGGGTTCAAAGAAAGGAGATGGGTCTTCATCTTCGAATTCGATACCTTCGCTACCAGCAAAGGTATGGCAACCAGGAGTGGATCAGCTAGAGGAAGGGGAAGAGCTTCAGTGTGATCCCTCTGCTTACAATTCTCTCCATGCATTTCACCTCGGTTGGCCCTCATTGAGGTAGTACATATATACTATAATTGGAAGCAATATATTTGATATCTAATAATCATTGCTCGCATTATGAAAAGATTTTTAAAACAAAGAATAAGCACGCTAGATGGTATTTGGTCAAGCGGTAATAACATGTTTTCTTTGAGTTTGACGTCATGGGTCAGGTCACTGTTTAATCCTTACTTTTTATTGTAATTTAATTTCCGAAACGTGAAGGGTAATTCTGTAATTTCAAATACCTACAGAGTATATTTTGTAATTTAGGATTACATTGTTTCTGAATTTCATTTTGGTTTATGTTTTATAAAATGAATTTGAATTTGGTTCTTTTGGATATTGGATAGCTTTGATGTGGTGCGTGATTCGCTGGGGTTGGTTCGGACCGAATTTCCACACACTGTTTATTGCGTTGCGGGGACTCAGGTGAGCTTTCAAGTTTGTCAGCTTTTTTTAGCTCTATACATATTTATGGTTCTTTTTTTAAGGGGGTTTATCGATAGTTGTTAGCATGATAATTATTTTTGATTAGACTAATTCTTATTAGGGTGTGTTTGGCAATATAGTTTTAGAATTCTATTAGAATTGAAATTCTATGGTATTACAATTCTAAGAATTGGAATGCCATATAATTAAAATACCATTGTTTGGATATTATATAGTTTTCATTTGGAATTCCATTAGAATTCCAAATTTGATTGTTTGGCAAATTTATAGAATTCATTTGATTTTCAAAAAATTGTTTTTGACTACATTTGAATGCTTTCTCTAAATGCTCTCTAATATAATAAATAAGGCCATTTTTGACAAAACAAATGCATTGTTTTTTATATTTTTTTTGCTCTTCACATATATACATACACACATATTAACAAATCAATATTTTAATTTTAGTTCATATTAAACTAAAATTGAAATTAGATGCAATTTCTAATTCATTCAAAAAATGAAGTTTCTGCACTACTTAATACAACTTTCATGAACAACCTGTAGCATTCCCATGTATCCAGACAAATTAAAAAAACCAAGAAAAATTCCACATATGCTCTAAAAAAAATAAGTTCAAATACATTATACTTAAGTCAACATTAATTAAAATAAACTATCAGAAGTCCAAATTAACTCAAAAAACTCCTTGTAATAACTACTCATATAACATACCACATCTAATTATAACTAGATCATAAGCAAACATTAAAAATCATAAAGTGTAGACTATTCCAATGAAGAAAATATATCAAATAAAGAGAAATATGAACTAATGATTGTCAACATCCAAGATGCATCAATATCCACGGCTTCTTCAGTTCGGCAGGAAGACCAGAAAAAGTATCAAATTTCCTTTGATCATGCATTAAGAGGTCGAGTGATTTCAAGACTTGAGTTTCATCTAAGCCTGTGACCTTTGACACTTCATCTAACACCGCTTGTGTGGTTGGCTTAGACGGTTCAGAATTCAAGAAACGATCAAGAGAATCAGCCATGCGCCCTTAAGACATATACATTGTTTCGGATCCACGTTCTTCTTCTTTTTTTTCCTCGAGACAAAGATGACGCGGATGACTTTCTCTGCCTCTCCGAAGTATTTGTTGCATCATCTTCTAACCCCCTATCACTAGTCCCAAATGTTCTTCCAAGTTATTGGACACTTCATTGTGTTGCCATCTCAATATCAGTTTCAAATGCCGTTTGTGCCCCTTCACCATTGGCACGATCTTGAGCAAAAATAGCACATATATCATCCCAATTATCAATTACAATTTTTCTACGATATGGGACTGCCTTAGCATGTACCTACAATGTAATAATAAGGAAAATATTAACACATTATGAATCGCCAAAAAAATTAAAATAAAATAATCATGTAAAAGAACCTTACTTGCACATATGCATTCCACACTCTTTCCTCCACTTATACCCTACCCTTATCATAGTTCCAGGAAACCAATGTTGATAACATGTTGCTTATGATTCATGATGTTTCTCCCATGTTTTAAGACGTGATTGAATGTTTCCTTTGTAACATAAATGTTTAAGCCCTCCCTCAAAGCATTAATAGCTGCAGTCCATGACACCGCCTTCCATGCAAATTTTCCATCTAACCTATTACCCTGATTTATTTGATCAACGAAGCAAGAGGACAATATTTTATCCATTTGAGGAGTCCATGTAAGGTAGCCTTTTCCTTTGCTACTTCCTTCCCTATTTGAGAGTTAGAATCCATCCTGCACAACTACAAAAGATAGTATACAAAAAACTTTTATACAAGAAATAACATATATACCCAATTTACAAATAATTGATAGCAAATATCCAACTATATTATAATATTTTTTAATATACAAGGGGGAGAGTAACCATATTTGTTGAGTTCACATTTACAAATTTAAAGACAAATTCATACGCTAAGTAAAACAAATGAAAAGATCAAGCATTGTCCTCTAGTTATCTATTTTGGTACTCCAAAAACATTGCTTGTGCTAGCGCTTCCCTTCTTTGTGTCCACTCATTATAGTTTGCACCATCTAATGCGATCTAAGTTTGTTGTAGTTGTACCATTGTGTCCATCCATACATGCACCTCATTGTCCTCTAGATGATCCACATTTTCTTCTATTGGTTGCCCTGAGAGATCATTATCTACCTCTATCAATAATGGATCATTTGGTTGCTCTAGTCGTATGGATTATGGAGGATGGCACAAGCACTTATGATTGCAACTTGAGTTTTCAAGTCAAAGAATGAAGCCGACCTAAGAATAGCCCATCGTTTTTTGAGTAATCCGAATGATCTTTCAATCACATTTATAGCGGTTGAATGACGAAGATTAAATAAACTCCTTATATGTTTGCGGGTATTTCCAACTGCGGACCACTCATTAAGATGATAACGCACACCTCTATAAGGTCCAAAAATCCTGGGCCATTTGTGTATCCCGCATCAACAAGATAGTATTTTCCTACATTATAAGATATTTCAATTAAAAAAAAACACTCTTGGATTAATGAGCTAAAAAAAAAATGTGAACAAAATATAGTATGCACACACCGTTAGGGACAACTAATGGATATTGGTCTAGCTAACGCATCTCGTAGAACTCTACCATCACTGCAGATCCTTCCCAACCAGGTAAAATATATGTGAACCTCATATCTCAAGAACAGACTCCTAATACGTTTGTTGCATTGAAACCCTTCCTAGTACGATATCTTCCTGATGTTCCAATGGAACTGTTATGGGGACATGTGTCCATCTAAAGCTCCAAGGCAACCTTTGAAAAGTAGACATTCGTTAGTCAATTTTGTTTAGTTATATATATAATAATGTATATACACACACTCAAGCAATTAGTATAAATGAATTCAGTACCTCAAACCATTCCCATTTTTCACTCTTCAAAACCTTCAACTTCTTTTTCTGGTTGGACTAATAATCTTTCCCTAATTTGATTTATAGCCCGTAGAACTGCATTGAAATGTCGACTAACTGTCTCCCAGCAGAACGCATGAATTGAAACTTCACAACCCGATTCTTTAAGTTATGAGCAAGGACGTATAGAAACATTGCCACTGCTTCTTCAATTGAAACATAACATGTTTCACGTAACAACCCATTTTCAGGCAATTTTCGGCATAGACTATTAAATGCATCTTTACTTAGTCGTAGTTGTTCTTTACAAGCTCTCTCGCTCCCATAATAAAGTCGTCTTAAATATTAACTCCCCTCGCACCTCTTAAAATCTTCAGAAGGCTCCTTCACCAAATGTCTTTCTTGCCACCACACCGCTATTGCTACCGATATGACTATATTATATCCCACAATAATCTTCCGTTTTTTTGTTATTTCCTCATTTTCAGCATTAGTCAAACGACGGGTAACAAACGAACTATGATTCATGTTCTAATCGAAGTAATTCAAATCTGGATGATCACATGGATTATGTTAAAATTAGTATTTTTTTATAAATTACTAACATCAAAGATAAGAAATTAATAGCAAGAAAGCAACTTCCTCCTAACCACTGTGCTATGAATGGGTAAAAAAATTCAACGAGAGTGCAATGCATTACTGAGAGATCGGTGCAAGTCTGCCTCCCAAACCCAGAAGTCAAAGGTAGCATATCAGAATGTCAGATAACAGGTAGCATATTCAGAAAGAAATTACAACACAGAGACCAATGCAGCTCTTAACATAGTAATTAAAAAAACCAAAACCTGATTTACATGCAAAGTAACCCGAGAATGTTACTCAAATCTGCGGTATAAATAGTTTCATCACTTGGAAAACAGCTCTTGAGGGCATTGTAGCTTACCTGTTGATTTCTTCAAATGCTAGCATGCCAAAGTTCCCAACAGGTGTTTATCTAGTGGTCAGTGGTTTAAGCGTAACTTCAGCAACTCAAATGTAGCAAGCATGTGGTACTAACACCTATAAGGGTTAATCTAAAAACCAAAATAATCCTCAACCCACAACTATCCTACGGATAAATGAGTGAAATCTTTGCATTCAAAACGGCTCATCTTATGGAAGGAAGTACCACACTATTATAGTTGTTCGTGATTCTTTAGGTTTCTCCGTTTAATATTTCCTGCCTGATGTTTTCTTCCTGGATGATATGAATTATTTTTAACTTAATTTACTATTAAAGATTACCCTAGAACTCCTATAATTTCTACTTTCGAGGTGTCACCTACAGAACACCTTTCGGGGCAGCCCTCAATGAACACAGTGAGGAAATCTAATACATACACTAATACATACATACATACATACATACATACATACTTCCAAAAGCTTAAAATATAATATTCTAGTTCCTCAATATAGTAATTTGTTACCAATCAAACACTAAACCCATCAATTCTTTAACACCCAAAAGATAGAAAAACATACCAAAGCTTAGTCAAGCAAAACATCAAACACTTGGAATGCACAATATATAAACAGGAGCTTTAAAACATAATAAAACCAAATACAAGTGTGTCACAAATTAAGCGATAACAAATTTAAATGCCTTGTATTTGGTTCCATTTTTTTTTTTTTTAAAATCATAAATTAAATTTTCCTTTATACATGGCTGAGAGAGAGAGAACACGAGGTGGACTCACCAGGAGATGCCTTTGAAATTGTTGCTGGAAAGGACAAATCACCGGTGTGATTGTATCTCGAAGAAGAGGTGAAAAGGAGGTAAAGAAACCCTAGCTATTGGTGAAAACGAGGAAAAAAACCCTAGCCATTGGAGTAGAGACGGTGCAGTGCAAAGAAACCTACTGTGGAGGAGAGGGAGATCGACGAAAGAGAAGGTAAGATCGACGAGAGCTGTCGTCGTCTTTTTTTTTTGTTTCGTTTTGTGGAATTGAACGGGATTTGGTTTTGGAAAACATAAGTCAAGGCGTAGAATTCGGTCCTTCAATTATTTATGGTTTTAGAATTCAAGTTGAATTCTATTTTTAGACATTTTGTGACATCCAAACACTAGAATTAGAAAACCATGCCTCAATTCCAATTCTATCCTATGGAATTGGGGTATCCAAACACACCCTTAATGTAATTTGATTAGAATTCTGTTTTTTTAAAAAACTAAAATGCTACCTTGCTCTATTCATGGGAATTTCTTGAATCATTGGGGCCAATGTCTAGGGACCATATCTCCTTTACTCTCTAATGTTGAATGCTGAACATGTTGTTGCCTCTTAATGCCAATTAGAGGTAAAAAAAAGACACCATTATAGAAGTTTTGAGTCTCTTGACGTTGTAATTAGTATCTTATAATGTCTATGGTTGAGGTTCTTACGTTATGCCTGAATTATATGGTTCCTCAAGTTTGTAGTTTGTTTAATCACAAATGGGTCCCATCACTTGAAGGCGTGAAGCTAATACCCTGATAATTCAGTTGCATAGAAAAAGGAACATCTCAGCTCTCTTAACGTGGCAAGCAATCTTTAAATTTTATCATCTCTCTTGATCTTGTCGGGTTCAAATTTTACCCATTATTTATTGCTAGCTAACCATTTGTTTTTGACAGGCAGAGAAAGCTTCTTGGAACTCTATTGGAATATTTAAATTATCTAATATTTCTGGGAAAAGTCGCGAATTAGTGCCAAAAAATGCTTCTAATGACACGGATATGGATAGTGAAAGTAGCGATAGTGATGAAGATGGTGGAGAAGACGGTGGATCCGGGGCACCAGTTTTGCAGGCAATCTTTTGCTTCTGCCTAATTATGCGTATTTATAATTTAACATTTCAATTGTTTTGTAATAAACATTCATAATTTTGACTGTTCGTACCTAATTTATTTTGTATAATTTTGGTCTGATATATTTACAGATTCGCAAGGTGTTTCATGAAGGATGTGTTAATAGAATACGATCGATGACACAAAATCCTCACATATGTGCGTCTTGGGCAGATACCGGTCATGTGCAGGTTAGGCTTGTGTCAATGAAAAAATTGGAGCTTTTCTTCATCCCATGCTTTGGACTTTTTTTTATTTTACATGATGTTGAAAGTGTGACAGATTTCAATATCCCTTTTAAGACAAGCAAAATTGATAAGTCAGTTGTATTTGTTGCATTGTGTGGTCTAATTTATCAAATTATTACCTCAAATTGATAGGTCCACATTGACTTTGGTACTTTTTAAGGAAACACAAATTCCACCTCAACGATTAAGGTTACAACTTATTTTCTTCTATTATGAGATTTTCATTGATTTTGTCCAAAGAAGGAAAGTGGAACTATCACTTTGAGACAGAAGGAGTATGATAACATTAAGTATATGAACTGAGCAACTTGGGTCTTCTTGGTTAAAAATTACGGAGAAGATTTTTGTCGTTTTTAGTGGTTAGATGGCAATAATATGTATGCTTTGTTTCTTAGTCTCTGAGGCATGTTTAAAGATATGTCGCCTTGCTGGTTGAATCTTGTCCATAGTGCTTTCTGTAAACCTTCTTAGATCCGTTGCAAATCTTCTTCTTTCTTTTTTCCCCCTTTTTTAAAAAAAATAATTTGCCGGACAAGTTCTTTTCTTTCTCAAGAAAAGAAGGGAAACCGACCTGTGAATATTATTTAATAACAAACACTAAATGGGAAATTACCACATCCATGAACTTAAGCCTCTCTTCTATTTCTACAAATATTTCAAGCTTTAGACAAGGGAAAGCTGCTGTGCAAGGTTTCATTAGTTGGGGTGATAAAATGGTTACACTTGGAGGCTACCTCAATCCCTCGTCTGTTAAGGACATCATCGTGGGGAAGCCTTTGTTGCACTAATATCGATGTCACTCAGATAAATGATAATATAGCCTTCAAAGAGCTTGATCCATTTCAATGCCTAACAAAGTCTAACCCATTGACAACTATGCAGGTATGGGATTTCAGCTCTCATCTAAATGCTTTGGCAGAATCAGAAACCGATGTTAGCCGAGGAGCTTCAGCAGTTACTAATCAGGCTCCTCTAGTTAAGTTTGGTGGGCACAAAGATGAAGGTTATGCACTAGATTGGAGCCCTCTTGTAGCCGGGAGGCTTGTATCAGGTACCGGTTAACAAAATCAATTAGTTTTTTTCCTTACTTTGCCCCCCATTTTATATGTGAAATTATGCTTAGCCCCTTGTTTTCATTGAAACTGGGGGTTAATTCAAGGGATTAAGTTAAAAAAAAGTTGGACATTGCCCCCCATTGTTACGTAATTCTTTGTGATTTCCCCACATGCAGGGGGACAAGGTACAATTTATTATGAAAACTGGGGGGCAAACTAGAAACAAAGGCAAAGTTGTGTGTGCGTGTTTTTTTTTTCCTTAAAAAAAAAAACTTTATTTTTTTGTTGAATGAACTTGTCCAAGAATTTTCAAATTGTTGCTATGTGATCATAAATTTTAAATTAATCTAAGTTGTCATTCATCTTGAAAGGGGACTGCAAGAATTGTATTCATTTATGGGAACCAGCATCCGGTTCAACATGGAATGTTGATAGTAATCCTTTTGTTGGACATACAGCCAGTGTTGAAGATCTACAAGTAAGTGTCAAATTTTATCCTGGTCCCATTTTGATGTAAATGGTTTGTTTCCAAGGAATTAAATTATTCGGTCATACTTGTATATATATGTGCAGTGGAGCCCTACAGAACCGTTCGTGTTTGCCTCCTGCTCTGTGGATGGAAATATTGCAATTTGGGATACCCGTTTGGGGAAATCTTCAGCAACTTCTATAAAAGCACACTCTGCAGATGTTAACGTTATCTCATGGAACAGGTTTGAATTTTTTTCCTATACCAAATTGCCTCTTCTCCCATATGTGAATTGAAGAGCTTTTCTTTTCTTCTTCTTTTTTTTTTTTAATAACTTTGCCCCTGCCCCCCCACAACAAATTTTATATGCAAAATTAGACTTGTCCCCCTGTTTTAATATCGACTTATCCCCCTGCATGCGTGGGAATCTCACATATTTACATAAAATGAGAGGTTACGTAAAAGGATTATGTTATACTAATTAGACGTTGCTCCCTATTTTTACGCAGTTCTTTGAGACTCCACCTGATGCAGGGGGGAAGGTCTAATGATTATGAACATAGGGGGCAGAGACAAAAAAATCCCTGAATTGAATCCTACCCAGAAATGAGACGCAAACAAGAGGACTTGGAATTATCAGTTAACACGTTAGGGACACTAACACAAATCGGTGACACAAACCTGAAATAGAAACCTGATTAGACACCGCCCTTAACATGAACCTAAAATGAGACAATGCGATAATGAAAACACAAAAGAATGTTGCGAAGTCTAAATTGAATGACCTATACTTAGTGATTCTTTCCTTTTATCTCATTAGGCTGGCTAGCTGTATGTTGGCGTCTGGAAGTGATGATGGGACATTTTCTATCCGGGATCTTAGACTGCTCAAGGTATGCCCTCACCCCCCCCACCCCATGTGTGCACACAAATCAGAACAGAGGAAGAAGTGACCGAGTAATTGTGGTGCCCGTTTTCTTTCCTTTTGGTTTCAACATATTCTTGTACTAGTAATGTAAGAAATGGGAGGGGGAGGGGGAGGGGGGCTGGGTTGTGTTTCTTACATATTATTGTTGACATTGTTATTGCCTAAAGTGCTCATTTGTAACTGTGCATTTTGTTTAACAGGACGGAGACCCTGTAGTTGCACACTTTGAATACCATAAACACCCAATTACATCCATTGAATGGAGTCCACACGAAGCTTCCACCCTAGCAGTGACATCCTCCGACAATCAACTAACGTAAGCGTTCTTCAAAGGCAACACATATAACCGATATAGAAGTTTTCATTGCTCTTTGTGCGCGCGCGTGCACATTTGTGTGTGTCCCAGGATGGTGTTCGTGGGCGTTCTAGCTAATGTGTTTGTGTGGACTATTTTTTACAGAATATGGGACCTTTCTTTAGAAAGAGACGAGGAAGAGGAGGCCGAGTTCAAAGCTAAAACAAAAGAGGAAGTCAATGCCCCTACCGATTTGCCGCCACAGCTTTTATTTGTTCATCAGGTTTGTATATGTATATATATCTCGTAACCAAATGGTTAAAAAGTGCTGAAAGACAATAGTTAAAAGGGGTTAGCCTTAGTTTATTCTCTGTACTTACTAGTGCTTGATTTAACTTAAAACAGGGTCAAAAGGACTTGAAAGAGTTGCACTGGCATTCACAAATCCCAGGAATGATCATATCTACTGCCGCTGATGGTTTTAACACCCTCATGCCTTCTAATATCGAAACTGCCCTTCCTACTGCTGCTGCAACTGAAGCTTGAAGCTTTCAACATATATATATATATATATATATATTATATGCACGTTATTGAAAGAAAAGGTGACCTGGTGAGCAAGGGCTCTTATTTGTTGGGAATGTTATTAAGATGGGCATGGATCTGCAAGTTGTGCATTCAAACATTTTGGGACCTGGCAGCTCTTCTATTCATTTCACATTATCAATTTCCGTTCATGTTTTGGTCTGAGTTGGGTCAATTTTGGTTTTCTTAATATTTTTGTAGGCGTGGCTTTTTAGGGTATAAAGTGCATATTAGTCATAATTTTCTTTGAGATTTATAGTAAATGTTCATCCCTTTCCCTAGAGCAAATCTATTTCACCTTTTAGCTGTTTGGCTTTTTTTTTTTTTTTTTTTTTTTAGCACTCGTGAAAACGAATAAGATAGATAAGGGCTAGAAAGGCCAGCCCCTAGGCTTATAAAAGTAGAAAAGATGGGTAAAACTAAGCCTAACAGCAAAGTTCAGTAAGCAATACGTGAGAAAAGAAAATTGCATAAGGAAATTGGGCAATACTATTAAAGTTGCAAGGAGAGCCCAGAAAATTAGATTGTTCGATTGAGCAAAATAGTAGCTTCAGCTTCGTTCTTGTAAATATGCTCGGGATGGTAGAGGGTGAGCACTTGATTAATAATATCCTTTGGGCATGCGTTCACTTTTTTGCACCAATTCTTGCAACGCTTGGAGCCTGACTAATAAAATCCTTGAACACCGGCCTTCAATTCATCATCCATCTGGAGGCTGGATCCACATGATCATTGAATAATAAAATCCTTTCTGTAAGAAAAATTACCAACTTTATCCTTAGTACAAGTATAATATTCAGTTATTTATTACAGAGAAAATTTTGTTCCAAAATAAAGACCGGCCTTCGAAAGCACCTTTTTACAAATGGGTCGAACCTCATTACGTCAAAGTGTTTTTGCATGATCTCTCTGTATTCATTTTGGCTTTAATATACCTATTTATTAGACCTAGTAAATGCCATGTGATCTAAATAAATTTTAATCACGTATCATATTATATATAATCATATAGTAAAACTCTCTTCTTTTACTATAAATAAAATGTTAAATGTCCCTCATTATTGCATCATTAAAATTAATGTATTCACGCTATTCTTTTATGCTTATTATGTATATTTAACAGAGTATATGTTAAAGCCTTTGTTTAAATCAATTGAAATACCAATAATTTTTTTTGGTTTTTCTCTCTAAAATGACTTTTACAAATATGCGTGTATATATATATTCTCATGTCTACATATATGAAAACTTTTTCATGTTTTTGAGACTGTTGTTGCAATTTTTAGTTGTTATTAAGTTTTAGTCCTAAACAATTATTTTAGGATAACTGGGAATTTTGGTGTAGTTTCTCGCTTCCTAATAAAATTGACTTCAAGTTGTTACTTGTCAAATCCATAAATCACGTAAATGATCTAAGTTCGTGCTATTTCTATTTAACAGTATTTGGTTATATATATGCTAAGGGGAGTTGATTTTGAGTTAGTAAGGATTAAAATAACTCGCTTGTAAGGCTTAGATTTAAATTTTATCAATATCTTTTAATGGGTGGTCTAAGCATTCATCGAATCTTGTAGCAATTGCGGGAATAGAAATTCATGGTAGGGAGGGTACTTGTGAAAAAAAAAATTAAACATAAGTATAATGAAAACCTAATTATTTTATTTAGTATTTTATGAATGGGTAATGATATAAGCGCTCTACAAAAAGTAATTTAGCATTCTAAAATCATTTTTAGTGACCAAAGTGTTCTAAAATATCAATATAAAGTGTTATTAAAGACGATTTCAGAGTATTAGAATATTTTTGTAAAGTGTTAATGTCATTACCGTTTACGAATTAAATAAAATTTATAGCTTTTAGTATAAATATTGACACTCTAAATAATTCATTTAACATTTTAAAGTTCGTCACAAATGTATATAAAAAAAGTGTCCTTGAGAATACAAAAAAAACAAAGATAATAGTGGACGGCTAGATGACTAGATCACTCATTTGGAATTAAACACTAAAATAGATATGTATTACATTCAAATGAATTGACCCACAAATAAGAAAAAGGAGAAAAAAATAATAGGGTGTTGTGGAGGAGGCTTGAACCAACTGGGCTACCGCATAAACTATTTTATGTTTGCACGAGATATTAAAAAATACGACTTGTTTAAAAAAGTTTTTTATAAAAAATTAAAGAATAATATTTTTGTAAATTAAGGTCTTATATTTGACTAAACTCTAAAAAAAGTATAAAGTTAACATTTTCGTATATTTTTAAATTATATTTTTTTTTATAGAATCATGCAAAATTAAGTTTACACTAAGTGTTTTTTAGGATATTATTATAAATAAGTGTTTAATTAACAATGTTTTAAATTAATTTTAACAAATTAGATATTCAAAACATATTTATTAATAAAATGCACATAATAATTTTTTTAGTTAGACAAAGTTAAGTTCACACTCCTTATTTTTTAAAACATTACTATGTATTTGTGTTTATTTGACGTTATTTTAAAGTTTTATAAATGAAACGTAAGAATATACTTATTAAAAATACATAAACACATTATGCAAAATAAATTTGCATTAAATATTTTTTATTGCAAAGTTAAATTTTCACAAACACAATTTTATACAAAATTAAATTTGTACTCGGTCAAAATCCTTATTTTAAAACAAAATTGATAAACAATCAATTATTTCAAAACAATAATAATATCTAAGCCTTTATTTCTAAAAATACTATTTGTAACATTATCACGCAAAACTTTTTACCTCATTTTCGGTCTTAAAACCATATCCTACGATTCTAGCTCCGTTATCAAATCAGAAACAATTTTACAAGCCACCACAAAATCCATATAACATGTGATGCCCCGGATTTTACACGTATTTTTTTAAAAAAAAAATAAAAAGTTCCACAAGTCCTTGCTTTAGACAATTCTACGTACTTTCTCATCTTATTTTCAAAGAACATAAGGAGGTACACTCCGCATTCCAAGTAAATTGCAATATTAAAGGAAGAACATGCATATGTATCACATGTTAATAAATAACAAATGTTGAACGTTACAACATATGGCATACCCTACCCGTCCTGTTACCAAAATTTTCGGCCTTTCTCCTTCTCAAACTTTTCTAGCCCGACCGTGCATCTTAAACCCCTTTGCCCCAACTCAAGATCCTATAATAACTACCACCAACAGTCAACTTTCTGCCTTAGTTAGGTTTGAGATGGGAAGAGGAGGGGTCCAAAGTTCAATTCTCATTGTTGGAAAAAATAAAAAAATTTACACAACTGAGTAGAAGAATAAAAATTAGCTCAAATAAAAATCGACCGCGTGCGCACATCCATTGAAGTGCGCATTCAGTGGTGTGCAACTGCACTGCCCGGCCATCTCTAAGAATTGACAGGCTTGCCCTTTAGTTTAGGGAATGGTTCTTGTTTGCTCAGAACCCCAACTTTGCTCTTGTGAGCAAAGTACCCCTTTACCAGGTTCTTGTGTATTAAAATGGCCATTATGCACTCCACCTGCACCCAAGAAAAGGTGTAAGTTTTAAAAATCAAATCATTTTGGTTTAAACCATAATAAATATGGAGCTACTGAAGTACATAAAGAAGGTAATTTATTAAAGTTTTATTTCACATATTTGCACTTAGAGCTATCATTCTTTATCATACTTTAGTGTTACTCAAACTACAAATTTACATAAATATAAAAAATCACTGTATTCTTGCCGTATCCCCCTATTTTCTTTTAGATCCTCTTATCATCATTCCTGTATGGCTATATCCATATCCATGCAACACAATTTACAATTTTTTTACTCCCTCTGTGGGAAGAGTTTTAAATTTTTTAAGAAAGCACTAATTTCATTACAATCCATGGTTTAGAACAAAAGTTGTTTCCTATCATGAGTTTTGGTACATTGATTATGTCCTGGAAAGGGAAGTGGACACGTAATTTGGGACATCCCAAAAGGGAGTAGTGGAGTCCTACTTTGGGATGGAGGGAGTATACGAAAAGTAGAAATAGTGATCTCAATGCAAAAAGTTAAGTACCTCATCGACATCCATGTCCATCCCAAGCCATTTTAATGCTTTAACAATTACTTCCAACTTCACCTGGTGTGCTTTACTTGGGTCCTTGTCCTTTTGGATGATGTAGCTGCCAGGTCATCATTATAAGATATAATAACTGTTCTCATTCTTTCTTCTCTTTTTAAGTGTATCAATAATTGTTATATTGTAGCCATATTAACACGAAAACTTACATTTTCTTTACCAATCTTTGGTAAACTTGAAGCTCTAGCTTTTCGAGGACAAGATAAACACCTGATCTCAAGAACCTGGTGATACACAGAATGGGCTCAAGTCCCCACAATGAAACTATCGCAATGGTTCATTAAAAACGAGATCTAAATAAATTAAGTGTAAAAAACACACCGGTCTTCGTGCTCCTGTAGAGCTTGTCGAAGTAGTCGGAGGTCACCTCTTCTCATGGCTAGCACAACATTACTATACTAAAAAAAAAAAAGAAAAAAAAAAGTGAATACTTTTGAGTAAAATACAAACATGTGCACAATTTGCGCCTTTCTGACTTAGAATGATGTGCGTTACACATTTAGGTCTTGTTTTAATTAACTTAGAAAATACCATTACCGCATAATCCAGCGCAGAATACTAAGCATTATCTTTTATCATGTTTAAAGTACAAAAATAAAGCAGGAAACTTATCAAGTGTGTGGTGAACTATGAAGCACGGATGTGGGTGCGAAATTCGAGTGCAACTTGATTTGGGTGCGGCAATTTGAGAATTTTCCAAAAAAAAAATGAAAGGATGGAGGTGCGGGGAATAATAAAATAATAATATAAATTACATTAATTAATTATATTTCATGTTTGAGAATTACCTAGTCACAGTGAAATAGAAAATTTAGGGTTCCATATTGACAAGAAATTTAGGTTTTCCATAGTGATGACAAGAAAATTAGGGTTGCATAGTAGTGACTAGAAAACAAGGGTTCATAGTGGTAAGAAGAAATTTGATGGAGATGAAACTTGAAGTAAAAATCGATCTTGTTTGGAGAACTTCTATCGTCATTTTCATATATGTTAAAACAACTCCTTTTTTCTTTTACTTTTCTTTTTTAACAAATAAAAAGTCAATTTAAATTTTTAAAATAGGGAAATTGGACTCTTTTCGAATCCTTCCCGAGTTCCAAACGAATCCCTGAAGAATCCTTGCCAAATCGGAAATTAACATAAATAATTAATTCCGACTCGCACCCGACTGGACTCGGCAACCCTTCGAAAGAATACGTGCTTCATAGGTGGTGAATAAACAATAACAATATTTCTTTTAGGGCTTTTTTGACTTTGCCTCCCACTTTATACGTGATGTGAAATTAGATTTACCCCTTGTTTTCACAATCATTAGACTTTCCCCCTGCATGTGTGGAAATCTTAAAAAATTACATAAAAATGGGGGTAATGTCTAATTTTCTTAAAGTAAATCCTTTGACTAACCCCCCCCCCCCCCCCCCAATTTTTACGGAATTCTTTGAGAATGCAGGGGACAAACTTTAAGAAAAATGGTCTACTCCTTGAACACCCATCTTCTTATGTAAAAGATGAAAAATAAGTCCAATCATATAAACGGTGTAAAGCATCTTAGCTAAAAGATCAAGTTGTTACACAGTAGATAAACAATGTATTTAAAGATTCAGGGGCCACTCCACATATTGTCAATCGGTTATGGTTATCTATTGGGCTGTTTCCAAACTGTATAAAAAATAGATACTCTATTTTGCAATCTTTGGAGTCTATTGTCTTATGAGGTCTTAACTCCCATATCTTGTAAGGTTTTTAGGTAAGCTAGTTCAAATCCTGCAATCATCTAGTTTTGTTGGGGTGGGGGGTTACAGCTTGAGGAGGGCTGTATTGTGAAGCCTACCTCTTAGAAGTAATTAAATGCTGAACAGCATTAAGACAAATTACAATTTGAAAAAAGAAAGGAAAGGACCAAAGGCACAACAATTTAAGCACCATCAGTTAAAGTCATTAACAGAGGTTACAAAAAAGGTTTAAAAATATTTAAGGTAATGAAAGAGAATAAAAAAACTATATACCTCAAGCAGGTTATACTTCTCCAACAGTGAATTTTTAGGTAAGATGCCTATTGAAAGCTTCACAGGTATCAGATATTTCAGGATCATCCTATTGCAATTCACACAGAGAAAACACATTTTTAAGAACGTGTCCAGAGAAGATATTTAACCAAAATCCTAGAAAATACAAATCATCAATGGTCATTTATTCTTCACACTGTCTGTTAAAAGCTATCCAACGAGAAAGTAATATATATTATATTGAGTGAGATACAAAAGCCAAACGTATGGAAAGAAACCTCTCTTCATATATAAAACCTTGGAAAATGATTCCCCCCCCAACCCCACAAACAATTTCACCAAATAACTTATTTCTGTTTCCAACTTCTAATAAAAATTAATACTGTTTTCAATCATTTTCCAAATTCTTTTTATGGAACACACCCTTATTTATGTTATTGATAACTCTATCAGCAACTTAATCATAACAAACAAAATAAAATGGAAACCCAACAAAAGAAACAACCAACTAGCAGTATTCATAAACAAACTGAAACATAAGCACTTAGGATACACCAACTTATTTGAAAATTGTTGAAGAGTATAATATACATTGTTGGCCCACTATTTAACAGCTTAAGCTTTTAGGAAAGATGGCTCCTAACATGGTATCAGAGCTCAGGTTCTGCAAGGTCTTGGGTTCGAATCCTCCCGCTTGCATTTGTTTCCCCCTTTGTGTTTGTGCAGTATGCACCTTTGGTTTGGCTTTTGGTTTCATTTGTCTATCCACGTGCAAGTGGCTCGCACGTGAGGGGGAGTGTTGAAGAGTATGATATACATTGTTGGCCCACTACTTAACAGCTTAAGCTTTTAGGAAAGATGGCTCCTAACAAAAATAAAGTGTATTCATTCTGCAGAACGACAGATGCAACGAGTGTACACCATAGAAAGCACAGGTGAGTTTGGTCAATCAAAAATGACACGGGTTATAATATATCACAACATAATTGATTTAGTAGATTGTTGCCCAGTACTTGAAATCCACCCACATATCTCACACAGGAATTCCACAATTCCATTAGCCTGTAGATGCAAAAACAATAAAAAATTAAGCAGCAAGAACAACAGGATCGAACCTTATGTTTGCTTCACTACTAGAGTCGCAATATTGTAAGGCGTAAGATAACTTGTGATCAGCCTGCAGGAAACAAGGGCGTCTGTGAAAACGAAGCCAATTAAGTAACTCGGAAATTTACCTGACATTTTCCACAAGTGTAGACAAAATGACAGAAAGCAAATATCACTGAAGTTCAAGAATGTCTCAAAATGATCACATATCATAATTCACTAATGGTTAGCGTCCCAATTTTAATATGGCCCCAATTTCTCGTCCATGGATAATTGGATATATAAATATAAATCCCTATATATAAGCACAATTGTAATTTTTTGAATTTTCAATAACTGAGATCGAAAGGTGAAGATAACGCTTCAAGTTCAAGCCCCTGCTAGCTAAAACCTTCGATAATTCTAGAGGGACTATGCATTGCAACTCAAAAGGGTGATTCAGATGATGTGGCACCAATGCATTGGTCAGTGATGAAGTGATAAGAGTGTGTCCCACCCACCAATTAATGAACTTATAACACATCATCTGAGCCACTTTTTTGAGTCCCAATATTTGATCCCCTTAGAATATGCTAAAACTTCTAGAGAGCTGATGCCACAACCCCAAATGGGCTAGCATGTTTTCTCCATAAAAGAGCAGTTTTTCCAACCCATGGGACATGGACTTCGGTTTTGTGAAGTTTGCTCGAGTATAATTACAATGAATTAAGTAAATACACAAAGTTCCTCCAATATTACAAGCAGTTAAAAAGCCATGGACTGTGCCGACTCAAGCACGTGCCGACTCAAATGGATATAGTGGAGTACAATTTCAAGTTTAGAGACACAAATGTAATATAACTAACATAAAATAAAATTTAAGATAACTTACAGCTGGAAAATTTTCATTGAACACTTCCAAGCGACCAGTGTAATACATATAGGTCACCTGTGATATCATTCCATTACAGAGTCAACCATTTAATAAACTAGTCTTAGTGATCAAAGATGTTGTCTTCAACCAGTGAAGTCAATATTTACCTTATCCCTTATAGGAAATTCCTCGAAATCAAATATACGAGCAGTTTCAATGCTTCTTATAACACTTCGACAAAGGTGAACTGTTCCAAGCTGCAAAAGTAGTAAAAAAAAAAGAAGACATTATACCATGTCCCTTAGATCCTTTGCAGCTCCCTACACTTGAACGAACCTTTTACATCCTCCATCTTTTTGAGATGGTCCGACTTTCCTTTTCGGGATTTCTCAGACTGATGGTCCCATAGAAAATCTCAATGAGTTGCAACTTTGAACGTTGAAATTAGTGTTCCTTAAAAAGTACAAAGCACAAAATTGGACTATCATTTTGAGACCAAGGGAGTATTAATTAGGCTGATAATTTTGCAAGTCTAAGATTCTCTTTTCATCATAATGGCACAAAAAACCTATGTATCCCAATGATGCTTCAGAGGTAGTGTTCGCCATTCCTTTAACATTATATATGTTATTTACATTAACAATAATGGTAGAAGCTATGAAACAAGTGTATCAAGAAAAGCAATGAACCAGGAAAGAAAAAGGGAAAGAAGGAAAGAGAAAATATGAGGACCCGTCACCTTGAAATAAACTTTGAACAACTGGCAAGTCACATACAATGCTCCAACACGTTTTGGCCCTTTTCCCTACAGTGTGAAGATCCAGTAACAAACAACTAAGAAAGCCAAAGAAGGTAATATGTTGATTGATGCTATGATGTTTTCCATCTGATCTCTCCAATAAAGAAAGGTATACCAGCAGGGATATAATAAATATCTAGCTATTAGCGAAAAATATCTGATATTAGAAATAACTGTTATATAAGTGAAATAAATAAAATTTATTCAGGATAGCTTCTCTTTTAACTACCATTTAAACAATTTCTTGTTTATGTAAAGAATGACGTGGAGTCGTGGAGATAAATGCACAGTCTGTGGAATGGCAGTATAAATAAGCGCAAGGAACACGTAAGGAGAATTTATTAGGGTAAAAACATCACAATGTTTGCCAAGAAAGATGAATAAGACAAGGTGGATAAGTATGGCTAACAGTATTGACATAACATGGACCAATAGAAAGGAAAAAAAAAGATACAGCAAGCTCACGAAGACACACTTGAGCGCCTCTTCTTTAAGCAATTTTAAAGGCACCCCTATTCTCATCTCCTCAACATGCTTATCACAAATTAATCTAATTCACTAAAGTACCAGTGGGTTCTAGATTCAATTAAATGAAGGGGGAGAGGAAAACATACAGCAAGAACTCCAAACACTTTCATGAGGAATGAGCCAGCTGCCTTCAATTTTTCTGGGCTTTTTCCAATCGAAGCTAACTCTCTATCAGCCTACATTCACAAAAGACATAAGTTAAAGTCCTCAACTTCCAACAAAAAAGGGAAAAACAAATGCAAGAGAATATGCAATATGTACTAGCTTTATTACCCTCTCAGCAAGGACTCTAATTTCATAGGCAATCACATATAGTGCTTCTAAAGCCCACGCAGATTCCCAATTCCGAAACTCCTGAATAAAAGCACTGTATAAATTCCACCGTTAACATTCACACTCTTAAATCCCAAAGTTAACACACACACAAATAATAACAAATTCGAATTAGTCATCAAAATTACTTGGCAGATTTTTCGAATGCTTGGTACGAATCAACCAAGTTCCTGACCCGGTAACTTTGCAGGGATCGAAATAAGGGAACTATAATATCCGCATACTGGGAGCACCTATCCGCTTGTCTGATCAATCTATTAACATCCTGAAGATATAAGAATTATAGTTAGAAAGTATTATGGAACATTCATCCCTAATTACTACAAAGTAAAGCTCAAATCATAAAACGGTGTATAATTACAATCACAGTATCAAACACACCATATACAAGTATAGGTATAGATAGGAAAAAAAAACTATTATCCAACATTCAAGCCCTAATTTCTAGAAAGTAATGTTCAAATCATAAAAGAAATGGAGTATAATCATAGCCACAGTATCACATACATGTGTATGTGTAAAAATTACAATTAGAAGCTATTATCCACCATCAAGCCGTATACTTTCTACAAAGTAAAGCTTGAATCGCGAAACAAACAGTGTGTCATCATAATCACAGTATCACACACCCTATATACAGGTATACAAGTATATATATATACAGATCAGTCGTGCGTGGAGTACTGTGGTTATGATTATATCCGTTATCAATCTATTAACATCTGGTGATATAAAAATTACAATTAGAAGCTATTGTCCAACATCAAGCCCTAATTTCTGTCTACAAAGTGAAGCTCAAATCGTAAAACAACAGTGTATAATCATTATCATAGTATCTCACAAACGCAAGTAAATGACATGTATCCTGGTTATGTAAAAATAACAATTAGAAGTTATTATCCAAATTGAAGCCCAAATTTCCAAAAAGTGGAGCTCAAATCGTAAAACAACGGGGTATAATCATAACCACAGTATCTCACATAAACACACTACATACGTGTATATGGTGTATATAGATTGTTATAGATGACGACGACGATGATGATGATGATAATACCTGGAAGATGTTGAGGGCATCGGCGAGGGATAAGAGAGAGGGAGAATCGGAAGAGACGGAGAGGAGGCGTTTAAGGGAGGTGCCGTCTTGGTAAGAAACCGCGTCGGAGAAGCGATTGAGGTAATCGGTGATTCTTCTGTGTGCTTCTCCCATGCTAAGGTACGCCATTAATTACGATGATTACTTATTCTTCCTTTTGATTCTTCAACACGATTGCTCTCCGTATTCAAATTCAAAACATCTCTCTCTGCTTAAGGGAGTGAATTTTGCTCTGACCAATATAAATAACTAAAGGTGTTCCTGATCTAGGCATGGCAATAAAACTCAATCATGCCGGTTTTTGACCAGACTCGATTAGAACGAAGCGGATTCAGGACGGGTTTTTGAAGGACGGTGATAAATGCACCTTTCGTTATCACCGAACACCTTTTATAGCTCAGGCATTCTTTTTCAAAAAATTATCACCAACACTCCGGCCTTGTTCACTTGCCACTTAATTTGCCACTTAAATCGAAAACTTAAAATTTTCAGATTTAAGTGGCTGTCAAAGTTGTCCACCAACTAAAAAAATTAAGTGGCCACTTAATTTTTACCACTTAAAACTTAAAATTTTCTTCCAAAATTTTAAGTGGCAAAGTTGCCACTTAAATCTGAAACTTAATTTTTAAGAGTGCAAAAAATCCACTTTGCCCTCTCTCTTTTCTCAAAATTACACATAACTCTACCATCACTCCTTTATCAAAATGAATAAGCCTTCTAGGTCATAACATAACACAAGATCTCTCTCTACCCACGCCGCTCTCCACTTCCATCGTCGCGTTCTCCACCTCCATCGTCATGTTCTCCACCTCCATCGTCGTCTCCGTTCGCCGTTCTCCAATTATTCAACAAGATGATGAAATAACAACTTATATAAAGAATATTACTACGTGGATTATCAAAAAGGAGTTACTTTATACTTTGTTCAATGATTTGAAAGATGGATTATCAATGTTTAAGTAATTTTAATTTAATATAATATTATGTCTTTCTTATTTTCATTTGAAATCATGTGTTTAAAATAAAATAATAAGGGCAAAATGGTCATAATAAAAAAATTCAGTTTTCAGATGTGTTATATTCAAACAAACAACATTTTTTCATATACAATTTTCAGAAGTAAACAAACAGCTTTTTCAGTTTTCAATTTTCAGTTTTCAATTTCAGTTTTCAGATTTCAGATTTTTTACCACGCTTAACTTAATAACTATAATTATTTATATTATAAAATATTAAATTCGACTAAATTTATTTTTAAAAAATATAAATATTTAATATTTAAAAATATACATGTTATTGTGTACATTAATTCTACACCTTTAGATGAAAATTATTTTCTCGAAATCAAAATAAGATAAAAAAAATATGATTAGAAGATTATTTAAAAAATTAAATACAAGTCGGTTCAATCCGGTCTACTTTTAATTTTTTCAGTATCAAGATATATTGAACATATATTTGTTAATTTAAATTCTTCACACATTACTCTTTTTTATTTTATTATCAAATTTTATTTATTTTATCGTGCCGGAGGGCACGGGTATACCCTAGTATATTAATATTGTAAGGGTGTGTTTAACGTACCGAATTAGATAGTCGGATAAGATTATTTAATCTTTTTTAGACGGGATAAAATAATTCCACGTCTTACGTGGGATTTGTTAATTCCTCTCTCGGTGGGATAATAAGGTTAAGTGGGATAAATAATCCGCCCCATATTCAATCCCGACAAACACAAAAAATCATATAGGATAAAGTCATTTTATCACGCTCTTTTATTCTGCGCGTCAAACGCAGCCTAACGTTATTAGAAGAGTATATTTATTGATATTCGCTTAACATTGAACATCTCAAAATTCATCAATAATTTAAGATATGGCCCATTTTTTGAGATACCCGTCCAATTTATGAGTAAATGTGGTAATACTCTCCGATCATTGGGTAAGTATATTTATTAGTACTCGCTCGACATTGAACATCTGAAACTTTAGCAATAACTTAATTTATGGCCCACTTTTTGAAATATATTTATCCAATTTATGATGAGTAAATATGGTAATATTCTCCCGTCATTGTGAAATTATTTTCATTGTTACTCGCTCGATTTTGAGCACCTGAAACTTAAACAAATATGTTGGTATGAATTTTTTCCCTTTTTTTTGAAGAAGAGATCTAAATATATATATGCTATTTTTTTTCTCTTTTTTTAGAATATATATATGTGTGTATATGTGTATGTATATATGTATGTTTTGAAGACGAATAAGGAGGTGAAAGAATAATTCGGATTCTTTTGTTTTTGAATCTATATATATTCATGTATACATGTGTAAGTATATATGTATATTTTGAAGAAGATGAAGAATATGAGAAGGATGAGGTGGAGGAGAAGAAGAAGATGGCAGTGAAAGATGGTACTAATATTTTATTATGATTAATTCTTAATTAATAAGTTAGTAAGTGGTGAAAAGTGGGTGGTAGATATAAATTTAGTTTGTTTAAGCCAAAATATTTTGAAAGGTGTTAGTGACAAAAAAGATAGGTGCAACTATCACAACCCCCCCCCCCTTCCTTTTTAAACACTATAACAGATTCAGGTTTTATAATAAAATTCTAATGCATATTTTTGTTGGGTTTGAATTTGCACAAAATTACCCATTCGACCTGCCATGCTCCGAATATAATTTTTTCTTTCTTAAATGCCTTTATAATATAGTATAATTACCACGGGGCAGGGCGGTGTGGGTATGAGTTTTATGCATATATTATTCGACGGTGGGTTTGGGTTTTAAAAAATAAAACCAGCACCGGGTCGAGTCGGGTTCAGCTGGGTTTATATGCGGGTCTAGTTCGGATTTGGCCAAACCGTCCCTCTCCTACTCTCTTTTTGTATTGTGATTTTTACATGCTTAATCTTCTAGTTTTAAGTATTAAAAGGTATAACAAGTTGTTTATTTTTTAAAAACATTAAGATGTTAATGATTATTATTTGTAATGATTAAGTATTTAGTATTAAGAAGCAATAGCCTAACTAAATGTTTAATATTGAATTTAAATAATTGTTTATCCAAATATTTAAATATTTAGAGTATCATTCAAAATAAAAAATAAAATTCAACAGATACTAACCAGTATTCACCATTCAAATGTTAAAAATCAAATGCACTCTCCTTAGTCATAAATTGTGTCAAATGCATTATCAATTGTTTAAAGAAATATTTTAAATTACAATCACATTATTTTTTGTCCCTTGTATATTTTTAATATTTAAAAATTATTACCCCTTATTATATACTATACCTATCTTTTTTCGTATTCGAGTGTTTAAGCCTTGAATGCTAACTAATTTTTTTTTTAATTGTAAATCTATGTTATTGTTTTATGATTATTGGTGTTTGAACCTCTATTGTTCTCCCCATATTTCAAATTATTTAATCTTATATATCATGGAATAAGCCATAGTATATATAAGAGTATCTTCAATCGTAGTGTATAATTTTGGTTTGTGTAAAATTTACACGTTTTGTAAAAAAAATGTATCCAGCAGTCTTTTAAAAAACTTTGACACCTAGGATTTGTGTAAAAATGATGTGTAAAATAAAAAAATATATTGTTGTAGTACAAAACGAATTCTTTATTATTTTTGTGTAAATCTCACTTTGGCACGTAGGATTTACACAAAATTTATACAAGACGATTGGAGATGCTCTAAGTTTCGCAGGTCTAATTTATAAGGATTTTTTTTATTTTCTCCTAATCACCCGGGGAAGAAGACTAACTTTAATCTTCAATTCGCTTGGAAGTTTTTAATAAAAAAATAATAATTGCATTAAGCATTCTTTTTGTTCAAGAGTTTGTTTGTTTATGACATTTGAAATGGTAATTTCATGTGAAAATTGATGTCTCATTTACTTAAAATTTAGCCTCTTGACATTTAATATATAAAAGTGGGTTAGTTTGATTAAAAAAATTGATTAAATTTTCTGCCTAAATTTTTTCTGTACATTTTTTTAAAAGTTTGTATGCATGTGAACATCATTAAAAGCGTACATGGAGTTAATATAGTGTACAAAGTGTAGTGCATGAGTAATTGACCAAGGTAATTTGAGTATCGTGACTTTTAAAATAATAAAATTATTGTAAATTCGACTATTAATTGTTAAGGGAATATGTATAGTCATACATGAAAAATCAAATTTTAATATGATTTTTTCTTGTGAAACGATAATTTAACTATTAATTGTTACGGTAATTTGAGTATTGTGGCTTTTAAAAAAAAATTAATGATATATTGTTGTCTGATTTTTCCTTTTATTTACTTTTTGTGATGCGTGTTGATCTGATTTTTACATTTTTTGTTGTATTCTTCATTTATTCATAAATGTTCTTTAGTGTATTTATTTGTTTACCAATTATGTCTTTAAGTATTTTTTTTTAATTAAATGTTGTTCATATTATCGTACATTTAATTTTAGTGATTTGATGACTATTTGATTTGTCATGGATTGTTTCCATCGCCAGTAAATGTAAATACTTTATAATTTTCCTTGATATTCATTATAATTTATGTTTTAGTGATTTTAATCTTAAATGAAATTATGTACCGGTCTTTTCCTAAATAGTTTTAGTTTTCTTATCCATCCCAAGGTATCTTTTTTTTTATAAAAAAAAATCGGTGTTTTTATTTAATTTAATACATATTATTGTAAATTTAATTTAATAGTTCGGTTTCGTTCTAATTTATTGTTTCGTTTTCATTGTATCCAATGTTTTGACTTTATACTTCATCACTACGATATTCATTTGTTCGATTACTAATTCTTATTATTTTTAGCTATAACAATATTGTTCATGTTGTATTACACGTGCAATGCACGAGTGATATACTAGTGAACTACAAACTATATATAGTGTATAGTTATCAATTTTAAACTGAGCAATATATGATTTTATTATCTATAAATCTTACAACATATCATTATATAATGCATTAAATGGTTTGTACCCAGGGGTAGTACTCAAGGACCAGGGGGGCATGGCGTTACCTGGATTTTTTTTAAAAAAATTATTGAGTATTTGGATTTTTTTTGTAGCAATGTATAAAGTTAGGGAGTGTTCGTGTAATTAGAAAAGTGCAGTGGTGAGGGGCTTTTGTACACTATGCGCTAAGGCCTCGTTTGATTCAGGGATTAGGATCAGTGGGATTAATAATACCAGTATTAATAGTACTGGATTATTAATCCTGGTATTAATTTTATACCAATACCCTGTTTGATTCATACAGTATTAATACTGGGATATCTTATGCTGATATTAATACCATGTTTAGTTCTGTAACTTGTATACGAGATTATATTTTGGACTAACAAAATAAAAAAAAAAATTTAAATTTTAAAAAAAAAAATTTAATTTTTTTTTTAAATTTTAAAAAAAAAAATTTAAAAAAAAATTTAAAAAAAGTTTAAAAAATTTTTTTATTTTTTTTTTAAAATAAATTAAAATAATAATAATAATATAATAGTAGTAGTAGTGGCATTTTTGAAAATATTATACTAGTAATGGCATTTTTGAAAATATATGGTTCCTTTTTCTTAATCCTGGATAAACAATACCACCTCCCCCCCTGGTATTAAATTATAGCACAAAGAGTGGTATTAAGTTAGTACCGGTATTAGTAATCCCAGCACATTTGTACGAATCAAACAAGGTATTATAAAAAAAGTGGTATTAATAATTCCATCCCACTTTTTAATACCCGAATCAAACGAGGCCTAAGAGTCCAGGGTAGGATTTCATAAATACAATTTAAGTTATGTACTTGTATAATTGGTCCAACACTTTAGCCCTTTTTTATTTTTTCAAGCTGCTTATTCCATTGATTTGCTTATTAGATTGTTATTGAGATTAATATATTTATTTGTTAGTTATTGATGTCGATTCAATATTGGTTTAGAAAAAAATAAATTTTATATAGAAGATTAAATATTGTGTCGATAAAGATATTTTTACATATAAAATTAATTTTAGTATATCATTTTTAACTTTTTAAAAATACAATGGAGAAATATTTTAGTAAAGTAGAAGTGAGTTCCACTTCTCGAAATATTAGTTCGAGTTTTACTCCAAATGTAGATTCCACTCCATTAAATATATGTTTATTTGCTTTGAATGTCGATTTCACTATTTCAAATGTTGACAATTTATAAAAATAAATCCTATTTTCGCCCCTGTTTGTACATTTATTGTATCTTGTAAATTTACGACACATATAATATAAGTTAGAAAAAAATAGGTGATAAGATTTTTAAATAAATATAATATTGTCCTTTTAAATTTTTCGAAAACGAAAAAATCTCAAAAGTAAGGGCCTGTTTAGTCCATGTTTATTTTATTTTTTTTCTTCAAATTGTAAAAACTCAACTTAAAATCAACTCTACTTTTACACTTCCCATAATTTATTTCACTTTATTTTCTCTCTTTAAAAAACTTTTAAAACACCATAACTTTAAATTCAAAAATCAAAATTAAATAAAAAATATATATTTAAAACATACTTGTCGAGATCTATAAAATAAGAACCATTGTGACTATTTTTTGAATTTTTTTTATGAGATTTTTAGTTGATTGAAAAAAACTTAAAAAAAAAACAAATTCAATTTTTAACATATTTTTAAATTCTACCAAACACTAATATAGAAAATCAATTTCGAAAGTAGGAAGTGATTAGTATACTTTGTGAGTCACAATTGAGATTAACCATCCCTTTTTAATTATGAGTGATTTTATTTCTATTCACGATATCTTACAGTTAATCCGCGTCATTAAGTTAATCCGTGTTGGCTACTAAATTAATCCACGAATGTTGATAGACTGACAAAAAATATTATTGATTTAATTTTATAAATATTATTTTATTAATGATTTAATATTAAAAAATTCACCAGATTAATAAGTACACCTACTTTAATTAAATAAATAAAAATAAGGGCAATTAGTTTTAAGGACGAATATTCCGTTCTCTATCTATTTAAGGACACAACTTGTATACCAATACTTTAAGGTCCAAAGTTTTGTTTAAAATACAAACTTTTACGGATAAATAATTAAAATTAAATTAATATAGCTACAAAACTAATTTATATTATTGTTATTCCTATAACGTCACTGTCATCTAATTGATTATTAAACTAATCTAAAGTTTTAAAATCTTACTATAAACTAATATCTATAAAATCAAACTCGAAATTTAAATTTAAACAATCAAATAAAGTCTAACAACATAATTAATTACTAAAATATAGAAAATCAAATAATTCAAAATTTAAATTTCAACAATCAAAAAAAATTAAACAACCTAATCAATTTGATTAGTAATTAACAAAGGTGATTTTATTTCTATTCGCGAAATTTGTTAGTATATCCCTCTTTTTGGGGTTTTACTGAGATAATCTGTATTGCCCACTAAGTTTAACCACGTTGTTGGATAAACTTACGAAAATCAATATTGGCATAATTTTTATAAAATAATGATTCTTTTTTAATTCAATTGTAAATTATCCACCAAATTTTTACTTCTATCCACTGTCATATAATATATCAAAAAGTAAACATAAATTGTATAATAAAATGATATTTCTAATATATATAATTTATTATTAATTATATCCACTTTCTGGTCTCGAGATTAGATTATAGTCTATAATTCACATTTGTTTTCATAATTGAGATTATACAATAATTCACATTAGACTTGGAATAGTAATTGACCAGTAAGTAGAGTTTGAAACATTTATAACACGTATACAAAATTTAGTTCCTACCTAGAAGTAAATTAAAATTATAACTTTAATTACAGATTTATCATGGCAAACAAGAAAACAAACATATATTATAATTAAATATTCTTCCCTTAACTTAAAAGGATTGAGATTAAAGGAAACGATGTTTCTTGCCTTCGGCAACTAATTATTTTTTAGTTTCTTAAGTTCCATTTTTCTTTATTTTTTATTTATTTAGAGCCCTCATTGTATAGAAAAAAGAAAAAGAAAATAGTAAACTCATTTGTTGAAAAAAATTATTTGTTAGTATTATGATGTAATAATATAAATTAATTCCGCCAGTTTTGTAATGTAGTATATTTTTGATGAATAATGAATCTATAGTACTTGTATCAATATACCTTTTAACAAATTAAGAAAATATATTATTAAGAAAGTATATTCTAATTAAGAAACTAATTTTAAAAGTAAGAAAGTATATTCTAATTAGGAAACTACTTTTAAAAGTAAATACATTTAAAAGGTTCTTAATATTTATAAGGAAGTTTTGAGAAGTTTATTATAATGTTAATATAAATCAAGGGTGGATAAACTGTAAAAATCCGCGGATAGAAATAAAATTACCATTCAACTATGCCTTCAAAAAGAACTAGACATTTACTATTTTTATTACGGTCCGCTTGGATTGAAGGGGATGGATGGAAAGGAAATAGTTAATTAAGAGGGAAAGGAATGTAATAGAATGGAAATGAATGAGTTTAATTTTATTATTGTTTGGATAGTCAAGGATGGAAACGAATGGAATGAAAATAAATCTTGTTTGGATAGAAAAAAGAAGAGAAAGGAAAGGAATGTGATTTAATATATTATTAACAAATTAGGGTTAAATTTGAAATAATGTAAAAAAATCATTAAAAACTTTTATTTTTTCTCCCAATCCTCCCAAATCCCAATATTAAAAGGAAACAAAATAAAAAAAATAGAGGGGATTGACATTCCCTCCCAATCCCTTCGTTTCCTTTCCACTCCCTCTTATAAATCTATCAAAACGAGTTAAATGTAATCATTTATCTTCTTTTCCTTTTCTTTACTCTCCACTCCCTCAATCTAAACAGAATGTTAATTAGGCACGAAGAGGAGTTTTAAGGTCAAATACATGATCATATCATTTAATATGTTGACAAGCCTAATACAATCCCAAGCCTTTGCCATCACTCCAAGATCTCGGGTATGAAACGTGGAATTTTTAAATAAATAGAAATTATATTTTATCACACAATTTTTTATCCATCACATAGTCTAGAAGGATGATTCTCTACATTAAATGGTTGACGGATTTTTTTTTTTTTTTTTTTTTTTTTAAAGAGAAATAGACCATCCACAATAATACATGCATTGCTTGCATGGATAAAATTTTAAGAGAAAAATTAGCAAAGGTAAAAGATGGACAGATACAAGTGTAGATTGCTTAGTAGTAAGTTTTACTTTTATTACAAGCAAATTTTTTATAGGGAAAAATCGCAGAGATAAAAATAAATTTTAAAAATATGACGATGCTTTATTGCTCAAAGCTAAATAAAGATATATATTTGGTTAAGAAAATAGATCCGAATAGAGTATTTTACTAAAATAAATTCTATCATATTTGCGTCAAACTAGTAATCCCAAATTAATTTTAATACTTTTTAAAAAACTAGAATTTAGATTATGACTTTTGTTAACATTTCTCTAAAGAGAATCATGGTAATCTTATATTTGATTGGTAGATATAGTAAAATAATTATAGTGAGTCTCACACTTTTTATTGCATTCACTAATTAAATGCAAAGCTCATTATTTCAACAAAGTCCTACTCGAGAATTTAAACAACTAATGTACAAAGAAATAATGATTATAAGAATAATATTTTAGCCGGTTTTATTTTATTTTTTCCTAAATTCTATTTTATTTAGGATTTAGATTTTTTCTTAGGATTTCATTTGAACGAGAATTTTATTAGAATTAGGATTACGGGTTTTTTAGTTTCAGTTTTAGATTTTTATTATAATAGTATTATAATAGAATGAATTCTGTTTTAGTCATTCAAGACTTGATTAAGGTGATTTTTACCCCTATATAAAATGCTTAGTCTTATATTTAATTCATTCTATTATTTGATCATCAAAAAATTTTCTTACTTATTTTTTTCCTCAAGTTGGATTATTAATAAAATGAAAAATAATTGAAAAAATAATTAATTCGTGTGAAAAGTTGAAAAATAAGTTAAGGGATGTGACGAAATGTTCTTTTATTTTTTTTCATGCAAAAAATTTCTTTATGTAGTGAAGAAGAAAAAATTCCAAAAAATAGTAATAAGGATGAATGACATCTGTTTATCAAAAAATGAGTATGAGATAAAGAATGCTCATTACATTAATCAATTTATTTTTCAACTTTTCACGTAGCTCAATTACTTTTTTTGTCATTTTACGTCTTATTATCATATGAATTCTTTATTTTCTTCATTTATTAATGTAATTTGATCGATAAATATCTCATGAAGATTTTGAAACTTACAATTCTAAACTCTAGGGCCAAACTACAAATAATATCTAATGAATCTTTTATTCCTAATCTGAATTGCCTGCATTTAGTCAAATTAAAGAGGTATAAATTGAAATAAGCGCGAACTATTCTAAACACCCCGGATGAAAGAAAAAAAAAGTGTAGTACATTTTGATCTGTTCTATTTTGTTTTATGTCAAGAATTTTGTTGGTGCCGAGTGGAATATCTCTATCTAATCCAATTCCTCATCAAACTACCTTCGGTTCTACTTCTCCTTTGTAGACTTCCGAGTCTTCCGACAACTACGTCTCAACTATTCCAGCAAACCCTCTGTCCCATCTTTCTCTAGCTCTCACATACACAATTACAGACTATTCTTGGATAACCCATTCAAGAACAAACTCCAGTTCTCTCTAGAACTAACTCAATTTACAAGAATGATCCATCTTCAAACCATCCATTGAAGAACAAAACCCCAATCTTTTTAGCCCATCATCATTCAGGTAAAACACCATTGAAGAAAAAACCCCAATCTTTCTCTCACTAAAATGGGTTCGGATTCTCTCTCTATCCCTACCCAAAACAAACCCACATCAATCCCATCCCAAGAAGAAGACCCACCCTCACCCACCACTGCTCTCCTCTCTTTCAACACCCACACCCCCTCCCCCAAAAAACCCGCCACCACCCTCCTTCTCTCTCTCCTCCTCACCACTACCGCCATCACCACCACTGCCGCCATAGCCTTTGCCATCCTCTTTTTCTCCACCCCAAAACCCCACCAATCACACACCAACTCCACCCAATTCGCCCGCCCACTCATCAAACTCAACCGCCCAATTGTCCTTCTAATCTCATCAGATGGGTTCAGATTTGGGTATCAATTCAAAACCCCAGTACCCAACATCAATCGATTGATCGAAAACGGAACCGAGGCCGAAAATGGTTTGATCCCAGTCTTCCCAACCCTAACTTTCCCAAATCACTATGCAATTGTGACGGGTTTATATCCTGCTTATCATGGGATCATAAACAACCATTTTCTTGATCCTTACACTGGGGATTTTTTCACCATGGCTAGCCATGAACCCAAGTGGTGGCTAGGTGAACCCATATGGGAGACTGTGGTCAACAATGGGCTCAATGCCTCTACCTATTTTTGGCCTGGCTCTGAGGTAAAAAAGGGATCTTGGACTTGCCCTTTGAATTTTTGTAGACATTATAATAGTTCTGTTCCTTTTGAAGAAAGGGTTGATTCTGTTTTGAACTACTTTGATCTGCCAATTGATGAAATCCCATCATTTATGACACTTTATTTTGAGGACCCTGATCACCAGGGCCACCAGGTCGGCCCTGATGATCCGGAAATCACTGAAGCAGTCGACAGGATTGATAGGATGATTGGGAGATTAATTGATGGATTAGAGAAAAGAGGGTTTTTGAAGATGTTAGTATAATTATGGTGGGTGATCATGGTATGGTGGGTACTTGCGATAAAAAGTTAATCTTTCTCGAAGATTTGGCTCCCTGGGTTGAAATTTCGCGTGATTGGGTCCAATCTTACAGTCCATTGCTAGCTATTCGCCCACCACCGGGGTACTCACCTTCGGAGATTGTGGTGAAAATGAATGAGGGCTTAAAGTCCGGTAAAGTTGATAATGGGAAGTATTTGAAAATGTATCTTAAAGAAGATTTGCCTAGTAGGTTGCATTATGTAGAAAGCAATCGAATACCGGCTATTATAGGGTTGATCGATGAGGGGTTTAAGGTCGAACAAAAGGGGTCGAAGAGGAAAGAATGTGGAGGATCACATGGGTACGATAATGCCTATTTTTCGATGAGGACTATATTTATAGGCCATGGACCGCCCTTCGCTAGGGGGAGAAAGGTCCCTTCCTTCGAGAATGTTGAGATATATAACTTGGTTACGTCGATTCTTGATATTAAAGGAGCTCCTAATAATGGAAGTTCATCTTTTTCGGAAACTATTCTTTTGCCTCGCCATTGAAGTTGGTTCGAGTTAGCATGCATATTATAGATAATGGATTAACATGCTATGGGGATTTCGCAAGAAGGTAAACAACGTTATTCTTTTGTGTTTGTATAGGTTGATAATTGCGCTTGTTTTGGTTCGAACTTGAAATATGGTATAGCTTAGGATACATGAAGTGTTATATATCACTATTTTTAGTGAGGCAGATGAGGTTCCATATGAATATTTTGGGTATAAAGATATAATGACATTTTGTTGTGATGTTTTTTATTTTTTCATAGGTCCATAATTTCTGTTTGGTTGTAGAGAACCCAAATTGTTGGGAAGACTTAGCTATGCATGCATTAAGGAAATTGCAATTTCCATGAATATTTTCTAGTGGAAACAGTTTGACAGAATTCAAAAAAATTCATGTCAAGTCTGGCAAATTCTAAAAGTGGGGAAAAAAGGCAGGTGAATAAATGGAACTTTCCCTTTTACTATCTTAACTTTGTAAGGTATTTTTATTATATTGTATTTTAGGAAAAAAAGTGAAGATTCTTAATTTTGGACTTCAACCTAAAGAGGAATAATGAAGTCTTCATATGAAGAACATATTTTGCCATTCAATTATTGTCGTAGTTTTAAAATAGTCACTGCCGCCGGCAAGTATGCGTCTTCGTGTTTCTTTTTTCACTTATCTGAGTATGTGGATGCACTCCTCTACTTTCGGTGGTGGTTTGCCACTCCACCCATTTCCCATTCCTGCAGTGCTACCCACTTCCCATTCGTCCACTACACTGTGACCGCCAATTAAACCGCTCACGAAAATATATAGTTTTTTTGTGCAATCTATATTGATCAATGTAGATTGTGCGGCGAACTTGAGACTGTGTGGGTAAGCGCATATTCTCAAGTTCGATTCCCCGCTGCGTGAAACTTTTCTTGGGCCATTGGGGGCATCTCCCGGTCGAGCAATCAGAGCCTCATGGGATTAGTGGGGGTGGGCCCCGATACCCATAGTTATCAAAAAATAAAAAATATTGAGCTCATCTTTAATAAGAAGAGAAAAATCGAGTGGGATTGAGACAATAAAGGGTTTATTCTCCAAGATGAAGTAAGAGAACATAGAGAAATTAAAATTCATTCTACCATTGGTGGAGATTGGGGAGGATGGTTTGAGTTGAGAGAGAGAGGGGGGCCGGAGATGAAGAAAATGGAGGGAAAGGGATTTTTTGGCCGTTCGGACAAAAATATCCTAAAGTTGGTCATGCGAGTGAGTGGCACATGACCTACTTCTGTCAATGGGTAATGAATTTTTTTTAACCGAGTGGCCAAAACAAAATCACTAAGATAATTGAATGGGTCATATGGAACCAAGTATAATTGAGTGGCTATTTTAAAACTATAACAATAGTTAAATGGTTAAATATAGTATTTACTTTAATATGAAATGGGTGAAGAAGTGTTTAAACTAGGGTTGGTAATATTTGACACAATACACTAACCCGATACGGAATTAGCAGGTTTGGGTCAAGTATAAACGGGTTCAGGTCAATTTCGGGTCAGACACGCTTAACCTGCAAACTAAACGGGTCGTGTTCAGGTTAATCCGCTAGCTCGAATTTGACCTGCAGTGAACATGATTTTATTTTTTTTGCAGCTATATATATATATATATTATTTTGCCATCTTGCTTGAACAATTATATTCTTATTTTGAGTATTGGTAGTGGATGATAGTTATTATGTTTTTTATGATGAATAAACTATTAATTTTTTATGTTTATACTTCGGTGATGGAATGTTATATATTTTGACTTAAAAATTTTAATATTGAATTTTTGTATGGTTTATACTTATTATTACTTATTAAAAATTTAAAACTATTATAAAACAAGTTATTTTTTTTACATGAGACTTAATTGTCGTTATAATCTTAAAAGATTAATCGTGTCGTGTTGAGTTGCAGGTTTAACACGACCTATTTATTAAACAGGTTAGTCGGGTCGTGTCGTGTAACTTGTAAAATAAATAGGTCGTGTTCGAGTTAATATAATTGACACAATTAGTTAAACATGTCGTGTTTGGGTTGACACTAATACTGTAATACTTGTGTGTTAATCTGAACACGACACGTGAACCTGAATTACCAGTCCTAATTTAAACAATAAAGTCGGGGTTTTTCTCATTTGCAATGGAAAGTTGGCTTGAGAATTATTGATTTTATGCATTTATTAAAGCGAAATTTCTATTTAAGAAATAGTTTGAACTCAAATTCATCCATTTTTTTATATAAGCGATAATTTACAACTACCACCGCAATTTACAAAGGGTAAACAAAAGAAATGACCAATAATTATATCTATATAAATCGAATTTAGAATTTCATTGTATCAAGAACAAGAAATATGCTAATTGACTATATAAAACCATTGGCATAAATTCATCCAAAATTGATAATTGAAAATATGTTGAATGCCACAGCGGATAAGCACGCTTGCGGAAGAGTAGATTTTTGTATAAACCCGTGAAAAATTGCTTATGCAATATTTTTTGAAAATGGCATACGCATGATCATGTCGTGAACGTATCATTTGTTTTCCTAAAAAAATATTTAATTCATACACGACGCTTTAAGAATCCCTGTTGTAGTCGGGTTCTAGCCATATCAATTTTGTGCCACTGTTAATTCAATCATGAAACTTTGTACTCTGTTTTCTCAATAAAAAATAAATGCAAGTAAAATATCTCTAAAAGGGCTTTTTATTTTGAAAATAAAATAAAATGGAAGATGATAGAGATGTTCTTAAGAAAAAGTCACCATATCACAAGTTAAATAAAATAAAAATCCAATCCTCAATTATGAATTAGGGCTTTCAGAATTATTTAAATTTTAAATTATCTCATAATGGGTGTTTTGTTACATAAATGGATTAATATACAAATAACTAGTTTAATATATGTTAAAGGTACTACTCACTTTAAAAAAATATTTTATAATATCTATATAATGAGTCTGTTTATGGTATGAAGGTTTTTTTATGACGGTTTTCTGTTGTCAAAATATTTAAGGAGTGTTTTTTATGATACAAAATCGTCATAAAAAAATTTGCTCTGTATGGACTGATCTGCACCTGGAATTTCTCATCTATACAATATATAAAACGTGAGTAGACTTTTGATATATTTGTGAAAGTTATAAAATTACCTTTCATACTTTAAAAATTAGAATAAAATTAAAGTTTAAGTCGGAACCTGAACTCATGATTTTAAGCCTAAAGAATAAATTATTATTATCACTACATTAGACTTACTTATTGTACTTTAAAAATTCATATATATTAATAAAAAGGGTCCCAAGACACATGTTTTACACTTGTATTTATAAGGGTTTAGTCACCTTGTACAGCGGTGGCTTGTACCAAAACCGGGGATTAGTCGAACTAAAAGTGCGAATATCCCATAACATGACAAAATTTCTTTTATAAATTTATATATATATATATATTAAATATGAGATAAATTTTCATACAAAAAATTATTCTTCCTATTTATAATAACTTTAACAAAATTTTCTTATTAAAAGTTATTAAATATAATATTATGTTATAATATACATTGATATTCACATTAACGCTTCAATCAAGTTTGTTAGAAATTAAGCTTCGTTTGATTCACGTAAGAGAAATTAATTCTCTTATCTTTTCTATGGAGGTGAAAAACTAAATTTCTTGTCAAATTTTCTTTATTATGTTTGGTAAAGCATGTAATATATTTAGGTAAGGGTATTATTGTCTAAATTTTTTGTAATAAATGCTTGAAAATCACATGAAAAAATTAATCCCATCTGTTTTGAGATGAATGGTTTTACCCCCTACTTTTTTCTCTCTTAAAAAAGTGTTTTCAAAATTTGTGCTTACTAAACAAAAGAAAGAAACGACTTTTCTTTCTCGAGTACTAAAATCCGTGAACCAAACGAGGATTTAGAGTTATTTGGATGTTAAACTTTTCCTTTTTTGACACAATTAAAGTTCCGTTTGATAGCAACATGAAAAATGAAAATAAAAACAACTAAATTTGGTGAGAAAATGGAAAATAAGTTGAGGCATATGATGAGATCTTCTCCATTTCATACTCATTTTTGTGTGTATATGTCTTCTATCATCTTTCAATATTTTGTAAAAAAATTTTCTCCACCATCACCTTAAATTTTGTTTTTCATAGAAAAAAGCAAAAAAAATAAATTAATCACACCACATCCTTCAACTTATTTTATATTTTCTTACATAAATTAATTATTTATCTTCTTATTTTCCATGTTCCTATAAAAAAGGAGTTTAAGGGTGTGTTTATCGCGCGGGATTATAAGTAGGATAGGATTAATTAATCCTATCCTATGTTTGTTGTCGGAAAGGATAGGATAAATAAATCCTATCATGTGTTTGGCGTAAGGGTGGATAGGATATTTTAATCATATCTCACGTTTGGCGCAACAAGGTACTAGATTGCATTCGGAATTAATTATCATTTTATCCCTTTAGAACCGGATAAATACATACCACCCCTATAGGTGGTATTATTTTATCTTATGATTGTCGGATAACAAAATGAATATAAAAATTAATTTTTAATTAATTTTTTTAATCTTTTTCTTTACACCTTTTAAATAATCAAATTTATTAATGAAAATTGTCAACTACCCACCCAAAATTAGAGTAACTCAACTAATAAAATTCATTTATTTTATAATATGGCATTTTTATTTTTTTTATTAAATGAAGGTATTTATAAGAAACTTTAATTTTAGAAAAAATGGTAACATTAGAATTTGAAACTGTACTTAATACCTAGTTCGTAAATTTTGTAAGTGATATAGAACTTTTATCCCAAAAGAGTTTTTTACAAAACTTATTTATAAATAGAAGAATTGCATTAGTTTAAAAAAAAAATTGTGCACAACAATTAAAATTACATATATTTTTAAAAGAAAAGTAAATTGTATTATATAATATCTGAACTTGTAATCCGAAACACCATCAAATGTAAAATTTATTAAATCTTTATCCGACTAATTTTTATCTTGTCCGATCCCGCTTAATTCTTATCCAACTAATTCCTTTTTTATTTTATTTCATATAATTCTTATCCTATTAATTTTAACTTTTATCCTATCCGACTTTTATGTTATCGTATCATACGGCGTGCCAAACGCATCCGAAGAGTATTACGGCGGATTAACGTGGTTCAGTGCAAATATAAACTAACTCCCTCTCTCTCTCTCTCTCTCCTTTAGGGTTTTTTTGTTAGTATCTCCAGATTTTTTCTCTGCAAATCAACAGCGATGCAACTCACGCTCGAATTCGGGTAAAATTTATTCTCTACTTATTTACGTTTTGCAACTCTCTATTTAGTCCCTTTGAAAGGTTTATTAGTATAAACAGATGCGTTCACCCAATTTGAACCTATCACTCTGTTGAATTTTTATTTTTTTTAAAGTTATAAAACAATATCCCTTTACCCTAATTAACAAACAGCATTTATTTAAGTATATAAGCTCTGGTGTCATTAAAAGATTTGAATTTTATCACAGGGTATTTGTGCTTTTATAAATGTATATAAGAAAGTTCAATGAACATGTTAGAGCATCCACAATGGTGTATATTGTGTAAAGTAAAAATCCAGGTGTTGCAGTGGTGTAGGCTAAATTTAACTCAAACAATTAAAAGCCGTCTAGTATCCAAAGAAAAGGTTTGCAAACGCAAAAGAGATATATAGCTTGGAACCCAAATGGAAGTGTTGTTCGTTTGGAATGCAAATGGAGAAAGAGTTCGGTGGCGTTTTATAAAACAACTTAAAACTGAACTGAAACTGAAAAAACTATTTGTTTAGTTCTAAAAACTGTATCTTAAAAAATGTAGTTTGTTTGAATATAACCCATTTGAAAATTGAATTTTTTTAGTTTGACTTAGTTTATTTGGATCACAAGATTCTTGGTACCAAGAGGGTAAAATAGGAATTTTACACTATTTAAAATTAAGTTTTCAGTTTTAAGTGGTGAATTTACCGCTTAAAACTTTTGATGAAAATTTTCAATTTTAAGTGAAAAAAAATTAACTTCTCAGATTTAAGTTTCGATTAACAAACAACTTTGAAACTATTTAAATTTGAAAACTTTAAGTTTTTAGATTTAAGTGGTGCAAACAAACTACCCGTTAGCTTTTGGATAAAAAACTTATCTGAACTTAAACTTTATTCCTGGCCTGTAGTACAACACAGTATTATAGAGTGTGATAGACAAACATAGTTGGGCCAAGCACCCAAAAGCTTAAGCTAGTAGGTGATGGGGTTTTAGCATGGGTATTCGAGTGTAGGTTTTGCTATGTTTATCATATTATGCGATCGGTGCACCATAGTTTAACTCACATGGGGCGGGACTGGGGTCGCATGCAAGGAATAATGTTTTAGGATGATATATAGATATTGTCGGTTTGGTTCACCATCTAAAAGTTTAAGCTTTTAGATAAGTTGGTGATTTAACACAACAAAGAAGGTGATTTGCACAACCTACGATGTGCTAGTAGTAAGAATTGGGGAAATATAATACCCTTGCAGAAATATGGTATCTGAACACATAATTTACATGGCCGATGGTTTGGCAATCTGCAGAAGTCCACTGTATATGGATGTAGATCGTATTTGAGATGAACAGATAAGATATTAAAACTTAAGAAAAGAGGATCGTGTATAGCTCGATTTGTCTTTCACAAGATTTTTTTTTGTTTTAGGATTATCATCATAAAGAACTGTAATTTTGAAAGGGTTATACTTATCAATGCACGTATAATACTGAAAATAATTACAATTCTGATCAAATGTATTTTCTCAAACGAATATCTGAAAATGGAGTGATCATTCTAAAATTATTTTGTAATAAATAAGGGATGGGATAGGATGACCTCATCTTTTTTGGATCGCATACATTCTTAGTAGACTTTCCTAATTTGTGGAGTATTAGTATAATTTGAAATATAGTTAACATTACCAAGTAACCCCACGAAAAATTCTAAAGCTTCTCTGAAATAATGGATAAACTAATTCTACTCTACTCTACTGCACTGCCTATTAACAAAAACACCGTACTGCAAACCCATACTTGTAGTGCCACTCGCATCCAAGTAAAGCTAGAGAAAGCATTATTACCGATTAAGAGGAACAATGTTTCTAGTGAGAAAACTGATTATAAACTGAAACCACTTTGTGAAGAAATGCTTAATGGTCTTTCATTCCCTGTCTTCGCGTTTATGTTTGATTGTTTGGGCTTAAGTTGGCCATCCTTCTATACAGATGAAACTTATTAATGTTAATGTACTTTCCAGTTTTAGTTGATATTCGTGAATGGTTACAGAATTCAATTTCCTTCCACCTTATGCCTTCGTTCTGATTTTCTAAGTAAATTCTCCATCCTCTCAAATTAAAAATCTCACTTTAACGTCTGTAACTTTTAACAAAAACATAGTCTCAAGCTAATCAATGGTCCAGAGTAGAAATTTGGTACACTAATTATCGTCCGAGGAAGGAAATAACACTCTTAATTTGAGATGTCCAGAAAAGGAAAATGGGGCTTATCATTTGAGATAAAGGGAGTATGTGGTTGCCCATTTACAATTCTTACTTGATACACTCTGTTTGTAATTCATTTTGCTTTCTTTTTGCTTAGTGGAATTGAACTGAAATAGTGTTTTCCTTTGCTAATTCTTGAATTTAGTGGGGGACTAGAACTTCTTTGTGATTCAGTGAAGATTCATAATGTCAGTGTTGATCCACAATCAAAAGATGAAAAGGTAAACCTCTTTCTTCTAAAAGCTGCCAAAATTTGCGAAATCTTTCTTGTATTTTCTTGACCGGAGTATCAGTATGACTTTGCTGTTTACAGTTGACCATGAAAGACTTGCTTGCTTGGGTTCGTACGAATTTGATCAAAGAGAGACCTGAAATGTTTATGAAAGGAGATTCTGTGTAAGTTCCATTACATATTCTTCTTAGTGTTGTTAAATTTGGAGTTGGTGTATATACTCTATAACACGCTACCTTCTGCGTCCCAAATTACGAGTCTAATTTTCCTTTTTGGGCCGTCATAAGTTAAAAGTCCCGTTTCCTTCTTGGACATAAACAATGTACTAGATCTCACTGTAATAAATAAGTTCTATTCTTGACCACTGATTGTGTTGAAATTGGTGTTCTTGACTCTTTGTTGGACATAATCAATGTACCAGATACTTGGCTTAGTACATTATTTGCAGCAGCATTCATGTCATGAAATAGTTATGAAGGGTTTCCTGCATTCAACCTTTAATCCTTCATTTTCTCATCTGTATATTGTCTTGTAACAAACATAGAAGAAACGTACTATCCCTTGTCTTCCCTAACTCAGAGAGGCACTCAAGATTATACTTGTTGGCAAGGCAAGGGCATTATTTGACATCATAGTTACTCCCTCCATCCCAAATGAAGAGTCCATGTTCGACATAGTTAATAGTTAAGCCGGTGAATTTGGTACATTGACTATCCCCGAAAAGCAAATTGTTTGGAATGTCCTGAAAAGGCATCCCAAATGAAAAGTCCATGTTCGACGTAGTTAGTAATAAAGAATAAAACTTGTTTGCTATGGTTGAATTGGTACATCGATTATACCCCGAAAAGGAAGCTATGGAAACTGAATACTTAATTTGGAATGTCCTGAAAAGGATTAACGGATTCTTAATCTGGGAGCTATAAAGGTGTAATTGAATGTTATTTTTATGTTTGAGCAGGAGACCTGGGGTTCTAGTTCTGGTGAATGATTGTGATTGGGAACTGAGTGGCCAGCTTGATACATCACTAGAAGAGAAGGATGTTGTAGTTTTCATTTCAACCTTGCATGGGGGATAGATAGATAGATAGTATTACTATTCTCTGCACGTATATTATATGTACACACTATCTATATTTCTCCAGTGATAAACGACGAAGCAATTATTGTAATATGAGAAGGCGTCTTATTGTTGTATTCGGGAGACTGCCGTGGAAGTTTTACACTCCTTGAAGTACTACCAATTTTGTATTTTCGAACAAAATTGTAGGATAAAACAATAGGTCTCTGAGCATTTTTGGAATTTTCAATATTAATTTAGTTTTGACACATGAATGGGGTCATAAATTTTTTTCTTTACACTTTTGAAAATGCTATTGTTGGTTACCTACCCCTAACAATTAAGTCACCATATTGCCCCTTAGGCTCCGTTTGATTGCAAAGTGGAAAAGAAAAATAAATTGAGTTAGTTTTGATGAAAAGATGGAAAATAAGTTGAGTGATAGTGGTGATATCTTCTTGATTTTTAAGTTTTTTTATGAAGAAATTTTCTTTGCTTGGGGGTGAGTAAAAATTTTTCACCAAAAATATTGAAGGATGGAAGATATATACTCATAAATTGAGTAACATATCTCACCTTATTTTCTATCTTTTCACACAAACTAACTAAATATATTTTTCTTTTCCATCTTTGCAATCAAACGAAGCCTAAGTGTTGATTTTGATCGAGCTTTTGTTCGTTTATGAAAAATCATACTAACAATGTCTTATATATTTTATGTCAAATGGTTAAATTATAACTTGACGATACTAAATTTTTATGTGAAATTACTATTTTCAATCACAAGAACAAACAAGGGCATTCAACCAAAAACTAATTTGGTGTAGTAATCTTTAGATATTTATATAATAATTTGCAAGATTTTAATTAGTTATGTCAAATTTATAGGCCTAACACATATTAATGGTAAATGAAGTATGCGTGAGAATTAGAATTTGTACAATCTTTAGTGGCTAGCAGTTGACATTTTTTACAAAGGGATCAATCAAGTTGCACGAAAGTTGGCTTGAACACTTTTGACATAGTCCAAAAAAAGAAGAGATAAGTTCGTATTGCAGAAAAAATATTTGTAACGATCTAGTCAATCAAAAATCAAAGATACATCTTTTACAAAAAGATATGGAATATAAAGCAATAATATGTTTAAGATAAAACCCCAAAGCACCATAAATTTTCCTACATTTTCAAAACATATTCTAAATTATAAAGGTGTAAGGTATGATTATTGACACTTCACAAAAATTCTCTCACTTAAAATTTTATAATTGATGTAAATAAAATGTCATAAAAATACAAGAAAAAAATAATTACCCCTAAATATCATTTTATTTTAAAGTGTTAGAAGATATTTTTGAAATGCTGATAGACATATGCAAGTAAAATTTAATTAGCACCCAATCAAAACAACATGTTCTTTTTATTTTTTTATACAAAGCCATAATTTCACAACAACGCAACACATTTTTTTTTACTATGACAATCACATATATGTGGATGGATGCAGGATTTTTGTTACAAGAATAAGGATTAGGAGGTGCTAACAATTTTTTGTTTTTTATTTAAAAAGGAGTTTTCTCGCAACACTTTTAAAAATATTCCTAGGCTTACAGTAACTTAATATCTCACAATTAATGACGCAATACGTTCAAATATCCTGCAATTTTTTAATCAAACCATCTAAATATTCGCATATACAAATACTAAAAGTGAAAAAAGAACTTCAATACCAATTTTAAGAGTGGACCACCTACTATTCGATTTTCTTGTTTCGGTAAATGGTACTAAGTGCAGAATTTTATAAATGTTTTTAAGTCAATTTTGGTTATTAATAAACCAGACGAAAATTTGAAGACTAAGTCTCCGTTTGATAGCAACATGAAAAATAAAAAGAAAAATAACTAATTTAGGTGAGATTAACTCTTACTTTTTTCTTTTGTTCCATGAAAAAATTTTCTTTGGGTGATAGTGGAGAATTTTTTTTCACAAAATATTAAAGGAGAATGTAGGAGATATACTCACAATAGTGAGTATGTGATGAAGAGCATCTCACTGTATGTTTCAACTTATTTTTCATCTTTTCACCCAAATTAGTTATTTTTATTTTCATTTTCCATATTGCTATCAAACGGAGCTTAAAGATTTAAATTGAATATTATAAGAATTTAAGCACTACTTACATTGATAATTACAATTAAAATTAAATGAGTGTTCAAGATCACTTGAAAGTAAAAAAACAATAATTTGTAAGTGTTAAAATTCTTGGTATTTATAATTTAAACATATTCATGCATTCTTTGTATATAATTATTCCATACTAATAGTATTATGTATTTTCGATAAGTTCGGAATTAGCTTTTTTAGTATTATTGATGGTATTTTAGTATATTACACTTTTTGATATTGTTAGTACGATAAATTAGTATTCAAATTATATAAAAGTAATACTAAAATCAACTAAATTTTATTTTTTTATTTTGGTTTCAGTATTTCAATTTTTAGTAATTGCATACGTGGTAATAAAATGATATTTTTTTTTCAGATTAAGTCAGGGTAAAAGTCCCAATAGTTATGGTTATGGGTGCAAAAATAAAATTAATATAGAGACAATAAGGCCTCTTTTGGTTCACGGATTTTAGTACTCGAAAAAGGAAAGTCATTACTTTCGTTTGTTTGGTAAGCACAAATTCCGAAAACACTTTCCCGAGAGAAGAAAAAGTAGGGGGTAAAACCATTCCTTTTCAAAACACACCTGATTGATATTTTCATATGATTGCCAAGCATTCATTATAGAAATTTTAGAATAATAATATTCTTACCTAAATGTTTTTTATATTTTACTAAACACAAAAAAATATTTGACAAAAAATTTAGTTTTAACCATCATAAAAAGAAAATAAAAAAATTAATTTTCGTTCCGTAAACCGGACCTCAATGCAAAACTAGAAAAGAAAATAAAAGGAATGAAAAAGAAGATAGGTGAAAAGGCCTTTTAATATTTTAAGCTTTGGTACCATCTGGTTCACACATACATATCTCTCTCTCTCTCTCTCTCTCTCTCTCTCTCTCTCTCTCTTTTCTTTCTTTGAACACTAGCAAGAAAATATCCAATCTTCCATGGCTGCTTCTTTTTCTTCTTCTACTCCCCCCTTCTTCCCAATTATGATGTAGCATAACATATACATATACTTACTTCTATCTATACTATACTATACATACTGCTTCTCTCTCTCTCTCTCTCTCTCTCTCTCTTTATATATATATATATATATCTATTTTTCTCTTTCTCCAATGGCAGATGTTATGCGATTATCTTTCAATTCCTTAAGGTTTTCCTCTTCTCTACTAACATCAGTCTCTTCCTCCTTCAATTCTCTCCAATCACCCCATCAGAGATTACAAACTAGGGTTTTCTCTGTTTCCAATTCTTCTTCTACCACTCCTGATTTTATTCCTCCATTTGCCTTCAAAACTCGCAAGCTATCTCAATCGTTCAAGGTAAAATTTAAGACCTAAATTATGTTAGAACGTTTTCCATTTTTTTTTGTCATTTATGTGTTTACAACCTGAGAACTTACAAATTTGACATTTGTATTATGTTTTCTAGTGCTTTGGGTTTCAAAGTGGATGCGTAATTGGGGTTAACTGACCCATTAGCTTTACGGGTCTTTTGCTTTTTCAGCCTCTCAATGCTGAATACTGAATACTTAATGCGGAATAAACCTTTTGAAATTTTCTTCGTTTTTTCTATCTGAATGAACCTTTGAATAAAAGTTGTTTGCTTGTTTGTTTGACTCTGAACGAGTGAATGCTGAACATATGTCATTCGACAAGTTTACCCTAATTGTTATAATATGCATTGATATTCATAAACAAAAAGATAATTACAACAATGGGAATATAATTTCATTAAAGATTTTAGGCATTCTGCAAGGAGCTTGCCTGCTGAACGCTGAATTCGAATCATATTCGGCATTAAGAGGTGATCAAACAAACATCAATTTTACCTCTTAATGCTGAATAGACTTCCATTCAACATTAACAATTAAGAATAAATACCCCCTAGTTTGCTTAGCAATGTTTTGGGGGGTGGGTTCTTGTTTCCTCCAGTTCTCCGGTGTGATGAAGATGTACTGATTTTATATTTTCTTAGTATCCAAATGGGTTGGGGACCGAATTGTCAGAGATGTCTTATGGTGCATTATATATATTTCAATTAGGGATGTTTCTGAGTGCAGTTTTGGGTTGGACTTGGATTAGTGTATGAGAGATTCTTTTGTGATTATGAAAGCCCAGGTGTTTCTTGTGGATCATTGGGTAAGGGCAGAAAAGGAAGAAAGTAAGTTTTAATGATAACATTTGCGATGATAATTGTCTCTTTATGGGAAAAGCCCTGTAGAATTATTACGAGCTTGCCAACTGAATGAGTGATTACAAGTTTACAACTTACAAGAATAATTGTAGGTATTTTAAAATCCACAAAATTATGCAATTAAACTACACAATATGTAATACGACTTCTTGACCATATCTCTTCAGCTATAGAAATTCAAAAGAAAGAAGATAACTATTTAGTTAATACTCCCTCTGCCCAAATTAAGGATCCATTATTTCCTTTTGGGATGGCCCAAGTTAAGGGTGCAGTTTTCTTTCTTGGGACATAATCAATGTACAAAATCTCACGATACCAAACAAGCTTTGTTCTTTTAATTGATTAAGTTAAATGCTAATTTGCTTTGAGTTTTTGTTTGTTCTTGGAGTCCAATATGGTAATTTTACATGGAAAGCTTGAGTATCGTCAACTTATGATTCAACCTCTTGACATGAATTATAAGAGACTCCTTGCATAAAATTGCCAATTTAGGATTCCAGGAATGAACTGAAACTCGAGCCAAACACGAGCTAAGGCGAACTGGACTCTTAACGTGAGACGAATGAAGTATTGGTATATACTGAAAACAAGAAACGCAACTATGGAGTTTAAATGTTAAAAGCGTTGCTAATTGTGCTATCTGACGTTAAATTTTATGCAATTAACTAGCTGACCCTGCAAACTGGTTGGTATGTATCCCTTTTGTTATTGCTCAATGAAGCCATATAGTATTATACACAAGCTATTTATACAGTGCATTCCTATACGACCATCCAAAGAATCCTTAACCTTCAAACCAACGTGAAAGTAGCTAGCTAAATTCTGTTATTAACAGCCTTTTGAACTGGCAGCTAGACTTCATTTGCATAACTATACAGCCAATCATTCATTCTTAAGCGGGAAATATACATGCAAAAACACAACTACTTAGGATTTTCCAAAAGTTTTGGCATAATCCAACTTCTTATGATTTTCTTCCATCCTCCCAACAAAACAACAATCCTTGCTTAAAACTGGCCAAACAAATTCCACCAAATAAAATACCACGAGTGCCTCATTTGAGCAGCGCATTGTAAATATTCTGCAGAGCCCTGAAGTTTCTAGTGTGTAGCCTTGTGCAAAACCTCTAACTTTTCCACTTAATTGTCTACCTTCCAGTTGAAGTGTGTCAAAATGGGGCCAGTTGCTAGGTAGAGATTGGAACATGAGTGCGATGTGTATGGAAAAAGCTCCGTTGTATTAATAATTGTTGTGATTACGAAGACTCCAGAATCAGGTATAAATAAGACACAAAGTAAAACTTAAGGTAACAATATAGGAAAGAAATTATTGAAGAATGACTCGATTAATAAAATAACCTATCTATGGTATGTTTTGACCAAAGACAATAAAACAATACCATTCTATAAACCGATCTACTGCCACAAATAAAAGAATCTTGATTTCCAACATATACTGATGATGAATTTTTAATCTCACCTTCCTGACTACCTTATTAGTTACAAACTGGTCCCTTCTTATCTCTTGGGTTGAATTTGGATAGCTGTTTATTGGCTTTTGCAAACAGAATTTCATGAACATTTACCGTCAAATCTTTTTCTCTCTCCTTTTCTCCTTTAGTTCTCTTGAAATTTGAGCCCCCCTTATACTTAATTTGAGGCAGCTGTTTTCCTTTTAGTTTTCTTGGTTTATGGACTGAAGCATTTTCTTTTCCATTTAGTTGATGGACTATTCCTTTAAGTTCATTAGGTTTCTCTCTTTTGTACTATATGTTATCATTTTATGCCCTTCACGAAGGCTTTGAGAAAACAAGAATAACATTCTGCCTAATATAGTACCTTCAAACAAGAATTAACAAAATTTCTTGCAAAGCCAAAGTCTTGTAAAGAAGTTACTCTTTATGAGAAGAAACTTTTCCAATGAAATGGGAACTCGGAAACTGATTGAGATTAAATGTGACATGAGTTGATATACAGCCAAATTCAGCTAGGGGACATCAATGTATATTTCAAAATTATGGTTCATTCATGAAGTTTTTTGCTAAATACATGAGAATGTGCTGATAACATCTTTTTTTTTTTTTTTTTTTGGGTCGATGCTTCAATTCAGATACATGCGAGAATTGCTGAAACTGATCAGCCAAAATGGTGGGAGAGAAATGCTGGACCAAATATGGTGGATATTCATTCCACACAAGAATTTTTGGAAGCCTTGAGTAAGGCTGGAGATGGACTAGTTATTGTTGAATTCTATGGAACATGGTGTGGTTCATGCCGAGCATTATTTCCAAAGGTACTTTTTCTTACTTGGCCTTTTAATCTTTTTTCAGTTCTTATTATGAAAAATTCTCTTTAGTCATTCACAGAAACTTATGTTTGATAAATTATATAAACAAATTTCTAAAGAACTGTTGTTTAGGTTCTGGGGCCATAGCCTAGTGGTAGAGCAGATAAGATTCCAAGGGCATGGTCAGGGTTCAGATGAATTAAATCCCATCCCCTCGCCCAATCGAATCCACCCAGATCTATCCGATGTACCGCTTGTATCACAAGAAAAAAGGAAAAAAAAATTGATGTTTGATGCTTTGAAGTCTCGCTGTTGAAATGTCCTTTTCTCAATATTGTTGGAGAATGGTTATAAAGGAGTTCCTGGACTCCTTCAGGGATGATATGGTCTTTGAAATAGGCCTAAATTGTAACGGTTATTTAACTCGTGCCTAAGAGCATCTCCAATGATATAATCAAGATATCAAGCATAATCAAACTTAGGTTACCTAGCAACGTTCCTTGAGAAATACGCCCCAATGGCCCAAGTCAAATTTTAACAATCTCTTCCTCAATAATCACAACTAATATCCTTTCTCAATAATCACAACTAATATCCTTTCTCAATAATCACAACTAATATCCTTTCTCAATAATCACAACTAATATCCTTTTTCAATAATCAAAATGGTGGGACGTGCCCAATTGGCATCGAGCCATGGGTCCATTCCAATGTGTTAAAAGGCGCGAGGCGGTTGAGGCGTCTTGCCCAGGAGAAGAGAGGCATAGGCCTCAAGGTGCATTGAGGTGTAAACCTCTTTTTTTTTTTTATTTTTTTTCCCTAATAAAACCACAAGAACATAAATTAAATTACTTTTATAATTTTTCATAAGTTCAATTGCAATCTATACCATAATTTTGACTAAATGTATTATTATTATTCATGTTACCAATAAGAATGCTAAAATATTCTAATATATGTGAAAATCTAAACTAACATAAATAACATTATCAGTTTTGAAAATTTTAAATACCATTCAAATAAGCAACAATTTTTGGAAAAAAATAAAGGTAACAACTCATATACTACCCACATTAATTTTTTTAGTTACTTCTTCCTAAATATTAGAGAACTAATATTTTAAAAGATAAAATAAAATTTTAAAATATAAAACGATAAAATAGATTATACATGTAAGAATTTTACATTTATACAATTGAATTATGTAATTCTACTTTTAAAAAAGTAATTATAATTATTGATTAATAAGATATATGTAAAATTGCAATTATATAAAATTATAAGTAAATAAGAATTTTACTTCATAAGAAGTGTTTGGAAGCTTTAGGGCTTAAGTAAAGTCAAAAGGATAAGAGAAGAAATTAAAAACAAAAAGGAACGAAGAAGTAGAATAAGAACAACTTTTTGGGCATAAATAGAAACAAAAGTGGTAGTAGAAAGAAGAAAATCCCTCTCTATTTAGTCTCAGCTTCTTCATAGTCTCTCTCTCTCTCTCTCTCTCTCTCTCTCTCTCACTCACATAATAAAAGAGGTGAAAATGATGCTGTCTTGCAAGGTGTCACTTCATACGCCTCAAAGCGTAATCATAAGCCTTGGATTTGAGATACTTTATGTACGCCTCGGAGCGCTTCTTCAATGCCTCGCCTCAAGGCGCACGCCTCAAACGCCTTTTAAAACATTGCCGTCCAACTGAAAAAAAAGGAAAAAAGGAAGAGAAGTATAAATTTTATGATCAAAATAAAAGATACAATAATCTTAATTTATATGTTATCTTCCACATTTTTGGTGCAAAAAAAAAACTGTTGATTTATTTTTCTGTTATTGAGAAAAAATGACCATTATGGAACTTACACTAGTTTAGGCTGGTATAATCAGAATCCGTTATACTACCAGTTTTTATCTACTTATCATGTTCTCTGCAATGAATTTATCTAATGCTAATTTGTATTTGGATTTATCAGCTCTGCAGAACTGCCCAAGAGCACCCTGAGATTTTATTCTTGAAAGTAAATTTTGATGAGAACAAGCCAATGTGCAAGAACTTGAATGTAAAGGTGCTTCCTTATTTCCATTTCTACCGGGGAGCCGACGGACAGCTTGAAGCATTCTCTTGTTCACTCGCTAAAGTTAGTAATTTTTCTGCTGATAAAATGTTTATTTTTTCCTTTTGCTTTTTGTTAGTTTCTCCATATCTTACTTACCTGCTCCTTAACCAATTCGTATGCATTTAATTTGGAGAAAAGGGTCAACAAAAGTGATAATTGACCTAATGTTAGTGGTATGTAAAAAAAATAATAAAAAATAAATTGCTGTTGCAAACATATATTTTTATGAGAAAAAAAATTGCAAGGGTAAAATTGGAAATCAAAAGTACGGCAGAGCCTTTGAAATGAAAACCTTCTGTCTTGTTGTCTAGCAATAGTAATGAAACAAGATATTTAAATATTTCCAGTGATTTCTATTCGAATATTGTTAGGATTGTTCTCTGTGTTAATGACGAAACATAGCCAAAAGTTTGTTTTGCATCGTTCAACTTTAGATACTTTTTCTTTTTTGAAATCTCCCTTTACTAAAATAATAAAATAATGGAAATCTCCCCCACTCTTGATGAGACTCGAACTGAGGACTTCTCTTAAATTCGGGTGGGTGCCTTACCAACTAGGCTAACCCACTCGCTCTCAACTTTAGATACTTTGGTGCATCATAAATTTGTTAGATTCACTGTGCAGTGGATTCGTGTACTAGAGCAGTAAATCAGTAATACACCATTTCCGTCCAAAATTCAAGAATCTCTATTTCACTTTTGGCACGTCTCAAATTAAGTGTTTCATTTCTGGACGAGACTATTAAATTAATTTGAAATACCAAAACTATCTTCTATTACAAGGGCTAAAACTCATCAAGTCTCTCAACCTTTTTTTCAGATGAACTTGTTTAGTTCCATTTTGACTTTCAAAGTAGGACTCTTTATTTGAGACCGAGAGAAACCATTCTTAACGTTCGGTGGCATCGACTAGAATGTGGGGACTAGACAGTCTTGTGACTTGTGGGTTTTGTGTATATTGGCACTAGATTTTGTGCTTTTGATGTATTTTCTAAGAAAACTTTTGTATTGATCTTTTTATAATGAGTAGATTATATCCATCAAATTTGATCAAGTAAAATTCAATTTTGAAGTGCGATGAGCATCGAGTATTATAACAGCTGAAAATGTATATATAAGTCAATTTTTCATTACACCCACTTCTAGATTGAATATATTTATAAAATTTTATCCTTGTATAAATCATCTCTACCAAAATTTAACCAAAAATTCATTCATTACCGTTCAAATATGGATAGTCACGCGTGTGCACGCATGTACTCGCAGGATTAGGCTCTGCTAGAGGGATGGAAATCACCCTGGAGTATACCACTACTCAGATTTTCACACATCATTTTTACCTTTTGCAAAGACTCAGAAACTTCCGGGCAAAATGTGAACCCGATTACAGAGGGCGGGGCCAAGTGGGCTTAAGGTGGGGATTAGCCCGCCTTAATTTTGAAATGTGCTTATATTTAATAGTGTTTTTGGAAAATAAATAAATTTAGTAGGTGATAAAATACTTTGCCCACCTTAATTTGGAGAAGATCATTCTTTTCTCCCCGTTATTCTTTGTTTTTGTGAAGCCTAAAATGCACTATTTTAGTATTTTTGAGCTCAAAAATATATAGCGTGACATTTTATATTATTTTTTTGACACTTCTGAAGATTTTAGAGCTACTTTCTTGGAATACTAGAATACAAAAGAAGAGTATAACCCTAGTCTTGTGAGTTGCAAGCTATTCTGCGGGTGTTTATAACACTATTTAATCCTGTGTTTATATATATACATATATAATTATAAAATAATTGATCTATAGTTGAATAACTTTTATGTTGTTCGAAACCGCTTACAGTTTCAGAAAATAAAGGATGCGATTCAAATCCACAACACGGCTCGTTGCAGCATTGGCCCGCCTAAAGGTGTCGGAGATCTTAATCTTGAACCTCTCTCTTCTTCTGCTTCAAAGGATAAACAAGCCGAATCTTCTTCAAAATAGCACGCAGTGCTTGATCCAGTGCAAGCATCTGTCTATAGTTTTCCATGTTTGTTGCGCTCCAATTAACAACCATCCGAGCCATTTATTGGTTCTATTTTTTCCCCAGTGTATATTCTATTTGACGGATGCAGATTTGTCAACATTGTTCTGCATGTTAATTTTAGTATTTATGATTCCTTGGAAATGAAATTCATTAAGCTGTTCTTGGAAATTCAAACCATTTAAGCAGAATATATTGGTTGTAGTAAAAGTTATTATTAATGCCAAATAGCTGTACCAAATTGTTTTGATGTTTACATAGAAGAACATTAATGATGTATAATTATTAAATTTGCTAGTTTAGCTATTGAGTGAGAGGCGCTCTGTCAAATGAGAAGTTTTTTCTGCATGGGTTTGTTCTTATAGCTGTTATATTTAAACAATTGTTAATATTGTATTCGACGCTTTAGATAAAGAAGACGTCATAATATGAGATCAAATTCGGCAGGTAAGGTTGATCTGTTTGGTAACCTTTTCACGTGGCAAAAATGTTGCAGCAAATCGGGCTCTCTATAACACCCACAACCACAAGGGTTATTATAGTCCAATTGGTAATGAAAAATGTTCTCTTTTTTTTTTTTGGTCAATGGAGTTGGATTTCTGTGGAAAGCACTCTTAAGAGGTTAAAAATCTACAAGTTCAATGTGGAGAAGTTACCCTTAAAATTGTTGGGGAGAAACTAGTAGAAGTTAGTGCGGATAATCCCCATGGTTGAAAAAAAAAAAGTGGGCTCCATAACTTTTCGCTAACCAAATGATGAACCAGACAGAAAGACAATGTTGTAATCCACTTTCTAGCACCATTGACGATACCACAAGGATTTTTAATACTTCAACCAACGAAAAATTGAGACTAACTTAATATACTGTTTAATGGAATAATTTTATTATTATTTTTTTTTTTTGTGGTAGCACTAAAGGAAAGATTTGCTATGAGTTAGCAGTTGAGACTTTATACCTTACGAATAAACAAGTTTGGTATTTGAAATCAATGGCGCTCTTAAAATCATTTGAGGAGAAGGAGATGTAATTAATCTATGATTAGATTAAAATTGTGATGAGTAGATAAAAAGAAGAAGTGTCCTTTTAGAAGACAGGTGTTGGATTGGAGTTCCACCTCATAAAGCTGTATTTGTCAACTTATTATTGATAATGCAATCATGCGTGAAAAACAACCTAACACTAACAAAGCAATCATACTTCTTGTCGCTTTTTCCCCGTGGAAATTGGATGGCTGAAATTTTAGATAAATGCATACAAGACAAAAAAGAGTGCAAATTTTATATAACAACGTCCCTAAATGACTTGACTTGAAATTAATGAGATATATTTATGTATAGATTAATTAGACCCCTAACAAAAATGGTTGATGCACATTATATAGCTTGGCTAGCTCTATTGTTAAATTAACATAATGTCATGATAGAAGTTAAAATTGTTTTGCAAACTAACCTTTTTTAATATAGAAGAAATCTATTAGCGTTAGATCGCTCGGATTCTCGCTTAATAATGTTATATTAATAATCTGAACTCTTAAATAAAATTAATAGTCCAATATTGAATCTCCGTGTGAGGCGAAACCTCACCATTACCTTAATGATGTGGGTTGTTACATTCTTACCTTGTAGCATATAATAATGCCTAACATCCTTCTCTCTAGTTTAAGGACGTCTTTAAATTTTGACGAAAGTTGAAATATGTATCTATTGCTTAAAATTTTTAAGTAAGCTGCTAGTTCCCCCCCTAGATTATGGTACAAGAATTAGTATTTATTCCCATGTTTTATTTTTTTTGTTAATAGCCTGTGGTTGTGTAACCTGAGCGGTGCGCATTTTCCTTATTCATTTACATGTATGTATATTCTTTCTCCTTTTTTTTTTATAATAATTGCAATCAAGCACATTTTAAATGCAATTCTTTCTTTCAAGTACACTCATTTATGTGGGACAGCCTCGTATCCTTTAGAATTACTGCAGTTCTCAACAAGAATCAAATATCCGAATTATTATAAAAGTGAATTTCTGCTTTAGATTTAAAATAAGATTCCGAATTTAGAAGTTAAACGCATTAGGCATATTATGAACTTCATGATATAGGGGGCCTAATTTCGAAATGTACGTGAACTCTTATTTTAAATTTCAAAAGCAAGAAAATTTAGATTTTTAATTTAAGAAGGAAAGCATGCCTGACTATAAAACTAACTCTTTTTATTGAGGCAAGATTTGTTGAGCAAACCATAAATTCAAAGTTCATGCTACTATAACAAAATTCAAATTTGTACATAATTTCACTTATTACTAAAAAATTCCTCAATTTTTTTCTATACGGGCTTAGAATATACATAAACAACATAAAAAAGAATGAATACATAAAACATATTTGACCGATCCACTAAATGATCTATCATTTTGTGTTCATATTAATTTTTATTTTATCATCATCATGAAAATAATGCAGAGGGTTATTTTATCATCTATCATGAAAATAATGCAGAGGGTAAAAGAATCACAAGAAAATTGAAGTGATAATATAATACATTTGATTCATTTTAATAATACATTCACACCCAATCTTTTATGTCATTTTCTCATACCTCTAAACAATTCAATTCATTTGCATCCATTAGATGACGAATGCATCACAATGAAAAACCCTAAATTCACATTTAGGTGAAATCACCTTCAACAGCAACCTAGCAGTATCCTCTTGCCTCACCACTGCTCCCCCCTTCTCCACCAGCACCGCCGCCACTATCCTCTCATAGCCACCACCTCCTCCTGCCACATACGCCACCAGCGCCGCCTGTACCGGCCCCAAACTAGGATTATACGCCGCCGACTCCATGTATGAACCCCTGTATATTCCCCCATCACAATCCATTAACGCCACTCCTGATGGGCTTTCACTATATGGAGCATGCGAATTATTAGCAGCTTTCAGTGCCAAATTTTTCAATTCAAATTCATTCTTCGCCAATAATTCGCAAACAGTGCCATTACATTGTTCATCTAATTGATTTGATAATGATAAGCCATTGTTCAATCTCTCGAGGAGAGATGGAGAAATTTGTTGATCTAACTGATGCTTTGAATCGTTCGACAATGACAAACGTATATTGTGTTTCGAATCGTTGGATAATGATAAGCTTTTGTTCCGTTTCTCGAGGAGAAATGAAGATTGATTAGCATCAATTGTTGATAACGATAAGCCGTTGCTCTTTTTCTCCAACAACAACGGAGTTTGCTCATCTAACAGATCTCGAGGACCGAAAGGATTCGGAAGAATCTCGAAAAGTGGCTTGAAATCAAGGTTTTCAGATCCTCCATCCGTGATGAGAAACTGTACATCCGACGCACACCGGAGTTCCTGGAGGAACTGGCGGCAGTGACCGCAAGGGGCGGCGGAGACGGCGAGGTACCGAAGGCGAGGCTCGCCGTGGACGGCAAGGTTGGTGATGAGGAACTGCTCGGCGTGGACGGAGTGGTGGAGCGGTAAGCCGGGGAACTCGAGGTTAACGCCGGTGAAAATACGGCCGGTGGATCCTAATCCAACGGCGCCTACGGGGAAGTTGGAGATTGGTGAACGGGCTAGGGTTTGGGCAGATTTGACTAACGAAGGGAGGAGCTGGAGGAGGTTTAGATCTGAGTTTTTGGCCATTGATTCTGCTTCTGAGGATTCAATTACAAATCTAGATCGATCCATTTTTGTTGTTGATGATGATTATACGGATAGATATATGTATAAATTTCTGTCTATATATAATATAAGGGAAGAGTGAAGGTGATTGAATTTCAAAGGAATCTAATGCAAGAAAGAAGGTGATTGAATTTCAAAAGAATCTAGAGAGAGGATTTCCTGTAAAGAGGAGGAAGGGGAGAGGGGTGTTGGATGGATATGCTTATTTAAAGAGATTTTTTGGACTTCATTAATTGTTTATCTCATTTATTTTCTTTAATAAAACTAATTGTTTATAACTATGTGTTTGGATGGAAAAATAAAATAGAATTTAAACAAAAATTAGGATTTCGAGTCATGAAAGTGAAAATTCATCCTTTAATAAAATTAGTAAATAATTTGAAATTTTATGTGCAGTAAACTTGTAATATTTTGCCTTACAAAAATTCTGAGTTGAACTTTTTATTCCCCAAATTTTGACTTAAAATAAGTGATATTGTAATCCTTTTTATTTTTAAAATTCTATATGCAAAATGTTCAAACATGAGAAATTACAATTTAAGGAATTTTAAATGATGCAATCTTATGTTCTATCATTTACAATTTTTATGAATTTTAGAATTATTATATCCAACATAGGGTTAAAAGGTGATTTTAGGGGTGTTTTTAGAAATCCGAAAACCGAACGAACTAACTGAACCGAAAAAAAATCAAAACTAATTGATTCGGGTTATTTGGGTTCGGGTGCCCCGAATTGGACAAAAAAAACGAATTTTTTTTTCTAAAAAAAATATTAATGAAAAGAGGATAACGTATTAATGTGAACAATGTTTTTGAAAGAAAATTACGATACAATGTGAACTACAACTAAAGATCATGAGCAAAATTGCACATTATGAGGAGGACAATATACGTAGAATGAAAATAGGAGAACGTATTAATAGTGTACAAATTCTCAACTATAATCAAACTGTCATAAAAAATTTGAACTCAAATTTGTCCCCATAACAACCTTCTTAAATGAAAAGTATGATCGCATAACTTTCTGCCCATGTTTTAGCCGATTAACGAAGTGAAAAACTGTTTTTAGTTTCGCTAAATTTGTATGGAAGTCGTTGGCTATATAAAAATCGAATAAGATCGAACTGGATGGAAATCGAATAGAATAATTTGAGGAGGGTTTGGGTTACATAGGTACTGAAATCGAAACCGAAACCAAACTGAACCGAAACTGAATTATAAAGTTTGGGGAGGGTTTAGGGTACCCCAATCTCTACCCCGACCGAAACTGAAAACACCCTTAGGTGATTTTGCTTGTACCCGTGATTTCTTGTGGTTAATCCAATTTTAATTTAGAAAATAAAAACCTAATTTTACAATATTCTTACTCTTTTAATAATTAATAAGTTGTGGGTGGCGTAAATCTGACCGAGCCCAAAATGAATTTGTAGATGAGGGAATCGACCTAATACTGGCAGAATCGGTAATAAATACTAAAGGTGGCAGATAAACAGTAAATTTGCAAATGGATGAGATAAAGTTTTTAGGTTATGTGGGTAGATTCCCCCGGTGGCTCTTATTCCCAATCCGGCAGTACGTCTTTCCTTGGGGTGCGATGGTGTTTTTTTTCTTAACTCAAATGGCTATTACAGAGATCATTTTTCAGGGTTTTCTATAGGAGAATGTTTATTTATCTCAGCGTAAAAAGAGTCATCATCTTTCCTTGAGCTATCACTTTCTATTTATACTCATAGAATCAGGGTTATAGTGCTCAGCTAGGTTAAGAGTTAAATGACCATAAAGGGTATTGCTTGTTCAGCAAACATAGTAACATACCCTTTTCACGTGTTGTGTGCGTTTTTATCCATAGGAAAAATTGTGCTTTATAGGTATAGGAATTTCATTCGCCAGGACGCCCATATTGACAACTAACACTGTTAGTACTTTTCTGTATAGATTTCACATCTTCATTTGCTAAGGCACCCATCTCGGCATCATTATTCTTTGTCGAGCTTGATGATGTACTCGGGTGGGGCATTATGTTCGGTCAACAGTCTCAAGCTATCTATTCTGGGCCTATTGATCGTGGCTCGCCTTTCCAGTTGTGGATTGACTTCTCTGGGCCTAGGCCTGGGTCGAGATGTTCAGCCCAAGTGGATGTTCTAAAATTATGCTCCCACAATTGCCCCCCAATCACCTAAGTCCTGTCGAGCTTATGGAGTTGGGTGCTTGAATTTGCTGAATCAGTATTCGGTCGATTATCTGGTAGATTTAGTGCGAGCCAGCTATGGACACGTGTCGGATCCCCAATGGTTGAGTGTAAGCGTGTGTGGCTATCACGTCTCATTAAATAGGGCCATCATGGGAGTGATTTTTCAAAAGGAAAAACGCCGTTTAGATTCAAAAAGAAAAGAGAGAGAGCGCTCCAAAAGATATATATATATATATATATACAAGTTATTCTTCCACTTCCCTTGCTTTTAATCTTTTTATTACCTTCTTTATCCCTCCTTCGTGATTTTTTTAGGGTTTCCATCGTCTTTCCTCAACGGGTCATATTTATTCATAATCAATACCTTTGACATCTTCTTCAATCGATAGCCGTCGATTCTCTATAAGTCACTTTCAGCTTTGTACTCCATTTTTCTTTTGATTTTATTCCATCGAAACAAATTTCGATCATACTTGTTGGTCTTCTTTACCCCCAATTAGCCCCTTACTATGGGTAAATACGCTTTAACTTAGGTGAGTAGGTTAGAGTTTGAGAATTACTTCATCCTCAACGAGGTGGTTTGGAAAGAGTGTGGCAGTGGCGAAGACCCTTTTAAGGGTAGCCCCATTAATTCCATGCCTGAGAATCAATGTCCTATTTTTATCTCTTTTTTTAAGGCTGTTGGGCTCAAATTACCCTTGCACCCACTTCTAGTCGACTTTCTTTTAGACACTCGGTTCTATCTCTGCCTATTAATTCCCAATGTAGTTAGAATTATTCTTGGGGTGGCTGAACTCAATCGTAAATTTTACTTTCGTTTAGGATTGAATGAAATAAAGTATTGTTATCTCTTCTGCCAGTTTGAAGATAAGTGAAATTTGAGGGCCATGCCTTTGTCGCCCTCATTGGTTGAAGGGTTGGCCTTTTCCCATAAGTCGATGTATAGCGATGTAGTAATCATCATTGGAAATATAGAGCCCGACCCCACAAATAAATGAGTGCTAAGAAAATTCGGCTCCCCTGGTTGGTGCTCCATCCGTTGTCTATTTAATTTTTATGAATTGTGCTTTAATGTCTGTGAGAATCCGCAAATGCGACCCCCGGGTCTCAACCCCTCGTTGGTGGGCGTCTGAAACGTCGGAAAGGATTCCGTTGTTCCATTTGCTTCTATGTGTTGATAATTCATATCGGGTGTCCCTCTATCCTATTTCTAGATGCAAGAGGGTTCGTTCAGAGTCGCCAGTACGTTTTACGAGAAAACGGACAAAATAGTTGTGTAAGAGGAAAGGCTACAGGTAAGCCTTTCTTTACACGTTTGTCTACGAAACCAGGATTCTATAGAGTTCGGGAACTATATTACGGTTTGGGAAGGTGTTAAGCACCCATTCCGCCCTTTCGGTCTCTAGTGGTTTTATATGTTTACTCTATGTTGGAAAACTTGGATGCTTTTACTGATATTCTACTGCTTTCTGGAAATAACTAATGAAAACCTGATTTTCGAGCGCGTTAGGAATCTACCACAACTATGTCGCCACTTCGCTTACTAGGACGGGGATCGACCTGCCCGGTCAGGTCGCGGGGTGCGGGGCAGCGCCCCGTTAGAAAAATCGAGTTTTAAACAAGTCTACAATAAAACTAATATACAAATATCTTATTTAATTACTAGAAGAGACTTTAGTTACCTTCCCGACGATATATATAAGAATAAGAGAGAGAAAATATAATACGGCAGAGAAGACCTCCGGCGAATATTAGCTTTTCCTCTTAGAAATATTTCCAGCGGTCTGACTCTAGAAGGTGGTACACCGGGTGCCAAGATTAGATCCGAGACTCTTGCGGAAATAAATGTTATCGCAGATGCTTCCGGGGAAGGCTTAAAGATTAGAAAATATCAGAGAGAATAAGGAATTTTAGTATAGAAATTGTGGCGAGAAGTTGCCGTCTAGAACCCATGGGGGTGTTGGCCTATTTATACTGCTCGGGAGAGATTGTCGCGCGACATTTCCTTAAAAAAGGAGAATGTCGCGCGACATTGTGATATGTCGCGCGACATACGGGAATGTCGCGCGACAAACGGCTGAAGTGATGGTTCTGACAGATTGATGTGTCAGAAAGTGGTTGGTCTGGTGCAGAGGGGGAATGTCGTGCGACATAGTGGAATTGTCGCGCGACATATCAGGGATTGTCGCGCGACAATGTGATATGTCGTGCGACAATCTCTCTAAAAAAACAAGTTTGTCGGGCGACAAACCCTCCTAGTGTAGTACCGGGTCCTCGGGTGGGTCCCGGACCCAAAATAGTAGTTCTCGGAGGTCGTTAGGGTTCTTGCGGGGGTCACGGATCGGGGTGTCTACAATGTCTGACATGGTTTTATTTACTTTGCAGTTGGAGCCTTGGAGGTGCCAAAAAGTGTTTCGAGAAACCATCGCTAGATGTCCTCAATCTCAAACACTTGAACGCGATCATTAATCACGACGGACTTGGGGTTAGGACTCCTTTTAATCATCCAAGGTCGGCGCATATCCTGCTCGACTACCTCCTTCCGTACTATACTTTCTTTAGCCGTACAAATATCGTCAAGTGGGTTGGAGATCAGCCATCTGACGAGAAAAAAATACGACCTCTTCAAGAAATTTCACATCGTTAACGGCTGGGCTGCCCAGAAAGATGAGGTGATAAGGGACCTCATAGCTCAAGAAAAATCCCGAAGTTTGGCGTTTGTTGGCAACGCCACCAAGAAGAAGAAGCAGAAGAAGACTAAATACTAAGAAAAGGGCAAAGAACCTGTTGCCGACTTAGGATCGGCTGTCGAACTTGCTTTTCCTGTTGATTTCAATCGCTCTCACCAAATATCCAAACCATCAGAGCGAGTAGATAAGGGTGTCTCGACTGTCGAAGTTCCCATCGACGTTCCACTTTTTAAAGACCGTGGTGAAGCGATCCAAGTTTCGCACGAGGAAACTGATCGGCCGTCTACTGCCGATCTTACCATAGATGAGCTTCTTGAAGAGGCAGATTGCCTTTCATTGAGGAGGAGGTCACGAAGACGGTCCTTTTTGCCTCCCCCGTCTCCTCAATTCTTTGAAACCGAAGACATGGCTGGTCGGAGGTCAGTTCTAGACCTTATGAATGCCAAAATTTACAAAGCTGGTGTTTCTACTACAGCCGGCGCTTTTGGTAATTCGGCATCGCCCCTGTCTAAGAGGAGGAGATTAGTGCGGGTCGGGTCATCTTCTTAGGGGACTGAGACCCCTGCAATGGCTCAAAATAATCGGGGGGAGTTGTTGAAGTTCATCCCTCTCCTGTTAATATTGAGGGTCCATTATCAGTAGGTATAGAGGATCTCATTGGCTCGTCGGCTCAAGTTGAGGCCGCAAACATCGGCGACGATGATCAATATAAGAAAAGGCCTGCAGATTTATTTGTTCCCAGGCCGTATATTCCACAAGAGAATCGGCTCATCACTGTGCAGGATTCCACCATGGCAGATAGCAAGGTCAGTTTTGCCCTGGTTTCAAGTATGACTCTGCGAGAAGATGGCAAGATACTGAAGGGTATCAAAACTTCGGAGCTGGAATGCAGGAGTTTTTAGCGCCTTGCCGAGGTAAATCATTCACCATTTCATTTAATTACTTCCCCTTATTTCGTCTCAGTTACTTTCTATTTATTAACTTCCTATTGTTGTTTTTTTTAATAGTCTGGATAGTGTCTCACCGAACTGGCCATCTGTCATGCTAAAGAGATGAAGGATCGCAAGGCCAAGGCTTCGAAGGCCAGGAAGGATGCCGATGAGGCTAAAAGTAAGCTCTCTAAGTGCAAGTCTGACTATAAGGCACAAATGAAGTCGGCTGAAGAAATCAGGGCCAAATTGGAGAGGAAAAACCAAGCACTCCAAAATCAAATATTCTAGCTTTAGAATGCCCTTAAGCAGGCTAATAAAATTAGGGCCGATGTGGTCCATCAAGCCAGGGAAGAAGAGAAGAAGGGTGCTGAGGGAAGAGTTTGCGAGCTGGAGTCAAAGCAGAGGAACGAGCTAAAGATTGCCAAGCTTCAGGGTTGGGACAACGCCACCAGTGCTACAGCCGATGAAATGCTGAAGATAAAAAGATTTTTTGTACAAGGCTGGTTATGATTTCTGCTTGACCACTGCTGGTATCGCCGAGGACAATGCCCTGTTCAGTAAGGTCGTGTTATGCCCCCCAAACTTGCTCGCCAGTGCCCGACAAGAGGCCGATGATGATCGGGTTGGCGATGTCAACGTCGAGAGTATTGAAGTTCGAGCCAAGGATAATAATGCCTAGATCTTTCTTTCCTTCTATCTTCTTTTGATCTTGTAATACATGGGCCACGAAACCCCTCCACATGTAACTTTTTTGGCGGATTAATAAAAAATTGTTTGTATCATGTTGTCGTATTTTGTTGAAAGTACTTTCTCAATGGCATCAAGCAACTTAATTTTTCATTAACTAAAGCTAGCACGTATCGATGACTTTCTTTAACCGTTTATTGTTAATTAATATATATTGGCTCTAAAAATCAATTTCCATTGATTTGTACCGGTCTCCGTTAAACGTAAGCTAGCTCTTAGTGATGGCTTTGCCCGATGTAGGTTCTCAAAAGGTATGGCTAAACTTCTATTTAAGCCGAGCTTCAACTTTACTTGGCAATTGTTTTATCAAATAATTCTCACGTGTCTGGTGGGGCATCGTATCCTTTAAAAAAATACTTTGCCACATGGCATCCACTGATCAGTGAGTTGCGTCGGTTAGTGTGAGACTCCGGGTACACGACCCTCGAAATTCTCTAGTTCTCTTTTCGTTTAAAATGAAAATCTTGTTTTGTAGAGTCGTCAGTTTGTTTTACGAGAAAACAAACAAAAGATTGTACAAAAGACAATTCGACAAAGAACCATCTTTCATACGTTTGAAACCAGGGATTGATTGAAAACTTAGTTTGCTAGGGTTCGGGAACTACGTTACGAATTGGGAAGGTGTCAGGCACCCAATTCGCCCTTTCGGTCACTTAATGGATCATGCATTTATTTTCTATTTTAGATATCTTGCAATTAGTTTAGATCATTTCCAAAGTAGTCCTTTCGGATGAGTTAAATTAGAAACGATATTTATGAAGTCAGATTCGAGTTTTGCAAGCGCCTACGTATTCATTCATAAAATAAAAATTAGAGTCTCGTAGTTTCATTTGTTTAGAAACTATTTTTGTATTTTTGTTTTGTTTTGAAAACGTGTCAAAACAGATTTTAGTTTTCTTGTAAAACTTAAAAAAAAACTAGTTTTGAAAACAACAAACTTCTTTGCAAGTTATCTAATTTTTGTATTAAAATTGTATAAAAAATGCAGTATTAAAATTCAGGAGAGTTATAAAAATGCGTACCTGAAGCACTTGAAGAAGACTGACGATTGCTTGTTTGCTTCTTTCTTTCTCTAGAGCCATATCTCTCTAAAAACTTTCTCTCTCTAAAATTTTCTTTCTCTAAAAACTTTCTATAATGATCTTGACAGAGCTTCTCATATCTAAAAACTTTATTAAGTGTTGATGCCTCAAATGAGACCCAATGGTCCTATTTATAGAGAAAAAATGCAAAAAATGGCCTAGGTAGCCGTGCGGCTATGAGCCAGCCGTACGGTTGGGATGGCTGCAACTAGGGCGTGTGGCATTAGTTATGGTAGATTCCTGACACATTTGAAACTCAGGATTTTTCCTAACGGTCTCTTATATGCATGATGACTCAAGACTTGATGCAAAATGTTTGTTTTATATGAAAATCAGATTCACACGAGAGTCGTGGATTGGGGTGTTCACAGTTAGTGGGGTGATGGTTTCTAACTTCAGACGTTTGGGTTGACTGGATGGAACTAGCCCCAAGGGGCGTGCTCGATACCGAAAGTCTTTCGGCCTTGTCTCTCGGGCCAACCTTGCCTTGCCTTTGCCATAACAAGCGGAGTTTACCTCATCATCAAGTTGTTCATCTCTGGTCGAGGAGATATTTGTTCTAGTTGGGACAGCCATTCTGGACGGCTCCTGAGCAGTGTTCGCTATAATTTTTTTTAAGCATATTAAACATGACTTCTTTTTCATGTTCTAACTGGGCTATTCGTTGTTGCTCAGTTAAAGCAACGGTTGTTTTTATGTGTAGTTAAAGTCGTAGGGTTGGGAGGAATATGTATGAGATTGGCTTATTTGACTGGGTCCGTCAATATTGCGAGCCACAACTCGACTTGTGGTTGGTGCTAAGACATTTCGGTCCGCAAGGGGGATTATATTTAGGTTATTGTGGTCACCCATTTGGTGACTTCTGGTCTGAACCATTTTCGAAAGCTCTAAGGCAAATATTATTCAAACAACAACACTAAGCAGAGAACTATCAAAGATACAAAAAATATTGTGAAATGAATTGTAGTGAAAGAGTGAATCTGGTTACCAGAAAGTGATCTTCATGTTACGATTTCCCACAGACGATGCCAATTATGGGTGGCGTAAATCTGACCAAGTCCAAAATGAATTTGTAGATGAGGGAATCAACCCAAGAATGGCAAAATCGGTAACAAATACTAAAAGTGGTGGATGAACAGTAAATTTACAAATGGATGAGACGAAATTTTTAAGTTGTATGGGTAGGTTCCCCCGGTGGCTCTTATTCCCAGTCCGACTGTACGTCATCCCTTGGTGTGTGATGGTGTTTTTTTCTTAACTCAAATGGCTATTACAGAGATCATTTTTCAGGGTTTTCTATAGGAAAATGTTTATTTATCTCAGCGTAAAAAGAGTCATCATCTTTCCTTGAGCTTTCCCTTTTCTATTTATACTCATAGAATCAGGGTTACAGTGCTCAGCTAGGTTAAGAGTTAAATGACCATAAAGCGTATTGCTTGTTCAGTAAACATACCCTTTTCACGTGTTGTGTGTGTTCTTATCCATAGGAAAAATTATGCTTTATAGGTATAGGAATTTCATTCGCCAGGACGCCCATATCGGCAACTAACACTGATAGTACCTTCCCATACAGGTGTCACGCCCTATTGGTTGTGGCTCGTCTTTTTAGTTGTGGATTGACTTCTCTAGGCCTAGGCCTGGGTCTAGATGTTCGGCTCAAGTGGATGTTCTAAAATTATACCCCCACATAAGTATATTTACCAATTAAAATTAATATATAATTCTATATTTGGGCTTTCATTTAGATTCCTAATCTTTTTATATTAATTTATTGAAAAAATTAGTTTTGGAAACTTCTTCCATAATTATATTTAATTTCAGGATACATTCTTCTTTTATATCAGATAAATGACTTTCTTCACAATTTGTTTTAACTAGGGTTGTTTTCAGTTTCAGCTGGGGTAGAAACTACCCTAAACTCAAATCATATGTACAAATTCGGTTTCGGTTCGTTTTTGGTTTCTAAATCTTTTAAACTCAAACTCGAACGAAACCTTTTGGTTTGGTTTTCTTTGGTTTTGACTTATGTTTATATATATAAACAATTTAACATAACAATGTAATAGTAATATAAGATTGATTCATATTCAAATTAAAGTCATGCTTTTCTATAAAATAAGGAGCAAGCATACATAAACAATATTCTCTATTTAGTTACTATTTTATTTTCTTTTTGTACATTTACAAGAATGTAACACATTAAATAAAATGATGAATTATCTTGCCATCATGTATGTGATAAAAAAATCTTAACATTATGTAGTTAATTTAATAATAAGGGCACACGTTAACGACTATTTTTTTAAGATGAGCATAACATATAATTAATAAAGAACATATTCTTATAAAATGCTCTTTTTGTATCATAGTAGAATTAACGTGTGCCTTTAGAATATATACTAAAAAAATTATTTTTTTCTACATAATTTGGTTCGATTCTGTTTAGTTCAGTTTTGAACTAATTAACCCCAAACCTAAACTAAATTATTTGGTTTTCTCGTTGTTTATTTCATTTTTTTTTGTCAAAGTTTTTAGGATCAATTCGGTCTGTTCAGTTGATTTTCAAATTGGCCTTAACACCCTAGTTTTAGCCATAAAGATAATTTTTAATTTTTATTCACATAATTACGTGATATTTTTTTAATGGTTAATTTTATCTTTATTATAATATTTTATTTCTTTATTACTATTGGTCATTGCCAGAGGCAGACCGATTGACGGGCAAAAGGGATCAGCTAACCCCTTAGATTAAAAAAATAAAAATTAGTCAAACTGCAAAACAGGCCATAGCTGGCAGTGGCATAGTTGGTAACCACAAGTCCACAACAGCTATTTCACCCACACGGGAAAAAAAAATAGAACAAAGCATTAAAGTTAAAAGCTCCTAGTTTTTCTTATTTCTTCCGATTCTTGTCTCTTCCAATTTCGACTTTCGCCTATTTTTTCTCATCTCGCATAGTCACAGATTTTTCATCTCACAGATCTCTTCTTGCTAATTTTTCTTCTTTTTCTTAGTTTCATTCTCGTCTCTTCACTAGCTCCGCTCCGCCTCCGACATCCCACCGGCCACCATCGACTAATTTAGGTATAATTTTCTAAAGTTATTTTTAATCATTTATTATCTATTATGATCCAATCATGATTTATTTATTATTTTGGATAATTTATTAACTAGAGATAATTCATATTAAATGTATTATTGAAATATTATATTTTTCGTCACTACGATGTTCTCATGTTACCTTCTAGTTTCTTTCTATAAAAATTGTAAGGAGAAAATATACATGTGGTTTCTTTCTATAATTTATGCCTTTTTATAATTTTATCCAAAATTAAATGGCTTAAAACTATTAATGTTGTAGCATTGGTTTAAGTTTGTCTATTTTTTAATATTTCTTGATCTTATAATTTGGATAAAAATTAATGATTGATTGAATTAATTGATTTGTAAATTTATAGAACGATTCTTTAAAAGAAAGTTATCTACAGATAGTTTTTCTTCGTCTAATCTGAGTAGTTCAAATGCAAGACCAATTGAAGTAGATGAGATATTAGTTAATCTTCAGGCAGACCCTGGATTAAGAACTTGAATGGCGAATTATAGTCCTAATATTGGGGATGAGATTTGAAGAGCATATCTATAAAAGGGGCTTTGTCAACCTAGAAGTTGTAAATTCCAACAAACTAATCAATCATGAATTAATAGACGCTTCATTGCTCAATGGTTTGATGAGTATGATTGATTGGAATATAGTATTGCTAAAGTTACTGCTTTTTGTTTCATTGTTATCTCTTCAAATCTAATTTTGATCAAGTGGGCGGTGATGCATTCACTGGGGTAGGCTTTAATAATTAGAAGAAAGCAAAATAAATATTTAATCTTCATGTTGGATCGGTTGGTAGTGTTCATAACCAAGTTAGAGAAGTTGCTTATAATTTGATGCATCAAACTACATACATTGAAACAATTGTGATCAAGCAAAGAAGTCAAGCTCGCACGGCTTATCGCACTTGCTTGAATGCATAACTTAAGTGCACTAGGTATTTGTTGGGACAAGGTTTTTCTTTTTGTGGTCATGATGAAAATGCACAATCAAGTAATAAAGGTAATTATTTAGAGCTATTGCAATTTCTTGCGGATCATGATGAAAAGGTTAAGGCCGTTGTGTTAGAGAATGTTCCTCAAAATTTAAAGTTAATAGCTCCTTCAATTTAAAAAGATCTTGTTAATTCTTATGCTAAAGAAACCATTGGTCTTATCTTGAGTGATGTAAAAGATAGTTATTTTTCAATAATGGTGGATGAAGCACGTGATGTTTTAATAAAGGAGCAAATGGCGATGGTGTTGCGTTATGTGAACAACAAATGCACTAAAGGAATCCATTGATGAATTCTTTTCTTCCACAAATTTGAGCTTTTCTAAGCTACGAGGACAAGTTTATGATGGAGCGAGTAATATGAGAGGTGAGTTCAATGGCCTTAGACAAAGATTTGGACAGAACAACCTTGTGCATTTTATATTCATTGCTTTACTAATCAACTTCAACTAGCTCTTGTTGCGGTAGCAAAGAAAAACATTGATGTTAACTATTTTTTCACAACGGCTAATAGTTTAGTTAATGTTATTGGCGCATCTTGTAAGTGTCGCGATTCACTTAGAGCACAATGCCAAAAAGAGCTTGTGAGAGCTCTTGAAATTGATTGTCTTATAATGGGGCGAAGCTTAAATCAAGAAACTAGTCTCAAAAGTGCTGGCAATACACAACGAAACTCACATTATGGTATATTGATTAGTATAATTTTTATGTTTCCATATGTGGTGAATGTGCTTCAAATGATTGTTGATGATAATCCTAATGATAGTTCGGGTGAAGCCTATAAGTTATGGAGAGAATTACAATATTTTAAGTTTGTGTTTCATTTATTTTTAATGAAAGTTATTTTGGGAATAACAAATACTCTGTCTTTGGCATTGTAAAAGAAATATCAAAACATTGTGAGTGCAATGAGTTTAGTGAAAACATGCAAGAAAAACCTGCAGTTTATGAAGGATAGTGAGTTTAGAGAATTGGTTGAGCAAGCATCTTCGTTTTGTTACAAACACGATATTACAGTTCCTACCATGGATGAGGAACATGTAATTCTGTGGAGATCACGGCGTAATGCTCCAATAAATAGAAATTATCATCATTATCGTGTGGAGATCTTTATTCATGTAATTAATGGGCAACTTGCTGAATTAAATAGCCGCTTCAATGAGGTAAGTACCGAGTTACTTACTTATTTGGCATGCTTAAGTCCAAAAAATAACTTTGTAGCTTTTAACAAACGAAAGCTAGCTCGTCTTACTTAATTTTATCCTTCTAATTTTTCGAATAGAGACTTATTGATGCTTGAGGATCAACTTGGTGTTTATGTTCATTATATGCGTTTGAGTAGTAATTTTTTTTCAATTGGAAGGGATTAGTAGTATTGTAGAAAAAATGGTGGAAAAAGGAATGCATGAAATACTTCCTTATGTTTATTTCCTTATTACATTGGCTTTGGTTTTACCAGTTGCAACTAGGGGTGTTGTCAGAAATCCGAAAACCGACCGACCGATCCGATCCGTTCTGATCCGAATTTATCCGAACCGAAAAAAAAACCGAAACCGAAATCAAAAACCGAAACCGACTGATTCGGTTCGGTTCGGTCCGGGATTCGGTTTCCCCGAATTTGCCCCGAAATAACCGAATGTTAAAAAAAAAAAAAATCTGCTTGCTTTAAACGGCGCCGTTTAGGATAGAAAAAGGTTAAAAAATGCAAAAACCCTACTAGACAGCACTACAGCAGTTCTTTGACTTCTTTCACAGTTTCACACTTTCACTTCTTCTCTCTGCCGCAAGCCGCAAGCCGCAATACCCACACCGCTTCAGATCAGCGTCTCTCTCTAATCTCTCTCTTTCTCATTTCTCAAGACCACCGCCCGCCGCACAGCTCCTCACCGGCTCCCCCTCGCACAGCGCCTCACCCCCAATACCTTACAATAAGGTTTTTTTTTTCTCTAAATCTCAGATCTGCTTTTTAATATTTTTTTTCATTGTTTTCTTTTAAAAACCTTCAGATTCTCATTCCTTAGTGGCTTAGTGTATGTGTGTATATGTGTATATGTAAGTGTGTTTATATGTATATATATATTCTATGTTTTTTACACTTTTTAATATCATATGATACGGTAGCTTTTGAAAAATTCTTTATACGGGGTTCAAATCTTGGATGAAGGTAAAATTTCATGGTGAAAATGCAACTCATCTTGTGAATAGTTAAAAAAATGAAAGGAGCTGTTTAGTGAGATGTTCTCTCTAATTATTTTTTTTTTTATTTTTCAACTTTCAAAAAAAATTACAAGTGCCTTCGAATATTTTATAATTTTATTTTTCAACACACCCTTTAATATTTCAAATTATATGTCATAAAGTGAATTTGTTAATATGGTCCATTTAAAAAATTAACCAATGCATTTTTAACACACCTGTAGTTTTGTTTTTGGCGACTTGTGAATTTTTTAGGTGGAATTTGTTCCCTTTTTTTCCGAATTCTTTTTGAAGTTGTCCAAATTTATTATTTTAATAATAATCAAATATATTACTTTGTCAAAAAAAAAAACATACTTTGACCTTTTTTGTTGGTCATTTAATTTGGAATTAATTTATCAAGTAAAGATACATTTATATATCAAATTAAATGATTAAATGATTAGCCTGAATGATGTATTATAATTTGTATTGGTTGCTGTGTGGATCTGTATTCATTTTGTAAAGATACATATTTAAATTTTTTGATAAAATTTGGTATATGTGATATCGATGATGAATAGACTATTTTCACCTAATTAATTTCATTCAAAAATTCAATCATAAAGTGGATATATCATCTAAATACACATGTATCGATATTTTAGTTTCCATTCTTTACTTAACTTAATTTACTTAAAAGGACTCTAATATATGTAAATTCAAAGGCTTTTATTGTTACTGTTTTAAAAATAGTTAGATTGTATGCAGTCTTATCTTGCACATGGAGAGTATTTAATTGACTTGAAAATGGAATGTCTATCCATCACAATGAAATAATTCTAATGTTAAGAGTCGTATTTTTAGTTATTATTTCCACAATAAAAATACAATTAATTTTTTTAGGACAAATTTCAATTTAATACTGTGTTAAAAGTTTGGAAAGTTTATAATATTCTTTAATGTATTTACTTTATAGAAAATAATTTTTAAAATGAAGTAGAAAAGGCATATACGATCTGACAAGCAACTGTTGGGCATATAACTTTTTTTTCTTTATGGCAACTATGGACTATGTTAAGTGCAAATTATTACAACACTCAATAATTTACAAATTATTACAACAGATGGAAAGCAATAAAAGAACTATGGCGTCTCAAGCCAATGAAGGTCTTCCACCTAAAAGACCTAAGAACTCCGTCTCTCACCCTCAAACTTCCAAGGCTTTAAAAACGAATTCATCTTCTCAATCTGAGGCTTCTGTACCTTCTCAGGTAAATTTTATAATTTATAATTTTATTTAATATGTTTTATTTTACTTATTTTGATTGGTTTTATTTTTATTTATTTTTTTATAATTATGTAGGTGGATTCCGTTGGTGAATCTCCATCAACACAGCATGTATCTGGTTTAACGGAAGAAGATGCAAAAAAGTTATTGGACACATTGACAAAGAGGAGTCGATCTCCTGTTTGGGCTCATTATGAGAGGTATATACACTTTTCTGGTTCTAGTTATTCAATTAGAGCTAAGTGTATATATTGCTTAAAAGACGATTATGCGTGTGATACAAGTGCTAATGGCACTAAATCCTTGAACACTCACATAGAAAGATGTAAGGAATACCCTCCTAATAAGGAGAAAGTACATGTAAAACAAAAGATTTTGTCTTTTGAAAATCCTACACAAGTTGCTATTGGTTTTGATCAAAAAAAAATTACTAAAGTATGTGTTGAGATGATAATTATGGATAAGTTGCCTTTTAGTTTTGTGGAAGGAGATGGGTTCCGTCATTTTTGTTCCAAAGCATGTCCTCTTTGGAGAGTTCCATGTCGTCAAACAATTGCTAGAGATGTGCTTAACATGTATTATATCGAAAAGAGAGAACTAAGGACTATGTTAAGTGCATATAGGGTTTGTATTACTACCGATACGTGGACATCTTGTCAAAACATTAATTACATGGTTGTCACCGCACATTTTATTGATAAGGATTGGATGTTGCATAAGAAAATTATTAACTTTTGTGTAATTCCAAATCATAAGGGGGAATCAATTGCTAGGCTTTTAGAGGAGTGTTTGTTGGATTGGGGAATAGAAAAGCTTCTCACTGTCACAGTTGATAATGCTTCGGCCAATGATGCCGGTTTGAGTGATTTGATTAAGAGAATGAATCGTTGGACAACATCTAATGCACTTTTACTTGGGGGTGAGAATTTGCATGTTAGGTGTGTTGCTCATATTTTAAACTTAATTGTGAAAGAAGGGTTAAGTGAGTTGAATTCATGCATCCAAAGTATTCGTAGTGCCGTTAGATATTCAAGATCATCTCCCCAAAGATTAGATTCTTTCAAAAATTGTGTAGAGAAAGTGAAAATACTTTCCAAAGGGCTTGTGATTATGGACGTTCCAACTAGGTGGAATTCCACATATTTAATGTTGCAATCCGCTTTAAAGTTTCGTGCCGCATTTGATAGGCTAAAAGATGATGATTCCGGTTATGAATCTTACTTTATTAGTGATAAAATGATTGGGCCACCAAATGATGTTGATTGGAGAAATGCAAATATGTTTGCTAATTTCTTGAAACCGTTTTATGATATCACTTTAAGAGCATGTTGTTCAAATACACCGACGATTCATCACGCATTTATGGATGTGTTTAAGATTTTTGGTCTTTTGCATGAAACTAATGACATTAAAGAGTTGGATTCCATTAGAGGTTCCATGCAATCTAAATATCACAAATATTGGGGGGATTTGGAAAAAGTTAATAAATATTTCTTCTTAGCCATTGTGCTTGATCCTCGTCATAAATTGGAGAAGGTGATGGATTTTTTTGAGGTTATATGTGGAGATGATGATTGTAGTGAAATGATGGTTGAATGTCACATAAATGGGGTGAAAGATTTATTGAGAAAGCTTTATGATGTTTATGGGGCCGATGTATCCGTGGTTGTTCCACCACCACCACCACAAAGTGATACTAGTAGTGTTGGGGGTAATAGTTCATGCATTTCGAGTGGTAATGAGATATCAAGTTTGAGTTCTCAAGTTGAAAAGAGGTTACAAGAAAAAAGTTTAATGAGGAAAGCAAAAAAAAGTGGCATTATACAAAATGATGTAGATAGATATTTGTTGGATGCTATAGAAGGGGATGAGGATGAAGATTTTGACATTTTGAATTGGTGGAGAGTTAATGGGGCATCTAAATATCCTATATTGGCACTTATTGCACGTGACATTTTAGCGATTCCGGTTTCAACAATTGCTTCCGAGTCATGCTTTAGTACTAGTGGCCGCATCATTGATTCATTTCGCTCTTCTTTGAGTCCCAAGATGGTGGAAGCTTTAATTTGTACTCAAAATTGGCTAAGGGGAAGTCACGTTGCTTTAAATCATGAACCAACGGCGGAGGAAGTGGAGTTTTGTGAAAAGATTGAAAAAGGTAATATTTTTTCTTTGAATTAGTGTACTTGATTTGAAATTGTTTATATTTTTAATCTTATAATCCACTAATTATTATATATACTTTTTAAATGTAGAAATATCAAAGAATACCATGTTATCGGCAAAGGATAGAAGATAAAGAGATGCAAATGGTTGAAGTTAAAGACTAAAGATGATGCCGTGTCATTATTGAATATTTTTGGGTTGTTTGTATTTTGTAGACTATTGTCATAGATTGTATTGAATGTTTGTAAACTCTTTTATGGACTTTTGAATATTTATGGATTGTTTTATGAACTTTTAAATGCTTGTTATGGATTGTTGAATATTTTTTGGATATTTTATAAGTAGATTTAGTGCAGTTTTTTGTGTATTATTCAGTGCTGTTTTTGTGCAAGTTGTAAGGTAATTTTAGTGCTGTTTTTTCAGTGCAGTTTTTAAGGCAATTTAGAGCAGTTTTTGTGCAGTTTTGGTGCTGTTTTTGTGTTGTTTTCATGCTTTTTTTTTGCAGTTTTATTGCAGTTTCAGTGTAGGTTGTAAGGCAATTTGAGTGCTGTTTTTTCAGTGCAGTTTTTAAGGCAATTTTAGTGCAGTTTGTGTGTAGTTTTGGTGCAGTTTGGAGCTGTTTTTTTTGCAGTTTTAGTCCAGAATTTTTTGGATATTTTATAAGTAGATTTAGTGCAGTTTTATTGCAGTTTTTTGTGTATTATTCAGTGCTGTTTTTGTGCAAGTTGTAAGGTAATTTTAGTGCTGTTTTTTCAGTGCAGTTTTTAAGGCAATTTTAGTGCAGTTTTGGTGCTGTTTTTGTGTTCTTTTCATGCTGTTTTTTTTTTTGCAGTTTTATTGCAGTTTCAGTGTAGGTTGTAAGGCAATTTGAGTGCTGTTTTTTCAGTGCCGTTTTTAAGGCAATTTTAGTGCAGTTTGTGTGTAGTTTTGGTGCAGTTTGGAGCTGTTTTTTTTGCAGTTTTACTGCAGATTATACTGTTTTTTGCATGCAGTTTTTTGCATGCAGTTTTTAAGGCAATCTCGGTGATGTTTTTCTTTTTTAATGTTGTTTTTAACTAAAGTGTTATCAATATAAAACAAAACCGAATGAGACCGAACCGGACCGAAACCGAATAATTTGGGGAGGGTTTGGGTTCCATAGATAAGAAAACCGAAACCGAACCGAATCGAAACCGAACTATAAAATTTGGGGAGGGTTTGGGGTACCCCAATCTTTACCCCGACCGAAACCGAAAACACCCCTAGTTGCAACTGCTTCAGTGGAAAGGGCATTTTCCGCCATGAATATTATTAAAAATTCACTTCGCAACAGAATGAGAGATCAGTGGTTGAATGATAGCTTGATTGTTTACATTGAGAGATATGTTTTTGCTTATATTGATAACGAAACTATAATGCAACATTTTCATAATATGATAACTCGTCGTGGACAATTATAACTTGTATTATTAATTTTGTTATGAATTATGAATGAAAGTACTATCTTTCTATCTTTTTAGCATTATTTTCTTTGTAGAATTTTTTTGAAACTTTTACTCTTAATCCCCTTGGCCCCATAATCCTGGATCCGCCACTGGTCATTGCTAAGTCCTACCAACCACCTCTACCATCATCACTCACCGGAGCTCTTGCGACCTCGCCATAGCTTTAACCACCTTTGCCAGAACTTTGAAAACCATTATAATACATCCAACAAAGTCCTCAGAGGCCCGCGTGTGAACACCCCAATCCACGACTCTCGTGTGAACCTAACAAACATTCCGCATTAAGTCTTGAGTCATCATGCATATAGAAGACCATTAAGAAAACCCCGTTTTTCGTGCGCGTTAGGAACCTACCACAACGTTTGTTGCCACTTTGCTTACTAGGACGGGGATCGACCTGCCCGGTCGCGGGGTGCGGGGCAGCGCCCCGTTAGAAAAATTGAGTTTTTTGATAGCCAGCCGCACGCCCCCCAACCGCACGGTTGGTACTTTCCCTAGCCGCACGGTTGGCTCCCAACCGTACGGTTGGCACCTAGCCGCACGCCCCAACCACACGCCCTGCGGCTACCCCTTGCGGTTGGCCTCTTTTGGAGCATTTTTGGCGAGATTTTTGCTATAAATAGGACCTTTGGGCTCTCATTTTGAGACATCAACACTCAATAGTGTTTTTAGTAAGTAGAAACTCTGTCAAAATCTTTAGAGAGTCATTTTAGAGAAATTCTGGGAGAGAATTTCTAGAGAGAGAAAGTTTTAGAGAGAGAGAGAAGGAAGTAAGCAAGGCAACAAGGCAAGGCTCTTACTTCTTCTTCAGGCGCATCAGGTACGTCTTTCTACCAAATCCTTAATTTCAGTACCGCATTTAATTTCACTTTTAATACAGTAAATTAGATAACTTGCAAAGAAGTTCATTGCTTTCAAAACAAATCCTTTCTAAGTTTTACAAGAAATCTAAAACCTGTTTTGACACGTTTTCAAAACAAACAAAAATACAAAAATAGTTTCCAAAAGAAAGAAACTACGAGACTCTGATTTCATTCTACGAATGAATACGTAGGCGCTCGCAAAGCTCGAGTCTGATTTCAAAATATTGTTTTAAACTAAATTTATCCGGAAAGGACTATTCTGAAAACCATTCGAACTACTTGCAAGATATCTAAAATAGGAATTAGATACATGATCCATTAAGAGACCGAAAGGGCGAATTGGGTGCCTAACACCTTCCCAATTCGTAACATAGTTCCCGAACCCTAGCAAAGTAAATTTTCAAAATAAAACTCTGGTTTCAAACGTATGAAAGATAATTCGTTTTCGAATTGTCCTTCGTATGATCTTTTGTTTGTTTTCTCGTAAAACAAACTGGCGACTCTATAAAACACGTTTTTCAAAACCGAGAACGATGGACTCTTTTCTTCTCTCGGGTCGTGGGTCCGGATTCTCACACCGCGATAATTTTATATACTGCAAAAGCAAATTTGCACTTAAATTTACATCTTTAATTTCTTGTGGATTTGCACTTAATTCTTTTTGGATCCTGTTTTACTGCAAAAGTATATTTGCACCTAATTATTTCTTAATTCTTTTACCATTTTTACTGCAAAAGTCCATTTGTACCTCGTTATTTTTCTAATTTTGAACCATGTTTTTCTGTAAAATTGGATTCGTACATAATTCCTTCTCAAAATTGGACTATGTTTTACTGCAAAAGAAGATTTGCACTTCGTTATTTTCTAAAACTGAGCCATATTTTACTGTAAAGTGGATTTGAATGTATTTATTTCTCAATTTTTGATCATATTTTACTGTAAAAGTGGATTTGCACACCGTTCTTTCTTAAAATTGGACTATATTTTATTGCAAAAATGAACTTACACCTAGTTATTTCTTAAAATGGATTTACATCTAGTTCTTAAAATGTTTTACTGTAAACGTAGATTTGCACCTAGTTTTTTGGGGATCATATTTTACTACAAAAGTGGATTTACATCTAGTTCTTTCTCAAATTTAAGGTATATTTTACTACAAAAACAGATCTGCAATACATGTGCCGGAGATCCGGTGAGGTCTTGGCACTCTAGTAGTGGTCGCTAAAGCTTCGCTGGTAGTTGTTGGTGCTTCAGCAGTAAGAATGGTGGTGGTGACCAGTGGTGATTAAAATTATTTTTTGAGAAAAAAGAAAAGAAAATAAATGGATGAAAGGTATTTTAGGTAAAAAGGAGGGAGTGCCCTTATTTTAAAATGAAAATTGAGGTTATTTTTTTTAACTTAGCAGATAGTTTGATCGATCAAAATATAAAATCTTATAATTATATTAGTTTAACCGTACAATAATAAAACATCTTTTGTCAACTGTGAGAATCCGCAAATGCGACCCCCGGGTCTCGGCCCCTGGTTTGGGAGTCTGAAACATCGGAAAGGATTCCGTTGTTCCATTTGCTTCTATGTGTTGATAATTCATATCGGGAGTCCCTCTATCCTATTTCTAGATGCAAGAGGGTTCGTTCAGAGTCGCCAGTACGTTTTACGAGAAAACGGACAAAATGATTGTGTAAGAGGGAAGGCTACAGATAAGCCTTTCTTTACACGTTTGTCTACGAAACCAGGATTCTATAGGGTTCGGGAACTATATTACGGTTTGGGAAGGTGTTAAGCACCCATTCCGCCCTTTCGGTCTCTAGTGGTCTTATATGTTTATTCTATGTTGGAAAACTTGGATGCTTTTACTGATATTCTACTGCTTTCTGGAAATAACTAAAAAAAAACCTGATTTTCAAGCGCGTTAGGAATCTACCATAACCTTGTCGCCACTTCGCTTACTAGGACGGGGATCGACCTGCCCGGTCAGGTCGCGGGGTGCGGGGCAGCGCCCCGTTAGAAAAATATATAAGAATTTTAAACAAGTCTACAATAAAACTAATATACAAATATCTTATTTAATTACTAGAAGAGACTTTAGTTACCTTCCCGGCGATATATATAAGAATAAGAGAGAGAAAATATAATACGGCAGAGAAGACCTCTGACGGATATCAGCTTTCCTCTTAAATAAATGTTATCGCAGCGGTCTGATGCTTCCGGAGAAGGCTGGCACACCGGGTGCCAAGATTAGAAAATCCGAGAGAGAGAATAAGGAATTTTAGTCGGAAATAAATGTTATCGAGAAGTGCTTCCGGAGAAGGCTGGGGTGTTGGCCTAAAGATTAGAGTGCTCGGGAAATAGATGAGAGAGAATAAGGAATTTTAGTCGCGCGAGAAATTCCCCAAAAAAGGAGAAGTGTCGCGCGACAAACCTTGCCGTCCATCACTGTACCCATGGGGGTTTGTCGCGCGATTTATATCTCTTTGTGCTCGGGACAAACGATTGTCGCGCGACATGATCCCCAAAAAAGACACTGAGAAGTGTCGCGCGACAAACCTGTGTCATCACTGTACCTGTTTGTTGGTCGCGCGACATGCAGAGGGGTCTCTTTGTCGCGCGACAAACGGCTGAAGTGATGGTTCTGATTTTGACACTGTGATGTGTCAGAAAGTGGTTGGTCGGGTGCAGAGGGGTTTGTCGCGCGACAAACGGCTGATCAGGGATGATGTCGCGCGACACTGTGATGTGTCATGTCGTGCGAAAGTCTCTCTAAAAAACAGGTTGGTCGGGTGCAGAGGGGTTTGTCGCGCGACATATCAGGGATTGTCGCGCGAGTTTCGGGTGCTCGGGTGGGTCCGGAATGTGATACCAGTGTCGTGCGACAATCTCTCTAAAAAACAGGTTTGTTGGCCAACAAACCCTCCTAGGGTAGTTTCGGGTGCTCGGGTGGGTCCGGACCCCGATCGGGGTGTCTAACCAGTAGTTCTCAAAGGTCGTTAGGGTTCTTGGGGGGGTCATAAATTATATTATTCGGATCGGGGTGTCTACATCAACGCGTGAATCGACGAATATTAGTTTAACCATAAATTATATTATTCATTCTTGTTTTAGCTTTAAATAAGAATATTGATGCGATATTGAATATTACTATTATTTCTATTACGTAATTTTCATTCCAGATTTATAAATGTATTTATTCATGTCTCAGAATATAAGATTTAACTACAAATTTGTAATTTCCAATATATTAAATTCAATTTATAAACTTAAGAGGCAATTAGGTATAAGGGCTTATTATAATAATAATATAATTATAAATGACATTTAAAAATTAGCTGTGTAAATTAAGGACACTATACAAAAAAGACACTAATACCCCTTCCTTATAATATCGTCTCATTATAACACCAACAGCAACCAGAAGGTGCTAAATGCATTTAACACCCCCTGCACAGCAACCAGAGGGTGCTAAATGCATTTAGCACTACAACCAAAAGGTACCAGAAGGTGCTAAATGCATTTAGCACTCTCTGGACAGCAACCAGAAGGTGCTAAATGCGTTTAGCACCCCCTACACAGCAACCAGAGGGTGCTAAATGCATTTAGCACCACAACCAGAAGGTGCTAAATGCATTTAGCACCCTCTGGACAGCAACCAGAAGGTGCTAAATGCGTTTAGCACCCCCTGGACAGCAACCAGAAGGTGCTAAATGCGTTTAGCACCCCCTGGACAGCAACCAGAGGGTGCTAAATGCGTTTAGCACCACAACCAGAAGGTGCTAAATACATTTAGCACCCGCTGGACAGCAACCAGAAGGTGCTAAATGCATTTAGCGCCATAACCAAAAGGTACTAAATGCATTTAGCACCCCCTAGAGAGCAACCAGAAGGTGCTAAATGCATTTATCACCCTCTGGACAGCAACCAGAAGGTGCTAAATACATTAAGCACCACAACCAGAAGGTGCTAAATGCATTTAGCACCCTCTGGACAGTAACCAAAGGGTGCTACATGCATTTAGCACCATCTAGACAACAACCAGAAGGTGCTAAATGCATTTAGCACATTCTGAACAACAACCATAAGATAACACTACTTGAACAACAAATTAGAAGGTGCTAAAATAATTTTAGCACCATTACAAAATAGAGAACAACAAAATTGATGAGATCAACATCCACTCAATTTATTTATATGTATATAGATATGGATCGACGTAGGGTTCGTAAAAAAATAATAAAAAAAGAGTTACAATCATATTTTTTTTTCAAATCCCGCTGGGCTGTCAAAATTGATCGATTTCGATAGCAAAACGACTTCTGATTGTCTTAATTTTTCGCGCAATATTAGTAACTTTGTCTTCCGAACAACATATTCAAAAATTAGCCAAATCCAACGGTTCGATCAAAAGTTATATATGTTTTACGATTTCAGATCTAAAAAAAAAAAAAAAAAAAAAAAAAAAAAAAAAAAAAGAAGAAGAAGAAGAAGAAGAAGATGATGATGATGATGATGATGATGATGATGAGAACGATGATCCTCTCGGAGATACGATCGGAGAGTAAGGTGGTGGTGGTGGTGGTGGTAGTGAGACAACTTCTCTTTTCTCTTGTTTTTTGTTTTCTCTCTCTAAACTATGTGTATGTAAGAGAGAATAATATGTCTTTTGTATAATTAGAATAAATGAAATAGTAGGGTAGTTTTGTTCATCAACATTTATCATTTTCCTTAAAATAAATTAATATTATGAAAAGTGTCCTTATTGTAAAATCAAATTATGAAATTAGTACTACTTCCCTTTATTAAACATGAATCCGTCCTTAGAGTTATAACACATTACGGAGCGAGACCTTATAACCCATTATCTCTAAACTTAATTATGGATCTAGAATTTTCAATATACAAAATATAGCAATTATGTCTTGAGGTTTACTAAATAAAGAAAACAAGCATAGCAAAATAGTGCGGGGAAAAAAACGCACACACATTTTTTAACCGCGAAAATTGGTCGGAAGTAGTCGTGCTAAAATAAGATATACTTGCTGGAACTCCATTTTTAGCAAGGAGAGTTTAAAGATGAAAGTTGCAGGAATAATATTTTTTTATTTTTTTTGCCCTTTTCACTTTTAACATTTTTTTAACGTTGCATATATTTACTTTCACCAGAATTCTATTACAATTATTTAATTAAAGTGGATATAATCAATAGTTTAGTGGATGTTTTAACATTAAATTATCATAAACCATAGTATTTATAAAAATTAAGTGATTTTTTTTGTAAGTCAATCACAACCTACGAATTAACTTAACAATGTGGAATTGTGGATTAACTATAAAAAGTCATGAGTATAAACAAAATTACCCACTCATAAATGCTATGTTTGACACGAAAAAATCTTAAAAATATGATAAATTATTTTACCTTATGCTTAGAGTTGGTCAATATTGTATTTATTGTGGAAAGACTTCTTATCCGACTAATTAAACAGGTTGGAAGGACTTGCCTCGTATTCAATATTCTTTAGTTTATTTTTTTCTTTACTCAATATTCTTTAGTTTATTATATGTCTTGCATGTTCAATTTAATTATATGTAGTTAAATTCATAGTCTGGGGTTCATAGTAAAAGAATGTGGACTTGGGCCATGATTCGATTCGGTAAAAATCACCAACTGATTTTTGGAGATAACTTATCTTTGCGTGCTTTCTAACATATTTTCATAAGAATTATTCAAAATTTGATTCGATTAAGAACTAAAAATCGCTAATTCAAGGATTTTCTTATTAAACCCTAACCAAGCTAATTTGAGGGCGGCCTAAAAGCTAAAAATGAGTGAAAAGTCAAATTTAAACCGTAATTTGAATCGTTTGATTAGATTAATGTCATTTACTAGCTACGAGTAACCCTAACGTTTGTTTTTCTTTTATTTAAACCCATTTTATAATATGTTTTTGCATGGTAGTAGGGTGTTTTATTTTGTTTATTTATTTTAACTTTAATTGCATATTCTTTTAATGCTAAGTGTGAACACCCCAATCCACGACTCTCGTGCGAATACTGATTTTCTTTAAGCATCCTGCATTTAATCATGAATCATCATACATGTAGAAAGACTGATAGGAAAGACTCCAATTTTGGACGCGTTGGGAGTCTAAGATAACCCTTGTTGCCTCTTCGCTTACTAGGACGGGGATCGACCTGCCCGGTCAGGTCGCGGGGTGCGGGCAGCGCCCCGTTAGAAAATTTGGTTTTTTCCGAGCGCTCCTGCACATTTTTATGAGCCAGCCGCACCCCCCTGTCGCACGACCAACCGTACGGCTATCTGCCAACCGTACGGTTGGCACCTCCTAGCCGCACCCCCCTGTCGCACGCCCAACCGTACGGCTACCTGCCAACCGTACGGTTGGCACCTTCTAACCGCACCCCTAGCCGCACGCCCAACCGTACGGCTACCTGCCAGCCGTACGGCTGGCACACCCCTGTCGCACGCCCCAGCCGCACCCCATGCGGCTACCCCTGCGGTTGGCCTCTTTTGGAGCGTTTTTGGCGCAAATGTTGCTATAAATAGGACCCTTGGGATCCCATTTTAAGGGCATCAACATTGAATAGTATTTTGGGTAAGAAGGAGCTTTGTCAAAGTCTCTAGAAAGTCATTTTTAGAGAAATTCTGAGAGAAGGCTAGTGAGAGAAAGCTCTAGAGAGAGAAAGCTTTAGAGAAAAAAGGAAGTCAAGGCAAAGTCCTCCTATCTTCTGCAAGCGCAGCAGGTATAACTTTCTACCAAATCCTTAATTTCAGTACTGCATTTAATTTCGTTTTTAATATAAAAAATTAGATAACTTGCAAAGAAGTTTACTGCTTTCAAAACAAATCCTTTCTAAGTTTTACAAGAAATCTAAAACCTGTTTTGACACGTTTTCAAAACAAACAAAAATACAAAAACAGTTTCCAAAAGAAAGGAACTACGAGACTCTGATTTCATTCTACGAATGAATACGTAGGCGCTCGCAAAGCTCGAGTCTGATTTCAAAATATTGTTTTAAACTAAATTTATCCGGAAAGGACTATTCTAAAAAACCATTCGAACTACTTGCAAGATATCTAAAATAGGAATTAAATACATGATCCATTAAGAGACCGAAAGGGCGAATTGGGTGCCTAACACCTTCCCAATTCGTAATGTAGTTCCCGAACCCTAGCAAAGTCAATTTTCAAAATAAATCTCTGGTTTCAAACGTATGAAAGATAGTTCGTTTTCGAATTATCCTTCGTACGACCTTTTGTTTGTTTTCTCGTAAAACAAACTGGCGGCTCTACCAAACACGTTTTCAAATAAAACCGAGAAAGGACTACTCTTTTCTCCTTCTCGGGGGTATGGGTCCGGATTCTCACACTAAGTAAGAAGCATTTTTGGGTAGACAACTTTAAGCTTTTAGTTTTTCCTTATTTGCACCTTATCAAATAAGCATGCCCATAATTAGAAAACTCACGCATTTGTTTTAATTCCATTTCTTTATTTATTCATCATACTTTCCTTGTTTCTCTCTCTCTGCCCCCCCCCCCCAATTTTAAAATGTAATTGGAATAGAGAGAAGTTCGACCTTGGACTTATTAAAATACTATAATTTGACCGTTAACGTTTGGGTGGAATAATTCACGCTTTTTGGTGTAATAATTCGCGTTTTTTTGATGTATTCAATAAAATATTACTGAAAAGAGCTTTGAAATGATAAAATATTCACTTTAGGTGCTAACAGCATACTTTTTTATAAGTTGTATATTTGTATTTTTAGAAGGCTTTTGTTTTAAATATTACATGAATCTCCATTGAGCAAGTATTGAAGGTAATATTGATATTTATGCTAAATGCTTAATAATTCAATAAAAACATTAATCATTAAAAAATACAATAGTTTATTTAAAAATGGAAGATAATTAAAATAAGCCTACAACCCATAAATGAGATGTGGGTACCCAAAAGTTGACCTGGCATAATTACACGCAACACGATAATACGAAACGAATCGACACGAATATATAAGTTAATGGGTGAACCCTTATCATGTTCGGGTCACTATCGGGTTCACTCGTTAGACCCGAAAAAAAAATGATCGAGTTCTTGTTCAACCGCAATAACCGCTAAAAACTGATAAGACCCGTTAATGAATCGGGTAATAACAGGATGTCACCCGAACCTAACTGATTCAACCCATTAAAAACAAGTAAATATCTATGGATACATATGTAATTTGACGGGAAAAAAAACCCTAAGTATAAAAAATAACATTTATCTAATTTATCAAGGGTCATGTTAACGTGTGCCCTAAGGGCACATGTTATACACCTATAAATAGAAAAAATTAAATTATAACATACATTAAATTAGGTACAAATTCTCGTACAAAGTAATATTTTTTTCATTCATAGTATGGTTAATATGTGCCCTAAGGGCACGTGTTATCATTTTTCATTTATCAATTATCACAATTCACAAATATGCCTCTCACTCTCTTGGCCTCTTTATTCTCCATCACCCATTCCCCCTCCCTCTCTATAATGAAACCACCGGCCACCACTTCACTAACCACCCACCTCTCCTTTACCAATACCATTAACTCGTTTTATTCACCGTTCAATAATCTTGTTCCGGTTCAACCATTTCTACTCCACCGACCTATCATTTTTCTGACCACCAACCACCGGCCACCACTTTAGTGACCACCCACATGTCCTCTACCAATTACCACTAACCCGTCTTTTTCACCATCTAGTCGTCCACTACACTCGCCGATCTAACCATCTTTACTCAACTGACCATCATTTTTTTGACCGACGACCACCATCAACCATTAATTCAAGGCTTCAACCATATTTCCCTTATATCAATCATTGTTATTTTATAATTTTTTCTCTTTTGAACATCTATGAGTTCGTGTAATAACCGGGTTAACGAGTCTGAATAGTGCATTAATTATCACACCCAATGACAGTTGAAAGGCGTTGAGAAACACCCATGTCCGAGAGGAGCCAGTGTAGCCATGCGATTTCTTGAGTGGTGTCAGCAAGAGCACGGTATTCTGCTTCTGTGCTTGAGCGAGAAATGAGTGATTATTTCTTACTAGGCCAAAATATGAGTGAATCGCCCAAGAAAATGCAGTAATTGGTAGTTGATTTTTTGTTAGTTGGATTACCAGCCCAATCAGAATCAGAATAGGCACGAAGCTCAAGAGATGATGTAGATGGAAAATAAAGACCGTGAAATATTGTTCATTTGAAATATCTGAGAATGCGAAGAACAACAGCATAATGAGTGGACCGTGGAGCAGACATAAACTGACTAACTATGTGAACGGCATGAGCAATGTCTAGGCGAGTGACGGTGAGATAGACCAGGTTGCCAATTATTTGTCAATACAGAGTGTCATCACTAAGAGGAGTACCATTAAGAGGAGTAAGTCTGGGACTTGGTTCCAACGGAGTAGTCGCAGTTTTGTAGTCGGTGATACTTGCACGAGCAAGAATTTTATAAGCATATTTGGCTTATGAGATATAATAACCAGCAGGGTCAGATAACACTTCAAAACCCAAAAAATAATTCAGACGACCGAGATCCTTCATCTCAAAGTAACGGCTGAGATATTGTTTAAGCTTAGAAATACCACTAAAATCATCTTTAGTAATAATCATGTCATCTACATAAAGAACCAGAAGTGTAATACCAGTAGCCCTTTTTACGATGAAGAGCCCATAGTCATGAACACTAGAGGTGAAGCCTAGTGTTTGAATGGTAGAGATAAACTTTTCAAACCAAGCACGAGGGGCTTGTTTAAGACCATATAATGCACAGTGGAGCTTGCATACCTGAGATGAGGAATGAGGGAACCCTAGGGGAGGTTTCATATAAACTTCTTCAGAAAGATCATCATTCAGGAACGCATTCTTCACATCCATCTGAAAAGTTTCCATTTTCGAATAACAGCAATAGCGAGAAGACTTCGAACAGAAGTTAAACGGGCAATAGGGGCAAAACTTTTCTCGTAATCAATGCCTTATTCCTGATTAAAACCTTTTACAAAAAGTCGGGCCTTGTATCGATCGATGGATCCATCTGATTTGGTTTTAATCTTGTAAACCCATTTACATCTAAAAGCTATTTTCCTTGGGGGAAGGGTAACTAATTTCCAAGTCTGAGTTTTTTCTAAGGCATGCAATTCTTAAGACATTGCTTGCTGTCATAACGGGATAAAACTATCCTCTTTATAAGAGGAAGGTTCATGGCGAGTAAAAATGGTAAAATAACAGTGATAGTAACAAAGATGATGAGAAAGTTGTCTTACCCTTGTGGACTGACGAAGATGAATAGATTGTCTGACCAGATCGTTGGGCGAGTCAGTGTCATGAGGATAGTTCGCTGTAGGCCCAGGAGATGGATTACTTGATTGAGTTGGGGATGAACTAAATTCATTGGTTGATGAGTTGGATTTAGTGGCAAAGGGGATCTCACTGGTTGTAATGATGTTAGTGGTGGATTTAGAAGTTGCCATTGGAGTTGTGAGCGGAATAGAAGAGTTTGGAGGATAGAGATCATCAGTGGAGCTAGTAAAGAAAGGGAGAATGGTATTATTGGAAACTTAAAATTTCAAAATGGATGAGAACATTTTGTGTTCCCAAAATATGACATGGTGAGACACATATAATCGTTTTGAAATAGGGTCCCAACACCTATAACCTTATGTTCTATCCCATACCCCAAGAAACAATAGAGACGTGAATGAGTTTCGAGTTTAGAATGTTCATGAGGCTGGAGTAGGACAAAATAAGCACACCCAAATACTTTTAGAAGGCTATAGTTGGGTGTACTGCCATACAACTTCTCATATGGTGATTGATTTTGGAAGGTAGGAATATGATGACGATTAATGGTGTAAACTGCAGTAAGAGTTGCTTCCCCTCAAAAGCTTTCGGGACCCACTAGATATGAGAAGAGTGCAGACAGTGTCTAGAATATGACGGTATTTTTGTGAAGTACGACCATTTTATTGGGATGTACCCGACAGGAATACTGAGAAATTATACCTTACTGACGTAAAAACTTTATAAAATTAGATTCTTTGTATTCCATGGCATTATCAGCACGAAATATTTTGATTGGCCGAGAAAACTGAGTTTGAATCATTTGAGCAAAATTGTAATAGATCTGTGGTAGATAGGAACGGTGTTTCATGAGAAATATCCATGTAAAACGGGTGTAGTCATCTATGAAAACATCAAAGTATTTAAACCCCCCATAGTGTCATGAGGAGAAGGGCCCCAAACATCATAATGGATAAGATCAAAAGGTGCAGAGAAAATGGAATAACTTTAATTAAAAGATAATGCGGGTTGTTTTCCAAGTTGACATGACAAACATGAAATACTTTCAGACTTAACAGTTCCTAATCTGCCAGTAGAAATAATAGATCTAAGCCTATTGACAGACATATGACCTAACCGGGAGTGCCAAAGTTCTAGAGAAAAAGTGGGGAAAGCAGGAACAGCGGCAAGGGTAGTGGTGGTAACATCTAACGGTGTGCGAAGGTGGACAAGTTCAAACATGCGACAAACTTTACAGCCTATCCCAATAACCTGCTCCGTCCGTAGATCCTGCACATGACAACCAGAAGAGGAAAAATATAAAGTAAGACTAATATCACATAGTTGTATACTATATATATGAGATTAATAGTCAATTTTAATATGTGAATAGTAGATGAAAGCGATAAATTGGATGTGGATACAAGGCCAATGTAAGTAACATGTAATTGAGATCTATCAGCAGTTTTAATTGGAGACGTGTGTGTGGTATAATTTGTGGAGAAAAAAATTGTGGAATCAGAAGTCATGTGATTGCAGCAACCAGAATTAAAATATCAAAAGGTACCTGGAGTTGCAGACATTGCATTAGATGGACCAGATAATACCCATTTTAACTTATCAGCAAGATCATTATTGGTGACGGATGGAGGTGGACTAGATGGCTATAAATTAAAAGTGGCAGCAGTGATGGACTTTGGTATTTATTTTTCTGGCAGGATTTTTGTAGCAATTAGAGCCCCAATGTTTTGGACCGTGCTTGTGACAGTACTTGCACACTCGTTTGGGACAATAGAGTAACACATGGGATATCTCATAGCAATATGTGCATGCATCAGATGATTTCTCGGGCTTTGAGTGAGTTGCAAGCACTTCGTTTGAACTCTGAGAGTTAGTACCAAGCCTGGTTTCTTTAAAGTGAAGTGCTGTAACAGTATTATCAAAGGTTGGTAATGGATGACGATGCAATAGAGATGCTCGAACAAGCTCAAACTTATTATGGAGGGCCATTAGAAGAGTCACTACTTGCTGCTGATCTCTATAACTAATAAATTTTACAGTGTCAGTGGGACATGACCGAACAGGTTCGAAAGAGGCCAATTGATCCCATAAGATTTGTATTTCAGACATAAATTCATTAACGGTTTGACTAGGTTGTTGGTGTTTTGTATGGAGAGCAGACAACAGTTGATATTAGTGAGCAAGATCATTGGTGGTGTATATAATTTTCAGAAAATCCCAGGCTTCATTTCAGGTGAAAAAATGCCCAAATTGTTGACTGATGGTGGAAATGGAGGTATTTTGACACTAAGTGATAATATCACCTTTTTTAGCGATCCAATCATCTTGTCTATTAGTAAAGTCTTTATCTGATTCAGCTTGCTTTTGAATTGGTTTGGTAACCTCTTCAGTAATAAGACGCTACACTATGCGGGCTTGAAGGAAACTTAGTCATGGCTTGGGCCCAGTGGATGTAATTGGGTCCATTGAGAATGATGGAAATAGGTCGAGAGATTTCGGTTCATTCCATTGGCTTGATCTGAAAAGAACTGGAAGATTTTGATGTAATTTGGAAAAAATTAGGAGTTTTGGGGTAAAGATAGGAAAAACAAAAAATTAAGGGCTAAATATGGGAATGGTAGAAGGTTTAGGGGTAATTAAGGGAATAACAGAAAGTTATGGGGCAAATATAAAAAATTTAGAAAATTATATGGCCAAGATAGAAATAATGGAAAGATCTGGGGGTTAATATATAAATAATATAAAGTTTTGGCTTACAGCTGACGTGGCATTGATGTGGACGGGTCAACGCTGACATGGCTGGGCTGATGTGGCGCTTACGTGGATGGTCAACGATGACGTGGATGCCACGTGGCTTGCTAACTGGCAGACTGGCGCATGGGTTAAAGAGGAATGGTGGCTCAAGGAAACTCACCACGTGTGAGGGCACGTGCGTGATTATTTCGAGGTGATTTTTGGACAAGTGGAATTGTCTCTGTGAGACGATGATGAATATGTGGGTTGCGTGAGGATTCAAACATGTTTAAATCTGGCAGTGGGTTTTGATTTTCGGAGTGGTAAAGCAAAAGCAGTGGGTTGGGATCTGGTAGTGGGTTAATTTGTTGGATTGGATATTTGGGTGGTGGTGGCAAAAAAGTGAGTCGTGGAGTTGGTGGTGTTAATGGTTGGGGAAGACAAAGGCTGAAGAGGATTAAAAATGCTCTGATACCATGTTAAAGAGATAAAAGGGAAGAGAGATATTGGAGAAATTGTATATTGCTTAAGTAAGTAAAACAATACAATGGAGGGCCCTTTATATAGGGGCATACATGGATACAAATAAGGTAAAGAGAAAACTCTAATTTTCTATACCGTAATTAGGAGATTGTGATCACTTAAATATGGCAATCTAAATATAGAAGTCAACTATAAGATATTTACATAATATTTTACAATATTCTAACACAAACCATGTCGTCTTCGGATTAACGTATGACTTAAAACTAATTCAAACCATTTAATAAATATAAAAAATTAATTCAAGTTATGTTCATGTAATTCGTTATGAAATGAATTGTTTACGAATTAAGCTCATTGTAATATGTTCGTGTAAAATCAAAATTTACTCGGGGTTTATTGACCTAACCCCTCACGCTAATAGTGCAATTTGAGAAACCCCCCAAAAAATAATTTTAATTAGACATAACCCCTTAAATTTTGTCGCCGTCTCTATTTCGTTAATGTTTTATATTTCTGGACCAAAATACCCCTCCTCTGTCTTCTTCTTATTCTCTTTATCTTCTTTCTACTAAAACCCTAATTTCACCATTGATATCAAATTCAAAAACTTTAAAATTCTCTCTCTAAATTATACCAAATCAAGATTTAATTAAAACCTAACTAAAATTTAAATCAAATTGAGATTTTTCACCTCCATTTATCCATCGATCTATATATAATTTTCTTTGTATCTATCTATCTACCGATTTATATATATACACACAGTGAAAGCACACACACTTTGTAAGTTTCTTTCTCTAGAACTCTTTTCGTTGTGGACCTTAGAAAATTCTAGAGTTTTCTGTGGTGAACCAAAAAATCAGCCGTCGATTTGAGAGATATGATCGTCAAAATTGCCGTGGATTTTTTGTTCCTGTCGTAGTGGGAGGTCAAAGTCAGTGTCACCGCCACTTTATTCGTAATCATCGCCTCCTGGTTATTCACTTACGGCGGCGGAGGCGGAGATAGTAATCGGTCCTCCTCCGCCGGCGACAACATTGATGGTAGTAAGTACAAGGTATAAATTCTGTAATATTCTACTGACTTTGTTAATGATTTTGTTTATTGTAATCAATGAATTTGATTAGTTTTGTTATTATTATGAGTTCTGTGATTTTTTTTAGGGTAATGGTGGTTCGACGGTGGTGGTGGCGGTGGATGTGTGTTGACACTACGGAAGTGCTGTGGCTGGGAGGTGGTCGGCAAGAAAAAAGATGTTGGTGTCGGTAGTGGCTGGGAGGTGCTTGGCAGGAAAGAAGATGAAAGGAGAGAAAGATAATAAGAAATTAGGGTTTCAGTAAAAAGAATAAAAAGATAATAAGAAGAAGACAGAGGAAGGGCATTTTGGTCTAGAAATATAAAACATTAACGGAATAGAGACAGCGTAAAAATTTTAGAGGTTATATCTAATTAAAATTATTTTAAGAAGTTTTCTCAAAAAACACTATTAACGTGAGAGATTAAGTCAATAAGCCCTAATTTACTCACATTTATTATAACCTGACACAAAATCAATTCGAAACCGATCTACCCAAAAGAAAAAAAAGACAACAAAATACTAAACAAACACAAGAATACAAATTAAAGGCCCATGACACTTGGCGTTTGCTTAGCATGAAAGATAAAAAAATTGAAATAATACAAATTTGAAGTCAACCCTTGTCATGTCATGTGAAACCAAACCAAACTAAATTAAATTAATGTTGTTATTATTGCTTTTATAAAATTAATAGGTTAAGTATTTATTTTTATTTTATATTATTACTCTTAGCATTGGAGATGACATTATAAATAAAAATAATTAGGTATTATTTATATATATAATTCAATGCATTTTATATATATATTTAAGTTTTTATCACGTTTAACACTATCCAATTTCTTCACCCATATTATACAATAATTAATCTACTTTGTACTTATGACACTATTTATATTTACTTGTATTACAATTTTTGCATGTAGAATAGTGTCCTAATTTTTAAAGACTAAGAAGTTCTCTCGTGAATGGCTTTCATACATTTAACTTGAAAAAAATAATCAATAAAATGATAAATAATCAAGTGGTTGGATATGTTTTTAACTTTCTTATTAACCAAGCTTTAAATCTTGTTGCGAGTATAATTTTTATGAAAAAAAGAATATTATAAGGACAAAATTGAAAACATGAAAGTATAACACTGCTTCAGTGACGGTTGAAATCGGTCATGACTTTAGAATATATTATATATCATTTATCACTATAATACAATTTAATGTTACAAACAAATTAACTTGTCTACAACACCATTCACATTAATTATATATACTTATACCTAAAGCCATATATAAATGAGTTTCATGAAGCAAACAAATATTTGATGTTTCACAAGTGCAATAGTTTAAGGTTTTTTTTTTGGGAGCATTTTCTTGTGCAAAATTGCCGTTGCTTTCAAACAAGATTCATTATGGTGAGTTTGAGGATGAAGCGAAAACGGCACCTCGGGCCTCCAAAATTTTGAATATTTTAGAGGCTTTTAAATTTGAGTAAATACTATTAATGACCATTGAACAATTGGTAAATTATACCAAATCATTGAACTTTATTTGGTTACAATCGAATCATTAAACTTTTAAAAGTACTGCTAGTGCTGCTCCGTCAAATCCCACCATTAGTTTTTAACGGAAGCATGTTATGTATGAAATGTTAAGGGCGTTTTAGTCATTTTCTTTTTCTTTTCTTTTTTTCCCTTTTTCCCTTTTTTCTTTTTATTTTATTTTCTTTCTTTCTTCTTCTTTTTTTGCCATTCATCGCCGCCGCCACGGATGACTCACCCCCCACCAAAGGCGGAGCCAGGAATTACATTTAGGGGGGGGGGGGGGGGGGGGGCAAATGAATAGGTTTCTAAGAATTTTTTGTATATACTATAATAAGGCCAAAACAAAATATTATATTAAGGTATTTAATATAAAATATGTCAAAAATCAAAATCACATATTTAGTTACAATATTCCCATTCGAGATTTTATATTTTGAAAATATTGAATCATATCCTCATTGTCGATAGCTTTAAAAACATATTTCTCAATATATATTACCGAGCAATCATTCATGAAATTATCTCCCAACCGATTTTAGAGATTTGAGCAATTTGATAATTGAGAACCGTAAGCAAAAATTAAAAAATAAATAAAAAACCAAAAATAGACACCAAAAAACAAATGACAAATAAACCAAATAACATAACTAAACCACTGTAAATAAATAATTAAAACATAAACGGGCCACCGGGAACAATAACCTAAAATTACAATCCTCCGCCCTGAACTTTTGCTTGATATGACACATAGCACCCATAGCTGCATTCAATACTGCTTCTCATTAATTACAACTTCGGCCCCTGTATTTATCCGTCTGTTCCAGTTAAGCCCCTCAACACACCTAAACTAATGAACATGCACGGAATCCCAGGTGGGGCGGTCACCCCCTACCCTCAACGTGCCTCCGCCCCCACCCCTCATCGCCATCGCCGCCGCCACCGATGACACACCCCCCACCTCTTATCACAGCCACCACCGACAACGCAATCCCTTTCCTTTCTTTTGCCATTTTTCTTCCGTCCCCACCCCCATCGTCTCCATCACTGATGACGCACTCCCTTTCCTTTTCTTCTTTCCCTCCAAAGAAGACCAAAATCCCCTGTATATTGACATTGATGGTCCGGCGAACCATTTATCTTCACTGCCTGGTTTTATCGTGGCGGGATCAGAATCAGGTAATAATGGGTTACAGAGCATTAATTATGATATGTTTTGTATTTTGTTATATCTAATTGTATGATGACATTGTTTTTTATTTTTTATTTTTATTTTTTGTGCATTATTAATTATGATTTTTTTGGGGGTTATTTTTGTATACGGTGACTTTATATTTGGGTGCAAAAAATAGCCATTTTCTTGGTGAGATTCATGGGTGGAGAGAATGTGCTAATTTTGAGCAAAATGTTGCAATAATTCAAGTTGAAAAAAAGAGTAAATACCATCAATGTCATCATAGAAGGGATTAGGTCTTTTTTCGGAAGAAAAGAAGAAAGGGAAAGAGGGTGGCGATGGTGATGAGTGGTTGGGGGTGCGTCATCAGTGGTGGCGGAGGTGAAGAATGGCAGAAGAAAAAGAAAAAGAAGAATAGGAAAGGGAAAATGACTAAAATGCCCTTAACATTTTGCACATGACATAGTTTCATTAAAAATTAATTGCGAAATTTGATAGAGCGGCCACTGGCAGTACTTTTTAAAAATTTAAGGGTGTTCTTAAATGCACCCACATAATCCGTCTTCTCACCCCACTAAAAGTCAAAGTTACATTAATCTTAGCCTAAAAAATAGCGTAAAACCCTTTCTTCTCACCCCGCTTTCTATACTTTGAAAAAATCGCCACTAATTTATCTTCTCACCTATTTAAAGTTTTAAAAATTAATAAAAAATTACATTATTTCCAACAAACAAACATCTAATATTTTCACTTAATTAGATACATCTCATAAATATATGCTTATAAGAAGTATTCTCATAATTTTATATAGATTACTAGACTTTTATTTTTATTTTTATTTGCACCGGCACAATAACATTTCCAATGATGTTTTTCTTAATTTATTCAATCTTTTTATTTGAGCATGCATGCAAGTAAAATTCAATAAAACTCATGTTAAGCTATCTAATGTTAAAGTTAAAAAAAATGTAGTGTTAACGCGTGTCTAATATGTCATAAATATATATATATATATATAATATGTATTGTATGTTGTGTTTTTATTGTTTCAATATTTAATTTCTTAAAATTAATCGTAAAAAAATATTGAAAAAGGAAATAGTTTGGTGAGAAAATCTCTATCATTTTAATATTTTGTAAAGAAATCGTTTTCTTGAATCTTCGAAAAATTAAATATCATAAAAATCGAAAGTAACAAAATATGTTAATAAATGATTTACTTTTATGAAAAATATTTTATTTTTCCAATTAATTTTTTCCATTTTCACAAAAGATAACATATATTTTCAAACAACAAATTGATCTTTTAATATTTTTGAAGTAGTGAATTAAGTATTATATTTACTTATTTGATAAAGATAAAAATATTTGAAATATGAATAATAAACATTTAAGAAAAGATTATATAAAATATCATATAATTACTAAAACTTATTTATGACAATTAATATTTTGAATCTTGGAGGTACTATTTAGATGAAATTTTTAATAAAATTTATTAAGAACGATGTAAATTTTATTATTATGCTTTATCTTAATGAAAAATTTAATATTTTTACTTTTAGCGACGAAATTTTATCGTCCCTATATGATTTCAGTAAACTCACCCCACTGCTGGGTGAAGTGCAAGATTTTTTAAAGATTTGATGGGGGTGAGAAGAAAGTATTCTCACATTGGGGTGAGAAGACTGATTTTGTGGGTGCATTTAAAAACACCCAAATTTAATGGTTCTATTGTAACTAAATGAAATTCAGTAGCTATTGGTAGGATTTGCCAATAGTTAACTGGCAATTAATGGTATTTACTCTTTAAATTTTAGTATCCATGAATATATATTATATTATGTAAGTGTATAAAAGTATATTTATATATTATGAAAAGCTCAATACTTTAAAAAAAAAATGCTAACTTAAGTAACAAAAATTTACTCGTATTAATCCTTTTAACACTTGAAATAATAAATTATAAAAATTTATTTTAAATATTTAGTTAAAAAAAAAAAGAATTTTACATTTATAATATTAATGAGACAAAATTCGTCTCCATTCCGAAAATTTCCGGACCCGCGCTGCAGTTCATGTCAAGAGGAAATCTTTGCACATGCAACTAAACTTTAAAATATATGATATGATAATATAGCTATGCTTGAAAGCATACATATATACTATTTAGTATTAAATATAAATAGTTGATGCAAGCTTGCAAGCATTATTGTTGTTATTAGGTACATGCACTATTCTGATCGATGTACTACTTACTATTCATCACTATCCAATTAGAGGTAGAGGGAGAGATACCCTTTCACTGTCACTAATTTTGGAACCAACTTGGCTATTGGCTGGGCATCTATTTTCAAAGCCTTTTCTCTATGATGTGTACCCTACTTGAAATTAAAGCTTAGAACCACGTGATCAATGCTTTTAATTAATTTCTAGGTAAAAGAAAATACTCGGATCTCCACTGCGTGAATAAATTGTCTGTCTTTAATTATTGAATTTAAAATACGGTATAAATTATGCATGTTAGTAATTAAATATTTTTTGAATATTTCACTTCAAATACAATGCACCAAAGCTAGCAAAATTTAAAGCAATGGACAAAAATGAGTGTTGGAGCAAGCTAAAGCTAGCGTAGGCCCATTGTGTTGGGTTGAGGAATTATATATATATATATATATATTATGGCAAAAAAGACTAGCCTTAAGGACTCTCCTCTAGAAAATTAAGCTGGTTCATATGTGGCTGTTCTCCTTATTATGGAGGGAGGGTTGAAAGATTATGCCGATGTAACCAAGGAACCCGTAAATTTGAAGAAATAGGCATCTTTAACTTATCAGCCCCTACCTAATATTTACCTTTATTTTAATTACTAACTTATGCACTAATTATTAATTTTACTTTTACTACTTTTTAGAAAAAATATACTTTTAACATAATAAATATTAATGAAAAACACAACTTAGTTTTCATTGTGGAATAAACCAATATGTAGTTCACTTGTTTAATGGTTGGTTAGGCCATGAGTTTCATCTTAACTCTCATTCTTTTCCCTCAATTCAAATTACAGGGTCGTGTTAAGAAATATACCGTTTGTATTAAAAGAAAAAGGAGCAAGATTAAGAGAAAATCCAAGGATCGACCTTGTGAGTTGTCCTAACGATTAAAAACCTCCACTTGACGTTAGAGATTTTAATTTTCAGTCTCTTCAGTTTTGATTACATGGGGCAAGTCAATTATGAGAATGGTCGAGCCCCATTCGCAGAACTATGGTTGGACCAACCCCCCAAGTGGCTAAAGAGGAAAGGACGAGTAGAATGCCAAGACCTTCAATCCAGTGGCCCAACTCGAATGGGCCAAGGACCACAGAATATTCTCAAGAGGATAGGTAGAGCCCGTCTAAAGTAGCAATAATATGCCTTTCCTTTAAATAGGCACAAATGCTTTGTGGCATGTTGGCAACATGGTCATAGTGAGATTTTAGCAAAGAATGCTGCACAAATTTAAGTAGCAACTAGGGGCGGAACTGGGATTGGTAAAGACCATAGAACAGGTTCTAATTTAGTCCATTCAAAAAAACTACAATGTAAATTATATATTAAAAAGCAAAATTAACATGACCCAATCCATTCAAAACCACTCATCTATTTAATCTTGAGTCCGCTATGAGATTATCACTAACTATGTAATAAAAGATAATACACTTTTGTATGATTGTCTTTAGTGCCCGTTACCCCATTTTCTCCTGATTTGAGAGAAGAGGGAAGGGATTAAGCATTCAATTCCTATTGGTTACTCATAAGTGGTGTTAATTGCCTCTAAAATTAATTACTCCCTCACTTTTTAATTAATAGTAATAAGACTCTTTTTCATAATAGGAAAATATGTTTTCTGTCAAATAATAAGCTACAACTGACAAAAGAATTATTAGAACAATCAAGAAAAAAAAAAACCCTCATAAACTGGATTACATTCTAATTCTCATAATAAATAAAGAACATGTAAAAAATCTTGCTATCTCCTATTTAATTATCCACCATTCTTTTTCCAAGACATCGCAAATAGAGAACCCAACTTTCATTACATAACATAATCGTGTAACAAATCTTGCAATAACTAACGAGTTTTGTTCTTAAACAAGGATAACATTGAAATTAACACATACTTCAAGCGTAAAGTCAAAATAGGCTCTTACTCTGTAAAACAGTTACTCGATACCCATCATCCAACTTCCAATTTAATCTAAAAGATACACTAGTACAAATAAACATGATATGCAGCCTGACTCAAACCGACCCTTCAGCAACAAATTCAGTATTTCTATCGGCCGGTCCACTTTAGAGAACTTCTTTATAACATATACACCAGTGATACATATACTAGCAAAACCAACATCTTTTAAAAGTAAAATGGGTGTGTTTGGGAACGGGATCAAACCCAACCCTACTTGTACCTGCGAAAGCAGATTTTGGTGTGTGCATTCTTGAAAGCGCTACAAGCAATGACATAAACTGTAGGATGGGTTTGGGAACAGGATCAAACCCAACCCTGCTTGTACCTTCGAAAGAGGTCCTCCGTTTGAGCGTTCCTTAAAGCGCTACAAGCGATAAGATAAACCCAAATCAAAACCACAACAGTTACTATCAAAATGACATTGGCTTTTCTCCATTCTTTTCTAAGGTTGCCCAATAGGCCAGCCTTGCAAGAATCACAGCCGTAGCAGAGTTGGTTAGGGTCATTGTTCCAAAGAGAGCAATCAGAATCAGCAACTGGGTTCACTGGGTTTATCCATGTTGTTGGGTTCACATATTGGTACCCACAAATTGTTGGAGGCTTGCAACATCCTGACTGTAAATTATTAAACACAAGAACAACTTATTCTCTTAGTAAATGTTATCATCTCGAGTAATTGGCATATTTCCGTGCCAAAATGACGACAATGTACAACTAAGCCACCACACTTTTGCAGCGTAATAGGGGCAGGGGTGGGGTTATTAGTAACGCTGTGTTTCATTACGTGTAAATAATGTGCTCGAGGGACTGGTTTACAAGTAAAAATGAAATATTGCAACCACACAACAGTTTTTCAAAGCAGTGACTAGCCACACGATGACATTAGTTCTTTTTTTTTTTTTTTTTTTTGAAAGTATTTCAGGCATCTATTTTTGAGACTCCATAAAATTTGAGTACTGGCAAGAGATTCCCTTATAATTAACGAAAGTAGTGGGGGTTAAGGGTAAAGAAAAACACATGCCATCTAACTAGTAGCACAAATAGGAATATATCACAATGAGCTGGCTAGCATAAAATGTTTTTTTATCTTATGGAATGAAGAAATTTATGGCCCCAATAATTCTAGCTTTGATTTAATTGCGTTAGGTGCAAATTTTTCTGAGCTCAATTTGAGGAAAGTGAAACAAATATTGATCAAAACACTAAATTAGTCTTTTGACATGTAAAAGTTTTTTAATGATGCTAATTTTGACATTTAAAAAGTAGACCCAACAAATTGATGAATTAAATCAATGAATTATCATGGAACATACAGGAGTGGTGGTTGGAATTTGGAGCGTACTATATATCATTAAACACAATGGACCGCCCTCACCTCACGGTAGGTCCCAAAGCTAGATGGATTTATTTCAAAAAAAGTGGGTCCTACATTAACATTTCCATGGTGTCTTGGTTAAAATTTTGTCAAATTATGGGAGGGATTCATGGACCGAGAAACTTCTTTATCTGTCCATAAGGTCCATAACGACAAGGGCAAAATTAAAATTCACCATTAAGTGATCTTGTTGTAGTATTGTATATTAGATATTGTCTCTGTCAGACGGTATGATAATATAAAAAATATTAATAATTTGAAAATATTAAAACTGTAAAAAAAAAATCAATGGCTTAACAACCACCTAAAATATACATTAAGAAAATTATATATTCAAAAAATCACACTATAAAATAGCAAAATCATGAATTAAAGATTATTATCTTCGTGATGGCAATATGCAGGGTTTTACTAAACCCACATAAATTATCTGTAATAGATAGAAAATTACATATTCACAAAATCACACAATAAAATAGCGAAATCATGAATTAAAGATGGTTATTCTCGGGATGGCAATAGACCGGGTTTCACTAAACCTACATAAATTATCTGTCATAAATAGAGATGGTTTGGCAAATCCATACTCGAATTACCTAATGAATATCCTACTCGAAATTACATAAATTAAACTTAAACCCGTCTTGCAACCTCATTAGGGTCGGGTTGGGTTCTTTTGCCATCCCTATGCACCGGTATATACAAAAATTTAAATGTGATTTATAATAATGGAAATTATTAGTCCAATAATATTTAAGTTTTTTAAAACTAACTAAAATTTTCATGAATTTTAGTTTTACTTTTTTTTATAACTATTTAAGCTTGTAAAATATTATTTTTTTTAAATCTATTTAAGTTTGTAAATTATTAAACAAATTCTTTTGTTTTTTTAATTTTTAAACTAACCAAAGAATTAGGTTGCAACTGCGTTTGACATCTAATTATTAAACATAACTTTATAGTCATAATAAATCTTATTTTTAAAATCTCGACGAGTAGAATTTAAATGTATAACTTTTAATAAATTCTAAATTTTGTATTTAAAGTTAATTTGTAATTAAAGTTAATGTATTTTAAATTTTAAAAAGAAGTTGAGGAGAGAGAAAAGTGAGAGTAGATTAGTGGAGAGAAAGATAAATTGTTGACTCTTTTGATTTAATGTTTTAACACATCTAATGGTCCACAGTTTATCTAACTTTTGTAACAAAATATGAACTATTGATTTGATAAATTAGAAGTGTGATATTTTTGTACCTCATAATAAGATATCAATTGGCCACAAATCAACACGATAAGTGAGTTTTGGTCTTTCAATTTGCACATTTTTCCAATTTATAATAATCCTATTATAAGAACCAAGTTGAGTCCAAGTTTATATTAAGGTTCATTTAGTTCCTGCATATAAGCCAAAGACCACCGTATATATAATATTGTTTCGTCTATTTTGGGTACGTATAATTATTGCTGTAAGATTTTGACCAGAAAAAAAAATATTGCTGTAAGATTAGCGACACTAACAAAAGTTTCTTTTTTGTACTGTCATACGAGTGGTAATTTGTATTATTGCGTGATAAGACCCAACACAACAAAAGACACGAACACAACAAGATATACTGAGATAATACGAACACAACCCGACTAAACGTAATACAATTGTATCCCAAGCCTTCTTCAATGGCTTCACTTTGAAAGCCCTCTCTATGCGCTGTGTCAGGCTATTTTAGTCAATGTGTAAATTTAAATGGAATAATTTTTGTATTCATAGAAACCTTCCAAAAATTGTTACTCCAATAATTTCTAGTCTATCTTCATACATATACATAAAAATTCACATATATAGTAAAAAGATAAGAGTCCGACTTTTTTAGCTACCACATCATATTAACATTGTCTATGAAACTCCGTCAAACATAGTGGGAAAATGATTCATTGAATTCATCGTAATGAGATAGACATTCCATTGGAAAGCATTTTTTCTTTATTTCACTCTTTACTATCCATAGGCACCCTCATAGACACACAATTGGAGAATGCCTAGTAGAGACGTAACATGAGTAAAATTGAAATTTTTCTCTGATTTAGTAATGCACTGACATAATTAACATCACTCAACTTTAATTTTGTTAAAATTTGGCCACGAACGTAACACAAAAAGTTAAGAGACAACAGCCACGACTCTTCGTGTCAATTTTGTTCTATCTCATGTTATCCTCGTGTCTCAATTTTCTTTTTTAGGTGCATCGGTGTTCGTTGGGTGAGGGATACGGATGAATGAAACCTTGGTCTTGAGGTTATGGTGTCTGAAAATTGCTACCCCGAACTTTCAAGACTTCAGTGACACTTTTTGAATTGAGATATTTAAGACTAAATTACACCAATGCACCCTGAACTAGTTAAAGATTTCAGTTTGCACCTTAAACAACTTTTGAGACAGTTTGCACACTAAACATTTAATTTGTTGCAATCAACTCGAATAGGTCATTTTTGACAAAATTTGAAACAAGCATCTTGTGTGTTTGTTTTCAAGGCAGAGCACAAACCAAAATGCGTCAAAAACAAATGAAGCCCTCAATTACACTACCAAATCTCCGTTTACACTCAACTCTCGACAAACAAATTATCCGTTTTAATTTGTGCTTAGCCAAAATTACCCAATTTTTTTTGGTCTACGCCAAAATTACCCTTGAAAAACACATAAGTAAGAAGCTTGTGGTGTATGATGGTTTCAAATTTGGCCCGAAATGACCTATTGGAGTTAATTGCAACAAATATAATGTATAGGGTACACGCTGTCTCAAAAGTTGCTTAGGGTGCAAACTGAAAATTTAAATTAGCTTACGGTGCAATGGTGTAATTTACTCTATTGACTATAGAAGTGAATATTTATATAACCACACCTATCCTCAGGACACCTCAAGGCAATTGATGCAAGATGGGGATTAAAAAAAAACATCACCCAATTATACTATCTTCTAAAACCGCGTTTGGATGTACCTACTAAAATAAACTGTATGAAAGCAGGATAAGAACGTTATCTACGTAGCAAGCAAACAAACACGCCACAATTGCAAAAAGGAAACTGGTTGAGATGAAATTACCTCAATAGGAGAAATACGAGCAGCAAAAAACTGCTCAGCAGAGACATAATCCTGGTTCAACTTGGGACAAATCTGAGATTCAGCGAGACAAACCCTAATTTTCCCCCAATTCCCGGAATTAGTAACGTGATCCTTTAGCCACGAAGAGAATCCATTCAACCTGTACTCGGTAAAGCCCCGGCCGGGAACAGAGTAGGCGCCGGTGGGGCGCGTGACGACAAAGGCGAGGACGAGGAGGACGAGGAAGAGTACGATAAGAATGGCCATGAAAACGAGATGAAGAGCGAGTAGGGTTTGTTTGTTCCAATAAGCGCCGACGAAGCCGGCGAGGGAGACGATGAGGAAGAGGAGGCCAAGGAGGACGAGAGGCCATTGTAGGGAATGTATGCAGTGGTTGTCGGGCTTGGAGGCGAGCCATATGCCAGCGGCAATTATGGGGATGGAGCACATTAGGGCTATGAAATTTAAAACGGAGGTTATGTTGTTGCTTACTGCCATGGCTGTTTAGAGAGAGAAAGTGTTTGAGAGAGAGAGAAGAGCAGAATGTTGAGGGTGGAGTGAGTGCGGGAATTGATTCTGCGGGATTTTTCTGTGCAGTTTGCTGGTTTTTTTTTTTTTTTCATTGGGTCTAAGTGACAGTTTGCTGTTGATGTGTGAAAACTTTGTTATCATTGGGATTTGGGTAAAATAACGCGCCTTCTATGTACTTCCATGCGGCGAATCCTTCTTGCATTACTGCATCCCCACTGTATATGATTTGCCAAATCAGTAAATTTATAAATATAGAATTAAATTCGAAAACTAGTTAAACTATATACGATAAAAATATTAATTATACACAAGGATTACTCTATTGAAAAAAAAAATCATAAAAGGAACCCGTATGAAAATAAGAAGGTAAGTTATTTTTACTCGGACAATAATATTAACACTTTACAAAAAGTATTATAATTAAGAGCGTGTAGAAGTTGACCAGGACCGAATGAACGGAACTAAAATATAAGGATTTTTTTTATTATTAAATATAACGGTCTAGTATGTTCCAAAAATTAGTATACCAATTCAATTCGATCCGGTCCAATTTTTATAAATATAACGGACAGATTATATTTATATAATTTTTTTTAAAAATATATATACTTATTTTTACTAAACCTAATCTAACCTAGTAATTTTCACGTATCAAAAAAGAAATAAATCAACTACTCATAGCCCACAATTATTTGGGCCACTATTTTTTTTCTTTTTGTGTAGACAACAATGTTTTATTTTATTACATATTGCGAATATGAGTTTTGTGAAAAATGAAATGAATTGTTATGAAAAATTAAGTCAATGATAAATGGGCTTAACATATATATATATATTAGGTATTGTCTATGCCGATCTATACGGTAAAAAAAATTAAAAGTTAAAAAATAGTGAGATAAAGCAAAAAATACTTAATATCTAAACAGCGACCAACCCAAAATACATATTAAGAAAGTTGTATATGCAACCCAATATTTTTAAAAAATAAAATAAAATAAACTATTTAAGTTTGTGAAATATTAAATAGAAACATATATCTTTTTATATTTTAAAACTAAAGGGAAAATTAGGATGAAAATGTAAGTATATGTAGAAAAAATATGTTTAAAGAGAGAAAAGTGGGTTATAATAATTTTTCTTTAACTTTTTTTCTTTTACACATAATTTTATAATCATAACGGATCTTATTTTATAAGTATCAATTATTAAATTTCAAATATGAAAATTTTAATAATTTATAGTTTTTTTTTTATTTAAAATTATTGTATTTTAAATTTTAAAAAGAAGTTAATGAGAGAGAAAAGTGGGAAAGAGAGAGAGAGTAGATTGGTGAATATAAGAGAGATGAAAAAATGTTGACTTCTTTGATTTGATATTTTAAAAATAAATCTAATTTCTTAAAAATTATCTTATTTATTGTAATTAAATGTAGACAGTTGATTTTTGTGATATTTCCTTTCCTTGTATATATATATAGGCCATGAAAAATGCGTTGAATAGATGTGAAAGCCCCATTAAAAAAGCTCAAACCTATTGGATTGGACCGTTTAAATTGGTCTGGTCCTAGTTATCATTTTAGTATGGTCTAGTCCAAAATGACATAGGGCCGAAGTGTTTGTTCCGGTCCGGATATATGGTCAACTGTCCGATTGACCGGACTGTATACACCACTAATTATAGCATTTTAAAATCTTTTTAAATGACAAAAAAAATGTCTCATAAGATCTATATAAAATATCACTAAAGCTAATTCCAAAATATTAAATTACTTTTATATAGTGCTAATATTATTACTATTTTCACTTCTCAAAATAGTAAGCCTTACTCTTTTCATGAAAAAAGTACTATTCAAACAAGTAAAGCTTGCTTTCCTCTTCTACTCAAGAACATTGTGAACATTTAGGCTTTATTTCATAGCGACATTGAAAATGAAAAGAAAAATAACTAATTTAAATAAAAAGATGGAAAATAAGTTGAGGGATGTTGTGAGATTAACTCTTGCTTTTTGTCTTTTTTCATGACAAAATTTTCTTTGGGTGATGGTGGAGAAGTTTTTTTCACAAAATATTAAAGGATAATGGATGACATATACTCAAAAAAATAAATATGAAATGGAAAATATCTCACTATATGCTTCAACTTATTTTTCATCTTCTCAATTAAATTAGTTGTTTTTATTTTTATTTTTCATATTGCTATTAAACATAGCCTTATATACCAAATTTGCAATTTTAGCATACACAATGTGAATGCTCTTACATGAGTTATTTTTCTAAGAGTACTTGTGCTATGAAACACTTTAATTTCTCAATCAAAGATTAGTCAGGTCTTATTGTGACAATAAAAACAACTCATATGCATGAGAGAGATAAACAGGACAAGTATGGGGGTGTGCGAAATTGCGAAAAGCATGGGTTGTCAAATTGAGTAAATTACAAAAATGGCCACTAACTTATTAATCAAAAATGTAAAATATTTAGCGAATGATAAAAAACTTCAAATACAATTCAAATTATCCTTCACGTTCCATTTCATCATTCTATCCATTTTCGTTATTACATTTAACATAAAAAGGCATTTATGTCAAAACAATAAAAAAAATCATTTTCCTTCTACAAATAAAGGTCAAAATAGACCCGAATCTTTCGTCATCTCTTTATATATATATATATGCATATTATAACTAAGTGATTTATGGGATTGTTTTGACATCAATTTTAACAATCCAAATTGATAGAATGTCCAGAGTGGAATGCAACTGATGGCTCGTTTGGGTCAAAATTTAAACCATTCCGAGAATGCTAAATTTTATTCCGAAATGATTTTTGCGTTTGGTTTAAGTTTTAAGTCTGAAATAAATGATTCCAGGAACAAACATTTCCCCCTAAATTCTCCTATTTAAATCATAAGGAATAAACCATTACCAATGGACATCTTTTTAAATTTTTCATATTATGACTAAAATAACACTCTTCTTTATGAATAAATAATTATTTTTTCATTCGTGTATGAAAATATTGTTTAGAACTTTTTTTTTAGTTACGTTGCTGCACAAAAAAAAATTTTGAAACTTTTTTCTTTTCTTTTTTCTTGTTGTAATTTTTTTTTAATTCCAAAAAATGTAATTTTTGTAGGATAGTTATTAGTTAAGCATGTGTAATCTTTGTAATTTATTATAGTAATTGTCTCTTTTGAAAAATTAGTAGGTTATGTCTTCTTATCTTATAAAAAGAAGATTATTTTTGTAATTAATACTTTATTCCATTCTTATTCACAGTTGAACCAAATATCGACATGACATTTTAGATGCTAGGATTTTTTTTTTTAAGAAATCAAGTATGTCCATTCCATTCCCAAAACTCGAACCAAATATACCCCGAAAGTTACTATTTAGCACTTTTGCAATAGTTTAGCGGTCATTTATGTAGTTTGCTATCGTTTTTGGCTTTTGAGTAACTATGTTTGTGGTTTAATTTGATTTCGGGCACAAGATCCCACCGAACCCATTGTGTTGTTTTGTTTTAGCAACTGAACTAAACTTAATTGATGAGCAACCTAAAACCTACTATAATTGGTTTCGCTTGTCATTTCCTTTATATAAGTATTGATTTACTAAGGGTCCGTTTGTTATCCTCCAATTTATGAAGTGGACAATTTAAAATTGATTAATTCGTAAATTAACTAATTTTAGTGTTTGATTTTAAAAATAAACTAATATATACAGTCATAAACTTAAGTTAATACATAAGATGTGAAATAAATTAAAAAAAAACGCAAAGATATAGAAAAAATTACATAGCTTGTAACTATTATACAAATTCATGTGGAAATGAGATAATTTACGCAACCAAATGAACTTTAATACATCAATAATAAAACCTTTTCAATTTTATGCAATTAAACAAACACTACAACAAATGGTGGGCACACGACCACTACAACAGATGAACACAATAAATGATTATGTACCACGTCCATGTAGATCAAATATGTGACATCTTTATTATAAAAAAATAATTCATTTGATGGTAAATAAAAACGAATATTAAAAATTTGAGTGGCTGAAACTCAAGCAACTACTTCCAAAGTAATATAATGAAAAGCAACAGAGCATTCTTAAGACTAAATAGTCAGTAGAAAGGGAGAAAGCTCTCTGTTCCTGGTTCTCCTATAATAGGATTCACGTCTATTTGACTTGAATTTATGACTTCTTTATTACAAATTTGTTAGCTTTCTTTATCGGTTTTGGACCCTGTGAATAACTCATTGTTTTCGGTCCATATTATTAATTACTCCTTTTGAACTATTTTTAAATATTTTATTGGGGGCTTGAATTAACTTAAAAATCCTGGCATAAAATAAATAAGTAGTTCAATAATGTGAATGTATTCCTGATTTCCTTTTTGAATGTGTGCGCACCCTACTTTTGAGTTTTTTACACTTTGCAGTGTGAAAACTCAATTTTTTTTTAATAATTAACTAAAGATGGGTACACACATGATCTATATGTATATGTTTTTTTACACATGTACATGTATAATCTAAAATAAAAAAAATAGAATATAAAATTAGTGTAATAATTAACAGATCATACTTTTTAACCTTAAAGCTACCGCAATTAAAGTTTGATGTGATATAATTAAAGACATAAATAAAAAAACAATTTAATGGCAATACGTTTTATAATTTAAAGCCAAAGGAAACTATACTATCGGCCTATAAATTATTGATATTATCTCATTTTGATCTTTAAATAAAATTTTATTTTATTTAAATATTTAAATTATTGACCAAATTTTAAATTGACCATTCCATTAAATTTAAATGTTAACTTAGATGGAATTTTATTTCCCTTTATTTTTAAAAGAACAAAATTATCATATTAGCTAAATTAAAGTGAACCAATTCATAAGAACAAAAGAGATGCATCATTACACTATTTACTTAAGGCCACGACAAGTGTAGAGAATATCACAGTAAAACACTCCATGATGTTAAAACCAGCACAACACTATCAAGTAAGAAACATATCAACCAAAATCAATATTAAAAGGGGCAATTAAAAAAAAGGCTTATTAGAGAAAGATTTTCACACTAAGGCCAAGGAATAATTTTTTTTTAAATAAAGGGCCTATTTTTTATTTTATTGATAATATGACATGTGTCTTTTTTTTTCATTATAAAATGACATCCCAACCCTTAAAATAAACTAAAAAAATATCAATATGCATTAAAATATGGACTGCAATATGAACTTTGCAGTCTATATTTCACTGCAATATGAACTTTGCAGTCCATATTTCACTGCAATGTGAACTTTGCAGTCGATATTTTTAGTGCAAAGTTCATATTGCAGTCCATATTTTACTGCAATGTGAACTTTGCAGTCCATATTTTTAGTGCAAAGTTCATATTGCAGTACATATTTCACTGCAATATGAACTTTGCAGTTCATATTTTATTGCAATATGAACTTTGCAGTCCATATTTTTTGTGAAAATTTCATAAAAAGGGGTAATTTAGGTAATACATAACATGTTTTTATTAATTAAATGATATTTAAATTTATTCAAATACATTCATTTAAAATATAAAACAAAATAGGCCTCTTACACTAATTACCAATTAAAAATAGGCCCTTTATTCAAATCACCAATTAAAAATAGGCCCTTCATTCAAAAAAATATTATTCATTGGATTTTTGGTAAAAATCAATGTATAATAAGCCCTTCTACCTAATTTCTAGATATTAAAACAACACCGGAAATTTTGGCAATAATAATAAAAAGATAATCACGAAATAAATTAAAAAAGCTAGAAAAACTTACACATGCCAGAAATATTCAAAAACCAACAAAGTAGCAAAACAAAACCCAAAATAAAGACAAAAATTGTTACACAAAAAGTTATAAAAATCCATAAAATGAGAAAAAGGAAAATCAAATCCTCTTCCTACATATAGGTAAAAACTCCAAATCCACTACTAAAAACTTCTTAAGCATTAAACTAACGATAAAACCTCTTAGATCATCGGCGATTTTTTTTGGAAAATGATTCCGTCAACACAAACAGAACAATACAAGCCTAGATCAGGCAAAAAATTGAGCTCCATAAGCTAGATCGAAGAAGAACAAGGTAAAAATTAGGTCAAACTATAGCTGAATAGGTCAAAAAGTTGACAAATGATAAAAAAAATGAGAGTTGTTGAAAAAGTTTACCTTATCAGAGTCAATTTTTAGCCGGCAAGTGGCGGTGGAAAGCTTGGTGGGGTAATGGAGGTCAAGGGGATGGTTAGGTCCCAGCGACAACGAGGCCATATGGTGATGCGATAATCTCACAGCTCTTCTCTCTTTTCTCTCTCTCTCACTAGAACTATTTTCTCTCACTAAATTTTTCTCTCGCTATCACCATTAATATTCTTTATATCTCTCTTTCTATAAGAGGAGATGTAATCAACAACGAGATCACCGTGCTCTGATACTATCCACCGTTATTCTACTCCTTCAAATCCATTCAATTTCCTTCGTCATTTTTCTCCTCCAATAGTAAGTGTGTGATTAAATTATTCTATTTTCCTTCATAAATTGTTTGAGATTTTTAATAAAAGAAAAACTTTATTCTTTTATCCTAACAAGACGAATGACAATTTTTACCCTTAAAATGTGTCATGTGTTATATGTATGGTACATGATAAAATTCTATCCAAATTAACGTTTAAATTAGATGAAAGGATGAATTTGAAATTTGGTTAATAATTTAAATACTTAGATAAGGCAAAATTTTATTTAAATCACTTTTAAAACTAATAAAATTGGGTAATTTTGTTTTCATCCACCAAATTTTTCAGTTAATCCACGATAATAAATTAATCCGCGTTACATATTAAGTTAATCCGCGAGCGCTGATTAACTGACAAAAAAATACTACGAATTTAATTTTATAAATATTATTTTTAATAAAAAAATATCCACCAAAATAATAAATAGATCCACTTTAAAAATTTTAATTATAAACTAAATTTTTATTAACCTTGAATTAAAATAGAAAATCAAACTTAACCCATCACAGTAGAAATTCAATTTTCTTCTTTCCCGCCCACGATCATCGTCTTCCTCCATCTTCCCACCGCGAATGGCTTCCCACCGGTGCAAGTGCGATCTTCATCTTCTTCCCACCATCGCGACATTCGAGGTAAACTTGCTATCATCCGTCTTTCCCCACACCCATAATTTTGAAAATATTCGAAACCCTAACTTTTGGGTTTTTTGGTAATCGTCTCCTTCATCCCGTCTCATCATCTATATCAACCAAAATCTCCCTTAAACATGGCTTCTCCATCATCCTAAAGAAGGAAAAATGTCACAACTAAACCTACTGAATTGAAACCAAATCCATGAAGGGGTTATCAAGGATTTCGAAGTGAGGTCGAGAAGAATTGGTACGATGATTGGTTTAGTAACCGGACAGTTGTGGCAGAAAGGGCTGCTGCTATCGAAAAACTGGATGACTTTGAGTTCTTGCATATATTTAAAAGAAAAGTGGGTTGGGTCGATTTTCTAAAGATGAACATCGGCGATTGCAACGCAACGATTTACCGTGAATTCATTGCTTCCTTAATCGAAAAGTCGAAGTACGATTGTTTTGCATTTGTGCGTGGTAAGGAAGTTCCCTTTAGCCCATATACTTTAAGCAATTTCCTACACATTCTTGTTATTGGGAGTTACATATTACCGTATACTTCATCCGATGACACACCGGATGAAAACACTGTTCATGAGACGCTAACAGGAATTCCTAAACCGACTGATAAATTCAAAATCCCATCCACCAACCTACTACCTCATATGCATAAACTTTGGATGGTTGTTTGTAATAGCATCTATCCCACCACCCATAAAAGTCACCTATACTTCGATGAGGCTTTAATTATTTACAATATTGCTAAAAATAGCAATATATGTTTAATGAGATACTTTGTAAAATTGATTAGCAACTCGGCTACTAAAATTGATGGAAAGGAGACGATAAAATGGGAGTGTTAATAACAAGACTGTGTGCACATTATGGAGTGGAGTCGAAGGAAGGGGATCAAATCATCAAGCAACTTGGGGTTGTCAATAATTCAACGCTAAAACGATCTCAAGGACAACTCCATACACATCCCATCGAGATACAACATACATGAAGAGGGGGATCCCATGGCTACAGAAAAGGGACAAGAAGAGAGCCACAAGGTTTAATTTCAACCCTTAAGGCGTCGAAAAAGGACACACGTGGCTCGAGGTGAGGGTTCCGCTGCCCAAACTCCACCACCAACGGGTTTCGATGAAATCAAGCAATTGATGCTTACCATGGAAGAGCGCCAAACCAAACGGTTGAAAGATTTTCACCAAGAAAGCCTTAACCGCTACGAGGCACTGAGCAAAAGAGAGGAAGGCCATTATGAAGACCTCGTTCATCGCTTTCAATCATTGGATGCTAATTTGCAAGCATGGGATGCCCAGTTTCAACCTCCACCACCACCACCGATGTGATGAAATTTATTATTATCTTTCTTTTGTATGTTTTGATGATGAAGACCTTTAATTTCAGTTTATAAAGACTTATGCTAAGTATCACCTTTTAAGTTTTATTTAAGATTTGTAATGTTTTTTGGATTTAGTATTTTGGCTATGCTACCATGTTATTATGCCATTTATAATTCAACTTTTGGTTGTTATCATTAAATACATTCTAAAATTCTTAAATGGGATCATGCTTTAGAAAAAAGCCCTTTTGTTTGTGTGTATGGTATTCTATAGCTTATTTTAAAGCTCTATTTCAATTGATGACAGAAAAGTTGAAAGATAATTGCAGAGATCTTTGCCATGTAAAAGATATTAGTATTTTATCTTCCTATATTTTGTCTCTTCATTTGTTTTTGGTTGTGAAATTTGTGTTTGACCTGTCTTTTGAGAATGAAGGCCACCCTAAACCCAATCAGAGATGAATATTTGACGTGAGGTATTATGCTGTACTATTCATGTTTTTCAAGTTCTAGCAAAACTCAATGGTAATGTAAAATCCTACAATTTCCTATATGAACTGTAAAGTTTTCATTCAGTTTGGACTCTTTTTGACCCGAATTGAAGGGTGAATCTCTTGTAGCAAGGAATCTTAAAAAATGGATGTGATTGAAGTGATTTGAGTTCGGCTAAATAGCATTTGAACATGAGTTTCTTCTCTGTTTTATTATCTTATTATCTCCAAAATAAAAGCTTCAGTGACATGAATATATTTAGGGCTTCAGTGTTAATAGTTCGTATTCCTCCCACCTGTTAGTCTACACCCCGACCTACAAAAAGAAAAAGGAAAAAGAAGAACCAAACCTATTTCTCAGTTACTTGTCAGTTATCACTATTGTAGCTCCACATGCAAAAATTGTGTTTTAATTTCTGTTTGGTATGATGCACTTGAGAATTGCTGCTTTATGTTTTACCACACTTTTATTTTGATTTCAATGTCATAATTTGGTAAGCAACAGCTTAAAATGAGAATATGGAGCTTAAAAGATTAAAAATGAAATATTATTTTATTGTAATTAGTAAGGTCATTAGCATAATGATCCAAACAAATAGCACATGCTTGTAAGGTTGTAAGATTTGAAGGAAGTAATAGCAGTTGCTTGACAGGGTGCCAAGATCGATCTTGTTTGCTCACTGTTTCCTCATGGCAGGGTGCAAGATCGATCTTGGAAGCTCACTGTTGTTTCATTGCAGGGTGTCAAGATCGATCTTGTGTAATCAAGATCGATCTTGGAAGCTCACTGTTGTTTCATGGAATGGTGCAAAATCGATCTTGTGTATTCAAGATCGATCTTGGAAGCTCACTGTTGCTTCATTGCGGGGTGCTAAGATCGATCTTGTGTAGCCAAGATCAATCTTGGTTACTCCCACACCCATTCTACCATTAGTTCCTAGTTTTAAAACCCAGATTGATTGACATCCAAACCCAATTATTATTATTATTATTATTAGCTGAGATGTGAGTCTTAGCATAAAAACATGTATTTTTAAATTGGCTATTCAAGATTATAATAAACATCAACTGAAAATGCTTCATGTAGATATAACTTAACAGAAAAAATAAAATATGGGTTTCTCTATGGAGTTACAAAATGATGCTACTATAATGACAATATCCATTCAAACATTTAACCTTTTGCATTCAAACCAAAATTTATATCCTTATCCCTAAAAAAAATTAACAAGTAATATCAATGTTCTCTTACAATTATTTCCTCCATATCAAAGCATTAATAGCTAAAGTAGATTGATAATTTCAAAAGAAGAAGGATTCACTATTGGAGGATCATCAATAAGCTTGCGCCACTCATTAATTCTCATTTGCGCAACTTCAACCCATTGTTCTGCATCTGGGAATCGCTGTTTACACCAACCAGGAACCACAGGTGGAAGAGGAGATCTCTCTTTGAGAATGACTTTCATGAAATGAATGTCATTATACAACATAATTGGGATAATTTGTACAGTGTCAGTTGGGCCCGTCTTCAATGACAAGTATGTTAAGCTTTGGTCAAGAGAGAATACGCAAAAATACAAGTAAATGCTGATGCAAATAAGCAACTCATGTCCGGAAGTTGCATCCAATACTTCACACGGACACCGTGCACTTCAAAATAATTTAAAGCTTCCGAAACTTTCTTATAGCCTTCTTCACCGTTTAGAATTCCTGTGTATAACTCTTGATTTTCGCTTAGCTCAATTAACATGTTTTCTTTTACCACCCTCCACCCATTATAAACATCAAGATTTAGCAATTCTGCACAACACTTATACCCACAATGCCCATCTGCGGGAACATCTTCGAAACATTCGAGGACCTGCTCCTTAATAGTTTGATAGAACAACTCAAAAATCGAAGAGGAGTACTGATTATCGTTTAAGTCTAATAATATTGTCTTCTCTTTCTTATTCTTTGCGTTATTCTTTCTCATATGTTTACCACTTTTACCTTGACAAACATTTTGTAGCCCAGTGAACACAGCATCTGTCTGTTCTTCTAAAGTTTTTGCGTATTCAAAACCAGATAGATCCCGCTTTGTACTATCATCTTTTGTACGTGAAATTTTCCTCTTTTTTTGTTGGCATTCCTTTAGAAAACTTGTTCATTGCTGGTGGTGCCATATTTGTTGATGTATGATTTGTTGCCTAAGAAATAAAATATAATATATAGTTATAATACCAATATAAAAATATGTTTCGAATGGTGAAGATATGTAATACAAGTAATTATAATATTTAAAGAGTAGCACAAGTACAATTACCTCTCGTATAACATTTAGTAGCTTAATTTTTTGTTTATTGGTTGCTTCATCAAACTTCATTCTAAAGAAGGATATCTCTTGTTCATGATCAATTGCATAACGTGGAATTTCTCCAGGTATATCATTTAGTTTCATCCATCTTTCGTGAATGGTAAATAATGGAATTTCACGCCCTTCATATTTGAATTGTAAAAGCTCATGAGCACAAGGAAGACCGTACACAGTTCTAAGTACACAACCACATCGTATTTATCAACACATACATGTTTATTCCTCATTAATTAACTCTAAAGCATTTGAAGACACAAACACTCTCAAATTGTTAAAATCAGATATTTAATGAACGTGCAAGTTAGAGCTTAGAGATTTACGAAAAGAAGCTCTAATGGTAACATGTTGTGATATGAGGAGGTTGTCAATCATATTCAAATTGTTTACAAGGTCTCCTCTTGAGGAACCTAAATACCTTTTCAAACTTGCGTGCTGTGATTCGACCCTAGTTGTCGTAACATTGCCAAAATGCAAAATCTTATTTGTCCACCAGCCATAAACCTCTCTTTGTATTTCAACCAAATGCGATCAATATAACTTAGAAGATCATTGTACTTTTCATAGTTCTTCCATAACTTGTCAATTCTCATTGTACTCCTCTTCAGTATAAGACTTTATCATATTATGAAAATCTTGAATGAATAGGTCCCACGATTTCTTAGTTGTAAATTTTACCTTCCCGTGTTGTTCAACGTTTCTCGAGATGTGAAAGGTACATAACATATGAGAAGCATCAGGGAATATGATTTTAATTGCATTCATTAATGCCATGTCATAATCGGTCACAATACTGTAGGATTACCTGGTGGAAGAATGTCTCTTAAGCATTCTAAAGCCCATCTATAATTACTCTCCACTTCCTTATGAAGGTATACATGTGCAACAACAAAAGTTTTGGCAGTCGACGTAACACCAACAATCTCTAATAGAGGTAAGCCATGCCGATTTGTCTTATAGGTACAATCCATTATCAGCACATGGGGGAAACACTTAACAAGTGTCATTGAATATGGATGACCAAATAATATATCCATAATCTTATATGTGTTCGCGCATCCCTTCTATGAAACTCTACGTACTTCTTTTGATCTAAAATATGCATCAACTGTTGCATTTGTGTTATTCATTGCATTTCAAGCATCCGATGCTTCGCTTTGAAATTGTAAATTGTTGTAATAATAGAAGCATTATTGGGATTTTGTTGTTTTAATACACAAAGTATCTCTCTAGGTGTAACTCCACACACGCACATGTCAGCAACAAGCTGCTCCTCACTTTTTGAGAATCTACCGACATATGAATGCCCTTCAAAGGTTGTTTGATCATCTATAGGGTGGTTATGCGTACCACTTATAACTTTTAATTTCCAATTTTCGGCATCTTCAAGTTTCTCCCCCTTCAACAGGAATGGACATCCACATTTCTTTGTTCCTGTAATTTTTTGTTGCTTCTTAGGGTTGCTTGAATCTTTTCTGGGTTTTTCTTTATAAAACCCACTTCTTTCGCACCAATAAATGATTTTTCCTTTACGACCAAATCTTGGAAACTCCAATTTTTTTATGCTAACAACCACCCCACAAGTTCTACCAACAGCTTTACACCATGACATTAGATTATCCCGTGAGCAAAAAGTCTGCATTAATCACAATATAATAAATCTCGCACAATCGTATTAAGAATACAAGTTATAAGTTAACATTGTATTTGACAAATAGTTACCTATTTTGTAACAAAAAATTGAGTACAATCCCATCCCATAGGTCTACTATCTTCCACTTCTTGCATTGGCACATTGTCGACATCACTTTTAATTGATTGTAACACTGATAAAGCTTCTGGAATAATCAATTCATTCGTGGTGGATACCTTAGGATCCTAAAAAAATATAATAGATTTTCGTAAGTTTAAAATAATTAAAAATAACAATTTTGAGACAAAAATTAATTTTGGATTCGATATTAGATATTAACTCAGGTTCTGCTGAAGTCTATAATAGCGTATCCAAAATTAAGTTCAAATATGAGTATAATTTAAAGTATAAATTTAAAAGCAAAACAAAATAAAATTAAAAATTAAAACACACCATTGAACATGCAATCTCTGCTGATTGCGATGGAAATAAACCATCCTCGGCACTAATACCTAATTCCCTCTCTGCTTTCAATGCCGCATTAATCCATTCTACTGCAGGCTCTTCTTCGTGTTGCAAAGTATTATTTGATTCTCTCATTGAAAAATGATTTTTCATTATTGTATACTTAAACTGTATAATGATATTAGGGTTTGTATTTTTCTTCAAAAAAATATGTATTGAGGCCTTCAATTCTATCAAAACACACGCGCAAAAAATCCCTAAAGCGTTCAAATCTTTTCAAACGTAAATGTGAAGTAAATTAAAAGAGTTATATTTAGATTAGGAATATTTATTAAAATGGAAGCTAAAGTTATATAATTATAATTTAATTTTAATTGGTGAATATACTTTTTAATTTTAAAAAAGATAATATTATAAAATTTCGTTTAAAATTTTTTTAATTTAAAAATAAATTAACTTAAAGATTTGATGGACGAAAACAAAATCGCCCGTAAAATTTAAAATGAATTCAGCAGCTTCCATTTTATAACACTGAACACGGACAAGCAGTGCGGGACGCTTCGCGGCTGTTTCTAGGTGGGGCCGAACACCATTATCCACGCGCATGTACAGAGACTCCAAACACGCGCTCTTCTGTTCCATCATAAAACTCCCTCCAGCCTGACACGCTTTGCCTTATAAGACCTTCGTTGACAGGTGCTATACAAGTTGTTTGGTTACAAGGTCAAAACTATCCACATCTCAGATTCGAGTTTGGTAATGTTTGGCTACAGGTTTTAAACTTTCTCCACATTTTCCCGGGCAATTCTCGACGTCAAAACCCCCTGAAAATTCTCGTTCTTTGGCAGATTCAGAAGAGAGAAGAAAAAAAAATGGAATCATGGGTTCCACTGTTAGATACTTTCTTGAATTCCACATGCCCCGAAACTGAGGCCTCTCTATGGTTACAACAATCTTTCAATCCCTCATCAAACACCACCACCACTAATTCCTTCCTCTCATTCCTCGCAAAACCAACTGATGTCATTGTTCTTGACTCTTCCTCTTCTTCTTATCCACTTTCCCCAACTAACACAAAGAGGTAATCAAATCAATCTATATACATGTTTGCATTTCTGTGTATATATCGTTGGGGCTTTTAGGATCCGGTCACTTAGTTCAGACATTTGTTAGACGCGGTCCCTGACTTTTTTTAAAGGATAATAGTCTTGATATTTGTCTCAGATTACTCATTATCTATTTTTCACACAGTATCTCACGGTATCTGCTATAGGTGTATCTCTCTGATAAGGATTCTATTAAATCGTATATGTCTATGTCGGTATTTGTTGGTATCACTCTCGAGGTACGTGATACTTGCCTCAGTTACACTAACGGTATCTGTGTTTAGGGACCGGATCTTTTACAAAAATTAAAAAAGAAAGAAAGATAGGAACTGCATCCAAAAAATATTATTTGCATAATGGGTTTCTTCAATGTTTGATTATTTGTTGATGGACAGGGTTATGTGGATTCAGACTTTGCCAAATGCAGTTCAGGCTCGAATTCTATCATTTCTTGCTTCTGATCATAGAAGGTTTTGTTTGCATAAATTGTCTAATCTTGCACGGGCTGTATTGAGCGATGGTCAAGAGGTTGAGTTTTGGGTGAAGAGAGCTGCACGCCAGTTGCTCGACATAGTGTCCGACTCGAATTATGAATGGGTTTCTTGTTTTAACTTAGACTCCGAAGAAGAAAGAGTTAATAACGATTTTGGGTCATTGCCGGAATGGCTTAAGGATGCTGCTAATACTGATGATTTGCTTCTTCCTTGGCTTCCTATATCGACAGATGAATTGAATGTGAGAATGCCATTTAGTGCTCATGGAGATGATGAAGATCTGGAGGTTGTAGTAGAAAAGGATGAAAAGGAAGAGGAGAAAGAGGATAATTTAAATAGAAGTGGTATGGAAGTTGATATTGTTAGTCCTAAAAATGATCCTATAGAACCTAAAATTGTGGAGAAGGTCGCTTGCTTGAAAACCCGAATATTAAATTTTGAATCTACATCTAAAACTGTGGAACTGTCTAACGAAATTCGCCAAATTTGCGTGGGAGAAGGAGTAGATTCTTTAGCAATATTGGGTCTGATTGAACCTTGGAAAGTAGATGACGAGACTGCTTCGATTCTGATTTCCAATCTTTCGGATGGAAATGAAGAAGAACTTGGCTGGCCTAGTCATGTTCTATGCTCAATTATTCTTCCGAAACTTTTACTGCTCAAAGAATCAGCCTCTCGTGTTCTACTGACAGCAACAATAGAGTACTGCAAGTTGCATCAAAGGGCTGCTGTTTATGCATTGTTGTTCCCATTAATTCTCCTAATCGAAGGTATTAATAATCCCATTAGCGACGTTATGATAAGGATTATGAAGGAATGCTTGCACCCTGCACATGTTTCTGCCTTTTGCCAAAAGCTGCTATGTGGAGAAGAAGATGACAGGAAATTCGTATGCCTTCCTTTCCATAGATGTTTAATATCGAATCAACTGGTATGGACTGAATCGGTGTTTAATTTGTTCTACAATATCTTGAATCATAATGTTCATTTTACCCAAGATTCAGTTGACCAACTTGTTTACAAAGTTAATGAGTCGGTTGCTGGGTTTTCGAAATCTTTGAAGTTTGGGAATTTTTTGTTATGTTTAGTGAACAAATGCGGTCCCTTGTTGAAGTGTCATAAAGTTGCATTGATTGAAGCAGTTGAGCAGACTAGTACCCTTGTAACAAGATCAATATTATCAAAATTGGCCACTTTGTAACTACAGGTGCATGCATTTTTAAAATAAATTTGGTTTGGGTAATTGGGTTAACTATTTTTTTCAAAGTAGTGCTACTTTGAACTAGTGATTCTTGAGTGCTGATCCGGGGCTTATCTTGATTTCGTTTTTCTTTTTTTTTTTTAACCATTATGTTTTGACTTGTCCTAAATGCTGTAACTATGTCAATGAACTGGATCATTCCCGTATAGCCCATGCCTTAGATGTTATCTTGGTTATCTGCCTCTTATAAAAGTTTGTATTTACAAGTATATTAAGTTAAATGACTAAATTACAATCCTAAATGATCCTAAATAATGTATCGGAAAATTCATTCATTGATCGGTGTTTTAAACAGATTCAACAGTAGCTTTTGGCAATGGCAGAAACATGCACAGGGTTTTAACATCCCTAATTGACAATATATACCTCTGCAATAAATATTAAATAGTCAAAAGAGCCCTGTATCTCAAAAGATTGGATCTTTTAGATTGGGCCGACTGAAGGCTTTTAACATCCCTAATTATTATATACCTTTGTAATAAAGAGACACTTGTCTACCAACTGAGAGTGAGGAAATGAGCTTATGCGCTTATAAGTTTGTCTTCTATTGAGGGTTTTATTACAATTTTCTTTTTTTTAAAAAAAAAACAAACAAACAGAAATATCAGCAGCATATAACACGTTCTCCCAAGATGGAGACGGGGAGGGAAGGCTTCAGCAGCAACCCAATGAACGATACTATTGAGGGCTCGAGGGACAAAACCATCAGACAAACCCGCATTATCAAATAACACACAACCAATAATATCTGCCTTAGAGGAGGCTGAAAAGGCACCATCATCACAAAACACCTTTACCGGGACATCTGCCACGGAGACTTTGGCATCAGGGAGAGAAGGCATCTTTATATTCAGCAATCAAATCTTTAGCTTTGGAAACTATAGATAAAGGGGACCTACCCTCGTCTTGCAAGGTCGGATCATTTCTAGCCTTCCACAGGAGCCAGCTAGTCAGACGAGGTTCTCAACTCCTTCCACAGGAGCAACTACACGGGTCCTTCCAATTTCTAATATATTTGCCGTTGATAACACTAAGGCGAGCCCCCAAATTCAACACATTTCTGCCACTCGACCAAATCCACCACTAACCACGCTTAACTCCCAAAAAACTGCAATTTCGAAAATATGACGCTATAAGAAACTTTGCCCAAAAGGAGTTCGGATTAGTTAAAAGCCTCCAACCTCTGGACCAAATCCACCACGGCCTGAACCAGGTTTAACTTCCAAAAAACTGCAATTTCGGAAATATAACGCTATAAGAAATTTTGCCCAAACGGAGTTCGGATTAGTTAAAAGCCTCCAACCTTGCTTCGCTAAAAGCATCGAGATTGAAGTTTTTACTACACTTGCGGTGCTAGGATTCAAAACCACCTTGTTAAGATATCAGTTTTTTTTATGAAATTAAAGCCCGCTAAAAATAAAATTTGACAATTAAGAACTTTACACCATCTCAATACTTACGAAACACTTCTAGCACTATATAATATTAGACAACTAATATACCAAATTTTGCAATACTAAATCATTTGTATTGTCATCTATTAATTAAATTGAAATTTGTGTATCCTAACTTTCTTCTGCCTCCCCAATTTCGTTTATGCACAGTTTGGTTGTGTTCTTTAAGATTTTAATTTTAGCTATTACAAGTTTTTTAATTGGGACTAGTTGTAAGTTAATGTTTATTTAATTATCAAAATTTAAATTTTTTTAAAAAAAGTTTTAACATTTTTAAAGCCTGCCACATTTTCTCCATCCCGTGTCAATTTTGTATCAAGTGAAAAAGGACTTCATCTATGCATAATTTATTTAGTGAACCAATAGGAAAATCAAATTTATAGACCACACGATTTGTTTTAATCCGTGAACTTATAATTCTATTATTGAAACTTCATCTAAACGAAATCAACGATAACAAACATAAATCACTAAAAGAAAGAGGAACTCTCGAGTTTGTTACTTAACCAATTGTGTTCATGAATATTCGCAAACTCAATAACCATCCCTTAAAAAGACTTTAAAAAACTTTTTATAGTCGAGGTAATCTTTGTCATTTTTAATAGTACGTGTTTAAAACTTATTTATAGAAAAAATAATTTTTTTATCCACGTTAAATAAGGTATTGATTTTTTTTTCTTTACCAATTTAGCCATTTTTGTTCAATAAGATGCCAAAGTAGATACTTAGGGCATGTTTGGTTGATGTTTTAAGCCGTGTTTTTAAGTTAAGTTTTTGAAAAGTGTGAAAGTAGGTTTAAAAGTGAATTTGAATTTTGTTGAAGTTTTTTTAATCAATTTAAAAAACTCATGAAAAAAACTCAAAAAATAGTCACAATAGATCTTATTTTATAGATTTCGATGTGTAGGTTTCAAATATATATATATATATATTTATCTAATTCCGATTTTTGGATTTTAAAATTATGGTGTCTTTACAAAATTTATAAGAGAGAAAGTAGAGTAAAATAAATTTTGGGAAGTGTGAAATAAAGTTGACTTTTGAGTAAAAAACTAAAAACATGGATTTTAAAACATGAACCAAACACTACCTTAGTGCTTGTTCGGTTGGAGTTTTTGAATTAAAATTTAAAATTTATTTTGAAATTAAATTTAAAAAAATAAAATTTAAAATTCAATTTGTGTTTGGTACAAAAAATTAAAACTGGTGGATAGGAAAAAAAACTCGTGAGAGAAAGTAAAACTCATGAAAAAAACTTGTTGGTGCTAAAAACTGAAAAAATATTTTAGACCACATAGTTAAAAGGTTATATTAAATAATTGAAATGGTAAAGGTGCTGAATTTAAGGAAGTCAAAGATTTATAGAGGAGGTTGGCCTCGTATGTAAATACGAGTTAGTCATCTCCTGTGGAATAGAGCTAGGAGCTCAGTTTGCTTTGTATTGATAGTAAACAAAACAACTATTACAAACTCACGAAAGTCTTTCTAAGGGGGTGTTTGTTTAGCCATCTGAAATCTGAAAACTTAGAATTTTTAGATTTCGGTGGTATAAGGATTGTTTGTTTGAAAAAAAAAATAAGTGCCGAGCCACTTAAATCTAAAATTTTTGGTCCAAAATTTTAAGTGGCAAAATTGCCACTGAAATCTAAAAACTCAACCCATCTAATTGTGAAATACCTATTTTATCCTCATCCAAACCATCAAAATACACTATGCTTTCCTTCATTCTTCTCCCTTAACGACGGCCATCCTCAAACACAAAACCACAACCGCTTCTCCTTCTCCCACAGGTAGCCACTTCTCCTTCTCCCACAGCTAGTCGCTTCTCCTTCTCCTATAGCCCACAACTTCTTCTCTTGCCGGAGGTACTTTATTTTCTCTCCCTTCATTTTTCTTCTTGATTAATTTGGGTGTTGATTCATCCTGATTTTGAAATATTAGTATTGTCACTAGTTCGATATGTATTTTCCATTGCATTTTCTTTATTTCAGTTGATAGATCTAGTGTTGTTGGGGATTTAATTATGAATTGAAATTTGTTGTAAAGTTATATGTATTCATATAGTATCTTAAATGACATTACATTCTAAAATAGATCTGTTAGGGTTATTAAAAAAAACATAACAAACTTTATCTGAGATGATGGAGATTGGCTTTGAGATAATGACTTTGTTCTTCATCCTTATAATGATTTTTCTTTATGGAAGGATTGAAGATGATGGTTGGTATTCGATTTTTAAATAGTGAATTCTTAAGTATATGTTCATATTCTTCATTGGTAATGTATTAATGTGTTGCTGTTAGTTCCAATTGTTCACTTCCGTGGCCCAGTATTATGGATTTATGAAGTTTTTGATTTTGTTTTGTTTTATTTTGTTGTTTTGTAACTTTGACTTTATGTTTTCTTTATGGATTTATGGAGTTTGTGAATTTAGTGCTCTTAAATTATATGGTCTTTTTTAGTTTCATTTGGAATTTTGTCATCCAAATAAAGTAAAAAGGGCAAAGTTGTCATATTAAAAAAATTCAGTTTTCAGAAGTATTATATTCAAACAAGCAACATTTTTTCAGATACAGTTTTCAGAAGTAAACAAACAGTTTTTTCAATTTCAGTTTTTAGTTTTCAGTTTTTAGATATTTTATCAAACGCCACCTAACTCTTTTGTCCTCACAGTGTTATAGTAAGAGGAAGGCTAAGCCATTCAGAGTTTAATCTCTTTGACTTAGGACCTCTGAAGCGGGTTGCGGAGCTCGGTATCTTACACTTGTGGTGGAATGGTTGATCGTTCTTCTTTTTCCTCCATCTAGTTATTGGAAAAACTTGTTTGTTGCCTGGTTGTTGGAAGAAGTAAATGCTTCTTGTATATATATGACTGGAGGAAACGTGTGGCCAGAACTTTCAGAGCAAGTCTGGGGCCATGCTTTGATCAGTATCAACTCTGACTTTATTTCTTTATGAATTTCAGAACATTAAATGTTGTTGGTGTGCATTTAATAAAGATGAATGGAGTTCTGTGCGCTCTGCAGAGTAGGTGACAGTCGCCCATACTTTTGCTAACCACTCTGGTAGAGTGGTTAGGCGAGAGGGAGCTTCAGAGCTCGCCAAAAGAGCTCTGGAGCCTTGGCTTCACAATTTGTCATACGTAATCAACTCTCGAGCGGGTACCCAGTTCTTAAAGGGTTATATCCTTTTTACGATGTCTCAACAGGGCTCCTCTGAGTTCCTCACGCTGAAGCAGGCCTAATAGCTGACGTGGACGGCCACATGTCAGCTCGGGGTTGGCGGGATAAATTGAATTAATAATTTGCATCATCAAAACTCATAAAATAGTCGCAATGAATCTTATTTTATAGATATCGATAAGTATGTTTCAAATATATATATATAATCTAATTCCGATCTTTGAATTTAAAGTTATCGTGTTTTAGATTTTTTAAGGGTGTGTTTGATTGACTTCTTTTTTCATGAAAAATACCAATGTTTCACTTGATTGGACAATTTAAGGTATTTGATTTGCTTTTTTTTTCTAGGAAAAATATTTTCCTACTTTTACTCACATGCTCACATTTTTCACCAAAATAAGGAAAACATTTTCTTTTGGGGGGGTTGAAGGGTGGGGGGGGGGGGGGGGCTTGTATTTATTTTCTAGGTAATTCCACATTTTTCGAGACAAAATTTTACCAATTTTTTACATTAAAAATGTTATAACTTAAAATACAAAATTTAATAAAAATTTAATATTAAAAATCTACTAATTAAGATCAATTAAACAAGATCCATCATGACTATAGAATTATGTAAAAAAAATACCCATAATTTTTTCTACATTAAAAATCCCATAAGACAACCAATATTTTCCGAGTAGAAAATTAAGGTAATGAAACACATTTAATTGACATTTTTCATGCAACTCAATTATAAATAATTCAATTGCCTGAAACTTATTTTATTTCCATACAAATTTCATGCTTGCAATTAAACGCACCCTAAAAATTTTATGAGATATAAATTAAAGTGCATTTGATTTTGGAAAGTGTGAAATGAGATTTTAAATTTGGTCTTTAAAACAAGTACAAACAAGAATTTTTCAAAAACAAAAAACTTATAAAGTGTTTTTAAATTCTGTGCCAAATAGGGGCTTAATATTTTGTTTGGTTAAAGTTTTTAAATGTTTAATTTAAAATTTATTTTTAAGTATAGGTCTTTAAAACTGTTTTTCAATTCAATTTGTACACAATACATTTTTTTTAAATTTTACAAAAAATATAATCTTTATTTTTTACTTATTTCTTAATTTTTTTCTAAAATATAAAAGAAAAATAAATTTTCTTTTTAGTTTTTGCTTGAATGAAGTTTTTAAAATGGGTAAACTAAATATGATTTTTTTTGAAAGATCAAAAATATTTTTTAAAAACTCAACCAAATAATATTTTAATATTCTTAAAGCATAGATTAATAAAAAAATTATTAACTATATTTATTTAAAATTCATCTATATTTATAATTTTGCGTCCATTCAAACGCGTGTCCCAAGACAGAGCGAGAGAAAAAGAAATTCGGGTGCACGTGCACCGCACGCGTCCTACCGCGCATAACTTAACGCACCTGCCAACCTTTTCAGGTAATGCGAATGAATGGACCTTTCAGTAATTTCGACTCAACCTCCGTCCCTAAGCTAACGAAAAATCCCTTTTCCCTCCGTTCCCGCAAAGACGACGACGGTTGGTTGGTTGGTTGGTTTTTAGCTCCACATCCTCTGCATCTCTATCTCTTTCTTTCTCTCTCTCTCTCTCTCTCTCTAAAACTGCAATGCCAATACTCCAATGGATCTTCTTCCTCGATCTCCTCTACTTTATCTCTTTACGTTCTCACTCTCTCTCCACATCTACCGATTCCACACTCCTTGACGAAAACTCCCTCAATGCCACTCAATTCAATGCTTCGCTTGCGAGATCTAAGGAAGATAGCTTCGCCGACATAATCGATCGAGCCTTGGAGAAGGAGTTCACCGAGAATGACGAACAGTCCGAAGGTTAGTTCGATGGATCTGAGCTCTCTCTCTTTCCTCCCTCAGTGTTGCTATATTCTCAGTTAGGGTTGATTTTTGTGGTTTTGGTGGCCTAGGGTTTTGGATTCCTTGGACTTTCACTGTCTGGAGTTCTAGTTGAAAATTGAAAGAGTAATGCTAAACATATTTAATTTTTGTAATACAAATTGACGTAGCAATAATCACATAGGAAATAATAACAGAGCAGAGCATTAAAAAAAGTTGACTGGTGCCACATGTAACAAAAAAGTCGTATAAAAATTGGAGTATAAGTAGCATTTTCCATGAGCAATGCTAAACATCTCAACATACTTATTTTTTTGTACAAAAGAAAGATAGATTGACAGAATATTAAATGCATGGCCTCGCCAATTCATTTGACTAGTGCGACATCCGTTTGTTAAAAAAAAAAAATGGAGTATGAGTAGCATTTTCCTTCTGTTATAAATTTCCGGTCGATTACTTTTGCTTTCCTCATTTTGTCCATTTTTGTAAATTGTATAAATTTTCCTCATTTTCTCTCAGTGTTGGTGTTTCGGTGTTGATATATTTTAGTTAGAGTTGATTTCTAGTTTTCGGTGGCCTAGAGTGTTGGATTGCTTGCAGTTTCACCGTGTGGTGTTCTATTTGAAAATTAAAATCGTTAATAGTTGTGATTTGAGCATTTGAGCTCACGTATTATAGTTTATGACTTTTTTGTTATGAGCAATGTGCCAAACATATTGTACAAACTTTTAGTACGAATTGACTTGGCACCAATCACGTAAACGAAAAGAACAATAGGCACTACATTAAATGCATGGCCTCACCAATTCATTTGAATGATGCCACATTAGTTTGTAAAAAAATAAAATAAAATTTGTATACAAATTTGAGTATGAGATCCAGGATATACCACTTAGAGAAAAGATTTTCCTAGGAGGGGATCTGAATGGGCACGTAGGGAGCTCTTCTGAAAACTATAGGGGGGTGCATGGAGGTTATGGCATTGGGGTGGTAAATACCGAGGGAAAATCTATCCTTGATTTCTCGTCTGCTTATGATCTTATGGTTGCCAATACATGTTTTAAGAAGCGGGAGGAGCACCTCATCACATACAAGAGTGGGGCAGCATGCTCGCAGATCGATTTCTTCCTCTTTAGGAAAGGAGATCGAAAGAGTTGTATGGACTGTAAAGTCATACCTGGAGAGAGCTTGACTACCCAACATAGAGTCCTGGTGATGGATATACGAGTTAAGGGGAAAGTGAAGAGAAGGGGCCAAGGTAAGGTTTCAAGGATTAGATGGTGGCATTTGAAGGGTGAAAAACAAAGGATCTTTCAACACAAGGTGCTGGAGGGAGGGTTTTGGGAGGCAAACGGAAGCGCAAATGATATGTGGGACAAGGCGGCCGAGGGGATCAGGAAGATAGCTAAAGAGACGCTGGGTGAATCAAGAGGGTGTGGACCTAGGGATAAAGAATCTTGGTGGTGGGATGATAGTGTACAAGATAAAGTTAAGGTAAAAAGGAAATGCTTTAAAGCTTGGTCTCTATGTAAGAATGCGGAAAATTGGGAATCTTACAAAGAAGCAAAGAAAGAGACTAAGAAGGCGGTGAGTGAGTCGAGGACTAAAGCTTTTGATGGATTATACCAATCTTTAGGCACCAAAGCTGGGGAAAAAGCTATTTACAGACTTGCTAAAGGTCGAGAAAGGAAGACAAAAGACTTGGATCAAGTGAGATGCATTAAGGACGAAGAAGGTAATGTCTTGGTTAAAGAACAAGACATACAAGAGAGATGGAAGAACTATTTTCACAAATTATTTAATGAAGGTTACGAGATTTTAGCATGTGGAGATGAGCTGAACATGCGAGAGGATGACCAAAATTTCACCTTTTATCGCAGAATTCAAGAAAAGGAAGTGAAAGAAGCATTGATACGAATGGATAGTGGTAAAGCAGTTGGGCCAGATAGTATACCTATTGAGGTTTGGAAGGGTCTAGGTGATAAAGGCATTGGTTGGCTCACAAGGTTTTTCAACAAGATATTGAGGTCAAAGAAGATGCCGGAAGAATGGAGGAGAAGCACCCTAATCCCGATTTATAAGAATAAAGGGGATATACAAAATTGCGCCAATTACAGGGGGATTAAACTCATGAGTCATACTATGAAGTTATGGGAAAGGGTGATTGAGCGGAGACTAAGAAAAGAAACCAGCATTTTAGATAATCAATTTGGTTTTATGCCCGGAAGGTCGACCATGGAAGCAATTTACTTGTTGCGGCGTTTGATGGAGCAATATCGGAGGGATCAAAAGGACCTACACATGGTTTTCATTGACTTGGAGAAGGCGTACGATAGGGTACCCAGAGAGATTTTGTGGAAAGCCCTAGAGAAGAAAGGGGTTAGGATTGCCTATATTCGTGTTATCAAGGACATGTATGAAGGAGCTATGACTAGTGTGAGAACACATAGTGGGTCCACAGAAGATTTTCCTATAACTATAGGACTACACCAAGGGTCAGCTTTGAGCCCTTATCTGTTTACCTTGGTCTTGGATGTACTCACGGAACACATTCAAGAGCCAGCACCGCGATGTATGCTGTTTGCAGATGATATTGTCCTAGTGGGTGAGTCCAGAGAAGAGCTAAATGGGAAGGTGGAAACTTGGAGACAAAATTTAGAAGCGCATGGCTTTCGTTTAAGCAGAAGTAAGACAGAATACATGGAGTGCAAGTTCAATAAAAGGCGGAGCACTACTAACTTAGAGGTAAAAGTTGGGGATAATGTCATACCACAAGTCACTCGGTTTAAGTATCTTGGATCCATTATACAAGAAGATGGGGAGATAGAGGGAGATGTAAATCACCGGATTCAAGCAGGATGGTTGAAATGGAGGAAAGCTTCGGGTGTGTTATGTGATAAAAAGGTACCACTCAAGTTAAAAGGAAAATTGTTGTATGGGACTGAGTGTTGGGCGGTCAAAAGCCAACACGAGAATAAACTAAGTGTAGCTGAGATGAGAATGTTGAGATGGATGAGTGGCAAGACTAGGAAAGATAAGATCAGGAATGTTACCATCAGAGAGGGAGTTGGGGTGGCACCTATTACAGAAAAGATGGTTGAATCTCGACTTAGATGGTTTGGGCATGTATGGAGGAGACCTGCAGATGCCATGGTTAGGAGAGTTGATCATATGGAGGGAAGCCTAGTTGTTAGAGGCAGAGGAAGACCTAGAAAAACTATAGGTGAAACTATTAAGAAGGATTTAGAGGCGAATGGTTTCACTAGAGATATGATTCACGACAGACCACTATGGCGTCGTTTGATCCATGTAGCCGACCCCACCTAGTGGGATAAAGGCTTGTTGTTGTTGTTGTTGTTGTATACAAATTTGAGTATGAGTAGCAATTAACATTTTCCTTTTGATAAATGTCTGAGGATTTACTTTTTGCTTTTCTAGTTTTTGCTATTTTTGGAATTGTACTTGTTTTGAAGAATAATGCTGGATTGATGAAATTTCCGGCACTCTCTTTACATAAAATCTACTAACTCTGCAGACTATTTGTAAATTTGTATGGATTTCTGTTTTAGCTTTCATTTTCTTTTGAAAATTTGTTGAATCGTTGTTTTCCAAATCCACAACAGCAAACTAAGTCTAGTTTACTAAGTTTCTGATTTAAATTGCTCGCTTCATGTGTAATTGTAAATGCTAGTGGGATCATGGATTCTATGTTCATTCGCGGATACATTCTACTTATTTTTTCAATCTTTCCCTGTCTCTTTATCGCTATTGCAGCCACTGACCCTGGGAGCTTCAACAATAGTGTAAACGAACAGCAGGTTGGTCCTCTTTGTTCTTAGAAATTGTCAAGAGCTCATAAATTAGGGTAGCATTCTTTACTTCTTCTTCCCTTATAGCTGTGTTATTTACCTTTGACTTTGATATTATTGAGTTGAATTTAGAGAGGAGGCTGCAGGGCCGTGCTGTGAGAGACTGAGAGATTTATTTTGACATGAAGTGAATATTACCATCTTTACCTTTACTTCTTTCATGAAAAAATGGCAAAAGTGAAATGGTACCCGTAGGAATGGAAGAATGCAAATACCCCTGAGAGTTACCACCACCAGGGGCCCTCTAACACTCCTAGGAGCGAATAACCCTGCCAAGGTGAAGAATGCAAGCCCATGATTAAAGGACCTACCTTGCCATTGGTTGACATAAACAAAGGGAAAAAATATTTATTCTTTGGTATCCTCCTTCAACCATGGTGGCCCTCCTCCTGGGGTTTTCCAGCCATGCTGAGCCTCTTTCCGTTTTTTTTAATAAATATTTTATATATTAAAATTTATATTTTGTTGTTTAGATCCAACATAACATCCGGCCTACTCTTTATGTTTTCTTACTCATTTTATTTTGTCAGGCAACTTTGGAAACTGTTGCTAGGGTCAAGCCCAAGAAAAATGAAACCAAGGAGGAAAAGTATGTATTTCTATCTTGTGAATAATATCTATTTTGAAAACTTATGTCCACTGAAATTAGTTGATAGTACGACGACAAAGATAATCTTGTTATTGAATGAAACTTCGAATTCTAGATATGCTGATATCTTTGTGAGTCTTATGTTTAGGAGATTTCAGTTTCATGATGTTTTCAATTTGGATCATGAGAATCGAGCTGATGATATGCCAACATTGATTGACAGAAAGGTATATTTTTATGCGTCATTACATATTTTCATATTTCACTATTTATTAGAGGTGTCGTAGCTGGTTACAAGTGCAAATAGTGCTCGTATGGTTCCTAGAATTTACCATGTTCCAAACAACTAATTTTTCGATCCCATTGTTGGATATTTTTTTTCAGGACAATGTATTTATCATGTCCAATCCCAAGTCAAAGTATCCCGTGCTACAGTTAGACTTACGGTTTGCACTCTCTCTATCTCTCTCCCCCCCTCCCTACCTTTGTGTGCGTGTGTGTATTACAGCTATGGATGACTACAGTAACTTGTTGGCTGATCGAAATGTTCTCAATATTGTTGGCAGATTGATATCTGATCTAGTAGTTGTCATCGTTTCTGCAACTTGTGGTGGCATTGCCTTTGCTTGTGCTGGACAACCGGTCTGACCATAATTACTGCTCTGTACTTTGTTCATGATAACTATTTTATTCGTTTGTTATTCACCATCTCAGCTCTGGCAGTGTGAATGTTCACACATTTAAATTCTTACAGGTTATTACTGGATATCTGCTAGCTGGATCTGTTATTGGACCAGGTGGCCTTAGTTTTGTTAGTGAATTGGTGCAAGTATGTTTCTTTATCTCCGTCATGGCCAATAGCTAATACTTTTATTCATATTTCTGTGACGTGATTTGTGTGACACTGTGCTTAATTGTGGTCAAAAATTCCAATATCCACTTAGTTGTTTTAGATTTCAGCATTTGCATTAAAGTGTTTCTCAAACCTTTCGTGCTGCAATTTGTGGTCTTGAAGCGATGATTACACTATTATCACACGCTGAGAAGTTAGCACTGAAACTAGAACATTACATGCAGAATCTCATAATCAAGTCAAATGAGTATCGGGTATTTGGGTCTCATGTCTTGGGCACTTTGTTTAACTCTGATACTAATTTACTACTTTCTTAGCGAAGGGAAGATGTCTTTTCTTGTTAGCTTACACATAATTTGTTAGCCTCTCGTATAAATTGTATTACTTAGCAGAGCGGAGATTTCTTCCTTTTAGTCTATGCCTATGGATGTTAAAGAAGAGGAGCAAAAAAGTGTATTATAGAGCTGATAACCATGTACAACATATATGCCATTTAGGCACACACTTTTGGGCCTAGAACCCCAAGGGCTTCTAAGGATATGATCCCCACCAGTGGATTGTACCATTGCTGAAAGCTGTTCTATGGTTGGGAGAGATGTAAACATACAATCACTATCAAGCTCACCAGCATCTTAGCTTATTATTCTCTCCAAAATGTGGCCTTGGCTTGGCCCTTTGAAAGAGATTCCCAGTCACATGAACAACACTCCTTCCAATATTGATGACTATAGTCTATAACTTGAAGGCCTGTCAAATATGTGGCGTCTAGGCCCACCTGTCACCAGATTAGATTCAAATTAATTCAAGTTTGATTAATGGAGTTATCGAACAAGATCGAATGATATAACGGATCATCAAAAAACTAATCCTTATCCATTTCTGAATTTTTTATCATTCGGATTGGATATAAATTCGGGAAGGAAAAAAAAGATGGATATAGGTTGATCCTATTAAAAAACTTAAGTATATAGGATTTAGTTATAAGTGTAAGAACAATGAAATTTATGTTTAAATTAAGATTATAAAGATTTATTGATATAAAATGTATAGTTTTACTTGTTAGTACAATAACAAGCATAATATAAATATAAATAATTGTTTAAGATTTCTAATTTTCAATTATATTGCATTTGTTTCTTATTTTTTTAATAGACTTATTTGGAATATCAGAATCGTAGCAATAGGGTCAGTACTAGTTTATGTCTTGATCCATCGATGTATAAGGGATAAAAGATTGTGTTGTTGAGATTCCCAAGATGCTTTTTTAAAGGTGAATGGTGCCATTGGCATGGGTTACGACTAGTCCGCATATATAGATGGCATGGATCTATTCTATATCTCTAGCCGACAGTGACTATTGCCTGCATTTATTCCTCGTTTTCTGTAGTTTGAAATACTAAAGTAACTGACATCACTTCTGAAACTAGAGTTATACGTGTGAGGGTTTCATTCATCCTCCTCCCCGCGCCATTTCCTTCTGTCTCACCCTCCATGTTCCCTCTATAATTTATATACGACCTCTAAAATTGAACCTGCTGCTTGTGTTGGCTTACCTCTTTTCATTTCATAAGTCAGTTATTTAGTTTCAGATTTTGTTGTTCTACTAAATTCAAATTTCACATGTTCATTCATCATCTTCCTATATAACTTCAAGTAGTGCTTCCATTTCTCATAAATATTTGCATGCAGGTTGAAACAGTAGCTCAGTTTGGTGTTATTTTTCTTCTTTTTGCGTTGGGGCTAGAGTTCTCGGCAGCAAAGGTTGCATTTTTCTCTTTTCATTCACATTGAACCTCGGAAATTGTTAATTCATGTTACAAATTGTAATAAAGTATCTTCTTTCACAATTGCAGCTTCGTGTTGTCCGAGCAGTTGCTGTTTTAGGTGGGCTTCTCCAAATATTTCTGTTTATGTGCTTGTGTGGAATAACAGTCTCGGTGCGTAGAACTTTCAGTATATTTTTAGTGCAGAATGTATTCCACTCTAATATTGAAGGCACCTGGAATATGTTGTACAGAAGTGCTGTATGTTTGAGCTTGCAGGCTTCTCCTTGTTTAGGGATTGCATGTCGCTGTCTTTTTTATTGTCACAATTAAACAATTTAAAGAAAAACTGAATTTAGTTGGCTACATTGTTTTTGTTAGCCCATTGCATGTCGCTGTCTTTTTTATTGTCACAATTAAACAATTTAAAGAAAAACAGAATTTAGTTGGCTACATTGTTTTTGTTAGTCCTTTCGGTTTGTTTAAGCTGAATTTCTGATATGTGCTTTTGCATACTTTTTGTAGTTATGTGGTGGTGAAGCTTCGGAGGGGGTATTTGTTGGTGCGTTCTTATCTATGTCATCGACAGCAGTGGTAGCTCTTTTTTACTGATTATATTGTATTTATTTGTATATCTTTTCTGTGACAGTCCAAAATTATCAAGATTTCCGAAAATGAACAAAATAGAGAGAATTCTTAAATCCTCTATTATCACATGAACTGCTGAAATCAATTGATAGTACTATTTAGGATTCATGCATCAACTAGGGCACATCATGGGAGCTTTAATTTTTCATCTGCGTTATATAGTTGAATGAAATGTAATAGCAAACAAAGGCCCCATATTGTTTCCATAATGCTGCTGGTTATTAGTTTTTCATATTTGGTTGGGATAAATTGCTTTTCCCCAGCTTAAGTAGGCCTTCTATGGGTGAGGAATTGAAGGGGAGAATTGAGAGCAAAAGCATGCAATCACAAGTTTTCTGTTCCTTGGATTTAATAGGAAGAAATGGCGATTCTTAAACCTTTAGAAATTTATGGGAACCCAAAGTGATATATAAGATGTTCTCAAAATTGGTATACATCTCCAAATCCTTACCATAATTATAGCAAGTTTAGGGGCCATAGAGCACTCCGTGTTGATTGCAAGGGTTGGAATTGTAGGGGCCCTTTAGCACTCGTGATGTATTGCAAGAATCTCTCTCTCTCTCTCTCTCTCTCACCCACACCCACACCCACACCCACACCCACGCACATTCCGTACATGTACACATTGACACAAGTGAGATACCTTGCAAAAAAACTCCTGCTTTTATCTTTATCATCTATCCGTATCTTCTTCTTTTTCCTTTTTCATTAAGTTGTTTAGATTAAATTATGGATAGTTGTTTTGTTCAATGTTGATTGCAAGAAAGTGAAAAATGATATGGGGGGCCAAAGCCAACCCAATGGCCCTAACAAAAATCCTAAATCCTAAAACCTAAAGCCGACTAGACAAAAGGCCTTCTAAAATGGCCCATCCCAGAATACAATAGAAAACTTTCCCATTCCGTTGGTCCTGACACATGGGAGGTTATTGTCTCTCTTTATCTGCTCAATGCGTTCCTGTTCTTGTTTCGGTTTCTAGTTGGAAAGCATAACCATTTCTACCTCAACAAGCTGATGGTCCTTGAAATTTCTTTTAATGTTGTTGACACTCGGATGTTGATTTTTCAATAGCAGTGAAGGACTTTGCAATTGTAGTCTTGGCAGATTTTCATCATCCTCATCTTGTTCCTAGAGGTGAATTTTTTTTGGGTCTAGACATTTGCTCCCGGCTGGAAATAAAAATAATATAATTTGATCCCCTTTTGTAGCACTCCAGATATGGATTTAATTTCAATCCTAGCTGCCAAATAGTGGGCCCATAACCAGGAAATCAATAGCTGCTGTAATGAATTTGCAGCAGACGTGGACTCACTGAAGGACACCTATCAAAATTAGGCTGAAGACCCATATTGTTTTGCTCGTCATCATCTCCAACATCTCCCTGATTCTCAGGGCTCAATGACCCAGTAGCCTCTAGGGACTGATCTAAGTCATGACCCGCTGCTTGATAATCCATGACTTCTGCTTGATAATCAGGTATCACCTAAATGCAGTGAGGGCCCAAACTTGAAGAGGTTGGTCATGCACCAAATACAGATGCATTTTAGATTAGATATACACTGGCTTGGGCCCGTTGATAAACATTTTTAGTGACCTTGAGTGCGCCAGATCACCACTGTGCACTGATCCCGAACTTGCGAGATCACAGCAGAATTGCAATTGGAAAATTCTTGTGAGAAGGGAGGAATTCTCTCTTTAAGCTTGTTTAGCAGGGTTACAGAGTTTTGTAATTATGGATATTTTCTTTCTCTTTTGATTAATCCAAATTTGCATGATGTCAATACAAATAAGCAATATCCCTATAAGGGGAGAAAAACTTGGATATGAGACACTTGGAATATATGTTTCCTCAAGCAACATGTTTTTCTGTATAGCGATTTCGAATTAAATGGATTTAATGCCTGTAATTTGAATTGTCACAAAAACTTCAAAATTCACTGTTCAGAAATACTCTTATAGAATTGTTAAAGCTCTTTATCTTCTAACAGGGGCTAAAGCAATTTTATCTTTTTGGGTCACAGGTATTCAAATTTTTGATGGAAAGAAATAGTATTAGTACCCTTCACGGACAGGTTACTGTTGGTACCCTTATTCTGCAGGTGCCTATCTCCTTTGCTATCATCACTTTTAGGTGGATATCCATATATGTTACCCAAGAATGAAAAGAAATTATGCTGATATTTGGTATTTAAGCCATCGTTAGAGGATATTTGCTACCCAAAAAAAACATTTTGCTCCTCCTTTTAGAACTATCTTTGCCTGTCAGGATTGTGCAGTGGGTTTACTGTTCGCATTGCTTCCAGTTCTTGGTGGTACTTCTGGTGTCCTTCAAGGAATGATGTCTATGACAAAATCGTAAGTACCTGACGAAGCAGCTTTTAGTAATGAAATGCAAACTTCATGTTATGACTATGTCACTTATAAATCTGTTCTATGCTAGCATTTTCAAAACCTTTTCCGTTTATCACATAATGTAGATATCTTCTGTATGTTCTTACTGATGAGGAATTTAATATATCTTAGCAAAACTTGCCTGTTACTAGCAAACTAGTGCCCATTTCTGAAATTTTAGTGGTCTAATTGTATAGACACGTTCAGAACAACTATGATGCTATCGCTATATTAGCTATTATATTTATAAAAGCTGTTTTACTTGAGGGTAAAATGGAGAGTTCTCAATTCAGAATTAAAGCTCTTTGGTTATTTCATTTTCGTTTGAAAAAGGATATAGTTCATTGCCTTTGTGTACGCAATCCCTTGTAGTCCCTGGTCTGAATGGTTCGAATCCAGCAGCCTTTAATTGTAAGCTGTTAGAAACCATCTCACCCAAAAGCTTAAGCTGTTAGGTAGTGGGCCAACAATGTATATCATACTCTTCAACACTCCCCCCCATGTGTGAGCCACTCGCACGTGGACACTCCCCTTCACGTGGAGAGACAAACGAAACCAAATAAAGGTGCACTTCCAAATGCAAGTGGGATGATTCGAACCCGAGACCTTGCAGAACCTGAGCTCTGATACAATGTTAGAAACCATCTCACCCAAAAGCTTAAGCTGTTAGGTAGTGGGCCAACAATGTATATCATACTCTTCAGCATAAGCCTTGCTAGTTGCAGTGTCCCTTTATTTAGGACTGGAACCATCATAATAGTCTTTATGTTGTTACTGAAGTTTTGTACTATGCCAAACAAATGCTATTTTAAATTAACCATTTAATCCGGGTAGGCAGGTACTATTGAGAACTTAATTCTGGGGTGCAAACAAGGGAAATGTAGTAAAAGTGAACTTCTTGTTGAGTTTGCATTACTCCAAGTGTTTTGCTAACTTAATGGTGCACTTGTTTAACTGATAATGTTCTTTTTCAGGTTGGTGGTTTTGGTTACATTTTTTGCATTCTTGTCCGTGTTATCACGTACTTGCGTACCTTGGTTTCTTAAGCTGATGATAAGTCTATCATCACAGGTTCCCTCTTGCAACCCAACAATTGATTTGGGCCTTCGATGCTACTTACAATATTCTAATTTACTGATTTTTTTTGCAGACCAATGAACTATATCAATTGGCATCAGTGGCTTTCTGCTTGCTAGTTGCTTGGGTTTGCTCCTTTCTTATTCCTAGTTAGCATAATGCATTGAATATGGATTGGCATACCTTTTTCGTTTTCTCCAAATATTTTTAATATACTTGAAAAAGGGATAACACAATGGGGAAACATTAAATTACACATCTTGGACTCTTGGTTGGGTAACTTGTCAACCATTTATCTTTTTACCCACCTATTTTCTGAGCATGCTTACTCGCACATATGTATGCATTTATTTGTGTGTATGATATGGACTGTTGTGTCATTTCAGTGTAGTGATAAGCTGGGTCTAAGCCTTGAACTGGGTTCTTTTGCTGCTGGAGTGATGATATCAACAACTGATCTTGGTCAACATACACTTGAACAAGTAAGTATCTTAGTTGTTTACACTCTCCCCCCAGCCCCCAAGCGAAAAAGGAAAAAAAGAAAAGAAAAATAAGCTTTTGCAACTGTATTGATTAATTTTCAAGTGCTGTAGGGGGAGCCGGGCAGCAGGAGGTTGCCTAGTGCCTAGGCAGGGACCAAGTGGCTAGGTGCTAGGCAGTCAATTATATATTTATATATATTTAAATGTAACACTAATAAAAAATCAAAGTTCAGTTCTTAAAAAGGTACAAGTGCTCACAAAACAAACACATCAAAATGCAATTTAGACAAATTAATTTCAAAACAAAAAAGATTGAAAACCTCCACCCATCATGCCTAATCGTCACCATGCCTGCCCTCCTAGTACCTTACGGGGCCCACGTGGCAGGGACTTTTATAACATTGAATTTGTTATTATCTCACTGTAGTTAAAGTCTTTGGGAGAAACTAATTTGCAGGTCCTTTGCTTCACATGTTGAAGTACAACTTTTTACTAGCCTTGTCTGAATGGAGCCATTACTGAAGGCAAACTAACATGTGTTGGAGGCCTGTTATCATATACTCTCTCCATCTCAATGGGAGGTCTCAAAGTTAGATTCTCAATTTTTAGATTTGGCTATAAATTGGTGTTTTATGCCTGCCATAAACTAACTCTTTGTTAGAAAAGCTAAATAATAAGCAAATGCCATTTGCTCTCTTCCCCTTCCTTTAGATGAAGGGTAATTATGAAAAGCTCTTAATATTTCATAATTTGTTTGGCTTTCAAAGCGGGCCTCTTGATTTGAGATGGATAGAGTATTAAAAAAAAATTGATTATGATGCCGAAGGCATGCTAATAGGGGTTAAAATCTATATACCATGGCAGGGAAATTTTTGAAATCTTTTGCCCTGCCAGAAAAATGTCACTTCAATGTGGGACCCACACCTACTTCAGCGCCATTTCCCCCCCCAAAACTCCCTTGAAGAAAGATCTCAATCTAGTAATCTACACAAAATGCAAAATATATGTAGATAAATGTACGACAAATATTTTTGTAGAATTTGTTGCATGTGTCGTAATTTGAAGTTCATTTATCTTTTAGGTTGAAAGTGTTTTCAATAGCGCAACACTACGCGCTACGCTATGTGCTACAACGCATTTTTTGACTAAAACACTACGTAGTGCACTATAGATTGCGTTTTCCCCAAATAGCGTGCGCTTTTTGATGACATGGCACGCTATTTGTGCTATAGCCCACAAAGGTGGCATTTTGTTATTCAATTTTTAAACTTGATGTGTGTTTGTGAGGATTGAATATTTGAACGTTGTTCACTTCTTATAGCTTCCTAGGAATTATCATATGGATTTTATGGTATTTTGGTTATTAGAATTGATTGCATGAATTTTTATTGTACTTGTTTAATTATTTTCTTGAGGTAAGAATATTTATAATATTTTTTATTTAAATAATATATGCCTGAATAGCTTACGTGCTATTTGCTTATGCTATGCAATTCCGGAACCAAAACTCTATGCAACGCAGTATCGCAATTGAAAACACTACTTAAAACTTACGTGTGTTTGCTAATTTCGGATTTCATTATCTTTTAGGTTGAGCCGATTCGTAATTTCTTTGCTGCTCTTTTCCTAGCCAGCATTGGGATGCTTATTCATGTTCATTTCCTTTGGAATCACATTGATATTTTAGTGGCAGCCGTTATACTGGTGATCATTATAAAAACAGTTGTGGTTGCCTTAGTAGTCAAAGGTTTTGGATACAATAACAAGACTTCTCTTCTTGTAAGGACTTACTAATCTGCTTCGCATAATCTTTATGATTTTTGCATTCCAATTATTTTTATTTACACTCCATTAACAAGGGAACCTTAGTTGTTCTTTTTCTGTTAGGTTGGGATGTCATTGGCACAGATTGGGGAATTTGCGTTTGTTCTTCTCAGTCGGGCTTCAAATCTTCATCTAGTTGAGGTACTCTTTTTGAATATATTTGGTTTGGGGTGAAATGATTTTAACCCTGGTGATTTTTTTTCTTTTTTAATCTAATTGGTATTGAACTTTATTCCTTTTTTTTTTAGAATTATGTAATTATAGTGTGTGCATTTATTCATAGTTTTTAGACCAAAACAATTATCAAGATCGGTGAAATAACTTTTCTCCACTTCCTTTTTCACCTAGGTGAAAAATACTTTACCCCGAAGGCCCGAACCAAAAAGGGGCATAAGTTTTTTTGTGGGAAAATTTAAATAAATTTATTCAATATCAATCAAGAAAACATTACAAGGGTAGCAAAACAAACACAAAAACAAACCAAAGGCGCACAACCTAGGATGCAGCAATTGCCAACTGAAAAGGAATAACAAACAGAACACGATTACAGCAAGACTACAGAATCTTTAATGTTCTACTCCTTGGTCCTTAAACAGAACCCAGCTCACAAAACCCCTTTAGCTCCTCCATCTCCACATGGCTTCGCACAAATTGTCTACATTCTTCATAAGAATTACGTTCCAATCTTTTAGTACACTGTTGGAAAATTCTAATATCTCTTTCCTGCCACAAAAAGTAAATAAAAGCAGAAATGACCAACTTCTTTATTCTAGCAATAAAGCTGTCACCTTTAGTCTCTTGTATAACTCTGATCCTTTTTTCATCCCAACCCATATAGCCTGCCTATTAATCCCACTCCTCTTCAGAACTTCATCCCATAGAGCTTAGAATAAGGACACCCGAAAAAACAGATGATTGAGATCCTCAGTTGCATTGCCCACACAAAACACATTCATCATCCTGTATGCAACCCCACGGCTTTAGTTTGTCCCTAGTAATTAACCTGCCCCTAAAGGCCAGCCAAATAACAAAAGCTTGCTTGGGAACATGATCCTTGAACCACACCACTTTAGCCTAGTCCATCCTCTCCTTATGCACTCTAGGAGCCTACTTAGCTGATGCCCTGCCATAAGTCTTGTATGAGTCAGAATCCACTCAACTCTATCCATATCTTGAACATTAAGAGAAGGTAGATCACGATGCAGCAGCAAAAAGGGGTGTCATGTTTGTAACTGGCCTCCATCTTTCTTTTATTTAGAATTCTTCTTTCTGTGAAAGAGTTTTTTCAGTTTTAATGATGTTCAATCACTTCAATCGAATTTGATGGGATAATGAAACTTTATCATTATTGCAGGGTAAATTGTATCTACTGCTTCTTGGCACAACAGCTCTTAGCCTGGTATGTTGGCCATTCTGATCGTGCTGCAAATGATAGCCATTTTTTTTTGTAACATACACTCCGTAATTATACTACCCAAATCTTTTTCTGAATAAATTTATTTTTATTCTATATTTAGGTAACAACTCCATTGCTGTTCAAGTTGATTCCTGCCGTCGTACATCTTGGAGTACTGTTGCGGTGGTTCTCACCTGATCTTCCAAATGAGGTAATAATTTATCTTCAATATTCTCTCTATTCTCTTCAATTTTCACTGGCCAAAGTGTGCTATGTTCTAAGAACATTGATACAAATGGGGGATATGGATATACGGATATCCCCATGATTTTTTTTCTTTAAGTATAGGATATGGTAATGATAATGATACGTTAGTTTTCATATATACATATATATGTGTGTGTACGTCTATTTAGTAAAGGGGGAATGGTTTTTGAATCCTAAAAATGTATAAAAGATAAAAGATCGAATGGTTGAAATTGCAAGATGTTATTTAAAAGGGTTGGTAGTATCTCTGGCACGGTTTACAACCAGTATATAAATATATTTATAACTCTACTAAGTAGGGATATAAAAATTATAAAAGATAACAAGCAGCTAATATTGTGAATGTCAATTATAAATTGGAATCATTAACTTTACTTTTTTACCAACCCACCTACAATGATTAAGAGCGTTGAGTGAGTTTCCAAAATTATAATTTGTGGTAAATTACAGTAAGCTTCTTGAGCTATTCCTTGTTTTCTTTTGGACCCCTTGAACCGTAAAGTGGACATAGATGATAGAACCCCCTTAAACCATAAAAGTTTTACATAGCGCCCTCATTTACAAAATCCTTCCGAAATTTTATTTATTTGATATGCATTCAGAATTCAGAAGTTTACATCTATTAGTATTCAACGAGTTTGCACAAAGTTTCTAAAAAACCATTAAAAATGGCGCAGTTATGTTAAATTTTTTTTCCCACTAATCTAGTTAAGAGTAAGAATTAAATGGTTGAAGGGGATTTTCAGAGTACTTTTATAGTTCAAGTGGCTTCTATTTTACCCTAGAATTTATTCGTAGATTGTATTCAACAATACCTGCATAGAATAAGTAATTAATATTTTAAAATATCTTAAAATATCCTCAAAAGTATCAGTACATGTATCCAATACGGACACGCCTCCTTTAGAAGTATCTGTGCTTCTTAGGGTGCATTACCATCATGATCACGGTTCTGCCCTAATCCTACTCAGAGTAGAGAGAGACATTATTTTTGTATTGAATATGATTTCTCATCCCAGATTGGATACAAAGGAGATATAAAGCGGGCAGACAGTGCCAAGCGTATTACTGTGCTGGTCCAAGGCTCCCATGATTCGTGATAATATACATATTTAAAAGAAAAAAACAATGGAATCGAGAGAACCCCAAAATCTTGGGCTTTTTAGCTGACTGGGATTCTTATATACTCTGGGGGACAGGTGCTTTCTAAGAGCGCGAAGGCGGTTGACTGAACTAATTGACGGTTTAAATGACTGTACAAAGCTCCTTATATTCTTGCCCTACATACATTCTAACCAATTATGCCGAAGATTGCACCAACTGGAACTGCAGAAAGGAATACGCAGTTGATATGGTCTTTATAAATCTTTGTGGTCGCTTTTGAGTCGCAGTTTTACACTGTAAAATAGTGTCAATTTTGTAATGTGACATCCCCCCTCTCCCTCTCCTTTTCCCCTTTTCTTTCAAATATTTGATGTTCAGTAAAATTATACGGGTAGCTCTTGTGGTAATTGTAGATGGAATTAAATTCAGCTGGCCAATTGTTTCTCTTGTCCACAAATATTGCGGTGGTTGAAAATAAATAGGGATGAAAAGAGACGGACATAATAATATTTAATAACCCAACTGACAATTTTTCAGTTTTCACAGATACCGTATAGAGACATAATAACGATGAGGAAAACAATAACCGGTAGTGGGTATAGGTAACACAGAATTAAAATTCTGGTGAAAATATGAAAGAACTCCTTTTGCTTTTATTACATGGCAATGTAGTTGAAATGAAAAGATAGACAAAGTAAGGTGAAAAGCACATATGTATTTTAACAATCGCCAAACATCTACATATACAGCACTATATAGTTGTTTTATCAATCTTTACGGATAAGGTTCAGGTAGTATTGGTCATGGATAGATTATGTAACTGCAAGTGTCACATGGAGAGAGACCTTTTTTGCATCGCACCGAAATTTGTGTAGAAAACAAGTACCAAAATGTATCACATGATTATACTCTCACCAATAGTAAAAACATTTATATACAAATGTGTTAGTGAGCACATATTGGATTTCATGAAGGAAAAGGTTGCCCCAACAAATAAATGGTTTGATTGGTAAACACAAGCTGCAGTCGGAGATTGGATGGATAATGGCACATGCAATTAGACAGATAGAAAAGAAAAGCCTAGAGAAGGAGAATTGGCTGTTTTTTGTTTTATTGATTACTTCTATTATATTATGACGATGCACAAGTTAGAAAACTTTATAAAGAGGTTTTTGTCAACTTCCTTAGTCCTCTTTACCAAAAAGCAGAGAGAGAGAGAGAGAGAGAGGGGGTATGAACCAAAAACATGTTTTGTCATTTTTTGTTTCATTATTGCAGTGAAAGCAATGGCAAGGACCACAAAGTGTTAGAAATGTGTAAGCTTCTCTTTCACAAAATTAAAATACGAGTGAACTCCAACAACTCTTAGCTACTGTTGTCCCTCCCTAGTCCTTTTTCTTTTTAATTTCTTTTTTCGGATAACAAAATAGGATTTATTAAAAAATTAACATTGAGTAATACACGGACAGTATTATTTAACCATTTTTTGTAGTTTGAATAAATGTAGTAAATATATATATATACATTGATTGTTATATAAGATTCTTACAAAAATAATAATTAATAAATGCTTACCAACTTATTTAATCTATTCAATTAAATATAATTAAATAAATTAGTCGATGCGATATTAGCGAAGAAATATTTTTGACAAAGTCATGTCCCCGGCCACACACCTTTTATGGTTGCACTTTACATAAAAAAGATGCAATTGAAATATTTGTCCTTCTTGTTTTATTATCTTTGTGAAAGCAAAGGCAACCCACGAAGCTTAGAGGTGTATCAGCTTTTTTAATTTTTGTATAATTTACTTATAAATTTTGTGGGTAAAATAAGTATACGTTATATATTTTTTAATTTGTATTTTAATATTATATTTTTAAACTCTTGGTAGATACAAAGTTTCATTACCTGCAATATTTATTAATTTTTCTTGAATTTTGGTTTCGCTTTATATATCTTGATTATCATATTTTAAATATACAATTTTTTTAATTAAAATACGATTTTCGGATTTAAGGTTTTAACATCTTAAAGATTATTTTAGATAGTAGGTGATAGAGTTTCATATGGCTGGTGCCAACTAAGAATAAAAATCCTTACCACTTGGACAAATCTACAAGCTCAATGTGGTTTGAAAAGCTTAGCTACCTAGAATATCTTGCATGTGAATAATCGTTACAAAGGAAAACGTGAGGTAACCAATTTAATATCGGTAGTTGGATTTTTGATGCAAGAGTTAAGATTCTCCTACATCTATAAGGGTGTTTTAGACTTTAGCTCCTGTTTGTTGTTCGTATTTTGACCTTGGCATTCTTTTTATTATGCTATTTAGTGTTTGGGTGCTAAAATAGACAGAATTCATTTATTGGCCCGCCAAAATGTGAAGCTGTTTTAATCTATACTTGAATTGACCAAAATGCCTTTTTGGGTATTATTTTCTATTGTGTTAATTGGCCCATCCTTTAACCACTATATTTCACACCATTGACCCACCACTTATCTTTCACATCTTTAAACAAATCCATATGACAAAACTCATCTCCATCAATGTCATACAACTAGAAAGATTCATTTACCCTGTACATATATACTTCTTTTTATTCGACCCCCATGATGGATAAGAAATGACCGTGTACCACACAATATCACTAAAATCTAAAGTGAAATAATAAAACACAAAAAAGATATTCGTCATCAACATCAATGTAACAAAAATAAACAAACCCTCGAAAAAAAGAAGCATCAAAATGTGGGCATTCGAACAGGGGAAAAAAACCTTTATTACTCAATTTCATTATAAACCCTAAGCTCAATGACATTAAATGGTACTTGGATCTTCCTTGAACTCATTTATTCCTCTTAGTTCGTCCAAAATATCTTCGGATGATCAACAAACCTAATTATTATTTTTTTGTATTTAAGGAAATCGTATTTGTTAGGGTTTATGTCAAAAGAGGAAACTGTTGAATTGATTAGGTGAAAGTAAACGGAGGCTAAAAACAACTTTTGAACTTTGTTAAATAAACAAGGGTATTTTGGTCAATTCAAGTAAAAATTAAATTAAAGCCACTTAACGTTTTGACTGGTTAACAAACGTATTTCATCTATTTTGGCACCCAAATACTAAATAGCAAAGTAAATAAATGCCAAAGTTTAAATATGTAAAACCAAACGGGAGCCGAAGTCTAAAACACTTTTTAGATAATTACAAAACAGTCACCGAAGTAATCTAAACTTTGATTTCCTAATCGAACGATTATATATTGTTGAATTGGTCATACTCGATTGCAGTGATTGTATCCAATAGTTTTTAAATTTTATGGTGACACATTTCATTCTGATATGATTTCCATGCATAGATTCTTCTAGTCTCCACCGTGGTCCTACTTTGTGGTCCAACTCTCGGACAAATAGAAGAGGGCTTGCCTTAATGTGTCTTTCCTTGGAGATCGAACAATTGGGTTTGTAGTTTTGCCGAGTAGCTTAGATTATTCATGAAAATTAATTTATATAATAAGGAAGAGTGTTTTTTGAATCTCAAAAACATATAAAAAATCATTCGACTATTGAGAAGTGATATGCTTTTCTAAGGATTGATAATGCTTTTACTGATTATATATTAAATAATTTATTTGATTAAATTTTACAATTGAAATGAAATGACAAAAGTGTTTAAAGTTACAACTCCTTTTTAATAAGATGATTTGTATGTTGAAGATGTATTGTTATGAATTTTGATTCGAGATATTCTTTTTCTATTATACATAATTTTGGTGAAAAAAAGAGTCAAGATATTCAAAATACATCATTACATATCATTGATATTAGATTATAAATTTAAGATAATAAAATATCTCATTAAATACCATTGATATTAACTCTTTAATTTGGGATGAAAAGAAGATACGAGTTAAGTCATTTTTTTTTATCATCAACGGAAAGAAGAAAGAAAAAAGGAAAGCAATGCATATGTATATATAATGCTCCAATAGAGCAAACTTATCTTATTACTAGTGAAATTGTCTATAACTACTAGATTGCGCTATGTGACGCTCTATTAAATGCATTAATTAAATAGTAAAAATTAGATATAATATTTTCCATATATATATATTGACGAGGCTTTATTTCTTAGACCGTTAATTTTTTTAAAATGCACTAATTAAACACTAAACATTAAATACTTTATTTTTCATATTGGTTGTTTAGTTTTAGTCATATAATTATTATTATTATTATCATATGTAAAACACTTTCTTTCTGTTGGTGCTGACACGTGCTTGCTGTTTAATGCCCTGCAATTTGCACCAATTATCTTTGCTACTTATTTGTAAACCGGCCTTTTACCTTCATATTCCACTTCCCTATGTTTATTTATTGCCTTAATGAATTGCGGATTTAATTTCTCATTTTCACCCCGAAGATAAAAAGAATTAGTGGAATTTTTCGGAGCCACTATTCGACGCGAACGTAAGGTCTAATTAATTGAACCGTGTGAATAAAAAGACTGAGGCTCATTCTATTTATTCATTCTATCTCTTGACTCTTTATTTATTTGCTTTGTCATTTTTGCTTGTGATTGAAATTGCTTGTTTGTTTGGTTTGATTCTTGATATGGACATTAAATTATTTTAAAATAATTTTTAAAATTCTATTCACCATCCTCTATGGTATTTTTCGACCTACATGTCCATTCACTTACATACTGTCATATAAGATAACAATAAAATGCTCTTTGAGTAACATTTGACAACGTGTACATGCATTTATTTATACTCAACTCTCCTTTCTCTATATTCTCATCTCTCCCATACTTCTCTCGAGGTACCCTATTTTTTTACATTTCAATGGTTCTAATACTTACATCCACTCTCTTATTTTTAGTTATTCACCTCTCTTTCCTTGTACTATACATGGTTTTTGTTCTTCAATTTTTTTTTGCCGTACATAATAATGCATAAACTAAAACAACTTTTCTTTGATATTCTCCCTTTCATTCTTCTTTCAACTCTATTATGAAGATTAGAATAAGATTGTCTATACATTGATCTACCATATAACAATATAAATTTATTTCTCTATCTATTTTAAAAAGAAAATTTAAACAAATTAAGTATACAAAAACATATTTTTTTTCTTCAAAATTTTAATAAAAACAATAAATATATTATATTAAGTTATAATTATAACTTAATTGTGTATAATTTATGATAATTGATTATTTTATAACGTAAAATTTTATGAGTCTTTATGTAGATTAATTAGAGAATTTATGATGGTTAAATGTTTATTATAATTGCTTATACTATATAAAGAGTCTCTTGATGAGAGAAAAAAATATTAACTAATTATTCTTCTCTCCAAATTTTTTTTATATATTTTCTTTTATAATTATCATAAATTTTATGTCTATTTTAGAAGTGTTGGTCAGCATGATTGGATTGCTTCACTATGTAAGGCCATCTGCAATGTTGATTTCTATCCTATGTGTCATGGACCTTATAGAAAATTTATATATCTAATTGACAACATATTTACATAGTTAGAAAATGACAGAAAAAATGGTCTCCAATGGTACACCATTTCTTTCTTACTTATCATTTATTTAAGAAGAGAGATAATTAGTGGGTTTAGTGATATCCGATAAAATTGTTCCATGCCATATAGAAAATTTCTATCACTATTTCTACTTGTATAAATGCTTATAGAAATTCCCTATATGACTCACTTTCTACCTCATATGGAAATAGTTACAGAAATGACTATTGGTGCACTTTTTTCCCTTTTCTCTTTTCTAACATAGAAATTTGCTTAGATAGAAATGACCATTGAAAATGGCTTGATGGAGAAAAGAATCATTGATCTCTTTCTTGTATCAATTATGAGCTGTAAATATTCTTGAAATTAATTTCCTTTTGTAATTTAGGTAGTTTCTAAGCTGTCAATTGACAAAATTGTCAACACACTCAAATAAGATTTCCTACGTATCTCGTATATAAACTCATACTGACAAATGGGAAGCTTACGCCATAATTTCTTCAATCTTCTCTTCATTCTATTACTTTGTATTACTACGTTGTCTTTTAGATTTGCATATAAAAGAGATAAGGAGTTGAGATTTACATTTTTCTTGATCTCTTCTTGCAATTTTTAGTACATACATCTCACGGATTTAATGGGAGTGTAAGAAGATGTTTTGATCTAAATACATTTTTAATTTTCCAATTTTGAATGTTGTTATATGTATGAGGTACCATTCATTTTTAAATGTATACATAAGAATTCATAGTGTATGTTTAACTGTTAATTGTGAAGATTCTTAACTTTTGCCTCTCAAGATAATTTATATTTTTACTCTTTTACAACGTAGTTTTTATTGGTACGTTTGAACAAGAGAAATGAGTACTTTCTTATTTCATTTGAATCATGGCTAAAGATGTAATTAGCTAAACAACAAAACCTATAACATTCATGCCGCATCGCACAAACTGTATACTTGTTTTTATTTATAGTTTTATACATATCCAGGTACAAAACTAATTACATCCACTGCATATGATTTAATTTCATGGATATAGCTGTCTTTTGTTTTATTCAACAACATTTACTGCCAATTTTGGAGGGCATAGCCCTCGTATTTAGTAGGAAATGTTACTCGAGCATTTTTATTATTCGTACAGCATTTTTTTTTAACGTAAGTACTATCTAATTTGAAATGAAAAAAAATATGATAACATTCATTCAGAAGAGTTATTATTTTTTAAAATAAGGGCAAGTTTTAACTAACAATAGTATAAGATTTTTTAATATTCTTTCATTGTGTTTTTCCTAATTTTATAATTTGTCAGTTCCTAAAATAAAATATCTGATTATGTTTATCACACATCCAATTTTTTTATCAACTTGATATTAGTGACAGCCAAGCAATATTTTTTTGATAAATATAATTTAATTAATTTAAAGTGTTTGTGATGAAATACTTCTGAATCTCTAATTAAATTAATTTTTTCATACATGTCAATATATAATAATTACCTGATAAATTATATATATATATAGATTTGATGGTGGTGGGACTTCCTGATATTCCAAACTAAGAATTTAGATTAAACTGTGTAAATTAAATTATGGATATTTCATCTGTTTCATGATACTCCAAACTAAGAATGTAGTTTCTTTTCGGGGGAACAATTAGTACTAGCTTGTTTCAAGTTTTTGTTCATTTTTGAAATTTAAAATAATAATAATTTCATATAAAATATTTGAGCCTTCTCAACTTATGATTTAACCTCTTTAGGATTCTAAGAACGAACTAAAACTCAACTAAATGAGCACTAATTAATGTGTCATTTTCGGGATATCTTAAATTAAGAGTCTATTCTTTTCGGGAGAACAATTAAAGTGTCAAACTTGACGATAGTAAACAAATTTTATCATTAACGATACACTGTGTTGAAATTATTGTAATTTTTCAATAGTGTGAAAATAAAATAGGAACCTTTAAATTAAATGGCTGTTTTATAGTAGTACAGAATATTGAAAACGTCGAAAGAAAATTTTCAAAAATGTTGCAGCTCGATCGGTTTAATTATATTTTTTCATTAATGCTCTAGCATATAATAGATATCTTCATTGGAATCAGTGGGAGGAGAAACAAATACCAAAAAACGAAAGAAAAAAATTCTTAAATTTCATGTTTTAACACACACACACATATATATATATCACATAAAACTCATAGGATCAAAATTATTTTGATCCAATGGGCTAGGAGCAGCAAGCTAGTTTTAGCTCTAAATTAGGGGCTGCAATTTTAGAAAAAATGGGATTTAAAGGCATTGTTGTGGTACAAGAATACATGGGAATTGAATTATTGATGTCGTCTTCTTCTTCTCCAAAAGAATTAAGGTCAATCAAAGCCATATTTTGATTTTGATTTTGATCTTGATCTTGATAATAATGATGGGCTAATTTATTATATTGAGATGAAGCTGGTCCTTCACTTGATTGCCAACTAGAACACTTGTTAACTTGATGGACCCCAACCTGTCATTGTGAATGAAGGAAACATTAGATGATCAATTCACTAGAAGATATTAATGTGACTAAAATATATTCACACATACGATGAGCGTGTGACTCGTACGTATATGATTTAGGACAAAAGATTAGAAAAGAATACGTAAAACTAAAGTAAAATAACAAAAATAAAAATAAGATATGGTTTCGTCTGTAACCGTTGAAATGGCATTCTGGTTTTGTTTTGTAGTATAAAAGAGGAAATTATTAATCCACCATCCCCTTTTGGGATTCCGGTTTCATTTCTTAGATATAAACAATATACTATGTATTATGATCGTAAACAACTTTCATTCTAAATCATTAATTATATTAAAATTCGTGTATTCATAAAAAAATGTTCTAAGTATTCCAACCGAAATCATAGTTTAGGAGCAGAGTTCTTGATCCAGTGTTTTGTGCACAAACTTTATGTATACAAGCACTTTGTCACATCGCAATGATGCTGTAAAAAACTAGCCGTATTGCATGCTTTCACAGATGTATATTTTTACGCAAATAACCCATATTTGAATCTATCGTTTTCATATGCGTGTATATATATATATATATATGCAAGTACCATGTCAAAGAGGCTGGAGCGGCGCTTCTTGTGCATGTTTGGGCGAGTATTATTAGATGAGTTCCGGAGAAAGTACTTCTGGGCATGGCTGGCAACTTGGGTTGGATTTCTTGTGCTCACAAAGTGCTTTGAGATTCCTCTCCAATCTCCTTTCCCCAGCTTTTCCAATCCCTCTAAAAATCTCCGATGTTCCTCTTTTGTCCATCCCACTCCTAAAATCCAAATATATATATATACATATGCACCCATTAATACAAACACACACACACATATATATATATATATATATACCTTACATACGCGACTATGTGTGTAATATACATATGCGTAAATCATCCAAATAAGTAAATATGTACCCATTAATAGTACACATATATACTAGTTTACTTCTCATAGGCGATGTGTGTGACTGACATGTGTAATTTACAAGAATAAACCAAAAAAAAAAAAGGTTAAACCTTGCAAAGATTAAGGGCTTGGAAAATCCCCCACAAGGTTTAATAGTGTTTTTTTTTTAACTAGCTAGGCTGGGCTGAGCCTACTTTGCTAAACTCCAATATATATATATATATAGTACGGAGAGATGATTTCATAATGCATATACCTTTTTTCCTTTCTTGGAGTGGAGCTAAGAGGCCATCAGAGAGAGAACATAAATTCGAAGTCTTGTCTGAGGAGGATTCATTGATGGGAAGTATTGAGGAAGGAGAAGGGGATATTGAGTGTGAAGACAAACAATCCATGCTCAAAGTCTTCTTCATCATCATAATCTCGTCAATCTTAGAGTTTGATATTGAAGAATTTGAAGAACAAGAAGAGGAAGAAGAAGAAGAAGAAGAATTAATGTCAAGTACTAGTTGAACTCCAAAGAGCCGTAGTCCACTAGTTGTACTACTAACAAAAGTGCTAGTAGCTATGTAATTGGTGCAAGTCCTTGAATTGTGACCTATCTTTCCACAATGTGAGCACTTTTTTCCCATCTTCATCTTCATCTTCATCTTCATCGAGAGAGAGAGAGAGAGAGAGAGAGAGAGAGGGCTATTTAAAACCACGTTTGGAAGTTGGGATATATATGACGATCGATGTATGTTGATGTGTGTGGGGTAATTGATGAAAATTGATGCTGTCCAAGAAATTAGATGATTAGATTGGATGGATATATATCTTTAGTGAGGTGGGTCAAAGCCAACTATGTTACTAGCTTGTTCATCTTATATGTTTATCACATGAAATTAATCATTTGTCAATGTTAATCGGTGAATTCAAAAAATGTGTTGTAGTTCCAATAAATATAAATCATACATCTGTATTGGGATATGAGAAAAATAATGTAATAAGTGACGGGCAGCAATTATTTGAAAGCAACATTTAAATTGTTGTTAAAAGTAATTGACTTCTGCAAAAGCAATAAGCAACTCTTCAGACCATGTTTGAACCACAACATATGCTTCTTATTACTAGTGAAAGACCAATCCACATCACTCCCTCAAATGATGTCATCTCCACTCCAATAAATTCTAAATTATAGATTACTCCAAATCCAATAATAATCTGTTCAGGGAATATTAATAATAAATCTGAAAAAATAAAAGTATATTGCCGTTGGGCAAAAGTGGATTCTCATGCATATCAGATGTGGATTAGCACTAGAAAATTTAGAGGTACCAACTTTCAAATCATCTGATACAAGTACGAGTGCACTTTTGCCTATTCATATCTCAAAAGCAAAATAATATACGCACCAAACTAAATATAATACTAACCTGTCTCAAATTATTAATTTCATTTTTTTTTTACGAAAACTAATTAACATATCAAATGTTACAATACTAAATAAGTTTTATTTTTCAACTCGTTTTTTAGTTAAAATAAGCATTTCTGTAAATCTGTGGTAGTATATACTCCCTATTAATTTGACAGAGGGAGAATGTACTGTATCCTTAAAAAAAAATTAAAAGTTAATAGGTCCATTTGATAACATAGAAAATAATAATAATAAAAAAAAAACAACTAATTTGATTAAGAACATGAAAAAAGAAGCCAAAAAGTAAAAGTTAATCTCACTAAATCTCTCGACTTACCTTTTAACTTCTCACAAAAATACCTTATTTTTTTATTATTATTTTCCATCTTATTATCAAACGGAGCCTAAAACTCTGAATTTCAAATGGACGGAGGTAAATAATATCAATCATCAACCTTCATGTATACCGTACGTGGAAAAAAAAAAGCATCACGAGTACTAAAACCAAATTTGAATGATAATAATGACTAATATAACTCACTAAGTCAACAAATGAATTCGAAGTGAAATTAACTTTGTTAGGGTTAGATAATTTAACATCCCAATCTTAATGGTAAACAAAATGAAGGAAAATCAAAATCTGACTGGAAAAGACAAAATGGTCACTGAACAAATAGGAATAAAGTAGAAGCTGCAATTGATATGTACATAGACAATATCAATAGGCCTAAAACAATATGAAGTGCCTATTCAATCAACATATTCATAAAATAGCTACAAAATTATATTCACATTCACACAAAAGCTTCCCGAAGAGGTGATAATACCTTGCGCGTCAACGCAAAGCTCAAAAGAATTGTAGGGTTCAGAAATCTGAAAAAACAAGTAAAAGCAGCTTGTTAAAAGGGCAATATATTCGAATATACATATAGGTCATCATATGGTCAAGGCAATATTGACTTTTGGTAAAGTAATGCACAACTATTAGCTAGTGGAAGGAAGCATGTGGTACAACCCTCCATAACAAGACCAGCTTTGGCAACAGGATTAGCAAAAATATACACTCAAGAATTCTCTTATGGCACGCACCTATGCTGGTTTAGGGCTGAAATGTAAATTCTTCAATATATAAAAAGCACAATGGGTCTAATATACATCTTTCATCTCTCAACTCTTAAAATGGCATCTTTCATCTAAGCGCTCCATTTCTTTCTCTCTTATACATTCATCCCAACCCTCCAATCTTTTATCCTCATACTATTTATAGGACACAAAAATCATTTTCCCTTGTTATATAGAAATAATTTGACTACTCCCTCCGTCCCAAATTAAGAGTCCCTTGTTCCATTTTGAGATGTACCAACTCAAGAGTCCAGTTTCCTTTTCATAACATAATCAACTTACCAAAACTGACAATAGAAAACTAGTTTTGTTCTAAAACCATTTGACGGTGATTAAATTAGTACATTCTTGAAAGACATGAAAGTCAAACATGCACTTCTTAGTTAGGGCCAGGGAGAATAATTAAGAAAACTTCCAAAGCATAATAGTGATGTAGAGACATACCGTAACACATAGTTATGAACCACTCCAAGATCTGAACCTGCAAATTCCACGGCGATCTTCTGTCAAAGAATTGCGAATGGATTGCACCATGGAATACACAGCAGGTATATGAGCCAGGTCTTCATGTTGCTCCTGAAATAATTGATATATATACATGAATTACAGTAGGAGAGTTGCTTATAAAATGACCCCAAAAACAAAAAAATGAAATACATTACCAATTCAGCAAGACGATCTTCAATACCCCCAGAATTTATGTCAGTGGGCATGAATATCTTTCTATAAGCTGCTCTGAGGCTCTTGATCTAGATCCATGCCAAAAAGTGAATACATAAATAGTACTTTTACAAATTTCAATCAAATCAAACAATGAAGCACAGTAACAAAATTGTCTAGGAACAGGAATCCAAAACGATGTATTTATTGGTATTGAACCAAAATGAAAATATTGAAACATAATTCCGATAAATTGTCCACGTATCAAAGAAAAGACTATTAGATAAAGGACATCAAGGGTCCCCAAAATTTACAAACATCATTTAGAAAAGCATGACATTTAGGGTGCATTTAATTGGTTTAGAAGGAAATAATTGGATTGCCTGGAATTGTTTTACATGGAAAATAAAAACACAGTGGTGAGATGGTTTGTGGAAAATGAAAATTAGGCCAAACTAAGTTGTACCATGGAAAATGATTCATTGCAAAACTAATTCAATCAAACAATAGTACAGAGAGAAAACAAACAAATTGAAGAACTATTCTGGCCATTCAGTACAACCACTAGTAAACTTCGGTTAGCAAAAAACCTCAGTAGCTGAGAATCCACGCCGGCGAAGACCTTCTAAATTTAAACCACGTAGCTCAGCTCTCTCTCCTGCAACCATGGTGTACTTTGGGACATCTTGTGCGACCTTCAAACATATATTATTATGAATTGATCTCTGCATTCAATGCTAAAAGAAATTTCTATAAATTTCAAACAATCTTGTTGCCAGTGGATGAACACATGTTTAACTTGCTTAGGAGTAGTCTTGTTGGAAGCATGTCTTTTCGAAAAAAGAAGGCTGCAAGGTAAAATTGGCAATTCAAAAATGTGACACAGCTTCAAGGTAGTAGAATTCGGTGCTAGCTTTATGATATTAAAAGATTTGAATAATTTTTGACACAATGCCCCATTTTCTTAAGGTTACACCTACGAAAAAATAAATAAGTAAGAAAAAAATGAGACGAAATTTACCACAGAACCCCCACCAATGAAAGAGAAAGAACCAATGCGGCAAAATTGATGAACAACAATGGCCCCAGCAGTGTGGGTGTAGTCCTACATGTAAAGCACTTCAATCAAATTTTAATCAGAGCTGCATCTAAACTAAAGCCAGCAATATTTGACACGACACACCAACCTGACACAAATTCAACACGAAATTAGTGAGCTTGGGTCAAGCATAAACGGGTTCGAGTCAATTTCAGGACAGACACGCTTAACCCACAAACTAAACGGGTCGTGCTTTGGGTTAACCCGCTAACTTGAAATGGACCCGCAATTAACACGATTATTTTGTTATACCGGTCTGTGCTTACGCAGTTTGAAGAAATTTGGTTGGAGATTTCACTTTTGCAGCTATCTATATCTTTTATTTTGCCATCTTGCTTGGACAATTATATTCTTATTTTTGAGTATTGGTAGTAGATGATAGTTATAATGTTTTCAATGATAGATAAACTAGTATTTTTTTATGTTTTTGCTTGGGTGATGGACTGCTATCAATTTTGATTCTAGGTTATTATTACTATATTATTTTGATTAAATTTTGAATTTTGGTATTGGGTGATACTTATAATTACTTATTAACAATTTAAAACTATTATAAGACAAGTTAATTGCTTTCACATGAGTTCCAAACACAACCTAACTCTATGTTTGAGAGTTTCAATTTGGAGAGAAAGGGAGAGAAAAGAGATAAAGTTTATCCGTTCTCTCGTTTGGGAGTTTTTTATGCGGAGAATATGAGAGAAAGGGAGAGAAAATTAATTAAAACTCTCTCCAAATCGGAGAGAATCGAAGAGAAGTGAGTTTTTTTAATGAAAACTTACTGTATTGACAATTGTATCCTTAAAATACATAACAAATCTTTAAAAGATGATCTTTTCTCTCCTTTTATTTTCAACTCAACATTCTCGTCCTTCTTAAACTCCCAAACAAAAGAGAGAAAATTATTTTCCTCTCTCCCTTTCTCTTCCATTTGGATTGATACTTTCTATTCTTTTCTTTTCTCTCCTAAACTCCCAAACACAACATAAATGATAACTCACCTCGACCACAACATGGCCTGCTAGAAGAGTATTATTCGCGAAAATGTTGTTGTTGCCCACTTTGCAGTCATGGGCTATATGACAAGACCCCATTATAAGATTGTTATCTCCAATAACCTGGTTGTGTAATTTTTATTAGTGTTTGATTAAAATACTAAACCATCAACTTAATATTATCCTTCTCAACTTCTCTAATGAACAATTTAATTGCCATATGGACTTACTGTTCTGTCACTTGGCTTTGATGATCGATGGATAGAGGTATGTTCTCTAATCTCATTGTTGTCGCCAACTTCAAGGAAGCACTCATTTCCTGGCTAAGAAACATAGCAAAATAAATAAACTATTTGAATGACTAAGGAGATTAAAGAAAAGTTATAGAGGAAGAACAAAAGATCTTCGTATGATTTTTCTAGAACTTTTAAAACCAAATAAAATGAGCTTGAATAACACCGATTATACAATCAGTACGTTAAAATATGATACATCGACTGAGCCACTTTTCTACTGGTTCCCAAGTTATAGCTAGCAGCATATATTGTGAGCCAACATATACCATAACAATCATATACTTGAAATTGATCATCTTTACTATCAATACAAATTTGAAACTAACCTTGTATTTCAAGTCTTGACATTTAATACCAACTACAGCATGATGACCTACAACATTATTGCATCCAATTACTGTATGCCCAGGAAGATCGTCTCCAACAACAGCACCACTGCTTAACAACATCACATAAGGGAACAAAGCAAGAGGAAAACCAAGATTTTCACAAATTGTAGATAAAAGAAAGGTAAACCAAGATTTTCACTAACATCATTAAAACGCAGTTATCCCCCAAGTCTGTATTTCCCAAAACATGGCTACCGGGATATAGTTGACAAGCATTACCCAACTTTGCAGAAGGACCAACACTACAAAAGGGACCAATTGAAACACCCTGAAAAGTAAAAGAGGATAGAAGTATTAAAACATTTTAAACAAGTACAAAACCTAGCAGCATTAACCCAAGCAAGCAAAAGGTCTACACAAGATGCAAATTTGATTATGGTTACTTTCTGAGGTATCTTACAACCACTGTATGATAAACCAAAAGATGGCCCACATCGAATGCAAATTTATTTTAATTTCTGCCGTTTGATGTTGCTTCAGCCTCTGAATACACATTTTTGCCGTTTCAGGAATATTTAAGATGTTAATAAGTTGAGCTAGGAAACTCCAAATTGACTTTGGTCAATTCCAGAGCTTTTCATTATTCATAGGGAACTTCAATTATTTTTTTAGTATGTTTCTGCTATTTTTATTAGTAGGATGTTCTTTATATAGGGTTAATTCCCCCCCTTTGCATAAGGATTGTTATGTGTAGTATGGGGTACCTAGCTAAGGCATCAGTATATACCTCTTGGTATGGTTAGCAGACTTCGCGGTAATCCAGGAGCACCACCATGGAAAGAGCAGGTTCAGGGTGGTTCCTCGATCTACCGATTAGTTTTAGGGAACAAGAGGATATTGGCTTGGAGGCTTGGGCACAGAGCTTCGTCGGCACCCCATTAGACCGACCATCTCAACTGGAAGAGAGATACCACTCCTTACCCATCAAGTCCCTCTCTTTATCCAAAAGGACATATCTCTGTATTTATCCAAAAGGACATACTAGTAACCCAATGTATTAACCCATGATATCTCTGTTCCCTAATCTTACACATCTAAGTCTTTCCCTATAAATACAAGGCTTGCCCTTACAACACAACAATGATCAGAGAGACTTATGGAGAGAAAATTCATCTCCTAGCATTAGTACTCTCTTTCACTGCTCTCTCTCTCTCTCTCTCAAAAGAGCTCTCTAGTAGTATTCCCCTGTATCTACAGGACGAGACCATCACGCAGACGCACGTAACTCAAGGGAGGAGGCAGCGGCTTTGGTGGTGGTATTTTTTTGCGGACCGTTGGTGGTTTTGATTTAATAAGGAGAATTTGAAAAATGAGCTCAGACAACAGGGTTGAAGCAGGAGGCAGAAGCAAGAGCCCAATGGATCGCAAGATCCGTACCCAACGCTATTCCTATCGTGACATACCGACACACCGTACAGAAGAGGGGATACGTGTCGGGGTTTCAGCCAGAGTAATATTTGCAAGAACTGCAAAAGGCCAGGTCATTATGCTTAGAGAATGCCCTAACGTTGCGATCTGTCACAATTGTGGGCTTCCCGGGCATATTGCATCGGAGTGCACCACCAAATCTCTATGCTGGAACTGCCGAGAACCTGGCCACATGGCTCGAAACTGCCCAATTGAGGGCATCTGCCACACCTGTGGAAAGACGGGCCACCGTGCTAGAGACTGCAGTGCCCCACCACAGGCACCTGGTGACGTGAGGCTGTGCACTAACTGCAACAAGCAAGGTCACGTAGAGGCTGACTGCACCAATGACAAGGCATGCAAGAACTGTAGAAAGATGGATCACCTTGCTTGTGACTGCAACAGCGATCCTGTATGCAATATATCGGGCCATGTCGCTAGAGAGTGTCCCAAGGCCAATACGATGGATGAGAGAGGTGGCAGGCCCTGCGGTGGAGGTGGTGGTTATCGGGATACTGTGTGTCGGAATTGCCAGCAGATGGGTCATAGCCGTGATTGCGTGGCCTTGATGATCTGTCACAACTGCCGGGGGGAGGACACCTGGCATTTGAGTGCCCGTCTGGGAGGTTTATGGACAGGTTTCCAGATCGGTTTCCAGACCGGTTTTCTGACCGCTTTCCTAGGAGGTACTGACGGAAGAAGAGGGTCTTCATATATGGAATTTTCACCCGATGCGAGATTCCAATTTAAAAGTTCTGAGAATAAATTTTAAAGTTTTGAGACTTGTTAAATCTTGAGGAGTTGTTCCATACAATTTATCTATGGTTTTGCAAAATGTTGTGCTGGAGTCAGACTTGGCAATTCCTTTGGATTGGTGAAAGTATTTGATGTGGTTCCAGTATTGTATAACTTTATAACTGCTATTTTGATTTTAAAGTTTGCTCAATCAACGTCGTGGTGGTGTTACCGAAAAAAAAATCCATTTGGGTTCATCCACACCTATACATATTGTTTCAAGTGACTAATATTTTTAACACCTTCCTTCTTCAAACACTTGTGGTTCTTGCTCTCTCTTCTGCCTGCGAGATGCATGTGCTCTCATTCCTCTTCACCAACTTTACTGTTCCTTGATGATTTGAGTGACACTTTCATCAAGCGTTTTACGCCTCCATTATTAACACGACTGACACCACCACCACACTGAAACACATACTACCATATTACACTTGGTATTATGGTCTATGCATTCAATATTAATATAATTTACACTTTTATTGCACTATGTGGGTGTTTACTGTCCCTTGTGGAATCAAGGTCTAGCTGTCTTGGGTCTCATAACCTCTGCAGGTTTCGGTACATGATATTATTAACCATTATGTCGAGATTAATTATCCTTGAAAAATGTGAAAGTCCAAAAAGGACTCTTAATTTGGGAAGGAGGGACAACAAGCTATTTTCATTAGCCAATTTACACAAAGAAGTCATACAATGAACTTCAAACATAAATGTACTATCTCCATCAAAGATATTCAAATAGAAAATAACTGCTAAGAAAGAACTTGTACCTAGTGCACAAGGCAGAGTCCAAGCCTCCAAGGGATATAAGATTGACCACTTTGAGGGTTGGAACCTTTAAGAAGTACATCTTAGAAGTATTTAGTTTACTAATTTATTCAATTATCCCAAGAACATATCTCTCTACTGCAAGAAGCCTTCATTGAAACTTGAAGTGGTTAGTGGAGGTTCCAACCCATTTGAGGTCTTCAAGAAGTTGGAAAAAGAGATTTGAGTGGTTTGGTGAGATGTTATGCATCTTTTCTTTATTTTCCATGGAAAGAATTTCTTACGACCGCCCAAAGAATTATATTCCTTTAAAAACCCATAAAGTTATATAAGACTTGGCCAACTATTTTTCCAACATATCATAAGTATAGGTAGTGTTTGACTGCTTCCAAGCATTTTGCAACTTAATTTTTGATGAAACACATCCTTGGAATTCTATTTTTAGTACCACAAGGTGTAGGTAACTAACAGTGATTTGTGAGTGTATAATCATACGAAAAATGGCAATGAAACATGAAGAGGAGAAATAGGAAATAGAGATCGCACCTGACCTATAATAGCATTAGGGTGAACAATAGAAGTGGGATGAATGAAGCTGCTGCTGCTACTACTACTACTACTAGGGTGTGTTCCCAGTGTCTCGTTTGCTTTGATATCCTCAGAAGCATCTGTAATGTATAAATCACAAAATCAGCAACTTTGATAGAAAGTTGGCATTTATGCCTACGTCTTTACATATATTGTATTGTATTTGTATATACAAGTTGTGCCAAAGTTGCTATCCACACTTGAAAAAGCATCTTTTAATAAGATTGATATTTAAAAATTGTGCGGTTGATAATTATTATTATTATTATTAGTTAACATTGTTTTTGGCACGAATTACGATATATATATAGTTTATATTAGAGAGAGAGGGAGATGATACATACAGGTGAGAGTAGTAGCGGAGAAGCAGCGTTGAAGAGAGAGGGTAGTGGTGGTGGTGGTGGTTGTTCTGAGAGCAAAAGAAAGGAGGGGCTTTCGAATGCTGCTGCGGAGAGACGAAGACATGATGGATCCTCGCGAGTGATTGATTGATTGATTGATTGTGGGGGGATTATTATTAGTATAACCGCCCTTAAAAAGTAAAAACCAATTTCACACCCTTTTTTCTAAAACAAAAAGGGCAATTAAAAAAAAGGGCTTATTAGGGAATGAATTTTACACTAAATTCAAGAAATAATTTTTTTTTAAATAAAGGGCTTATTTTTTATTTTATTGATAATATGACACGTGTCTTTTTTTTTATTATAAAATGACATCCCAACCCTTAAAATAAATTAAAAAAATACCAATATGCATTAAAATATGGACTGCAATATGAACTTTGCAATAAAATATGAACTTTGCAGCACTCAAGTTTCGTTTAATAAAGCAATTGCAGTATATTCCACTGAATATGAATTCAAATTAAATTAATTTAAATAAAAAAAAAGGGTATAAAAATTAAATTAAATGATATTTAAATTTATTCAAATACATTCATTTAAAATATAAACAAAATAGATCTTACACTAATTACCAATTAAAAATAGGCCCTTCATTCAAAAAAATATTATTCATTGATTTTTGGTAAAAATTTTTATCTTGTACCAAAGTCATTAAGTTTCGCTTAATAGCAACGTAGAGAATAAATTCATCAAATTAATTAAAGAGACTTAATCTCATTACATCTTTCAACTTATTTTTCATCTCTTACTAAAATTAGTTATTTTTCTCTTTATCTTCTATGTTATTATCGTAGTCTGAGAGAATCTCCAAGCTCTCTTTTTTAGTATTGACTTCTTACTTCATTTCACTTATGTATGTGTTTATACATAACTCTCTATATATATTTGGTTTATTCTTTTACTTAATTAGTGGTTCTATCGGGCCATTCTTAATTTTCTTTATCTATGTATGTCCTTTATTACATTTTTATGGACTTAATCATCGACATATCTATCTCCATAGATACATAATACATATATATTAACTTTCTTTTTTTTTATTATTTTTGAATCAAATTCACAATTTTTTCCTCTTTCTTTGAGGGATGGGATCAAAAAATCAAGTTATATCCATCAAAAAATGTAAATTTTTCATTGAAAATAATGACTATTAATAAACAACAGAAGCAAGTAAAGAATAATGCCAATTAAACACCAAAAACTAAAAATATATAAAAAAAATTAAGTTACTCTAAATACAAAGACAATTAAGCACCTCCAAATGATATTTTTTATGAAATTCAATTTTATTTTCTAGGCATTCCATATTCGGTATCCACACACCAAAATTTTCATTTTTTCAGATCGATTCCCTACTGCACATATTATAGAAAAAAAGACATGAAAATGGATTAAGGCGATGAAAGCAGATGGATGTGAAGTAATGTTATTTGATTGAAAACTGCTTTATTTATAAGATATGATAATTTAATTAGCTTTTGTTACGTCACTTTACTAATGCCATATTTACATTTGTCGTAATTTTTGTCAAATTTATCCAGCGACAAAATAATTTGATTATTAGTTTTAGTAATATTTTTGCGTTAGCCACACACTTATATAATTTAAAAAGAAAACTTTGAAATAATTTTGTAACAAAGTTAATAGTACATTAATTTGTCACAAAAATATTGTTTAATTTTTTGTAAGCATATTTATTTTAAGGTGCATTTTAACTATAAAAGAGTGTTGTTTCAAATTAAATTTTTTATTGTGAGTGCTTTTAAAAATAAGTGTAAATATTGACTTTTAGAGGTAATTTTACCGGTACCCTTATTATTATTGGAATTTTAGAAGGAGCGTGCCTTTCTTACTTTCTTTCAAGTTTCAAGAATCCAAATCCATTCTCAACTCAAAGTTTCCACTTTCCAGTCAACGGTCTGATACATTACAGTGGCGATGATTCCGCAAAGCCCCACACACTCTCTCTCCCTCTATTATTATTATTATTATTATTATTATTATTACGCAGTCGTTCCTATTATTATTATTATTATACAGAGTCTTTGTATTATAAAATTTGGCTAAAACTTATCAAGGCCTTCAATCTATCGTTTTTTTAAGATTTCAGTGCGGTTTAATTATGAAATTTTACGTGTATTTTATTTCCGTTGGTTCGGTATGAAATTTTTGTTTTTTTTTTATTCATATAATTGATTACTCTCTGAATTGACCGTGTTCAGAAATAAATCAACACTATTGACTGTGTTTGGTTCACTAAAACTTACTTCAGTGTAAACCATTTTTAATGTAGTTTTTTTTTTTTTTTTTTTCATGTAAATGGAATATTTTGTACTTGTTTGATAATAAAAATTAACTATACTACTTTGGTGTGGCATCAAAGTGTGAAAAATAATATAAAAATAAATCATTGTTTTAATTTGCAACGTCATCAAACACCCTTTCCTACATTTTTCTCGCAAATCAGACCCTCCCACAACATTTACTGGTATCAAACCCGGCCAATAGCTGTTGTGCCTAGGCAATTCCTCATTACTATACAGAACCAAATATCCAAATCTATAAATGCAACTTCTGTTCTAACTTGAAACAGAAAATAACACAATTCCTACACCGTCATGAATATTGTTGTATACAAATGGAGGGGTTTGATTTTCTCTGTGCTTTCCTCCCTCCATGTGAGCCTGTCCTCACCTTCCTGAGAAGCTTCCTACAGACCCCCTTCTGCTTTGTCACGTTGCAGTGTACAATGGTGGTCCCACTATGCATCCGCCTTGTTGCATGTATCCCTTTGAAGATTTTTTTATGTTTAGTCCATGAGATTATCACCTTCCAACATTCGTAGCACCTGTAAAAGTTGGAAACCAGGATTGAAAACAATACGGGTGTGGTTGATTGATAAACGTGGAAAAGGACTGAATTCCTTGGATTTGTTTTACGTGAAAGAGAACAAAACAAAAAAACAAAAAAAAATATATTAGAAACGACTCAGTGGGAGCTGGTTCTTGGATTCCATGGAAAGGGGAGAAACTATGTTAAAGCAAGTTGCACGCATTAAAATTCAATAAGAGATCAATTATCATTTGGAACATTTAGCAAACGCCAAACAGCACTAAAGATGGAGATTATGGAATCTTGAACATTTTCCATGGAAACAAAATGCAATAGAACACAACCAAACCAAAAGACCAAAGAAAATCTGTGGTGTTAAGTAGATCAATCTATAAAATTATTTTCATTTATGTAGATATACGATTTCTTTGACACATAGGATTTCGTATTCTTAGGTGCGAGTGATGAACATACACAACGAAACCCAAAAAAAAAAAAGGTTTGAATTGCATGGAATTTTGGAACAATTAGGGGCTCTGCCCTCTCTTTGGTTGAAAAAAATATAAAAAAAAATGGAACAATTAGACACCCTCAAGGAATAACATAAACTTTTGAATTCCATGGAATTTTTGGACAATTAGACACCCTCAAAACATATGATAAACTTTTGAATTCCATGAAACTTTTGGACAATTAGACATAATCTTTACGTCTCTACTGCTAAGATGCTATGTTAAGATATATTAAAGGCTAATTGTTGGAGAAATGCGTTTCTATAAAAACCTTATAATTAATCAGCCTCCCTCCTACTTTCTGGTAAAGGGTTGCGAGAAAATGTATCTTATGCTTACAAAGTAGTACCAAAGACTTTTAAAAGAGAAGTTTAAATTCCCAACCTGAGACATTCGAGGCCTCAAATGAGGATCTCGTCGAATGCACATGGAAGCACAACGCAGCATGCTATTAAGCTCTTTCTCTGAATAGCACTTCCTTAATCGTGGATCGACCAGTTCCTCAACAAAATTTTCTTTCAGCAACGGACGAGCCTGCTCTCAATTACAAGTTAAAATAAAATAATTCAAGAACGAATAATAAAATTATAATTGCAATCGACCAATGAAATGACAATGTAGGTTTATCTGGTTCATTGCCTAAAACCCAATTTTATGTCTAATAAGAATTGTCACAAGAATGAGAAGCAATTAAGCAAGGCTCATTTACTTCAAGGTAAAAATAAAATAGTTTTCACCCACCCGAAAAATACTCCCACCTATTTGACATGGAACTCTGTTCACTATTTCAGTTTGAAACTGCGTAGTTATAACGTGTGCATTTATTCGTAATTTTGTAAGAATTTTTCACCAATCCTTTTTTTACCCCGCTCAAATATATTTCACTTTGAACCAAATGGTCCCAGAGTGCACACAGTAAGTGTAACGAAAAAGGAAAAAGAACTAGATTTGTTAACTCATACCCATTCAGAAAGGCACTGTTGGCCCTTCGGGCGACTTATATCTATGGCTTTCCTTCCTGTGATGAGTTCCACTAATACAATCCCAAAGGAATACACGTCGGCCTTTTCGGTAATTTCGCCACTTTGAGCATATTCCGGAGCCAAGTACCTAGATAAAAGGAAGAATGGATGAATTAATGTGCATGTTAGCAGCTTGTATGTTTAAGGAGTAAAACGGCATTATCCTTCATGTTTTACCCAAAGGTTCCAATTATTCTTGTTTCCACACCCAAATCTCCATCTGGCTGCCACCTTGCTAGTCCAAAGTCTCCAACCTAATACAACAAAAGGATTAAAAGAAACGGCCATATATTTAGGAAAATAATAGAATTCTACACTTCTAAAACAAAATTAATGCTATACAAATGCGCAGGTGTAATAAGGACGGCCCTAATAGCGAATGCGGATGACAAAATGGCCTAAATCAGTGGGTTTTCAATCCGACCAACCCTAATGGGGAGGGTTTTTTGAACCGGGGAGGATATGGGTTTGGGTTTACGTAAGATAAACACGTTTGACCCAACCCCACCCGAATATAATATTTTTTTTCCATTAAATACCCTTCTAATACCATATAAATACAAGTAGTCTGGACGGCTCAATGTGGGTCGGGCTGGTTTCAGGTCCAATCATGCAAGTAAACAGGACGGGTTTGAGTTTTTCAAAGCAAAACCGTGGGTTCATTTTTAGGCGGGTCAGATTCGGGTTTTGCCTAACCCGGCCCGTTGTTGCCATCCCTATAGTAGTGAACTGCCCAACACAAATGATTACGGGACTTGTCAGCCTTGGCATACAAAATTTGGTTTTTTTATCCCTTCCTATTTTAACTAGAAATATAAGACTTCAATAAGAATGTTTATAAGAGCAATATTTGAATCGATCTTTGAACTTGTGTTTGGGATCTCTTAGAGTGTTAGAAACTCTGTGCGTCTTCTGGCTTTGATTTAGTGTATTGATCTTCTTGCTGCTTGTGGATCCAAGAAACCTTGCAGGGCCACGTAATAAATCTCATAAATTCCAATGGAGATTTCTTTGTCCTTTACTTAGATCTCTTGTTTATTTCCTTTGACCAAGTTCACTATCAATTTTGTAGTGGTTCACAAGTGGGGTTTTATAGGAATAATGGAAAATGCAAAATTAGAAGTTTGGCTGTTCTGCTCCTATAGGAGATTGGATATTATTGTGGAAGATAAGCCGAACTAGACGAGTTGACATAGAGAATCGAATGAAAATCAATCATTAGGCTTATGGAACAATCAAACCATATAGAGAAGTTACTTTATGCTTCAGCATTAACATAATTAGAGCAAATTTCTTACCGATTTGCAAGTTTTAGATGCGACAATTCATGATGAAAATAAAACAACATTGATAAATTCGTTGATTGACACTTTGGGCAATTGACAACCCCCACTTAAGGGGAGAGAAAGAGGGATAGAAACGTACTAATGGCTCAAAATCATGAGTGAGTAGAATATTGTTAGGCCGCATATCACGATGTACTATACAACCAACTCTACATTCTTCATGAAGGTACCTCAGCCCTCGGGCAGCTCCAACTGCAATCTTTTGCCGTGCCGACCATTCTAGTGGATCTCGATCATGTCCTATATTCCAAAGTTCCACGTAAATTGTCAGCCAAAAATGTGATAACATCAATAATTTAGTAGTATTGCCATTAATATTAAAACTTTCTCTAGTTTTATAGGGTCAAGGTAATCATTCTCTTCAGGTTTTAACAGAAGAAGTATTCTTTCTAGGAAAATGATAACATGTGCCCTTAGGGCACATGTTAAAAGTACTATAAATGGAAATAATGAAATCTTGTATGAGAATCTGTGCCATATTTAATGCATGTTGGGAGTTAATTATTTCCAAAAATGGGTACTTAACATGTGCCCTTAGGGCACACGTTAACATGACCCTTCTTTCTAAGCAGCAAAACCAAGGATTACGAAAACCGGAAATGAAAATAAAAAATGAAGAATTGATTGAAGAACAACACAAATTGTGAAGCTTATTAAGCAGTAAAACAACGAATTATACTCCCTCCATCCCTAATTAAGAATCCATGTTTGACTTTCAAAATTTTTAAGAACGCGCTAATTTCATCAGAAACGATGACTTAGAATAAAACTTGTTTCCTATCATTGGTTTGGTATGTTGGTTATGTTTAGAAATGGAAAGTGAACTCTTAATTTGGGACGTCCCAATGGACCATTAATTAGGGCCAGAGAGGGTGAACAGGTATGGATAGAGTTAAGTACCATAGAGGTGAGAATCCAAAGACCCATTGCAAATATATTCATAAACAAGCAACCTCCTTCCATCCTCAACACATAATCCAATCAGCATCACAACATTACGATGCTGAGCACAGCTTAAAACCTCGACTTCAGAGCAAAATTCATGATCACCCTGAGAACTGGCCAACTTATGCTGCTTTACAGCGACGACCTGGCCATCCGGTAACACCCCTCGGTGTACAGAGCCATATCCACCTTCAGCCAGGAAATTAGCTTCAGAGAATCTTCGTGTAGCGTGCTCGAGCTCGCCATATGTGAACCACCTCGGCGGTTTTCCAAAAACAGGCGCTTTGTGCTGGCATATTGAACACAACGGAGGAGGTTCGAGGGGTGAACTTCGGGGTAACGATATCATTTCCCTCACATTCTTGCTCGAGTTGAGATTCAACCTATCTCGAACTTCGTGCTCTCGCTCGAGTTCAGAGAATTTACCCCACAAGGATTCGGGCCTCGAATTTAGACCGTTGGATCCTCGTGAAGATCCCATCAAATACTTCGCTAACTCAGAGGAACTGGGAACATCTGAAGATAAGCTTGTTGAAGGAGAACTCATCTTTTCACTATCCGTATCAGAATCAGATTCATCAAGATTGTAAATCCTATCAGTATAAACCAAAGAATCTTTTTTCCTGTCCCAATTAATTTCTGAGATGAAAAATGGAGAGTTCGTTGGATCTAAGCTTGATATTGACGATGTTCCAACATCGGTTGTGGAGAATGGTGAATGCTCTGGACTGCTGGCAGGAGTCACATTGGGAACTCGAGTTTCGTTCTGCAAATCGAAGTTTTTTTTCACGTGTTCTGCAGATTTTTCTGATCCAGAGAGCTCCTCGGGTTCCGTTGTAGGTGAGCCAACCAGATTTAGACGTAAAACCTTGGGCTGGGACTTCTTCATTACCACAACATTGCATTCGAGCTGTTCCATGCATAGTTTCGCCTCTTTTTTCAACTGTCTGTCCAATAATGAAACATGCATTAATTTTGAATGAACCAAATACTAAAACTAGAAGATATAAATAAATTCAACATTTGGTGTGCAAGTCCAAAACCCAATATATTACTCCCTCCTTCCAAAATTAAGAGTTGCCTTCCTATTTGGGACGTTCGACCAGTAAGAGTCATATTTCTAAAATCAATGTACCAAATTGTCCAAAATGTGATGATAATCAAATTAGATTTGATCTGGACCATTGATTACATAAAGCTTAATCCCTTTGTAAGTTGAGTCCTTGTTTGAAGGTCAAGAACAGTAAGAGACATTATGAGCTTTCACAATTATCCTTAATCTACAACAGTGTGGTGGGATATTAGCTTAGTTGTCAGTCACCGTAACAGAAGATAACAGTGACTCTTAGTCTGTGTTTGAATACCTTTAAATGTTGCGAGAGGGTTTAGTTTGCAAGAGACGGGGCCAATATTTTAAATACACCAATAGAATAAGGGCCTAAAAAGTTATATTCCATATTAGAAAAGGTTCCCCTTTCAACTTTCGTATGGGGCCCATATATCTCCGGACTAGTGCTAAAGTAGTATAGTTGATTTTCATCATTCTGATGCCAGTCAAACAGGCACACATTTGCATAAAAAACTCTTCATCGAAAATAGTTTCCATTGCAGTGAGTTTTCAACAAACGAAACAAAGCCTTAATTTGGGATGGGGGAAGTACATTTTTGAGTATCTAAAATGAACAAAACGTAAACTAAGAAACGAGATTCATACTATATTTTATTACTTATCCAATACAACCCATTGTGTTTGAGATTTCTTGGCTTCAGTTGCAACTACTCCACTTGACGAGCCTGAGACAACTTTTATCTTCATCTTTATCTGCGAAGATGAATTTGAGGGTGTTTAATTGAGAACTAAACACAAAATGTGAGAACCAAATTGTTTCCATAACAACTAATGCACTTGCCTTATTTGAATCATAAACATCATGGAGTTGAAGCATCAGCTGGGTGCAAGAATCTGAAATTTCCTCTTTCTGATCAGAAATTGTTCCCGAGAGAGATCTCCAATTTCCAGCAGCGCAATCACTATTAAATCTTGGTAAACCCCATAATTTTTTGCCTGAAAATTCAAAATCATAATTAAAGAAAATGATAGGCTTAAAATTAATATTCAATAAAAGCAAAAGATTGATCTCTAAGTTGATAATGGATGCTTGGATTTTGTCAATGATATGCAGAAGCAATTACAGTTTGCAAAAACTTAAGAATGGGAGGAGTGATACATATCTATGTTCAATAAATACTTCCACAGTTCACACACAACAAATTCAGCTTGAAAATAAGACTGTCCCAAATTAAGAGTCTAGTTTGACTTTCACACTTTTCGAAGAATGCAGTAATTTCAACATAATCAATGGTGGAAAACACAAGTTGCTTGCTAACGTGAGATCCGATATATTGATTGTGTTCTAAACAACGAAATTAGACTCTTAATTTGGGACGAAAAGAGTACTTTGTTTTCGGCTGCAGATCTATCAACAAGCTCAACTAACCAAAAATAGTTTCCATAAAGATAAAAACCCATCTAAAATTAGAAACGCAATGGTTGGGCACATTATATAAGTACCACAAAAATCAAAAAATTCAGTCTTGAACAACAAACCAGAGCAAAATTATTCATATGAATTATATACACCATCATTCTAGCTGTTAAGCATAACATAGCCACTCCAAAACTAAAGTGATGATTAAAAATGTACTCTTAAGAGCAACAAAAACTTGAAGGCAAAGTGGCATTCACAGGAATTAATGGTATAACTAACTGAAACCAAGAAATATCTATAGATAAGTATCTCCACATATATGGAGATATATATATATATATATGTATATGAATGGGCACAGAAGGTTACTTGAGCTGTGTGCAGGGATGACCACAAGCAGCTTAGCACAATCCCCAGGTTGAACAACGTGAGTTAAAGCCCACACCAAAGCACTTCTTGGGATCTCTTTAGATGCTTTGACAACAACAAGCACAACTCTCTCCCCAACATCACACCCCTTCTCTTTACCACTCTTTTGCCTCATATTCATCTCAAAACCCAACACCCAAAATCACTCAAACCCTCATCTCAATTCACTGATTTCTCCAAGCTCATTAACCCCTGTTCAACAAAATTTTCCCAATCACAACAAGCTCAACCTCAATATCAAAAAAAAAAAAACACAAAAGGGTCTGCGCCTATAATGTGATTTTTCCAATAAAATCACTCAAACCCTCATTTCAATTCCACTCAAACCCTCATTTCAATTCACCAAACCCATTCAACCCAAAATTTTATCAATCCCAACAAGCTCAAAATCAACAAACTCCCAAAAGGGTTTTCCCCTCAAGTGTGAGTTTTCCAAGAAAATCCCTCAGACCCTCATTTCAATTCACCCAATTACCCAAACCAATTAAACCCTTCGCCAAAATTTCTCAATCACAAGAAGCTCAAAATCAAAATAAAATAAAAAAGAGTCTGCCCGAAAATGTGACGTATCCAACTAAATCCCTCAAAGAAAGGCAAAATCAACACTCAATAGCTTCAATTATTCAATAACTGAAAGTGGGTCACAAGAAAGAAATGATCATCGAGGCCTGCAAGTGTGTTTCATATATAATATATATATTATATATATATTTGTAGCTGGGTATATTTATTTTTTCATCATAATGATGATACTTCTAAACAAAAGAAAAGTGACAAAAAGAGAAGAGTTAAATAAAGGTTGGGGGCATTCAGGAAAATGAACGTTTGAGGAAAGGGATAGGCAAACAAATTGCTGAGCCCACAACGCAAATAATAACTAGGGCTGGGACCGGTTCGGTTCTTGTCCTAAATGATAAGAACCGGAACCGAGAACCAAAAATTAAAAACAGTTCGGTTTTTAGCTTTTTTTTTCAAGAACCGAAAGTGGAACCGAACCGGTTCTAACGGTTCGGTTCTTCGGGGAACCGTTGGAACCGTTAAACCGTTAGAACCGTTAAAATCGTAGAACCGGCCAAAAACGTTCTAACGGTTCTTCGGGGAACCGTTAAACCGTTAGAACCGTTAAAACCCTTAAAATTGCTAAAAAACCGGTTTAAAACCCTTAGAACGGTTCCTAACGGTTCCTTTAATTAAATTGACCAAGGAACCGAGAACCGAACCGTTAATAACAATTAGGAACCGAACCGGTAAAAAAGTCCACTTTAATAATAAGAACCGAACCGAACCGGTTTTTTTCGGTTTTTTCGTTTCGGTTTTCGGTTTTCCGGTTTATTATCCCAGCCCTAATAATAACAAACAGAAAGTACTATAAAAAGGGTTTCTCTCTATCTCTATTTTATCTCTTTTTCTGTGTATAAATCTAGAATATCTTTAATTAATTACAGTGACTCCATTTAAATAAACTTTCAGCATTTAAGTAAAGTCAGCTCTTGCCTTTTCTCTCGCTTCTTATGTGGAGTTTTGCCTAAAAACAACAGGATTTTGTGCCTAATGTCCAATATTTAATAAGGATCTAACGTCAGGCAATCGTTTTGCTATAATATAGGTATTTTGTTAAAATAATACTATAGTTTGTTTAGAGATTTTGGTAATTTTTAGAATTTTAAATTGATTTTCAAATATGATTTATATGGCCATCACTTAAAGGTTGCATTTTGGCCACGCTAGAAGTTTAAGCATATGCGATGTGTTTGCGTACTTTTTTACTATGTACGTGAATATTTAAGTCAAAATAAAAAATACATAATGAATGGAGAATTAGTTTGATGGTTAAGCATCATCTTTTATAATCAGGATTATGGGAGTTCAAATCATATGATGTAAGAATAAAATGAGAAAATTAAAAATAAAAATGTATCATAACTATTTTAAAATGCAAGAAGAATGGTCGGCTTTCTATATTAGTACATATGACATTTATGATTATCACTTATAATTGTATTAAAAAAAATACTTTTAACCACTTGGTGGCACTCTCCTATTTTCTTTTAAAAATAATATTTGTATTAAATTTATTTATGGACTATTCATACTAAATGTATTAATTAATTGTATATTTTAAAAATATAAAATATAATGATATATGGTATAAATATTTTAGTAAATAAACTCAAAAAATATCACAATGCTCTTTTTCTCCTCGTGATTACATTTCGAATGCTGGTAGACATATGGGTCTACACAGCTGAATTCATTATCACATGCTTGCAAAAATAATAACTCAATCTTCCTCCTTTAAGAATCTGCCAAAGAAAAGCTAACAATAATTATGAAAAAAAAAGTCAAGATCTTTAGAAGGTGGGGTCCAAAGCTCGAGACTTCTAACAAAAGGCGACAATTATATTCAAAATAAGAAAAAAAAGGTATGAGAATCAATCAAAAACAACTGTATTAGTAAAATAATTCAACTAATCTTCAACAAATAAATTAGGGCTGGGACAGGTTTGATTCTTCAGCAAATTTTTAAAAATCGTTAATTGAATTGATTATATTATAATAGTTCAGTTCTAACTATAAAAAAAGTGAAGAACCGATTTAAGAATCAAACCGGTTTTAACGGTTCGGTTCCTCCGGTTTATTTGTTAACCGTTAAGAAGGAAAAAATCAAAATATTAACGGTTATTGAAAATAAATATCGGTTCTTTCGATTTATTAGTTAACCGTTAATAAGAGAAAAATCGAAATATTAACAGTTATTAGAAAGGAATAACTGTTATTGAAAAGAAATAACGGTTCTAACGGTTCAGTTCCCAAGTATTGAAATAAAGCTTAGAAGGGAAATCCAATAACAGTTCGTTAACGGTTTTTGTAAAGAAATTATACTAAGAACCGGTGACCTAACCGTTAACTATTTATAATAACTAAACCGTTAACAAAATTAACATAATTTTTAAGAATCGAATTGAACCGAGTTTTATTGATTTAGTTCGAACCGGTTCTATGATTCTCGATTTTTTTTCAGCCCTAAAACAACACGTTGAAGATAGACGTTGAAGATAGTTTTTTGATTTTTTATTACTCCCTTCGTCCTAATTTAATTGTCCACTATTCTATATTCAGATGTTTCAAAATAATTGTCCACTTTTTATATTTAGTAGGTCATTAATTACAATACTTTTTATTATTTCTAATATTACTTTTTAAGCCCTCACCACTTTCTTTATTGTGAGTCCCACCATCTTATTTTATTAAGAGAAAAGTAAAGGACATTTTTTTAAATAAATATTTTTTCTTAAAATAATTCGTATATTTCCTTAATTTTTAATTTTTTAAAATATGATAATTAAATTAGGACAGGTGAAGTATTTTTTGTGTTTTATCGTATTGCTTTTAAATTTAAGAAATCAGTGTGACAGGAGATATAACTTTTTTTATTTAAATCAGGTAGTGTTGGGGTTAAATCTGGAGACACAATTGAAGAGCAGCCGTTTCAGGCAGAGCGGAAAACGAGACCTCGTAGAGGCTGTCTACTTATGTTCATCGTCTTCTTCTTATCAATTTCCAGTAAAAATGGCTTTTCGGGAGTGGGTCCCCAAACTGTGGCTGCCAAGCTGGCATCCAAATTGGATATATTTAAATATGTTACAAAAGTCTAAAAAACACTTTCAATTTTTGGAGTTCGAAATTCAATTTTTCATTTTACTTTTTTCATAGACATCTATATTAGACCAGGGAAATTTTCGAATATACTAAATTTACTAGTGCTCTAATACTATTACAACTATCAACATTCGTGTGAATTAAATCTATAATTATCTTATTATAAAAATAAGAAGTGTGCTAACAAAATACAATTATTGGTAATATTTTCAAAAAATTTAACATATAATATTTTAAACTTAATCAATAAATAATAACTTAAACTTGTTTAGTTTTGTAAAGTTTGATACGTTGATTATATTTAAAAAAAAAACAGAGATGTTAATTTTGTACATCATAAAAAATCAACTTTTAAAAAGATATAAATGTTTTGAATTCTTAAAAAAATATAAATGTTTGGGCCTTGAATAATTAAAGTTCTTAGAATATTTTTAATGGTATAATAAAAATAAAAATAACTATAATCAATTTAACCTGTGTTGCTTTATAAAACACACCTAAATCTAGCAATTAGTTAGCCGATAAGAAAATCAATAATTAAAATTACATAAGTTTTTTCATAATGTTTCAGTTAGACTCGTTAGAATCACGTTACAAAATAGAATTAAATGATATGAAACAAAATTATAAATAATGGGTGAATTCTTAACGACTTGGGTAGTTATTGAGTTCATTCATTTGACAGGAAATGATAACAAATTGATTACGGGTTTACTATTAAAGAATTCGGGTAATCCAGAAGGCCATTCCCTCTTTCTTTCAGGAAGGACTTAAAAACGTAAATCCCCCACTCAAATTTCTTATTCTAGTAAAGAACAAAAAATATAGAATTATTTTTTATCTTATTTTTTTATAGAATTTTTTTTAATTTTTTTTTTTTTAAAAAAAAAAAAATTAACTGATAAAATCGAGTCACGTCGTAACACCTAAGAACAAAACTAGCCGTGTACGAATTCATAAAATATTATTCAATAATTTATCGAATCGTGTTCAAATGAAAGTTAAAATTACTAACATTCGTTAAAAGTCGGCATCAACTAATCGCTAACAAGTCTACTTTTATCTAGCATAAGCAAAGGTAAACCATCGAATCAAATTTTAATTAATTTAATATACTGAATATTCATGTAGGACTATTTGAAACATTCATGAGCAAGTTGGAGCCCATTTTGGAGGCCCATGCTAATGGGGGATAGTCGTTGTAAATACCTTGTCAAAATTCTGGTTGGAGCTTAGTTTTTTCAATTATTATTCTTTTTCTTGGAAGAAAAAAGCTCGATCATTTACTCAATTTATTAAGGAGTGTTATCATTTTGTTTAATTAATTAGTTATCCTATTGTTAACGGTTCATTGCGTAATTTCATAAATGTGTAAATCTTAATTTAAGTTGATCATACATAATTACATATACACTAAATAAAATGATAAATAGAAATTAACCATGGGAGTGCAGTGATGCATGTGTGAAATTACCCATATAATTTATCCGATATTATTTGACTATTTAGTGATAGTATTATTGACGAATCAAAGTTTAAGCATTATTAATGCATTATATTTAATTAATTGCTTTTGACGGTAGATATTTTAGTTCGGCTACAATTTATAATTAATAATACCATTCTTCCACTATCTTTGTTTTGAATAACATTGTTAGGTATTCAACCTTGAACCCATTTTCGAGGAGTGGTGCTATATGCACCCCCAAATTTCTTAATTTTACTCTCACAAACATTTATTAATTTATGTTTTATTTGATTTTACTCGCACATATTTTTCCACCACACTCACTTATTATTATAATTAATTATATCTTAATATTACTTAATTAATATTAAAAAAATTAAAAAAGAATCTTCATCATCCTCCTCCTCCTCTTTTTCCCTATTCTCATACCGCCATCTTCTTCTTATTCTTCCTCCTTCTCATCATCATCTTATTCTTATTATTATTTTTCACGTTTCTCTTTCTATGTATATACATATATACGCCAAACTCTAGAAAGAGTTTTCTTCTCTTAACTAAAAAACGAACTTTCCTTTTTGATAGAGTAAATGTTCGATTTTTTAATTAAATTTGGTGAGGCTGATCTCCATGATGAGTATAGATTAACTTCATCAAATTTTATCAAAAAATTCAACTCAGAACTAGGTGTTTAAAAAATATAAAATTTCAGCAGTTGAAATGCACACACACACGCATATATGTATAAATCTTTAATTCACCCACTTCTTGATTGAATTTTTTGATGAAATTCGGTGGAATTTTATCTACCCACCATGTGATCATCCCCACCAACTTTCATGAAAAAACTCAATCATATACCCCTTCAAAAAGGGAAGTCCGTTCTTTAGTTAAAAGAGGAAAGTCGTTTATGGAGCTTAACTCTATATATATATAAACAACATTCTTCACCAACCACATACATTAAATCTGAAGAAGAATTAATTAGATTTAGGTTAGATAATCACAGATCTAAAAAGATTAACAACTATATTTGAGGAAAGAATAAGGAAACACCACAGGCGGCTGCTCCGATGTCATCGCTAGCGGAATTTCAACATCAACAGGGTGTGTTAACTATTACTCGTTTCATGTCAAGCGAGTAACTGTCAACCCACTCGATCAAGAACACACTCACTCAATGCACACTGATTCTCTGTAGCCCCACTCATTTCATGTCAAGCGAGTTACAAGCCTATATACCAGTTACATATGAAGCGAATGAACATTCATCCTCGAATTGGGTTTGAATTATTTTGTGTAGGTCAACTATGCAAATGATATGCCAAAGGAGAATTAAGGTCTTGATTAATGATGATTGGTTTGTCATTCACAACAACCAAAGCAAGGATGCATCTTTATCATTAGTTTGTTCTTGTTTTTGTTGTTCTAGCCCTATTGTTCTTCTTTTGTTTGTCTATTCTTATTCTTGGATTTATTGTTATTCTTGTTCTTGAGTCATGTTTATTTTAGAGGTTAATAATGTTTTCTTAAGATTATTTTTTTGGCATTTGTTAAGAGGTTAATAATGGGTTAATTAAATTGTAAAAAATGGAAGTGCAACAAAACAATTGCAAAAAAAGAAAAGCAAAAATGTTACCAAGCTTATTTCAATGTAACAACATAATTTTTCCCTTTCAAAAGTAGTGTAGGGGAGCATATTTCAATGTAACAACATTTTAATTATTTAAATGGAGATCAAAACTCCTTCTACCCATCAATATAAACCGTAGAAAACATTTTACATATATAGTCTATAATATTAAGATATGACTATTAAGTTCATGAGTCAAAAATCCACATTGTCTCCCACATTAAATATCTCACATATTCTATTTCTAAATAATAACTCTTAATTTAGAATTCATGGCGCTAATTAAATTTTTTATTTAAAATTAATAATAATATAAAAACATTACGACTATAGGAAAACTTATGTAAAGGTCGTGGCGCCCGCTAGGGGTGTAGGTTACCCCTGAAATTTTGGATTTTTTTTGCTTATATAAATATTAGTTTATTTGTATATATAATGTGTGTGCTACTGAAATATATAATTTGAGGAGAATAAAATTAATATCTTGGAAAGTTAGTTTGGTAGTTAAGGATGGTTGTTATTATCTAGGGTTTCGTCCTGTAACAAACAAATTTAAGTCAACTATCCTAGCAGCCCTTGAATTATTGGCATAGTGTCAATTTGGCCCTTGAACTATTAGCGAGTGTCACTTTGGCTATTCCGTCCACATTTTTCGTTAAGTTTAACGAAAATGGAGGATATTTTTGTCATTTCAATTATTTAAAAAATAAACAAATTAATTAGATTTTTTTATTAAAAAATAAAATAAAATAAAAGAAGAGAGAGATGTATACCCCTCTGTCACCATCTCCGACCATCCCCTCTCCACCCCTCATCTCCAACCATCCCCTCTCGCCACTTCCATCACCGCCATCTATACCCTTTTGCCACCACCACCACCACCATATATATCTACCCCATCAACTCCCTTTTCTCTCTACAAATCATATTGAGGCAAAATCGAATTGAAATAAAAGTAAATCTGTTTTGTTTAAATCTATAAAAATATGTGTATATATATTTACCCCCATCAACCCCTCTGTCACCACCACCACCACCATATATATATCTACCACCATCAACCCCTTTTTCTCTTTACAAATCATATTAAGACAAAATCGAATTAAAATTGAAGTAAATCTATTTTGTTTAGATCTATAAACATATGTGTATATATATGTGTTAAATTTAGAAACAGATTTATACAGTCATTTTCCTCAAAGAAATATTCTCCGGTGTGGGCCAAGGAAGTTGTCTCTCTCTCCCTAAAGGTTGTTTTAGTTTCTTCTTCAAAACCCCCATCCCTCTATTCTTCAAAACAGACTTAAAGTCTCCTTTCCTCTACTCATCCTCTCCTCTTCCTTTTCCTTCTCTATCCTTTCCTCCGTCACTGGCGCAGTGGATAGAGTGTCGAATCTCATCAACGGTGAGCTAGCATTTCATCGGTCCAGATCCGTTTCGACTTCGTTATTCCAGTCGAGGTTTGCCAGTGATGACGAGATCGAGATTTATGAAGATGATGATGAGATTCGTTTCTTTCTTTCTCTCTTTCTTTTTATATTTTGTTTTTTAATAAAAAATCTAATTAAATTTATTTTAAAAAAAAAATAATTGAAATGACAAAAATATCCTCCATTTCTGTCCAATTTAACATAAAATGTGGATAGAAGAACCAAATTGATACTCGCTAATAGCTCAAGGGCCATTAGAGTAGTTTACTCAACAAGTTTTGTGTTGATTTTTTAAAGCGTGTTGACTTAACAAATAAGTTAAATCTAATTTCTTACCTGAAGTAGAATTATTAGTTTTGATATTAAGATTTAATTTGTGAATAATCAAATCTTAGCACTATAAAAAAAAGCTCATATGGTTACCAGAAAATGAACCGTGACCAACTTTAATGGTCACGGTTTCAAGTCGCGGCCTATAATTTGGTTACACCTAAAATGGTCACGACTATGAATATGACTAGAGGTATGCACTGGTGGAAGTGTGCTTATTTGGAGCCATTGACTACTTTTAAGCAACGGTAGCAAAATAATCGAGGGAAATAAATTTGACCAATCATGTATTTTAATAGGTAAAAGTATAAATTGTTGGTTGAGTAGGTTTTATAAGGTTTGTATTTTATAAAACCGAAGATCAGATTTAAGCACTTCGGTCCTCTAATTACAGGACCGAATCAAACCGCATTATACAAAAAACCCAGAGAAAAAAAAACCCAGCAATCCGGTATGTTCGATTTGTTTTATGCACACCCCTAAACATGATCAATTGTGTTGATCACAGTTCTAAACAGTGAAAATTTTGCCTTTTTGGTGTAGTGTGGTATTTAGATTTAATTTAAACCTTTTTATTTTTAGCAACTTTTGAAAAAAGTTCAAACACCTCCATTTAAAATCTTGGGTCTACCCTTATTACAACAATAATTAAGAAAAGTTTCAAACAACTTACAGAGGTTGTCGTCATCTTGACCACGTCAAGGGTCTTACAAATTAATGAACAACTTTGAAAAAGCGGAGGACATCAAAGATAAATACTCACAAAGTATGTCCCGAAACATAAGAATACGATCAAGAGCAAATGTGCTCATCTAACTCTAATATATGATACTCAAGATACACCTCTATATCTCAAAGGAGCGAGGACAAAAACTCTAACAAAATATGGGACAAAAACTTTATAAATTAAAAAAATGTCCAAAGATACTCAGATTTAGAGGTACTATTAATTATATTTAATATAAAATTTTAGGAAGACCTTAGTCCTTCCCCTCCTCTTTTTTATGGAAGGAGAAGGAGATAAGAGAAGGTGGAAGAAGAAGCAGCAGCAGAGGCAGTTAGAGTTTTTTAGGTATATATAGAAGGATAATTTAATTGTTGCGTATGTATTATAATTTTTTTTTGGGGTTTTGGGTAATAGTTTAATTAACCAACGAGAAAGGGAAAATATTAAACCAATCAAGAGCCTTAGGTGATATTTGATTGATGTTTTGAGTTGAATTTTTAAGTTGAGTTTTTAAAATATGGTGTTTGGTAGAATTTGGAAGTATGTTGAAAAGTGAATTTGGTTTTTATTTGAGTTTTTTTCAACCAACTAAAAAATCTCATAATTTTTTTTCAAAAAATAGTCACAATAAATCTTATTTTATAGATTTCAGCGAGTAAATTTCAAATATATATATATTTTTTATCATATTTTGATTTTTGAATTTAAAGTTATGGTGTGTTAATTTTTTTTTTAAAGATAGAAAGTAAAGTTAAATAAATTTTGAAAAGTATAAAAATAAAATTAATTTTAAATTAAATTTTTAAAATTTTAAAAAATAAATACCCACAAAACATACCCTTAATTTTAACTCTACGCGTATACACGCAAGGGTAATAAATAAATATATAAATAACAAAAGATTAATAAAAAGAAAAGTTTGTACTTAAGTAACCACGGTAAATATCGACCTTCAAATCATATAGGATCTAGCCTCTAGCAAGCTTTATGATCCCTTTATTAAAGTTACATAATAATGGAGTATATAATCTTTTAGGATATGAATATATAAATATATCTCACTTTTAGCATTCATGTGATTCATCCATGACAAGCCTTTTGTTGTTTGTATTATAAATTATTGGTTCATGGCACCTTTATTAAAGTTGCACCATAATGGACCTCCACTTTTGGTTTCTTATTAATTAAGGAATACCAAAAATATTCAATGTTGGCACATAAGAATACAATAACAGCACCTTTAATAGAATAATTAAAATTAAATAATTAAAAAAAAATTTAATTATTTATTTAGTAAGTAGTTAAAATTAACAATGACTATTTTTTTTTCAATAATCAAATTTGTGGGATCTGTATATTGATTGAGACAGATTAATCAATTTAAATTTTGTTTCAAAAAAAAGAGGGAAAGATTATTTAAATTTGGAAAGATTTTCTTTTACCTGATAAAATTAACAGATCCCTCATTTTGGTTATTGAAGAAGGTTGAAGGTTAACTTTAATTATAAAGAGAGTAGATTTGGTTATTAGTTAAAATGTTGCTAACATTTGATTATACCATTAGACTGCGTTTGACGTGTAGGATTAGAGGGCAGGATATGATAACTTTATCATATCCCATATTTGGTATTCGTCGAGATTAAATATTCGGACCGATTATTTATCTCACTAAAACTTCTTATCCCACTAAAAGGGGATTAATAAATTCCACCTCTTAAGTGGGATTGTTTTATCCTGTCCGGATAAAATTAAATAATCAATTCGGCTCTTTAGTCCAGCTCGTCAAATACACCCTTAAGGTAGTGCTTTTAGTTAATATTATTAAAATTAATTATAATTATTATTTTAATTATACCATTAGAAATATTGTAAGGGTGTAATTATTGAAACTCCTTTGGCGTGTACTAGTGGGTAATTTAAAATACATGAGGATGTTAACTACACACTTGAATACATGCGTACGTGTGGAGGGTAATTTTTATTTTTGGGCAAATATGTCATTTTTGATAGGCTGCGCCTATAAAAGGCGGGAATGTAAAACGGTCTTTCATCGTAGATATGTCGGTGGCGATGGCAGCGCGTGACAAGTCCACCGTCGTCGACTCCACCCCCAAGTTGAAGAGAGAAGACTGTCAGCGCACCAAGTATGACTCAGCTTTCTCTGATTGGAAGGTACGTTCTCTCTCTATCTCTCTCTCTCTAGATCCATATATATATATATATATGGATAACTTGTGGATGGTGATCATTTTACTACAGATAATAATTGGGAGGGCGGGAAGGTTCTACTTTTTTTTTTCTTCTTCTTTCTTTTCATTTCGTTTTTATAATTAATGCTGCAATTAAGTTTCTAAAGTTCATGTGATGTTGATCATTTTACTACAGATAGTAATAATATATAATATGGATGGAAATGTGATAAACGAAATGTCAATCTTACGCTACTAGCCTTCTAATAATATATGATATGATTTTGGTTCTGTTTTAAAAAAAACTAATATTTCAACTAGCTTAGTCAATGATCAAGATTACATGTTACTTTTTTAGGTACAATGATTATGCCTCAAAAATAAATGGATTAACAATTTGAGATGGTGGAGCATGTACTTTGTTCTAGGATGCCGCATTTTCATTTTGACATGCACAAAAAAATTATTTTGCCCCTCTATTATAATTATCTCCATTTACGATAATGCTAGGCTCACTTTGATAACAATATGAAAAATGAAAAAAAAAAAAAAACACATACAAATTTGTATGAGAGGTTGGAAAATATATAAATTTAAGCATATATAAGGTGAAATATCTTCTTACTTTTTTAATTTTTTCATGGAATTTTTTTTTTTTGGTTGAGAAAGAAATTTTTTTAGCAAAAAATAGTTGAGGACGGAGAACATTTATTCATAAAAATTACCATGAGATGGAGATGATCTAATCACACGCCTCAACTTATTTTTCAATTTCTCACACAAATCAAGTGTTTTTCTTTTCATTTTCCGTGTTGTTATCAATCGGAACCTTATAGATGCCTAAAGGGCCTTGGTGAAGAGCTAAGATTTTCTCTCCAACTATGAAGTACAACGTGTTTGTGAAAGCATCCTTAGCAGGTCAATTAACAGATCCATATTTGTATAGTAGTTATGGATATATTATTAGCAGGGGCGTAGCCAGGAATTAAAAAAGACCTGAGCTAAGAATTAAACAATAACATTAAAATATAACAAACCAAAATGCAAATATAATATATTCAAATACATACAAAAGATACCAACTTTTTATATATGTTGGAGGTGTAGATATGAAATATTCAAAAATATAATAATTTTCCCTTATATCTAGCTATGTACATGGTAAATGAATAGATAAAATTTTAATAGATGTAGAGTAATAATATTAAAAAAACTGAGGTGGGCTATACACATATATATTTAAAAATAAAATTTAAGCCTACTATTAAAAAAAATTGAAAAAATTAGACCTGGGCTACAGTCCGGGGTAGCCAAGGCATCGCTACACCCCTGATTATTAGCAATCCAAAACTATCTTTAATTAGTGACACTTTATATGCATCTTTTTGGACATTTTTGATGCATGAGCGCACTTTTTGAAGTGTTAGAATACTCATTTGGAATGCTAATAGCCATTCCTATTTTCATTATTTTTAAGTTAAAAATGCGGATGTTAGATTTTAGGGAGAGTTAGTTGGGGTGTTCATCAGTTTGAAGCTAATTTGAACTGACCTGATATTTGGTTTTGATTTGTGGAATTCAATCCAAACCACTGTAGACCGTAAATTCAATTCATTTCATTATAATTAGAGGTTAAATTTGATTATTTTTTTTTATGTAATTGAGTATTTCCTTTAACAGAATTTGAAGCATAATGCAGAGACAGAGATACATATTGCTCTAACCGAAATGCATAAAAAAGCTTTGGGCCCGTTTGGTTGTCTTTCAAACTGTGAATTAGACAACTTATATTAGGTGATATATGATTTTCATTTATTAATGTTTGATTGTGTAAATTAAATAATTGTAAATATGATAATTCAAGTTGATTCACAAAAACTCAAATTAAGTCATTTCAAATAAAACTTGAAATTTCCTAATTCTAGAATTGGAGAATTCACTCCAATTCTATGTTTCGAGGAGATCTAGTTTCCATACTTGATATTGATGCCTCTATATATATAAAATTTTAAACAACATAGAAGAATTAAGAACATGTTTTTATTATAACATTCGGAATTTCTCATTTAAGTTTTCTAAAAATTCCTTGCATTATAATCGAATTATTCATAGATGAACAAATCAAAAAAATTATAGTTCAGAATTAGATTGCTTACGTGTATATTGTTGTGCGAGCTACTCAAACACCTTTGGACCACATGTGTGGAGTTTTATCTTAAAAGGCCTTATTATTATGTGAAGACACTTCCCCGCTTATATACCCATGTTGAGTTCTACAATTTTTTCATGTGGGATCAATGATTTGAACCAACCATTCTCAATATATATGATGTGTAAAAGACGACTACACAAGTATTATCTGAAAGTTATAACATGTTGATATAAAATAAACCAAGACTAATATATCCAATTAAAGTTGGCTTCAGTCCTTTTGAAATTTTGACGCAGGTGAAAAAGCAATTCATTAGCAATGAGATTCGCTTACTATTTTTGTTTAAACTACGTACGTACATAGTAATTTTTATGCATTTTGTTAATCATGATTATTGTTTCTTATCAGATCCTCATCGGGTCTACTGACTGGGAAGATCATTTACTGAAGAATGAAGGAGCAGAGAAATACAGGACTCATAATCTCCCAAATTGCACTTCTTGTTCAGGAGTTTATGAACTCGGCATAGCTTTATTACCCACCCAATCAGGGCGAGAGGTTGGCAAGCTTAAAAATATATCTATAATTCCTGTTTACGTTGGAAAAGGCGATAATGTGAGAAATAGACTTCAGTGTTATGGCCGTGAAGGTTCTCACTTAAAGAACAGTAGCTCCTCAAAAGGTGAACTGGATGATTGCAAGGGAACTGGATTCTTCAGAGAAATATTCTCAAGAGGCTTCTCTATCGTTTATAGATGGGCTCCTGTAAGTTTATATATATATATATATCTTTCTTTTAATATTACTAGATACAATAAGGATCAGTCTCAATATATGTTTGGCTATACTTACTTATCATTTGTTTTAATTTGTATAATTATATATGTAACGTATATTATAGATATTCACATTATACATGTATAATTAGTATTTAATGAAAAATAATATTTTCTTGTCCCACCGCAATAGGGTAAAATAATCCTACCTCTTGTTGGGACTGGTTTACATTTTCTACTTGCGGGATAAGAGGCCTTTTCAAGATATATAATCTACCTTGATATCTGATCATAACTATCATTAAACATGAGATAGGAAATTTTATCGTGGAAGAGTGTGCTTAATTTGAATGTTGAACAGATGAAAAATAAGAGTGAAGCAGAGAGAAAAGAAGCTCAGCTACTCAAAACTTATGATTACGCATGGAATAAAGGCAACAATGGTACACGTCGCCCCAACGATATACTCCAAAAATTCTCCTTTAATCGGAGGCAAGTTTTCCGTGGCCCCATTTCAAAGTTGGCCAAAGAAGTGAAAATTCAAGTAGGTGATGCAGAACAGTCGAAAACTTTTTATAATGGTATTATATGCGGAGTGGATTTCGAAGACGGGACTTTCTGTACTAAGCCACCCGTTTTAGGCAGACACAGGTGTGAAGAACACAAGGGCATGAAGGTTAAAAAGCAAATGCCAAAGTCAAAAGTCGCTTATATACCCAATGTATTTATTGATACAAGTCACCGAAGTTTTAATAATACTTCGAATAAATCAGGCTCAAATAGAACCGTCATTAAAAATGAATATTCTTTGACTTGCGGAGCAATCACACATGATGGTTCATTTTGCAAAAGGGAACCGAGTAAAGGTGGTAAGCGGTGCTGGCAGCATGAAGGTACTAGGGTCAACAGGCCAACATCTAAGCAGGTAGTAACCGAAATACCTAGATTTATTGGTTCTGATGTTAGTGTTCCTACTTGTGGGACAACCACACAAGACGGTTATATACCCAATGTATTTATTGATACAAGTCACCGAAGTTTCAATAGTACTTTGAATAAATCAGGCTCAAGTAGAACCGTCATTAAAAATGAATCTTCTTTGACTTGCGGAGCAATCACACTTGATGGTTCATTTTGCAAAAGGGAACCGGGTGAAGGTGGTAAACGGTGCTGGCAGCATGAAGGCACTAGGGTTAACAAGCCAACATCTAAGCCAGTAGTAACCGAAATACCTAGATTTATTGGTTTAGATGTTAGTGTTCCTACTTGTGGGGCAACCACACAAGACGGTTCATTTTGCAGAAGGAAACCAGGTGAAGGTGGTAAACGGTGCTGGCAGCACAAAGGCACTAGGGTCAACGGGCCTAATCATTGAATCCTATGATCTATGCAGTTCAATAAGATCGACAGATGACATACCTTAATCGAGATTTGATGTCAATGAAACGAACAGGATGGATCTGATCCTTCTGTTGTTGTCGTCCTTAGCGTAGAAAACACGACGCCTCTACGGTATGCACACACGAACGAGATGAGATCTTGCTTGGTGTACTAGCGCCCTCTAGGGTTCTCTCTGCTATTTCGAATTTTCTTGCCTCTCTCAATTTCGTTGACGGCCAAGAAGAACAAAAGTTCCCTTTTATAAGGGAACCCTAGTGAGAACCCTAAGCAACAAACGAACTGGGCCCAAGTCCAACTTGGCCCGTTTTAATTCGTTTTGATCCAACTCGTTTTGGTGTGCGACCCTGTAGGTTTTACACTCTTTGGCCGTACAATTAAAACCCGTTTTATTATACGAACAGTAAGCGGTTTCTAGTAAAACATTACTATTATCCAAAGGGTATAAAGGTCAAAAACGACACAACCTTAAATTGATATTTCACACATTAACTCCTTTTGTCAATCGATATCTAGATTGAACACAAGACTAGGCAAGTGTCATTCTTGTATAGTTCAATCTTTATTTCTTGATCTCTAAGTATAATTAATCCAAAACAAATGACATCTCATTTGTGCATGGCCATGCAAATATTAATTACACTTATCAAGGGGCCCAACGATATCTCTCTCAATATATGAGAGTGACAAATCCCATCTTGATCAACCACATACCTCTACATAGTTCATAGTATGCTCGGTCATCATCTTTATAATTACTCGGTCAAGAGCAACGTTTGATAATGCCTGATATGCTAATCCCTATGTTGGTAACCATGGCGATTTCAGGTCTGAGGATAATACGATATCACAAATGGGGAACATCACTGATGACATTATGTAACACTCCTCGCAGTGTCCCCAAAGCGGGTCAGTCCAATACTTTGTTCCCTAACAAGTATCAGTATGTTCAGCTTGATATCTCCATATCCATGACTTGTGGAACATAGTCATCAGCTGACCCATACTCTAATCATTATATCAACGTGATCCTAGGTTATTGATACATGATTAGGGACATCTAAACAATATTATTATTACATTACTAGCATCCCACAATCTAGTCACGTACTTGATGAACTAGTATTAATAAATATTATTTACAAGAGATTATAAAGTAAAATAAATAAACTTTATTAATAAAAATAAGCATAAGATATCCAAGTACAAATCATAATCTATGAATAGTCCTAGGACATATCTCTTTCACTAGGGTTAACAAGCCAACATCTAAGCCAGTAGTAACCGAAATACCTAGATTTATTGGTTTAGATGTTAGTGTTCCTACTTGTGGGGCAACCACACAAGACGGTTCATTTTGCAGAAGGAAACCAGGTGAAGGTGGTAAACGGTGCTGGCAGCACAAAGGCACTAGGGTCAACGGGCCTGCACCTGAGCCAATAGTAACCAAAACATCCAGTAGATTTGCTGGTTCGGATGTTTGTGTTTCAACGTGTGGGGCAACCACACAAGATGGTTCATCTTGTAGAAGGAAACCAAGTAACGGTAGTAACCGGTGTTGGCAACATGACGGCATGAGGGTGGCTAGCAATTCAAGAACCAGTGAGCTGGCATATAATAATTATACCTCTTATGGACCAGTTTCGTATTTTTCATCAACTTGCGGTGCAATCACGCTCAAGGGTACATATTGTTCAAGGGCACCCGCAGCAGGTAGACGAAGGTGTTGGCAACACTGATAAAATATTCAATATAATGGTTACAATAATTACATGTTATCACATTTACTCATGTTGTTTATAAATGATGTGTATTTCTTTTTCCTAAAGCACATGGGTTTTGGCTAGATCACTGGTTTCCTAAACTTCTATTAGAGTTTTGAAAACCTGACATCGTTGTAACCGGGTTATCACGTTGTTTTAATTGTTGTATCAAGTATTTAATTTCTTAGCAACATTAAGGTATGTGTGTGTGTGAGAGAGAAAATTAAACTAGGTTTGTGTATGTCTAGCTACTACTTTGTGTTGCGCTTTGTTTCGTGTAGGAAGTCCCTGTTTGTACATTTCAAGTTTGTTGTTAAGGGTTTGTTGTTTGGCCCATAATCTATTATGTTATAGTTTGATGCTTCTGATTACCAGTGAACACTTGTGTTTTATGGCATTTGTATATGTAACTCTCCATTATAATAAAGTCTACGTTCTTAATAAATATAATAATTTTTGGGGTATGAAAATTGAATGCCTTTTGTCTATTTTATTTTATTACTCTTTTGATGTAGATGGTTTCATCTAAAAGATTTACACCCACCAAATTTGTTGTGAGAATGTGAGAATGTGTTATATCATTGAGTAGAAAGGTACAAAATATATATATACAAGAGAGAGACCTAGTATATTAAGGAGTTTCCTTCTAATAAGGATTCTCTAAATATATCCTAAATATACACATGCTATAAATAGAATATACAAATCTCAACACTCCCCCTCAAGCTGGAGCGTACAAGTTATAGGTTCCAAGCTTGTTACAAATGTAATTGACTCGAGGGCCACCGAGAAACTTTGTAAAGATATCAGCTAGTTGATCATTCGATTTCACATAACTCGTTGTTATCTCCCCTGAAAGAATTTTCTCTCTAATAAAGTGGCAGTCAATCTCGATATGTTTAGTCCTCTCATGAAAAACTGGATTGGAGGCAATGTGGATAGCTGCTTGGTTATCGCACATTAATTTCATTTGTTGAATCTTTAAGAACTTCAGCTCCTGTAATAATTGTTTCATCCAAATCAGCTCACACGTTACTTTGGCCATTACTCGATATTCCGCCTTAGCGGTAGATAGAGAAACAACTTATTGTTTCTTGCTTTTCCATGAGACCAAATTTCTTCTAACAAAGATACAGTACCCACTGGTCGAACGTCTATCATGTGGGCAGCATGCCCAATCAGCATCGGAGTAGCCAACGACCTCAGTGTGGCCTCTACTTTCATAAAGAAGACCTTTGCCTGGTGCCTTCTTTATGTATTTTAAAATACGAACAGCTGCCTCCCAATGAATATCACACGGGGCACTTAGGAACTGACTGAGTACACTCATCGAGAACGCGATATCAGGACGTGTCACGGTGAGGTAGTTGAGTTTCCCAACGAGTCTCCGGTACTTACTAGGATCTGATAACGGCTCCCCCTGATTAGGTAGGAGTTTGACATTTGGATATATCGGAGTCTTTACCAGTTTACAATTTGTCATGCCAGTTTCTTCTAAAATATCTAAGGCATACTTTCGCTGAAAGATGAGAATACCCTGTCGGGATTGAGCAACTTTTATTCCCAGAAAATATTTAAGTTTCCCCAGATCTTTAGTCTGAAAGTGGTAAAATAGATGCTGCTTGAGTCTCTGTATGCCCTCTTGATCATTTCCCGTAATAACGATATCATCCACATAAACGACCAAGTAGATGCATTTGTTAGAAGACGAATGGGAGTAAAAGACAGAGTGATTAGCCTCACTACGAGCCATACCAAACTGAAGGACAACCGAACTAAAACGTCCAAACCACGCCCGTGGGGATTGCTTTAGACCATAAAGAGAACGACGAAGGCGACACACCAGATTAGACTCCCCCTGAGCAACAAACCCAGGCGGTTGCTCCATATAAACCTCTTCCTATAATTCGCCATGCAGAAAAGCATTCTTGATATCCAATTGATAAAGGGGCCAGTGACGAATGGCTGCCATAGAGAGAAATAGACGAACATAAGACATTTTAGCTACCGGAGAGAACGTATCACCATAATCAAGCCCATGGATCTGGGTATACCCTTTTGCAATTAATCGAGCTTTCAAACGATCAACATTTCCATCGGGGCCAATTTTAACAATGTAAATCCAACGACAACCCACTGTTGATTTACCAGGAGGAAGAGGCACGAGATCTTATGTGCCACTTGAATGCAAGGCTGACATCTCATCAATCATAGCCTGACGCCAACCCGGATCAAAAAGTGCGGCTCCTACATTTTTAGGTGTAAAAACAGGAGACAAAGACGATACAAATGCGGTATATTGTGGAGATAAACGATGATAACTCACAAAATTATAAATGGGATGAGGGTTACGAGTATAACGAATACCTTTGCGTTCGACAATAGGAAGATCCAGGTCAGGAGTCGAAACCGGAGGCGTAACTGGAGTAGGAGATGATGCCGATGGATTCGGTGATGGGGGGATGGGCTCAGATATAGTCTTAGTAGTAAGATCGGTGGTGGGGTTCTCAACAGATGTAGATTGAGGTCGGCGACGGTTGTAGTATGAGCCACAGGATTAGGAAACCACACAACTTGTGGAATAGGATTAGCGTTTGATATGAGGGACTCACTAATATCAATAGGACAAGCAGCAAGCTCTGAAGAGGGAAAGAAGGGTGTTGTCTCAAATAAGGTGACGGCTGCAAAAACAAGATATCGTTTAAGGTCTGGAGAAAAACAACGATAACCCTTTTGTAAGCGAGTATACCCCAAAAAGATACATTTGAGAGATTTGGCATGTAACTTATATTTCCTAGGAGTGAGGTCATGAACAAAACAAGTGCAACCAAAGACATGGGGGTAGACAGAACAGAGAGGCTGCGTGGGAAATAATAAAGAATGAGGTAGTTGATTTTCTAAAACTGAGGATGGCATCTTATTAATTAAATAGTAAGCGGTGAGGACTGCGTCTCCCTAAAAACGTTGTGGAACATGATTGTGAATAAGGAGAGTACGAATAGTTTCAATCAAGTGTCTATTTTTTCGTTCAGCCACTCCGTTTTATTGAGGAGTATGAGCACAAGAAGATTGGTGAAGTATGCCCTCAGAAGTCATAAAGGATTGGAAGGGGGCAGAAAAATATTCTCGTGCATTATCACTGCGAAAAGTACGAATAATGGTGCTAAATTGAGTTTTAATTTCTGAGCAAAATGTTTGAAAGATAGAGAATAGCTCGGAACGATTTTTCATTAAAAATAATCAAGTGCATCTGGAAAAATCATCAACAAAAGTGACAAAATATGAAAACCCAAAGTTGTCTTGACACAACTAGAACCCCATACATCAAAATGAACTAGAGAAAAAAGTGAATCTGCTTGTTTATTAACACGACTGGGAAAAGAATTACGAATGTGTTTTCCTAACTGACAAGACTCACACTCTAAAGATGATAAACGAGAAAGACTCGGCACCATCTTTTGTAGTTTTTGTAGGTTGGGATGGCCTAAACGCTGGTGAAATAGTGCAGGTGGATCACTAGCAACACAGGCTATAGGGGGTGATGGTAGGGTGAGGTAGTATAGACCACAGTACTCATGTCCTACTCCAATTAACTTCCCAGTACCCTGCTCCTGTACAAGAACCGAATTAGCAACAAAGGTAACAGAATAAGGCAAGGTTTGGGTTAATTTAATAACTAAAATCAAATTGAAATGACATCTAGGCACAAAAAGAACAGAATTTAAAGACAAGGTATGCAAGGGTTTGGCCTGTCCAATGCCTTTAACTTTTGTTTGAGAGCCATCGGCTAAGGTAATAGTAGATAAAGAATCAGAATAAGTAATAGAAGAGAACAAATTCTTGTTACCAGACATATGGTTAGAAGCACCAGAATCAAGAACCAAAAATCCAAGAGATGATGATTGTAGGGTTACCAGTTTGATTTACATAAGCTTTGGAGATGGACCGCTTGTTCTCTGATACCATGTAAAGATATAGAAAAAGATAAATATTATTTAATTGATTGATATAAAACTATTACAATGGAAACTCTTTATATAGGGTTATGAGAATGATATAAATAAGAAAAATATAAAAATTTAATCAATCTAAAGATTTAAATATTGCTAGTGAACTCTTATAAATGACAATTATATAAATGACAAATAACAAATATATATTATATATGTTAACATCCCCCCTCAAACTCAAGATGGTAATATACCAACTTGAGTTTGGAAAGTATGTCTTGAAAGTAGATGGGGCCGATGAACAAACACAGTGGCTATGGTTTTAATGGAAGAGAATGGCGACGACTAGGGTTTACACGCTGGAACAGAAACACAGCGGCTAGGGTTTTAATAGAAGAGAATGGCGACGGTTAGGGTTTACACGCTGGAATTAAAACACAGCAGCTAGGGTTTTAATGGAATTACACGCTGGAATAGAAACACAACGGCTAGGGTTTACGCGCTGGGATGGAAATATAGCGACTAGGGTTTATGCGCTGGGATGGAAACACAGCGGCTAGGGTTTAATATCATTAACTTGAGTTTGAAAATAGATCATAAAAAAAAAAACCAAGGCCATCGAGAGATGGTAGGATTTGATTGATGGTTGAGAGCAAGAGGATGAGGTGAGGCTAGAGGATGATGGTAGATTGGTTGAATAGTGATTGTGGTTTTGACGACGGTGAAAAAGAATGGTGGATTAGCGCCGGAGGTGGTCCGGCGGGCGACAATATGTATCGCTCACCGGTGATAGCAAAATAGGAGGATCTTATTGCTCTGATACCATGTGAGAATGTGTTATATCATTAAGTAGAAATGTACAAAATATATATATACAAGAGAGAGACCTAGTATATTAAGGAGTTTCCTTCTAATAAGGATTCTTTAAATATATCCTAAATATACACATGCTATAAATAGAATATACAAATCTCAACATTTGTTACAAACAAATTTAGTCTCATGGACTGTTTTGTCCTTCAGCTTATTTAAGGGTGTCGTTATTTACACCTAGCTACCAAATTTGTCACAAACACCTTCCAAAGATAAATTTCTAATCACTAACATCCCATAAGACTCGTCTAATAAGAGACGAGTGTAGATAAACACACTCCCTCTACTTGAGGAGAGTTTGTTTGTAATAACTCACCTAACATCAAGTAATAGATTACTAGAGTATTTTTCAAATAAGACTCGCCTAATGAAAAATGAGTGCACTCGCCTTACATGAATATAATGTGTTGCTAAATATTCACTTAACATCAGGCAATGGAGAAAGGTGTTTAAATAAGGTGTTGTTAAAATATATTTTTAATTAAATTTTAGAGTATGTTGTTTGTGACAGACTTAAAAAATATAAATAACACCACCCTTATTTAAAGCTTTATTAGAGCGGCAATTATTTATGTGTCACGTTTTGTTGGGTTTGTCTTTTTATTTTTATTTTCAATAACCTTTTTTTGACTTTTCATGTATGGCTGTTGATAAACATAGTTCTCCGTAATAATTTTTTTTTCTATGTACGATAACCTTAGTTTTTTTTTTTTTTTTTTAGATATTTATGCAGTAGTTAAATGATATACGGGGAAAAAATGAAAAAGCCAAAATATAACTTATATCTAATTTATGAACTAAACAAATTAACAAAAACAATAATGTCATACTAAAAAAATAGAAAGGGTGCATACAATTTGCATAAACACATGACTGTTACTAGGAAAAAAATTTGATGGGGGGGCAAAATTGGATGGGGTCATGAGGTTCCAATAATAAAACGACATGTGTCTATTTTTATTTATTTAAATCAAATAAAAAAATGAAAAAGAAATTAATTTTAGACGAGAGTGGACACGTGTTGTTTTATCATTGGAGATCCATGAACCTATCCAATTTTACCCCCATCAAAAATGGACTCCTGTTATTATGTCGTATAAAATACACCATGCAAATAACAAAAAATCAAAAGGTAAAATAGACCAACCTTGGAATACTTTTGGCCTTTTCAATATTCAATTAAAACATAAAAGATTCATCAAGAATATAGATAACTCTTATCAAATAAAAGCTATGCCTGAAATGCTACCTTTTAATGCAATCATAGAAATTGTTGTGATAAAATTTTAATACTCGCAAGTGCAGGATTTAGTTGATAATATAGCGCGCAAAAAAAGTCGATCTCACAGAAGCTCAAATAGTATATTTTATAATTATCTTGTTAATCGTTTCACTATAATCCTAATCTACTTAGAAAAGTTGATGGGAATCAAACAAATAAAATAAAGCAAAACAAGTAAACTAAAGTAATAGAACTAAATTAAATAATATTACGAAAGGTAACAAAATTTCGGAGTCATATATTTAATATCATATTTTTAAGTATTCATGCACGTAAACTCTACTCTTATCTCTCAATAATTTGGTTTCTCGACTATATTATTTGTGAAAAATAAAATCTTTCAAGTTTAATTAATTTGTAAAACCTAATTATAATTCTTCTACAATTAAACTTATACATAAAGTCAAAACAATCATTATATCCGTCAAAACACATCCTATATCCGTTATCAACAAATCATAAGGTGAATTTTACAAAAAATAATGATAATCCATCTTTATTTTTTATCAATTAAAACAGGCATCTAATAGAAAAAATTGTATTTAACATTAAATCATCAAATTTGTAGAGTCAATTGGTATGAACACGTGTAATATATTCATCATAACCCGAGTACAAATTTACACTAGCATATCAAAAATTAAATAAAAAATAATTATAAAATTAAAATAAACTTACTTGACATTAATTTAATTGAAGAATAAAAATAATTTTTCAATCTTCAAAATCTTCAATTTAATCAAATAAAACAAAAGAAAAAAAAAATGAAGAGAAGGAAAAAATGCTAGAACTATGCACGGAAAATCTGAAGTTAGAAGGAAAAAATAATAATTTTGAAGGCTGCCTCCCACGATTGCCGCATAACCCCTTCCTTTTATATTTGGTTAAGTGGCTTTAGGTGCTCAGATTGCCTTGGGCTCATTATTTGGGGTTCTATCTTTAGGCCGATTGGATGCAAGAATGGGCCTTGGCCCATACTTATTTCAAATTCTAAAATGACTGAATTTGAAAAAATGTTAAACTAAAAAGTTGTAACTGTCAAAATTCTTTTCAAAATGGATTCAAGTATCGCATAATTTGGAGTTCCAAATAAAAAATTATGTATTCAGAAGTATTGAACCACTTTAAGTGTCTTCATTTGCTTTAATTTATTTAATTTTCTCTAATTCTTTTCTAAAACCTAGGAAAGCATTAAAAATAAAAAATTGGTATTAATATATGCTTTCAAAATTATAAATTAGTATGATAAATTATACAAATTTCTTGACATATTAGAAATCACACCAACCAAGGAAATTCAATAGACTTTCATTAAAGACAACAACTATAAATTGGTAACTATATAAAAACAAAAATTCCTAAACATTAAGAGCATATCCGAAAGACTCTTGAAAGGACTAAGCTGTAAATTATTTGTGAGCCACATGGCCCACATAAGTATTTTTCAGTCCAACAGACCGCAAGTGGAAGGTTGCTCGGCAACTTCTATTCTCTATTTCTTTGTTGCATTTTATATGATTTCACTAATTTCAAGTAACATTTGCAAATCACGTGGTTATAAATAAGTAGATAACTCCTTGGCATCAAAAACCCATAACCCAAATATATTTTCAACAAGACAAAATTTCAAAAATGAAGGGTCAAGAATGAAAAAGCCCACATGGCTTCTCAAAGTCACCTGAAAAAACTGCCGAAACAATTCCTAAAGAACAAAACCCACCTAGCTGACACCATAACCAACCGAACACACCGGACCATATCCAAATAAACTAGAAATAGTAAATTAAATATATTCTTATATCTAATGGTCATTCTAAACCTGTATTTTTAAGGTTAATTTTGTAAGAATTGACTTGTTTTTTAAAATTTATTGCAAATATATTTTTGTTAAATTCGAAACAATAGTTGGTTATTTGTTCAAGAAAATCTATTGTATATATGATGTGTGGTAATCTGGTCCACATTTGTAATTGCAACTTCATTTACCAGTTAATGATTGTTTTAAATATTCAATAGTCATCAATATAATATTTATTGTATTGCATGTAAGGGATTATGCTTTCATTTATAATCAACACATTACAATTTTTTTGGAGTCTCATGTTAGAAATAGATGTTAACATTAACAATTGATTTCAAGCTAATTTTTTTTAAATTATTATTCCTCATTGGCTGATACTATGCTAGTTTTAAGATTTCTAGAAGACGACACTTATTGTTGTTGTAATCATTCATTTTTAAGCTAGAAAATTAGTATTTATGTCAATTCAACAATAATATTAAGTTGTAAACTTTTTCGTGTGTCATTGATTTTTTTTAAGTAAATGTACGTACTTAATTCAACAAACTAAAAAATCTATAAAAGGAAAAAAAAAAAAAAAAAAAAACACCACGAGTTATTGAATGTGTGTGGGGCTTATTTATCATCTATAATCATATCATATCTATTAAAACTATATGAAAATGGAGCCCATTTTATCAATATGTACACATGTCAATTTTTTATGAACTCTATATTTATATCTCATTTATTACTACTAAAGTAAAATCACATCTTTGTAAACCATTGAATACAAGTACTTTTATATTTAATGCTTTCTTAGTAAATAACTTATTACTTTTTGTGTTAAATGAACATTTTTTTGTTGTCTTTTCACATTTTATTCTAGATTCTCATCACCACATCTTCTCCTATTAAATTAAATATCTTCAATTTCTAGATAAGTTTAATGGTATAATTTTATAAATGAGAATTGATTTTTACTTTTCCATGCCTATATTACATCCGCCATTATCAAGTACTTCTCTTTTCTTTCTTTGTATTTCTACTTTTCTTTTGCTCACGTTGGTCATGAGAAATTATTATCTATTTGAGTGGTTGTTAAAGTTAAACAATATAAGTTTTCACTATTATTATTTTATTCCTCTAACTAAAAATTGTAAATAACTAATTATGTTTTCTGGATAATTTGAATGGAAGTGAAAAGTGAGCCAATCATATCATTTGATTATTGAGAAAGGATAACTACTTTTGATTATTTTCTTTTGAAATTTCGCATCTTCATAGCATTAGCATTTTATTCAAAGTACTTTATTGTAGTCTTTATGATATCTTTTGTAGCATCATTATTGTAATCCATATGAAAAACTTGCATCTTTAATTCCCAAACAAATAGATAAAAAGAAAATAGTTCATCAACTGTCAAAACCTTATAAAAATTTAAATCTAATAAAAGTTATAGTATCCTTCAAAAAAAAATTATATTATACCACATGTGCATTCATTCTCAACCTATCACATACAATTTAAACAACATATCTTAGATATGTGCAATACTTTTGATTAGCTGCAGTGAGCTAATAATTATAGAGCAATACATTGAAATAAGAAGGAAAAAAGAGAAGAGTGAAAAGGACTAATTTGACTACCTAATACAGAATTATTGGACCACAATGAGATTTGTATAACCTTTCTACTTTCATCACGTTCACTATCTTTGTTGTAAATTTTGGCATAGTAGCCTTCATTTTAGAGACCAAAGAAGTAGATTGAATTTTTACAAAAACATCACATCAATAAACTTTAAATATTAGGAATGCTATTAAGTTTGAGATCTTATTAGTTTTTTAATTATGGTCCTTATTATCATAAAAATATTATATTTTTATATCGTTTATTTTTTTGTTAAACCAAATAGGATGTTGTTCAATTCACCCGTGCAATAGGATGTTGTTCAATTCACCCGTGCATCGCACGGGTAGAACTCTAGTATAATATAATAATATAAGTAAAATGCTCTCTTTTCATGAGAACTTGTCATGTGTCAATAATAAATAAATATTTTTTTATATATATTTATATTTCACATATTCTCTTAATATAGTGTCTTTTCAAATTTCTCATGTAATTATTCATTTATCAAAACTTTTATTTATATGCCTTATAATTTTTTTGTTATTTTATATAATTATACTTTTCATTTATTCTACTACATTTTTATTAGATACATCTACTTCTTGCATTTATTAATTCTATTTTTTAATCTCCTCCTAAAACATTTTCAACTATAAGTATTCTATATGCAAAGATATATACATATACACTTGCATTGAATTACGTTAGCTAACCTAATTGCTAGAAATATGACACAAATTTTTTTGAAAACTTGAATAAATGTCATGAACACTTGTAGTTTTTAGTTTCTCATGTGTTCCCTTATTGTTTTATTCATTAATGCCTCGTTTGATTCAGGGATTAGGATCAGTGGGATTAATAATACCAGTATTAATAGTACTGGATTATTAATCCTGGTATTAATTTAATACCAATACCCTGTTTGATTCATACAGTATTAATACTGGGATATCTCATGCTGATATTAATACCATGTTTAGTTCTGTAACTTGTATACGAGATTATATTTTGGACTAACAAAATAAAAAAAAAATTTAAAAAATTTTAAAAAAATTTTAAAAAAAATTTTAAAAAAAATTTTAAAAAAAAAAATTTTAAAAAAATTTTAAAAAAAAATTAAAAAAAATTAAAAAAAATTTAAAAAAAATTTTAAAAAAAATTTTAAATTTTTTTTTTAAAATAAATTAAAATAATAATAATAATATAGTAGTAGTAGTAGTGGCATTTTTGAAAATATATGGTTCCTTTTTCTTAATCCTGGATAAACAATACCACCTCCCCCTGGTATTAAATTATAGCACAAAGAGTGGTATTAAGTTAGTACAGGTATTAGTAATCCCAGCACATTTGTGCGAATCAAACAAGGTATTATAAAAAAAGTGGTATTAATAATCCCATCCCACTTTTTAATACCCGAATCAAACGAGGCCTAACTGTATTGCACATAAAACTTTTGTTAATGAAAATTATATTATTTTAAGAATAATTATGATTATTTTAAAATATAATTAGTTTAATTATTTACACGATTAAAATAAGTCATACAAAATTATGTGCATCGCGAAGGTTGTAAACTTGTATAGGAAAATAGTTGTGTGTAGAACAATAGAGTACTCAATTAATACTATTAAATAGCAAGTAGTGGGGAGTTAGTCCAAATAAGTTTCGGTGTAAAAATAATATTTTAGCGAAGGGTCTTTTGGGGATTTTGTAATTTGTTTTGAGTTAGTTATCTTGTCAAGTAGCATTAACAATATTGAAAAGTTTCTGCTCTTTGAAACTAAAATTTTTAAATGTTCGGTAACTAAAATTAAAGGTCCCATTACGTAATTTTAGAACCAAAACACTATGCATTGCACGATCGCAATTTAAAACACTGCTCTTACCTCACAACAGGCAAGTGAAATCAAAGGTGCATTGCACTTGAGCGGCTGAGCAAGTGAAGGTACACGCCTTCATGCATAAGGTACAACCAACAATGCATGCATATGTTATTCAAAACAAACTCACACATGGCGATCAACTTGTCTAATTTTATCCCTTTTTTTTTTTTTATCAACTTCCCCCCATTACATTAGGGCTTAATAGCAAGTTGTGACGTAACCTTAACCCCTTTTACCAAAATCAAGTTTGCGTTGACCTGCTACTGACAAGATCAAACAAATTGGTTAAGCCGAACCTTGCAAAACAAGACTATAATAAATCGCTAATGGGTTGAACCAACCTTGACAAAACTTAAAAGTAATGCATGTTTATATCTAGATCACACACAATAAGATGTAAGAAGATACATATATAACACATCATTCATCTTATTGATATAACACTTATATTTTGCAGTTTACCAACCTACTCCAATTATATCGAAACACATACAACAACTCGCTCATAACATTAAAGTTATCAAAATGCATACTATTAATACATGGGATATAATCAATCTACACAAAATATAATACTGCTCCATTAATGAGGACAGGCCAGTTAGGAGAAATAATTCTTCCTCAATGATTTTCATTGTTTTAAAACTCATTTCACAATTTATTTATGTACATTTTGTATGGGGATATCCACGTCAAATATGTTTTTGTAAAGAAAAAACGTACAAGGACAAAATAGGAAATACATAATTTAGTATCATATTGACTTTCAATATAGTAATAGATAAAGAATTTTTGGGCAAATATGTCATTTTGACAGTCGCCTATAAACGGCAGAGGGTAACGGTCTGTTTTTTAATAAGAATCCTGTCGGTGGCGATGGGAGCGCGTGACAAGTCCACCGTCGTCGTCTCCACCGGCAAGTTGAAGAGAGAAGACTATAAGCGCACCAAACATGACTCTGCTTTCTCCGATTGGAAGGTACCTTCTTTCTCTCTCTATTACTCTCTAAACCCTAAACCCTAAACCCTAAATATGTCATCTTGTTATTGTGTTTGCTTGCTGAGGTAGAAGAGCTTTTGCTCATTTCTTAACAATAAAATGCTCACAAAGAGTCCTTTTCGATTTTTGTCATTTCATTTTGATAGTGTTGCAATGAGGTTTCTAAAATTCTACGTGATGGTGATCATTTAATGTAGATAATAATATGGATGGAAATGTGATCAACGAATGTCAAATCTTTCGCTAATAGCCTTATAATAGAGTGGTAGTGCTACGCGGAATGAGGAGAGGGATTAAGGACCTGTTTGGTTGTGTCAATTGCCTGATTTTAAAATTAATTCACTTTTGGTCAATTGTAAATTTTTGTATTTATAAATAATTCAACTCTAATTCATGGAGTGTTGGAATGCTTATATGAGAAATTCTAAATGTTACGAGGAAAACATGTCATGAATTCCTCTTTGTTATTCAAAATTTTGTGAAGAGGCATCAACATCAAGTGCTCATGAATTCTTTAGTTCTACCATAAGGCAATTTCAAATTTTACCTTAAATGACTTTGGGTTTTCGTGAATCAACTTGAATTATTATATTTATGACATTTCAAATTTCACAACCAAACACAAACAAATGTTAAAATCGTAAGAGTTAATTACTGTTTAGTACATTGTACTTGCCACTTAGTTTCACTTTGTCCATTTTACTTTTTTTCTTGTAAAAATTGCATCACACGTTCTGTTTGGTTCCACTTTAGTCACTCTCTTTGACACCGTTTAAAATCCGTTAAGTGGATTATGATGTGGCATTTCCAACTATTATTCCTTTTGTATATTTTCCACATCAGCATGCCACATCAGATTCGATTTTGTTGATTTTCTGTTGAGCGAAGCAAAGATGAAGGGTTCACATTAGATTCAATTCTCTTGATTTTCCCGTCTTCTTCCACAATGCCAAGTACCAGACTGATTTTCTCTGCTACTCAGATTCAGCAATTGAATTTTTTTCCATAGGTTGAGGAGAATCTTCAACTGAAGTTTTCCTGTGCCTTGACCAATTAACCAAACCCAAACAGGCCACAACTGCAAAATGTATAGGAGCCCCAATTATAGATATGGGGAAATATTCAATTTTTGCGGGTTTGATAATGGCCTTGTACAAGAACCCAAAATCAGGCTTAGGTAGAAAGGGACAAAGATAATGAACCACTGGTAATAGAATTGAAGGCTAAAGAGAGAGAGAATCAATGGACAGAGAGAGACTTTTCTACTTTAAAAAAAACGCTACCTGTGGTGGTAGCACAACGGCGGCGCGCCAGCTTAGAGGTACTGCCGATGAGAAGAAAAGGCGGATGTGATGGTGTAGGCGAGAGGTAGACTGAGTGAAGATGGAGATCTAGTTGAGATGGAGAAAATCGTGGTGGTTGGATTCGGAGGAAAAATGATAGTGGTAGTGTGGCTGTTCAGCGATTGAGTGGGGTTGCTTAGTGGTGAAAATGGAGGGGCGAATGTGTGTTAATGGGGGCTGAAGATGGTGATGGTCGGATAGGTGTGGGAGAAAGATGACAATGAAGTCCACCTTAGTGCTGATGTGGAAAATATACAAGAGGAATAATAGTTGGAAATGCCACATCATAATCCACTTAACGAATTTTAAACGGTTTCAAAGAGCTAAAGTGGAACCAAACATAAAGTGTGATGCCATTTTTACAAGAAAAAAAGTACAATGGACAAAGTGAAACTAAGTGGCAAGTACAATGTACTAAACAATAATTAACCCAAATCGTAATTCCCTATTTGTAACTTGCCTAATTCACACACTTTGGTCAGCAGGGACTAGAGTGACACACATGGGGTGGCTCTTCCCTATCAACTGTCCCTTGGTGGGGGTTGAACCAAGTGACACTTATGAAAGGTGCGTACTGACACCATTGGAGCAGCATAGACAAGTTTTTATGGACTTTGCATTTTCTTTGCTATCACTTTAGGAATTTTTTACAGAGAGAGCAAAAATTTCATGGATAGGCAATGGCTTTGCTTTTTTCTTCTATGGGACATGATAGATTTTCTTGCTTCTTTGTGGGATTTAGGAATGGGAGCTTTTGGGGCTATTCTGTATTCTAATTACTAGAGGGATGGAGGCCCTCTATTCATTGACTTTTTAGCTTTTGACTTTATTCCCTCCGTCTCAAATATAATCCCATTATGACTTTTGTACTGGTTAAGAAAACACTAATTTCAACTTAGTCGATGATCAAGATTACATGTTACTTCCTTTGTAAGATTTGGTACATTGATTATGTCCTAAAAAGAAATGGAACTACTAATTTGAGACGGAGGGAGTATTTACTTGGTTCCAGGATGCCGTTTTTTCATTTTGATCTTGGCCTTATTATCTACATGTACAAAAAATTCATTTTGCCAATGTATTATAATTATCTCCTTTTACGTCATTCTTATAGATGCCCGAAGGGCCCTTGTGCAGAGCTAAGATTTTCTCTCCAACAACGAATCACAACTAGTTTATGAAAGCATCCTTAGCAGGTTCACTAACAATTCTATGTCTGTATAGTAGTTTTGGACCATTAACACTCCAAATGAATACTCTATCACTCCAAAACCATCTTTGTGGACACTTCTGATGCATTGAAGGCGCTTTTTGGAATGTTAGAGTACTCATTTGGAGTGCTAATAGCCATTCCAATTATTATCTTTAAAAATGCAAAAGTTAGATCTTAGGGAGGGGTCATAGGGGTGTTCATCAGTTCGAACTGACCTGATATTTGCTTGTAGATTGTAAATTCAATCCATTTCAGTCTAACTAAATGTTGGATTTTATTTTTTTGTGGAGTCGAGGCTTTCCTTTAATGGATTTTTAGGCATATTCCACTGAGAGTGATACATATTGTCCTCATAGTAATGCATAAAACATTAAAGTTTAGTTCAGAATTAGATCGCTTATGTGTAAATGCAGTAGGACTAGGAACACAATTGGCTTTGAATAACTGAGATCAATCCAATACAATTGAGTTAAGAAATCCAATCAAAATGGATTGGCTTGGTTGATTTGATTTAGATTTTCAACACCCCTAAGTCCCCATTTGGTTCAGGTAAAGTAAATTTTGCCTAGGTGACAAGGTAAACTCATTGCCATCTATTAGCAGTGAGATTCGCTCGCTATTTTTATTTAAACTATGTAGTCATTTTTATGCATTTTGTTCATGATTATCTGTTTCTTATCAGATTCTCATTGGGCCTACTGACTGGGAAGATCATTTACTGAAGAAGGAAGGAGCAGAGAAATACAGGACTCATAATCTCCCAAATTGCGCTTCTTGTTCAGGACTTTATGAACTCGGGATAGCTTTATTACCCACCCAATCGGGGCGAGAGGTTGGCAAGCTTAAAAAAAGATCTATAATTCCTGTTTACATTGGACAAGCCGACAATGTGAGAACTAGACTTCAGCATTACGGCCGTGAAGGTTCTCATTTGGAGAACAGTAGCTTCTTAAAAGGTGGACTGGAGGATTGCAAGGGAAATGGACTGTTTAGAGATATATTTGCAAGAGGCTTCTCCATCGTTTATAGATGGGCTCCTGTAAGTTTATATTTCTCTTTCTTTTAATTTTACAGGATACAATAAGAGTCAGAAGGATAAGGCTCTTCTAGTCCTGTGTTTGGAGCCGTACTGGATCACAAGTCCGGATAGAACATAATAATTCAGTATATAATGTATATTATATATATCAACATGGCACATGTAGAACTGATATATAATGAAGCATAATATTGTCCTTTTATCTTTTTGTCTTATTCCACCAGGATAGGATAAAATAATCCCACCTCTTATGCAGGATTGTTTTGTCCTTCTCCTTGTGGGATAAGAGGCCTCTTCAAGATAAATAATCCACCTTGATATTCAATCGTGAGTCATGACCAACACCAAACATGAGATAGGATAATTTTATCCTATCTTATCCTCTTATTATGCATGCCAAACACAACCTTAAATTTCTTGAACACGAGGACTTGCTTTGCAACTCCTGTTATTTTGCAGTGTGCTTAATTTGAATCTTGTGAACAGATGGAAAATAAGAGTGAAGCAGAGAGAAAAGAAGCTCAGCTGCTCAACACTTTTGATTACGCGTGGAACAAAGGCAGCAATGGTGCACGTCGCCCCAGCGATATCCACCAAAAACTCGATTCCCATACTTCAAAATCTCCCCGGTTTCCTCATATTTTTAAGAAGCTTCAAGTCCTCCCTCAGAGGAAAGTGGGTGTCAAAATAAATAGTTCCAAATCTCTTCTCCCAGAGAATGGAACCAATTTTTACATTACCCAAGAGAGCAATAATACCTTTTCTCGAATTTTCAAATTCGGCAGATCACAACCTAGACTAGTTTCAACGAGATATCTTAATGAGGACCACATTAGTATTTGTGGTGTGGCCTTAGGGCGAGGATCTATTTGTATTAGACCACCAGTTGAAGGAAGAAAGAGGTGTGCTGAGCACAAAGGGATGAAAATCAATGGTCCTGTTTCACAGTTGACTAAAGAAGTTAATGTACAAGCGTGTGATGCAGAAGAGGAGGAACACTTTGTATGTGGTCCAATTATGGAGTCGAGAACTTTTTATAACGGTACCGCATGTGGAGTTGATTTCGAAGACGGGACTTTCTGCACTAAGCAACCCGTTTTAGGCCGACGGAGGTGTGAAGAACACAAGGGCATGAGGGTTAAAAAGCACAGGCTGAAAACAAAAATAGCTAATATACCCAGCGTAATTATTGATACAAGTGAGTGGAGTTTAAATAATACGTTGAATAAGTCAGTCTCAGGTAGAACAGTCATTAAAAATGACTCTTCTTTGACTTGCGGAGCAACCACACGTGACGGTTCAATTTGTAGACGGAAACCGAGTAACGGAGGTATATGGTGTTGGCAGCATGAAGGCACTAGGGTTAATGGGGCCCGCGCCTAAGCCATTAGTAGCCGAAATACCCAGTATATTGCTGGTCCACATATAATGTTGCCTCTTACCGATCAGTTTCATATTTTCATCAAGTCGTGGCACAATCATGCGCGAGGATACCTATTGCTCAAGGGCACCAGTTGAAGGTAGAGAAAAGGTGTTGGCAACATTGAGAAAATATTCAAATCAACGATTACTTGTTATCACATAAGCTCACATTGTCTTTAAAAAAGTGTGCATTTCTCTCTCCTCAAGCACATCGTTGTAATCAGGTTATATCACCGTTGTAATTAATTTATTGGCAACATTAAGGTATGTGTGTGTGTGACAGAGAGAGTTCAACTAGATTTGGGTATGTCTACTGCATTAGTGTTGTACCTTGTTTCCTGTAGGATGTGCCTGCTTGTACATTTTAAATTTGTTATTATTAAGGGTTTGTTGTCTCGCACATAATTTATTATGTTGTAGTTTGATGCTTCTGCTTAGCAGTGAGTTTATGGTAGCATTTTGTAACTCTGCATTATAATAGTCTCTGTTCCTACGAAATATAATAATTTTCAGGGTATCGAAACTGAATGTACTTTTCTTTATTTTTACTTTGATACTCCTTTGATGCAGATCGTTTCATTCTAAAAGATTTGTTTCCTTATTTTATGCCTATTTGTGGTGTTCATCAAAATCCAATTCCTCAATAAAGCTTAAATTGCGTAAAATGCATTCTTTTTACTCGAAAAGTATCTGCACTTTTATAATTCATCATAGACTTTTACCCCTCAACAGGCCACTGAAATCTAAGGCTTGTTTCACTTGAGTGGCTGTGCTAGCGAAGGTACACCCCTTCATATATAAGGTACAACCAATGCTGCATACATCTGTTACTCGAAACAAGCTCGCGCAAAGTACAAGTCTCCTCCACTAATAAAGACAGGCCAAGAGAAATCATTCTTAATCAATGATTTTCATTGTTTTAAACCACTTTATTTATGTACATCTTGTATGGGGGATCCTCATAGTTCCCCCCGCTATCTCAATGGACTTATTGTGAAGTTACTACAAAATCTACCTTCTCCCTATGTTAAATGCTAAAAACAATGGGATCTACAAATGAAAATGACCTCAAATAGTGGTCCCTATCGTCTTCAATAATAATCAAGAAGGCTTGTAATGATCTTCAAAAAATAGTGCAAACACAACAGCTGCTATGAGTGCAGTGAAGAAGGGTGGCTATTTCTTTTATTCGTTACTAATTCTACAACAGCTTCATCGTCTCTTGATGGAACTCTGAGGAATGCTTTCATTGTGTCATAAACCGTAAACCCAATTGCCACCGATGGTACAACCTGAAAAAAATGGTCATTCACCAGCAATTATTTATAAAGGAATGCTACACTTGCCGGTTTCATCCATTAGTTGTTCATACCAAAAGCATTGATGAGATGTACACTCTAGGAAAGTGCTACTCAAAACTCATTAATGCACCTGGTACGATTATCCGGTTGATGAAACCAGTAGGAATGTCATTTTCCTCATTTATGAGGGGGTATGTTTGTCTTTAGATGCAATTCTTCACGGAGATCGACCAAGATCTTGTGTTTGATTGTTTTCTAACTTTGTCTTATTGCATTAATTTTCAAGGTAATCGTTTTCCATGTTATGACTTGCTTTGTTAGGCTAATTTTCACTTTCCCCGTGGAATCTGAAAACCAACTTTCCTATGTTTTTATTTTCAATGGAACTTTTTTATTTCTTGCGCAATTCAAAGATGATATTTTTCCCATGGAACCCAATTCCAAGCTTTGCTTGGAATTGGGAGCAAAAGTTAGCTTCCATGCAAACCAACCAAACACCCCTTAAGAGATAAAATGTATAAATAATCTAGCGCTAAACAATAGCTAGTTTTCATCTCTTAGCATTGTCTGAATGCAAATCATTTACCAAGGAACAATTTTCATCGTACAACTTCTTTTAGCCCAATGTCCCACTAAACTTTTCTTTTCCACTGTTATTTTTCCACGTACAACATTTCCATGAAATTAAATTCTTTTCCATGAAAACCAACCAAACACTAATTCTCACCTTCAAGTAGTTGATGCTCAGGCCAGAAAATAATTGCTTCCATCCTTGCTTTTGGACGATCATAACAAGACTTTCCATCGTTCCTTTCATCTCACTGCTGGTAGACTGCGAGAGTCGCTGTACCTATTGATTCAGTTTATTCGGCTCTTTAGTATTCATATTTTTTAGCAGTTCTTAATGAAGTAAAAGAGATCACAGATTTATTGAGAAGTTCTCCATCTTTTTCTGTTTTCACATGGAACCCAATTATTGCAGTGACGGTTAAGAAAAAATTTCATGGAAAAAGAGAAAAAGATGGAGAACGACTAACCAAATCACTCATCTATTTTTCGAACTTTTTCATAAATTTAGCAGTGTTTCCAATAATTTTCCAATTTTTTATCTAATGAACCCAAAAAATTCAGTAAATTACCTGCATTTGGCGTCTAACAACATCAAGAGGGTAAGTAAAAGTCTGACCCAATAAACCCGCAACCGACCCACACACGAGTTTTACTGTTATATCCTTCTTGTGGTTCTCGGGAACGTGAGTTTTCATTTCTTCGTAGAAGTAAAACTTCAAACCCGAGTATGGAAATATTCCGTATAGCGATGGAGCTGACAAAAGTAGTCAAGGAATCAATGAAACCAGTATCGCTAAATCATTAGCATTTGCTTTAAAACCATCTAAAAGAAAACATTTTTCAAACGAAGTTATGAAATAAAAAGAAAAGGATCCTCCCTCCAGGTCAAATTTAGAGTCTAGTTTGACTTTCACACTTTTTTAACAATACACTAATTTTGTACATTGATTATGTCCAGAAAAGGAAAGTGGACTTCTAATTTGGGACATCTCGAAAAGTAAAAACAGTCTCTTAATTTGGGACAGAGGAGTATCGAGTAAAAAGAAGACAAAAGATTTGATTTGGAGAAAATGGGATATCGGGTTCTCAAGCAGAACATATTAAGTACTGTTGGAGTACCACGTGGCAATAGTCTAGATCCAATGGGTGAGCACCGGATAAGCACAAATTCATTATTTAAATATATGTCCTCCCCCAACACACACATGCATGGTGAATCCTACCTGGAGCATCATTATTGGACTGGAGTATGGCCACATGGTACTTTAGGAATACTAAATATATCTTCTCATTTTCAGGGGTTGAGAATCAGCCACCATGTTTTTAACAATGAATCTGCCCTATGGATGAAATTTCATTAACTGAGAAGATTTTACAAGGATCTAGTACAATACCAGAGTGCTACGTACCCACACCACGATAAAGGCCTTTAAAACCAGACTCTCTGTAAGTCTTTGAAAAGCAATCCGAAATTCCTTTGTAAACTTGTTCAGTCCGAATGATCCCTTTTACATTTAATTTTGGGGATTCCACAACCTGCATTGTCAAATGCCAATTAGTTCCCTTTTGTCCTGCCAGAAAGATCCCTATGTTTTGGGAAATTAAAAACATCTTTATGTGTTGCAATTCAGCCCTCATGCATTGGAATTTCAAATTTCTTGTAAATGTAATCAAAATTGAAAAAACCACTCAAGGGGAGGTCAGTGCAACAAACCAAAAACTGGTCACAGTTTTAATCCCGACATATCTAATATTATAAAGCCAGAATGGTTTTCAACGGCTTTGAGGCTCAGTCATACTTCTAATTCCCAATTTTACCCTTGCAATCTTCTTTCTCGTAAAAAAGAAATATGCTTGCAACATGAGTCAAACCCTTGGTACTAAGAGTTAAACACAGGTCTAACCACTGGGCCAATTATCCCTTTTGCTAATAATTTTCTTCAAGTTAAATGTATACGAGATGCACACACGTCGTGTGTGTAGGGTAAGCAAGTATTGTTATGTACGCATGCTCCTGTGTATTTGTCTCAGAGAGAGAGAGAGAGATGGAGTGGGGGTTACCTGATAAGCCAATTTAGTCCTGACCAAATCTAGAGGATAGGTAAATAGCACAGCAGTTCCTCCAGCAAATGATCCAGCCACAAGATCAAGAACCGGACCTCTCCCAGTACCAGGAAAACTATCTATAATCCAACGCCGGTATTGCTCATATGCCATAAAATGCAATGCTGCATAAGGTACAATCCGAGCAACACTAGCTCCATTCCCTCTGAATACAAAAATCCCACCATATCTTTTAATAAAAGAGTGAGAGAATAATTGAAAAAAATGAAATGTAAAAAATACAATCTTTATAGGATTCATTTGCTCAGAAGAAAAAATATAGACGGAAATAGAACTTTCCACCTGTAAAAACCGAGCAGTCCTTCGGTTTCAGCAATCTTTCTAAAGGACCCCACCAGCCCTCTACTCTGAAATTCTGCTCTTCTGGTCTGGGAAAAGGGAAGAAAATTAAGAACTAATTTTTTTTGAAGAGATGGACCATTATCTATTCATGCGTAAACCAAATAATAAAGTTGATTTCTGCACTAGTGCAAACCTGCAGTTAAATGGATTCATGTATTCAAAGAGAAAAATAATGAAAAAAAAATTGTCAGTTGATGAAGGGCACGAACTTCAAAGCTATTAAAATGCATCCTCTCTTGCTTGATCAGATAATCCCCAAAAAGTTGCAGTTAAAAGTGGACCAAGGAAACTAATAAAACCTTGAAACATGGACATACAGGCATACAGCTTGGGGAGGAAGGAAAAGAATAAAAATCTTACGACAAGAAAATGAAAGACTGAAAACTTAAATTTGTACTGAAAGGCACATCTAGCCTCACCGCATTAGAGGTTCATTTCAAACAAGAAAACTTGTCCACAATTAAATCACATATACAAATCTATGTGTGAGTTGTGCACGCGTGTGTGAGAGGAACCCAAAACTACAGAAATTCAGTCCAAACTCTCTTTTCGTGCACCCATAGTTTGTAGTTTGTACTCACATGGATTACTCCCCGTGTCTCAAAAAGATAGTCCCACTTTGACTCTCATACTTTTTAAGAAAACACTAATTTCAACGTAATCCGTGGTCAAAACTACAACTCATTTTCTATTGTGAGATTTGGTATATTAATTATGTCCCGAGAAGGAAATAGGACAATCAATTTGAGACATCCTTAAAAGGGAAGCAGGACTATCATTTTTTGAAAGAGGGAGTATTTAATAGTCTATGTGTTTTAATAGCCTTTTTACCTATTGTTATACACTGCAAAGTAATCAAATGATTAATATCTTTCCAAGGACTTAAGTGGTGATTGATCAAAACAAGGCAATGCAGCAACGACATTTGACATTGTATTGGACACCACAAGGAATACATACACTACACAACTATCTTACTTGTATGAGTGAAAGCATTTATTACATAGGAAAAATACAGAGTATGGCAAGTTCTCAAAATTCCTAGACCAAAAAAAGAGTGCAGAAAGACAAAGCTTGTCAAATGCTAAATATGTAATTACTACTCATAAAATAGTCGCCTATCAATGTAAAAAAATTGTATAAATAAAAGCAATAGCATATTTCCCTTTATATGACTTTTGGGATGGACCCTACTGAAGTTTTAAATAGCCAGACGTCCACCAGAATACCCAGACAAGGAACCCTAAACGCTAAGCACCCGTACTCTGCCATCTTCAAATGAAACTCAACTCTTTTGTCTAAGTTAAGCAAGAAATGCGTGGTCTAGGAGAAGATGGAAAGACATGCAAATTATTTATCAGTGGTCCATGAGTCAAAGAACTTGGTAGAATGATGCAAACAGCAATTATTTAACTTCTATTCCCGACAACCACGTCGAAGAAATAATTTACCAAGAATTGGATTTCAAGTTCAAGGTATACCACCTCAACAAGTTATGAATGTTCATTTGCGGTTTTTGAGTAGTCTAAACAAAGAAGGGTTATGATCATTTTGACATTAATCTATCTGGATATTCAAAATACCATCACGAAAAGGGCTAAAATCATTTCACTTGTTAGAATCGTTTCGCTTGCCCCTCCAATGCATTTGGTTTTGGTCCATTCACCATCTAACCATAGTTGTATTTAACAAATTTAGAAATTCTATTTGGGTAGTGCTGCAGTAGTCACAATAAAAGGCGAAGGATTAAATCACATTCACGGGTGAACTTCATATATAATAAGGCCATTGATTTGAATTTTCAAGAAACTATGTAGGTAGTCCCTATTTGGTCAATCCCTCTTAAGGTTCACTCTCACCTTAATTTCTTCAAACTCTTAACAATGTGATAAATGTCCCAATTGTTGGAATATTTTAATAAAAACAATAAAAATTATTATTTTATTAAATGTTTATGAGTTACAAATTCAATAATTATCACCATGTTAAATATAATTAGAGGAGTTATCTATTTTTATTATGTTTTAATTATTAGACTTAAATTTTTAATTAATTTTGTGTAACCTCTATGCCGATGTTTCCTCCTGTATAAACGCATGATTCTTTTTATTGTCATTGAAGGGAAAAAAAAAACAATTTGACAGTCTATAAAAATATTCATCATCTCTTCACACATTTCCGTTGTATCTTTCTTATATACATATATTTTGTATATATAAATATATATTATGAGTCTGGGCAATGTGATTGGACTTGCTCAACCCATCTTCCCATGGATGTGCACATGGAGGAGACAGAGCTACAAGCCTTGTGGGTTTTATCTTAAAGGCGTTATCAACCGTCAATACTTGCACGTAGGGAGGCAATAACGTCTTTAGAACATTGACTCTGTCACGACTCCCAAAAGCCAACTTTATTTACTTTTACTATTTTCTATAAATTGTGTTCTATGTATTTTCACATATTTGTATTATTAATTTTATATAAACTTTGAGAAATTATTTCTTGTAAAATAATATACAAATCAAAGCCATATTTTCCAACACAAACTCCTAAAATCAGGTCCATACTACATGCCAAAAAATTATGCCAAAGGTCCCAAGCACAACATAACCAAATGTATCACAAAAACCATATACTTGAAACAGTGTGGGAAAATATTGTGCCGCAATCTAAGTGGTTTGGTTCTTCTCGCTTGAGTATGAAGCTGGGCTGATCCGGAATATTGATGACAAAGGGTGTCTCACAAGGTTAGTAGAGATGGATTGCTCATTTATGTTTCTAGCGAGGATCTGGAATTTATGGAAAGCTAGAAATGACCAATGTTTTAATGCTTTACGTATTTTGAATTCTGGAATCCTTAGGAAGGCTACCTTATTTGCATCGGACATGTCAACTTCGATTTGACAGCTTTAATGGGTTTCATCTGGACCCAATGAGTGGTAGATGGTTCTGGCCTCCACCTGGCTATGTTAAGCTAAATGTTGATGGTAGTGTGCAAGATGGGCGAGCCATGTATGGGAGTCTTTTGTGGGATGAAGAGAGCCAATGGGCTTGGGGTTACATGGGAGCTTGTGGCTTCACTTATGTTCTTTATGCAGAATTGATGGCATTGAAGGTCGGTCTCATGGCATTACATCAGAAGAAGTGCTTAAGGGCAATTGTGGAATCAGACTCCTCGGTAGTGGTGCAGTTCATTAATGGTTTTCCGCCGGAGGACCACCCACTCTTGCAGCTTGCATTGGAATGCAAGCGACTTCATAGGCGTCTTCTTAGTTGTTCAATTACGTATGTTCCTCGTACATATAACTGTAGTGCAGAATGCATGCTAAGTTGGGTCACACTGTTTGGTTTCATGACCCACCCTCCTCTGTGTTGGAGGAAGTGAGGAAGGATAATATTGTGTTACTTTGTTTTGTTTGTATATATTAGCCTATCTTTTGCAACAAAAATAAAATAAAAAATAAAAAGAAACAGTTACGAGCAACTATAAATATAGAAATCACCAAAACTGAACTGGAAAAAAAAAATCAAGAAATCAATCCAACAAAAAGCCATCATCAGAAAACACTTGCATAGCTAATACAATAAATTAAAAACTAAGAAACCCCCAAAAGTTAAGAACTAAGAAAAGAAATCAAGAATCTGACGAAAACCCATCAAAGTAATAGAATCAATAAATTAAAAAATGAGTGACAATCTTGAAAATGTGAATTATTTACCTGAAACAAGATCTTGACGCGTTCAAGAGGAGCAACAACAGTCTTGGAAAAGCCACCGGCAACACCACCAGCAATCAATTCCTTTGCAAAGAGAGGAATCCCTTCTATTATTCCATCCCAATTATAAATTCCCCCTTCTTCCCTTTCATCTTTCCTCTTTGTCATTGCAATCAAAAACCCCTCTAATTGATGAGAGAGAGAGTGATAGTAGAGATCCTCTCTCTCTCTCTCTAACTTTGAATGATCCTTCCTCTAAAGAAAGAGGAATTTAAACGGTTTCTTCTATTTTTCTTTATGAGTTAAAAAGCAAAAGTCTGTGGGTATGATGGATGATTCGGTTAGTGTGTTTATTTTTGTTATATTGAAAAGGTGAATGATGGCTGACGAATCAAATAAGCCGAGGAATACGCGACATCCGCCTCTCTGTGTATGGAGTAGATGCCAAAACAAGTAAGGTATTATTGGTTAGTGGGCTTTTTTAAGATGCTCCCACTTCCATTTTACCTTCCCATGAGGTGCCATCATTTGACTTGATGATAATTCGACACTTGAGGCTCATTTGATTCTTCGAAATAGAATTGGCGCCTTGAATTCCAAAAAAAAATCTTCTCCTAGCATCTTGGATTTTTTATCAGTATTTAGTTCAGACGGGAATTCTCCCTGTTTTGACATCTTAAATTACTTTTTAGTAAGTTTGGTTCAAATAAGAATAAGAAAGAATAAAAGCCAATTTTCTAAAATACCCTTCTTTATATAATTATTTTTTTTATGGATATTGGATTAAAGAGCTAAAAAGTCTAGGACTGGGACCGGTTCGGTTCTTGTCCTAAATGATAAGAACCGGAACCGAGAACCGAAAGTTAAAAACGGTTCGGTTTTGAGCATTTTTGTTCAAGAACCGAAAGTGAAACCGAACCGGTTCTAACGGTTTAGTTCTACCGGTTTTTTGGGGAACCGTTAGAACCGTTAATAATTGTAGGAACCAGCCAAAAACTGCTCTAACGGTTCTTCGGGGAACCGTTAGAACCATTAAAACCTTAAAATTGGTGAAAAAACGGTCTAGCGGTTATTCAGGGAATCGTTAAAACCATTAGAACCGTTAAAACGGTTCCTAACGGTTCCTTTAATTAAATTGATCAAGGAACCGAGAACCGAACCGTTAATAACCATTAGGAACCGAACCGTTAAAAATGTCCACTTTAATAATAATAACCGAACCGAATTGGTTTTTTTTTGGTTTTTTCGGTTCGGTTTACGGTTTTTCGGTTTATTATCCCAGCCCTAAAAAAGTCCAAAGAAATTAATAATTACAGACAAAAGCAAAGTAAGAATTTTTTGGTTGAATACTTGAACCCAAGTTAAAATCATATTTGCACTCTTAAAAAATAAAATATTAACTTTGTTTTGACTTTTGACCACAATCTCACTAATTTGTAAATTCATTAGCCTCAAATTAAATAAATCAATGTGCAGAATATGGAAAAAAGCAATGGGGCTCATAAAGGCCTGCTGTGTTTTTTCGGGAATTAAATACGGTGGGTAGGGCAAAGGATTTGTTTGAAATATTGATTTGTTCTTTATAAAATACAAGGGTAATTTAGTCACTTAAAAATATATGGGAAGGTTTCCAAGTTTAAAACCACCTCTTATGGGGTGTGGGGGGGGGGGGGGGGGGGGAATGAAATATCTTAATTTGGGGGAATATAGGATACCCAGGAATCCTGTATTATTTTGCAAAACTTGAATTAAACAAAGGAATCTTAAAAAGAAGGGAGTTTAGGATTTCTAAAATTCTCTAAAACTCCGCAAAGATGGAAATGGATTTTAACTGCATGGTGAAATTCTATCCACGGAAACATCTTTTTCCTTTCCCTTCTTTAAAACTCCGCAGAGATGGGAGTGTATAGCTTACATTAAGAAAAAAAAAGATACCATTCTTTGAAATAAAATCATATACTATCAAAATTGCTATGGATTAAAGTAGGAATATATACCATTAATTGTCAATGACTTCATAGTCCGTTGGCATTCTTCATGCTCTCGTAATAAGAAACTCATGTGTTCAACTTTTATAAACGTAGTTGTGAAACATTTCGTTGATCTACTGTTAGGCTTCGTTTGGTTTATGGATTGACTTTTTTTCTTTCTAATTTCTCAGCATTTATTACAAAAGTTTACCCATTAAAATACAAGGGAATTATTAAAATATTTATATATTTTTACTTTCATTTTCTGTACCAATCAAACACCAAAAGAGAAATCAAATGATATTTCCTAAATACTTTCTGTACTTTACCCAACACAAGAAAGAAAATCTGACAGGAACTTTAGTTTTCCACCTCCACGGGAAAGATAGGAGAATTGATTTCTCTTCCGTGAACTAAACGAGACCTAAAGTGGTAGTTGTTAGTCGACCCTTGTTATGATGGTTGTGGTTTTATAAATATTATATGAAAAAAGTAGTACTTAATAGAAAAAGTTATGATATAAAATTATCGATTTATATAAAAATAAATTACGACTATATACCATTAATTGAAAATTAAATTATTTAAATTTATCCAAAAAAAATTCAAACCTTTAGAATAAAAATTAATATTAAAATATCACCCATCCACTTTTGAATTGATAGATTACATTTCTTTAATAAGAGCCTGATACGCTGAAATGCTATTTTTACATTATTTTTTTTATAGAGAAGATATATCAAATAGATAAAGGGGCAAGAATGAGGCAAGGATTAACAAAAATTGCACATTTCTAAAGGATTCATCTCGTTAAACCATCTGCAATGTATACGGTAAAATACTAATTTTAGCATAGAAAAAGTTGCAGTGCATGCATTAAAATGGTCATATGGTTACTAAAATACTAAGTGTATGCTAACTTTCTTGACGAATAATTTAGCAAGATGATACAATGTGTTAGAGAAATGTTAGAGAATATAATAAATATCGTCTAAAAATTCATTTATTTATTTATTTTATTTGAAAATGAGACAATACAATGTATATCCTTTGAAGTTATGAATAAGTATATCATAAAAAAAATGTATCAATAAGAAAATATTAAAGTTTAAATAATTTTTTTAGCCTAACCCATAGTGCATCCAAATGGGTTAGGCTAAAAAAATATATTTAAACTACTACCCTCACTGGGCATACTACTACCGCCACCTATTGGATTACTTTGCTCAGTTATACAGCAACTAAGACATAGGTCAATTAGCTCATTAATGGAATGCAATCCATCAGAAAACATCTTCGTTGTTTCTTCACATACTAAGGCATTGTCAATTAAATCAAAAGACAATTGCATAAATTGACTTCACCTCGAGAGATAAAAACTATCATTTACTATATCCACGCCATTACCATCCACAACTATTCTAAATTTACTAGACTTAGTCCACTTCTTTAAAATGTATTTATCAGGTAATTTACCAAGATCATCATATCTACACAAATATGCTATGATGTGCCTATATGGAATTCCACTGCTATCGAACTTTTTGCAAGCACAAGAAGCAAAATCCAAGTCCTTATCATAAAGGATTTCGCGGACTTTACTTCCTTCGACGAGCCTTATTTGAATGTGATACACACGGTGATTCTCATTTTCCCTAACAAGCTTGAACTTGTAGTTAAAGCGCTTACACAATTCATCCTCAAATTTGTAAAACATTTCATTTGTGTAAATATTAACCACTTGACATATCATGTAATGATATATTCTAATTTTTTGCTTGAACATTAAATCTTTGTGATCGGCTATCAATTCTTTATGATTTTGGCGTATAAGTCGCTTGCCAAATTGTTTCATAAAATCTACCAGTGAATTGTTCTTCGAAACAAATTTCTTAAAAAATGCATGATCATTTTCTGCTCGTTGGCTACTTGACATATCAGCTAAGAAAATGTGATTAATGTATGCAATAATCCATCTTGAACGAATTTCATACATGCCATTCAACCACTTTTTTTAATAAGACTTCCCCAATGCAGCTCAAACTCTTCAAGACACTCTGATTTCTAAATATAACTCGAGAACTCACTTTTGTAAATACCATACTCGACTGCATCAATTTTTTCTGAAAAATTTATTAATATATGCCAACTACAATATCCGTGAAAAAAAATAAAGAAAATTTTATCAATAAAAGCTTTATATAAATACATTTGTTGTAAATCTCATTAATGGATGTTAACAAAAATACCTGTGAAAAGTATTTGGAAGAACAATCGGGGAATGCCTTCATCATAGCTGGGTCTTGATAGGTAATAATCATCTTTGCGGCACCAGCGGGCATGCTTTCCAAAAATTGATTAAAAAGTTATATAAAATCATCAACGCTCTTATGATTTAAGAATTCACAAGTAAAAATAATTATTTGACCATGATTATTAACTACCATTATTGGAGCAAATATCAATCCATACCTATTAGTGTTATAAGTGGTATTAAAGATTATAACATCGCCAAAAAACTTATAAGCCCGCCTTGAAGTTGCATCAAACCAAAAATAACGAGTAATCTTTTGTTCATCGTCAATTTCAATTTTAAAAGTAAACGACATATTCTTTCCTTACTCAAATTTCAAATAATCAAAGAACATTTCACCGTCATGCCCCTTCATATCAGCAAGTATGTAACGACCCGACCCTACTGGATCCAAAAACGCAATAAAAATAAAATAAAATCCAACTTTATTTATATATCAAAGTACATTATTTATGTTAAAAAGATCTATCAAGCCTAGTCATACTAACTAAGTCCCAAAAAGTGCCATGTGCATAAAAACACACCAACTTAATAACTATAAATAATATAATAAATAAAATATAAATATTTTAATTATTATAAAAATACCATATGTTACAATCTATCCTTCTTTTAAAAATTTCGTCTTCAAAATTTAAAATCACATTTCTTACTCAAAGGCAAAGAGGTAATGAAACTATACCTCTGATACCAAAATTATAACAACCTGACCTGACTGGGTCCAAAAACGCAATAAAAATAAAATCCCACTTTATTTATATATCAAAGTACATTATTTATGTTAAAAAAATATAGCAAGCCTAATCATACTAACTAGGTCCCAAAAAGTGCCATGTGCATAACAATACACCAACTTAATAATTATAAATAATATAATAATTAAAATATAAATATTTTAATCATTATAAAAATACCGGATGTTACAACATATATCTCTTTTATGATTATATAAATCTCTTTGGGTGCACCCAATGTTTTCTATACCTCCAGATTGAACTCCAAAAAAATTAAATTGTTGATGCTGGAGTATATTTATCATGGACAACTATTTAGTTAAAGATTTTGTCGCTGTTGAAACATTACGATAAGATCTTAAAAGATGATTCTTTGTTGGGGTTGATAACGGGTGGGTGTGTCCCTCGTTGAAAATAGTAACAATGTATTTCTCAGAGTTTACTTTTAAAACTGCAAACTTGGCATTGCAATTCTCACATACGCTTCCCCGATGTCTTTTCCTTCCAACATCAACAATTATTGAAGGTATTCCTTGTTTAAAGCAAACATATTATTTTCTTTTAACCTCATTAGTTTCTGAATCTCTCTTAGTAGTTCAACTCCGAATACTAAACCCACTCGCTTTAACATAAGCATTGTTGAACATTATTACATCATCTAATGTATCAAATTGTTGCCCTTTTTTAGGCCTAGTCTTATTGGATACTTAAGGATTATACATACAACTAGTATAACCACAATTTTTATCCAAGTTCGTCTTTAGGTTAGCTTTCATTATCTATATCTTAAAATTTGAATTTTCACAATTTCATCTAAGTTCGTCTTTAGATTAGCTTCATTATCCATCTCTTATAAACGATTGTAATAACCTATACAAAATACATAAAATACACACAACAAAATGTGAAGCCATACATAAAATGGATTCAAGAAGAAATATAGTATATTATGCATTATTCGAGGGATTTTATTTATATTCGAAGCCATACAAAAAATAATTTGCATATACATTCGAAGCCATACATTCGAAGTTCTAAGATAAAGATTCAAGCCCTATATTTTAAAATAAATTGCAGAAAAAAAAATAACCGACCTAAGGGAGGTAGAGTGGCTGCGAGCTGCTTGTTGCTTGAAGGGCGACAAAGAAGTGAGAAGATAGTGGTGGACTATGGAGCGATGGTGGAGTGCGACGGAAAGTGACAGTGGAGTGTAGGGGATGAAAGAGATATTGAGAAATGAAAATGGAAGAAGTGCAAGGGAGGAAAGAAATACTGAGAGCTGAAAATGGGTGAGAAAATGCATACATATATTTTATTTCTCACGGGCTAGCTGTCTGGCAACTGATAAAAGGAGGATGGCTCGAGCGTGTTTTTAAACGGTGGGGGCCAATCCGTAAGGATTGGTCCTTACCTGATATATTCCGTATATATATATATATATATGTATGCATGTGTGTTTGTCTATATCTGAAAAAATAATGTACATAGTTTTATACAAGAAAAAAACATGTAGATGCACAATTTAATTTCTTCTTCTTTCTTCTCTAAAAATCAATTCTCTTTAAACCAGCATCTCTGGTTTAGAATATGACATTTGGGTATATAACAATGTTTTAAAATTCGAGAGGCATATTCTAGGCGTTTTGTTCAAATGAGGCGAGGCGTAAGCCTCAATTTTTTCCAATATATATATATAAAATAATAAACCAACACAAAGTTCAATAATAATAATTCATAATAGTAAAAGTTTAACAATACCAATGAAATGGTCTAAAAGTTCAACCAATATCTAAGCAATTGTGCAAAAAGACAGAAATTTGAACTTGCGGATTATGTTTATGGCATGACATTCATACTTTTCAGTTTTTCACATATATAGGCTTAAACAAACATGTTAAAAGTAATATCCAACGTAAATATCGAATACATAGATTAAGTTACACACTTACACATAAAAAACCACAAAAAAACCCACAACTCTCTTTCTAGTCTCTCCCCCTCCTTTTTTGGTATATCGGGTGTAAACAAAAAAAAATCACAACTCTCTCTCTCCTCCCCCTCTTTTTGTATATCGGTTGTATGTATACACACCAATAAACACCAAAAGGCAAATTTTGAGAATCAATTCGATGGATTTGCATCTAACAACATATTGATTCTTCAATATTCCTCTTTTTATTGTCGTAAAAAATAAAAAATAAGAGCTCATGAGAGAGATTTTTAATCTATATAAAAAAGTTACACACACATACCTGTAACTTTTGAGGGAAAGAGACGATCGGAATTTCTTGAGAGGAGAGAAAGACGATCAAAATTTCTTAAAGGGCGAGAAAGAAGAACGAAGTATAGAGGGATGAAGGGAGAAAGATGATTTGAGTACAGACAGACGGAGGGAAAGAATCGAGCGGCGTAAAAGCGTAGAAAGGGATGGGGTTATGTCATTTAGGGTTACAATAGAAAGTAAAAAAAATAGAAAAAAAAGGACACAAGTTACTGACTCGTCTGTTTCACTCAAATAACTCGTAAGTCTAAGATTTCCCCCTGACTTGTACGACTCAAGGCACCACTCTTCCGTTTGGCCTCAACTAGCAAGTCGACTCATACGAGTCGCTGATTTTTTTAAAACATTGGTATATAACAAGATAAACTCTAGTAGCATGTCCATGAAGAAAAGAAATAATAAAAAACGAGTTGTGTACGAACTTATAATCCAAGGACTTACCTTCATATGAGTAAATTACAAGGCTTTGGATCTATTCGAGTTGATTAGTACCATTCACTTTCATATATATAAGAGTGCAGTGGCGGAGTCAGGACTCAACACTAGGCCGAGCTAAATTTTGAATTGAAATATTTTTTTACGGACAAGATTACTTAATATAATAATACTATTGTTTTTTTAATACAATCTGCACAATCTCGAATAACATACTAAAATTGAACTTCAGAAAGAGCAAAGGATTGGGGGAGGGGAAGCAAAATTTGAAACATGACATAAAACTTGTTAAACTTCACAAATCTCCAATCCCACTCGTGAATTTTAAAAATCATGCATGTACTTTAAATATTATACTCTAATATATTTGAATAATTATAAATATATTTACTATTTATAAGAAATCTTATTTTTCTATTAGAAGGAAAAAAGAATAAAAAACAAAGATATATAAATACAAATATTGCAAGGTCCAAAAGAGAAATGGGGTTGGCCCAGTGGTAGGCAACCTCCACCCTTGCCTTGAGGTCAAGGGTTCGACTCATGGGGTGGGAGGGGAGGGTTTTTCTTTATTTGTAGGATTAAGGGAGAGACTTAGACCTCCCTTAATTATTTTTTAAAAAAAAAAAAAACTATTTTGTGCACTCTCTTTAATGAAGAAAGAATTTTATTGTTGGGCTGGGCTAAAGAATATAGATTCACAAAATTAGAAAGGCTTGCATATATAATTATTAGTGCTATGGGGGCATTCTTGATTTGGGCTCGGGCTTAAGCCTGGTTAAGCCCTCTCATAGTTCCGCTATTGTAAGAGTGGAATGTTAAGTTCACCTTGACAAAGCCATAGTCTCTCCTTGAAGAAAGGTGGAAATAGGTCTCTTTTGTTGCCAAGTTAAAATTTGATTGAGAAAAAAATTATAATTTTTAGTCGGAAAAAATTTGTTTTGGTGGAGTGTATTTTATTTTTTCATGGAAGTTTTTTTTCACTCATCATCCAAATAATTGTTCATGTGAAAACTAGAAAGGTTATATAATATGGTATTATCTCACCAATTACTCATCTCCTTTTTCAACTTCTTATTAAAAAAAATGTCGATAAAAGTATCTTTAATAACTATTTTCAACGAACATTTTTTGAAAAATAGTTCACTAGTTATATTATATAACTCTCGTAAAAGGCACACATAGTTACATAGGGTTTGTATTTCCATTATTCCATATATCTCTCCCCTCCGGCCTTTCTACAATGCATGATTTCATTATAGCTTTGTTGGAAAGAGACTTCTTTTTTTTCTTTCTAATTTAATGATTTATGAAAGTAAATTTATTTAAATTTATTAATCTTTGATAATGTATTTTACACTAAACATTATCATCAAATGGGGACAAAGTGTTTAATGCTTTGAACTATTCATAAAAAGTTTCTTGACATTGATCTACCACATTTAGCTTTGTATACCTAGCAAAGATTTCTCAAAACAAACAAAATACGCGGCAATCCAATTTTTATTTTATTTTTTTAATTTCCATAGAAAATAAGACAGAAAAATTAGACAAGGGGATTATACCTCCTCACATCAAAATTCTAAAAATACCTATAATTTCTGACGAGCCTGACTCAATTTTACTCTAGCTATGACCATAACTTGCCTGATCAATGAAAACAACCATTAGTTTTTCCTTAATATTTTCAATCGAGTCATTTGGAAGCCCTGCCTCCAGAGAATGAAAGAAGAAGAAAAATTGGCAATCTTCTATTTGGGTGCTCTCTAGTAGGTTTAAAAATTATATATAGGTGCATGAATAAAAGGTGTAAAAATTAGTTTTTTAGAGTGCTTTTACCGATACATAATTTTTTTTTATTGTTTTTTCAATTATGTTCTATTTGTGCGATCAAACATACACTAAATTCATCTGTTTTTAGCATGCTAAAGTGCTATTATATTGTATTTTTCTCATTTTGTTCTTGTAAGACAGTGATTTCCACCTCTTGCTCCACTCTTTATTTTTCATTTTTTTTTATTGCAAGTCACTGATAAACTCATCTGTTTTTAGCATGTTAAAAGTGCTATTACATTTTATTTTTCTCATTTTGTTCTTGTAAGACAATCGACAATGCTTTCCACCTCTTTCTCCACTCTTCATTTTTCATTTTTTTTTAGTGTAAATCCCTGATATTTGAATTATACTTGCATATTGTGTCGACAAAAAAACTGTACTATAAAATGTACTACTATGAAAATTTTCCAACAAATATTTAAAATTGGAGACATATCAAAGTTTTTTATGTTCAAATTTATGCTATTACGTAATGTTTATCTTATCCAACCGCAACCGCAACCTTCAAGTCTAAGAACGTCTACAACGGTAAAAATATATAAAGACAAAAGTTTTTATATATTATATATATTGGTTGATCATGCAATGGCAGGGACAATGTGAAGACAAAAAGTTAAAATGATCGAATGTGCAAATAGTCTGTAAAATTCTGCTCTAAATATGCTATTTTATTATATCTTATAATTCTCAACCACCAACAACATAATCTTCAACAACCAACAACATAATCTTCAACAACCAAATTAACAGTTAAAAAACGAGGTGTTGAAAAAGAGAAACTTACATACTCAGAGAAAAGCAAATATACTCCATGATTAAAGAGTCACATCTCACTTGCTCTGTTTTATTATAATCTCTCGTCATCATCATCATCCATAAAAACAAAAAAATAAAAATGTATCTTTTTTAGTATACAAAAACAGTTCTACATGACAACCTTTATGACTAACTACAAATCAATTAATCCAAAATCTCCCTCCTTATGTCCATTAAAGAATCATCTCCTCCACTTATCTACACAAACGCCCTATCTACACCCTTCACAAGAAATTATAAAGAAAAAAAAACACCAAAATAAAAGGGGAAAAAATTGTGAAAACTATATGACATTTTGGACCACGGGGTAAACTTCGACTTAGCGTGAGACCCGGGTCTTTATTGGTTTTAGGTTTAAGCCCATACTTTCGGGAGAGAGAAGCTCCGGTGCAATGCAGGACGGGCTGAGAGGGCTCCTTGGGCTGCCGTTGAACTGGTTTGGCCTGTAGAGTCCATACCCCATGAGGAAATACTCCAATGGTATCAACATTGCGTGTGGCTGTTCTTCCGTCACCATGGATCCACATGCTTGTACCTGTACTACCAATTCTTTCGATTAGCAGAGCATTTTACAATATGCAAAAGAGATTTAGCTCAATCACACCATTTCACCTTATTAAGTTAGATGTCTTGGGTAAAGAGGATTTGGGGTGGTTCGTTGGGGTGGGGATAAGGGGTGAGGGTGGGTTTAGGGCGGGGCTCATTAAAACGGAACAAACATTTGCATACTCTTGCACATTTGTTTTGAATGGTTTATCTAGAAAGCACGAACACTGATACAAAGGCAATGTGTTCATGTGGGACATGTCATCGATACTCTCAGTATGTAAAACTATTGGATACAATCATTGTAACAATGACGTTGTAGAACCGGATCGAACTTTAACATTTAGATAACGTAATCAAAGGTCCAGATCACTTCATCTTTTGTGTAATTTTTATTTTTATTTTTTATCAGAAACAGACACTTCATCTCGTGTAGTTACCTAGTCTCCCCCTGCATGCAAGGGAACCCGATGTCCTTGCTTCACATATCCAACGAGCAATGTTAAATCCATTACGCCACGCCATTATTACAACAATTTTTAAGGTTGTTTCTAAATATAGGTAAAACTTTAATTCTTTAGAAGATGATCAACAAATTTTCGTTTGCTGTACTTTTTAATGCTTTGTAGGTTTGCTACAATAATATTTTTTGATTATTGAATCATTATTGCCAGCTCCCACAAAATTGAGATCTAGGCAGTTGTATGAAAAAGATCTTCTATTAGTTAAGTACAAGTAGCTGAAGAATTGGTTGAAAAGATTAGGTAATATAACATTATAACCTAAAGAACTAATAAACTATTGGCTTGGGAGAAAGAAAAGGTTGAGGGATTGAAAATTAAAAGAGTTACTTTCTATTTATTTGGAAATGAGGGGAAAAAAATTCTTGTTTGGTATGCAAGCTGAAAGGAGGGAATAAAAAAAAATAATGTTTCACCCATTTGTACCCTCAAACAAAAGTACTTGTCAGCTAGTTGTGTTTAAATGCAAGTGTTTGTACAAACCGGCTTGGTATGTAATATAACCAAACTTGAATTATTTATGTCAAAGAAAAAGTTACAGAACATTTGTATATTTACAAAATAGGAAATATGTTTATGAAAGATCAAATATCACGTGTTAAATAAGTGTCTTGCACTTCCGTGAATTTTTTTTATAGGACTTAAATACGATATAGTTACTTTCTTATACATAAATTAAGAAAAAAATATATATTTTTAGAACAAAAGTGACAACTTTCAATTGTACTTCGCTAATCAACCACCCTTAATATAATCTATTTCAAATCAAGTATGCAATTACAACACTGAATCATCAACATACCTCAACTAAGGCACTGTATTTTCTATCCAGTTTTGTTGTCATGTGGATTGCTTCGGTATGGAAAGGAGAGAGATCCCCAACAAATATGAGGGTTCGGCATTTTAGTCTCTTCAATCCTTGAGTAATGTCGGGTCTCCTACTCATTTGCCAGAAGAGAAAAAGGTTTACGAATATTCAGATATTAGGTATGCACTCAAAAAGAAAGTACACATCTAAACAGAAAGCCACCATCTCTTACCTATCAATTGCTTGAAGAAACCTCAAAACATTTATGCTCTGCCTCTCGTCCAGCAACTGGAGAGAGAGAGAGAGAGAGAGAGAGGTGTCATCAGTATTACTCAAATTGAAGATCAAAAAAGGAATGGGATTTTGACTTGGGTACCACAATTATGGTGTACCACCTTGTTTTATTTAATATTTGTATACCTTTTTATAACTCAAGGGTTGTAATAACTATATTCAATTTTTGGATTATTAGGAGGTAATGTATAGATAATTGCGTATAATTTCACCCATTGTTGAGGTACCCAAAAAAATCACCCAAAAAAAAAAAATTCAATAATGTGCGATTCAAAAAATGAGGGCTAATTGGTAAGCACTAACTCTTCTGCATGCTTGAACTATATCTGATTCTGGGACTTCTGGACTGCCGCGAACTTCCTAATACAATATAGAGCAAATCTCACTACTCAACAAAATGAAAAGGAAAGAAGGAAGAAATATAATCTCATAACTGAGAAATAGTAAAATACCTTGCTGAAGTATCGGTAAAGCAAACACTCCTTAAGCAAACCAGACATGCCATAAAAATATAGCAAATTTGACATCACCTGCATTACAAGTAATCTTAGCTTTGAACTCTAGGCATCTAAAAACGACAGAAGGGTGTTAAAAGGAGAACCTTATTGCACAACCATTCAGTCCAAGAGGGTGCTTTGCATAAAGGGGAAACGAGTATTAAACCAAGAACTCGCTCTCTATATTTAATCTGTAATACAAAACTACAATCAACAAAAAAGAATATAGAAATAACTTTGGAACTATGATAAGAGAGGAGAGGACATACTGCAAATAGAGTTAAGATGTATGCCCCAGCCATTGCCCCCATGCACATCACTGCACCAAGCCTGAACAAGGTGTTATGTATGCAATCATTAGGTAATTTACAAACATGGTATATCATTCTGTAAATTTTTCCAAAAACAGAACACAAGCCAGGCCAAAATGTTCAACAACACAAAAATGTCTCCCCCTATCTTCATTCGTCAAATAAAAACAGTAACTGAGAAACTTTACACCGAATGAAAATTTTGTATAATAGACATACTGTAGTATTTTGAGTACCTGAAGTAGTTAAGAATCTCAAGGAGTTGATCAGCTAGATCATCAACCGAGGGCACAGGATCATCAGGACATATTGCAGCAGCTCCCAACTGCAAGAACTCTTGTAGAAGTCCCAAAAGAGAATATTACAGTGAGCAATAGCATTCAGTAACTAAATTGAATTGCAAAAATGCATACAATTTACGCAATTCACAGACCTCATGCCCAGGAGGACTGATATGGTAAACGCAAAAATTGTGGAGCAGCAAAGAAGCTGCTTCGGGACAAAAGAACAATCCTTGGAAACAAGACATATCTGCTCAAGTTTTACATACTTGTTTTTATTAGATCTCAGATAGAAGCCAACATACAAGACAAAATAAATACAACCAACATAAAGAAACAGACAAATGGAGAAATCTTCAAACATGTAACCATCACTTACGATTTAGAGCTAAATCTGGATATGTGAGCAGTGCTGGCTTGTCTTGGTCTCCATACACAATTACTGAAACAGGACCATGGCAAGTCCGTACAATATGTTCCTAAAAAAAAGGTTACATCTAGCGCATTAGAAAAACTTAGATAAAATTAGAGAAATGAGGCATGTAAATTAACAGCAGACTCTTAATTTCCAAGGTCGTAAGGTGTTTGTAAATGTAAATGTACCATGTCTTTTTCTAAAAAGGGAAGTTCATTAGGTTAAGTATGAGGAACCAATTGTTTTGTGTGAAGACCCATCAAGTAAAAGGGAGATCACAGTTTTTATGGAATAAATTTTATTCCCATAAAGAGCTTGTCATGTGCACTGACCCCTTTCTAAGCTTGCCGAATATATATTCTAAGCCTGCCGAATATATATTCTAAGCCAAGATCAAAAAGGTTAGAATTTTCCAGTTTCTCATTATTGGACACTTAAAACAAACAATGACTAGTTAAAGTAGAGCCTGGATTTTAGTAAAAGTTAATCAACGTAGACACATAATCTAATCAACTAATGATTGCAACTGCTAACCAAAAACAAAAGAATAAAACGGGAAAGTAAAAGCTACGTTGTGTTCATAAAAGGAAATGACAGGTGTTAGAAGGAAAAAAAGAGAACACGAACGGAAACATTTATCAATATGGTAGCAAGAAAGCGGAAAATCACAAGAAAGCGAAGGTGTCAACTACTCTATTATCAACAACACTCTAAAACGAGTTGAACTTGAAAACCAAAACGAAATAATACATAACATTGACGAGTTAATTCCTTTTCCTAACAGTGTGTTGAGAAAACCAATTCCAGGTTTTGGAGTTGGAGTTGGAGTTGGAGTTGGAATTGGAATTGGAATTGGAGGGCAAAAACTTGCAAGCTTTTAATTGTTTGATAAGCTATTTTTTTGGCTCGAATTTCATTTCCAAACCTTGTAAATGAAACTCCTAAACGTACAGGAAGTTTATGCAGTCCAAACAATTAACACACACAATTTGACCAAAATATGATTCTAGTAAGACTAATTAAATAGAAATTGAAGGAATATCATCTTCAAACTAGATTTAGTAAAATAGGCAATAAAAAAAGGTCAAAATGCAAAAGAGTCACGAGATCTAAAATTACAAAGCTCTTAAACTTTCGAAATCCTAAAGCAATTCAAAAATTAAACAGAAAACACCAAAAAAAAGCTAGGCATTTTTGTAATCAAAAGCACTTGCAAATGTAGTTATTGAGATAGCTAGTACTTTATTTAATTAACTGAGTCCTCGTCAAAGGTACTTGTATCTCTAACAAGTACCGCATCCTTTAAAACTTTTGTTTGAAAATGTAAATCCACATATGAGGAAACATTGAACAACTACAGTACCCTTTGATTATTATTATTATTATAATGTGTGTGAGGTATTATGAAATTAATCAAATCAAACCTTTCCGCCGAGATAGATATGCTCCATATTAACAGAAACAGACTCCATTATTGATTCTGCTGCCATGGCCGGTCGGCTCTCTGTGTATGAAAGCCACCGAACGCCTCTCTGTTTCTCTCTCTCTCTCTCTCTCAAACAACTTCTTCTTCTTCTTCTACTTCTATATCTATACTAAAAAATAAAAAGGCTCTCAGCTTCTTCGATATAGCTAAAATAAGAGGGGGATTGATTGATTCTTTTTCTTCTTCTATTTCTGTATCTATCTATCTATCTTCTATGTTAATAGTTAAAGAATTGAAATAGGAAAAATTACTTGCGGTTTAAACTCCACCGACGCTATTCTCTCTCTCTCTCTCTCTCTCTCTCTAGAATTAGAATAATAAACAAACGCGCGTTGCGCCGCTCTTTTCTACTCGCACAGATATTATCTATTAACCAACCGTCACTGACTACGCTGGTCAATTTTTAATCGTGGTTGACCGACAGCTTGGCACTGCCCCTGCCACCTCATCTTCCGCACTTTTTACCTCCTTTTTATTATTATTATTAAAAAAAAAACTCCGCTAATTCTTTTTATTTTTGATTTTACCCGGCGCTCGCAATGTATGTGTAATTTATTTATATTTAATTTGAATTAAATACAATTAGCGAGCAATTTAGTTGTTGAAATCTAAAGCACATAAACTTTAGTTACGGCGATGGAATAAATACATGGTACACAGTATCCATCACTTTTGAATTTTTTTTTATTTTTTTTTTTGGATGCACAAAAAAAATATACAAGATACTTACGGAAGTGGGGTCACTTTAAAAGAAATAAATTATTGAGTAAGATTTTGTTGACCATACTCTGAACAGAATTAGGACCACCTTTATATTTAATTGGTAAATATAATAAAATAGCTATGACGAGTCTCACAACTTTTATTACATTCACTAATCAAATATAAGGATCGTTAATACCATATAGGAACAATTTCCTTCCTCCTTATGAGTGGTTATGAGAATTTCATGTTCATTTGACAGGCTTATTTTTTTGTTTCGATTTTTATTTCTTCTCTAAAAGGCTTCTCTTCCTCCTTTCTTTCTAGAGCTTCGTCTATCTTATGGGTGAATCGTCCAGAAGTATTGAAGATTTATGCGCTCATCTTGATCTTGGCCCTCATGACAGTGTAGGCCTTGATTTGAATGATTTTCTAGACGAAGAGGTACCGAATCAGGGACCAAAATAGTGTATTGTAGGAAGATTTCTAACAAAACGAACTATCAATTTCAAAGCCATTCAGGAAATCATGCTGTCGGTTTGGAGCCCGGTTATGAAGGTGTGGATGAAGGAGTTGGAGTCAAACCCGTTTTTGATTCAATTCGAGCACGAAATGGATTATAATAAAGTGGTTAATGGTGGACCGTGGACTTTCGATCAACATCTCTTTGTGTTTGAGCCCATCCAGGAAGACTCAAATCCGCAATCAGTGGTGTTGAATTATGTGGATTTTTGGGTCCAAGTATACGGTCTCTCTACAGGTTTCATATCGGAACACATCGTTATGGCCATCGAAAATTTCATTGGTCAGTTTGCCTACTCTGATCCCAAGAATTTTGATGGTTTATGAAAATCCTATTTACGTATTAGAGTTCGTATGGATATCTCTAAATCATTGAAGAAGAACATGAAGATTAAAAAGCGTAACCAAGAGGAAATATGGGTGAATTTCAAATATGAGCGCCTCCCCAACTTTTGTTACTTTTGCGGTATCATTGGTCATGCAGAGAAATCTTGTATCAAGTTGTATCAGTATCCAGATAAAAATGCGCCATGTCTTTTTGGTACCTTTCTCCGAGCACCGGTGGGTCGTAATCAATTCAAGCCTAATAGTCAGTGGAAGATTAGCACAAGTTATGGGGGCTGATCGGAGGCAAGCAATCGGACCGCTTCAGAACCGGTTGTTGGTGGCAACTATGGTGATAAGGGTACATAAGTAAATTCGAGGAAGGCATCCGGTTTCAAAAAAAGATTCGGTTACTAATGATTGCGTCAAGTCAGGAAGTTCTCCGCAAATCAGGCTAATTTAAAAGATTCCTCGATTGCTTATTTTTCTCATAATAATCCTTTATTTAATGGGGATAGTAACTTAAATGGTGGGGTCTACGATGGTACTGGGGGCACAACTGAAAGAAGTGCCACAGTAAGTGGCAACAATTTTGGAATAGTGCTGCATGATCAACAAGTCAATGGTAAAAGACATTTAAAGGATATGGGCTTAGATAATGGACCAGGGACAATTGTAATTGCAGACAAGAAAAAAAGAAGGCTCAATATTGGGCCGGAAGTTGGATTAGGTCAGATAGAGAAGGAAGTAAATGGTTCAAATACTCTTGATAGGCAGAGTTCAAAAAACTCTGTGGATGCAGGCCTCGGTGTCGGGGTTCGCCGAGCATTATGACGACCTTTAGCTGGAACTGTCGAGGACTGGGCAATCCAAAGACGTTTCGTGAGTTGTTAGACATTGTGTCCAAGAAAAGGCCCGATTTTATATTCTTAATTGAAGTTAGAACCAGTAGACATAAGGTGGAGCGAGTACAACATAAACTTTAGTTCGATGGAATGTGCTATGTTCAAGGAGTTAATACTGGGGGTGGTTTAGCTTTCATGTGGCGTATTAAAGACACGGTCAAACTTATTGATATTTCTCGCAATTTTATTGACATTATTATTTCTTCCTCGGACTTTCCTAAATGGCGTTTTACGGGTTTTTATGGGTATTCGGAGCGAAGTAAAAGGCCTGAATCGTGGAACTTAATTTGTTATCTAGCTAATAAATCGAGTCTCCCATGGTGCTGCATGGGGAGATTTTAATGATCTGCTTTCTTCATCAGAAAAATATGGCCGAATCCCCCATCCAATGTATTTAATTAATGGTTTTCGAAGCGCAGTGGACGATTGCAATTTGGTGGATTTAGGGATGCAGGGTCATTTTTTTACGTGGGAAAAAGGCCGGGGTAAACCGAGTTTTACTGAGGAGCGCTTAGATAAAGTTCTTGTTACTAATCGTTGGCAATATATTTTTTCATCAGCTGACGTTCTAAATATTCCCGTGGAATCCTCGGACCACTCTGCTCTCTTTCTGCACTATCCCTCAAGCCTGGAACAAAGGATTCACAATTTCATATTCGAAAATTCTTGGTGCTTGGAACCTAATTGCAGTGAAATCGTTAAAAATAGTTGGGGGTCGGATTCAAGTACAGATTTTAGGGCTCGTCTTAAAAGTTGTAGCTCAGCGTTACAGTCGTGGGGAGATGCTCTTAGGAGGCGATTTAGGTCGGATATTTTAGAGTGTAAGTCCTGTATAAATCGTCTCTTAGTTCGACGAGATGTGAACTCTGAGCAGCAAGTTATCGTTGAGAAACAGAACCTTAATAAATTGCTTAGACAACAAGCCGAGTATTGGAAACAGCATAGCAAAATATTTTGGTTAAAGACGGGTGATACGAATGCCAAAACTTTCCATTCTTATGCCTCTTCGAGAAAAAGAAAGAATTATATTAAGTCTCTGGTCGACGAAGCAGGTAACAGGAGGTTTTGGGGGTCTGGTCTGGCTGAACTTATTATAGATTATTTTTGGGAATTTATTTCATTCACGAGGTAGCGATTCCGAGGCCGTGATGATTACTTTGAAGTCAAGTATAACATCTGAGCAAAATGTCAGCTTATGTCGCTCGTTTACAGCAATGGAGGTGGTTGCGGCCGTTAATTCCATGCACCCGGACAAGAGCCCCGGTCCTGATGGATTCAACCCTTGTTTTTACTAAAAATTTTGGTCTGTAATAGGTACGGATGTGATTAGTTTTTGCCTTCAATGTTTGAATAATTGTGAGTTGCCTGATGATCTGAATGATACACTGGTAGTTCTTATTCCAAAAATTAAGAAGCCTGATAAAATTACAGACTTGCGTCTTATCTCGTTGTGTAACGTGGTTGTTAAAATCATGACGAAAGTGCTTGCAAATAGACTTAAATTGGTGTTGAATTCGGTTGTCTCAGAGTCACAGAGCGCTTTTATCCCTGGACGTTTAATTACCGATAATATTTTGATTGCCTTTGAAGTTAGTCAATTTATTCACCGTAAGTCGCAGGGCAAAGTGGGTATTTCTTCGCTCAAGATTGACATGTCTAAGGCATATGATATAATAGAATGGCAGTTTTTGGAGGACATGATGCGAGCTTTGGGTTTCGCAGATGCTTAGGTGAATTTGGTTATGTTGTTTGTGCGGACGGTTAAATATATATTTAGACACAATGGCAGGGAAGTTGGGACTATTACCCCTTTGCGGGGCCTTCGCCAAGGGGGCCAATTTCTCCATATTTATTCTTGTTATGCGCAGAGGGTCTATCATCGATTATCAATGACCGATGTCATACCGGGTTGATTCATGGGTGCAAGATTGCTATGTCAGCGCCAGTCATCTCTCACTTATTCTTCGCCGACGACAGCTTCCTATTCTTTCAGGCAACTAAGGAGGAATCTTTGGTAGTCAAAAAATGTTTAGCTCAATACGAAAAGGCGTCTGGCCAAATGGTCAGTTTTGCAAAATCATTAATCCTCTTCAGCCCTATTACTGACATTGAGACTCGAAGCGACATTTGCGGTGCTTTGGGGGTCCGAATGTGTGAGAACCAGGGAAAATACTTGGGGGCGCCTTATATCATTGGCCATAATAAGACGGAGGTTTTCAAGTATATCAAAGAGCGTGCTTGGAAGAGAATTAATGGATGGCGCTCTAAATTTCTGTCGAGAGCAGGTAAGGAGATTCTGTTAAAGACGGTCATCCAAGCTATACCCTCGTATGTGATGAGTGTCTTCCTCTTGCCTAAAGGCTTGTGTGACGACTTGCAGAAGATGATGAACAGCTTTTGGTGGGGTAAAAAGAAGGATGTGAGCTGTAGTATTCGGTGGTAGCAATGGGAGAAGTTATGCTATAAAAAGCGAGATGGAGGGCTTGGATTTCGTAATATTTATAACTTCAACTCAGCTACGTTAGCCAAGCAAGCGTGGCGTTTCATTGTTAATCCTAGCTCGCTTTGTAGTCGAATTTTTAAGGCAAAGTACTTCCCAAATTCTGATTTTTTTGAAGCAAAGTTGGGTCATAATCCTTCCTATACTTGGCGCAACATTGTGTCTACTAAGAATGTTATTCTTAACGGAGCGCGTAGACGGATAGGGAATGGAAAAGATACAAAGATTTGAGGTTCGCCTTGGTTATTAGATGATGCTCAGCCATGTGTCCAATCTCCTATGCCGAATGATGTTGAAGAAGTCACGGTTGATGCTCTGTTTGTCCCATGTCAGCTGAACTGGGATGTTGATTTGATAAAGTCTTTATTTAATATCAGAGATAGCAATGAAATCCTTGCTATTCCCCTTCCTAAATCTGATCGATGCGATAAATGGAGATGGGTTTGGAATGCTAAAGGCATGTATACAATTAAATCCGGCTATAATCTTTTGAGTTCTAGTTTGCAAAAGGTGATGGGTCATTCGATTACTGATTGGAGGTTTGTTTGAGGACTAAAAGTGCAGCCAAAAATTAGAAATTTTATATGGCGGGCGCTGAGTGATAATCTGCCCACCAAGAGTTCTTTGATTGCTCGTAATTTAGACGTGGATCCAATTTGTGGGTTCTGTAACGTAGCGGAGGAAACCAGCCTTCATACTCTTGTCCTCTGCCCAGTCGTGTTACAGGTGTGGTTTTCATGTGAACTCGGTTTACGGGTTCAAACTGCGGACTCGTTGGTCGAATGGTGGAATGCTATGAAAAGGGTTTGTAACAATAATAAAATGGAATATACAGCAGCCTTGCTATGGTATAATTGGCAAAACCGTAATGATTTGATTTGGGAAGGTCACTCAAAACCGACCAGCATAGTGATTAACCGAGTAGGTTTAGCGGTGGCGGACTGGCAGTCAGTTCGTGCAGCTCTGGCTATAGCTGATCGTAGTAATGCAGGAGGGCAGCGCAGCTGGGTCAAACCAGATTGTGGTTCTTTTAAATGTAACGTGGATGCTTCAATTTTTAGTGATCCGGTTGGTATGAGTTTTGGAGGTATCATCAGGCGATCGAATGGAGAATTCATAGCGGCTACTCAAGATGCATATCCCGGTAACTTTTCCCCTTTAATAGCAGAAGCGGTGGGGTTGAGAGAGGTTCTTAGTTGGATCAAAGAAAAGGGATTTGTTTCGATGTTCATGGAGTCCAACTCAAAGCTTCTTGAGGATGCTCTTCGGAGCGATGTAGACAACTCTACTTATTTTGGTACTTTGGTTGATGATTGTAAAGCTCTGATTAGAGTTATTCCTTGTTGTTCGATTCATTTTGTATTTAGATCAGCGAATCGCGTTGCCAATAGCTTAGCTAAGGAAGCGCATTCTATGTCTGGTCGTGCGGAGTGAGATTACTTGTGCCCCCTGTTTATTGAGGATGTTCTGTTGGCCGATTTGATCTAATGATATTGCTCGTTTTGATTGTCAAAAAAAATAAAAATATAAGGATCGTCAAAAGCCGCTTTAAAGAGGTCAACAAAATCGTATTCTAAATTATTCCTTTAATATATAAACTCTAAAAGAGACTTAAGTTTTCCCTTAATAACTTAGTAAATAAGTCAATCATTTGATGACAAGATGAAGCAACCGACGAAAATGGGTACTTGGACTCGCAACCACTATGCTACATATTAATTTTTTAAAATTAATTATATCTAAATTGCACAAGTATTACGTGTACAAAAAACTCTAGTTATATAATAATATAGATTATTATTTTTATGTGATTAAAATATGCATTAATTAAAGTTCATAACTTATCCAGTTCATTAGAGTGTGTTGTAACTTGAGAGTTCCAAAAGTAGAATGATTCGAGTTTACCATTCCCACCCCTTCTTATTTGAACATTAGGTCCTTACATATCATTTGTACAAAAAAAATGCAACAAATTTTATTTTGTTTTATATTCAAGACAACAATAAATAGTTTAGACTATCTCCAATGCAATAATGAATTGAAAAAAAATTGAGTGCCATGTAGGAAATATAAACATTGAATTGAAAAAATAATATAACGTAAACATGGAGAATCAAGGAATGGCAACGCGACGGTTTCGCTTAAACCATAACCGAACCGTATTTTTTTGTCCCGAACTGAAACCGCAACGGTTTATTTTCTAAAAACTGAAACCACCCAAAGTTAATTTGCAGTTAATCGAATCCGAACCAACCTGCCGTAAATAACCATTATTTTAAACTAAAAATAGATTTTAAACATTAAATCGGGATAAATGCAAATTGTTAATAAATATCCCCATATATATTTTATATAAAATAGATATTTTTATATTATATATATATATATATTCGGGGCGGTTTTAAGAAGATAAAAACCGAACCCGTAATGTTTTTTCTTTAAAACCCGAAACCGAACATGTTCTAAAAAAGCGCCCCAAAACCGCTCCAAACAGATCGAATCGGTTTGGTAACCCGGCAGGTTGGGTTTTTTGCCACCCCTAAGAGAATGACCACAAAGATGATGCGGCAAAAGAGGAGCACACATTGCGAGGGTGACCTTCTACATTTATGTTTCATTTGGTTCGCGAATTTGAACACTTAGGAAAGGAAAAACAAAAATTATTGAAACACTTTCCTAACAGAGGGGAAAGAAGGGGGTAAAGTCATTCATCTCAAAACTCATAGGATTGATTTTCTCTTGTGTTTTTCTAGTATTTATTACAAAAATTTTGGACAATAATACCCCTATCTAAATATTTTCCATGTTTTACTAAATACAAGAAAGGAAACTTGACATGAACTTTAGTTTTCCACCTCTATGAAAAAGATATGGGAATTGATTTCCCTTTCGTGAACTAAATGAGGCCTTAGAGATTTTCATAAACAATGTTTATGTGCCACGTTATCATTTTTATTTTAACATTTTTTTTAAACTTTTAAACTTTTAGTTTATAGTTCTATATATTTCAAATAAAAATTATATTGTTAAAAAATATTGACCAAGATCTATCAAACAAGATCCATATTTTTTATAATTTTCTAATGAAAATTTTGATAAATAATGTCAATAGTAATTTTATTAGCAACACTATTGGAGATAATTTTTTTAGAACTTGATCATAAATAAGATTTTTCATACCACACAGAAATTATGTATTTAGACATTTTTACATGGCAATATTTTAAATAAATCCAATTTATATATTACCGTTGGAGATGTTGTTATATTTATAGAAGATATTTGGCATCGCACTCTATGGTTTGCTCTGAATTTGTGTGAGCGACATATATTTTACGTTTTTGTTTTTACACCCATCGATAGTGTTTTTCATTCGTGATTAAATTATTATTAATTTTTTTGAAGGGAGAAGGGAAGAATAATTTTAATAAAAGATAAAATTGACCATTAACAACAGTTGAGTGTCATTACGAGGAACATACATTTAATTGTCCTTTAAAAATTAAATTATTATAAACTAAACAATGATTTAGTTAAAAGTAACAAAAACAATTAATTGAAAGAATCTTTTGGGTAGATTTTGTCTATTGAGAATGGATGATAATGTGATTAGATTCGGAGATACTATTGTCGCATTAATCTAGACTAGACTACTGTCAAAACAAGTATATATATTATGCCTTTATAGTAATACTACTTTGCAAGAAGCTATTTTTGATGCGGCAATAGATTGCCCATTAATTTTAATTATTGTCAAAATAATTATAATAATAAATACTTTGCATCATGTTCTTACATCAATATATTAATTCTTATGTTTCAAACTAAAATCTCATTTTAACTTTAGTTCTTTTAAAATAATGTTGATTAATTAATTATCAATAATTTAACTTTATTTTTATTATAAGATTCCATAAACTGAAAGGCTGGATTATTAAATTGAGACACCTTAAAAACAATGAAAATTTTAATTTGAAATTTTAATATAAAAATCTGAATTTAGAGCATGACAATTAGCACTCAATTAAATACTTTAATACATTAAAATGCATCACAAATGCACGTGAAGTGTCCTGCATAATTAATAGAAAAAAATTCGTATTAGATTTAATAATTGCACCCTAAATTTATTGAGCTTATTTAAATAACGATTAACACAACTTTTTATTCTAATAGATCAATTTATTAAAATAACAAGAAAACACAAATGATATTTGTTTATTTATTATTGTAATTCATTAATGAATCAAAATAGAAAATCATATTGATCAAGTCAATTAATCTAAACTTAACTTTATGGTTTGAGCATATCCCATATTGTCACAAAAGAATCGAGTATGATTTTTAAAAAGTGTCGATTAATATTGTACATTTCTAGTTTATTTTATGTTATTTGGTCTGAATCCATTTCTAGTTTTGTTGACTGAAAAGTGTTTGTCGACATGTAAGTACGTCCAACTCCATACATATATATATACATCAATACATGTCCCCTCCAGTTGGAGGTTCAGTGAGGTCCACGTGGCTCGCTCTTAAAACCTAGATGTTGCACATATACGGCAAAGAGCCGTACAAGTTAAACCAAACTAATTAATGCCAAAATTTCTACATTAATATATTCATATAAAAAATTAACATATTAATGTAATAATTATAATAAATTTTGATAAAATTATTTAACCAATACATAATGATCAAATTTGATACGTCAATTTTTCAATTAAATATTTATATTTACCTAGAAATATCGAATTAATGTTATGATCCAACACAGAAGTAGGTTTAAAGGAAAGAAATAATCGTCTTCAATCTCACTCTTGAATTAACAAGAAAAATGAGAAAATTTTCAAATAATTATTATATCACTTTTACCAACCTTATTGGCAAGTTAGCTTATCGGATGGGGCAGCAAGATGGCTAAATTTAGCAATTTAGCCATCCCAATGAAGATGGTCTAAAAGTGTATACTAAAGCCAGATATAGCGGCCGACCAAATTTTAGCTCACATAATCAATCAATTGTCGGGGCAGATTAGAGGCACTCTCACGACACATAATGTGTCGTTTGATGAAACATTTCGCATTTGGCCGATAAATGATGTGTCGTGCGACACATCATTCAAAATTCCCAAATTAACAAAAGGCCTGCCAGCCTTTGTCTATTGAAAGAAGAGAGCATTAAAGACAAAAACCAAGCACGAATAATTTTCTTCAATGGCCTGCTCTTTCAAATAATTGACAGCATGCATGGAAAAAAAATTAACAAAAAGCCTGCCACGATACATCACGTATCGTGGGAATCAATTTTGCTGCACGACATACGATTTGTCGTGGGGAGGAAAATGGGTTGCCCCGATACTTCATTGATCGTTCGACAATAATTTAGCTTCTTCCCGTACGTCTCTTGTTTATTAGATAGGCTAAATACACACTTTTAACTTACACTATTAACTTGTGCACTAAAGATGGTCTTATGATATGTTTTCAAAACATCAAATCAAATAAGTCAACAATTTCTCTCTCTCTCTCTCTCTTTTATTCTACCAATATATTATCTCTCACGCTTTTCTTTCTGATTAACTTCTTTTTAAAATTTAAAATACATTAACTTTAAATGCATAAATTAGAAATTATAAAAATTTTCATATTTAAAATATACTTATTGTTACCTATAAAATAAGATCCATTATGATTATAAAATTATGTGTAAAAGAAAAAATTCAAGAAAAGTTATTGTAACCCACTTTTCTCTCTTTAAATATATTTTATTCATATAACTTACATTCAAATCACTTTACACAATTTATTTATTTAGTATTTACATATTAATTTTTTTATATAAAAAAAATACAACACTTTTGTAAATCAATCTTACTACAAATGGTACCATATATTTATAATTAAAATTTTAAAATTTGTAATGCTATTATATGGTGAAGATTAGGGACGGCAAATGGCACAATTCCGTATTTAGTTTAAAAATATATATATGTTTAATCTTTTACAAATTTAAATAGTATTTTTTTTTAAGAAAAGTACATTACTTTTGTAAACCAGTGTTACTACCAATGGTACCATCTATTTGTAATTAAAATTTTAGAAATATATAATGTTATTATAACAATAATGAAATACATTAATTTTTTAAAATATTTATATTAGTGAATGATTAGGGATGACAAATTAATGATATGGCGGAACGGGTTTCAATTTAAGTATATTATAAACATGGGAAAATTCGAGTTTTTCAACTAACCACCTTAATCTGGTCAAGTCGAATATATATTTTAGCATACTGAGTTTAGCTTTAGCAACCTTCTCAGTCGCTTGATTGTTAGATCAATAGCCATCTCTATTCATGATAGCTCATTTATGTTGGTTTAGAAAAAGCCATGCTTATTATAGTGTGATTTGTTGGGTATATAATTTTCTTAATATATGTTTTGGGTAGCATGTTGTTTAAATATTATGTATTTTTGTTCAATCTCACTATTTTTTAACTATTTTTTTATGTTGTCATGCCGTTCGGCACGAGAAATACCTAGCAATACTATATAGTATAAGTATAGAAGTACACAAATAAAATAATAAAATAACATTAAGAAAAGGCATTAATTATTAAAGGCCACATTAAAGGAAGCTAATAAAGAAGTTTTATTGTGGGGCCCTTTTATATTTATCTAATAGAGGTAATTAGGTATAAGAGCTCATTCTAGTAATAATATAATTATAAATGACACTTAAAAATTAGCCATGTAAATTAAGGATGCTGTACAAAAAAGACACTAGTTAATACCCCTTTTTTATAATATCTCACGTCTCATTATGACACTAATAGCAACCAGAATGTGCTAAATGCATTTAGCACCACCTGGACAGCAACCAGAAGGTGCTAAATGCATTTATCAGCAACCATTTAGCACCACTTAGACAACAACCACCTGGACAGCAACCAGAAGGTGCTAAATGCATTTATCAGCAACCATTTAGCACCACTTAGACAACAACCAAAAGGTGCTAAATGCATTTAGCACAACAACCACTACACCAGTTGGGGTCTTGGGCGATATACCCTATTGGGTATGTCTCCTAAAACACATCTTAGGCGACATACATTTCATATGTCTCCTAAGAAAGTAACTTAGGCGACATACATTTGATGTGTCTCCTAAGTACTTACTTAGGCGACATATATAGTTTGTATGTCTCATAAGTAAGTTTCTTAGGAGACATATATTTAGTGTCTCCTAAGTACTTATCTTAGGCGACTTACATATAATATGTCTCATAAGAAAATTACTTAGGAGACATAAATAGTATCTACGTCGCCTAAATAAGTTTCTTAGGAGACATACTTTTAATGTGTCTCCTAAGTACTCATCTTAGGCGACATACGTATATTATGTCTCCTAAGAAACTTACTTAGGAGACATACAAAGAATCTATGTCGCCTAAGTATGTTTCTTAGGAGACATATTATATGTATGTCTCCTAAGATAAGTACTTAGGAGACATAGATGCTTTGTATGTCTCCTAAGTTCTGTATGACCGGTTGGTAAATGTGGTTTTTTATTTCGTGAATCGTGCGATTCCCTTGCCGATGACACTGTAGTTCACATGGACCCAAACTCTCCGACGATGCAGAAGAGTTTAACAATAATTTCTTAACTGACAATGAGGATCAGAGTGATGATGATAACTACAATTGATGTTGTGTTGTTATTATTTGTAATTCAATCAATCGGTTTCGCTATTGTTGTAAATGTTATTAATTAAGTGAAATGATTATTGTCAAATAGTTAATAATTTAATATAAATAAAATAAATAAAAATGGTTATTAATTTTAAAAACTGACTGAATGGTTGCGGTCATGGCAGTTGCATACTCCAACAGGTTCATCAACAACAAATAAACTCTGGGGCATAATTCCAATCTTTATACCCCATTCGAGTTGAATGACTAAATGGCTTCACACATTCTTGATCGTGCCATCATAACAAACAACATCTTGAATAGTGGCCATCATGTTCTTAAACAAAGGTTCCGGGTTCAGTCAATCCTCTAGTAAAACGGATCATCACTTCTCTACTACTAATTGAGTGGATCATCTCTTGGTACGTGTCCAGCCTATGAAATAGACAGCTCCTCACAAAACCGAATTCCTTAGTGAAGTAGGTACTGCTAAAATGATACTTCCTGTAGAAAAAAAAATCATTTCTACAACATATGTGCTTGAATAGAGTTTCCCTTTATCTGACATTTGAACACCCAATAACCCTATTTGCTGAACCACCTTATCAATGGCCGAGTCGATCTTAGAATCGATTAGATCAGTCATCAAAGACGACTTCAAAATGAAATTTATGGTGGGCATTTTAACAAGTTTTAGGTGATTCTCTAGCTGCAACTCCACCAACTCATTGTAGGAGGACCTTATGTGATGCAACAGGGGGAAAACATCTTGAAAACTCATCTGAATATTCTCTTAGAGTTCCTTGGAAATAAAAAAATCTTCCAAACCAACATTAAAACCTTTAAAATATAAATTCTCCATAAGCATCGGTTGTACATAATTGATGAAGCTCAGAACCTCATTGGGCCCATTCCCAAAGAAAATAGAAGTAACTATGTCACTGATAATTAACGGTATTACATCTCGATTAAAATTGATTATAATTGACCATAATTTCTACCCCGACCGAAAACGAAAACACCCCTAGTCCACTCTCCTCCCACACACCTTCACTATCTCCCTCCGGTGTCCACCCCGACCATATTGTGAAAGTTTCAGCGATTATTATTTAGTTAGTGCTTTTACTTGGAAAAGTTCGTGGAGATTGTTCTTGAGATAACAATATTCATGTTCGAGCACCTCCAAAGTCCTCAAGCACCTGTAACGAAAAATGTAGGATTTTAATATTGTAATTATATATGTGCCACGTCAATAATACACGCTTAATTTGTATTCTCTTATCTTAGAAACTAAGTGACAACTGAGCAGAAGTACATGTTTTGTGCAAGTGGTGATTAAGAAGTACGTGCCACCTCATTAGCTAAAAACGTGTGCAACATCTCCCCCTTGACCCCTTTACGTAGGCTTTGTTTGCATACATGTAAATTGACCCGGATACATCGGTTTTCATACACACACATGATTGCCTGATCATTTGTACGTGTGCTTGCCTACACACACAGAGTAAAACTATAAATGAGAAAATGATCCAGCTTCTTGCTGTGCTGTGCTGTGCTGTGCTGCCACCTTCCATCTAGTAATTTCTTCTTGACAAGGCACTTCTCATCTTACATGAAAAGGGGGCGAAAATGTCTTTGGCCAGAAAGTCCGAGAAGAAGAAGGACCACTCTGCTGGGAAGGTTCCGTTCGCTCACTTGGCGAAGAAATAGAGGATCAATGGCAAAGTAGCCCCCCACTTAGAGGCCTATATGGTCGTTTATTCGGCCACCTACCCCGACGGAACGGTAAAAACTTTTACACTTTACTTTTTGCTATTATTTAGTTACGCTTACTTTATCTATTAAATTCACCAAGAAAGAATAGTTCCTATATGATATTTGCATGTTTAGCCTTATTGGATATAGAAAGCAGCTTATATAATTAACAAGCAAGAACATTCTGATGTTTCATTAATAAGCATATGAGAAAACTCTTATAAAACCTCCTCCATTTGGCTTGGTTTTAAACCAGCCCTGCAAGTTATTAGACAGCAGGCTAGATGGATTGTTGGAAATGGCAAATGCATTGGCTCTATAACCATTTCTGTCCCTCAAAATCTCCATAATCTTTGGAGATTTATTTGCACAGCCAGCCTTAGTTCCCAAATCAGTAATCTTTGGATCACTGGTAGCCTTAGTTCCCAAATCAGTAATCTACGTCTTTTTTAAGCTGTTTATAATTAATAGAATCCGGAACCAGTCTGGATTTCCAAATTTTGAGAAACTGATTTTAACAAATTTGAACATTTGGCTACTGTACTGGCAACTTCAAATGAAAGGATAGATACTTTCCCCCACTTTGATGCCATATATATTAGATTAGATAGATAGATAGATAGATATATAGATACATAGATAGATACATAGATAGAGAAAAAATGGATTTAGAATAAACCCTAGAAAGGTTCTGGAAGAACATAATCAGGGAAGATAGTGATGAATTGAAATGAAATGAAATGATACAGAAAAAATATTGTTGTTGGTTTGACATGGAAGGCAGTAAGCACCCACCTGGAAATTACAAAAAATTATATATGAGAGATAACATCCTACTTTTAAGATAGTTATAATACTAAATTTATGAAATTTCAATTTTATCCATGTCACAATTATTTAGGTTAAAAAATGAAAAACGTCATGTGAATTGAATACATATTCATTGAACCAGCATCATATTTATGGGTTGTACAATTCATAAATACGCTTACATCAAGCACCCAAATAACCTCCAAGTTTTAGTAAGTTTGACTTTTTTGTCCCATCTTAAATAAACTCCACTGCTATAAAATTTGGTGAAAAGATATAATCCACTGCTCACTGCCAGAATAATTTTTTCTATCATTTAATTCAGTTGACTGCCTACATGTTTTGGCTTATTGTTAATTCAGTTGCTGCCTGTTTTTTGGTGTCTAGGCTTTAATTGGAGATGGCCTCCTTGTATCTCCCCCCTCTTTTTTCTTATTTATATATGTCTCTCTTGCGCAATTAATTTTACTTTTAACTTGTTATTTGTAGGCGAAGGTGAGAGCTGCCACCGATGAGGCTGTGGCAAAAATAATGGCTGACCGGCCCGCCACCGAAGAAGGATCCGAGGCTTCGATCCTGCTCCCTCTTGATGAAGAGATCCGTATCATCGAGAGTGAGATCGGTTCTTCAAGAGGGACTAGGATCCGAGGCTTCGGGAGCTCTGTTGTCAAGGAGCCGAAGAAGAGAGGTCCCGGGGAGCCGGTGCAGATAAACCTTAAGATGGCGGAACAGATCGCCCAGCAAGATGCAAGGATCGCGGAGCAAGATGCAAGGATCGCGGAGCAAGATGCGCGACATCAAGCAGAACTTGAGGCGATGGAAGAACGGGTACGAGATCTAATATCTTCGATGATGGCGAATCTTCCTACGGGTGGTGGTAGACCATGAGAGGTTTAATGATAGACTAGTTTATTTATAGACTATTTTGCATATGTGTATATATATATATATATATATATATATAGACTTTGTAAATTTCAACTTTAGCTTGTAATTAGACTTCGTACATTTCAACTTTTGCTTATAATTAGACTTTGTACATTTTAATTCTGGCTTGTTTTTGTGTGTGAATGATTGAATACAGGTTAATTGTAGAAATTTTTTTGTGTGAATGAATTGAATACAGGTTAATTTGTAGAAATTTTTTTGTGTGGTTGAATTGTGTATGAATGAATTAGTATCAAATTTATAATGCATGTTGATTTGTAAAAAAAGGTGTAGGTGTGGCTGCACATTAATACATTCTGTTACAAAACAGGGGTGGAAGTTCTTAGGAGACATACAAATAAACGTATGTCGCCTAAGTGGTGGACCAAAACACACTTAGGCGACATACTTGAATTTATATGTCTCTTAAGATTAACACTTAGACGACATAAGAATCATAGTATGTCGCTTAATCTATCACTTAGGAGACATAAGATATTAGAGTATGTCGCTTAATCAGTCACTTATGAGACATATGATATTCGAGTATGTCGCTTAAGTTATTAACTTAAGAGACATACCAAGAAGAGTATGTCGCTTAAGATTTAATTTGGGAGACATAAGAAAATTAATATGTCTCCTAAGTTATTACACTTAAGCGACATACCCATCTTAGTATGTCGCCTAAGATTAAACTTAGGTGACATATCCAACTTAGTATGTCGCCTAAGTGATTAAACTTAGGCGACATATCGAACTTAGTATGTCGCCTAAGTTTCCAGATCTTACGCGACGTTGGTATTATTAATATGTCGCCTTATGTCTTAGGCGACACCTCTTAAGAGACACCACTTAAGCGACATACCTTATGTCGCCTAAGGCTTAGGCGACATACGTCACGTCTTAGGAGACATAATTTCTATGTCTCCTAATTGTCTGTTTCAGGTAGTGAACCAGAAGGTGCTAAATTTGGACAACAACCAGAAGGTGCTAAAATGATTTTAGCACCATTACAAAACAGAGAACAACAAAATTGATGAGATCAACATCCACTAAATTTATTATATGTATATATATATGGATCGACGTAGGGTTCGTAAGAAAAAAGAGTTACGATCATATTTTTTTTTCAAATCACGCTGGGCTGTCGAAATTGGTCGATTTCAATAGCAAAACAACCTTTGATCGTCTTGATTTTTTGCCCAATTATAATAACTTTGTATTCCGAACAACATATCCAAAAATCAGTCAAATCCAACGATTCGATCAAAAGTTATATATGTTTTACGATTGCACATCTAGGAAAAAGAAGAAAAAGAAGATGAGAATGGCGTTCTTCTTGGCGATACGATTGGAGAGTCAGGTGGTGGTGAAAGAGGTGAGATTATTGGTGAGACAACTTCTCATCGTCGGCCTCGTTCTTTCCTCTCTTGCGATTATTTTCTCCCTTTCCCTTATTCTCTGTTTTCTCTCTGTAAACATATATGTGTATGTAAGAGAGAGAATAATATGTCTTTTGTATAATTAGAATAAATGATATAGCAGGGTATTTTTGTCTATCAACATTTATCATTTTCCTTAAAATAAATTAATATTATAAAAAATGTCCTTATTGTAAAACAAAATTATAAAATTAGTACTACTTCCTTTTATTAAAAATGAGTCCATCATTAGAGTTATAAAACATTACGGAGCGAAACCTTATAACCCATTATCTCAATAAGGACACAAATAAAATAATAACACAGGCCCAAATAAATCGGTCACGTCGGGGCCTAGGTGGCGGCTTGGATCGCCTATCCCGAGGGCCAGCCCTGCTCTTAACACATGTATCTACTTTTTTGGATAGATCTTAAGGATACAAAGATCTGGCTTTACTTGGTATGGAATTTATTTTATTATGTTATTTTTAATTTTTCATTAGTTTGTGTTACGGTCTTGATGAAGATTTCTTTTGGAAGGGCTTTAATTTTTATCACTATTATATGTTTCGGAATGTGTCTTTTGAATTTTTATCTTTGACGTCTTTTTACGATCTTTGTAAACTTGCTGACTAACAAATTTTCATTCTCTTTGTAATGTTTTAATTTTGTTATTAATGATAATATTGCATTCTTGCTTCTTTTTTTTTTATTTTTAAATCTACTCGTTTTCCGTGGGTGTGAATTCAACTGCTGAATGCAAGGAATGGTGAAATTGATTTACTTATTTCTACGTGAAAATGCAATAACCATGCAAGAAGTTAGGTGGAAATGTAAGGAACGAGATGTTCCTGCAATAACCACGCAAGAAGTTTGTATCATTTAAATTTTTTAATAGCAGATTTTATACCGACATTTTTTCTTTTTATAAAAAGTTTGCTAACAATCACTACACCAGATTTCGCTAACTGCCACGCGAATTTGGCACGGTTTTAAGCCGTTCCAGATTTTGTTCGACTCGAAACGATTTAGGTATGGTTATGAACCGTGTCTATTTTGGCACCTCTAATAACCGTTCCAATTACGTACCAATATTTATTTCCTTTCCCTCCCCTTTGACCAAGTTTCCCGCCCCAATTGAAAAGCAAATTTTTAAGGCATTTCGAAAATCCCGCTTATAATTTCATGAACTTCCGAAAAAATTAAAATTTAGTTTAACTTTATCTTAAAAAATAAATAGAATGAAATAATATTAATTTTTCACTTTTCCTAAAATATATGTAGAATAAGAATGAAAATTATAACTAAATAATTGTATTTCATTTTTTCCTTGAAGTAAGGCCACTTTGAGTCTTTTAAAATTTTATATTTTAATATATATTATTTATTATTATTTTTATTTTTATTTGGAAACTCACCTACTTTCTCTTAATTAATATTCAATAACTTAATGATTCTTATATTAAATATGTTTTCAAATAATAAAGTTTGTGAAGATAAATTATGTCTAAATACACCCATATCTCATTTTTTCTCGAAATAATACTATTTTGACTTTTTAAAAATTTATATTTTATTATATTTTAAAATTAATTAATTTCATTTTATAAAACCTACATATTGTATAGTTAAACTTTCTTATAATTAATATTCAATAACTTAATGATTCTTACATTAAATATTTTTTTACGGAACAAAGTTTGTGAGTAAATTTTTTTCTATTAGTACTTTTATTTGTAAATCCTTTTGTTTAATTGTTAAAATATGAAAAAATAAAAAAAATCTTTATAATTTAGTTATTTTATAATCCTTAAGTATTATACTAAAATTATATTTAAAACTAGTCGTACTAAAATTAAATAGATGGTATGCATCTTAAGTAAACATATAGTTTTTTCGTAATTAAGAAATTAACAATTGCTCAAAACACTATAATGCATTTTATCTAAAAGTAAGATTTCACGGATTAGTTTAATAAAGCATTATTGTTGTACTTATGGCTTGTTTTGCTGCCTCTTGTCAAATTATAAAGTATATAGTTTATAATTTCCACATTTAATTGTGTTTGGTTGTGAAAATTGAATATGATAATTTAATTTCATTCATCTAAATTTATATGATTGATTTCAAATAAAAAACTATAGATTACACAATTATAGAACTTCGGAATTCCCCCCTCCCCCAACCTTTTATTTGTAAATTAACTAGTATTTATATTTAACATTGGTGTCTCTAGACAAAATTAACAAAGAATTTTAGATCTGGGGTTTGAACCACACGAGGGGAAGGGGAAGGGATAGGGGTGTCGTGGTTATATAACTTAAAATCTGGCCGTATTAGCTTATTGGATTTTAAAATCATTGCATTCTTAAAAAAAATATAAAACCTCTTTATAGTTATATTCTATAAAACCTTGATTTAGTTATAAAAAAAGAGTCGGTTTTAACACATTTATGTGGTCAAACACTTCACTTACCCAAATTGGAGATAAAGTCATTTTCTCATTTGTTACTGTTTAGAGCAGTCACAACCTTGTCGTTTGTATAAATATTTATTAGTTTTTTCTTACATCAAAATATTTTAATATCGTGTTATTATACTATAAAATATTATTATAATTAAAATAATTATAAATTACTATCAAATTAGTAATATTATCTTTATTAAGGTATTCTATTTTATAAAGAATTATAATATTTATAAAATAATATATAGTAATCTATTATTAATATGTATATTACATTGAGATCAATCAAACCAAACATATTTTTATAATTAGTCTTCAAATATCATAACTAGCCTATAGTATTTAAACTCGGAAGACTCAGATAAGTAAACAAACGAATCCTAAATATTTTTTCAAGAACCATTGTTCATTATAAATATAATTTTTTTAATTTATAATTATCATTTTTAAAATAGTTGTTTTACGATACTAGTTATTATATTTGATCTAAATTTAAAACTAGTTATATTATACAATAACTTTTTGACTTACAACACTAAAATTTGGTGTTTCCTATTTTACCCTTGTGTATTTTTATTAAAACTTGATTGACTTGTACACATGACCACTATTTGTGAATTTTGTGTGTATGTTTGGTGTTTGGGGGGGGGGGGGGGTAGATTTAATCCTCTTTCCTATAATTACTATAGTAATAATGAAAATCTTCCCACCTTGGATGAGATTTCTTGAGTTCGGTTGGATGTCTTACCAATTAGGGTAGAATAATTTAATTGCGTAATAACATAAAAGTAGATATAATATTCTGACTTAAATACTAGAAGAATGATAGATACCAAATAATGATGATTATAGACGAATGACAAAGTGTTTTTGTCGATCCCGCCATATCCCGCATTAAATTTTTTAAAAATAATGGTCCACCACCACCACCAGTGGTATGTCCATCATCATTGGCCCTAGCCCACAGTTCTGATGACCGATTTATCCACTCCTCTCCTCTAGCCCACAGTACCACCTCCGATCCTCCTCCACCACCACCACTGGTCCTCCACCACCGGTCCTAGTTTTATTGCTTTTGCGCCACCAAGGCACCACATCTTACTATCTAAATATCCAAATTTTATTTTTCTTGAAATAACGTCAATTTGACTCTTTTAAAATATAATTTTGAAAAAATATATTTTTATTATATAGTATTTATATTTTAAAATTTGTTAATTATAATTTGAAAACCTAATAATTGTATTGTTAAATTTTGTAATAATTAATATTCAATAACTTAATGACGTTAACATTGAATATTTTTGCAAGGAACAAAGTTTGTAATAATTATTATTTTAATTTACAATTATAATATTTTTATAATACTAATTTTATATTAAAGTAGTATTAAATTAAGCATACAGTTCTTTCATGATTGAGGAAATTAAGCATACAGTGTCCCACCTATTTTTTCTCTTTTTCTTTTCCCTTTCAATTGGTTTCCCTCGTTTCCTGCAAAAAAATCGAAATCTAACCGAACCTAAAATACGTCTAAATCTAAATCTAAATATCTAATATTCTAACCTAACCCAAATCTCAAATCCATCTCACACAGGCCACAGCTCACACTCTCTTCTTTCTCTCTCGCCGCCCCCTGTTTTCTCTTCTTTCTCGCCGTTCTCTACTTCTCCCCTCTCCTCACTCTTCAGTCCTCAGTCATCGCCGCTGTTCTCCCCTCTCCTCACTCCCGCTCAAACGAACATCAATCGCCACCGTTCCCCCTCTCCCCTCGATCTGGCCTCTCCTCTCTCCTGCTCCTCCTTCCCACTCGGAACCCCTACTCCCTCCCGCCCAGAACCCTTCCCTCATCTCCATCGCCAATCACCGCAATCACCTCTTATCCACCTCGAAACCCTAGTCCCCTCCACCGTTCAGCACCGTCACTCACCACCATCGCCACTGTCGCTCAGCACTATCACCACCGCCCTCGCTCACCACCACCACCATCGTTGGTCACTGCTAAGGCTCTACCTCCAAATCCCTAACCCTAAGAGGCGAAATCCACTTACAAGTAATGCCCCTTTCTCTCTCTCTCAATATATATATATATATATATCATTAGTTTAAAATTAAGAGTATTTGTTATTAGGGTTTAATTTCAGGAGTAATTAATGGAACAATTATCACCGTTTGTTCAAATATCATGTTTAGCTAGTTGAAATTGTCCAATTTAATTGTCTTTTTCTACCATTTTTAAAGTAATTTTTCATCATTATTCACGAGTAATTTTTCTTGAATAGCGCGACAGTGAAATAGGGCCCTTAATTATTCACAATAAAACTATCCAAGTCAAGAGGGTACTGGTGATGTACGTTCCAGTAAATGATGTGGTTATATCTTATAACTTGAACGGAAAATTGAAGAAACTGTGTCATTTGTGGCTTAGTTGTTGGGAGATGGACAAGTTGAAGAAGACAAATAATTGGTTAATGGTTCATCAGATTGCATATTAAGTTATGGTTACGGTAATCTACTACATAATATATATACTCCTTAGACTAGTTAGATTGGTATTCAAATGGCATGTATATATAGATATATATGACCTGGGTTTTAGTTTATTTTTTTAATTCTTGCTTCCCTTTTTTCGTTTGTGAGACAATAAATATATTTTTTTGTTTCTTTGAACTAATATTAACAAACTTTACTTCTTATGCAGAATAAACTTTGCTTCTGTTATAAAAAATTCTCTTAGGATGGTGGTGCAAACTTGGTCTAACCTAGGCCACACTGACAGGTTAATTTTAGGTAAAGTTCTGTTAAACTGGATCAACGGTTGATGTAAAGCTGCTTATTCTTTACTTTTACTTATTTTTTCAATATCTGCTGCTAAATTGGAATATAGGAAACAAAAGGTGATGAGTAGTTAAGATACATTAGAACTCGCTTTTGCATTGTTCTGAGAAGTAGCATTGTTGTCATATTATTTATTTTCCTTTTATTTTTATGTATTTGTCTGTAAAGAGTGAGAGTAAGTGAGAAAGAAAGAAACATAAAGTATTTTCCTTTAGCAAATCATTTATAGTTAAGTAAAATACAAGCATTCCGGCTGGGTTACTCCCGGACACTAGTCGGATGGCTGAGTGTGGGCTAAAGACCTCATTTTTGTTTGGAACCCAAATAGAAACTTTCAAACTGTATGTTATCGATCAAATTTGTTAGAATTAATTTATCTGTTTATCTTTCACTACTTCATATATCCTACAAATCTACAATATAGTGTTTTAAGTCCAAATCAAGAGAGTTTAGTAAAAACTATCCATGTGGTAATATAATAGTTATATTCACAATAAAACTCAAAACAGAATCCAAATTACATTTAAGCCAACTAGCTATCACCAACCAGAGCAACACTTTTTTCCTCACTCAAATTACATTAATATTTTTCAGGCACTAGGTGCATTCTTTCTTCTTGTAAATCAGATTTACCCTTTCTTTGTATGTGAGAATCTTCAGTTCAAAGTGTCTAATCCCTCTACATACCTGATCAATAATGAGAGTAATATTATCTAAATATTGTTTTCTTTTACAGGCGCGCAAGTTTATTAAACAGTGCAGAAGCTGTGACAAGTGTGTTGACGGATTTGACCATCATTGCCGAGTAAGTTCAATCTTAATTTATGAGAAGTGTCTTGCATTGAGAGGTCACGGGCTGTCTATTTTTTATTATGTTGTTATTACATGAAAATGAGGTCAATCTTGCTTTGAAAGATCCAAGGTTGGTCATTGAAGTAATGAGTAAAGTTGTAATTGGATTTTTGATTGATTAGCATATCCTTGTGTTCAAAATAGTTGGTCTCTTTCCGGTAACATGTTTCCTAAACGGCTAATGTTAGTCTGTGTTTAGTTTTGTGTTGCAGTGGTTGAATAATTGCGTAGGGAGGAAAAATTATCTCACATTTGTGTGCCTAATGGCAGTGAGCCTTGTTTGGGTAAGCTCTAAAATGAACTTGCAGCTTTCCCCCCTCTTTCATTATCTTCATTTCCCTTATTTTCTATTACTCCCAACTAAAGTGTTCTATTGATTATTATTTGCATGTGCATCTGTGTCTATGTCAGCTTGTTTTGGAATGTAGGGTGGGTATTGATTTCCTTGTTCGATGCTTTGTGTATTGAAAGGCTACGGAAAATCAGATTACTGATAGGTTGGGAGATGGATTTACCCTGGCCACATTTGCTACTGTAGTAGTATACCATCCTTTTGCACAGCTAACATATCTTGTTTTTCCTTTTATGTGTTAAGAAATTAAATGTTCAAACGAGTTTAAAAGATAAAAGAAAAAAGTTGGTAGACTTTTAAGTTTAAAAGGAAACCAAAAAAGTTATAATTAGTTTTCCAATTGAATAACAATTTTTACCTTTTTTCAGGGTATATTTCTACATTTTTTTATTTCTTTTAATGTAGCTACAATAATTTTACTTGGCAGTCATTCAGGTGTTCTGTGATTGCATAAATGATACACTTAAAAAGTGGTAAAGTAATCTTTATAGTAAAAAAATTATACTAATTACTTAGTAGCTTTTTGTCAATAGTATATATTAAGTTGTAGTTAATTATTTCATGAACGTTGATTTAATACCAATGCAAAATTTCAAATAAAGCTGATCTTGTGTATTTTGAATGATCAAGTTGAGTAAATTCCTAACTTTTAGAGATCTATTTAAACTCCTCTTATTTGAACTGTTATGATTCACGTTTTCTATTTCTAATTTCTATTGGATCCCACATACAAATATAGGGTCCTATGTACAAAATTTCCCCAACCCAAAGTAAGTGACTAATTTATTTCTTATTAGTACCACAAGGCTTTAATGTTGTTGATTGTACATGAATCTATTATATGCCCGTCCAACTCCCCAAGTTCCCCTTTGGCTTTTGTAATTTTCTGTGGTTCTTTGACATTATTTTGTTATCTTATGAATACCCAGGTTGCGACGGAGTCAGATTTTGGCAGTTACGTCTTCGTAAGGTGGAAAAGAATATTTGAAAGAGAATCAAAGTAGTTTATTGTATTTTTATACTTTGTGATCAAACATTAGTTGTATAAGATCCTAAACAATTAAACTTTGTATGTTGGCGACTTAGTATTCTACTTATAAAAGTGTACTTTGATTTGAATGTGGAATAATGATCAATTTTTAATTGAATGTTTTATTTTTCTTCAATGTGATGGATTTGTTGCATATAAAATTTAGATAGAATGTGAAAAAGAATAGGTTGGGAAAGGCCAAAATTGCAGCTGGGATACGACCAAAAAAGCCAAAATTGTGGCTAGAAAACAAAATGCCGGAAATTCACGTTTTCAAACTGGTATTGTTTTGGCACGGCTAAACACCGTTCCAACTTCGTGACAAAAATAAACAAAATAATTAAAATGACGTGGCAAAGAAAAGAAAAAAAAGACGTGGCAAAAGACATTGGGACATAAAAAGAACAGATCTGGCACGGTTTTGGACCGTTCCAAAATCGTTCCCGTTTTAGTGAAAAACGAGTACGGTGTGACCAAAATATAAAACGGAATGGGAACGGAAAAAAGCCGTTCCCAAAAAAATACCACGCTTGTTTTTGGCACGGTTCGGAGCCGTTCCAGATTCATTTTGGCACGGTTTAAAACCGTGCCTGTTTGGCATTTCTGGTGTAGTGAATAGAAATTATATTTATAGTTAACTAGAGCATGTTTTACTTTTATTAAATTATTCTTTTAATCATATTGTATACATTCACATAACTCGGATTTAAATGTGCATGTGGTCCAGTATTATAACATCTAAATTGTAACCGATATTTTCAAATTTGAGATATTTTAATTTTGGTGAGAAACTATTATCACTGGACCCTAGTTATAAATGATCCAGCACATGAGAATAAAAGACAAATCAAGACTAGCCAGGCTTGGAAATGCGAAAACCATTCAAGAGTTTATAGATCAATAATTTCATATTCATATTGTACGCAATGCTCCGTTTTTGATGTTATTATAAACGGTAGACTACTGGAAAATAAAATACACTAAAACTCCTTTTGATAGCAACATAGATTATGATAAGAATATTAATTAAACAACTAATTTATGTGAGAAGATGCAAAATAAGTTGAGAGATGTAGTGGGATGCTATTCATTTCTTGCTATTTTTGCAGGATATTGAAAAATAGGGTTTATTGCAAAAAAAATTAGAGAATAATATTTTTGTAAATTAAGGGCCTATATTTGACTAAATTTCAAAATAAGTGCAAAGTTAACTTTGCGGTGCATTTTTAAATTGTATTTTTTTATGAAATAATGCAAAATTAAGTTTAACTTTGCAGTGGATTTTAAAATTGTATTTTTTTATGAAATCATGCAAAATTAAGTTTTCAATAGATGTTTTTAACATATTATTATGAATAAGTATTTAATTGACGGTGCTTTAGAATAAATTTAACAAATTACATATTGAAAACTTATTTATAATAAAATGCACATAATAATTTTTTCAGAACTATGCAAAGTTAAGTTTGCACTCCATATTTTTTAAAACATTACTATGTATTTGTGTTTATTTGACATTGATTTAAAGTTTTATAAATGAAACATAAGAATATACTTGTTAAAAAAATATAAATACATTATGCAAAATAAATTTGTATTAAATTTTTTTGATTGCAAAGTTAAGTTTGCACTTGCTCAAAGCTCTTATTTTAAAACACAATTGATAATTAAACAAGCCCTTATTTCTAAAAAACATTATTCGTTGGGTTTTTTTTTTTTTTTTTCTGAAAAACATTATCACACAAGACATTTTCCCTTATTTCTAATTTTTTTTTCTCATGGAAGAAATAAAAAAGAAAAAAGAAAGAGTTAATTTCACCGAATCCCTCAACTTATTTTTTAACTTCTTCCAAAAATACATATTGTATATCTTACTATTTTCCATCTTGTTATCAGGCAAAGCGTTAATATTCAAAATTAAATGTGTTTTTTTTACATTCAATTGATCGAATACCCATGCTTTTGCTGTAGATATGATAATCTAGTAGACGCATACAATAGACGGGAAAAAAGAAAAAAAAAAGAACTAATTAAGAGGCTACTAGCTAGCTAGCTAGCTAATGTATGCCATATGCTATGGATCAATAAAGGGAAAAAACCCAAATTGTGAGATCCCTATGCCCTTCTCTCGCCAGCATTTTGCTTCAACCCTTAACCCGAGGCTTAAACCTTGCATAAAAAAAAAAAGAAAGAAAGAAAGAAAGAAAGAAAAAGAAACAGAAGTTAGTGAAGAAACTGACTTCAATATATAAATATATTTACGGAGCTGTATTGATCAGTGATCGATATGTGGAGCTAAATTATTTGTTTTGACACAAAACAAAAAACCGTACCGGTTTTAAATCCAAAAACAACATGATATCGCGAGATGCCGGGCCAGATCTAGTTAGTTTTGAAACTGATAAAATGAAATACGTACGGCGTGATAACAAGCTAGTCTTGAATAGACAAAAAATTTATTAGTAAGTACGTACTTAATTAACTGAGCTACCGAGTTTGAGTTATTAACATAGTGATCGACCATTTAGAGATGCTTATACACATATGTAAAAATTTGTATCCAGACTAGCTAGGTACATACATACAAAAAAATACTGAATTTTCCGAAACTGAAAAAGCTCATTCATTAATTCAATTTTGAAACATCAAACAACAAAACCTCCGAAACTGACAGAACAAATCGAGCTAATGAATAGGCAACTGAGTTACCTCAGCACTTAACTAATTAACGAAAGAAAAGGAGCAAGAAAAAGACAATTCAAGGATGTCTGAGATGATGACAAGAAGAAACATGTATGCCGGCCAAGAACCCGAAAAGATATGTGAATTGAAATTCGAAATAAATAAAATATGAGTTAAACAATTTTTAACATAATCCAATATGCATGATCACGAGACACGGAAAAAGAGAGAAGAATGCTTAATTAAGATGTAGATTTACTTGTTCTGAGTTGGGTTTGGGATGCTAGGAGGGATTCGCCTGAGGTTCCAGAATTTCCGATTTAAAGAACTTGTCTATTTTACTTTACTTCTTCATTCTAAAATCAGTAAGATTGAGACAGAAAAATGTTGAGGCTAAAACAATAAAGAATTTTAAAACTAAATCAATAATCAATTTTACAATATACATCATAGGTTGATACTTATGATGATGATGATGATGATGAACAACTCTAGCTTGTGCTTTATTCACTTGTACTGCGCAAACAATTAGTGCAAGTATAAAAGCAAGTGATGGTCTTTTGCTAGTAGCCTTCATGGTTTATTAATTTTGTTTAGTAGAAAGATGTTTTTTTTCCTAATGATTGGCCGGAGATGTTTTATGGTTGAAATTAAGTCCAATCATGAGTATAATTAACCTATGCCCAGTTATATATAGTGTGTGCTTCAAAGCTCAAACTAGTTCAATTCCCCATACACTCGCACTCCCAAATGCACTTTTAGTCCACTTGATCTTTTTATTTTTTTCCTTTTTTTAACCATTTAGTCCACTTGATCTTGGGAGTTGTGGGTTAATTTATTATTCTTTTAAGTTGTTAATCTTGTCTCAAATTTTGTGATATTAAATAAGTTTTATTTTTAAATAATATATTTTACATGAGTCTTAATATGAAGTAAAGTGAGTTTATTTTCGTCAGGCGCAACATAACAATCGATAGTTTGATAACACTCAAATATACTTAATATACTCATAATTCACAAAGTACTTAAAAGTGTTTGAAAACTGTTTTTCATGTGCATGAATATCCGTGTGAATACTCATAACTAACCCTATACTATTAGGAGTGATAGTCACAAGAAATAACGTACATAATAACAAATTAAGAGGTTCACAACAAAGAAGTTCAAGTGATCGATTCTTCTACATACTTTTTTATATAAAATGACGCATATATATATATATATATGTATGCATTCACCTGCCTGTATCCAGAAACGTTCTTGCAACTAAACGTTCTTAATCGTAATATAATCCAAACTCGTATCCAGAAACAATTTTTATCTTGCAACTTCTACCGGCCTGTCACGTGTTCTCGATCAATAAACTGACCACTTAGTCCAAATTGTACACCAATTCATTTTAAAAATGTAGTAATTAAATATTAAAGGGATTTGGTTTAAACCTAGAAGGTGAGTGTCATTTGTCAGTGACCGGGCCTGAAAAGTAAGTGGTCTTGAGGCCAACACATATTACCACGTGATCAATCTTTGACTGCTTCAACTTCCAAGTTCCAATATCAAATCTCACAGATTTCACCCACTCTAAACTATGTTTAGATCACGTGATTAGGCACGTGGTTTATATATACAATATATGTATATGTATACAGTATACTTCTTTGGATTCTGCCTAGTACGTATTTCTTTAATTAATTTCAATATATCTATATAATTAAATATATATTTCTTTTGAAAAGAGATTATTTTCATATATAAGAATTTGACAAAGGTTTATGAGGTTGGTTTTCTACGATCTTCTTTTAGATATCAAACAAGTTCCTTTAGATATATATATATATATATATAGCGGTAATATTGATAAAGAATATTAAACTATACTTAACTAATTAAGTCGTCTTGAGATTATGTTTTCTTAAATTGTAACAGGAAGAAACTAAACTAGTAAGTATTGTGTTTTTTGAAAATTGTTGTCTACTTATTGATGAGTTTCTTTGCTCACCCCCTATATTTTCTTTTACGAGCATGTGAACAACATATAAATTCCGTTAACTGGAGGGGGGGAAAAAGATTTAATTTGGGCGGTGGTGAAGCTAGAAGGACTCGAACCATGCACCTGTTACTGCACCACCATGGGAGCTCAGTGAAAATGCCTGTTCAAAGTCCATTCCAGTAATCTCTTTTATCTAGAGAAATTCCTCAATATATATGAAAGACATAAAAAGACAAAAGCTCTATGCACCCCTCATTTACATTAAATTTTGTGTTGCTTAATTATTTTATTCTCACATTTATTTTTTTCCAATGAAAAATGATTTGTTAGGATTTGAAGACACAATCTCTAGGATTTAAAGAAAAACATTTAATCCCTGAGCTATTTAAAAGGAAAGCGTGCACACGCATCGCGTGTGCTTAAATGTTTAGTATTTTAAAAAGAAGTTATTTATTCGTTTATTTTCCTTTTGTGTACAAAGAAATAATCTAGTAGAGTTCTCTCACTATCTTGTTTTGTAAGCCCATTAATGTCTTGATAGTTTTTGCATGACTATTGTGAAATATTCTCCTTTGGATATGTTTTATCGGTATTTATCTTTGAGATCGTCTCACTTTTTTAAAAATGTTCCCCGTTTTGTGAAACCCATTGATGTTCGTGTTTTCACGATCTTCGTAAACTTTTTGAAACTTTTCTTTATTATCATTATAATATTTTTATGCTGTTATTAATTAATGATAGTATCTTCTTTCAAAAAAGGGGTGAACTTGACCGGCCGGATCATGGTTTTTAAAAATGCTGATCTTTTTATGTAAAGAGATGAGCTTAATTGGTATAAGTCTATAAGAACAATCTATTTTGGCATTTCGCCCGTGTTCAAAATCTGGATCTTGCATTGATGAGATTCTTACTCCCTTCAATTTTGTCTCCCACCGTTTGCTTCAATGGAACCAAAAACAATCTTCACGAAATTGACTTGTTCACCCCTCGAAGTTTGTTGTATTCTCACTTTGAGTTCCTAATGTTTTATTTGTTATATTTTGGTTGTCAAAGTTTGAGGTGAGTTATACTTTCTTTCAAAAATGGATGTCCTATATATCAATGTTTTGGACGGAAAATCCATTTCTTGGACGAAAATCCAATTTTGGATGAAAGTGCAATTTGGCTCAAATTTTGAGGACCAAAATGAAACAACTGAAACAATAGGAACCAAAGTAAAAATACAAGTGAACTTTAGGAAGGTAGAAGTTCAATTACCCAAAATCTCCTTGGGGATTTTAGGATTTGGTTCCTGAGATTAAAACTTTTTAAAATGCAGCCTTCAACTTTTTTTAAAAGATGCGGTCCGTAGATATTTTATATGTACCTATAGATAGTGTATTTGTCTCTAATGAAAATTCAGATACAATGATACTATTCGTTAGATGCTATATCTGTGACTGAGAAATAAAGTACTTACAGGTAGGGGTGGCAATTTTTGAAATGACACGAAAACACGTCATGAAACGAAATGAAATTGACACCAAAATGCGTGTTCGTGTCTGGAATTTTCAACATAATTTCATGTTGTGTCTTGTTCGTATCCATATTAAAAAACAAAAGCAACACGAAATTAAAGTTATACCGTGTTGATAATGTCTAAGTTGTGTCAATCGTGTCTTTTCGCGTTCAAATAAGATAAAGAAAAAAGGGTCATTTCTACTCGTGTTAGGACATATTTATTATGATGAAAAACTGTAATCGTGTTTGTTGGGTCATATTGTGTTTATGTGTATTGTGTTCGTGTTATTTAAAAATAATATGACTTCGTGCTAGTGTTGTACTCGAGTCTTCATTTTTTTAGTCGTGTCAAGCAAAAATACAACCAAAAAACACGAATTGCCACCCCTATCTATGGGAATTAGACCACATCCTTTTCTTTTTTTTTCTCTTACCAACATCCATATATGATATAAAAATAAACTGCGACTAGAATCAGAAAAAATAGCTTCAGAAATAAGGTTTGGAGCAAAGTCAATCCACAAGGTAGAGCTAGTATTCAACGTAATTAACACCTACTTTATTTCATTTGAATTCCAACTAGTGAGATTAAAATTTGGAACATTTGAATGAAGGTGAGAGACTTTTAACACTAGTACTCAGACGCACTCCCTAACTAATTTTCATTTTAATAATTTAAAATAGTCTAAAATACAACGAGTACGAGATATATAATACAGACTAAAAATGGGAATGCGACACAGTTCAAGAGTCTGTAGATCAATCTTGTAATTTCTACTATATATAGGATAAAAATATTGGCACTCTTAAAAATACTCGATAACACTTCTACTCTTATTCAGTCCTTCACAACTGAGTAATGTGTGTTACTCGGTTCTTAAGGGTTGAGTATAAACTTATATACTTTATCTTTAATAACCAGTAAAGAATTATCAGGTTTATACAGTCTTTCACAATTACCGAGTAATGTATACTCTACTCGATTATCAAGAAACAAATAAAAAGTGAGAATGTTTTCAAGAGATATTGTAAGTGCCAATATCTTCACTACTTACATTTTAATGCATGTGTAATTACTATAATTGGTAGACTGCCAAACTCAACTTGATTTTTCAATTCACTAGGTTTGAGTGACGCACAATTTTTTTTCTTTTCACAAATAACTAATTAATGCATATTTAAATATTTTTTCAAGGACAGACATTTAGTCGTATATCTATTCAAATTTGCTATTTTTAGACGACATTTGACGATTATGTTAACTTGTAGATCAACTATTCCTGAGACTGTATGTACCCAAAATTAAAATACATCCAATATTCAGAATTGAATTTGTATTTATGTTTTTGTTACGTTGAGTTGACCATCCATGGTCTTTTGCTGTCACCTAGATATTATAATTTAAGGGTTCGTTTGATTACAAGTATGAAATTTGTATAGAAAGAAAATAAATTATAAGCAATTGAATTGTCTAGAATTGAGTTGCATGGAAAATGTCAATTAAATGTATTTGATTGCCTTCATTTTTTACCCAAAAAATATTGTACTTTTCCATCTTTTGATTTTTGATAGCCATGATTTTTTATGGAAATTGGTTCTATTATGACATTTTTAATGTAAAAAATATTATTGGTCATATTTTTTTTTACATAATTCTATAGTCGTGATGAATCTTGTTTAATTGATCTTAATTAGTAGATTTTAAATATTAAATTTTTTATTTTAAGTTATGTCATTTTTAATATAGAAAATGGGTAAAACTTTGTCTTGAAATTTGCGTATCTTTAGCCTAGAAAATAAAAACCACTTCCCCCCTAAGAAAATGGTTTCAAGGCCTTGGTGGAAAATGAGCTCAATGATGAAAAAAAATAAAATTGGACCAACTAGAAAATTATGGCAATCAAACACATCAAAAGTGGCAACTTGGGTGGAAAATCCCTATTTTTCATGAAAAATTAGGGCAATCAAACACACCTTAAGAGAAACATACAATTGGTATAAAAGAAAACTAAAATGTAATTAATTACTGTCACGGGGCGGCATTCAATTAATGACACAAAGAATGAAACTTACAACAAAGAACTAGGCCTCAGCCATTTTGCAAATTTTTAAGAATGCAATAGAAATCAGGCAATACATAATTAAGAGAGTTAGTTACACTTTTGACCCTTGAAGTATGGCCCTTGTGGCACTTTAGTCCCAAATATATCAATTTCGTCAATATGAACCCCAAAGTTTACAAATTGTTCCACTTTTGTTCAATTTCTAACTTTTTGTTAAATTGGCAAACGGAGATAATATGAGAAAGGGCAAAATTAACATTTTCATTACTTCCCACAACTTCTGGCTCTCAATTTCCATTGCTTCCTCCACTATCTCCCTCTTATTCCTCTCCTCCTCTTCCTCATTCACCAATTGATTTGGAACCCTATTATTCATTTCCACCGTACTCTATTCCCTCATCTTCACCTCTCATAATCGCTTGTGAATTTTAATATAGGATGTTCTACATCACAAACCCTTACTCTACACCTTCCTTATCAACGTTCCTCTAACTCATGCCGCAATTGGTCTTTCTCGTTTCCCGGATAACCACTTTGTTTTCGGCCTTTTCTTCTCTATCTTTTTTGCTATCAATTTCTGGTCCTTATTTAGATTGTTCATCTCTCGTTTATCACTATTTTCTTATTATACCTCCTCTCTGAGGTTGCTGTCGATCGAGGGGCCTACTTGTATAGATTTTGGGTATCATGTTTCATGTACATTTTCACTGCTGGGATTGTTGGCTTTATTATTTGGCTCGAACAATCTATCAAAAAGGATTATAAGAAGAGAATGGTGCAAGTAACTGATGATGATGATAAAGATAATAATAAAGATCATAATAAGTTACTGCCTGTCAGTAGTAGTACTTCATAGTGATTTTGGGCATATGGGAATTTTGTAAGTAAAAATTGGAATAAAATTTATGCAGTAAACTTTTAGGCTTACATTACTTCTGATTAGTTAGTTCAGTACTGATTGTTTGATGAATGCTGATAATGATGATATGAAATGAATATTGATTACAACCCTTTTGAGAACTTGCTATTGATAATTGATACTCCCCTTGTGATTGATCTGTCATGGACTTTATTTTCTTTTATGTGCATTTGTGTTAAGTTTGGTTGACTCCTTTATAATTCTACTTCAGGGTCTTTTGATTGTCAATTTAGGTATTTTGTTGCTGTGTCAATATAGTATTAAATGTAAATATGATACTGCTCTAATGATTAATTCAGCGTTTGTTTTGTCCTGACTTATTAACTTCACTCTTTCGTTCTACCTATAAATTTATTTGGATCATTTGTGATAATTGAAGTATAGTGTTTTCACATTTAATACTCTATAATTACACTAGGTTGGAGCGGGTCAATGAAGGTCGACTCGGGTTCGAGCCTAAGTACACTAAAAGGTGGGGTCGGGTTCGGGTTTAGCCAAACCCTTCTTTAGGAGGTGAAAAATTATGTGTACTTTGGGCTTTCCATTAATCGGGGATGAAAATTAATAAAAAATGTCAAATTTGCCCTTGGTCATATTATCTCCGTTTGCCAATTTAACAGAAAGTTAGAAATTGAACAAAAGTGGAATAGTTCACAAAACTTTGGGGTTCATATTGACGAAATTGATATATTGAGGACTAAAGTACCACAAGGGCCATACTTCGAGATCCATATTAGGGACAATATCATTACTATGTACGCCTACTGGCGGGTCCGGCCCATGTGTCGATGGGCACAACACAGGTTTCATCAAAATAAACATGGATATAATGGATGGTGCTTTAATTCCAACCCGACATGTGGAAGTTTTGGTGGATTGGTTATGAATGAACAAGGAAAGTGGATCGAGGGCTTTTTTGGGTTCATTAGGGTTGCAACCTTTATCCAAGCGGAGTTGTGGGCAATTTAACAAGCGTTGAGACTCGCTAAGGAGAAAGGTTGGATGAGCATCATTCTTAAGAATGGCTGCTAAGATCCGGCCAATTGGCCGAATAACATGGGAAGAAAAGAAGATAATCACCCTTGCAGAACATTACTCGAAAATTGCAAAAACTTAATCGAATAAGTGGTACCTACAATTAAGCATGTGCTAAGAGAAGCCAATAGGTGCGCCAATAAGACGACTCTCCTAAGAAAAACACAACATAAGATCGAGGCTAAGTGAAAGGGTCTAGTTTCGGCCATGGAGCTAGTTAAAGACCTCACTGCATATTTGGAAGGAATTTCCTTCCCGAAAGGCTATTAGTTTGTTTTCGTTTATGTTTTAAAAAAAATAAGATTTATCACCTAATGACCTACATTTTTTATGGGATGCACACTTGCAATACATTTCTTCATAATAATTTTTGGGATATGTGTAAACAGTACTTTATATTATATGAACACTTCTTCATGTATATATTTATTTGATATTAAACAATACGTGTCAATTTAATAAGATTGAGTTTTATATAAACCAATTTAAATAATAAAATGATATACCACCTTGTATTCCTAAGTGTTTCATTTCAAGTAGACCTTATACACTGATTAATGCACTTTTTAAGAATAACTCTACTACATATGGTGTATTAACAAATATACCATATGGATGTCCAAGCAAACATAAATCTTACCAAATTGGTAACTTGTATGGCCTAGACTCGGTAAAGTTACCAATGTGCTAAGTTTATATAAACAAGTATCCTTATTGTTCCAAGAGTTAGAGTTCTTGCCGATCATACACAGTGCAACTTTTTTCTCATATGTATGGTGAATTCATAATTATACCTTACCATATTACTATATGCGGTGGAGTTGCTCTAACATGTTATTTGGTCTATTAGCCTGTAAGTTAATTTGGTACGTGTACTATTACTCCTTTCCAATAGCTAATATATGGTGACCATCTTAGAAATCATAGTTTTTTTTAAGGATTCGATAAGGACACCTCACGCTTTTATCCACAAAATGTATAAGGGGCATATTCATTTAACATGTAGTGTTAGAATATAAAAATACACATATAGTAGCTTAAAGCCCATGTCCAATCATTGAGTGTCGAAATTCATATACTATTTTAGCAACACATCGCAAGTATGCAAGTACAATTCGACAAGTCATGATCGAGTGGGCTATAGATTGCATATATTTTCGGCAACATTTATGTTGAGATTGTGTATGTATCTTAATCACACATCATGGATAATAATACACCAAATAGACAACATATCATCAAGAAAACACAAAACAATTAACACTTTTTCTAGATAATCCGTAGCGTGCATAAGCAAATAAGTAGAATCTAATATAAAATGGAAGAAACCAAAAGCGGTTATAATATTAAATTTTGATAAAATTCATATTTTGCCCGTATATTTATTCTTTTACGTAAAAGCATAGTTGAACATATTCAGGCCTTCGAAATTTAGGTGTAAAGTAAAGATGCCATACAATTAAACCAACCAAATTTTTATATTTTATCAAATGCATGTACGTAAGAATATGACGCGGACAGATTTTTTTTTCTAATGTCGAGTGCACGCGCCTCTATGATTATTGTATATATTTAACGTGATGAAATTGGCAACGGCGTGATGAGGCTCTAACGGTTTTTAGTGGCACTGCAACAAAAAAAAAAGGGGAAGAATTGAAGCTTGAAGCTCGTGTTATCACTCCCCATTTGGTTAAATGATTGTTTATTGAGGTCTGTTTGTAATAGGTGGAGCAACTTATATAATAATTACTGTCTTGTTTTAGGCTGATTTTCCGTGATTGTGAAGAAATTAGACAATTTCTTGAGCTTTCAACTTTTGTTTCTCATTTGTACTGATTTTGTAGGCGATGTTTAAAAATCATTTTGCTGGGATGCCACTTAAACTATCTGATAATGCTCAAACCGCATATACAGGTTTATGTTTCAATTAGGTTATATTGCTCTGCTCATGCTCATGCTCTTCGTGTAGTACAATTAGACCCAGAAATTGGTAACCCTATTCTTGAGGGAAAAAGCTGTCAAATTCAGCTTCATCAGGATTTACTTAAGTTACCAAACGAGCTTAGAATATATAAAACAAGGAGGGTTGAGAAGGAGAATGCAGAAGGAATTGGGATTTCGGAAATAAATGAGAGAAGGAAAAAATATTCTTGGATGCTGCATATTTGTGCTTCGAATAGGTCTTTGAATGCGGGGAAGGCGGTCCATGGGCATGTGATTAAGAATGGGATTGATCCCGATTTGCATTTGTGGAATTCAGTGGTGAATATTTATGCCAAATGTGGCAGTTACCGGTATGCACGCCGGGTGCTCGACGAGATGCCTGTCAGAGACGTTGTGTCTTGGACTGCGTTGATTGCAGGTTTTGTTGAGAAAGGATTGGTCAGTGAGGGTATGGATACGTTTTGTGAGATGGGGAAGCAAGGTGTTAGGCCGAATGATTGTACTTTGACTACTTGCTTGAAAGTTTGTTCCATGTGCTTGGATTTAGATCTTGGGAAACAGTTGCATGCTGAGATAATCAAAGCTGGTGTTTCGTCGGATGTGTTTGTTCGGTCTTCTCTTATTAATCTTTATGCAAAATGTAATCAAATGGAACTAGCGGATAAATTGTTTGTGTGCATTCCTGAGAAGAATGTTGTATTATGGAATTCAATGCTTAACGGATGGGCTCAGATGGGTGATGGGAGAGAGGTTCTTAGACTATTTTCCAGCATGACGGAATTAGAAATGAAGTTCAGCTGTTTCAGTTTATCAACTGTCCTCAAGGGTTGTGCTAACTCTGGAAAATTGAGAGAAGCACGGGTTGTACATTCTCTAGTAACCAAGGTCGGTTGTGAGCTTGATGAATATGTAAGTTGTTGCCTTGTTGATATGTATTCCAAGTTCAATCTTTCAATTGATGCACTTAAAGTCTTTAAGAGGATCAAAGACCCTAAAGTAGTGGCTTGGAGTGCAATGATCAATTGCCTCGATCAGCAGGGCTGGAGTCAAGAAGCAGCGGAATTATTTTTCCTTATGCGACGTTCACATTCGATACCGAACGAGTTCACCCTTTCTAGTCTCATCAGTGTTGCTACTAATCTGGGTGATCATCGTTATGGTGAAAGCATCCATGCTTGTATTATTAAGTACGGTTATGTTTGTGAGAGTTTTGTTAGCTGTGCTCTTATCACATTTTACATGAAGATTGGATCCATTCAACAAGGTTGCGAGGTTTTCAAGGCTATAAGTCATTGTAATACAGCTTCATGGAACGCCCTTCTATCTGGACTTGATGACAACGAAGCTAGTAATCAAGGACCGAGAATTTTTTATGCCATGTTAATGCAAGGTCTCAAGCCAGATGTGTATACGTTTGTTGGCATTCTAGGTTGTTGTTCAAACCTCTCAAATATTTACTTTGGGAAGCAAATTCATACGCATATTTTAAAGAATGGCCTTGACGGAAAAAGCTCCTCCATAGGAACAGCTCTCATTAACATGTACTCAAAAAACCAATCTTTAGAAGATGCAGATGCCGTTTTTAGTAGACTGCAAGAAAGAGACCTCTTCACTTGGACAGCGATGATTTCAAACTACGCTCAAACTGGCCAAGGGGAGAAGGCTTTTAAATGTTTTAGTGAGATGCAACAAGAAGGAACAAAGCCGAATGAATTCTCTCTTTCTAGCTGCTTAAGCGTTTGCTCAAATTTATCCATTCTAGAAAATGGTCAACAGCTCCATTCCTTGGCTGTGAAGAGTGGACTTTCAGGTAATACATATGTTGCTAGTGCACTTGTCGATATGTATTCGAAATGTAGATGGATAGAAGATGCCCAGGCTGTTTTCAATGACATGTTTGAACGGAACACAATAGCTTGGAACACTATCATACACGCATATTCTCAATACGGGAAGGGAGAGAAGGCTCTTGAAGCATTTAGACTGATGATATATGAAGGCGCTCAGCCCGATGAGGTTACCTTCATAGGTGTTCTTTCTGCTTGCAGTCACATAGGTTTGATTGAAGAAGGGAAGAGGCATTTTAGTTCAATGAGGAGAGTCTATAATATTACTCCTACAACTGAGCACCATGCTTGCATGGTCAATATCCTTTGTAGGGCAGGAAAATTCAGCGAGGCCGAAAATTTTATAGAGATGATGCAACTGACTAAAAACACTTTTATATGGGAAGTTGTTCTATGGGCTAGTAAAATGCATGGGAATGTGGGGTTCGGTAAAAAAGCTTTAGAGAAGCTTTCTGAGCTTGACCACAAAATGGACTATGATTATATATGTCTATCTGACATATTTGCAGCCCAAGGAAGGTGGAACGATGTTGCAAAGGTAAGGGAGTTGATGCAGAGCCAAGGAATCAAGAAAGAGCCAGGCTGTAGCTATGTAGAGATCAATGCTCATTCCCAGAAGTTCTTTGCTCAAGATGGTTCACTGCCAATGGTCAGGGATATCTGTCAGCAGTTGGGGGAGTTGATCAGTTGAAAACCCTAGAGAATCTCGAGGGATTTTGACAAATTTTATTTGGGTTGAGGGCATTCTTGAAAATTTTCTTCATGCCTATGATGGTTGGATGTCATCAATGAAAGCACCAAGCGAGTCAGGAAATGAATTTAGTAGCCTGGTGTGTATATCATATTATGAATTTATTTATTAATTATCATATAAACATGGCAACAAGATCGTCTCAAGTGACGGGTGAGCTTGGGTGAGGCAGAGGAGTTACATGTTTTATATATGTGAGCCATCTCAATTGACATGCGACGCGAATATGGATATGCCATACATGGTTCAGGTACTCAAGTTAAACTCAATTACCCATACATTACACACCCACACATATATCAGTCCCCTGTATATATATATTTCTTCTTGTGTGTGTTCTTGTTAAATATTCAAATTAAAAAGGGTCTTTAAGAAGACCTATCTCACCGTCTTTTCTTCCCTCCCATTTATGTTTACAGACCATTCCCTCATCCAACTAAGTGTGCTTCAAGCGCTTTTAATTTACCCGTAAAGAGGCTGCAAAGGAGAAAACAAGAGAAGACAGAAAAATACTGACTTCAGGTCCGCTAGTTCATTTCACTTCCTTTGTCTTTCTCTCTCATTTTCTTCTAATTTCTCTCTGTCATTTGACAGCATTAACACCACGTTCCTTTGTCAAAACAGGTGTACGCACAGCTTTTATGATCATTTGCTTTGGACTGCAACCGCCACACCATTATCCTAAACCTACCGGAAACCCACCCAAGTTGCAACCACTGCATTCGAACACCAGTTTTAGTTTAAAAGATGACTCGTATTAGGATTTGAGGTCCGAGGGAGGGGGAATTTGGGTCAACTTAGCTGTTTTTTTTAGTCAAATATTGGGTATTGGCTCAATTGATGGAATATTGGGTAGAGCTAAGTTTATTTAGTTTCTCCTTGTATCTATGACTAACTTTCACCAAAATCAGAATTCTCTGTTCCTTATTTTGGGCGGATGATTAAAAATTGGGAATATAGTGGAAACCTTTTCTTGAAATCCTACTGTTTCATTTCAGTATAATGGTGATTAATTACGGTGATTAATATCGGGCTCCCAAAGTGGATAGGTCAATGCCATTATTATTGTGTTGAAGTCATTTAATATGACATTATTATTATGGGTCATTGTAATTTCAAGTTTTTCTTTTTAAATGACAGTGTACCCATAAATTATATAATATCTTTTCAAGGATGACAACACAGTCTAGTTGTATATTTTTGGTGATATATATATATGGGAAAAATTTCAAGTAAGAATTGGTCCGTATGGACTAGGCCTTTTTATGACAGTTTTGTGTCATAAAAAACAACCCTCAAAGGTTTTATGTCGAAAAACTGCCATAAAAAGTCCCGATCTAAACCATAAACGCTCTGTGTATATATATATAATATGAAGTTGGAATGAGTATTTCCATCCCATGTAGGCAAACATGCTACAATTTCAATTTCTCAAGACCCTAAGGAATGAATGGCATCGTTATGTTTGAATTAGCGTTTCAGTATATCCACTATTTATTCATTACTATAAGGGACCACAACAATTATTTATTCATTACTTTAACAAATTAAATTAGTCCGACGTTTTCTCCTTCATGTCTCAATGTGGATGAACATCATATGCATGTTGGAGGATCCTTCTAAGGTCGTGAAGGCTTTTGTTCATATGATTCTTACATCTAAGGATTTGTTGTAAATATGAATGCGAATGACATTAGAATTGTTGGTATGGTAGCTCAAGTTAGAGGATAACCAACCTTTATAGAATTTATCCTTGTTTTTCTATACCAGAAATGCTCTGTATATATATATTATGAAGTTGGAGTGAGTATTTCCATCCGGTAAACATGCTACAGTTTCAATTTCTGAGGATCCTAAGGAATGAATGGTGTCATTATGTTTGAATTAGCTAGAGAATAACCAACCTTCATAGAATTTACCCCTGGTTCTAAACAGATAAATGCATAAAAACAAAAGAATTGCCCAAAGATTGCAATTCTTTGCTTTTAAAGATTGCTCCAAGTGTCATTTTTCCATTTGCAGTGGTATGTGATTGCTAATTGCAAAATATTCCATGTCATCTGTTCAGATAATAAACTTGATTTAACTCAATTTTCTTGTTTTTCATATAATTTTGAAAAGTAATTTTAGCCTTAAAGTTCTTGTTCTCGTGAAAATCTTTTTCATGTAAAACAACTTGAACAAAATTCAATTTTTTTCCATGCAAGTTGAACGCGCCCTAAAAGAAAATCCTGAGCATCAAAGACAGATTACATGATTTAAGAAAGACATAATTAAACGTAGAAAACCTTGACTACATTCCTCACTACAATGAAAAGACCGACTTGTAACCTTGCAGCAACCAAAATTCTTAAAAACAAAATTCTATGATTTATCCATTACACTTTGTCATGGTGCATAAATTTGGCTAAGCAAATCCCTCAACACATACAATAATAGCAACAACTAGGCTCTTTTAAAGCATTTATAGCTCCTTTAATTCCACATCTTCATCATCAGATACTGGATTCTCAACTTCACTCTCACTGTTCGAACCATCTTGGTCAAAAATCGCAGACTTTTCTGCAGGAGTACCAGAAAGGTCATCAAGGTTATACTTGACAAACTTTACTTTATTTCTTTTCCGAATCTCCCTCTTTTTTCCGTTTTTTCCGGCCCTCATTTTCTACAGACTGCATTGTACGGGCAGCTGCCACAAATGCGGCATCAATGGACTCGTTCATGTTCTCTTCTTCATCATTCTCATCTTCTTCCCTCCCCTTGTTATCAATATAGAAGAGAAGATCACTATCTAATGCTTTTTGTTCATCTGCTTTAATACTATCAAGTGTCAATTTTGCACGGTAGTTTGATACGCCATCTCCCAATAATCTCATCCCTTGATCCTCTAGGTTTAGAAGCCAATCTAGAAAAATAGAGAAATTTGCACCTTACAACATTAGCGTAGTATCGCCAAAAAAGTACATTTCATTGCACATTGCTTTTCGATTATTCATGTAGGATGTATTTGAGCACTTCTTTCCCATGGAAAATACTCAAAATCTCAAATTTTCTATTGTTAGTGGTGTTTGGTGGCATAATTACAATGGAAATCATTATCTGCATTGGTTTCATGGTACAACTTGGTTTACACTAGTCTCCTCCTTTTCCATGTAGTCCAAATACCACACAAAAGTTCTGAATAATTCAATTATTTCCATGTAAACCAACCAACACAACTATAAGCTTCAAGATGGTTATTTTGACGGCACACAAATTAATAACTTTTTACACAAAAAAGCGAGTGGACATTTGGTAACCACCAGTTTGGTTATCATAATGCTTCGTTTGTTTGGATTATTAGGGAGGTGAATTTTGATTAATGGTTAAAGGAGTGCTAAAATTTGTGTGGCTGTTGAATGCTATTTGAAACAACAATGTTTATCTTGCTTAAGTTAAACATTTAGACGATACCAATCATACTTGATTATGCCATTGGAGATTCTTTAACAAAAATTGGAGATTCTTCAACAAAAATAAAAGAGACGAGTGCTATTTACCTAAAAATGCTTTAGGTGATGACCCATTAGGTCCACTTGCTTTGCCAATCTCGCTTGTGACCAGCTTAATTATTTGGGAAGGTAAATGAGAAGCAGAGAAGGCATTCATATAAGAGATTGCTTTTGTTTGGTCTCCATTTCCCCTGCAAATGAACGAAGATGGTGATAAAGTTTTGCATCAATAATTATGATTAAAATCTAAACATAAGTTTTATATAGTCGTACCTAAATAACTCTATGGCTTGATGGGCAACCATCAACCTTGCTATAGTAAGACTTTTTACATGCTTGGTAGGTAGTTGAGCCGCTCTCTCGAGATTAAGGAAACAATATTCCACTAGTATCACAGCATCATACAAGACTTTCCTCAGTAAAATCTCATCTTCGGGACTCTGCAAAGATATTTAAAAATATTCATGACCAAAGATCTTAAATGATTGAGACCATAAATACAGCAAAGGGCTAATTTTGTTCTTTTTTTGAAAAATGAAAATCACAGCAACTTGGCATATAAAGTATAAGAATGAAAAAATCCAATGTCCAAGGAAGTGATAAAGAAGTTCGCAAATCATTGATTGGCATCTAATACAAGGCAATTTAAGACTATGATTAGCACTTCTCGCCATTTGAGGTTTCTCATTAGTTATCAAACCATTAGTTCTATCAAGAAAAGAAATCAAAAAAACCACCAAGGCTGTGATTGAGAACTCCAATTATAAGCTTTGGATTTGGAATGCAAAATTAGGTTACAGCTTGAATTAATTCAAGCCATTTTCAATTCCAAAGCTTGGAATTGGGGTTCTGAAACATCAAGAATAAAACATAAGTAATATCACGAGAACTACAAATGATACAACAATAACTCAAAAGTACTCCCAAGTGCAGCAACTAACCAATAGGGAGGTCACAGGCAAAGTTGGCTCTAACAACATCTTCACAAGGGCCTCTGAGAACACATAGGAGAAATTAATACATAAGCAAATTAATAAGAGTAAAATGAAACCACATTAAATTTATATATTACTAAAACATTATCAAATGCCTTCACTTCATTATCCTGACTCTAAACATAACCCTGCAACAGAAGCAATATTTGTTTCATGTACAACATGACAAACAATCCAATGTAATATGCTTAGAATGAGCTCCTTCAAACCCAGGATTAGAAAATAAACGGGACCAAATGTATTGTTTCCATGATTTAAATTGTGAATCTGATGCCATAACACTGAATACGACGTCTAAAATCTGAATCTGAAATTCCCTTTTTTTTTGTCTGATTGCAATGACTCAATAGACATAAAATATATTACTTGGACCATTTTGCCCATCTTTTAACTTTTAGGCCTCGTTTGGTTCACGGATTTTAGTACTCGGGAAAGGAAAGTCGTTCCTTTCCTTTGTTTGGTAAGTACAAATTCCGGAAACACTTTCCCGAGAGAGGGGAAAGTAGGGAGTAAAACCATTCCTCCCAAAACACACGGGATTGATTTTCCCATGTGATTTCCAAGCATTTATTACACAAATTTTAGACAATAATACTCTTACCTAAATACTTTCCATGGTTTACCAAACACAAGAAAGGAAATTTGACGGGAAATTTAGTTTCCCACTTCCATGGAAAAGATAAAGGAATTGATTTCCATTCCGTGAACCAAACGAGTATAAACAATAGAGTTGGATTCATGGCAAAAATGGCATTATGAAACCCTTCGAACTTATTAATGACATTAATCATTCAGAACCAAAATTAACCATTAAGCTCTCAATTTTTTTACCAATCAAACACAAACTATCCATTAAAATACAGAGTTCATACGGCAAATCAAAGGCACCTAAAATGACTTTTCAAAGATTTGCCACCATTAAAAATTTCGCCAAAAGCATGGTCATAATTTCTTTATCACAATAAGCACATCACAAAATGAAACTTTCAAGAAAGATCAAATCAAACTGAACATCAAGCAAAAGTTAAAGGCAGGCTAACCGAAAAACTGGAAGTTCCCAAACCCAGTTATGGAACCAACAGCCCAAGTCTTCAACTCATTCTGCAACTCCACCCTGGACGTCGCATCACTAAACTTGAGGCACAATTTCAACAATAACGCCTCCGCAATCACAACTCCAGCCAGCTCACTAACATCACACGCTCCACCACTAAGCAATTCAACAGTCTCGTTACTCAAAAGTGGAAAAAATAACCTTAAATACCCCTTATCATCTTCCTTTTCAACTATACTATCCCCAATCCAAACCCTAACTAAATCCCCCAATGGCCTAATCAAACCCTCCAACTCATCACCATCATTTCCAAGACTACACACATTTATATACCCTAGAATTACATCAACCAATGATTTAATCTCTCTCAAAACTTTCTTATCTTTCTTAGAACCCGAATCTTTCCCCTTCAAATCAACAAATACCCTATAAATTTCATAGATAACCGGTGCAACCAACACAATGCTCTTTGAAGAACTACAAGAAGATGAACAAGCCGCTATCGAATGAAACAAATTTTTTGCAACCAGGAACCGATCCAAAAGCTCATCTTTTGGTGAATCAATGGTTCTAAAGGTTAAAGCCGAGTAAACCCATATAGTTTCTAGTGGCGGATTAACCCTAGCTTGCATTAAATCGAGAAAAGTAGATGGGGAAATGGAGAAATTCGAACTTCGTTTTTGAAGTGAGTCTACGAGGGTTTGTATCGATTGGTTCAGTGCGAGTTCGTAGTTTTCGCCGATGAAATGAGTGACATTGTATGGTTTTTCGCGAATTTGGGTTTCGGTTAGGGCCATTGCTGTGTACTTTTAATTCAATTTGGGCAAATTTTGTCGGTGAAGATGAGAAACAAAAACCCTAGCTAATTGGGTTGTTTGGGAAGAAAAGAGAAGTTGGGGTTTAAGGAAGCAGGTGGGTTTTGTAAGCATCATCAAAGAATGCTGGGTTATTTATGTCATTGTGTGAATTTCATTTACAATCCACGGAATGGGAAGGAAAGGAAAGGAAAGGAAAGGAAAGGAAGGGAAAGGAAAAGAGGAGGAGGGATTGTATTTTACTCGTTTGAATAGATTTGTAAGAGGGAGTGGAGAGGAAATGGAGGGATTGGAAGGGAATGTCAATCCCATCTATTCCTCTATTTTGTTTTTTTTCCAATATTGGGAGGGAAAAGAAAAGATTTTAATGATTTTCTCGCGTTATTCCAAATTTAACCCTAATTTGTTAATAATATATTAAATCACATTCTTTTCCTTTCTTTTCTTCTTTCTATTCAAACAAGATTTATTTACTTTCTTATTCTTTTCTATCTTTAACTATTCAAACAACAATAAAATTAAACACATTCATTTTCATTCTATTTCATTCCTTCCCCTCCTAATTAATTATTTCCTTTCACTCCCTCCCCTTCAATCCAAACGGACTGTTAATTCTGTAACGTGATGTATTTAGGGTATAATGAAAAAATGAAAAATGAAAAATAAAAATAATTAATTTTTGTTGAAAGTTATAAAATAAGTTAAGATTTGTCATTTTTATCGCGTATCTCGACTTATTGTTTTCTTTTTACATGGAACCTTAGGTACTGTTTAATAATACGACTTAAATATGAAAATTTAAGTAATTTTAAAATTATTTGTTAACAAAATAAAATAAAGTGCTAACTTAATTTTTTTCACTTAAAATTTTTGTTATTTTTCACTTAAAATTATAAATTTAATTTTAAATAATATAAAATACATATTTTACCCTTTTACATATAAATAAAATGCGAAAGATGACTTTTCTTCTACTTGTTTCACTTGATCTCTTCTTCTTTGACTCCCTCTATGTGAGTTGTTTCTCCCTCCCTCCTTTGATTCGCTCCTCGATTTCTATGTAATATACTCAAATAGATTATGAGTTTGTTTACTTTATGCCCCATTATTGAAGAATTATTAGTTTATATTATTTTTCTTCAACTTCCAAATTTAGGGATTTAAGGTTATCTTTAGTTATCTTTTACTCTTCTTACCAATTTGATATTTGAATTGAATTTAATTGTGCCTGTAAGAAATTCGAGCACCTCGAAAATTAATTAATTAGTCATATTTATTATGTTTATGTATATGGATTTTTAGTGTCAAGTAGTTTTTTATATGATTATCAATGTTTAATTAATTTTACTTTGATATAGTATTATATCTTTATGTTTTAAAATTTTGTCAAGTTTACAAATTTTATTTTATGAATTTTTACATTTATTGAAGTAATGATGATTAGTAATTTTCATAAATAAAATGGGTTACCTTGGTTGAAAAGTTTAAATTATATGGTCTTTTTTTATTTTCATTCAAATAATGTGATACAGATAAATTAATAAAGGCAAAATTCTCATATTAAAAAAAAATCTGTTTTCGGATGTATTATAATCAAACAAACAACATTTTTTTCAAATACAATTTTCAGAACTAAACAAATAGTTTTCTCAGTTTTCATTTTTAGTTTTCAATTTTTTATATCAAACGCCACCTTAGTGCAGGATTCCAAAACCATACATAGGTGACGAGTGTGTTTACAGTCCAATTTCTGTATAGTATTTTGTATATTAAAGGTAAACAAATGTCTAGATTTGAATAGTTGAATTTGAATACTAAAGGTAAGTTCTGAAATATGAAAACTGAATTCGAAAATTTTGTTTATTTTATTTCTGAATGTTACATCTAAATATGTGTTGCTTACTTACGTATATCACATCTGAATGCTGAATGTATCTTGTTTGGACAATTTTGCCCTTGTCTTCTTATTTTATAAAAACTACTTAAATGTAAAATATATTTAACCTCTTTAAAAATTAAGTGTTAAGAAAAAGGGGGCTTCTAATTTTTAAGAGGCAAAGTAAGACTTTATATTTGAATTTTTAAAGCTGCTAAACATATTTTCAAATTTCAAAGGTGTAAACAAACAACACCTAAGGTTATGTTTAGCATGTGAGATTAAGAAGTGGGATAAGATTAAATATTTATTTTATGTTTGTTATACTTTTGGATTGGATAAAATACTAAGTAAATTATTCGGATTTAATAGCTTATTCCACAAAATACTACATTAAATATGGTATTATTTAATTTAATGTTTTATATCATATCCGATACTTTTATCTGGCGCACCAAATGGAGTTTAAGTATATTGTCACATTGGTTCAAAATGTGTTTATTATTCAACTTGTTATGAAATATTTTATGCATAATATTTTTTTATGTCTCAAAATTCAGCCCTAATATAGTTCTTGAATGCATTGATTTATTGTAATTTCGTCTAAGTGTACAACGCATTGATAAAAATTAAGATATAATTTGAATTCCAAATTTAGGGCGCACCTCACTAGGGATATCATTTTGCTCTCGATACTTTCAAGCATTCACAATAATAAGGTGTTATAAGATAAGTAAGGCAAATTTACTCTACACAAGTAAGAAATATATATGATAAAATACATAAGTATATTATAGTTAAGTTCAGCTAAGTTCCATTATATACTCTACTTATTATACAATTAAGTTTCCTATTATACATTCTCTTACTCTCTGTCTCCTTGAGCATTGATATAATATAATTTCATATGTAAATTATGTCTTTGGATGACATATAATTTTCTCTCTATCGTTTATGCTAGGTTTTATGGGTAGTAAAACTTTTAAACCAAATGATGTTTTTAGAATAAATATCATCAATAGTCATTGGACTATTCGCAAATTTTACCAGTTGTCATTATACTTCTTTTTATTATAATCAAATCATTAAATTTTTAAAACATACTACCGGTGACCACTCCATCAAATTTCACCATTAATTTTTGACGGAAATCATTATCACGTGAGATGTTAAAGGCATTTAAGTCTTTTCTTTTATCTCTTTTCACTTTTTTCCTTTTTTTAATCTTTCTTATTCTTTTGCCGTACTTCTGCTTTTTCTTCTTCCGCCATTCTAATGATTCATTTTCCTTCAAATCCCACTATATCAACCCTATTCTCATTACCATCAACACCAGCCACCGCCAGCACTAGTAGCAGTAGCAGTGACTGAAATCGAAGACAGCCCCAAAATCACATCGCGTGAATCCTTACCCCAATTTCCCTTTTCCCGTTCCCACTGTTCACTTGCAATTCTCATTAGCCACATCAGATTGGTCTCTTATTTATCCCTTTGCGGAGAATTCATCATTAGTGCTTCATTAGGCAACGATATAATTGTTTGGCAAAACCCTGATTTGAAGCAATTCACTAAATTTGGCCATGGTGATGGCTTTGTTAAAGCTTTAGTGACTGGGGAATAAGGTTTTTACAGCCCATCAAGATTCTAGAATTCGGGTTTGGAAAATCTCGACGAGTTTCGAAAATGTGTTTAAATTGGTTGATATGTTTCCAACAAGGAATAATTATTTTGGGAATTTTATGAAGAAGGGGAATTAATGTGTTGGGTCAAGATTGGGGGTTTTAAGAGGTAAAAGATTCTTTGTGAGGTTAAAGCATATAAAATGGCGGCAATGAGAGGTGGAGGGGGGGTGCTTCGTCAGTGGCGGTGGCGATGGTGATAAAGGGTGGGGGGTGTGTCGTCGGTGGTGGTGATGAGTGGTGGGGACGAAAGAAGAAGAAGAAGAATGGTAGAAGAAAAAGAAGTTTGGAGGAAGAAGAAGAAAAAACAGTGGAAGAAAAAGAAGTTCATGGCGAAAGAAGAAGAATTTCGGAGGAAGAATAAAAAAAGAATGGTGGAAGGAGAAGAAGAATGGCGGAGGATGAAGAAGAAAAAAAAAATAAAAGAAAAAGAAATAGACTTAAATGCTTTAACATTTCACGCGGTAATAATTTTTGAAAAAAGTTAACGGTGCGATTTGACGGATTAATCACTAATAATATACTTTAAAATTTTAATAATTTAATTATAACAAAATTAAGTATAGCGATGTTGATAAAATTTGATAATAATTTATTAACTATTAATAAATTTTATTCATGTTTTAAATAAAATAGTAATATTATCAATTCAAGGATCGAACTTCAAATCTCAGTCGTCTGTTTCTCTTAAACTACAAATCTACGCAAACAACAATTAACAGATCAACAGTTAGACATGTACTTCTAATACCAAAATGAAAATATTCACAGTAGCAAATTATGTATTAGTTAAAATATGTTTTTCGTATCAAATTCATATTTTTTTTGTTTTTTTTTTTTTAAAAAAAAGTTAATTTAAGGTTGCGTTTGACAAAACATCTGAAAACTGAAACTGAAAACTGAAAACTGAACTGAAAACTGAAAACTGAAACTGAAAAAACTGTTTGTTTACTTCTGAAAACTGTGTCTGAAAAATTGTTGTTTGTTTGAATATAATACATCTGAAAACTGAATTTTTTTTAATATGACAATTTTGCCCTTACTAGTTTATATAGATCAAATGAAATAAAAAAGACCATATAATTTAAACTTTTCAACCAATCTAACCCACTTCATTTATGAAAGTTACTAACCACTATTACATCACTAAATGCAAAAAGTTATAAAATAAAATTTGTAAACTTGACAAAATTTTAAACATAAAGACATAATTTTATATCAAAGTAAAACTAATTAAGCATCGATAATTATATCTTTAAATCCTTAAATCAACTACAATAGTTTTATAAGTCAAAATAGTAGGAAAATATCAATTACAAATTATAATTTTCACGTGTTATTGGTAAAACCATTCATAAAAGATGCACACTACAAAGGTCTATAAACAGTACATAATTATCACTTGGTTTGCTTTTATAATCATCACAACAAAATCTCCACCCACATGAATTTAATCTAGCTTAATTGGAAGGTGGCGGTGGTGGTCACAACAAAATCTCCACCCACATGAATTTATAGTAGCTATCCCTCACTATATAATTACATAACCATCCAAACAAAAAAAAAATATCCATGCCTGGGTGGTCCACCTTGTCTCCCTCAGCAAATTCCATATAGATCATACTCCCACACGCACACACACACACACATATATATATATATATATATATATCCACGGCAAAAGAGAGGTTCAAGGAGGACACAGCAAATGATTCCATGAAAAAAAAGCTTGATCAAAATCCAATTCCATCATGTTTCAGAGAAATTATTTCATTTCAAAATCCAAACCAAACAAGAAGATATCCAAAAACGAATCAAAAAAAGCCCTAAAAACGAATCTTCAAAAAGCCCTAAAAACGAATATTGCACAAGCCTAAAAACGAATTAGCCACAAAGAAGAATGAAGGGAGATAAGGAACTGTACCTCCGGCGTCGTTTGTTGAAGAGACGAGCTTGAAGACGTAGCAGAGTGGCGTGGGGGAGAATGGGAAGAAGAGAACGACGTGTTTTAGGTTTGAGCGAGGATAAAATGGGTAATTTTCCATTCAAGTTTTTCAGATTTCAGTTTTAAGTGATAATTTTATCACTTAAAACTTTTTACACAAATTTTCAGATTTCAGTCATATACCACTTATTTTTTTTGCCAATCAAACAACATTTATACCACTTAAATCTGAAAACTTTAAGTTTTCAGATTTAAGTGGCTCAAACAAACACCACCTAAGTTTCTATTACGAATAACACGTGTAAACTTGCTTCTCATTGGTTAAAACTATGGGACCATAACACGTGGACCAAAAGAGCCAATCAGAAACAATTAAACACGCATCAACCAAATCACACGACGTCGTTTCTATGCTGAATCAGACGGGTTTTTCATCCTTCTCGAAAACCCCCAAAACTCTTCATTTTGAGCCCAAAACTACTATCTCTTCTTGTTCTTCTTCAAGATCGAGACACAGAGTAATCACAATAATGGCGAAAAACTATCAAATTATGGCGTTAATGATATTATCATTCGTGATTGTATTATCATGGGCACCAATTTCTCAATGTTCAAAGAAACCAGTTGGGGTTGCAAGGAAAGAGGATATTCCATTTATCAAATGCCAAGTCTGTGAAAAGCTTGCTCATCAGTTGTACCATCAAGTACAACATAAAAAAGCTCAGATCTCTCCCAAAAAGGTAATTTTAATTTCATCCAATTTGGTCGTGTTTTAAGCTTTCAAATGTGTTTTCTTTAAGTGGGTTTGTTTATCTCTAATTATCGATTTATTGGAGCAATGGAGTTCAGTTGGTGTTAATTTGTGTTAGATTTGATGTTGGGTTATGTGATTCTCAATTGGATTTATCTTTGATTTGCTTGCGTATATATTTACATAAGAACTGATTGGTGGGTTGTCATTATTCTTAATTATGATGTATATTTGCCATTCAATTTTTGGGAACATGTGAGGTAGTTTTATTCTAATTGGTCTTGTTCCAAGCACTCAAAATTTGTCTTCTTCAAGTGGGTTTATCTCCAATTTGATATTTACTGGAACAGTGGAGTTTTGTTAGTCTTAATTCTGTGTTTAGATAATATGATTCTCAATGTGATCTAATTGGCTTTATCTTACTTTTGCTTGCCTATATCTTTTATCTTTTACATTGGATTGATGGGTTGTCATTGTACTTAACTGTGATTCGATTTTTGGGAACAGATCTCGGAGTATGAAATCATCGAAATATCGGAAAATGTATGTAATTTAAAGAAGCAGGAAGCTGATTGGATCCTTAAAATTGATATTGTAGAACAAGGGGATCGATTGGAGGTAAGAAATTATGTATTTGACTATGTACTTTTTTACTCTTGTTAGTTGATTTGGGTGTTTGAAAACTAGTTTAGTTTCTTGGCTTGTTCACAAGCTCTTGGATCTTCGTGTACTTTTTCCCTTTAGAAAGTACTGAAATACTGTGGTATTCATATATGGGAATCTTGGGGTGTTTAGATAAGCTTGCATTTTTATGATAAGGTTGCTCAGATTTTTATCTTTTTCCTCTTTACCAGTGTTTGATTGCAATAAATTTACGTGCATAATCAATTGCCCCCCCCCCCCCCCCCCCCCAAAAAAAAAAACAAAGTTTGTCAGATCCACCCTAAGCAAACATCTACATTGTTGTAATCTATATCACTGTGGACCAAACTCTTCTTATTTATACACCATGCTTTTAACAATAATGAGTAATAACAGTACTCGCCCTTAAATCATCGCTAATAATTTTTGTTAGTTTAGCTATACTAGATTGCACGGGCATACCCTAGTTTGCAACTTACTATAGCTTTTGCTTAGTGTTGCTTTAGTTTGAATTTGGTGCAACTTTTTTGTTTACTTTCGATTCAGCTTGTTGAACAAGACTCTGAAGGACAATGCGATTCCGAGTGTAAAACGATCGAGCGGGCTTGTCAAGAGGTGAGATTTACTAGTCATTATGAAAATTCTGGTGCTAAGTATTATTCATCCTATGTAATTATTTTCACGAAGGAATTATGGCTTATGTTCCTTTCAATTGAGAATTGTTAAATAAACGTCTTTTAGGATTTACAGTAGAACGTACCTAACAGATAAATGTATCTTATACTTTGATTTTGGTTTGGGATCTTGTAGGTTATGGGTTATTTGGATACAGATGTTGCCGAGTATTTGTATAAGATGAAACCTCAGATCGATTCATTGGTTGATTTCCTCTGCAACGATCTCACTGACACATGTAGTACCAAGCCGCCACCAGTTCCTAAGGTAACTAAAATATTATCACCTGTCTTAATTTCATATTTCAAATATTAATTTAGTACTTTTTTTTTTTTAATGATTTGGAATCAATCATTTCATACTGTCAATGTGCTTGGCTACATTTATGCTTGTGATGTTTCTTTTGCTGGCAGTCCAAATGTTCATGAAAACCTCGATGTATATAATAACATGAGAGGTGAAGGTGGGTCCATTTTCTTGGGACTTCTTTAACAACATCTAAGAGTCAATGTACAAAAATTACATATGGAGATGTTTATATACACATGACATATCTAAATAAAATTAGTCTCTGGTATTACAAGTTGGTAAGGATAATTCCTCACAGGCTGTGCCACAGGCACAAGTAAGTAATTCCTATAAACGTGGACCACACCTTTGTTAGTTTTTAAAAGTTAAAAGAAAGAGGAGAAATAATAGGACACAAAAAGTTGAGAGCATCCACAGCAGTCCAAATTTGTAGGCCAAGTAGGATAAGTTTGTCCTATAATATTATATTAGGCGAAGGATAAACTTAAGTTTGGCTAAGTTTCTTATCGTATGAATAATTGATGTCCGTTGTGTTCGAACGGACCATATATCTGTTTGGGACTCAAATGAACACCGTGTGGATACGGATATCTCTTGTCTGTTTCAATTCAGCCGGACAAGAGATGTCCATTTTGTTGCCCAACCATTATCCAACAAACTGCTTTGAGTTTCATATTCTTGTGTTGATTTTCAGGGTAGGACTCCAGGAGAACCTTTCGTCCCCAAGTCACAAAAGGAAGCTGAAATGGAAAAAATGTTGAAATCTATGGAGGTAAATAATACTTTTTACTCATCAAATATATGATTTTTTTAATCCCTTTCTTTTTATGCCAACTTGGGGAATATTTCCTGTTTTACTTCTGCTTTAGGGTATGCCAGGAGCACCTGGCATGAAAATGTACTCAAGGGAAGACCTTATGAACAACAAATTTGGAGATGAAGATGAAGATGACGAAGATGACGATGTAGAATCACAATTCCCCTCAAAATTGGTAATGAAAAGATCCTTCTTTTTTACGACCTTAATGAGAATTCATTTACCATGGGCGAGGGTAGGAAACTAGGAATTTAATTTCCTATATGCATCATTTACTTGTACCATGGAATTAGGTGGTATTGTCCAAAAAAATGGGCTATCACAACAATACTAAAAGATGGAAAAGTAAATATTTTCCATGGAACACTTTGCCAATCAAACACCCTAATAATGTAATAGCATGGCTAATTTTTGAACATCTCTGACAGGGAAAAGTTTTGAGGGAAAAGGAAAGCGGAAAGAGTGAGTGGAAGGAAAAGCTCGGGAAAGGAATCCTAGACGCTAGTGAGACTGTGAAACGACACGCGAACAAAGTATCCCACCGGATACACCAGTGGTGGAAAGGGATGAAAGCGAGTTTGAAGAAGCCTTCGAAATCTAGCAAAGCAGAACTTTAGGGTCACAACAATGAAGTGGGTAGGGTACATACCCTAATCATATTAAAGAAATTCTCTTTTAGTGTGTAAGATTTTCATTTTTGTAGGGGAAATGCTGATATAGATTAATGGCATTTGAGCAAAAATTGTTTAGGTGGACAGTTTATGGAATCACACTGTTGCTGTTTGTACCTCAAGAACAGAGTTGAAGTGAGCAATATTTACAGCAACATTTTCCACTTTTGACAGATTTGTTTTCATTGAATAGTCATACACACTGATTGATTTATTTTGTCTAATGGTTAAAATTAGTATTTTAGCATAATCAGCAGTGAATGGAATATTAAACTACTTGTTGATCTAAAGTTAAAAAGCGATTGATGATTCGGAACTACCAAAATAATTAGACTAGAAAACTCCGTTTGGTAAGAGTATGAAAGAGGAAAATAAAAACACTTGATTTGATAAGAAGCCGGAAAACAAGTTAAAGCATGTAATAAGATATTCTCCATTTTATGCTCTTTGTATGAGTAAATGTCATTCATCTTTCATCATTTTTTTGTGGAAATTTTTTCTTCCTAAATTTCTCCATGGAAAAATTCAACTTATTTTTCAACTTCTCACAAAAATCAAACTATTTTTATTTTTATTTATCATATTATTATCAAACATACCCAAAGTTGTTATAATAAGTTGGCTTGACATTTTGTACACTAAAAGGAAGGTTTAAATATCTGCTTTTGTTACAATATATAAATAATAAAGATGACACTCGAATCTTGGTAAATTCAAACTAGCTCACCCGCTAACATTTTGTACAATTATTAGTCACTTTCATATATACTTTTAGCTCTACCTTTCGGGCTAGTCCACTACCTTTTGGGCCAGGAATTAAAGTAAAACATGTATCAAACCAACCCGGACTAGCCAGGTTGGCTATTGTGCCTCTCACTAGTTGTAGGTTTCAATCCCTCCGTAGGTGTGTTTGGAATGATTTAACTGTGGAGGCATATAAAAAAGATATATTGTGATGTAACCTCCCGATTAGCGGCTTTTCCCCTACCCCCATAAGAGTAGATTAGGATCATTTGTCTATATCATTACATAAAGCTAAGCCTTCTAAGATACATTCGCTTATAAGCATACCATAAGTATATTGTGAATATGGTATAGAGGTACCACCATGTTTACGGATAATTCTATATTTAACCTTTTGAGCAAATAATACTAGAAGACCAGCTATACATTTTTCTTTCCAAAAGTCTACATTAGCATCACCTCTAATCATAACTTTAGATAAGAAAGTATCTTTATACCATCTAAAGTGGGTTAAAGTAAGGCATTTTAAATTTGTAAGTAGATCTCTTCTTTTATTTAATATTTTAGGATGAGCACCAATAAAAGCTATAATAATTGAATTTAATAGAGAATACACAACATTTTGTTGTGTAGTAGGATCTTGTTTAATTTCACTAGTACCATCAGGTTTTTTAATAGTAATAACAGTTTGAACTATCTTTACAGAATTTAAAATTTCATTTCTCTATGTCATTTAAAATGTTATCCCACCAACCACGAAATTGGCCAGCAAAACCAGTAATTATAAATTCAGCAATCTGTTTATTAGTATTGCTTGCAGCTTTACAAACAGTATAATACATAGTCATACGATGCAATTGAGTTAATATAGCATATTCTGACAAACCATTTATAGTCCATTCATATATAGTCTTATCACTAAAATTAGAAGCAGTTATATTAGCTTCTTCTTCAAATAGAATATCTTGAGGTGTTGGCCTAGGATAATAAAATTTTCCTGGAGGCATAAGCATTTCTTTAGTAGACTTAGAAGGATAATTTACTTCTTGTATATTCATGAACTTATTTTGGATTTTAGAAACATCTGAAAATTCAGATTCCATATCAGACACATCTTCACTATGTGTTATAGGTAAAACTTGTTTTCCTATATTCATAAAATTGAGTTTATCTTTTAAAGCATTTATAATTTCTAGACTTAAGGTCGACTTACCAAGAGAAAATCCTTTAGAAACTTCAATTGTAGGTTTTAAAAGTGAAGAAGAAACTTCAACCTTTTTGGTAATATCTTCTTATTGTTTGGCTTTAGAAGTATCATGAATTTCATTAATATTTTGTTCCAAACGAATAAGTTGACTTCCTATTGTTTGCAAATACATATTGATATAATCACTCTGATTTGTTATACGCTCTATAATTGAAGTATAAGTAGGAGAGAGACGAAACAAAACAAAGGGAAAGAAAAAGAAAAAGGATGCCTAGACAGGCTGCATCCTTCCTTATATACTAATTAAAATAAAACCGGTTACAAAATTTTACAAATCCGTGTGACATAAGAGCTGACGAAAGCTAAATAATTGAGAATAAACAGTAGCTCCATTGTCTTTAGTGGCTGCGACAGCTGGAGCAGCAACTATTCCGCCTCAATTATAGCAAAGTAATAATTTTACTTGGGCCCCTCCTCCTTTAGCCCTGTCTTCTCGACCTTTTCTTTCTTCACCTTTTCCATCTTTTCCATGGCGTCCATCTGGTCTGCCCAAGACATACCCATATATTTTTTCATGTCTTCATTTTCATCAAAATCAATATTTTCTTCTAAATCTTCTAGATTAACAGAAGGAACTTTAGAGGACACAGACATATTATCGTCATCCAAAAATCCCAATTGAGAAATAAAAGCTTTAACCATTTTTCTTTTAATTTCTTCCGGCGAAGCATCTGGATACTTCTTTTTGATGGAGGCAACAGAAGGGGTTTTTAATTCTTGATTCATATAAGCCTCAGTTTTCTTTATTTTTTCTTCTTCTTGAACATGCAAATTATATTCATTGTATGCGTTTAAATCCAACATCATTTTAGGAATAAGTTCATCGAACTTATATTTAGGCCACCATTTGTAAAACAAATCACGGGCAAGAATAAAAAGATTTAGGTTATTTCTAATAGCGTAAGACCACTGAAAAATCCAAGGAATATAATAATGTCCCAAGAAACGCAACAAAATAGCATTTCTGAAGGGTTGAGTTTCATTTAAATGTTTAGGATGGATGGCTTTATACTCTTTAAAAATGGGTTTAATTTTTTCATGAAGAAAATCTTCCTCGGGCCCAAACTTGAGGAACCAATTATAAAATCAGTGGGGAAGGTTCTTTAAAACCACCGAGGGCTCTTGGAGAGCTTCCAAACGAGACCACCAAGTATGTGTATTATAAGAGTTTTGATATAAAAAGGCTTTGTACCATGCCTCAATATAATCCCAGTAAGTATAGGGCTTTCCATATACAGGGAGCACAAGTACTATTAGGATTTACTCCGCAGTCGATGAAGTCAATAACTCCCCCATTATAAAACATTTTGAGAACTGGATTTCAATTTGTTTACCACATGCTACGGGATTTTTATTGACGTGGACAATATTACAAGAACGGGTTTCTGTTAAAATGGCTTCATAATAATCCCTCTTATTTTCATTTAAAATAGGGAATTCCTGGTCATGTTCAAAATATTGCTTGGTCAGGTGTACAGGATTAGAGAAGAATTTTTTGTTACTTTCTCTGAGGAATATAATAAAATCTTGGAATGATTTTTTAAAGTGAGATGGTGCTGGAGTATTCAACACATTAGCAAAAAATCCAGATTGAGAACCTGGAGATTTAAAGCCAGAAGTAGGATTTCTAGAAGAAGATCCTTAATTAAAATTGGCCTATTTAAAAGATGATTTAAAGTCTACAGTGGTCTGTTTGTAGGTACCGCGACCACGGCCTTTTCCTCCTTGCTGTGAGAAGGTTATCCTTTATATCCTGTCAAAAATTCACGAGTTAGAAAGTCTGGTAGAGAATTAGACTATCCTTTTATAAACTCAATTTTAAAATCAAAGACAGATAATATAGTTTACTATCTGGCAAAGATCTGCTTAAAAGCAATGTTCTTGACATCTTTTTCTAGCACATCTTTGGCAACTTTACAATCAATTCTCAAAAGAAATTCATGGTTTAAGAGGTCATCTTGAAATTTAAAAATACAACATACTATAGAGAGAATTTCTTTCTTCATATTAGAATAATTTAATTGGGCTGAATTCCATTTTCCAGATGTGAATCTAAAAAGGATTTCTTTAGAATCAGTTTTGAATTTTTGCTTTAGAATTCCTCCATACCCTATATCGGAGGCATCAATTTTGACAATTTTAAAGCTATAAGGAGAGACAAGTGCTAAACAAGGCAACTGTTTAACTTTAGATTTAATAATACGAACAGCTTTAGTATGCCTATCTCCCCAAAGAGGAGGGTTTTTACGAAGGCGATCATATAAAGGAGCACAGTCTATAGCAAGATTTTTATAATAATCAGCTATATAATTTACGCTTCCCAAAAATCTTTATAATTGGGTTTTATCAATAATTATATCCGAAAATTTATCCGCAAAATCTATAGAACGATTTATAGGTATAATTTCACCATTAGATATATCATAAGCAAGAAATTTATTCTTGCCCGTGATTTATTTTACAAATGGTGACCTAAATATGAGTTCGATGAACTTATTCCTAAAATGATGTTAGATTTAAAGGCATACAATGAATATAATTTGCATGTTCAAGAAAAAGAAAAAATGAAGAAAACTGAGGCTTATATGAATCAAGAATTCAAAACCTCTTTTGTTGCCTCCATAAAAAAGAAGTATCCGGATGCTTCGTCGAAAAAAATTAAAAGAAAAATGGTTAAAGCTTTTTTGGAATTTTTGGATGACGATAATATGTCTGTGTCCTCTAAAGTTCCTTTTGTTAATCTGGAAGATTTAGAAGAAAATATTGATTTTGATGAAAATGAAGACATGAAAAAATATATGGGTATGTCTTGGGCAGACCAGATGGACGCCATGGAAAAGATGAAAAAGGTGAAGAAAGAAAAGGTCGAGAAGACAGGGCTAAATGAGGAGGGGCCCAAGTAAAACTATTACTTTGCAATAATTGAGGCGGAATATTTGTTGCTCCAGCTATCGCCGCCACTAAAGACAATTGAGCTACTGTTTATTCTCAATTATTTAGCTTTCGTCAGCTCTTATGTCACACGGATTTGTAAAATTTTGTAATCCATTTTATTTTAATTAGTATATAAGGAAGGATGCAGCATGTCTAGGCATCATTTTTCTTTTCCCTTTGTTTTGTTTCGTCTCTCTCTCCTTGTAAATTTTTCTCTATCAATAATATTAAAGTTTTTTTTTATTTTCGCCTCTGCTCTTTTCTTTAATTTTATTTTAAATCCTCCTGTTTTTTTTGGTATCGAAGCCGGTTATCTAATTGATCAACATCTAAGTTGCGTTAGAATCTATGTCTATTTAAACTGAGGTACGGTGTTCTAAGGCTTTTCTTTTCATAATTCGTTGACAGTTGAGTTAGATTGTGCCTACTCTATTATTAATTTTGTGTAACAGAAAATTATACTAATTTTCAAATATGTTGACTATATCACAATCTTCTATTGTAAGTCGTTTTAAATCAAAACTGTAATGATCCAGTTCCACCCCAGTACGATATTGTCCGCTCTGGATAGCGTCCATCCAGGTTTCAGCCCCGGAACATCTACCCTCATAGCTTTGTTTCTGGGAGCTCTCGACTAGCTTCCCTGGGGGTCACCCATCCTGGGATTGCTCTGGTCCTCTACTTGCTTAACTTCGGAGTTCTTATGGGATCCGAAGTCAATGAGCCCTTAAAAGGCCTCGTACTTAATTAGCGACCATATCTTACTTATCTTACTTATATGGGTCTTTAAGGATCCCCCATCTTCCGATGTGAGATACCCCATTTGAGCTACAATTCCTCCTTCCAATGGAGTACTCCTCGCTCGTAGGGTGTCACAAAAACCCTTAATTAAAAATAGAGAAGATATAGAATTTCATGATATAAAAAAAAATCTTCTAAACTGGAATATACTTAAAGTTAGTCCAGATAAAATTTATCAAACTAGGATGTTTAATTTATTTTCAACTATGTCTGTTAAAAAAAATGAACAAACTATACCAGTAAGAAATAATTTTGATTCTATACAGTTAATCACACCAGAAGAGATCAAAAGATATAAAGATCGTTACAAGTATTCACATATAGGATTAGTACAAGTAGCTCTTAAACCTTTGACCGTTGAAGGTCTAAATACTTCTTTTCTTATAGCTCTTCGTGACTGTCGTCACCTACGTTTTAATGATTCCTTATTAGGAATGATTCAATCAAGTCTATGTAATGGACCCGTATATTTTGATGCTCATCCAAATCATTTTGTTTCTTGATCTGACAAAAATATACTTAATACTTTAACAGTAAATCTCCAGTTATATGGTTATAATATGAAACCCGAATCTGAACCAGTAAATCTTACCTATATAATTTATTATAAAGTTATGGACACATTAAGTTCTCGTGCTCATCTATATGATTGTAAAAAAAAACAATTTTACTTGAGACAAATCTTTTAAAATCTGATGTAGCTATCCCATGAACTATTATGTGGAGAGATGTCACTCCTCCTTCAACATAGTTATTAGAAGCTGCTGCTCCACCGGAGCCTGTAGAAAATAGAAAAGTTGAAGAAATAGTCCAATTCAACAATGGCGATGTTATTATAAAATTTGATAATAATAAAACAATCAGATTATCAACTAGTTCTAGACACTGTTTTAAAACTTCTTTAGAAAAGTTTTATACTCCTGCTAATACTTTAGCTAATACTATAGCTACTTCCTTTACTCAGTCTTCTAGGCAAGGAGAATTTTATACCCCTGCATCTTCAGTTGTAAATTCTACTACTAAAGCTAATAATCTTGTATTTGAAGGAGTTATAAATTCTAAACAAAATATATCTCATGGTATTTACCATCCGGCTAGTTCTAGTGAAGAACAACATGTTAAAAATGAACCAGATACTATATCAGAACTCGGTGTCAATATGTCAGATTTAGGTATAAATGCTAAATCCATAAATGTTGTTACAATTTCTGAACCATTTGTATATGATAGAAATGAAACAAATAAATAATTCTTTCAAGATAAATATAATGAACTTAGAAATTGATTTTTTTACTATTATACTGATGAACAACAATATGAATTTAAGGATTTATTTTATGCTTATATAGATAAACATGAACAAGTTGTTCCTTTTGCTCTTTTGTTCTATGAACATATCATAAAAACTGAAATCGATTTTCCCCAAATAAATGTTTTAGAAATCTTTTATAAAGATTGGAAAGTCAGTTCTGGGGTGGTAAGAGCCATCCATCCGCTCCCAGAACATCAAGCTTTTAAAATCGGTAAGGATAGTTATATTGAGGCTACTGCGTTTGCCCAGCCTAGTCCTACTTACACTTCAACTATGGAGCGTATGATAAATTAGAGTAATTATATCAGTATGTATTTGCAAACAATAGGAAGTCAACTTATTTGTTTGGAACAAAATATTGATGAAATTCATGATACTTCTAAAGCCAAACAGCAAGAAGATATTACCAAAAAGGTTGAAGTTTCTTCTTCACTTTTAAAACCTACAATTGAACTTTCTAAAGGATTTTCTCTTAGTAAGTTGACCTTAAGTCAAGAAATTATAAATGCTTTAAAAGATAAAAAGTATATCACATATTGAACAAGGGGCTAGTCTAGTTAGGGGGAGTACCCACTTAAATCGATTATAAGTTTTAGTCTCACAAGAAAGTTTTGGGAGGAATTTTCATTATTTATAATTAAACTGAGAGATTTAAACTTCGAGAATTTTTTATTTAAAAAAAGAAGCGTAGAATGCATGTAGTATTTTTTGTCTAGTTTAATAACATCTCTCAATTGTTTTTTCATTGAACAATAGGTTCTAACGGTGTTTGTTCGTGAACGGACATATTGTAACCAAATGAACTAACTGGTTAACACTTCCGTGAAGTATTTGTAGCCACGTAATTAAGAATTTGTCACAACAATCGATGATTTCAACGAAGAGAGAGAGAGAGTAGTTTTCTAGTTAAACTAATAATGCAGATTGCCCGATGATTAAGAAGGTTTCGAAATTAATGCAAATTTAGACTTGCGCCATTAAGGTTGTGTTTGGTTAATGTTTCTAGACAAGTTTTCTAGATGAGTTAGAGTTTTTATGTTGAAAGTAAATTTGGTTTTGTTTGACTTTTTTTCAACCAATGAAAAAAACGCATAAAAAATTTCAAAAAATAGTCACAATAGATCTTATTTTCTAGATCTCGATGAGTAGGTTTCAAATATATATTTTTTATTATTTTTTAATTTTTAGATTTAAAGTTATGGCGTTTTAAAAAAAAAATTAGAGAGAGAAAGTATAGTGAAATAAATTTTGGGAAGTATGAAAGTAGAGTTGGTTTTGAGTTGAGTTTTTAAAATTTTGGAAAAAAAAAAAATAGTGAGCAACCAAACACAACCTTAAGACTCCCCTTCCCCTATATCCGCCGCTGTTTAACCTTAAGGGAAAAAAAAACACACACACACACACAAAGGCCCACAGAAGGAATTGAACTCAATAAAATTTAGCATTGCGTCATCGTTTTCATGCAAACCCATCGTAAAAAAATAAAATAAAATAAAATAATGAAGACAAGACCCCACTTCGAGGAGGGTTCCAAAAATGATTTATTCCGAAGGAAAACCAAACATCCATGAAAGTTGAAAACGATTTTCTGTTACTTTCTACAATATCCCACGTAAATTTTATATAAAAATCATACTTGCATAGAGATTATGTGATAACCAATCTATAAAACTGATTATCTTAATCTATTTAAAACAATAATGTAAATTGGGCCCGAAACATACACTTTGATTAATTAGCGAAAAGATAGCTGAATTTAAAGTGAGATTACAAAGTAAATAAAATAAAATAAAATAAACGTGAAACAGGAAAAAAAAATAAAAAAATAAACCCACTGAAAAAATCCCTTAATGAGCATCATTCACTGATGACTCCTAGGAAAAGAAAAAACCATCCCTTGCTCTTGGAATTCTGGGTATTTTCTCGTATTGAATATTTTCGAGAATAGATTTAGCGCATTTTGTAGGATTGGGTTCTTGAGATGAGGCACCGAAGCCCATTTAACGAGTACTTGAGGGTTATATCAACATCGCGTGGATTCTTCTTGTTCTGAGAAACAGTCATGTTGCCTATTATGGCTTCGCCTTGGCATATGGTTAACACATCTTCTAGGTATAGGACCGTCTGCTTCCAATGCGTAGCCCTCGACTTTGGTCCTGCATAATTATGAGCAATTTTGGGCTTATTTAACACGTGCATATTAATTATTGCACGCATTTAAGCGAAAACTTTTGCTGGGTTGATCAAATAATGCTAGACTCAAGAGACAACCATGTAACGATCCAAATCCCACATCAGTGGTGTAATGGGGGTGATCCTTGAGTGTGTTTAAGGAACTGAAATACTTGGGCTAAGCCATTTTGGGTGACAACCCGTCGTGTTATAGCCAAATCATCTACTAGTCGGAAATAAATTGACATACAAATGCGTGCATGTGTTTGTATGTGTGTGTGTGTTTATATATACAGATACAGAGAACAGACAGTTTAAGCCATGGTTCAAGTTACATATAAGATAGCAAGGATTCACATCATTAAATAGATTCTCTGAAAGCGAATTGTGGAAGTAACAGAAGAAGTGGAGAGAAATGAACCTGTAGAGAAGCCAGTTAATTTATGACACTTGGTAAATGTTACATCAAAGTATGCTACAAGGGCATGAACATAATCATCACGTTCTGCCACAAGCTTAAATGGAGCTGTGAAGGAAGCATCCCCAGCAGTCATCTTTGAGATATCCATCGTCTGTGAACGTAAATCAACTCATGCCAATCAAAATTCAAAAACTAGGGGGCCGAGATGGGTGGGTATCCCAACACTACACAACAACACATAATGCCATCACCCCAAAAAGAAGAGTCTACTATTACTCTTGAGGATGTCCCAAATTAGGAGTCCAGTTTCCATTTTGGGACATAATTAATATTCAAATCTAAAGACGGTAAACAAGTTTTGATTATACATGTTGAAGATTAGTGTACTATGAAAAACAAGTGAATGGTCAAACTGGCTGGATTCTTAATTCAGGACCCGGGGGGAAGGGTTGTCCAACCTTGAGTAACTGGGAGTTTGTGACAATCTGATTCTGGTCAACTGTATCAACAAGAGGTTCCATCATGGATTGCTTTCTGATGCAGCTCATGTTGAAGCCAAATACATTGTTCCAAACTGCAATTGCACGAATTCGAAGAAATAAAATAAATGAGTAAATGAATGAAAGGGCTCACATAAGACACATGCATATATATAAGACTGGATCGACCTGGCATAGGGTTCGTATCATATCACGTTCTATGTGTGTATGGGTCATGTAGAGCTGGTTTGAGTCTCAATTTTTTTTAAGCGTATTTAATGCTCAACTCATTAACGACACAGCGGTTCAAAATATAACTCGACCTGTTAAAAGTTAAATTGTGTCATGTTAAGAATTTGCCAACCCTAAGTGGGAATATAAAGGATATGCAGGAGATAGTAAGGTCACATTCAATCTTGTCTTCTTTGTATTCGGCATCCTCTATTGCTGTTAAATAGAGAGAAGCTTTATCAGGTAGCACAAGTCCATTGCTGACCTGCAAACAGAAAAGGTATACAAAGATGAAGAAAACATAAGGAAATTATAAATCCATGCGTATTTGAGCAACAAGTCTACAACATAATCTTTGTTAGCAAAGATTGATGTATCGAACACATATATTCTAGCAATATGAGAGAGAGAGAGAGAGAGAGAAGTTCCAAAGTATAAAATATTGTCTCAATGGAAGATCGAACTTACTAGCCATTTATCCCGAGCATATAATACTGTATTCAACATGTTCTCATACAGCAAAAAGTATCCCATCCATTCGGAAATAATAATATCCACTTGAGCAACCGGAAGCTCTATTTCTTCAATCTTCCCCTTCAAGACAGTTATAACTGTGATATTTGAAAAGGAACAAGGAAAAAAGAAAGTGAACAAACAACAAAAAGGATGATTCGAGACTTGATAGCTTAAATCAAGATGAAAAAATATGTTAAGAGGAATAATACTAAGAATAATGATAATAATATCTTGGGGCTACAGATGACATTACCATTTGAAAAACCATTTGTTTTCACAATCTCTTGAGCCATATCGGCCATTTGGGAGCACTCGACCTGAAACCGTGAAGGTTGTACATTAAATATTTCTAAAATAAAACAAACAAGTAAAATTTTAACTTGCAAATACTAAGGGAGTTAAAGAAAAGAGAACAAGCAAAATTTTAGGCTTCTCCTTTTGATGACGCCTAAGTACTTGTATTTTGTTTTCGGCCTTCTATTCAGCCTTTTTGCTCTTCTTGGTTAGTGAACTTTGTTGTATAAGCTTAATTCATTTTTCAAGTGTAGTCGCTGTATTTCCTTAGTCCTTTTTAGGACCTTTTTGTAAGCCTTTGGGGGCGGGCCTTTGTAGCTCCCACCTATCTTTTTTTGGTATTTGTGCAGGGCGGACCTAGGATTTTTCGATGGGGTGGGCTGAATTAACACAAAAATTTCTGACAATTTTTTAAGCAAAAAATTTATTCCTATAGTGAATTTTTTTTTTAAATAAAAATAATATAGTTAAATGTAATTCTTTTTTATGGAAGAAAATTAGTATTCATAAAAATTATATTGAGAGAGAGAAGCTCTAGTTTGACAACAACACAAAACTTTTTAATTTATTTGATTTTTTGTGGGCTAATTGTGGGCTGAGGTGGGCTGGACTAAGGAATTTATTGGTCTAATAATATTTTTTATATATAACTAGTGGGGAAAAAAAATCTTGGGCTGGGCTGGAGCCCTCTGGAGCCCTCTGGGCCAGGGCCCAGTTCCGCCCCTGTATTTGTGTCATGGACTCATGGCACCAGCCCTCTACGGAGGCTAGTGATTTATCAATAAAAAAAAGACAGAGAAGTGGTGAACATTCCAAAAAGAGGATGGGTGTGAACCCAGCAATACAAAAGCACTTGGATTGTTAAATTGTCAATCGATGAACGGATGACCAAATAGCATGCTAAGCCTCCATCTGTAATTAAGAGTCCGTGTTTGATTTTCACTTTTTTTAAGTATGCACGATGTTTGTCACAATCAATGGTTTAAAACAAAATTTGTTTCCTATCAGGAATTTTGGTATGTTGATTTACATTCTGTAAAGGAAAGTGGACTCTTAATTTGGAACATTTGAAAAAGGAAATAGTGGACTCTTAACTTGGGTCGGAGGGAGTACTAAAAATGACTAGTCGGTAAATTCCCAACTCAACCATCTTTAATCATATCAAATTTCAGAAAACATAAAAGTAAAATGATATTGAAAAGTTCACATAAACATTCTTCATTATGGGCAATAAGCTCTAAATAATTTGAGTTAAAAGCATTTGTCAATTTGAGCATTTTGTTAGCAAATTGGAGTGGAATCTTGGGCGTCTAATGTGAGAATTAGTTGTGTATTACATTTTTATTTTGATATTTAGCGAGGATAACTTGCCCGTCACCCTAGTACAAATTTCAGTTTCTTTCAACAGAATTTACACCTAAAAGCCCAGTCCACCTAAACACTTTCTTGCATGGAGGGAATTACAAACGAAAAAATCAAGTAGTTTCGTTAACCCTAGTCTCACGTCAACATGGACAACAAAACACATTAAGCAGAAACGAGAAGATGGAACTGACAAGTGAAGCTGCATACCGCATAAACATGCTTTGCCCCTGCTTTCGCACAAAAGAGGGACAAAATACCAGTCCCAGCACCTACATCAAGGACCACCTTGTCCTTGAATAAAAACGGATTCTTATAAATAACATTTTGGTACGTCTTAGTCCTCACTGAATCCTTCAACATTTCCTGTAATGTAAGAGAAGTGAGACGCATAAATATTTGGAATACTGGAATGAGTATAACAAATAACAAGAGGCAAGATACGTAAAACCTTTTTTTCTTTTTTTATATTTTAATAAGTAGAACCGGCACCCAAAGACAGAAAAGGAATCTGATTTGACACTTCTTGAAGTGCTTGACATTAATAAAGATATAACTATATAAGTAATTCAAAGGAAAAACTGCCTAACACAAATCATCATTGAAAAGTTTATCTTCCTAGGGAGATAAACTGTCAAAGATTGTTAATGCACAGCAGCATTCAGATTCCTTTCTGCTGTCACGTATAAAAGTTTTTAAGGATTATATTGACTAATTTACATACACAGGGCCGCATTGCAGTATAGAGTCCAAGAACAGTACTTATTACTAAAAAGGCGCAGAACTATAATATTCATAATATAAGAGCGAGTGGGCTAGCTTGGATGGTAAAGGAGATCCCAAGTTCGGGTCTCACTTGGGGTGTTTTGGGTTGGGGGTGGGAGGTATTTTTTTGTTATTGTACTAAAAGGAAGAGATCTAAAGCTTCCCTTTTTTTTTGAAGAAAAAATATTCTTAAAAGAAATGCCTTCAATATCAGCATCCACTATCCTCGTAAGATCTTGAAAGGAACAAAGTAATCAAGATCACAGCACAAATTTTAGCATAACATAAAGAATGTACGTTCAAATATCATAAGAACTCCAAGTAAAAACTTGAAGTTAGAAAAAATGAACATTCTACTTTTTCACGCCCAGATGTGGCACACTTACTTCATGAATACCTGCAAACAAAAAAAAGGAGAAAAAAAGGTTCAACACATGTAATCCTTGAAAAAAGAGACAAAGGATATACAGTAAGCAAGGAAGATGAATGGCTCAATATTGAAAATTTACTTTTAAACAAAACATCAAGTCTTTTAGAGAAGGTGACAGTCTTTATGTTTGAGATGAAAAAAACTACCACTTTTAAGGTGAAAACGAAGTAAGAAAAATCATGGAATTCAATCCTTTTCCATATACCCCCATTAAAGGCAGCTGATTAAAATGCGTATAACACTTATTCATTGTCCATAGTACATTGATACTTGATAGAAACACAAGATGTGGGACATGTTTTGTTTGGTAACTGCAAAAATGCTGGGATAAGTTTGAATTTAAATTGTGTACCATAGATTGTTTGCCGATTATCCAAGTACACCAAAATAAACAAAAACAAAAGTTCCCCTACGAAGCTCCAAATAGAGTTGGTAGAACTAATTGAGGTCCCTTTTCAATCTTCCCACGAACCAGATCCAGATTCTAACATGAAATAAAAAAATTATGTTCTCATTCTCCTCAGCTTCCATAGGAAGCAAACAAAAGTAAACGATTAATGGCCAATTAACAGAACCAAACTCTGGGGCGTTTGTTTTCACCTCTTAATGCAGAATGGAGAGCTATTCAGCCTGCTGCATTAAGAGGCTAACTCCCTGCTTAATGCTGTTCAAAAAATTTAACGAAATTTTACTCCATTATTGTCGTTATCTTTTTGTTTATGAATATTATAACAATAAGGATAAACTTGTCAAATGATGTATATTTAGCTTTCAGAATCAAATAAACTCAAACAAACAACATTTATTCAGAGCTTCATCCAGGTAAAAAAAAAAATGGTTTCGACATTGGGTATTCAGAGTTCACCATTCAGAGGCTAAAAAATCAAATGCCAACAACTCGATACCTAAAACATACATACATGCAAAAGTACACATAAACAGAGATATAATAACTACCGAAGTGAGAGTAAGAATCGAAGTAATAATCAGCGCTGGTCTTATCCCCACCGACAGTGGAGTCTTCGGGCTCGCACATGGCGGAATCCCCCTCGAAATTAGAGCTCCCAGTAGCTGCTGCTGTTGAACCTTCTTCGATGATTTCGACTTGGTCATCATCGTCTTCGTATTCGAATCTGATTTTATTGGTGCGGTTCTGTTGTTGATCGATGCGAGTAATGGCAGACTTTCGATTTTCTAATTTCTCTCGCAGATCCATTTTTCGGGATTTTAGCAAGGGGGGGGGGGGGGGGGGGGGGGGGGGGGGCTACGAGCTAGGGTTTTAGAAGAGTGTTGTTGATTTTAATTTGATGGCTTAAAAAAAAATGGTTTCTTTTTTCTTCTTTCCAGATAGGGAAAGTGTAATGATTAGCCAAGACAGTTTTCACCTGAGGCTCGATTGGATCGAGCTTTAAAAATGGAATTGGTATTTTAAATGTTAAAAAAGTTTTATTCTCAGCATTTTTTATTGAATTTTATTAATACTGGTTTGGTTCGAGTTTTAGGAAGAAACTTGATAAAATTTTTTAAAATTTTTTCTGGAATTTTTTTTCACTTTCTGGGAAAAAAATAATATTTTAAATTTTCTGGGAAAAAAATATTTTTAAAAAATTTCTGGAATTTTTTTTTTCATTTTCTAGGAAAATTTGTTTTTTTTTTCATTTTCTAGAGAAAAAAAAACAGTTTTTGGACAAAAAAAAAAGGATTCCTCAAATTGGGAATTCAAGATTCCTCCCAATTTATAAGGGAATAGATTTTGGCAAAATGGGGGAATTTAGGATTCCTAGGAATCCTAAATTCCTACATAAAACTCCAACCAAACAAAATAATTCTCATGAAATGGAATTTAAGATTTCAGAAATCCTCAAAAGTTCGAACCAAACGAAGGCTTAAACCCCATCTTAAACTTTCATCTATTAATATTGTCCCCAAAGAAAAAACAAAAAAAAAACCTTTTATCTATTAATTAAAAAAATCAATCTCCAATAAAAACACGGGTAATACCTACAAAGGTGATGTTCTAAAAATAGAAGAAGATTTCTGAGTGTGACCCCTTTGGTTGTATTTTGTTGCTCACTATTTTTTTTTTCCCTAAAATTTTAAAAACTCAACTCAAAACCAACTATACTTTCATACTTCCCAAAATTTATTTCACTATACTTTCTCTCTCTAATTTTTTTTTAAAACGCCATAACTTTAAATCCAAAAATCAAAAAATAATAAAAAATATATATTTGAAACCTACTCATCGAGATCTATAAAATAAGATCCATTGTGACTATTTTTTGAAATTTTTTATACGTTTTTTTCATTGGTTGAAAAAAAGTCAAACAAAATCAAATTCACTTTTCAACATAAAAACTCTAACTCATCTAGAAAACTTGTCTAGAAACATTAACCAAACACAACCTTTGTATTTAGAGCATCTCTTAAATAATGTATGGTTCTTGCATCATAATTTTTTATTATTTTTTATTTTCTTATTTTATTTTTAATGAAATTGTTACGTTAAAAAGTATTCGTTAAAATTTATCGAACAAGATTCATATTTTTTGTGCTTTTTTTATTAAAATTATTGATGAATAATGTTAATTGTGATTTTATTAACAACACTATTAAAATAATTTTTGTATATATAACTTGACTATGAAAAAAAAAATTAGTACTACTTAAGAATTATATTTTTAGACATACTTACAAGTTCATGTATTTAGTAAAATCAATTAGATTAGTATTGGATATACTCTTATCATATCAATTTGTATTATATTCATAGGCGGAGCTATGTACGGGTAAGTGGGGGCGAGTTGGTTTTGCAATTTTTTTACTATATATAGAGTATTTTTTGATATATATATATATATATATAGGGATTTACGTGTAAAAACTAATACTTGAGGGTATCCAAAGTATAAGGGGCAAAACTATATATAAGAACTTGTGTGTGAAACTGAAAATTTAGTTTCAGAGTATTTAGACTATAAAATAAATCCAGGTGCAAAACATTACCCTGTGCAACCAATATTTGCACCCCCTCCCTCGCGAGTGCGAGAGAGAGCTCTTTTTTTCTTAAATGCTTATTAAGTGCATAAGAGATGATTCCTTATAAACCCATAAACTTTTTTACAAATTTCCCATGTAGGAAACACCATTTTCATTTTATTTTTCTATCTTAAGTAGATTACTTTAGGTGACAATTTTTCATTCAACCTACAACCATTTTGAACAAACAAATATACAATTTTCATATATTCACGGAGAATAACGCAAATCTATAATAACCCACAACCGAGTGTGAAGTTACACTAAAAATTACCTTAAAAATAGCTCGAAAATTGTATTTTATCCATTTTTTCATCACTAGCAAGGTAAATCTTTTCTTAGATCTACTTTTGAGTTAGGTATAATTTTATTTATTAATTACTTACAAAATATTAGTTGTGTTTCTTGATTGATTACAAAATATTATTAACGCTATTATATTTGCGTTGTATTATTGTAATTTCTCGTAATTATTCATATTCTCTATTTAAGTTGTATAAAATATTATTATTTAATACTACTATATTTACGTTCAAATTTTATTATTTTAAATATATTTTTGTGGATTCTAAATTTCAACCTCTCATACTCATATTCCTAACTCCACCATTGATTATGTTTATAATTAATTAATTAAGAGTAAAGTTATCGTTAGCACTTCAAATAAATATACCATACCTTAAACCAGCTATATATGCATCTTGGTGACACTTATAATGCATTTATGGTGCTGCTTTTAGAGTACTAATTAATGCCATACTCTTACTCAAACACAATCCTATCCGTATATATTCAACAGTATGATCCCCCCTCTAATTGGGGTATGTAGTTGTGGCACTTTCTCCATTCTTGCAAGAGTTTTATAAAGAACACCAATTTTAATACCAGGCCACTTCACAAGTCGTCAAAATTATTTTAACAATACCATTACCAAAGACTGTAAATCAAATCATGATATTCGACTCGTACAAAAAAATTATTTAGTCAGACGCTCTCTCATTCATTCAAGATTTGTTTCGCAAAGGATAAATTTATGTTTTTCTAATTTTTTATTTTTTTTTACACAGACAAATAACTGATCTAGGGAGTGAAATAATGTACCCGATATTCAGTTACGACTAGACAAGAGTAGCACCAAATATATGGCAAATTAAAAGAATGGATAATTTCATCCTGTCCTCTCTGCTGCTTATTCCCCCAGCACAGCACGGCACGGTAAGACACCACAACCAATTCTATTATATTCTTTCTCACACACACACAAATGACAAAACCAAGGGCAATTATAACTCTTCAACCAGAGGATGATAATTAACATTTAACTAAAAAAACATAACAAACATGTAACATCCAATCCTATCTCTACATTCTCTCTGTCTCTCACATCAACAAATCACTGACATATATTATAACTGTAGTTTTGTACAATATAAGAAGAACAAAAAGGATAGGAAAATGTCGGTTTTCATAAACAACTACACTGTATGATAAAAGTTAAAACAAGACAAAAGGAAAGTTCTTTACTGATGCAATGGCGGATGATAACTTAGTTGTACATCATACGGACCACCACGAAGCAGCACCGACCTTTCGCAAAACCCAGCCCTCGGACCTTCTTCTCTAGGGTACCCATACATTCTAGGGTTCTCATCACGAGCCATTCTGGTGCATGCTCCATCCAAACCGAACTGGCCAACTTCTGCTCTATGGAGCCCACCTAATGATCTTGCATGGGCCAACCCATACAGTTCGGCCGAGCCAGCCAGTCCATAACGTCCAAATGATGGGTTCAAACTCGGTGCACCCCTATCTGTAAAAACAGCCGATGATAGCCCATAAGGATGTTTTTCAGGGAAAAAGGTGGGACCCACACTATCATAAGCCGACCGGGGATGCTTATTTATACTCTGCTGCCATGGTTGAGGCTCAGGGTCTAGGGTGGGGCCTGGCGCAGTACGTTTCTTACCACACCAGATAGCCTTCTCTTTTGATTCAATTGACTTTTGGATCAAATCTAAGTGTTTTTCTTTTTCTTCAAGCTCTTTAACACATCCTTGGATTGTTCTTTGGACAGAATCGATTTCCTTCTCCTTAAGTTCAAGTTCTTTGCTGCGTTCTTCGCTTGATTTATCTAATAATTTGAGTTGCTTCTCCTTGAGGTCGAGTTCTTTGGACCGCTCTTCGATTGATTTCTTGATGGAACCTAATTGCTTCTCTTTCGATTTGAGGCGCTCTTCAATTGTGTTTTGGATTGAATTGAACTCGTTCTCTTTGCAATCAAGTTCATGGCCGCGTTCTTCATTCGACTTTTGAATTGTATCGAGTTGTGTTTCTTTTGATTCGAGTTCCGTCAAGAGTTCATCAAACGAACTTTGTATCGACTCAAATTGCTTCATCTTCGATAAAAGTTCAACTTGCTCCTCTTTCACAACAACTTTGCAGCATCCATCAGCGATCGAGTTTTTGATCAAACTGCATTTGTTCACTTTCAACTTCAGTTCTTCAAAGCATTTATCGAATACGGTCTGTGCTGAATCAACAACCTTTTCTTTCAACTCGACCTCTTTGAAGCGTTCCTCGAACGTTTTTTCCAATTTATTGAGTCGCTTCTTTCTCCATTCGAGTTTGTTGGACCGCTGCTCAAGTTCTTTTTGTGTCAAATCAATCCGTTTCACTGTTGCTTCAAGTTCTTTAGCGCGTTCTTCAATGGACTCTTGCTGCAAACTGAGCTCCCTTTCTTTTGAATTCACCTCTTCAGATCGCTCTTCGACTGATTTTTGAAGCAAAATACACTGCATCTCCTTCGATTCAACTTCTTGGTGACGTTCATCGATGGAAGTTTTAATTGAATCGAGTTGCTTCTCTTTCGATTCAAGTTCTTGAAAGCGTTTATCAACCAATTTTTTAGCCAAATCAACTTTCTCTTCTTTCAACGCAACCTCTTGGAAACGTTCTTCAACTGATTTTTCTAATGCCATGAGCTGCTCTTCTTTCTCATCAAGTCCGTTCAATCGCTCTTCAATTGATTTTTCCCTTGATTCAAGTTGTTTCACTGTCATTTCGACTTCCTTTGCAAGTTCTTCAATGGATTTTTCCCTCAAATCAAGTTGCTTCACTGTCATCTCGAGTTCTTTTGCACGTTGTTCAATTGACTTTTCCCTCGACTCGAGTTGCTTCCCCATCATTTCGACTTCTTTTGCATGTGCTTCAATTGAGTTTTCCCTCAGATCAAGCTGCTTCACTGTCATTTCAACTTCTTTTGCACGTTCTTCAATTGATTCGTGGAGCAAACAGAGCTCTCTTCCTTTCAAATCAATCTCTTCTGCTCGTTCTCCCAATGTTTTTTCAAACGAAACAAATTGTTTCTCTTTCAACTCGAATTCTTTGAACCTTTCCTCAATCGACTTGAAAGCAGAATCGAGCCGCTTTTCTTCCAATTCCACCTTTTGAGCCCGTTCTACCAACGACTTTTGAAACATAATACATTGTCTCTCTTTCAGCTCAACTTCTTCAAAGCGTTCTTCGATCGATTTTCGAACGGCATCGAGTCGCTTTTGTTCCGTTTCGGCTTCTTGATACAGCAAAGCACAACGTCTCTCATTCATCTCACCGCTCTTCAAATGATCTTCAATGGACCTGTAAACAGAATCGAGTCTTTTTCTTTCCAATGCTAGCTCTTGAGACCGTTCCTCCACCGATTTTTGAAACGAAGAACACACTTTCTCTTTCATTGTGACTTCTTTCATCCGTTCTTCGACAGACTTACTCAGAGAATCGAGTTTCTTTTTTGCCAATTGAACTTCAATAAACTTTTGTTCAACCGATCTTTTGAGTACCTCCACAGCCTCCTCTTCCAATTTAACCTTCTTCTCTCTCATCTCGGTGCCTTGCGAGCGTTCCTCAACCGATCTCCCTTTCAATTCAACTTCTTCAGATCTTTTTTCGCTCAATTTTTTAATTACAGTCAAACTCTGCTCTTTTGCTTCCACTTCCTTCATTCGCTCCTCAGTGGATCGTTGGAGTGAACCCAAGTGGTTGAACTTCAATTCAAGTTCTTCATATTGCCGTGAAATTGAGCTGTGGATCGAGTCGAAGTGATCTTCAAGTTCTTTCCATTGAAGAGAAAAAGCGAGAACTGAAGATGAGTGAGAGTGAATGTGCTCTAATGTTTTGCGGAGGTTGTCTTTCTTCAATTCAGCCTGTTCGAGTCCAACAGATACATTCTCCATTGAAAGCATCTCTGCATGTACATAGAGATGATATTAGACCTCATTTGGGTGAACTTGTTCAAGTGAAAATGAAAAGAAAAAAAAAAAAAGCAACCACTATTTGCAGTCCACAAAACATTTGGTAACACTCCACTTTTCATTCGCCCAATGACAAGCGAGTAAGTGCATGTTATTCGCTTCATAAGGGCCAAGTGTAAGCTTGAAAATACCTTAATCGACCCATAAGCACGGAGTATGTAGGCTTATACTCGCTTGTCATCGGGCGAATGAAAAATGGCATATTACCAAGTAAAAAGTGGTGTGCAAATGGTAGCTGCCAAAAAAAAGGCCCCAGGTTCATCCAAATTACAAAGCATTTTTTTTTTCATTTATCATTCAGAAAATAAGAACACATGGACATTTTGTTTTGCGGAGTTTTTTGTGTGTCTAACATTTCTCACAAAATTTTAAGTTACATTGAATAATAAACACAAACAAGAAATTGAAGTAATCAAACAATGGCAGACGGGATGTACTATCCATACCACATTCAAAAGATTGATTATCAAACCCTAGAAAAACTTACTGAAAATTCTTAATCTGAAATCGCTTAACTCTTCATAATCCACATGCAGAACAACTGAAGCTTCATTTTTTTCCAAATCAATGTCACAATTCAACTAAAGCCTTTAATATTCATACTACACTCGAAGGGGTGATTATCAAATCAAACCCTAGAAAAAGATTAATGAAATTTCTTAATCAGAAATCACTAAACCCTTAATTACCCACATGCAAAACTACAGCTTGATTTTTTCCAAATCAAAGTCCTCAATTCAACAACAAATTCTGACAATTCTCACATGTGTTCCAATTTCAAACCGATCATAAAAGAGATAAATGTGGAAGCAAACAGTAAAAAAAAAACTAACCCTAGAAAGAGAAATTGAGATGAGTGAGAACCTAACCCTTTAATGGAGAAAGCAAGCTTCTTTCCACTGTTGTGAGAACTTTAAAGATAAATAGAGAGCACGAGAGAGAGATTAAATAGTTGAAGTTTGAGAGTGAAAGAATGAGATCTTTATGAAACTGCGGGTGTTGAATTTGAGGGGAGTGATGTTTTTGGACTCGTTCAAAACCGTCAGTTAGGTTTTAATGAGAGAAGAGTTTTATTTTATTTTAAATAAAATTTGGCTCTTTCTCTCTCATTCATATCTCTAGAATTATGTAAAATCATATTCTATGCTTCCTTATTATTTCACTCAATAAATACTCAATTATTTTTTGAATCACAATTTATTAATTTGAATCTCTCTTGAGTTTTCAAAAAAATTTGTATCAATTTATGTCGAGTTAAATTCATCGAGAGAAAATAAACTTAACCCATAAATGATCAGTTAATAAATCGGGGTAGAAAAATATATTCAAAATTTGTTTAGAATATATATCATTTTAACTCATTAACTTAAAATCATAAAAATAAAACTTGAAATGGAATACCATTTAATAAATCAACACAATCAAATACAAATTGATTCAAAAACTACTTCAATAAAAAAAATTGTCTAAAATAACATAAGTGTGCTCGATTATACACATTCTTTATAAAAAAAATTAATGGGTCTAACTGTTTGGTTGATGGGTTCACAAATATATTCAAACCCCATTTTGTAAATAAAACGGGTCTTCCTACTAGTAGTTATTACCGTTAAATTATGGTTTAGCGTTTTCTTATAATTTTGTGTTGTAGCGTCGTGCTTCAAATTGTCGAGTTTAATTATTAGCACTTGAAATGAGTAGTGTTCTAGCACTATAATATAAATTTTTAATAACATTATAATATATTTTTAAAAATATTTGATTTAAAATGAATTTTGAAGTGTAGAAAGGTCTGATAAAAAAAAATGGGGTGTTAAAGAAGTTAATCCAAATGCCACTGGACATACATTTACTGAAATCCTGCATGAGTGAAGAGGCCTTTGTCGTTTCTTAATTTCTCAAAATTGACCCCCAATTAATGTTTTTAAACTAAATATAGAAGTTTGTTAGAGGGTAAAAATGTCAAAATATTCGCGTAGTGGAGGCTTATCTGGCACTGTTAAGCATCCACATATTTGGATCTGTATAATGGATAAGATGATTTTATTTTAAAATATTTCATTATAATTTAAACAAAAAATAAAGGTAAGTTTATCTAAAAAGCAAATAAAGGTTCTAAATAGACATATGCGGTTGCTTGTTTGGAGCATGGACATAACTTATTCGTTTTGAGTCAAATTTATTAAAGATAATTGACAATTTGTTTTGATCTTTTTTTTTTAACAATGATAAATTAAAGAAGTAAATTTGGTGAACATTAATTACCTTCTCACTTGATTCAATTTAAAGTGGAAGCTCTTTCATTTTCTCAAAAAGAACCCCTGAATCAATGTTTTAAAATCAATTATAGAAATTAGTTACAAGGCAATGGCATAAAATTAAATTATTAAATTACCAATCGATAAGTGAGAACTTATATATCCGGCACTATTAAAATAATTTATCAAATAATCGTGCTCACATGGACTATATCTAGTTTTATATAGCATAAACACGTTATTTTTAAATGCTATATGTATATTTTAAAGATGATACATAATAGATATTACATAAATCAAATAACATACGACCTATTCCCGGATTAGCATAAAACATAGAAACTCACAAAACATGCATATGACATGACACATCTACTAAAAGTATTATAAATGGCATAAGTGCCTTTTGTAAAATGTAAGTAAGGGTGTTTTTCATGAAGGTGATTAGGAACGAGCATAGCTATTTCTATTACTAATAATGAATACCGCAATGAAATAGTTATGATTGTTTACGGGAAAGAAACTATCGCCATGATTGATAGAATTGAGATACTCACCAAAATTAAGAATTAGGACTTGCCTCCTTTCTATTATCATTTGGTATAATTTTGTCCAATGAGGTTTAATTTGAGGATTAAACGGATGAATTTTTTCATAAAACTAAGTAGATATGATCCTTATAATGAGTAAATCATTAATTTATATAAAATTTCATCAAAAAATTCAAACCGGAAATGGGCATAACAAAAATTTGGTACATGAGTTCATTCTCGACCATTAAAATTTTAGATAATCATTTCACTAACTTCTAAATTGAATCTCCATATGAATTTTGTAGAGATGATCTACATCATAGAGAACATTTCCATCAAATTTCATGAAAAAATTATCCGTTTATCATTCGAACTAAATCCCATTAGACATAATTAGATTAATGAAATAATGGAGAGAAGTCAAGCGCGAGAATTAACATATCAAAATAATGGCATGCTCAATTTTAAATAATAAGGAAATTGAAAACGGGGATAATTTTAATTGGATTGCCTAAAGAGGCTTCAATGTAATTCTTAAAGTGCATTAATATATGATAGAAAAGAAACGTATAATTACTAGCAATTGAAAAGAGTACTCCAATATTTTAAAAAGTGTCAAATGTATTAAAAGCATCTAAAAAAATGCATATAACACTGTGCTAAAAATAGTTTTAAAGTGTTAAAACATTAATGTGGAGTACCAATAGCTTTACCCAAATAAAGTGCATTAATTTAAATGTTCAGTGCAATAGTAGTAAATTTGAATTATGGTAAGCACTTAATGAAACATATATGATGAGTTCAGGTCCTACAAAATACAATTTTTAGTTAGACATGATTGAGGAGGTATGTGTAAACTAACCGGAACACCCTTACCATTGGAGGGGACAAAAAGGGAACAAAAAATCATTCCATTCCCTTCCCCATCGGCTAGTAATTAAAATAAAAGTTTGGACAATGGATCAAGGTTACCTAAATAGTTAATATATGTTGAAAGTTGTAAAAAGACAATGGTTTGAACCTCCCCATCCTCATTTCCTACCCCCTCGAACATTTGATCCTTACTATTACTTGTATTAAAACAAAATAAAAAAAATTGGAAGATCTGTTTTTTTAAATATATATAACAGAGGCCCAATTCTGAAAGAGTCCTCCTTATCCAAGCAATTTTGAACCTGGTCCATCACTGCTTATTCTTCGAATTTGTTGTTAGATTGAGCTCGATTTTGCATCTGGTAGGCGCGTTTAGTATTGAATAAAGTGTAACACATTATTCATAATAATTGAAGGGGATAAAAATAATCCTCCGAGCTCATGGACGTAAGACGAGGTCCGAGCTCGAGGTGCGTCCGAGCTCGAGGTGCGTCCGAGCTCAATGAGATGGCTAAAAAGGTTGACTCTACATGGACACGTGGCGACAGCACGATAAGAGCATGATAAGCACGCCTATCGGCTAGCAACCAACTGCCCACTATTCAACTACGTTCACTATTCTCTCCACTAAAACACAACGTGAGAGTGAGGCCTGTCATCTTATAACAATTAGTTCCTTCCATCTATAAAAGGGAATAGCCCCAATCGCCAAGAGAGGGGAGAAATATATCACCAGTTTGTAACCATTACCAGTATCAATAAAATTAATCACCAAGGGGTGGACGTAAACCAGACCTACCATCTATTGGCCGGGAGAACCATCCTTCACCGGAAACATTCCATCGTGTTCATCTTTAACCTTCCATTCTTGCACTTGTGTTTATAAATTTTTTGTAAGTGACGATCTAACAAATTGTTGACCTTACAATAATAAATGAACTATTACATGTTACAATTCTTTATAACATAATCCATCTTTTTGCATATATGGATTTTTATTTTTACTTTTGTGAATTTTATTAAAAACACGCCTAATACGATTTTGCATCCGTTACAATTACTTTTATCTTAAATGCATATGTGCATCATTCATAATAATAAATGAACAGTTACACTTTAGATGCACTGACAATTGCATGTCACTTTCTTTGTAACATGATGCATCTTTCCACATGTTTTTCCTTTGAATTTGTTAAAAAATCAAGTTCGATTTTGCATCTATTAATTTGAATTTTACATATTGCTATGAAATCAATGTTAGCACATTCTTGAGGGACTACATTACACACGAACTCAATATTAGGATATTTCTCTTTGAGAGATACAAGATAAGGAGTTTTAAACTCGTTTTTTTTTTCCAAATTAAAGGATTTTTGAGCCTTTTCATCAATAGCAATTTGACGATTTATTTCCAAAAATGTTTAGATATCATTAGAAACATGTTTACATATTTTAGAATACTAAAATTTAGGCCACCATTTATAAAAATAATTTCTAACCAACATTAATAATCCATTACGACTGGCAGTATTAAAAGACCACTGCCATATCCAAAGGAAATCATATTGGCCAAGGAATCTCATAAAGATAGAATTGAGAATATGGTTCTGTATATCTTGGTATTTAGGGTGGTGAGAAGAACATAAATCGAACAATAAACGAAGGTCCCATGGGGAAAATTCAAGTTCAAGACCTAACTGAATAATTCACTTGAAGAACCAGTGAGGAAGATCTTTAAGAATAATGGAAGGCTCCTTAAGAGCCTCAAACCTAAAAAACCAGATGCGAGTGTTATACGAATTTTGATAATAAAATGCCTTTTTCCAGGCTATTATATAGTCTTAATAATTAAATTCTTCATTGTGATAAGAATGAAGCCTTTGGTATATATTGGGATTTAATCCCAGTCATCAAATGTCAATATTCCATAGATGAAAGCTTCACTAAAAGCTATTTCAAAATTACGGGATCATGGATTACGGATCATATGCATAAACCTTACTGAGTTCGTTTCTTTAAGAATTGCCTCATAATATTCGCGAGTCTTCCCCCTATAAAGGGGAATTCCATATGAAATTCAAAATATCTCTGGGCAAGAATATTAGGAGTTTGAATAAATTTATGATTTTATAGCAATATGTAAAACGTATTTAGAATTTAACTTGTAGGTATATATATATATCACAATAGCTTACAAAATATAAGAGTATATTAGTTAAACTAGCTATAACAAAAAATAAATACTTCGTTTCCATATAAAAAAAAGGAGTTGTATTGCTAAATATTTGACTAACTTATTAGAAAGAAAAAGTGCATACAATTGCTTTCTAAATAGTTACTGTAGAAGCAACATCCAAAATCTATTCAAAATTTCCATATATAATATATTTTTGAGTTTTTTCTTTTTCTTTTAAGGGAGGTCTAAATATCTCCCCTCCCCTTTCTTGGCGTGTCTCAAAACCAGCAACTCCCCCAATTTGAGAGAGTACCTTTCCCAACTAAACATTAAACAAAGATTAAACATTCTTAATGTGAATATACCGAGGTTTCTCCAAAACTCAAATCATTTTGAAAATTGACTATTAGTCGGTAAAAAAAGCATATTCTACTGGTCTTAAATTAAAAGTCTCACTCTCGTAACTTTTACATTTACAAATATGCACTAACCTCAATCCAAAATTAAAAATATTTTGTATAAAATAATAGCTAAAAGTGTTATCAAACACATGACAAGCGGAGTGAGGAAGCCTATGGGAAAGTACAAAAATTCATTGAGGTCGAACTTACTAGTAACAGTTAAAGTAGATCAATAAACTCTAGCTTCTCCATTTCTTTTGAGTCAGGATAACTATTTCACAAAATATATATTAGTAGTAAATTTGAGTTTCACGAGATGGAAATTTTGGGTTAAGACGGGCTACAAATAATATTGTCTTAATATTTTAAGGGTAATGATATTAGCACTCTACAAAAAGTATTATAACACTCCAAAATCATCTTTAGTGATAAAAAAAAGTCCCAAAAGATCTATATAAAGTGTCACTAAAAAAGATTTTGGAGTGTTATAATATTTTTGTGGAGTGCTAATTAATATCATTACTCTATTTTAATACCCTAATTAATTAAAATGAAAAATCATATTAACACTCAATTAAAAAGAGAGTCCACAAATCTAAACTCAAAGAAACTTTTGGTACATAGCAAAGCCAATAACATGAAGAATCCCTTCTCTAGCAACAACAAACATGCCCGGCCTACTAGCTTAGCTAGCCATCCAACAATTTTAACATAAAACAGTGAGATGAGTACAATTAGTCTATTCCACTTGTATATGTCTTTTAATTTGCTTCTAATATAGCAAACACCATGAGCTGTATTTTTAACAAATTAACTTGTCTCCCTTATTGTTAGATTCCCTTATAGTATTTTTTAAGTTAAGAATAAATAAAACTTTAAATAACTTGGCATATTCTTCTTCTTCTTCTTCTTATTTTAATTTTCATGTACTTTTTAAATTAAAAATCGCATTTTTTCGTGGATATAATTAAAATACTAAATCCACAACAAGTAAACATGTTATATTCTTAATTAATATATATGCGACACGTCATTATGTTTTCAAAATATATATATATATATATATCCAAACTATGTCATCTTAAATTTGTTGTTAAGTTGAAATTAGTATTTTAAATATTAAAATAAAAATAACATTATTAATTTAAAACGAGAAAAATATTCGGGGCAAGTGTCTTCGTGTAATCCACTTGGCTCATTTCTAATATATGAAATTGTGGTAGCACCTTTTCTTTGAAACTCCTGTCTTTCATCTAGTTGTTTTACTACATATTCCTCTTATTAAGTTATAACCCACTAGAGGAACATACATCTTAAGCACTTAATTCTTTAATTATCAAGTTTTTTTCTTACATATTTCATACGCGTACAGATAAAATATAAGTAATATAATAAAATTAAAATGTAAAAATTGACTTAATGCTTAAGATGCCCGCGGCAAGAATTTAAATTATAAGGCTCTAATGGTGATTTTTATTTTTTATTTTTTATTTTTGCCTTTTGTTTTAAGTTTTATAAGGAATTTTTTTATGTCTAGTTGGCAAAAAATTTTAGGGTAGGAAAGCATTCAAAAATTAGTCTCTAAATTTTCTAGTGGTTAGCATATTATCTGTTATATCATTGTAGGTACAAAATGCAATAAAATAAATTCGTCACTATTACTATAATTTATGTCATTAAACAAATTTCATTCACGATCAATAGTCTTATACAATAATAATAATAATAATAATAATAATAATAATAATAATAATAATACTCAATTGAAAGTGAACATTTTTAAGCATTCACACTCACTCACCTACTTATAGACGGCGTGCCATTGCTTAACTAGTACACAATATCTTTAAACTTTTAATTATTATACTCCCAATATATCATATATATATATATGAATATGTATATGATTGATTAATTAAAAAGAGGATTAAATGGTGATTAGGTCATGATTCACGAACTATACCCATGGTGATTAAATTCCTTGAACACTCTTTAGGGGAACAATAAACACTCTTACTTAATTGAGAATAATTATATTAGTGAAAGTGTGGGACCATGAAATCTTGTAGCAAGCTTCTACTTTGTTTGCCAGAATCTTAATCTTGTGGGAAAATTAGGATCTTTTAGTTTGTAATTCATCACAAACTTAACCACTCTTAGATCTCCTCAAATATTTGAACATTTTTATTATATCTTTCAGAGAGCATTTAGTGTCATCGATAGATATTGGGACGTGGCACTAGCTGCAAAGAAGTCAACTACTAGTGTATACATTTAAATATTTTTTTGTCTCAAATGGACAATTTCACTTTTTTTTAAAATGTCTCAAAAAGGCACATTTTTTATTTAAAATATAATTAGTATACAAAATCTGATGCTAAAACCTAATTATATTATTGACAATTAATTAACTATCCATCTGTGGCTGAAACAATAATAATTAGTATGAGAGTTGTATACGATTAATATTTACCCTAGTAAGAATAAAGAGATTAAAAGTAGAAATAAATGTAATTATATGAGTAAAATTAAAGGAAATTTATAAAATTGAACTAGAGAGATAAAACAGTACCCAACTACCATTAAAATTAAGTGGTGAGTTAGTCTAGGCAGACCGGCCAAGCATATTTTTAGAGCATGGAGATACCTGATTTCGAGTCTTATTTAATCAATCAAAAAAAAAAGATAATCAACATTTAAAATTGATTTGAATCTCTTAAGAAGATATGGAGAAGCTCTCTCTAAAAGATGACACAAGCCAACGTACAGTTGTCACACCATATATACATATATACAAACAATAATTAAATTTGTGCTAAAAGGTGAGCTTTGAAATCTTGCTTACTCCACAAAATCATTTTATGCTTTTCTTTTTGAGACAAATTTTATGTCTATCTCCATGCAATTTAATTAAGGGGACCCTTTTGTTCCAAATGCCTTCCTATAAATTAAGGGTACATCAGCTTTCACAAATGCCTCATTCATTCAACATTACCCCCCCCCCCCCTTTCTCTCTCTCTCTGAGATATACATATACACAAAGAAATTAAATTAGATATGAATAGAAAAAATAAAAATATTAACGAGGAAGCTGATTATAGTGTTGGGTTATCAAGAATTGCAGTTTCAGAAACACATGGAGAGGAATCTCCATATTTTGATGGATGGAAAGCATATGATGAAAATCCTTATCATGAATTAAACAACCCTTTGGGTGTTATTCAGATGGGATTGGCTGAAAATCAAGTGAGTAATTCAGTTCATTCAATAATATATATATATATATATATATTGGATGCTCTAATTAAAAGAAATTATGCCTTTTAATTAAGTTCGTTAATTGAGGTGACATATTTTTCAAAATTGTCGGATGCATGTATACACAGGTGATATGTGTCACCTTATGATTCATGTTCAAAGAAATAACAGTTTTCATCATCTACTAATGTTAGTCAATCGCAAAATGACATTTTTTTCTGCGCAGTTTTTTGTACGCATTTGTTGTGCATGTATTGTTATTTCATCCAGGTCATTTCACTTGCATTTAAAAAATAATAACACTTGAGATTCTTTAGAATTTTGCCAGTGATCTTTTTTTTATTTATTTAATTTCACAGGTTTCTTTTGATTTGGTGGAAGAGTACATGGAACAACACTCAAAAACTGTTAGCTGTGGGAGGAATGACTCAAACTTTAGGGAGAATGCTTTGTTTCAAGATTATCATGGGCTACTATCTTTTAGAAAGGTATCTATTTTGTCCATTAGGTCTAGCTAAAGTCCAATTCTGTGATATTTTGCTCCTCTCTTTTGTGGACAAATTTTTTAGCCAAGAAATTTTTTTTGCCAATATATTTGCTTGTGCCTGCAGTAGTATTCATGTCCTAACTTTGTACTCTTAAAAAAATATTCTGTAGCTTGTTTTAACCTCGAATAATATTAATGAAAATTAATTAATATAATACAGGGAATGGCAAGTTTCATGGAGGAAACAAGAGGGGGAAGAGCAAAATTCAAGGCAGAGAGAATAGTACTCACAGCAGGATCAACAGCTGCTAATGAACTATTAACCTTCATTTTAGCCAATCCTGGTGATTCCTTGCTAGTCCCTACTCCATACTATCCTGGGTAAGAAACTAGTTGAATTTATTTATATATATATATATGTCCCTACGTACCAAGGGCATCATTCTTAAGAAAAGAATTGCGCGCCATCCTTTTTGAAGAGTTTACAGTTGAATTCCAGCTTGATGAAATTTGCAGAAATATTCTCTATAATAAATAGATCATCTCCACTAAATTTTATCAAAAAATTTAATCGGAAGGTTTGTGATTGACATTTTGACCATCAAAAAATCGATCCAATGACAGAAAAATGCACGTACGTACATATGTATCAATTTTCATTTCACATGAAGTTGATCAAAAAAATTAAACTATTTACCCCTTCAAAAGAGAATTTCTTTTCTTAAGAGAATGATGCCATACAGAGAGAATCGATCTTTGTATGGACATACACGTTAACTCTAAAACGTATAGTGGATCTTTTTTACTTATTGAAGGGCCTCATCTAAACGTCTTTGCAATTTTTTCGTTATTTTTCTTAAATCAACTTACGTAATCTTGATTAATCTCATAGATTTGACAGAGATTTAAGTTGGAGAACAGGAGTAAAAATCATACCGGTCCACTGCAACAGCTCAAACAATTTCAAAATCACTCCTCAAGCACTAGAATCAGCATACAACAAAGCGAAATCCATGAACATCAAAGTGAAAGGACTACTCATAACAAACCCCTCAAATCCACTAGGCATGACCATTTGTCGCGCAACCCTAGAAGAAATCCTTGACTTTGCCACGCGCAAAAATATTCACTTGATATCTGACGAGATCTATTCAGGCTCAACATTCTCATCTTCAGAGTTCGTCAGTATAGCAGAAGTACTCGAATCCCAAGACTATAAAGAAGCAGAGAGGGTCCACATAGTCTATAGCCTCTCAAAAGACTTAGGCCTTCCTGGTTTTAGGATTGGGACTATTTACTCATACAATGACAAAGTCGTCACAACCGCTAGGAAAATGTCTAGTTTCACCTTAATTTCTTCACAAACTCAACAATTTCTGGCCTCCATGTTGTCAGATAAAAGTTTCACTAAAAATTATGTAAGGATTAACCGTGAGAGGTTGAAGCAGAGGTACCAGATTATGGTAAATGGGTTAAGAAATATTGGTATTGAGTGCCTAGAAGGGAATGCGGGCTTATTTTGTTGGATTAATTTGAATTCAATTTTGAAGGAGGCTACAAGAGAATATGAATCGGAGGTTTGGAGGTTAATTTTGGAAGAAGTTAAGTTGAATGTTTGTCCTGGTTCTTCTTGTCATTGTTGTGAGGTTGGGTGGTTTAGAGTTTGCTTTGCTAACATGAGTGAGCAAACACTTGCAGTTGCACTTGAAAGAATGCATGGTTTTATGAAGAGAAGGAATGTAAGGGCTGATTCATGTATGTTTAGTTAAATTCTAAAGAAACTTGAGCTTTATTATGATTCTTGTTTGATATATAGACCTCAACTTGACAAATAATTTTCAAAGTTATTATCTTTTTATATATATATGTAATTTGCAAAAGCAAATTGTACCGTAAAAATTTATTGTATTAAGGTTAAATTATGCAACTAAAATCACCATGCAGGCGAACTGAGGATTTTTTGGATGGGTGGGTTAATAAAGATACTTAGTAGGCTAGAAAAGAAAATTTCAAATATTACATCACTAGAAAAAATAAATAAATTAGATTAGGCTATAACTCCTGTACGTTCGGATCAGAATATGCCCTTGCAAGGGGTGTGAATGGTTAGTTAAACTAAATTGAAAACCGTACCAACTTTTCAACTTTTTTGTTTTATGCCTAAGGCCAATCAAAATTGAACCATCCGGGTTGGTTCGGGTGGTCGGTTTGGATCTTGGCCTAGATTATAGGATTAGATCATGGGTCTACCCAGTGGCGTAGCCAAAAATTCGAAGTCGAGGGTGCGCAATTTAAATAAACTCAAACACGTCCAATTCGAAGCCACTGATCTACACAACCTATACACACATCCAAAGGAAAGGAAATTTGAGAACCTAAATGAATTATGATTAAGATAAGTAGGTCCTCTTAGAAGCGTAGCCCATGATTTGATAGCTTTTATCCCCAACTTCCTACGGCTGTTACTATTTCTTGTTTGGGCCATGTCTCCTAGTAGCACAAGAAAAAGAAGAACTAATTTCAACTTAGAATAACAATTCCCAAATACATAAATTCTTCTCGGGACTGGCGTCAGGCTATAAAAGTTCAACTTAGTACAAGAAAGTTGGAGTATGAACTAAAAAAAGGTTCTTGTTCAAGACAAGAATCTAATGAATTATGGGATCCAGATGATGAATTCTAACTGAATATAATGTCCTTCATATAACTACCATATTAAAGAACTAATAGTCTAATAGTAATGACTGCAAACAAAAAAGAATCAATTCTTAAATTACCTTTTTTTTTGATATTTGAGGATCCAACCACACTAATTACTCTGCAGCATTTTGTATACTCGTGTCCACGTGCTATGTTCAAGGAAAGTTGCAAAAACAAAAGCATAACAACTCAAAACGTAGACTCAATAATGAATATGATGATAAAATTTTCAAATCCATGATTCATTTCCATCTCCATTAATTTAAAACAAGCTCATGATATCATAATTAAGTCTGCTAAAGTCACACTACAACTGATATACCACTAACTCATTCCAGCCCACCTTTATTAGCAAAATCAAATAAAAATAAATTATAATATGTAACAGAGCTATAATCAGCCTTAGAACTCACACTTATTAGATTTAAATAATGATAAAAAAAGAACAAATTAGCTATAGCCTATAAACCAGATGCAAAACTCATATTTCAACCTAATTTTTACACATTTAAATGAAGCAAATAGAGAACCACTAACCTTGGTGGCTTGGTCAGTGATGAGTGGCTGATGCCTGAGTGCGTGGGTGGTCATCGGTTGGTGTTGTGGACGGGACTTCGCCAGACGGAGTCGGAGAGTGGAGTGAAACGGAGAGGAAACAAAACAAAGAGAAACAGGGGAGAAGACTGAAGAGAACGGAAAAATAAAGGGGGGAGTGAGACCGGAATCTCTCTCCTCATTTAAGTGTATTTCAATTCTCAAAACGTCCCTCAACTTTTATTTCTTACAATTGCATACCCTCAACTATAAATTTATGCATATAAGTTCTTATTTTTTTTATTTTTCTTTTAATAAAACATTTGCCGAAATCATCGGGGGTGCGCGTGCACCCTCTCGTCACTACGTAGATACGCCCTTAGGTCTACCTTCTTTTCTTTTTAAATCTTTGGGCATTTTCTCTTCTTAAATATTTTATTATTTTTAAGCTTTCTTTTTAAATTTTTGCCTTCTTTTAATTAAAGAAAGTAGCTCATTAATCATAAACACTAAACAAATAAAAATACAACAATTGTATTTTATCGGTTTTATACATCTGAAAAACGACAATCAAACCGACCTTCTTTAATTATTCAGTTGTTTAACTAAACTAAACTGAAGATTTTGACGGGTTTGATTTTTTAGGCTCTGTTTGATTGCAAAGATGAAAAAGGAAAATAAATTTAGTTAGTTTGTGTGAAAAGATAAAAATTAGGGTGATAGATGTTACTCATTTTATGAGTATATATCCTCTATCCTTCAATATTTTTGGTGAAAAATTTTTATTCACCACCAAGTAACGAAAATTTCTTCATGGAAAAACTTAAAAATCAAGAGAATATCACTTCTATCACTCAACTTATTTTCCATCTTTTCACCAAAACTAATTCAATTTATTTTTCTTTTTCACCTTGCAATCAAATGGAGCCTTAGTTTTGTCAATTTTTTGCACCTTACCCTTGCCGCCATGCATGGGAAACCAGAACTTTGATCATTTTCTTGGAAAAAAGATGCAACCAAATATGTGGTAGTTTATGGAACTTTTGTAGCTGTAAATTTTTAAAAAATAAACAAAAGTCAATATATTCCGATTAAAAACGAAGAATAGCTTTGATGTATTTTATTTCATTATTTCTAACAACAACTAATTTTGAGTGACTTTACCCCTTGCTAGAAAACTGTGCAACTAAAAAGGCACGTATAGGATCTAACCAAGAAGATATACAATTATTTTGATAGGTGTAGCTTTAATTTTAAATTAGTTATCGTCAAACTTCTCTTAATTGTTGTCCAATACTATAGTCCAATTTTTTAAGTAGTGCTAAATATATTAATAAATTTATATAATTTTTTTTATATAAATAATTATGACATCCGTCATATTAAAAAGAGATAAAATATAATAAATGTATGACTCCAATTATTTATTGGATCTGTAAAAATATATACAAAGATTAAATAAGTCTATTATTTTTAATTTTCTTTTGTTAAAAAAAATTAAATTTATTTAATTTTTATACAATTTTTATTTAACATAAATTAATATAACTCTATTCAAATATACTAATAACATCACACATTTAATTTGTGAAAGGGGAGTATTTTTGCGCGAGCACACTGTTGGTAGTGTAAGTTCTGGTAAATAAGAAAGCGCTTCTCTCTCTCTCTTCTCTTCTCGTAGTGGCGAGAGAGGCAAAGTCAGAGATAATTCGTCGAACTAGCGGCAGCTTCATTCGCATACCAGAGACGGTAAAATCTGAATTCTCTCTCACTAGATCTGCTCTATCTATATAATAATTATATATCGTTTTTTTTTTTTCCAGTTACTTGAATTCTCAGATCTCTTTATTTTTAGGTCAATATTTCTATCTAGTCCTATGTGAACTTGATTTACGGGATTATCTTATTCGTAGTTTTAATGGCGGTCTGTAATTTGGTCCTTAGGGCTAAGGATTCACTGGTGCTTGTATACTCTTTAAATTGTATATGTCCTATCAATAGCTACTATTTTTTTCTTCAAAAGTTCAATTGTTCGACAGGGATTCTTAGCGGTTTTAGCTGAAAATTTATTCTGAAAAGAATCCTAGATGTATCAACGTGTCCAAAAAGATGTATATAAAGTATCACGAAAGATTATTTTGGAGTGCCACTGGCCTTACCCATTTTGTTCCACCAGGACGCGGTTTAGTTAAATTAGTGAAGTACATTTTATGTAGGATGTGCGATAATGTTTACTCTAAATTGATAAGTTGTGGTTTTACATGTGATGGCCGTAAGGGGCACTAAGACTCGGAAAGCTTGGTTTGAATAGTTTGCTGATTGTACCATTCTTAAATTTTGTCTTAACTCGTTGGTCTGCTTAATTGCTGACTTGTTAGAATTTCGATTGGATTCCAATTTTCATGTTTAGGCATAATTTTGGGAGTTTGATGGCGTCAAAGTTGCACCAATTGAAATCTACGGCATGTCAAGCTAAACAGTTTGTGTCCAAGCATGGCACCACTTACTACAAGCAGTTGTTGGAGCAAAACAAGCAGTACATCCAGGAGCCTCCTACTGTCGAGAAATGCGACCTTTTGTCCAAGCAGTTGTTCTACACTCGTCTTGCTAGGTTATTATCCTCTCGTTGACTTAGCGATTGAGTTTTTCATTACTCCCCCTGTTTCAACTTAAGAAAATCCAAGTCCCACTTTGACTTTTATAGTTTTTGAGGGAACACTAATTTCAACCTAATGGATGGTGAAGAACACAACTGATTTTTCTGTTGGGAAATTTGGTTCATTAATGTTGTCCCAAAATGAAATTGGGGCACTTTGAGTCATCTAAAAAGGAAAGTGGGACTCTTTCCTTGATATTGATATTCTCCTATATCTCTGCATGCACTATATTGATATTCTCCTTATCTAATTCATTAAGGATATTTGGTAGTCATTTATGTCATGCCTTTCTTTACCTTGTAAGTCTGTGTTGGAAGCTTCGTGTTGATGATTTTATTTCTATAGCATTTTGCGCTGTAGTGTTCCTGTATTACTACTTTCTACAAGGTTTGACGTATAAGCACGCATTTTTGCAAAAAAATTAAGAAACACAACTAGCATTTTATTTCTCATAATATGGCTTGTCTAATTCTTGAAGGACTCGGTTGCAGATCATATGCTTTTTAAAATCAGCCCAAGCTGTGCATCATGATCAATTATAGTTATATGAATGTGTGAAGGTTTCCAATAAGGCTAGAAAGCTGTGGGGGATATTTGTAAGAGTGATGTTGTGCAGGTAACAAGATAATTTAGTTAGTTGGGATTTCAAATTCCAAGAAAATGGGTGATGGTTAAGGAATTTGGACCTTCTGGGGAAATTTCTATGTATGAACCCTTGCATGGAGCTTGCTTCTTTGTGCAGTGTCTTAAAGGCAATAGGCACTATGTTGGTGGTGAGGGAGAGCCTAGCACTTAGGGGGCCCTAGGCAAGCTACATGGGGATTGCAGTTATTCTTTATAGAGAACAGTGTTCTATAAACCCCCCCTAGGATCGACGATTCCTCGCCTAGGCAGTGCCCTGCCAATTAGCTGAGCTAGGCACCGCCTAGTCCCGTGGGGATTGCGATTTGGCAGGAATAATGGAGTCTTTCACTCCTTTTTGTTTTAAATACTATTATTTTTCATGTTTATATTATGGGGATATTTTGTTTAGTAAGTTTTCATTGTCATTTTTAGAACTAAGGTTAGATTTTATTTGTATTATGTTATCATGTTGTTTAAAATAATTAATAAATATTAAAATCATTTATCCGATTAATCCCCTTCGTGCTAGCCCCTCACTTGCCGCCCTAGGAACGCCTAGCGATTTTTAGATCATTGATAGAGAATGCTAATTTTAGTAAAAATTGTGAAGGTAAGCTGACTTAACTATGATGAGATTTTGCATATCTATTCTCAAAATGAAATCATCTCTGACTGCATATTTGCTTTGGTAAAAGTTTGACTTGTCAAATAGTCTCTCTTAATTTGGGATGGAGGACTATTTTATTTGGTTTGGGCAGTGGAAATCACATATGTATAACTTATAAAAAGAGAAATCTTGATTCTTTCTCATGCGCTGCAAATAGGTGTATCATTGTGTCTTGTGTATGACTCATTTTGAGCATTTGACGAACTCCTGTCCAGCAGCAGAATACCTTATTGAAAGCTGCTTTGTGTGTGTATGGATGATGACACTAGAATTGATATTGACTTCTGTAAATATATTATCGAGAAATCAAAGATCTGATAATACATGAATTGATCTTTTCTTTCTTTGGATGATCACCATTCACATAGCATCCTGGTGGGTTGATTTCTACATTTGAAGTCAACTGTTAGTCTGCCCTTATGTAACTTAAAAACCCTTTTTTCTCAAACCCTGCTTATTTGAATTAGGGAGTACCACCCCCTTATCTTAAATTTTGAGTGAAAATTTTGAAGTAGGTGCCAGATTTCAGAACAGCTTGGTGGCGAGGTTGCAATAAGAAGTGCCATGTAGTTTATTCTAATTCATAGGCAGTACTTATCCTTCTTTGATCCTTCTGTTCTCTGATTTCTTGTACTGTTCTCTTTATGGTAGATATCTTATCCAATTTTCCATGTAATTTTTTTTTGAATGTGCTATAAATAAAATGTTCTGTTTCTGATTAGAAAAAAATAGTGTTGCCCACTGAATAGGAGACTTAGATTCTAGGGTCTCAAATCCAAACCCCACTCAAACCCACATGCAAATCTTTGGACCAAACACACTCATAGGGGCGTATGATTGCAAATTTGGAAAATGATTGAGATAACAACTTATTTTTATGACAAGTTGGAAAATGAGATGAGTGATTTGATGAAGTGTTTCTATTACTTACTTTTTTGGTTTTCCAAGGAATCCAATTCTTTGGGTGGTGTGTAAGAAAACTTTTCCATGAAAAATTAGCGAATAATGGAGAACATCTCACCAAAAACGCTCGATCTCTTTTTCTAGCTTCCCATAAAACTTGTGTTCCAATCATTTTCCAACTTTGCAATTAAACAGGCCTTTAGGGTACTTGTTAGAGATGACCATATAAATGAACCCTGCATGTTTGTTTGAACCTTCTTTTTATAGCATTGCACATTTGTTAATTACCATTATACCTAATTCTACTTTTTACAGTATTCCTAGTCGCTATGAATCATTGTTGAAGGAAGTGGATTACATAAAGCACATATGGAAGAACAGGCAGGAGCTTAAGGTGGAGGATGCTGGCATTGCCGCTCTGTTCGGGCTTGAGTGCTTTGCGTGGTTTTGTGCCGGCGAGATAGTCGGAAGGGGATTCACATTCACCGGCTACTACGTCTGAGTACACATACTTCGGTAAAACAATAAGTGTTTGTTTGAGAAATACTTTATATTTTTAAAGCTTTCTGTTATCATTAGTGATTTGAGTCACTGGCACACTAGATTTTTTTTTCCAGCATTTTTTTTTTGTTTAAGCTGAGGAACAGTCATTAAATTTTGCTGTCTTCAATAATACTGCGTATATTTGAGAATTTCATTCCCACTTCTATCGAGCAGCTTAGCTTGGAAAACTAGCTGGTTCTTCGTTTTTGTTGGAAATTTTCGTTACTTTTGATATATGCACACACGCACACAATCTCTGATTGTGAGGGCAGTCTTCTCTCCAAGAAAAAGATTTGCTAGCAGCATGATTAATTTGAGAGTTTCATTCCCACTTCATTCAAGTGGCTTAGCTTGAAAAACTTGATTTTTCTGTAGTTTTATTGTTGGAAATTATTTTTACATGTGATTTGTGTGTACTTGTGCACACAGTCTCTCTTTGGAAAGGACTGTCCTCTCTGTAATTTGCATGATTTACATGTATCCATTTCTAGTTTTACTTGGGCAGTTGGGCGGGTAGAAGACTTACCGGTGTTAGTTTTTCAAAAAGTCTGTAACGGGGCGATCAAATGACTGACCCTTTACACTCAATGACAATGATGAATCCGAAGGAGTTTCTATGAATTTGTTCAAATTTGCAGGATGTAATGGTTCCCCACCCACCCCGAATCAGGGATTTCTGCGCTCCTCACGTTCACAAGAACTTTATTTTGCTGATGAATTTGAATAGGTTGCTGGTAAAAGCACACTAGAAAACTAGTTTAAGCACTTATTTTTTAAGCACTTGTGTTGAATTATTAATATTTTGAAAGCACCCTGATAAAAAACATGTTAACCATGAGAAATCAAGTATTGTTATCAGTACACTACTAAAACATCTTGGTATGCATTGTATCCTCGCTCAGTATACGAAGTACTAACCATTAACTATAATCTTATGTTAAGGTTTGAATTATTATGGGTGTTGATAGCAAAGCGCTTAATTTTTTTGGACAAGCGACGTAAGTACTCGAAAAAACTTATTTTAACACTATTTCGGAGCACTCTAACAAAAGAATAGAACAAGTATGAATGACTAAACACCTAAAATAGTCTTAGCATGTAAAGGAGGAACTCAAACAAGAAAAAGTGCGTGAATTCCATTGATAAAGCCACTGCGATTAACCTCATAATGAAAGACATGCCACTACTCCAAACGGAAGCAAGTTAAAAGCACCATCCCAATTAACAATTTTAAAGAGTTTGAATAGAGAACCACCTAAAGGTCCACCCAAAGATGGGTTGGGGCATTGATCAGGCAAAGAAAGATCGTCTCTTCAAGTGCCTTATTTAAATGCTAATATAAAATGTATTGTTTATATATAAATTTGAACTAATTTACTTAAATCTAAACAGAAAAAATTATCATTCTTTCTCAAACATAGGTTTAATTAATTAGGTCATTAGCAGAAGGATGGAGGGAACAGGGGGGTTGTTAGAAACTAGATTTTTTTAATAAAAAGTTGTTAGAAACTAGATTTTTAGGGGCTTTTACTGCTACCCATCTCAATATAATCATAGATAATGTGTGCAATGGATTTTTCTTACGTATTTTTTCAAAATATTATTGATTATTTGAATCAATTACACTCCATAGAAGTTCACTAAAATGTTGGTGTTCTTTCAAATTAAGTCGCTACTTAACTTTTGAACCAAGTTCTAATCGTACTAATCTTCGCAATTAGGGTTCATAAGCATCAATTACAATAACCAAAAGAATATATATATATATATATATTTAAAAAAAACACCATAAATTTTATTTTAAAGGTAAATATTGATTTCATTGTTGATGTGGTTGACCCACTTTAAATACTTAAATAGATATGTGATGTTCTCTTAATAAAAGCAATAATTTCACAACTATTACAATAAAATGTTCAATTTTGATAACTAAGGTTGGACGATAGGACAAGCACAATAAATAATTCGATAACCACGTTTATATAGATCGAATCAGATCTCCTTAAATGCCAATGGACTATACGACCTACACGCTTTCTTTTCTTTGTATTTTCGTATACAAATAATAATAATTTTATAGCTACCACCTTCCGATTAACACAATAAATTAAGACGCCATTTGTTTCAACCTTTTAAGTTTTGAATGGTTCAAACTTAAAAATGTTTTAATTTTATTTGGTTGATTTAAAATTCACATGTGAATACTTATTTTGCCTTCTAAAAAATAAAAAGTAGGCCGCCCCTTAAAATAAAAGATGTGGGCTACCTCTGAAATCTGAACTTTTAATTGTTAAAAAATAAATACATATTTTACATTATTTATTTTTATAAAATAAATAGATAAGGAAAAATTTGTTCAAATAATATATATTTAATCTATTTAAACAAATAACACTTATTTAAAAATGACATTAAAAAACAAAATAAACCAATTTTTCATATTAACTAACATTCAATTTTCAGATTCGAACACGCTCACATTTTTATACTTGTGGCTCGTTTGGTTCAAGATTTAAACCATTCCAGGAATGCTACATTCCATTCCGAAACAACTCCCGCGTTTGGTTCAAATTTTAAGTCCGGAATAAATGATTCCAGGAACAAACCTTTCCCCCAAAGTTCTCCCATTTAAATCATAAGGAATAAACCATTACCAATGGGCATCTTTTTTAATTTTTTCATGTTAGCACTAAAATAACATTCTTCCTTACGAATAAATAATTCTTTTTCCATCGATGTACGAAAATATTGTTTGGAACTTTTTTTTTTAATTACGCTGTTACACAAAAATGAAAAAAAAAATATTTGGAACTTTTTTCTTTTCTTTTTTCCTGTTGTAATTTTTTTTTAATTAAAAATAATTGAAATTTTTGTAGGATAGTTATTAATTAGGCATGTTTAATTTTTGTAATTTATTATAGTAATTGTTTCTTTTAAAAAGTTAGCAGGTGATGTTTTCTCATCTTTTAAAAAGAAAAGTATTTTTGTAATTGATACTTTATTTTATTCCTATTCCCGGTTGAACCAAACATCGACATGGCATCCTAAATGCTAAGAAAATAACTTGCCAGGAATCAAGTATTCCCATTCCATGTCTATTCTATTCTCAAAATTCGAACCAAACGAGCCTGGATTGCGTTTTAACATTTTCCGTAAGAAAAAAAGAGGAACCAATCAGAAACAAGGAAACACGTAAAGTTGCGGGGGATCCAAAATTCCAAAGGTTCAGGAAACTTCCTTTTTGTTAATGATCCGAAAACTGAAACAAAACAACGACGAGAAAAGGCCGACGACGGGGCGATCACCATATCGGTACATTCGTCGGGAGAGAATGCGGCAGACACGTGTCATGCCCTCATTCGCTCGCACCTTCACCTCCTTCGTCTTCCTCATCGCAATCGCCGAATGCTCCAGCAACTCTCAGGTTACATTCACATACTCTTCCTTTTCATAATTTTTCGAATCTCAATTCTTTGCCCTAAAATATCTATGAATTTGAAATGACAGCGAGTCGTATGCAGCAAAACATGTGTTGCTGAGAATTGTAATTGTAAGGCTCTATTCTGACTCTTCTTTTTTTTTTTTTTTTCTCCTCCAATCATTGTAGACGCTATATATATATGACACAAAACAAAAAATTGACGAGTACTTTTAAGTGGACATAATTATGTAACATTAAAAAGGGACATATTGGCGATTACTCGTTGATTTTAATGGACTATGATCCCCACCTTCTAACCAAACAAGATGGTCACGTTGGATATCTTTTCTATGTCACGTATTTCCTAGAATTATTGAAATTTGGCTTTTGACTTGCTTAGTGTGTCCGTATTTGGTCTATGTCCCATATATAGAGTTATCGTAGATTGGAATGTCAAACTTTTATGTCAGATAAATATGTCTATGTAAAAGGATTCGTTATTTTCATTTGAGAGGGGAAATGAAATTTGAATATAAAATTTTTCCTGTTTATTATTGAGTGATTGTTTGATTTGATTTGATATATGATGTATTTATGTAGCGATTGGGATTAGATACGGGAAGTACTGCGGAGTAGGGTGGAGTGGGTGTCCAGGTGAAAAACCCTGCGATGATCTCGATGCTTGTTGCAAGATCCACGATGAATGTGTCGAGAAGAAAGGTACTTTTTTTACTACAAATTTGGTAATTTTTGTGTTTTAAATTTTGAGCTGTTGTTTATTGCTTCAATTATAGTTGCATTTTTGTATGTACATGTTCATACGTCCCGTTATTTGAATGCTTAATGATGTGCTGAACTTCTAACGAACATCAAATGCTGAATAGAAGCTCTGGAAGAACATAGTATACTCTGAATAGATTTTGTTTGTTTTTGAGTTTATTTAGCTAGTGCTGAATATATTTCACTTGGACAAGTTTACCCGAAACTACTACCTATCCGTGTCCAAAACAATAGAATACACTGTACTAGGAAAAAGAGTACAAGTTAATATTTCAGGATTCAACATTAAGGTTTACCTCTTCATGCTTTAATGCTCTCCCAAGTCTTTTAAAACAATTAATAAACGCTTCTTAGACCACTTAATCAATGACGGAGCCATCTTAGAGAGAAGGTGGGCAAACACCCACCTTAATTTTTGAAATGTGTTTTATAGTAAAAAAACTTTACACTGAACCCACCTTAAAATACGTTATCATAAATTTATAGTCATAGGTGCACTCTATACGTTCTCCTTTGAAATGATATACTATTAGAGGAGATTGTATATAACCGTGCATCAAAGTTAATTATTGCCCCCCTCAACGTCAAGTCCTGGCTCCACCATTGCTCTTAATGGTTGATGTGCCTCTAATTAGCCTTCAGAGATAACACAAACAACGTAAAGTTTCCTCATTAGTGGTATTATAAAAAATCCTCACCTAGGCACTACGTAGTGGCTTGCCTCTTCGCCTGGCTAGGCTTAGCCTTGGCGGGCAGGATAACGATTGAGTAGGATTGGTGAAATTTCTTACACCTTTTTATTGTGAAAATTATTACTTTAATTCTGAATTATGAAAAATGTTCGATTAAAGAACTCTTAATCTCCATTATAGAACTAAAGTTAGATTCGTTACAGTATTATATTTTGAAAAATGAATAAGGAAATGATCTGTTATCTAGCCCTTGCCTAGCACTTTTTAGAACATTTCTTTTAGGATCCATTACCAGATTTTAGTATAGGTGAACAAGTTTCAACCTTAGCCATTGAAATCAATTTTTCAGATAAAGAGAAGGATGTTTATTTCCAATTGCCTCTCTTAATTTGAAAGGAAAATGCTAGGCTTACTCAATTTTTGTACAACCTTTTTGCACACTCTAATGAACTGGTGGGGACTAGGGCCACATCTTTAATCTGTTGTCTATCTTTTTTTGGTTCGAGAGTTACCCCACGGGGTGTCCGGGTTAGCTTTTGCACACCTCGACTAATTCCCGCTCGCGGTGCATGGCTGCCGCTAGCCAAGCATTATTTTGACAACGCCGGAAATTGATTTTGGGAGCACCAAGTTGACCCCAATATTGTTCTAGTGGCAGCCTTATACCACTGGGCCTAGAGGCTTGGTTGTTGTATGTCTTTCGTTTACCTGTTTGGTGCCATATCAAAAGCTTGTACAATTTGTTAGTATGTTTAGCCCTACTCTATTTGAGAAAAAAAAAAAAGGGAAAGAAGGGTGGAAGGGGGGGAAAGGATTATACTATGTGTCTTCATGTTGTTCCAGGCATTTGTGAGTACTAGAGTGATCTGAGTCTAGCTGGTAGCATTTTCAGGCTTAAGGTTTGCTTATGTTTCACTCTCATCTTTCTCGGTTATTTGAATTCAAATATTTCTGGGAATCTGGCCATCATTGGAACTACAAAAGATCAAATAAAAAGCAATAAAAGATTGACGATTTCTTTGAGTTTGCTCTGGAGAAAAGAAATGGATAGAATAGATACATTTCTTTATTCAGATTCATTGAAGTTGATCTGTTTGGTGAAAATGAGATTATTGTCTATGGTCAAATTACAGTCTAGAACTCCTTGGCTAGGTAACTGCTAAGCTCATAGGTTTTGTTGCTATGTTCTAGTTATCAATTTTTGGCATATGGTTCCAAGTGATATATTGTAATTTGTTTACTTTTGTTTGATGCATTTGATTGAGAATGAATACGTCATGATTAAGTTGAACCCTTCCTCCCATCACGCGTGAAAAGTGGGAATGCACTCTGATCTCATATTCTTTTTGTGTAAGAGCATCCACAGCAGTCCAAATCTGTAGGATAAGTTTGTATTATACTATTGTGCTGTATATTAGGCGAAGGATCAACTTATTTTTGGCTGAGTTCCTTATCATGCAAACGATTGATGTCCGCTAGGTTCCAAATGGGCAACAAATACACATTTGGGACTCAAACGACCCAAATTTGGAATTGGGAGTAGCTGTTGCATGCAAAGAGTAGAGACATGACCTGAAGGAGCTAAAATAAAGCAAAGTTGGGCTCGTTTGAACTGAAATGACAAGATAGCCAAAGTCGTTGCCTCGCCACACCGACAACATCCAACCCCTCCCCACAACACCACACAATGTTCATTTCCAGATTCTTTCCTTTAGGCCTTTCAGTTAGAAATTATGTGGTTCTTGATTGTAATTACAAAAAGGTAATAATTCTATGTGAAAGATCGGGTTTGATTTCCATCTAATCTGGTGTAGAGTAGGAAGTTTCTTATTCACATATGCTATTAGTGCAACACTACTCTTTTTTGCCAAATATGTGGTTTTTTCCTTTCTTGTTGAAGCAAATTACTGTTAGTAGCCTCTCTATATAATTTTTAGAACTAGATAGGATCATTATTGAATGCAATACTTCCTTTCCTTTATTTATGGGTATTAATGTATTATTTCTCTAAGAATCAACGGACTTTCTCATAAGCTTTCCTGCGTCAATGTGTTATTTTTGCTTTATGCACTTAGAAACTTTGGGAAGATATTTATGTCGATTTTTTGTTTGTTGTTGATATGTGCAATTGTTGAAGTTACTCGCAACATGAAGAAGAGCCTCCAAATCTAAAGGGTCATATTTGGGTGCAGTTCTTTTCCTAGAAAATGCCTAACTTTCCAAAATTTCTAGGGTGCTTTACCTAAGTGCTCTCCTGAGAGGATTTCTGATCCTCCCTTTTCATTTCCCGCTGATTGAAAAAGAAAAAAGAAACCCACCCCCTGCCTTACTTTTTTGTTTTCCATGTAAAACAATTCCAAAGAATCCAAATTGTTTCCATGTAAACTAATCAAACGCACACCAAATGTTATCTTTTGTCTCACCGAATACTAAGAATTCTGTTTTTTCCAGGCATGGCGAATGTGAAATGCCACGAGAAGTTCAAGACCTGCATCAAGAAAGTAGCAAAATCGGGGAAGACCGGGTTTTCAAAGGAGTGCTCATACGAAACAGCTGTGCCAACAATGGTGCAGGGTATGGACATGGCCATCTTGTTCAGCCAGTTTGGTAACTCTAAACTTGAACTCTGACTCTACAGCAAAACTAGCATCATCTTCAACAGTTGAATGAATCCCCCTCATGTATTTTTTGAATCCATTCTTTTCGTCATTTGAATATGCAATCATTGGAACTCTTATATTTTTGGCAGTTCTTCGCTATTCATTGGAGAAGGTTTCTTTATCATTTTGTCAATTTTATTTTTTTGCTTTGTGGGGGAATGAAATGTACAAAATTCCATCAAAAGTTAGTATTTATTTGACATTTTAATATGAAAAAATTCTTACAACATGGGTAATTCTTGAGATGGGGAAATTTTTTCTAGTGATGGAAGATAATATCTTGGTTGAGGATGAAAATTGATAGCTGTCCAGAGTAGGGTTCTCTTTTAGTATAGGTGAGAATTTTGTATAATGTCCAAAATTTCGGAAGTAGTTGAGACTTGACAGGGTTGATCCTTTCAGCAACTACTTTTTTCCATAACTCTTACCAAGCAAGAAGAGAGTGGTTCTTTTCATACCTCTCACATTGCTAGCCTAAATGTTCAAATCTTATTGCATCCAAATTTTTTTAAAATAATAGCCTTGCATGTGGTAGGTTACAGATTCGAGTTTCTTCAATTTTCCCCTTTTTAATTTGAACAATGGGTTTTGTCTAATTTTTTTATATTCGTTATGCATTTTAGATTGCTTGGGTTTGTGTATTGTAATTGGACTAATAAATACAAATAAAAGTAGCATCTCCATCGCATGCTCAAGTTAGAAAGTATAGAAAGCATTAGTATTTTGTTATAGGGGTGTCTACCTGTCCCTTTTACTAAGGTGAAGAATGCAATATGCATGGATAAATTTCATCATATGAGTAGCAATTTAAATATTGGTACGTGGCTTAGTGGTTTAAGGGGCGTCTCAAGTGTCGTCAAGTTTTTAGTTTATGGATTCGAGCGTTTATCAAGGTGGTTGTGAGGGTTTGCAACGTATGTTTGATATTTGGAAAGAGAGGTCGAGGTCTCAATTTTTGCATAGGAAGGAACCTTTCATTTCCGCCTCTCTCTCTCTCTCTCTCTCTCTCTCTCTCTCTCTCTCTCTCTCTCAACTCAAACCATGGGCCGGGTTGATCTTATCTGCACCAAAAACAAATTCCATTTTTTTATTCCCTTCATACTTTATAAAAAGAAATTTAATTTGAAAACCCCTGGCCTGAGAATGAAGAATACACGTGGTTTTACCACTCTTAACAATTATCAAGTATGATGTTATTTATTTATGCATCTAGTACTGCGACATGTGTTGTAGTGTTCACAAGGAAGCTCAACTTTTTTTGTTTCTAACTTATAGTCCAATGATTATTGCAGAACGTGGTGATCACAATTGCCAACACTTGAAGATCACGCTTGATTTTTTAAAGTCATAATTAAAATATAATATTTTTCATGGGTTGTTAAAATTAGCCTTATTTCATGAATAGAAAATGAATCAATTTTAACAAGAAGTTGAAAAAATAAATTAGTAATCTAGTGAAAGATTTTTCTTATTTTTAACGGAAAATTTTACGATCACAGTCCGAAAAATTTATTCTATGGAAATCGTTTGGTAATAAAACATCTAAATTAGTCACCTACCTCACTTATCAACTTCACGTAAAAAATAAGAGTTTTTTAAATCATTTTTTTATTTTGTTATTAAATGAACTTTTAATATTAGATCAAAAAAGCATTTGTTTAAAAAAAATTATTATAACAATTGAAGTATGTTCAGCTAAATTTGACACATTGAGGCTCCGTTTGATTGCAAGGTGGAAAATGAAAATAAATTGAGTTAGTTTTGGTGAAAAGATAGAAAATAAGTTGAGTGATAGATGTGATATCCTCTTGATTTTTAAGTTTTTCCATGAAGAAATTTTCTTTGCTTGGTGGCGAGTAAAAATCTTCCACTAAAAACATTGAAAGATGGAGGATATATACTCATAAAATGAGTAACATCTCTCACCTTATTTTCTATCTTTTCACATAAATTAGCTAAATTTATTTTCATTTTCCATCTTTGCAATCAAACTAAGAGTTAACACGCTAATCCTATCACAATGTAAGTATTGAGAATTTTTAAATATTAAGGGCCCGTTTGGTTTCCTTCAAATTGCGAATTAGATAATTTACAATTAAATAATTTATAAATATTTTATTTATTAGTGTTTGGTTGTGTAAATTGAACAATTGTAAATATGATAATTCAAGTTGATTTACAAAAACTCAAATTAAGTCATTTCAAGTAAAACTTGAAATTGCCTAATTCTATAATTTGATAATTCATTCAAACTCTATTTTTTGAAAAGATCTAGTTTCTACTCGTGATGTTGATGCATCTAGACAAAAATTTAAATAACATAGAATAATAGAGAACATGTTTTTATTCTTACAATCGAAATTTTTTGTTTAAGTTTTTCAAACACTACTTGAATTAAAATTGAATTATTCATAAATGAGAAAATTAACAATTCTTCAATCGAAAATTAACTAATTCTAAAGTTAGGTAATTTATGCAACCAAACGGACCCTAAATATATCTGTTTGTTGTATGAATCAAAGAAAGAAGAAAAAAGGAATTTTTATTTTATTTTTTTTTAAAAAAAAAATCCCATTATAAAATCGTTCTAGAAGTGGGTGCCTGGGTGGGCACCTAACGCGTTAGATTTATAGAAAAATAGTTGACGAATAGATTGAAATTTAAAGTGGGGCCTGCACATGCATACATGTGATGCATGTGAAATTGTCAATTTGATGACACGACGAAGCAATTATGTTATTTTCTTTTTGCGACGGTTCAACTTCCACCCCTCAAAAGTGAAATTTAATTTCGTGTCTTTGGTTTTTAATAACTTTATGTCATTTTCAATGAAAGTGAAGCAATGTGATGCAATTCTTGTCCCTTAAGTAATAAATACGTCCTTTTCTTTTATATTATATATATATAATATCAATTCTTTAATTAAAGCTATTACTTTTATTTCATTATGGATTATACTCCTAGTTCTTCGTAAAAACGTTTTAAGTAAGATCTCTGTTATGTTTGAAATAGTCAAATGCAATATGTATCTTGAATCTTTTATGCTAAAAAAAATATGCTTTAATGATATTTTTATAAAATGTTGTATAAATTTTAAAATAATTAATAAGATTCCAACATTTATCAACTATTAATTTAAAGAATTTATAATTTTTTTAAAAAAAAATTATAAATAATTTTAAAATCACAATAGATCTTGATTTGTACGTATTGATGAGGAGATTTTAAATATATAATTTTTTATTAAAATTCATATTTTACATTTAAAGTTATTATATTTTTAAATTTTATTTAAAAAATGTAGAGAAATAAAATTGATGTGGTATTGTAAAATTAAGAGTGTATTGTATACCACAATTTTACATTTTAAAAGATGGCTGGAAATAAAAAAAAATATCAAATTTTATAAATTTTACATAAAATAAAAATATAAAAAACCGCTACAGATCCGATTAGAAATTTAGTATGATGTACATTTCGAAGGGCAAGAAAAACAATATGAAAGTCAACGTATGAACAGCAACCTCAGACGAAGTCAACGCATGGAGGCAATCAAAAAGCCTCCTTTAGTACAGATGTTTGGCTCCTGTCAAAATTTTACCCAAATCAATTAAAAGTGGGGCATTAATTCTAAACTTTGGTCCATTCAACAACCCTCTTTGTGAACTTTATTTTTTGTAACACCACTCAAATTCTGCATCCCGTATTCTCTATAAAAAAATATTTATTTTTTGTAACACCACTCAAAATTTTACATATAAACTAATGTTAGCTTCAAATAACATTTATCATCACGTCAAATAAAAAAATTTATGACTGATCTTCTGGTGGCTGAAGTGGTAATTTATAGTGTTGCATTTTATGTGTTTAATTTGAGTTTCTTCCTTCCCTTCCCTTCAACTCCAATGATAAGTATATATATTCATTGTTACTAAAAAAAAAATGTATTTGTCGGTCAATTTAAAACCCTAATTAAATAAATAAATAAACAATAACAATGAGATAAATACAAACATTCTTCATATTTAAATGTTTAACTTTTTTACACGATAAGATAAATACAAATAAAAAAGACAAATATTTAAGTATAAAGTATTTATATTTTGAATCTATTTATTCCACTCCTTCCTTGATAGATTGGATTAGTATCAATCATTTCCAATAGGACTTTGCTAGCCTCAAAGTCTATAACTTTATTAAAAGTTACAGACAAATCTCAATCACATTTTGGTCAACATATTAAAGTCAAATAAAATTTTAATTTAAGTTTTATAATTACACAATTTCACCTTCATCTTTATATTATTAATATTTTAAATCCTATTATCAACCTCACGTAAGTTAGATAATTTTCTTATTAATTCATTTACAAATTATGTTAATTACTTTTATATTAAAAAAAACTAATTAAAATAAAATATTTATATTTTATGATATTCCAAATTAAGGATTTTGTAATTTTTTTTTATGTACCAAATTAGAAGTATGTCAATTTCTCATCACAAGTTTAAGGAAGTTGACCACTCCCACTCAAACTCTATCTTTAATAAGAAAACAAAAACCTATTACAATTAAAACTATAATTAAGATTAGGAGTCTATTTTATCTTTTGCACAAATCCATCCATATTATATTTATATAATTATTAACTTTCTCCATAACCAATTATGAATAGGTAATGCTCACATACTCCTTCAACCTACGGCTTCAACAAATCAAGCATAAAAAATCTCTAACGACGCACAAAGATACTAAAATTTTGGGTGATGTTAAGGAAATTTATATTTAGTGACAAAACTATAAATTTCGTAAACAAATTTCATAAATACGTTAAATGTGTGGCAGCATTTATCTATGAGTTTTGTGAAAATTGACGAATGATTAGTTCATCATTTCTCTTTTAGAATATTCAAAAAAATAATTCATAGATATGTTATGTTCAATCCATTTTTATATTTTAAAAAAAAGTATATTTAATTTAATTACTAAAAGTGAAGAGTTACTTCAATACTTTTTAAAAAAAAAAACAAACGGTAATAAATTTGGTTGGTTCTTTTGGTGGAGGGGAGGAGATGGGAGTTAATCTTATATTTAAAAAATTAAAGATATTTTTTAAAGTAGAATTTATAATATTTATATGGATTAAACTGTTAATAATAAAAAAGAAGGATAACATTTGATAATTATTGAAAATTAAATTTGAAAAAAACAGGCAATATGAACGTGTGGCCAGAATTGGTCTGTAAGTTTAAAAAAACTTACAGACTTTTACTCTATCATTTTCCTTTCCAATAATTCACTGTCTCACCAATGTCGTCGGTAGATCTTCTACTGTACATACAGATAGTTTTAGAAGTCATTTTCAAAAGAAAAGGGAAAAAAAACATAAGAAAAGATTCTCAATTAATTATCCGATGTATTTGCTTTAATGTCTGAATCTAAATTCTAAAATTTAGATCCCAAGTTTAAAATTTGGATCTGATGTCTAACACATGAATCTGAAAAAATTGTTTATTTTCCGTCTAAGTGGGATATCGATCTAAAAATTCTGAAAATATATTATCTTGCCCATTCTACCCTTGCTTTTTTTTTCCTCAAGAAAAAATATTTGACAACAATATAATTCCATAATCCACTTTATATTAAAAATATGCATACTAAAAAGTAAATCAAAATAAAAGTTGAATACATTGTTTTCAAAAATTGTCTAGTTGAAGGTTCTGTGAAAAAAAAAATGTATTGAAGCTTCTGTCAAAAAGAAAAAATAAAGAAAGTGATAAAGACGTAGGGAGACCTATTTTTTAACTTGTGTGGCCCATAGACAGTTTAAGTTTATGATGTTTGTTAATTGCGCACAGTAAAGAGTGGATGTATTTGTTGCTATTGTTTGCTGACAATGAAAATCTGCACAGGGACAATTTGGGTATTATTTTTGTCGTTCGCAGGAGTTTTAACCCAATAAGCTCTGAATATTTGAAAAACAAATAAGAATTTATACCTCTGAAATCTGAATACATTTAAATTTAGATTTTTAAATTCAGATTTAAGAGGATAAAACAAACAGTCCCTAAAGTTAAAGATAATTAGTTTAATTAAAGTAATTATAAAAAATGAAAATGATGAAGAGGTAGTACATTAATTAATTTATTTATTTATTTGGTTTAACTAATTTTTAGATAAACTGAGCAGTTTGAATGCACCCACAGGCAGATTTAGAAATTTGTCTAAAACAATATTTACCTGCGATATCCAAAATATACACGCTGCTATTTTTATTTTCAAAACAAAAAGTAAGAGAGAATCTTTCACGGCCCTTCTTTTATACATTTAGGGTGCGTTTGGCGCGCCGGATAAGGAGGTAGTATAGGATAGGATAAAGGCCGAATAGGATAAGAGTCGGAATTAGTCGGATAGGAATTATGTGGGATATGATAGCAAAGGAATTAGTCGGATAAGGATTAAGTGGGATCGGACAGGATAAGGATTACTCGGATAAGATTTAATAAATTTTGCATTTGATGGAGTTCCGAATTACAAGTCCAAATATTATATAATACAACTTACTTTCCTTTTAAACATATAAGGAATTTTAATTGTTGTGCACAATTTTTTTTTAACTAATGCGATTCTTCTATTTATAAATAAGTTTCGTAAAAAACTCTTTCGGTTACCCTTTTTTCTAAAATTAAAGTTTATAAATATCTTCATTTAATAAAAAAATAAATAAAAATGCCATATTATAAAAGAAATGAATTTTATTAGTTGAGTTATTGTGATTTTGGGTGGTTGGAAATTTTCATTAATAAATTTGATTATTTAAAATGTATAAAGAAAAAGATTAAAAAAATTAATTAAAAATTAATTTTTATATTCATTTTGTTATCCGGCAATCATGGGATAAAATAATACCACTTATAAGGGTGGTATATATTTATCCGGTTATAAAGGGATAAAATGATAATTAATCCTGAATGCTATCCAATCCCGTGTTGCGCCAAACATGGGATAGGATTAAAATATCCTATCCACCCTTGCGCCAAAACATATGACATGATTTATTTATCCTATCCTCTCCGACAACAAACACCGGATATGATTAATTAATTATATTCCGCTTTTAATCCCGCGCGACAAACACACACTTACATATTACCCAAAAAAAAATCTCATTTCTCTTGTGGACCTAAAATATTACAAGAGTCCCACACGTTTTTTCTTGTTGGAAGATAAGTGATCATTGTAGACAAAAAGATAAGTATCAACAACTAACTAAATAATTGATAAGATTTTAAAAATATTACAAGAGATAAATCCTAAAATAGTTCAAAATATTTTGGCAGTTTTACAACTTCTAGCTGATATAATCAACAAGAATTATAGACCCCAAACAAAATCAGTAAGGATTTCATTTTTTTTTAATAGAGTAATAATGTTAGATAATGAAAGAGTACAAAAAAAATTTGTATGTGAGATGCATTTATTCGTCAAAAATTAAACTAACTTGTAATCGATTGAAATTATTTAATTATTGATGAAACGAAGTGAAGTGAAGTGAGTAATTTCTTTAGAGACATGCCTTGTATTTGTGGGAGAAGGAGGTTGGGGACAGGGGCCCACACCCTTAGACACCACACTACAGCTATACAGCATTTGGAACTTTTTCGGTATCGATGGGTTGAAAGATCTTGGTCATTAATTTACTATCTAAGTTTTCCTCCGCACAATATATGTGTTACTAAAACATAAATATATTTAAAAAAAATAGAGTTCAAAAAATAATAAGTAGTACTACAATTAAAGGCTTATTGCCCGTGCTGACAGCAAGGGTAATTTTATACCGGCTTCTCCCGTGGTTGGAACTTGAGATGCATTCAGGTTTGAGGGGAGGATGAAGGATGGGAATGGGGGTACCGTTGTTCAAACTTGATACTTTATCTCTAAAACTATAAGGCATTACAACCCTTTATATATATATATATATATTACTGCTTAGCTTTTCCGAACAAGAGGGTAATTGTGTACCAGGTCCCCCATTGTTCAAACTTGAGATATATGGGTTTGAACCACATGAGATGGGATATGATGGAAATGGGAACACTTTAGTTTGAATTTGAGACATTACCCTTGTGAAGACGAGACAATACAACCCTAACCTATTAGATGTTATTGTCTACCAACTTTGTGTGTTATTTATTTTGTATAGTGTGCTTTTTCTTTTTCTTTGTCACGAAGTGTCCCATACTTGCATTAGAACGAGACAAATCTCTTTTCAGAAATTATCTCTGGGCACAAGTGCTTTTAAAATGAATCGAACTCCTCCAATATAAAAATAATTTAACAAACAAATAATAATATTTTCTTAAGAGATCAAGATGCCCAATTGACTTTCTCATCAATCTCGACTTTATCTTGCCCTTGGAAGCCTCCCCGAGTGAATTAGTATAAGATCAATTTCAACACAACAGTTTTATGAGACATATCTTCTCTTGGAGTGGGTGGTGTTGTGAGAAATAACAATGGAGAATTTATGGCAGATCTAAGTAAGCATAGTAATCTTACTTTGGATTTAGCGTCGATCGAATCATTGGTGGCCTATCATGCTTCTGATTTCGCTCTTAGTTGCGGGTTCTTAGAGGCTCACTTTAAAGGGGACTAGATGAATGTTATTAATTTGATGAGTAAACTACGCAAATGGCCCCTAAACTATTGGTTTTGTCTCATTTTAGCCCTCAAACAAAAATTTGCCTCATTTAAATACTTGAACTATTCACCAAGTTTCAATGTGGCTCTTCCGTCCAATTTGCACATTAAATTGGATGGAATCTCACCATGTGCCATCCACATGACAAATTTTAGGGGTATAATTGTCATTTCATCTTGGTGGGACAAAATAATAAACCGTTTACTTTTTTTTCGCTTCATCATCTTCACAACAACAGAGCATAGCACATAGAGAGAAAGATAGAGAGATAGAGAGCATCACATTGTAAGAATAATGAAAGACGATTCGGATTGGGCTATTAGGCTGTACGATGATCCTATACAAGGCATTAAAGATTCATATTGTAAGTTCTCTGTCTTATTTCTTGTGTTGCGATTTTAAGGTTTTAATAATATGTATGATATAGGTTTTTGTTTAGTTTGAATGTTGTTTTTAGTCTCAACATAGGGTATTACTTAGAGTTTTATGTTGAATCTCTAAATGTGAGCTACGAATGTGTTTATTTTTTGGGTTTTTTTAGGGTTTTAAAAAAGTGTTCCAATATGTGAATATGGTATTTTTTAGAGTTTTTAAAAATGTGTTTCAATCTACGAATGTGTTGAATGAATTTTTTAGGGTTTTTCTTAGGGTTTTACAAATGTATATAATATGCTATGTTTTTTTTATCATTTACAGTAAAAGATTTTACATTATTCTCCATTTTAATTCATTACAATAGTCAGTTTAAGAATGTACCCAATTTGATTTATAGTGGTGGTCATACGGTGTTTGCTGATAATTGTAACATATATAAGATGTCTATTCATGAGATAATCTTAATGGGTAAATAATTAGGAGCACCATCTATTTCTGCTTGTTGGTATAAAATCCTGAAAAACTTTTTAGTAATGATGGACTGACTCAATCACTTACGGATAAGGATGTCTTAAAGATGACCAAATAAGTTCCACCTTATAGAGTGATATATATATATATATATATATATGTACCTAAAACATGGTTAGCAAAGGAATTATCAACCTCTAAATATGGTTTATCCTCATGAAAAGGAATACCACAATGAAGAGATATTTATTTATGAATAAAAACAATGGCTTTATGAATAAAAATGAGGGTTCTGATTCTGATTTGAGTAGTCCTGTGGGATCTGATGTAGTTGTAGGTGATGATGAGGGTGTTTGGGAACAGAGTAATGTAGGAGGTGAACAAACCAATGTAAATATGAAGATACCAATGTAGGGGTGAACCAGATGAGGGGACTAATGCTGCAACTGAAGAAATATGGTATAATATGGGTGATTCTGATGAGTTGCTGAGTATTGCTTCTTCTTATGAGGAAAATAGGGGTAAAAAGCATAGGTTTCCTGAGTACTTTGCAGTAAAACATAAGCACAATCCTTAGTTTGAAGTAGGGCAGTCATTTGGTTCTGCTCAAGACTTTAGAAAAGCAATTACAAAGTATTTCATTATACATATAAAGCAAAACAAGCTTCCATATAATGAAAAATAGAGAGTGAGGGCAAAATGCAAACCTCCGTGTAACTAGTTTGTTTTTGTATATATGCAATCAAAAGAAAATGGTACCACACTGCAAGTGAAGAGTATAAATGATAAACACACAAATTGTAAGAGTTCACATTATAATAAACATGTGAATTCAAGTTGGTTGTCCAAAAATTAGGAGGGGATGTTTGGTACCAACATGGATATGCCTTGGCAATCCTTAAGAGAGGTTGTGAGAAAGAACAACAAAGTTGATATTTCAAGATCCCAATTTTATTGAACTAAATCAAAGGCCCAAGAATTGATTGAAAGCAGCCATAAAGATCAATATAATTGGATTTGGGATTATTGTGCAGAAATCAAAAGGGCAATGCAAAATTCAACCATTGTGGTCCACAAAGATGAAGCAGATGGTGTGAGAAAGTTCAAAAGAATATATTGCTGCCTTGGACCACTTAAAGATGGTGTTAAAAAATGTAGACTACTCATTAAATTGGATGGTTGTTTCTTAAAAGGGCCATACTCTGGTCAGTTATTATATGCAGTTGGGATTAATGCCGATAATGGCATGTATGCATTTGCCTATGCAGCTGTGGAGAAATAAACCAAGTCCTCTTGGATATGGTTATTGAAATTCGTTTGTGTTGATGTTGGAATTGAAGGAGATAACCAATCAATGTGGATAATGATAAGTGATCAACGGAAGGTACATCTCTTTGAATTAACACACTGTTATATTTAGTCATAGAGGAATATTTTCGCACACACTGTTATATAACATACACACACCGTTACAGCCACAGCTATATATTAACACACACACACTATTGTATATTAACACACACAGTTATATATTAACACTTATATATTGCTTCACACTGCATATGTAGGGTCTTGTACCTGCTTTGGTTGAGGTGGTACCAAAATGTGAAAGTAGGTTTTATGTTAAGCATCACTATAGTAACTTTAGAAAATATGGTAATGGTGGAAAAACAAATAAAAGAGGCTTTTTGGAAGTGTGCTAGGCCTACCACATAGGAATATTTTCGGTATTGCATGGAAGAGTTGAAGAAATTGACTGAGTCTGGGTGGAATTGGGTAAACACAGGGATTGCACCATGTCATTGGTTTAGGTCACACTTTCAAACACATTCAAAGTGTGATAACCTAATCAATAATCATTGTGAGATTTTCAACAAATTTATTCTCGAGACTAGGGACAAACCAATTATTAGTGTGTTTGAATGCATAAGAACATTATTGATGGTTAGAATAAGAAAAAATAGGGGAAAAAATGAAGGTTCATCCACATGAAGTGTGTCCTATAATATAAGAGAAATTGGAGCACCTTGGTACTTTGGCATCTAATTATATTAATTTGTGGTCTGGTGAGGATCAATACCAAGTGAGTAGCAACCCTGAAGTGGAATATGTGGTAAATTTAAGGAACATGACATATACTTGTACATTGTGGAAAATGAGTGGTATGCCTTGTGTCCATGCAGTGTGTGCAGTTCTTATCCAAAATGAAAATCCCACAAATTATGTAAATTATTGTTTTACAAAGAAGAGGTATTTTGAGACATATGCACATATTGTTTCACCAATCAATGGCAAGGCTATGTGGCCACATTCTTCATTGTTTAGACTTGTACCACCTGATGTTGAAGCACAGGTTGGCAGGCGTAATAAAGTAAGGAATAAAAAAGGAAATGAACCTATAGCTCAAACAGTAGGAAGAGGGAAAAAAGGGATTTATATGACTTGTAGGAAATGTGGCAATAAATGCCACAATGCAAGGACTTGCAAAGGGCGGGGCGTGCATCAGCTAATGGAAATGGTGGTGCAGCAGCAGCTAGGAGCAGAGGTGGTAGTGCAGCAACAACAACAACAGCAACATCAACAGCATCAACTCCAAAGCAATTTACTATTGCTTCAGAATTGGTTACAGGATTGCATGTACAACTATCAAATTGTTGTTTGTATATAATTATATTTAATCTAAATTTTCATTAAATAATAGTGTTCTTTGTGTAGGGTAAAAGAAAGAGAGGCAAATCTAGCCAAAGGGAAGGATAGTGCAATCAATTGAACATCCAATGAGCACCAGAATCCAGCCAAATTTGATCTTTTGGGAGATGAAAGGAATGGAATATGTGGGTATAACTTTTTGGGGATATAAGTAATTGTATAGGTGGGTATAACTTTTTGGGGATCAATACCAAGTAATGGCATATGTGGGAATAAAATTTTGGGAATGCAAGTAATTGTATAGGTGGGTACAACTTTTTGGGGAGTTATAACTGTGGCATAGATGGGTATAAGTTTTTGGGGATGTAAGTAATTGTTTGGCAATTCTGTTTACAGTTGGAATTAGTAATATATTTGTATTTTGTGTTTGCTTTAATTTGTATGCTATTGATTTGGTTTATTACATAAAAAACAAAGCAGTTTACTTAATTCATAACATAACTTTTCATTCATTCAAAACAGAGCATTACCTTCATCCATAATAGAGCATTACATTCATTCATTTAAACCCTTTACAATTGTAAACTTCAGTGGAGTTCTCCACGTTTTCATGGATAGAATTGAAGAAAAACCAAAGCACAATAGCATAAACAAGCATTGCAATCCATACTTTCATAAGACTTTTCTTTTATGCCTTTCTTCCACCTTCAGTTATCCACGAATACATGTTTTCCCACACAAAGAATCCACATCTTATTTGTTCCGGGCAAGTTATAAACCTTTTTATTTGGATTTTGAGGAGTTTTCGATATCTTCACTATAGCAGCTCTTCCACAATAGCAATAAAGTGTCATCTTTGTTTCTCTCTTTCTAGGTTAGTCTATTTCTCTCTACATCTCTCTGTTTTTCCTCTCTCTCTACCTTTCTTTTCTTTTGATTTTCATGGGTTTTTGGTGATTGAGGCAAATTTTACTGTGGTTTGGTGAAATAGGCGAGAATACATATCTAGGAAGGGGGTGAAAAATGGAGGAAAAGTAACTTGTAGTTGATATGACCATTTTACCCTTTTGAAAATGGAGGAAAATGAGATTCCATCCAATTTAACGTACAAATTGGACGAAAGGGCCACATTGAAACTCGATAAATAGTTCAAGTATTTAAATAAAACAAAATTTTTATTTGAGCGCCAAGGTAAAACAAAACCAATAGTTTAAGGACCATTTGCATAGTTTACTATAATTTGATTAATAGGCATACCGTTAATCTTGTTCCCTTTGTACACATCATTATTAATAATGTTAAGCATTTGTCAATATAATTTAAAAATTGTAAGAGGTTATTTGTTTCCGTTTTGACAATGAGCTAGACATACTAAATTTGTGTAGGATTTTATTTCCTAGTTTCCTAGTTTGAAGGAGCTTCCAAGATTTTATTTCCTCCCCACCCAGCAGATTTGATTTCTTAATATAATTTGATTTCCTTAAAACCAAAAAAAAAAAGAAAAAAAAAAAAACACGATTGACGAAGCAGCTATTGTGCGCCACACCGTGTCCAAAAGGTTAATATGGTCAAGATGAAAATTAAAGTCTCGTTGGTAGTTATTTCTAAGTAGCTTCGTAAGAAAAACTCAATTATTCTTCAATTTTCCCTTTTTTCCTTCTCATTTCCCCTTCAATTCAGTCAACGAATCCGATTCTCACAAAAACCCTAACAAAATTCATTTTTCATCTCATCACCTTCGTCTGTCTCTAACTTCCTTGTAAATTCAATTCTTAAATGCGCGTAAAATCACAGAAGAAATAAATAAATAAAAAACCCTAATTCGTTCCATTTTTTATCAGTCGCAGAATTAATCAAACCGATAACAAGTTCTTCTCCGATTATTCTAAGCAGCAATGCTTCACCGGAGTTTCAAGCCCGCAAAATGGTAATAATCACTTGATTTTGCCAACTCATATGTTCTACTTATGTCTACTTTCCTCTGTGTTTATACACATACATATATATATGTGTGTGTATTGTTTTTTTTATTATTAAGTAATTTTGAATTGAATGATTGATATTTTGATATATATATATATATATACGCACAAACATATATTATGTATTTTATGTATTGGTTAATTTGATCAAGTTTTTGGAATTGGATGATTGATGCAGCAAGACGTCGTGTAAGCTAGCAACGTCCAGGCTAAAGTTGATGAAGAATAAGAAGGGAGTACAATTGAATCAGATGAAGAAAGAATTGGCTCAATTGCTTCAATCTGGACAGGATCAGACTGCCCGAATTCGGGTACGATTTCGATTTACAAAATTTCATGAGACGTGATTGTATGGAAACATGATTTTATCTATGTGTGAAACTAGAATTGTAAGATTTTTACCACTGTGTCGATAACAATTAAAAATCCAGGAATCAGATAGTAATATCGTTTGTGATGTATTCAAACCTGTATCACATTTTTAATGACAACTGTGGGTATTTGCATTCTCCCATTTTTCGGTGTTCTTAGCACTGCAAAAACTAAAGCAAGACATCCATTGCTGTGTTATCAGATTATAAGGAAAAATCTCTTTTTGCGCACTGAGAGTTTTTGTATGTTCGTAGTATAATGAGTGCCAGCGGATTGATTTTGATTTTGATTTTCATTTCAATGTGCCACTTTTCCTTTCAGGTGGAACATGTAGTCAGGGAAGAGAAGACGATAGCGGCATATGATCTTATCGAGATTTATTGTGAACTTATTGTGGCACGCATGCCGATCATCGAGTCACAAAAGTACGTGGTCTTATAATACTAAACCGTTTTAATGTTCTTGCTTCACCATCTTTGGTTCTGGTTTATATAATAATGGTTAATGATTTCATTTGCTTGCACTCTGGCAACGTAAAGGAAGATGTTTTTAATTCTAATAAGGCTAGTATTTCTAGTAGAGATTAGAATACAAAATCAATAAAGGAAAATCTTTTACATATGTTAATGAAAGAATCTTTATGTACTCTCTAGCATGTTGGCTCCATCAACTCGTTATAAGTTGGTTGTAATTTTTATCTTATTACAAGCAAGGAAAAAAAATATTGTAGAGTAGAGATGAATGAATGGTACCTTATATCAGCCAGTATTAGCTATACACTGGTTTGGAATATTTTTCTTTTTTTCTCTCTTTGAGTGGCTCAATAAGTATCAGTGTATTTAGTTTATAGAAGCACAAATGCACAAAGATGTCATATCAATCTTCTGTGCTTAAATGTGAATATTATAAGTAGATAATTGGGATTATATTCCTAAAACAATATTTCAGAGACATGCACACAGACTTAAGTTTATGTCAATATTTTGTCCAAACAAGTGCATAGGTAAACCTGCAGTCCATCTTTCTTGAAACCTGCATTAATTCAGCTGCATTTGACTAATATGGAAACTTTACTTTTGGAAAGAATTTGTGATATATTGATTTTTCTGATATTTTTACAGGAACTGCCCTATTGACTTGAAGGAAGCAGTAGCAAGTGTAATATTTGCGTCTCCAAGATGTGCAGACATTCCAGAACTTCTAGATATCCGGAAGCACTTGACAGTAAAATATGGAAAAGAGTTCACTTCTGCAGCCATTGAACTGCGTCCAGATAGTGGTGTAAGCCGCATGGTAAGTTTACACATGTTGTTCTCTCTCTCCATATATATATAAATATATTCATACGCATGTTCATGTTCATTAGAGTTGGTCACTGAATTAAGTTGGCAAGATATAATTGGTAAAAGTTCAGCAGCATAACGTGTGTGCACCATCTTATGCTGTCTTTTTCAGTTGGTAGAAAAGTTATCTGTCGTGGCACCAGATGGACCAACCAAAATTAAAATTTTGAAAGCAATAGCGGAGGAACACAATATCCAATGGGAGCCCAAAGCTTTTGGAGAGAAAGACGCAAAGCCTCCTGATGACTTGCTGGTAAGATTAAATTGCTTTACAGCCATCCATTAGGCTTATTGGGTCTTTTTACTGAGTCAAATTTGTCTCTTAAATGCAAAAGGCAAAAAAAATCTCTTTAGCGGGGGGTGTTCATTCAGGGTACAGAATATTTCTATCACTAGACATGGTTTTAGAATTCTTTACTTTACACGGAAGTCATCAAACAGAGCTCTCAAGTACTTGTTCAGTGCTGTTAATTATCTTTGAGAAAGGTGTCAAGATAGAAAGAGCACTGTTGGAGATATTGCCAAGTAAAAGTTGTGTTTCTTTTACTTTTCCATAAAGTTACTGAGTTGATATTATTTACCAATCAGAATGGACCTACTACTTTCGAGAAGGCGAGTACGATGCATGTGGAACCTCCTAAGTTTCAAGCTCCATTTAGCCAGGACCAAAAGCACGAAGAACCTCTGAAGAACTATGAGCAAAATATAAGATCCTCAATGAATTCCCAAAATTTTGCTTCTACAGATACTGGTGGTATTGAAGCATCATCTGCAACATCTCATCCAGACGTGAGACCCGACGTGAGACCCAATGTGAGAAATTCAGGTATGTTGGATCAGTTACATCTTTTACTATATATTAAGTGAGAGGATGACTGTTTGCTCACACTTGAAATTACAAAATTATCCTTTTGAACCCATGACCTTGACGATGAAGAGCGCATGCTACAACCACTTGACCAATTGCTAACACACGTGCTTAATGTTTTCTAAAAACCTACATAATGTGACAAATTACTAGATATAGTATTGCACACGCATTGGGTGTGTTTCAAGTTCTATAGTGAGGGTCCAACATGATGTGTCCTTTATTTTTGAGAAACTACACTAAGGGCCAACTATCTTATTTGTGAGACACGTTTTAGACCATCGAATCTAAATGTCTCCCAACTACTCTTTCTCTTATCTCACAACTCAGCATTTTTCTAGTATCCCTCTAAAACAAGTCTCAATGGACACACATTTCAAGAAGAATATATGTAAAGATGTGAATATTTACACATCCTTATAAAATTTATCCATTTAATTATAAAAAAGGTGTATGAATAATTTGCAGTAATGATGTAGGGCATGGGTAGTTCGCCATCCCTGGATTCCTTTTTGGTTTTACTCATTTTGTATCAATATCTGTTTCCCCAGGAATAGGGTCTGAGAGGATGGAGGTGAGGCAATCTTTTCATGGAGACAGCGATGCCTTTTCAGCAGGTAGGCAGAATTGGAATATGGGTTTTAAGGATGCCATGTCAGCTGCACAGGCAGCTGCAGAGTCTGCTGAGCTGGCGAGTATGGCTGCTAGAGCTGCCGCCGAACTTTCAAGACAGTATTCTTCGGAGTCTCAGAAAACTAGTACTCATGATTTAAGAGATGAAAGGCATCAAACATATCCTTCTTCAAACATGACTGGTGAACGTCAAGCTAAATCTACAACAAACCACCCTAATATTACCCAGCAACATTCGACTGTATCACAGAAGTCAAATATTCATGGTTTAAGAGATGAAAGCCTGGAAAAACTTGCTGCTTCAAATTTGAGTTTCGAAGAAAATCAGGCTAAAGATACAGTGAATCACTCCTCCCATGATAGAAACCCTAATATTACCAGGCAGTATTCGGCAGAATCACGCAAGTCAAATATTGATGCTTTAAGAGTTGAAAGAAGCCCCAAGTCACAGAATGAGAGAATAGAGAAAAAAGAAACCCCAAGTTACTCAGATAGTCATCACAGTGCTAAAAGATCTAGTCAATCACCATCCTCAAGATCGAGCAAAGCTTCAATTGATGATGACACGTTAATCAATAGTATTTCAAAAGGAGAAGAATATTCTCGAAAAAGTTCATTTGAAGAAGAGGCAACAAAAGGAGAGAAGGGTACCATCTATTCCGAAATGAGTATGAAGAAACAATCTAGAGAATCAGAGGTTGAAACCTTGAGTGGCCGGCAAGACAGTTTTGAATCTCGAAACTTGAATCCTTTTGGAGGAGAAAGGATTGAGAAACAGTTTAGCTCCATTTCCCCTCGCTCTCGTTCAAGCACTTTTGGTGATGATTATGCTGTATCAGATTCTAAAAACGATGCAAACGAGGGCCCTTTTGTTGTTATTGACCAGGGAAGCATTCGTAGAGACACGGTAAAGTCGAAGTCTTACGATGATGATGACACTGTAGCTTTTGATGAATATAGCTCCGACGAGAGTGGAACGATTGATATAGGGCCTGCATACGATGAAGTGGAGTCTAAATCCTATTTTTCACCACTTGATAGAACACCATCACTGGAGAAATCGACTGATAAAGGGCCCACATTTGATGAGGTGGAGCCTAAATCCTATTTTCCATTGCCCAATAGAAAACCATCACTGGAGAAATCGACTTTGGACGACTTTGGTGATGTGACCTTTGATTATTCAGATGGCCCGAAGTTTGATAGTGAAGATGAGTTTGAGAAGTCTAGACTTAACGGAAGAAAGGGTTCGAGAATTCTTGCAGAAGAAAGGAATTCAGGATACGAAAGAAAATCGAAATTGGAGTTGAATGACAAAAATGGAGAATCGTCGGTTTTCAACCCGATCAATTCATTTCTCCATGAGGTTGAGGAAAATGTTGAGTCCTCAGATACATTGAAAGAGAATGAATTTCATCATAGCTCTTCTGGTTCCGAAAGCGGGAAGGAACTGAAATTTGGAATGTTGACAGGTGGCCTTCGAAACAAGGGTTACAACAAGCGTCATCCATATTTTACTCCCTCAACTGATGCCTCGTCTTCATTCAAGAAATCGGCTGAGGGTCCTGCGCCAATTGATCGGACAGCTCCCACCAGTGTCAGAAGCTCTTTCAATTCAAGAGTGAGCAGAAATGCAGATGAAAAATTGCGCTCAACTGTTTCAACTGTAGTTTCCGATTCTGATTCTGATTCTGATTCTGATGGTTTGAGGGCAAACAAAGAAGTGAATACAAGACCAATCTTAAAATCTCGGATTACATCTTTTGATCGTGATAGTGCTGATTCCATTGAGGATCTTCGGAAGCAAAATCAGGCCAATAGAGTACGTTTAGGAAGTGGATTGTCTCGAAGGACAAAAGCTACCCCTTCAAGTTCCAGTTCTAGGGTTCGGCTTGGGTCTGAGGCAATAGGGGTTGAGGCTCGTAGTTCAGGTCAGTTGGGAGGCCGAGAGGAGCCAAGCTCAGAAAAACAATTGAACTCTAAGCCATTGCCAGATTCTGTAAGTCCACCACGTGAAGGAAGCTCCAACACACCCGAGCCTCTTTCTCAGCCAAACTTGGAAAAGCGAGCAGATCCGAACCCAATTACTGAGGCTAAGACCCAACCGCGTGAAGGAAGCTTAAAGACAAGCGAGCCTTGGTCTCAACCGCATAAGTCGAGTCAGTGGGGAAACAGAGAGCAGCCAGGCTTGGAAAAACAGGCAGTTTCAAAGCCAGTTACCGCACCTAAGATCCAACCACATGAAGGAAGCTTCAAGGCACCCGAACTTCAGACTCAGGCACAAAGCTCGGGTCAGTACAGAAACCGGGACCGAACGAAGTCTGAGAAGCAAGCATCTCTGAAGCCAGTATCCGAGCCTAAGACTGAATCACATTTTGAACCACCATTACGGGCTCAGCTAGCAGCTAACAGAACAGAGAAACAAGCAGCATCTAAGCCAACATATGCGTCTGTCCCATCGCGTGAAGGTCGATCTGAAGGATCAACATCGACAGTAGCTTCAAATGTCGATGAAAGTGTAAAGAAATCATCATCTTTGAGTAGGGAGGATTCAACCGGAGATAACAGTGGGAAGAATGCTAGTCATGTTCATCCAAAGCTTCCTGATTACGATGACGTATTTGCACATTTTCAGGCTCTCCGTGCAAATCGGCAATGATTAATGAATGACTTCCCATTTTCTCCATGCATGATGTATCATAGTAGTGGATTGATTTTCCCTTTTGCTGGATTTTAGCTGTGGATGAACTAAATTTGCTGGTCATGAATTTTTTCTGTGATATAATAACACATGTATTGAATTTGTTTCATTTTTTCATATACATTTAGTTACTGAAATTATATTTTTTGGCTTGTAAGTTCCGGGATTTTATTTTGTATATCGGTATATGGCCGGATTTAATAAGAGATCTTTTGTTATTTTGTATACCAGTGTTTTGGAGAAAGTGGAACTGACCATATGATTAACGAGTCGAATAGCGTGACCTAGAATGGAGGCTTGGAAACCAGTAGAGATGAGGGATTTGAAGATTTCAGCATAGTTTTCGCCTCTGTTGAAATCATAGCCCTCTGTTTTAGACTCTTAGTAGAGAAGCCTCCTTCTTCTAGGGTTTCTGGTTGATTCCTGAAGGTTTTCTCCTCCTCCCCTTGATTCCTCCATTCCTTGGTGGTTCTGCAAATAGAGTAGTGATGAAGTTGTTCTAAGAATGTGTTGTTTCCCCCTTAAGGAGTTAATGGCAAAAATTACTGCTAATGATATAGATACTAGCACTCTTTTACAATAATCCAAGGGAGACATTATCAGAGCAATAGTTATCTAGTCGAACAATTGTATCTTAATGTGAAGTACCAAAAGGGAAGGTGACTTGTTTCAATGCGAAACTATTCTTCCACAATTGTGTCTCCCTAATTTAATACATGCAAAATGACTTAACCTGGCTCATTTTAAGCCGACCCAAACCTAATGGGGCGAGTTTGGGGAATGCCCTTTTAAAAACCAGGTGAGGATCTGGATTTTTAAAATAGAATTCCCGCAAGGTTGGGTTTAAATTTGCATTAACTCTGAATATAGTATTTATTTTTCTTTAAAATAGGCTTTTGTGATACCATGTAATCACAATAGGTCAGGGGCGGGTTTGGGACCAAGCAAACAAGTAAGCAAGGTGATTTTAGGTTTTTCATTGTAAAGACTGCCTTGGGTTAGATGTTATCTCTAGCATGGTCCAGAAAAAATTCAATAAAACTACCATGAAGGATTTCATATTGCATTTTGAAAATTATCTCTAGCATGGTCCAATAAAACTACTATGAAGGATGCAAAATAGCCTGAACAAAGCATGCAAAGGGGCGTTCCGAGAATCGAACTCGGGACCTCTTGCACCCAAAGCAAGAATCATACCACTAGACCAAATGCCGCATTGGTGTAGTTCTACCACATTTTTGTTAAAGTAAGAAGTCTACCAACACTATTATGTTCTTGAAGAAACACACAATAAGGATGTAATTGTTTTTACCTTTTACCATTAAATAAATAATTGTGTAATATTAAGTAATGTTAACATTTTTTGTTTTGTCACATTTTGACGTTGTATTTGATTAAAAAAATCAAGTATACAATATTAAGAGGCAATCTCCCAACTTAACGCTTAATTATTTCTAATCAATGGTATTTGTCTAATAGCAACTTATAGTATTATTTTATTATAATTTTTAGCTTGAGATAGAAAGTTGGTAATTTTGTACGCAAATCAATCCTTCTCAATATATTTAATATATAGTACATAGTATAATAACAATAAGGATTATGTTTTGAAATATCATATGTTCGACATTCAAATCGTATAAATTGGAACAAAAATTAAATGTAGCCCCTAGACACACGCATACAATGTTTAGTTATTGGTATAGTTTCTCTACACCTTATGCCTAGATTCGATTCAATTCACAAAAACCTTTTTTTTTTCTCATTTTCAAATTGACCATCAAGTATATTCGTGTACCAATTATATAAAGATAAGGGGTATGTACTTAATTATGTAAAAATTCATAGGTTCAAAAGTGGAATATATCCAAAGCTAAAATTTAAGTCTTGTTTAATTGGTAGTAATTAAAAACGAAAATGAAAAAATAATTCACATTCTTATCATCATCCAAACGAGGCGTTAAAAACTTAATATAATCATGCCCCCCATTTTGGTCTGAGTCACGTGCAATGCACGCTTACCAGCCAGGAACGAGTTATTATTATATTATATACACACTCGACTATATATGTATATATAGAGCTCTCACATTTCCCGCCTCTCGCAATTTCCCGCTCCATCGAAACCCTAACGGCGGAAAATGGGGACGAAGCACCAATCATCAGACCCAACCTCTGACCCTAAGAAGCGAAGACGCGTCGGATTCGCCAAAATCGGTGAGTGAAACCTCCAATTAACCGAACATTGCTCCGATTTTGCTTCAATTTTGCCGTCATATTTACTTCGCGTTTGTTGGATTTTTTTTTCTTTTGGTGCAGATGTTGGTGTAGAAGCTAACGAGTGCATTAAAATTTATCTAGGTATGATTTTTATGCTTATTAGACTGGATTATCACAACTAATCCGTTGTGATTATGTTTGATTGAGCTTGTGATTAGCTTATATTGGTTTAGAAAAATCGCTTTTCATTTTGATGTAGACTACAATAATCGTGCATTTTGTTGTTGAAGCTGACGAGTGCATTAAAATTTATCTACGCATGATTTTTATGCTTATTAGATAGGATTATCACACTAATCTGTTGCTATTATGTTGGAGATTAGCTTATGTTGAAATGGTTATGAAAAATCAGTTTTTGTTTTGATCTAGATTACGGTATTTGTGCATTATTTGTTCTCGAGTAATTGAAACGGTGCATTAAAATTTATCTATGTATGATTTTTATGCTTATTAGACAGGATTGTCATACTAATCTGTTGCTATTATGTTAAAATTTAGATTGTGATTAGGTTATGTCGTACTGGTTCAGAAAATTCTGTTTTTATTTTGATCTAGACTGCAGTATTTGTGCATTTTGTGTCCTCAAGTAATTGGAACAGTGTTAAGTGATGTGTTTGTGTACACTGATCGGTAACATCATATGGACCTAATTTAAGAAATTGGTTGCTATATCATTAATCAAAATGTGGAGCCTTAACTTGTCATGCTTGTTTATTCTGATTTCCAACATAAGTTTCTAGCAAAGAGGAAGTGGGTTCCCCAGATAGTTTCTGTCTTGAACCAGTTGACTTGAATCACTTTTTTGAAGAAGATGGGAAGATTTTCGGTTACCAAGGTTTGAAGGTACTGTATCTTATCATCTTGCTAGTTTGTGTGTGTTGTATATTGGTTATTGCATTCGTTATAAACTGTTCATCCACTTATGTCTCCTAGCACTTCAGTAGCGCTGTTTATTTTAGCTTCTATTTGTTACCCTCTTGAAGGTATGTTTGCGGGTGTTAGGCAGGGATTGTGAAAAAGGTGCATTCCCATTTTCATATGACCATTGGTTAAAAAGTAACTCTACTTGGTTTCTTGCACAACTCCATCAGGTTATTATGTCATTTGTTTGTTGGCATCCTATTACATTTCACCAGAAGGCGCCCTGAATTGGGGAAAATGTAATCTCAAATCATTCGACATGCAATTTACACTTACCAGATCTATCTATCCTTACAATTCCTTTTAGAAGGGGAGCAATAGCCTATACCCCTAAAATTTTGTTTATAATCACATCTAACAGAGCTAATTACATTCTTTTGATTCACAAATTAGGAAGACCGGATCTATCCTTACAATTCCTTTTAGAAAGGGAGGGGATTCCTAATAGACTAAAAGAGTCCACCTTTATTTCGACTCTGAATTCCCTCTTATTGATGCAGATCTGAATGCCTTGAAGTAAAGCTTTTGCTTCCGAAACCATGTTAGCGGTGACACCATAAAAATCAGATTGACCCCAAAGCAACTTCCCAGAACTTGATCCGACAATACTACTCCCACCAGCTAATCCAGGATTCGTTTTTAGCACATCCATCAGTATTTAGTTTAACCCAACCTTCTTGAGGTTTCTGTCATCTTGTAATAATATAAGAATCCCCACAATTGATCCAGCATTGATGTTAAAGTATTAAACATTTGCAGCCACAGAGAATCAGAAGGACATCTTTGTTCAAGTACTTTGTGCTTTAGAAAAGTAGCTCTAGTTTGATCTTCAATATTCCTTTAATTTAAGGAACTAACTTGAAAACTATGACCTTCATACCTCCCTTTATTTCTGCTGACGCCACAAATCCCAACATATGCAGTTTGGAATCTGAGATAAAATGGCCTTATGGCAAGGAGACTTGACCTTAGCAATCCACAAGCCACTAAGCTTTTGTTGAAGAAGTCTGCCACCAGCATGAATATTCAATCTATCTTCAAAATAGGACCAAACCTTCTGAGCAGCGCTGGTAGTCACGAAAATGTGATTTAACAGTTTCATATTTAGCAGGAATTAATTCATTTTGCAGTTATTTAAAAACAAACTTGGAAAGAAAAAAAAAAGTGGCATATTTGACTCTTCCATAACAAAATAAAAGTTTTTTTTTTTCCTTTCAAGGCCAAGGACTGGTTAGGAAAATGTTTACATGAGAGTTTTGTGAGTTATTTTTCTTTCAGTTTTATAGAACTTTTGGAAAATATCCATCCCTGACCCAAACATTTTTGACATCGAGTCTTGAAATCCATCTAGACACAATTTTAAACCCTGACATGTCTTCTAAAGGGATGAGATGAAGTCATAGATTTGATGTCATTATTAAAGGCACTGATGACTGTTCCAGATTCATTATTTACTTGAATTAATACCCAGTTCATTAGTTTCTTATGGAACTATATCTATTTAAGCCATCGGTATATTTATAAGTATATCTGATATATCTTAATCATTAACATGCAGATCACCATCTGGTTTAGCAGCATATCATTTCATGCATATGCTGATATTACTTTTGAGAGCAAATTTGATGTAAGTATTGACTTCCTATTTTTAGGCTAACAAAAGCCCAAGAGGATACTTTTTTGTTTTTCTTTCGTCATTAAAACTGTCTGATTCTTTCCTAGTTTTGTCTCTTCTTTTGCCATCTCAATGATTTCTGTTTTTCAACTGTTAAAAGGGTGGCAAAGGGATCACAGATCTGAAACCTGCTCTTCAGGTAACAACTGACCACCAATTCTAGACTATCATCTCGATCTTTAACCCTTGTAGATGCATTAGTTGATGATAAATTTGTTTCTTACAGAATATATTTGCTGATAATCTTGTTGAAAGCAAAGACAATTTCCTCCAAACTTTCTCTGCAGAGTCCAATTATGTTAAGTATGTTCTTTTAACAACTTCCCTTTCTGTTGTTCTCATTGTGAAGCTTAGATCTTTTCTCTATCAATCTCTCATTTCTTTTTTATATTTCAAATTTCTCTTTCTAAGTTGTATTGTTTTGGTTTGGTTTCCTTCATGTTATTGGCTGCTTACAGATCTATAATCTCAAATGGAGAGGTGTTGCTGCAGCAAGCCTCCAATGGACATAGCAATGATTCTAATAGCCAATTAAAAGCAGATGCTTCTGATGTGGAGGTACTTTTTTACACACCCTATCTTTTGACATAAGAGAGATCATAGTGGTTGCATTGTACACCTTTTGCTGCATAGCAAGTACTTGCAAAATAGTAGCAGAGCTATATTCTTTATAACATTGGCCCCCAAACTAAGTTGTTATTATGTTATTACAAAGTTGTTAATCATGGCATTCAAAATTTGAGCATATGAAGACAAAAATTTGAGCATATGAGGGTCATGTATGAAATTGTCTTGCCTTTGTGGAAAAAAAATTCTGCTGGTAGACATGATCTCACTCTGGTTATTGGACAATTTGAAGGAAACAGAAGGCTGAGCTTTTAAATGCTTAAAGAAAGCAATTCTTATTTCATTCCAAGTGTGTAGAATTCATGTTTGAGAAACTTCGTTTAACAGGAGGTCTAGTTGTTGTACTTATGTTTTCCCATATAATCCTTTTCCCTTTTATTGCACCAGGTTATTCGGATTGTTGGCACACCTGTTGGGCCTATTTACTGTCGATTGATACCTCTTGTCCTTCTTCTTGTAGATGGTAAATTTCACCTATTCTGGCTTACAGAGCCATGCTGTGTCACATCCATTTGTGGCTGTTCAATGCAATTATTTGACACTTTATCCTACTGCATATTTCTGAATCAGGTAGCAATCCTATTGACATCACTGATCCAAGATGGGAGATCTATCTTTTAGTTCAGAAGAAAATTGATCAGCAAGCGGAGGGTAATCAACTTAAATTGCTTGGTTTTGCAGCTCTTTATCGTTTTTATCACTACCCAGAGAGCTTACGGTTGAGACTCAGTCAGGTTTGCTCTCCTTCACATAACTAGGTAGCCATGCGAATTACACTTGCACCATGGAATTGAATTCCATGAGAAAGTATAGTCAATTAAACACAACCAAAGGCTGTGTTTGTTTACATGTAACTGCTGCGGAAGGTTTTAGTTCACTAAGAAAATGTAAAACAAGGTGTTTGGTTGGCGTTGTAAATGAAAAGACTATGATTTAAGGGTGTGTGTGAGAAAAAAGTTGGAAAATTATTGAATACACTACTATTTTATGAGAAGTTGGAAAAGGATACGAGTAGGATTGATGAGATATTGCATTACTTTTTCGTTTTTTCTGTGGAATTCAATTTTTGGGAAAAGAAAAAATTTCAAGGAAAAAAGATGGAGAACATCTTACCAAACCACTCATCTATTTTTCCAACTTATTCTAAAGCTCAATCCTTTGCCCAATCATTTTCCACCTTTTTTTTTATCAAACACACTAATTTTACACTGCTTTCCACACCTTGATGCAAACCAATTAGCTACACACCATAAGGTAATGTCGCGATTTCAGGAAAAACTATTTACATTGAAATGAAAGCAGTGAAAGTTTTCACTGCATTGAGTTTTCAACAAACCAAAGACAACCTCGAGTTTCCATGGCAACTTTACCGATCAGGCACACCCTTAGCTCTTTCTAACATTATTATGAGATTTTCATTACTTGCAGATACTGGTCTTACCTCCTTACCAGAGAAACGGTTATGGCCGTACCCTCTTAGAAGTGCTCAACAAAGTTGCAGTGTCCGAAAATGTTTATGACCTAACAGTTGAAGAGCCATTGGACTCCTTACAACACGTGCGCACCTGCATCGATGTACAACGCTTGCTCACATTCGACCCAATCCAGCCCACCCTAAAGTCCGTCCTCTCACGTCTCAAGCAAGAAAACTTATCGAAGAAAACCGCCTTGTGTCGATTCGGTCCACCCTCAGATGCGATCGAGAATGTCAGAAAAAACTTGAAAATCAACAAGAAACAGTTTATACAATGCTGGGAGGTCCTCATCTATCTTGGCCTTGATCCAATTGATAAGTACATGGAGAATTATAGGATTATAATTTCGGATTCTGTAAAAGCTGATGTCATAGGTAAAGATTCGGGGGCCGCGAACAAGCGGATCATTGAAGTCTCGACCGAGTTCGACCAAGAAATGTCATTCGTCATGTTCAAATCGAAGAATGGTGAACCTAATAACATTGAGATGGATGAGAATCAAACTACTGTGGAGGAGCAGCTGAGGCAACTTGTTGATGAACGTATGAAGGAGATTGAACTAATTGCAGAGAAGGTATCACTGCATTGTTCATGAAGGGGTTTGGAAACTTGCACTGTCGTCGTATCGATTGGTGCAGAATGAAGAGCTGTTTTGTGGTCTTGTTGAATGAGGTTAGTTAACTTTAGAATTGTGTTGTTTAGATTAGCGACAGCTATAAACTCCTAATTATAATGATTGTGAACTGAAATTTTCTTGCTGAATTATTGATTTCACGAGTAGTTGTTATCTGGTTATAAAGAGAAGAAACATGTATGCAAGAATCTTGGATATTTTCAAATCACCAGCTTCTTTGTTTTCAAGAAATTTGCAGCAAAGAATCTACAGTTACTACTAGAGAAATTGCGTGCACATTCTGAATTGAACACACCCATTTACGTATTTGAATCACTAATACTTTGATGAGGAGCAATGATGTAATGTAACTATATCTACATGGGAAGAGAATTGATACGTTAGGTTTGGTTTGCAAGCAAAATGCAAAACATTGTGCAATGTTGTAGATGGGAAGACCGTGATCTACTTTTATGCTTTTCTCACTTTTGATGCAATCTAAGTTAACAACGCAAGAGTGGTGTAGTTAATTTCATCTTTGCTCAAACCATCTAAATAGGCAAAAACATTTCGTTTTGCTAAATAGTTTTCTACCTCGAAAACAATGGGGAAAGAATTATCACTACACTGATCTTCAGCAAACCAAACATATCCTCAGTTTACACGGTTGAATCGTCTTTTCTGGTCTCAGCTTACGAACTTCCAAGTTTCACAACTTTTATGGCGAATATAGGTATTTTAATGATAGGAGCTTTACATGTGTTTGTATCTCATTTCATTTACATGTCAACTCAAATTTTACTGATAGAAAAAGGAGCCATTGAAGTACATTGAATTTATGTTTGGATCAAGTTATAAGAAACCCCTTTGAATTATAACTTTGCCAAAATCCTTTTTTACCCTGTTCGATAACTCTTCGCTAGCGTCTGAGTCATCAAAAAGGCAAGTGCAATCACAATAGACATCGTATCCTCAACATCCAAATTTGATTTCCCCATACACTGATGTCCTAGTTCTAACTTCCACGAAACAGTAGCATACATCTAAAGTATCAATTGACTTTTTTATTATTGTACATTGGATCACAGCGAGTTGTATGTCCCAATGATAAGGGATCCCCACCCGAACATAGAGGTCTCAAGTTTGCCTCTCAATTGTTGCGGGCACAGAATTTACTCCCCTACCCCCTTGATGTAATAGTATAAATTTGCTTAAAAAAATGAACTCGCTTGAGGTTTATTTTAACAAAGACACGTGTTGAAAACACTCATTGAGACACTGATGCATTGCTAGTGCATTGGTCAGCATTGGTCTATAATCATCACAGTTGACGCGCAACACTGTACTCAAACTGTACCCCCAACTTGCGTCTCCCATAAATATGATAAGGTTGTGCTGAAAAGGTCAAACACATCCGTGTTTAAGCTTGCTTTGTTTGTTTCAAAGTTGGTCTAAAAGTCATTTGCATTGAAAGCAATAACAAAGAATTCATTGAGTGGTGCTCTTTGAATTTCAAGGATCTACCTCGGGAAATCAGAGCTTTAGTTCTTGACATTCGGGAATGTGCAACTACAGTCTCTCCTTCGCTTATATTGATAGAAATGCCAATTCGACGGCCAATTTGTTAGCTAGATTTGCTCTTAAGGGAGATGTTATTACAAGTTCTTCGGCCCATTTCCACAAACGCATTGTTGGTGACGTTAGGAGTCGGTTGGTTGTTAAAGCGGGCCTTTCATTGTCAAAAGTAAAAAATAAAATCTATACTTGCTGTATATTAAACACATTGACCAAGTTACCCCTCTCACCATGGAATTTACTATAAAATAATACCGAAGGGGAGATTCAAACTCTATGACCTACAACATACAGAGCACATTTACTTACCATTGGACCAAAAATCATTAAACGTTTTTAATGCGAATAATTACTATCATATCGCACGCAAGTAGAGTGCTCCCCTAAGCTAGTTTACATTCATAACACTAAACTTCTTGACAAAGTTCTCGGATGATACAATAAACCTTCTGAAGCCCAACCAGCCACAATCTTTAAAGAATTTCTCTGCATAAAAAGTTGGGGTACCACCATGCATGAACTTCGTGGAGTCATGCAACTGCTAATCTTTCTTCATACGAAAAATCATGTTGCGTCAGTAGAACAGCCATTTGATCCCTGTCAAAGTCTGCAAGATTTTCTCGCAATATCCATTCTAAAGCTGCTAGATGCAAACATACATTCCTACATTCAGTTTTTCAACTATTTGCTGGACTTGTATCTATGTCCAGAAAAGTAAAACAAGAAAGCGCAACAACTGACGTACCACATATGTTAGTCCGACTAAATATTGTGAACACTGAAACCTGCATCCTCTGTTTTCAAGTTTTCCCTCCAGTCCACAAATTCTGATCCACCAAACATCACTTGCTTAATTCCAACGTAGCTGTCGAGTGAAGTATAGGGGTGAGAGTCGGTCCATATATTTGAAATTCAAAACAAGAAGTATTACAGATACAAAATTATTGAAGAACAAGAAGAATTTAGCTCTGGGTTGGGTCCAAGAATCCGATTCACTCCAGGGATGAGGTGGTTATGTCATCCCCCCATCCCCACCTGTGCCATCCGTAAGAGAGTACAAGGGGAGTGATAGGATAGGTTGTTATCAGGCTCAAAACCTCAAAATTTGAGTATCAGATACGGATACAGCTCAATACATAAAATAAATAGCAGTTGACTTATTCAGCTTTGATTTTAGATATTTCTACCCCCAGCCAAAAAAAAAGAAGGGAAGCAATAAGGCGTATGAGAGTAATCTTAATGCTTAGCTTTAACTAAATAGAGCTACTGAATCACATCTGAAAGACAGATCATTAAAGTTTTGTTTCCATATTTGTACATAAAGCAATACCTTATTACTATACTTTGATTTTATCATAAAATACACATATAGAACATATTAATTTCAATCTAATCAATGGTCTAAAATACAACTTGCTTTTCATCGTCAGATTTAGCATGCTATGTCCGAAAAAGGAAATGCGACTTAAATTAAGACATCCTAGAAAGGAAAGTGGACTTCTAATTTGAGACATAGGGAGTATTATTTGTCGCCGTATCCTCTGAGTCCAAAATCTCTTGGCAAAAATTGTATAGCTTTGGAAATTGGGGAAGCCCTTTTTAGTTCATGTGGGTTATATGAGTAAATATTTGGCCCCCTCTTGATCAGCTCAATTATGAGACAAAAAAAGAAACAACAAATTTACCAAGAGGAAAAGAAAAATGATAGCATACTCAGAGCTTATCTGTGTCAATGCATTTACCAAAACATCCAAGAGCAGTGGTTCATTAGTCCCGATATCGACCCTGTCAAAAGTTTGACTGAGTTTATAAGCATGCATCATCATAGATAAATATTTGGACATGCCTCTGAATAAATTTCAAATTAGTAGGGTCCATACCATACACATGCTAGGTTATCTTGAATCTCAAGATCCCCAATGTTATAAAATGTACTCGGAGTAACATTTGCACCTTGAATAGCATCATAAGTTGGCCTTTTGTCCATAGGAGATTGTGATAACTACAAGGACAAGTACCCTTTGTCAATGTCATTGTCAAACACGCATTTCAAATAAAAGGCTTGTTTGACTTTGGAATAAAAGAACGATCTTTTTCATATGGAGAAAGAAAAAGAAGAATGAAGTAAGAACCATTGAATCTCCACGACATTTTAATCATCTAAAGAAGGACAATGAACAGGATTCGCTTTCCAAAGAACATCTATTAAAGTAACTAACCATACACTTTTTTTGGGGGGACAACAAAAGGAAAACTAACCATACACTTTGATGACACAAGAACACGCTCTTGAAACACTATAACTATTTTTGGCCAAACCCAGCCCAGCATGTTTTGGGTCTTGAGGGATCGTTTGGTTCGAATTTTAAATCATTCTGGAATGCTACATTCCATTCCAAAAGGATTTTGATGTTTGTTTCGGGTTTGCGTTAGGAATGTATCATTCCAAGAAAAGAGTATTCCTTCAAAGTTCTCCCTCTTAAGTGGATGGGAATAGAGAATTACTCAAGGTATTTTCTTTTAGATTTTCTCCTAAGATTTCCTCTTAAGCCCAAATTATTCATTTTACCTACCAAGACAACTTCTTTTTTTCATTTATATTATTTTAAAAAGAAAAAAAAAAACTTGTTATTAAAATTTTTCTTTTCATTATTAAATACATACAACTTCTTTTCACAGTTAACAATAAAAACTTAAATTTTGCCTGTGTAAAATTGTTAGGAATTCCTATTCTCATTTGAACCAAATATAGAGAGCTATTCAACATTCCAGGAAAGATGAATTCATGTTCGAACCAAACATTGGCAAGACATCCTACATGCTAGGAGAAAAGCTTTCCAAGAATCTAGGACACCCATCCATTCCCAAAACTCGAACCAAATGAGCCCTGAATGTGATTTTTCAAATAAGAAGGGAATAGTGAGATTCTTCCAGTTTCTATTTTAGGTTTTAGTGCATTACTGCATTTTCTTATTTTATTTTATTTTCTTTTTTTGATGCCCCAGTATATCCAGCCTCTTATAGAACACCTGACTAATCCCCAAGGGTGCATTTAGACCCTCCAGTCCGCATATTTGATTCCTCTAGAAATTATAACGCCTTTTTTATTTTTTTTATTAATATACCAAATATATTTATGTCTCTTCGTGTCCTCAATGTGCTTGTGTCCTACAATCTTTTTGACATCCGGCTATCTTAGAATATTCTATTTACTACAGCTTTTTGATAAAAGAAAGAAAGGAGAAATAGAGAACAGAAGCAAATATACCTGCATATTCAATGAATTGCATCCTCCAAGACATCCAATAATGTGCCATGACCGAATTGTCTGCACAGTAAGGCAGGTCAAGTCACAAGTGAGTTAATGATTTCCAGTTACAAAAAAAGAAAAAATTGAAAATGAGAAATAACAGATTAAGTTGATAAGAAATTACTTACATCACAAATTAAGGAAATATCTTTCTCCAATGGAGTATTGTAGAATTCAAACCATATATAGGAGTTTGAGAAATCAAATCTGTTAATACAAGGAGAACAAATTATAAACTTCAAGAAAGGAGGGGGGAGCATTTTTATATTTTTTGAAATTTGATTCATAGAATCACAGAAGAATAAGGCAACAATAAGGAGAAAGAAATCTACGTAAGTAAGACTAAGGATTAATGCTAATGGACATGTTGAAAATTAATTCCAAGGATATGAACCAGAATGGAGGCAAACCCAACTAAATACATCCACTTCTACAACTATTTTTCAATGTACTTAGACCTGGCAACAGTTCGATTCGTGTCGGGTCTTAACAAATGCGGCTCATTTTTGCCTCCACCCAAACACGACCCAATAAACTATCAGGTGACGTTTTTCAAATCCGTATACAACTTGGTTTGTTATCAGGTGACACGACACGGTCCAATAGTACCAAGAGATAAATTTTACAAAAAAAAAAAAATTAAGAAAATCTCTTGAAAAAATTTCACTAGAAACAAGACGGGTGAATAACTAAAAACACTAAAAAAGTAGAGAATCAAACACATGCTATAAATGCACTTTGTTGAAGGAAATATCAGTGGCAATAGCATGAGTGAGTAAATCACGAGTAGCAGAGGCGCAATAAAAAATGGTGTAGCATCGATTCGAGTAGTAATTAACATTTTGAAATCATTTAAACCCATCAAGAAGAGGTGCACTTCGAAACATCTAGCAAGAAGTGGAGGTGTACTTTGAAAACCTATCGAGAAGAGCAGGTGTACTTTTAAACACCTATAACATGGGATTTAGATAAGAACCAAACGGTAAAGCTCCAAGATAAAAGTGTTGCCATGAGAACAAAGTTTGAGAGATATAGAGATGATAGGGATGGAAATCAAGGGGAGACAATGAGAGTAGTGAAACTAAGATGATATATATGGGAGGCTATAATTTTGTTGGTATTAATGAAATTCGAGAGGCAGTGGCTTTGGTGGTCTGGCAGGCAACAATATGCTATCACCCGCCGGCGAGAAGCAAGTATTCTTAAGACCCCCAAGGGAAAGGATCTTAATCCTCTGATACCATGTTGAATTTTGTAGAGAGAAGAGAGTTTTATTTCACATATCAAACATAAAATTACATCTGAATTATAACCAAACCAAAACAAAGAAAATACGGGAAGAATCCTTGATTGATTGCATCAATCAAATGATTCCTTCAATCAAGGAGATCTTACACCTAGAATTAGCTATAATAGTAAATTTTATTTTATTTTGATAGAAAACAAAATTTTATTGATTAGCTAAAGGAATTACAATACAAGCAATGTTAAAAGACAGTGAATAAGACATCCACTGGACCTAAAAGCAACAGAAGAAAGTAATTCCTATGCCTTTGGAAAGGTTACAAAGAACAATCCAAACTAAACAAAAAGCACTCAATATCATCAAAAATGTTCGAAGCTTTAGTCCATAAACCAATCAGAAACCGTGTATGCTCCCAGATTTCATTAGCGCTGTTGCTTTTATCCTCAAACGTTCTTTTATTTCGTTCCATCCAAATCGACCATGCCAAGGACAGAATTGCAAATCTCCATATTAACTTCAACTTCTTACTATTTTGCTTGAAATTTCATTTGATGAGTATAAACTCAGCCCAACTGTTAGGGAAAGCACCCACCAAACCAAACATATCAAAAATCCTAACCCACCCATCATTAACAAAGCTGCAATGCAGCAGAATGTGGTCCACATTTCTATAGCCCGTTTACACAAAATGCACCACGAAGGAGAAAGGTACATGAAAGGCCTCCTTGCTTGGATCATGTCACAAGTATGCACTTTCCCCAAAGAGGCAAGCCATGCAACGACTTTGATTTTGGAAGGGACACCACTTTTCCAAATGAAACAGGACTGCGGAAACGAAGGAACCGGAGGAGATTGCAAGAGGATTTCAAAGAAGGATTTGCAAGAGAATTCCCCGGAAGAGTAAATAATATAATAAATCCAATAATCTCAACAGTGCAACATGTGTTGTTTCTTCCAGGTCTAATTGTATTGGTCCCTTAAGATGTTAGTCCTCAAGAAATGATCCAAAGTACGAGGGAGCAGTGTAGTTAGTATCATACGATACTTCTCATCTCGGGAGTAAAACGATTCGTATCGGATTTCACAGTGTATCATGCGATACAACTAGCGTATCGAGATCTGTGTGTATCATACGATATGCTTTTTTGGGGTTTTTTTTTTTTTTTTGTAAAACGACATCAAGAGAGAACCTGATTTGCCCCAAAAAAAACATAACTCAGTTGAACCCTAAAGGAAGAAGAAGGATGTCGGAGGAAACCAAAAAGAGAACATTGAGGAAAAGAGGTAGGTAGGTAGGTAGAGAACCTGACCAACTCTTTTCTTTTCATTTTGACATAATTAGTATGAAAACAAAAAGGTGAAAAGGGAGGAAGATCGGAACACATCGGTAGTAAACAGGAACTTTATTAAGCTTAGGCCTTACTTATTTAGGAGCCCATTGACGTTTTTATTGGGCTTTCTAATATTTAACAAAATATGCATAAAATACGGATATTTTTTATTTATATGCATGTTTGGTGTATGTATGCACGGGTTTATATACATAAAAATGTATATTTGTATGAAAATCAAAGTCAAAATGTATCTTACAATACGTTGTGATACACGATACTATTTTTTGGCAAAACAAAACGTATCTGATACGCGATATTGACTACCTTGTGAGGGAGATAACAAGGATTTCTCAATTGGCAAAATGGAAAAAACTTGTACAAGCTTCTCACCATTGAACAGTGGGGCAATAAGTGATACACGCTTTCCTCTTGGTGGTTACAAAGCCAAACTTGGTCCAAGGGGCAACCGATATAATCTCACTTTGGAGAATGTGTTAGAAAGTCTTCATTGAAATTTGAAAATGAAAGAACTAATAGCTTCCCACTCATTTCATCTCTATCACCAGTCAGTATATTGAATTCGTACAAGGACCCAAAGAAGTCTTCCAAATCCCAATGCTGAATGCTATGTCTGAATCTAGGACCAAACTAAACAAGCCTTATCACCAAAGTTCGCTGCAAAGCCCAAAATATTGGGATCTTTCTCCATTGAAATATTGCAACCCTGCAACCCCGAGACTCTGACTAACAAGTATTGGAGGTCGAAATTGTTCATAAATTCCCCTTGATTTTTACAAAAACAATGTGGTTGGATCAATGTTATCTAACTCACAGGGCACTTTGGAACGTTGTACATGTATGGGGAACGATACCTAGCCTGTGCGACGCGGTGGGGGTGGGCTCTATTTCGGATCATGTACACAATATTTATCATATCTGCTATACATGTGTATATAGTACAGTAGAATCCTTGATAATTGATATATTTGAGATATGTATTTATGTACACTGTATATCTAAAAATGTCTCTTCTCGTTTGTCTGTGCAAGTCAAAATAGGTTGGAGTTTTGGGTCCCGTTTGAGGTTGACGCACCCAATTCACAATAATACAATATGTGGGGGGTCCACAAATTAGGCAACACTAGGTTGGATGAGACTTGGGCACATGGCCCTGTGCTCATTGAAAATTTTATCACGAGTATGCCCACGGATAGGCTCCTATATTGCATACAATGCCCATTGACACAATGCTTACAGTTCCCAACAAATACACAGCTTATGAATATGTCAAGTCTGTAAAACTTACTTGTTGAATATCACTTTCATGGGTGTTGATGAACCAGTTTTAGCTTGCAATATTTTGTTCCTTTTCCTCCTCAATCTTTCCTCCATCTGAAATGCCAATAAACCACAGTAAGCAACAATACAACATATATGAACATTTATATCCATTGAAATGCTCCTTTTTTGAGTTTTCGTGTTCCCAAAGTGATAATTTGACCTATCGTTTAAGCTTTATCACGTGTTCAAAAGCCCGTGTTCAAATTCTTGACATTAGTTTTGAGACTATAGATGTGAATCTAATAATTTAAAATCCTTGAAAACACAATTACTCTAATCAAACTAGCACTCAATGTGAATGAAAACAAACATAAATACGTCTCAACTACTCATCAGTTTCCCTCTCAAAGTTTGTACTGTAGATATGTAGTTCAAATTCATTCGGGCTAAAATTTTAGGAACATTTTGGGGCTATATATCTATAGGAAGGTAGTGCTCAGTAGGATTACCTAACCCCAGAAAGAGAGAGATGTTGGGTCCTAGGTGAGGCGTTACACACAAACGATGATGGACATCGGAGGGTAGAAGGTTGAGGGCAGAAGCATAGGGCAATCCTACGAAGAGAGAGAGAGCAGAGGTAAGTGGAAGTAGTTGTATTGATCGGCTAATTGATGACTGAAGTGAATACCAGGCATGGTATTTATAGTTGCTCCAGCGGGTGCCCCTTCCTTGTACACTACGCTGGCATCCTTATTAGTTGAAGGGATGTGATAAGGTATGCAACGTATTTGAGGACTCGCGATAAGTCACGCTTGTTGGTGGCTTATCCCAATAGAATGGATAGAGACACTGTCGTACCACTTTTGAATACTCTCTCTTAGACATAGGAAAGACCATCAATACCACCCGACGGGGAGTGGTACCCTGGCGAAACCCCTTAGCTTCAGCTGCCAAACTAAATATTCTCAAGGGTCCCATGGGGGCGCGTGCTAGCGCGTGGTACTGAGCTCGTGGAGTTCCCTGGGGTCTGCCCAGACCCAGGCCGGTGTAGGGTACCAAGGTATAAATGTAGGATGTAGTCCCTTAGTGTGTTAGCTTACCCCTTTGTGGGGGTGGTATTCCAAGCTTAGGTAGACCATGGGCCTGAGAGTCCAAGGGGTTGGCGCCCTTGGGCATATAGTCAGCTGCTAGTCATGTGGGCCTGAGGGGTGGCACCTCAGGAGTAGGTGGTCTACGGGGCTGGCACCCTTCAGTTAGTGAAAATGCCACGTAAATACTGAGGTGGCATGACACGTGGCGTCCAGGTGGGCATAGGGCTATAGAATCATACTACAACATCATTTATCAATAAAATATTTTGATAAGAAACAAGATTTCATTAATAAATCAAAAAAGTACAAATTGAGAGGGGACAAGGACTCCACCATCAAATCATGTAACCCAAGAAAAAAGAAAAATATAAAGCCAAAATCCACAGCCAACAACATACCCCTAGACAAGACTCAAAACTAACTTACGATGCATCACTTTCTCTCTTCTTCTAGTGCAGATGTGTAACTCAAATGCATTTGGGAGTTGGAACACAACTTTTGGGATATATTTTGGGTAGATAGCAATTCTTCAAACAAAAAATAAGACCCATGAATATTTCAAATAAGTCCTTCTACATTGGCATATTTGACCCTCTAGCAATTACTCATTGGTTACAATAGATTTTGACAAAATTGAATACAAGTGGGCCATATTTGTGTGAAGATTGGCTTCCCCAAAAGCCTCCAAAACAGTGAACTTTTGTTTGGGACAGAGCAGTCAACTGCTATAGTACTAGTACAGTCGACTGGTTTGGATAGTACAGTTGACTAGTCTTTGGTAGCAGTCGACTGGTGTGTCTCAATTGCACTTTTGGCTATAAAGGGGCCTTTGTTCTTTGTTTTGAAGATGCACACAGAGTTGAAAGGAGAGTTGAAGAAAAGATGTAAGAATTTGGCAGGAGTTTGGCTCTCTAGAGAGAGATGGAATTTGGATTTGATTTCCTCCATTTGAATTTGGAAGAAGACAATTTGTGTACTGTAAGGTAAATCTGAGAGCTCAATATTTGGAAGTTGAGTGGATTTAGTCGGTAGGAAAAATACATTGTATCTTTCTATTTGAGTGTTCTTGTGAGAGCATTTTGTATGTCCATTTTGTATTTGTGCAATTAAATATAGTGAGGGACAACTGGCCATGGACTAGGGGCGATTCATCGATACGACATATATCATAGTTGTCTTCTTCTTTTGTGTGTGTTTCTTCTCAACTCTTGTTTGGTTGCCTTCTTTGTAGATTTGTGATCTGTTGTATAATTCTCCGGCTCTCCGCACATCTGTCAGTATTTGTTCCAGATATATATGTCAGTATTTGAGAGTGGGGACACAGCTTTTGGGATATATTTCGGGTAGATAGTACTTCGTACTTCTTAAAACACAAAATAAGACCCATGAATATTTCAAACGGCTCCTACACGGGCATTTTACATTTTGGCGATTACTCATTGATTACAATAAATTTTGACCATATTAGGCCTTCTCCAATGACTAGTCTACGAGGGTGCCCATGGATGATGGAGAGTCAGATAAGGAAAAATACTCTCAAATGGCTTGTGTAACGCATTGTGGATATGACAGGGCAAAGTAATAACTGTTACATTGTCTATGATGTGGCAGTATAAAAATGGCACCCGCAATTCTTTCTACTCTCTCTTTTTACTGCAGATATGAATTTGTATGTACACATGTAAAGATAGACAAGAACCAAAAAAAAAAATTGAAAGTTGTCTATGAACACAAAAATGGTGCCAACTATTATCTAAGATAGCTTTACATATGGGATAGAAAGGCATTTCATAGACAAAGCAATACAGAAATCAAATATATACCTCTGCAATTACTGTGTTTCAAAGAGTTTCTAGCAATAATTAATCTTACTTACTTTGGACCGTGCTTTTTGTGGGTCATCAAGACAACTCCCGATAATTTCAGCAAACTCAGGGTCTCTATCATAATCTTTCCCCTCTTCTGCAAACCGACCCCTCGGGGAGAATTCCTCCTCCTCGACTTCTTCATCCAAATCAATATCAATTTCACTTTCAACGCCATTTTCTTCAATTTGGGTGTGTAAACTTGTGGGTTTCACTTTTTGGCTCGGAGTGGACTTGGGTATGTGTAGAAACGGCTTGGGATGTATTTGAATCGAAGGTAAAGAAAAGGTTGGAAATGGAGATGGAGAGATTGAGGAGAGAGAAAGGTGTGGTGCGAGGAGAGAGAGAGTGGGTAAGCGAAGAAGCATCTTTTGAGTTGAGTGAACTGGCTATGGCTGACGATGGTGAAAGACGCTGAGCTAGTTAAAGAGGGTTTACTACTGCGTCCGTGCGTGAGAAATGAAAGGAGATTGATTGATTGCTCAAAGAAACAACCCAAGAATTGCTCAACTACTCGTGGATCTTGGGTGATGTTATATACACCCCTCTTTTGTAGCCAAGACACCAAAAATAACATTCAAAATTTACACGTTCAGTCGGTGGCACACCACCGAAATTAAACATTTGATTCGGTAACGTTTCACCGAATTGACCTAAACGGCAATGTGCCACCGAAATTGAACATCTGATTCGGTAAACTGTCACCGAATATGAACCTTAAAGTCGGCAACTTGCCACCGAATCAAATATCCTCTAATTATTTAGCCACAACACCTTCAACACCCTAATTATGTGGTGTTTTGGCTACAAAATAGGGGTGCTTATAACATCACCCATTAACACGCGGCAATAACAGAGATACCAGTGATTGTTATCTTATCATTAAACAGCCACTAAAGGAACATTCATCACCATTACCCATTTTTTTCCTTCTCCATTTTAGGGACTGCTTTGTAATAACCAAATTGTTATATCCCCAAAAGCCAATAACATAAATATAATGTCATGCCTACCCCCATAATTAACAATTTAGTAAAATCAATATATATTCAATAACTAAATTCAACGAGTCAAAAAAAGCACTGGGATAACAAAACCTCATAAGTAGAATCAATTATAAAGAAACCATAACCTGAATACAAATTGAATGAAGTTAATTGGTTTGAGCATGCAACAACTCGATATATAATATGAATAAAGTTAGAAATCCTAACTTGAATGAAGTTATAAACCCTAACCTAAATGAAGAAGATGGATCTAGAAGTTCTCTGTTTTTCAATTGTCCGTTTAGTCTAAAATCCACAGGCTAGGGTGCAATCCCCTATTCGTAATAGGCTTCGATGTGTTTTTCATTAGAAGTGTAGTAATGCGCTTCCAGATAAAAGATGTTTTTAAATAAAAATATTACATACATATATTTCTTGATTGTTAATTATTAGTAAGAGCACTCAATACAAAATTTTATTTTTCAACACTAAATTGATTAAACCGCTGCTAATTTTTAAAGAAATTTGAATGAATCCACGAGTGATTAGGTGAGATATTTTTTTACTTCTTGTCAAAGAATTTTATTTCATCGTTTAACGTTTTCAATTATTTTATTTTTATCTAACCTAACTTAAATGTACCATTATGTAAATATCATGTACAATCATTTAGAAGCACGAGGTGTTAAATAGATATTTTTTTTCAACATTACACGTACTATTATCAATTATATATTAAGGGTTCGTATGATAACAATATAAAAAATATAATAAATTGAGTTATGTAGTGATACATCTTCTTACTTTTTTAACATCTTTCAAGAAAAAATTTTCTTCGCATATTGAAGAAGAAATTTTAGTACCCAAAATTTTATTTTATTTTTTTTCACAAAAAATAATAAAAGATTGATGACTAATAAAAATAAATATGAGTGGAGAGTATCTCTTTTCAATTAATTTGTCAACTTCTTACATAAATATTATTATTATAGGTGGATTATATTTCCACTTTCAAATGCTTGGTTATACTACCGATTATCATTAGATTTTTTAGCACTGAATAATGGCATATTATTAGATTCTTGAGGATTAAATATAAGCTTATTACTCAGTATTTAAGGGTCAAGTAAAACATTACCAGACTTATACTCAGACCTCAAGAATTGAATAAAAAGTATCGAATATAAACCTACTACTCAGTGTTTAAGAACTGAGTATAATATTATTAGACTTATTCTTTATTTTTAAGAATCGAATAACAAAATTTTACTTAGAAATCATAGATCGAATAAAAAGCGTGAAAAACCAAATATTAATCGTACGCTGAAATAGAATCACCCTTAGAGCATTTTCAATGGGCATGTGTAAACCATGATACATAGAATTTGTGTAAAATTTAGACAATGTGTATAATTTTTTGTACTCCAATGGTGCTGCGTAAAACATGCCACATCATCACTTGTGTAAAATGGATCTCTATTTTACACATCCATATTATCATTTTCTCTCTCCAACTTTTTACAAAATATTAAAAATAATATAAGTAAAAATCAAAATATGATTTTATTATGATATTTGTATATTTGCATTCTACTCAGTAAAAGCTTTAAAATAAGATTCATTTTGACTATTAAATTATAAATAAAAAATATTCATAAAAATATTGAATATTACATTTGAACATATCTTCTATGTGGTACAATGTTATTGGTTCATTCAAATTTTACACAACAGTTTTAAATTATACCATTGAAACACAAATGAAAATTCGTAAAATATTTATGCAAAATTAAATTTTATCCTCTAAATATATATTTTTTATTGGTTTACGTAAGTTTACGCATTTAATTTACACATTTATTACGGGTGATGTTATATACACCCCTCTTTTGTAGCCAAGACACCAAAAATAACATTCAAAATTTACACGTTCAGTCGGTGGCACACCACCGAAATTGAACATTTGATTCGGTAACGTTTCACCGAATTGACCTAAACGGCAACGTGCCACCGAAATTGAACATCTGATTCGGTAAACTGTCACCGAATATGAACCTTAAAGTCGGCAACTTGCCACCGAATCAAATATCCTCTAATTATTTAGCCACAACACCTTCAACACCCTAATTATGTGGTGTTTTGGCTACAAAATAGGGGTGCTTATAACATCACCCGTGGATCTTTTACAAAAAAAAAAATCTCCTCAATGTATTTAGGCGATAACAATATAATAAGAGCATCTCCGGTAATAAAGGGTGATGTTATATACACCCCTCTTTTGTAGCCAAGACACCAAAAATAACATTCAAAATTTACACGTTCAGTCGGTGGCACACCACCGAAATTGAACATTTGATTCGGTAACGTTTCACCGAATTGACCTAAACGGCAACGTGCCACCGAAATTGAACATCTGATTCGGTAAACTGTCACCGAATATGAACCTTAAAGTCGGCAACTTGCCACCGAATCAAATATCCTCTAATTATTTAGCCACAACACCTTCAACACCCTAATTATGTGGTGTTTTGGCTACAAAATAGGGGTGCTTATAACATCACCCCGTGTTAATCGATCCACCTGCTGATGAAATGAAACCATTTTTTATGGTCAACGTCAACCAGAGCTGCCCTCCAATTCGGGATATCTTTCGGCTCGGACTAAAGCCAATATTCAGTCCTTCCAATTCCAAACTTGTTCCTATATTTATATTATTTTTAAGTGAAAAAAGGAAAACTAACAAGATTTAAACCTTCGACATTTAGATTGAGTAAGGAAAATCTTACTAAACAAGACAATTTCTTGTTTAGTAACATTTAAATAAAATAAGACAGTTTCGCCTCTTAAGTGCAATTTGTTAATTTCTTTATAAATGATATAATAAATTTGAGTAGGATACATAAATCACATGATATCAAATTATGGCATATACTAAACATTAAGGTGCGTTTGGCGTGCCGGATAAGGAGGTAGAATATGATAAGATAAAGGTCAAATGGGATAGGAAATGAATTAGTCAAATAAAGATTAAGCATGATCGAACTGATAAGAATTAGTCGAAAAAAGATTTAATAAACTTTGCATTTGATGAAATCTCATATTACAAGTTTGAATATTGTATAATACAATTGACTTTTGTTTTAAAAATACATGCAATTTTAATTATTGTACGCAATTTTGTTTTACTTTTACTAATACAATTCTCTTATTTATAAATAAGCTTCGTAAAAACTCTTATAGGAGAAAAGTTTCATATTACATACTGATAGAGTAAATTAATAAATTGGTTTCCTCAATCAGTCACAATAAGACATGTGGCCGCCCACGTCAGCAGCCAATACCGACGCGGAGAATGAGCTCGAGAGTTCTGACCCGTGTGTCGTTTGAGAGCCCTCGAGATCCAGAGAGCGTGCATATTTGACCCAAGCATTCTTTTTGTGCACCAGATTTCGGAGCTCAGGTGCTAGAGCTCTTCCAACGAGCTCTAGAGTTGCCTCACCAACCATCGTGCCAGAGTAAGTATAGGCAGCATGGAAGACTATTACCAACTTTACCAGCGCCTTAGATGTAACACTTCGTAATTTCATCTTCACGCTAATTCTTCTCTTACACCCATTTTAGGCCAAATGCCCGTTTAAATAGTCAAATTTTGTTTCAAGGCCTCCGTAGTTGATCCAACACTTCCAACAAGTCATTTTAATATTATTAAGTATTTATGTATGGTTAGAAAGCAACTCGGGAAGCCACAGTTAAATTTGGCGGCTAACAGCGAAAAATTGAACTTTTGCCGAAATGAGTTTTCGGTCAACTTTGAAAGGCTATAACTTTTTCATATGAAGTCCAAATGAGTTCTCGTTTACGGCCGTGGTTTTATCTCATTCCCCTCAACAACTTTCGTTTGAAGTCCGAGTCGAATTGAAGTCATCTCGGGGGTCAAAACGAGTCGCAAAAACTGATTTTTTTTTTTGAAAAAACTGAGTTTTAGAATGTGTCATCTGATCGATCAGAGGGTGCCCAGCGGATTTTTTAATCATTTTTCTATGTATTTTATTCACCATTCTTTATCCCTTATTCCCCATTTCGAACCACCATCATGATATGAGCTTAGAGAGAGGTAAGAGCTCTATTTTAGTGAGATTTTGAGAGATATTGAACCACCCCTTATCATGATCTAAAACCACCACCATATCATCTCTAAATCTCTACTATTCATCATCTTTCCCACTTAATCTCCACCATTTATGGGTTTTGAGTTTGAAAAATTAGGGGTTTTGCGATTCAGTGGGTTGCGGCTCGATCCGGCGCTTGAAGCTTCAACTATTGGCCTATCTAAGGTGGGAACACTAGTATCTAACTTTGTTTTCAATTATTATGTATTGCATCCTAGTTTTTTAAGCCAAACATGAAAGTTTTGCATATAAATGTGGTTGATATTCATACATGGGGTTTGGGTTTGGCATCTAGGCATATATGTGCTAATTTCTCTATAATCTTATTATTGTATCATATTTATTATAAAAGATATAAGGTATGTGTGAAGTATTACAAGCACTAGGTAGCGTTCATTAGCGCGTAAGCGCGTATATTTAACTTATGGCTTATATGCATCATTTTATGAACTAAGAATGAAGAGTTGGGCTAGACACGACTCACAGATGCCGTAGTGTGAACTTGGTACTTTAAAACATAACTATACACACAATTTTCCTATCCATGTTACCAAGTTGTTAAGGGGTCAGTGTTTTAAATCTATTAAAAGCTCCCTATATGCATTTTGGGCATAGTTAGAAATTATATATGGTTGTAAAGAGCTTGAGATTACATAAGCTTGGTTTATGGAAGGAATTATGTGTATGTATTATGATATTGATGTAGATATTATACAAGTGCCATTAGCCTTTTAATATCATTACCTTGGTAGGAAAATGATCAATTTCGAAACAATAAATGTTTTTATGTAAACCATTAACACTCTCTCTTTATAGTTGTTCAAGTATTGTGTGGATGTAGTTAAGTAATGGTATTGATATATTTCATGGCACTCGTATAATAGTTGCATTCTGAATCAAGATGGGTCTTATGGTTATTAATTACATCTACCTAATATAGATATGGGTTAGTGATACATATAGTACGTGTACGACCCCTTTGTATTGAATTAAACCTTTGGTAAATAAAGGGAGACTTATGGATAGGCATATATACATATATAGGTGAATATATTTCATATGAAAATGCCCTATTCGAATATGCTTATCTCTAATGTTCGGATTCCTTAATGGCACATGTATATTATATATATTATAAGTTTAATATATCTATCTACCACATACACGTATTTGGAGATACACATATAGTTTTTGTATCTGGAGACTAGTAGGAAAATTGGATATATATATATATATGAGTGTGTGTACATGTATGTGTACTATATATAAATATATTCTTTGGGAGAACACGTTTTGTTGCTTTCATGGTTTTATGAAACACTAGTGGTCAATGGGGTTGACCTACCCCTGGCGGCTACATATCCTGGTCCGTGTAGAGGGACCCCACTTTCAGAGCGGCATACTCTATGGTTCGTAGGGGGACCTCGCGATGCGGCATACTCTACACCATTTAGGTGGTCCACGGGGGACCCAGCCTTGGGGGCTTAGATCCGGATCGTAGTACACTGTAGAGTAAATCCTATATGTTAGATGTTGGATACGATATGAGCAGTTAGATGAGATTAGTGCCTACGTATTATTTTATGACTATATTTTCCTTATGCCCTTTATTAATATGATATACTTTCGTATTTTGGTTTAATATACTTTGGAGATGTATATACATTGTTATTACGAATTACGTATATCTTGACAATACTTTTTAATACATCTTTTCTCGTATTTTCAGGAACGGGATCGCACTTGGCATGCATTGCATGTAAAATGATTTTTATTGCATCAATATATATATAAATCTATAGATATTTATAAATAGTCATAGAAATGATATATATATATATATATGCATGATAATAACAAAAATATTTTCATTATAATGCATCGCATGCATGATTTTGGAAATTATTTGATATACACAACCATATAGCTCCCACTGAACCCGTGTTTGGCTCACTCCCATTTTTCAACAGTTTTGCAGATATTTCCTTGGGGCGATACGAGTACGGATTAGAACCTCTGATGACCATATATAGTTGTAGTCGTCCGTGGACGACTTATAGTTTAAGAGTTATATGTATTAGTACTATCAATATTGTTTATATCATTATATTGTATTCATTTCAATTCAGATGAGATGTAAGACCTTATTATTTAAGTTTGGGACCTCGTTGGAGGGTTTAAATTTTACGTAACATTATTACCATGAATGTGGAGTTTAATTTTGAAGAAAGGAAACTTATAGTTCTTTTATTTATTTATTTATTTATTTACAGGGTGGTTTTGTTACAAATACGAACTCCATATGTCAATTTTTTCTAAAACAAGACCTTATGTGTTATTACTATTAGATAAGTCTTAAATTATGCATTTCACAACCCACCGTCGCGTACGGCACCGTGATTAACCAGGTTCCGGAGGTCTACACCTCACAACGGAATTTGGGGCGCCACATCGGAACCTCCCTCAACTCCATTAAATGTATACCAACTGCATTTAATGCACCAAAATATATGGAAAAGTAAGGTTAGAATTAATGGTGATTAAGGATGACCTTAGACCTGCTATGCGGGCTCTCCCACGCGCTTCTCTCTGTATCATATATCTAGAAAGCATTTACTTCCCCGTATAGAGGGACAATAACCAGGCAATCAAGCTTTTATTATAAAAACTTTGACCACATAACAAGATGAAAAATAAGTATTACTCGACAGAGATATATAGAGAGAGATATAGCTCTAAAGCACGCAGTAGGGCTCCAAGTATGCGGCATTTAGACTCTGAGCAGCATATAATTCTTCTAACCATAATATTGCAAGGATATTATAGCTAGAGATATATCGTTGGCTTGTAATTTGAACTCATTCATTATAATATAAAGTACCCCATTGTCTCCTAACCCTATTCACGAGATGAGAACTAACCCATATCCTCATATAAGATGAACCTCTGAAAGGCTTTCTGCCAATTGAGTTCCTCAAACCATTTGATCTCGAGGAATTGATGCATAGCAATAAAGAGGCTTCTTACTCTTGCTGTCTTATCCTGGTGAAGAAGGTCACATATTGTATAGTGTTTGGTCCGAAACGGACTAGCTCAAAATTTTCGCACCAACATATACAAAATTTACGGACTAGCATTGAGTATAGTTTCAAATTCTAATGTAAATTTTATTTTTTTATAAAATTAAAGTTTTTTATAAATGCATGTGCTTAATAAGATAAAATAAAAATGCAATATTATACGATAAATTAATTTTATTAATTGAGTTATTGTGATTTTGGGTGGTTGGAAATTTTAATTAGTCAATTTAATTATCTAAAATGCGTGAAGAAGAATATCGGAATTAAAAAATATATTTATATTTGTTTTGTTATTCGATAACCACATGTGGTATTATTTTATCTGGTTCTAATGGAATAAAAGAATAATTAATCATTGGTGCAATCATGTCATGTGTTGCACCAAACGTGCTATATGATAAAGATATCATATCCATCTTTACACAAAACATATAATATGATTTGTTTTTCTTATATTTTATGACAACAAACACCGGATATGATTAATTAAGCCAATCTTACATCTAATCCCATGCGACAATCACACCCTAAGTATTATCAAAACCTCGTAGTATTATCGAATCATGGCATATACTGAACATTGAATATCACTGAATCCTAACATATACACTAACTTGGGTGTATTCAATTCAAATTTTAAAAGATTTTTATGATTTTTTTAAAATCCATGAATTATTCTAAATTCATAAATTATTTTAAATCTATATAAAGTCTAACATATTTTAAGACATGGACTATTTACTATTTATATATATTTTAATAGATTCATTTATTTATAATAAAAATAAAATAAGAGATAAATAATAAAATAATTTTAATTACAACTTTAAAGTAAAAAATAAATTATAAACTCGCTTCAAACGGTTCAGATCGAGTTTAAAAATCTAGCAGGTTAGGTTTTTTTTTTGCCCTTTATTTTCGATTTTCATATTCTGTCCAGACAAATTCATAGAATAGGAGAAAAAAAAATCAAGGGGGTGACATCTCTATAGTTTCGGAAGAAAATGTTTTAGATAGATATAATGTAGTGGAATGTTTATTAAGATTGTAAATATAAAGAATAAATAATATCTAGTGTTTGGGGGAAATATGTAGGAGAAATCAATGTGAAATCTTCTACTTAAAGAAAATATTTGTTGGTGGATTTGTTATTCATAAAAATATTATAAAATCTATCAAAATCTATCACTTTGTAAAATTCTCCAATGTTTATTGAGTTTTGAATACCATAAGAGCATCTCTCATAGTTGTTTATATTTTTTGTGCAAAATCCCACGTGCAAGGAAATTTTACACATATCCATTTTATGCTCCAATGGTAATCATGTGTAAAATTTAAATGGACCAAAGAAAATCACATAAATAGAATGTATCATTATGAGTGATGTTCAGTAGTTTTGTATGAAATTTCTTTATACATAATTTCATAGTCCTAATGGATCATATTTTGTAACTATTTATGACTAGATTTCAAATATCTAAATTATATTAAAAATTAATTTTTAAATTTTTTGCTATATCATTTTAAAGTTTTTGTAAAAAATTAAAAAGAGATAAAATAATAATGTGAATGTGTAAATTGTGTTTCTATTTTACATAACCCTTTTTACACAAATCGAAGGTGTCAAAGTTTTTTACAAAATTGTTGGAGATATTTTTTTTACAAAACGTGTAAATTTTACACAAACCAAAATTATATAAAACGATTGGAAATGTTCTAAGATTTTAAATAACATTTTTTAAAGGCAATGTTATTTACACATCTAATATTGTCACAAACACCTATTATTTGTAAATTTACGATCACTAACATTCCCCAGGACTCACCTAATGAGTGGTGAGTGTAGTCACATATATTCGGTTTACACGAAAAGAGTTTGTTATAAAAAACTCGCCTAATATTACTTAAGAAGCACAAATACATGTAGTAGCTACCTCAGGAGAGGGACGAGTCAATCTCTTTATTTCAAACTTCAAAGAAAAAAAAGGCCTATCTGAAAGAAAGTCCAATACTTCTTATCCAGAGAGGCAATAAAAGTGAGTGTCGATCTTAGCATGGCTCTTGAGTGTCACCAGGTTGGTGCTAAAGTGTTTTATAAATAAGATTCACCTAATGAGAGATAAGTTAACTCGTATAAACTTGGCTTAAATTTAAAAAGTGTGTTATTAAGTACTCCTTTAACATTAGGCCATAGAATACCACAAGATTAATGTGTAAATAATAGTATATTTTTTAATCCTATTTGAATACCACAAAATTTTAAAAAACTTTTTAAATTTTTAATTGAATACAATTGAATTTTAAAAATAAAAAAAAAATCTTATAAATTCTAAATTAAATACATAATCATAAATGTTATGCAGTTTTATCATGGGTGGTGATGTTGGCACTCCCTAAAACTCTTGGTAATACCCTCACTTATACAATTTTATCTTGGTAACACTCCTATTTATATATACCACTCTTACCACCCCCCACTTATAATTAATAATAAATCCCTAAATTAATTAATTAACAACATCATTAAGAAACTAAAGCAAAACAAAAGACTCAAACTTCAATCTCCCAATCTCCTCGGTTGAAAGTATGAGAAAATGCTACGCACGCCTTTGTTTCCTTGAAGGTTATCTCGAAATCTCCCTACAGCTTTCAACAGTCGAAGGTAATAAAAATAGCATGCGATCGATGTCTCCTTTATCTCCCCCAATTTACCTCAATCTTTATCAATTATTTTCATGCTCGGTTGTGAGCAGCCGAGTAACATTAATCACATTCGGTTGCTCTCAACCAAATAATCGTCCCGAGAGCATATTAATTTGATCTTTCATCGAACTTTTATTTGATTGTGAATAATTAAATATGATTAGTGTAACTCGACTGCTCACAGCCGATCATGGTATATTCACACTCGATTGCTCATAATCAAATGAAGGTCCTAATAGTATATGAATGTGGGATTTTGTGGAACATTTAATCGGTTGAGAGCAACCGAGTGTTGCTATATCATGCTCAGTTGTGAGCTGCCAAGTGATATTAAACACATTCGGTTGCTTGCAACCGAATAAAGGTCATAAGAGTTCGTTAAATTGACATTTTATACGACTGTCATTCAGTTGAGACCAACCGAGTGTTTTTAGTGTTACTCGGCGAATCACAATCGAGTAAGGTTTAATAGTGATGACCAAAAATATTAACTAAATTTTCAATAATAATTTATAACTAAAATATATCGTCAGCTATAAAAAATTGTCATTCATATAAAAAAAGTATCATTAGCACTTTGTGAACAAAAAAAAGTTATATGTAGTGACAAACAAACTCGATTTATGTGACAAATTTTGTATATTCGAATACAAATAAATAAATAAAAAATTCACAATGTACTTATCAATCACACCTTTAAATCATTTATTGGCCTAATTTGCAAATAGCAAATAAGTCTATCAATATAATTTTTCATCCAGGGCATTGCTTCCTTAGTACGAAAAAGTTCCTACCACGAAGTAATAGGAGGAAGTGGTGCGCTATCCTTAAACTTTATACCAATAAACATAATGGAAATCCACAAGAACCTTTAATAATTATTAGCCTTGGCTACTTCATTGTAGCATTTTCTTTGTCAAATTTCAAAGTAATAACAATAGTTTGGATGCGTTTTCCTCAACTTTTGCTCCAATCCACTAAACTATATCGAGATGAAAATACCTAAAAAATATAAATGTTAATGAAAATTAACTCAACCGATAACTTATTTAAATTGTAAGACATTATATACTACATTACACTTCACTTGTTACAAAAATTGAAGTCATGTCAACTTTAATTTCTTTATCATTATTCTTTATAAGATTTGGATTGCTCGCCACAAGATGTTGTTCACTGCTATGGGGATTACATTTATCGCCATCGGGATTATCGTCACCATTATAATGTGAATAAAGAGGTACAACTATAATTGTATCCTCAAAACTTTGGCGATCATAACCGTCAATATTATTTTTGATTGAATTATGAGGCTTTGATTCAACCATATGCTCGTTAAATATGTGAAGAAATTTTGGATTTTGAGATATTCGGTCAATTAAAAATAAATTGATTTATTCAAGAAATAAACATTTTGGCTATATTATAGACCCAGGAGAACATACATCCTGAAAATAAGATATTATAACATTTATAATTGAAAAACCAGTGCAATCGGTCCTTAAGGACCGAGAGTTAAAACACACACTTGGCCATTAATAATTGAATAAGATCATATGCACTTGTTTGTTGACAACCAGGTGAGTTTTTTTCAACCATGCACAAAAATGGGCATACTCAGTTGAGAGTAGTCAAATGTACAATCTTGCAACTCGGTTATGGAGAACCGAATAAACTTTATTCGTGCTTTAAACAGAAAAATGTGTTGTTCGTTTATATATTTGATGTGTATGTTATGAAAATAATATAAATGAATGAAGCATAATAAAAATATGTACACCTCTCTTTTATTAACTATTCCTTCCTTGTCGTCCTTCCATTGTTCAAAAGTTTATCTTTTTCCTACTATTCTTTTCAAACTTAGGCTTTTGTATAAATGGTGGAGGTTTTCTTGCATTAATAGTGGAAGTTTTTGTTGGTTGTTTTGATGTAACTGAAATTTGTTGCTACACTTGGTTGAAGATGATAGAGATAGTAAATGAATTATAAAGAGGAATTTCACATAGGAAAAAAGGTTTGAAAACATTAAAGATAATTTAACTTTTATATTAAATTAAAATAAGTGGAATGAAAATAACAATTGAATTTTTGATTTGGATAGGAATGTTACAACAACAAAAGTTAAGATAATGTTACCAAAGATTCTAAGGTTGTGTTTGGTTGGTGTTTTAAAATAAAGTTTTTAAATTTTTTACAAAAAAGTCTTACTTCACACTTTTCAAAATTTACTTCACTTTACTTTATCTCTCAAAAAATTTATAAAACACCGTAACTTTAAATTCAAAAATCGGAATTAGATAAAAAGAATATATTTAAAATACTCAAAGATATTTATAAAATAAGATCCATTGTAACTATTTTTTAATTTTTTTTTTATGAGTTTTTTTAAATTAATTGAAAAAACCTATAAAAAAAAATTAAATTCACTTCCAACCTACTTTTACACTTACCAAAAATTTATCTAAGAAAACATATTTTAAAATTTCGACCCCCAACGTCACCTTTTATCATGCAACTAAATGCAACAACAAATTTACTCATATTTTTTATTTTTTTTTAAAAAAATAAATAAAAATAAAAAAAACTATACGAGGCAATTTGGGAGTGAAGGATAGCGCAGGCAGATATTCTCTCTCAAATAACAACAGAGGCAAAATTTACATTTGATTGATTGATGCGTTGAGTTGAGTTGAGAGATTCTCGCTTCTTTCTCTGATGGATTTGTTACCGGCAGGGTCGTCATCGCCGATTGCGAAGAAGCATAAATTTAGGTCTCTAAAATTAGTGAATATAAACATGGACGAACTTCTCTCCGAAAAACCCTATGGAGTAGACTACGGTACACTCCAAAATGGACTCCGTTACTATGTCAGATCCAATTCTAAGCCCAAAATGCGAGCTGCTCTTGCCCTTGCCGTCAATGCTGGGTACATATATACTCTCTCTGCAGTTTTAGTTTGTTTATTAGTTTATGATATCATCCTGCTCAGTGTTTTCTTAAATTAGTGCCGTTTGGTGGTTTGAGTTTTTTGTTCGTGGAATCCAAAATAGTTATTTTCACATGGCTTCATCAACTTAGATTCAACTTCTTGACATTAACTATAAAACACTTTTAGTGTGAATTTACCATTTTAGGATTACATGAATGAATCAAAACTCGAACCAAGCAAGCACTAATTCTTGCCTTGGTGAATATGTACTGTGTAGGGCCTTGTATGTAGGAACGTATTAGGTTAACTTTGGAGATTTTGGTACAGAAATTGCTATTGCTAGAGCAATGTATTGTGCTTAATGCATAAAGTACAAGCACATATATGCGTACATTTTTCTGGCAATAGCAATTGCCTGCTTTTGGTATTTTGAATTTTGACGATTGCTGTGTTGCAAGTTCACAATGTTAAATTATTGGAGTGAAACTTGTTATTGCTTATAACCGAAAGGACGCTCTGGACAAATTTGGTACTCCCTTGGTCCCAAGTTAAGAGTCCAAAATTCCGCTATTCTTTTTTGGGATGTCCCGAATTAAGAGTCCCTCTTTCCTTTGAAACAAGTTTTGTTGTAAACCATTGATTGTGATGAAATTAAAGCATTTTTAGAAAATCAGAAAGTCAAACATGGACTCCGAATACTTTGTTACTCGGTGCATGTGTATGTTGTACAGGGTTATGAACGAATGAATTTTGTTTATGATAAAAAAAGGTGCTGTTGAACGTGGAGATTTGGGTAATTTTGGGGATTTTGAATTTTGATGATTCCTATATTTGAATTTCATACTGTTTAAATTATTATAGTGGAACTTGTTATTGCTTGTTAGTTATAAGCCAAAGGAGGCTCAGGACATATTTAGTACTCCCTCGGTCCCAAGTTAAGAGTCGAGTATTTTCTGAGATGTCCCGAATTAAGATTCCACTTTCCCTTTTAGGTCGTAATGAACATAGGGCATAATCAACATACCAAAACTCACGAGGGGAAACAAGTTTTGTTTAAAATGATTGATTGTGATGAAATTAGTGCATTCTCAAAAAATGTGAAAGTCAAACATGGACTCTTACTCAGGGATGCAGGAAATATCATACATGTGGGATAGTGAGACATGTGGCGAGGATACTCAGGATAGGAATTGGAGAGTGGGATACCAAACCAATAAAAAAAAATACATTGTTTTGGGCAGAATTAATGTATTTACTGCTAAAGGTGACTCGAGAGATGGCTCTTTCCCGGTTGCACATGTATATTCCTCTTTTTTTTTTTGGTAATGGGTCATTTCATTGCATAAGCAAAATTACTGGGCATAATTTGAATGCTACATGTAAACCAAGTAGCGAAACTTGAAATGTAAATTGGATTAGAAGTAATTTGATATGTCCACTAGTTTTCCTTAAGTTAAATCCGGACAGTTGATATATTTAATTATATATATGGAAATGGATATTCATGCATATAATTGAAGAGATACTCTGCGGATTTCATGTATTTAGATCGAGAGGTGCACTATACTCAATGCTTTACTGGTTCTACAATTTGTAGCTGTTACATACTGTGGAAAGTTCCTATATGTACATCTAACTTTTTTTGATGTTACAGAGTGCTGAGGAACAATTAGATTGTTTTTTTTTTTTGATGGTTGGTTCTGGTTCCAGAAATTGAGGAACCTAGTGTGTTGGTTCTGGGTTGACCGTTTGGAAAGAATCGAGAACTGAGCCGAACCAACCCAATGTGGAACTAAACTAGGACCCAAATCATACTCATATTATATTTGTATAAATATATCTGGATGTGTGTGTATATATATAAGCAAGAGTTATGAATGTCTCTAACCTTTAGCTTTGTCATTTATTTATACTGCCATTTAGATATTTATCATTCTCAATAAGCCAGTGTCTTTAAAACTCTACCAAATGTATATTCTCTGTGGTTATACTATTTGGTTATTATTTTAAAATTTGGTGCTTTAATGATCAAGGGAGATATAGTCTGATGATTGAAATAAAATTTATTAAACTTTTTCTTGAACTTCTTCATTTTCTTTTGAATGATATAATAGCTAAAACTAATAACTGAACTAAACCAACCAGAGAGCCTATGGGTTGGGTTGGTTCTGGTTCCAAAATTACAGAACTGTCGTAACTTGGTTTTGGTTCTGTTATGGAACTGAACCAAACTGACCCAGGCACACCCCTACAAGTGTTAATCATGGCCAGAGGTTCTTTAGACAGAAATTTTTACTTGGTGTCCTCATGTTGGTTTAGAAGAGATATATTTTGAGTTCATAGCTAATTTCTGTAAAGGCCAATCAGCAACCATTCACATTGTGCTTCCATTGATTTGTTTACTTAAATGCCTTCTTACATATTCCTACCTAACTTAATTTATTTGAACATGCTGAGTTTTTTAAATATGTGGCAGCTCAGTTTTGGAAGAGGAGGAAGAGCGTGGAGTTGCGCACATAGTTGAGCATCTTGCTTTCAGTGCAACTAAGAAATACACAAATCATGATATTGTCAAATTTCTTGAAAGTATTGGGGCAGAATTTGGTGCTTGCCAAAATGCAGTTACCTCTGCTGACGAAACAGTTTACGAGTTGTTCGTCCCAGTTGACAAGCCTGAACTTTTATCTCAGGCCATTTCAGTCTTGGCTGAATTCAGTACAGAGGTATCAACAATCTTTTAGTGTGTTGATTATTTTGGAATTTCAGTTACTTTAGGGATTGCCCCTTGCATGCAGGAGAATCTCAAAGTATTACATAAAGATGGGAGGCAAACCCCCTATTTTTACTTTCTTTGAGTTTCTCTGGCATGAAGGGAAAATGGGCAGTTGGGTGGGTGGGTTAAGTCTGATTTCACATGTAAAATGGGGAAAAAGTGAAAAAAACCCTTTATTTTATTATGTGATTTTCTCATTTTATTTTTATGTCATTTTTTTCCTACATTTAGATTCGGGTGTCATTAAATGATTTGGAAAAAGAAAGAGGAGCTGTTATGGAAGAGTACAGAGGTAACAGGAATGCACATGGAAGGATGCAGGATGCACATTGGATGCTAATGATGGAAGGTTCAAAGGTGTTTTTCAGTTGTTCTGCTGACATTTAGAATTATTATTCCAACATTTTCTCCTTAATAATTAGAGGCTTATGCCATGATTTACCATGGTTATGGCATGATTGTCAAGCATTGTTATTTCTAAAACAACTTATAAGAAAATATATATTTAGTGAACAACCATCTTTTGTAATTTTTGTGTATTTGTCCTCATATTGTGCATAGAGTGAAATGGAGGAGAAATAAATAAATATTCTAATACCCCTCCGGTATATCCCTCCTTTACACTACCTTGTACCCCACATAACAACTTCCCTCACTCACGCCACCTCGAGTCACTCTCTTCCCTGAAATCTGAACTGTCTCCTTCATCTCACCAGCCTCATTCCATTCATCAAGTCTGCCCCTTTCTCACATCATCCCAAATTTATTTTTTATGTTGATCTGGTTTGGGGTAAGAAACGAAGTGAAAGTAGTAATATGTACCAGTGTCTTAGAAATTAGGTACATATCAGTCCTTCTTTTCTTTGCGTGAGCGAGACATTAACAAAAAGTAATTTCTAATATTTTGCACTTCCATTTAGATATCCATTGGGTATTGTAGTTTATCTAACTCTATGTGTTTATTATACGAGTGCTGTTGTATTTATTAGCTCAAGTAATGTTCTATGGTTTGCTGCAATTTTGCGACGACCCTTGAGCTAAGATTTCCAGTGAACAATGCTGTGAATGCATCTTGGTGTGGCTGCTTAATTTTTAGTTCTATCTCTTGGTCATGATATTAATGATTTTCTTTGTAAACTTTCAATTGTTGATTGCAGTATGCCGAGCGTTTACCCATTGGGTTGGAAAAGGTGATCCGCACGGTTTCTCCTGAGGTCGTGAAGCAGTTTTATAAGAAATGGTACTGTTTGCAAAATATGGCCGTGATAGCTGTTGGAGATTTTTCTGATACTCAGGTTTGAATATCATGTAGATAATAATCCTGTTATACATAAAGGTACGATTTGCAGTCAAGCATTATTAACATCTATATCATTTTCTCTTTCTATGGCAGAGTGTTGTCGAATTAATAAAGAATCATTTTGGTGATAAAATATCAGCACCTGATCCCCCACTTATACCAAAATTTCCTGTTCCTTCTCATGAGGACCCTCGTTTTTCATGTTTCGTGGAATCTGAAGCTGCCGGCGTAAGTGTTTTCTTTAATCTAGTTTGCAGATTACTTTCAGATAAGCATAAATATGCAAGTTTATCGGAGTATCTCAAGTGGCATAACCAAAATAGCAATTATAATCAATTTTTAACAATATTGCCTGAAAAAGGAAGAAAAACTCACCCCAGTGGCATAACCAAGTTTTAGCAATCCTTTAACCAATAATCAAATCTCGATCCTTTATAATCAAAATTAGCCACCTTTCTCAATAATCAAAATGGCTGGTCCACTAGTTCTATTGGTCAAAAGAAAAGATAGGGGAATCTTTTTGAATTCATATAATCTTTCACTCTCCTTTTTTTTTGGAAATTTTGAACTGTATAATTTGTGGGCAAATCAAAATTGTGAGCCCCACAATTTTAGTTATTGAGAAATGATGAAACATTTTGAAGCCCAACATTGTTAATTTTAACAATCTACTAAATGAATAATGAAAAGCTAGTTTGATTATTCAATTTTAGTTATACCATTGAAGATGCTCTAAGTTGGTACACGCGAATTTTAACTGTTAATTTGCAATCTTAAACTTGGCTGTGTTACAGTCTGCAGTAATGATAAGCTGTAAGATGCCTGTGGATGAGCTGAGGACTGTGAGAGATTACAGGAATTTGCTTGTAGAATCTATGTTCTTTCAAGCTTTAAATCAGAGATTCTTTAAAATATCTCGTAACAAAGATCCACCGTACTTCTCATGCTCCGCTGCCGCAGATGTTCTCGTGCGTCCAATTAAGGCCTATATAATGACTTCGTCTTGTAAAGAGAAGGGAACTATTGAGGCCTTGGAATCAATGCTCACAGAGGTGTGTGCCTTTTACCTTGATGTAAGGACTTGCATAGTTAGGGATGGCAAAATGGCCCGACCTGACCCTATTGGAATGGGGAACAGGGATGGGTTCGTGTTTTCAAAGTAAAACCCTGTCGCTGGTGGGGTTCGGGTTCTGTATAATAAACCTGTTTGATCCGAGTATATTTTTTTTCCCTTTTAAATACCCTCGTAATATCATATAACTACAATGGGTCGAGGCAGGTCAATGCGGCTGGGGCGGATTTGGGTTTTTCAAAGTGAAAATCGCCTCGGGTTGGATCGGGCACTTTCCTCATTTTGCTGATACCCCACTTTTCAGGTAGCAAGGGTTCGACTACATGGGTTTTCTGAACGTGAGATATCTATAGTCCGGGCTTTGCTGATGTCAGAAATTGAATCTGCCTATTTGGAGCGTGAACAAATGCAGTCAACCAGCTTACGAGATGAATATTTGCAAGTATATTCCAAACCGCCTTTTCTCTTACTCTTCATCTTGTAGTTTCCATCAAGAGTACATTTGCTAAAAAAGTGGAAAATGATTGAAAGCACTGCTAATATTTATGAGAAGTTGGAAAAACAGAGGAGTGATTCAGTGAAATGTTCGATTACCTTTTGGTTTTCCACGGAATAAAATTCTTTGGGTGGCGGGTAAGAAATTTTTCCTAGGAAAAGATGGAAAAGTCTCACCCAATCATTTGTCTCTTTTAACAACTTATAAATATTAGTAGTGCTTAGAATGATTTTCTAAATTTTATCAAACGGACCTCAAGTCTTGCATGATAACCTTATGCCTTCTTTTCTTTTCCTTCCCAGCATTTTCTTCGAAATGAACCTGTGGTTGGGATCGAGTATGAGGCACAACTTCAGAAAACTATTCTACCCCGTGAGAATTTACCATCCTTTCCTTTCTTTTCCTTTCAGTTTTACTGGTTTTTATTATCTTTGTGACAAACCAAATATTGTGAGTATGAATTGTGTAGATATATCAGCATCTGAAGTATCCAAGTACTCGGAGAATTTTCGAACGTCTTGTAGTTGTGTCATAAAGACAATTGAGCCTCGAGCTACTGCAACAGTGGATAATCTGAAAGCTGTTGTGTCGAAGATCAATTCTCTCGAGGAAGAAAGAAGTATTTCTCCTTGGGATGATGAAAACATCCCAGAGGAAATTGTTAGTGAGAAGCCAAATCCAGGGTAAAATTCTTCTTCTTTGAACTGTAGTATCTCTTTGTTATATGCGTAAAAGTATTTTCATCCTGTTGAATTATATTGCACCTATTGCAATTTTGAGTCTCTATCCCCCTTTCTAATCCATTATGCAAAATGTGGTTTGTGTTATGGAGCTTTCTAATCAATGTACTTTCTTCTTCCTAGTCTAGTTTTTAAGAAAAGGTCATATATTTTTTCACAACGGACCAAAATATATTTATATGTATTCATCACATAGTCGATATCATCACACATACAATATATATATGGGAAGGATCTTAAGAGGTCCAACCTTTTGGTTCTTAAATATGGACCAATCATTTTGAGGGGGCAAACGGTTGAATTTTTTGATGAAACTTGGTGAAGATATCTTCACCAAGTTTCATCAAAAAATTCAACTGGGAATTGGGTTAACTAAACATGTAAAATTTTGATGGCTAGAAATGCGCATATATATCAATTTTCTGCTAACCCACTTCCCTGTTGAATTTGCTGGAGAATTGGAGACGGTCTACCAATCATGGAGGTCATCTTGACCAAGTATCATAAAAAAATTCAGCCGTTTGCCCCTGAAAAATGGTTGGTCCATATTTAAGGACCAAAAAGATGGTCCTCTTAATATATATATATATATATACGGCCAGCCTTCTATGCAGACAGTCCATATGCAGACTAGACTTTTAAAAACAGTTTTTTGTCGCTAAATAAATCTCTAATTGGGTTGGCGACAGAAACTGGCCTCTAAAACCCAAGATTGTGTAAGGACGGTCCATAACAGAGACTAACTAATATATATATATATCAGAAGTGTATCATTTTTTCCTCAATGAACACTTCAGAATTCAATATTCTAGATAAGACTTGCTTCTATTTTTTTTTGATAAGAAACGGAATTTTATATCACACTGAAAAGGAAGACTTGCTTCTATAGTTTATTGTTTTGTAAAACTTGAATTAGTATTAATGTTTCTTTGAGGCCATCAAGTTTCCAAAGCCATCCAATATAGGCTCTTTATATTCAATAGCTTTTTGAGCATTGGAAGATGGAAGTTCCTTTTTGCTTTCATGCTCGGCCTTATGATGATGCTCTTTGTAAGTACTAGAACATGTAGCGTATTAGCATGCGCAATATTCTACCGGTAATTCTTAATAGTTAAATTGTTAAAAAAAATTTTTTTAGACAAAGTGATCATGTTTGATCAAGTGGTTGAATTGCATGTTGTTTTAGTAAAGCTCACAGGTCCTGTTAAAGCTAAGGAAGGGTAGGTAATTTCATACATACCAAAAGTGCTCCTCTTTCTTAACATATAGTAATAGATTCCGCATGGCAACTTCTGATGTTAGGAAGACTATTATGGTGGTTTCATTACATAATTTCAATGTATATCATATATTTTGTTGTAGGAAGATAGTGCAACAGCTTGAATATTCAAATATTGGAGCTACTGAATTAGTTCTGTCGAATGGTATGCGGGTTTGTTACAAGTGTACAGACTTTCTTGATGACCAGGTATAATTTTGTGTGGTCACCAACAAAAATGAGTTTGATATTGTTTGATTTGAATTTTCCTTTTACAGATAGTAGTAATTGTGAATCTCGATTCTGAAAGTTTCGGTTTTCTGCTTTCTGTCTCTTTTATGTGTATACTTGTATTTATAAAATAAGTACGAGACTGAAATTGCATTTGAAACAAGCTAAAAGGCAGATGCGTTAGCATTTCTGTCATTAAGGCCTCCAAAAACATTTATTGCCAATATAACACCTGATCTTGATGCTCACTGCAAATTCACATCAATAATTTCACAAATACATCTTTGACAAAATTAATTGGCTGAACTTTTCGGAGTATGCATTACTAGCAGTAGCAAGTTTCAGTAACACCTGAATCTATCATTTAGTTTAGTATACGTCAGTTTCTGATCAAACCATCAATGTTTCCCCAAATATTTCATTTTTAAAGTTCTTATTTTTGCGTCATTCATATTATTGTGCATCAGCAACATCTCAAGCCCTGTAAGGCTGTAAGGCAATTACAAGTCCGACCTTTAACAATTTTGGAATGAAATTTTGATGAGAGACTTGATCTTCAGATTGTGTATTGTTGAAATATTTACTTTTATTGTTAACTCTATTTTTTTTCTTCTTTGTTTTATATCTTTGTTTTCTAGAATTTTATATTTCTAATCTTGAGGCCCATTTTCTGCCCATCTTTCTTGTATAACATACTTAACCAATTTGTACCCAATGCAGTCAAAATTTTGGTGTTGCTAGTTTATTACCCAAGAAAATTTCAATAACTAGTAACATTGCCCTTGTTGCTTGCTGAAAATGTTCTTTCAAAATGGGCATTTAAATGAATGAATTTATCTGTTGAGAGTAGTTAGTTATGTCATATGCGATACTAGTTAATTATTCCTTTTAACAATTTTTAAATAGGTTCTCTTTACAGGGTTCTCATATGGGGGTTTATCTGAACTCCCAGAAAGCGAGTACTTCTCATGTTCAATGGGTTCAACCATTGCTGGAGAAATTGGCATATTTGGTTACAGACCATCGGTGCTTATGGATATGCTGGCTGGTAAAAGGGCCGAAGTCGGTACCAAGCTTGGGGCATATATGCGAACCTTCTCTGGTGATTGTTCACCTTCTGACTTAGAAACTGGTTTGCAGGTTTGTTTCACTAGATTTTTTCTTTTCTTCCTTGGCAATGATTTCCGGTTTCATCAACCAATTATTCATACTAGATGCAGAGATAGGTTGTACTTTCTTGGAATGTACAACTCACTAATGCACATGATATGATTATATGGTTGATAAAACTGGTAAGACAATCATTTTCCTTCCCAGAAGTTCATGTGCCAGTCCATTTGTACTTGAAGGATGCTCCTTCACCAATATACATGAGAACAAGTATGTCAGCAATGTTGAGTAAGCTCAACCTTTGACTTGTGTTGTACGCAGGCTTAGTTTAAGGGCTTTTTTTACTTTGCCCCCATTTTATATGTGAAATTAGACTTACTCCCTTGTTTTCGTAATCTTTAGACTTTGCCTGGGGAATCTTAAAGATTTATGTAAAAGTAGGGGGTTAAGTCAAAGGATTATATTAAACTAATTATACATTCCCCCATTATTTTATAGTACTTTGAGATTTCTCCGCATGCAGGGGGCAAAGTCTAATGATTATGAAAACAGGGGATGTAGGCTAATGATTATGTAAACAGGGGGTAAGTGTAATTTTACATTAAAAAGGGGGGCAATGCCAAACAAGCCATGGTTCTAAATTTCAGAAATCTTTGTCATCTTCTGGTTTGTTGATGCGATATAGCATTATTGCAATGTCCACGTGGTTTGAAACTTTTACTGTGACACCCATTACTCCAATTCGTGTGGAAATTATACCCTGTAGTCTTTACTGTCCTTCTTCAGATGTTTCTATTTAAGAATTGCACTTCAGAAATAATGTACCGACATATCTAAACAAGATTTGATTTTAGCCATAGATTGTGTTCAAGTCAATGTTATTGAAAAAAATTGACTTTAAATGGAGACTCCTAATTCAAGACAGAGGGAGTATTATTTTACCTCTTCGTAATTTGATGTATAAAATTTGAGGACCATTAAGAACTACACAGTACTCTCTCTGTCTCAAATTATAAGTCTCACTTTGACTATGGTACTCTTTAAGAAACACATTACTTTCAACCTAATTAGTGGTCAAGACTGCAACTTATATTCTCATATCTTCTTCTTCATCATTGGATTATCATCTAACCAATCATATCTACTAGTATATGGTGCTTAACAAATCTTTTAATTCATTCTTTTTACCAGCTGGTCTATCAATTGTTTACAACAAATGTAGTACCAGGGGAAGAAGATGTCAAAATAGTGATGCAAATGGCAGAAGAAGCAGTGCATGCTCAAGAAAGAGATCCTTACACTGCTTTTTCAAACCGTGTGAGGGAGCTTAATTACGGGAACTCCTATTTTTTCAGGGTCAGTTCAATCACCTGTGTTTTCTAGGTTTCTTTTTCTTCATGGAGGTATAATCATCATTTCTTCTGTTGCAGCCAGTTAGGATTAAAGACCTTAAGAAAGTTGATCCAGTTAAAGCTTGTGAATATTTCAATAGTTGCTTCAAGGACCCCTCAACTTTTACTACCGTAGTTGTTGGGAATATTGACCCTTCTATTGCATGCCCCCTAATATTGCAGTACTTGGTAAGTTGCCATCCATTTCTCATGTTTGATTGGTTTATATAGAAAATAATTGAATTCCTTCAAATTGGTTTACATTGAAAACAAAAGGGGGAGTTTTATTTTGAATTACATGGAATAGGGGAAAATTAGGCTAAACCAAGTTGTACCATGTAAAATTAATCCCATGGAAGATAATGCAATCAAATAGCCATACGATAGAAAATGTGAAGCATTGACCTTTTTCCATGGAAAAGAATACAATCCAATTTCCATGGAAATTATATATTTTCCATCTTTAGTGGTGTTTGATTCCCTTGGTTTTCCTTGGAATTAACAGTTTCCATCGCACAACTTGCTTTAGCCTAATTTTTCCCTGTCTATGGATCCTAAAACCACCTTCTTCCCAGTTTCTTGTTTTACATGGAAAAGTTCCAAGGAATTCAACTCTTTTCTAGATAAACCAATCGAACCCACTGTAAGTCTCCTTTTATAACTTGGTTTGTGAGTCTGCCTCGCAGGGGGGGATACCAAGACCATCTGAACCAGTCCTACATTTTAACCGTGATGACCTCAAGGGCTTACCATTTACTTTTCCCACGACCATAATTAGGTACTGCCTTACATATAATGATATAAGTGTTTATTTAATGTTTATTGTTTGCGAAACGAGTGATCTAAAATTCATTCAGTGTTCAAACTAACAAAGAGCTAGCATTGAGTTAATTGACCTGGATTTCTCCCTGGTGTAAAATATGGTTTATTGAAACTCACCCACGTACATGGTTCAAAGAGAAAGGCCAAAACTGATCCAAAAAGGTTAATTCAATTTGGATTCAGTACCTTTTGGTTGAAAATGTTACTTTCACCTATATATATCAACACAAGGAAGAAAACTCGCCGCGTCTTGCTGAGTTTTTGGTTGAATTCACCAAGTTCTAACTTACCGGGTCCCCTATTATGTTAATTTTTTTTCAATTTTTGTTGTAGAAAAAGAGGGAGTGGGAGAGTTCATCCCCTTTCCATTTACAAGATTATATTATTTATATTATTTTGACATGCACAACTCAAAGAGATATTATATCTTCTGTTGAAAATTATTTCCAATCCAATTCATTAAATTTCTTGTAGAGAAGTTGTTCATAGCCCCATGGTGGAAGCACAGTGTTCAGTTCAGCTATGCTTTCCTGTTGAGCTAAAGAATGAAGACATGGTTTGTCCTTTCGTTTCATCTCTTATTTAAGCACTATGCTCATAAATGACATGCATATATTGATCTTTAGTTTCTTTATACGGTAGATGGAAGACATTCACAACGTAGGATTTTTGAGCAAGCTTCTAGAAGCAAAACTTATGCAGATCCTGCGGTTCAAGCATGGGCAGGTGCGTCATTTTCTTATTTTTATTTTGCACTCTATTTTTAAGTTGCCTTTTTTATGGGCCTAAATTTTCTTGGAACACGTTTATGGCTCAGATTTACTCTGCCGGTGTTTCTGTATTCCTTGGTGGTAATAAACCTTCAAGAATTGGTAACATTCGTGGTGATATCAGCGTAAATTTTTCTTGTGATCCAGATATCTCATCAAAACTGGTAGGCTTTTTTTTCTGAAATTTTTCACTCAGTTTTGCATGTGGATGGGAAACTGGTTTACTCATTGAAATATTTTCTCGAAGGTTGATCTTGCTTTAGATGAGATATTACGTCTTCAGGATGAAGGGCCTTCAGATACAGATGTTTCAACTGTTCTCGAAATTGAGCAAAGGGCCCATGAAAATGGACAACAGGTAGATTTGCACGATAAATTTGTGGTCAAGCCTATATTGGAGGAAACGATATGAAAAGTTAGGGTGTGTGATAGGCAACAATTTCCACGAGAAATGGTGGAAAGTAGAAGTCATCTGTTTTCCATATTTTCTGGTTAAATAGTCTAAACTTTTCGTGGAACCTAGTTCCATCACTTCCATGAGAAAATCATAAGATCATCATTTTCCCCTAAAACAAGGATTGGAGGGGGTAAGAAATGTTTCCTATGGGAAACAAAGAGTTGGTAATGAATTCAATGTATTTTTTACCCAGATAAAAATTGCTATTATATAACTTCATGGAAATCATTTTCAAAGAATCCTTTTACAGGTTAAACAGTTTTAAGGAAGTCAATTTATGGTAAGCCTAGTTTAAGTGAATGTAATCAAACACACCCTTAAATACATTGTTAACATAAAACCTGGAAAATAGCAAATACTAAAAGCTTATGCTTGTTTTGTATGAGAGTTGAGAACCAAATAGAGTACTTACCATACGATGTGAAGATTAAAAGTATATATATCAACTTCTTTATCAAAGCTAATTCTTTTCTGCTTTATCAGGAGAATTACTACTGGCTGGACAGGATATTGCGCAGCTATCAGTCGAGGATATATTCCGGTGATGTTGGCACTTCTTTCGAGGTCGGTATCTCTACTACCTCCATATTGAGGTCTTCTTCCAATTTGTTGTGGGGTTCACAAAATTATGCACAAATTCAGCAATAATGCTTGTGAAATTTGGCTTTATATGGGGGGTAGGGGTGGGGAATCTGGAAATCACTCTAGAGTAGAGAAGTAAATCTAGACAGTTCATTTAAAATTGAAGGGCTTAGATTTTGATTGATAGTGTTTGGTCCGTCAAAGACTCATTTAGAAATAAACTACCTGTCAAAATCTAAACCATCTAATTTTAAACCAACGACCTAGATTTCTTTGCCCAATATGGGGGATTATCAGTTGTATCGACATGCATATTGAATATGATAAATTGACATGAAATTTTCCATCACATTGTTAATGCGAAAGAACTTTGAAACTACACAGTTCTATTGATATTTGGTACACATTTGGCCCAGTTTGGGTTTTTTTTTTTTTTTTTTTTTTGTGGGGGGGGGGGTGGGGTGGGGGAGTGGAATAATTTTACTCTAAATACTATTCTGCATTTGCAGTATATTATGGTATCCATTAAAGCGATAAATGTGTTCTGATTTAGGCAACAAACTCTTCCCCTGACCTTGCAATCATTTTACTTGAACGATTTTTTTTTCTTTTTTTAAGGGCGTGTTTGATAAAAAAAAGTTGTAAAATGATTCAACACACTACTAGATTCATGAAAAGATGGAAAAAATGATGAGTGATTCAGTGAGATGATGTATTACTTTTTCAGTTTTTCAATGGAATCAAAATCTTTGGGTGGGGGAAGAAAAATTTTCCATGAAAAAAGGCAGAGAACATCTTTACCAAATCACTCTCTTTTCCAAGTTCTCATAAATTTAGTAGTGTGTGCATTTTTTATCAGAACACGCCCTAAACAGTAATACTGCTCCATCGCAAAATTTCTTATAAAGTTTGATTATTCTGGTGCAGGTTCAAGACGAAGGCCGGTCAAAAGTTCGAAAAACATTGACGCCTTTAACAGCACAGTCAGCGTTACAACGGATAATACCTTTCCCTTGCAAAAAACAATACACAGTAGTAATCCTAATGCCTCAGGCTTCCCGTTTCAAATTACTCAAGTCCGTCCTTTTTTCTGGGCCGGGCCATTATGGTAGAGATGCAAAGGTCAGTGGTACTCTTCTTACCTAGTTTTAGATCTATTGATGACATGGGTCAGTGGATCAGATCCTGGCCGGCTGGGCCAAATCTGATCTGGCTCCTGCCTAGTTAACCCCAATCTGGAATGAATTTATTATAATCCAGTTACCAGACGAATAAATGTGCCCAAGTTGGATCTATGCCAATCTTGAACTGAAGATAAAAAAATTGTGATTATGAATATTTTGATGTATTCATAAATGAAAACTATGTGCAAATAATGATTGTATTGTTGGATTGGATCAGACTATCAGATCTGGATGTTTTATCTAACAGATTTTGGGATTGGAATCCTTTTAAAGTAGAGAAATAAATCTAGATTGTCAGTCTCTAAATGTAGGTGGTTAAGATCTTAACTGTATATTTCTGTCTAAATGAGTTCCCGCTAGTGGCAAACACTAGTTAGAATCAGTGTCATGCAAATTTAAATTAATGGTCTAGATTTCTGTCTCTACCGGAGTGATTTCTCAGTCACCCTTTAGAAAAAATGTTTCAATCCGTAAGTGATCCAAGCAAAAATTTATTAAATCACCATCTTATCCCACTCGACTGAATTCTTCATTTTCTCCTCCATTCTTCATTTTACTACCATTGTTCAACTTGTGGCTGCAGATTTTAGTGAGCTTTGCTGGCCTGGCCGTTTTGGCTCTCAGTTTATGGAGATATTCACGGAATTCGGTGAAGCCTTTAGGGGTACGTTCGTTTAGCCGAAATTAACAACTCACTTCGAAGAATGGAGGATCAAAAAGGGTTAGTTCTTCCCTGCTGAAACATGAAAGGTACATATTATATCAACGCGAGTTGAATCCCTCATGTAGAACTATCCGACATGGGTTTAAAAGACGAACAGTTGGATTTTTTGTAGTCGTTAAAGGCTGAAATTCAAATGGCTGATCATGCAATTTTGATCTCTTCAAAGAAAGTGGAAAACATTGTTTTTGATCCTTTTTATTTCTGCAGATTTTCACAAACACTTTTCCTTTTTCCTGTAGAAAATTGTATGATTGCAAGATAGAGAAAGTACTTTTGATTGAAGATTGCTAGCAACTTGTTCCATAGGAATATCCATCTGATTGTTGTACTAGGTTTTGTTTTGAATCTCCAGAACTTATATCTACTGTCATTATAGTTAATGACAATCAGATGGAACTGTGTTTTAAAATTGACCTATCGAACTTTGTTTAAATTTGAAAATATTTTCAGTGAACACAAACAAAATCTTAAATTCCGTATAGAAAAAGAAAAAAAGAAAAAAAAAATGAGCCACTTCTATTCTTGGACTTGAGGTATGTGAAGAATGGATTTTTGGAGCTGATCCAAATAAACTATATTAAAAATTTTAAAAAGGAGAAAAACAATATATTATTAAAAATAAAATCTTCTCTCTTTTTTTTTCAAAAGGAAATAAAATCACAATATATCATTAATGGCTAACGAAGTCTTCTAGGCGAAATCATCTTACATTATTGTTATAATTATTGATGAAATTTAATAAAAAGTTTTAGGGGAGAAGATTTATGTTTCCCTTTTTAAAAAAAAATAGAGATAGAAAGTTTGTTTTCAATTTTTTAGTTACGAACAATAAATCTTAGGGGCAATTAAAAAAAAGGGCTTATTAGAGAAAGATTTTCACACTAAGGCCAATGAATAATTTTTTTTTAAATAAAGGGCCTATTTTTTATTTTATTGATAATATGACATGTGTCTTTTTTTTTCATTACAAAATGACATCCCAACCCTTAAAATAAACTAAAAAAATATCAATATGCATTAAAATATGGACTGCAATATGAACTTTGCAGTCTATATTTCACTGCAATATGAACTTTGCAGTCCATATTTCACTGCAATGTTAACTTTGCAGTCGATATTTTTAGTGCAAAGTTCATATTGCAGTCCATATTTTACTGCAATGTGAACTTTGCAGTCCATATTTTTAGTACAAAGTTTATATTGCAGTACATATTTCACTGCAATATGAACTTTGCAGTCCATATTTTTTGTGAAAATTTCATAAAAAGGGGTAATTTAGGTAATACATGACATGCTTTTATTAATTAAATGATATTTAAATTTATTCAAATACATTCATTTAAAATATAAAACAAAATAGGCCTCTTACACTAATTACCAATTAAAAATAGGCCCTTCATTCAAATTACCAATTAAAAATAGGCCCTTCATTCAAAAAAATATTATTCATTGGATTTTTGGTAAAAATCAATGTATAATAAGCCCTTCTACCTAATTTCTAGTAAATCTTAACTTCGACACATATTACATTCTTATTGTTGTAGTTACAAATAAATGTACTATGTTTATGAGATTTCGTAGGAGTCGATAGAAAAACATGTTCCGTTAATCTCTCATGAATCTACTATTATATAAAAAGCTAGAAGGAAAAGTCGAGCAAGAACTTAGAATAGGAAAAAGTCAAGCATTTTTTCTTGGGTGATTTTATTTCTATACACTTAATATATAAAAGCATCTCTAACCGTAGTGTATAATTTTGGTTTGTGTAAAATTTACACGTTTTGTTAAAAAAAAAAAAAAAAGGTGTTGGTAAAAGCACCCTTGTTTTTTTGTTTTTGGCACCTATTTTTGAAGCACCCTTACGTAGATTTAAATTTTGAAAGAGCACTCATAACGATAAAAGCACCCATATAAAAAAAATACAGAAGGCTTCTTTTAAAAACAAAAACCTTGAAGATTGATGAAGATAAACAACCATTCAATAACAACTTTATGATTTCTGATATGTTGTTTCTTGTATCATAGTTAGCTTTGGAAGCCATTGAAAAAAACTTGAAGAACTCTCTTATTTTTAACGCTGGACATATATATTTATCATGTTTTATGGATTTTCTATATTGTTGGAAATCAAAATCATAACTTTACAATTGAACTCAACTCCACCTTGAGTTGTTTATTCCATGAGAAAAAATTTTCATGCAAAAAAAATCTATGAAATCCAATTATTTTTCAAGCAGACTTACCAAACCCACTCGATCAAAGAAATTATTTCATTTTTCTATTTGATACAAGCAATGATCAAGAAATTATTCTTTTTCACATAAACTAATCACATATACCTAGTTATCTTCTCCATTTTGCATAAATATATGCAGTTTTTGTATGCCTGTTCTTCAACCTCAAAAATTATGCCCTGCCATTATAAATATATATATATGTATATATGTATTAACTCCAAAATTCATATTTTCAAACAATTGTATATGATGATAATCATCTTAAACCTTTAATAGAATCTAAGAAAATGACTTTAAACAGAGTAACTATCTCAGATTTTGAGACCCTTAACTTAAATTCAATGTATCTTGTAACAAGGCATTAGTGTTTTCTTATTTCACAATCAACAAGTGCCATTTCTAGACTCTCAAAAATTGGCAAGATAGTATCCTTTTAAAATTAACCCTATTTGAGAAGGTTTTAGGGTGCCTTTAAAATGAAGTGCAAATAATTACGTAACTTGTTTTGTTTTTAAAAAGGGTGTTGAAACTATATTTTAAGGGTGCTTATACCATCACCCAAAAAAAAAAGTTTTCAGCAGTCTTTTAAGAAACTTTGACATTTAGAATTTGTGTAAAATACAAATCCAATCTAAAAATAAATGAATTTGAAAAGCAAGGGAATAAATATATGATAAGTTTCACTTATTCGTATTTAATTAGTAGTTTAATATTTACACAAAAGTCTAAAACATATTGTTAGAGTACAAAACAAATTCTTTATTATTTTTGTGTCAATCTCACTTTGACATGTAAGATTTACACAAAATTTATATAAAACAGTCGGAGACGCTCTAACTTCATTCACCCTAAAAATAAGGAATTTTGGTTTTCTTATAACCAAAGTGCTACTAGAAGTTTTATCTCACTGAATTATATTAATATTACTTATACAAAAATTATAATTTTTCAAAAGTACCCTTATATTTTTAACTATACATCTATGAACTAGTTATGTTATATATATATATATATATTACGTATATAAACTGGGATATATATACAAACATAATCTACCATAGTTCTATCAAATTTTTTGCCAAAAAATTTGGAGAAAACATAAAAGTGAATTGAAAGAATTCTAGTCCCCAAAAAGAAAAGACAAAAATTCCACCACAATTACAAATCCAAGGCTGAGAAGATCAACTCCTTGGTGAATATTAATTGTAGACTTAAATTATACGCTTACCTTGTGCACGTTTTCTTTTTCTAACAAAGAAAAAATTAAGTTCAAATTCACCGCTTAAATTATAGACAACGCGGATTAATGGCAAGAAATCACGGATATAAACAAAATCAGGCGTCTTTCTTTTTAGAATTTCAATCCTTTCCGGTTTCCATATTAGATTTTTTACTTTTCAATTTTGGTCTTTGGGAGCACTTTATCTTCACTCTAAAGTGCTAGGCCACTTATTATTCTTTTAACATTTTTTTGTTAAATTATTTATATTTGAATCACACACATATTGCGTGCATGCGAAAATCTAGCTAATAAAAAAAAAATGTTCTTAAATGCATTACTCATGCTTGCTTCCTACCTTGCATTTAAAAAATAAAAAAAAAAATCCTAATTCACCCGAAAATCATATACATGAATATTGTCATTTTAAACCAAAAACAAAATTTCAATGCGAAATATACTAATGCCACACTCAAAAAGTTAATATTTTTAATTCCAAAATGACAACCAATTGGTGATACATAAAGTATTTTTAGTCTTTAAATATTTATCTCTAGCAATCATCTTTTTTAATTAATTAACCCTATGACTTTTAGTTTAAAAAGAGTATATTTATGTTTCCGTGATGAGTCAAAAAAAAAAAAAATTTGTTTAAACAGGAAGCAAAATTTATTAATGAGATAAAAGATTACATCAAAATTTAGGAACTCCCCTAATTACGAAGAAATGTCTTTAAATCAGACCACGAAATTCAAAACCAAAGGGGCATGTTACCTCAATCTTATACAACTCAATTAATATTAAAATACAATAAAATATTTTAATGTTTCTAATAAACGCCACCTTAGAATAATAAATTTGGATAATCCTCATTGGGTGTAATTTTGAGATTTTGCCAAACAGGTCGATGGTGCGGGTAGAGGAAATTATAACCTGTTGTACTATACACGTTTATAAATGTACGCGCAATTAGGGTTTTCGCCTACTTCATACATATGCTATTTAGTTCAACTTACTTCTCCGTTTTCTGCCTCTCTTTTTTGCAACCTTCAAACCCTAGGTTCGCTTTCTTATCTCTCTCTCTATCTTCGTTTTCAACTTGTATACATTCAATCGAAAGCTCAACAATTAGCTTACTCGAAGAATATATGTATATATGTGTGTCTGTATGTGCTATGTTTTGGGAATTTTGTTTGGATTGATTAACAGATCTGGGTGTGTAATCGCGTTGAAATTTAGGAGTAATAGATTATGTGTTGGAAAGGAACTGAAGAATTCCGTATTTCGTTTGTTTGTTTGTGTTATTGAAGTGCAGGAACCACCGTTGAGGAGTGGTAAAATACGGAGCGAAAATGGTGGAGAAGACTAAAGGAAGAAAGGAAGAGGTGGTGACTAGGGAGTACACCATCAACCTTCACAGGCGCTTGCATGGCTGGTATACAATTTAGCCTCTTTTATATTCTTACATTTTGTGTAATTGTATATGCTTTACATATCAATTGATTATTTCTAGTGCTCGTTCAGTTTGAGTTTTAGTTTGTTCTTGGAATCCTAAAATGCTAAATTCCCACTAAAGTCTCTTATAGTCTGTGTCAAAGATGTTGGGTCATACAGCTGAGGAAGTGTGAAATTCATGTCTCATCCAAATGCCAAATATGTGTCTACCATTTTAACATTTCTGTGCCTGAATTTAGCATGATTGAGAAAGAAAACAAACTTTCAATTGCTGAATTTCTGTATAATGCAATATCTGTGTTAAATTTGTTTACTTTTTAATCCAAATGAATCTAAGATTTTTTTTTGCTTAATGTTGAAATAAGTCGAATGACCCTCCATTTAGAATCAAGAGGGGAAAAGGAATATTCTCTAAATCAGCACTATTCCAACGCGGAAAGTTTAAATTGTGGGTTACTTGTTAGAATTTTTAGAATTAACCCATCTCGTCAGACCCAGTATGTAGCTGGTTGAAATCAATTTTTGAAAGTTAGTTCTCCATATGTTTTCTAAGACTGACTACCTGTGCCCAATTTAATCTAATAATATGTTTTCTCCCTAGTGGCATGCGTGTAAATCATCTATTCGAATTAATAGTAACTTTTTGTTGGTTGAAATGTATTTGGAAATGGTGTGAACTTAATAATTTCCTTTCATTTGAAGGGAGGTATTAGAGACCGACAAATTCTTGATACAAGTTCAATTTTCATCTGTTGTATTGAAACGTCAATCATGGATTATATTAGCCTATTTATGAACGCGATTGTTAATTTGACAAAAACCACAAAACAAAAGTCACTGCATATTTTAGGGGGAGAAATTGAGTAGCTCTAGGTGGCCACAAAGTTGTGACCTCACAAATAAAATAATCTCATTAGAAGAGGCGGTCTGAAATATATATTTTTTGCCATTGTGAAATGTCAGCACCTTCAAAAAGAAGGCTCCTAAAGCCATAAAGGAGATAAGGAAGTTTGCACAGAAAGCCATGGGGACAACGGACGTGAGAGTGGACGTTAAGCTAAACAAGCAAATCTGGAGCAGAGGTATCCGAAGCGTCCCCAGGCGTGTCAGAGTCCGCATTGCTCGCAAAAGGAATGATGATGAAGACGCCAAAGAAGAGCTTTACTCTCTCGTCACTGTTGCTGAGATCCCAGCTGAAGGACTCAAGGGCCTAGGCACCAAAGTCATTGAAGATGAGGATTGATGATTTATCAAATTTTATCTTATTAAATGAGAGAGTTTTGGTAAGTTTTGTGTTACGAGAACAATTAGTTGTGTTATTTTTTTTTTGTCCTGTTTGGATATTTGGCATTTAGTACCTTATTTGTGGGTTGTAGTGACGGTTATTTTAGTGTTTCTACATTATCAAACTTGGGCTCGAGTGGGTGCATTTTGCTCCAAGTACCATCTTTATTGTCAGTTTTTAACTGTCTTGTTAGTTGTTACATAGAAAACATTTGTGTTTCTATATTGCCAATCATGTTTGTTATATTTTTATGGTTTTTCATACAACTTTCCTCGGATAACTCAAAATTTTGAAGCTTCTCTTCCCTATTTAGGATTGCATTTGGTAAGAGAGAATTTAAGAAGGGAAATGAATAATGAAGATCATATTTTGGAAAAAAGATTGCACATAATGATGCAGGAACTTGTGATTTCAAAACAACTTCCGAGACAAATTTGTTTCAAATAATGTTTTGATACATCCGTTTTCTTGTTTTGTTGACACCACTGTCATTACGCTACACTTGATCAATCATAAAAATTCTTACCTCCATTGGTGAGTCAAAAGCCGTGCACTTTTTTCAGCAATGAGGGCGTAGGGAAGGAAATGGCTGATTCGTTTCAAGTATGCGTAAGGTTAAATTGACTATGTAAGGATCATTAATTAATGGGGGATTGGTGTGTGCCAGCATATAATAATATGCTGTGTATACATATCTATAGTAAAATGGAGAAAGTGCTTCTATAATGATATCATTTATATTAATTAATTTATCTATCTATTAGGTTATACTACATAATAGTATTATGGAGGAAGTTTCTCCATTTAATATGTATTAAATATAATTATTTCATTAATATTTATTAATTACAATATTTCATTAACTTATATATATATATATATATATATTACACGTGTTCTCCAAGAAAAATATAATTTTGTTTTGCTAAATTTGCTCTACATAATGTACAAATTATTTACATTTTGATATGTTCCATGTACCATCATCAACTGCTTCCTTAGATAATATGGTTCTCTTGTTAAGGTTTGTAAGGCTTTTTTTTTTTTCTAACATTTTTAAATAGTACCCACTAATCGACCATAACTTAAGTCCTTTGTAGGAATTTTTTTTTTCCTGCTTTTGATTCATTAAACACTTTTAAAGTTTTGCTCATTGAATTAGTATGTCATAAATATATAAAATATATCATATTTATTTATGTGTCATGTTAAAATTATAGGATGCTAATAGCCATGTAGGAATGTGTTTCGTTTTAAGATTTAAAGATGCACGCTTCACTTTTTCTCTATTTGATAATCATAGTCATGCGCATTTGTATATATAATTATTTTTACAAAATTATATAGTACAATGTATGTATGTATATTTACAAATAATTTTAAATTATCTATACATTGTTAAAAAGAAGATTTGTAAAACACCTGTGCATCGCACGGGTTGTTAACTACTTTATATGAATCTAGGAACTTTTGCTTTCATTTATTAAATGATCTACGGTTGGGCCTAAAACTAGTGTACACTTAAAAAAGTGTTAACAATCATGTATGGACTTTTAATTTTGGACAGGCAACGTAGTAAAAGTCCCCAATGTCGTTTTGTATACCCCTAATCATTGTTCTAAAGGGTGGCCTAGGCGCCAGGTGGTGGCACTCCGCCGGGAATAAAGGATCGGCGTTTGATTAAATGGGTTTCTTCAGTAGACGGAGCTGGGTGGACGATTGGGTGGCTTTTGCGGTCTAGGCCGTGCTATTTTTTTTTTTCTAAGAAAAAATGTAAGGAGAACAAAGTAGAGAATTGAGGAGAGAGAAGAAAGGAGGGGAGAACCTCTCCGGCGACGCTGCTTGTTAAAAGTAGGGTTGAGTTGCAAAAAATCTTAACCCTAATTTTTTAAACTTTATTTTCAACGGGCCGTCAATTGATTTTAACAAGTTAAAAAATCTTAACCGTAATTTTTTAAATTTTATTTTCAATTGGCCCTCAATTGATTTTAACAAGTTATCTTTTTATAATGGGCCAGCTTTTCAAGTAAGTTGGCCCTAATATTTGGTAATGTTTATGGGAATTCTAATACCATTATATGGATGAATCTCATTTCGGGCTTTAATTCTTATTTCTTAATTAGTAATCATTTTTTGCCTTTTCTAACTTTGATTTTGGTGGTATATTTGGTAATTGAAGTATTAAAAATTTGACATCTTTTATGTTTATTTGAATACAATTTTGTTATTTATACATATAAATTAAAAATATAATAAAAAAAAATGCTTAGCGCCTAACCGCCTGGGCCCCGACTAAGCACTCTAGGCGCTAGGTCGCCGTCCTAGGTCTGCCTAGCGCCTTTTAGAAGATTGCTCCTAACCAAAGTGATACAAAGAACAGGAACAACCCCCACCCCAAAAAAAGGTAAAAAACCAAAACATATAAAAAAATAAAATTATATACACATGCATTAATGGTTGCAATGCCATAGATGTGTAGCTCAACAAAGTAGTTATTCAACAGCAAAATCAAGTGTGTACAAATTCTGACAAGCGAAAAACAACACCGCACGTTGTCTGGAGACTCTGGACACAAAGATACATATACAGACAATATCTATCAAATTTCAAATGGTACTTAAAAACAAAGAAAAGTTGGAAACTGCTCATAAAGAATCCGATGATAGCTATGCTCGTGGTTGAACGATACTAACGCTACTGCTCTTCAGAGACGGATTCTGCTTACAGTTTGTTTGTATATTGTACCCACCTCTTGCTTGAAACATAATGTCAAAAAAGCTATAATCAGCTGGCCTTGTAAGAATACATATAACCTCGAAGCTTTCTAACTTCTTCTGAGGATTCAGTGAGTAGATGATCCACATACAGGCACAGTCCAGCACCACTGCAAAATTTTAAACAGCGGACGTTGCTTTCCTCCGTAAATAAGTAAAAATGATATATATAGGCAGCAAACAAGGACGGAGGCAGGACGGACCTGAGTGGGCCCATCGGTAGCCAGATAACGTCCCACCTGAACTTGGGCAATCTACACCAATCACAATATTTGGGTTATCATCTTTCACAACATGATATAGGTAGTTAATGATCATATTTGGTTAGAGTTTGTGAAGCCGAATTTTTGTCATAGCAATTGCAAATTAGTTGAAACAAGTAGGTGCATATATCTATAAATAATACTCCCTCCGTCTCAAATTGATAATCACACTTACCTTTTCAGGATGTCTAAAATCGATAGTATTTCCTTTTTCAAACATAATCAATGCGTACCAAATCTCCTAAGTTGTATTATCTTGACCATTGATTGTGTGAAATTGGTGATTCCTAAAAGAGTACCAAAGTGAAAGTGAGACTATTAATTTTAGAGGCCTGAAGTATAAATTTTAGAGTGCCCTTCTTTTAAACAAAACGTGGTAACTCCACTTTTAGGATGATAAATGGTTGTATTTCTTAATAGAATTTGGTGTAGAAGACCTCATATGGGAAAATTCAAAGGAACATCAAATGCACATTTATATAACAATGTTCCATTCCACCCACTTCCGGACTAAATTTTGTGAAGAAAATTCAGTGGAGATGATCTCCGTGGTGAGGACAAAATTCCACCAAATATAGTCAAAAAGTTCAATCATTTATACCCAAAAAGGAAATGTCTTTAAATTGCTTAAAACAAGGATGCCCTTTTTTGCAGACTATATATATGAATGTATTTAGGTGTATCTGTGTGTGCATCCATGCAGGAGTGAGCTTGCATAATTTTCTTACTTCAACATTTGGTATAACCAGAAGACAGCCACCAAAACACCAGCACAGCATGCATACCAAAGCCATCGCCTATGACTCTTTGAATTATGAAGCAACCCCGCAATGGTGGTGGAGCAAACTAACACCGCTGCCCAATCTGTCAAGTACTAGAATTAAGTAGCAATATCTGGCAATTCTTATGCATTCGAAAGTCAAATAACAAACTATAAATATGAGAGAGAGAGAGAGAACCATTAAAACACCATTTTTCTTTCTTTTTGGTCCAAATCTTAAGGTCAACTTTTGTTTTCTAACTAGATAAACCAAATCTTACAATTGTTTAATTCCACAATTTTAAACTACTTCCGTACTAGAATTATGCCATTCATGGCACACAGTGCATTACAAAGATCGGAAGCAGATAAAGAACGGGAAGAAATGAACCTGCGGATATAACCATCCATGAGTCAACGTCCTCCATAAAGTAAGCATGATAGCGCTGTTCAACAAAAAGAATAAAAACATATAGCTTATTCACCTTGGTATTCATGAAGAGACTACTGAAAACATTTACACTTGCAACAGATTAAGCTGTGTTTAGTACTGCAGAAATAATAAGAAAAGGAGAATATGTAGAAATAGTGAGAAACAATAATAGAATAGGATAAAATGGGGCCTTATGTCCATCCATTAACAGTCATTCATCAAGGAAAATTCATCTATTGCCATAAGATTTTTATTGGAAAAATTGGTAGTGTATTAATAACAGAAGATAAATATTACTCGCTTAATAATGCTACAATAGTTTATTACGGTCTAAGACCTTCCTTTCACTATAAACAAATTGGGCCTCCTTTTTTACTTTTTATCTTTCTTTGCTTGGTGGCTTAACTGCTTAAGTGAAAAAAAAACAGTCCATCTATGAATTTAACATTAAGAAGACAATTGAATGCAGATCATATAAACCATGCATCTCTCATCTACTCTGCAATGGTTGATAACTCATTCCCTTTCAGCCATTCCAAGAGTTCAGTTCAGTCAGTAACACATTGTCACAAAAGAAATTTCATTCCACCACAAATTACGAAAGAAATTTAGTTTGGTCAGTGGCATGAGGATGCCATAAATAGAAACAAATATATTCTACTGTGAAGGCAATTATCCCATTCCTAATGGGAAATGGTCGAAACCTCTAAAGCGTTTGCTGAACGAAGTTTCTAAAGATTTATAGAGAAGACACAGCAGTTTCTTCAAAACATGGTGTAATTATCAGATGCTGAGTGTTTGCAATTCCACTCCCCATTATCACTGAAACTACTACTAATAGCAATGCATCTGTATTAAATATGCATATACATATATATGGTGATTAATGTTATGGACAGAAATAATTAGTACACAAAACGATGTGTCAATTACTAGATTGGTAAACCGCTAATGTATTTCAACTTTTTTTTGTGTATTGTTTATGTGTTTAGCATGGCTATTTTTTGAATTGAATCCCAAAGTTATTATAGAAAATTGTAGATACATAAAATGGTTGTGAATGAAATGAATAGTAATGATACCAGTTCCCAAGGGTTGAAAGACTGTTGATAGATTGAGAAAATGAGAAACACTGCAAAGCAGACGAGTAGGGCAGCAAACACACCCTACAACGAAACCACCAAACAGACACGATGAGCGCATTCTTTGAATCAATCTTTCTTCTTTTTCTAAGATACGAAATATATAGATATAGATATAGATATAGATATAAATACCCTCCATAGAAGGGATTGTTGAGCTTGAGTCCTTTCCAGTGATCGAACCAACGCCTCCTGCTCTGTTGTAGTAGATTCAAAATTTCAACCAACTCCGCAACAATTCAACTGAAGAAAATCCCTAATTCTGATATAAATAAATATTTATTTATAGACCTACTACATACAATACACACAGACCTTGGGAATCGATGGGCTGGAAATCGTCGCGAGTGGGAAGGGAGAAATTTTCGTCGTCGTCGTGGTTGCGAGAATTATTCCATTTTCTCGCTAGCTTCTTCATCATCGTCAATTCTCTGATTCTCTATCTCTAACCTTCCGCTCTCAATCGAATTACTTTGTCAAGTCCAAGAGTTAATTATACATAATACCCTCTGAGTTTAACATGTTTTGCACCTTTAAATATAATGTTTGAAAATACACTCATACAACTTCCTACACTCATAAATGATAAAACTGTGAAGTTTTGAGCGTATTTTACTTTTGTTTATTTTCGGATAAATTGTTAAAAACTTAATAGAAATGGTCATATGCGAGGTATAACTATCTTTTTACTCTTATTTTTCCTTTCCCACTTTCCTTCCATCTAATTCAACCAAAATGCAGAAAAAAATAGCATAAATGTAGGATAACAGAAATTTAATGTTTCCACAAGAAATTTTGTTGAACTTATATGCAAAGTACTTGAGCTTTTTTTATTGATTTTAGTAATGTACTAAGGCCTCCTTTGGTTCACGGATTTTAATATTCGGGAAAGTAAATTCGTTCATTTCATTTGTTTGGTAAGAACAAATTTCGGAAACACTTTTCCGAGAGAGCAAAAAGTAGGAGGGTAAAACCATTCTTTTCAAAACATATGGGATTGATTTTTCAATGTGATTTTTAAGCATTTATTACAAAAAATTTAGACAATAATACCCTTACCTAAATACTTTCTATACTTTACCAAACACAAGAAAAGAAATTTGACAGGAAATTTAGTTTTTCACCTCCATGAAAAAGATAAGAGAATTGATTTCCCTTCCGTGAATCAAACGAGGCCTAAAGGTAAGAAACGATAACAGAAGAGGATTTTATATTCACGTCATAGTTACAATCATGTTAAAGTAAGTTATTGTTAATCAAACAACATAACTACAATCACATACTAATCAAAGAAGGGATTTTTTGAGTTTACTCTCTATTATTAATACAAAACTCAAGATACCTCATATTTTACTAATTCTTTGAGTTAGCTCCCATGATTTAACAGAATGCTAACTCTGTCCAAAAAAATTCCTTCTGACCATTTTGCCCTTATCGTATGTAACTGTTCATCTTATTTACCAAAAAAAAATAAAGAAAAAAAAAACCTTCATTTTTACACTCCTTCACCTCCCTATTTCTTTGTCTTTCTCATTGAGCCCCCTATCCTTTCTCCCACTACCACGTAATCACCACATTCAGCCCCCTATTCCCTTTTTGCTTCACAGTAAGCTCATTGGATAAAGACCCATTTCGGATCTGAAGAAAAATAGTTGTTATGACCCATTTTCCTTTATCTTTTTTCCCCCTTATTTCCTCACTCTTGCACACCTATACAATATTTCTTCATTATCTCCTTGGCAACAATTGAAAGATATATAATGAAATTTGAGATTTAAAGATCTGAATTGAAATTAGATCCCCAAATCAACTAATTTTAAAGAGAGAAAGTTAAAACTAATTTTGGATATAATTAAAAAATGGTTTCTTAAAGGTTGAGATAGGGAAAATACGGATAAGGAAGTAAATGAAATTAGAGAGAAAAAGCTGTTGAGTTTTAAAAGTGAAAATGAATCAATTGAATATAATTACGAAATGGGTTTCTTGAAGGTTGAGATGGATAAAAGAAAGAGATGCAATTAAAAAGAGAAAGTTGTTGGGTTTTGAGTTTAGTAAGAGAATAAATAAAATTAGAGTTCTTGAATAATCATTAAGTGAAGAAGATGAGGGCATTTTCGTCCATTTAACATAAAATATTAACAGTGTTCAATCATTTCCAAAACTCACTTTATACTAAAAGAATCACATAAACCCAATTCAAGAAAATGTTGAAAAACAGAGTAAATACCTACATACATAGATATAGAAAATAGATACGCCAATAATGAAATCATTAACTAGTGTAATGCTATGGTACCCAGCAGTTTTCCTAACATACAACAACCTAACTTTCACTGTCAACAATTATGGATCCCCAAGTCTTGTCCCCACCAAATATACATCCCCGGCCTTTATCTTTCCTCATCCATCACCATTTCCAGTACTCTCTACTCCCTCGATACTTGATAAAGATTGGAGCTAGAACTAGGGGTGTGCACGATCCGGTTAACCGCACCAAACACTAGTGGACTGACCGAACTATATAAATTCGTAGACTGGGCCCGACCAAAATGAATACTAAGATTGGACCAGATAAGACCGGTCTGGTCCGATTTCGGTTTGGGCTTTTTTATAATACGTCATGTGCTTATTTTCATGTTAGTTAATAAAATTACAAAGTCCATACTTTACAAATCCATACTCCATGAGTAGGAGTTTTTTCCCTCAAATTTATTTATGTTAAGGCACAAATTACTCATGTTTCATACCCATATTTTCATGTAAATTTAACAATGAACATTACATAAATGTGAATACATCAACTAATAATAATAGCAACAATATTAAGAAATTCAGCAAATATGAATAAATCTGAAATGTCCAACAAATGAATACTTACAATATATAATAAACCAAATTAGAAACAAATAGAGCAAATACAACAAAAGGACTGAATCAGCGTCATAGTTTGATTAGTGCCTGTATATATAATGAAATATGATAATTACATTTTTTATAGCAAAGTAAGTTTTGGCCTAAGATTTCAAGTAGTACTAATTTCATAATTTGGTTTTACAATAAGAACACTTTTTATAATATTAATTTATTTAAAAAATAATAATAAATGTTGATGAACAAAAATACCCTAAACATTACCCCCTCTCTCTCCCGCAATTATCATCATCTTCATCCTTAGCTCATTTTATCTCTACTCACTTTTTAACTGCACACCCATTAATAATCTTTCTCTGTGTGTGTTGCATCTCACTTTAGTTTTTCTCCTCTAATTTTCAAACAATATTACTTATCAATCTCTCTATATATTACTCGTGCACACACACACACACATATAAATAGTTGTATTATACCGATTTTAACTCTATTGGTGCTAAATATGTCCACTACCTCTTTCTCCGACTTCCTCACTAACGATCTCACATCATCTACCACCACTAGCGTTGTTCTCATCTTTTTTTTTTCTTTTTGCAAGCGCTATTGTAAAAGATATATAACTTTTGATCGAACCGTTATATTGGGCTGATTTCTAGATATGTTATTCAGGAAGACAAAGTTACTTTAACTGCGCGACAAATGAGGACGATCAAAGGTCATTTTCTTATCGAAATGGATTTGAAAAAAAAAATCTAATCTCAACTCTTTGTTTTTTATGAACCCTAAATCAAAGATATGGAATCAACAACTCAATGGATCCAAGATTAGGGTTATGGAATTGAAATGTTTAATATATACATATATGCTCTATATTTCTATTGGTGCTAAATCAGATTTAGCACCATGTAAATAGTTATTATGTTCTAAAGAATTAGTGCTAAATTTATTTTAGCACCTTAATGTGTATCATTGGATGTGTGCTAAATATGTTTTAGCACCATGAATTTTTTTTTGTTCTATGTTTTGTATTGGTGTTAAAACCATTTTAGTACTAATGTTTTAGCACCCTAAAACATATTTAGTACCATTAGTGGTGCTAAAACAGATTTAACATAATTGGTGATGCTAAACAGATTTAGCACCGATTCTGATGAGATAAATAAGGGGCATTAGTGTCTTTTTGTACAGTGTCTTTAATTTACGCTGTTAATTTGTAAACGTCCTTTATAATTGTGTTATTATTGGAATGAACCATTATGCCCAATTGCCCTTTATTTTTATTTGTATAATCTTTTTTTTAATATGACTATATTTTTAGTTTTATTTTTGTTTAATATTTATACCTAATATATCTTATATATGCCCTAAGTTTAATATATTATAGTTACTGCGAATCAACTTCTTAATTTTCTTAGTATATATTTATTGTAAGACCATTAATAATTACCAAAACTTATCACTTATAGTTTATATTTGCAAAATTTTAAATTTGCATTTGAAATCATAAAAATCTGTAAAAGATATAAATTCTAGCAACAACTAAATATAATTTAAGCTGAATAATAAATTTATATTTGAATAGTTAAAAATATAAGATAGAAAAAAACATAAAAGAAAAAAAAACACAATAAAAACATTTATAAAATATATATTTAGTAATTATCCACTCATTTGGGTCAATTACTAATTTTTCAAATGATGTGGGTTAAAAGCAAAACAATTTAAATTCTCTAGGCTAAAAACAAAAAGCCCCTTTATTCTACAAGGACATAACTGTTAAGTTTTTAATAATTAACGAATGTAAGAAAAAATTAGGGATTTTTATTGAAATTGACTGAATTAATTTTTTTTAAAAAAAGGTTTTGGTATCACATATTGAAATACCGAAAGTTTTTGTTTAGTTTTGGTATTACTTTTAGAAAAATCAAAATATTAATTTATTTTTGTTGTTGTAGTATTACTTCTAGAAAAAACGAAATTCCAATTTACCGTACTTAAAATATTGAAAAATACAATTTACCAAAACTACCAAATAATTATATACAAAGAATGTCAAATATATCTACTACCACAAATATCAAGAATATTAATCTTTACAAATTATTACTTTTTTAAATAATGTTTTATACTTATACTATTAAATGATCTTGGCCAATCATTTATTTTTAATTGTTAATATTTCAATTAAGTATTGCTTAAATTCTTATAAATTTCATTTTAAAATTTAGTATCCAATCTCAAATTTTTGTGGTTATCAAAAATCGAAATTAACTGACAATGTTTATGAACATTTAAACTAATAATACTGGTTTATCAAAATCGAAATCAACCAGAATTACCAAATATATCAAAAAATCAAGCGGTATGGTATTGGTTTTCATTGTAAAATAACTATTGAACTTCTTATTATGATTTTGGTATTGTTAAAGGCCATTTACCAACCAATTTACTGAAATAACACCCCTAGGTAAAATACTGTTCCGTAGTAAATAGATTAGGGGTGCACGCAATTTCAATTTGATTGGTTTACTACTTAAAGCTAAACCAGACCAAACAAATCTAATCAATTTTAAAATTTTTGCACCCAATCCAAACCAATTATACAGTAAAACTAAACTAATCCAAACCAAACAACAACGGATTAGTTCAAATTGGGTTGTCGGTTAACATATTATCAATGAGTCAACAACTCTACGTTTAATTTTAACGCTAAGGGCCAAGACTTAATGTATTAATGATCTATTTTCAAATTTACTAACCTACCATGTGATAATGTATCATTTTAAAAAGTATTAACGTTGAGTGAAATTTTAAATGAATAAGAGCTCGTAAGAAAATAAAATTTTGATTAGGATTAATCATTTTTCTTTTCTTTTTTTATCATTTATTGTAAATTAATGGTGTGAATGAGTTCACTAATAATATTAAAGACTATATAATATACATAAATATTAATATAAATAATATATAATATTATCAATTTCAGACTGGTTTGGTTAATCCAAAGGTTAAACACATAACCAAAAAAATTCAATTGATTTTTCAAAAAATTAATCCAAACCAATCCAATTAATTTTATAAACCTAACTTTATCTTATTGGTGCAGTTCCTCGGTTTACCCATAATCATATGCACCCCTAATCTGGATATAGATATAGTGTACTTAACTTCAACTAAGTTTTCACCATACGCCAAACAATTGAGCTTTTGAGGTTGGACTGCACACTATTAAGTGCTTTGGCCCAGAAGCTAGGTATAATAAAAACTTTATAAATTAATAATGTCGGAATTGGCCAATTTTATTAATTAAATGAGATTTTAATTTATTGATAAGTTAATGATTTATGCATTTACCGGAAAAAATGTGTTTCCCATATTTTTCTCTTGATCTTCCTTAGATTTTATTTCCTATAAACTTAATTATGTAATTATATTATCCTTTGAGAAATAAATTGAAAGATTTATGTTTTCACTATTGTAATATTGGGTTTTCTTAAAGTTTTATTTCGTAGAAACTTAATTAACTAATTATATTATCCTTTGGTCTTCCAAAATTAAATTTCAAAAAAATAAAATAAAAAATAGTACTCATATTTTGATAAGGCATGATAATAGATTTAAAATTGTGAATTATTAATTTAGGTAACCGATGGGTCTTAGAGAATCTTATAAAAAAATATTATTTTATAAATTTAACAAAAATATTAATTTATATATCGGCCTGATTTTTTTTTTTTTTGACAAACAAACGCAACACTTATATTAAATCAAGAGCCAAATCGTTACAAATAAACGGAGGGGGAACACTCTCCCAGCTCCGAACCTCAGACAGAGAATCCGAACCCCTTGCTAAACAATGGGCCACGCGATTCGTAGAGCGACGAGCAAACGAAAACTTGCAATTAACTAGATCCTTGGCAAGGATTTTACATTCTTTAATAATCAAACCCCCATAAGAACTATATGATACTTCTCTAGAAAGAGCAAGAAATACAAGCAAGCAATCAGTCTCAATTGTCACGTTTTGCATCTCTTGATCCTTGATCCAACTCAATGCCTCTCGGCAGCTAAGGGCCTCTGCAATAAACGGGTCTACAACACCTGGGGAAGAGCCGGCTTTAGCTGCGATAAAACCTCCAGCATCGTCTCTTAAAACCAGCCCGAAACCCACTCTGCCAGACGCTTGAAAGACTGATGCGTCAACATTACACTTAATTGAACTAGCAGCCGACTTGATCCACGAAACAGTTCCCAAATCTACCGAACCACGAACCAGCTGGACGCTCGGCTGAGCTGCTTCCCACTGCTGAAAAGACGATAAGGCACCCTCGAAAACAACGCGAGCAGGTTGATTCGAATTATTCCATACCAGATTATTGCGGCTAGACCAAATTGCCCACGCTAACAATGCACCAAATTTAGCACCCAATCCCCCATTCAACGAACACACAGCTGCCCACCAATCTACCAAATTCGACACAGAAGCACTGAGATCACCAACCTCAGATAATGCCCAAATACTTCGGGCCTTAGCACAAGCAATCAGAATATGAAAAATCGATTCAGGCTCCAAATTACAAACCGGGCACAAACTAGGAACATCAATATTCTTAGTCGCAAGAGCTGTTCTCGTGGGAAGACAATTTAAAAGAGCACGCCAAAAAAATATTCGAATTTTCGACGGGATTTTGAGCTTCCACAGGTGTTTCCAATGAACCGAACTTTGATAATTAATCTGTGATGAACGGGCTTCCATAAGGCACCTATAACCAAGCTTTACACTATAGTCTCCATTTACCGACCCCCACCAATACCACACATCTTCACTACTTATCCGACTCAATGGAATAGATAATATCAATTTAATATCGCACGGGTTAAACAAATTTGGAAGCAAAGCGCCATCCCAGCAGCCATTAATATCGGTTTTGAGAGAACTAACCGAGAGATCTTCAAGCCCCTCATCCACCGGAGAAGACACATACGGCCTGGTTGGATCTGGCAGCCATGGGTCTTTGAATACCCGAATTGAAGTACCGTCTCCAACCCGGATACGGGCTTTGCTACGGATCAGCCCTTGTGTCGCAAACACACTGCTCCAAATAAAACTAGGATTCGAACCAAGCTTTGATTCAATGAAAGAGCATCTGGGGAAGTACCTAGCTTTGTACACACGAGCCATAAGTGAGTTAGGATGAGTGAGCATCCTCCACCCTTGTTTAGCCAACATAGCTAAATTAAATTCCCTCATTCTGCGGAAACCAACTCCTCCAACGGCTTTCGACTTGCACTGTCTTTCCCATGACATCCAATGAATACTTCGGCGACCGTCTTTTTTCTTTCCCCACCAGAATGAGTTCATCATCCTCTCCAAATCTTCACATATCGATACCGGAATCAAAAACACATTCATCACGTAGGATGGGATCGCTTGAATCACTGTCTTAAGGAGCACCTCTTTACCCGCAATAGAGAAAGTCTTCCTACGCCAGCCTTGCAACCGCTTCCACGCCTTTTCTTTAACAAAAGACAGGACCTGACATTTATTACGCCCAATAAATGAGGGAAGCCCGAGATATTTACCATGAAGATTCGCTTCTTGAACCCCCAAAACATTACACACTGCCAGCTTATTCTGATCATCCGTGTTTGCACTAAAAACAACTGAGGATTTTTGAAAATTAATAATCTGACCCGAAGCTTTCTCGTAAACCTTAAGAACATGTTTAACCATAAAGGTCTCTTCCACAGTGGCTCGACAAAAAATGTAGCTATCGGCCTGATTTGAGCCCAGCAAAATTTATAAATTTAGCTAGGTAAATATTTTATTAAATATTATTTTATAGAATTTCTACTGTATGTGCATACATTCTCTCGCCTACTTCTATTCTCTCTCTTACTTTTATGCCATGTGTTTCTTACTTTTACGCTCTCTTTAAACATCACACAATAGTTACTTTATTTATTTCTTACCCTACTATTAGTAGGCGCTTTTGCTTTTAGTCCAGGAGAAAATTTGGTTTCGATTCAGTGTCACTTTCGCTTTCTAAATCATCCAAAATTAGATCAATTCAATTTTATTTAGTTTTCATGTATTTTCTTTTTAAAAAAGATTAATTATAAGGTAATACTTATTTTGATCAAAAATAATAATAATTATATACTTACTCTTACTTATTTTAATCAAATAAATATTAACTCTTACATTTATAATAGAAATTCAATATTCATATTAGCTCAAAGAGTTGTATTCTCACTAGGCCTTGTAAATTTTAGGAACATAAAATTTTAAATAGTGAATAATATTATTTAGGAGTCATATATGCAATGATTCGATTATGTTCATGTTTTGCACTCACCTCAAATCCGAACCTAATTTATTCAATTTTGATTTTAGTTTTTTTCGACTAAGCTTTTAATGGATCGGTTCAAATCATTAGTTCAGTTTTCGAATTTGCTACATCACCCTGAACTATTATCGTACCACTATTTCAACACCCAAATCTTTTATCATACCACTAAATTCCTTATTGTGGATGCCCTTGGTATTTCTAAACTCGTAAATATCCATTTGAATTTGGGAGAGATCACAAGTTCAAGTTTTATTAAGGGAGATTTGGGGATTTTCGTTACAATTAATTCTAGCATATATGGTATCACTGTCTATTCCACACATAAGTGGCTAGAATTTGAACGTTGTCAACAATATTTTGACGAAGCAACCGATTAATCCTATAATGAATATTTCATTAGGGACAATTTTAAATCTCTTTGAAGGAGGCTTACCCTCATTTGTGATAAATCACACCACCTACGTATTGTTAACATCAATATATATATGTGTGTGTGTGTGTGTTTATGTGATATTTGCCCAATTTCTAATATAATAAATAGAGAAACACACGCTCTGCATAAAAAAGGTTAGAAAAAGAATAATAGTAGCTGCCAATCAGGGCCGGCCTTGGGCATAGGCAGCCCAGGACACCTGCCTAGCCGCCTAGGGCTCCCGATGCGGTAGGGCCTCGGATTATTTTGGGCCTTTATATATATATACGTTAAAATACTTAAAACTATTTTGCGTTAGAAGTAAGTATTAAGATAGGCATTTGGTCCAGTGGATGGTGGCTTTGGTATTGGTGTTCTAATTGTGAGTTTGAGCCATGGGACTTGTGTTAATGGCCACATTTTTTTAACCTTACATGTAGCACATTTCTCTATTTATTTAATTTTTCTCAAAAGCTCTATATTTAATTTTAAAAATGGTGATCAATTTGGCTTATATTTTTTTTAACACCAAACTCTACTCTTTTCAAAATTCCTAAGTCCCGTAAAGCTAAAATAACACACCCTTTTATAAATCTTGATCGACGATCCTTTAAATGGATCAATTTACTATTATAGAAAATGTTCTTAAATATTTAATTCAAAATACTAGTTTATATCCCACTTAAAAGTTCTTGTATTGTCTTTGTCAATTTTTTTTATAACTTAATTTCTTTTAGTAATCAAACCCCCACTAATTTAAATTTTTGCCTTTGCCACTGTTTTTTAGTATGATTTAATGTTGATTAATAAAAGTAAGACTCTAATGGTGATCAATTTGGCTTATATTTTTTGATTAACACCAAACTCTACTCTTTAAAAATTCCTAAGTCCCGCAAATCTAAACTAACACACCCATTTACAAATCTTGATTGACGGTCCCTTTAAATGGATCAATTCACTCTTATAGAAAAGGTTCTTAAATATTTAATTCACAATACTAGTTTACATCCACTTAAAAGTTCTTGTATTGTCTTTGCCAAATTTTTTTTATAACTTAATTTCTTTTAGTAATCAAACCCCCACTAATTTAGATTTTTGCCTTTGCCACTGTTTTTTAGTATGATTTAATGTTGATTAATAAAAACAAGACTTTAATGGTTGACAAAAAGTGAAAGCATGCAAAGTCCAATTAAATACTTAAATAAAAAGTTAGACTCACCTACAAACACAATTTAAGAATATATGAAAAAAAATATTTAATTATTAATGTAAATAGTTTACGCACCAAACATCAAAGTGCTTTCTCTCTCTAAATGTTACTACTTCAATTTTATTCTATCAAATTCTAAAGAAATGTAGAGTACTATTTTATATCATGTGCAAAATGTAATTTGATTTTGTATTTTTTAGTATTAGGGTTGTTGATCAATTAACATGAATTTGAAAAATCATAATAGTAGTTCTTTCTAATTACATAAAACCATTTAAAATTTATTTACATGTTATATAATTATTTATATTAGCGGCATTTGAGATTTTTTTTGGGTTGTTGTTGGACGAAATTATCTTTTAATTTTTATTTTAACTTAAATTCTACTATTTATGAAATGTAAAAACTGAAAATTTTAATTCATTTTTATTATTTAAATATTTCTTGTCACGGTTAACTATTACTTAGTTGTCAATGTAATTAAGGTTTGTTTTTTATTTGTCACAAATTTATTGATGTAATTATATACATGTAAGATTTGGATCAAGAAAGACCAACCCTCTAACAATAAATTTTTGTTACTAAAGGAACAGTTTTTATATAAATTGTTCAACATATCAGATCCTTTATGCAAAAAGCTCTAGAAGAAGAGTCCCTCAAAAGTCAGAACCGACCCTACTGCCAATGGTCTTTTATTTATTATATAGATATAAATGTGATTATTAACTCTATTGTCGTCAATGTTGCAGCCTAATTATCCAATATAACGCATGCTATAATACGACAACAATGGTAAATATACTAACTAAAAAACATAACTGTATGAAGTATCCAAGAATATTTTTCCCCATATCTCAATTAAATTTGTAAGGTTTTTTTAACGTTTTAAATTAAGTGTCGATTTTATTTTTACAACATTTCTTTTTTACTTATTATTAATTCTAGAAAATTAGTATTTAACCCATTTTCATGGGATTGTTTTTATTCAGACCCAGTCCATTTCAGAAATTAGGATTTAGCCCATTTTTTTGTTTTTACCCCAATTGTTTTGCATTTGGCCCGGTTTTATTTTAAAATTAATTTCATTATTATTATAGGGATTTAAGCATGATATGACCCTCTTGCCCTGGTTGTTGATTGGATTGGTCATGCCTCCTTATTTTTTGCTACTGCGGTCACTATAAATAAATTATAATAACCACCTAAAGTATAGGATAATGGGTAGTTATTTTGGAGCATGTCCGTTATCAAGCAAATTATGGGATTAATCCTTATCATTTAATTTTGTCCCTTCAATTTTATTGGTAGTGTATTTTGTTCTCAACCTATACGTAAAACAACTATTTTTCAGTTTTATCATTTGTATTGGTCTACACATCATCTTTTTATTTCTTTGCTACAACGGTCTTCTTTGGTCAGATATACGTTTGCATTTCAGAAATATTCCTTACCATTCGATCAAGATTTGTGTCATATTATTTCGTTATTCATCAGGTTTTTTATTATATGTTGCATTTTATTTTTGTTGATCGATGGTTAGGTAAGTTTATAGTTTACAATATCAATTTATTTTGTAGACGTATATCATTTTCATGAGATAGTGAAGGTGTATCACACTAATATGCCTGCTTAATTTGTATCACATTAATATACCTATTTTAAATATTTCTGGTGTATCACACTAATATATCTGTTTTAAATATTTTTAATGTATTAAACTAATATGTCTACCTTGTAAATAAAACTATCTATATAATATGTCTCCCAAAAAATAATAATATGTCTATTTATATTAGATTAAATAATTCAGTTAGGTATTAAAAATTTTGAAATTCAAAACGAAACTAGATAATTTGTGAATAGATATTTATTTATTTATTTAAAAAAATATAAATAATGTTTATCCAATCAACAAAAAAAAAAATATTTTTGAATATTTAATTGTTCCCTTATATTATGAGAAGATAGAATTTAGGATATTATTGAATATTAAAATTAGATGTCAACAACAGGGTAATCTCGAAAATCAACTAAATAATTTTTAAAATGAAATAAATAATTAAAAAATATTAATTAGTAATTGTCCAATTATTTGGGCTATTTACTAATTTCTAATTCGGAATGAGCTAATTGCAAAACAATTTAAATTAATTGGGCTAAACACAAAAAGGTCCTATTAATTATACTAAGATTAGTGTGGTGAAAATGTACGGTAGTTGAAACAGAACAAGTTAAAACAATGAATTGAAGTGATTTCTTCATAAAGAACAAAAAAGATGGGTGGCGCCATTGCCACCCCTTAAATCCCTCTATAACGCTCTTCCTCTCAGAAACATTTCTCTAGTACATTACTTTTCTTCTTTCCACCCCCAATATTCAATGAGCACCACTCCTTAATTATTATTAATAATAATAATAATAATAATTGATCCTAATAATAACTAATCCCCATAATAATAATAATAATAACCTAATACACTCGCTCTTTCCTATCTTCTTTTTCCTCCACTTATTATCTCTTATTTTCCTCTTTTTGTTCTCTTTTACTCCAACCTACAACAACAACGGCTACTATCAAAAGATCCATCGCATAATCACCGATGTAAATCAACTATCAAGTTCACTTCTATCACTATTTAAGCTCCATTCCCATTAGCACCTCTCCGCCATTAACAACATCCAAAACTTAATATGAAGTTATACTCGGCTTAACACAACTAATTAAATAGCAAAAGATTTGGAGCAGATAAGCTAAGTCCGGCAAGATTTTCATTTAACTTTGTTTAGTGGTAATTCACCGAGTGTGAAGGCATGTTGCTCAGCCTAAAAGATAAAAGAGGGATTGGTCCAGATCTGCTGAGTCAACCCAAATCCAGTCCTTAATCGGCTGAAATCCAACCGAGTAAGTTGCACAAAGTTCAACCATTATGAACCGAGCAAACATTCTTCATTTGTATAAGTCAGGAATGTGTGCTCAGCTATGAACAATTGAACTTGTTCACTCCTAATCAATTTCGTATGGCCGAATACAATTAAAAACGTGCTCTGTTTTCTGGGTTGTAAACCAAAAATTAATCTACCCATTTGCTATGTTTTTTTCTGAATGTTTACTTCTTTTAGTGATATAAGTGAACTTGATGGTTTGTTATTGGGATTTTGAAAGTGGGATTTGTAAAGAAGTATTTAAACGTGCTATGTTTTTTTCGTAAAGAAGTATTTGATGGTTTTGCGAGGCTCCTTTTTTGTAAAATTATCATATTGTAATTTGTAAATAAGTATAGATTTAAACGTACTATGTAATGGGAAATAACCACTTATCCCCATACTCTTTATAATATTGTTCATCTAAGTTTTTCAGCTAAGACAACCAACTCACACACCAAGAGAGGATATATTGCCGGATTTGGTACAAGAGCCACCAGAAGAACCTACCATCAAACACAAATTTGTTTTCTTTTAATTATTCTCGGTGTTTTTGAGAACTGGATACTGTTTGATTGGCAAATCGAAATTGTACCTACCCTCAAACACAAACTTTTTTTTTTTTTAATTGTTCTCGGTGTTCTTGAGAACTGAATACTGTTTGATTGGCAAATCGAAATTGTAAGAGAGAGTTTGTTGTTTTTAGTTATCATTATCATCTAATTAGACTGATTCTTTTTATTATAGGCTGAAACATAATTTTCATCACCCACACAGCCACGTCGGAATTTTAAGTCTTCATCGGCATTTTAAGGCCACGTAGGAAAAAGCCAAGTCTTCATCGGCATTTTAAGGGTTTGGCTATTGATGGAATTTTATCAGGCCTACCATGTATCAATATTACCCTCCTGTACCTTCGCCATTAATTGTTGTTGGGATTGTGTGTCCACTTTATTATAATTATAGTTTGTATTAAAAAAAAAATTATATCGTATAAACATCAAAAACCGAATCGATTGGCATGTTGAGGAATGGTAGTGCGATATCTTATGTTTTGACTTTTTACATGAAAAAAAATTTCGAGAAAAAATAATCCACAGAAAATAAAAAAGAATTAAAGACATACATCTATTCATAAAGATAAAGCACAAGAGAGAGCATTTCCCCGTATGCAAACCAAAAAGGATTAAAAATAAAAATCATTACCCTCAATTCTATAGTCAATCATGTTTCAAAAGTCACAAATATAGTGTAGTATAGTAATAACAACGATAGTAAAGCGTAAAATAGCTAAATGCAAAAAGGAGAAAAGAAACTATCACATGGGATTTGAATAAAAATGGTATCGTCAAAGATCAGCTCTGCCAGGGTATCTGGGGAAAGGAATAACATCTCTGATGTTGTCCATCCCGGTAGCAAAAAGAAGCATTCGTTCGAACCCTAAACCAAAACCGCTATGTTTTACAGTCCCATAGCGCCTCAGGTCAAGGTACCATTCGTAAGGCTCCAGAGGCAGACCCATCTCCAGTATTCTGCATTTTCCAATCAAAATTTTATTACTATAAATCATAAAAGTCCATGCCTTCGAGTACTCGAGTGGAGGAAACAGAAATTGAAAAATGCATATTTACTAAGTTTGATTAAAGAATTCAATCTAGAAGTGAAGCAAGTGAGACGATCATCGCATTTTTTCTCTATACACACTTTTAGATTGAATTATTTTGTGAATATGATCTTCAGCAAATTTCGCCAGAAAAATAATAAATTTACCCCTCCAAATAGACGGCCCTTTTATTCAAAAAGAGTGAACCATCCTCTTTAAAGCGGGACTGTCTATATACGTGCACATATGGAGCGAATATATAAATTTTAAGCATCAGCTCTTCAATTTTCATACCTTTCTTTGATGACCTCGTAGCGTTCTTCTCTCTGGCTCCCTCCAATTAATTCTCCAACCTGTATATGGAAAGCAAGTGAATGGTCAATTTCGGTGAACATGATATCGCATTATGGTCAACGTGATGCATTGTCTGCAAATATATTTCTACTGCCATATTCACCAGATACAAGAAGAAATTTCTAGGAACAAAAAACAAACGAAGAACTTGTTGAAAGTTACGACATTTTAAAGTTTCTATAAAAAAATTGAAGAGAAAACTGTTGTGGCATTGTCAAATGAGAGTGCAGTTTAACATTTTCAAAAGTGATTTACCTTTGGTACGAGTACATCCATAGCTGCAACTGTCTTGTTGTCAGGATTGACCTTCATATAGAATGCTTTGATCCCTTTCGGATAATTATACACAATTACAGGTGACTTAAATTTCACCTCGGTCAAGTATCTACAAGATTAAGGAAATTGTTAAAACAGGTCCGCATACGGAAAAACAAAGGGGATCCGGCTCCACCAGAGTTTTTAGCGAAATAAATCTAGACAATTCATTTAAAATTGGATGGATTAGATTTTAACAAATAGTGTTTACCTTCGGCGAGGACTCATTTAAACAAAAACATGTCAAAATCTGAACTATCTAATTTTAAACCCACAATTGAAGAAATATTGTAGAGGAGCCCGAGAACACGTACAACGAGAAAAGGCATTTACCTTTCATGTTCAGATGCTAAATCAATCCCCCATTCCACTTTATTCTCAAATGTCCTTTCTTTAGAAGCCTCCTCAAGAATAGCCACAGCTTCCGTGTAAGAAATACGGACAAAGTCGCTTGAAGAAACCATTTTTAGTCGATCAATGGCACTTTTATCGAATTTCTCAACCATAAATTTCATATCATCGAGGCACTTCTCCAGTAACCACTTGCACAAGAATTTGACAAATGCCTCTGCACAGTTCATATCGTCCTGCAAAAGTATTCAATCCTTTGAGATTCTTTCTTAATATATTTCAAATGACTCCTGATATGAACAAAACGTAGGGTACTATCCATGTCTTAAGAATAATAGCATATTTAGAGTAAACAAGTTTTTCATTAGGAATTCAAGAATGGATAAATGTTATAATTTGATTTAATTTTTAAACTGGAAACCCATCCCAATATCCTCTATTTCTAAGGAACAATAATTTGATGTTCTCCAGCAAGTAGACAATGATGAACAAAATTCAATTGCCCATGTGTTCTAATAAATACAAAAGCATAAAAAAAAACCTGAATCAGCTCAGTTCCAGGTGTACTAGAGCCAACTAACACTATTTTTATTTTCAAAAAGAAGGGAAAAGGCCGGTAGAGTGGCAACTGGCAACCAAAGGGTGCACAATATTTAGTGGTGAATATTCTCATATAATTACGTATATAAGAAAGTCAAATCAGCTCAATACAGGTAACCTACAGCCTCCTACTCTCCTAGGAGTCCTTTTTTTATCTGTTATATACTGAGAGGATTGTTTTCAGTACGTACTTGAAATTACAAACTTAGACTGACTTAATTTAGAAAAAGGAATAATAGTTCCAATGAGACCTTCACTCTAAACAACGTGCAACTTAACCATTTGAACAAACATTATCACACTGCCTAATAAGGTTTTAAAAACAGTATAAATATCAAGAATTACTGGGTATAATGTTACACACGCATCGAGTCTGCCACAGTACCACGTATGTTTATATTAACTACTTTCTAGATGATAATTTTTGAGCTTTTAGTTAAACTTCTTAATGCCATCAAGTAGCCCTGTTAAACGTGCACCAAAAAAAATACAAGCAATTAATTTATACCTGAATATCAGCAAATGCTATCTCAGGTTCCACCATCCAGAATTCGGCAAGATGCCTTGAGGTGTGAGAATGTTCAGCTCGAAAAGTCGGCCCAAAAGTATAAACACTACTAAGTGCACAAGCATATGTTTCAACTTGCAGTTGACCCGAAACAGTCAAAAAAGCTTGACGAGCAAAGAAATCTTGGGCATAATCAATCTTCCCATCTTTTTGAGGAATACCGGGCTTAAGCTTAGACCTCTCTTCAAGCCTCGAGAGATCTTCTTTAGCCTTGTTAAGCTCAGAAACAGCAGCAGTAAATTCCTGTTTACTTGCTTTAGCAGATTTTAACTGCCCAACAATCTCTCCTTTTTCCTTGACAATAAGCTTAGCTGCTTCCAACTCGGCTTCTGATGGAGGAGGATTCTTAATCAGTTCTTTCTCCAATTTTTCCGCATCGTTAATCAACGTTGTGACTTGAAACATCTCACCGGCACCCTCACAATCACTAGTGGTGATGATCGGAGTGTGCACATAGAGAAACCCGTGTTCTTGGAAGAATGTGTGGGTAGCAAAAGCCAGCTGATTACGGATCCGAGCAATTGAAGAAATCTGTAAAAAGCTCCAGAATCAAATTTCCATTACTGCCGACAATTTCACGTCATAAGCAACTTAATAAAAGGCAGAACATATCACGACTTAATTTGAAAAAATTATTGAATCTCAAACAAGAATAAGAAACTTTGGGCAATAAAATTCAAAGAACATAATGAAACGTCTTTGCTAATTGTTAGAAACCATCTCCCCAAAAGCTTAAGCTGTTAGGTGGTGGGCCAACAATATATATATCATATTATCATGCTCTTCAACACTCCCCACATGCGACCCCCACTTGCACGTGGAGAGACGAACCAAACCAAAGGTGCACTTTGTGCACAAACAACAACGTGCATACTGTACAAAGTGCAAACACAAAGGGGGAAACAAATGCAAGCGGGAGGATTTAAACTTGAGACCTTACAGAACCTAAGCTCTGATAACATGTTAGGAACCATCTCTCCCAAAAGCTTAAGCTTTTAGATAGTGAGCCAACAATGTATATTATGCTCTTCAACACTAATAAACAAATTGAAAATCACCTCGATGAATTCTGATTAAAAGAATAAGTCCTACAATCAGCTTAGATATGTATGCATCGATATAAAACAGACTCTGATTTTCTTTATAATTAGTACTAATCTAATAATCCAATTCAATTTCAACTGATGTGTCTGGAATCAGGACTACATTAAGGTTATCTAAACCAAAAATTTGCAATAGGCAGAAAACAAGTAATTTGGCATTTTATATTAAGAAAATAATTGAGTCAGTAATTTGGCATCATGTCAGAAAATCGGTTTTGAAACGACTTGATTTCAGTGAAATTTTGGCTCAGAATTAAGAATGCCCCGTACTCCAGAAATAGCTGAATTACAAATCAACATTTCTCTGTAAGGAGAATAACATTGCATATTTATTTGTTTAAAATTGTTCGGTACAAATGAGCAAATTGACACTAAAGTAAACCCCCTGAACGGATGGAACTTGGTATAGACCTCCTGTCCCACATCGGGACATGGATTTGGCTTCGGCCTGGGCTTTGCACGTGCTATCTTTTTTTATCAAAACTCAGTCAAGTTTCCAGTTTCAATTTCCTCCACTTCGTTTAAGTATTCCAGTTGACTTATAAAATTTTGCTACATAGATATCCGTTTGGGATGGTTAATGTCCCGCAGAGGGACACGGATTTAGCTTTGGCCTGGGTTGCGTCTACCATCTTTTTTGGTCAAAGCTCAGTCAAGTTTCTAGTTTTGATCTCCTCCACGTTGTTAAAGTGTTCCAGCTGACTTATAAAATTTTGCTACATAGAGATCCGTTTGGGATGGTTAATGCCGAGTTTGGCCCAAGCCCGAATCATACTGACCACTCGAAAGGGGATCTTTGGACAAACAGATGCATGTGATCCAATTATGTCTCTTCGTCTTAGCAGCGCATTTTTTGAGTGAATGTTTCTTCCAGGCTGGCAATGTGCTATGGGGTTGTTTGACTGGCCACAAAGAAGCCTGCAGATAGCTTCTTCAACCATTTTGATAGATCCAAATTTTTCATACCTTCTCTCTCTCAAAGTTCCTTCTACACAACGTTCGAAGTATATTGCTCTAAATTCTAGTAGAAGCCAACATATAGGTTTCCTCATCGTTTCTGTTTGCATTTTTTCCTTTTACCTCAATGATTGAATCATTGAACAATAAATTAATCAAAACAATCAACTAAAGCAAATCAGACAATATAAATCAACAAAATAAAAAACATGCAAAGTTAACGCATCTATGTTACTCCCTCCGTCCAAAATTAAGAGCCCACTACTTTTTGAAATGTCCCAAATTTAGAGTTCAATTTCATTTTCAAACATAATCTATGTACCAAATATCAACATAATAAACAAGTTATGTTCTCATCAATTGATTAGGTTTGAAATTAGTTTATCATTGAACAAGCATGGAAGTCAAACTGAACTCTTGATTTGGGCAGGAGGGGAGTACATAAATACAGTAAAGTTTGAGCAATATTGCAAACAACAATTCAACATATACGGTCCATTTGATAAAAAATGGAAAGTGATTGAAACTACTACCAATTTTAATCAAAAGTTGGAAGGAAAAAACAATGATTGGCGAGATATTCTCCGTCTTTTTCTTATTTTTCATGGAAAAAAAATTCTTACTGCAACCCAAAGAGTTGTATCCCATAAACCAAAAAGTAATATTACATTTCACCAAATCACCCATCTCTTTTCCCAAATCCTCATAAAAATTAATGTTATTAACCATTTTCCAATTTGTCTCTATCAAACACACCTATAGTACTAAAGATTTAAGCATCTGCCTCACAAAAGCAGAACTAGTTCATGAATTAAAACTCAAGCTCCCTTCTTCAGAGTTAATTAGACCCCATCATAGTCATAGAATTGCTCAAAAATTGGACTTAAGTACTCCTTTGGTTCGAGTTTTTGGTCATTCCTGGAATCCTAAATTAGTAAATTCACACTAAAAGTCTCTTATAGTTCTTGTCAAGAGATAGAATCACAAGTTGATGAGGCTCAAACTTCATGTGAAATTACCATTTTAATTCCCAGGAGCAAACAAAAACTTGAACCAAATAAGCACTAAATGCAAATTCCCCAAACAATAAACGTCCAAAATAATCTATATCTACCTATCTATCTATATCCATGTATTTGGGGGTAATGGTTTTTGAACCATAACATTGTATAAGGGAAAAAGAATTGTGGTTGAGATTGAAGATCCTTTTTTAAAGGTGGATAGTACTTTGGCATGGGTGACCACCTAGTAGGCTAGTATGTATGCGTGTGTATATAGAGAGAGTATATTCCGTTGGTTTTGGGATGAAGATGAAGAAAATCACTGCGAAACTCAAATGCACAAGTTTATACAATTCATTAACTGAAAATGAATTGACTTTTAAAATTAGGCAATTCATGCAACTAACCAGTCCCTTTAGAGTAAATTAGATCACATCTTAGTCATAGAATTGCTCAAAAATTGGACATAAATGCAAACTCCCCAAACAACAAACATCCACTACAATCTATATGTACAGAGAGAGAAAACATACCGTATTGGTTTTGGGACGAAGATGAACGAAATCTCTGAGAAACTCTAGGGTTAGCTTAGTTTTAGGCAAGGGATACTTAGCCGGGTCCACAGTACCAACATCAATAACCTTACTTGCCCTAAGTTCAATCTTTTGCGTTTTCCCCTCGGGAGGGACCTGTAAAACTCCCTCCACGTGCACGCACGTGCCGGTCTGAACCAACTGCCCGAGATTCCAGATCCCGGCGTCGACGATGACCTGGAGATTCGCAGGACCCGATCCATCATTCACCTCGAGGAAGGCGAACGAACCTTTGTCCTGCTTTCTCCCCGTCTTTACCCAGCCTCCAACCTTCGCTGTGTTTCCTGCGAGTCCGGCGCCGCCGTCGGAGCGGTTGAGGATGGACCGGATTGGGACTCGCTGGGAGAATTGGGACTCTGGTACTGCGGTGGAGGTTAAGGTTACGGCGGAGAGTTGATCGACCGGCGGTGAGGATTGGTCGGCCATTTTCTGGCGGCGGCAAATTAAGAGAGAGAGTGTGCGCTCGCGCTTAGTAACTAAAACCCTAGTGGTGTTTCCGTTTATATATCTGCAAAATGTGTATTGTGTGAATCGGATCCTCACGAAATTATATTTTATTTTATTTTTTAAGGTATTTAGGCTAACTTTCATAATTATAATTATTTTTTATTTTTTTATTTTATTTTTGATGTCAACAACTAGCATCAAAAATTTTGAATCTTTTCAAATTTGATCTGAATAACACCGATGGAGTCCCATTTTTTGAATTCATGATGCCACTCGTCTATTGTGGTTAGGAGATTCTATTCGGGGCGAATCTGTCCAAGTGCGAGACGTTTTTGTGATTCCCTTTTGCACCAATGAATGACTTCCACGTTGCTTGCAAAAACGTCCTTTGATTCGCCGAAGAATCTTCATCGTTGTAATAATACAAATATGGCAAATCAGCGGTCAAAATACTTGGTGCATATGGTAAAATTAAAATTAGAAAAAAGGGCTATTAGAGAAAGATTAAACTATTTTTTTTTTAATAAAGGGCCTATTTATTTTATTGATAATATGACAGTAAATCATCCCAACCCTTAAAATAAACTAAAAAAATATCAATATGTTAAAATATTATCTGAATCAAATTTCAGTGCAAAATGTTCACTTATGCAATGACTTTGCAGTCCAAAGGCAAAGTTCATATTGCTAATTTACTGCATCTTTGCATTAAAGTGATAGGTTTGATAATTGGCCGGATAATTAATAAAATTTGATTATGATACTGGATTGAATTTTTTAGCAATATTATTAAATTGATAATAATTTTTATATAATTAGGAAATTATTATTGACACACACCTAAATACTTTATAACACTTCAAATTAGTTTGGTCCTTAAGGATCGAGTATGTGGACATTGGCTCGGCCCTTTAAAGACCGAGTATATATGTACACATACTCGGTTATTAAAGGCCGAGCCAGTGTAATTTTTTTATCCAAAAATTGTTCGATCCTTAGGCACCTTGTATCTGCACATATACTCGATTTTTAAGAACCGAATAAATATGACGAAATATTAGTGAGTGTTTTGGTGTGTGTCAATATCACTCGCCTACAATTATACATTGGACATACTCTTTTATAAAAAAGAATTGTGATTTACTTTCTAGTTATAATATAACTATTACAATAATGTGTGTGCAACTTGAATATAAATAAAAAAAACTTATGAGTTAATTTGTCCAATATGTAAATAAAAACTAAATAAGCAAAAATATGAATTTGTTTTTTGATACAGTATTATTTACTTTTTCTTCATGACCTGATATAAATAGGGGTGTTCAAAAATTGAACCGGACCGCCAAACCGAATAAATCGAACCGCAAAATGGACTGATTTGGACTGGACCACTTGAATTTGGTCCGGCCCGGTCCAAATTTAGAAGAACCAAAACGATTCAATCCAGTCTTCGGTCTTTGATTTTTAAGGATTCGATCGGACTGGACTGGACCCGTATTATATTATATATATATATATATATATATATTTTAAATATATATTAATAGAGCTAGGCTATAAAGAGGGATTCCTTCACTTTAACAAAAAGAATGGATGACCATTTAGAGGGGTAAATCGATGAATTTTTGTATGAAATTTTGTAGAGATTATATATATTATGAGTAAATCACTTCCACCAAATTTCAAAAAAAAATTCAACATATAAGTGGGTGAAATGATCATCAAAAATTTTAACGGTCGAAAATGTACATATATATCAATTTTTCAAAACACTCACTTATAGGTTGAATTTTTTTATGAATTTTTGTGGAGGTAATCTACTCATTATATAGATCATTTATACAAATTTTCATAAAAAAAATCATAGATTTACTCCCCTAAATGGCCATCCCTTCTTTTTGTTAAAGTGGGGGATCCCTCTTCATAGCATAGCTCTATATTAATATAATATACATATATATATATATGTGTGTGTGTGTGTGTGTTGTTTCAATGATTACTTCTTTTTTTACCAATGGATGGTTATTGTAATATTAACCATTGGGTGAAAAATCAATGGTTGAGATCAAATACATAGTTGGATAACATAATTAATGCACATTAAAGAAATACAAAGTATTAAATGTAATGGTTAAGTGGGTAACTTGCTGTTACATAGTTACATGTCATTTTTTTCTATTTAATTTTAACCATCCATGTGTAAAAAAAGAAGTAATCATTGAAACAACACACACACACACACACACATATATATATATATATATGTATATTATATTAATATAGAGCTAGGCTATAAAGAGGGATTCCCTCATTTTAACAAAAAGAATGGATGATCATTTAGAGGGGTAAATCGATGAATTTTTGTATGAAAATTTGTAAAGATGATATATATTATAAGTAAATCACTTCCACCAAATTTTTAAAAAAAAAAAAATTCAACATATAAGTGGGTGAAATGATCATCAAAAATTTTAACGGTCGAAAATATACATATATATCAATTTTTCAAAACACTCACTTATAGGTTGAATTTTTTTATGAATTTTTGTGGAGGTAATCTACTCATTATATAGAATCATTTATACAAATTTTCATAAAAAAATTCATAGATTTACTCCCCTAAATGGCCATCCATTCTTTTTGTTAAAGTGAGGAATCCCTCTTCATAGCATAGCTCTATATTAATATAATATACATATATATATGTGTGTGTGTGTGTTGTTTCAATGATTACTTCTTTTTTTACCCATGGATGGTTATTGTAATATTAATCATTGGGTGAAAAATCAATGGTTGAGATCAAATGCATAGTTGGATAACATAATTAATGCACATTAAAGAAATACAAAGTATTAAATGTAAGGTTAAGTGGGTAACTTGCTGTTACATAGTTGCATGTCATTTTTTTCTATTTAATTTTAAGGAATTATAAATTAGACGTTCATTACATGATTTTGTAATTCCAATATAAGAAATCCCTATTCCTTACCCCTATAAAATAGGTGATTTTATTTATATTGATATCTTCCAGTTAATCTACATTATTAAATTAATTAATATTGCCCGCTAAATTAATCCGTAAGTGTGGATGAACTAATAAAAAAATATTATTATTAATTTAATTTTATAAATATTATTTTATTAATAATTTAATATTAAAAAATAAATTAGATTAATAGGTCCATCTACATTAATTAAATAAATAAAAATATGGGGATTTTTATTTAAAGTACAAATCAATAACTCTCATTCTAACAAATGACATTATATTTTTAGAATTAGTTTCAAGAACAACTTTAATTGATGACAAAATAAATTTTAATTTATTAAAAATAAAATATAATCATTTTCAAAACTACCCTCTAATAAAGATAACAACTATTAAAAAATATAAATAACAAAAATTCAAATTCAAACTAAATATCTTAAATAAAGATTTCAAACTTGAACATGTAATCAAAATCTTATCACAAAAGTCAACCAAAAACATGAGTATTAAATATATATATATATATATATATATATTATTAATTCCAAAAGCTCTAAATTTTAAATTAATTATCAAATGATAAGAAACTACAATTTTAAAAAGAAAAAAAGGTTTATGTACAACAAACAAGAAAAATAAAAATACTTGAGAATGGTGATCCTTTAAAATGAATTTTTTTAGAATTGTTTGTAAGCTTATTTATTTCACATAATTTCATTAAAAAAAAATTTGAAGCACAAAATAAATCTTAAAGATTTATGGTACGTTGTTTGCATAATTATTTTCTCATAAACCATTTCAGTGAAAGAAAATATTATTCGTATTATAAATTACAGTACTAAATGTCGTGCTAGCTAATTAATTACATGATCATGAATACTTTATATGATTATATATTGAAAATTTAATAAACATGAAATAGGTTTATTGTGATTGTCAACATAGAAGAATATGTATACTTGATTCTTCAATCTTTATTATTATTATTATTATTATTATTATTATTATTATTACGTGAAAGAAAGGGGTGAAAGTATTAATAACATACTTAATTGAAAATATTTTTTAATAAAACTCTTTAAAATTCTTTAAGGGTGTGTTTGAAATGTGGATTTCAGAGAAGATTTTAACATAAGATTTAGATTTGGAATCTCAAATCTAAATATTTTTGTTTGGTGTAAAATTATGATTTGAGATTTATAAATATATTCAAATAATGAGATTTGATACTTATCTTAAAGTTATAACTTTAAAATTTTAGAGATATAGTTGTTCCTTATAAATCACAAACTTGCGAATTTAAAAAAAATATTAATTAATTTTTAAACAAATTATTATTTTTTATTATTATAAATATACTTGCATAATATTAATTATAATAATACGAAGGATAACAAAGGGTCGTGTGTTGTCCAAACCTAAACCCAACAAGTTTATAAACGCATCCCAACCCGGTGCAGGTTTTATTTATTTAAATATAAATCATTTGTGAATAGTGTACGCATAAATCCACTCCCGCCCCATCGTAATTACGCTATATTATAAGAAATAAAATATTATAATATGGAAGGGTCGAGTCAAACGGGTTAATTTTGTGTAAACCTGAGTTCCGCCACGGTGTCAAAAAATAAACATAGCTTACTAATCAACTAAATATAAATTTTAGTGGAATAATATTTAGATTTAGAAATTAATTTCCTTATATTTGTTAAGTAAACACAAAATTTTAAACTCTTGTACTTCAAATATGTGATTTTTGAATCTTAATTTTTTGAATTTTAAAGCTAAATTCAATTATATAATTCAAACGCACCTTAAAAGAAAATATAAAATAAATTAAAATGGAAGTAGATTTCGATTAGGAATCTAAATTAAAATGTAATATAAATTAGTACAATTATAAATTAATTTTAATTAGTGGATATACTTCTCAATTTTGAAAATGGTACAAAATTTGTTTGTCAAACACAACACATTGGTTATTGAACCAAATAATTAATTATTTAATACTAAATAATATATATTTTAAGTGTTATTTAGGAAGTCGTGCGCATACTTCCTTGTCTAATCAAATTATTAAAAGTTAAGTTTGTTTGAAATACTTTAAATTAAGAAAATACGTTTCTTCTAATATTGTTTTATGTTATTGTGTTAAAATTATTATTTAGTTGAACAGTGACTGATAAAACCAGTAGTACAGGGTATATGAGATGCTTCAAATTAATTTTTCAGTTTTTATTGTGATATGATTTGTCACGAATGATAATAAAATGATTAAATTGAAAGTGTTATTGAAATAGTTGAGTTGTATGTAAGTTGGAAACCTATTATATAGAGATGGAAATTCAAAGTCAAATGTATTTTGAAAGTATTATTTTCCACAAAATTATGCTATTAATTAATTGTAAAATTAAAATGATGAAAACACCCATAAACACTTATCATAATTTGGAATTGGGTTATCCTAAGCTTATTTGGCAAATAAAATATTTAAGGAATCTTGTTTGGTTGAGATTTTAAAACTTGTTTTGAAAAGTGAATTTAATTTTTGTTGAAATTTTTTTCACCCAATTAAAAAAAACTCGTAAAAAAATAAAAAAATTGCCACAATGGATCTTGTTTTATAGATCTCGATAATTAGGTTTCAAATATTTTTTTTTATCTAATTCCAATTTTTGAATTTAAAGTTATGGTGTTTTAAAAGTTTTATGAGAGAGAAAGTAAAGTGATTTGGGAAGTATGAAGTAAAATTGATTTTTTGGTAAAAAAATTTAAAACTTGATTTTAAAATACCAAACACCATCTAAAGTTTAATTAAAAAAATAAAAATAAAATATGTCACCTTAACATGTTATAACAGGTTAAAAGATTTTACACCTCACCAATGTGCATTAATTATTGTCAGTACCCATCAATAAGTAGAAAGAAAAGATAATCATTGAAAATCCATCCATATATATATATATATATAATATACAATATTAATTCTAACCGTAATAATAATAAAAAGAAATCTTGTCCATTATAATTCTAAATGTTTCTGCTGTTTTTTTTCTTTTCTTTTTTTCTTCAGCTGACTTGCTTTATATATATGATTTAATTGTTGATCTAATAATTTGTTAAAACAACTATTAAAGTGGGCTTTACCTTTTATTATTATTTTTATTGAAAAAACAAAATGTATACTCATGAAAACAAACACATGATATATTATAAAAAATCCCAAAAAAAGGCACAGACTGAATGGACCGATCGAAACCAAACCGATTTGGTCTGGTCCGATCTGGTCTAGTCTTAACACTCATTTCGGTCCTATCCGATTTACGAATTCATAAGACCGATTTATTCGGTCTAGTTTAGTCCACTGATATTCGGTTCGGTTAACCGGACCATGCACATCCCTAAATATAAGGGTTTAATTGTAGAAATTTACACAAGATAACACGACTAAAATCAAGCACATAATTTAAAAGTTAGGGTTGTCATAATCCTGTTAGTCCAGTTACTACAATTAGTGGGTTAAGGTTCAACCAGATAATAATCCGTACAACCCATTTAAATGAAATGTGCTACCCTTTATAATCAAAATTCTAATAAATGAGTGGGTTAGGGTTCAACCAGATAATACTAATTTTTCTTTGCATCTATTTTAGTGTTATGAAGTTTATTTAAGTAAAACGTTAACTTAACTTTTATGAGGCGAATTGAATAATTTTAACTTAACTTTTATGAGGATAATTGAATATTTGTAAAGGTTTTTTTTAGTTATCTTTGTATTCTTAATCCAAGTAAGCATACCTCCCTATTTAACTAATAATTATATTACCTCTTGAAAACAGATGCCGGTAACTTTTTGTTAACTATTTTTTTCTTTACCAGAATATTACTTTCATCGTCATTTTCCTTACTTTAGTCTGTGGACCAATTTAACACAATACTTTAAATAAAATCAGAGCAACTCTCTCACCCCCCCCCCCCCCCCCCCCCCCACACACACACACACACCATAATCCCTCGTAGTAAACAAGTTTATATGTTTGGCCTTTAGAAAAATCCCAAATTGTCCCAAATTATACGACCTTTAAATCGAATTCTTCGTTATTCAATTCCGCCAACAAGGATGATTTATCGTCATTTGTATTTTCGAAGTCTTCATAATGGAGAAGATGTTTTATATAACAATTAACAGATTTGAACTTTTTGAATCCAAGTAATTAAGAACATAATTACACGGATTAAATTGCTAAAAGTAGCAAAAATTGCAAGAATTAAGGCTCCATTTTTTAGAAATTGTATGTCAGAGCTACATTTACGATACATAAAATCCCAAAAAACTTTTAAAAAAATGTATAATAGGGTATAATTTTGCCGAAGTTCACCTTGAATAATCGATTAATTTCTTTTAATCAAAATTAAATAGAATAATAATTCAAAATTGATCTGTCACAGCCCGAGTTCACCTCACCTGAGTTGCGTCGCTTGTCAACTCCAACATCTACGATTAATCGCTTTTTACTACGATTTGCATATCATCGTCCTTAGGTCTTCAAAATTTTCTATGCCAGTTAAATGTCCAAATTCCTATAATGATGGATATGAACAATGTGCATCTTCAAGTTCTGCCATGGTGGTGGCTAACCAATGAAGTAGAAGTGAGACAGATTAAATGTGAAGTGTGAAAAAAGATAAGAGAGTCTCTACGTAGAGGCGTGATTTATTAGTTTCCTTGAGTTTTAGAGATAGAGTATTCGATTTGTTGGGTTTCAGAGAGAAAGTATAACAGTTAGGGTTAGGCTTTACATTAAAAACATAAGAAGAATACAAGTGTATTTTAAACAAAAAAAATAGGAGTAAATACCATTAATGATTACTCAACTATTGGCAAATTCTACCAGTAGTCACTATACTTTCATTTTGTTACAAACGCATCACTAAACTTTTAAAACGTATCACTGGCGCCCACTCCGTCAAATCTCACCGTTAATTTTTAACGGATACTGTTATCACCTAAAATGTTAGGGGCATTTTGGTCTTTTTACCTTTTTTTCTATTTTCTATTTTTTCTTTTCTTTTATTTTTTTTATTCTTCTTCTTGTTTCTTCCGCCATTCTTCTTCTTCTTCCTTCCTTCTGTCATTCCCTATTTTTCTTCCAATTGTTGTCTCTTAGCACATAAGGTGTTGAAACAATCTTTCTTGGCTCATTGGTCAGCGAGGCACTGCCACTGAAGCTGGTAGCGGTGGACCAGCAACGGCGGTGGCGCAGCAACAGTAATGGTGCTGCCACTGAAGCGGCGATAGGCGTAATTTTGGGTTTTTGGGTTTAATTTTGGGACTTGTATTTAGTTTTTGGATGGTTTAATTTTGGATTAATTGATACTCAATGGCTAGAGGAGAATCCAGGTAGTGGATTCGATGGCGGCGGCGATGAGTGGTGGTGGGTGCGAAGAGGAAGAGTGGCGGACAGTTAGTGGATTCGATGGACGACGCCGATGAGGGGTGGTGGGTGCAAAGATGAGGAGTGGCGGTGGGGTAGTGGATTCGGTGGGCGGCGCCTATGAGGGGTGGGGGTGCAAAGAGGAGTGGCGGTGGAAGGAAAAGCTTAAGAAGAAGAAGAAGAATGGTGGAAGGAAGAAGAAGAAGAAAAATGTCGGAAGGGGGAGAATAAGAAGAATGGCGGAAGGGGAAGAAGAAGAGTAGCGAGAGAAAGAAGAAGGAGAAAGAAAAGAAAAGAGAAAATTGAAGAAAAAAGTAGAAAGGCCAAAATTACCCTAACAATTAAGGTGATAGTAGTCTTTGTTAAAAATTAACGGTGGAATTTGACGGAGTAGGCGCTAGTGATACGTTTTAAAAGTTTAGTGATACGTTTGTAACCAAATGAAGTATAGTGACTACTGGTATAATTTGCCAATAGTTGAGTGGCCATTGATGGTATTTACTAAAAAAATAAATAAAAGTTAACAGAGTTTTAGTACTGTTAATTTTCAGGGGTTAGGTAAAACAGTTATCAAAACACATGAGTAACTCTAATTTCGATATTTAAACAGGAGCCAAACCCAAAATAGCTAATTGGTTCAGCACCATTTCCATGTCTCTAATTATTTAAAAACATTTTATAGCTTGATGGTATATATTTTAACTACGGCTATTTCGATGTGATAAGTTTACTAAAATGAATTTTTAATATTTTAGTAATGGGTTACACGTGCCAACATGCACAAAACAATGAATACATAAGTCGAATTAGGGTTTAAATTTTAAACACGAATAATTAGTTGTAGACAATGTTGACCTGTATAATAATGTCAACCCATTTAATCCAACATGAATATGTTCACGATACAATTATCACCTATAATTTAAACCATATTACCTAATCATTAGGACTTACCCTTATAGTCATAAATCGCATTTTCTATCAAAATATCAAATCATCCCACCCTTGTTAGAGTAATATACTAAAACTTATATTTTTTTTATTATTATTATTGGTTTTGATATGTTATATAAACTCAATTTTTCTATTTTTATGAACAATAATTGCATTATGTTGTTTGTTTCAATATTGTACAAATGTGTATTTTATTACATATAATAGATGATTTTGTGTGTAACAAAGTAGTCGATACCGTGTATCGAAAGCATATCATTTTGCTAAAAAATAGTATCGTGTATCTTAACATATCGTAAGATACGCTTTAATTTTGATATTTACATAAATCGTTATTTTTCTATATACAAACACATGCATACATATAATCAAATATATATATAAATCAAATAAAAACAATACAATAGACTAATACCTATTTCATTAAAAGGATTAAAATCATGGGACCATCAAATGAGATGAAGGCTCGCTGCTTTTAATTGAAAAAAACGCATTGTGTAGGCTGCATGACTTAGAGTTAAATAATTGTGGCCCTCTATTACAAAGACCAAGCCATCACAACACAAATTGCTGTGTGTAATATCCACATAAGCCCTAAGTGGAATAAGAGGCGCGTTGTGGATGGGAGTTTGCAATCTCGAGGACAAATCATGGATCTTCTCACCCACGTGACAAACTGTACATCCAGCAGGTGAGCCGCTATTTTCTCTGTTATAGTAGAAAAATGGTGTGGGATACCACACTTCTTCTCTCTATTCGTAGCAAGTACGCAGTGGGAAATAAAAGATGTAAACCATCTCAAATAAAAAGATCTAGTAGCGGTGGGTCCACACTCTCTTCCTTATTTTTTTGGTTAGGTTATCTCATCATTTCTTAGAGTTCCCTTTGCATCGCCTCTCTCTTTAGCTCTCTTAACTGTGTATTTGGGGTTATAGGTTTTGAGCGTCGTAATTGCGTAAGTGTTGTAAAAAAAAAATTTTAAAAAAATTATCCACAAAACGACGTAATTTTGCTATAAAACGACCCTATAAAAATCGTCCTATACAACCCATATTGCGATACACGTTAAAACCTTATACATTGAACGATAAATCTCGTTTTTCTCACGAGACGATACGTATCGTGAATCGTACGAGATTAACTACACTGGTGTGTAGAATTTAGTTTATACACAAATAATCATATCATCTGTTTTTGTGAAATATAAGTTTTGTGGTTTACAGTCTTATATTGAATTGGACACCCATCGGTATTATTGTAGCACGAGTTTTAGTATATTATATTGATTATAGGAAATAATATAGTTTCAACTCATTATACTAATACACTTTATATGTATTGAATATGATCAGTTTAACTTAATTGTTTTTACGCTGATTATATAAAACAATTTAAAATCACATGATTATTATGATTGCTTATACTCTTAACCTTTAAATAATTAATAGTCATATATATGCAGTGTTTGTTGTTTTAATTTATTAAGAATGGAATTCATTTGTGGATCAATAATCTCCGTGAATTTGGATAACGACACTATATGTATAATGAATATTAATTATTAACGGAATCCATGTCTCGTGTAGGGATTGATGATATCCCCTTATGAAGTTTACAAGTTTTGATCATATCAAACCTTGCAGGTGGATTATGTTAATCCGACACGCCAAATAAGTGAAGTGGTAAGCTCAATTATTAAGAGGCCATTTGAATATAATTGTCAGTAATTTAATTTAAATTATGGTTATCTGTAATCTTAATGTGGGAAAAATAATAAGCATTTAATAATAAATAGCTCGAAATATAATTTTGAGATAAGGACATGAGTGGAATTATAATTCTTTAATGGTTTGAATTATAATTTAGGGTCCTTACCAACAACTTATTTTTTTTAGGGTCCTTACCATATATGCCGGCCTTAACTCTTCTTTTTATCATTAGAATTCTCATGAATTTTAGAGTTTGTGCCATTGAGAGAAGAGGAGCCCATACTAGGTGCAAGATTATATGGTGGAATGAATACAATCGAAGATCATGAGGTTCCATCAAGCCTGTGTTTTCGATTCATCTACACCAACACTTGTTTGTGCTGAGACGATATTAAATCAGAGAGATTTCAAAGGTAAAATTCGATTTCGCACTAGGGTTTCACCTAAAAAATTTGTTCGGTCTATACATAATATTAAACTATCCTGATATTAGGTTTTTATCAACCCCTTCATTTCGTTAGTGATATTATTTACAGTTGTATATATAAATATACGGCTTATATCGATGTTGACATGTTTTGATTATTTGGACAATTTTGAGCTATGGTAAGTTGTTTAAGTAATAAATTTGTTACTATAACTATTAAAGAAATACAAATTAATTATTGAGGTTAAAAATATATTTGTGCCGTGGGTAGGTCAATGACTTTCAAAGAGAAACCACAAAAAGTGTCACTATATCCCCCAAACCTTTAACAAATGTTATATGTCAGCAACTACAACCTTTAAACTACCTTAAGTTTAAACCTCCCTAATTGCACTTTTTCGAACAAGCCATCACCTATGGAGCACGAGCCGACACTTGATGCCAATGTTTCTGCTATGGGGTTTAATCTCCTTACACAGGGGTGGCTTGTGCAAGAACCAGATATTAGTTGAACTAAAGGTGCAGATACCCCAAGGTATAGCAAAAATAAAATAAAATATATAAATAATTTAAATAAGGATATTTGAAGAAATCAAGGATACAAGTAAAAGAGTATTAAAACTTACAAGGTGTTGAGCATATATAATGTAATATATTCTTGTATAAATGGATATAATAATTTTATAGCTAGATTGACATATTAAATCATTCACATTAAGAAACTTAAGCGCATTATTTACTTGTGGTTTCAAATAATGGTTAGAATATAAGATGCTTAAGTGATTGGTAAGTAGGATACACTAAAATGCAAATCATATTGGCACATGGTCAAAAAGTCATAATGATAAGCGTTTGGTCTAAAAGGAAAACAATATGGCATTTTGGTTGGAATGCCAACCAGTGTGGCGTGACAAATTAACGACAAACATGAGAATCTATATTTATTTATTTTTAATCAAAGGCACCTTCGGCCATGCATTATATTATTTAAAAGGCATAAACATTGAATGACAAAATTATGTGATAAAAAAAAACACAAACAAATGAATGATAAAAGTACAAAGACTTTGGCCTTGCTACTCAACTAGTGGTTTTTTAGCCTAAAAAACCTAACACATTGGCGTCACTCTTAAAATGCGCATCACATTGATTTTTTTTTTCAAATAAATTTAGCAAAACTTAACTTTAACATACTCATATTTTATTATATAATAATGTTTTACACTATCTATGTTATTATTGCGTGTGGTCTTAGAGTATATTTATCCTGCTTATATTGTTTACTCTCACTATTGTAAATGCCCTCAATCATCTAAAGAAAATAGAGAACAAGTTATTGTTGAAATAAGAAGTTAATCCTTATTAAACGTTGATGCTTAGGGTAAGTAAAAAAACGGGTAAAATAAATTTACCATGACTACACATACTAGTCAAGATGTTAACTTTCTCATTTATAACTAATTTTTTTATTGTAACGCATAGATTTAAGGAAAAATTTGGGTTCTATTTGATAAAACATAAAAAAATGATAAAGAAAACAATTAATTTAGATGATAAAATGAAAAATAAGTTTAGGAATGCGGTGATATGTTCTCCACCTCATACTCATTTTTGTGAGTATATATGTCTTCCATCATCCTTTATGTTTTATGCAATTTTTTTTGTCACTACCACCGATGCCCCTTTCGATTCCAAGGTGGAAAATAAAAATAAATTAAGTTAGTTTTGATGAAAAGATGGAAAATAAGTTATGCCATATAGGTGATATCATCTTGATTTTTAAGTTTTTCCATAAAGAATTTTTATTTGCTTGATGGTGAGTAAAAATTTTTCCACAAAAAATATTAAAGGATAGGGAATATATACTCATAAAATAAGTAACATCTATCATCTTATTTTTTATTTTTTCACACAAACTAACTAAATTTATTTTATTTTTCCATCTTTGCAATCAAACGGAGCCTAAAAGTTTTTTTTTTCATAGAATAAATTACAAGGTAAGAGATAATTTCATCACATCTATTACTTAGGGTGCGTTTGATTGCAAGCATGGAACTTGTATGGCAAGAAAATAAGTTACGGGCAATTGAATTGCCTAAAATTGAGTTGCATGGAAAATGTAGTGCAGTGTGTTTGATTGCCTTAGTTTTCTACCCGAAAAATATTGGTTGTATTATGGCATTTTTAATGTAGAAAAAATGATTGGTATTTTTTTTACATAATTATATAGTCATGACGGATCTTATTTAATTAATTTAATTAGTAGATTTTAAATATTAAATTTTTATATTATTTTGAATTTTATATTTTAAGTTATGGCATTTTTAATGTAAAAAATGGTAAAAACCTTGTCTTGTGAACCATGCCCAAGCATGGAAAACAAAAACCAACTCCCCCCAAAGAAAATTTTTCCTCAATTGCCTTGAAAATGCACATGTGTGAGGCAAAAGTGGGAATTGAATTGCCTAGAAAAAAAATGCAATCAAACACCTTAAGTTGTCAAATTAAGTGAAAAATGCCCATTTTCAGTGAAAAATGCTCATTTTCCATGAAAAATGTTACCAATCAAATACACCCTTATTTTCTAACTCTTCACAAAAATATATTATTTTTACTTTTATTTTCTCCCAAATCCATATGAAAATTTTATTTTTACAATAACATCATGGTTACATAGATTTTTCCTAAGAGAGAGGGCATAACCACACATGATATTGGGCTGGTTGGTTCTTCATTCGGCCGAAAACAATATTATGGCCCAATCACAAAATTTCCCTTTTATCAAGCCCATCGCTTCCACTATATAGACATCCTCTCAAAACCCTAACCCTAGATTTACACAACCCTCTCCAGTCTATCTAATTTGTAGCTCAAAAACCTACCGGAGCTTTCAGATAACTCAGAATCCACCATGGGTAAACTCTAAACCCTATATAGATCGATATCTTTCGAGCTCTTCGTTTTCAAAACTGTGATTTAACGGTGCCTTGTTTGTGATTATACAGGAAAGGTTCACGGATCATTGGCTCGTGCCGGTAAAGTGAGAGGGCAAACTCCGAAGGTGGCGAAGCAGGACAAGAAGAAGAAGCCACGTGGCCGTGCTCACAAACGGATGCAGTACAATCGCCGTTTTGTCACCGCCGGTAGTCTTCTAAACCTTCATTGTTTACATTATATATATGTATATAATGCTCTTTGTATTTGATTAATGAGAAACCTGGTAAATGAGACTAAATTCTAATTCATGTACACACCGAACTATAAGTTGATGTAAATTTGTTGAAATGTTTATCTTCTGATAATTTACATGTAATCTGCTTTCCATCCAATAATGCATTTGCTTTGCTGAAATCTGATGCATCTGGATTCTAGATGATGAATAGATCTGAAATGGACCAGTGTTTAGCTCCTTGAATTAACTTGTCCAATATATAGATTGCCTTCAAACAATCATAATCCAATCTACTTTAAATGTAAGCAAGAAGTTGAACTAGTGTTGTGATGTAGACTATGCACACAACACTTATGGCACATATGATGCTTTCTAATTGAATTTATTATAGGCACATTTGAAATATTCAGATTATCCAATTCAATAAAGTAAAAAAATTCAATTGAGTCCTCTGGCTTGATCAATTTCGTTTGGATTGTGAACGCCACTATTGACCTTTGATATCCCGTGTAAGTGGAAAAGAGCTGCACAGTTCAGTGAATTACTCTTTTTTGACGTTTAAAAATATAAAAAACCGCAGAGAAGCATTGAAGATGTATTTTTTTGCAAAATACTTGGATTCTGATGATATCTCTGCTTTCATTACTTCCTCAGCCTCAAATTGATAATCTTACTTACCTTTTGGGGATGTCTCAACCAATGTTTTAAGAGGCGTTTGAGGCATGCGCCTTGAGGCGCGCCTCGAGGCGAGGCGTAGGAAAAACGCTCCTGAGGCGTGTTTTTTGGGTCATTTTTGAGGCTTACGCCTCTTCAATGTGAGGCGTCTGTGAGGCGTAGGCCTTGAGGCGTAAGCCTCAAGGCGTTCGAGGCGTAACTTATCAATACTACGTAGTTTTGCACTCATTTTTTTTAAAGTACTTAATAAACCCTAGCCCCACAACGTTGAGCAAAATGATCCTTGACAGAGAGGAAAGCTGCGCATTGACGAGAGGGAGAGAGTTGCAGCAGTTACGAGAGGGAGAGAAACATTCTGCTGAAGTAGGGTTTCACGGTTGGAAGTAAGAAAAAGCAGCAGCAGCGAGATCAAAGCTGGAAGAATGAAAGAGAAGAAATGAGATTGAGAGAGACTAGAGAAGGGATGAGGGAGGAGGCTTACCTGAAATAGAGAGTTTCAAGGAGGAAGCTCCAATCTTGATGACAATGGTGAATCTTGAAGAAGAGAGGGATGTGCGGATGGGAGAGAGGAAAGGAGAGTGACGGCTGATTTTTTCTGTATGTGGGTTTTGGTAAAGAACTAAAATGACTTATGTATCCTGGGTCATTTAAAACATTTACTATGGTTCCATTAAATTTTTGAGATGTTATTCTTTCTTTTCTTTTCCTTTTTTTTTAGCAAATTACTCTCTTTCTTTTAAAAGAAAAATAATTGTTACCTATTTAAATGTTATTTAATATTTTAAAAAGTAACCAAAAAATAAATAAATAATCACATTTAGTTAAAATTTCAGTACAAAATGCAATTTAATTTATATATATATATAAAGTAATTTAATTTATATTTTTTTGTGATTTTATTAGACAAAAATAAAATAAAAATGAGGCTTACGCCTCGCCTCGTCCGAGCAAAACGCCTCAAACTCGCCTTTCGCCTTTTAAAACATTGGTCTCAACTTGGTATTAGCAATTATATTATGGTACACAATCAATACACTCGATCTCACAATAAAAATTACGCTTTTATCCTTGACCATTGACTTCGTTGATATATTAGTGTTTTTGAAGTACCAGCATCAAAGCTAGACTATCAATTTGAGAGGAAGGGGCTATTTGTTTGTCAATCTTATTATGAATGTTTGCTATTATAAAATTGGGATTATTGTCACAAGTCCCAACTAACATGAATTATGCCTTAGATAATTATTTCCATATATGGTTCAAAATTTTTGGGACCTATATATGCTAACTCTCACAATAGAATGTAAGCTGCATCCTTTACCATTGAGTAGGCTTATGTATTAGTGTTTTCAAAGTACCAATGTGAAAGTGAACACTGATAAATTTGAGATGGAAATATGGAATGAGGATTTGTTTGCTATTATAATGTTGTGATTATTGTCCATGGTCCGTCCCAACTAATATGAATATTATCCTGTTTCAGTATTATGGCGTAGACAATTATTTGCATCTGTGGTTCAAACTCTTTCTTCGTGACCAAACACACTAAAGAAAATCATTAATATTTGTATGTGGAATATGTACCAATGACTACCTATTTTTGGTGTTTGATTGCAGTTGTTGGCTTTGGAAAGAAGAGGGGGCCAAACTCATCGGAGAAGTAAGCATTTTGAGCAATGAATAGTTTTGTAGGTGAAGACTCGTGCGTTATTTGAAATGGAGTGTTGTTTTTCTTTTTAGTTAATTTCCAAGTTCAATTCCTGTATTTGCCAAAACAATGCTGGGTTTATTCTACAGTGTTAGATACACTACAAATTCTTGTTCAAATATGTTGAGATTTTGTTCTTAATTGTGTGTTTGCAATCTAATGCGTGTTGGTCTTGACGGTGATGAGTTGGTACCCATTATAAATTTGACCAATTTACATAGGGGTTCAAGTGCGTGTTGTGTTTTTGTTACTATATTCTGTGCCCGAGGATTTTTCTTTTAATTTGGGAAGTTAAATATTTCATACCGGGACTATTATTCTAGTAGATTTGACTATGAATTATAACTGGGGGCACCTTACTTTGATTTGGCCATCCGTTCCTCGGATTTTAATCTTCCTATTGGGTATTTGGTAAATTTGGAAAGCGTGAAATGACTTTATAGTCCAAAGGCAAAAGGTCCCTGCCCGATGCGTTGTTACTTAAAACCCAGATTCTGGCAGATGTTTTCTTCAAAGAAAAGTGGGAAGACGGCCAATATATGAGGGGTTGCTAGAAATGAAGATGGAGCTTGACTTTGGGGAATTCATGGGCTAAATTGGTACAACTGATGTTGATGCGGCGGAAATTCAGGCCATTAAGGAAGGACTTCAAATAGCTCACAAAATTATTGTCTCAAGTCGGATTCAGCCACGGTACTCAAATGGCTATGTGGGTGTGTGAATTCTACCCGCCCTATGTTCGAGAAACTCAGTGCGTGTAATTGGCTTATCCATCGCCAGTGGGACTGCAAAGAATGATTGGGGCGACATACTTGCTAAGTTGGGTCATGAAGTTTCTGAGGTGCCGCTTCTGGGAGGATCTTGCCCAAGAAATCTTGAGTTGTATATAGTTTGTTGTCTTTGAGCCTTTGGCCCTCCTTAGGATCAAGCCAACAAAAAAAATAAAAATAAACATTATTATAATCTATTTCAAGAATGTTGCTTAGAAAACGTTTACCGTGGCAATATAATTTTTGCCATACGTTTTTTAGCCTATTGTTAACTTTGCCTCGTAGTTAAAGGGAAATTTTATTTAACCCACCCTCTGACTTGCCGAAGACAATTCACTTAAATTAGCGATAAGAATGGTTTTTAAAAAGTCCGACGTAGCAAAGAGTTTAGGGTTTGTAAAATTAGAGTTGCGTTCAATGGAGTGTCTGTATTGATGGGTTTGGTAAATTGGAGGAGACGGTAACCTGTTGTGCGCATTGGCAGTCAATGAGGAACTTGATCTACATAATAGTAGTCTAGGGTGATTAGCATTTTTGACTCTTAAAGTTTATCGCTTTTTTCGCTGTCATCCTAGAACTTTATTTTTCGCCAGAAGCACACCCAAAGTTTGTTTTGCATCCCATGATCGTCCAAAAATGGATGTCTTATTAAAAAATTGGATGGAATGACCATTTACAAAGATAATTTTGGTGTTTCTAAATCAAACACACAATTGAACCGAGCCACTTTTTATAACTCATCTTAAAACCGAGCCAAATCACTACCGTCCCACCTTCCAACCTTCCTATATTCACCAACCCCTCATCTTTTATTACAAGCCCTAAAATCACTAATAAACCCTTTAACTCGTTTACTGAACACCACAAATTCTCAATCAAATATTTCTCTACACTAAACAAACTCCTCAATCTTTCTTTAAATTCAACAATTTTAATTAAAACTTCGTAGATTGTTGATGAATAATCGGGTGGGGCAATGAGGGCGGTGGCTGTCGCCAAGGGTAATCAAGTAGGGTGGTTAGGTGGTTAAGGGCGGGTTGTTGATGGTGGCAAATATAATCGGTTTCATTTTTGCCGACGAACATACTGAATTTGTAGGGACAGGGGGAAGAAGAAAAACATATGTATTCGGCTCTAATTCTAGCAAGAGTAATTCTTTGTCGGAATTGTGTAATAAAAATCAGGGGTTAATAATTTTGAAGTGGGAATGGAAATTAGGGTTTTTTATTCATGGGTATTACCGGTTGAGATATACATTAATGGAATTATTGTTGGGTTTTAGATAGAGAAATAATAGGTGATTGGTGGATTGGGTGTAGTCAGCAAGCACTACTGGTGGGAAAACAAGGTTTAGCTATGCATCTCCAGCGCTGATGATTCTTTCTCAACCTGTATGCACCACTTCGAGGGTTTACATTAGTAGACCAAATTGAGTGTTTTTTTTTGTGAATCCGGCCATTTGATTTGTAGAAGTGGTGTTTGCTCCATAAGAAAGATAATTTTTTACGATTAAGCAAAGGAAGAATAGGAAAAAAAATGCAGTTATGGGTGAAGGAAAATTTGAGGAGATAATTGTTTTAGAAAGAAAGATTGGGTTGCATGGAGTTTGGGAGATTGTTGCAGTGGAGGTGAGATGGAGAATTGGGACTATCATGCAATTGAAATGAGTTAGAGAAGAAATAGAACAAGAAAGGGTGGAAATGAATACCAAAAAAGCCCCTGCACATGCCTTGTAACTGGTCATTCCGTCCAATTTTTTAACAAGACATTTAGTTTTAGACATTCATAAGACGTGAAATAAACTTTAGGTGTGCTTTCGCCGAAAAAAAAGTTCCATAACAACTATGAAAAAGCGATAAACTTTAAGGGTTAAAAGTACTAATTACTCAATAGTCTAATTATATATTGATTAAGTTTTTATATTGTCTTCGAGGATGAACAAAAGGACTCTTGGTAATGTCAGATGATTAATTATGAAGATGAAGATGTGGATTTCTTATTGTGGGTTAATTTTTTTGAGATAACTTAGACAATACGATAGGATACATTAGGTATTTTTGTAATGTATTAATATCAGATTTATAAAGGGAAATGATATTAGCACTTCATAATTGTCTTAAGACACTCCAAAATTATTTTTAGTAACATTTATATAGATTATTTGAGACATTTTTTATGTCACTAAAATGATATTAGAGTGCCTTAGTACAAATGTGGAGTGCTAATATCATTTCCCTTTATAAAACAATGTTTTTAAAAGAAGAAAACATCTACAACGTCATTTTTTTTATTATTAATAATAATAAGTTAAGCTATAAAGAATGGATTCCTATTATTATTATATAATTAATGAGTTAAGCTATAAAAAGAGATTTTCTCAATTAAGCAAAAAAAAAAAAGAGATTTGGGGTAAATTGATGAATTATTTTTTGAAATTTTATAAATATGATCTATATTCATGAATAGAACATTCCGCCCGGACTAGGGCAAGTCGTCCAGCTTTAGGCGGCTAGGCGGTTATTAATCGGAGATCGAGACGTATCATAAAAAAATTACACACATATTCAGCTCACAGTCGACACTTTTTTTTCACCCCAGTAAAATTCCAAGCCCTGGTGGAAGTGGTATAATATAATAGATTAATATTTAATTATTTAATAGTAAATTAGATATGTATATGTATATTTTATTATTTTTAGTTTTTTACTTTTTATTTACTATATAAATTGTCTTATATATAATTATATATATATGTGTGTGTGTGTGATGTTGAAAACATTTATGCATTTTGGATTTTTTATTTTTGGTGGGTTAAAACTTAAAAATCAGTGGGTATTTTGATGTATAAAAATTAGTGAGTGTATAAAAAATAAAAAATCAGTGGGAGTTTTAGGTGTATAAAAATTGATTTGATGTATAAAAAATAAAAAATCTGTTGGTTTATTAATTATTATTTATTATTGTTTGTGACTTTATGTAGAATGAATTCAACATCATCCGCCGCATCTAATTCAACTTCGGCTGAGGCCTCTGCCATTTCAAAACGTGATTCGGATAATATTGGTTGGGATTATGGAACATTAATTAGTCTAGCCAATAAGGATAAGGTGAAATGTAAACTATGTGGGAAGGAAATGAGTGGAGGGGTATATAGGATCAAACAACACATTGCACATGTTAAAGGAAACATATCCAAGTGCCCTAGGTCAACTAAAGAAGATAAAGAGAGGTGCCTAAATGATTTAAATAAATCAAAAAGTAAGAAGATGGAGAAGAGAAAACATGATTCAGAAATGAGGGAAGAGGTAAACATTATTGATGAAGATGTGGAAATGGGATCAAGGAAAAATCCGCACTTCTGAATGGGCAACTTGTATCGAGTGCCACCGTCTTAAGTTTGGCCTTTTGGAATGGGGTCACTTTGTGTTTGAAGGTGTTTGCCCCTTTAGTAAAGGTGCTTCGCCTTGTCGATGGGGATAGGAAACCGGCTATGGTTTTTTTATATGGAGAGCTAAAATAAGCAAAAGAAGATACCAAAGAGGCATTCAAGAATGCGGAGACTAACTATCGTCCAATCCTAACCATTATTGATGCAAAATTCGAAGGTCGACTTGATACTCCATTACATGTGACGGCCTACTTGTTGAATCCATATTATTTCTTCAAAGATGCTAATATTGAAAAAGACCCGATTGTCATGAATTCATTTTTAACTTGTGTTGAAATTATTTTTGGGGACAATTATGATATTCAAGTTGAAGTTAGCAATGTGGAGATATAGAAGTATTTGAAAAAAGAGGGTAGCTTTGGAAAACAATTGGCGGCATCGGGATGTGCCAAGAATGATAACAAATTTGATCCGGGTATGAGTATTCTTTACTTTACACTTTTATTTAATTGTATAAATGTTAGTTTATTATTAAGTAGTTTTTTTTAATGACTAGTTGGATGGTGGACTATTTTTGGTAATGGAGTACCTCATTTACAAAAGATGGCTTTAAGAATTCTTTCGTTGACTACTAGCTCATCCGGGTGTGAGAGAAATTGGAGTACTTTTGAAGAAGTAAGTGGCTTTAGCCTTTAGTAGCTTAGTTTAAAATAATTTTGAAAAAGCTTTGAATATAAAGTTGTAAACTAGTAGCATGCTAATACTTTGCTCTCCCTTTTTTTCCAATTTATGTAGATACATACCAAGAAGAGAAATAGACTAGATGCAACAAGATTGAACAATCTAGTTTATGTCCAATTTAATTCCAAACTTTTCAACAAGAAGAAAAGGTTGAAGGAGAAAGATATTGATGTATTATTAGCAAGTGATGCTACTAAAGCACAAGGATGGATAGTAGAAGGTGGTGATGATGAAGAACTTTTTCCCGGTTCCGACCTTACTTGTGAAATAGTTGGAGAAGCAAGTGGGGCCGATAGTGTGCTAGAGCCTAGAAGAAGTACTAGAAATGTTGAAGTTAGAGAACTTCATGAAGAAGATTTTGTGTCGGAGGATGAGTCGGAAGAAGAGGGAGATGAAGAGTTTGATTTTGAGTCCGATGAGGAGAGTGTCTTAAAAGGATATGGAGATGAAGAACTAGAGGCCTAGAACATTAGTTTAATTTAATGACTTTCTTTTTGCTAATTTTATTTATTTATGCTTTTAAGTTTTAAGTTTGGACTTGTATTTTGGAATGTTCAAAATGGGCATGCCTAGTTTTGTCTATGGTTTTTTATGTTAATATTAATTTTTTGTGTGCGTTCTAAGTATAGAAAAGTTTAAAACTTTTCTCTAAAATCAATAACTACTATTTAATATCTTTGAAGAAAGTGGTAAGTGATTCCGTGGTGGCTGGTCAACTAGTTTGATTGTATAATTAAAAGCCTTTTTAATTACTTATTCAATTTACTCAATTTATTTTAACTTTCAATAAATATTTTAGTTGTTTTCGTTTTCGATAAATATTAAATACTTGCCTTGTTATAGCACTCGGGGGTGTAATTGAAACTTGACTCATTCAACTTAATTAATTGAAACTTGACTCATTCAACTTAACTGTTTGGTTAAGCCAATTTAAAATGGGCATGCCAAGTTTTGTCTATGGTTTTATATTAATATTAATATTAATTTTTTGTGTGCGTTCTAAGTATAGAAATTTAAAACAAGAAGAAAGTGATAAGTGATTCCGTGGTAAACATTGTTGTATACCCATAATCGTTGATGATTTCTACTAACCTTAAATGGTTAATTTTTTTAGGGTAATTAATAAAATAAATCTTAAAATTTAGATAATAATATTAATTACTATATTTTAAACCTTTCGCTTACTCCGTTATTTTTTTTTCCACAGAATTTTTACTTGATAATCTATGTGGATGCTTGACCAAAAAAAATAAATTCCATATGGATTCCAGTTGGAAAAAATAAAATAACAAAAAATAAAAGAAAGGGAAGGTTCCTTTCCTCTTCCCCTCCAACCATATCCCCGCCGGAACACACCTCGAGTATGCTTGACAATATCGTTCTTCTTCAAGCCCTAATCCTACAACTTCCCGTAATACATGCATAGATATATGTATGTATATACAAATTCACACCTATGTTCTTATATATATGACTAATAGTTCTCACCACAAATCTATATATCTATATCTTTGTATATATATACATATATATATATATATATCTATGTATGTGCTCCACAAACTAAGCAAGAGAGAGTAGGATTTAGAGTGAGAAGTGCGTAGGGGTTTTGATTTTGGCAAGACGACAAGGGATTCGGGTGTTGGTGTGTGGTTGGGTGGGAATCTCGCCTTGGAGACAGAAAAACAAAGGCAATCTTGCCCAGCAATAGGAGCTTGAAAACACAGTGGAGCTTGCAACTCTTTACGACTTCAATGCTTGATCCGTCATCGTCGGGCCAAACGGAAACTTGAAATTTAGCAGCAAAATTTCAAAGGGAAATTAGAGAGAGCACAAAAACATTTTTAAAATAGCAAGAATTAAAAAGAGGGTTGAACAATAATTACAAGGTTAAACAAAGGGTTTTGGGGAGGAAGGCAGGAAACCGGGGTTTTCTATATACAACTTCTTTTTTTTACATGTGTAACTTTTTTTGGACGCATGTTAGGCCATCTCCAATGGTATTTCTACCCAAGCAAATTTCTATGATAGAAATGAATGATAAAAAAAATCTTCTCCAATGGGCATTTCTAACTCTATTTCTAATTTCTATCCTAGGTGGAAGTCTATTGGGATTGGGAATTTCTATCACCATTTCTACAGAAATGGTGATAGAAATTCTCTATGTGACATGGCAAATTTTCATTGGTTGTTGTACACCCATTAATTTTCTCTCTTCATTAAATAGGGGACAAAGTAAGAAAGAAATTGAACAATAGAAATCACCATTGGAGACCATATTTTCTATCATTCTACACCAATATAAATATATTGCCAATAGATATAGAAATATTATAAAATAATATTGACACATAGGATAGAAATGCAAAAATAGAAAACATCATTGGAGATGGCCAACAAAGAAGAATAAATAAAGTGGTATTTGGCAAAAGAGGATCCATATGTCTCGTCAAGTAAGCATTATGTGAAAAAAAAAAAAATAACGAAATTAAGCAAAAAGTTTAAAATGTCATTTAAAATTATTCAAGGTTTTGCTCGCCATTTCTGTAACTTTAAAGATATGAATAAAATTTGACCCAAATTTTACCCCTTTTGTTTTAATAAAAAGATACTCGTAAGGGTAACTTAAATAAAATTTAATATATAACAGTTAATCATGCACACCGTGAAAATCATATAAGCCTTTGAAAAGTGGTGGGTTAGTCGGGCTAAAAGGCACGAGGCATCCGAGGGAACCTATAATATAATATAAATGCATGTAAATAGACTTGAGAAAACTGGGAAAGTCGCTCCTCAGTGAACTAAAGAGTCCTGAAAAAAGAGAAACCTAATTAGCCTACACAGATCAGAATACTACCATGGAAAATTGTGCAAACAAACGTCACTAGAAATAGAACATATAAAAACTCCCATGAGAAAGAAGTTAAACCAAACACGCACTTCCCAAATGACTTGCAACGAATTTAGATTTTATGAAATTCAAATTCTTCGCATGTATTCAAGTACAATTAATCACTCTTATGACCCAGCAACAAAACCCCCACCCCACCTCAAAGATAAAAAAAAAAAACACCCAACCACCAACATAGTGCCCACTTTGCATGCCTATGTGGGGCCTGCGTCCAATGAACATGCGCTGGAAGACAGAAAACCCTAAAAGCTTAGTCTGCTTACGAACTTTATCTACATAGAATGAGGGGAGCTTACAATTCATCACGACGAATTCCCTTGTGTGAACCATATTTAGGCTGGTATTCAAGGAGATACCTGGTGGCCAATGATGCGTGTAATGCAGCACCGTATGGGAGCACGTCTTCATTTACCTTGAAATACGGGGAGTGGCCCGGTTCGAGTGGGGCCCGGGTCTCATTTCGCATGCCAAGGAAGCAGAAGAACCCTGGGATCGCCTTGGCAAAAAATGAGAAGTCTTCTGCTCCCATCAGTGGCTGCATATCTATTATGTTCTTGGCACCCAACATATCCCCTGCAACACTTTGGAAATGCTTTAGCAAATCCTTATTGTTCACTGTTGCGGGGTAAAATGGCTTATCGATTGTATCAAAACTGACGGTTGCATTGCACCTTTGTACAGCAGGCTTGTCCAATGATGACCTGTCAATTGGATTTTGAACAGCGTTAACACATGGTCTCTTTTCTCAAAGGTAATGTGAAACTTTAATGTTAGATTTGACCGTTGAGTTATGTTGACATAAATGACTTTTCTCAGAAGTTATGAACCTCGGATACTTCTATATGGATGACATATCAGGTACTGTTAATGTAGTGACCCAAATCCCACATCGGTAATGTAATAGGGAGATCCTTGACTTATATGTGAGTTCAATGAACCTAAAATACAACTTGAGGCTAGCCATCGTCACGGAGGACCCTGGTTGTTATATGTGGTATAAGAGGTAACGCCCACTGCCATGTGGATGTGTGGTAGTTATCTGTGTGAGACTGACAACGCGTCAAAATCGTTGCCCTAACCTAACGATGCAAACGATCTCCCCCATTACTCAACCTATTTTTTTGTGGAAGAAAAAAAGAGTAGGACCACATCACTCAACCTATTTTCCAACTTCTCACACAAATCAATTGTTTTCCCACCATTTTCCATCTTGTTATCAAACGGAGCAAAATATTTCCCTTCCCCCACCCGATTTTTTTTCCATCCTTAGTAAACTAGTATTTCATTTTTCCATCCTCCACCCAAAAAAAAAAAAATTAGAACTTCATTGGCACTAGTAATGGCCTGAACAGACAGTTTAATAACCTTTGACCATATCACTTTATCTGGTAATAGCAACAAATACACGCAACTAAGATACTATTACTAGCAATTAGCAATATATTCATGGCTGCAGCACTAACTATTCCTACTCTATTAAATTTTTAACTAAATGTTATTTTGAAGAGAACCAAATATTGAATAGAAATTATAATTAGAAATATGTATATACACATACAACTATATATATCGGTTTGGAAGGGTGTTTATGTCAATCTATCATCAAATCAAATCGGGCCATTAAGATTTTAATGCCTTATCAAATCTGACCGTTAGTTCTGTGGGATATCTTAAACCATTGATTGCTAGACGCCCAATAATCTAGACCTTTGATAGATGTATTCATTGTTTTAAGTTGTGGCGTCTTGCCATATCCATATCCATACCAGTGCTTTCTAGCTTAAAAAGTTTCGACTTCCTAATGACGGCTTTTAGTATGGGATGGAGGGTGTTAGGCTTGCACAAATGAAAGAACTCAAATGCGAAAAAGTTAACCACAGAAGCAAATTGCAACTTTTTTTAATAATAAGGTGTCCCAAATTTAAGCTATAATAATCATTTATAAAACAATATTACCTCTTTGATTCTTTGTTTCAACTGCATGAGGCTTTCTTCTGAAAATGCCCGAAAAGTTCCACCAAGTTGAACTGAATCAGGAATAACATTGAATGTGCCACCACCGTGGAATTTCCCTACTGTTACTACCTGCAAAATCGGAAGCCCTTTTGTTAGGAATACACAAACAATCAAAACCGTGCGAGCTTGGGCCCAAAGCGGACAATATCTTAGTGTGCTAGAATGGGACGTGATAAATATATTTTTATTTGAAAATTGAAATAAAAGATAGTTCATATTGTCAAATTGTCAAAAAATTGAATACACTTGCCACCAATTTCCTCAGCAAAAATCAAACAAAAACCAAAATGATTTCAATTCCGATAACATCCATGGTAACCTCCGCTACTTATAGGAAGTATAGAGTTTTTTTTTTCTTTCAAAAAAGAAAATTAAGGGAGGTTTAAGTCTCTCCTTCAAACCTACAAATAGAGGGAAAAAAAAAAACTCAAGATAAGGGTGGAGGTTGCCTAGAGTTTGTCCCATGCTTTGTCCTATATTTTTATTCTTGCTTTAGAAACTAATGCATTCTATTTTTGACCCCACTTCTTCTTCTTTTTTTTAAATAATAATAAAAAAGTGGTTCATGTTACAAACTAAACCGAAAAATATTATTACTCTAAGGGTCTGTTTGATAACAACATGGAAAAGAAAAATAAAAACAGTTGATTAGAAAATAAGTTGAGATATGTGATGAAATGTCTTCTTACTTTGTGGATTTTTTGATGGAGAAATTTTCTTTGGTGGTTGAGGAAGAAAAATTTTCCACTAAAAATTATGAAAGATGGAGGATATCTACTCATAAAATGAACATGAGATGGAGAGTATCTATCAAATGCCTCAACATATTTTCCAACTTCTTACCAAATCAAGTGTTTTTATTTCCCTTTTCCATGTTGTTATAAAATAGAGCCTAAACATCTATACTATTCCCACAGTTCAGTGGGGTCACTGACCCAACTGCCTATCAGTAACTCATATAGGATATAATGCATATTGAAAGAGAGAGAGTACCTGGGAATCGAGGGGATCAGCTTCACGAGAAACAAGATGTTGCAAACTAACAATAACATTTGAAGCTGCTAAGATTGGGTCGATTGTGTGGTGTGGAATGGCAGCATGACCACCTTTTCCACTTATTACAGCCTCAAAGAAACCACTTCCAGCCAAAAGAGGTCCAGCCCGGGTGGCTACTGACCCTATAGGATGGCTAGCAGAAACGTGCAGCCCAAAGATAGCGTCAACATTCTCCAATATTCCTTCTTCTAACATCCTCTTTGCTCCCCCGCCTCCTTCCTCGGCTGGTTGAAAAACCAGAACCACAGTTCCCTTATTAAAATGAACATTTTAAAAAAAAAAAGAACAATGAACTTTTAGTCAACAAATGAAGAGAAAAACTCCATTATATTGCTAGTCAGCTCGTAATAAATAGCATAATTGGGACTGCAAGGATGTGTTTGCTTGATTCCAATTCCTTTCCATGGATATTGCTGAAATTCTATATTTTCCAATCTTTAGTGGTGGTTGATTGCATTAGTGTTCCAAGGGATTAATTACCATGGTATAACTTGCTTTAGCCTATCTTTTCCCTTTCCGTCAAATACGAAACCCACCTTCATCCCAAGTTTTTGTTTTCTGTTGAAAAAATTACCATGTAAAAGAGTTCCTCTATCTCTCTCTCTCTCTCACACACACACATATGCAGTAACATTATCACACCAACCCCTTAGTTACAATTGAAACGATTGTTTAAAGTTTCTCATTAGATAAACAATCCTATTTATATACTCCCTCTATCCGAAATTAAGAGTCCACTCTTCCTTTTCAGGATATCCCAAATTAAGAGTCTTGTTTCGTATTAAGGAAGTAATCAGTGTACCCATATATCTCACAACATTAAACAAGTGCTCATGAAATAGATTTTTCAACTTCACATTAGTAATTGCCGTTACACAAACAAAACCGAAGTCAGAAGGGGGGATTTTTGAATCTGGAAAAGTATTCTATCAGGGAAATGAAATTCTGTTAATGTGAAATTCATTTTGTATTGTACAAGAAATGAATTCAATTTGGGTCTGTGCGCCCAAGAAACAGGAAGAACTAGAAGATTCTAGCTCTGGAAAGTGCCTACACCTAATGGCTTAAGCTGCTGTTCCCAATTCCTCGCAGACCCATCATGCAAAAGATACGCTGGTAGAGTGAGTGCGCTTTACTAATCTAATAGAAAGTAAAGGCTCTAAGCTCCACTCTTTTGACTGATTGTTGGCATCAGATCTCAGGTTCTCTATTGCACTCCCTAAATAGGGTCACCTTTCCCTCAAGGTACTTGTACGCTATCGCCCATTGATTATGTTGAAATTCCGTGAATAGTTACAAACACGTAAAAGTCAAACCGAATACTTAATTGCAACGGAGAGAGTTTATCTGACCAGAGTCATCTGGGTAATTAAATTGAATACGATTTCAAATTTGTACATTGTTGAGTTTGAGAACACATATTTTATAAACTAATTGGATTAAAAAGCAAGGAACCTGTAAATCATTTTGATGGTCCTGAAGTAACTTTGCTGCACCAAGAAGCATCGCAACATGGGCATCGTGTCCACACCCATGCATCTTCCCAGGGATTTTGCTTTTGTGCTTCCATTCCACACCCTCCTATACCAATCAAACACACCGAAATTAGCTCCCACTTTTCTCTTTGGGATGTCTCAAATTGGTAGTCCTGTTTCCCTTTTGGGGCATAATCAGTGTACCAAATTGAACAATAGAAAATAAGTTGTATTCTTAACTATTAATTAGGTTGATATTGATGTTTCCTCAAAATGTAACAAAGTCAAAGTGGGACTACGAGTTTGAAAGAGAGGGAATAATACTGAGTGCCAAGTACTAACACTTTTAGGATTGCAGTAATGCTTATTCAAGATCAGTTTGTAAAATAAGAATACCAAAGTTCATTAGTTTATTGATCCCAGATCAGTAATTCTAAAATTAAAGCCGAAACTGGTAAGTAGAAACAGTACCAAGATTTTACTTATACGATTAATTGGAAATTCATACTTTTTGGTGTACTAAGAGTTCAACCCAAATCATACACAAGAAGTGCCTTTCATATAAATTCACAAACTACATACACCCAAATCCGATGACAAAATTTTGGCAGACATAAAAACAAACACCATATAGGCAATCAATATACACACAAAAGTTATTACAAACCTGCATAGCTAGAGCATCCATATCTGCTCTGATAGCCACAAATGGAGGCTTCCCAGTCCCAATGAATCCAACAATACCAGTAATGGCAACTGGATATTTGTAGGGTATACCCATTTTGTCAAGTTCTGTTCTAATAAGCTTACTGGTTTCAAATTCCTCGAAACAGAGTTCTGGGTACTCATGTATTCTCCTCCTAATACTCACCATCCAATCCACAATCTCTGTTCCTTTGGCCAAATTGAGAAATTTCATTGGGATTTCAGTCAACTCTTGTTTGGTTAAAAATGAATTTGTCAAAGTGGGTGTGGTTGAGAAGATGCATATAGTGAAAATCAAAGGGAGCCATTTGATCGCACCCATGAATTTGACAGCTAAACTTCGAAATCACAAGCTTGGGAAGAGGTTTGTGCCGGAATACAGAAACAGAAGAAAGCTTTGACATTCAGTCATAGTTATAGTAAAAACAATTTGCTAATTTGTTCGGATTTGGATCTATTTAAATTCTTAATTATATAATAATTAGTTTATAAACATATAGAAACTAATGAAATTAATATATAAGTAATTTATTTAATATTTTTTAAGCTATACTCATTTTTTATCGGATAAATATGAATAATGATAAATTTAAGCATAAGTTTGTGTCTAAGATTTGATCGGATTGCAACATGATTGTATTGATATATATTCATATTTGATTTGTTAATCAAAGGTCTAATTAGTCCTAGCGATCTACCTTATACTCATATTCACAGTATGAATTATAAATCTCAATTTATAACCTATTAAACGGGTACAAATTCAATCCATTGATATGTGAACACATTAAGATGAAATTATGGAGTTAATATTCGAGAATAAGCTATCTAGATTGAGTTTCAACAAATACAGATTTTAAAAGATGAAAAGTTTTTGATGGCCAGTGTTTCGTATTGTGTGAAAGTTAATTTTCGGTTATTTTTAACATAGAGTAAAAAAAATTACTCGCACAAGAAGCAAAAATTAAACTCTTACAATGTAGAACTTGTTCTTCTATAGCCTTTAGACCTTGCGCTAACAAATGTTAATTTTTCATTATTCGCACAAGAAGCAAAAATTAAACTCTTACAATGTAGGACTTGTTCGTCTACAACTTTTAGACCTTGCACTAACAAATGTTAATTTTTCTATCAATCAACCCATGCATATTTTATTTTTTTCATGTTATATAATATATTGTATATTTTTTTGTCCCCAACTAATTCCCACTCGTAATTTGTAATTGCCGCTGGCCAAGCATTATTTTGTCCCCACTCACAGTTCGTGGCTACCGCTTGCCAACCATTATTTCGACCTTAGGAGCTTTAAATTGACCCAAAGTTATTCCAGTAGTAACCTTATACACTAAGGGGGTGTATTGGATTTAGAATCTATAAGATTTTTATGGACTTTTAAAGTTTATGGGTATTCAATTGAGATTTGAAAAAGTCTTTTAAAATCATGATGTATTCAATTCTTGATGTATTCAATTAAGATTTTAAAAAATTCATCAAAATCTTATGGTATTCAAAAGTCTAATGACTTAGTATGATTTTAATTAGTGGTGGATTGTAAAGCCTTTTTTATACATAAAAATTCATCTTGAAATCTTCCTACTTACCCAGAGATTTCAGATGAATTTCTAATTCCTTTAAGAACTTTACTCAATATTCTCTCTCTCTCCCCCTCCCCCCTCTCTCTCTCTCAAAATCCAAATTTCTTATTATGTGATGAATGCATTATAATTTTTTATTTGTCCCTATAAAATCTTTATTCTCTCTTTTACTAATGTGGTTATCACGCATTAACATAATTTCAAATGGTTAGACGGTTAATTATCGTTCAAATTTTAAAAAACAATTCATGTCAATTTCATTAAAAAAATACTAGTGGGGTGAGAAGTCTAATTTTGTGGGTGTTGTATGAATTTTAATAATGTATTTCATTAATTGTCTTTACATTTTTGATAATGTTACTTTAAACTCGTAATTGATTTATTTTATTGTTTGTATTTTGTCTTTTGATTTTTTTTTGATGAACTTATTAAAATCTGCAGAAATTCATGGACTTATTAAAATCTGTAGAAATCCAAAAGAATCCATGCATTAAAATATGTCAAATTCTTTAAGGATTTAAAATAATCCATAGACTTAATAGAGTCTACGGATTTTAAAAAGTTAGTTAGAATCTTTTAAAATCTGGATTGAATACACCCCCCTAAGAAGCTTGGTTGTAATATATTGTGTACGAAAAAGAAAAATTTCCGCATACATGATGTTTATGGGATCTAATTTTATTTTTCTAACAAAAAGCACATACATAATCCAAAATAAAAATACCATACTATTTCACAACTTATATCAATGGTCTAATAGCATTTCTAACCGTTTTGTATAATTTTGGTTTACGTAAAATTTACACCTTTTGTAAAAAAAATAGTCTCAAGTAGTTTGTAAGAAATTTTGATACTTAAGATTTCCGTAAAAGAGTTGTGTAAAATACAAATTCAATTTACATATCTACGTCATCTTTCTCTCTTCTTATTTTTTTACAAAAAATTTAAAATAGCATAACTAGAAATAAAAAAAATCAGTTTTTAATACAATTTATATATTTGAACTCTACCAATCAAGAGTTACAAAATAAGATTCATTATGAAATTATGTCTAAAAAAGTTTCATACAAAACTATTGAATATTATATATAATGATATATTATATTTGTGTGATTTTTATTGGTCCATTTAAATTTTATACATGAGTAACATTAGAGTACAAAATAAATATGTGTATAATTTATGTGTAAAATTTTCTTACACAAAAAACATATACAATCATCGGAGATGCTCTAACTAATTAAATGAAGTCAGGGTTTAAAAGTGTTTATCCAATAATTAAATCTAACTAAAAAAATATTTCACATTTTAATTTTAAAATAAGGTCACATTTTTTTTATTTTCTTAAAATATTATTTTCATTTGATATTAATTTAATTTTTAATATGGGTCCAATGCAAACAACATTCCTTCCGGAGAATTTTAGTTCCACTCACACTTTGTTAGTTGCGAGAAGGTGTATCAGAATTAAGGGTGCAATTTCAATTAAATGATTGGAAAAATTGTTTCTACTAAAACCAAAATTGAGATATCAATTGGTATTTGAAATTAGAAGATAAAACCAAACTACTCAATTTTTTTAATACGTTCTATATTTTTGGTAAATTTTACTTGCGGCATTTTATAAATATAAAAATTTATAATACTTCTAGTAAAATTCGAGAGAGTTTTAGATTGGAGGTTAACTTTTTAGATCAAAAGTTGTGAGAATTTAAGCTTTGTTTATTCAATGAAGTCAATAATTACAATTAAAAAAATGATTGGCCAAGACCATTTTATAGTTTTACTATAAAAACATATAGAAAAACAAAAATACTAATTTGTAAGCACTTAGATTCTTGGTATTTATGGTAGCTATATTCCATAACTTTTAAATATAATTATCTGATAATTTTGTTAGCACATTTTTTTTTAATAATTTAGGCATTGGGGTTTCTTCATCATAGATTTGTAAGCACTTTTCCAATATTTTCAGTACAGTAATTAATATTTTCAGTTGCTATGTGAGTTATACCGTAAGTCCGTAACCAAACTAGAATATTTATGTATCTTCTATTTCAGTTTTCATATATATAATTATTTACTCTTTATTTGGCTTAGTGCCTTCTAAAACCTTTCCAAAAAATAAATTTATTTATTAACTAACAAAAATTATAGCAATATTTTGACTAGTCCTATAATCTTGTGCTCACAGTAATATTATAAACATGTTATTGTATCAAAAGAAAAAAAAATAAAAAAATTATAACATACAAAATTATAATAAAACTTCTTATATCATAATAATAGCTCCAAGTGGTAACTAGATTTACTCTTTTAAAATAAAAGTTACAGATGATTAATTTAATTGTTAAAGAAAAAGAAAAAAAACTGCAAGGGTCCTTGTCCACCATGAATTCTTACCACAAGTGTGGATCTAGTAGTTAAACAAAAAAGAGTCAACCAGAAAAAAAAAAAAAAAAAAAAAAAAAAGAATAAAATATTATTACTACGCATATTTATAAAACTGGAAGTTACCATTTCTTCATGGGCTAAAATGTTAGAACTACAAACATGGGGTGAAATTTGGTAATTAATGAACTTAAAAGTTGACTTATAATACGTGGAATGCGTGGGCTATAAAGAGTCCGTTAGATTGATTAAAACTCACGGACGGACGGACAGTGAGATGATCATTTTCCAAACTGCATCGGAGAAATTGGTAATAAAATAAAGGGAGCATTTCCTATAAGGATTATTATTTACGGATCTTATTTACGGATTTGCTCTTTTGGCATGCTTTTCGATGGATTTTTTTGATGAAATTTGGTGGGGATGTTCTTCATCGTGTGTAGAACATCTCTACCAAATTTTGTCAAAAAATTCAACCGGGAAGTGGGTTAACTATATGATTGAAAAATATTAGATTTTATATATCTATTTTTGGACCAATATTTTTCAATCATGTAGTTAACCCACTTCTCGGTTGAATTTTTTGACGAAATTTGGTGTAGATGTTCTACACACGATGAAAAACATCCTCACTAAATTTCATCAAAAAAATTCATTGAAAAGCATGCCAGAAAAATAAATCTGTAAATAAAGTCCGTGAATAGTAATCCTTATAGGAAATGCTCCCATAAAATAAAAGCCCAAAAAGAGGAACAATTTGGTGTTTTTTCTTCCTCAAATCCTCACCGAACACGAAAGAAAAGGGAAATACCTCTCTTTCTTTCTTTCCCCCAAATTCATTTGTTCCAACAAAATCCTCCACTTTTCTTCCTTCATAAATTTCTCAATTCAATCCATTCCTTGACCTTACTTACAAACCCTAACATCATCAAATTCACATATACAAAGGTATTAGTATTGAATCAAGAAGAATAAAAGAAATTTCGACTTTCTTTCATCCACCCGCTGCGAAATCAGAATCAGGTTAAAATTTCTACCATATCATATCAAATCGCACCATGTTTACGAGGGTTTTCGGCAAACCTAAGCAACAGCCTAGTGCTCTTACATCTTTAGACAAATTAAACGAGGTACATACATATCATCCACCTAATATATGATTCTACTTTCTTTATTACCTTTTGTATTGAATTTTGACTACTTTTGCTGTTAATTGAGGGAACATATTTCACGCATAGCAATTATTTTTTGTTGATTCTGCATGATTATCATTTAATTTCTATTTTCTAGATAGAAATAAAATCTTTTGTATTAAACTTTGACTACTTTTGCTGTTAATTGAGGGACATCTTTGTAGTTGATTCTCCCCTATTGAATGATTAGCATTTAATTTCCTATTTATTTGATTGCAAAATTTATTTTAAAGAGTGAGATAGATTTATTTATTTTTGTTTAAGGATTTCAAAAAACATAATTATGTGGAATGAAATATAAGTTATCAACTAATATGATTTTTAATATAACTTACCAATACATAATAAGATCTTGGTTGCTGTATGTAAATTTTTATCTGGGATTTTCGAAAGATTAAACAAGACTTGTTAGCTTAGAAGACAACTTAATGGTTGGTATCACCTAGGGGCATCCCCCGAGAATTTCAACCCCCTTGATTTTATTTGTGAAGTCTAAGACATTGTCATACCCTATAACTGTGATAAATTTCGAGTAAGAGTCCAACGAAATGAAGTTTTGGGACTTTGTCACTACAATCGTAATGGGCCAAGTTGTAGCTTTGATATGTAGCTAAGCCAGTTAAACCGTGATTGAAGAAAGTGTTGAACATATTCACTGTCAGTAATGTGATTAAGATATTTCCCACGGACATTGAGCCTGGCAATTTCATACATATGTTTTTTCTCCCCAAAAAATTGAAGCACCCACTTGGCACCAGCTGGGGATGCCCCGAATTTGTAAAGTGTAAGACATTGTCTGTTCTAGTATTTATGTGTCAGTTGTTTTAATAACTTTGATTTGTTAAATATTCCATCAAGTTAAATCTCACATGCACTTTAGAACCAAAGGGAGTTAGCTAAGTTAAATAGCCCTTACATTTGATTTTAACTCCCTGAAACGACAGTGGAAAACGATCTGTTGCTGCCGACATACCAAAGTTGGCTATTTTTCTTATCTTCCACGGGGTTCTGCATGCTTCTAGAATTATCTTCTAGGGATGGCTAAATTGTTTTGGTGATCAAAGCATGACTGATATTTTTTACTAGCAGGTGCATAACTACAAATAGTTTCATATATATATAGATATATGTATATATTTTGATATGTTATTCTTTGATTTCTCTAAAATTTATGACTGCGGGATGGTAAATTGCTTTCACAATGTTTGTCATGTGCTTATCTAAAATTTTTATTCTTTACCTACTAGACACTTGAAATGCTTGAAAAAAAGGAGAAAGTACTTTCAAAGAAAGCTGCTACAGAGGTTGAAAAGGCCAAGGAATTTACCCGAGCGAAGAACAAAAAAGGTATGGTACTATGGTAAACTTGGTTAATAACTTAATATTGAACTCATAGCCTGTATAAGAGTGGACATCTAATACTTTCTGATCTTATAACATCGGATTATGTAGCGGCTATACAATGTTTGAAGAGGAAGAGGCTCTATGAACAGCAGATTGAACAGCTTGGTAATTATCAATTGCGGATCCACGATCAGGTTTTAGCTTGTTTCTATCTTGATGAATGCCAGTTGAATTTCCACTGGATTGGAAATCATAATCCTTCATTTCGAAATCACATGTCAATTTTGTAGATGATAATGTTAGAAGGTGCAAAAGCGACAACAGAAACAGTTGATGCATTGAGAACTGGAGCAGCTGCAATGAAGTCAATGCATAAAGCAACGTAAGTTGCATTTTATATTGATATCTGAATAACCTAAAAATCACTTTTAAGGTTTACTTGTATTTCAATATTTGGGCATAGTTGTGTAGATGTTGTGTATTTGCACGCCGCATTGGATGTGACATATGGTGCGAGCATAAACAGCCTCCTTAGGGTCTCTCTTTAATTTCTAAGAGAAGAATTATGTACCCTTGTATATGTGGAAAATTAGATGGTATTTGTGGCGACACCAAGCTAACTTATAATTCCCTCAGTCACAAATCCAGATTCTACTTTCCTTAGTTTTTTAGGAAAAGTGCTCTTAATTTGGGACAGGCAGAGAGTCTCCGTCTCAAATTAAGAATCCTTCAGAACATTATCAACTTACCAATACTCAAGATAGGAAACAAGTTTTGTTCTAAACCACTGATTGTGATGAGATTAGTGCATTCTTAAAAAATGTAAAGAGTCAAACATGGACTCTATAGACAAAAAAGGAAAAATGGATTCTCAATAAGGGACAGAGGGACTATGAAACTATGCAAAGTAGTCAGGTTATTTCTTATTTGAAGCTGATTTATCTGGGAATGGCATTTCGTATTAACAGAAACATCGATGACGTGGACAAGACAATGGATGAAATAAATGAGCAGACGGAGAACATGAAGCAGATACAAGAGGCATTGGCTACTCCAATCGGTGCAGCTGCTGATTTTGACGAGGTTCACGATCTATCTATACCTTCTTATTCATTTAAAGTTCTACATAAATGCATGGACGACATATTTGTCTTGGCCCCACACTTTTCTCATCATATCATATGGAGCAGCTATGAAGCACATACTTCTATAAGGAAAGACTTCAATTGTGACGCCTTGGCCTTTAAAACAGAGATTAATTATGATTCAAATCCGTACTGTAACAAACCTTGTTTCCACAATCAATAACTTATTTGTAAACTAAATCCACAATATTAAAAATAGGAAAATGATAACTTATTTGCACATGTTAACCATACTATGAATAGAAATAATTACACTTTGCATGAGAATCTATGCGTAATTTAATGCATGTTATAGTTTAATTCTTTCTACTTATACATGCATAACATGTGCCATTAGGGCACATGTTAACGAGACCCTTAAAAATATGATTCAACTTCCAAAATTGATCATAATACGCCGGAATGCCGGATACTCCTGGGATACTAGTGAATACTGTTCCTGTACTTCCTAAAATTATTTATAATCAAAGGAAACAAGTTGTTTTCTTTTTAGCATGTGTCTAATACTTCTCATATACTTTGGTTATGTATCTGATACTTGGTGAATACTCTAGAATACTTATTTAACAACTCGTGAACATTAAATATGACTTTCTCAAGGATTTAAGACAAACCATCTGGCTGTTTTACAATAAAAAAGGATCCGGACCTTTCTTTCTGGAAGAAGCTTAACACAGTCCCCATATTATATCAATTCAATCTAAAAATGTAAATTTATTTAAAGTTATAATTATTTAAAAGTTGTATGTGTATCTGTGGCTATAGTTTATTTGCAGCTATAAATATCACATAATGATATTTCCTTTTCTCCCTTTTTTGTGGTACAAGCAACAGGAAATAGTGTTAATTGTTTGTAATGATGAAGTAAATACTGAAAAGGAAAAGATGTCCCCTTTATATATGAGGTCAAAATAAAAATAAATAAATAACAATAGCCATCACAATAGTTGTATCTTGCCATACTAGAACGTGTTTTTTTTTTAAAAAAAATAAAAAATTGTTGTATCGTATGGAATGTCATACTTTGTAATGGGGTCTATATCCATTTTCCTGGAGGAGCAGTGATAAAATCGTAGGGTCAGTTTGATAAAAAGTTGGAAAATGATTGTTATGAAAAGTTGGGGGAAAAAAGTTAGAAAAAAGATGAGTGGTTTGATGAGATGTTCTCCATCTTTTTATTGTTTTCCATGAATTTTTTTTATCGACTAGATGACCACCAAAGAATTTTTTCCCATCGAAAACCCAAGAAGTAATAGAATATTTCACCAAATTACTCATCTCTTTTTCCGATTTCTCATAAAAATAAGTAGTGTTTTCAATCATTTTTCAACTTTCTGTATCTCACTCACTCTTAAAGAGTGTAGATGGTTTAAGGGAATGAATTGAATTATATGGAATTATTTTACATGGAAAACAAAATCCAACAGAGAGGAGGTGGGTTTTGGATTCCATGGAAAAAGGAAAAACTAGAATAAACAAGTTGTAACAAAAATTGTTCCAGTGGGAAAATAATGCAATTAGAAACCCCTAAAGATGAAAAGAAGAGCAATCAAACATGCACTTTACTGTCTCAAGATTGTGTGATTGGCAGGATGAACTAGAGGCAGAACTTGAAGAACTGGAAGGTGCTGAGTTGGAGGATGAACTTCTTCAGCCGGCAACTACTACTCCAGCCGCGGCAGCTCCGGTGCCAGTTCCGGCAGGCAGGCAACCGGCTCGTCCTGCACCTCAAAAGCGCACAGCAGAGGAAGATGAACTCGCTGCATTGCAGGCAGAAATGGCACTTTGAGCAGGTTCCAACCCCCCCCCCCCCCCCCCCCCCCCCCCCCTCTCTTCCCACCCTTTGTTTTAGGAAACAAAAAATGAATATGTGATGTAGTCAATCATTTTGTTGTTGATGAGGCGGTTATGAGTTTTAGTAATAGATTTAGTGCGTGTTGTTGATCGACCTTGTGGGCGGAATAATTGCGAACACCATGTTCTTATTCGCATTCTTCTTCACCCAGAATGGTTGATCCGTTATATATCAGTGTGTAGCCAAGGAGTTGGCATTACTTGACATTATCCACTACATAAAGTTCAATATGCCCTTATGGTACACTAATGTATATTATTTGAGATGAAGTAGAGTAATATTTCACTGGGTGAACTCTCTCTCTCTCTCTCTCTCTCTCTCTCTCTCATTAGAGTAGGAGCCAATTTTCATCGCTGTCACTCAAAAATATTATTACAAGTGATGTGATGGTAAACAAGTTTAGTTGAGACATTTATCAATTATGATAGTGAATAACTTCTATAATTTCATTAAAATCAAAAAGAAATAAAGATATACTTTTGATCATTGTTAACTTCGTTTTGTCCAAGACTTCGTGATTGGTGAGTTCGATAATGGCTTTTAGGCCATCCATTCAATATGGTATAAATCTATATTTAGCAATCGGTAGCTTACCGTTAGTATTTGAAATTACACAAAAACCTATATGGTGTGGTAAAAATTGTGTAAATTTAGTAATGGATTAAATTATAACCTGGTGGGTCAAATTAGCCCGTCTCTCCAATGATGGGTTAATGGGCGGGTTACATTAATTGGTCCCTCCCTTTTTTTTATAATTTTTTTGAATCTTTTTTATTTTGATACAATTAATGTTTTTTTACCCTTGAAATTTGGATAATTAGATTTTGATACATTTTGAGTATTTTTTTGGTAATTATTTTGTAGCCCACAAATAACAAAAATAAATAAAAGCATTAAACACACAAAATAATATATCAAGTTAAGCTCAAACATTGGCATCGTTTGGTTCATGGATTTGAACACTTAGGAAAGGAAAGCCTTTTCATTTCTTTGATTGGTAAGATTGGTAAGCACAAATTCCGGAAACACTTTCCTTATAGCGGGGAAAGTCATTCCTCTCAAAATCCATAGGATTGATTTTTTCTTGTGATTTTCTAGCATTTATTACAAAAAATTTGAACAACAATACTCATACCTAAATATTTTTTCTGCTTTACCAAACACAAGAAAGGAAACTTGACAGAAACTTTAGTTTCCCACCTCCATGGAAAAGATAAAGGAATTGATTTCCCTTCTGTGAATTAAACGAGGCCTAAATTTAGGAAGTTGAAGTTTGGGAGATCTTTGAAATTTTGAACTATTGGGGAAAGCCAAAAATGGGGAATTGTGTCGTGGTGGAGGGCAACATTCACCCGTCGATAGTGATTGGTGGATGAAATTTATGAAATTTACCATTCTCTTTATAATTTAGCATTTATATACAATGGGAGTGATCCGGTAAATTTAACAATTTAATTTAACCTTTACCATACCCAGAGTGAATGATCTTAGGAGCATCTCTAATAATGAATTGGGAGTTGGTTAGAGTTGTGTTGTAAGAAGGCATTTCCATGGAACACTCATTTTTCTCGCAGCTTGTATCCAGAAAAGAAAAGGGATACAATGAAAAGAGTAGAATTAGATGTGTGTGAGTTTTGTATGCCAAACTATTTCTATTCAAAACCTGTAAGTGAACGAAATTTGTTGAAATCGACTCTTCCAAAATTGTGTAAAATTTGACTAGAATAATTACATTAGGACGCACATTATTGTGTTAAGAGTTTGAATTGATTAATGAGATTCGAACTCACAATAACTACAGATTATGCATGGATTTCAATTATACATTTATTTTACACACAAATTATTTTTACACACAATCGCTTTAGTAGTACATTTTTTTGCCCAATATGCAAATTCTTCACAAAATCAATTTTCTTACTTTGGGATTGAGAGTAAGGGATTCTTCAGTCTTGCTTGTAGACCAAAAAAGTAAAGTAAAATAGAATATAATATAATAATTGCGTAGCGTTGTTGCAAATGACATCCAATAATAAGGTTATTTGATCAAATCAAACAAACAATAAGAACAGAAAGGGGAAATCTGTACACTACAAAGAATAATAATAGGTTTTGAATTGAATTGAATCGAACAAGCAAATGAAAGAAAATCAGTGAATGAGGTAGGTAAGCGCCAAAGCAACCAGCATCAACACATATGCTATTCCTTGGTCTATTGCTGCCCCTATAAACACAAACAAAACACACTCATCAACATTCATCACGATCATGCGTGCACAAAAAATATATATGAATGTTATTTTTAGAATATCACAAATGTCATTTTTGCCCTATTTAAGTCTCACACTGCAGCCGTACTGTACCATTGGATGCGAACTACCACGTGAAAGATGATATGTGATACTCTAAAAAAAAGTATTTCTTAATTGATTTGTGCAAGTGAGAGAGATAGAAAGAGAAACATACCATCATTTGAAGGGGCAGGGGCAGGGGCAGGTCCAGGGACCTGAGCATTGATGGAAGGGAAGGCCATAGCCAAAAGAACAGCAAGAATTGCCATTACAAAATACAATCTCACCATCTCCATTATATTATATTATATATTTATACACCAAAAGAGACCTTCCAATTAACTACTTTCTCTTCACAGAAAAATAAAACCCTTTTCTCCTTTCCTCTTTCTGTACCCACTAATACAACACAAAACAATTGCTAAATCCTTATGCAAACACCACTCCTTATGTCGGGCTTTTATAGGCTTGTTTTTCTCTTCTCTATCTGACTCTGACCTCCCAGGAAATAGCCACCCTGGGCCTGGCTCAACATTGTTGTTAGGTTACAAATCATTTGGGGACCCATCTTCTGCCGTTGATGTTTGCCACGTGTATGGCTGAGATGAGCTGCGCGTTATTGGTTTAATTTTGAATTTAATTGAATAGGGTAGTGGACTTTGTCCAATGAGTGTGGACGTGTGGTGGTGTCCACTTTTGCACATGCCCAAAATGATTATTGTAACGTTATATTCTCTCTTCCATGTTTAATTTGAAAATTCTGGTATTGGCCATTTATTTATATTTATATTTTTTTAAATAAAAAAGATATATTGAGCCGTTGGTTGTTGACCTTTGACCGTTTGGTCACAAAGTCTTCAAATTGGACCACGTAAAACAAACTTTTAGTGTGGGGTCCTATCAATTTTATAAGGGGGCAGTTGAAATGGTGATATTCATCCGAAATTCAACCGCATTGCATTTAGCCGGTTTTCAATATTTGATCCCTCAATCGTATATTGATTCATGTTTCCTTTTTTTTCGTGATTTACAAGAGTCTAAAATTGTTTGATAAATGGGATAAATCTACCCTATAATATTGTGTTATATATTAAGTAAAATGATGAAATTAGTTTTAACTAATTTTCTTATCACACACGCAATTGTTGTCTATTTAAGACTCACATGAACACCACGTGTATGTTAGGGACTCCAACCAATAGTTGGTGTCAATTTGAGTTCCAGCCGAACACGAATTGTCCGTTCCATGAAAATCAACTCAACACCTTGTGTCCGTTTTAACTAAGCCGAACAACTCATATTCTTTAACACTGGTGCAGATGCTCATCTTATAACAATAAATCTGTTTCTCTCAAGTCGTTTCACATCCATGAAGCTATATCCGCAAAGTTTAATTCTCCAACAGTAGTTAAAAGGCACTTACTAACTCAACAATGTGTGAATTGACGGTATAAAAAAGTGAATATACATTAATCCTTCTTCCAAATCAAAATTTGCAATCAAAATTCAAAATCATCCTTCTTCCAAATCAAAGGTCAGAATTTCCTTCCCTCGACCCTCGTTTGGAAATTTTTGCTTGTGTCAACAATGGCAAGCACTATTGGGTGTAAGACCATAACAACAAATGTGCTTCAAATTCAAAGCGAGAGAGCTTTTGAAACAAACACACAAACGTTTATGCCTTGCACCATATCTATTTGTTGGCCGGTCCAAGAGGAACCATGGCTGGTAACTCCAAATAGTCGAAGTCATCTGATATTCCCGCCTGCAGTGACAATACAGATAGAATCATCCAAGTGAAAAGAGAAACACGCGAGCGTATCAAATTAGTCAAAGTCATTGGATATACTCTTGAATAAATAGTTCTTGGTTGTAACACAAGTTATCCAGCTACATATAAGATTTTAGGTTTTGTTTCAAAAAAGTTGGTTTCCTTTTAAAAAAAGTTGGAAAATGATTGAGAACGCTACTAGTTTTTATGGAAAATTGGAAATAAAGATGAGTGACCTAGAGATATGTCCTCCTATCTTTTTCTTATTTTCTGTGGAAGTTTTTTATTACCCGCACCCAAAGAAATTTATTCCATCGAAAACCCAAAAAGTAATACAACATTCACCAAATCCCTCCTCTCTTTTTCCAACTTCTAATAAAAATGAGTATTTTCGGTCATTTTCCAGCATTTTTTATCTAGCGGCCCTTAGCATTTGATTGCATTATCAGTCTCCATGGACCACGGTACAACACGCTTTAGCCTGATCTTTCCCTTTTATCATGCAGAAAACCATCAATCCCTCAAGTTTTTTCTTTCCATGAAATTTTTCTCCCACATAAAAGCAAATTACAAGAAAATCCAACATGTAAGCCAATCAACGCACCCTTAAAGCTATATAATCTCATTGGGAAGATTCCTACATCAAAGAAGTAAATATGCGAGCGCACACGTGTGTGCGTGTGTGTTGGTTGGGGGGGGGGGGGGGGGGTGTTCACCTTAAAACACATCACCTATATATATGCACTTGCTAATACCTGTATCTACTGCACTGCATTCAAAGATTGAGGTTACCATCGAATTGTTTGTCCTTCAACTATACAAATTCATATTTACTGCCCGTGCCTGTTGTTAGCCATATTTTTTTTTTATGTCTAAACAATCAATGTGCTCGACTTTCAGTAGAATGTGCACATGCTAATTGAATAAATTCAGGGACATACCTCCTGGTACAAGTGTTCAAGCTGCTCTTTGGCCTGAGGAAAGTTGTTTGAACACCATTGTCGCAATGTGAAAATGTTGTCTGCCAAGTAATTCAATATGTTGATCAGGAACAAACACTGATAAAGAGTGACCTGATTCCATACCAGAAAAAGGAAATAAAAAGGAATTATGTACAGGAAGTTGAACCTGTCCATCTGTTAGCTGCTGCATGTGCAACTTCTATAGCTTTCTCTGATAACAATAATATTGAAATTTTAGTATTTATTAACAACCATAGAAATTCAGAACCAGTAATGACCGTAACAGCGCTCTGTGTTCGGGGTGAAATGATTTTCACCAAGGCGAAAAGTTAAATAGTGAACACTTTTTTCACATATTCAGTATCAAAATTTGTGCCTATTTTTGTTTAGGACTGCGCAATTATAGTTGCATTTATTCGTAGTTTATACAAACTATAAAGTTATCCAACTTAGGGTGAGAACACTTGTTGCCATTTTGTTTTCCCCTGGGCAAAAATTATTTCAACTCAAACCAAACGGGCTCTAAAATCATATCTCAAAGAAGGTTGTTCGACAAAGAACAACATGGTAATTAGTAAATGAAGAATTGGAATTCCTTAACTCATTTCTTCAAAGGCAGCTGGATCATTGTCTGCATATTGTCCCATCTCCTCCTGAAAAGTCAAATAAGGACTCCATAATTATTACAAATATGAAAAAAAATATATGTTCTTTTTTTAAAAGAAGAATTGGTAGAGACCAAAGCATGAGTAAGGTAGGAACCAACCTTTAGTTCGTTAAACTTCTGTTGTATAGCTTTTAGCTTACCTAGAGCCTCTTTTCGTTCATCCTGATAAATGATTTAACTCAGATATAAAAAGTGGTAGGCAACCTCCACCCTTGTCTTGAGGTCAAGGGTTCGACTCATGGGGGTGGGTGGGAAGTTTCTTTATTTGTAAGATTAAGGGAGAGACTTAGACCTCCCTTAATTTTTTTTTTTAAAAAAGGGCTCCTTTATTAAAGGGTGTTTGGTTGTCCCAAAACTTACTTTAAGATTAGGTTTAGACACGTCATTATGGATTCTTTTGACTTCTTATGGTTTTCATTGACATATAACACCAATTTCATTCATAATGGGTCTAATAAATAACTTATATTTGAACACGAGTGAGAAATACAATCATGGAACTTTTAGGGGCAACCAAAGGCCCCCCAATAATAGTAATATGAAACACAGTAGGATGTGGAACTTGGTATGCTTACAGATTCTTCCCGTCCTTTCTTTAAGGCTTCACATTGTTCGACAAGTTCTGTGAGACGCTTCTTACTGCTTTGGAGATCAGAGTCAAGTTTTCTATACACATTCCTCAGCTGTTAACCAACACGCATAAATATTGGCATACTAAATACTTTAGGATGAAAATAGGTAGAGTTGTTTTAGAATGCAAACATGCAACTCATTTGCTTCATTTTCAAACTTGAAGCAAAACATATCTACTACCTGATTTCCAGCACAACTTGGAAGACTCCAAAAGTATACCTGGAATTCAAATATAAATTAAAAAATCTATCATTAATTGCTAACTCAAGTGCTCCCTAGCCAATGTGGCCAGCATCCAGGAAGGGTGGTGAGGGTCAGGAGTTTGAAACCCATTGATATAATTCAAAACAAAAACTCAAGTGTTCCCTCCATCCCAAATTAAGGGTGCGTTTGATTAAAAAAAAAGTTCAAAAATGAGTGAAAATACAACTAATATTTGTAAGTTGGAAAAATAAATGACTCAATGGCTTATTTGATGAAATATTATGTTAGATCACTTTTTGGATTTTACATGGAATAAAATTCTTAGGCGGTGGGTAGGAAAAAAATTCCATGGAGAATGAAGAAAAGATGGAGAACATTTCACCAAATTACGCATCTCTTTTTTCCAACTTAAAAGAATTAGTAGTCGTTTCAATCATTTATCCATTTTTTTTATCAAATGGACTCTTCCACTATTCCTTTTGGGGATGTCCCAAATTAAAAGTTAACTTTCCTTTTCAAAACATAGTCCATGTAGCAAAACTCACAAGAGGAAACAAGTTCTATTCTAAATCACTGATTGTGGTGAAATTAGTGCATTCTTAAAAATTGTGAAAATCAAATATGGACTCTTACTTAGGGACCAAGGGAGTAATATATAACCTCCAGTTCAGTTGTTCAAAACAATAGAAGTTGCAAAGTGCCAAGATAATGTGCTTTTACAAAACTTGGTGGCAGGTTTTCACATTGAAGAAAGCACGGGTCCAATTTCTAACTTTTCAGTATAAACTTACAGAAGTTCCTATCTTGTCTTTTGAAACGAGGTCATCGTCCACTAGGCTTTGAACAACATCTTTGACTGATTGGGTGATCACACCTTTCTTGGGCCCCAACTTCTCAAGTTCCTTGAGCTGAAATCCACATAGAAATTTCATTAATGGAAATTAAGCAAATTCTGAACGTAAAGAGGGTAGTTACAATTTTCACTGAGTATATCAAATACTTATGAATGTCAAACAATACATGATATGATGATAATGCAATACTCACAAGAAAAAAGTCTTGTGAATCATAAAAGATTTGTAGAATCTTCTCACGCTTTTCTTCCAATGAAAGACCTCTTTTCTTAGACTGTGTGAACAATGAAACAGAAGTTATATATTTCAAAATATCAGTTAGTGCAGCAGAGTTGCAAGTGATAAGAAGATACACAAAAAAATTGTGGGTAACTGTTGAAAAACATTGTTAATGGCTTAGATAAACCACAAGAATCACGAGTTGGAATCGTCTAATGCATAATGAGGGAAATGTCTTGTGGTTCTAAGTAATCTGCAAAGCACATCAAATTCAATGCAAAAAGAATTCGGGCTCTTGACCCACAAGCTCCAAATTTCACAATAAAGACTAAACTAGCTGAAGTACAGGCCCATGGTACACTTTATTAATTGATAGAGTTCACTACAATATCAATTGAATGTTGTATAATACAAAATTGGCAATTCAGGATACATTATCTCCATATCCACTAGAAAATTAGATGCGCAACGTCCACCGAAACAACATACAAATGAAGCAAAACCTTTGTAACTTGAGAAAAGCCAAAACAGACTAGAGGGAGAAGCTGTCCCTCCTTAATTACTCTTCTTGAGTTATATGTATATTTCTTGAGAATACAAGGACTGACCCCACCCTTAATATACGACATTTAAAATCCTCTTCGCCTTCTGGCATGTGTTTTTTTTTAATAAGCAAAACTTGCTTGGTTATTGACTTACTGTTTACTAGGTTGGTTAGTTGGATTGGAAATAGCTTTACTATAAACCTTCCGTCCCTGACCCTGAAGGCCAAGAACTTGGATGAATTGGATAACACGAATTGAAGAACTTGGACGAATCTCCACCAGTATGCTAATCAATATCATCCAAAACCAGGAGCTGGACACAGAATCTAGATAAAGTGACTATAATGGATATGCATTTGAAAACTCAACAATAAAACAAACACTACAATAATCATTTCATTCGACAAAATTCTATGGACTTTCCTACATTAGAGTTGCAGAGAAATGTGATTCAAGTGACGAACACGCAATTGGGAGATCAATATTAATGATGACTTGGTTATATACATACAAACGGACATATTATAACATAAATAATGGGGTTATGGTGCAATTCATATTCTAAATATGATGACTAATTAGTATGCTCCAAATTATCAATGATTCACTACTCCTTAAATTCAAAGCAAATATCCCATTTTATCTCCTTAATCTACACTACCAAACTTTGTCAGTTCTTATCCATTAATTGTGACTCCAAACTCTAAAGTTCCAATCACAAAAATGTTCAATTGTTTCTCATAAAGACATATTCACATACAGAGAGTGGTGAGATTTTGAATAAATTCAACATTTCAATACCTTAATCTTAGGGATAATCGGCACCTCGTTATGCAAACACTAGCAATCTAATTAAAGGGATCATAATTTACTCTGATAAATTGATGCGTTATACAAGACCAATATCAGATATTTCGTGGCCAAAGCACTAGAATTAAATCGCGGAATTAATTCAGATGATAATATACGCCGGATACAAAACAATATTACTGTCTACAACAGAACAGATATACATATACATATACATACCATGGAGATTTCTTCAGATTTAACTCGAAGTTGTTGCAGAAAGGAAACTAGGGCTCAAAAGTGTGTGGAACAAGAAGCTCCACAATGACGAGATTTAGTCACAACTCTAATTTGGCGGGAAAATTCCCAGATCGGCCCATTGCGCATTTCGGTCGGTACTTTAGGACAAGCGTGCCACCTCAGCCGGCGATTTTAAAATAATTTTTACATGAAGGAAAACTCGGATTTAAAGTAGTCAAATTTACGTTTTTTAATATCTCTCTATGTAAAATTTAAATACTGTAAGAAAGCAGTTTTTAATGCATTTTTTATTTAACATCCAAAATTTCACAATTAAGTATCTGAACACAATTAAAATTGAATTATTTATCGATGTATAAATTTATAATTCATTATTTAAAAAAAGTGATGTAACTTTAAAATTAATTAATTCATACTACTAAGGAGGTCCAAAAATTATATTGCAAAGAAAGGAAGGTATCCACATAAGATTTTGATCTTTTAAAATATTCCTTATTTATGGTATCCAAATTGTATTATATGTTAGCCCTTATAGTTAATACATCATACAATTATATTATTGTATTAGTACATTAATCTATATCGTAGTCTATATTAAAAAAAAAATTAAACTGTCCTAACAATTAGATCTTATCATATCCTTTTGAAAAAACTTGAGCAAAATCTCATATGGCCACAATAATTACCTTGTATAATTTCTTAGAAAAGTAAAAAGTTCTTCTAAGTCACAAAATGGTCTATAGCATATATCTGGGTGTCTTATTGTTTCCCCAAAATTCTTCTAAATTGCCGAATTAATAGCTACGACAAAAAACTTGAAAAAAAAAAGAAGTTAGAACCCAATACAACTAGATAAAAAAAAAGAACGACAATAATTGAACGGTTTCTGTAATATTGATAACCAAAGTGTTTAACGGATTATTCAAAATTATTGTCAATCACCTCAAACATGAAAGTGTAATATCAGTGTGGCAAGCGTGGCTTTATTTATCCCTTACATAAATAATGTGCTTGCATTGTTTAAAGAAGAACAATTCTTTTGATGTGATGCGATACTACATTATGTAAGAAGATAAATGAGTATTATATATATATAGTGGAGAATATTAGGATATATTTCTCTAATTCCATTCCAAGTCTCTGAATTGAATTTGCTCATTCCCTTCTCATTGAACCATGGCCTTCTAATTTCGCTACTATCAATATTAATAATGTGTCATAATGTCCCTTCTAGATTCGAGTCATGAAAATCTCGTTTCTCTTTTTCTGTAGTCGAACACCGGATATTTCACTGCAAGTTGCCACCTTCAAATCATTTTTGAAGAGTTATTTTCGCAAGGCATCTCAAAATAAAATTTTCTCCGATTCTGGGAGATAGTTAACCCAAAAGTAAACGAAGCCCAATTTATTTTGCTCATTCAACCTTTTTTGTCAATGTCCCATCCTGGGTTTTTCGGCCTAGTATTTTCACGCTGATGAACTTAAACTAAACAAAGAGTGCTCATTCTTGCAAAAAAGAAGCTGACTTGGGCCTGACCCAATAAACCTTCTTCTTTGTTTTTATTTAGATAAGATACCTGTAATACATGAACCTGTGTGTTCTTTTTAAAGAACAAATTAATATTTGAATATTTTGTATTATGGTGAATGAGAATTTATAGTTTGAAATAATATATAAACGTAAAAGTAAATAAATTTTAATTGGTATTTGTATTTGTATTTATAATTTATTATACTTTATAAATGACAGATTTTAAAACCAAAATGGACCGTAAAGTCCATCAAATAGCAATCTCACCTGAATAGTAATAATAAATAAATATTAAAATAAATTTATAAAAAAAAGAAAAATATTAGAACCCAGTTCCTGAATTTGGAAAGATGGATGCCGGTCTCTAAAGATGTACTCTTTGCACAAATATAAACTATTTTAGTATTTATTGACAAAAATATATTTTTGGATTCAAGTTCTCGTTAGAGTTGTATAACAAAATTCAACAACCACATCCTTCAAATAATAGTATTTTTGAGAGGTAATGGGTTAAAATGGCTTCCTTCAAAATTAGTCATGGACACCTTAAATTTTCATTCTAAATGAAGGACATTCATTTTTTTTTTCTTAAAAATAAATTTATCGTCACTGGCTGCCACTATCCCCCTCTGAAACTCTAGCAACCATTACCGGATCCCCAACGTAGGTACCGCAAATGTGTTTTTTCACTAAATTTGCAAGCAACTAATGATACTTATTTTAGTGTAAATCTATTTTTGCACTAAATCCGCAAATAACAAATGATCCATATTTTAGTGCAAATCTATTTTTGCACTAAATACTCAAGCAACTGATGATATATTTTTAGTGCAAATATATTTTTGCATTAAATCGTCATCAATTAATTATACATATTTTAGCGCAAATCTTTTTTGCACTATATTCTCAAGCAACTCTTGATATATTTTTTGTGCAAAACTATTTTTGCACTAAATTAACAAACAACTAATGTTCTAAATTTTAGCGCAAATATATTTTTTCACAAAATTTGTAGACAAATTAAGATATAAATTATGGTACAAATTATTTCTGCACTAAATTCACAAGCAATTAAATATGTAAATTTTAGTGCAAATTTATTTGTGCACTATAAAAAATTTCTTGACAGAGCTCTCATGTTCTTATTAGAGGTACGACAATGAACGCCAAAGTTCTGAAGCAGGATAGTAACTAGGACCGCTAGGTAGTCGGTGGGTTATGGTGGCAGGTTAGTTGGTGAGGAATGCCCTTTTTTTCTAAGTGCTTTAATTAACTTCATAATTAACAATAAATTTTTATTTTTTTTTTAATAGAAATTTCCTCACAATCAATGAAAACAAATCTTTCAAGCATAAAGATGACAAATATGCACAAAAGAAGGAAGAACAAGAACCTAGTCCTCTAACGCAAAACCCAAGAAATTGATTAATTTATAATTAATTTAGAAAAGTAAGATGTGGTTTCAAACAAATCCATTAGCTCATGATAAAGACATGTAATGCACAATTGCACCACAAATTAATGTTTATATTTTGTTGCTTTGCATTAATGAGGTTAGTCACAATATGTTGGAAAATCACACTACACATCACCCCCATTGCTTGGATGTTTTATTGACAAAATGCAATTCTTTGTAACTAAAAAACAAAATTGTCACCATTAAACTTTATTTTGGTCAAAGTCATCCACAATTATACGAATATATTCAGCCACTAAAACTTGTATGCTTTGTCAAGGATGGATGTGGTCGTATGATAGTTAAAATTATTTTTAAAAAAATTGTTAGATTATTGAAGTATGACTAAAAATAGTGCTGGCCGACATTAAAAATTATAAATTTAAATTCTATTTTTATTTTTATTTTTATTTTTATTTTTATTTTTATTTTTATTTTTATTTTTATTTTTATTTTTATTTTTATTTTTATAAATAATAATAATGATAATAATAATGTGTTTTAGAAGTATCATTGAAATAATTAAATTAAGGTAATTTCTTTTATATTTTACGAAAGTTATAAATTATTCATCCCATAAGTTACTTTTAAACATAATATTTTCTTATGAATTATGAATTATTTGTAACAGTATTTCAAATATTATAACATTGAACTAGGTCTACTGTCGTATTCTCTTCAAGTTTAAGGTATGTACGTGCTATATCTTATTGTATATATCCCTTGGACTATTTCATCGATATCTATTTTTGAACGTATACATAGGTAAATGTATGAATTTTTTTCAAGAGGTGCAAAAATTCGAAAATTATAAAATTTTACATGACAGTTTATAGCACAAGTACGGGGAAATTGACACCACACATATTCGAAACTTATAAGCGGCTTTGCAAATTAAGAAAGATAAATGTTATTGCCAAAATGCGTATACAATTTATTCAATAATTGTATGTTATGTTTTAACCACATTTTGTTAAAGAGCCTCATTCTTTTTTTCTTTTTATATACAAAATGAAATAAAGTAAAAAATCTCTTCATTTTACTTGTAACAAAGAAGTCACGGGTTTAATTCATATGGATTTGGTATCGAACATTGTCTTGTGTCCACCCATTTATAATGGTTCTGATATATCCACCTGCTTGTGTGTCCAATAGTTGTTGTGAAATCATAGTTTGTGTTGGTGCAAAAAACTAGAGAAGATCTATTTCAAGCACACAGTTAAATGATTAAATGATTAATGCAATGATTGGAAATGAAAATAATTGAATAAGACAACGATGTATAGAAAAAGTTGGCCTCATATGAATAAAATTAGAAGCTCGAGCTGCTTTATTACAAGCTAACAAAGTTTCTCTAACTATTATATCCTCATAAGATTACAACAAATGTATTACTAAGCCACACAAGTTTTAAACTCTCATGGGCCTTTTAACTTTATCTTTGTCTCTCTTGTGATCAAAGCTTAGTTGCTCAAATCTTTCTTAGTTGTTCATTATTTTCTTCTTGATTGCCTTGTTCTTGGTTGTTAAGGGGGGTAAATGTTTCCCCTATATATATGACAAAAAGGAAACATGTGGAAAAAACTTTGTGGAGCAGGTCCAAGGTCATCATTTGTCTCCACCAATTTTGACGTTGCTTTTTTCATGAATTCTGGTGCATTAAATGCGGGTGTTATGCATTTAATGAAATTGATGGAACCTTAGCAGTCGCACATACTGTCAGTGCCAGCTCTGACACGGTGGTTGGCGAGAGAGTTCTAGAGCTCGTTAGAAAAGCTCTGGTCTTTGAGCTCCACAACTTACTGTACAAAGATAATCCTCAGACTTGGTACCTAAACTCTGCGAGCTTCCTTTGTCATGATGGATTAGTCTGTTGACGTGAATGGCCACGTGTCTTTCTGTAGTTGGTGAAGTAAATTAATTCACTTTATTTGCACCATCAACTTGTATTTAAAAAAAATTGTATATGTATTGGATTTGTTGTTTGTATAAAAAAAATTAAAAAATCTTCTTTTTATTATAAATAATAATAATAAAAAATTTTATTCCAAATAAACTCGAAACCGGGATCTCGCATATCACAATTATAATCTAGTTAAACAACTCTAGCTACCCATCTTATTATCATTAAAAAACCAAGACCAGTAGAAAACCTAACTTCTAAAACTCTCAATTCATACTCACCTTATAGCAAAAGGCCAAGAAGTAGCATTTATAAATAATATATATCCACCCCCACCAGGCCACCACCTACAAATAGTATATATATAGTCATTGATTACAGTACTACTCTTCAATATCTGCTTCCACATAATTAAAGAATTAGTTGAGATCTCCATGAATGGCCACCCATAACAAATGCCTTTAAATGACATAGTAGGTGTCCTTACTCTGGTAAGTTATTTAGTGTACACAGTATACTGTATATATATACTACTTGTGGTTGTTATATGTTTCGGAGTATATTTAATTTGTTTCACACACACACACACATATATATATATATATAAGCGTCACTAAAAATAATTTTAAAGTGATAAAATATTTTTGTTAAGTATTAATATCATTCTCTTTTTATGTTCCTCCACTTTTATAATATTTTACTTTGTATTGTAAGACTCTTGAGTTTTGATTTGAACATGTGATATTTGTCTTTACGACCTCTATAAACTCTTTGAAAAAATCATTTATTTTTGTTGTAATGTTCCGACCTTATTAATGATATTTGATTATTATCTAATTAAAATAATAATCAAACTCAAAGTAAATAAAGTATCATATATATGCATGTAAAAAACAAAATACACATGATAAAATCATGTGACATCTTACAATTGAATATTATATCATGTACATGTTTACTCACGTTTCAATTTAGTACAATTTAATATATTTTGCTTTGAGCCCAAGCCTCACAATTTTTTTTTTCTTCAATGTTTACTAGATAGCATGGCTAATGGTTATACATATATAATGCGTTAGCTATTTAACTTAAATGATGTAAGATCAACGTTTCAAGTATCCGATTAGAAAATGTTACTACAATTATAAAGAAATACATACAACAACTTTGCTTATGATTAAAATTATTATGCATTTTACGTATTATACGAAGTATACCATTACTCCAGACAAAACAACAAAACTAAGACTCCTCTCACTAAATTAAGTCGCATCCCTTTCCTATATTTAAGTAGAGCGGTAATATTTTTTATTTTTTTTTGTGTGAAATAGGGTGGTAATATTTGAGAAAAGAGAGAAACATATCATAATTGGTTGTAGGTACTTTGCAGAGACCTGTCACCTGGTTGCTTGCAGGGAAGGGTTAAAAGGGAATTGACAAGTAAAGTAGACACTCTCCATCCAGTACTATTTGTTAATTTCTTTGTCAGAGATATTTTTCTCATTTTTGCCTTCCTATTAAATTTACTTAACTGTATGCCCCACTTCCCACATGAATATAGTGAATCGATCGGGAAGAACCAGAATTTTCTCCCACCTTTAGGGCTTCTGTCCAAAAAAAATATCCCTAGCTAGCTTGCTCGCCTTTTTATAAAGTTAAAGAAAGAAAATCTCAACTGTCCCCAAGTACTTTACCTCATTTCTAGGAGGCATACATACATACATACATACATATACACAATTATATACTTAGGAAATAGTAACTTACCATCGGCTAGCTAGTAACGAACTCAATTTTACCTGCATGGCATGCAGAGATTAGTTTTATATTTAATATAGTGCGAGAGCAATCTATAGTAAATAAAAAAAATAGTGACATTTATATATATGTTGTATCCACTTGTGTAAAATTAAAACTTGATAATTGTATATTTTTGATTGACCAATTAAGCATGCATACATTTATAAGAACTTTATAAGTTCTAATCTTGTTTTAATTAATTCTTTAGAGTAATTTTGTAATTTTAAATGTAACCTAAATTTATAGCAGAGTCCCTCTTGCACTTCAAAACTATTCTAATGGAATCAAATCAAAAGTTCACTTAATGTTAGAATATCTCCTATTAAACTACATTGTGACACAAAAGAATTGAGTGAAAATTACTGAAAAGAAACCACACAAGCATATATCACGACCCTGATGAATATATAAAATTTGACCAAAATTATTAAATGGTCTAGAGGATAGAGATATGAAGTCAACTTGCATGACATCACAAATTGAATCCTTATTATAGTCAATTAAAAATCTGATACAACTTAGCTATATATATATATATTGTTTTTTAAATGGTAACCATATATTGTCACGCGATTCTTGAAATTGTTGACAAATATATAATTCACATGATACAACGATAAAAGAAACATTGCAAAAATCCCACCCGATGTTTGACTTACCGATTACAGCTACAGTTTTTTAACTCCCTAATTCGATTTTATACTTAATTGCAGGCCAGGATCAGGATGTGTCTTCAGCTTTTCTTAAACAAGGGATGCGTGCGGGTAATGGTGTTAACCGATTCTTCATCGATCATAAATCATCCTCTAGCTCATCCAAATTATTTTTGAACGCAAAAGACTGCACGAAGTCATGTGGGTCTGTGGAGCTGCTTAGTTACTTGGGGTTTCAAGATCTTGTAATTACTGTGTTGATGTTTTAAGTTACGACATCAATTGGAGGAGTCCTCCAACTTAATTGCGTTTGATTTTTGTCCTCCTCTTGTAGATGACTTTGTAATTACCGATAAGATAATATATTTTAGGGCATGTTCCCCTAGTTTGTACCCCAAAAAAAAGACTGACTAACCTAAGCAAGTCTACCGAATTTCTCGATGGTATTTGCCCAAATATTTTAGCTCAAGTGATCGCTCTCACTTTTTATGAAGAAGGTTGTAGGTTCAATTTTTCAGTTCCATAGTAATACTTGCAAAGGAAAGAATTTTAGATTTTCCTTAATTCAAAATTAAAAGAACTTACTAACTATAGCTACCGACTGTTTTGTAGTGAACAAAAATACTCACCTGTGTAAAGTGTCTCTACTCTCTGGCTAACTTTATGGTCACATCTATAAATTATCAAAAACCAAATGCCATTAAAAGTTGTAAAAGAATCAAAAGGACGGAGGAGACTGGACACCATAAAAATAAGCTAAAAATAGAAAATATCGATCTCACCACATATTTTAATTTATTTTTCAACTTTTTTATACAAATAAGTTTTTTTTTTTTCCTTATGTTACTATCAAATAGAACTTTAAAAGTCCCTAATCCAAGAGGAGGAACAAACATATTGTTTACATATCCTATTTGTTTTGAAGCATTCTTTTTCTACCTTTCCATGGGCATTATTAAATTATGTATGAATTAAAGATGTTAAAAAACAATAAATAGCATAATAGTGGAAGATGATTTTATCAAAAAAAAGAATATATATATATATATATATATATATTTGTAAAATAAAAGCTTATAAAGATAAAATTGAAAAAGATAAACTCCTAAGACAGCTTCAAGAACTTCAAAACGACTTCCTGCTTTATATAACAGCAAAAATCCAATTAATGTTTATTTTATCCTCTAGTATTATAAAATTAATTATATAGAGAACAAATAAAAAAAAATCACTAAAATATAGATTCTAAAATGCGACATCAGTATGCTAAACTAGAGAATATAAAAGATATTGAATTCATTCTTAACTGAACATTACAATGAGATGAATTTTATATAAGCTTGTTATATAGAATAACTTGTGCTAGGCAAAAATTATTAATGATTTTTAAGAAGCGACTAAATAAAAAAAGAAAAATGTATAGAAATAAAGTCTCATTTCCTTAATAACAATCCTTAAGTTAACTAACGAACTGTCCATTTGTAGGGGGTAATCAGTAAACAAATGATTTTTTTTATAAAATTTGGTATAAATAATCTCTATACTAAGTAGATCATCACCAGTAAATTTCATCAAAAAAATTAAACTAAGAAATGGGTTATACAAAATTTATTTACATGCACATTTAAATGTTTAATTAACCAACTTCTTGGTTTATTTTTTTTGATGAAATTCAGTAAAAACGATCTATATTCAAATAGAGAAAGCTTTTTTCTCTACTAAATTTCATGAAAAAATCATCCGTTAAACCTTCAAAATAGATGTACATTATGTTAACTAACGTAAAAAGACATTACTCAAAGATATACATATATATATATATATATATATATATCAAACTCAAACTCAAGGTGCTAAACGAAAGACCAACTTAGATTTGAAAACAAGAACAGTATGCAAGAGTGAGCGCGAGGCACTCACATGTGATGGGGATGCCGTTGCTGAATAAAGTTGTGAGAACGAATATATTGGAGTTGGTGAGAGCATTAGAGCGCCAGATCTGTGCTTCCAAACACCAAATACCAAATACTGAAGCGATGACGAATGTTTCATCGAATGCACACCTAATAAAAAAGTTGGGGTGTGCTTTTAAACACCTAACAGATCGAGATGCGTATGGTCCCGGCCCAAATGGTAGTCCAACACGATAGAGGTCCGGCCCAAATGGTAGTCCAACATGATAGAGGTCTGGCGCGATGGAGATCCAGCTAGTGGTGGCTCAAGTAGGTGGTGGCTTTTAGTGGTGTATGATTAAATGTGTTTTAACTTCGTTTTTCAAATTAACAGAGAGCAGTGACGAGACTGGTGGTGGATTGCCGTTTGGGTTGAAGGTGTTTAATGGGTAACAGTGGCCATGGGTATGAAGGTGCGATGATAGGGACGGAAGGTGGTTTACTGTTTGGTGATGAGTGGATAGTTTTGATGGTTGTGACAAGACGAAATATTGCTAATGCTAGAGGTCGGTAGTTGAGCGACAATGGAAGTATAATAAAGATCTCAAGACAAAAAGATAAAAGAGAAAATAAAAGGAATGAAGGAAAATATATATATATATCAGGACGTTATACTACTCGGACTCAATTTTTTTCTTTTTATGAAATTTATTATAGTGCATTTACCCAGAGGGCTCCTCTGCTCTGCAGTGTGGAATCCACTGCACAGGTGAAGTCTGTACAATCTTCCCCTTGGAATTTGATAACCAGCTAAAAGATAAGATTCAGACACGTTTCAAAACCATTTCAAATAAGGCGATGTGGTGTGTCGTTTCTTTCCCTTCCCTCATGTCAATCTTGACTTTCATCTCTCTTATCACTTGCACAATTTTTGCAAGTGCAAGATCCAATTACTTGTAACAATCACGGCCCCCTCTTTCATCTTTCTTGGTTGGTGCTAAGTGAGTCAAAACGGATAATTGATAGAATATCAGAAAGCTAAGTAAAATATATCCAAAATTGAAGAGAAAGACGAGATGAAAAAGGAAAGGCCCACAATAGAATAGAAAGACAAAGCTAGAGGAATAAAATAACAGAGCATCTAAAGCAAGAGCCTTGCTCTTATCTATTTTGTGTGATTCTTGATTGAACCAGACACCCCCCAAATATGAAATCTATGCTTAACTTCACTACTACTAATTTGTTAACATAATGCCACACAAAAAGAGCAATTGTTTTTAATTTTTTTTGCCGATTATTTGAAGGAGGTGAAAATCAAAAGATAAAATTCGCAGTAACATTACACTGGGGAAAAATATTACACAAATTAAGCAAAGAAATCACATAGTTCATAAATATATTCCATTACAAAAGCATATGTACATGATAAAGAGCACGTCTAATACGCTATTCTTTACAACAAAAGACAATTAATTAATTAGTTAATCTATGCTTAATAATATAATGATATATAATAGTAATAATAGAGTAATATGGAACAAACAATCAAATCTATTCTTCTACTACCTGCTTGTTTCTTACCCAAAAAGTCTTCCAAATTTCTTCTCTTGTGTCTCAGAATATTTCTGCAGTACCCACAAAATGAGACCCAACTCCTCTTCCACAATACTCTTCTCCATGCTTAAAATACTAATATACAGAATCTCCAACTTCTTGCATCCACATTTTCTCACCTCTTCTTGGTGTTGACATAGAGAGAGAAACAAAGGCCGCCACCAAAATGGTAATCAATGGTTACAATTACATATACATATATATATAAATACATAGTGCAGAGGTAACTTCATTTGCATACTCAATAGCAATAAAAAACAAACACTTATCTGCCTGCCTGGCTAGCGCGCAATCTCTTAGTTAGTGCATGCTGAACAAAAAAAAAACTTCCAAGAAATATATATTCTTACATGTTGTATCACCCGATTATTCATACGGATTGCAGAAATAAGTTATACATTTCATCAACACATTCTGTATGAATAATCGGTTAATAAACCCCGTACTTAAATTTTTATTTTCTCACAAGAACCATTCAAAACAGTTTCATTTTACCAGATCTGAAACCCAATTTATATCCGGATTCGAACCATCCGATGAATTCGGATCCGGGTCGACCCGGTCTAGCGGATTCTCCTTACACAGCTTCTCAAACATTCTTACCCTCAAATCCCTACCTGACTCAACCCTCTCCATAACAGGCTCCTCACTCTCCCAAATTTCATCGTAACCGATACCCGTCCGGGTCACGGCCCGAGTCGGAGTCGAGGGAAGGCTGCAGAATCCGGGTCGGGTCATAGAAAATCTCGGAGATCCAAAACCCATTTGCAAACCCCAAGATTTGGGCATTGATTTCACCTTATTAAGCTGTAGCTGACGCAGTGAATTAATCATTTCGTTCACAGAGGTGGAACCAACCGATCGACTCAAAGAGTTCGTTGCCGGGGAAACCGGTGGCGACGAGTCAAACGAGTCGGCCGATTCCGGGGTCCTCGGGCTCAGAACCCGAAGCTGCTCAGGAGTGTGCGCGAAGAAACAGACGCGCCTGGTGCAGTTAACACCGTCTTTACAAGGCTGGGTACGATAGCGGGACGGGTGTAGCCAGCACTCAAATACGCCGTGTGCGAACTCACAGGTGTCACCTTTTTTGCAGTATCCCTTACGAAACTCAGGGCAAGCCGTGCCGGAGTAGTGGTACTTCCTCGGGTCCCTCCGGCGGGCCTTCTCACCGGGATGGGCGTAAGGACAGTCCGTCCAGTCGTGTGACCTGCCACGTGCACACTTTCGCACCTTTTTTTTTTATAATTTTTTTTTATTTTTTTTCGGGGGAGACCAAAGAGAAATATTTTATCAATATTATTGTAACAACTTAAATGACTAAATAAATAGATGATGATGATGATGTATGTGAAAGTTTAGTGGGTGTTTCAAGATTATGTACGTTGACAAATGCACTGTATGAGACATCATTTGACGTATTAAACACTAAAGCTAAAGCTAGCAAACACGACTTTGATCTTGCTCTAAGCTCATCTATCTGTACCTTGAACTCAAACATGCGGAAATGATCGCATGCGTACGTGTCGACTGGAAGATCAGCGTCCTCATCAGAGTCAGGATCTTGTATAGGAGATAGAGAGCAGTTTTGGAGGAAGGGAGAGAAATCGTCGACATTGAAGTTAGCATTGGAGTTATTGAGGCTAAGAGATAGCGGCATACCCGCCGCTAGATCATCAGGAAAATCCCATGGAGGGACATGAACCGTTGAATTCGGGTGGTTTCCGATCATCATCTCTCGTCTGTCTTGTCTTGTCTTGTCTTTGTGGTTTTGGTTGGATGAGTTTTTTTTTTTGCCTTCCTTTTGCTTATGTTTGTGTTTGTGTTTGTGTTTGTTTATGTTTGTGTTTATATAAATAAATAAACTGCTGGGAAAGTGGGGGGTTTGGTTGGGTTAATAAAGTAATTGTGGTTAGGTTAAGGAACCTGAGAGAGAGATAAGGTTTGGGTCACAATCTTTCTTTGTAAAATGTAATATAGGGGAGAGGAGAGGGAGAGGAGTATTTGATGGAGGGTATTCGTGGCTTCAGCACGTGTCATTTTCATGACTTAACGGTGAGGGCAACAAACAGGTGGGGTTGGGCGTGACAGAGCTGTAGTAACATTGATGTCTGCCGTTTGTAATCTCTGACGGACGGATGCCTCTAGAGTTCCATGGGTTTTCGGCCGACCTCTTCCATTGCTCTACTTTTCTCTATTGATACAAAAAAAAAAAATACATGTCATTAGTTTATTTAAAAATATTGTTGATTGAATTTGAATTTGCCAATTTTAGGTTCAAAGTTTATTTTTATTTAAATGTTCTTGACCGGATTAAAATCTGTAAGCTTTAATTAAAAGTTTTTCACATATATTTACTAGTCTATTCAAAATGTTATTAACGGATTTGAACCCATAAACTTTAGTTTAAGTAATACTTTTATGTTTTATTTTTTTGTTATATATTAAATTGTATATATAAAAATAAGACGTACGTAAACATCTCGGGTGTTTGATTAAAATATATTTTTGAACTTATTTTTGTATTGTGCTTTTGGAATTCATTCTTACTCTAGTATTGTTGCTCAAAAGGCCCTTGAGGTGCTTAGGCCTCGATTGGTTCTTTTTTTTTTTTTTTGATAAGTGCAAATTCTGAAAATGCTTTTCTGATAGAGAAAAAATAGGGGGTAAAGTCATTTCTTTCAAAACTCATGGGATTAATTTTCTCTTATGATTTCTCGGCATTTATTACAAAAAAAATGGTCAATAATACCCCTTTCCAAGTACTTTTCATACTTAACCAAATCGAAGAAAAGAAACTTGACAGAAAGTTTAATTTTCCACTTCCATGAGAAAAAAGAAGGGAATTGATTTCTTTTTTATAAATCAAACGAGGCCTTAAACATGAAAAAATGGTCATTTAATGGTTGGACGTTAATAAGAAGACGACGTGGGTGTGATGCTTCTATTCAAAGAGTGTAAATAAATTTGTATTCAATTAAAAAACTCGAAATGAGGCAAATTCAACTAAAGATGCAAGTATATAGATTTCAGATAAAACAATTTAGAGCTGGACTCGGCACTAATACTACTGTTGCTATTAGTTAAATTAATATCATTGTTGCGTATCTTTTGAATTACAATATGTTTTAAACAAGATGTAATTTTTGGATTTCTTGTGATCGATAAATAATGCATGTGGGAATTGTACCATAGTTAATCTTTTGGATAGTAACCGGACATATGTACGAAAAGAGAAACATATATAACCCATTTTTTACGAAGTGAAATTGTGAAATCAAACATGCTGCTACTTATCTAATTTATTTTAGCTATTTGGTTTCGTTTTCGAACTAGTACTTGAAACACAACCTTATTAATCATCATTTTAATTTAACACACAATTCTTCATGTTCTCTGTTTCGTGTAATTTCACATACACAATGTCTCGACATTTGTAGGATAAATTGGTAACTTTGCATCCGTTCGATGATAATAGTAAAATTGATATACAAAAATAATTTATTTGCGTATAAAGTTGAAAAATAAATTAAGTCGTGTAGTGAAATATTCTTTATTTTTACGATAATGTGTCTTCTATTTTTGTTTATTTTTTTGTCAAAAATAATTTATTTGTGTATAAAGTTTGTGTGAACAATTTTTGGAGTAACATAACTATTATTTTCAGAAAACTAAAGATAATTCACATGTAGCATTGATAACAATTAACAACTAACAAGGACATACGTCACTGTTCTGTTTCTTCTATTTATTTAAAAGTTTGATTTAGATTAGACAATTTTTGGCTTCCACCACTAGATCAAGGGCATGCTTACAATAATTGAGTAGTACTCAATTACGTGGTAGGTTTAGACTTTTGCCTTGGTCGAAGTGTAACCCTTGTGGAGTTCCCTTCTAAACCCCTAATCTACGGTCAATTTATTAATAAATTGGGAAAAAAAAATTAAGTTCAATAATTGAGGCTTAAGTTATCGATGAATTTCAGATCACATGGTAGTAAGTTTTCTTTCGTTTTTTTTTTTTTTATCAATTAGCCCATTTTTTACGTATTACGATTAATACTGGCTCGTAAAATAGAAATTAACAGTTATTTTTGTCGATATAAAGCTCATCCTAAAAAATAACTAGTCAAATACAGTGTGCCACTACTAAATTATATTTGGTAGTTGCATGGTGGTATTATCAATCTACCACATATAAACGAGATTCTTTGTCGGAAAAAAATTTGCCAAAAAAATTATGTTGAATAAGTTTACATTTTGTCATTTTCCCCTTTTATTAAATCTTTCTCTTGAAGCTATATATATATATATATACATAACAGACATATTGTATCTACATATATTCTAATTGAATATGAAACAAGACGCGAACTCTTCTATAAAAGCTCAATCTTTCCATATAACTGGTTTATAAACAAAACTGAAATTATTTATAATTGTGGAATATGGTCAAACTAATGTTACATTAGATTGCAAAATCTAAGCAAAAGGACAGGTGGGGGGGGGGGGGGGGGGGGTTAGTCACTAGATGGGCATTGAAGAAGCCATGTGGGTGCAAAACGTACACAGAGGACAAAGCATCAAAAAATTATATATGTGCTTAACTTTAGCAGAAACTTTTGGAAAATTTATCCAAAAATATAGCAAAAAAGTAAACAAATATTCTTAGATTACTCTCTTTGGCGTATTTTATCGAACACCTGGAGGGTTCTAGGCCTTGCAGTTCACTGCTCTCGAATCCTCTCTTATTGTGTCCCTCCATTTTCTTTAATATGCACAGACAAATTGTCTCGAGTGAAGTGTCTACTATAAATATTGCGAATGCGTCTGCCCATAAAAGAAATTGTAGCGTCTGGTGTGACTTTTGAGGAACCGGGAAGGAATAGTGGCACACAAAGTGATAATAAGTTTCTCCTCGGTTCTAGTTTTCTTTAACTATCGATATGTTCGTGTGAATGCTTTTATTGTTAGCCAAAATGCGGAAATTAACAGTTTAAACAAAATAGAAACCGAGTCTCGTGTTTCACACGATCTTCTTAAAACAATTACGCCGCCTCCCACGGTGCTTTGAGGTTTGTTATGACGTTTGTCTCCCAGGATGAAACGGTATAAAGAGTGTCTACCTTAGCACTTTTGGTGTCACTCACGGAACGAACTATTCGTGTGTTTTAACTTTATCACCACCAAACAAAATTAGTCTAGAGAGAAGGAGAGATGATTTCGTGAGAGAGATGTGTGTGTTAAGATGTGTGGAATGAGGTCTCTAAGACCTCCAATTTATACAAGGGGGAGAAGCATTTGAATTATTCATACATTAATACAAAACCGTTTTTTAGTGTTTAATTGCAACAATTAAACAAAACCGTTTCTAGAATTAAAAGGAATTAATTAAAAACGTTTTTAAATTAATTTGAATTAAAAATCTCTTAATTAAGAGAAATTAAAAATGGGTGTGTTTAAAGAAAATAAAAGAACTGGAAAACTCTAAGTGCAAAACATGAGCCCGCGCGGTTGCCCATTTTCGCACACAAGCCAAGCCTGTGTCAAGACAAATTCGGTCCGTGATTTGCACCCCCTGCGCTCGGGTGCGTGAAAGAGAGCCTTATCTTTCTTAGAAGCTTATGAGCTAGTGAAAGGTTATCCTTTATAAACTCATAAAAGTTTTCCCAAAGTTTCAATGTGGAACTAACATTTCCCATTTTATTTTTCATCTCAAGTAGCTCACTTTGGGTGACAATTTCTCATTCACCCCAAATCCGTTTTGAGCATACAAATACACGATTTCGATATACTCACGGAGGAGAACACGAATCTATATTTTTCTTTCACAACCGAGTGTGAAACCCCATTTAAAATTACCCTAAAAAATGCATCAAAACCATTTTTTCCAACAATTTCATATGGGAAAAAGAAAAGGAAAAAAAGCACGATATTACATTATATTTTGTACTTATATTTTGCGAGTGTAAGATTATATTATGGAGATTATTTTATTATACAAACGATATATATATATTCAGTGCTCGATCTTGAGGGAAATGAAAGGAATTGAGTTTCTCGCAGATTGAACTCGTGGCACATGATAGAAAAATCCGTTTTTTCAACTAAATTGCACTTTAAATGTGTCTTTCTATATTAATATAGGATATTAGTTATATGGATAGTGTTTCTATGTTCTTAGTGATACTGTGTATAGATTACTAGTTATGCATATTTTCTTTTTATCTAATGTCGTATAGATTATTAATTTGTTTTATAACTATTCAAAAAGTAGGGAACGATTGGCTTTCTAGTTCAAGGTAAGTATAGATTAGTAGTTTTCCTGTCTAAACGTATAACAAGTGTGCAATTTAAAAGGTCATGACTCAAAATTACAAATGATGTTACTGTCCACTTTTCAGCGATAGTTTGACGGGGGAGTTAATTAATCCCTTATCAAATATATAGTGATGTGGGTATGGTGAATTTAGAGCGAAAGTAAGTTTTTGAAGAACACGCGAGCAACAGATTGATGATGGAGTTATGGCCGAACCATAGTGATAGCAAGTCTTAGTCGAAGAGCTTAAAGGTGGTGGTGATTTAGGTTCAAACCCCATTAGAGACATTTTGAAAAAAAATTTAAATTGGAGTTCGATTGGGGATGGCGTTTAGCTAAAAAAATCATTATTATTTTAATGCGGAAAAACGAAAACAAAAAATTTATCGGCCGACCCTTGCGAAAACACAATTTCCTACGATAAAAATTGTTTGCTATAATTCAATACTATCAATCTTTAAGAACAAACACTTCCTACGATTCAACAACTAAGGAATTTACCAGTAACTTTAAAACCCTAATATAACTCTTAAAATACTTCGTGAATAAATATTATAAGAAGAAGATACAAGGTTTTTGAATTGTGTATTTTCCTCGAAAGTTGAAAATCTGTATATAAAAAATAAGGGTGATTTAGAGTTTGAGTGTCATTTGTTCTTACATATCAGACGTTGGGTGCTAAAGTTTTGCATATTAGGTATTTTGATGCCATTTTGGACGGAATGCGTTAGTCAATGTGGTCAATCGTTAGCTTCGTTAAATTTTTACCATTTTACTCGTAAGTAAGAGCAATATGTTTTGTCTTTTTCTAAGGTAAAATGGGTAAAGTTAGTCAAAAATTAATGGAGCTAACGGTTGACCACGTTAACTAACTGATTCTGTATAAAATGGCACCCAAACACCAATTATACAAAACTTTGGCACCCAATGTTTAATATGCAGAAACAAATAGCACCCAATGTCTAAATCACCCATAAAAGAACATCGCAACTGAACATGGAGAGATATATACCCAAAATACGCATCCACTCCAATGTTAAGTTATACTAGGTTAAAAGGTTTAAGTATTAATAAATACTTGAATGTTTCGAAGGCCATATAACTGTTAGCCTTTAAGAGCAAGCAACTCCTAGAATTTAACGACCAAAGGTCTACCAAGAACCGTAAAATCCTATTGAAATTCTTAAAATACTCCAGAAAGAAATGTTAAAAAAAGAAGAATGAGAGTATAGAGGGTTTTGATCTTTGTATTTTCCTTAAATAATGTCGCAGTTAAACGTAAAGAGATATACGCTCAATGTGTGCACCCACTCCAACGCCTAGTTGGATCATGTCAAAACCCTATTTTAATTAGTTAATTGAAATGCAAAATTAAAAGGTTTATTGAAAATACTTGAATTTTTGAAAAGCCGTATCATAGACTTTTAAAATAATAAACTATAGGTAAAAAGGCTTTAATCCAAAGACATCCCAAACAAAATCCATAGCCTTTGCCACTTAACCTACACATCCCAAACTAATTTCTTCATTCAAAATTAGTATATATATAACAAAATACCCTATTTATATAGCCGATTATGATTTTTTAAATAAAAATTCAGATTAATCCTTGACCTTTTTTTTCAAAAAAGAAAAACAAAAAAACATAACAAAATAACAACAGAATAAGGGATTTTTTTATTGTAAATGGTCAACCAACCTTCTTCCAACTTGAGATATATTATTGAAATCGTGTAACTAAACTTTGGAGGTGCACAAATTAAAATTATTAAATATTTCGAGAAAAATCTATTATAATGAATTGGAATGGCGTTGGAAGAGATATTTTTTTTATAATAAAAGTAAAATGATATCTTGATTAACCGCTTAAAGCATTTAGAATACGAAAATGAGTCGAATATATCTATCTGAACATGTATGAATTTCTTATGTATGCAAGTTTAAGGAATTAAATTAAATCATCCCTAATGATATTATCCATCACATTGGCTTTTACCATACACAAATTTCTCACTAATTTATGTTTTTAATATGAACATTATTTGATAGGTCTTTATTGATACCATGTACTAACATATTTTTTAGGGTGAATTTATTTCCATCCGTAATTTCTTTCAGTTCATCCTCTTTTTTTAATGTTTGTTATGTTAATTCGCATTATCCATTAAATTTAACCACGAATTGGAATAGATATCGAAAAAAAAAATAGTGACTTAATTATTTATAATAATTATTTTTAGTTAATGTAATTGTGGAATATCCACCACATTAATTAATTTATCCACCTTAATATAATATTGAGCCTTAGAAGTTAAAAAACCAAAACAACTTTATGCTTTGGTTTATAATTATAATTAGATTGAAAGATTACTTTAGTTCTGTAACTTTGAGATTTCCTTCATGCTTAATTTCAATTGATTCATTAGTGTAATTCTGCAAATTCAATTGATTCCTCATTAGTGTGTACTGCTTTGAGATTTCATATTTTTCATATTGATTTTGAATTTATATAACTGCGTGTTGTATCCAAATGATTCAAAATGACTTAAATTTGCATAAGAAAACTACGGATAATATTTTGATCTAAATTCCATGCGCGAGTTTTCTTTTTATTACTTATTAATTTGCTGGCATTTTCTCAGCAATTAAACAAGACATTAATAATTTTGAATCATCTCTTTCTCTCCCTAATCCTACATATATATATAAAAACAGAAATTATCGTTTTGCCATCATGTTTGTTGGCTTTAAGAAAAAGAGAAGACCTGTCAAAGAAATAAACTTGAAATATGAAGAAGGGGATTTTGCATGCGGGCCTTTAGCCTTTAATTAGGTTGTTCTCAAACCTTAGGTCTTTAATATATTGAGTTTACAGTACTACATTTTGCTACCGTTCTTTTAATGTTGTTTTGATCGATCAATGAGTGTTTGATTTAGATATGATATTACATGCTTTTTATTTATATTTGAAATAAAAATAAAAAAATATCTATGGAAATGAAGAAACATAGATTAGGAACAGAGTGTTCAAGCTCAAAAGATTATTTTGATTAAAAATCTAAGTAAAAAAGTATTTAATTGGTGGTTGTTTTTCTAAATTTTAAAAAGGGTAACTTTGTGAAACTTTGTTCAAAATTGTCATAAATTTAGGGTGGATCAAGTGAAAGAAGTGGCGGATAGACCAAAATCACCCATTTTTTATCAAACAAAATCGTGCGATCAATTTACGCAAAAATTAAAAATAAAATTAGGAAGAGAAAAAAATAGGACTATTTAGCATCCAATATGAGTTGTTTTGATTAGATAAATTCAACTTGTTTCGAAAATTTTATCAAATTTAATTTAAGACTGAATTGGACTAGATTTGATATTAGTTTTGCCAAGTTAAAAACTAAACCAATCAAATAATTTGTCAATGTTTTGAAGACAAAAAAGAGAAAAAACAAATAATGTCTTTTGTTTAAAAATAGTTTAAATTTTAATAACAGTCAAAACAAATATAATCAACGGTACAAAGACCAAACATTATAAGATAAATAAATTACACAATAAAATTAGGATTTATTTATTAGTTTTATAATTTTATATATATGTGTAGGAGTAATGAGGTGCAACTAAATATATATTAATATTAGTAGCTGGTTAGCGTACAATAACAAATAATTATCTGGTGTCAATTTTAAAGTTGAATTCGATCAATTTGATATTTGGTTTTAACAAGGTGAAATTAAATCAATTTAATGTTCGGTCAATTTATTAGGAGACAAATCAATCAGAATCGATAGTTTCATTGAATCCATCTCAAGATATTCTTTCTCAAAAAATAGCAAAAAATCCGGGTCCGAACTCGAAGTAGAACTAAAAGAGAATGTTTGTATGACCCGGACCCGGACCCGGACCCGGCCCAGCAATTCGGGAGATCAAGTAAAACAATCGGTGAAAAATGCTAGTGTCGGCAGAGTCACGTGACTTGTGTTCGAATATCCCTGTGTGATTAACACGTGGCGTTTGATTGGATACGGTCGGAGAGAGTGTCGCGACAAAATTATATCCTCCCGTACAATTAGTTTTCAATAGAATCGTACGGGATCTCTAACAGGTGTCCCATTAGCACGTGACCAATCAGGATGACAGTACACGTGTCAGCTTCGTAAGTTGGGTTTGACACATCGACGGTCCTTAAATATTCATTGTTAGTGACGTTACGCGTGTCCGTGTCTTTATCTGGATTTGTCGTTTATGTGCAAACTATTCAAAAATTAGGATCCACCCCTGAATAAATTATTATTTCTTTGGAATGTGGTATAATTTTATTTTATTTCTAAATGAAAATGCAATTCTTCGTTTTTTGTTTTTTGTTTTTTGTTTTTTTTAATCTTTCGGGACTTTAGGCACCAAATTTGAGACCATTTTTTGGCCAAAGAGAACGTACATGTGATTTAAAAATCACAAATATCAACATAAAAAAAAATTATATTTAAAAAAAAATTGTACTACATTCATATACTTTATGTAAATAGGGACCAAATTTTAAAGTCCTTATTAAATTAATGTTTCAACAAATTAATCATTTACATTAATTTTCATTGTTTAGATAAAGATTATCTAGATATGACGGGGTAGTGTTTATGTCTAATATCATTATTAGACGTGTTGTAGATTCAGTCTATAAAGTTTTTGCTGATTCATTTATTATTGGTAAAAGGTGTAAGATGAATGAACACATTCTTAATGAGTTTGGTATGTACTGTGCTATTCATATGGTTCTAAAAATTATATTCACAAAGTGGATTAGGCCTTCAATGGGGCGCCTCAAGCTTAATTCAGACGAGTGTTCTCGAGGAAATCTTGGGCATAGTGGAGGTGGTAGTCTTCTTAGAAACACTGTGGGTGAAATCATGTGGGCTTAAGCTAATTATTATGGGGTTCAAACTAATATGGTTGCGGAAGCTCGTGCTTTACTTCAAGGGTTAGACCGATGTGTGAAGGAAGGTCGAAGGTGTTTAGATGTTGAAGTGGAGTCGCAAACTTTGCTTCACATTTTGAAGTGTAAAATTGAAGTCCCATGGAGTATCACTTATAAAGTCCGACGCATTTTTGGCTTATTGCAGATCTTAGATACTCATATAATGCATACGTATAGGGAAAGTAATAGTGGGACAGATTGTTTAGTTAGTATAGGTTTTAATCTAAGGAATAATGTTGGTTTTGAGAGCTTTCAAATTTTTCACCATAGATTGAAAGCTATTATACTCACAGATAGGCTGGGGCTTTCTTAGATTCGTTGTAAAAGTTCAAAGGTTTGATAGTTTCCTAATAATGAATGCAGATTTACATAAAAAAATGATTATCTAACTTGTAATGTTTATATATATCAATCTATGCAATTATAATTCTATTGAAAAACTTCAATGACTTGTGTGAAGTATTTTCAAGAAAAACAAAAGAGTTACAAGAAATTTTCACAGTACTTAAATACATTAAAAGGCTCCAATCTATTTTTCTAAAAAAATAATCATTGTTTGTAAGTGTCAATTAGGATTTTATCTGTTGTAAAGTCGTTCATATTTAGTCAATAAGACAACAAATTGCTCAAATTAATTATTTCAAAGGTCTCTTGAAAACAACACCTTGGAAAGTTTTTAAAGATTGTCATAAAACAATTTTCAAGAAAAAATGGACTTGCACAAATCCTTAAAAAGTGATTCAACATTTTTTCCAAGTTGTTTTTCTAATTCAAACCTAACCGGTGCTCAATCTGAAAAGTCTTTTACATCTAACCCTAAAGCATTTGAAGTAAACTTCGTAAAATGAAATTGTTGCTTTAGTAAGATCTACTGTCATATGCTAGATAGGCGCCTGCTGTGGTGCGACGGGCAACCGTTTATACAACATGCGCATGGCAAGTCTTTAATAGGTGACTGTTAAAATGCAAAAGCTTATTATTTTCTTTAGTTATTTCTAAGTGGCTATATTAAATCCCAAATGGTCATAATTTTTATCTTATTTATTTATGCTTCTTTTTAAAGCTTTCAAATTCATCTCTTCCAATATCTTTAAATCTTTTCACTTACAAAATTTCAACAAAGTCTATATTTAAGTTCAAAAGCTATCTTGATGTAAATAATTACACATTTATATCATTTGATTTAATCTTTATAACTGTATAAGTGATCACATATCTTGTATCTTTAGCAAACACTTTGATATAGCTGTAATTCATTGGTATGCGTTACCAAACCAAATTTTTCTTTACGTTTTAAAGATTTTCTCATTGTGCGAGGAAGAGTCTTGTGAGAAATGTAGCGAGAAAAATTATACTTTGTAATAAAGTGTGATTTTCACTCGTAAAAAAATCGATTATTGAAATTTCCCGAGCGCACTACTTGGATGTGGACGTATACTAAAAATCAAACCGCGTGAACAAAACATGAATGTGTTATGGTTAAATATTTCTATCCTTATCACTTTATCATCTTTTTTTTTATCATTATTGTTTCATTTTATATCTGTAGGTCGATTGTTCATAATCCTTATTATTTAATTTAGTTTATTCTAAAATACTTTTAATTTGTCATACACCCTATTCACCCCCTCTAGGGTTAAAATCCGACCAACAGTCCCCATGATACATGTATTGACATAAACCGTTACTTAAATGGGATTTTTTTAAAAAATAAAATTGGATTTTCTTATTACATATTTTTATTGCTCTATATTACACAGTTGTACTTGTAAGACTACTCGATTATTGTAGCATTTTTTTCCTTAAGCAATCATCATGTAAATAGTTCAGATAATGTGTTTATCTCTATTGGATTGTGAGAGCATCCGCTCGTTTACATATTTTACAAGTGGATTTTTGTTTCCATTTGAAAGAACCTCCATAAGAGACGGTGAGATTACATAAACCAAAATCGTATCAGCTTGGCTTATGGTATAACCAAGCTTAGCAAAAGTATCATCACAACTCACAAGCATCGTATATTATAGGAACATAATTTATAGTAGATTGTCAAATCTTTGCATAGAGTATTTCACGGTCAAGTATAAGCTCCAATCTCGGGTATTTGTAATGGTATAGGATAAACATATAATAAAATCAAAAGTGTCATTCATTTGAGTTAAAAGGGAAAGTTGCAAACATAATTCTTGTTTACATTTTATTAAAACTTAGAAGAGTACATCACTTGGAGCATGAAACTATTTTTTTTTTATTTTAGATTTCAAGTGAATAATTTATATGGAATTTAAATTGAAAAATGTTTATGCATGATGTTATAAGAAACTTACCCGAAATTAACTTCAGCCTTTGTCTATTGTGTACCACGATACTATATGACAAACTTATCCCACTTATGTTGTTATATTTCAAAACTATTGTGAATGCTTTGATCTATCTATCTATCTATATATATATTTTGAAATATACAACACTTTTTATGTACTTAAATTTACCTTCCTTCATTATCATTGTAAAAAGAATATTAAATAAAAATCATCATTTACATGCCACCATGCATTGCTATAACTGCCACTCACTGCTAGAGCTTGGTCAACTACTATTGGGGTTTCACGAGTAGGTTGCTAGTGGCGTATGTGGGTTTTTGAGGCCTAACGGTCACCAATGAAAATAATAATAATAAAATATTAGTGTAAGGGCATACTTGACCATTTACTAAACGTTGAGATTTTTTAATGACCAAACAATGAAAGTGTCCTTGAGGCTTAAAAAATAACGGAAAAGGCACTATATATATGTTGGATCAAAAGTAAAATTTGTTTATCATTAGATATAACTATGGAAGGACTTATAACCCTTTTTTTCTTTAAAAATGACCCGGCTAAGTATTGACTAACCAGGCCACTTATAAATAATGTGCCTTGATTTTTATATAATATTAATGATATTGTTTGGTAAAAGCCTTTTTGTTTGTTCATTGTAAATATAAAGGAACACTCCTCTCAAAATAATCATCTTGTTTTTAATGTGAAATTTTCATTATTAGTAAATAAGTGGATTCTTTTAAGTTCAACATACTAAATTTATATAAACCCAAGCAGGACATACTTCAAATTGTATTTGTGTTTGGAACATACCCATGCATACCATAATTAAAAAAATATATCGGCCTTTAGGGTCATTAATGGTCAAAAATTCGTTTGAATGAATATTTTGTCATTCTAAATCCTGATTGTTACCACTAAAGTAATTTTATTTTTTATCAAACCAAATTCATATTTTTTTGAGTAACCAAATTTATAGTTCCTTAATTATGTTAAGGCCAATAACTGCTTTAACATAATTCATTTTACTTTTTCAATAATGTTAATCTACTTTTGTATATATCGTTTGTAAACTTGAAAAAATAACAAAATAATAACTAAATTAATGTTCCTAAAAAATATACTTTAAAGATTATTAAATTATATGGTCCGTAAATCAAACCAAAAAAAACTTATATGCACCCTTTAATGTCTTATTTTTAACTTCAACAACCTAAAAAGTTTGTGTCTTATTCTTAGTTTTATGTATTCTTGTGCGATATTAAATACTTTTTTTTTTGTCAAAAGGAAAAATAATTTCACCATTATATATTAACTACTCTTTAGCAAACAAAGGGTAATTCAAAATTCATTTTTTTTATAATTGATAACTCAAAATGAGCCATAAGTCTTATAGTAAATATAAATAACCTAACAATTTTAGCAAATATTTAATTATTCAGAAATGGTACCATAAATATAAAAAGTTATACATTTGTTTTATTTACTTATTCAAATAAGAAAAAGACAGAAAATTGTAAGAGTGGAGTGAAATATCCTTCCAATTAAAAATTTGATATAATCATTTATAATTAAGTACATATGGACTCTTTTAGTAGTGTGAATTATCAAAGAAAAGATAGATAAATTTTTTTTAGTGGTTATATTTTTGTTACATGATAAGATTTTCATTAGTGATAATTTGCATATTGTGTCTTTAGATGATTTCTAATGAAAGTGTATAATAATTTGTAAATCCAACCTGTCAATGTCATTTTATACAAAAATGAAAGTCTAATAAAAAAAATTATGCTACAGTGGTACCTTTATTTTTATTTTATTTTTTTGTGAAATTTCAAAGAACCAAAACAATATATAGCAATGCATGTTAAATGCAAATTTGTATTTTTCTTCTATTCTTGTGTTTTTATAAATAGAATTTTTCTATATTTTTGGCCTGCTCACTTGTTAAATTTAAATTCAAATTAAGTAGAAGGAGAAAGAGAATTAATTAAAGTTAAAGTTTATAACAAATTAAGTAGGAGATTATATTTTTGGTTCTTATTAGTTTATCTCATAAATTGAAATTAATTAGGAGATAAATATTTGTGCAATAGAGTGAGATGAAACGTAGGTAGGAAGATAGCTAATTTTATGTGAAACTTTTAGAAGTAGAAACAAAGACAGTAAGTAGCATTAAAATTAATTAGGATATAAATACTTGTTTGGTTTATTAGATAAATTAAAATTAATTAAGAGATAAAAACATGTTTAGTTTATCATATAAATTGAAATATGTGAGCCGTTGGAATTAGAGTGCAAGAATATTATTAAGATTTACCTGATTTATTATAGATATTTTGAGATTTGGTAGGCTGTGTATGAGTAAGTATATGACTGGTGTTTTTTTTCTATTGTATTTTGTTGCTTTTGTTCATAATAGATTTTGCGTCAACTTTTATCTAGAAAAATATAAATTAAACAATAAATACATAGATGATTTTAGTACGTCTATTCAGTTACTAAATAGCCTATTAATAACCAAAAAATACAAGTTTAAACTCCAGTTATTAAAACCGTAAATATTACTTCTAGTATTCAGCATGCCCCACCTTATCCCCTTCTCAAAATAATCATCCATAGAAAAAGAAACTAATCTTATAAATAATTTCCAACTATGAACCACTTTTAAGTTTTGGACAAAAAATCAATATCTCTTAGGGTTTATCTTATAATTAATATAATGACAATTGATGATAAGTCATATTTTATTTTTATTAAATTATTTACTACAAGCATTTAATTTCTTAAAATAAATTAAAAAATAAATAAGTTAATTTTTTTTAACATTGTTGTTTAATTTATTAACTTAGTGATTTAATTGAATTGAATTTAGTAATCTTTTCGATTATTGATAGAGATGGCAATGAAAAAGAAGAGTGGAGGATGTTGCCATAATTCATGGTAGATATTTTTCTAAAGCTCAAAGCAGGGGTTTAAAATGAATGATAATGAAAGGGTGGGCGGTGATAACATACTCCTCACACTTTTCCATACGAGTAAGAATTAAATTTAGTTTATGTCACCACAGCCAATCAAAATCCTGGGTTCACTAGGTGTATGGTGATTTTAAAATTATTACCTTGTAAGTAACATTTCTTAATGGAGATGTCATTTTTAATGAGATTTTGGAAATCTTGGATCATGTTCAATTGAAAATGAAAGGCTGGCAGGACTTCACTAGGAGTAGGGCGACATAACCTTTTTTCTAAAATACAATTAAGAAATTTTATGCGATTAATTTTTTATTTTTTTTAATAACCGTGCCAAAGTTGTTGGAATAAATTACTAATTACACTAGGTTTAAAAGTAAAAAGTTTTATGCTATTCAAATTTTTTTATTTTTTATTTTATCTTTGAAAAGCCGGTGCCAAAGTCAGTGAGATAAATAATCAATCTCTAAATCAGACTATGTAATATATAATAATTCTTCTTATAATTTTCTTTTTATTGTTAACTTATATTGTTAAATTATGTAAATGTATGCCAAAAATAAAGTTAATTAATCAGAAAATTGACTCTATTCTGTTACTCTTCCGTCTAATTTCGTTCAATGGTATTTAGTTTGAGGGCAAAACGAATAATTTTTTTGTCATAAAACTTAGTAAATATGATCTTTATGATGAATTGATTGTCTTTACAAAATTTTATTATAAAATTTAATTTTGAAGTGGGTGAGATGATTGTCTAAAATTTTAAGGTTGAAAATGAATATATTTATCGAATTTTTATCACACCCTTCTACTTTAAATTTTTTGATAAAATTTGATGAAAATGATATACTCATCATATAGATTATTTTCAATAAATTTTATAAAACAAAAGGTATCAAAAATTCAGTAGACTCAATAAAACTAAATAGAATATGTGAGTTGTAACACTAAGAAATTAATGAGCATAGTAAATGAATCCTAATTGATTGGTTTGGATATTTTTTTAAAAATTTGCCATATATTATTCTCTTTTAACTATTTCTTTTGCAAAAAAATAAAAATAAAATTAATCATTTGTTATTGAGCTTTGACCACCAAGTCTTATATAAGTGATAAAAACGCATCAACACAGGCACTTCTTTCAGCTCAACGAATTAGTCAATTAAATTATGATTAAATATGCTCATTTTAAAGAAATTAGGATAAAAGGAACGGGTTTGACTTTAATGGTACATGTTTGTAACGAAACAGTTGTAATTTAACCGTTGATATACACATTTAAGGGTTTGTTTGATTAGAGTCTAAAATATATTTTTAAATGTTAAATTTTATTCTAAAACAATTTTAATATTTAATTTAAATTTTACACTAGGAATAAATGATTCTGAGAATGAATTAATCTTTCAAATTTCCCCTTCAAATCGATGGGAGAAAACTATTACGGGAGGTTGTCTCTTTTAATTTTTCCGTTAGGATAAAGATAAACCCTTTTCAAATTTAGGGAACGAAGCAATTCACCCTGTCAAATAATATCATAGTATAGTTATATATACACAGGTGTCAAACGAAATTTATATACACACTCTGTAATTAATTTAATTTAAAAAATAATTAAATTGTTAGAGAATACCATTCTTATTCTTATTGGAATCAAACATAGTGAAAATAATTCAACATTTTAAAAAAAAAATATTACTTATGTCCGAACTAAATATTAACAAGACATTTTAAATATCATAAAAGTAATTTTTTAAGAATCAAGTATGTTCATTTTATTTTTGAAACTTGAACTAAATAAATATTTAATTGAGAAAACAAACGGGATATATTTTAAGTAAATAATATAAGTTAAATAACAAAATAAGTTTATCAATGAGTGTAAATATACTACTCCAGTATTTTATGTTATCATGGGAGTGCAAACCCACAATCCACTCCGTGTTAAGTGAATAGTTACTAGGGCTTAAAATGGTATAGTACTATGTTATTTGATTTAAATATGGAAAGTATGGATCGACGAGCAACTAAATGGGGGCCCTTGCTTGAATGAGTGCCTTGGTTCCATCAATACAATTTATTTATTTATTTTTATTTATTTTTGTCTTTTAATATACAGCAGCACACCATGTTAGTATGCTCACATTTAATTTTTAATTATGACACATCCCTTTACGGTAAAATTTACCACTTTAGTAAGTGTATATTTATTATTTAAAAAATCCTAATTTTGTATCCATCTGCCTCTTATCATTTTATTCCACCATCACCTTTCTTCTCACTCGATGATCTTACTCCATTTTCAATTGTCATTTAAATTTATGGACAATCTGATTTCTTCATTATTACAATACCAAGTAAGTTCAACAAAATAAAAAATCTTAAATTTTATGTATATTTTATTTATCTTTACGAACGTATATTATATTAAACATTAACCCAATTTCAAATTTCAATGCAACTTTCCATTAACCTCATTAGACCTTCTGCCCATGAGTACATATATAGACGTACGGTAGATTTTCAACAACGTGTATTTTCAATTTCCATGTATGTTTTTAAATTTTAATTTTCAATTTTCACTTAATCATTGTTGCGACTTGCAACATGTAACATTGTTTTTTTTAAGTAAGCATGTTATGTTTCAACTATAATGAAATGATATGCACACCAGTTGTATGATATATAGTTTTAAGTTACCCCATTGATCTTCCACTTGGAGGAATTTTGTAAACCATGCATATATGAATGATAGAGAACCTAAAATGTGCATTGACAGCAGGGGTCATTATGCTTTAATTAGGATAATTTATTCTTATAATAAGTTTTCAATTTGTTTATTCTTGTTTGCTATATTTTTTGCTCAATCAATCGATTAAACTATGTTTTGTATCTAGAAAAAGAGAAAAATGGTCATGCAATATCTTATGTGTTCCTACATATTTAGAAACCTCATTTTTATTTTATATGCATGAAAAACTCATTAATTTTACAAATAGTATCATCGTTATTACTGTTAATTAGTACATGCTAATAATTAAGTCCCTCCACATAAATAATTAAGTTAATCTTATAAGTGATACTAAAATCATTCTTGATTCATTGTGGCAAAACACCGACCAAGAATTGTTTTGGCCTCTTTAAGTTTTAAATATTAGCACTCTTTTTTTGAGCTTAATATAAAATTCTAGATCCGCCGCTATATATTATAATGACGTATCAAGACTATATGTATTAAGGGACATGTTTATTGTTTAAATAATCCCCTTTCTTTTTCTTCTTCTCTCTTTTCTCAATTCAAACAATGGGAGAAAATACATGTATTCTATATATTAAAAAATGCTTTATGTTTTGTTTTGATTCATCAATTGAGTATATTTGGTTTAACTACTAGAAAGAAGGCTTATAATGTTGCTTTTATTATCTGTAGGAGGATCACACAAAAAAATTTGTTTAGAAACCATTTTGGTTTTTAGTGTAATGCTCTAAAAATTTATACTTACTAATAGTATAGAGTGTTCCCATATTAATATTAAATTAGCACGATCAAAATAAATTTTACTTTAATAGAATGTGCTCTTATTAAAAATTAGATGTGGCCATACTATTAACCAAAAATTATTTATGATTCTATCATCTTGAATTAATTTCAAACTAGTTTATAATATTATTAATTATTAATATATTAACTCTCCTAGAGAAATTAGTAATTGTAGTGACTGTTCTGTCCTCTACCAAAATTTATACCAGTCACTAATATCATCACTATATTATAAACAGAATGAATTAAAATCATATTTATTATTCCGAATTAGATATTTTAAAGACAACCCTTAATTCCCCAGAACAAGTGAAATAGGTATACAAAAAAGGAGAACATCATTGATGTGACAGAACACCAACTCTATGGTGAGTTAATTAATTTATTTATATGCCACTCCTAAATCCTAACTTAATTAGGTAGTCAATTCGTCGTGTGGTTCACAGGATTAAAAATTATCTTAAACTTAAAACATGATTGAGATGAGATTATTATTAAATTTATTATCACTATCGATAAATTAATGAACGTAACAGTTTTAAAAATATATTGTATAAATTTTAAAGAAAAATAATATTAGCATTTTACATTTGTACTAAGACACTCTAAAATTATTTTTAGTGATATAAAAAAGTCTCAAAAGATCAATATAAATGTCACTAAAAATAATTTTGAAGTGTTTTAGAATAATTGTGGAGTGCTAATATTATTTTTTATTTTAAAAATCATATTATATTATAACAAAAAGATAATTAATCTGATGATAATGTCTCTCACATAATTATTATTGAGAAACAAAAAAAAAACATAGTAATTAGAAAAATCTCTGCTTTTTTTTTTATTATTATTATCATAAAGCATTCAAAGCCAGCAAATTTACAAATATATACAATATTCTTTAACTCTTTTAAGGTTCTAACAATAACATTCTTAGCAATCTATTATATTCTTTAACTCCACATAAAGATCACAGACGACACAAATGAAAATTTTGACATTTGAGAATCAAATAAAAATAACAAATAATTTAAACCACCTAAAGAAAGATGTTACATATATATAACGTACTTCTTATTTCTCAATTATTTGATGCAGTCATGATAGTTGTACATGTGAAAATTATAAGAATTTTTTAGAGTGCCCTAGGTAAGGACATACTTAGTGCTCCGAATAATTTCATTTTACTTTTTTAAATGGTATTGGATTAACTTACACATACTAGACTAATTATTATTTTTCCAGTAATCTTTTGGCTAATAAATTCGTGTAGAATATAAACTTTGCAATACTTTTCCCATGGCCTAGCATGAATTTTTTTATGTATATGAAGTCTTAAAACTATAACATACGGCTATTTAAGCACTTATTATATCCACTACGCTATACCAATTAACTCTTGACAACTGGCACTATATACCACAAATTGTATAATCAAATTAACTTGTTTACAATGCTACCATTTCAAAAGCAAGTTTCTGGATAATCTTGCCTCTTCATTCATCGTCATATTTTTTTTGAAATGAGAAGCGTCAATAAATAACTCTAATTATTCATCATCAATTTTCTTGAGATTATTATATTAGATCAAAAATACAAAATTGAAATATCACTGTCATGCTCTTAACATTATTATAATAATATTTTTTTTTAACTTGATCACCAAAAATTATATTTTATGACTGTTGAGACTCAATACGAAAAACTTTGTTTAGTTTAATTTTTAAATACAAAAGCGCTATACACCGAGCTGAGCTACTCTATTGATAATGGCAATCCCAGCTGATCCTTTAAATGGGTGTCACGTGTTCAGATTACTATATACACTTCAAGAAGATATAAATGTGTATATATATATATATATTAATATTATCCTTTCACTGTATGAGCGTGAATAATAATAGTAAAGAATGGGAATGTGAAAGCCACTCAAGCAATTGATAGTGACGACACGATGCTCCGACCACCGTAAAGGTCACCATCAAATTAATAGTATATATATAACTAAGGTATATCTGTGCCATCCGACACGATAAATTAAATAAAAACTGATAATAAAATAAAAAAGAGTAACATGTGAAGAATTTAAATCGACAAACTTAGGTTCAATATATTTTCAATGCTAGAACAACTAAAAGTAGACTTGATTGGATCGACATATTTTTAATTTTTTAAGAATCTTTTAATCATGTTTTTAATCTTATTTTGATTTCGACATAATAAATTTTTAACAAATTAAACTCAAGGCCATATGTAAAAATAATTCAATCACGTCTGTTGATATGATTTGAAAATAATTCAAAAATTTAACTTATATATTGTGAACACTATTAAAAACTACATGCTAAGATAATCAATAATGTACGAACACATAAAGTACGTCCTTAAACGTCATTCAATAATAATAATTATTATTTTTGCATAATTATATAGTCATGATAGATCTCATTTAATTGATCTTGATTAGTATATTTTAAATATTAAATTTTGTATTTTTTATTTTAAGTTGTGACATTTTTAATGTAGAAAGAATGATAGATATGTGAGAGTTTATTGTGTGTATATTATTGGTGTTAAATGTTACTTAATAATTTTTCTTTTTCTTTTTTTACATAATTCTATAGTCATGATGAATCTTGTTTAATTAATCTTGATTAGTAAATTTAAATATTAAATTCATAAATCTGTAGTCACGATGGATCTTGATTAAAATATTATTTTTTATGAAATTTCTTGATTAGTATATTTTAGATATGATTATTTTTTATTTTAAGATGAATCTTGTTTAATTGATATTATTATATTTAAATATTAAATTTTGAATTTTTTTATTTTTTATTTTAAGTTATATCATTTTTAATGTAAAAATATTTATTGGTGTGTGAGAGTTTAATTTATATATATATTAGTGGTGTTAAATGTTACTTAACAAATTTATTTATTTTTACATAATTATACGATCATGATTGATCTTGTTTAATTGATCTTAATTAGCAGATTTTAAATATTAAATTTTTATTAAATTTTGATTTTTTTTATTTTAAGTTATGGGATTTTTAATATATAAAAAATTATTGGTGTTGAGAATTTATTGTGTGTATATTATTGGTGTGGGTGTTTTAATTTTGATGTGACATCTTGATGTGTGTATAAAACTCATCCAAGGGTGTAGAATGAATGCACACCATAACATGTATATTTTTAACTATTAGATTCCTATACTTTTTGAAAATAATTTTGATCAAACTTGATGTTTTATAATATAGATAAATTGCATAAATGCCAAAACATTTATATTTCTATTATATTATACTACTACTTTTAAAAATTATTTCACATGTTTTAAAAATTGCATATTACTATCTCAAAAACACGAATACTTCAATTATAGTCTCGGATACATATTTTGTATGAATGCACAAAAAATATGGTAGAATATGTATATGATGCATATTGTAGTATCCAACATTTTTTTTAAGTATCCAACATACTTGCGGGATACAGCGGGGTGAGTTTTGTAAAATTTTTTATTGGAACCACTTTAAGAATAACAAATAATTTATTTAATATAAAAACCTCTAAAAGAAACTTATGTTTTTCATTTATGACTCGGTGAATAAGTCAACAATTTTATCAAAAGATGAAACGATTGACCAAAATACTCCGTCGTTAACATACGATCATTGTTGTTCGGTCTTTATCATTCTTTTGGTATTTAGGTCATAATATTATATCTATTTTTAAGTTATTATGCAATTAAATTGCTCAGTCGTTTGCTTTAGTTTTATGAATATTCATGATATTGTTTATAAATTTATAAAATTCTTATAACTGAATAATTATATATATATTATAATTATTATTTATTATCTGTATCCAAGATGTATTGTATCCTATATTTTTCTAATTTTGCTGAATCACCGTATAGGTGCAGTGTCATACTCGATACCCGTATTCGTGCTTCATAGATTACTATAATAATTTAAATAATTTATTTGGTATAATTATCCATGTGTTAATTATATTATCAAAATAATATTTTCTTTGACATAAAACATTATTACTTTTAAAAGTTATAATGTATATTTTTAAAATTATACATTATTCTAATAATATAGAGGGGTAACTCAAAAAGTCCCTATATATAATTGTTTTGATAATAATGACACCTTCATTCATATTTAAAACTTCACAATATCATTTTTTTTCTTTTTTGGGTTACATAGGCTTACAAAATAAAAAAAAAAAAAAACAAACTAATATTCTCATTTAAGAGACTCCATGCATGTCCACCTTCGAAAGTTAGACTAACTTATTGGTGGGTACCACAACATGCATTGTTTCTTCTCCTAACACTCTTCCGATCTTCGACATATAATATGCACTCTTGTTTCATTTAGGTAACACATGCACTAGTTCTAAAATAAATGATTATTTCAACTTTCTACATTCCTTGATGAGCGTTTTATCCAGATGGTTCCCATTCTCTTATTTCTTGGCGAGGCAGACTGCTGATAAAGAGTCCGTTTCCACTATAGTTACAAGCCGTGCCTTTTTATTTAATAGTTTTCATTGCACAGCGAATACCCCAAAGCTCAGCTTGTAAGAGAGTAACATAACATGCCTTTATGTAAAAACCTTATACACAACGACCATAGTTGTCTGTAGTAAGTCCTTCATACGCTGCCTAACCATGCTCTCCAAACGCAATTATATTAGAAATGATCTTTATGGAACATGTAGCGGGGCAATATCACTTAATTATGATAATGTACTTATTAGTAGGAGTTTTAGTTTGATTAAAAAAAAGTTTAGAATATATTTAGAGCAAACTTTTTACTATTGGCAGCAATGCTTGAGGGGTTCACGAAAGAATTATTAAATTGTCCATCATTTCTACTTTTTCATAAGTTATAAACAATGGATGAAAAACTATTTCCCCAAGGAACCCTTACTTTGAACATTTTGCCTTAATCCTTACAGATAAAACTTTTTTTTTACTAAATAAAATAGGGTTTATTCATTCAAATCTTCAGCAAGTACATTCAAAATAAAAGAAGGACAAACATTCTCAAAGACCCTTTGACCAGACACAAAATTTACAACCCTAGCTTTCTTATGGGCTACCAAATTCGCTGACCGTCTAACAAACACTACGCAACACTAATTTATGGCCTTAAAAATGGCTCTACAATCATCATTAATAATCCCCAAACTTGAATAAAAAGTATCATTGCTATTAATCGCATTTGCTAGTATATGAGAATCAGTTTCCACAATGATAGAGTGATACGTTGCATCCTTTAGCCAAGATAAGACTTCTCGAAGACCGACAGTCTCCGCTAAAATTGGCAAAAAAAATAACGGGCTTGGAACCTTGTAAAGCAGCTATAAAAGAGCCATTTGACTCACGCACAATGCTCCCAAAAACTATCTTTTTTCCCCGCTAAACAGCACTGCGTTTACATTGCATTTCCACTTACTGGCTTGAGGCTTCGACCATTTTTTCAGCTGCACAACTGCTGTTACCGCTGCTAGTGTACTCACTGCTGCTTTATTATTATTTGCAGACTGCAATTCTGCTTGGCAGAATGATGCTTTGTTAAGCACGAAACTCACCGACTTTGCTTGTCTTTTACCAAATAGCATTATTCCAACTTTCCCAAATTTCCCACAAAATGCAGGCATACCTTTCCATTACTAAGCGCACTTGTAGAATTCTGCTTGTGTTCCACAATTTAATTAGCGATTTTGCTCGTCCATGCGTTGCTGTGAGCTGGGATTTGGCCCAAACTTATTGGGCTAAAGTGCAACCTATAAAGGCATGGTTGATCGTTTCTTCAGCTTGGTTACATAGTGAGCAAATTGATTATGAAATTATTCTGCGCGCCATTAAATTCACCTTTGTCGGCAAGCATCCGTTTATAGCTCTACACATAAAATTGCGGACCTTTGGAAGAATCTTCAGCGTCCATAAAAACCGCCATGACCTGCATATTTGAAACATAAAGATAATTATAACCCAATTTTACATTATAAATGCCTTTAGAGTCCTATGCTCAACACCATGAATCATCTTTAGAGATTTTGACAAAGGAATGGCTAAAATTTCCTATTCATTTCTGAGTTAAAACACATATCGTATAATTTCTTCATCACACTCTTTAAACCCCGATTTTAATAAAGCATCAACCGTCACATCAATTAAATCATCATTAACCGGAGTTTCAATATACGGATTATGAGAGTTGGTTAACCACAACTCTCCCCATATTTTCGAATTCAAACCATTGCCCACCCTTTTCCTACACCCCTCATTTACTACATCTTGACTCGATAGAATACTTTGCTAAATATAGCTGGGATTATTACCTAATTTAGCTTTTAAAAAATTTGATTTGGGATAGTACCTAGCCTTACAAAAATTTCCATAAAGAGAAGTGGGACAAGAAAGTAAATGCCATGATTGCTTTCTAACATGGCTCTGTTAAAATTATTAATTTTTCTAAAACCCAAGCCCACATGAATTTTCTTTTGACGCAGTTTATCCCAATATCTCCACCGTATATTATTTTAACCATCTTTCTTTTTCCCCTATTAATAACTATTCATCATACGCTCTAACTCATCACAAAGATTCATAAGAAGAAGGAAAACACGCATAATATAGCTAAGAATAGCTTGAATCACCAATTTAATGAGCACTTATTTGCCTGCTCGAGAGAGATTTTTATTTCTCCAACCAAGCATATGGCGCCAAACTTTCTCCTTCATATAAGCAAATACCTCATTTTTATTTCTCCCTACTAACGATGGCGCACCCAAATACTTGCCATGATTATTCGTCGTTTGCACTCCCAATAAATTACAAATACCCTGCTGAATAATATCATTCGAATTAGAGCTAAATAAAATTGAAGAATTTAAAAAATTAATTTCTTGCTCGAAACTGCTTCGTACAACGTTAAACAATTCTTAATTGATACATATTTAACAATAGAAGCTTTACAAAATAAAAAAGCTATCATCAGCAAAGAAAATATGAGATATCTCAAGTGCCATCCTAGCAACACGAATCCATGGATTAGGCCTTTGCGTACCCTGTTACTAAGAATTAAGGAGAGTCCATCAGCACAAAGAAAAAACAAATACGGCGAAATAGGATCCCCCTATCGTAAGCCTCTTGAAGGAAGAATTGGCCCTATCTCATTACCCTCTTGTCGCACCACATATCGAACCAAGGATACAAACATCATAACTAGATTAATACACTTACTACAAAAGCCCAGCTTGGCCATCATCGTCTCCAAGAAACCCTATTCAACCCTGTCGTACGCCTTGGACACGTCTATCATAAGAGACGCTACGTCCTCTTTTTCTTTCGTTTTCTTTCTAATGTAATGCCCAACCTCAAACACAATCATTACATTGTCAGTAATAAGACGCCCTGGAATAAAAGCGCTTTGCGATTCTGATATACTTGAATTAAGCACCAACTTCAATCTATTCACAAGCATTTTAGTCATAATCCTCACAATAACATTACATAATAAAATAGGTCTAAAATCGGTAATTTTATCCAATTTTTTAACTTTAGGAATAAGAATGATTACCGTATCATTAAGATCGGTAGGCAACCAACACTCGTTAAGGCATTCTAGATACGCCTAAAAAACCTCTTCCCCCATATCTGCCCAATATGCTTGATAAAAACCTAGATTAAACCCATTAAGGCCCGAGCTTTTATCCAGGTGCATTAATTTTATTGCATCCTCCACCTCCTTTGGCGTGAATGCTTTAGATAAAAAGGAATTTTGACAATCTAAATTTTTTCCACTAACCGTACTTAACACTGCTGCTGTGTTATTACCTCTGGTTCGGAATAAATCAAAAAAAATCTCTGATATAAACTCTTGTAACCCCCTATCCCACACACACTTAGTACCCCTTGCATTCAGCAAGTAGGTGAATGAATTATTCTTTTTTTGGGATGAAGCATAAGAATGAAAGGTCCGCGAATTTACATCGCCCTCTCATAACCAGAAGACTTTTGATCTTTTCTTATAATATGTTGCTTACTGACGAAATAGCTAGTTTAAATTTTATTTTTCTGCCAGAACCGCTTGTTGCGTTACCATATCGTTCGCTATAGAGAGCGTGCGAATTTTGTTCCTGCGATGATTAATTTTCGAAACGAAACCTCCACCGAATGGATTCACCCCACCGCTACAACGATTATCCACATCGACCTAATCGAGCCTGAATATTCTTTACTTCATGTTTTCCCCAACTTTCGACAATAATTTTGCGACACCCTTACTGCAGCCTCCAACTATTCTCAAAACGGAAGACCTGTTTACGAGTTATGTAGTCAGCCGTTAATCGCAAGATGAAAACAACATGGCCAGAGTTTAAAACTGGAACATTTATGACTTTAGCATTATGATAAGAAGAATTACAATCTCGAGTTAAAACTCGATCGAGCTTTTCTTCAGTAAAATTAATGGACCCTCTACTTTTTTCCCACGTATATCGGTGCCCTATCATTCCAAGATCAGTAGAACCACAATTTTTTGCCGTATCCCGAAAACACTTAATAAGATGGATCGGATGAAGTAATCTACCTCTTTTTTTCTGATTGAGCCAGCAAGTCATTAAAATCGCCCACGCAGCACCAATGGTCGATTTAGTGGATAAATCCCGTAGTAAATTCTCAAAATGTTGTCACGGTTGCCTTTCCGAAAAACCATATTAAACCGTTAATCGGCATTGACTCGTTTCTGGTAACAAAATCTGAACGTCAATAAAATTCGCCCAATGTTTAATTAAATTCACTGTATCTATATCGCGCCATAAAAGGGCCAGACCCCCATAATTATTTATTCCAGGTAGGTAACAAAGTCCCTCTTTAACATGTTCCACCTTCTCTCTCGTTACTTTCACTTTCATTAAAAAAAATATAATCGGGTCTTTATTTGGACACGAGGCCCAATAGTTCATAAACCGTCTTGGAGTTGCCCAGTCCTTGACACTTCAAGTTTAATGTCGTCATAATGCTCGGCGAGCCTAGACATCGAAACCCGCCTCGACATAGTTTTTTTTGGCTTTGCCCAATTAAATTATTAGCCTTGTTACTTTTCTCCACTCCAAACGTATTTGCATTATTGGCCCATTATCTTATCTTCTTTTCTTGGATTTAGACCCTATTATTAAGTTGGGCCCATCATCCTTGCCCAGTTCCATTAAATCTTCACCTTGCAAATTAACATTAATTAAATTTGAAATTGAAATTGAATATTGAAGGCCCACTTCCCATATTCAAACCATCCGCCATAGTATTATCACCCTTATTCCACCCATTGACTTAATTACTTTCCATCCCTTGAAATAAGGGATTTGCTTGGGAATTAAATCTCCCCTCTATATCTATTCCCTTTTCTTCTCTATCTCAGCCCCCCCCATTCAAGGGATTTGAATGCACTAACATAATCATTCGGGTTTGTTGCAGATTTTTGGTACAAAATTGCCAATATTGCTCCTTAAAAAGTCTAAGCCACCGGCACTTCCGCAGGCCACTGGCCGACCACCCTGAGACGAAAAATTGCCTCACTGCTGAATTGTTGTACTGGATTGCCTTCGCGATTGAGCTCTGAGCCATAAACCAAATAAACGAGTGACATTCTTGTTCGATAATTCATACAACTTCACACGAATTTTTTTTACGTGTCCAAATATGCTACAAAATAAACAAAAATTGAGAAGCTTTTCATACTTAAAATTGAGCCACAATTCCTACTGGTTTATCTTCTTAATCTTCATCATCCGCTTGAGTGATTGACTGACATCAATATTCACCCTAATACGTATATACGTTTTCCACACCCCGTCAAAATTCTTTGGATCTCAACAAACAAACTTACTAATGAAATTACCAATCTCCTGCGCCACCCTATCTGACTTGAATCCTATGTGAATGTCATAAACCTGAACCCAAATATCCACCTGATTAAGCACTACTTCTTATGGATTGACATTCTCTCCTAGCTGCTCGAACACGAACAAATGTTGAAGATCCATTTCATGAGAAAATTGAATAATAAATAAATTTGGCCCCAACTCCTTCATCCAAACATCCATTACTGGATTCTAAACCGAAAGAATAATACTTTTAATCACCATGAAGTTTATCATGCGATTCGTAACCAGCTTTCTAATGATACACCGTTTCGGCTCATGGTTTGATTCTTCGATTAGGATTTCATTGAGATCTATATCCAATCTATCGCTAGTGCCAAGATTCAAATGAACATACAATTCTTCAATACTTTAAAATGATCCCCCCATTGAAAAAGTAAAAACTGACTTTGGAATCAAACTACCCTCAACAAATAAAGAAAAAATAAATAAGGAATAAAAGAAAACTTTTAGCTTGTTATATGAACAAGGAACTCTCTAATTTAATTAGCTTAAGATCAACTTAAGCTAATTAAGAATTAAAACTTTTCTTTCAGTTGCACCAAGAAGTGTCTCATGTAAGTGCTTTCCAGGTGTTTTGAGCAATATTATAGCCTTTAAAAATTTGCTTATCCGTTTAAATGTGCCCACAATAGCCATAACAAGGATCATCCCAATTAAGGTCCAAATTTTGGTAATTTTGGATTTCCATGGATTCATCCTCATTAGAACAATCATAATTCTCATATTAAACAAGATTTCTTCATGGTTATCCTTTGGTACAACATCCTTATAGGATTTGTATTGAGCGGGTTGTGGGTCATCACCCCACCATGCATCTTAAGATTATCGTTATCATTTATACTGTATGTCAGCTCCACGTTTGGAGCTACATTATTCATTTTCATACCATTTAATTGTGATAGTCCATTTGAATCCTCTTAACAATTTTGGGTTTCCATTATTTCATTCAAGAATACAACAGAGGTTATGTTTTCGTTCAGCTAGATATCCATGATATATGTATTTTTGACTTTCTTGTTACTCTTACCCGGTTATCTTGCTCTTCAGATTATAATCAAAGTAGTTAATGAGTTTTTGGTGACAGGATTTGGGCAATTATAAGTAGCATATTCATAACGGTATTATTTTATAGAGAGAAGTTAGAGTATATAAATTATTGAACATGTTAGGCTGTATAGTGTTTTGTCTCGAAGTAGCCAAAAAGGGAGATTGTAAAGTCTAAATTTATGTTGACTATGTTCCTTCGACAAAAACACATTCGCTTATAAGTTGTTTGAGTTATTCGAAACAAAATCTGAATAACTACAAGCAAGCTAAGCAACCGAAGCGATGCATTGAAGATTTATTCAAGATAGATACGATGAGTATTGGTATTTGAATTAAATTTTATAGGTTGTGTTTTCACAAAAACCTTTTGGATTAAATTAATTTTCGGACTATTTTTTTATTATTTTTGTTAGTCATTTGTTCATGTCCATAAGGTTTTGACAAACTAAATTAATGAGAAAATTATTGGATTATGTTCCTAATATATTTCTAAAGTTGTTTAAAAAATTTGTATCGAATTGAAATTTAAACGAATTTACATGACGTAAAAAAATTTTATTTAAAAGAAAAGATTTATTTATTCAATAATAAAAAGAAAGGTCAAACCGTAAAAATTCCAAGTGGCCCCCACGTCATTAAAATCCACGTGAGGTTGGTTTCTAAATGTGTGGCCATTCCTTTTTCAATCAAAGACTTTTTTGCCACTTCCTTTTTCAAATGTGTGGCTAGCATTTTTCATCAAATTGGTAGACCAATACAAGTTTCCTTAACTTGGACCGGTCCGGGCCGTCCGGCGCATTTTTGAGGTACGGTATTGTTTTCTGAATTTTGGATCGATACATAATTACTACTCGGACCGATCCCACCTTTATTTATGAAATATGTATTTTTATCACAAAATTTTTTATTTTAGTTATTTTTAATCATTTCTTAAAAATAATTGATCTCTATATTTTTATGTAAATAGATTCATAGGGCAAGGAATTTTAACATACTTTTACATATATTTTGAAAAAGATTTTTACACTTTAAAAAGAAATTAAAATCTCAAAACATAAAATCACCTCGAGTCATTTTATTCATACCAAAGTAAGCGTTCTTTATCTAAAGAATAAACCAGATCTCAAAGTGCGTGTGATTCACAAACGGAGTTGAAGAACGGTACGACACCGTCGCGAGTGATTCGTAATGAACTTGTTGGTGCAATTCGGATAAGAAGACTGTATTCATAGAAAGTGGAGACTTTTGCAGAAGGTTTATGTGATTCAAGTTTTGTAAGTATGTGTGATTTGTGATTAATCGAGTCTGTAAACTTTTGTGCATATAGTGGATTTTTGAGGATTTATCATGCACTGCAGGAATACCCCGTTAATTTTAGTGTTTGCTTATTTTTTTAATTGCTTTATTAATTGCTGCATACTACAAAAGATATATTAAACAGGTTTTCCAAAATTAAAATCCATAGAATCTAAGTTTACTTTTTGACTCGATTAAAATTTGTTTTTCAAAATTAAATTGCGAAAAAACCAAAGCTATGGTTAATTAGTTAATTCGCTTCATCGAGCTCTAACTTTTTCAAAATTTTCACTTGAATTTATATATATGCGAGTAACAAACACGTTGGGTGTACATATAGTGTAGCTAAACATTAAACAAGCAACTAATTCTCGTACCAAAGCTCAATCTTTCTAGACGAGTGTTTAACAAACAAAATAATAATTTACAATTTACTTGTGGATAATTTTAGTAACATATATTACATGGGTTGTTCTCTTGCGAAATACAGTTTTGTATAATGCACTCAGTTGAAATAAGCGAGACATGTACGAAAAAAACATTAATTTTCCAAATTCCAATTGGCGTAAGATGTTTTCCAGTGAGTTAATAATTTCTTTTTAAAAAAAATTGCCTTTATTATTGAGTTACATTATTAAATTATATACTCAGTGTAAATGTATTCCAAAAATTAAGCTAATAAAAAATTCAGAAGTCTCTCTGCTGAACTAAAATTTGCTAGTTGTATAACTAAGAAATTAAGCGTAGTAATTGAACCTAATCGATTGATTCGGAAAAAATTTCGTAGAAATTGCCATATATATGATTTCCTCTTAACTATTGCTACAAAAAAAAAAAAATCATATATTATTGAGCAATTATGTCTTGATTATCATTAAATATTTAGAAGAAGGTGTGATAAAACGAATAGCTTTAATGCGAATGAAACAGTTGGATTTAACAATTGATAATTATAATTGGCGAACAAAATGAATATAATTTAACAATGTAACGTTTCTTTCTGAAGAAATATCGAAGATGTAAGGTTGTTCAACTCCACAGTCAATATATGTTACAACCATTAACAAATGCTTATTATAATACATTGAATATCTAAAAAGATTATTGGCACTGAGATTTTAACTCATATTTTATAAGAAATGTAATTAAATTTTTATTAATCTAATAATTTTCATTGGCGCAATATAATATAATATAATGTTATGTTCAGTATAAACTATTTTATGTTGTCTTAAGGGTGCAAAATTTTGCAATTTTGGCACTCCATGTTTAAGTGAATAATTACTTAATTGGCCTTAAAATGGTATAGTACTATGATATATAATTTTATAAATGGAAAGTATTGATTGACAAAGAACTACATGGTCCCGGTGAAGCCCTTGCCTGCCTGAATGAGTGGTATGGTACATTTGTAAAATAAATTTTCTTTTAGTTTTGTATTTGAAAGGTGACATTTAAATTAATTTCTTATTTTGTCATCTTCAATAATTTCAAACTCATAATATTCGCACAATTTTATAGTATCTGTTCAGCGGACAGTCGTTCTGGTCAACGAAACTAAATTAAATTATTTGTGCATATGTAGTTTTGGGTAGGGGTACACACAGTTTAAATTTGATATGTTTAATACTTAAACTAAAAATTGTATTTGAATGGTGACATTTAAATTAATTTCTTATTTTGTCATCTTCAATAATTTCAAACTCATAATATTCGCACAACTTTATAGTATCTGCTCAGCGGAGAGTCGTTCTGGTCAACGTAACTAAATTAAATTATTTGTGCATATGTAGTTTTGGGTAGGGGTACACATAGTTTAAATTTGATATGTTTAATACTTAAACTAAAACCTAACTAATTTAATTAGTTTCAAAAAATTTGTACCTAATCTTAACTAATTATACAAAAAAACTAAACCAAACAAAAACGGACAGGTTTGTAGATTATAAATAAAATTTAATAAAAATAATAACTAATATTATATAAAACTAAGAGAAATAATACATATTATTAACGAGCCAGCATGTGCTACATTTATTATTTAGCCCGGCACCAAACTTTTTACCCTAATGGTCTATTTTAAACTTATTAACCTACCATGTGGTAAAATCTAGTGAGATTAAAAAGTATTTAAGTAGAATGAAGTTTTAATTTTTAAATGTGTAAAAGTTGATAGGAACGAAATTATTTTGAGTTTGATTAGGACTATAATATGTTTATGGTGCAAAATATTTGTCGACAAGTTAACTAATAATATTAAAGACCAAGTATAACCACATAGAGCGAGTGGGCTAACCTAATTGGTAAGGTACCCAACCGAATTCAGAGACTCTTAAATTCGAGTCTCATCCGATTTGTACGTGGGAAGCAGGGTGATTTTCATTATTATTGTTGTAAATAAATGAGATTTAAACCTTTCATTGTCTTAAAAAAATAGTAAATAACGCACATACTAAATATAAATATGTCTATGTTATGGTTTTGGATTTGGATTTGGATTTGTTTGGTTAATCCAAAAGTGAAACCCAAAACCAAACCAATTTGTATTGAAAAAAAATGAATCCAAACCAATTGAATAAGACTGGACTGGTTAAGTTATTTGGTTTACCCATAATTGGGTGCACCCCAAGTTTTGGGTGTGGCAAGAAATTATTACTTCTATTTTTTTATGTAAATATGATTATAGTAAAATCACAATTAGTTAATACTCGACAAATTAATAACATCAATTAGATAATATTATTTCTAGACTCGTCATGGGGAGAACATACTAAATTAATTATACTTCGCTAAATTCATAAGATAATACATTACAACATAATTCATATTGGTCCCACGTAACATTTTAATTAATAATTTGTTTATACTAGCTTGAATTTGACTAAGAGGCATTCCCATGTATGATGTGTTGTATGTTTGAAGTGTTGTTTTGAAAGAAATGTCTAAAGTCTCTTTCTTTAAAAATAAGACAAATCATACCCACAATCTTCTTATAGTGCGAAGTGAGGTCTTATGCCATTTTTTAACAACTTTTGGACAATGATATATTATACTATTAGGCCTCGTTTGATTCGGGTATTAAAAAGTGGAATGAGATTATTAATCCCACTTTATTTATAATATCTTGTTTGATTCGCACAAATGTGCTGGTATTACTAATACCGGTATTATTAATACCGGTATTAATTTAATACCATTCTTTGTGTTATAATTTAATACCAAGGGGGATGTGGTATTATTTATTCAGGATTAAGAAAAATGAACTATATATTTTCAAAAATGTCATTACTACTATAATATTTTCAAAAATGCCACTACTACTACTATATTATTATTATTATTTTAATTTTTTTATATTTTTATATTTTTTTAATATTTGTTTTGTTAGTCCAAAATATAACCCCATATATGAGTTACAAAACCAAACATGGTATTAATATCAGCATGATATATCACAGTATTAATACTGCATGAATCAAACAAGGTATTGTTATTAAATTAATACCAGGATTAATAATCCAGTATTATTAATACTGGTATAAATAATCCCACTGACCTTAATACCTTAATCAAACGAGGCCTTTAGGGACGAGAGATAGTCTTGTGGTAGATAAGTTCCCACCTATTCTCAAAAGGATGGGTTCGAGTCTCACTAATAAAGAAAAGTGTGGAAACATTATTGATCATCTTTTTGTTAAAAAATGAAAATGATATACTTTACTATTATAACTTTTGTTTATTTAAATAAAGTTTTTGCTCAGTTAAATATTCATAAAATGAAAAAAAATAATATATATATAGAACAACTGACAATCTTTATTAAGAAGGATAGGTAGATTCGAGAACTTTACTTGGTTAAACAAGAACATATAAACAATTAACTAAATCAATGTATAATGTTTAAAAAAGTAAGAAAATACCTTAATAATTTAATAAACTATGAACTTATCAATATTTTTCATAGAAAATAGAAAATTTTCACGTAAGTTGTTACTTTTGGTGTGTTTGATTATCAAAATTTGTCGGGTAGTCAAATTCTATTGTTTTAGCAATCATTGCTTATTTTTCACCAAAATCAGGAAAATATTTTCTTGGGGGAGGGGGGGGGGGATGTTTTTGTTTTGTAGGCAATTGTACAAATTCAAAGACAAAGTTTTACCCATTTTTAACATTAAAAATTTTATAACTTAAAATAAAAAAATTAATATTTAAAATCTACTAATCAAGATCAATTAAACAAGATTCATCTTGACTATAGAATTATGTAAAAAAAAAATACCAATAATTTTTTCTACATTAAAAATGCCATAATACAACTAATATTTTTCGGATAAAAAATTAAGACAATTAAACACATTTAATTAATATTTTTCATGTAACTCAATTCTAGGCAATTCAATTACTAATCCTAACTAATTAATTAATTAGTTTTTAAGCCACTCCTAACTTAATTAGGCAGCCAGTTGGCCCCGTCCGTCGTGAGCCGTGAGGTTCACGGGATTGAAAAATATTGTATTAATTAAAAAATTATATTTAAATATAATAATTGATTTAAATGAAAATTGAGTCCCACAAATCATGCATCTAATAAAATGGTTTGAGCTAATCATATTGAAAATAATTTTTTTTTGGTTAGGTTTTTAAAATATATTTTAGATGTTTTTTTTTAAATATCGTGTTTGGTTCATTAATTTTTAAAACTTCACTCAAGTAAAAAAAATATTTTTTGTTTAATTTTTCTTTTATATTTTATAAAAATTTAAGAAATGAATAAATAACAAAGATTATATTTTTTAGAAAATTTTAAAAACAGTATATCATATACAAATTAAATTAAAAAATTATATTTAAAAGTAAATTTTAAATTAGACATTTAAAACTCCGATCAATCTCTCGTAACTTTGTTGAAAAGGTCAATATATAAGAGGCTAGCCTATTCTCATTCGCGGGGACAAATTGAAAAATGACCTGCTTGTAAAAATCGAGGAAACAAATGCACTGGTGGAGGGAACAAAGGGCCCTAGGGCTGGGAATTTAGAAACGGGAACCGGAGAACCGGTTCAGTTCGGTTCTTGAAAATGTGTAATGGTTTTTTAACGGTTCGGTTCTTATGCGTAATTAATGGTTTGGTTACCGATTCCTTCTATAATTTCTGTAAAATAACCGTTAAAAAACCGTTAAGAAACTTTACAATTTTTAATTATATATATATAATTATTATATAATATAATATATATTATACTTAATAATAATAAAAGCTAATAATAATAAAAGTTAATAATAAACCAAAGTACCAAACCCTAACAAATATCGCATTCCTCTTTCTTTGCTCCTAGAAAGTACTCAAATTCCTCCAAAATTTTTATTTATGTTAACCCGATTGATTTTATGTCCGAGGGTTGTTTGTATTTTTAGATTATGAAGGTAATTTACTTTTATTAGTTTAACATTAGTGTAAAATATAAATGACTGATAATGTTAAAGGTTATATGACCCTCATAACTTTTGGTTATATATTTATATATGTATATATCCAGATATATTATACATATATAACATGAGTATGATTTTAGTTTAAGTTTGGTTTTGTTCTTTTGGGTTGTTTGAACATTATACTCCCAACATCTATTTTGCACATTATTCTGTGTATGTGTTACTTGTTGGACTGTTGGAATTTTACTTGTTTTGAATTAATATGTCAACTATGTATGTGTTTGTTTTGAATTTAGACTTTTTTGAGTTTTTGAGCTTTTTGAGTTATTGTTTAAATATATGTATGTGTTTGAATTTTACTTGTTTTATTGATTGGCTAATTTATAGGTGATTATTTGATTACCAGATAAATCCAATTAGCTTTAAAGATGTTGACCTCCAAGGATACTAGGATAGTTTCAAGAGAATTCTTAATGGTTCCTCACTAAAGAATTGGTCTATAAACGGTTCTTTTACAATATTGGTTCTTAATCATTATTCGATTAATTTAAGATTTGCGGTTAATTTTTAATAACTGTTTTTTTTTTCTTAAACGGTTCTTCTGAAAAATTTAGATGGAACCGAACCGTTATAATATTAACGTATCTTCCTAAAATTACCAAGAACCGAACCAGTCCCACCCCTAAAGGGCCCACTTGGATTTGAATTGTTTTTGACGGTAGGTATAGTATTTTTAGGTTGCTATAAGGACTTTTTTTGTGAAATTTAAAATTATTAAGTTATTTCTATATAAAAATTAGAAATATGGGTCTAATTTATGTATTATTAGAGAAAGATTGATTTTCACTTTTGACTCCATTAATTATATAAAAAAGTTGATATTGGCCTTCAAAATTTTACATATTGTAGGTTTACCACTTATATAAGATTCTATAGAAGGAAGGTTTAAGTTTATTTCTTCTAATTATAAACAACAAAAATCTCTGGAACTGCTTAAGGAAAATGTATGAAATTAGGGTCCGTTTGATAGAAACATGAAAAAAGAAAATAAAAACAATTGATTTTTGTGAGAAGTTGGAAAATAGTTGAGACAAGCGGTGAGATATCTTCTTCCTTTGTAGCTTTTTCCTTGAAAAATGTTTCTTTGGTAGTTAAGGAAGAAAATTTTTCCACAAAAAATTATGAAAGATGTAAGATATCTACTTATAAAATGAGCATAAAATTTCTCAACTTATTTTTCAACTTTTTACCAAATCAACTATTTTTATTTTCATTTTTCATATTAGTATCAAAGAGAGGCTTAACGTATGAAAATGAGTAGATTTGTCAAAAAATGAAACCCGGCAATAAAACTAACTTTATCTAGACACCGAGAATCACAAACTACCCAACCCAACCCAAACTGAAATCGACTTTATCTAGACACTGAGAAGTAACGAAAGATTGCAATTTAATTGAACCTAACATGTCAAAGGAGGGGAGCATTTAACTTGACAAAGGTGCTCAAGATTGGGATTTGGGATTCTCTATGAACGTTTCAATGTACCCTTAAACTCAGAAAGAAAACAATCCAAACTGTTTATTTTATTTTTCCACAAACTCCAAATCCCGAAAACTATGAAAGCAACAAGAGAAAGGGCTATTGGTCCATACATCTATTACTATATACTGTATAATACATCCATCCTTCACCTCCTTCCCACATCTAGCACAAAGAGAGTCGCACACCTGGCCACGAGTCCATAATAATTTCGCCTAGCTACATTGGCATGACAGTAAGACAAGACCTAGCAATTTTCCTCGGATTACACAAATTCCCCGGATTTTATTCCAAAACATCGCTAGCACATTAGAGGAAGGCGAAGCATCAGCAAAGCAAACACGGGATTTTGAAGCTAGCTTAATTTTTCGGAGAGATAAACTTTAAAAAATACTTATTTTCTGATCAATGAAAATATAAAATAATATGAATGATTCTAAGATTTTTATTTTTTTATGTTTCATCAAATCTAATTACTCACGCATTGGTAACATTAGTTTTTTTTTTTTTTTGAAAAATGAGTAAAAGATGTGAATATTTTACAAAGTGATCAAAATGCTTAACATGTAAAAATATATGCAAAAAAGTAAATCCACATATACACTTGTAATGACATAATTAAAGTGTCGGTCCTAGATGAACATATCACAAATTTACTCATATATTTTTCCAATTGCATATAAAATTAATTACTTAATCTTGCAACAAAACGTACTATGCGATTTAAAAATGCCGTCTAGAGCACGATACAAAGTGTTAGAATCGAGAAAATTTACAAGTACGATACAAAAATGTCATTATTTAAGATCAGAACTTGAGTTCAAGTAATTCAAAGTGTGAATATTCACGGAGTGTTCTTAGGTTTGATACCCGTCTTTTTCCTCAAACCACTTGTGCCTATAAAAAAAAATAGGGTTCTAATAATATTCCCTTTTAAATCCGGATAAAAATCACACGACACAAATTCAAAGGTTCACATTTGAGAATCAAATTAATAAAAATATACACAATCTAACGGAAGGTGGTCATAAATAAGAGAATATATGTTAGGTTACCTATCTGGGAGTACAATAATAATAAATTGGTGGAGTATATTAGACTTCTTATCTCTCAATTATTCAAAGGAGAAGATTATGTGATGGTCCAAAGTTGTAAAATTTTCAATGAGATATGTTGCTTTAGATGGGTGTCCCCACTAATTAATTTACAGAAAAATTAATACAAAGAAGTTTATCTTGGAGCTTCTCAATAGCACCCCAAATATTAAACACTTAAAGTCACATAATGCTTAAAATGATAGCACATCTCGTTTAAATAATAACATATGGGAGTAGATTAGATAGAAATTTTTGGGATGCTCTTAGCAGGAATTTTTTTGAAGCATCTTTAAATTACTTTTATTATTCATAGTCGAATTTATTGAAATTATTATATGAGCTCAAAAACACAAAATCGGCATAAAACTATAAGTTTGTTGTCCTTAATTAAGTTTGACAAATACATCACCTCTTCTTTCAAATGTCAAATGTGGCCAATTTCTCCCGGGATGTTTTGCCATTGCACCTTACCTTTTACCTCTTAATTTGAAATTGTACCTTATATTTTAAAACATTTGACTTTGCACCCTACCGTTACACACTTCTGTTAACCCTTGTTAAATTAGTTTTGCATCTTAATTTGCTTTTTTTTTTTTGTGAAAATCTTATAGACAACTTGCAAAACTTTTAGTCCAACTTTAAGACGACATGTTAATTTAAAGTTAGAATTGCAATTTGAAATGTTCATGTGATAATAGAAATATATTTATAAGGCTTAGGTCTCTTTACTTAAATTGGAATTACATTACACAATTAACTTTAGGATGCTTACATTACTAGAGGTTTTATCATAAAACTAAGACCATGGAGGATTATGCTAACAGAATGGGCATCATAATTACATTTACTTAACAATATAATACATGTATACAATATATATTCCAGCTAACATTTGAGTCCTTTGACATGTTCTCTCATTCTTTTAGGTTTCCAGAGAATTTTGGTTGCATACAATTTTTTTAAAGGTCTAAGTCTGTTTCTTTTATTAATAGTAAAGAAAAAATTTCCTCCACTTCATTGTAGGTGAGACTTGAATAAAGAATCTTCTAAATTTGGATGGGTGTTTTACTAATAGGCTAATCCACTCGCTTAATTTTGAATTCTTGGTTACATACTTGAAGACTACACGGGATTATGCAATAATTTTAATTGAAAAATACATATGAAGATATATAGAGAATTCTTGGAGAGTTACTTCCCTTAAAATTGTGCAATCCCATATATTCTAGTCCTAGGTGTTATTCCTAGTTTCTACTTTTTCATATCTATTTTATTTTCTGCATTTATATCCCAGTAAACACTAAACCTGCAAAATAATTAAAAACTCACTTCCAACTTTAATTTTATAATATTTGAATCGAAGCCAACCCATAAATAAACTCACAATGGCACATATATATGTTTACATTATTACATAAGCATCCCATGCAATTTACAATATCAAAGTTAAAGATTGTTTTAAGTAGGCATAAAAAAAAACATACATTTTAAATTAACATTGTTGTCTTAAAGTTAAACTATAAGGTTTGTATCTAGCCCTTGAGCTTACCAAATAAACGAAAAAAGGCATACTCAATTATCAAAAGAAAACAAGAAGGATGCAAGAATAAGGGCAATTTGGTCACTTTATTAATTATTTAATTTGATTTAATAGTGGTTTGTAACATAGATCGAGTACAAAATTAAATATTTTAAAATATGAGACACAATCTTAAATTATGAGGTAAAATGAGGGGTGGAGTGACGACAAACATATCCCTTTCTCTCTTCAGATGATTCGCTTCAACTTGGATACAAATAGTGTTTCACATATTTGGAAAATTATAGTGTTTTCTAGGATTGAACCTTAAATGGGTAATATTCCTATTTGTTTTAACCACGGAATATGTGTTCAACTGTGGAAATACGGATTGGGGAAGAACTTTAGCACAAGCGGGCCTCCAAATTGTGGCTGCCGTCCATTTATTATTTTGTCCTTTTCCCCCTCTTACAATAAATTTGACAATGACAAATTTTTAAATGAAAAGGGGGGAAAACACCCAACTTTATCTATGATTAGGTATTGTCCGTGCCATCCGGCACGGTAAAATAAAAAAATATTAAATACAAATAAAGAGACTCTATGTTCGAATTGTACATGTTAACTTTAATAAATTCACATTATAAACTATCATAAATAAGAATGGCATTATGTGGGGCTTACGAGTTTTTTTGCCAGATCTTGAATCGTAAATGAAAAAGCATATTAATTTAAGTATAAAATAGTTAGCTTGAGTGATAAAATGGTAGACAACGCTACGGGAGGTCAATAAAACTCATATACATGAAGAGAGGGGGGGATAAAAACCGAACAAAATAATATTATACTGGGATATCAAAAAAGTATAAAACTTACATGCATGTATGGAAACTTTTTTATTCTTATTCCTATTCCTGTTGACTATAAAATGGATATTCAACACATTATACATGTCAACTTTATTAAATTCACATTATAAACTATCACAGATAAGAATAGCATTAGGTGGGGCTTACAGATTTTTTTGCTAAATCTTGAATTATAAATGAAAAAATATATTAATTTGAGTATAAAATAGTTAGCTTGAGTGATAAAATGATAGACAATGCTACCGAAAGTTAACAAAACTCATATACATGAAGAGGGGGGGGATAAAAACCGAACAAAATAATATTATACTGGTGTGAGAATCCGCAAATGCGACCTGGGATGGGACGTCGGAACTGATTCCGTCGTTCCATTTGCTGGAGCGTTTTCTTTGATTCATATCAAGTATTCTATTTCTAGATGCACATTCAGAGTCGCCAGTACGTTTTACGATCGTGTAAGAGGAAAGGCTATAGATAAGCCTTTCTTTACACGTTTGTCTGCGATTCTTATAGGGGTTTATTTACCACCCATTCCGCCCTTTCGATCTCTAGCGGTCTTATATGTTTATTCTATGTTGAAAAACTTGGATGCTTTTACCGACAATCTACTACTTTCTAAATAAAAAGTAAACCTAATTTGGGAAAACGGGGAAAGGGATGAAAACCTTTGTGTTCCGAGATCCGATGTTTTTATATTAAAAGATGCGAATGACAAATGACAAAAACCTTTTATTTTTGAAAGAGTATTCCGTATTATTTCCTCAGATAATGACGGTTTTCTCGAGTTGTGATTATTTTGAAAAAGGTTCGGATCTTTATGTCGGGACTAATTCAATATGGAATTTGAACTCTTTGAGGAGAATTTATCAGACACGTCGCAGTCTATGAAAAAGACAAGATATGCGGATTTCAATTCCTAGATAAGTCTTTATCGGTCCGGGGTTTGAAAACAGGGTTTATCCGGACGATAATGTACTTACTCTTCTGGTTTTAAAAGTAGTTTTATCAGGGTCTTTTGTTTTGAAAACGGTAGACTATTGGTAACTTGACAATAAGTTTATTCAAATAAAACGTGGATAGAATAACAGAAGTAAGACAAGTACACAGATATCTAATCTTAAATACTAGAAGGGACTTTCTTTACCTTCCCGACGAGAATAATAATAAGAAAGAAAATATAATACGGCAGAGGGATCTCTGGCGATAGTAATCTTTTCTTTCTTCAATATAGAAATCGATTAGATCGAGTGTTGAAATAGATTCGAGAATTCTTCAGAGATAAGATGATAATATCGAATGTTTGATAATAAAATCAGACTAAAGCTCCAGATTTTCCAGATTCAAGTATTTATACTGCTCGGGGAAGATTGTCGCGCGACATTTCCCCAAAAAAGGCAAGTGTCGCGCGACATATCTGTTTGTCGCGCGACAAGCGGCTGAAGTGATGGGTCCTGACACTGTGATGTGTCAGAAAGTGGTTGGTCGGGTGCAGAGAGGGATTGTCGCGCGACATAGTGGGATTGTCGCGCGACAAGCGGCTGAAGTGATGGTTCCTGACACTGTGATGTGTCAGAAAGTGGTTGGTCGGGTGCAGAGAGAGATTGTCGCGCGACATAGTGGGATTGTCGCGCGACATTCCAATGATTGTCGCGCGACAATGTGATATGTCGTGCGACAATCCTTCAGGTTTGTCGCGCAACAAACCCCCCTGGGGTAGTTTCGGAAAAAACAGTAGTCTCGTAGGTCGTTTTAGGGTTCTTGCGGGGGTCACGGATCGGGGTGTCTACAACTGGGATATAAAAAAAGTAAAAACTCGCATGCATGTATGGAAAATTTTTTATTCCTATTCCTATTGAGGGAAAAATTCAAAAGCGTATACACTATTCTTAACCTAGGCTGAATCCTCAACTAAAATACATATCATAAAATAAAGTTGCGATCTCCAACTAAATAAGTTAATAAATGCTAATAAAAAATGAGCACCCATATATACATTATTCAAATTAGTTACATAAACCCATATATATATGTTCTTCAAAAAAAATGTAAACCACATCTTATAATATAGATAGAAAATTGCCGCTAGAAAAAATGAAATAGTTTTAAAAGTAATGTGAAAATTTTATAATAAGAATAAGAAAAGTGGATTATAATAGTTTTCTATAATTTTTGTATTACACGTAACTTTATATCTACAATTTTAAATATACAAACTTCTTACATGATATTTTGTTTTAAATTTAATGTATTTTGAATTTCATAAAAATAGTTAGAGAAAAAAGATAAGATATTAAAATTAGTGGAATAAGAGAGATAAAATGTTGTTGACTTTCTTGATTTGATGGGTTGAAAACACATCTAATGATCCAAATTTTTTCTTCTTTTTTGCAAATTAATGTGGACCATTGATTAGATAATTTGATGATGTGATGGTTCTTTCCCTTATAATATAGATAAGGCAAAAGTTTGTATAATAATTCATTCCTATCCTGTCGAGGCCCAACCCAATAAATATGTCTTCTTGAACTTCAAGTCCAAATGATTTTGTTTTCTTCTAAACAAAATCTTTATTTAAAATTAAGGATTAGTGGACACAAATAGATAGAATATCAGTTTGTCAAACTTGGGCAATGTAAAAGAAACGTAGTCTGTAACATGTCAACATTTACTACAGCCACTTTCAAACACACGCAACATTTCGCCTACAACACGAAATGGTTTGATGTGGCCATTTGTTCTTGCATATATATTTTTATTTTTGTTTCAAATAAATTTTTGGCCATATTTGAACCTCCTATTACCTCACTAACGGTGGTGGCCAATACAAACTGATATGGCAACCAGAATGAGAAAGAAAGAAAGAAAGAAAGAAAGGAGAATGCTTAATATGAATAATTCTTGGGGATACATTGCAAAGATGAAAATGCAGAATCAATGGATGGTTTTAATTGTCACTTTAAATTTTTACCAACGAAGAATGGTGGACATTAAAAAACTCGCAATTTTCTGTAGGTCAATTTTCTTTTTCTTTTATTAAGCATGATTTAAATATAGTTGCTTAATTATCTATTGACAATTTTGTTATTTGGCTAGAGGACCTTTTGGTGTAGTTAGAGGAATACATCAATGTACATGATTTCTAACAATTGAAGAATATTAAAGGAGAGGGCATTTTAGTTAATTGGGAAAACACTTGGACAAATTTCCAAGGCCAACAAAAAGTGAAGGATAATGTTAAAAAGATTTACAGAATGGGATTAATAAGTCTAATTTGACCATTGAAACATATGGGCAGTACGTCCATGCATGGAAAAATTTAATTTCAGCATTGAAACAATTTATCCTCTAGTCTAAGCAACCAGTTTGTTCGGTATAGTCATCAATTCAAAATATCTTTTATTTTGAAGCATCAAAGTTTGCATAAATTATTAAGATGTGTTGTAAATTGTACGAGGGTAACATTCGATCACCCGAACACTGTATCGGTTAGCCACTTTCACGAAACTTGTAGAAAATGTCATGTACTAGAGAACTATATACCAGATTATGTATTCCGTGTGTTGGTGCATTATTTTTAATGTTAATTTACGCAAGTGGTGAAATGCTTTTTAGTCCATACTTATTTTTATGAGCACATACCTTCCACCATTCTTTATTTTTGGGTGATTCTAAATACGCCCACCTAGTTAATCTTTTCAGCATACTTAAAAGTTTTACCTTAATAATTTTAACCTTAAAAATTTTAAATAAAATCTGTAAACTCACTCCCTCTTGGTCATTGTATCTAATTTCGATGTTTCAACCTCATTTGTTTCCCTCTCGATCGCTTATTCGCTTTACTAATGAATTTGACATTTAGTCAGTTGCAGATTTAAAACACAAAATGTATTTTTTTTCTTCTATAATTCTTGCTTTCCTTCTAATCTATAATATGTATGAGTAAACAACAATTTTGCCTACTAAACTATTGCCCAATTTCATTTTATCCACTAAACTTTTTTTTTCTATTTCATTTTATCCACTAAACTTTTATTTCATTTCATTCCACCCACACTGTTCAGTTCCGTCCATAACTTTCCCGTTATTGGGGGATATTTTCGTCATTTTATGCAAAAAAGGGACAAAACCCTAGCTACCTCTTGTAATAATCTCCCACCCTAATAATTTCGATATTTCCTAAGCCAACAAAATCTATAAGAAGTTTTCAATCACACTTGCCTAAATTTCATCACCAAATTCATATATTCTCCTTTACCTCACTTTGTTCAACTCAATTTCCATCATCAAATTTTCAATTGTAACATTTTTTATCGAAAATCCATGGCTGCAATAAGCGATTCATCTTTAATGTTTACTCAGATAATCATTAAGAGCAATGGGTTGAATCTTAAGAATGTTATTTTCGGCGTTTTGTTGAGTCCTCATAAAGCTTATAGGCTCAATTTGAAGAAAGTTGAAGTGTAATAATTATAATAAGGTGATAATCGAAGTGCAGGCGGCGATGCAAGTGAGCATAGAGGAGGCTTAAATCTTGAGTGTTTTGAAGGGTTTGGAGCTAGGGTTCGATGTGGTTTCGGATGGGGAATTAAAGAAGATGGGTTTTCTAGAGTTGAGGAAGACAAAGCTGGTGTGTATGATTGGGCCGGCGTTCTTATCTTTAAGGGATTTGGAGAAATTGGCTTTGGAAGAGATGAATATGGCTAGGCTCAATATGTGTCATAATACTAAAGAGTGGCAGACGACACAGTCACTGCCAGAGACTTTTTCGTTGACGAAACTGAACGTGAAGAAGGGGAGTGAGTTGAATAAATCTCCCAACGGCGTTTTTCTGGGGTCGTTAAAATGGCTATCTCGGTTTATGACAGTAATAACATCGTCGACGGCAGAGGATGTGCAGAAGGATCTATGAAATCGGCGAGAAATGAGGCAGAGGATGACGTATATGGAAGCGAAGACGATTATAGCTGAAGCTATGATGATGGTGACTATAATGATGGATGAAGTAGATGAAGATGAGTCTCGTTGTTATTGTTGTTGTTTTTCTCCATTATTGTTATAGACTACTTGTGGGGAGTTATAGTGTCAACAATGGCGAGAGGTGGCGGTGGAATAAAGTAACTAGACATTGCGACGTTATATATATATATATATATATATAAAGAGAGATTTTGCATAAAATGAAAAAATACCCCCACTAACGAGAGAGTTATGGACAGAATTGAACGGAGTGGGCAGAAATAACTGAAATAAAAGTTTAGTGGGCAAAATGAAATTGGCCAATAGTTTATTGACCAAAATTGTTGTTTACTCTAATATGTATCAAAGTAAATGATTTTTTTTAGGACATAAGTAATGTAAATCTCACAACGATAAATAAGCTACATCATTTGATTAATCGACTCTATTTAGATCAATATTTTAAAGAAATATTAAAGTCAAAGTGGTTCCCTAAATTTTATACAAATTACTGAATTAACTAATAAATTTATTTAATTTTAATATAAATAATTCTTATAGATTTATATTTTGCTTTAAAATTTTAATATAAAGTCTAGTTTCGATAGAATTGAATTGAATCAAAATTAACTTTTGTGAATATAGACAAATTAGTATGGCTTTTTAAATTAATTGTAACGGGAGAAAAAGATAAATGCCCATTTTTGATGAAACTATTTTCATGACAAGTAAAACTAAAATTTTACATAAATGGTTTTGCAACTTTAATTTGTCTAGTTAAGACCATCCCTCAAAATATATTTACAATCATTATTATGCATGTGAGTTATTATTTCGGTTGCTAGCTTACAAGTTGTTCCAAAAAATATGTTATAGTCTTAGTTTCAATTCAAAAACTAACATTTTTGTAGTGTTCAATTACTTTTGATGCTAAAATATTACTTTCTCCGTAGATTTTGCAATACCAAAAGCAAATCACAAAATACATAGCATGTTGTAATATTTTACTTTTTCGATAAATATCCTTTTATTATAATTTTTATATAAAAAAAAATGCATGCTTATTATAAATGAATTGTTTTTGTCATTAAAAACTAAAAGGTTTGCTGTAAATACTTTTATTAGCGATGAAATTTTTGGTAACTAAATGTTCCGCATATGTTATCATAAAGGGTTTAATAAACTCACCCCACTTAAGGGGTGAGTTGAAATTTTTTCACAAATATTGGTGGGGGTGAGGATAAAGTTTTCTCAAATATGAGTGATAAGCATAATTTGGTGGATACATTTAAAATCACCCTTATTTTTTTGTGGAAAACATTTTTTACTCGAACACCACCTAAAGAAAAAAATTTCATGGAAAAAAATTAAAAAGTAAGATAACATCTCATCTTATTCCTCAACTTTATTTTTACAACTTTTCACATAAATCAAATATTTTTTATTATATATTTTTCATCTTGTTATCAAATGGAGCTTAGGCCATTTCCAATGGCATTTTCTATAAATTCATTTATATCATATGTGTAATGGTACTTTTAATATATTTCTATATTTATTTGGCAATATAATTGTGTAGATAGAAAAGTCTTAAATAAAGTTTCTCCAATTGTACCATCTATATCTTACTTTTCTATTTTACTTGGCATTTATTTAAGAATGAAAGAGAATTAGTGGGCTTCTTATATCCAATAAGAATGTGCCATGTCACATTGAAAATTGTAGAAATGGTGATAGAAATTTTTCATGTGACTCAACATTCACCTCACATAGAAATGGTCATAAAAAACCCTATTAGAGCATATTTTTTTCTATTTTTCTTTTTTACAATAAAAATTTGGACCAAAATATAGATGCTTCGTAAAAACGTGATCTCTTTCAGAATTTATATATAGGGCCCCAAACGAACTGAGTTACTTGCGGATTGCTCGAGTGCTCCACCAGATTTTCTATCCGGTTTGTTGGAGGATATTTGATTTTTAATGCATCGTTGCTTTATTAATTTATTGTTAAAAAAAAAAATGTTGTTACATCCCATTCACAAAGATTAATAAATATTTTTTTGCGTATCATAATCGTTAACTGCTATAGTAAGCATTGTCTTTTTTACAATAACTATGGTATATATTACAAGTCTTTGATTATTTTTTAAAATTTTAGATTGATCTCTTTCAAAGTTTCTACTGTAAATGAACCAAGTTCGAACACCTCTATCTTGATTTAAGTAGTCACTTGAACATATTTTGAGAAGTACGTAAACAAGTTTGATACAGTAAGGCTCCTCGATTAGTTTGTTAATGTGTTTACTTCAAACTTGAGTGGACTAATTTAAATTGAAAATTCTAGTTTATGAGATTTAAACTTTTTTCTATACTTGATCAAATAAGAAGCCGAGCTCGGGTAAAGTAAATTTCTATTAAGCCACGTTCAAACATGAATTAATATAAATTATACTAAAATTTAGAGCACACGCAATGTGTGTGCAAACTCTGTTACAAGGCCGAAACAGAAGCTAAAGACGCAGCCCAAGCGGCATTCAACATATTCTCTTAATTTACAGCCCTCTGAGAGGAGACTTGTAATTAGCCCGTTTCACTTTACATCATTGAAACTTGAGCCCACTAGTAATAACCTTAAGTAAAGGTTATGGTTGTTTATATTTGATGGATTGTAGAATGCCAGAGAACTCACTTGAAGTCTAATTAAAATTAACAATTTTGAGTTGTGTTTGTGTCATTCGTTAATATATAAAATTGTGTACGAATTTGAAAGCTAGACCTTAACAAATTGTGTTTGTGTAGAGGCAAAATTAACATTCATTTATTAGAATTTGACACGAAACCAACTCAATACAACTTGTTGAGAGGTCTAATCCTAATAAATTAGTCAATTGTAAAATGGCACGTAGTTAGATATTTTTACCAACAAAAAATAAATACTCAAATTCTATTCTTTCACTTAGTGATTAATATCTATTACCCCAAATTTCTAAAATAATGAAATAAAATATTTGTAAATTTCAAAATATCTAACACAAAATTAATTAATAATAAATTAAATAGAACCAATGTATTATATATCGCGTGTAACACTTTGAACCAATATTATATATATATATATATATTACAATGAGATTTTAATATCAAATTATCAACAAGCACGACCAATTTGCATGGATTGTGAATTAACTTTCACCAAAAAGTCAAACACTGACCCTTTGCAATATAGCTTTGTATCTATTTTATCATGGTTCGAACAGTGAGACCCCAGTTCCTCCCCTTTCCTTTTCTATATGATCTTTTGTATTTGTGCTTTCTCTTTCTTTTTCCATTATTCTGACTCTCTTATTCTCTTCACTTTCTATACATATTTATGAATAATTTTAAATGCTAAGTTAAATAAGTATGTGATTAAATTTAAATAATAATGAATTAAATAAAATTATTATTATGTTTTAAATGTTGAATTTTATTAACATTCATAATAAAATTTAATTTGCTATATGTTGTTATATCGTAGAGAAATATTTGTTACGTAACTACAGTTGACAAAACAAATAATGAAGAAGCATTTAATAAAGTGACTCAGTAATAGTAATGAAATATTTGTTATTTTTTAGTATTCAAGAGAATAAAATTATCGGAAATTTATGATTTATTAGAATTTCATGTGTGGTTTGACAAGATTGTTCTAATAAAACACACATCATGCACATACAAAGTTTTAATAAATCAACAATCTCAACATAAATAACATATAACTGATATATAGAACAATGTTTATGGCCAATGCTTCACTCAACCTTTAAGCACTAAATAATAATTTTACATTCAGTCATCAATAACTTAATAACAGCACCTTACTCTTACTCAGTTCTCAATAACCAAATGATCTTTCTCCTCTAGACGTACACAAATGTTCACTCTCTATCTCTAAAAACTAAATATATATACAAATTCGATTCTCCGTAACCAAGGTACCTTCTCCGTGCTTCTAGGTTTATTTTTACATGTTGTGTAGTATATATAATCATTCTAACAAAGATATATGGGTTTGCATCATGTGAGAATGATGGCTTTTAGAGAAATAAATTAGATTTATATATGTTGATGTTGTTTTGAATCAGCGAAAAAGAGAGGCAGGGAGAGATTTGAGTGGTGGTGATGAATTAGGAAGTCAAAGAAGAATAATAAAGGAAGAAGAAGAACTCACCGAAGATATGGAATAAATGTGGTGGACGTTGGAGGAGGGAAGATGGGAGTGGTCCAAAGTATGTAGGGGAGTGACGGTGAGTGAAAAAGTAGCAAGTGGTAATAAAACATCTAAAAAAAGATTGGCTTTTAGCATTGTGTTTATAGGGGTTTTGGTTTTATACCGTACCAAAACTCTTGTACTGAGTATCGTATAAAAAAATTAGTACACTAAAATTTATCACTATTACTATATCCAAAAATCAATATATTGAAATTCAGTTGCATAAGACAATGGTACATTACCAAGATACTCACCAACTATTTTATCCTATTTTCAATTATATTTTTTTCAAAATTTAACATCTATTTTCAACGTACGTACTATATTATGTATTGTAGCCAATCAGTTCATCACAACTTCAAATCATTGCTTTAAAAAATAAGTATTCGTTATCACCTATTAAAATAAGCAACTCCCTATTTAAAAATTATAGCAAATTACTATGAGTTCAATCACTTGTAAATTAGAGGGCAATGAGTTATATTTGTAATCACTTAAAATGCATATGTGCAATCACCTACAAATCAGTTTCATTAAAAGTTTAAAATTCACATACCAATTAATTACTACCACCGGTATGCTGGTAATTTAGTACACATTGGTTATTGACTTATTGGTATACCACATATGGCAACATTACCACTAGTATTCTGGTAATAGAAAAAATAGATATATATATATATAATATTTTTGTATGGTACAATATACCATTGGTAACATGTTATACGCCAGTGATACAATACATATAATTCTCGTACTATTATTAATTTGTACTGAATTTTTATAGAAAATCAGTATGGTACAATATGGTGAACATTTTGGGTTCAAAATTCTATCGTGATTCACACCTAAACAACTTGAGATACTCACACATTTACTATCTTCGAGTAATCAATATCTAATTAATCTAGAGTCTCAAATTATTTATAATAACAAGGTTATTTAATTATTGATCAATCTAATAACAAATTGTTTTTTATATTTGTTGAGCTAATATTGTTTATTTTGATTATTGAATTCATTTGATTAATCTAATATGGATGTACTTCATAGTATTGTGAATGTTTTTAGTAAAGTATTATATTCAAATGCCACATGGGCTTACAAAAGATATTCAAATTGATGTAGACTTACTCAAAATGACATGGCATCCTTGTTGGCCTAAAAAATGAATATTCAAAAGCTTTCATTTAAACGCACATAGAAAAGCTTTAAGAAAATTCAAGTGAAAAAATGTGTGTGAGAGATTAGAAAATTATTGTTAAAGTTGTTGATATTTTATCATAAGAAAATTGCTAAAATTTATTCAAAATCATTTTTGAAATTATATCTAATTATTTAAAAATGGATTTTCATCACATAACTATTTTATTATTATTAAAAGTGTTTTTTAAATTATACACATTTCTCAAAAGATGTTTGGTTTTATCCATCGTGCCTTCTTACTAACCCAAAATTAGACCTTAAGATCTTTATTGTAGAGTTAGCATTAACATTAATGAGATAAGAAAGATTGGTGTATTAATTGTCCTTAAATGATATGAAGCTATTATAAACATGCCTAAATAGTCGATTGTTAACTATCTAATAATCGACTTTTGTGGTTAATAGTCGATTGTTGTGTGGTTGACAGAAAGCTTTGTGTTTTTCATTCCTAAACCTACTAAAATGGATATATTTCTTCCCAAACAGCTATAATCTCATTTTGGAGTATTTATACACTTGAGAAATACTTTCTAATCAATCCATTCATCTATAAATCTGATAAGACGTATAATTGTTATTTATTTTGTGATATATTCCTATGTTTTATTGATTTTAAATGTTTAATTTGCGGATATTGATTGCATATCGTGTTTGTGTAGGAAATATGATGTATATGGACATAAATGAGTTAAAAACCCAAGTTAAAAATGAAGGATGCTAAAGTTGAAAAATGTGAAAAAATCATAAGAAGTATTTGTATAAAGCGTGGACACGCCAAAGTTGAGAATTATATCCAAAAAGACATCAATGTTGTTTTGTTAAGGCGTGGGCACGCTTAAATTATGAAATTCAACCTTATTTTATAGCGTGTTATCATAGATGGGGGAATAATTTAATCAGTTTTTGTTATTATTTTGGTAGCTTATTTATTTCCTTAGTAGGTTTCTTATTTTAATTAGAAAATAATATTTAGTTTGCTTTATTTTAATACTCCTATTTTTAGGAGGAATTAGAGTTTTATTGTGCCTCTTATTTTAGCCTATAAATATTAGTAAGTGTTGGGAGAAAGACAATACAACACATTATTTTTCTTATCCTTTCTTCAAGTTAGAATATATTTTTTGCCCTGTGGATTGCTAAACTATTATTCCAGTTCAAGGTTTTGATTCCTCAAGAATTGTGAGATCTAATTAATTTATATTACTCTTTTATTCTCTGCTATTTATATATCTTCCATATTTTATTATATTATTGTTGTTTAATTAATACAAAGAGCACGTTGTTTTAATTAATAAAACAATACACTACCAATTAAAAAAATTAAATTTGTAATTGTTTAGGTGTTCTAATATTAGTGGTAAAATAACATAGACGAGGTTTATGTTGTGGGGATATATAATATAATTTAAATGAATCCTGCTTTTGTATCCATTGATTAGAATTAGGTCTCTCTAGTTGTTAATGTTGTTGGTAAATTAAATCATATGAGCTTGTCTAAGATTGTTTATTGATTAGAGAAATAATTAATGGTCGTACCTTAATTATTGACAAAGTAAGGAGAGACTGGTTATTCGATCGTATCAATAACTATAACTAATTTAGTAAAGAATAAAAGATTTATTTTTGCATCGATGATTAATTCAATGAATTAATTCTTAGATTATACCTTGGACTGGGTCTTCTATAAATATTGATTTATTCTTTAAATTTATTTCAATTAATTTGTTTTAAATTATAAAAATCCAAACCCCCCATTTTTTTTATTATTTGAAGAATTAAGTTTAACCAATCTCTGTGAATTTTACTTTACTCATCGCTATACACAATTTAATTTGAATTTAAGTAGGAATTATTTTTATTGGAGTCGACACCCACCAAAATCAATCTTGAATTTCATCTTATTTTAAATATCTTCATTGATTTCAAAGAGAAAAATTAAGCATTTGATTTAAGCAATCATTTTTCTTATCTTTTGATCAAATATCCTAACTCTAAAAGTAAGTTTCAACATTGTATATTTGCAAACACTTTGACAGAGTTAGTAAATTTCATTGGTGTGTATCACCAAACAACTTATATTATTTATTTGTGAGAGAATTTATTATAATTTAGCAAGAATGTTTTCTTGTGTTGAGTGTGGTGAAAAACATCACATTTGTTTAAGTGTTGTGAGAATAATAATACTCGTTAAGTGTAGCAAAAAATATTACACTTGTATTGATATCTGATTTTCACCTTTAAGAAAATCATTTAGTGGAACTTCCCGGGAGAACTATTGAGCGCGGATGTATGGTCTAGACAAACGAACTGCGTGAGCAAAACATTTTCGTTTTTTACAGTTCTATCTTTCTAAACTCAAGTTATTTACTTATTATTGTTCATATTTGATCTTATTGTTGATATTCCAAAAAATTGGTATAATTTATCATGTTAATTTATTATTTAGAAAGCATATATAACTACTATTTTTTTATTTTTTAATGCTTTATTAGGTGTTATAAATAATTGAAAAAGATTGAGATTAATAGAGAAATTAAAACAAGTGAAAAAGACACCTAAAGTGGTTCAATACTTCTAGACGCATAAATTTGTATTCAGAAGTTCAAATAATGCAATTCTTGATCCTGATTTAAAGAGAATTTCGAGAGTTACAACTTTGCAGTTCATTTTTTTTCAAATTCAGTTATCTTGGTGTCTAAAATTGCGACGCAAAATGCAACTGTTTAAAAGAGGCGAAAATTCATTATATTCATTATATGGGCTCATTCATGTATTTGCTATTAATATTAAACAAGCCCAATAATATAAAAGGCCAAAGTCCAAGTGTTAAAGCAACCCATGTCCAATTAAATATTTTAGGCCCATTCTTGAAGGAGCCCAGCAAGCAAAGAAGTGCCAGGCCCTTCTTTTTTTTTCAAAAAAAAACCCTATTAACTATCTCATCACATCTATAAATGTAAATATAACTGTTGTGTTAAAGAAAATTACACGTAGTGTGCTATCGTCTAGATATAATATGTATTAAAAATTTTATTGTGTAAATTATGTATTATGAGCCATATTGGGTTCTTTATAATCCCTATTTACTGTTATATCCATGCCTTATTTAAAGTAGTTATCTAATGAAAGATACAAGTTAGTTGTTCCCACAACACGTTATCAGCACGCAGAGAAATAATAACCCTAACCCTAAGAAAACCCTAACCGCCGGCCGCCATCACCACATGTCTCTTCCCTCGTCACCCAACCTTCAAGAAAAAACTGTGGTATATATACATACATAATCAAGGTACGGATATATATTCTATTTGCAATTTAAGGTTTTAAAAAATGTAAGGCTTTTAACGAGGTAACGATACATGCATAAGTTTTCAAATTCTTTGATTAATGTAAATATCAAGGAGATGTGTAGACTTGAGGGGGAATTTAACATCCACATGATGTTACGTTATACTCTTTTCCTTATACCAATGTTTATTTTTCCTACTGGATTTTGTTACTTAGGTAGGTTTTTAACTAGGTAATGATATGTGCAAACTTATTGATTGAAGTAATAATCAAATGGAAGTATATGTTGACCTTAAAGTCAATTAATCTTATTTTGATAATTACAATAAGTTAATATAGTGTTATTTAACTCGGTTGTTCCAATGATGATAGCCATTAGCCGATATTTTTTCCAACCAAGTGTGACGTCAAACCGATATAGTCAAACTCTCACACAAAGCTCCACAAATGCTTTCACTCACAAGAAATGGACTCAAATGATCTCCATGTGCTTCACAAAGAATCAAAACCAATAAAGGATCAAGAACATCAAACAAGTAAAGATACGCACAAGAAAATCAAGCATCACGAAGACTCGAATTATCATTAAATGGAGTGAGTGCTTAGATTTTATGTAAAGATACTTTATTGATCAAATCCCTATAGCTCAAACATATTCTTACATCTTTTAAAGATTGATTTAAACTAGCTTGAAATTGAATTTATTTGAAAAACATCATTTTACAAAAACCGAGTTTCAAAATAAATTCATATTAATTTTAAATGATCATATTTTAAGATATAATAAAAATGGGTATCTAAGAAACATATATTTGAGGTTCAAAAATCATTATAATTTTATTTGGAACTAAATTATTAAATTGGAAAAATATTTTTATTTTTCGTTTAAAATTCGCTCAATTTTTGCCCAGTTTTGATCTAACGGTAAAATGGAGGCCTTCCCGAACTCCGATCATTTTAAAATTTTTACAGTAGTTAGAAAACATCTCCTGGCAATTTTGACTAAAATTTGAGCATGATCCAACGGTCCAATTAGGAGAAATTAACAAAACAATTTTGAATTTGTTTGTCAAAACTAGCTGTTGGAAAGTTTGAAAATGTATACCTTGGAGCCAAAACCTCTCTTAATCATCCCCAACGGCCATATGATTTTGTAAGCTATAAATATGATGTCTTAGACATGTTATAACACAATTGAATCATTCTACAAACTCATTTTACATATATACAAAGTTATTCAAGTATTCAATTCATTTAATTGATCAATCTTTCATTTTTGAGCTATATACTTTGATCAATTTTGATATCTCTTAGTGTGAGCTTCATTTGTATTTTGTTATACACAAGATAGATATTGTACATTGGTGTTAGCCACCAAAACTTATTCAAATCATATTTGTGAGAGGTGTATCTCATAGAATAGCAAGAGGGATTTCTTGTGAGAGTATTGAGGGTGTTTCAATACTTGTAAGAGTGTGTGAGAAGAATACACTTGTAGAGGTTTGATCTTCACCCGGAAGAAGATCGGTTATAGTAAAAATTCTCGGGAAACTAACCGAGCGCGGAGTAGGGGGAACAAGCCGAACCGTGTGGACAAAAAATCTTCGACTTCAAATTGGTTCAATCTTTCTTACCCAATCTCTTTATTATTGATTGTTTAAATTGTTTGAGATTACTTATTTATTTGCTCTTATACTTGATTGTTTATTTGCTTACATTCCTTGATAAATTTGTTTAGTAAATTATTTTACTTAAACATTTTCGAAAAGATTTTTAATTCCGCATTAAGTTTTTAAAACCCTATTCACCCCCCCTCTAGGGTATTTTCCGACCTACAGTATAGACTAAATGGAAGAAGTCTAATATAATTGTCATAATGCTGTACTCTTTTTCCTTGAACCAAGGTTATTTTTCCCATAGGGTTTTTGTATTTAATTTAGTTTCATTACTTAAGTTTTCTTGCTTTACTTTGTTTTATTTAAATTCCTTTATTTTATTTGTTTGTTTCTCATAAACTTTCTTAGCTATATTAGGAATTTAGTGATTAACAAGATAATTATTAAACATAATGTTTGAGTCCTTGTAGGTTCGACCTCGCACTTGCCTTAGCTATACTTTGTATTGATTTGTGCGTTTGCGAGTATTATAATCTATAACTAACAACTATTGTGTAATTAATTACATTGATAGCTTCCTTGATATATAGATTTGTGTTTCATTTTCTTTAGAACTTTTTAATTCCGGAATTAGTTTCTAAAACCTTATTCACCACCTTTTAGGGTTGTTTTTTTGACCAACAATATTGATATTTTTATGTATTTTTTGTTCATGTACGGTTAGTAAACATAAATTAACAAGAAATGTGGTACAATAATTTCAAAATGTGGTTGGTTAAACCTATCAAATGTATACAAACATGATTTGGTTTAAGTGAAAGGGGCTTGGATCCTTTAAGTAACACATTTTAGTTTTGATCCCAGTCGTTTATGAATAAGGCAGACTATGTTGGGAAAGGTTCTCGCGAAAGTGTTTGACTATACCTCGAAAGCTAGTCTCCGTTGTAGAACATAAATACCTTGATGAAAAGCAAAAAAATAAAATATCAAATGTATAGACCGAATATATATATATATATATATATCAAATGTATCTTTTTACCATTATAATCAAAGTTGATATAAAAGGATCAGTACGTGGGAAATAATAGTACAAACAACTAGTTTACAACCTGTGCGATGCACGGGTGTTTTATAAAATGCATATTTTTACATAGTATTTCAATGGTAAAAATAAAGCTACTGAGTAGAAAAAGTATAAGAAAAAGTTAAAAAATTGAAAAACGCTATAAATTTGAGACTGAAAATAATATAAGGTAGTGCAATTTTTCATAAAACAATCCGTCAACCTATTTTATACACTGGAATAAAATAAAAGATCATTGTATAAAACCATTAAATAGTTGGAAACTTGGAAAAAAAAAGAACTCAAATTTCAAATCTACATATGTAGGTCAAAGAACTGATTCGAAACTGTTGGCACCTGCTTCACCATCCTGTATTCTGTTTATTCTTAAATATGTTTCTACTACTACTGTGGGACTCAAAAAAGAGACCAGAAACTTTAAAAAATTTATGTCAGGTTGACTTTGTGGTTATAAGCTCTAGAGATTGTTTAATAGAGTTTTGAGGCACGAAAATATAAAACAAATTCACAATTAGAAAAATGCTAATTCTAGTATCCTACCATGTTTGGGCAACTATAGACAATTGGAAATTATATTTTGCTCTCTTATCCAGAACACTACCCTCTTGTCAATTTTCTTGATCACCGAGTGCAAACCAAAATTGCAATGGATCATTCCTGGATAAGAAAAATTTAAGTAAAAACAAATGAAGCGGTGCATTTTATTCAAATATAACTATATAAAAAAAACCAAATTTAAAGCACCAAATTAAATATTCAGATATAATATGATATGGGAAAGAAAAAATAATATTTTCTATATATTACAGAAATTTGATTGTGCAATATATGGTATTGGCTCCATTGCGCATAATTTCAATGATCAAACTTTTATTCAATAACCATATAAGAAAACACATAACCAAAAGTTGAAGGCAATTGAATGTGTTTGAGAAAGCTAAAAGGGATAATAAAACACACACACACACAACATTGTCTTTTATGTGAAATTTAGCACATTGAATATATTCCTAGAAGTAAATTTAACTACGGATTTGAGACATGGCAAAAAGGAAAAAAAATACTAAACCATCAATTTAATGCAATTACCCATGCTTAAGTCTCATTCGATAATCCAAAAGGAAAAATAATGTCCGTCCTTGTATTTTTCACAACAAAATACTCTCTTCTTCCTTCAAATGGTTATAAAACCAAACATTGACAAACAAATTGGATAAATTATCCTTTGCTAAATTTGTAAGCTACCCTAGGAAAATGCCACTTTCATTGGCCTGAATACCGAGTGTAATGCAGGTAAAAACTATCACAACATTTGCAACATATAAAGTTAGTGATGAAAATATAATTCTTATTAAGGAAATGATTAAAAAAAGAAATACAAAATTATGTAAATCCGAGACAAAAGTAAACAAAACATAACTTTTAAGTTCTTCTTGCATTTTATTGAATAGTTAGTGGTAGTATAACAAATTTTAGGAAAAATAGTCCCTTTCAAATTTATAGTAGCAAGGGGGAAACGCCAGAAATATATAGAGATTTTAGGGGAAAAACAAAAGAGAAGAAAAAGAGCCTATCCTTTTCAAATTGATAGTGGCAAGGTGAAATGCCAGAAAGATATAGATATTTTAGGGGATAGAACAGTTTTCTATTTGCATTATTCGGCAGGACAATTTTCTTATGCACTTCGACCCTGAATATTGAATCCTTAGCAAATTAATTATTGGAATGCCAATAACAATTTTAAAGGAAAAATTATGGGAGTGAAAGAAATTGCAGATGGAAGACCAACTTCAAATATCAAACAACAGATTGAGAAACTAACTTCAAATGTCAGCTAGTATTGTATCTAAAAAAGAAAATCTTGTCAATCAGAGAGATAATTGTACACACACATAATTGTAGGGACCGCACCGAGTGTTACTATCTATAAGATAAAATGGAAATTTAGATGAAGAAAAACTGAAAAAGGAAATCAATGGTGATAATTCATCAAACGGCAAAAGAAAGCAAGCAAATTAAATAGAATAAGAAAAAGAAAAAGGAGACGGACTGTTCAATTCATTGAAGAGCAACAGGCGAGACCCATGGAGAATAATGACACTGAACACAGTAAAAAAGAATGGAAACCTAAAACATAAAACCTAAAGATGATATGGGAGATAGGAGATGGTTTTGATTGGGATATAACAAAACTGATAAGAGGGGTGGGACTGAGAAACGAAACCACTACGGATAAAATAAATCATGACGGAGATTTAAATGATGAGAGAAATAAATGGAGATGGAGATTAATACGCTAAAAAAACCATTTGACCCTAACTATTAGAAATGCGATGAAACGGTAGAGAAGAAAAAACGCAAATAGGAGACGGTTAAAGTTAAAAGTCGAAAACTTACTTGGGTATTAATTGCAAGGGACGTGTGGCAAACCAAAGTGTATAACACGTGGTGTAAATCGGAGGCCTAGGCTTCCGTTTTACTTATATGTAATAGATTCAATGTTAGCCTTAAAATATTAATTGATCCAGTAATTTATTATGTGGCACAATGCTGATCCAACGTGAGATGAATTGAATATGAAATACTTTAATTAAATAATGATATTGGGTTGAGTAAAAAATTTGTCTTTTGAGAAGTAAACATTATGGGGTGTTCAACCTACTAATATCGAACTCAAATTTCTAACAATTTGTGAGAATAAATTTTACATTTTACCAAAATATTGTATTCGGTATTTATTAAAAAAGAATATATTCCTTAACTTAATTATTTTCTTTAATTAATGGCGTGTTAATTTGGTTTAAATAGAAAATATTGGATTTTTAATATAATTGTTCTACTTTTACGAAAAAAAACAAAAAGCTTAGAGGAGATTGATGTGATTTTGAATTACATGAAAAGTGTAAATTGAACTAATTAAGTTCATACGATTATATAAAATTGATTTCACATCAAATTACGCAATCAATCATCATTAAATAAGATTTTAATTATTTTTCATAGAAGAAACTTGCAATAAAACATACATATAGTATTGCAAGTTGTGAGTGGTACCAACAATCATATTGCATTAAAATTAAGAATTCGAACATATAAGCGCAAGCGCAAGCGCACATATATATATATATATATATATATCACCACTTGCATGAAAATGCCGAAGTTATGCTTGTTCCATTGGGACTCTAGCTGCCTAGCACTATAAACGAATAAAGTTAAGTACAAACAGTTACTACATAAAATATATTTAATTGATTAAAAAATTAAAATCTATAGTAAAATACTAGTTAAAATCATTTCATCGTTAACTAATTATATCATTGATATATTATTTTATATATTAACTTTTATGTGTAATATATGTGTGCGTAAACATTTTCGAAATAAATTAACAAGAAAAGTGGCACACCTTCAAAAAGAGGCGTGTAAACCTATCGATTGTTTCCTTACTATTTATAAGCAAACGTCGGTTAAGTTTTTAAATAGAAAAGATATATAACTTATGCCGGCTATGAAAACTACTCAGTAATAAACTATTTTTTGGCCCACCAAAAAGTTTTTGGAGTTTAGGGATTTCGCTGATTTCCATTATTTTTCTGTTCAGTTTCATTTAATGGAATTCTTTTAGAAATTTAAATGGATGATTTTTTTCATAAAAATTAGTTGTGATGATTTTTATGACGGCTTTATTAGAATATTTAATTTAGAAGTAGGTGAGATGATTGTCTAAATTTTAATGATAAAAAATGAATATATGTATCAAATTTTTACTATACTAACTTCTAGTTTGAATTTTTGACGAAATTTTATTGAGTTGATCTATTCATTATACAAATTATTTCTCCCAAATTTCAAGAAAAATTAACCTGTTTAATCCTCAAACTATACTACATTGGATGGAATTGGACAAAAAGTGTAATGGAGATCGGAGAGAAGTCAACTCCATAGTGTAGCAACTAATAATTTGTTGCAGTCTATTTTGATTTTTTAAATATTCTAGAAATACATTAATTTCAAATTAATTAAATGCAACTCCTTTAGTATTGTAAAAATTGATCCGTTAATTTAGAATATCAGAATACAAATAATAAAATCTTAATTTAGGATGGATGAGATATTTGTAATTGTTCTTTTATTTACAAATAAATTTAATACCCCCGTCGGTACTTCTTATCCATGCGGATTGAATGATTTTTTACCTCAAGAAAATGATGTTTTTTTGTGTATTTTGTAATGTTTCAATTCATATGAACATGTTTTTTTTTATGGAAAAAAAAACATTTACCACTCCTTCCGTCACAGAGAAAAAGTTTATTTTTTTCTTTAATTTCAAAGAAAAAAATATATTCATAATGTATACAGAGGTAACACATGACAAAGAATACAAGCCTTTCTTCAGATTGTATAGAACTCATCATTTTTCTTTGTAATAAATATAAAACACTAGATAAACAATATATATAATTGTCAATATATTTACCTTTTTATTTGTACTAATTTTAGAGGGATATTCATGTTCAACATGGAAAACTGAAAAATTTAGTGAGACCAATTTGTGTATTAGTTAAAATGTGGAGTTCATATCATATTCATTTTTAATTATTTTAATTGATTACAGCCGATAAGTGATGGACAATTTAAAATGTCGCTATTTTTTGTTGATTTAATTTTATTACATTCGTGTAGAATGACTCAATTACTAGAAGAATATAAAATAATATATTGTTATATATCCAATCGTGTCTTAATTAAAGTAGAAGTGTTTTGCTTTTGGAATCGAAATGGATAAAAATTAATCGTTTCAATAATAAATATAGTTAAACTTAAGTTTATTCATCATCTTCTTTTACAACATATATACATACCTTTTAAAATCAAAAGAGGAATAAAACAATCATAGAAATACTACAAATGTTTAATTTAGCTCTCAAGCTCGATCGATCAACAAACCAGCTTTATTCACCTTCACAATACCTCTGCGCGCAATAATCTTGGCAAACCATCCCCTTTGCACAACAAATTTGCTTTCTCTCGATACCCTGAATTTGCTGGCCTATGTGCAATACTAAAGCTTATAATTACTCGCATTTATGTATATATTTAAAGCACACCAAATACATGTAATAATTGGTCAACTGGTGGTAGCATATCCTTGTTTAATATACTAAATATTAAAAACACATACAATGTTTGTACACGCACATTTTTTATTTGCCCGGATATTTAAGTTAAAATGAAAATATCTAATTATTGAAGAAATATTGTAATGATAATATGTTCTATTTTAATCTAGAGCTTGCAAGTTCAATTCTCGTAAAATAATTAACAAACGCATTGGCGCGCAATAAGAAGTGTTCCAAAATTTAGCTTCATAATCGAATATAGATACTGAAGCACATGCAATGCGCATGCAACTTTTTTTTTTCCCACATGCATATATCTAATTTGTAATGAAAAAAATAAAGCAAAAAATAATGTAGGTTTAATGGTCAAAACTCAATTTAATAACCCAAAGGTTATAAGTTTAATCCTAAAGGATGTTCCATGATCCCTTTCTATATTACTATAGATTTAAGATCATGACTTCAAAATTCTATACAAACAACATTTTTATTTTTTAAAATTAGTAAGGATAATTTTGTAAGTTTACATACATAACAAAAAATTCTTCTCACTTTATATACTGTATCTATCAATTTTGTCACATTAAGTTTATTAAAGAGAGTAAAATTTAATTTCCATCATGATCAGATAATGAAAAATGTTAACACTTGCCCTTAAATTAGTATACATACATAACACTATATATGAATCAAATGCATAGTACGTCTTACTTGTTAAAAGCATATGAACATAAGTTAAAAAATAAAAAATAAATTAATTAAATACTCTTTACACTTAAATTAAAATTAATCTATTATTTTTATCCAATAATAAAAAATATTAACACGTGTCCCTAAAATAATCAACTTGACACAATATATGAATCAAATGCATAGTATGTCTAACTTGTGAAAACACATTAAACAAAGTAAAAGATGTAAATTAAATACTCTTTACGTCCTAAACTAAAAATCTATACTTTTTATCGGATATTTCAAATTAATTTTTTTTTCCCAAATATAATCAAATGTAACAAATCTCTTTGTACTTATTTACCGTACCTTTCGTATCATTGCATTATCTTTTCGGAGAGTGAGAGAATGCAAATAGTGAGTAAAAGTTAGAGATAATATATCCAAATGCTCAACAATATGGTCACTTTCCAAATGCCTAACAAATAAACGTATATTAAAAAAATTAATTGAACTTAACTTTACCGTATCCCTAGCTATATTACAAAATACCGTACCTTCCTTACCAATTTTAATATAACATAATAAAAATATTACATTTTTACAAAAATGAGAAATATATTTTATTTACGGCTTTTTTTTTTTTTTAAGATTTGGCTCATCGTCATTAGTACTCAATCCAATTTTGTCAAATTGAGTTTAATTTGAAAGTTAAATAAATGAATTTTTCATAAATAGTACGTGGTGATGATAAGACTCATTATATAAATTATCTCCACTAAATTTTATTAAAAAATTCAAACTTGAAGTAGGTGTAGTAAAATTTTGATATGTATAATTTATTTTCGACAATCAAAATTTTAGATGATCATTTAATTCACTTATAAATTAAATATTGTGATAAAATTTTGTTGAGATGATTCATCTATGAGATTATCTCCAAAGTTACTCAAAAATTATTTGTTTTAGTGTTAACAAAAACTTATTTAATATAATTAAACCTAAGAATAATAGTAAAGAACTAACAGTCACATTTTGAGGAGAGGGGTTGTTCTAGTAGTGGGCAACTTCTACCCTTGTCTTAAGGTCGATGATTCGACTTATAAAAATAAGTGAGAATTTTTTTTTATTTATAAGATTAAAGAGGAGTTTTAGACCTTCCTAATTTTTCTTTTAAAAAAAAGTCTCATGTTTAGTTTTTTTAATGTCAACTATGTCGATCACAGCTCAACTACAGAGTTGGCCTTGCCAAATTACAACTCGGAGCGAAGTCGGAGATGACTCCTTGCCTCGTCAGTAGGGTCCACTTTACGAGTAAACGTGATATGGTATACACGTACGGCTGAGTCATTTTGCAGATTACCGTAATTGTTTCCCTACTCTCCTTCATCCGCGTGCAACGAAATCATAGCAGTTAGACCGCAGCATAAGTTCCCATCACGCGCTGGAAGGAAGGTGGAGGTACCAAATCTACTAACGTTTTATTTTCAGTTAAGGACACAGATTTTACGGTTGAGGACTTTCCTAAGGATTTCTGTTGAGGACAGAAAACGTTCCAAATAACAAAAAAGGACTTTTTGGTTGGTAGTATAAATACCCATTAAGATTGTTATTCCTCTCATACTCTCTTTCGTATATCCCTTGTTTGCTTTTTTGTGTTTATTTTGTTTTTTGGAAGATTGAAGATGACAATCCTCGTTGAACAACCTGAGCTAGGTAACAATTTTGCCCTCCTAAATTTCTTTTGTATGTTCGTTTTCTTTATTTTTTTTATGGTGGTGAAAGATTTTACCTGAACTTACGACCCCATATTCAAATATAAGTTCAACATTAGTCTGTGATGAAAGACGCATTTGATTTTCTGGGTCAGAAGATGGGACTCGATCTAAGTTTGAGTCGCACGTACCACCTTTTAAGTTCGGCATAAGGATCCGAAATTCAGACTCCAAGTTTGAATCTGACCAACAGCAAGTTTAGCATTATTCTCTCTCTCTCTCTCCCAACAGTTTAGGTTTGCTAATAATTATTTATTTATGTTTCAAAAATCAGGTTTCCAAGCAGATGAAAGGAAGATGAATTCTGACGCGAATGAACTAGTACTGGATGGAGGATTTGTTGTACCTGAGAATGGATTTGATGCGCCAGAAATCAATTCCTTTGGCCACTCATTCAGGTGTTTCTTTGTTTCCATTACTTTCTTCAAACTTAATTTTTCATCCCAAAAAATGTGCTATTTTCTGTAGGAAAATAAGTTTTTTGATCCGGCAATCTGGCATTGAGGTTTTTTTTTTTTTTTGGATATTTCATTAATTTAAATAATCATTTATATGTACATTGTCGAAATCATTGTATAATTGTTTTTTTAGTGGTATTTTAAATAATTCCCTTTCTTTATTTTCTATTCCTTCTATTTTTTGTTTAGAAGAAACTAACCTAGCTAGCATGGGAAAATGGTTTGCAGGGACTATGATGTTGCGAGTGAAAGACAAAAGTCTGTGGAGGAATTCTATCGATTGAATCATATTAACCAAACATATGAATTTGTAAGCATCAAACTCCAATTTTTTTAAACTGACATCGTACTAATCAAATAAACTGATATATACTCTTGCACTTTTAATGTTTTTTCTACGTTCAACTCTCGAATCTCCTTACCAAGAAAAAAAAGAAGGTACAACTTTTAAAGTTATTGGTGTTTACTGAAAAATGCAGGTGAAGAGGATGAGGGAAGAGTATGGAAAATTGGATAGAGTAGAGATGAGCATATGGGAATGTTGTGAACTTCTAAACGATGTCGTTGATGACAGTGATCCTGATTTGGATGAGCCGCAAATTGAGCATTTATTGCAAACAGCTGAGGCCATTAGGAAAGATTATCCTGATGAAGATTGGTTGCACTTGACCGCTCTTATTCATGGTACAATTATCTCAAATTATAATAACTTTTGTCACCTTTAATTACATAAATGCTTTACTTAGCTTACTGAATATAAATTAATCTTTAATAGTGTGTGTGTATATATATATATAATATTGATGATCTTTTATTTAATAAAAATGTATTAATTTGCATGGGTTTGTTTCAACTTTCAATTCACAGATCTTGGAAAGGTTCTTCTTCTTCCTAGCTTTGGGGAGCTCCCTCAATGGGCTGTCGTTGGTGAGAATTTGTGTTATATATATTATCATGAAAATTATGATTAGGATATTAGAGGAAAGATTCCTCTCATCAAATTAAAAAGAATATTCTACATGCATGCATGAATATTCTTTTATCATTACTTAATTTATTTATTTTTTAATTTAATTGCAGGTGACACATTCCCTCTTGGTTGTGCTTTCGATGAATCCATAGTTCACCGCAAGGTATTTCTTCGGAAGAAATTGTTCTCGTTTTCTAAGTAAAGAGTTCAATTTCAACAATAAATCGAACAAGCATCCAAATAAATTTTGTTATGTTATGCACTCGATTACAGTGAAAATATCAAAACTAGACGTTAACTCTTATTTTGGAACAAGAACTTATATTTCATCTCTATATTTTAATACTTTTTTATTTCGAAAACGCGTTGTGGTACAGTACTTCAAGAACAATCCGGATTTCGACAATCCTGCTTACAATACAAAGAATGGAATTTACTCCGAAGGATGTGGACTTGAGAATGTTATGGTTTCGTGGGGGCATGATGATTACATGTATTTGGTATGTATTAAATATTTTCTATCCTATTTTCCATAGAAAATAACAAAATTCACGTTAAATATAAACGTAGTAAAATATTTATTACAGTTGATACAAAATTTGTTCAAGAAAGTCAAGTTAGTAATGTACTTATCATTTTAATTTTTTTGGCAGGTGGCTAAGGAAAATGGAACAACTCTACCACCAGCTGGATTATTTATAATTCGTTTCCATTCATTTTATCGTGAGTATTAATTAAATGAACTTGAATATTTCCAAATTTTCGCACATTACTAATTATAGTATAATTAACATTGTCGAAATAATATGATTTTTTTTTCTCCCCAGCCTTGCATAGGTCGGGAGCATACAAAAATCTGATGAACCAGGAGGATGTTGAGAACTTGAAATGGCTTCAAATATTCAAGTAAGACTAAATCCCTTATTAATTTCATATATGCTAAATTAAGTTTAATGATAAAATGTCGTCGAATATATAAATTTCGGTACTTGTACCGTAACCATCTCAATCAAAGTTTGATTAGCACTAAATGTGCACTTAGTTTTGGAAACGAGAACTAATATTTTACCCTTTTTAAATTTGTATTGTGTATTTCCAGCAAATATGACTTGTACAGTAAGAGCAAAGTTCGTGTTGACGTGGAAAAAGTGAAGCCTTACTATATTTCTCTCATTGAAAAGGTAAAATATTTAAATTATTTAAATGGGTAATGTTTTTGGATAAATTTTAATTAGGTAGATGATAATTTCTGGTTTATTAATATTTGCTTATACATTTTCTGTTTGCAGTATTTTCCTGCAAAGCTCAGATGGTGAAATGGTCAAGCAAATTTTTTTTGGTGCTCAGTTTGATGATGCTATGAGTTATATACATATATACACAGTGAGAGAACCAAATATAAATTTGTTGTGTGTAAATCCTTTTTTCATATCGTTATGAAATTGTTGTTTCAATACATTTTTATTTTGTCTCATCACTTAATTTGTTTTGTTCTAATTTTTCTTTTATGCGTGTTGAAATCAAGTTAAACAATTTACAGTAGAAAAAGAAAAAAAAATTAATAAGCAGTTTAATAATGAAAAAAAATGATTCGCAACTTTATTACTCTTAAAATGTGTATTAGAGACAAAAAATGCGTATTAAGGAGATTATAAAAATAAGTTGATGGACAAAAATATACATACAAAAAGGTAATGTAAAGTTATATACAAACAAATTGTGGTAATGGGATATGATCAGCCGCCAGCACATATGGGTTACAATAATATGGATATCTATTTGTATTTTTTTTGCCAATTCAAACACACACACTGTGATTGGGGATTAGTCGAGATGCGCGAAAACTGATCCAGACACTCCGTGGAAAACCAAAAAACACACACACACACACATATATATATATATATGTTAATACCAACTGCATGTACATTAAATAAACATAGTTTTTAAAATTTGAAGGATGGTGGGCTAGGATGGGGATTCCAATATTAAACTCAATACAGTAACTCGTATAATTCCTATTCTGAATGAGAGGGAGGATTCTAATTCAAGATGTCCCGCTAAGTTAAGAATGAATTTTGATCATTAAGTTAGTCCCTTTTCTTTTATCTTTTATCTTTTTTTTTTTTACACTTATACACTTGATAATCAATCATAGATTGTGGGAGAAAGGAAATGAGATTCCTGTAAATTGAATATGGCTAAAGGTAGAAAACCTATCCCTATCTCCAGTATTATAGATTTTTCGAATTGATGATAAATCAATATGATTTTTCAAATTGATAATTTACTATATTTTTGAAACATAATCAATGCGTCAAACATTATCATTGAAAATGAGTTAAGCCAATGACCTTTTGTCTATTTTAGTATCCTTCTTATCGTTGTAACAGTGAGGTCATGGGTTTGATCTATGTGGGTGAAGTATTCAGTTCACCAATTTGTGTTTGTGATTGGTTGTGTATTCATTAATTATTCAAGTGATTGTATAATCATGACTTATTAAAATAAAAAAAATAAAAATTGTATACTAGATTCATCATTTGTATATATATATATAAAAATACACTACTTTTTTTTTATCATTTATTTAATTAAAACTATTAATTTTGTAAAAAGTATAAAAGTTAAAATTAAAAGATCAATTTCGAGATAGAGGGAGTAACTATCATCATGAGCACGCGCATTTTCTTAACCCATCATGCGAATTGTTATATCCCACTTTTTAAAGAAAACGTTAACTGTTCAGGCAGGATCTCATTTGAGTCTCGTCTTCTTCTCTCTTTAAATTTCTTGAATTTATTTAGAGATGGCAAAAAAATTCAACTTGGCTGGTTTTCGACCCAACCCAACCTGGATGGAGTGGGTTCGGGGTGGGTTTGGTATTTTTTAATTTTTTTAACTCAGATCAGGTTTGGGCAGATTAGAATTTTGCCTACTAAAAACCCAACTTGCTTATATTTATATAAAAAATTATTATAATGGAGACCCTAAATCACCATTTTAGAAAATGCCGCTTTCTCTATAAAACGGTATAAGGTACATCGCCTACCAACAACAATAGAAGGTCGAAAGTATCTTATAGCTCTGATACCATGTTACGATATAGAAAAAGAGAGAAATATTATTGAATTTAATGTATAAAATTATTATAATTGAGACCCTTTATATAGGGTTATGAGAATGATACAAATAAGAAAAATATAAAACTTATAACTTACATATTTAAATATTGCTAGTCAACTCTTATAAATGATAACTATATAAATGACAACTAGCAAATATATATTTAATCTCTTAGTAAAACTTTACTAATTTTTAACTATTAGGCTCCAATTGATAACAACACGAAAAATGATAAGAAAAATAAGTAAAAAGTTAAAAAATAAGTTTAGTCATGTGATGAGTTGCTCTTCATCTCATGCTCGTTTTTATGAGTTAATGTCTTCCATTCTTCATTATCTTTTGTGAAAAAAAAATTCAATGGAGAAAAGCACAAAGAAATAAAACATCTTACCATATATTTGAACCCATTTTTCAACTTTTCACAAAAATAAACAATTTTTATTTTTTTCATATTGTTATCAAATGGACATTTACAATATAAAAATAAATCAAACGATGTATATTTTAATTATAATGTCATAAGTAAGTGAATTAGTAAATCTCACGGTATCTCAAGTAACTTGTTACATAAAATCTTTATAAAATAACTCACAATATTTTACAAGTAAACCTTAAAATTAAAAGTACATAACCAAAGTAGAAAAAATAAAATAAAAATTGGACGACATAATATTCACGTTATCCTCACGAGATAAAATGATTTTTTTTTGGTGATACAAAATAAAATAAAACTACATATAAAATAAGTTATAGTTTAACAATGGGTGCTCGTAAAAGCACCCTTAAAAATTAATTTAAATACCAATTTTTTAGTCACCCATATTTAAATTTATTTTTACAAGAGCACCCGTAATAGTTAGAGCACCCTACTAGAATTTTGCACTTATTTAACAAATCGACTTATTTGCAATCAACTTCACGGTCGCTAAAGATGAACTTTGTTGTAAAATTTTCTTACATCAAATATAGTATCTACAAATGTATACAATTTTATGTTAGATTAATTCAAGTTAATGAACAATGTTATTGTTGTCGCAATGAATCCATAGCTCGCTAAAATTGATGTAGTTTTATGTTCTTATGTTCACCAACTAATTCAATGCATTAAAATGAATCTTTTTTTTTGTTATATAAAAATTCAAAATCTCATCAATCAAGAATGATGAAATGAAATTTCATATATATAATGCTTGCGATTGAGAAAGTAGTTGTCTATAAAATTATAAATTGCTCCTCTTGAAAATCCAATATAGTCTTATACTTAGCTATAACGCCATAAATTACAATCAATTACATATAAAAAGTTAAAATCAAATTCCAACTAAACATAACAATAATATAACACAAATATGTGACAACACACTTATATGTATATAAGCAGATATCGAGAAGAATGTTTATATATATACATTGTAATACATATAAGCATATATATAAGAATGTATGAAAGTAATATAAGTGATATTGTGTTGCCCAAGGAAATGTGAAAAATAAGTGTAGTAGGCAATAAATAAAAGGATAAGAAGAAAACCTTGTAAAATATTAGCTTTGACATATGAGAGTATATTTAAAATACAACTTTTAATTAAATGGCTTCTTTTTAAAATAAAAAAAAAAGTGTTTAAACTGAATTTTAAAGGTGCTTTTACTCTTTAACAATGTAGTTTGCCAGTATTTTTTTTCTTATTGTTGAGTAAATTACAATCCTATCTTTCGTAACTTTGTTTAAAGGATCAAATCCAGTAAACTTTCGCTATAAAAATTCACATTTTTCTTTAGAACTATGAAGAATCACTATAATCGAAACAAAATAATAACCATTTGTAAAAATCTATCAACCTTGATGGTGCAAATTAATAATCCAATCCACCCCGCCAATCACGAGTCGACATGTGGTCATCCACGTGTCGAAAATCAGGTCTACCTTAACGGGAGGAGCTCGGAGAAACTCTGTTTGATCGCTATAGGAAAGTAGAGCACCTCATAAATTAGATACCTGCTTGAGAGTTACTTACGCACAGCGAATTGCGCAGCTCAGGCTCCAAAGCTCTTTCGATAGGTTCTAGAGCTCTCTCGCTTAACCACTCCACCAAAATGGTTGATAGAGGCATGAACTACTGCTATTTGCTCTGCATAAAGCACATAATCTCGCTCACCCTCATTAAATACATACCAACTGCATTTAATGCACCTGAATTCACAGAGAAGTAGGGTCAGAGTCGGTGATGATCAAAGCATGGCTCCAGACTTGCTCTGGGAGCTCTAGCCACACGTTTTCTCTCAGTCGTATATATGGAGATGAAGCATGTACTTCAAAAAGAGGACAAGACAAACTAAACAACCAACTGAACAATACCATTACTGCTGCTTATCCAAGAACAAAAGAGAGATAGAGATACCGAGCACGCGGTTAGAGCTCTAAATACTTATAAACTATAACTCGTGTAGCCAAAGATACACTATTGTGATAATATTGTGAGGATATACTAGTTAAAAAGATCACTTTGAATTTATAATAGCTAATTGGTTATATCAATAGTAAGGCAAAATCGGGCTCCTAGCTCTATTTCACAAATGATGACTAACCCGTATTTTCATACGAGACCAATCTCCTTTATACATCTTTGACTTTGTTGGTTTGTTATCATTATTATTTCAATTATTTGATCTGATCATTTGATTGTGTGATTTAAAATACCCTTTGTAATTTTCAGCATTAACAAACCTTTTACACATACGATAAATCTTCATCAATTTTTTTTTCAACTGATTACATATCTATGCAACGATGTTTAAGACTTCTTGCCGTAAAAAACTTTCTGACATTTGAAATAAATATTTATAGTTTGATAGTTTTAACTTATCTTTTAAAACACAAAAGTTGAAAAAAAAAAAATACTAAACACACAAAATATTTAATTACAAAGACACTTAACATTGATTTATGTAAGGTGATATGATTAAATATGGTTCAAAGTCAAACGCATCAATGCCAAAACAAATAAAACCATTTTTTTTTGAAAGACTTAATACCATATTTTTATGAATGGAGACCGTGAAAAATGAAAATGCCAACAAAACACAACACGCATGGTTAGCTTATTATTATTTTTTTCAATAATAATATTCTTTTGTGTGCTTAGTTAAAACTTAAAAGCCAAACCATGTAACACCTCATACTAAAATCATTATCAACCGCCCTTATATATTTAATTTAAATAATAAAAATAATATATCCATAAGGAGGCCCCACACCCAAGCGGGTCCAATAAACTGACAGATGAACACCTTTTGTGCTGACAAGGCACAACACCAAAACACTTGCTGCAAAATCAAAAAACGGAAGGGTACCCGAACGCCTCGCTTTCTGTCCACCTGTTCCTCTCTCTCTCTCTCCCCTTCCATTCTTCTTCAATTCAACACAGATTCACGCACACATTTATTATTATTACTCTTGTTGTACCTATCAATCTCATTTTCCTTCACAACTTAGGTTTTTTGTTTTCTTCTTTTTTTCTTCTGTAATGTGTTTCTCCTTAATTCAATGGCTCCACCTTCAATTTATGTTCTCCATATCATAATCCTCCACGCATTCGTCCTCTTATTCCCAAATCACATCAATTTCGATGAATTAGGATTTGTGAATGCGTCAACTGATGATCTCTCCGATTACAATTCGTTGTTTCATGGCGATTACTCCCCTCCGTCTCCACCGCCACCGTCACCACCGCCGCATCCACCGTCATTATCCTGCGAGGAGGATTTGAAAGGTACCGGATCTTTAAATACGGTTTGCGAGCTCGATTACAGCTTGAATTTCACCGGCGATGTGTATTTACAAGGGAATGGCAGTTTGATTGTTCGCCCCGGGGTTATATTGAGCTGTCCTATTAATGGATGTTCAATTGCAATCAATATTAGCGGCGAGGTTAGGTTAGGGTTAGGTGCACAGATTATTGCTGGGAGTGTCTATGTTGTGGCCGGTAATGTGAGTTTATTCGAGTGGTCTGTGATTAACGTGACCGCATTGGCTGGGGACCCACCGGAGCATACTAGTGGGACCCCCAAGGGGTTGCAGGGTGGTGGTGGAGGGCATGGGGGAAGAGGTGCTAGTTGTGTGATGGATAATAAGAAGCTTCCTGAGGATGTTTGGGGCGGTGATGCGTATTCGTGGTCATCATTGGTGGAGCCTTGGAGTTATGGTAGTAAAGGTGGGACGACGAATAGAGAAGAGGATTATGGTGCTAAAGGAGGAGGGAGGATCTGGTTTGAGGTGGATAGTGATGTTGATGCTAGAGGGAGTCTTTTAGCTGATGGCGGGGATGGTGGTATCAAAGGTGGTGGAGGTTCTGGTGGCAGCATTTACATCAAGTCCCAGAAAATGTAATCTCTATTCTTCATTAGATTACGTAGATGGTGTTTATTTTTTACGTCTTAATGCTGAATGGACTTGTCCATTTCATTGAGAGGTAGAAATGGTATTGGTATTTGTTTTCAATAGATTAAAATTCAACGTTAAGAGGAAGCATTGCAAGTACCGTTCCGAAGGCTTAATTTAACTTCAATGAAATTTTATTACAATGGTGCCCTTGTTTTTTTTTCTTAATTAGCTATTGATATATCTCACACTAATAAGGTAAAACTGTAAAATGTTACCTATTCAACATTCAAATAAAGTATAGAATATTTTTAAGAGCTTCGGTTCAGCATTAAGCATTTAGAGTTAAGCATTAGTGTTTGGTAATTAGAGGCCAAAAAGACGAACAGACCCTTAGAGTGTTGTTTCTTAATGCTTATGCTACTAAAGTCACAACTTGCCAAGGACTGGTACTTGGTTGTCTTCTATAATTCACTGTTCTTAGGATAATTTTGAACAGGTTTTTACTGTATTTGCACCTTTAATTACTCTTGTGTGTGGAGCAGGACAGGTAATGGCAGAGCAAGTGCTTCTGGGGGTAATGGATTCGCAGGTGGTGGTGGGGGAAGAGTTTCTGTTAATGTTTTCAGCAGGCATGATGATCATACATTCTTGGTTCATGGTAAGTCTTCTCAGAACAAAGATTCTAATCCATTAATTATTACATTCTAAACTTGGCTTGCCTCCATGGTCCCAAGGCTTCTAAAATTTGGTTGAGATAACATTAAGAGTGGTGAGAAAGGATTTACTCATATTATTGGCTAGAACTTTGATGAAACTTTCGCCCCGGTTGTTAAATTGAGCTTTGCTTACATCTTACTTGCCTGTATCCTTTTCGTGGGCTCTTTACGAGCTTGATGTGAAGAACAAGTTCAGTAACGACGACTTGCGTGGGACCATTTATGTGGCTCCTCCACCAGGGGACTGAGGGGGAAGTGTGCGGGAAAGTTTGCTGATTGAAGAAGTCTTTGTATGGATTAAAACAATACCATAAAATGTGGTTCAGCCGCTTTAGTGAATTTATTCATTCTTAGATTTTGTCACTCCATTCTGAATTTCAGGTCATCGTACCTGTTTTATACATCAGTGATCAGTCTTCTTCCGGCTGTTGCATTACAGTGGTGTATATGTCGATGACATTGTTTTCACCGGAGATGACTCTACCGAGAGTGCCCAGGTAAAGCTTCACCTCAGCAAGGCTTTCGATGATCTTGGGTAACCAGGGATTGAAGTTGCCAGGTCCAAGAAATAAATCTTGCTATTATGCTGCAGTGGCTTTGGTTCCTCATGAGCGAACCAAGCTGAAGCTCTTCCTCTTAGTTTCACAGCCGCCAACTTCATCCTTTTTATCATTTGGTACACCCTTGAGGTCAAAGACACACCCAACACTGATAACCAATCAATCAAACCTTCTTCACTAAACTGAGGACTTTCCACCTCAAAACACCTATCCTAGTGCCTTCCATCATAGGGCTACTATTGTTTCTTGCAGAATGAAAAATATAAAAGACAATACAACCCTTAATGGGGTCAAATGACCCACCTAAAAGAGACATTATTTACAAATAAGAAACAAAAAGAAAGAACTACTCCTACCTAGACCATTAACTGCTGCGCAGATAAACATTACACACCAATAAGATCACACTAGGACTCATAAGTAGCTGATTTAAAATCTTAAAGCAGTCCAAATCTAAGTCATCTTGGAATGTTCAGCACTTCACATTAAGACTTCTACTCGTTGTGCATCAAGATGTCAGATATTAGCATTTTACTTAGTACTTTTGATTTTACAGTTCAATAATGTAAGGTGCACCATTGCAATGGTTCAGAGAGTAATGCTCTTTGATAAAGGGTTCAATGATTATAGGAGTGTTGGCATGGATACAATCGGAATTTTCTAGTGTGCTCTAGCTCTTGATTCCATTGGTGGACTATAGGAGGGACACAAGTTGTATCTAATAAATTAACAATACTTGATTGTAAGTCAAGGTCTTTCGAGATAATTATTGTGATTAATAACATATGAAGTGGGAAATATCCATTATAAAGTAGAAAATGGCTCTAAGATTCGGTTTTGGAGTGATAAATGGGTGGATGAAGTGGCGCTGTCAGTTGAATTCCCTAGAATTTTCAGGTTGGTTGTCCATCCAGAGGCATTAGTTGCGTCTAATATTTGCTGGGGTTCAAATAATGATTTTGTGTAGGATATTTATCTTCGCAGAAATCTCACTGTTGAAGAGGAAAATGAGCTTGTGGAGCTTTTGGGGTTTATTGGGAATTTTTATGTTTCTAGAGACGGGTGGGATGGGTGGGATGCTAGAGTGTGGGAAAGAGATAAGTCTGGGCAATTCTCGACGAAGTCATACTTTAAGGTTATTACTCGATCTAATGAAGCCGGTAATTTTGAGCCACATGACATGATATGGAAGAATGGAGTTCATCGAAAGTGAAAGTGCTAGCTTGGTTAGAAGCCTTGAAGAGGGTTAGTACGGCAGATTTGTTGCAAATCAGGGGGCTGTACCTATTTCTATCTCCGTCATGGTGTGTTATGTGCTATTGCATTGTTCTTTTGTTCACATTATTTGGTGTAATATTCGGAGATAATTAGACTTGGTTTCTGCAACTCTAAGTTCGTGGTATAATCTGCTTATTGAAAGGTATTATTTTAAGAGAAATAAGAAGAGATCTAAAATTTTGTGGAGAAGTAGCTGTATGGCAGTTTTGTGATGTGTGTGGAGAGAGAAATTCTAGAATCTTTAAAGAAAAAGAGGAAAGTGAGGAGGAGATTTGGCACAGAGTCAAGGCTATGGCATCTATGTGGGCTTCTTCTTCAAGTGTGTTCGGTAGTCTTTGTGTTTTTGATTTAGCTAGAGATTGGAAAGTAGCTCTGATGTAGTGGATTGTAGTTTTTTAGCTCGGTCGTCTAGTTTCTGTTGTTAGTAGGATTTATAGTGTAGGTTGGGGTAGCTGATTTTTTGTTGCTTGATCAGGTGGTGGAGGTCTTGCTTGTTCAAGCAATTAGTTTTTATTTTTGTTTTTAGGCTGGCTTTGGATCTCTTGTCCAATTGCAGTATATTTTTTGTATTTGATTTTTCGTATCAATATAAACTTCATTTCTGATAGAAAAATAAAATGAAAATAACATATAAAGTGGTAAATACAAAAAGAAATTCTACTTTTATTTTTATTTGTTTAATCCCGAAAAAATTGAACTCAATTTCCGTAAAGGATTTTAGGCTATTAGCCTAGTAACATCTTTGTACAAGGTCTTGGCAAAAGTCTTATCTTTGAGACTAAAAAGAGTGCTAATTGAGACAATTGATTCGGCTTAAGGGGCATTTGTGCAAGGGAGGAAAATTCTTGATTTGGTTTTAATAGCCAATGAGGTGGTTGAGGAGTATAGGATAAAAAAAGGAAGGCATAGTTTTTAAAATCGATTTTGAGAAAGCATATGACCACATTAGTTGGGAATTTTTAAACCTTGTGATGAAATGAAAGGCTTCGGTGAAAGATGGAGAACGCGGATAAGTGGATAACTTTCGTCGGCCAATTTCTCGGTAATCTTTAATAGTAAGCCAAGTGGGCATTTCGGTGCTTTTAGGGGATTATGTCAAGGAGACCCACTGTCTCTCTTCTTGTTTATTTTGGTAGCGGATGTTTTAAGTAGAATGATGAAGAGAGCATGCAAAAGTGACCTCATAGGGGGGGATTTGAGATTGGGCACAACAAGGTAGTAGTGTCTCATTTACAATTTGCGGATGATAGTATAATCTTTGTGCCAAATAGGGACCGTTGCATTGAAAATCTGGTGGGGCTTCTCAAGGTGTTTTCTTTGATCTCGGGGCTGAAAATTAACATGGGTAAAAGCACTGTGGCGGGCTTGAATATCGAGCCCGAAAGGTTGTTTCATATTGCTCTCAAGTTAAGGTGCGTCAGCGGGTCGTGGCCACTAAATTATTTAGGATTACCGTTGGGCAGGAATCCTAATAACCTTTCCTTTTGGGAGCCCCTCATAGAGAGAGTGTCGAAAATGGTTGAGTGGTGACACAAAGGCTGCCTTTCAAGGGGAGGGAGATTGGTTCTGCTTCAATCGGTTTTTGGGAGTATCCTGATATACTTCCTCTCAATCTTTAAAATTCCCTACAAATCAGCTTTAATGTTAGAGAAGATAAGAGACTTCTTTTAGGAAGGGAAATGGGAAGGGAAAAAGGATCACTTAATTAGATGGGAGGTGGTATCTAATCTAAACGAAATGGGGGACTTGGGGTGGGTAACCTAATCAAAAGGAATAAGGCTTTGCTCGGTAAATGGTTATGGAGATTCCCATTGGAAAAAGACTCACCTGAGCATGCAATTATAGTGAGTATGGTTCTCATCCAAATAGTTGGGACGCCAACAATGTTTGCACTAGCTCTCTTTGTGCTCCCTAGAAATCAATTTCTAAAGCGTGGAGTGAATTTGTGCAAAACACAAAATTGGAAGTGGGAAATAGAGAAAAAATTCGTTTTTTGGAGGATAAGTGGATAGGGAATTGTCCATTGAAAGAGTCTTTTCCAAGAGTCTATCGCCTTTCTAATAATCACTATATGTCGATCCATTCGGTTATCTCTTGGTCCTCAAGTTACAATTATTCCTGGGATTTAAATTTCCTAAGAAACTTCAATGATAAGGAATATGAGGAAATCACATCTTTGATGGAACTGGTTCAGTCCGTGTGTATCAATCAAAATTCTTTAGATAAGCGGGTTTGGGTTGCTCACCATTCAGGGGAATTTTCTTGTAAATCCTTCTTTGATGCTCTATCTCAACCATCACCCATATCCTCATTCACACAATCTAATTTTATTTGGAAACACGGGGTCCCTTCCAAATTTAAGGTGTTTGCTTGGCTAGTTTTGAGAGGTGAGTGAATACTTGTGACGTAATTCAAGAGAAGAGGCCTTATATGTGCTTGTCACCATCATGGTTTGTGTTATGCAAGCGGGACGGAGTATATATAGATCATATTCTTCTGCATTGTGCTTTTGTTTGGAAAATGTGGAGTTTGATCTTCGAGATGTTTGGATTGGTGGGAGCCTTCCCAAAAAAATGGGCTGATTTCATATCTCTAAAATGGCAATTTGAGCAAAGTATTTGTAAAATGAAAAGTCTATGGAGACTCTCAGTTTTGGCTGCGGCATGGGTAACTTGGTTGGAAAGAAATAAAAGGATCTTTGAAGATAGAAGCAACACAGTAGCAGAAATGTGGAATCAAATTAAATTTTCTATCGGATTATGGGCAAAAGCATCCAACATTTTTGATACTCTGGACCGATTTTTGTTTGGTTTGGATTGTTTTAGCTTTCTGTGCTGATTTCTTGTTTGAGTTGTAAATGCTCTGTTTTTTTGCACTTTTGGGTTCATCTCTCAGTGGATTTCTCATTCGCTGTGAATGGCCTTTACTTCTCCTTTGTTGTAATCTTCTTTTGAGCTGCAATAAAGTTATGTGTCTTATCAACAAAAATAACATATGAAAAACTCTTGTTCATGTCTGGTGTGTGTTTGTTGGGGCTCTCTATTCTGCCAACTTTCTCTTCTTATCTATCTTGCGGGAATTAACTTTCATTTTTAACTTTCATTTGAGATATATAGAAGGCTAGGTCGATTTTGTTTTCGAACTATAATTCATTAAAGGGTGCCCTGGAAGGGGGGATGCATATATTCAAATTGTTTCAACTTCTATTCTAAATTTATCGGTTGTATTTTGCTTATTATCAAGTTTAAGTTTGGGCAGTTCCCTTTGCCTTTACAATATAGTATATATGCTTGAATGGCTGAGTACATTTAGGTGACGTTTGTAGTCTGATGATTGTTTTAATAAATCACAAACTGAATTGGTGGATTCTATTAACTTCTGATTTAAAACCCATTATTATACTTTGCATCTCTCTCTCTCTCTCTATATATATATATAATTATATATTAGCTTCTGATTTAAATTGCCACATTCTTGTCTGATTTGCAGGGGGAAGAAGTTATGGCTGTCCTGCAAACTCAGGTGCTGCAGGGACATTTTATGATGCCGTTCCTCGAAGGCTCATAGTCAGCAATCACAACATGTCAACGGCTACTGATACACTTCTTTTAGAGTTCCCTAATCAGCCACTTTGGACAAATGTTTATATTCTTGATAATGCCAGAGCTTCTGTTCCTTTGCTTTGGAGTCGTGTGCAGGTCAGTGAATATTTTAATTTTTTTTGGTTATAATTTTTGGTCTGTCTATCATGCATCCACATGTTCTTTTTCTTCCGTATATAATGTCATATTCATTTGCACCCGTTCAGTGATGATCAGTTTTCGAAACCTTTTGAGTAACTTGCCAAGTCCAACTCCAAGTAATTTAGAAGAGGTAGTGGTTCAAGTTAATTAAAGGAATATGGAAATTTTTCCGAGTGGGCTAGATATGATTTCGTTAAGTATAATATGCTTTTATCTATTGGTGTTTTCTATGCGTAACATTTGCAACAGGGGTTGAAATAATTTGAGACACCTTTAAGGATGTCGAGTTGATTTACCCTCGCGTTCAAAAGGAGAATCACCAATAGAGAATAGACCATTACTAAGGAAACACCAAGAAATACTACTTTCCTTTTCAGATGTAAAGACATTGCTAATATGTAACACATTACAAGGTGATGTTGGACAAGCGTGGAAATCACTCTCCTTCAAGCTAGGATGTCAAAGTTGGTGTTTGGTAGTTGGAAAGTGGTGCTTTGCGATTGATTTTAACTGGAGTTTCGGCTAACGGTTAGTGAAGGAATTGCCTTCTAAGTTTATTTAAGGGGTATGGAAATTTTAAATTTTTAGGCCTTGATCAAGCAAGTAGGGTTGTTGAGATGTTTGAGCCTCTTTGAGGGAATGGGAGGGTCACTATTTTACTGTAAATGTTTCTACTTTCTACTGGGCCAATGGAGTCACTAAAACAAATTATATTGTATTCCATTCTAGAAGGTAAGAGCACATGCCTCTGAGTGAACTTCAATCGGGGTGTGGGTTGCTTTTTTGTATACAGCATGATGGGAGTAGACTCAAGTTGACCCAGCCGACTCCTTCGTCTTCAGCCAATAAAAAGCTAGCCCCCTTACTTTTAATTGCTGTTTCTCTGTCCTCCTGCCACAGGGAATCTGACCACCTCATTGCTGCCCTGTCTAGTCACTGCCAACGACTTCCCGTGGTTTAATGACCCTAAATCTCGACAATCCAAACCCATCTCTCTCTCTCTCTCTCTCTCTCTCTCTCTCTCTCTCGTGCGTGCTTCCCCTTGTGGTAATTTTATATGCACACGTGACACCTATATAAGAATTAGGTTAGTAATAGATCAACGACCGTATTACTGGTTAAGAAATTACGATACTTTGAGGAGAAATGAGATAATGAGGATTGCCTGCAGTACAGTTCACGAGATAATTGGGTTCCCAGATCTTGTTTTGGTTGAGCTGCTCTATCAATTATAGTTTTGTTTCAAGTAGTTTTCATTTCAAAGAAGTGGGGCAGAAAAAGTTTGTGCAAAAAAATGATGTCAGAAGGATTTGGTTGGTCAAGAAATCAAGTAGGACCCCACATTCATGCCGGACCCACTGTCTAACCGATTGAGCATTAGACACATCAATTTGTGCACCTTTTTTCTTTTGCACATTTGAGTTTGTAACCTTACTCTTCTTCTTTTCCATGCTTGTGCTGTTCCAATTATATATATCTGGATCACAGTTCGAGAATTTATCAATATATTTCTTGTATCTTTCGTATTTTATATTTTATGAAAGTGTAGACGACAGTTGTCTCTCGTCTTTATATTTTAGTATAACAAGACAGTCAGTTGCTTCTCGGCATTGGCATCTGTTTTAGAAGTTAAGATGTTTTACTTCAAATGAAATGTCATGTAACTTCTTGATATCATGTCTTCTCCGAGATCTCAGATGTCTTCTATCTTTATTTGCACCAAATTCTGATATACTTTGTTGCTTCATGGTTCTTTATTTCTATCCAGATGTTTATTTACTATTGTAATATATAGGTTCAAGGACAACTTAGTTTATCCTGTGGCGCAGTTTTAAGTTTTGGGCTTCCACATTATGCCTCATCGGAGTTTGAGTTGATGGCAGAAGAGCTGTTGATGAGTGACTCAGAAATCAAGGTAAATGGAAGACATTACCTTTTGTTCGGAAGTGGAATTTCAGAATATGAAATCAAATTGATAATTGTGTGATTGCGAAGACTCCAAAAGTGGAAATATACCCATATGTAACGATTTTGGAAATGAAATAAACAAGGAATGACTTGATTAATAAAATCCCCTATTATGGCATGTTTTGACCAACAACAATAAAACAATACATAACTAAAATAATTCCGTATCAAAATCTACTACCACAAAAGATTTCCAACAGAGAACATATACTTTGTCTTTGACCCTGTTGCTCCATATAAACCTTTTCTTCCTGTTTGAATGTTATGAGCCCAATGGTTGATACTTATGCATTTATCCTGGCTTATTTGATTCTTATTGGAAATCATATTTATCTTATATTGTTTTGGTTATTAAGTTACATTAGACATCTATTTTACATCCCATAATTATATGGGATCTTTTAGATTTAGACGTAAATTAGGATTTGAATGTGTCCTTTTTTGTCTTCTTGTTTATTTTTCGTTCTTTATTGTGACTCTGTTTTCTCTATATAAACATATGCCTCTGGGTCTCATATTGAAAATGCTGAAACTGAATTACCTTTCACAATTATTCTTGCAATAAAAAACCCTTGAGGTAATATGACGGCAAGCTTTCTCAATTGTTAGTCCAGTTGAGGAGCTTTTTCAGTGAGCTTGGAGAGAGATTCATAATTTGTATTTCTGATGCCTATACAATGATCCAGGAAAGCCCTGAAATATGAGATGACTCCCACCTCATTCCAAAGAGAAGGAATGTAATGGAATTGAACCTCTGGAATGTGTCAAATGTAACCATAAGATACACCGTATTTGTGGAAAATCATTAGTTTAGCTTAGCTCCACTGCCATATTAGTAGTTTCTGCCAAAACAATGTGTAGCTGTTGAAGAAAGAATTACAACAACTTAATTCCTCTTGCGTTGGTACAAGTCATTTTGGCTTTGGTAATAGCACCTACCATATTTTATCCCCATATTACAATCATGGTGTGCCTTGAGTGGCTGATTATGTTTGGTCCATCCATCCAGTCCAGGCATTAAAGAAAACGGGTCACTTCCCCCGCTTTTTATCGGCCTTTTATTTATATATTTATGTCTTGTGAATTCAGAATGAATTGATTTTGTCTCTCATCATCATTGAGATTCGGCACGTCATTATATTTTTATGCCTTTTGACATGACTCCAATCAATTATAACCGTTCTTTTCTTAGCACTCACTCTTGCATTGATCCAAGTTCATTTCCTTTGCTTAATGCTACAAGTACATCTTTATCGGTATTTACTGTGCCTGTTGATCTGCTAGCTAATTCTTCTATTTATTGACATTTGTTATTGCTACTGTGTTTAATCAATTAATTTTAGATATATGGGGCTTTGCGAATGTCTGTCAAAATTCACTTGATGTGGAATTCCAAAATGCTTATAGATGGTGATGGTGATGCAATTGTTGCCACATCTTTGCTTGAGGCCAGCAATTTAGTGGTTCTGAGGGTAACTCTTTCTCCGTTTTATCTCTAACCTTCAAAATGTTGTCATGTTACTTTTGTGTATGGCATTATTAACTGTCTTTGATTGTCAGGGATCATCGGTGATACGTTCAAATGCTAATCTGGGAGTTCACGGACAAGGTTCCCTAAACTTGACTGGATCAGGCGATCTTATTGAAGCTCAACATTTGGTTTTGTCATTATTTTGTGCTGTCAATGTAAGGATCATCATTTACGAAGTACTTCATTTTATTTTAAAGGTCTTAAACCCACAGTTAATTAATGACAACCCCACATGCCACAATTGCTGAAGATGGTTGTGTAATGAGTTTTCCTTTCACACCCACTCAGGGGCCAGAGCTTTTATCGGGCAGACATTTCTAAATGTGGGTATGCATAGATACATATATACACACATATAGTATTAATTAATTAAATACATAAATATACATATGAGAGTATATATGCTTGTATGTGCAACTAGATATGCATAATGCACTAGCACTTGGTTTTACCTGTAGTGCTCATACCCAAGATTGTCATTATCGCGAATTGGAACCGTATCGTTTTTGTATCACGTACTGTAATGTTGCACTTTCATATAAGGAATTTAGATAATTATCTTTACATGCATAAATATATACACATATATGTACATGTGTAAAAGAAATAAAAGACAATTTACTCTATATTTGTGTGTGTGACTGCAGTTGACCATCTAAATTTTGGAATTTTGTTTGGTGTTCTAGTAGTTTTGTTGGTATCTTTAGAAACTATATGCATTAATTCATACGAAGGAATATGAATACAACTACTGCTGCTAAAATATCAGCATCAAAAAGCTATGTACACAAATAGAGTCCCAGCAACACAAAAAAGTCTATTGCAATAACAATAAAAGAGGGATAAAAACCCATGTTGAGCCATAGAGAGAGATGAGAATACATCCATACAAGAAATAGCAGAGGAAAGTACAAATCGCAGAGAGAGACTAGAAAAGACCAAAAATAAAATCGTAGAAAGTGCTAGCACGTAGCACTTTACTGTAGATATTTTTTCAACCCTTCTTAGAGTTCAAAATGCACTTAAAATCTTCTATTTAATGTGGATTTCTTCTTAAAGTTCAAAAGGCACATACTCCTCTATTTAACAGGGTATCTTGTCAGAAAATAATTGTACTATGCTTGTGCTCATAATACATTCGCTGCAATTTTATAAGATTTAAATGTTGAGGGGCCAAAATATAAATTTTTAAGGTTAGAGAACAGTCTAAATGAAACAGTACAGAACTTTTGGGCTCATGTTTACAGTTTTTAGAAAATTGAGAATGGTAAAGGTTTTATTCGAAGTAAATGGTTGGAGAAAGTAAAACAAGGATGCAAATAATGGAGAGAATATGTAAAAATTGGATAAATTTGACATGAAAATGCCAAGAGACACTTTTAAAGGAAATTGGAAATGATATGTGTGTATTTGATTTGTCGGACAATTGATCCTCCATGCAACTTCTGAATCTTACATTGTTGCTTGATCCATCAGATTGTTGACACTGTATTTTTGTGTGATTAAACTTGGGTATGGAACTGAAGTCTTTGGGTTAGGAGGAATGTTGCCTGCTTTAATGAAATTTTTTAATTACATAGTATATATCTTCTTTTGTATATTGTGTATGATGATCGATGAGTTTGTACTGTTTAGTTATTTTTGAATCATGCAATATTGCATTATACAAATGTGCCATACTTTTGCATTACTACTTGCAAAACTAGTGATTTTGTACTTGTTTAATTATCATCTTTATATTGTATTACTTAAATATTATTATGATGTTTCTGGCCCTATAATATCTAATCTTACAAGTTACAACATTATTTGTTTCTGTTTTCAAAAAAAACAGCACAGTTCGCATCTATACATTAAAAGTCTCTTGTTGTGCTCTTCCTAATTTTGAACATATTATCTGTTATTACTTGCACCTGCTTACGATGTGTATGCCATTTTTCTGCATGAAGCTTGGAACTGGCTCTGTTTTGCGAGGTCCCTTGAAGAACGCAAGCAATGGTTTAGTGTAAGTACTGAATACTTTTAGTCTTGGAGTGATAATATGTGCCCCTGATTACATTGTTTGTGAAGTCAATTAGTATTTTTGATAAATGGTAGGACACCAAGGCTCTATTGTGAACTCCAGGATTGCCCCGTGGAATTACTTCATCCGCCGCATGATTGCAACGTTAACTCTTCACTGGCTTTCACTCTTCAGGTGTCCTATTGGTCAAATTGAACACATAAAAAACGGAGTTTCTTACATTGATTAAAGCTTCTCTTTATCTTGGTCAGAGTAGTGCATGGTTAAGGTGTGGGATGCATTTTTCATTTGTAAACAAATGATTTGATGATCAGTTTGCTCATGCAGATATGTCGAGTCGAGGACATAATCGTTGAAGGCCTCATAGAAGGATCTGTTGTTCATTTCCACTGGGTTACAACTGTAATTGTCAGTTTTTCTGGAGCAATAAGTGCATCTGGGCTTGGTCTCTCTCTCTCTCTCTCTGTATATATATAATTATATATACCCGAATCTGTCTGTGTTTTTTTTTTTTTTTGGTTGAGGGGGGGGTTCCGAAAGTTTCTACATAATTATTCAATAAACAAAATGATGTTGAAAAGAGCACTAAGCAATAGTGTTCCATTTTCCTTGAAGCCAATTTTCTAATCATCCTTCTTCTAAATGCTATTACAGCTTCTTTTTTTTTGGGGGGGGGGGGGGGCGGGGGTTCTGAAAGTTCCTACATAATTATTCAATAAACAAAATGATGTCGAAAAGAGCACTAAGCAATAGTGTTCCATTTTCCCTAAGGCTAATTTTCTAATCATCCTTCTTTTAAATGCTATTACAGCTTATTGTTAAAGTGGTTCTGTTATCTGTGGTATGTTTTGACCAAGACAAAATAAACAATACCATAACTAAAATAAATACCATAGATAAAATATACTCCGACAAATGATATAATATTGCTTTCCAACAGTTTAAATCTGCATTCTAGAGTTAAATGAATGTTTTTTCCTGATTTGGATCCCATACAGGCTGCACCGGTGGAGCGGGCAGGGGGGAAATTTTGAGTAATGGCCTTGGAGGTGGTGGTGGGCATGGTGGTAAAGGTGGAGATAGCTATTATAATGGCAGTTTTATCAGGGGCGGTATTGTGTATGGGAATGCTGATTTGCCTTGTGAACTTGGTAGTGGAAGTGGAAATGACAGTCTAGCTGGTGCAACTGCTGGAGGTGGTATCATAGGTAAGCTTTTTGATATGATAATGAGTTGAATCAGTGCATTTTGTTTCTCAGGGTCCGTTTGATAAAAAGTTGAAAAATAATTGGAAAACAATCAAGTTTTATGAGAAGCTGTAAAAAGAGATGACTGATTTGGCGACTGTTCATCTTTTAAACTTTTTCGTATAGAAAAATTGTTAGCCATCGCCCAAAGAATTGAGTTCCATGGAAAAACTGAATAAAGTAGTAGAAATCCCGCCAAACCACTCCTTTCTTTTTCCAACTTCTTGTAAATTTAGTAGGATTTTTGATCATTTTCTAAATTTTTTATCAAACGTGCCCTCAATTCTTTATACTTGACAGAGATAGACCAGGTTTATCTAAACCAGGTTTTTTGTGTTTAACTCTTTATAGTTGAGATGCACAACTCATGTTCGCAGTTTGGCTTGTATATGTTCTCATGGATTATCACATGGATTATCACAAATCTACAATGATTATTCCTTGAGTTAATTACTATTTCTGTCCCTTAAAGTTTACAAATTGTCTTACTTTGGTACTCAATATCTTAATTTGCACATGTAAACCCTTAAAGTTTTTAATTTGTTGCAACGTGATCAAAAGTTGAACTTCCATGAAAACAATTGAAGGAATATAATTGTTAGAAACCATCTCACCCAAAAGCTTAAGCTGTTAGGTAGTGGGCCAACAATGTATATTATACTCTTCAACATTCCCCCTCACGTGCGACCCCCACTCGCACGTGGAGAGACAAACGAAACCAAAGGTGCACTTAGTGCACAAACAATAACGTGCATATTGCACAAACACAAAGGGGGAAACAAATGCAAGCGGGAGGATTCGAACCCGAGACCTTGCAGAACCTGAGTTCTGATACCATGTTAGAAACCATCTCACCCCAAAGCTTAAGTTGTTAGATAGTGGGCCAACAATGTATATTATACTCTTCAACAATAGTCATGTGCCTCTCACGTGATATTTCTTAGTGGCAAGACTATCAAAGAAAACTTATGTTTACCAAAGAACCTACATTTCTTCTACTTCATCAACTCCATACTTCCGTCCCTTGTCTCCCCTCGTCCTTCTCTCTAACTGCATTAATACAAGTCACTACTAATAAGTAATCATTACCTCATTCTTCCGTCATCATCAAACGATAACCTCTCCAAACCATTACTTAAGTGCATGTATTTATATATACATATATATTAAATGCACATATAAATCATTTTTTTTTTCACCTACGTCCAAGTTGAAGTTTTTGATGAAGTTGGTGGAGATGATCTATTCATCATGGAGGTCATCTCCATCAAATTTCATAAAAAAATTCAATCATTTACCCTCTCAGAAGGGAAAATATGCTCGTTAATTGAAGAGTGGAAGTCCTTTCCGAAGCCTAATCGTATATATTATATATATACATATTTTGTTTTATTTCTAGTAACCAATAAAATTTCTAAGGATATAAAGAAACTTATGTCTATTTATATGGGTGTGCATAAACCCTGCACACAAATAAATTATAAATCTCAGTAATCATTACGTTTTATAAATAAAATCAGTTATTTAGTTGCGTAACTATGGGAAAAAAAAGCCTTTCTTGAATGCCACTTGAATTTCCAATAAATGGCAAAGCCATAATCCTTACTCCCTCATAAGTCATAATACACCAAAGTTTTTTGTCCTCTTACAGATGTGGCGCACAAATTCTGAGTTGGAATAAAGGTATTTTTGTAATCAAAAGTTTGACGTATGTGTGCCTAAGACCGGATCTTTGTCGGCATTCTGGTCGAAGTTATATGGAATCATTGTGGAATCTTGATGATCCCTTTTCCTCACTGTTGAGGTTTATAATTGTAGGGGAGTTCATTGAATTTTTTTTTGACTATCCGAGGCAATTGGGCCATTCAAGGCAATTCAGTGGACTTCCTTTTGGCAGGGGGGAGAGGGAGCACAGTGGGGTAGTAGTGAGGTGACATTCTAGGCATGGGTACCATTGGATCTATGATGAGTGGATTAATGGTTGTATGACTGAAAAGGTGTGAGCATGGCTAGAGAGAAATGATGGGAGAGGTCTGAGAGGAGGCAAAATGGTGGTGGTTACCAGATTGGGGAAGCCTTTGCTACCGGTGGATGCATATGCTTGTGTAGCTGGTCTTATTGTTTTTGCCTTTTGGTTTGCATGTGGATTGTTTTGTATCAGGTTTGGCTGGCAATAAATTTAGCATTGTTCAGTCCAAGAAAAAGATGTGGTGTGTTAAGCCTTGAAACATGTACTGTTTACAATCTCCCCCATAATAAAATATCACGTGAGAGGCACATGAACATTTTCGATCAATATTTTGAATGGAAGTTTAATTTTGGGACCCCACTGCAACAAATAACAAACTTTGAGGTTTTATGTGTGCAAATTTAAATATTGGTTGCCAAAGTGAGACAACTTTACGGGACAGAAAAGTAATTAACTCTTAATTCTTTATTAAAAAATGTGGCTGGGAGAACAATTATAACTCTAGTGTATTTTAGCCTATGTCATAGCATATCACATTTTCAAGAACATGTAGCAGCAGCTTCCTGTTTCCTGGAAACTGAACTGAATAATGCACTTCTAAGTGCCAATGCATTACAATTCAGCTTTTACCCATTCAGAGATGTGGTTGCAAATGTTAGTTCCAAGAAGTAGCAATGTTTCTCTGGTGGGACGTTGTTTTATTATCTGAAGTACACATTTAAGGACATCTTTCTGTTTGGGGAACATGCGTTCCTTTTTAATGTACCATTATTTCGTAGATATAAAATTTTGTAACACAAAAAAATAAAATATAGGAATAACAATGCTTGAGATAACTCTGCTGCTTCTGGAAAATTAAGAGAATTCTAGAATTTCATGCACGCACAACGCATGTGAAGTTTGGATATAAGTAATTTAAATAATGAAAATTACAAAAACATAAGTAGTGTAGCGGGTCATAGTAATAGTATCCTTGCTAATGCAAAGGGTTCAAATCCCAATTGCTTACGTTGAGTATAAAAAAATTGTGTAAAAAAAGCTCCAAAGGGTAAAATTGGAAAACAAAATGTTACACGGCTCCAATAATTGCTGAATGGGTTCTGGCTGTATAATATGGTTGAAGTAAATATTCTATATTCTGCGAATACGACTATTGGTTGTCTACATCATATGAATCAGTATCCCCATTGTGATAGTTGGAGTTTTAGTATCACTTAAGTGGTCTTTTCATGTCTTCGTCCGAATGACGTGTCCAGTTGTATTTCAGTCTTCTAGATATATTTACATTTTCTTTTAACAATTGTAGTTATTTTTGTTTATTATTTGTAAACAGTGATGGGTTCATTAGGGCACTCATTGTCAAGTTTGTCTATTGATGGTTCACTTAGAGCTGATGGAGAAAGCTTTGGAGAAAATATTGGAAAGAAAGTTGCTAAAGAGGACATAGGTCCTGGAGGTGGATCTGGTGGGACTATTCTTTTGTTTGTTCACAGCTTGGCCCTTGGTGATTCTTCCACTATATCAACTGTCGGAGGACATGGTAGTCACAGTGGTGGTGGCGGGGGTGGGGGTGGTAGGCTTCACTTTCATTGGTCAGACATTACCGTTGGGGATGAGTATCAGCCTCTAGCTAGAGTAAGCGGAACCATTAATATTAGGTTTGTATCTGACCAAATACATATTTACTTTACTAGCTTTGGTCAATGGGATTTTTTTTTTTTTACTTTTCTGCCCATTTTATATGTGAAATTAGAATTACCACCCTCGCCCCCATTTTCATAATTCTTAGACTTTGGCCCCTGCATGATGGCAAATCTCAAAAAATTATGTAAAACAGGGGGGATGGGTGATTTTTTTTTTTTTTGGGGGGGGGGCGGGGGAGTTTGATTATGTGATAAGAACAGGGAGCAAAGTCAAAAAAGCCCTTGTTCAGCTTGTGTAGAGGCACATTGTTTATTTTTATGTCAGCCTTTTTAAGTAAGAGAGTAGCCAAGTTACGTTTTTTTTTTTTTTTTAAAGTTTTGAAAGTACCATATATATATATATTGGCCACAGATGCATTTTTAAAACAAGAGTCCCTGCTTTTCTTACCTCAATTTTCACTTTACATTCTATTTTCCTTGAAGAAAAAACCCTTCTGATGCTCCTCTTCTTCTCGAAGATCATAACCCTTATACAAAACGTTTCCGGCCTTTTAGAGCTGTCAAGATTAATATTCGTAGTTCACTGTGGATGTCTTTGGATAGGGAATTTGAATTATCCCTGGTATAGAATAAATTAAACTTGTGATGAATGTTCCAAATTTGACTTGGGTGCCTTCCAATGATTTAACACATCAGTTCAAGTTTGATTTTGATTCTTCTTTTTAATAAATGGTAGAGGAGGAAAGAGCAGAGGTCTGGGTCATGCTGGAGAAAATGGAACTGTGAGTGGAAAACCCTGTCCAAAAGGGCTTTATGGGATCTTTTGTCAGGTAACTTTGTTTCTTCATCGCATTATGAAAAATATTTGCTGACTTTTTTGGCCTTTAAAGTTGGAGCTTTAAGGCATATGCTTTATTGCTGATTGAAATTAAAACAAGATATGCAGTCTGATCAGTTTAGAAAACTTTAGCAACCTTTAGAAGTCTTATACAGTTGATTTCTTCATTAGAAACCTTGATGGTTCATATTGGCTCTTATCAACTTTGCCCCACCCACTTGTGAACCACAACTAGACCTTACTGTACTTTGATTAATGTGAACTATTGAAGTTTTCTGTTTTTGCTTGATTGCTGTTCTCCTCTGGTAGAGATCCTTATCTGAAGAAACTAATTCAACGCAAATCAGCCTCATACTCCTGGTTGAGGCTTTGCTTTTGGTATAAGAATCATGTCTTGCAATAATAAATGACCTAATCTGAAAAGAACTAATAATCTTGTATTGCAATACATCCAATGCACGTTAATCTTGGTTTTTTCTTCCCTTTCCATACCATCATATTCAAGTTTCTCTTATTTCATCATGAAGTCTCCCTTCTATGGTTTAATTTACCATTTGCACATCTTGTAATGCAGGAATGTCCGGTTGGGACTTTTAAAAATGTCAGTGGATCTGATAGATCTCTTTGTCATAATTGCCCATATCGTATGCTTCCTCATCGTGCAATATATGTTGCTGTTCGAGGTATCTTTAATATTTAATCTGGATGCTTATATGCTAAATGTTTTTCCATTGCTTTATTTTTAATGCATGCTGTATTTTCCACAACATTTGCGTAACTGTTCATAACGAGACCGGAAATAATGTTGATTAGTTAAATATCTATTCTTCACTAAGATTGGCAGTACATAATTCACGCATGTCGAATTCAACTTTTTGGGGTATGTTTGATAAAGAAGTTGGAAATTGATTGAAAAAACAAGTAATTATTGTGAGAAGTTGGGAAAAGAGATGTATGATTTGGTGAGATGTTCTATTACTTTTTCAGTTTTCCGTGAAGTTCTGTAGGTGGTGGATAAGAACATTTTTCAATTAAAAATAAGGGAAATATGGAGAATATCTTACAAAATCATTCTCTTTTTCCAACTTCTCATAAAAATTAGTAGTGTTTTCAATCATTTTCCAACCTCTTTTTTTTTATCTAATGAACACTTTATTTTAATTTTCCTTTTGTTTTTTGTTCTTAGACCTTGGGCGCTTGGCAGTCGGGGGTTTGTTGTTTATGCCTTGATTTTGCCATTGTCCTTTACAGGTGGTGTTGCCGAGACTCCTTGTCCTTACAAGTGCATTTCCGAGAGATACCACATGCCGTATTGTTATACAGCCCTTGAAGAGTTGATCTACACTTTTGGGGGGCCATGGCTATTTGGCTTTATTCTCGTCAGTCTTTTAATCCTTTTAGCTCTTGTGCTTAGTGTTGCTCGGATGAAATTTGTTAGTGCAGAGGAATTGCCGGGCCTAGTGCCTACTCGACATGGCTTGCAAATAGATCGCTCATTCCCTTTCTTGGAATCATTGAATGAGGTTTACATTCATATCTTATCTCAACTACTAGTTCTCATCTATCAACACTAATGTCTGGACCACCTTCTGTCTCAAATATTTTTGCTGATAATCATTTTTCTCTTTCCTTTTAGGTTTTGGAAACGAATAGAAATGAGGAATCCCATAGTCATGTGCACAGAATGTACTTTATGGGGTCCAACACTTTCAGTCAACCTTGGCATCTTCCTTATTCTCCTCCTGAACAAGTAGCAGAAATTGTGTAAGATCTCTCTCTCTCTCTCTCTTTCTCTCTTCTCTTCCTCCCTCTGTATTTGTGTGGTTTACAGTGATACAGAAGTTAGATTCCCGCACTTTGATGATGGACCGGATTTCTGTTTGAAATCATCTGTTTATTGGCATTTCTGAAATCACATTATTTTGTTTGTGCACTTCAAAAGGACAGACTGTGGAAGAAAATGACTCACTTTTAGTAGCTAGTGCATTACTGCAGTGTATTTCTTCTAACTGAATTTTTTTTGTGATAGATATGAGGATGCATTCAATAGATTTGTGGATGAGATCAATGGTTTAGCTTCTTATCAGTGGTGGGAAGGATCAGTGTATAGCATTCTTTCTGTTTCTGCATTTGCACTTGCCTGGTCATGGCTACAGTGGCGTCGGAAAAAGAAAATACAACGACTACGTGAGTTTGTTAGATCTGAATATGATCATGCTTGCTTGCGCTCATGCCGTTCACGTGCTCTCTATGAGGGGCTCAAGGTGCATTTCTTCCTACAAGTCTTCCAAATGAATTTCCCACTCTGACCAAGAATTGCTTTGTTGTTATTGATGCTGAGATCAAGTAATAGGTGTTTTTTTTTGTTGCAATAGTAACTATTAATGTGATGCAATTCTTACTGTCCCTATGCTTAACTTACTCATGGAATTGTGGAAGCATGGTTAAAATTTAAATTTCCCCATCAAGATTTGTTTTACCGTCTCAGATAGTAGTTACAATATCACATTATTGGTTGAACGGACACCATTGCCTCTCCTTATATTTTTCCTAAAATGATAAACATTTTTTTTCTGACCTAAAATCTGGATAATATTGTTTTATGTTTCTATTTCAGGTAGCCGCAACTTCTGATCTGATGCTTGCGTATGTGGATTTTTTCCTTGGCGGAGATGAGAAGAGAGATGACCTGCCTCCTCGCCTTCAACAAAGATTTCCATTATCTTTAGTTTTTGGAGGAGATGGAAGTTACATGACACCTTTTTCTCTTCATAGTGATACTATCCTAACTACCCTCATGAGTCAGGTAAATTAATTTATCTGCAACTAGTTTAGCTGATTGATTTCTTAAAATTAGTTGCAACACTTGTGCTCAATGTTGTAAAAAGTGCTAGATGGAACTCAGAATGGGCAAGGGGCCCTAGTGCCTAAGCATCCTAGGTGCTGTATTTACATTTAGAAACATTCTCCCTCTGTCCCAAATTAAGAGTAACAATTTGACAATGTTCTAAAAGGAGCAAGGGTTTTTCGGGTGGTAGGAGGACCTAGCGCTTAGGAGGGGAATATGAGATTGCTTGTTTATTTATATTTTAAAAATGTAATATCACAAAAATCTAACTTAACTGCTAAAAATGACATCCAAAGTTTGTTAAACTAATATTTCTCACAATTCGAATATTGGAAAAATTAAACAACTGGGAGTGAAAAACTCCGTTAGTCCTTCTGAATGCCATCCTGCTAGACTAAGCCGTGGCTTAGCAGCAGACCACCACCACCTGTACCTAGGACGGCATTATCGGCGCTAGGCAGGGATTTTTAGAAAACTGGTATTTGACTCACTTATTTTATGTAAACACTAAATCTCAATTAATTGGGCCAACGGGAGCGTCTCCCAGTTGAGCAACCAGGGCCTCATGGGATTAGTGGGGGTGGGGCCCTGATACCCATGGTTATCAAAAAAAAAAAATTATTTCCTATTGTGAGGATTGTATATTTCTCATGACTCAGAAGGGATACATGATGCTTTAATTTTGGATGGAGGAAGTAATACTGCAAAAAGTTAAATTTTCCTCTGGAGAAGGCACACTAGTTCTCCGACCAAACATTTTGCATAATCCAAATACAAACAACAATACCTCAAAAAAGATAATGGAAAAAGTTTCCCAATCCTCCTAGTTGCTGCCTAAGTGGCCACCTAAAATGATTTTTAGACAGCTTCTGTGGCTTCTTTACTGTGGAGTTTTGTTGGAAATCAAGATTTTACGATCTATGGAATTTACTTTAGTTATGTTACTGTTTTACCGTCTTTGGTCAAAACATAACTTATTTTATTGTGGTTTTGTTTTATTGTCTTTCACATATTGTTAACATAGGGTTTAGTTTGTGTCCTATTTTTACCCACTTTGGGACTCTTGTAATAACAACAATTGTCAATATTTTTTTGAAGAGAAACAAAACCACTATATTGATAATTAGAAGAAGCAAGAACAAGAAAGTGGATGGTGGACCAGAAGTTCACCCAAATAGAACAGGAAACAAATAGACAAAACAAAAACAAAACAATATTCAAACTCCAGAGAAACAACCACAAGAAACAATCATAAAAACTAGCTAATTGCAGCCTCCCAATTGTTGTTGATGACTGAAACAGATAAATACCCAAAGCATTTAGAAGAGAATGCCCACAATGAAGCTGAGAACTTAATTTTGCTCCAGATATCCGATTCATCCAGACTATGGTCTTCGAAAATCCTAGCATTCCTTTCTAACAAAATGTGCCATTTTACTGCCATACTACATCTCCACAACAGTTTCGCCCTTTTCTTGTTACCCCTCGCCCCAATCAATACATAAGAAATCATACCAAGATTTAGGGCAAGCACCCACCATATCCAACTCCCCTCAAACTTTTGCCCATATATGTTGAGCAAAACTGCAATGCAAAAGTAGGTGGTCATTGGTTTCGTAGTCTTTTTTACAAAGGATGCACCACGATGGTGACTCACCACGATACGGTCTCTTTTTTTTGGAACAAATCACAAGTGTTAACTCTATTCCAATTTCCAAGTGGCTAACCAAGCAAAAATTTTCACTTTAGGAGGGACTCCAACTTTCCAAATTACCTTATGTGGCACAAAAGTAAAGACATTTAGGGTGTACCAGGACATCAAAGAAAGATTTACAAGAGAAGAATCCTGATTTATCCCCAACCCAAATTCTCTTATCCGGTTCATTCCTAGAAAGAGGAGTATCACCCACTAAGGACAATAGGTTCAAGAATCCCTCTTCTTCTCTACCATTAAGATGTCTTCTAAAGGACAAGTCCCATGAAAGAACATTGAACGAATTTCAATTGTCCAGTGAGGAAATTAAGAAATTTTTATTGCAATCGTAGAAAGAGAGATGCTAAGGTCTACGTACCCAACCAAGTATCTTCTCAAAATCGAATTCTATTCCCCATTCCCACCTTGTACCAGATAAAAAAGTTGAAGAAGTCAAGGCCATTAGAAATAGCCTTATCTGGGTTACGATATGATCCTTTACCCACAATATTGGAATCCCACCCATTACTCTGTAAACCGTATTTGCTTACAATTATTGAGCACCAAAGAGAATTACGTTATAGTGGGAATCTCCAAAGCCATTTTCCTAAGAGAGCTTAATTATTCTTAAGGATATTACCGATACCTAAACTCCCTTTTTGTTTGCTTTTGGTAATTAACTTTCGATTAATCAAGTGATTAATTTTGCTTTCTCCGTATCCATCCCAAAAGAAATCTCTTAAGATTTTTTCAATTTTATAAGCCACATAAGAAGGGATTTTAAAAAGAGAAAGGTAGAAGATTATAATACTTTCAAGGACCGATTAAATTAAAGTTAACCTACCTCCTCTTGAAAGACATCCTTTTAACCAACCTTCAAGTTTTTTTGAAATTCTCTCAATGACTGGTTCCTAAAAACCCATTCTAAGAGGATTGTCACCCAATGGCATACCTAAGTACGACAAGGGCCAAGTACCTATGTCGCATCCACCTTGTTGGCAAGAGATGACAATTGATCCTTTTCAACATTAGTTCCCATAAGGACACTTTTGGACATATTTATTTTTAGTCCTGAAACAAGACTAAAAATATCCAATATCCCAATCAAGTTTTCAAAATTTTCCTCATTATTCGAAAGAAAGAAAATAGTGTCATCGGCAAATTGCAAATGTGATAAAGTAACGTAGTCCTTCCCTATTACAAAACCCTCAACTAAATTCTTATCTTTAGCCCGTTCCATTAATTTACACATCTGCTACTAGAACAAGAGGAAAGGTGATAAGGGATCACCTTGCCTAATTCCTCTAGATGCCTTAAAAGTGCCCTTGGTCTACCATTGATCATGATAGAGAAGTTAGCGGAAGAAAGACATCCTTTTATCCAACTTCTCCATTTTCCCCGAACCCTTTGTTAACTAACACGTGATTAATGAAATCCCAATCAATATGATCATATACTTTTTCGAAGTCAATTTTTTTTTTGATATAAGAAACAAGATTTCATTAATAATATATTACAAGTACAAATAGAGAGGGGACAAGGAGTCTTCTGCATTAGGAACATCTCGAAGCGTCATCTCCATGTGTGGGACTGTTGTTTCAGTGTTGCTTTTCGTATTCTTCTGACACATGTGCTCAGGCAACTCCTCATATTCCCACATCTTCATCTTCTCCGCAAAACCCTAAGAAAGAAAAATCCATGGCTGACAAAGGCCCTGATTTTAGAAACCTTCTAAACCCTAACTCCAATTTCAACAAGTTTCTGAATCTCAATGCATAACTACCATTTTCCCCTTTAATTGAAACTAGTGCTGGAATAAAACCACTGACATTACCTTTTACTTTAATCTTGGCTTCAAAGTTCGAACAAACTTAACATGTTGATGGTACTTGGATGAATCTCTAAAAGCCCTCCACAGCAATCAGCAATTTTCTTAAACACTTCAGTTTGCCACATATTCAATGGAAGCCCAGAAAGAAAAATCCAACCTCCTGTACATGTAATCTTCTTTTCCCTATAGCAATCTTCCTCTAACCATCTTCTGAATCTAATCACCAATGGCCCTTCCAAGAAAGCAAATTCATACTGGCAAATTTTAGTAGTTCCTCTACACTGCTGCAAACAAATAAGGCTTTATCCGCTTGAATCAATTGAATATTGGTCTTGAAAAATTTGTTCATAGTCCTTTGAATAGACATCCATGAATCCTCCACTTTTTCTCTAATGCATACCATGATCCTATTTTCTGTGAAAGCATGATTTTCTAGAAAACTTTCTTCATCCTTTCTATTTTGACTTTTCAACTTCCTTTTAACTATTTCTGCATTCGATGAACCATAGGAGAGACCCTTTTCTGAGTTGGGTTTGTGGTGTTGCTGATGATTAGCCATCTGTTTCTCTTTTCTCATATCCTTACCCTGTGGTTGAAAGCTTTTTTTTATCTTACTTCTGGACATCCCTCCATTTAATAACAGAGAGATTGCTTCTGCTATATCTTCCCAATGTTTACCTTGATTTCCTGATGGTATTACAATGTTAGAACCCCTTTCATTGCTGTTCATGTAGATTTCCACATATTGGCCCTTGCTATTCTGCCGCCTGTTCAACCAAACTGTGTTATCCTTGCTTGTGTTTTTTTTTTGAAGAATCTGTTTTTACCTATTCCTTTCACCGCCTCTCTCAGCTGATTACCTACCCAGTATGCCCCTTCGAAGTCTATAGAAACTGAATAAGCTCCGCTTTTACGATAATCTGTAATTCTGATATGTCTGTGAACAGAGGTATCGATCACCAAGCTGAAGGTTTTTTGGTCTGCTTTTAGAGAAAGACTATCTAAACTATGTCTCCTGGTCATGGCCGGATCTTTGGGATTGGTAAGATTTTAGGTTCTAGGGTTAAGAATCATGGATTAAGAATGGATTTGGATGGATTTTTGGTGGTTTCAGAGTAAGATTGATGGTGGCGTGACCTTTGGGTTTTTAGAAAGAGAGAGTGTCTTGGTTCTAATCTCTAATGATTTCCCTCATCACAATTGTCAATATAATTTCATATTTTAAAATATCACTAGTTTAATGTGGAAGTTTGTTGATTGTTCATCTCATTATGTTGGCAGGCTGTTCCACCTACCATTTGGTATCGTTTAGTGGCTGGTCTAAATGCTCAATTGCGTCTAGTTCAACATGGGCATCTAAATAAAACCTTTCGTCCTGTTATGGGCTGGCTTGAGACGCATGCAAATTCCACTCTAAGTGCATATGGTCTACGAGTCGATCTTGCTTGCTTTCAGCTTACAGCTTGGCGTTATTTCCAGTTTGGCCTTGTCGTATGTGCTGCTGAAGATGCAAGTCTTCCACCTTCCAATGGAGTATCAGATGGACCTTTGTTCCCCGAGAAATGTTCACGGTAAAATTTTCATGTTACTTTAGGATTTTGCACTTTTTGACTTTGCCCCCCTCCCCCCTTCCCCTTTTTAGTCAAAATTAGACTTACCTCCTTGATTTAATAATGGGCTTTTTTGACTTTGCCCTGTTCTTGATGCGAAATTAGAATTGCCCCCCTGTTTTCATAACCATTGGACTTTGTCCGTGTGTGCGGGGGAATCTCATTGAATTACTTACCAGATGGACCCTTTTTTTTTTTTAAGTAATCCTTTGATTTTAACCCCCCCCGGTTTCTATGTAATTTGTTTCAGATTCCCCAGCATGCAGGGGACAAAGTCTAAAGATTATGAAATGGGGGGAAAAGTCTAAAAGCCCTTTAATAATCTTTAGATTCCCCCCACCCACCTTCCCCCAAGATGAGAGGCTATCTGAAAGGACTAAGCAAAAAAAAGGGGTTAAGTGAAAGCCTTTGTAGCCCTCATTTGTCTTTTTTGTTATTTATTGGAGCTCTCTTTCTCGGGTTTCCGAGTTAGAGGATTCATCAAAAAAAAGTCAAAGGATTATTGAATTAAGAGGCAAGTCTAATTTCGGCATAACACACAAGGGTAGTAGTCTAAAAAGCCCTTGATGTTTACTATCTCATTTCAAAACAGTTTGGTAGAGAGACTACTTTCATTTTCTTTTTTGTGTTAATATGCAGTTTTAGTATTCATCAGTGGAAAGTACCAGATGATTCAAGAATCGGCGAGCCTTTACTGGTCCATAAAAGGTTATTTGGAGGGATTTTACATACAAAGAGCTTAGAAACACTCGAGGACAAGAAAACTATATTTTACCCGTTCTCTTTTGTACTTCATAATACTAAACCAATCTGTCATCAGGTACTTAACATTAATTAATCTACTTCGTCACTTTCCCTTTATGTTCATTGAGCTCTCTCTCTCTATCTCTCTCTCTAACAAACCCTTTTGTGCCTTGCAGGATCTTGTTGGTTTGGTCATCTCTATACTTCTTTTAGGAGATTTTAGCTTAGTCTTGCTTACATTGCTTCAACTATACTCTATTTCTCTGTTGGATTTCTTTTTGGTGTTGTTTTTTCTTCCCCTTGGCATATTACTTCCATTCCCGGCTGGAATCAATGCTTTATTTAGTCATGGACCTAGGCGATCCGCAGGGCTTGCTCGTGTATATGCTCTTTGGAATCTTACATCTTTGATAAATGTTGTAAGTTGTTCAGTTCTCTTTCCTTGATATTTCGAAATTTTAGAGTATAGATTCTTGGAGTCGTTTGTTTTCACCTTGGATGTTTGAATCTAAATGAACTCGAGTTTCAGAGGTGTAAAAACATGATCATATTGCCTCTGAATCTGAATACTACTTTTGAATATTCCATGCCTCCTAATTAAGAGTCCATGCTTGACTTTGACAATTTATTTATTTTATTTTTTTTTAAAAAAAACCCGCTAATTTCATCGCAATTGATGGGGATTACAACAAACTCGTTTCCCATCATGAGCTTTGGTGTGTTGATTACTTTTTGGAGAGGAAAGTGGACTCTTGATTTAAAACATCCCAAAAAGGAATATCTGGACTCTCAACTTGGGATGGAGTGCATATATTCATGAAATTCTGAAACTACCCTTTTGCATTTTTTACTCCGTGTCTTAAATAAAGAGTCCACATTGACCTTGGCACCTTTTAAGAAAACACTTTTTCAAACTAATCAATGGCCAATAATACAACCTTGTTTTCTATTTGGTACATTGAATGTCCAGAAAAGAAAATGGAACTCTTAATTTGAGACGTCCCGAAAGAGAAAGTGGCTTTTTATATTCATATTTTTAATTCGGAGAGCAGAAAAGAAAACAAACGTGCCTTGGTCATATTCCTCTACTTGTTCTTATTCTATGGATTCTTAATTATATTCCTTTCTTCTTTTTCTTTTTTCCCTTAAACAGATAGTTGCCTTTGTATGTGGAATTGTTCACTACAAGAGTCAAGTATCACCAAGTAAAAAACATCAGTCCTGGAATTTGAGCATGTAAGCAACTTCTTGTATATATATATATATAATCTTCAAAGAAAGTTATGTTTTGTGGAGAACGAATTTTAATTTGATTATGTTTACAAGCATGCGGATATTTTTGGTGGTGGGTATGCAGGGATGAGAGTGGATGGTGGATGCTACCATCAGGATTGGTGCTGTGTAAATTAGTGCAGTCGAGGCTCATAAATTACCATGTGGCTAACCTAGAAATACAGGACCGTACTTTGTATAGCCATGACCCTAGTGTTTTCTGGCAGTCTTGACCGAGAGCAAAATAGAGCCGAGAGAGTACAATACAACCCTTTGTTTGGAACCTCATTCTCATTCCTCTCTTTAATATTTTGCGCTTCTGTAGGGATAGCTGGTCAGTAAATGTTGCATATGAGAGAGAGAGACAGAGAGAGAGACAGAGAGAGAGAGTATAATTTAGAATGTGCAGCAAATTCTTGAAATATATACAAATGAGTGGGCTACGCCCTCTTGTTTACTGATTACTGTGCAGGCAAATGAGTTATTTGTTTTGAACCAATTTAATCCTCTGTTTTCCTTTAGATTAATGGTTGGTTTTGAGAATATTTCCAGTATTTTAAATTCCTATTCATTGAAGATTTTAATATTTGGTTGAAGTTTCGCAATGGAGTCCAATAATATTTTCAACAATAAGAGTATTCGCATTAGTTCTTTACTATTTCGTTTTTTTGACAAAACTGCGTTTCTTTTGAACAAATAACAAAACATTTTTATTTTGCAATAATGCAATAATAATTAGTAAAGTATATTGTATAATATCTAATTTTAATTTAGTTATATTTATGTTATTAATATATTAGTAAGCTTCTGAGAATGAGTTAATCTTAACCAGTCACTGAGAAAGAGTCTAAGCTTGTTCGGAAAGGATTTTTTTTCGTAGAAGTTAAAAGTATCTTTTGAGTTTTGATAATAAGATAAAAATAATAATAATAATAATAATTGATTTTTTTATGAAGTTGGAATATAAGTTGAGTGATGTAGTAAGATACTTTCTTTTTTATGTTTATTTTTATGAGCAAATGTTTTCAATTCTTTTTAACTTTTTGTGAAAGAATTTTTTCTCACCACCAAAGAAATTTTTTTCCATGAAAAAAATTCCAGCCAAAAAAGATTGTTTTTGTTAGATTGTTTTTTGTACACAAATTAATCTTTGAGGATATAAGTTAAGTTGAACATAATCTTTCATAAACTTAATAATTTTTCGTCTTATTAAAAATAACGTTAGTTTTATAGTAAAGGAATTTAATATTCATCTGCCTAGAACTCTTACATGATCTAAAAAAGATCCCATCTGAGTGCTGCTGATTCATTTTAAATTGAAAAACGCATGGGCGGCCCTCACAATCTCCTCATTTAAAAGAGTTATGAACACTCAAGTTTAATTTATTTCAGTACAAATATATATATATATATATATATTTATATTTTGAATTTATGGTTGGTACCTAAAGTCCTAATTAAACTCTAGTAGGAGTATTTTATTGTATTTGCTTTTACATGAAAAAAATCCTTAATCACGAAAGTTACTTTTAGTTGGCATTTGGTTTACGAATAAATAAAATATTGAATTTTCAGATTTGTTTTATATACCTACAAAGATTATTTTTATCTTAACTTATGTCCTCAAATTTATGCCACTTTCAGTTACCCAAACTTTTCTTTGCTCATTTAACATCTGATTTTAAATTCAAGTGGTAAAAAAATTAAATAATTATAAGAAGCGTTTAGGCAAGAATTTTGTTTTTGCACCTCTCCTTCAAACGACTTGGATGTATCTCCTATTGCTTTCTATAAAAACATAATATTTTTTTTAGCCTATTGGTTAGAAAGTCATCTTCACTAAATCCAAAGAAATTATACTCCTTTTTTTTACCATTTCAAAATAACGATGCTCTTGTTTTTTACTTAACAAACCCTTTCTTCATCTTCTTTTTTCTCGTATGTTAACTAAAATGTATTTAATTACTGCGGAATGAGCAACAATCCACGATCTCGCTGGAGCTCTAGCAATGGTCATAGTGGTTGGTGAGGTCTAATATCTACTGTGGGCAAAAAGTATATAAAAAAAGTTTGATATAAAGGCTCATTTGATTTAAGTTTTGGGAATGAAATAGGCATCTTAAATTTTAGAAAATCTTTTCTTCTAGTAATTATGTTGCCTTGTCAATGTTTGATTTAGATATAAATTCTTATTTCTGTAACATTGACTTACCTTTTTATATATACTTTAAACGAAAATAAAAATAAAATGTGTAGATTACTAAAATATTTTTTATTTTATAAAATTAAAAAAGAAGTCATAAAATTGTTTTCATTTGTGATGTACAAATATTGAAAAGTTTCTTTGGCTGGAACAAATTGTAAAGAAAACCGTCCAAGTAGAGTGTTCCTTCTTATATTTAATTGCGGAAGGAACATTTTCAATCTATTTTCTTATAAAAAAATTATTTGAAAAAAGATAAAGGTCAAAATTTTGAGATTATGTATTAGCTTATTTCAGGTCCATTTGAGAGATTTCGGATTTTTATTTTTATTTTTATAAAAAATATGGAATGTTCTCCATATTTTTTATGGAAAAAAATGAAAAAAGTTAAAGAATATATCGCAAATTCATTCACTTAATTTTTCATCTTTTTATAAAAATTGATTATTATTATTATTATTATTATTATTATTATTATTATATTATTATTATTATTATTTTATCATATTCTAATGAAACGCAGTCTAATTGTTTTGATTATGTCATTTTGAATCCACCTTATTTTAGTGGTTTAATTGGGTCACGTTTGAATCTTCCTCGTTTTAGGGGTAGATTACAGAATCGCATCGGACGGTCCAGACTCTGAGGGAAGGGTAAGTCAAATGTGAGAGGCAACCCCATTTGTCACTGTGCTACAACAATTTTGAGTATATATTTTTTTACCCTAAATAAAAATATACTAATTTTATCATAATTAATAATTAAAAATAAATAAGATACAAAAAAAAAAAATAGTTTAGAACAAAAAATTTCCTTAGTGTACATTGATTATATTTAAAAAAACTAAAATAAATTCTTAATACTGAATTTTTAGTTTCGAACAATGGAATATTAGATTAATCATACAAACAACATGTAGGTTAAGAAAATCAACTTGGCAAAGAGATGTTGATAGTTTATTTTTCTTCAAAATGAAATGTCTGAGTGTATCATTCCTAGCCTTCTTAAATTTGAGGATACATATTTTTTATGTTGACCATTATGTTCACATGGAGTCCTTTACCACAATTTAATTTTAATTTTAATTATCTTAAAACTAACTTGAAAAATATATTTTTTCAAATAAATTGACTTAATTTAAAATTTGAGACATGAAACAAGAAAATATACTTTACGAGGAGTACTCTAAATGTTAAAATCAAACAACTTGATATGTTTTTTAAAAGCAAGTTTGGGATATTTTCGTTAAAAGTAAAGATTTATAGTAGTATGGAAGTGAATAAATCAAATCTCGAACATTTTTTTACATTTTATGATACATGTGGTAGAATAATATATTTGCTGATAGAACAATGAGAAGAAGGGGCAAGAAAAATGAAATTTTCGTAAGTCACGTAAACTTTTTGGATTAAGTAGATCTAATATTCCAAATGCTTAAATTTGTGTAATGTGATTTGCTTATTCAATTTTGCATCTTTAACCATTTTCAAAATTGTAGACATATGAGCACACGCTAAAAAGGTCAAAATTAAATATATTCTTATATAGTGGGCCGTCTTGTTTTTCGGGACACTTGTGTAGATTCTTCATTCCTCCCTCTCCAAACAAATAGCAAGCTCCACTCCAGATATTTAAAAGATTCTTAAGCATTGCCCGCCCATAAACGTAAACACTCCCTTCTAAAAGAAGTCCCCTGTTTTTTTGTTTTTATCACACGGACTTAAATTGAAAAACTATCTCTTTTTCTCACGCAAATCAAATTAATGCACAAATCTAATAACAATTATGAATTTTTTTTTCTTAACTATTGTTATCAAAATTTTAGCGTCTTTTGAGCAAGTAAATTTTTTTAGTAGTAAATTAAAGATTATACTTATTTTTAGTGAGTTATATGTGTCAATATTAATAGTATAAGATTGCTAAACAAAATTCATTAATATTTATGTAATTATCTAAAGTACATATGTTATTACTTCTTAATTAAATGTACTTATTTTATAAGATATTATTTTATCGTATTATATATGTATCACGTGTGCCATCAATATTAATATTTTATGAAATATGAGAGCCATTTGGTGATTTGCGCTCTTTCCTTATTTCCAAATATTTACTCCTCCTAACGGGTGTTGGTACATGTTTTAACAATTAACCAAACTCAATTACGTTACACGTACGAAGAATATTATTAAAATTTTACAAGTATCAAAAATGATGGATGAATTTGCACGCGGACATCAAAATTAAATAAAGTGCGAAAAAACTAAAAAGTAGAAAGGAAGAATAAGAAAAGAAGAGAAGGGATCTTGAGGTCACTGTCAAATGAAACAACCAAACTATAAAAGAGCATCATCTGGACGCCATTGCTCACCAAATCAAATTAATTAAAATTTATTTCTCTCTCTCTACCCCCATTGTTTTTAGAGAGAGAGAGAGATGGGGCTGCGAAAGAGCACAGAGACTCCACTTTTAGGGACTACAACTATAATTGAGGGAAATTCGATTAGAAAGAGATGGAAAAGAGCTGTCTACTTCCTTCTCTCATTAATCGCCATAACCTGTAAGCATGTTTTTCAAGTTTCAGTTTCAATTCATTTAATTTTTATTTTATTCTATTCTCCCACTTATTGGATTTCTTGCAAAATTTTAACTCCGATTAAGAAATTGGAAGGGGGTGATCAAATATGGGTTTGACTTGATTGTTTCATTTTTCATTTGTTTTTAGTTGTTCGGCAGATTCTTTTATTTTATTCTGCTTTTTCTCTAATCCCAAATCAAATTTTGGGTTTAATTACTTAATCGCCGCATGTGTTATATGTGTTATACTTTTACAACAAATATAAACTCATGTAATGCACCCGCTAAGAATCGTAAGAACTTAATTAATTCATTTGGGACTATTAGTTACTTGTTAATTTCTAATTTTGTTTTAGTAATTAGTATGATTCAATTCAGCAAGCATGTTGTTGCAAAGAAGGAAACATTGGGGCTGCATGTGTTTGCTTTGCTTCGTTGAAAATCTTCTCTAGGTTAAATTGTTTTCAATGCATTGGTTGGTGCCTAGAACGATGAAACTTATCATTTATGTAAGGTTGATTTGCATCGATATATGAAAAATATTTAGTGTAAAAATAAATTACAAAATATTTTCGTCACAATGCCAATGAAACACATTCCAAAGCTACCTTGTTTTCGGAATTATTTGGATTTGTTCTCTAGCTAGTTAGCAGTAGTACTTCCATAAATCACAGGATTGAATCGAAGGATTAGGATTGTGCTCTTTTCAGGAAATTCTAGAGGTGGAATTTGAAGATTTCTGTGATTTAAAGTGTTCTTTTACCAATAACAAATTACCCTTTTGTCTATCTGTGAGATTTTTAAATCTTGCCAAGTTGTGGTATTTTAGACTCCCATAAAATTAGTGTGATTTCAAGAATTCCAACTTCATTGACACTATATATGTATTTTTTTCCCTCTTCTCCAATTTCACTCATCTACATATTATTATCTTCAAATTAAATAAACCAATGGATAATAAACCGATTTAAACTCAACTTCTACTAGTTTTTATATTTAAAAAAGAAATCATGAAACTTCAAAAGAAACGAATAAATTAAAAATTCATGAAATTTTCAAATCACAATTTTTAAAATCCTTTAATTTATCAATTCTCATCCATCGTAAATTTTGTCAAAAGAATGCAAACTAGTAAAAAGGAAGTAGATATTACCTTGTTTTCTAATGTATAATTAGACATTAGCCCTTTATTTTCTTATTTCTTGTTTTTGAAATTTGTTGACATTGTCACCTCTATCCAGTAATATTTAAGAGGATTGCATAGAAACAGAGACTGTGTCAAAATGATTACTTAAAAGAAATTAAATGTTCTCCCATTTTTACATAAACTTTTGAGATACTTTTCTTTCAAAGGACGTATAATAATCCTATTATAAAGGAAATAGAAAATTTTAACTCTAATTTCGCATTTTAAAAAAATTCCCACTAGAAAGAAATGGTAAATTCCCTTGATCCCTGCATTTTCACAGACACGCTCGAAAATTCAACTGTCATGGTTGTATAATAATAATTTGTCGATTACTAGTACATCAATTAGTGCATTAAATGTTGTATACATGTAAAAAAATAAAAATCCAGATAGTTACGTATTATATTTCAAGTATGGTACATTAGTTCGACAAAAATTATATTTACTTTGGCAAATAGTTCACCTTAGAAAATTCTAAGTACTAAAAACCCTTATTAGACACACGTTAGAAAAGTGACAAGATAGGATCAGTTCACCATTAATAGTGAAATTTAATTTAATTTGATTTTCTATATATAGTGAGTACGTATTTATTAGGAATAGCTAATTGTAATTTAACGGAATTATTAATATTTTATTTTTTGAGATCGTCTATGAACATTGTGGGTCCCTGGTCCAAAGTGGTGAATATTCGTGACATAGAAAAATCAGCCTATGTAAGTTTTTGTACCTATCTGCTTCTGAATCTTTTCTAATTGTGTTGGGTATCTAAAAAAAAATAAAAAAAATATCCCATATAAACATTTATAGGGTTTTAATTATGTACTGATATCTTGTAACACAGTAATAAATATTGTCTAACGTCTAAAAAACTAAAAAGGGTTAAAAGTTAGAATCTTATTATCGTTATAATTTGACAACTATGTGTGGGGACATAGTTGTAGTGTTCCCTTATGAGTCGAATAGACAAAACAAGATCCAGATTTGATAAATACTGATAACTCTCTAAATATGTATCAATAGCAATGGAAGATATAACGGGTTATGAATAAGGTCCAACAACGTGAGGGGCAATACAAGGTATGTGCTGAGTAAATGGGGATAACCTGTCGAGTAAACGGTAGATAAGCGTCTCATAAGAGATAATTGAGTTAAGTAAAGTTTCAGGTCTACAAATAGAGAAAATGCCGACATGAGCATCCTAACCAATAAAACAGTGACACCTGTGATAATATAGTATGATAAGTGCTTAATACAAGAACGAATGACAAGGTGATACATGTAAAGTGCGAGAAGTTAGTTACATCAGATACGCTCCCCTCACATGGAAGGGAGAGATGAAGATCACAAGAACCACGAGTTATACCCTTTATGGTCATTTTACTTATGACCTAATCTAGCTTGGGGAGTACGAAAAGATATCTATAAATAGAATAGGGAACTGATAAAGAAAGGGATTCTCTCTAAAAAAGAAGCCATTAGAGCTGGAGGAAGAAATCAATAAAGACCTATCATAAAACTTGATCCAATTATCATCTCTACCAGTTTGGGCCGGATCTATTCTGGTTCCATTCAATATACAAATACACCACCTACACTATGTACAATTCATATAGTATGATTAAAGTAAAATACTTGGTTTAAATTAAACCCTTTGGAACATTCAGTATATGAACATAAACTTCCCATATATATTATACTCTGTATAATCACTTTATCATAACATGGGCAAATTTTTGCATTTTTTTTTCCAGTCATTTGCCTCTCAGTAGGAGACAACTTAGATCTTTTGGGGGTGGGAAGTGCGAAAAAGTATAGTGGAAAAATACGAACCAGAAATGGCAATATTGTTGAGTCCGAGGAAGCCGTCGTTGCCGCCGATGACGATCGTTGTTCTGAAATTGGTGCATCGACGCTTAGACGGGGCGGCCACGCCGTTGATGCTGCTGTGGCCACTGCATTGTGCCTCGGCGTTGTTAATCCAATGTCTAGCGGCATTGGGGGCGGGAGCTTCATGATCGTCCGATCTTCAAGAACGGCACAAACTCAAGCATTCGACATGAGGGAAACTGCTCCTGCTGCTGCATCTCAGGTTCATAATTCTCTCTTTTGTGCATTTTTAGATGTTACGATATGTTGTGCAAAAGTACATATCCACCAATACACGTCACGGTGTGTTGCTAAAATGTCTATCACAAGTACACTCTGCACAAAGTCTACGGTTGACTGATGCAAAGGGTGACATATCATTGTGTCTTCAAAACATGTTCCCAGATTGTCTCTCAAAGATTATTGTTTCAAAAAGGTTTTTGTTATGTCATCATTTCCAGAATCGAATGTTTCAGTTGCGTTTTGAGTTTGCGTTCTGCCATCAACCTCTTAAAATCTTTGGCTTACGTGTTTGTTTGTTTACTCATAGCATATATTTTTGGCCACTTTTTAATGTAACAAGGGAATACGGTTTGGTAACGATGGTTCAAAGTACACAAACTATGGTTCAAAGTAGAAGGTGAGAAGTAAAGACTTTTTAAACTTTCTTTTACTTAAACAAAATATTCAGTATCAGTTCGTACCTGCAATGTACTCACATTTCTATCATGATATAATGATAATTTCTCTCTCATCGCTTGATGAGAGAGAAACAAAGCGTTGAAGAAAAGCAGGCACGTTGAATCTTCTCCCCCGAGTTTGATCCGAGTAGTTGGTTTTTAACATTGTCTCTGATCATGATAGTAGTAACTTCCATCAAACAGAATATGTACGAGAACGACCCTGATGCCAAGTATCAGGGACCATTGTCTGCGGGCATTCCTGGTGAGCTTGCCGGCCTTCACGAAGCTTGGTTGAAATACGGTAGATTGCCGTGGAAGACATTATTCCAACCTGCCATTAAACTTGCCAGACACGGCTTTGTGGTTGCTCCTTATCTCAGTTTATCCATTTCTAAATGCACAGACAAGATCCTTAATGACCCGGGCTTACAACAAGTGTATGCGCCAAATGGTAAATTATTACAAGCCGGTGATACATGCTACAACGTGGAACTTGGCCACAGCTTAGAGGCAATAGCGAAACAAGGGCCGCAAGCCTTTTATAATGGCACGGTCGGTGAAAAGTTTGTGAAGGATGTGAGAGAAGTTGGTGGAATTTTGACGATGGACGATTTGAGGAATTACCGGGTGAATGTTACGGACGCAGTGGCCGTAAACACTATGGGCTACACGATCTTGGGAATGCCACCTCCGTCTAGTGGAACACTCGGAGTTTCTCTGGTACGTTCTATCTCATTTGTATCTTTAAGGGCCTATTTGTATTGAGGTGAAATGATTTTCAACTAGCAAGTAAAATAGTTTAAGTTGCGTTTTCACTCATACAGCTTTGTATTTCGTTCGCTATTTTTCTATGAGATAGCATAGAAAAAACTTATCAGAAATATATGTGAAAATACCTTTCACCAGGTTACTTTTCACACCTCTCCAAGGCGGGTCCTAAGGATGTGGAGCTATGAATCACGGACACGATACGAGAATCGCATTTCGACACGATATGCGATTCGCAAATTTTTGAAAATGTAGGATATGACACATGGGGATACGTTCTTAATTATATTTATTTATTATATATACAATAAACATTATAGATATTTAAGAATTCAACAAAATAAAACTAGATTGCAACAATAATCCAAACACTCAACATGATCATTTCACCACTCACAACATAATTAAAGCATAAAGTATACATAGACTAAATTGTTCCATAAAATAAGATAAAACAAAAGAGGAATATAGAGATAACAATCATAATCTACTCAACATCACTAAGTCGACTCAACATCAACCGCTTCAACATCTTCAACTACATCCCCAAACATATAGATATAACGATCATAATGGACTCAATAGACTAAATTTCTTTTTCTATTTTTTATTTAAAGCCTCAATATTTTAGGCTATTTTGCTTTGACCCATTTCTAAGTTTTAAAATTTACAAAAAGGCCCCTCCAGCGTATCGAATTAACGTGTTGGAATGTATCAAATTAACATGTCGGGACATATCTGGATTAAAAAAAAAAAAAAATTAAACCCGATACTCTCTGATTTGTGTATCGCAAATCGGACACGTATCAAGAAAGGATTTGTGGCCTCCAGGAGAGTAGGCATGGAGGGTGGTGAGCACACAAGGCCTTTGTTACACTGCATCAAATACAAGGACCCAAAGAATACAATGTGTATATGGAAAAAAAGCTCTTTGTTTGCACAAGGCCCTGTATATCTCAGGAGGACCAGCTCTGCATCTCTCCATTACATGAGAGGAAAATACAACAGTTGTATTGAATATTGTTCAGTATTGTATAGTTCCCTTAAACTGAGGTCTGAATATATGCGCGTTAATGAAACACAGGTGCTAAAAGTCTTGAACAGCTACGGGACCTCCAACGAGGCAAAGGGGCCGTTGGGTTTACATCGGTTCATCGAAGCGATGAAACACATGTTTGCCATCCGAATGAACCTAGGCGACCCTGACTTTGTAAATATCACCAAAACCATATCCGAAATGCTTTCCTCGTCTTTCGCGAAGAAAATCCAGCAAAGGATATTTGACAACACCACCTTCCCTTCCGAGTACTACTTGCCGAGGTTACGATGCTAAATTACCTTATACCACACTTCATAATCTTCTCACTAATATTGCAATCTTGAAATTTTGTTCTCCTTATTTAACAGGTGGAGTCAGCTTCAAGACCATGGGACGAGCCATTTTTGCATTGTAGATGCCGAACGAAACGCAGTATCCATGACAACTACAGTAAATTACGCATTTGGGGCCGGGGTTCTCTCTCCTTTGACCGGAATCGTGCTCAACAATGAAATGGGAGACTTTTCTACCCCTACGGAAGTATCACCCGATAGTCTTCCTCCTTCTCCGAGTAACTTCATCAAACCATACAAGAGACCGTTATCTTCAATGACTCCCATTGTCGTTCTCAAGGTATAGAGAATAGTCATATATGAGAAATTTGTCAAAGTAAAGTAGTTTAGTTTATCCTTGTTTGCACATGTTTTGTTCACATGTGTGTAATTTTTTACAGGACAATCAGTTGGTTGGGGTTATTGGCGGCAGCGGTGGAATGTACATAATCCCAGCAGTATTACAGGTTTTTCTTAACCATTTCGTCTTGGGTATGAACCCTTTAGATGCTGTTCAGAGTCCAAGAGTCTACCACAAGGTACTTTCTTTTGCTTCATTTAACATTTTAGTCCTTAATTTTACTTGCTATTGAGCATGGTTCAAAGACAAGGTCAATGCTGAACCAAAAACTGGCTGTGTCGATTAAGTCTCTCTCCTCTCTTGGTCAAAATTGTGTCTTTGAACGGTGAGATTAAGGAATCACAGATTGCTACCAGTCTAACATAATATATTTGTCACATCCCCGCCCCGCCCCGCCCCAGTAAGACATCGTCTACATTGGGCTAGAGTGCGCAATTTTGTTTTTATTCACAAAAAAGCCTTTTTACTAAAAAAGACTAGTGATCTTACATATATAAAACATTAGTTAACCTCCTCTAGGCAATGCAGTGCAGACACCCGTAGTGTACAGCCTACCATCACCTACTAAAGTCGTAAAGTTACATTGGAGCACACAGTAGCCTGCTTACGACACCAAAGTTGTTACATTATTGTTTTCATCCTTGCCCGAAATCGACCCGTTGGGTCAAAAATGCCTTTGAATCATGAGATTTGAATAATCACGCATTGATATGAGTCTAAATTTTTTGACAGCTTATACCCAACGTGGTTTTGTACGAGAACTGGACAGTCCTTGACGGTGACCATATCGAATTGGCGGACGAGAGAAAGCAATTCTTGGAAGAGAGGGGACATCAACTAAAGGCTCAAGCTGGGGGAGCCATATCCCAACTTGTTGTTCAAACTCTTGACAACCCGATCAACATGGGCCGCAAGAACAGAGGGTCAAAAGATCAAGTGCTACGAGGGAACCTCATCGCAGTCAGTGACCCAAGGAAAGATGGTAGACCGGCATGCATCTGATACAAACACTTCATGGAAAGAAGAGTTTGGTAGACCGCATAGCTTCCAATGTAAAAGTAGATATTCTTTTGTATAGGATATATTTGTTTATGATCAACATCTGCGGCATGAACAAGCGTTCTGTCCTTTAGAATTTCTTCCCCAAATTAGTTGCATTTTGGTAAAATGTTAATAAGTTAAGATGTTATCAAACATCTAGGGTCCAGTTGATCGCACTAAATTGTCTAGTTTACAAAGTTAATTATAAATTGCAGAATTCTAGATTTGTCTATTTTTCTGTACATTTGTCTTGCACGCTTCAATATCACAAATTTTATATAGCAGTTGTACTTGTTATGTAATTTCAAATATTTCTATAAATTGTCGTATTTAGTTTCATGATAAGTATTTTTCACCAAAAGTAGTTAGATTTTGGTCAATGTTTCAGGCAAATTGATCACTGGATCATTTGAATTATTTGATTGAAGAAAAAAAAAATTCATTTGGCTTTTGGTAGCAAGAATTTACAAATAAAGAAAATTACAAAGCAAATCCTCAAGTAATAAAAGAAAACCATTCGTATTAGTCCTTGAAATTATGAATCTACTAACACAATATAAAACCACGAGTAAAATAACGCTAAACAAACTACATATATTTACTATGCAGTCAGTCAAGCCATTAATGAGTTATATGTATCATTGATATATTCAATCAAGAAGTATGAAATTTATAATTTGAATATTCGATCACAAACGGTTATGTTTCCTTACAATGAAAGCTACAGATTGTTCAGCTTGTCCGAAAGGCGGCAACAAAATACACAATGCTGAGAGGCTAAAAAAAGGTTGAAATTCAATATCAGTAACTAGAAAGGATCGGATAGAAATGGTTACTAAGATGCTTTGTCCATAAGCTGAATCGGAGCCAAAATGTTAGACTTGCTTGTCTCCACAATGCACCCATTCATCACCATTTCCTCTAGCATGAAGTGTGCTTTCTCTAGATGGAACATTATGTCTAGCTCACACTGCAAAAACAAACCGATGAGAAACTAATGTAAACTACCATGTCATACAAAGATGGGTGTGCAAGTCTGTGCTGGGGTGTGCGAGTCTGTGCAGGGGTGTGCATGTATGAGAGAGAGGGGTCGAAATTTTGGATTCCTCGAATTGGAAGACTTACTACATTGCCAAAATGACGGTCCATAGTTTCAACTAACAGGTGTATGAATTCCAAAATTGCAAGCTCATTCTGTGAGAAAGAAGACAATGGAAAAAAAATGCTGTTAACTAATTATACATGAAAGTAAACTGCACACTAGAGCAATCAACTTCAGTTCATGCGGCATGCTTTATTTCAAATGTCAACACCTCTTGTGTTATATGAAACGTACAAATGGTTTTTGCGAGTAAAAGTTTAGGGGTAGCCTTCTATCCTTATAAATCATAAACTGAAGAACAAAAGTTCAGGCCACTAGCATTTCAAGTAAAATAAAAAAGGGTGATGTCCAACAAACTGCCATTGATTTAGGAAGCACAGTAGTATAGGAGTGGTGACAAAATTTAGGAACTAAAAATTCCAGAAATACTACTTCTCACGAAAAGAAAAGAAAAAGGATAAGTATGCCAAGGTCAAAGTACTCCAATATTCACCATATTATATGAGGCCATGAGGGGAGTGTTGGAAAGCATGATACACATTAGCTCACTACCTAATAGGCATAGCCCAAGTTGTTGGGAGAGAGGGTTGCTAAAATGTTAACAATTGTATGTGTGGATATTTACTTACATGTATAATTGTATTTTTATATGTAACCATACACATAATCAATATGCGTCTCTCCCCCTTACATCCCCTCAGATTTAGCATACTAGACACTTGGCACACAGGAATAGCCCATCAACAGGAAGCATTTTATCCATTTAGCGCAATTCCCCTCTCCCTCTCTTCTTATATCAACTGAACATCCTAAACACCAAAAGGAAGGGAGAAGTGAACTCGACCAGGTGGTTTTTGATCATTTTATTGACGTGATTTCAATGAAAGCTGAGATGGGTTAAGTGTGAAGTGTTGTTCTTCCGGAAGTCACAGAGAATTCGACTGGTGCTTCCTGCACTAGCAACAGATCCTACTCCAATCCCTCAGAAGAGTCAATAAGCGGTTGGAATATTAAGCCCTGTTTGGCTAGGCTTTTAAAAACACTTTCTAAATTATTATTTTTTTTTAAATCTTGTTTGGTACATGTTTTTTAAAATCGCATTTCACACTTCCCAAAACCAAATTCACTTTACTTTCTCTCCCATAAAACTTTAAAAAAATTTAAAACACCACAACTTTAAATCCAAAAATCGGAATTAGATAATATATATATATTTGAAACCTACTCATCGAGATCTATAAAATAAGATCCATTATGACTATTTTATGAGTTTTTTTTTTCATGTGTTTTACTTTCTCTCATGAGTTTTAGTTTTTTTTACCAAACACAAATCAAATTTAAAAATCTTCTTTTCAAAACTCAACTTCAAAATAAATTTTAAAATTTTAACTTAAAATGCCAACCAAGCGAGCCCCTAGAGATCAAACTATAGATAGAAAAATGAATTGGATCTCCTCTTTCCATGGAAGCAAATTCACCCACCCCACGATGCGTGTGCACTCACTTTTCATGTATTAAGATATTTAAATGAAAATGTTTTAATATATGAAGTCAAATTGAAAGGTTCCTTCTATTTTGACCTAGACTTTTAGATTTGAATCTCATCAAATGATTTTTCAATAAAAAAACTAAATGCATGGGCAAAATGGGGAAAACACCATAATTCGGTGACATAACGGAATCGAGGCATTTCTGGTTTATATATACATAGAATCTTTGGAGACATAATCTTTAGTTTGACTTATCCTAATAGTCATACTTTTTGGCATCCTAAAGAAACAATTGTATTTCAATAAACAATGTTTCTCATTCACATATTGGCAATTGTTCAAATGTATTGAGTATCCAAAATTAAAAATACAATCATTAACAACCCATACGCTCTTTCATAGAAGTATTTGCACTTACTAGATCAGATGTAATCGCCATAACAATGTGCACAATATAAAAGTTGTTATAAGAAAAATAAAAAGCACCTATGTGATATATATGAATTCATTTTCAAACTTCTTTGAATATAAACTACAAGAAGGCGTCCTCTAAATAATATAGAAGAGACCAAACTTACTTCTTCATTGTCAACTCCAACCAAGAAAAACAGAGACGCATATCTCCTGTAGACAATTTTGTAGTTCCGATGCTCAACAAATGAACACTGTTCTCAAAACACAAAATTTCATCAACATAATATAAATCCCTGCTAACAAAATAATACAGAGATCACAAGAAAATAACCGAAGAGTTCATTGCTTTACAAATGCAGGGAAAAAATGTAACATTCTTGTAATCTAAAGTAAGTAAAAGTCTAGAGTAATTGAAGAAAATTACATGCAAGTCAAGAATCAAACAGAACAATTTATTTTGAAGAGGCAAGGCTGAGTTTTCCTGGACACCGAACTCATATCCTATATCCATGCCTTCTCCATTATTTTTCTCATTACTATTGTTACCTCGCTAATTAAGCGTCCAAAGTTTGTGGTTCCTCTGAGGATTGATGAACTAGGAGAAAGTTTGTAGCAATAATTGAACAAATTCCCAGTTAATCAACAAGACAATCATTTTTGAAACAGGGGCGGAGCCAGGATTCCGCCTTTCGGGGAGAGGGGGGCGATGCGGAAATATATGTAATTCATTCGACCAAATTTTATGGAAAAAACATTTTGGCGCTAAATACTTAAGTGGCGGAAAAAAAAATTATACTTTCGACTAACAACATTCATTGACAGGAGGATTCTGTAACATAATTCCATGCTTTTTACTAAGTAATTTGTTTGCCCCTAAACATATCGTCACTAAATATAACTTATGATGACGTATGTCACTTTTTCTCCTAAACATTTTGCCACTGAAATACATTTTTCTTGTGATAGCTAATATTAGTATCAGCTACTTGGATATGCATATAGTGATTCTAAGTATTTATACTTGGGAGGGGCGATACTTAATTTTCTAAAAAAAGTTAGGGGGAAAATCCTTATAACTTTGAAATATTCACAACTAATTACTAGCACAGTAGTAGAAATTATCAAATTACCCGCAAAATAAGGCTAACGTCACAGATGAACTAGCTGCAAAAATTTGTAGCTATAATTGAACAAAATCCCAATCAATCGACAAGAAACTTCCTTCATAACTAATTAAGTAAAATGCGGTCATTCAGTCCCAGATTTAGATTAACAAATGAGATAATTAGATGATTGAATGTGTTCCGAAGCAAAATTAGATCTATGATCTGATCTTCTGAGGGAAATTGGTGCTATTCAGTCCAACAAAGGCAGTCAATAAATAATAGATTTACATGTATATATATATGATTAAGAGAAACAGAAAGAATTGAATTGGAAAAATACCTGTTGTTCATTACGAGCGAGGCATTTGCGAACGATTTCGCCTTCAAGAGCTCTTCTTTCTTCGATGGTAAGGTACTCGTAGTATTGAGCAAGACGAGTCTGGCCCTGCTTGTTCACCATCAATATAAATCTGATCCCCATTACTACGATCCAGAGAAAAAGAGAGAAACTAGGGTTTGGAATTTTGGGGTTTTCTGGTTTTTGACAGTTATATTTCTCCTCCTTTTATACTCCCCCCTCTCTCTCTCTGCATTTTGATTTTACTAATTTTAAGGAAAATATGATTTTAACGTAATTAAATTTTTATTGAATTTTTTTTTTTGTTCAAAGTTGGTATATTATTTTTGTTCTCAAAAATTGAACCCAGATATCTTGCTTGAAGGCCCAAACCCTTACCACTCCGACCAACACTTATTAATGTCATTTTGGGTGCGTTTGGCGCTTCGGATAAGGAGGTAGGATAGAATAGGATAAAAGCCGGATAGGATAAGAGTCGGAATTAGTCGGATAGGAATTATGTGGGATAGGATATGAAAGGAATTAGTCGGATAAGGATTAAGCGGGATCGGACAGGATAAGGACTAGTCGGATAAATATTTAATAAACTTTGCATTTGATGGAGTTTCGGATTACAAGTCCAGATATTATATAATACAACTTGCTTTTCTTTTAAAAATATATGCAATTTTAATTGTTGTCCACAATTTTATTAGTTGAGTTACTCTGATTTTGGGTGGTTGAAAATTTTTATTAATAAATTTAATTATCTAAGAAAGTGTAAAGAAAAAGATTAAAATAATAATAAAAAAATTATATTCATTTTGTTATCTGGCAATCATGGGATAAAATAATACCACCTATAGGGGTGGTATATATTTATCCGGTTCTAAAGGAATAAAATGATAATTAATCCCGAGTGCAATCCAGTCCCGAGTTGCGCCAAACGCGTGATAGGATTTATTTATCCTATCCTTTCTGACACCAAACACCGGATAGGATTAATTAATCCCATCATGTTTCTAACCCCGCACGACAAACACACCCTTTGAGTATTAATAACCACGAATAAACAAATATCTGTATTTCTGTTGTAAGAGTTTTTTTTTTTTATTGCAAATGTCAATATAGTATGGTAAAATACTATATTTAGGCATTTAACCTAAAAAAAACTATATTGTAAAAATGCTAATGTAATATAAATGTTGCATTATTATATTTTATAATTGAAAGCTTTGCTTGGTGTGAAAGTTTTAATTCCACGTGGACATTAATGTGAGGCTTGTTTGGTATGAAAGCTTTATATGGTATATAAGATGTTTATTTGGTTGCTCTTTGTGTATTGTGCGAGACAATACCTTAACCACGCTATTCAACTTTCCTTTGACATTTAGTTTACCATATTAGTGTATTAGAATTTGCATTGTGGTCTGATTATACCAAACCGAGCACATTGGGTCATTGCAATAAAGATGGTCAAATGAACAATTTTTTAAGTAAATAGAGAGGACAGGGAGACTAGCAGTCTGTTTGAATTGAGGGAATAAGAAAGAAAAGAAAGGAAAAGATGATGAATGATTTTATTTAACTCGTTTAGATAGATTTATAAGAGTGAATGAAGAGGAAACGGAGGGAATGTCAATCCCCTCTATTCTTTTATTTTATTTCCTTCCAATATTAGGAGGATCGGGAGAGAAAAGAAAAGTTTTTAATGATTTTTTTATATTATTCCAAATTTAACCCTAATATGTTAATAATATATTAAATCACATTTCTCTCATTTCTTTTCTACTTTCTATCCAAACAAGATTTATTTTCATTTCATTCTTTTCCATCCTTACATATTCAAACATTAATAAAATTAAATTCATTCCTTTTCATTCTATTCCATTCATTCCCCTCCTAATTAACTATTTCTTTTATATCCCTCTCCTTCAATCCAAACGGACTGTAGGTTAGTTCAAGTGGTAAGGACTTTGTTGTACGAAGTAGTTTTTTTCACCTATGCTAATGATTTATTGTAGTAGTTGTAATCAATCCCTTTATAATAGTTTGTATATCTACCCCTTTTGTGGTGGTAGTTATATAATTGTATACGAATAGAAAAAATTGTATTATTGAACCCTTGCTTGTGAAAAAAAAAAAGAGGCACGAAAAGAAGAATTATAGCGCGTTAATTCTATCAGGAGGTGGTCTTCCACACTTGGCTAAAGGGTATAAAAGACTTGAGCACAGACTAACGGGGTTGCCAGTTACTAGGACACGCGGCGACCAAGGAAACTGTCACTTCCACCTATTTGGTGGCGGAAGAAATTGGTAAACGCAGCAGAAAATGCAGAGTTATCAAGGTACTGAATACAACATATCAAGCAAATTCCGAATCAACTTATTTAATTTCAATTCAAACATTTACATTTCTTTGTCATTTTCATTTCCTTCGAAGCTTCTTGCCCGTAACTTAATTCAAGAGTATTTTTAATACAAGCAGTGAGTCATTACTATCGGGGTTAACTATGGATCATGCATACCAAAAAACAAAACAAAACTTGGAACACATCCACCAATTGCTTATTAAAATTAGATTAACTTGATATTTTGTACTCTTCAAATTGTCACATAACTAACCAAAGTACAACTTTGTTATAAAAAGTTCTTTGGGAAATGCTCTTATATATAATTAATTGATTGTACATGGATATATGAAAATGAGACATGACTCGGCGCTAGCCCCCTTTTCACCTTAATGTTTTTGGGTGTTTTATTACATATAATTACATCAACTCACCATAGGGTCTCTCATTCACACTACCAATCTCAACATACAAAGATCCAATTTAATGAGTCTTTTTTTTTTTTGACTTGAAGTTCTGAGAAAAAGCTGAGCACCTGAATGGCACTCTTAGGTCGTACTAGTTTCTGCTTTCTTGACCAATTTATTATCATCTGAGCAACTATTTTCCAACTGCTGCTGAGTTTGTGGTTCTTCTTCTTCTTCGTTGTCGTGGTCGACTATATATTTCCCCCTCAAAAAGCTAGGCTGATTTGTCGAAGATAGTAGCCTGGCCCACATCCTATCTGTTATCACAACCTTGTTTTGTCTCTCTATAATTCGCTGCACCCACATTTCAACAAGTTACCCTTTTGTAGTTTTGTTAGCAATAAACTGAAAGGTGTAATTTTTTTTGATAAGAACAAACTGAAAGGTGTAATTTGAGGCTGAAATATGTTATTCACAACCCAGAGTCAACTGTAACAACGTTTTCATGTGTGCGTTTTTGTGTGTATGTGGGAGTGAGTGAGCAGTTGCATCCTCACACTGGAACATAATAGTCACATTTCCCCTTAACTGTAATTTGAGGCTGAAATATGTTATACAACCCAGAGTCAACTGTAACAACGTTTTCATGTGTAAGTTTTTGTGTGTATGTGGGAGTGAGTGAGTAGTTGCATCCTCACACTGGAACATAATAGTCACATTTCCCCTCAACCCTCTTGCAGCAGAAATAGAAGATGTATTCTCTCTGTCTCTATCAATGGTTCCGCTTTGACTTCTATACGATGTAAGAAAACACTAATTTTGATCTAATCAATGGTGAAGAATTCAAGTTGTTTACTTCTATAATATTTGGTGCATTATGTCCTGAAAAGGATGGGACTCTTAATTGTTGAGACATCCTTAAAAAGGGAAGTAACTCCCAATTTGATACCGACTATTTCGTAAATGAAAAATAATACAATCATATAGTATTTTCAAGAAAATCAATCAACCGAAAACCATTTCTTTTCCATCCTCTTCTTTTTCCACTTGCAATCATTAGCACTCTTAACACGTGTTTGATAGGCATTTCTTTTCATGGAAAATGGTGGAGAACCCCAAGTTCTCTTTTATCTCTAGGGGTGTTTGATAGGCCAAATTTTTTATCTCTAGTGGTTGAATACATCAAAACTTAGCAGTGGAAAACAATTAAAGGAAATAAATTCCCTTCTACCCTTTTGACAATGTCACACCCGCTTTCTCTTAGCCTGTGCTCAATAGATATATGGACAGGCATATCATAATTCACAATAACTATTTAGATCTCATGAAAACTGAATATGTTAACACTGTATATTCAGCATAAGGTGCATATAAATATATTATTTTCAATATTTTTTAGTGAGATGGAGTAACTCACGTAGAAGGGTATGTAAGCATTTCTGCCATTGACTGACCCAACAGTAAAGCCCGTGTAGCCCGCCATTGCTCCATGAACAGCACTTTGAGCAAGAAGTGTGCAGTACACATTATCGGATGCATTGCTAGGAACAGCTCGGATCATATATGTAGGATCTGTAAAGATAACAAAGCCCAAACTACGCTTGAATATTAAACCAATAATTTCCCATTTACTAAAATCATATATCGCAAAACCATAGCATATAACCAACCTATATATTTGAGGTTGATTTTCATCTTCTTTTGGCTTGAGAAATGATCCTGCAAAATTAAATAGTTCTTTTAGTAAAGTACAAGACATTTAGTAGTTAAAGATTTGGTAAGAAGAGTGGAGGGGACTGCAGTCTGTAAATGGAGTAAGATATAGCTCGTTTGCCTATATACTAAAGCCGGCCCTGACAGCTTTACTAGCTTAGGCAGCCGCTTAAGGGGCTTGATGGGAAAGGGCCCCACATAACTTGGTTTAGGGCTTAATCTTAATCTTTCAAAATAAAAAAAATTGCTTAAAGGTTGGATGAATTCCAAAAGAGAAAATACGTGATCATATGAAATTAAGAGTCTCACCATCCTTTTCTGGGCATCTCAAACTAAGGCCTTGTTCACTTGTCATTTAATTTGCCACTTAAATCTGAAAACTTAAAATTTTCAGATTTAAGTGGTTGGGAAAGTTGTTCACTAACTAAAAAAATTAAGTGGCCACTTAATTTTTACCACTTAAAACTTAAAATTTTCATCCAAAAAATTAAGTGGCAAAGTTGCCACTTAAATCTGAAACTTAATTTTAAAGAGTACAAAAAGACTATTTTACCCTCCCTCTTTTCTCAAAATTACACACAAATTACCCTTCACCCTTTTATCAAATTGCTCGAGCCCCAGCCCTAGGTCGCCGCTCTCTCCATCTCAACGCTGCTCTCTCCATCTCACGCCGCTCGTCGCCCAGGCCTCCATCACTTCCGTTCATTTCCACGTCGCCGGTCTCCATCTCCGGTGAGATCTCTCTCTCTCTCTCTTTAACACACACACGCACATCGCCAAGTTAAGAAAACAGATCATTCTCTCTCCTTCACACACACACACAAACGCACGCAAAGACACACACACACAAACGCACGCAAAGACACACACACACAGAGGCGACAGAGACACACACACACAGATGCAGAAATTGTTGTTTATATATATATATGACGAAATTGTTGGGTTTTAAGCAAAATTTCGAGATTAATTGCTTTTGTTAGATGAGTATGCTATATGGTTGTTGGTCTTGTTGAATGCATCTTGAATGTTGCCATGGTCTTGTTCAATTCATGCTGTGAATATATGCATTATTTTCATATCTACGTGTTGTTTTGGTTCTTGAATTGTTTGCGTTTTGGTTCTTGATTTTGGAGAAAACCATTTCCCTTGCCATGGTCTTGTTCAATTCATGCTATTGGGTGTAAGGGCAAAATGGTCATAATAAAAAAAATTCAGATTTCAGATGTGTTATATTAAAACAAACAACATTTTTTCAGATACATTTTTCAGACGTAAACAAACAGCTTTTTCAGTTTTCAGTTTTCAGTTTTCAGTTTTCAGTTTTCAGTTTTCAGTTTTCAGATTTCAGTTTTCAGTTTTTTTACTAAACGGCACCTAAAAGTCTCATTTCTTGTGCACCAATTTTCATATTAGGAAATAAGTTATATTTTTGACCATTGATTAGGTTGAAAGTGATACTTTCTTAAAACTACAAAAGTCAAAGTGGAACTCTTAATTTGAGAGAAAGGAAGTAGGAAGTTTTATATGTTATAATACCGTAAGTGCTATTATTAATTGGGCCCGTTTAGAACACTTCTCTAGGGCCCCAACTTGTCGTGGACCGGCTTTGTGTATAGTTATACCTGAGTGTATGAATACACATTGTCGTGCAATATATTGAGATATATATATAGGGAGAGAGAGTTAGTTATAACGTCATAGCTAGAATTAATACCTTGATCTTCTGAGATAACCAAAATCCAACATCTGGTAGAAGCTTATTACCAGAAGCATCCTGCTGATCGGTGGAGCGCAAACTCTCCGACAGGAGTTCCTGCCCTGCACCTTCAACCATAACAATAACCATGTGTCCATTGTCTTTTAGTCGTTTCTCTACAAATTCAAAAAGCCCACCAGGCCCTTCAAGGTAAAAGGGTGACTCTGGAATCAAGCAACAGTCAGCGTCTCGGCTTGCAAGAGTAGCATACATTGCAATAAAACCTGCACTAAATTAAATATAATTATTCCTATTATACGAAAAGGATAAATTTCATGCCAAAATATGAATTATGAAGTTACTTTTATTTAGACACAACCTATATACAATTTATTAGTACCACTGCACACACAATGCTATGCGTGACTTGCATGTATATAATTAGAAGAAAAATGTTTAACAAAAATGATAAATGGCCCGGTGGTTAAGCATAAGTTTAAATTGATTAATAATGAGGGTTTGAATCCTGTTGCAAGAATTTATTTATTTTATGAAAAAGAAGATTTAAAAATTATGGCACAGCTTCATTTTTCGGTGGAAATGGTTGCTTGTTTAGATAATGGTATAGATATAATGGTTTATGCGTATTACTACTTTTCTTGGTTTCGAAAGTGATAGTAGAACACTGATATGTGACAGAGCAAATATGAAAACCACTTGATGATCTTGTAAAGTGCTAGAGACACAGCAGAGAGTACAAATACAGGACTAAAAGCTCACCACTGTAACGACCCATTAACTTCACAAAACCAATACAATTCTCAAAACTATCAGCTTCAACATGTGCTGCATTAATAGCACGTTGTGCTTCCTCAACAGCGGTATCAAACCCGAATGACTTGTCAATAACCTGTAACAATAAGAGAAGCAATTTGAGGTGTGAAGCTAATGTTTGAAAATCAAATTGAATTTTTTTTAATAATATTATAACCGTAATCAGAAATAATCCATCTCACTGCATTAAAAAGAGACGTACCGGTATATCGTTATCAATAGTTTTGGGTATTCCAGCAACTGCAACTTTAAGACCACGCCTCCTAATTTCCTGCATGATTAGAGGATGGGAATATTGTAATACCAATGTTTTTATATAGTTTCCAGTTCTATGATTCTAAGTTAAAGATATTGTCATATATTAAGCTCCCCATGTACCTCATAAATCACAGATGCCCCTTTCTGGGTTCCATCTCCCCCAATTATATAAACCTGTCATACGAATTCCTCCATAAATTTAGTAACCAAAGAAGTGTATTGGTTAAGAAATAAATACAAACTCTTGAACAATTAAGTAATGATATGTCTTTGTTATTATTTTTAATTTTTATGCATGTAAATTAACCTGATTAACTCCCCTGTCCTGGATGCAGTTGACTATCTTTGTGGTATCATGGCCACCTCTTGATGTTCCAAGTATGGTTCCACCACGTTTATGGATATCGTTCACAACTTTGGGTGTTAAAGGGATTGTATTTCGAGAATAGAAACCTTTGTATCCTCCCTACAGATCCATCAATATCAATAGTTGGTAAGCAATTACAAAAGGCAATGTAGTATGAAGCTATCCTCAATTAGGTAACACGTTATAACTGAAAATTTTACATAACTATAATAGAATGAAAGAAGTACTACGCAACAGAAGATAACATTAATTCATGTCATGCATATAATCAGCTTCATAGCCAATCAAAATTACAATAAGAAACCCACGGTGCTCAGGGTAGTAGTTAGAAATTTGACAACTTCAACAAAATTAAAAAACTAATGGTATAAATAATACTCCCTCCATCCCTAAAAAAGAATCCACGTTTGACTTTCATATTTTATAAGAATGCACTAATTTCATCACAATCAACAGCTTAGAACAAAACTTCATTATGTTGGAGCTTTTATGTATTTGAAACAATGGGAGAAGAAAAAAAAAACCAAAGCAAGCATTCTTGTGTTTTCCCAAGTCCCATGGGAGAAATAAAACCTTTCATGAGTTTTTATAAGGAAGAATTTGACTAAGGGCTTGAACCTTTTGGGCATTAGAATTTTGTGCTATTGGATGAAGATGTGGATGGTGTGGCGAACCTCACAAGCACCCACGACTCGGGCTCGGGCTATGAGCTTGCTCTGAGTAAAATATTATCTTTTTAGACAAAATTCTTTTGGAAAATTTATTTGTTAAAAATAAATTTTTTTTGGAATTATAAAATTGAAAATTAAAATGGCTTTTGACTCGTCTTTTTGCCATTGTTTCGGATAGCTTCTTCACTCCCTCAACGCGATCTTCTTTCCCCCAATTCGATTTTCTCTCCCTCAAAGCTACAGAAAGAAAAAATCTTTCTTTAAAAAATTTCATCTTCTACCTCAAAAAATACGAAACACATCTCCATTGTTCAATGCAAATCAAAGCTTAAAAAGATTTCCTCCAAAAAAATTTTGCCTTCGGCAGAAATAGTTTACCAATTCCGACCAAGTTAAATAGGGAGTTCGCATTCCGATTTCCCACCGTGCAAGGGAAATCAAAACAAAGCGAAAAATCTGGGTTGTTGTATCATAGGGACGGCATGGCCATAGAGAACTGCTAGCACAAACACCGAGCAGAGCCGCGAAATGTCTTAAAGAGAGCGACGTAGTCCGCTACTCAACCCGCCTTTTCCCAATTGCTGTGTTTTTGGTAACATCGTTCTGTTCGTTTATTGCAGTTGTTATTTCCAATAGATTCCTATCATCATTTTTTCCACACTGATTATGTTTTTAAAATGACTCTTAATTTGAAACGTCCCAAAATGAATAGTGCACTCTTAACTAGTGACAGTGGGGGTATATTCATAAAATTCTGCAATTCAAGAAGACTACAAGGAGGGCCAATGTAACTAACTGTTCCTTAGACTCAATTTTCAATAAAGGGAAGTCCAAGCAGCAAATTCTGTTTTCTTGAAAAATATTGCAGGCAAGTCCTTGAATGGGAGGGTGTAGCAAAGGTTTTACTTACCTCTATCCCTAGTACTCTTGATACACCATACATATGGTACAATCCACATACTATTTCTCTAATTACAGTATTGACGCCAGGGCATAAGCCCCCACACGTCACAATGCACGCGCGAACATCATCTGGCTCAAAGTATACCTGAACAAAACAAGCAAAAGGTTATCTTACTGTCATGCAAAGTGCCCATCATTCAAAAGTCAATGCATATGCCAACAACAATTACCCTTTGACGGGGTCCGGCACGTCGAAAATGTACCCCTCTTGGACTATCCTTGTGAACAACAATCTACCAAAAAAAATAAAAATGTGATCTAAAAGCATATAAATTATAAAACAACTGCAAATATTGTCATTTATCATCTCTGTAATGGCCCATACAACCTATAGAAACAATTCGATAAGAGTAAATTACAACTATACCAGAGGTTTAATGGAGAATATATTTTGAAAATCTACATTATAAGACACTCTGCTACCTCAAACTCAAGATAAATCTTCTTGTTGATGATGAATCTTAAGAACCTCCTTTCTTTTAAGTAGAAATGGAAGGGAACCCAGCCTTGCCTTGGACATGAGGCCCCCACGTCGTATATCATTAGCCATTAACATTATTCTTCAGGCGCCTCTTCTCCAAACTCAACTGAAGTAGCCTAAATGTCCAGGCAGGCTCTCTCATGCAGATTTGCTCAATCATAATGAACATTTAAATCTAGAGGCGAGATGAATTACAATAAGATCTGTATTTTCTGATAAATAGGATCTAACATGAGATCATTTTCAATAAAAACTGAAAGTTCAATCGCGAAATGCAAAGAATGGAAAGAAAGACTGACCTTTTGTTGAACCGTGTCATCGTCATTAACGAAATACTGCCTATCAAAATATAAGTTCCCGTGAATCAGTAAGAAGCCAAAAATTCCTCCTAGCCAAAATTCATGCTTGTTACATACATATATTCAATTAGTAGCTGGTAAAGCAAAAACGAACCCAACTTACTTAACAACAGAATATGCAGGATTGTCTTGCAATGGGTTGGAGTAGGTCTGCATTGAACACAAGTAGGAAGATAGGATTCAGTCTACAAAGAAAAGTAATTCAAAAGGAAAAACAGTACAATTAATTCCAAATTTAATCCAAAGACACAAAAGTGGCCTGCCGTGGCGGAGCCAGGAATCCGGCTAAGTGGGGGCCAAATTCAAAACACAAAAAATTATATTTAAAGACATAAAATTTGAATGTAAATATAATAGTATTAATAATAATACTTTATATAGCTCAAACAGAGAATGTAAACATTTACAAGAAATTACAATAATATAATGCAAATATAATAGTATTAATAATATTATGCAATTAATGAAGAATCACAACTAATATTATATAAGTAATTAAGAAATTTAATTACACCTAATATTAAAAAGTAGATATAAGAAAGGATTTACCTTGGTAGTGTTGGAAAAATAGGTAAAATACCATTTTAGAGCCATTTTGATGGTAATTTTAAGTGGAACCTCACACCCAGTTGTGAAATATTATTATAGATTCGTATTCTCCTCCGTGAGGATATCGAAATTGTATATTTATTTGCTCAAAATGATTATGGGGTAAATGAGAAATTGTCACCCAAAATGAGTTACTTGAGATAGAAAAATGTAATAAAAATGAGTTAGTCCCACTTGGGAACTTTGCGGAAAAATTGATGGGTTTATAAAAGATCACCTCTTATAAAATTGATAAGCATATAAGAAAAATAAGATTCTTATGTATAATTTTGTTCCCTTACATCGCCCCAATGTGGCTCCGCCTGTGGTGGCAGGGCAACTTTACAAATTAGCATGCGATCTTGAAAGACAGACAAAAAATATTCAATTAATTCCTCAAATTACCATGCGATCTTGAAAGACAGGCAAAATAATACAATTAATTCCTTGTTCTATCTGCCAAAGGAATTGTTTTACAATTCACATCCGTATCTCCTTAGTCCTTACATATATTTCCTTTTGGGGCATATTACTGTAGTATTTATATAATACAGATTAGATAGCATCTTAGGCCTCAGAAAGTTGGAAAAAGTAGAATATACCTAATTCGCTTCTTTTTATCATTCTTAAAATAATATAGAAGATGGAGCTAAATTTAAATTAAGTGCCCCACTCAAGAAAGTAACTTATAATAAAATTAACGTCAGCTTTTGCATTTAAAAAGAAAACAAATTAAAGAGTTCAGCTCAACTTTTAAGAATGGACTGTTGGATTGGTTAGTTGGTGTTTGTTTTCTATTCTCGTAATGCTTAAGTAAATTAAAATTCAGCATTCAAACGTTAAGGGCTCGTTTGGTTCGAGTTTTGGGAATTGAATGGGCATGGAATGGGCATACTTGATTCCTTGAAAGTTTCTTTCCTGGCATCTAGGATGCCATGCCGATGTTTGGTTCAACCAGGAATAGAAATGGAATAAAGTATCAATTACAAAAATACTTTTCTTTTTATAAGATGAAAAGACATCACATACAAATTTTTCAAAAGAGACAATTACTATAATAAATTACAAAAATTACACATGCCTAGCTAATAACTATCCTACAAAAATTGTAATTTTTGTAATCAAAAAAAAATTACAACAGGAAAAAAGAATAGAAAAAAGTTCCAATTTTTTATTTTTTTTATCATTTTTGTGCAGCAGCGTAATTAAAAAAAATAGTTTCAAACAATATTTTCATACACGGATGGAAAAAGAATTATTTATTCATAAGGAAGAGTGTTATTTTGGTCCTAACATGAAAAATTAAAAAAGATGCCCATTGGTAATGGTTTATTCCTTATGATTTAAATGAGAGAACTTGGGGGGAAAGGTTTGTTCCTGGAATCATTTATTCCGTACTTAAAACTTGAACCAAACGCGGGAATCGTTTCGGAATGGAATATAGCATTCCTGGAATGGTTTAAATCTTGAACCAAACGAGCCATAAAGGGCCAAATTTTGTGCTGAATGTTTAATTTAATTTTAAAAAAAAAAAATCCAATAGTGTCCACATTTTTTGGTTATATCATTGATACTTATGGTAATAATAAAAGTAAAATTGTAAAACGCTACTTGTTCAACCTTCAGAATCAAATACAAGCAACCATTTTTTTCAGACCTTCAGTTTAACATTAGGCGTTTAGAGTTCAGGATTCCGTATTCAGCAATCAAGAGCCTAGCTTTTTGCATTTAAAAAGAAAACAAATTTAAAGACTTCAACTCAAATTTTTTAGAATGAACTGTTGAATTACTCAAAAGTTTAAACGAGAGAGAGCATACAGGAAGATCAGGGATGTAATCGGACAAATGAGGAACATCTTCGAGTACGTAACCAGCATTTCCGGTGACAACCTTCGCCGGAGAGTCGCTGGACGGCGACATAGCAGCTCGCAAAGAGAGCTTCACCAACCCGTTCCGTGAACCAGGAGCAACCGCCTTGGAATTCGAATTCAAACGATCGAGTCCGCGCAATTTCAGAGCAGAAATTGAAGAATTACTATGCACCGGCTCCATTCAACACCACACAAATCACCCACAGATATATATATATATATATAATATTTATTTCATATACATGCCTATTTATATGTACACACAAATATATATATATATAGAAGGACGTGTTGACTAAGAAATGAATAGAGAAGTAAACAACCTTGAGCCTCGGCCAAGTTTTTTTAAATTTGTAAAGTTTGTATTATTTTACGTAAATATATGATGTTTGGATGTAGAGAAAACGTTGCGTGATTTTCTTTTCCAAATTTTGACGGAATTGTGAGTGAGGAAAAAAAATTGGTCTAATAAGAGGAGTTTTACAGTAAAGTGGGAAGAAGAAAAGGAAAGGGAGAAAAGGAAGCAAAGAGGGAAAGGAACTTTTTTCTTGGTGGAAATTTCATATTTCTTCTAGACTCTTGTCTTGTGCAGTTGTGAGTATGACGCGGTACAAAGTTTTGTGGTCGATAATGCCCTTGTGGTTGAGGAATATTCTTCACTAGCATGTTTTATAGGCTATTTTATTCTTCTACTTAATTTAATTTGAGTTTATACTTGGATATACATTTCTCTTTTTGACTCGTTATTAAAAAAATGGTTAATTTATCACTGTACACTATTTCTACCCGAACTTAAAAAAGTTTGAGTAAATACCATTAATGGTCACTAAATTATTGTCAAATTTTACCAATGGTCACTGAACTTCATTTTTTTCTAATCGGACCATTAAACTTTTAAAAAGTACTGTCAGAGGCCACTCCGTCAAATTACACCATTAATTTTTGACGGAACCAAGTCATGTGCAAAATGTTAGGAGCATTTAGGACTTTTTATGTTTCTTTTTCCTTTTTTTTCTCTCTTTTCCCTTTTATTTTATTTTCTTCTTCCTTCCACCATTCTTCTAACTCCGAATTTCTTCTTCTTTTTCTTTGCCACCACCGACGACACTGCTCTCTCTCAACTCTCATTTCCAATTTCTCAAATTTCAAACATTTCACTGTTACTCCACAATCAAACCTACCTCGATCGAAACCCTAAAAAATTTGACTCTTTCATCAAATCGGAGAAACGAACGAGATCCAAGTCTCTATAGACCTCGATTCCCTCCATTTTCTTGACCTTCTTACAAAAAATTCTGTTTTTACCCAGAAAATCGAAATGGGTTGGTCAATTTTCTAAAAATTGAACCCAAATAAGCAAACAAAAGCAAGAGAGCTGTGATTAATACCAACAAAGAACAAAAAAACAGAGTTTCTTTCTCTACCATCTTTTTCCAAGGAAAACAAGTGTTTTGAAGAGAAAATCGAAAGTGGGTTTCTGAATTTCTTCATGAGGGGATCGAAATTTGTGTGACTTGTTTTGGGATTTTGAGATAAAGTGGGGACGATTTGTTGAAGAACCAGTGAAACCAAAAAACCATGATAAAAAAGGAACGATTTTGCCTTCGAATTTTGTCAAAGAAGGAAGAAGAAGAAGAAACAAAGAACAAAAAAACAGAGTTTCTTTCTCTACTATCTTTTTCTAGGGAAAACAAGTGTTTTGAAGAGAAAATTGGAAGTGAGTTTCTGAATTTCTTAATAAGGGGATCGAAATTGGTGTGATTTGTTTTTGGATTTTGAGATAAAGTGGGGACGATTTGTTGAAGAACCAGTGAAACCAAAAAACCATAATAAAAAAGGAACGATTTTGCCTTCGGATTTTGTCAAAGAGGGAAGAAGAAGAAGAATGGCAGAAGAAGAAGAAGAAGAAGTTCAGAGGTAGAAGAATGGTGGAAGGAAGAAGAAAATAAAATAAAAGGGAAAAGAGAGAAGAAAAAAAAAAGGGAAAAAGGAAGATAAAAAGTCCTAAATGCCCTAACATTTTGCACATGACTTGGTTCCGTCAAAAATTAACGGTGTAATTTGACGGAGTGGCCTCTGACAGTACTTTTTAAAAGTTTAATAATCCGATTGGAACAAAATGAAGTTCAGTGGCCATTGGTAGAATTTGACAATAGTTTAGTGGCCATTGATGATATTTACTCAAAAAGTTTCAACTTTAAAGTATTAGGCATTACATTATTACTTGCGGCGCTTGTTATGTTTGGGTGGCTATTTAATTAGTACCGTTAATGGGTTGTTATTGTTGAGACTAAGCTCTTATTTGGTTTAAAATTAAAAAAATATTTTTTTATTAAAAAGTTAATATTACTTCACATTTTCAAAATTTTATTTCACTTTATTTTCTTTTTTATAAAATTTTAAAACACCAGAAATCGAAATTAGTTAAAATATATATATATATATACACATTTGAAACGTACTCATTAAGATTTATAAAATAAGATTCATTTTTACTATTTTTTGAATTTTTCTCATGAGTTTTTTTAAATTGATTGAAAAAAATTACAACAAAAATCAAATTCACTTTTCAACCTACTTTAAAACTTCCCAAAAATTCAACTCAAAAACTCAATCAAACATGCTCTAAAGATTTTAAAAAATTAAATTTTTTTTTAAATAATATATAAGCATAGGGGTTATTTTACTCATTGTCAATTAATTTTATATTAATTGTTCATAACTCTATATAATATAATATAAGTGAAAAGGCTATTTATTAACATATGTGTTAAATTTAACTGTCACATAAGCTCCACTTCACTCCTAATATAATTTGTTCACGTGTTAGGTTTAAAATTACCCCACACATTTGAGCACACTTTTGTTAGTTTTAAATTAGATACTTCAAACTCTAAAATTACAACACACTTAAAAAATTGTGTTAATTTGGAGTTAAATGTTTCAGACTTTAGTAATTATATATTTTATATTATTGCACACGTGACAAAACGTGCTGTATCACTATAGTAGCGAATTTTGTTGAAACTATTTTAATCGTGTACCTGTTATACAATAACTTGTTTCATAAACATGGTATTATTCTATATTTTAAACCGTTGCAAATCCAAGAAAACGAAAAACTTACATATTTGTCTTACATTTTCTAAAGATTGGTTATGCTCTTGCAAACTCACTTTTTATCCAATTTCACATGACTTCGGTACATATCCTCTTGAAAGTTAGCTTTGTATCCAACGTTAGTCGTGTCTCTCATTAAATTAGCGGCTTCCGCAAAGTGTATGTCATATCCCATAAAAAAAGAGGGAAAAAGAAGATGTTCTGCTTAATTGTTACTCTACGTTTTGAGTGTTGCAGGTAATTCTTGTCGTTGTATATAACTATATTTACAAGACAAGAAGCATCGTCATAGACATATTCTAAACTTTGTGCAGTTAGCAGGGCCAGTCTTAAGTTTTAAGTGGCTCGAGGTAATTTTAGTTTCGGAACCCTTTTGTATATTCATATAACATAATTATATCAATAAATTCCAACAAATTAATATATCTATATAATAAGGAAAGGTTTTTTTTGACTAAAGATGTTTTGAAATTCTACCTAATCAATGGTCTAGATTTAGTTTGATAAATTTTCTTTTCCTTACACACATTTTAGACCTTAGGATGTGGTTTATCTCCAAGAATCATTCTCCACCTTTGATTTGTTTATTTCTACTCATTTTACACCTTTAGATTAAAGTACTCCACTCACCCACAATCAAAACAAATCCAATTTCTCTCTCCTTTTTTCTTTAAACTTAAAAATATAATAACTTTTAATCAAAGTATATATTTTTAATAAAAAATATATATTTGAAACCTATTCATGAATACCTATAAAATAAGATCCATTATTATTATAAAATTATGTATAAAAAAAATATTTTTTTACCTATATAAGTTAACATTTTGGTGATTTTAAATTTATGTTACTTTCATATTATGATTTAAGTAGAAACTTCTTAAAAAAAGAAATCTCACTTTCATAACAAATAAATTATTTTAGACTTTCATTTTTTTTATATAATTTTTAAATTAAAAGTTTCTTTTTTTCTTTTGAGGTGTAATCAATATACCTCACAACAACACTTATCCATTATCTAGCTTTACATTTTCACTTATTGTTAAATTAATTATGTTTTCGCCAAAGTACAATATAATTTTGATAATAATACCACCCATTATCTAACTTAAATTATGTTAATAGATAAAACTAGTACTAAATGTCAAATTTAATATATTTCTTAAAAGACAAACAATTCACAAACTATCGTTATTGTCTTCCTTTTTTAAAAAAAAATGGTATTCTCTTAAATAATAAAAAACAAAAGTATTATTTTTTAAAAAAATATTATTTTGTTAGATTATTAACGTTTTATACTTTTTATTAAAGAAATTAAAGATATTTGTATTGCAAAAAATATGGTATTTTGATTTAATTTGGACCAAATAGGAACGGTCATATATTTATATTTCCTATAAACTACATCGTCCGTCTAATACTTTTAAATGAAAATATTGGTTATTTAAACTTTTTCATAATTTTGTTTGTAAATAATTTAGTAAGTTAACTTTACTTTTATTCTATATTAAAAAAAACTCAAGTTATCTTTAGTAGACAAAAAATAAATTAGCTTTGAAAGTTAAATCTAAAAAGTTTTACAACCAAGTTTTATGATACAACTTGGTTTAGTAAATTTGTCAGGTGCACTTTAAATTTAATGAAAACATCGATGATTTTAGGTGTCAATTATATGGTGTACATAGTTTTAAAGATGGTGAACATAATTATCAATCTCTCTCCGTGATGGTGGAAAGGTTTGTGTATCATCTTTTGTGTAACAAATATTTATTTTTTTGTTCATGTTTTAATACGTAGTGGTTACACGAATTAAACCGTAGTGCCATCGGCACGGGCATACCCTAATACATGTACAAATTATGAGATTTGAAAAGTAGTAAAAAGAGTAATTAAATTTCCTATTCATATATAATTTAGCTAAAACAAAAACTAAAAGATAGCTTTTATTCAACAAAAAAAAACCTCAAATAAACTCGATATATTAGGTTTAGGGTTATTTTATTGTATTTTTTTCTTTAATTTTAGTTGAATTGAGAACTTGAGCTTGTGTACTTGTTAAAAAAAAAGGAAGCTCAATCCCGTCCATACCAAGACTTCGAACTCGAGACCACAAGTTGCAGAAAAGCAGCATCACCTGCTAAAATAATTTTTCCGTTGTTTGTTTTTATTCAGCCAAAAATTATTTTAATTTTACCTACTATAACTTATGTATAAAGGGAAAAATATTCAGGGGCCTTGTTATGTCGGGAGCCTTAGGCGACCGCATGGATCGCCTATGCCCAGGGCTAGCTCTGGGTGTTAGTTTAACATGGAACGGAAGATGAAACTATAGCTAATTAACTAACTTTTAGTAAGGAAATGGTACATTGGTTGATTGATAGGCAATTTTTACCTTTATTCTGAGATCAAAAGTTTGACTCATGGGATGAAAAGATTTTTTTCTTTTGTTTGTAAGGTTAATAAAGAGATTTAGACATTTCTTAATTTATTTATTTTTATTTAAAAAAAATTAACTTGGAGCAAGCGTGCTAATTTAATTAAGAAAACACCCACTTTCTCTAAGACATAGTCCATGTTCAAGTCTCACTAAGAAGAGAGAGTTTGTAGTAAGTTTTTGTTGTTTGTATAATTGTATTTAAAGAAAATTACTTAAACCTCTCTATTTTTTTTTGTTTTAAAAAAAGGACTTGATTTACCATTTAAATTAATTACTCTCATTTTTTAAACTAAAACCAAAAGGAAACTTAATTTTCCCAATAGATTTTCTTTAAACTCGGCTCCCCTCCATAACACCTTTCATCTAGTTTCTTTTAATAGGACATAATTTAAGATCTAAACGAATGATTTTTTTCACAAAATTTAGTAGAGATGATCCGTAATTAGTAGATCATCTCCACAAAGTTTTATTAAGAAATTCAAATTGGTACTAAGTGTAATAGAATTTTATTACATATATTTATTTTTTACCATTAAAACTCCATTTGATAGTTTCATGGAAAATAAAAAAAAAACTAATTTGGTTGAGAAGATAAAAAATAAGTTGAGGTATGTGATGGATGCTCTTTATCTCTACTCAAATTTTTTAGTATATATCTTACATCATTCTTTATGTTTTGTGAAAAAATAAAATTCTTCACCACCACCAAAAGAAAAAAATTCCATAGAAGTCAAAAAGCAAAAGTCACTCGACTTATTTTCCATCTTCCCTCCCAAATTATTTATTTTTCTTTTCATTTTTCATATTGTTATAAAATGGAGTCTAAAATTTTAAAAGATCATCTCACCTACTTTCGGTTTAAATTTTGAGTAAATAACCCAAATAACCATTAAACTTTCAATCTAGTACCACTTTGGCCATTAAACTTTAGAATGAATTCCACTTTAGTCATTTCTTCCAATTTGACTAGTAAATTGAACGGAAGGCACGTGGTTTCAATTAAGCATATTTTGATCATTTTGATTATTAAATAATCCAAATTACGCCATTGTTGAAAATATTGCTATGTTTTATATACCGTGTGTTTAATTTTAGTGATAATTATTAAAGAAAAATGTCATTTTGTTACAATATGACCAAAATGACCTTACAAGAAGTCATGTACCATGCAAATATATCAAATTTAACAACCAAATTGAACAGAATTGTCAAAGTGATACTCACTCTAAAGTTGAATAACCAAAGTGGTTCGTTTTAAAGTTTAATGGTCAAAGTGGTGCTAGATCAAAAGTTTAGTCGTCGCATAAGTTGTTATTTTTAAATTTTTTAATGAAATTTTGTGAACATAATTTACTCGTTATAGAGATCATCTACACTAACTCACGTGAAAAAATTTAGCTGTTTTGATCTCGAATTATATTTCAATGAACGAAATTAGATAAAAGAATAATGGAGGGTCCGTTCTGGGGAGTTCTGCCGTTAACTTCCTTTTGGTTTTATTTGTACTTTTTAGGAAAATTAAGCTAGTCCCTATTTTTAAGGTTTTATGTTTTACGTTTATTAATTTTCCTTTTTCTTTCTTCCAAAAAATACTAAAATTTTGTGACAAACTCATAATAAGTGAGGTGCTAGTTAAGGGCAATGGTGCAGTTGACACCATTTAATTTTTTATTTATTTATTATATGTGGGGTATTTTTTGAAAAAGAAAATATATAAACACATATATGCAAAATTTTACACTTCAAAGCATCTAAGTGTAAGTTTGACCCCAGTGATATGTATTTTATTGTAAGTGCATATCGGAGTTAAAACTTTAAGTATCATTTGAAACTTTAAGTTTCGCTTAAATCTTCGCACAGACTCTACCTCATTCCTCACATTTATTTCCTCTTCCTTTATTTTTGGATGATTTATCTTTTGACCCCTATTTAATTACCCCTATTCTTCTTTAGCACCCAAAGTTTGCAATAATTACCCTTTGGCACCCATTTGGATGGGTTCTGTCTGGTCAAAGGGCCAACCCGTTAACTCTTAGATGATTTGCCAAATATACCCGTCAACTGTAATAAAGTCTTACATATTATGTGAAACGGATATATCAGTCCATATTTTTTACCCAAATCGATAGCGAAATGATCCAAAATCCCTAATATCCACTCGACTGCATCTCGGTTGGAACGTGAATAAATGAACCTGCAAATCACTTGCTAAAGCATAAATCAAAGACGAAGAAGGATATTCGGTATGTGAGGCAGTTTTGTGTATATTTTGTTGATAAAATGTTAAGGTTTTGCGTATGTAAAGTTTAGGGATTTACGTTGCATATATAAATATTATGGTTTTGTCTTTTTCCTGAGTATTTTATACATAAAGGATTTAGGGTTTATAAAATATTCTTGATTGGCTGAATATTGTTGGTTTTGGATTATTTAAATGACTTTTTCTTTATTTTATATGATAATGCTCTGTCCAATATATTCTCTGATAGTGCCTTTTTTAAATTTGCATTTAGTAGTGTGAAATGGTTTTACGTGAGTTAATAAAATTCTAAATTCACTTTGGTAGGGTTTGGAACATGAATTGGAAGTATAAGGGAGGTAATCTAATACAACTGGTAGATATTGATGGGGATGAATGGTGTTTGATAGACTTAATAAAGGGCATTTAAGATAAGTCTGGTTTAAAAGGAATTATTGTCCACAGGCTTTGTGAGGGTGAATTAAAAAATGTGAAAACAGATGCCCATGTGATAGAAATGTGGGACCAATTAAAGCCCGAAAATAATGTGTATCACTTTTACTTAAAATACAGGTATTGACCTACTGCAGCTTTAAATACCAATAAAGTACCAATAACTCTTATCAAAACTTTAACATATTCTTCTAAACTAACACCACCAAAAAATTAGCTATAATAACAAGTAAATTTAGGTTTTCTTCTACACCTAAATCTACTCTTGAGCAGCCTCTTACATTATCTTCTAATGATGAAAGGGTTAAACCTAATCCTGAGGTAAATTATACACCAACTGTTGACCAAATTATTCGACAAACTATCCCGTAAACTCTATCACAAACAGTTGACCAAATTGTAAAAAAAATGGTTAAGCAAAATGTTGGTGTAGATGGTGATAATGACTAAGCAATAAATCATTTACTGGAAAGTTATACTAATCAAATTAAAGATGACGATGGAAGTGTAAAAGAGTTGGGCTTATCATCAGAAGAATAGGATATATCTGACAAATAATGGCCTCAATGGGGGATGATATTAAATATATCACAAATGTGTTTGAAAATATTGATGCTGAAAAACAATATCATAGTGGAATTGATAGTGAGGAAAAAGCTAGTGAGGAGGAAAACAGTGAGCCAATGAATACAGAAGTTCCCTCAAACCCATAATTCAAGAAATTTATTACTGATACATATGGTATATTTAATGGTGAAGATGAGCACAATGCTGATATCAAAGATGGATAATATGAGTTACATGCAAACATAGAGTTGCCTACTATACAAGATTGTAAACAGTTTATGATAAATCATGTAGTTGCAAAGAAATTTGAGTACAAACAGAAGAAATGTGATAACTTGGCGATTGAAATTGTTTGTAAATATTCAAAGTGTGATTGATGGGCATATGTTAGAAGTTTACCTAATCAATTAACAGCAAAATTAAGATCACTAGTGTTTCTCCACACTTGCAAATGTGTAATGAGAAGGGAAATAACAAAATGGCACGTGCAGGTTGGTTGCTAATGAGTTAGAAAATGATATAAGAAAGCACAAGGAATACAAGCCCAATAATGTGCAGGCTGATATATGGTCTAGACATGGGATCAAAGTCAGCTACGAGACAGCATGGAAAGCAAATGTGATTTGTTATGAAAGGATATATGGGAGTTACAGTGAAGGTTATAAGAAGTGCCCTGAGCTTTGCAATCAACTGTTGATGAAAAATCTAGGTAGTGTTTGTCAATGGACTATGACTCCTGTGAATAACAACTTTGTATATGTTTATGTTTATGTTACTCCAAAGCCTTGTTTATATGGGTTTGTTAAATGGTGCAAACCTGTTGTTGGTTTGGATTGATCATTTTAAAGTGTAAATTTAGAGGGTGTGTGCTATCTGCAATATCCTTTAGATGATGGCAATAATGGTTTGTTTCTAATTGGAATATATGTATGCCAAGAAGAACACTATATGATTAATGGAGTCAGATTCTCAAAATACTTGAACCACACTTTATGAAACATTCATTGCCATTGGCATTCATATCTGATAGGGCCAAAGGACTTGTACCTGATGTTGAAGAAGTATTCCCGGATAGCAATCATATATTCGTACAAGAATTTCAAGAAATAACACAAAGGTAATCATTTGGAACATTTCAGTTGGGGGCAGCTAGAGCATACAAGAAAGAAGACCATGAAGCATGGATGAAGTAAATGCTGAAAGATAAAAAAGCAACAAAAGAATAATTGGATGAGGAATCATATGATACATGGGCCATGTCTTATTTTGATACAACCTCAAAGTGTGAATATATCACAAACAACTTCAGTGAGTCTTTTAACAAAATGATACTAAGTTTAAGGGATTTGCCATTAGTAAAGCTTGTTGAAAAGTACCAGTTGTTGGTTATGTCTCTCATGTATAATATGAGGAGTAATGATGCATCATTGGAGGGTGTTTTGGTGCCAAGAGTTATGAAGAAGTTTTACTAAAGAAAAACTACTACCACTGCACAACTAGTGGCTCAACTGATTACTTGCATATGGGCCTCAATAAATAGGGGGGTTTATGGACTGTGGATTTAAATGCACAAACATGTTCATAATGTGAATGAAAAATTAGTGGCATTCTATGTATTTATGCTATTGCAGTAATACTGCCAAGAAGGGAAGGATGGGAAAGGTAAATATAGCTCTTTTAACTTTGTTTAGTTTATGTCATTGCATTTATTTAACTATCTAACTTTTTATTAATTATTTGTAGGTATTGTTCTAAAAGGTTCACTGTACAAGCTTGTAGAGATACATATGTTAGTATTGTTGTTCTAATGGAAGACTATTAGTATTGGCCCGAGTTAACTAAGTTATTTATGCTAGTTATAACTACTTTTGGGGGAATTAGCCTAATTTGAGTCATTTCTCTATAGGCACAACATGCAATGCTACAACCACCAATGTACAGACTTCATGTGAGGCCAAAGCATAATATGTATAAGAATGTTGATGAAACAAATCTAGATAAAAGGAAACAAAAGAAATGCACCAAGTGTGGAATTATGGGGCATAATAAAAAGGGCTGCAAGGGAGCACCTCCTCTAAGAGGGTTTGGTGGACAAAGGATAATGGTTAATGCTGAAGGTCCAAGTATGCAACATGAAAATACAACACCATTTATCATCCCAGTGCCACTAGTTCCAAGGATAAATATTGGTATAAGTGGAAAAAAGAGAGGTAGGAGTGGAAGTAAAAGGAGGTTTATCCACCACTTTCCACACCACCAGTTGGACCAAGTACACCTGTTGTTCCAACTCAGTAATCTCTCTATACAATACTTATATTATGTTATTTTTTTATGCAATGGATGTTATTGCAGTGTTATGTATCTAAGATGCTTTTATGTGTGTAATTGCACTTGGGGAACTGAATGGTTTAGGAAAAATCTTTTTTTGTGATCTTAATGGTTTGTGAACTTAAGGTTTAAAAGACTTGAATCTCTTTGTTTTGTATGACTTGAATGTTTAATTACATTACAAATATAAGTATATTACAGGTACATTACACTTATATTCCCTTCATAGAAATGATAGGAATACACATTACATTTCTTATAACTTAACACTTCTTATTAAATTGACTACACATATCATATGTACTAATATCTAGCTTCACCTTAACATTTAGATTCCTACGCTTTGAGATTGCATCTATCAACCATTTAAAATACCCACAGTTTATGCACTTCAAGAACTTCTTTCCATAACTATATTGTTGGCAAGAAGTCCATAGCTTCCTTGTAACTTGACAACCATTTGGACAAAGTGTCTCTTTTCAAGGACAATTTTATCCAATGACCCTCTTATGCACATTGGAAACAAACATTGTTGGTGGCTTTAGTCTTCTCATTCTTTGATGCAACAGATGACATTGTTGATGACGATGCTTCATTTTTGTTCATTGCATCTTCTAACAAGCTGAATCCATGTCATTTATCATATTGACATATCAATGTTTTCTTTCCATACGTATCTTTCTCTTGTGATACCATTAAGAACATTATATTGTGCAATAAGGGACTTTGTAATGGCTATAAACCCATAGGCATAAAATACCAGTATGGCCTATGGCATCACACATTTGACACATCTCTTGTCCTCCTCCCATTTGTCTAACAGGTAAATATGAATGTGTATAAATGGAGTTTTTAATTTTTTTGCTGTAAGAAGAAGAAGGGGTTTGTGTAATAAGAAGAAAAGAATAACAGGTTTGTGTGAAATAAGGAAAATGGGTCCGTATGTTGTGTGCATTCCTTAAATAAATGGTGAGATTTTATGCCTAGCAGTAACGGTCATAATTTAATGGTATTTTGGGAACAAAATAAAGTAGTTAATGGGTTGACTCTTTGACCAGACGGAACCCATCAAAATGGGTGCCAACGGGTAATTATTACAAACTTTTGGTGCTAAAGGGGAACATGGGTAAATAAATGGGGGTTAAAAGGTAAATCACCCTGTATGTTTTATCTTTTTCTCATTTTTTTTGTTCTTTACTTGTTTAGTTGCTTTGCATTTCGATCTGTCGGGTCCCACCACCGTCCGCCACATACTATAGGTGAGTTTATTTCTTGATATTTCATAGTATTAGGTGTATTTTTTTTATTAATATTAGTTTATTGATTAATATTATGTTTATTTTTTAAAATCGAATATATTTCTTTATTAGTTATATAGTATTAGGTTTATGTTAGATTAATTTAAGAATTCATAGTACTGCTTAATATTATGTATATTTTATTGATTAATTATATAATATCAAGTATATTTTATTGATTAATTATATAATATTAAGTGATTTAGGTCTAAAACCCATTTTTTGTATTATATTGAAAAGGATGATGTTTTGCAATACTTTCAAAATATGAAATTTTATCCCCCTGATTAAATTCCTAACTCCACAATTGCCCATAACCCCAAGTTAATAAGAGTTAGTCTCCTACAATTTGAACAAGAATAAATTATATATAAACATATATTCTCATTGAACTAAAAAATGCCTGGAATTTTTTTATTTTTTTTTACATATATAGATACATTTGTATCTCATGTGATTTGGTGTTTAGTGTAAGCGAATGTCAATTTTTCCTTTAGTCAAATAAACATTTGGTATTGAATTATATCTTCTTATAGTCAAATAGATTATATATATGTATATTTTTTGAAAAACCTAAATATGTTAAAAGAAATGCTCACTATACTAAAAACTAGTTGACAACCCATGCGATGTACGGGTTGTTTAATAAAATAAATGAACAAATACTACATAGAGCTACAATGAAATCACTAAGAAAATACAAAATAAAATAAAAGAATCTCAAATAGCTTGTTAAATAATAGAGAGTTAACTGTTAATACAAAATCTAAAAAAATAAAAATTTAATTGTCCAATTGCAACCATACAAAAGAGAATAAACGAAATTCAACCAAAATTAATGAAGAATAATGTGAAATGAATATTATAAAACCTCAATACGTATAATACATGTTTGCATCTAGAGATAAAAAACATTCATAGAGTAGTTATACCTTTATGAGAAAATAAGAGTGATGTATTTATTTATAACTAAATTATAATTTAGAAATCTATTTTTAAAAACATAATTGAAAATGTGTGATGGTGATTTGTGTTCTATGGTACACTGAGTGAAAGGAGGAGGATTTTATAGAAATAAATAATAAATAAAATTTATGAAAGAAACTATAAATGGTTTTAACATGAAAGAATATTTGAGAACGGATAATAATGTGTATATAAAATTTATAAAGAAATTTCGTTGGTCTTAACGAAAAGAAAAAAGTGAGATAATATATAAAGACAATTATTAAGAAAAGAGAAGGTGAAGAACCGTGTAATACAAAGATAAAAAAAAATAAGTGAGAAAATTAAAGAAATTGAGAAAATAAGTACATAATTAAAGACCAAAAGGAATGAAATAATTAATACTTTAATTACAAACTTCCTCTATAATACATATATACTATAGATAACTTATTTTGTTAGAGAGAATTACTTATATAGTATAATTGTACATAATCTTTAAAAATATCATTATTGCATGCATAAAAACAACTTTGAGTTTTAAAATCTCGGTAACAGTTGGTTTGAATTATGGACAAAGGAAGTGTGAAAACAAAAAATGGTAAGAGGATGAAAAAAAAATATTACCAACCAACGAATTCTATTAAATATATATAAAAATAAAATAAAAAAAGCATTTTTTTTTAAAAAAAATGAATTTTAATAAAATTTATATTTTTTTTGAAATATACTAATCAATATCTATAAATCCTTTTGTATAATAAAATTAAGTAAATATATATTTTGAGCAACTATATAAGCATTGAACATCAGCGTCTGCAGTTGATGTCGTATGGCAATTATTAGTTATTTCGAATTTACATGTTTTACACCGTACACTCATTTCAACCGGTGGCGGAGACTGGATTTAAACTTAGTGGGGATTTGATTAATACTAAATTTTTGAATTACAAGGAGTAATAACACAAACAAAAAAAAATGAAAAAATGTATATTAAATGTCTATTACAGATATATATATATATATACAAGTTACAAAAATCTTTTTTGAAATGTTATATCTCGAAAACATTGAAATATTTTCATTTTCAGTCTCATATTCTAAAACTTTCTCAATGTTAAGAGTTTTTTAAGACAATATCACATATTTTCATATATATATATATATCACACATTTTGCCTAGGGAGTTTGGGAGATTTTTGTTGTTCATAATTAGAAGAAAGAAACTTATACATTCATTTTATTTAGTTAAAAATAAATAGTATGAAAGAAATAAGATATATTTTAAAATATAACACGGGTCTAGTGTTCTTTTGATCTAAAATTATATAGTAATGTAAATATTTAATTATTTGTGTTTACTGTTAAATGATAAAATCTTATATGAGGGCAAACATACAATATTTAAATTTTTGTATAATTAATGAGGAAAAAGGTGAGAAGATCAACCTTTATCTATTAATAACTATAAATCAAACTCCAGAGTTGCAAAAAGTTTATGGGCAGAAATCTCATAATTTTGAATTTTACAAAAAAGCCCCTATAGAATATAAAATTATGACACTTACTATGAAAAATTTTCAAATCCAAGTGGGGCTTAAGCCCCGCAGGTCCTATGTTCTCTTGCCCCTGGTTCAAACTATCAAAAACAATTATTTAACCAAATCAATAAATATTTATTTGATTTTTCTTATATATTTAGTACTTGACATTGCTTATACTTGATTTTTTTTTAACACCGCTAATGTACGAAGAAATGAAAAAATTGAAAAATAAGAAGAAAAAAGGGATTTTTGGAGTTTGCCTCTTATTATTAATACGAAATTTAAGGTTTTCCTATTTTATTAATCATTTGAGTTATCACCAAGATTTGACGGAATGCTAACTCTGTCCAAAAAAAATTCGCCTGACCATTTTGCCCATATCGTATGTAACTATTCATCTTTTTTGGAGTTAATTACATGTAACACCCATGAAGTTTGTCCTGTTTTACACCTTTAAACATGAAGTTTGGAAAGACGCTCATAAAACCATGAAGTTTTGAGCGAGTTTCACTTTTGCCCATTTTTGGATGTGCCGTTTAAAACACTAACAGAGAAGGCCATGTGCCTGTCATGTGCGGGGCATTTTAGACAATTTTTCCTCATTCCTGCCATTTCTGACTTCCCTCTATTTAATCCCTCCAAAATACACCTGTAAGTGACCATAAATACAAAGCAGGGTAGAAAAACAGAGCACGGCAAAATAATCAATTCAAAATAAAAAATGATTCATCTAAAACAACAAACAAACAATTATCAATTCAACTAAATCTCAAACTTGTGTGTGCAAAGTAAATGCAATCATCATTTGAAACTAATATACAAATGCCTAACCATTGTATTCTAATTTTCACATCATTTCCAAATTAACAGCGAACATTAAATGCAATGTTAAATATGTTTGTTTAGAGACTTGATACTAAGGCTTTCCATCCATAAGACAAAATAGAAATTTAATAATTAAACACATTCGGTGCCATAAACATTTACAACAAAGTTTAGTACCAAATCATGACGTCAACAAAATTATAATCTCTTCAAGTCATTTCTACCTTGTTTTTCTAATTCTGAAAGTGCCAAACCACTGAATTATAATCTTCAGATCATTTCCTAATTAATTTTGTTGATCAAAATTAAGTGTTAAATATATTTGTTCACACACTTTATAACAAAGCTTTCCATCTGGAAGAAAAATTAAAAATTATATGAAGAACTAATTTTATTTTTTTTAAGAGAATGAACCAACAAAAATACAAAATTATGTGCCATATAAAAGATCATATATGACTGAAGAGGCGTTAATGAATGAGAGTAATTATAATTGCAGCGCTAAACATCAATATAAATCGATCCAACCACCATTTTCTAAATTTTAGGTTAATAATTAACTGAAGTCAAAATCTCTTATCAATATAAATAAAACAAATCATAAAAACAATTCATGTAAATAAAAAAAAATCATAAAATGAATCAAAGCATTTGAACCTTGTTTTCCCGAAATCTTCAAGAGATAGGGCCTAGAACGCACATCGAGTTAGTCACCTCTATAATCTTTTATCAGAGAGGCTTTTCGACGGACCTTTACTCCCATGAACGGCTCTTGATATATCTTTCGTCTTATTTCTCTTCGACGGCCTCAGATTGAAGCTCTCATGATCACCGCCATCACCCTCTTTGCCGTTTTCGGTGGTCTTAACTTCGTCGTTTTTATGTGATTGGCTATGGGCGATTTGGACTCACTGATTCATCTGGAATCGTAACATTATTGACGGAGTTGAGTTAAGATCGGCGGGAAGTATGCGAAAACGGAGGTCAATGTAAAATCACAGGAGGCGGAGGAGTTACTTTGTGGAGTAATCTGATGAGGAGAGTTATGCTAGTGTAGAATGGCTGCAGGAAAGAGGATAAATTGTCTAAAATGCCCCGCACATGACAGGCACATGGCCTTCTCTGTTAGTATTTTAAACGGCACATCCAAAAATTGATAAAAGTGAAACTCGCTCAAAACTTTATAGTTTTATGAGTGTCTTTCCAAACTTCATGTTTAAAGGTGTAAAACAGGCCAAACTTTATGGGTGTTACATGTAATTAACTCTCTTTTTTGAAAAAAAAACCCCAAAACTCCATTGTTACACATTCCTACATTTCTTTGCCTCCATCTTTATTTTTCTATCTCGTCGAGCGCTCACTATAATTTACCTAATTCCAATGGCAGTTGCCTTATACCTGAATTTTCTTTTGTGAAACTATGCCTTCAAAATCAAAATGGAGACCCATTAACCCACAATAAATAAAGTGCATATACACATATACACATACATATGTAAGTGCAGAGAAAAACACACGCGTATATATACAAACACGGTTTCACCCGATCTGAAGATCTAGCACTGAGAAACATCGGTTAATCTCTTAGATTTGGTTTGGTTGATGGAAAATGGAGTACATAGACAAATAAATCCAAGGTTTCCTTTCTCATCTCTCCATCTCTCTTTGTGACTTGACCAAAATACCACAAACCTCTCTCTCTGTGGTGTGTTTAGGGCATATCCACCTCCCGCTCGGTCTCCTCAGTTTCTCTCGATTTCGATCTCTCTCAAACTTATCGTCGATTGGAGGTAGCTCCAGATTCATATCAGAACCATTGTATTCCACCCCACATTTCAAGAGGTTTAATTTACTTTTTGATTTGGGTTTAGGTTTGATTTGATGGAGAATTAGGGTTCATACGTGTAGGAGAAGAAAAGGGCTGGAGGAAGAAGACGAGGGCAATATGGTCATTTTCGTAAAATATTGGACGGTGTTAGACATCTGTTAAAACTTTAGGGGTAACTCAAATAATTAATAAAATATTAGGTATTTTGAGTTTTGTAATAACAATAGAGACAAACTAAAAAATTTCCAACAAGAAAAGGCTAATCAACTAAACAACGATGTTATCATATTTATAAGTGACAAAGCATGTAAGAAATCGTTTAGTTTAATTAAAATTTAATATATAAATAATAATTTTTAATTTTAATTTTCTCCAATATTTCAAAAATTAACCTAAAATTCAATACTATTGTGAGAAGTACAAATCTGAAAATCAAAGACAAATGCGACATGACAGTGTTATCAATCGAAGCATGATGGTTTTTTAGTAGACTAAAGTTTCACTTTCTAAATGATTTTGTACTTTCGGGTAGTTTAATTTATTCATGCAGTATATTTAGGTTTTAAGTTATAACTATACCCAACTATACACATATATTCTTTTTTCTTTTTTATTATTATTCTTTAAGAAAATATTTGAAGTTTTTAAATTTCGCAACCTGCTTAAATATTAGAAAAAAATATGAAATACAACTTGATCCCACCACACACGACATAAAGGTGATAGCTTCATAAATTTAGTTATGAAAAAAGAATCGATAACATAGCTACAAATGGTTTCACGTGAGATTTGAAAAATCATGATTTATAAATTTTATTTATTTATTTTTTCTGGAAAAAAATGATAGGACTCATAAATTTTGTGAAATTCAAAATTTTAGGATTTCAAAACCACAAAAAGTTCATCGGATCATGAAAATCTCGTGTAGAATTAAAGAGTTCAAATTTGATCAAACTCTTTAATTTAACTCTTGATTTATTTCTTTCCTTATTCAAAAATAGTTTCTCACTTGTACGTAAAAGTGTAAAACACACAATGCTCCATTTAATATTAAGATAAAAAATGATTATATAAAAAAAATTAATTTGAGGGATTTTATACTCATTTTTATGAGTAAATATTCGATTATTTATTTTTTGAGAGAAAAAAAATTATTCCTTCCTATTCAAATAAATTTTTTCCATGAAAAAAACCCAAAAGTTAGGGTATATTTCACAACATCACTCAACTTATTTTATATTATTTTTGTTATCCATTTTCCATGAAAAAAGTCAAATCAATTATTTTCCTTAACAATTTTCATCTTATTATCTAATAAAGTCTAAAAGAATCAAGTATGAATTAAGACCTATAAAATTTTAAAAGAGAAACTATATCAAAAATCATAAGATTTAAATTTGTTAAATTTTACATTTTTATGATCTAACGGAAATGATAATTCCTATGAAAATAAAACAACTTAATTTATTATTGACCAAACTAACAATTGGCAATAAGTTTCTTTCTTTTCTATTCGAAAAGTGATAATGTGGGGTTTTGTACCAACATTTTATATATTTTGCATTATTGTTACGTATTTCTCATTATTGCTTGATTTGCTTCAATGAAAGTTGTCAATTGTCAACTTTTAGGTTGGGTAGGTTGGGGTTTGAAGTACACATGACATGACGGGAACTTTAATCTAAAAAAAGTAAATTTTATAGTTTGATAACATGGGGTTGAATCAACTTTTATATATTTCGAGTAATTTTCATTCGTAATTATTGTTGATCAAAAATTATTTAATTATTTTAGAAATTGACTTGAGAAACAAATTTAGTCAACTCTATAACTATTCTAATAATAATTTATATTTCAAAACCAAGAGGATTGGTTCTGTATTTTTTTTCCAAAAATCCGATCATACATACAAAGTCATTTTCAAGAGTGGCATTGCCAGTGCCTGCCTTGTCACAGCATTGGTCACAACACACGGGCATTTTGTTTGCGTATGTAAAAGTTATAAAAGAAATATTACAAAGTCAAAGCTAATAAAAAAAAAAACACACTTTATTAATTGCTGAGACGTTTTTTCTTTCTTTCTTTCTTTTTTTTTTTAAGAAAAGAAAAAAAACAATTAGACCATTATATTAAAGAACACGTCATGTAATTGAGTGTTTTTTTTTTTTTTTTGAACAAAATGCAATTTTGAGTTTAAGCCTACAAAATATTTTGAATAACCTGGTCCACCACCACCTTTTGTGGCCAACCAAAGAGTTTTGGCCCAAACTAAAGCCCATTTTATCTCGGGCAAAATTTTCCGGGTCGGGTTAGAAATGTTCCGAAAGCCCAGCCCAAACAAGGTCCAAATTGTCTCACACCCACGTGCCAGGAGAATTCCCCGCACGTGTGGGGATCCTCATCATTCGCCGGTCTGAGCTCCCAAACCCCAAAATAAACACCACCACCACAAAAATTAGTCTCTCTTCTTCGTCAAAATCCCCCAATTTCTAGTGAGAGAAAGAGAAAGAAAAAACTCAATATTTTTTTTTTCTCTTCCATTTTCTTCACTGATAGATCGTCATGTACCGAGCCGCAGCTTCACGACTTAGGGCTCTGAAGGTAGAGTAACAATATTAGAACTCTTCAGTAACCCTAGTTTTGAAATCTATATTTATATGCGTTGATTGGTGGTTTAATTGATGCATTCAATTCAATCGATTTATTTGATTATTTCATGAGTAATCGTTGAGTTTGTTATTTATCTATTGCTTCATTTTCTAGATCTGATCGCAGTTTAACGATACATTATATACACTCGCTGTTCACTGTGGTCTATATATATATATATATTTTGTTTTAAATATATGAAATTGGATATACATTGAATGACCTGGCTTGATTGTGGTTGAGTTTTCACCATGTTCATTTTTTTTCTGATTCATTTTGCCTGAATATTTGTCTGTACTTCATTTGAGAAAATGAGTATAGGTGTATACGTCATTGTTATATTCTGATCAAAGTACTGCTTGAGTTTTCTGAGTTGAAGACTTAAATAAGCCAAGAGAAGTTTTCTGAGTTGAAGACTTAAATAAGCCAAGAGAAATAGTCAAGTTGATTCTCCATGTTGTTTAATTTTCGAAACTGCTGCTATAATGTTGTATTGTGAGGAAAATTTATGGAGTTTCAATAGTTTGAGATGTATTTTGTTGATGTTTTGCTGATAAAGAAAGTTTTTTGATGAGGCTTTCAATCAAACTAGCGGTTGTCCCTTGCCCACGGGCTGTGGGTCTATTGTTTGTTGTGTTCACTTACAAATCTTCCCTAGTCTAAGAATACAACAAATTACATGGATTACATGTGTCATAACATTACCCATGGTACTACTCATGCTTGATCACTAGCCAAAAATAGTTAGGTAAAACAATTGGATAATGGAATTGATTCTTGGTAAATGATACTCCCTCCTCCTCAAATTAGGAGTCCCACTTTGAGTTTTTCGCTTTTTAAGAGAAACACTAATTTCAACTTAATCAAGGCTAAAGAATAAACCTTATAATGGTGAGATATGGCAATGTTACACTAGTTATGTCCTAAAAAGGAAACATTCTAACCCAAGGGGTTGCCACAGCGGTAAGGGTGAACTTGGGACTATGTTGGTAGGCGCACGGTCTCAGGTTTGATTCCCCGTTGCGTGAAACCTTTCTTGGGCCACCAATGTTTTAAAGGGCGTTTGAGGCTTACGCCTTGAGGCGAGGCTCTGCTAAAACGCTCTGAGGCGTGATTTTTTGGGGTAAAAATGAGGCCTACGCCTCACTGGTTTGAGGCGCACCTGAGGTGTATGCTTTGAGGCGTTATTGCATTAAACCCTAGATCTAAACAGCCAAAAGGAGAGGGAGAAAAAATGGCGAGAGAATAGGTGAGATGAAGACTTGAAGACAGAAAAGGAGACTGAATTTGGAGGAGAAAAGTGATGCTTACCTGGAAAAATGGTTATGGCAACTGAGGAAAAAAACCCCTAAGGTTTTATTGTTTTTTTCCAAAAATATTTTTTTTTGTTATAATTTTTTTTTCTTTGTAGTTTTTAAATTTTTAGGAAAATAGACTTTATTATTTTGGTTATGCAATTTTATAGATTGATTGGGATTAAAGAATTTATATATAGGCATTGATATTTTGGTGTGATGCACTAGATTAATTAGCTTTTATCACATGATATTTGCTTCTTTGGTGTGGTGATTTGAGATTGTTCTTATGTTTGTAAAGTCGTTATTTGCTCTTTTAGTAATGACTACTGATAATCATGTTATTATTTTTTAGAATTTTATTAGGGAAAAACTAAATAAAAAATGAGGCTTATGCCTCAAGGCCTACGCCTCGCCTTGCCCGGACAAAATGCGTCAAACTTGCCTTGCGCCTTCTAAAACATTGTGGGCCACTGGGGGTGTCTCTCAGTCAAGCAAAGGGCCTCATGGGAATATGGGATTAGGGGGTGTTGGGCCCCAATACCCATGGTTATCAAAAAAAAAGGGGGAAAAATCCCTCTTAACTTGAGCCGTCCTGAAAAAGAAAAGGCGGCTCGTAATAGTTAATATTGTACACAAATTGTGGCTTTATTATCTGTGTCAACTTCCTAGTCTGTGTGCATACAACGAATTAAATGGATTATGTTTGTTGTAGCATTGCCCATAGTACTGCGCATGCTTGGTCACTAGCCAAATAAAGTTAGAGTAAACTATTTATAATTAAGTAATGGAATTGATTTTTGCTAACTGATACTCCCTCCTGAAATTAGGAGTCCCACTTTGACTTTTGCACTTTTTTAAGGGACTAATTAATTTTAAGTCAATCATGGGTAAAGAATAAAACTTATTTATTTTGGTATGATATGGTACATTAAAAATATCCTAAAAGGAAAAAGACCTCGTAATTTATGTTGTTCCGGAAAAGGAAAGGAGACTCTTATTTTCAGACTGAAGTAGTATTACTACAATTATTCTAACATTAAAGATAAATTTAAAAGGTGAAGAATAACTCTTTTAGAATTTACGTGAGTCCAAACTACTCGTTGTAAATCAATGTTGGTATATGATAACATATGCTACCTCTGCCTGTTCTCGCTCTATCTATGTTATGTCTTTCCATGCAAGGGCGAATCCAGGATTCCTACGAGGGGCGGGATGTGTAAAAGTAATACTTCAAAACTTAATCGAAGGGGTGAACTATCGAGAATTTTGTCGTTGCAAATACTAAAAAAACCCAAATATTTCATTACTAATCACAAATTTAATGTCAATTAGTATTTAAAATTAATCATAAATACCTAAAAAGATAATGGGATAGAGGGTTAGAAAAAGAAACCAAGAGGGAAAGAGAGGGGGGTTTGGAAAAAAAGTAATGTTTGAAAGGGGATTCGAACTCACAACCTCTTGCTTAACATAAAAATAATTTACCACTTGTATTACAAGATCATTATATAAATTTAGCCTTTCCGTGAGTAATGAACTAATAATTTGTACTAGGGCTGGGGTAACTCTATATAAGTATTCTGATTAACACTAGAAAAAATTCCCACCTCAGTCCCTCCCCCCTCCCCCCACACCCCCAAAAAAAAAAGGAAAAAAAAAGCCATCCTTGTTTCCATAGAATTTGAGTAAAACTGTTTCTATGGCTTCGTTACGGCTGAGCACATCGAATTTATTTGGGCCTCTGTCTATTTCAGACATTGCTAACAATTGGGCAGCTGCTATCTCTTGAGAAGTTTGATGGGTTTTTTTGGGAAGGGGATTGTTTTTGGGGAGCTGTGTAGCTTTCCATTTGTGCTTTGTTGTTAATTTCAGTGATGTGTTGGATTTTTGGTTTCTAGGGTTGTTGGTTCACCAAGTCTGTTTTTGGCTGTATCGCATGTATTGTTAAATGTTTTTATCAATAAAAGCAATATGTTTCTGATAAAAAACAAAAGTATCAATTAGCATTTGAACAATTTTAGATAACTTGTAATGTGGTGGTAAACTAGTTTTCATTAGCTTGTCATCATTCATGATGCATGGATAGCCTGATGAGTGGAATCTGTTGTATTTTGAATTCAAAATTTTGTATAGGGTCGTGCAAGCAATAGGGCATTGACCAGGTTTGCAAGTTCGAGTGCTGTTGCCACTAATTCATCCTCTTCAGGGGGTTTATTTAGCTGGTTGACTGGAGAACGTTCTGCTTCCGCCCCACCGCTAGACTTCCCACTCAAGGGTGTTACGGTTCCACCTCCACTGCCCGATTATGTTGAACCGGGTACAACCAAGATAACAACTCTCCCAAACGGTGTAAAAATAGCCTCTGAAACATCACCGGTATGTTTGGCCTTTTCTTCGCTTTGTTATTGTTATATAAAGAATGATATTGCTGTTTTAACGAGGTCAGATTTGGTCTTGTTTTTTGAACAGAACCCTGCAGCTTCTATTGGGTTATATGTTGATTGTGGCTCAATCTATGAAAACCCCGTCTCCTTTGGGGCCACTCACCTCCTTGAGCGTATGGCCTTCAAAAGCACAACTAACCGAAGTCACTTGCGTATTGTGCGGGAAGTGGAGGCAATTGGTGGCAACGTGACAGCAGCAGCATCTCGGGAACAAATGGGATACACCTATGATGCGCTGAAAACATATGTCCCCCAAATGGTTGAAGTGCTCATCGACTGTGTGAGAAACCCCGTTTTCCTTGATTGGGAGGTCAACGAACAGGTAAAATTTTTCCTCTTTCCTAGTTTCTGCTATGGTGATAGCATATTTATTTTTTTGAGGAATATGCTATTTTGGATTGGTTAACAAGTGATATTATCTACAGCTTCAGAAGGTGAAAGCTGAGATTAGCGAATGCTCTAATAATCCTCAAGCCTTGCTTCTGGAGGCACTTCATTCTGCTGGTTATTCTGGTGCATTGGCGAATCCTCTCATGGCCTCAGAATCTGCAATAAACAGATTGAACAGCACAGTTTTAGAAGACTTTGTTGCAGTGAGTTTAATAAGCTTTACATTTAATATACATGATCTCATTTTTTCCGCCCCTTTATATTAGTGATGCTCACTCTTAAATTCTCTGTTCATCTAATGCTATTAGTTTTCTAGTTTTTTTGTACTACTAAGCTGGTTTTGGTTGAAATATCAGGAAAATTATACTGCTCCTCGGATGGTTCTTGCTGCCTCGGGTGTTGACCACGAGGAGCTATTAAAAATTGCAGAACCGCTTCTCTCTGATCTACCTAGCGTGCCTCGTCCTGAAGAGCCACAATCAGTTTATGTTGGTGGTGATTATCGCTGTCAAGCTGGATCAGGGGTGTGTTCACAAATGCTCCATATAAATCGTTATTATTATTATTATTATTATTATTATTATTTATTGGTGGTATTATTATATGTACGCAGGATTTGTTTGTTCTCACTTGATGACAAATTTCTTTTCCTTTCCCATTTGTGACCAGAGCACTCATTTTGCTCTTGCCTTTGAAGTTCCTGGTGGCTGGCACAAGGAAAAGGATGCTATGACTTTAACAGTTCTTCAGGTATTTAATTTCAATTTGCATTGTGAAAAACTAGAGTGGTCCATTTTTGTTTCTGTACAGAATTTGCCTTCTTGTTAAACATGTATAATGATGTTGATAGGTTTGATCTTTTTTTACTTCATTGCTACATGAATAGGGGTCGTCTTCTATGCTTCTTGAAGAGACCTCAACTTTTAGGAAGATTATAAGTTTCTATTTTTCTGCAGATGCTCATGGGCGGAGGTGGATCGTTCTCAGCTGGGGGTCCAGGAAAAGGGATGTATTCAAGACTATGTAAGTTAACATAATTGCTTTCTGTTTGGGGTCTAAAATAATCTTGCTAGTTACAAATGCTCACTCGTGCATTCACACTTAATATAGAACTGTACATGCATTCATAATTATTAGGTATGTGTGATATACGTTGTTATATGACATATTACTCTTCATTCCAGTCCTTCCATTTCCATCCTTGTTTCAGTTACAAACTTGCAGTATTCATGCGCAAACACATTCCTGAACCCATAAATTTTTTGTGTGTTTTTAAAATTAACATTCATCTCTTTATTGCTGATGTTCTGAGCAGATCTTCGCGTCTTGAACCAATATCCACAAATTCAGTCCTTTTCCGCATTCAACTCCATTTACAACAATACCGGCTTATTTGGAATTCAAGCTACCACTGTAAGACATCTGTATGAACCTTCTGTTCTACCAGTTTGATACATACTTTTTATATTAAGCTCAATGTTTACCATTATTTATCAGCGATACACAGTACGGTACTTGTGAATTTACTATTTTGTGTGATTCTTAAAATCTATTTTTTTAAGTTGCTTTCAAATTTTTTTGTAACTCTGTTGTACCTTAAGCAAAACCCAAATGTATATTTTTATTTTTGACAACATTACAATTTGAAAAAGGAAAATAAATTTAGATTCAAAAATCAACGAACCCATGAGAACGATAAATAAGATAATCCATAAATCTTGGCGTTCTGATTTCCAACACTACCCTCCCAAACAGAAAGAGGTGCCAAACTGAAATTAGCTTTACACTCCCATGTTGCTTCTTGTCCTTGTTGAACTAGTGTGTCCCCTCGTCTTGAACTTGGGTCTTAAAATAAAGCTTGATATTCTAAAATAAGTGCTTCCTTTATGCATTGAAAATGTGCATGCCCCAAAAGTACCTTAATTCTGTAAACCAAATTGCCACATGCTCCAAAGGTGGGAATAGTATCTAGCCCAACATGTGCCAAAAGTGGGAACAGTAACCACAGAAAAGGTTTATCACTAGACTCAATTGAGTAACTCGGGTAACACCCGGAAAGCACTACTAATACCAAGAAACCCTTAATCATCACTAAGAAAACTAAGGGAATAACCCAAAGAGGTTGGAAAGGAAGAAAAGAGGCTCTTGAGCCAATGCGTCACAAACTAATACAGTAATACACCCCCTCTCAAAATAAGAGTCCAATTTCCTTTTTGGAATATAATCAATGTACCAAATCCCACTATAGTAAATAAGTTTTGTTCTTAACCATTGATTGCGTTGAAAATGCACAAGATCGAAGGGACGTGAGACGCTGGCTGGAGATTCTATATCCAGATTCTTTCTTTCTGTCCCTTGGCTCACATATCACGATGCAAAGAAAACTAGTTATATCTTTACTTCATTTTTGTCATTATATTTATAAGTATAACTGTTTATAATAATGGATCTGTCAATAGTGGAATAAAATCCCTAACAAATCCCGGGAACGATCGGTATTCTAATGAGATAATCCTTTCCAACAATTCTCATAATAAATTGATTATGTTCAACCTTGATCATCCGAATCTAATCCATTACCATGCCCAGTGAAGAACACCATGCTGGATCACCTAAAAGGCAAATAATTCTATCAGGCATGTTCACAGGATTAGCATTTTATTACGCATGCTTTAAACAATAGAAGTGAATGTTGAACTAAAGTTGGTATATAACTGGAGTGCGTGGTTATCACTTATCATCATTCTCTGTCTTTTATTTTATGATGAATTCTTCCCTCTATGGTCTACCCTTCCCTATCTTTCTTGGATAATGTCAAAGGTGATGGGGCAGCCGTAATGCTAAAAGAATATTTAATTGGGGGAGGGGGCCAAAATAGTAGTACTTTTTTGTGAATTTTTTTTCCCTCCAGGGGGGGGGGGTGTGGAATAGCTAATATATGTATATAAATAGAGTACTCTAGACCTTGTGTGTTACTTGTAGTTTTATCTTAAGATGTATATCATTATGAAACTGAGGATATCACTTTTTTGGGAATCCAGAGTTCTGATTTTGTATCAAAGGCCGTTGATGTAGCAGTTAAGGAACTTATTGCAGTTGCAAGCCCTGGAGAAGGTTTGCCCTTTTAGATTCTCTTTTTAATTATTATGAACAGGGCCGGAGCTTGGATATTTAGTACCTGGGCAAAAGTAATAATGGTCCCCTCCTTTTTTATGTAATCATTTAAGACACTATCCTTGGATCATGTGAGAGTACTAATTACTAAAAAACCGAGTTCTTAAAAAATCGATCTGTTGGTTTAAACCTGATTATTAAATTAAAGTAACTAAAATTTACGTCTTTAAATAAATGAAAACAATATGTGGTCTTTGTTACTTCCTCCTTATATTTCTCCTGCCCCTTTCTCCCATCTTGCAGTTGACCAGGTACAACTAGATCGTGCCAAACAGTCTACAAAGTCTGCCATTCTGATGAATCTGGAATCCAGAGTAAGCAAACCTTTTCTTTTTCCTTATAATGAAGATCCGTAAGTTGAATTAAGAATTAATGTCTCGGGAGAACTATTTTAAAATTCCTGAACTGTAAGCATATGCATGTATAATGCGCTTACTGATGGGTTGTATCTGGCAGATGGTTGCATCAGAAGATATTGGTAGACAAATTTTAACGTATGGAGAAAGGTATGCAGTAGCAGTAGTGATTATTTTCTGCTTTTGATTATTTAACACTAGTGGATTGTGCATATTGACTATTATTTTTATCATATATAATTTCATGATTGGTTCATATCTGCATTTATCTCCTAGCCAGTTATCTGAATGGAAGTAAAACATCAATTCTGTTAAATGCTCTAGGGGATTAGTGGTTTTTTCAATGATTTTCATTCTCATACTAGTAACTAGCTTTTGTAGTTCAAGGTCCTGTGGCTCTATGCCACCCCATTTTTCCCTTCAGACTCGCCCCAATATCCATTCTTGCTTGAATTTGGACACTTACTGCTACATTTTCTAAAATGCTAGGTGATTGGAGTCTTCATACTGTTGTTAGATATACATTCTTTAGGTCGCATGCAATTATATATGATATTTGTTGAAATCTATATCTAGATAGGTAGAACCAGTGTCTATGGTACTATCTACGTTAATAGTGAATCACTCGTACCTAAGGCAGTATGCATGCCGACACATTATTTGTACCTTTTTGTAATTATTAGATCGTTCAATTTTTCTTAAGACATATATATATATATGCATGCACCTCTCTCTGTTTGTATGCGGGTGCGGGTGTGTATCTATCGCTTTTCTAATGTGTATAGATTGACTTGTAAACATTGTTATAGAAGTCCATTAATGAGACTCAAATGTAGCTTCCATGCGTCTCAAATTAATAGTCCCATTTCCTTTCCTGGACACAATCAATGTACCAAATTTTGCAATGAAAAACAAGTTGTATTCTTAATCATTGATGAAGTTGTATTTAGCGTCTTATAAAGAGTCAAAAGCCAAATTGGGATTCTTTATTTGAGACAGGACTATAAGATGTAGCTAATATGTACGAGGATAGTCATACTATATGTACTTTTTTCATGGTTAGCATAATTTCTATCATTTTCTAAAAAGTTGTATTGGTTTTTTTTTTTTTTTTTTTTTTTTTTTTTTTTTTTGTGTGTGTGGAAAAAAGGAGTTCATGGTTAGCATAATTTCTATCATTTTCTAAAAAGTTGTATTGGTTTTTTTTTTTTTTTTTTTTTTTTGTGTGTGTGTGGAAAAAAGGAGAAAGGTCCAAGTCTCATCCTTTTACTACAAATAACCAAGAAGTGAAGAAACCCTCCCCACCCTGGGTGAAACTTGAACCTGGGATCTCCCGGATTTGGGTGGCTGCCTTTAGCACTAGGCTAATGCACACACTCAAAAGAAATAAAAATTTATTGTGTGTGTGTGAATATATATATTGCTATCTTGGGTTCAATTATTCATGGTACATTTGATTCACGCTAGTCATAAATGTTTGCAACTATTTCATTGTCAGGAAACCTGTGCAGCATTTCTTGAAGGCGGTGGAAGAAGTATCTGCAAAGGATATTGCTTCCATTGCTCAAAAGCTTCTATCCTCTCCTCTCACAATGGCATCTTACGGAGATGGTAACTTTCCCTTTCCTCAAGAAATCATTTCCTTTTCTAGGATTTCATTTGCATCCCCTTGACAAACCTTTTTCCATGTTTGGCAGTTATTTATGTCCCGACCTATGATTCCGTTAGCAGCAAGTTCCGTTCAAAATGAGAACTCATGCATTTTATGGTTGTTTTTTTTTTTTAAATTTTTTTGGGGCATTTGCAAATCTTTGAGCTGTGTTACGGCTAATAGATGTGGAAAATAAGGAGGAAATTTAGATACTCCTTTTTTTGGGAAAAATAATTTGATGATGATACATGGCAAGGAAAACATCAATCTGGGACTCAAATTCATTCGTGTATTACTTGTAATTTATGTGATGGTAGAGTTTTTCTTTGTTCTGGGAAATGGAATGTATTTTCTCTGTGTTCTGATGCCGAACTATTGAATTCTTTCTTTTGGCATATTCCCTGTTTGTATATCAAATATATCCAACCAGGATGTCATTCCATGCAAAACTACTGAATTTCGAGGTTTTAGTTCAAATATCCCTTGTAGAATCAGCATATATTATTGTTCCATTGAGCGCTTTCAAAAGGAAAATAAAGTAGTAGTTTTCTAATTTAAAATTTCTCATGTTACTTTTTGGTTGATACAACTAGGGAATATATGGAAGTAAAATTCTACCCGTATTTTGATGGTCGTTTTAATGTCTAACCTTTTCGCCTTAAAACTATATGATTATTGCGTGCTATTTGTTCATGCCCCATTAGCTTCCAAACAAATAATTCAATTTTGCAACCCTCCTTTTGGGAATCAACTTTAACTCAGTTTTTATTATGATGAGAAATTGATATTTTTCTATCCCTGATGCGGGAGATTTCTATCAAACATACAAATTGGAATTTGAAGACGGAAAAGGAGTTCTCGACCGAGAACAAGAGTTCTTCACTAACATAGTTTGAGCTCCTAGAATATGGTACCCTCGGGGGGCTTGCTTCTACGGGACGATGAAAGTATGTCGGAGAGGATGATGGGAAGGATTAATTTTTTTTGTTTCTATTTGTGGGTTTTTATTTCTTCTTAATAGTTGCTCTTAGCCGACTACGCTTCCGATTCAAGGCGTAGACACGTGTAATTATAGCGTGCGTGGAAATCTGAATTTGACAGCTTTATGGTTAGAAAATAAAACTAATTGAATTTTTAAACGATTTTAATTTCAAATGGGGGAAAATTCGATTACATTTTTACTAAAGATTTATGATAAAATATTTTAACATAATAAGGACGTTCTTTATTACCATAATTAATGGTGAGGATAAAATTTAATTTAATTTTATCAAAATTTGACATATGTATTCATATCCTAATAAGAATTGTTTCATAATGTGAATTGTTACTAATTTATATATTCAAATTGTGTCTCCTAACATAAATTGTTTACTAATTTACATTTTTTTTCAATCTTTATTGGATTCATTGTGCAACACTAAATTTCTCTAAAAACTTGTAATTTTTATTTGAAACAAACTTTAAAATTTAAAAGTTTAACTAAAAACTTGAAGTGAAATTTCACTGCAAGAAAATTTTATGTAAAATTTACAAGTTTAATTGTAAAAATATGAATTGTACTGAAATTTACTAGTTTAATTGTAGAAATATGAATATATAAAAAACATTGCAATCAATCTACTGTTTCCTAATTTGTATTTTTTTTTTGGAAATTTACAAATTTACAAGCATTCTTGAAAGGCTTGTGTTTAGCGTTCAAACTAAGTCTTTTTTCTTTTAAGGGAAAGAAGGAGAAAATTATTTTATTAGATTTTAATTTAAAAAATTAAAAATAATGCTAAACGAATATTTTTGTCTTATTATGTAGTTTGACAATAAAAAAATTTGGTTGAAAAAGTTTTTATAATTTCCTTCTCGTCTTAATCCATACATTGATCAATGGGTGACCCACTTGAAAACGTGTAATTAATGTTTTCAAACACTACGAATTCAATGAAAATTGATAAAATGGTGATGTAAATGTGATAGATAAAAGAGAGAGATGAGGAGAGGGGTTGGCCCAGTGGTAGGCAACCTCCACCCTTGCCTTGCCTTGAGGTCAAGGGTTCAACTTATGGGGTGGGAGGGGAGGGTTTTTCTTTATTTGTAGGATTAAGGGAGAGACTTAGATCTCCCTTAATTTTTCAAAAAAAAAAAAAAAAAGAGAGAGATACATGGTTGGAAAGGTCAAAAAAAGCAGATGAAGGAGGGTGGCGGAGTAGGGGAGAAGTGAAGGCAAAAACAATAGATTAAGATGAAACCTAAATTATATATTGTCTCTCCCCCCCCCTCTCTTTCCCAAAAAAATAAAAATAAAAATTTCCTACTAGTATTTAGGAGTCATACCCAACTCCCTCAGTGTCCCAACTTCTAAACTACTCTCTCTCACTCATATTTTTTTCTTGTTTCCGTCGCATTTTTTTTTGGTTTCTTATGTACAATTGTTTTGTTCCATTTATATGCATTGTGTATCTAAGAAAAAATTACTTTTTATGGGAAGTACAAGTCATCATTCATATCCACTTTTTGAGAAGGTGAAAGGGAAGATTTGTCAACACAAAGCTCTTTGAAAATCTTTACGTTTTTAAGGGTTAATAATGATATATATATATATATATATATAACTACAACATGGTAGTTCTTATTTACTTGCACACTTATCCAAACTTCAATGGAAAAAACGATTACATGAATTAATGTTCTTCTCCTAAATAGAAATTTCGTATGCGGACCACGGCTATCAAACCCTGCACCTAGTAATGTGAATAATGTCATATGTACGAATAACTAGTAATTCTATAAACGGACGATGTCATGCTGATCGACAGCGTACCGTCCAACATTATAACTAGTAATTAAAAATCATTTGTAATGAATGCGGACAACGTTGTAGGTACACATACCTAGTAATTCTGTAATCAGGCAATATCATCTTGATATATACCGCGGTCATAGTATACCTAGTACAAATATTGCACTGGGAGTTATATTTTCTTTCCAACAGAATATAAACTTCATGAATGGAGATGCAGGGTATCGATCCCATACCTTTCACATGCTAAGTGAGCGTTCTACCATGTCAACTATATCTCCTCTATGCCAAAGTTTACTGTGGGGATGAACAAAGCTGAATTTGAATAGTGTAAAAATGATATGTGGAGAGTGTCGTGGGCATAAGTAACTTTTATAAACGTGGTCAGTGTTGTAGACACGAATAACTTCTATAAACTTGATTATGCCATCAGACATGATCATTTGTAATATTGTGAACATTGTCGTAAGATTGAATGACCTCAATCTATACGTTACCATTGATAGTGTGCCATTCACCACGAGTTAATTATAGGGTATTTTATGCGGGTTATTAAACCACGAAAGGAGGGAGTAAAAGGAGGAGAAGAAGATTCTCGTATTATTTCCCCACCAGGCCACCAATCCAAGTAATGGATAAGTAATTCACATTACCTGTTAGCTTAAAATGATCGAAGAAGGAATTAGCATGGCCACTTTATGATCAAGTTTCATTAAAAAATGTGGATAATATATTTTGTGAAGTATAAATCTATTTAGTTTTTGCCTTGCATATAGAAAAAAAGAAGAAGTTGTCCCGAGTAGTAATTTCACATTTTTGCGTTGAATGCCTATATTTTGCAATTTGGTGGAGACCTTCCAAAGTCATTTCTCTCTCAAATCTGAATAAGGAACTAAATGACGTTCCCAGCTTCATGCATACATTTTGACAATGCAGCAAGAAAATTTAAATCATGATATATAGGACATGAGTTATTAGATGTCACATCTATACATATATAGACCTCCCAGTTTCAAGTCAACAAAATTTAACTTAGTTATGTTGATTTTATTTTTAAAATCTTACCCTTATAGACCGGCACAAGAACTAACAATCAAACTGGGCAAAAAAATCAATCCAGCAAGGTCTTGATTATATTAGTATGCATCGTAAGTTTATCTCATTTTTTTTAATACAAGCGATAATCACATAGAACTTTAAGTTTATCCCACTTTATGAATGAATTTAGAGTACAATATTAACAAACTTTACAAGTTGATCAAAATAAGAATGTATTTCCGAAAACAATTATTAATTAATCAAAACAATTACCCGTATTTTTAATTTTAAAAAGTAATAATAACCCATATGATTTTAGTCACTACGTTACTCACAAGGAGCTGATCAGGTCAATATATTTGTTAGAGAGGTGCTTTTTATATTTATCAATGTAAAAAAGTGTATCTTTAAATTATTTGGAAAGAGACTAGGCCATGTGTATCTAAAATAAGTCACTACATTAAGTTTAACCATTGAGTGTAGCTATTAAAGTGCCATGTAAAAAAGTTGCAGTTTGATTTTCCAATTCTCCCGCCTTAAAAAGAAAAAAAATAACAAAATGGAGAATGCTGTATTTATTTATTTTGAGAAAACGCAGTTTCTTTAGAAATGTTATATATATACATAATTTAATAATGAAAAAGATTAAAAGAAAAGGTGTTATTATGGCCAATGGGCAGAATCAAATCCAAAAAACAAATCTTAATTAAGTAGGGTCCAGTACGTACTAGATTAGTCAATAGTCAACATACTACGTCTCAATTCTCTTAACCAATAAGTTTGGTTCTCTCACTACTTTGGACAAAAAGACAAATCTAATCCACAACTTTGAATGGTTTTTGGCCATTTGATTCAAATCAGGTTTCACATATATAAATATATATAGATGGACTGCCATCCCTCCTCTCCCTCTATACATATGTACATACAAATATTTGTATTTATTATTTGAACAATTAATAGATAATCTGCTTAATTTAATTTTATGTGAAACAATATTAAAAGATTCTGTTACCCGAAAAAGATAAATGATATATATATATATATATATATGCACATGAGCAATGAGCATTGTCTTTTGTTCTCTACAAACCTTTTTTTTTTAGTTTTTTTGGACCCTTCATCGTTTATTCTTCACCACTCCAAAAGATGATAAATCTTTCTTTTTCCTTTCATTTGGTTATAAATATATATGTAGTACTTTGCTATAATTAATTAATGTTGAAAATATTCATTTCTATTCTGCAACTCGAGGGCTTTGCATCACAATAGATGACATAAATCGGACTACTATATACCTCGAGCGCGCACCTCTATTAATTTGGTTATCGTTCTTCTAGCGCACACTACCAACTTTTTTGAGGGTTTGTCAAAATTAACATTCTATCAAGAGAAAACAAAGCGTGTGTAAATTAAAGAATTATGTTCAACAGTCCGTTACAGGTTCATGTTGTGTAAAGTGACTGTTTTTTTATAAAACAAATATGTGTAACGATGTCCACCTCTCTTTCTTTCCCTTATGATAACTTGACTTGAATTTTCAGACAAAAATGTAACAATAATATCTTGTTGGGGTACAAGTTTAAAATATTTAGACATCTATGATTTAGCGCGCAGTGGGTTCAACTGGAAACTCCCTATACTACAAAAAGATTTGGTGGCTAGAGGCTTGCTTTACCGTGAGTAGAGATTAGTTGAGGTGTGCAAAAGTTAGTCCGGCCACTCTGTGACTTAGACAAAAAAAAAAAGAAAAAAAGAAGAAAAGAAGACATTTATGATTTTAAGTTGTCACTCTCATCAGTTGCAACTGCAGCATCAATCTAACTCCCTCCTCCATTAACTAATATATACATGGGTCTATTTTTTAAAAAAATGGACCAGCAAAAGGATAAATGGGACCCAATTTTTTCAAATTAACTACACGATATCATTGTATGGGGTTGAAGTACATTATATATATATATATATATATTATCCCCAATGTAGAAAATAGACACACAAGCTAGGTCAAGAGACTCAAGAGACTGGAAGAGAAATTAACTAGAATGACTTGTGTATGTATATATAAATAATCCCATCTATAAGTTTGACAATAGAGAGGTGGTTTTTGTCACTAAAATTCAGCTTTTAGATGAGCTAATTTTAATTTAAATAGTTGGGCGCCTTCTTGTTGAAGTTTTTTTTTTGGATATTTGTATACAGTAAATTAAATATGAGCAAGCTTTAATTAGAAGGTGGTGGTCCATCAAGTACGCTGTTCATTTGCCTTGTAAATCAAGAAACCTTGCACTGTGTGTGTTAAGTGTAACATTCATGGCAAAAAATCATGATCACCACTCCATCTCACAAGGCATGCATGTGAGTCCTTAACTTATAATTCCATTTCTCACTTATTTATTTTTATTTCTAAATAAATTACAAAAAATGAAGAAAGACTTGTGGTCTTACTATCTTTAATTAATTAGTTCTAACTAACCTTTTACATCCCTAAAGTTTATATGTTGTCTTACTTTGTCCCTAATTAATATTTTGTTTGCTATATTTTGGTTCTCAAAATTTGAGTCGAGTTGCACTTTCATCTAAAATTGGATGTCTCATCAATTATGTGCGCCACAAGGATTTTTCATCCAAAAAGAAAATGGGGCATCCAATTTTGAATGAAAGCACAACTTGGCTCAAATTTTAAAGACCAAAATGTTGCAGATGAAACAATATTAAGAATCAAAGTGAGACAATAGATAACCTTCAAAGATGTAGAAGGTCAATTACCCTTAGTTCATCTATGTTGTCCCAAAGTTGCATATGTAATGCATATTGTTACAGGTTGACTCAGGAATTATTTTCGGGTTTGAGAGTGGTAAGTTTTAACGACACGTTAATGTATATGTCTTGAATTTGTGACAAAATTGACGGCCAATATTTTCTGTCATTTAGCGACATTAACTAGAAATGAGGGAAAGTTAAGTGAAAATAGAGACTGAGAGGTAAGAAAAAAATACGTACATTTAATTTTAACTGATTTCGAAATACAATTCACAGAAGAAAACACATGCTCTTGGCTATATTTTGGTTTGAACTTTCAACCTTTCACATTTTTAATAAATTGATCCCAATTTCTTCTTTCCGCATCTGCACACTCTCAAAGAACTTGTCACATATATATATAGTGCGTAAATATGTACTCCTTTTGACTCAAGCAAGTATATATGGATCTGTAAGGGGAGGAGGGGGAAGGGGGGGTTCTGAAATTTTCTACTACGTAGTATATTAATACATATTTAGTTATAAAGTTCTTACTGTTATAAGGATTCGCCCTCCCACTCCAAAAAAAATAAAATTTTAAAAGAAAATTAATTATCGTCCTCTAAATAAAAATAATAAGTATTATTTTATGTATAGCCAAATCCTTCGTATTAATATTAATTGCCACAAGAAAAATGATTTTTTTGTGGCTAAACATGTAGAAGAAAAAGAAAATTTTCTCTAAAAATGAGCGATTATGTTATAAAATAGTATCCCCAAATACTATTTGCTGCTAAATATTTAATGAAGAGTTGGGGTGATCGAAAAAATAAATTAACGCTAAAGCAATTCATTAGAAAAGAATGATTCAAAACCTACTCTTTTTTTTACTACGAGTTTACATATATTTTCGCCCCCCCTCACTTTTCCTAGCGTCGTCCTTGACCTCAAGTTAAGATCATATGCAGTGAGATGCTCGTATCACACATGCTCTCAACTGTGCCCTAAACGGAATCTTGAACTCTTCCATATTTTCGATATCATTGTTCCTGCTCTCTTTTTTCTACACTTGCATCCCCTCAAGAAAACTAGTCACTTGGAGCGTAACTATGTTATTTTTGTTTTAAATGAAGAGTTTCTTTCGTTATTATCTTTTATTTTAATTTTTTCTATGGGGGGAGGGGCCGGGTTCGTCTGAAATTAAGAGTCACATTATCTTTTGGAGATAAAATCAAAGAATCAAATCTAACCGCAATAAATAAATACTCTTTTCACCCTTAGTTATATTGAGATTGATTAGTGTTATGTGAAATCCCAAAAGTCGCAATGAGGATCTTACTTTAAGACCAGGAGAATAGATTTTTAGGTATGACTATTAGGATTCGAAATGACCGATAACACTTCAAAACTATCTTTAATAGAACTTTATATATTTTGGTCGCTTTTTGAAAAATTAAAATAAATAAATTTTTTTGCGTAGTAATAGTATCATCAACATGTTTTGTTCTCTAATTGTAAATATTACAAAATATATATAGATATATGGCTGAATAATTTAAGTGAAGCACAGATGATTTGCGTGCTAGCTTTTGAGTGTATTAGCTGTGAAGGCCGTTTCATATATAGACTTTTGCTTTACTAGTCAAACATACAGACTCAAAAACAAAGCCTCTTCATGAGCTACCTTTATTTTATTTATTTATTTAGAAATCAAAAAACCAAACTATGGGTTTCTCTCTCTCTACAAACCGCCTCCATTTTATACTTAAATTAGCAAAGACTTAAAGGTGGTGTATATTTAGAGAGAGAGAGAGAGAGAGAGAGAGAGAGAGAGAGGCATATATCTCTTTTTCTTTATCTCTAGCTAACTCACTGCTGGCAATACTTCAGTTAAAGTGGAGAGGGAATTCTGGTGTGTTTTTTTTCCATGGTTAAAGCGACCCCAAGTAGCTAAGCTAGGTTGGTTATTATTTATACCTCAATTCCCTCCATCTCTTACCTCTTTCTTCTCTCTCTCTCTCTCTCATCACAAATTTTCTCTTCTTTTTTTTGTGAACAAAAATACTATTGATTTCCATTTCTTGGTAATCATCCAATTGTTTTACTTCTTGTTTTGAAAACTTTTTTAAAATTGTTCTGATATGACCTATCAGTAGCTTTATATCACAGTGATAGTACTGACCGACTATGAGGGGAGGGTTTAGATCTCATGTTTGCAATTAAAAGGAAAAATAAAACTATTCTAATCCATATATTTCTTCTTCAATTTCTTTATGATTGGAATTAAGTTGTTCTTGTTGATCATATGCATATATATCCCTGATACTTCATGGAAAAAGAAAATTATTTATCGACAATTTTCTTGATTTTTAGCCAACCTAGCATACCAATGAACTTATTTATTTTGTTTAATTTTGTTTGTATTAGATCTCTCAATCAAACATAGTGAAGAACTTTATTGGAAGATTTTTATGGAAGATTTTCAAATTTAGCTAGCGGATTAAACCCAAAAAAAGAAAAGAAAAAAAAGAAGAAGATTTAATCGCGAGGAATGAATACGAATCAGTTGGGGTCAATAAGCAGCTCTGATCTAATTGATGCGAAGCTCGAAGAGCATCAATTTTGTGCATCCAAACACTGCCCTGGTTGCGGACACAAGCTGGAAGGCAAGCCGGTATGTACATATATATATAGTAGTAATAATCTTGATTTATTTGATGACTTTTTTTTGGCATTCTTGAAAAAAATTAAAAGGTTTCTACTAAATTTTGCCCCTTTTTTGGGTATAATTTTAGAGTTTGTTTGGTAAATTGGTATTAATATTTGAATTATGTTGGATGTGATTATTTGAATTAACAGGACTGGGTAGGTCTACCAGCAGGAGTGAAATTTGACCCAACAGACCAAGAATTGATAGAACACCTTGAGGCAAAAGTTGAAGCCAAACAGTACTCTTCTAAATCTCACCCTTTGATTGATGAGTTCATCCCTACTATTGAAGGTGAAGATGGTATTTGCTATACTCATCCCGAAAAACTCCCAGGTATATATACATATTATTAATTTATATGGGATTATTAGTAATTAATATATTCTATCCATATATATATATATATATATCATATATACCTTTTTTTATATACTGGCCGGCTCTAAAACAGACTCGCTAGTTCGTTCACAAACCAGCTTTTAGCGACAAAATTATTAGCCGTTTGTTGGAAATTAACGTTCTTTGTGGTCGCAAATGGACTATTAATGAGAGCCTATCGTATGGATTCAATTTTTAGGGTTTCTTTATTGTATCTTATTGTTTGCTATGACTTCCAAGATCCTCAAAGTTTGTTCCACCTAAGTGAAGCCTAATTAACTTTGATTTTTGTGATAATTTATAATTTTTCCTTTAAATTTAGGTGTTACAAGAGATGGATTAAGTAGACACTTCTTCCACAGACCATCAAAAGCTTACACAACTGGTACAAGAAAGAGAAGAAAAATTCAAACCGAATGCGATCTACAAGGCGGTGAGACAAGGTGGCACAAGACCGGCAAGACTAGGCCGGTAATGGTCAACGGTAAGCAAAAGGGGTGCAAGAAAATACTGGTTTTGTACACAAACTTTGGGAAGAATCGGAAACCCGAAAAGACCAATTGGGTGATGCACCAATACCACTTAGGCCAGAACGAGGAAGAGAGAGAAGGAGAACTCGTGGTTTCAAAGATATTTTATCAGACTCAGCCAAGACAGTGCAATTGGTCGGAGAGGAATACACAAGCCACAGCAGCTACCACTGTTGTCGTTGCCCCCGGAGAGATAAATAATGAGCCGAGTAGTAGGAGAGATAGTGGGAGTGGGAGTTGTAGTTCTTCTAAGGAAATAATCGCGCAGAGAGATGAATTTTCTGGTGTTACTGCTAATGCCGGTGTTATATCGAGTTATGGTGGTATGGATCTTCAACAATTTAAAGCTGACCATTTCGGCTTTACCCCATTCAGGAAAACCTTTGAAGAGGTATGTTTGCTCATTCAACTGTGGTATATACATATATACACTGATCGAATAACCGTGATAGTGATCTTTCATTTTATTCATTCAATTCTATGTTGAAATGAACATTATCTATTTCATCTTTAATCTCCCTAGCTAAATTCAAACACTAAATATATACCGTGCAAGAAGAAAGTAGAAATTAATCACACACAAAACAGACGGATAAATGGTCACCTTCAATATCGAAAAGGCCAGGTTAATTATGTTACCAACGTCCAAGGAAAAAATAGATCGATAAGAATGTGCTAGCTAGCTAGAAGAACTATCACTTTTGAAGAATGTGTGGCTAGGGGCAAGAACACATACAAAATTAAGGGTTCATGAACAAATTACCTTTTCTAATAAACAACATTGCTTGTATAAACAGCAAGCTAGAATTCTACGAGACTTTATTGATAACAATTGATAACACAATATCTACCTAAAATATAATTAGTTTCTTAAAAATAATACACAAACAAAAGCAAAATCAAGAAAACAACCCATCAAAATATAAAATCTAAAATAATAATAATAATTAAAACAATCAAGAAATTAAAAGGGCGTGAAAATGGAGGCAGTGTTAATTTTTTCTGTTGCAGGTGGGAACAGGAGGAGGGGAAGCTTCAACAGCAAGGGAGGGACATGTGGCAGGCACGTGCGAGGCTGGTGACCTCCAAAGGCCACATCACATGACCAGCACTAGTAGTGCTCTCCAACTCCAACATGAGAATCCACATCAGCAGCCACATCATCACCAGATTTCAACAGCCTACCACGTCAGCAGGCCCTCACACTCCATATCAGCCATAGTACTGTCCCCACCACCCCCTCCCCTACATCACACCTCCATCATTCTTGATGACGACTCCTTCCATGTCTCCAGATTAATGCTCCAAAATGAGAACCTAAATTTTCCGGTAAATTATTCCAACCCAAGTACTATTATGTATGTATATGTTTGTCAGCTAAGTTGCAAACAAGTAATCATACTTTCACTTTCTGGCGGGTTCATGGTTCTGAAACAATACATGATCTTCCTAATCATTATGTTTTCTTGTGTTCTAAATTAATAATTAATTATATATAGACGTGCGTGCGTGTGTTTGTTTTTAAAATTAAAAGAATATATTTCTAAAAGCATGGCCTTGTTTTTATAATGCATGATATACTTATCATGTTTTTAGATACATGTATATTGTATTTAAAATGGACCGGTCTGTTAAAGAATTTATTGTAAAATGTAATCCTCAACGTATTTAGCATTGAAATTCACTTGCTAAAGGTTGCTCTTTAACAAATTGATCGAGATGACATATTACAAAGTTGTTTTTCCCACAACCACTCATATATATATATATGTATATGTATATGTGCTCGTCACACAAACTTCAACGTACATAGGATCAATGATGTTATTTCCTCTAAATATTAGCTCATAAAATAATGTCAATTATACCTTTGACAAGGTGAAGAGCTTATCTAAAATTAGCAAATCATACAATAATATAAAAGAGCATCTCCAATAAAACTATTATTTTTTCACTTATTAAAGTGTCACATCAGAACCTTTTTATTCGCTAACTTGCACAATATTTACTCACTAACTAAGCAAGATACACATTTACAATACGATGGTTGTAACACTAATTACACATGACATTATTTCAATGGTTCTTGAAAAAAGTTGGAATGTGGGCCCACATGTTCGATCGACTTTCAAAGGCATGTTTGCTAAGCCAAAGTGTTAGTTAATTAGCTCTAGCTATGGTTTTAACATCTGACATCGACTAATTCTTAAATTAGCAAGGTCACTAATATAATTAAAAGTGTACATGGAGTGAGTATTTATAGTGCTAGATGGCCAAACAACTTACACTAATTAGCGTGTACGTTAATATATTAATTGTAGATGCTCTAATCAATAAAATTAATGATAGACGACAAGATGTTTGATTAGTAATTTTTTGCTACTAATTAATTCTTCATTATACTCAAATATATATATATATATATATAAACAGCAACAACATCATCAAGAACAGCATCAACAAGAGGAACAACAACATCATAAATTGGGAGGGAGCTTGAGGTCTGCATCAGGATTGGAGGAACTCATAATGGGCTGCACTTCAAATGATCATGTAAAAGAAGTGAGTTTTATTTATTTATCTATTTAGTTGTTAACTTTTCTTTAACCCAGAATATATGCATAATAGTGACTTGCTTCTGTTACATTATCAACTAAGCAAAGCAAAGAAGAATAAGAATAAAAAAATAAATATAACAAGGGGGTTTAAAAAGGATTAAAACGAATATATTTGTCTTGTGCATGGTTGTTTGTATTGCTTATATATACATGCATATTCAAATTAAAGGGAGTACTAGAAGCTAGCCTTCTCTTTTTCTCTTTATCCTTTTCCTTCTGTTCCATATTTGTTTTTTGAAGGTTTTGATTGGCTAGCTTACCATACACCCAAACTTAAATAAATAAATTAATGAAGAACATAGGGAGCATCATTAAAGAATTTTTCTTGAATCGAATCAATACACAATATTACAAATCTTGATACATATTTTGAGAGTATCAGATGGCGCTACATGCATTTACTATAATGATACACTTTTTTTTTAAGAATGATTGGGTACCTCGATCATTTCTCTTTAGTAAAAAGTATGTGGGACCTAACCGAATAATGTCTTGTATGAGGTACATGTGATTACTAAATCAGGGGTAGCGTTACATGGCATGGGACTCCTAGAAAGCCCAGTATTTTCTCAGCCAGTTGAGAATTGAGTGAAGGAAACATATTTCTTCTTATCATCTTAATTAACAACCAAAGAAGAAGAGAAAAAAAAACAAGAAATAGAAGATTTCCTCTTAGGATGGAACAAAATGTGAAACTATAATCCGTCAATTGTGGAAGGTGTAGCCAGTCTTCCCCAGCCCTTTTCTTTATTTTTCTTTTTGAACCCCCAAAAAAAACTATAGAAATTGAAATTTGAAACTTGTTATGAGGTTATCTTAATTTTGGGCAAACATAAAGTACTCTAGAAAATGACATGGAACTAGCCAAAGAACAAAACACATAAAATAATAAAGGTCTTTACAAAGAAAAGGAAGATAACAGCCCCCGCCCCCCAAACCAAACCCAAAGAAAAAAAAAGACTTGTGTGGAAGAATATAATTCTCATATTCGAAATCAAAAGCCTTATGCTTCTCATATTCGAAATCAAAAGCCTTATGCCACACCATATAAATTAAGTTTAAAACAACCATCTGTCATATGCTTAGATGATTAACTTTTTATATGTAAAAGAAGTAAAACTGAAAGTTGGTCTTTTACGGTACAATTCTAGTGAAGTATAGATTTAGTGCTCTTGGTCTAGTAGTATAAAATTGCTACTAGGATAATCTTGGAATCAACTTGGTGCTCCCAAGATCGATTCTTGGCATTGTCAAAATAATGTTTGGCAAGTGGCAGCCATGCACTACGAGCGGGGATTACTCGAGGTGTGCGAAAGTTGGCCCGAACACCCTGTGGGTTAACCCTCAAACCAAAAAATAAATTTAGTATCTACTCCAATCCCACGTACCCACCCAACCTTCAACTCCTCCTCGCACCTTAAATTAAGATTTTCATTTTCTCTTTGTAATATGTTCAATATACTAAATCTCGTAATAGATATAAAAATAAGTTTTATTTTTCTGGGGTTCATTGGAGCAATGGTGGGGAAAGGGGGACACAAATCCCACCAATGCTATATATGGGAAGGGTTTGAACCCTGGCTAAATGCAAATGTAGGTTAGTTTCATTCCAACTGAGTTAAACACCTTTACCCATATTGAAATAAAGTTTTAAAAAGAAAAACTTAAAGCAAATAGCAAATTGACCTAATTCAGTGAAAAATTCGCTTAATGGCATAAGTAGTAAAAGAGAGTCTTACGACCTCAAGGACCACAGGACCAAGCTTCAAATCCGGATCCCACTCCCCTCCGCGGACCACATAATTATTTTAAATTTGAAAACTCTAGGTCAAATTAAATTTATCAATATGTTCCTCGTATTTTTGTGATACTCGGTATCTAATGATTACGAGATAGACTTACCAATCCAAGGGAGCCTTTTTATTCTGATTAATTTGAATTAAAGAACTTTACGCTTCTATTTTGGTTAATTGAAAATTGCTATAAGCACCACTGCGCTTACTTTAGCCCCCCCACTTGTTGAAATTCCTGCATACGTTGTCAATTAATTTTGGTCTAACATAAAAATAACATCTAAATACGACATTTCATCCACTTATCGGGTTTAAGTGTTCAACGGTCTCACTAAATATGCGTTTTCTTCTGTTGTTGTTACACATACATGATGTTTTATTTTTTAACAAACCCTAGCTAACCCTAAAAATTTGAAATGCTTTATTGCAGGAGTCAACAATCACAAACCCACAAGAGGCAGATTGGTTGAAATACTCCACCTTCTGGCCTGACCCTGACAATCCACATCATCACCATGGCTAAATTAACCATATATACATATATATATATATACTACACAAAAATATCCCATAAAAGACAACATCATTATAGTACTTGAATCCCTCATCATGAACTTCTTTTTCAACAAGATCGAGACCATATATATATACTTCTCTCTTTCTCTCGCTCTCTCTTGGTTGCTCAACTGAACTAACTGTACAGCAACAACCATGTTGGAAAAGAGAAAAGAAAAGAAAGAAAGGAAAGGTAGGTGTAGGCAAGGGGAAGCGAAGACCCAAAGTTAGCTACTTGCATGAAAATCATCACCACTATCATCTTTAATTATATCTATTATTCAATATTATTATATTTGTTCATTTTAACCTTTTTCTTAATTAGTGTGTATAATTATTCTCTCCTTTTTTGTTTTGTTTTTTTTGTACAAGAAAACACAATTAATGTATAGAATTTGTCCAAAATTGCAACAAAAGCTTTGTTTAATTAATTGTGTTTAATTTGTCGGTAGTCACTTTTGAAGTTTTGATATGGGTAGTGTTAAAATGTGTTTGAAGGGTGGATTAAGCATGATATAAATAGAAAGAATCAGTCTTGTACAAGAATATGACATTATTTAATGTATCTTGTACTTTTATTCTTTTTATATTAATTTAAACTCTTATTATATTATCCTTAAGGCACAGGTTAATACTACCCTTTATATATAGATATATATATTTACTGGGACTCTAATAATTCCCCTTTATAGCAAATGAAAATGTGTTGGAAGTTGTTGAAAAAAAATGCCATTGATGCCTTACTTTCTTCACTCCTTTTGATGATATTAGGATGAATGAACATTAATTGATTTGCCTTGCTTAATAATAATTAATATCTACAATGATTACTGTTTTATAAGTATGTTTGCAAGAGTATTCATTACCTATCCCCATGTTTGTTTCTTGATTATTATAGGCAATTGCTATTGCCAAAGGTTTTGTGCATATATATATATATATCTGCTTCTACTATATGTTCTAAGCATAATACGTTGCGCGCTCCGACGTACAATATCAAGTATTGCACCACAAAAACCAAAAAAATATGTGTAATAATTAAACTTCTACTATGTGCTTAAATTTGTATGCAACATTTTTCCCTGGATTACCAATATAAATCTATAATTCAAAATACTACTTTTATTTAAAAGCTACAAAAAGAGGTTAGTTTTTAACATAATTTGCTATATAGTGTAATACTTCTAGATGCACACTGTTTGAGCAGATGTGTCACTAATAATTACCCAACAGGTTTCACTGCATTGATCAAATTATGTGCAAACTCTACCATTAACGAATGCATGATCGAGTAACACATCACTTTGATACTAAACTTTGCATACCTAAATTTAGAAGCACTGAAAAGTTCACATTAGCTAGTGACCTTTAAATGGCGGGCAGGTCCTATTAATTTTATCCAATTTAAATTTTCTTTCAAGGGCCCAGTTTCATAAATATCACAAATTTGGAGAGGTCGTTTGCAAAATTAATTTATAATTTTTTTGAGATTCTCGAATTAAGAGTATATTAATGGACATTATTTTTTCAAAACTTTGTATCAAAGTAGATATATATTGTTGAAAGTGGTTGCGAATCCCACACTCTTTCATTGGATATTATTGGTGGCTCTAAATATGTATATAAATATATATATATATATATATATAAGGAGATCTCTTCGGTTAAAATCTCCTTTTTGGAATATCGGTAGTGTACGTAGTAATAGTAGTAGTACTAGAAGTAATCCACTTTTTAGTTAATTAATTCTATGTCACGAAGTTTTCTATTACTTGTGAAACCTCTCTTTATTGCTTTATTCTATTCCTTATTCCACCCCTTTACTTCTATCTCTCTCTCTCTCTCTCTATATATATATATATATATATAGAGAGAGAGTAACGTGCATGGTGTTATCTTTTTAGGGGACGTGCATGAAAGTTTTATAAAGGTAAAAATCAACATGGAAGTGAGGTGAGAGGCAACTTCATTGTAGTTTCTCGAGGGAATAAAGACATACCAAGGGGAATTTGGAAGGACAGTATATATAATAATTAATGAGCTTTTTTAATTCATGAATTAATTGAATTTACCAATATATCCTCCTTTCCCGGCCCATCATTTTTGTCGTCAAATTCAGTCGGAGCTGATAACAAATTTGTGTTGTATTTTAATTTTTTAGGGTCAGTATTTTTTATTTATTTTTTCTTTGATACAAGGCAATATACATGTACTCAGTGGCGGATCCAGAATTATGTGGTCAAGGAGGTTTAGTATAAAAGTTCCAAAATTATGTGGCCAAGGGGGTTTAATATACTCAATCAATTCATATTATCAATCAAGCATAAACTCAATCAATCTACATTAATATGATTAGCACTATGATTCATATCCATAAATTTAATTACAAAAAAAATATCAATATCAAATTATCAACAATATATATTATCACTATAATTATTAATATAAATTTTGCAATGCTTACTTGTAAACTTGTAGTTGAAAAAAGAGGTGGCGGACGGTGGCAGAAGGTGGTGGTGATCGTCATTGGGCCACCAACAAAGAGTTGATGGACGTTGTTGAAGGTTAGGAGGTTGGGAGAGGTTAGGGTTTGAGAGGGTGGGAAGAGGAGCTGTGAAATTGGGAATGAAGGGCTCGGAGGCGCTATGCAGAGTCGAAGTGATGTCGTGTTCTATTTATTTATTTTTTTAACCTAGCCCAGCTTTCCAAGGGGTCATCCGACCCCTCTTGTCCCAACGTGCATCCGCCTCTGCATGCACTTAGACCTTGAGAGAAGGAAACAAGGATTGGTGAGCGGGATATAAGAGGGAATAAAACATAATTTTTTTATATCTCATACTTTAGGAATAAACTGGACAGTATAACTTTATCCTATCCTATACTTAATAGTAAGAAGAGTTAAATATTTATCTAGACCCATATTTATTGTGCCACAAGCAAATTTTACTTGCAACATAGCTTAAATCGAGCCTTTAGTGCTACGTACAAGAACATAATTTCTTCCTTCATGTAATGGCATAATTTTAATTTTTTTTATTTAAAAAAAAAACATAGAAATAACAATTACGTGAACTACTATGTATAAATTCTAATAATTCTTTCAATCAAACTTTGTCGATATCTTGTTTCCATTTACATTTTTCTTCTCAATTATTTGGACTTCACATCTTTCCTCCTCCATTAATTGGGTCCCAATATAATTCCCTTTTATCTCTTCCATAAGTTTTCGATCTCCTCACCCTTTTATGAACTAGAAGATAAAAATAAAAAATTGCTCAAAAGGATACTTGGATAGTGACACAAAATAATAATTAAATGAAGCAACCATTTTTCTCTTAACTAACCTTTTAGAAGATTTTAATAAAGGTGTTCTTAAATATATCTACAAAATCAGTATTTTCTTCCTATCAAAATTCAAAACTAAGTCAAACTTATCCTAAAAATTAGCATAAAAAACTTTCTTCTCACCCCAATTTCTTTCTGAGGAAAAATCATCGCTATTCATTTTTTTTTCTCAGTTGTCTTTCTTATAAAATTTTTGATAAAAATAAAATTGATCTTCTAATATTTTTGATGTAGTAAATTAAGATATATATTTATATAGTACAAAACTTAATTATTACTTTTTTTAATTAATTAGTTAATTTCAACAGCTCCTCCGAATCTTTGCAATCTAACTTAACTTATTGCTTCATATCGCTCATAGCCTCACATGTACATTTTGGAGAGAGAGAGGGAGAGATAGTTTACGTATGTATGCATAAAAAAATAAAAATAGTGTAAGGGCTTTTCAAGGCTTTTCTTTAAATATAATTAATGTTTAAATTTTCATATTATAAAAAAAATTAATTTTTTTTATTAATAATTGTGTTGAAAAAAATTAATATTTTTTTCAAAATGCTTAAAAATTAAAGGATATGATGATCTAAATTTAATTAGAAACAGAGTAAATATTTCAAGTACATGAAAAAATTCTTTTGTATATTAAACAGACTACTATATATATATAGATTAGAGCTTTTGATCTTTTAATATTTTTGATGTAGTGAATTAAGATTTAGATTTACTTATTTGATAAAAATAAAATTTTTAGACAAATTTAAAACATGAATAATAACCATTTAAGAGTAATGAATAATAAAAGATTATATGAAATTTCATATAATTGCTTAAATTTTATTTATCACAATTAATATTTTGTATCTTCAGGGGTACTATTTAGACGGATTTTTTAATGAAATTTATTAAGAATAATGTAATTTTTGTTTATTATGTCTTATATTAATGAAAGATTTAATATTATTTAATGTTTTTACTTTTAGCGACAAAAATTTATCGTCTCTGCATTGTTTCAGTAAACTCACCCTACCACTAGCTGGGGTAAAGTGCAATATTTTTTAAAGATCTAATAAGTTGAGAATAGAGTATTCTCACACTGGGGTGAGAAAACTAATTTTGTGAATGCATTTAAAAATACCTTTTTAATAATTACAGTAATAATGTGTATGTACGGAACAAAAACTGCTTCAATAATCAACTGAGCTCATGAAGTCGGGTTAAGACGCCAACTTCTACAGGGTCTTGCCCCCAAAAAGTCCTTTCACACCCGTTTAGCTAATAAAGTGGGAGAAAACGACTTGCCCTTCTTTAAAAAAAAATTGATATTTTGTTTGAGAAATTAACTATGATTAAATTTATGCCATACTCGATCAAGTAAATTTTAAAAGTCAATAAATGTTCGTATAAATATTAATATTTATCATATTAATCTATTACCCAGGAAATTGTAGCGCCAAATTTTCCTGCCCATGTCTTTCGGGGAATTTTCCTGACTTTGGCTTGAAATTAAATTTTGAACGCTCATTGGTAACTTTCCGTAACTAACTAAGTTTTGTAACTGAAAGTTTCATCGCCAAAGCAATTTTTTTTTCTTTATTTTTTATATAATTGATGATTCTACAATACAATTTTTTTGTATACAAGCTACAACCACCACAATAACAGGTGGAGTGGTGAACATACAACTACCACCATAATGGGCGAGCAAAACAAAAGATTCAATACCACGTTTATGTGGATCGAACCCATGACTACAATGGGTGAGCACAACAAAAGGGTTGTAACCATATTCATGTAGATCGAACCCATAACCTTATGCTTATAAGGACAAAGAGGATATCAATCAGGATACCAGGTCATTGGCAAATAACAATTTTGTTGTGGAGTACTTTTTTCGTGAAATTACCTATATATACGCCAATGGCACACATATCGCTTGTGCATTAATTACCAAAAAACACTAATGTGTATACATAATCTAAAGGGTATTTCAGTCATTTTATAAGGCACCGGAGAATCCTAGCACTGGGTTGGAGAGATGCTTATTTGTTTTAGTATTATGCCAAAAAGTAGAAAATAGAAAAGAAAAAGAGGGAAATCCTATATGGGATAGTGAAGGATATGGATATACAAGAGTAGGAAAAAGGAATAAGTGTCTCTTTCCACATGAAGTATGAAAAAAGAAATGACATTGATTTTTATATCCTCCTCCTGCAAAACCTAAAAAGTTGATATTCATTCAATTCCCTTAGATCACCTTTTCTGCAAGATTTTGGGTGCTTTTAAATTTAAGGAGGGGGAGGAGGGGGTTTGTGTATATATATAATTTTTTTTTCCTAACTATAATGGTCAACTATTGCGTTTTTATTTGTTTTAAATTAAGAATTTAGACTCTTTAAAAGATAAATATAAGTAAATGGGCCAAATCACACAATACATGGTAAATCAAGTTTTATTTTTAACTACTGATTGCGTTGAAAATAATATATCTTAAGAAAATGTTAAAATAAAACTGAATTTTTAATTTGAGACAAAAAAAGAGAGTATATTTATATATATATATGAGCAGCCATATATGAACTTTGGTTAGGGTTGGCCACGAGATTCGGTCCCATAAAGAAGTTGCAAGAAGAATATATAATTTTGTGGTGATAAGTGAAATCGGGAATATTATCACAAACATGACCGGCTCTATATGTAACCAAAACCCACCTTTTCAGGATTCTTCCATTTGGGCCCCTCACCTTTGTATGCTTTGTATGCTTTGTATATATATATATATATATATATCTAGGTTCGAACTCTGAATTGTGGGGATCACTATAATTTAAGTTGTCCTTTTGTTAGCGTTTAAGGATAAATAGCTCACAATTATTTTGTTACCCGACTACCAATTGTTTTGTGGGTCTAATTGGTTAGCAAACCAGGCCCGTAGAGTCCCGATGGGAGAATATTTAGGCCCAACAAAAGGATGGTAATTTCACCTCCCCCATTCTAAATTAGAAGTTACAAAATTTTGAAATTAATTAATATTCCAAATTTGGTGATGCTAAACAAAATTTAATCACAACCATTAATTAAGATGAATTAATGTATTATCCAGAAATGTGAAATTAAATTGGCCTGTTAGTTTGGGAAGGAGTCGATACATATTTTTAATGAATAATAAACCATAAAGTTCCAAAAATATAATAAAATTGTATCTTTAGGTTTAATTGAAGATTCGTTATTAAGATGCTGCAAATTAATGGGCTTGGATTGTAAACCTAGGCCGAATGTGAGTTTGAATGAGCCCGAACAATCAGATATTTTTTTTGCTTCTTCTATTTTAAATTAAGAGTCTTCGATTTCAATAACTTTTTAGAATAACAATGACTCTAGCATAATCAATGGTAAATAAATATAACTTACTTTATATTGTAAAGTTCCATATATATTACGTTCCATAGTACTCTTTAACATTCAGCTTTTAGTATTAGTACAGCTATAATTGTTTTAGCTCCCTCCATCCCAGACGTCATTTTTCTAATTACAAATTTTGAGATCATAATTAATCATAAAAGTCATTGTATATCATCATAAACGATTGTAAGTTACCTATGTTCCAAATAAAAACTCTTAATTTAGAAGAACATTACAAAATTGTGACAAAGGAGAATAGGAATTTTGGTGGAACATAGCGTTAAAACGCACTCAACTACCACACTACTTGGTCAGCAGCAAAGATGGAGCGAATTTGAACATTCCTGCTATTATAATAATAATTATCCATGGATATTTCAAATTTATAGAGATTCCCCCCTTACACTGCCAATTTTTTATTTTTTTAAATATGTATCATCCTTCCTACGGGTAAACACGAATTACAACCTAATATATGATATTAAAATTAATTACAACACAAATAGTTATCTTTATCATTATAAGAATGAAATAATTAAAAGTAAACAAATATGTTGGTGCAAAAATTTAGAGCCGACTTATTTTCCACCACCGTTAAATGATTGAGTAATAAATGAGATGACAAGGAACACACTAAAGATATATAGAGGAGGTTTACTCTTCTATGGATATAAGAGTTAATCCTCTTTTTGTGAATAGAGTTAAGAGTTTGAGGTGCTTTGTATTATAATAAATGGTTTTGGATTATAAGTAAACAACAACCCTTTAGCTATTCTATCCTCATAATATTATAGTTGAAGGAATTCTAAGCCACTCAGAGTCTGATTTTCCTATACTGGGCTGTGGAGCTCTAACTCTCTCACTGTGTAGTAATGTGATAAAACTCTTATAATAAAAGTTTTTTTACTTTTTTGCTTGATTGTCCTTTTACTATTTTTTTTTTGTTGATGGAAGTAAATGCTTTCCACATATATATAATAGAGAGGAAACATATGGGAAAGCCCTCAAAGCAAGTCTAAGGCCATCCCTGTTAATCACTAACTTTAACGTTGCTTCTTTATGGATTCTAACACATTAAATGCAATTGATGTGCATTTAATGAAGTTGAAGGATGCTCTACAGCGTTGGTAGAGTCGGCAGCAGTCGCCCCTGTTGTCCGTCTTATTCTGACATGGTGGTTGGCTAGAGAGCTCCAAAACTCGTTGGAAGAGCTCTAACTTTCGAGCTCCAAAACTCGTTGTACGAAAACAACCCTCAAGCTTAGTGGCAGAGCCAGGATTTTTGTTAAGGTGGGGCCAAACTACAAAATTTTTGAGTAATTTTCGGCAACAGTTACAAATGTTAACTGAAGTTGGTCAGTAAAACAATGTACGTAATAAATAGAACTATTCTCCATTAATATCAAACTCTTAAGACCATTAAATTCTCCTTGCATATTGCTTGCTTTATCATAGCCTTACTCTCGTAAACTTGATAAACTATACTCATGTTTTGAAAGAAGAGACTCAATATTAATTTTTATCAACTCAATATTCAACATACTATAACCAACAAACACATATATTAATTTCAATATTAATTTATCAAATAACAATCTAATAAGCAAATTAACCTCAATAATCAAATTTAATATTAATATTTAACAATCTAAAAAGCAAATTAAAATTAATAAACAATAACCAACAAACAAATACATTAAAAATCTAATAAGCAAATTAATATTAAAACTCCTAATCCTTAATATTCAATTTTTTAAAAAAAAATGTATAAGATTATAAAAAAGAAAATCTAACATAAGATACCGAAACAAATGAAGATGGAAAGAGGCAAGGAAGAATGCTGGATGACTGGCCTTCAGCTTGCTGCGACTATGCTTATAAGAAAAAAATGGACGACTGGTTTGAGGGACTGCTGTTTTTGAAGAAGAACAAATGGGCAGAGATACTTTGAAGAAGAAAACAAAATGCTTTCCCTTTTTATCACCTAATTTAAACTATATTACGAAACTATACCCTCGCATTTATACATTTATTTGCACATACGTCCCTCGCCCAATAAACTTCTTCAATTACACAAACGCCCCCTAATTTTTCCATTCTCACACAACGACCTTTATACTCCATAAACTTTTTCAAAAAATCAACGTGGGGTACGGGGGCCTAAACCCCATGTCACTCCACCCCTGCTTAGGCTGTCTACCCATACCTGCTAGAGCTCTGGAAAACAATCAGCATTCAGGCAGATCTCTCGAACTCCTTTCACTATGACAGATTAAGCTATTGACGTGGATGGTTACGTGTCTTCCTGTGGTAAGGGATGCAAATTAATTTATTAAGAACATCTCCAACAGTAGTGTATATTTAGGTTTTGTGTAAAATATACAAAATCTGTAAAAATTTTAGGCCTCCAACAGTCTTTTAAATTTAGCTTTTGTGTAAAATGAATGTGTAAAATACACCCCAAGTTTACACTGCCATGTCAGCTTTTTCTTTCCTTAATTATTTTATAAAACTTTAAAATGTAATAACTTTTAATAAAAATTAGGGTTAATAATACAATAAACCCTAAAGTTTGAGTCAAATTCTATTTGTATACTTAAAGTTTCAAAAGTTGCAAGCGGAACCCTGAAGTACATTAAGTGACATGCTTTAAACCTTCTGCTTAACTCCATTAGATTTTGTTGACGGAATGCTCAGTTGGCAAGACTAGTTGGCAAAAATCCAAAACTCTTTTGACCGAACATAATAATAATAATAATAATAATAATAATAATAATAATAATAATAATAATAATAATAATAATAATAATAATAATAATAAAAAGCCCCAGATTTCCTCTTCTTCTTCAAGCCCCACCCACACTATTTTTCTTCAAGCCCTAATCCCACAACCTTCCATAATACATATGTTTATATACAAATTTAGTAGATGTTCCTATATATATATAAACACTCATATATGTATATATGTATAAATTCTCATATAGATATACATGTATATGCATATATATATATATATTCTAACACACACTAAGAGAAAGAGTGGGGTTTGGGTGTAGAGTGCGTGGGGCTCGTTCGATTTAGAGAAGACGATTAGTATTGGAATGGATGTTGGTGGTGTGTGGGGGGTAGGAATCTCACCTTCACCATTAATGAAGACCAAGAAACAGGGGCAATCTCGCCCAATAACCGAGCTCGAGAACAATGGAGATCATAACTCTATGTGACATTAGAGCTTACCTCGTCATCTTCAAGCTAGACAAAAATCAACGAAACTAAAACCCATCATCAATAGCTACATAGATTTCATTAAGGAGTATAATAACATTTAATAAATAAGAAAAAATGAAAGGGGTTTAATAAGAATTACAAGGTTTTGTGCTGATAATGGTGACCGGAGAGGTGAGGGGGATTGATGGGGAGAATGAGCATCAATGAAAGAGAGAAGAGGCTAGGCTTTTGAAAAATTTGCCATTGGAATTAATGGCGGTGGGGAAGAAGAAGGGGAAGGGAAATTTTTATCTCTTCTTCTTCTTTTTTTCTCTGTTATGTATTTTTAAATATATTTTTTTTTGCCAAATATGATCCACAAATATTGCCAACTCAGCATTCTGTCCACAAAATCTAATGGGGTTAGGCGGAAGGTTTAAAATATGTCACTTAATGTATTTCAGGGTTCCGCTTGCAACTTTTGAAACATTAAGTATACGAATAAAATTTGACCCAAACTTTAGGGTTTATTGTATCATTAACCCTAAAAATTATATATCTAAAATCTACTCATCAAAACCAACAAATCAAGATCCATTGTTATTATAAAATTATGTATACCAAAATTCAAGAAAAAATAATTAAAAATTGCATAAAATGATATTTAATATGCGTAATTATCTAATTGGTCCATTCAAAATTTACACAAAAGTTTAAAAATGTACCGTTGGAGCATTTTTTTTTACACTTCAAGTTTTGTGTAAAAGTATCTTGACATATAGGATTTATATAAAAAAAATTACACATTAGTTGGAGATGCTCTAATTTGCACCATCAAAATACATCAATACAATTAAAGTGTAAAATAATATAAACAAATATTTTTGTAATATAAAATGTTTATAGGTGTAAAATATCACCAAAAAAAATTTAAATTTTTTTGCAGTACAAATACTATGTATTTTCATTTTCCCAAAAATTAATTTTTGACTTCGTCCTTAATCAACAGTGTTAGCTGAAGTGAACAATTGGAAATGGGGAATGAGACCCAAACCAACCTCAATCTACTTCTAATGACAGCAGGATGCAACCTAATGAGCAACATAATCCGAAGCTTTAGACACAAAGCCAAAGGATACAGCAACAAAAAGGCCATAAGCTCGTGTGGACCAGGCTGGTCTAGGGGTATGGTGAAAAAAGCGATCGTCTTGAGCCCTCAAAATTTAAAACTTTTTAAGGGCCATAGGGATTGTTCAAGCTACACAAGATGTAAAATAAATAAGTTTTATACCCAACAATAATTTTCTCTCAATTTTATAATTCATTAATCTAACCATTGAATTAGTTAATTATAATATCTCAAAGATGCGTGTAAAAAATTAAAGTAATCGAAGATGCATAGTTTCTCCATCAAAATCATGTTATTTATTGAATTATGAACCTTACAAGAATAAAGTAAAAATACGTATAATAATTATATGATTATAAATATCGAATTGATTTGAAACTTTGCATACTTAATAAATACAACAAAAATACCTTATATAATAGTGGAATTAATAAATTATGAATTGGAGAAAAAGTTATGGATGGTGTGTCCTTGCCCTCCCCCTACAAGGGGAAGGTTCAAGTAACACCTCGTGTAAAATAAAAAAGTTTTACACCCACCAGGAACAGGAACGTCCTCTCAATTTCATAATATCCCAAAGATATGTGCAAGAATTAAATTAACCGGAGATGCATAAACCTCTCATCATAATCATGTTATATAGTAGATTATGAATCTTACAAAAATGAGTAAACTACCCTAATGGCCCTTGAGCTATTGGGTTAGTGTCACTTTGGCCACTAAATTAAAAAATGCTCCACTTTGGCCCTTGAACTGTTAGCGAGTATCACGTTGGCCCTTGCACCATACATGTATAGTGCAAATTTTCAAAATTTTCATCCGGATAATACTTGGCTATCAACTATGCAAATATGATGCTGGTGTGAAAGTAGCAACTCAAATGAGAAAACAAGCCCCAAATCTTCTAAATTTTCTGGTTTACTCAGCTTGGTGTTTCATTTTTAATTTGTACATAAGAGTGGTGTTTCATTTTTAATTTGTTCTTGAGAGAGGGGGTGAAGTTTTAGTTTGTTAATTTTAATTTTAAAGATAGAGTTTGGAAAGAAGAGCTTGGGTTTTCGTCAAAAAATGTCTATTGTTTGTGATATGAAATATCATATAATCGTTAAAAATGTATTTATTACAATTAATATTTTATATTTTTTCATAAGTATTATGACTTGTATGTAATTTTTAATGAAATTTATTAAGAACAATGTAATTTTTTTGTTACTATGTTTTATTTTAATGCAAAAGTTAATATTGTTTAATATTTTTACTTTTAGCGACAAAACATTATCGTCCCTATATTATTTCATTAAAATCACTCCACCACTAAAGTGAATTGCAAGTTTTTTCAAAAAATCGGTGAGGTAAGAAAAAATATTCTCATACTGGAATGAAAAGACGGATTATATGGATGCTTTTGAGAACACCCAAAATAAACTATCTAAAATCCCCGACTAAAAACAAATCTCGTTTTGCTTGCAAAAAATTGAGAAGCCAAGGAACCTGGACTTGTTTCTACGGGAATTAATTAAATTAGTTTCCTCTAAGGTTAAATTGTTACGCAAGTTTTTTCGAAAAATATGGAAACTAAACTAGTTTTGTTCAAAACTAACTTGAAATGAATTCCTGGTAACTAAAAAAGAGAAACTGTGTGTTTCGGAGGAAACGTGTCGAAACTTAAAGTTGCATGATTAGGGATGAAAATTTTAAAAGCTATACAAGAATTAGACTTAAAATTAAAATAAGAATTCGTGTTCGTGTTCGTGTTCGTGTTCGTGTTCGTGTTCATGTTCATGTCGTGTCCAAAACTTTTTACATGAATTCGTGTAATATTTGTGTCAGGTTTTTTAACACAAAATTGTCAAAAATTGGAGCTATGCCATAGTTGTCGTGAATCGATCGGGTCATGTCATGTCCATTTGTTAGAAAAATAAACAACTTTACTTGTATTACACCATGTCTATTAAGGGTTAAAGTTTGAAACAATGTATGTTGTATACTGTTTATGTGATCGTGTAGCGTGCGTGTCTTGTTGGTTCTTGTCGTGTTGAGCACGAAACTCGACCCAAAAGTACGAATCCCAAACCTTACTTGGAACAACCTATAGATCTCTAAGGGTACTGCCAGCAGTGAGAGATTTATGTTTGAATATGAGCCGGCCGGGTCCCGTCGATTATTCTAATATTGGTAAAGAGATTTCTAATCCATTTTATCTGAATCAGTTAAATCTTTTGATTGAAAGATCAGATATGGTACATTCCAACCTGATCTGTCTGTGTTCTAATCCAACATAAATATACACACACATTATATATAAATAGCTTGCACATTTATAGATACAATATATAGAACATTGTGCAATTTTTTTGGCCGATGAATAAGACTTAATTAAAATCATTATGCAGCCAATAATTCTTCAATTATGGAACTAGGTCGGATATAAAAATATCATTTTGGTAACAAATTTGGATGTAGCCTAATATTTTATATATCCATGCATAGCATTCATGGATGGAGTATATTCTCAATTGAGTCAAATTTGAATACAACATGATCTGCTTCATATCAGCTCCGTCAAACACCCACAGCCTGAGGGACCATCGTTACGTTGTTCGGCTATATTTTCACTTAATTGTTCGAGGAAGTATTAACAAATGACAAACACACATACAAATACAATATACTCTATGTCTATCACATGAGAGTTCCCAAGGCTTTTAGTTAGCCCATGTCCCCGCCAACATGCGCCAATGACGAAGACAACAAAACCAATGGTTTCATAACCAACCCAACATTAGTCAAGTTTAGCTACCTTGTTTTTGTACGTAATCATTATCCAGAATGATGCGACCACAAGCAATTTTCTATTAATAAGCAAATATAGAAAGTCCACCATTGTGTCTTAACTTTTTATGTTGAAATCTTGAATAGGTGCATATATTTTTATTTATATAAAAAGTCTCTTTTAAGAGTCTGGCTTTATTATTTTCGAAGAGAAAAAGGGCATCTCATTTTCAACGGGGTAAATACCCTTATCAATTGACAGTTTTCTTTTTTCTAATTTCAAAAAACCCCTACCACTAAACGACGAGGCCAAGTAACCAGGGAAAGAATCGTTCAACAAGAGCAGAATTGCCCATTAGACAAAATTTGGCGTCCTCCCCTTTTTTTTGAAAGAAAATTTGGGCGTCCTTAATTAATAAAAGATTATAGAATGGACTTGTGAACATTGTAAATAATATTACACTTTAAAATAATATTAATATGGGTTGTATGTATAACAAAGCCAATGTAAGGTGATATGGATAGCTTAAACAACTCAAAGATATGAACACTTGAAAGGAAATTTATTCTGTTTTAGAGTTGGGATAAGATAAAGGACTACCCATAGATACAATATATATATATATATATATATATTATATAAGGTATCATTGTTTGTCCAATACAATATAATATAATAATATGATTAAAATACTCTAATACTCGTCTTAAGCACATAATTAATTATATGTCCTAAGAATAAGACTGGTTGTAAATCGCTCGGACAACAAAACTTTGTTCTAGGTAAAGGGGACACACTTGTCTTCCAAATAGAAATCAACAAAGGATCCGTTTTGACATATGATGCATATGTTTGCAAGTGAAAAAACATATTAACAAAAATATTTGCTAATACATACATAATGTAAAAGGCAAATCGTACCTTGCAAGAGCTTTCTCCAACCCCATTAATTGCGCTTCTTAACATTTTTTACAATAATGCCCCTCTACACAAGCGAAATATGTGTGTTTAAGTGGGTATTGAGCTCCTCTAGAGTGATGAAAAGTACTCTAGAGGAGAGTTAAAAGTAATCTGGACCATTAGTTAAAAGTAACGAGATATTGACAGGTAGTTTCTATCTAAATGAATCATCGTCAAAGGCAAACACCATCTGTCAAAATCTAAGCAAACAATCCAGATTTACTACTCTACTCTAAAGTAATTGAAATCACTCTAGATAACATGTAGTTTTCTTAGCATGCACGTGTGTCTGTCAGCCGCCTGGTGACAGGTGGTGTGCATGCGCTGGAAACTTTCAAAGATGCGAAGAGACAGGAAAGCCTTGCTATCATGGGCTTGGACTTTGCCACTCTTGGGACTATTGCGAGTGCTTTATTTGTATTATTTTCGCATGGGCTGTAATAACCTTCCAAATCTGCCTTTGTGATCAAAACTACGTCTCCTGAGGGAGAGTGCGCGGTTGAAGCAAATCGCTGCTGCTTGTACTCTTGAACTGCCTGCTTATCGAAGACATAAAGGATGCAATAAGTGAAAACAGTCAGGAACGAGAAGTTATGGCACTTTGCAAACATTTTGCCCCATTTTCTTCGGGAAGACAAGACACTTTCAGGAAAATATATTTTGCAAGGAACAAAATGTTTTCTTGCAAGTTTTACGTGCAAAGAAACTTTACATGGGGTTTCCTGCATTATTGCTTGTGTGATAGCAAACCTTTCATAATTAAGGGGGTGTGATTGCAGAGGTGGAAAAGAATTGACTGCGGGTATTTTACTTGCATGATTTTCCAAATAGAAGGTAGTTCATAAGCCATACCAACTTTGTTTCCATGGAAATTGAATTCTTAACACCCAGATATAACCCCCCCCCCCCTCCCCCTCTTTTCTTCTTTCCCCACCAAAACTCCACCTCAAAAAAAAAGAAGGAAAAAATATTTTTTTGCCATTGAAAATGTTGTACAAACACCGTAAAGCTGAAAGAGACCATTTTTCAATTAAATGTTGCCAACCAAATCCACCCCAAGGAAAATTTAATGTTTACCTTCCACTGAGAGGGAGCCAACAGCACTCTAGGTCTTCTGGACCGCACGTATTCCAGTGCAGCAGCAGGAGTCATATGCTTGTACTCAACCTGCACAAATCAACTTAATGCTTACTTCCTTGTCTGTACAAGTAGCCAATTCTTGTACCTGCACCTGCCTAACATGCAATATCGAGTAATGGGTTTATACCCTATAAAGGATACAGAAATATTTACCAAATAGCAGAGCACAATAGTTGTGCTCCTTCCCCTCCCAGCTTTACAGTGGACATATGTAGTCCTGCCGCAAGATGCATTCACTAAAACACAAAAAGGGGGAAAATGATTTAAAAAAAAAAAAAAAATTGGGCATCAAAAGTTGAACAGAGAAATTGAATGTACAAACATGGCAACATGAACGAAGGTCAAGAAATTTAACTGTGAATGAAATCTACTGCTCGGTTAATATCCACAAATGAAGGTGCAAAGAGGTAATCTCTGGTTGGAATAACCAAATGGTCAATCCCGTGAGCCTGAAAAAAATGGATATATTATGAAATTATTAATCAATATATGAGAACAATAATTTTATTGTATTGGTCTATTGAGTTTGTTCCGCCAACAAAAAGAAAAAAAATAACCTCTCGGGAAGTTTTTCACATTAATATTTTATACATGTGATTCCAATTTTGGAGGAACAGGGTGACTATTTCTTTACCACCAGAATTTTAGTTTCCACAGAAAAACACTTTTGCAACCATTAATTTACCATACAATGTAATAAAGAAAAATGCATGAGGGTCAATTTCTTCAAGAACTCATAAAAGAGATATTGGCATAAAGAACAATAGCAAGAACTTAGACAAATAGTTCAATGCTTGGAAAGCACCATCCTTACTTACCCGGTGCTTTACCTGCAATGGACAAGCGACATGCCGAAATATGGTGATTAAATATATCACTCCTAATGTAGATACCAGCCACAACCCCCCACCTAACCATTTCTAAACAACAGGAACTCAAACCATTCTACCAAGAGGATAAGACCTGAAACTTTATTACAGGCGTCTAAAAGCATGACTTTTGGGTGGAATCATTTTGGTAATGCATAACATTTAAGCGTGCTTCAAGATTCCCAATATGAAATTTAGCAATCAAAGTTCCCTAGAATAAAGTTATGCTCCCAACCAATTATTTTAAGGAAGAAAAAGTAATGTCATTGACATATTTTGATTAAATTTAAATTAAGGCTTCAATAGCCATTCTTGGTCCATGAAAACTAGAAAATACAAGTTCATATCAAAAAACTAGTAATTGCAGTATTGCACACACACATGCAAGGTATTAAATGTGCATGATTTACTTACATGGTATAATGAAGTTGGAACCAAAGTCTCGTAAGGCTCATTGAGGGTGATTACACCACCAACACCCAACTGCTTCAACCGAGGAACATCCTTAGGAAATGGCACCGCACCAAGCAGAAGAAACTAAAGAAACATAAACAAATAACATGTAAACTAACAATCCATCTTTCATTTAAGTGCACTCTACACTAGAATAGCAAAAACACCCTGGAAAAGTGCCAAAACAAGGTACAATCACAATCATGACACAGAAGTGGAGACTCTATTTCATTTTTCATATCCAACTAATCACAAAATTTCCCAAAAACGAGATAGTATTTTCTCATCTCGTTCTCCTGTACTAACAACAATGGACCACAAAAACACACAGAACACCAAACATAACAAAACGATAAATAAATCTCACACACGCAAAAAAAAAAAATGCCAATTCAACACAAAATTCGGATACCCCTTTTGCCCACTCACCATAAATTATCTCATCCAGACAAACTGAAGAAAAGCACAAACACAAAAAGAGGTAAAATGATGAAATCCTAAACACTACCAGTATATAGCAAGAAAAGAGACACAAACACAGAAGTAATTAGTAGAGAACCTAATCAATAGTATGTTGAAATATTCAAACACTACTAGATTACCAGTATATAGCACAAAATGGACACATATACAGAAGTAATTAGTAGAGGACATAATCAGTAGTATGATGAAATCTTCAACGGTACTACAGTACCAGTATAAAGCACAAAAGTAGACACATATACAGAAGTAATTAGTAGAGAAACTAATCAATAGTATGATGAAATCTTCAACGCTACTACAATACCAGTATAAAGCACAAAAAAAGGGTAAATAGTAGAGAACCTAATCAATAGCATTATGAAATGTTCAACGCTGCTACAGTACCAGTATAAAGCAGAAAATAGACACATACACAGACGAAAAGTGATAGAACCTAATCAATAGCATGATAAAATCTTCAACGCTACTACAATACAAGTATAAAGCAGAAAATAGACAGATCTATAGAAGTCACTAATAAAGAGCCTGTTCAATTTTATTATCTCACACTCTTTATAGCACAGAATAGACACAAACACAGAAGTAATTAGTAAAGAACCTGATCAATTTTACTATCTCATACACTTTATAGCACAAAAAAACATACACAATTCAGAAGTAATTAGTAGAGAAACTGATCAAGCACAAAATAGAGAGAGAAATTTACAAAAGTAATTATTGAAGAGAACCTGATCAAGCACAAAATTACAAAATAGACAGATATGATAGCAGTAATTAGAAGATAACCTGATCAATTTCATCCCACCATCTAAACTCGGGTTCAATTTTGTTGCGAAATACGTTGTACAAAAGCGTAGGGTAGAATAAAATCCGAGCTCCAGCTCCAACTAACGCTCTTTTAGCATGAACAGGAACAATCTGCCTTCTATTCTGATCGTATTTCCCATCAGATTCAACAACTTCGTCAAGTTCTTCAATCTTCATGTCACCGATCGCAACAGAAATTCGAACAAAACCAAAGCACCAACACCAAACCGGAACAAAACCTCTCTATACCCTAGGTGATTGATTGTAATTACAAACGGAGATCCAATTATTAGAAACGAAAGCCTAAAATTGCTTTGTTTGAATTTGAAATTGCTAACAAAGAAGAAAGTATCGATTGAATGATGAAAAAGTGGAATAGATTGTATTGGTGTACAGTTTTAGCATGATTGTTCGATGGAAAAGGGGAATTTGATAGTACAATTATGAATGTGTTCGAGACAGAGAGGAGAGAGAGAGAGTAAAAGAAGATTAACGAAAGTCGAGGGTCAAATATGTAGAAAAGAAAGAACGAAAGAAAGAGGAACCAGTTTGATCTTGACATGAAAGGATGATTTAATTACGAAATTACCTACTTAGAGTAGTAGCATAACTCGAAAGGATATCCCTCCACGTCATTTTTAATTGTAATACGTGCACATTTTCTTCTACTTCTAGAGGGCGCCCGCGTGCCATTCAGTACAGTAAGGTGGTGTTTGTTTGAGCCACTTAAATCTGAAAACTTAAAGTTTTCAGATTTAAGTGGTATAAATGTTGTTTGATTGGCAAAAAAAATAAGTGGTATATGACTGAAATCTGAAAATTTGTGTAAAAAGTTTTAAGTGATAAAATTATCACTTAAAACTGAAATCTGAAAAACTTGAATGGAAAATTACCCATTTTATCCTCGCTCAAACCTAAAACACGTCGTTCTATTCACGCCACTCTGCTACGTCTTCAAGCTTGTCTCTTCACAAACGACGCCGGAGGTACAGTTCCTTGTCTCCCTTCATTCTTCTTTGTGGCTAATTCGTTTTTAGGCTTGTGCAATATTCGTTTTTAGGGCTTTTTGAAGATTCGTTTTTAGGGCTTTTTTTGATTCGTTTTTGGATATCTTCTTGTTTGGTTTGGATTTTGAAATGGAATAATTTCTCTGAAACATCATGGAATTGGATTTTGATCAAGCTTTTTTTTCATGGAATCATTTGCTGTGTCCTCCTTGAACCTCTCTTTTGCCGTGGATATATATATATATATGTGTGTGTGTGTGTGTGTGGGAGTATGATCTATATGGAATTTGCTGAGGGAGACAAGGTGGACCACCCAGGCATGGATATTTTTTTTTTGTTTGGATGGTTATGTAATTATATAGTGAGGGATAGCTACTATAAATTCATGTGGGTGGAGATTTTGTTGTGACCACCACCGCCACCTTCCAATTAAGCTAGATTAAATTCATGTGGGTGGAGATTTTGTTGTGATGATTATAAAAGCAAACCAAGTGATAATTATGTACTGTTTATAGACCTTTGTAGTGTGCATCTTTTATGAATGGTCTTTTTTATTTCATTTGATCTATATAAACTAGTAAGGGCAAAATTGTCATATTAAAAAAAATTCAGTTTTCAGATGTATTATATTCTTTTCAGACACAGTTTTCAGAAGTTTTTTTCAGTTTCAGTTTTCAGTTTTCAGTTCAGTTTTCAGTTTTCAGTTTTCAGTTTTCAGTTTCAGTTTTCAGATGTTTTGTCAAACGCAACCTAATATAAAAAAGACTAAATAATATCAATGACCATTAAACTATTGATAAATTTTATCAGTGGCCACTGTACTTTATTTTGTTACAATCGGACCATTAAATTATTAAAATGTATTACCAATGGCCACTCCGTTAAATCTCACCGTTAGTTTTTGGCGGAAACCGTTATTGCTTGAAATGATAAGGGTATTTTGGTCTTTTTCATTTTTTTTCTCTTTTCTTTTTCCCTTTTCTTTTCTTTCTTCTTCCTTCTGCCTTTCTTCCCTTTTCTTTTTTCTTCTTTTTCTTCCGATCTCTTCTTCTTCTTTTCTTCTTCTCCGACGAGCCTGTTTCTCTTCTTCTTCTTCTTCTACCAGTGGCCACATGTCTTCTCCCCATTTGATTTCTTCTTGAATTTTTATACTTGTTTAAGAAATTGCCATTTGATTTGATTAATTCAAGCAATTGATTTGATTTGGTGTATTTGTTGTTCTTTGATTTTGACAAATATCAAACCCCAATTACATATATGTTAACCCGCTTCAAACCTGTGATGGAATTTTTTAAAAACTCAAACCCACCCCACATCATCCGGTGCCGCACCGAATCTCCCAATCTTCAGATTCTTCCACCATTCATAATCCTCCAAATGATTAAAACCATTCATAATCCTCCAAATGATTAAAAAAGAAAGAAAAATCATGAAGGGAGACAACCCTTCGGACACCTTCTCCGGAGGAAGCGCCTCCGCCGCCCCCGGCAAATCCAAGATATGGCCGGAGGAATCCCACCATGACGCAGGTGCGAGAGAAGGAGGCGTGAGAAACGGAGGTGGAAGAGAAGGAGGCGTGAGAAACGGAGGTGCGAGAGAAGAAGAAGAAGAAGAACTAATCGAAACGAGAAGAAGAAAAGAAGAAGAAGAGATCGGAAGAAAAAGAAGAAAAAAGAAAAGGGACGAAGGCAGAAGGTATAAGGAAGAAGAAAGAAAAGAAAAGAAAAGAAAAGAAAAGAAAAGAAAAGAAAAGGGAAAAAGAAAAGAGAAAAAAAAACGAAAAAGACCAAAATACCCTTATCATTTCAAGCAATAACGGTTCCCGCCAAAAATTAACGGTGAGATTTAACGGAGTGGCCATTGGTAGTACGTTTTAATAATTTAATGGTCCGATTGTAACAAAATAAAGTACAGTGGCCACTGGTAAAATTTGCCAATAGTTTAGTGGTCATTGATGGTATTTACTCTATAAAAAATAGTGCTATTAAAAATAAAAAATATTCGGTGTTTAAACAACAAGAAATTTAAAATATATAGTAAAAAAATAATATGACTATTTTTTAATTATTAATATTTTGTTTGTTGTAGTGCTATTCAGCATGGACAATAACTAGTTCATAATTTAATAGTAAAAATGTTGCTCAAAGGTTAACAAAACTCAAATACATACGCAGCAAAATATATAGAAAAACCCATAAACCTATAGATAAAATTCAAGATTAATTTTAACTGTTATAAAGTTTTGTCAAAATTTTAAATTATTAATTTTATCTTTGCAATTTCTTTTTTATTAATATTTTAATTATACTTTTTCTGGTTAATTTATTATTTAACCAATATACCACTTAACATTTGTGTTTTATATTTTTGTTTTAATTAAATATATTTAAATAATACACGCATCACATACATATGTGATCTAGTAAATAAATATGTCGAGTTTAGACTCAACCCACCATAACTCATTTAAATTAAATATGGCAATTTATAAATGTGATAGAACCTGAGGCTTGACTTTTTTTTTTTATTATTAATCATTCATATCAAAGACAATTACATGGAGTCAGACATAGAATTCTGTCGCTCTAGCTATAGCTAACTATGAACTACATAATTTGCTGACCAAAGAGATAAATAAGCAAGTTTTGCTTCGATTCACCCTTATGAAAGTCTCCCAACCGAACCGAACCGAGAGAGCAGCTTCAGCTTCCTTCTGCGTCATCAACCACACGAACCATACCATATGCATCAACAACCACCCACATAAAAAGTGGACATATCATCAACCACCCACAAAGGGTGGGCAAACCGCTTTTATTATTATTATTATTAAGTACCACTTTATTAAGTTCTGATACCACATCCATAGGTTTTGAACTTGTGAGCTCTTTAATACAAGATTAGAGAGGATGTCACTAGGCCATTGTCAACTTGAGGCTTAACTTTTAACGTCGCTGATTGAATATCAGTAATAGTTTTAATCTTTTTGAAATATTTATAGTGTGATGTATATAAATTAATTATGTCTTTTTCAGTTTGATAAAATTTATTATGCTGGATTTTTAACTCAACTAAATATGGCGGACATAAAATTTGTAATAGCATTAGCACTTTTTCTGTATCTTTAATATTTTTGAAACATTTATATTTTCATGATTTTATTATGTCTATTTTGATATGATGAATTTTATTTAATTGATTATTAATACTTTAGTAAATGGATTATGCTTGTCAACTTGTATAACACGATTAATAAACAAGGAAATGATATTAGCATTCTAAATTTGTATTAAGGTACTCCTGTAAACACCCCGATCCGTGATCCCCGCAAGAACCCTAACGACCTTCGGGACCTACTGTTTTTTGGTCCAGGACCCACCCGAGCACCTGAAACTACCCCAAAAGGGTTTGTTGGCCAACAAACCTATTCTTAAGAGAGATTGTCGCGCGACAATCCCTGATATGTCGCGCAACAATCCCTCCTGACACCAGACCATCCACTCTCTGACACATCAGTCTGTCAGAAACATCATTTCAGCCGTTTGTCGCGCGACATTGGACACTATGTCGCGCGACATATGCCCCCTTTGGAGAAGTGTCGTGCGACAATCCTCTCCGAGCAGTATAAATAGGCCAACACCCCCAAGGGTTCAAGATAGCAACTTGGGATGGAGGAATTCTAAGCTAAAAATCTGATTTTCTAGTCTTTCATCAAGCATTCTCGATTATCGTCTTATTTCTGAAAAATTATCGAATCTATTCTCGACACTCGACGTGTCCCATCTCTGGAATCGAATTCTCGAAAATATCTGAAGAAGGAAAAGATTATTCTCGCCGGAGATCTCTCTACCGTATTATATTTTCGTTCTTATTACTATTCTTGTCAGGAAGGTAAAGAAAGTCTCTCCTAGTATTTATCATTAAATATCTGTGTACTTGTTTTATTTCTGTTGTTTTGTCCACATTTTATTTGAATAAACTTATTGCCAAGTTACCAATAGTTTACCGTTTTCAAAACAAGAAACCCTGATAAAATTATTTGCAAAATCAGAAGAATAAGTACATTATCATCCGGGTAAAATTTTGTTTTCAAAATCTGGACTGATAAGACTTATCTAGGAATTAAAGTCAACATATCCTGTCTTTTTCATAGACTGCGATGTGTCTGATAAAACTCTCCTCAAAGAGTTCTAGTTTCACATTGAATTAGTTCCGATATAAAGATCCGAACTTTTACAAAGGAAATCACAACACGAGGAAATCGTCATTATCTGAGGAAATAATACGGAACACTCTTTCAAAATAAAAGGTTTTGTCATTTGTATTTACATCTTTCAAATATAAAAACATCGGATCTCGGAACACAAAGGTTTTCATCCATTTCCCCGTTTTCCCAAAATTAGGATTTTCACTTAGAAAGTAGTAGACTGTCAGTAAAAGCATCCAAGTTTTTCAACATAGAATAAATATATAAGACCACTAGAGACCGAAATGGCGGAATGGGTGCTTAATACCTTCCCAAACCGTAATATAGTTTTCGAACCCTATAGAATCCTGGTTTCGTAGATAAACGTGTAAAGAAAGGCTTATTTGTAGCCTTTCCTCTTACACAACTGTTTTGTCCATTTTCTCGTAAAACGTATTGGCAACTATGAACCAACCCTTTTGCATCTAGAAATATAACATAGGGATACATGATATGAACCATCAATAAAGATACCCCAGCAAATGAAACGACGGAATCCGTTCCGACATTTCAGACGCCCAACCAAACGGGGACGAGACCCGGGGGGTCGCATTTGCGGATTCTCACAACTTCAAAATTATTTTTAATGACATAAAAAGTGTCCCAAAAGATCTATATAAGTATCACTAAAAATGATTTTGAAGTACCTTAGGACAATTGTGGAGTGCTAATATGATTTCCTATAAACAATCATGTTATAATTGAAATTTTTTATACAATTAATTAATGTCCACCTATATAACAATGACAACTTGTGTAAAATGAAACGAACCCAACTAACAAAGCATAATTGCCACCCCTAAAAAAAAGGAATAAGAAGTTGTATACAAGATAAAATGTCACTTCGGGTCCGTTTAACAACAACGTAGAAAATAAAATTAAAAACAGTTAATTTTTGTTAGAAATTGGAAAATATATAAGTTGAGACATGTGGTGAGTTGTCTTGTTACTTAGTGACTTTTTTATGGAGAAATTTTCTTTAGTGGTCAAGGAAGTAAAAATTTTCACAAAAAATATGAAAGATGTAAAACGTTTACTCATAAAATGAGAATGAAATATAATGCATCTTATTACATGCATCAACTTATTTTTCAACTTCTTACCAAATCAAGTATTTTTATTTTTCTTTTTCATGTTATTATCAAACGAAGCCTCAAATTTAATGAATGGTTAAAATTAAGCCATTCTTTTTCAACATTAAGTTGGCATACATCGCATTTTGTATGTACTTTTTGTACATATTTCTTATTAATGTAGCATTAATCCATATTTAAGTGATCAATATCAAACCACTATTAGATTTTGCAAAAAATATGATGGTGTGCATATACCACGTCATGCTGCTTCAAAACATGTCTCTAAGGAATTGTTATCTTTAAAATTGTTGTTTTTGTTTTGCTATTGTCATAATCAACCTAGGAAACTCCTAGTCGATCCCAAAGCTTGAACTCAGTGGTAGGCTTGTGATTAAGAATGCAGTAGCTTCATTATAATTAATTGTGTATCTAAATGATTCTTTTCTTTATCACGTGAAAAAGTCAACCTAATTCGTTATTTTAGTGACTATTATAATACAATTTATTATATTAACAATTAAATTTAATATCGGTTTACATGTTAACCGATTACCAAACTTAATTAAATCCATACTAACTATATATGCATTTTTATTTACTTTTTCAAGTAAAACAGTCAGACCATTTAACACCCCTTAATCTAGCAAATCATATAATGATAATTATCACTGTCACTAAACTATAAGGTTATTTAGTCAGACACATATACATATTAAATGCAATATAAACACTCACATAAACATATAGTATATATATAAAGGGCGGTGTTATTTGCACTCCTAAATCTATTACAAACATCTCTTTATAATTTAACTAAAAACACATTTTAACACCCCTTTATTTATCAAAAAATCCTCTTCCATTGCCTGATATTAGGCAAATATTTAACAACACACTCTCCCCATTTAAGTCGAATTAATGTGATTGCACTTACCTCTTATTAAACATGTCTTATTTGATAACACTTTAGCATTTCGCCTGATATTATGTGAGTTCTTACCAACAAACTCTCCTTATGTGAACTAAGTGTATATAATTGGACTCACTTCTCATGAGGCAGGCCTTATAGGAGTGTTAGGGATAATAAATTTACCATGGGGAGTGTTTGTGATAAAAGTATGTTTGTGACAAATATAAATAGTATAAATAACAACAACTTATATAAAGGCAAGTAAGAGTTGGTGATATGCACATAAAAATGTTTAGTATACTCTTATGTCATTGATTTTATTTTTTAAATAAAGTAAATTGAAAGGGATTAAAGCTATAATATTATATTATAATTATAGTGCAGTTGATGTGTTTGTGTAGACACCCCAATCTGTGACCTCCACAAAGAACCCTAAAAATCCTTGATAACCCCTTTTCATGAGTCTAGAACTTACCCAAAAAGACTAGAAACTACTTCGGGAAGTTTGTAACATAAAAAACCTGTTCTCAAAAGGATCTGTCGCGCGACAAACCAATATTCAGAGGTTTTTGTCATGCGACAAATCAGATTGTTGCACGACAAACCTTAGTATGTCGCACGACAAACCCCTCTGACCCACACTATCCACTCCCTAACACATCAGTCTGTTAGGAGCATCACTTCAGCCGTTTGTCGCGCGACATTGGTCCAAATGTCGCGCGACAGTTCCACTTGAGGAATGCTGTCCAACAAACTCCCCTGAGCACTATAAATAGGTCAACACCCCAAAGGTTTAAGGACATCAATTTGAACCCCAAAAAAGAAGGGCTATTATCTTTAAAAATCTAATTTTCTAAAAAGTTCAACTTATCAACTTTTCAAGGAATCTCCAAGTTCTCAATACTCGACGTCTTGGATCTCAAAATCGAATTCTCATCTATATCTGGAGGAGAAAAGTCTAAATTCGCCGGATCATCTTCGATTATATTATATTTTCTCTATCTCTTATCTTATTTATATCGTCGGGAAGGTAACTAAAATTTCTTCTAGTAATTAAATAAGATATTTGCATACTGGTTTTATTGTACTTTATTTAGTAGTTGTAGATTTGTTTAAATTCCTATTTAAAGTTTATTATATATACGTACTTATTATTTTCGAAAGTATTATAAGTAAGTAAGGAGATGGCTTACTTGGGCTAATATAAACCGAAAGTATTTACTTTCACTATCCTCAAATTTAAGTTGTTTGTCATAGACTTGTTATTTATGTTGTTTTGTCCACTTTTTAACTGGACAAACTTATTGTCGAGTTACTAATAGTTTATTGTTTTCAAACAAAACTTTCTTTTCAAAAACCCCGATAAAAATTATTTTTTAAAATCAAAAGAAGTTAAGCTTTTGTCGTCCAATTAAAACCAAGTTTTTAAAAACTCGGACTAATAAAGTTTACTTAGGAATTAGACTAGAATATATTCTATCTTCCACATAAATTGCAATATATCTGATACTTTCTCCTCAAAGGGTTTAATTTCATATTAAATTAATTCCGATAAAGATCCGACTTTTTTCTTTAAAATTAACCAAACGAGATAATTGATATTGTTATCTGAGAAAATAATACCGAATCTTTCTCATTTTTAAACGGTTAAGATAAACTTTTTATTCATTTGTCGACAAATAAAAACATCAGATTACAGAATACAAAGTTTTTATCTCTTTCTCCGTTTTTCCCTAAAGTCAAGTTCCTTTGCAAAAACATATCTTAATAAGTAGTAGACTTTTTAGTAAATGTATCAAAGTTTTTCAATATAGAATAAACATATAAAGTCACTAGATACTGAAAAGGCGAATTGGGTGCCTAACACCTTCCCCAACTGTAACATAGTTCCCGAACCATATAAAAATCCTGATTTCGTAGACTAAACGCGTGGGGATGAGACTTGCTTTGGCCTTTACCACTACGCGGACTTTTTATACGTTTTCTCATAAGACGTGCTGGCGACTTTGAACGAGCCTACTTGCATTTAAAAATAGAAAATAGGACTTATCCCTATAAATGAAGTAAATGAAACGATGGAATCCGTTCCAACGTTTTAGACGCCCAAAACACATAAATGAGACTCGGGGGTCGCATTTGCGGATTCTCACAGTTTGCGATAATAAAAATTTGTACAACAAGGATTTATAAGATATAATGTTTTTTGGGAAATTATATTATTACTTTACAAAAATATTCTAGCATTTTAAAATTATCTTTAATAACACTCATATAAAAATTTTTAAAATACTTTTTATGTTGGTAGAAATATTTTTAAAATATTAATTTTTTTTTATAAAGTTCTAATATTATTATCCTTTTTAATTAGTAGTGAAAATGCTTGTTTTTCTAAAATTATTGTAAGTCAAACTGTACTTAATTAGTCACTTTACTTTTAACTTTAACAGAGGAAAATTATCGTACTCACTTAATCACTTAAGTTTAAAAAGGGGAACATTACGAAGATGATTAATAGTGCATTAAGAATGCGAACACTTCATCAATTGCACTTATGCTTTAACACTATAAATTGTATTTAACCATTCTAACTTGAGAGTCTGTTATCCTTTTTTATGAATATCTTAAAGTAAAAAATTATTTTCCTTTAGGGTCCGTTTAATTTTCAAAAAGTTGTGCGATAAAGTAATTCTCAAGAAAAATAAAGTAAAGTGAAGGAAAAAGAACCCTACTTTCCTATAAGTATTTGGTTGACAACAATATTAAAATGACTAAAATTGAAAAAAAATGATCATAAATTTAGTAAAATCAAATAAATCACTAACATGATAAAAAATCATCAATAATATATTTTAAAAATGAAATTAGTAGAAAATTTTATTTAAATTACAATATACATCGTTGGTGCGAAAAACTGAATGAGATTAGTTTAGACCAAACAGTTAAATGATCAGTTCAAATGGTTAGAACAATAACTAAAAGTGAGCTAAAAAAGTCAAAGATGTATAGAGGAAGTTCGCCTCATATAAAAATATGGGTTAGTCATCCTCTGTGAAATAGAACTAGGAGTTTGGGTTGCTTTGTATTATGATTGAATTGGTATTACAAGCTCACAAAATCTCTCTAGCTATTCTATCCTCACCAGATTTACAACAAGAATATTTTCTAGCCACGCGAGTTCTAGTCTTCTTATATTAGGAGCTCTGTTGTGTGCTTTATAGCTCTCATTTCCCTTCTTTCTCTGGGTTGCTCATTGTTTGTTACTTGAATGCTAGATTTCTTGATTGTCGTTAGGTTGTTCTTAGTTGGTGAAAGAAGTAAATGCTTCTTCTATATATATTAGACAGAGGAGACATGTGGATAGAGTTCTGTGGAGTAAGTCCAATGCCATCCCTCACTCCCATTAATTCTAACATTACTATCCATTGATTTTGGTGCATTAAATACAGTTGGTATGCATTTAATGTCGTTGAGGGAGGTTCTGCAGTGTTGGCGGAGTTGATAGCAGTCGTTCATGTTTCCTACGCATACCTTGACACGATGGTTGGCGAGAAAGTTCGAGAGCTCGTTAGGAGAGCTTTGGTATTCGAGTACCGTCATTTGTTGAATGAAAATAATTCTTAGGCTAGATATCCAAGCTCTCAGGAACTCTAGACTTTATACAGCATTTGGACATAACTCCTCAAGTTCCACCCACTACGGGTGGTCGAGCTGCTGACATAGATAGGTACATGTATGCTAACTGTTGGCAAAGGAAGTCAATTTACTAATTCGCACTATCATACATAAACACAAATTAATTTTTGTCAAAAGTCAGGCAATTTGAATTTTTTTTTTAAAGTAGCAACATAAAATAAATAATGACACTCATTTTACAATTTATATTAACATTGATATTTAGATAAAAGATTATAATTACAAAAAAAATTAAAAGATGGAAAAATAAATGTAAATTAAAATAAATTAAATATTAACTTAAAATTAATGATATAAATATTTGAATATTACACTTATAATTTAATAATAATTAGTTTTAATATTAGTGACTACAAATTAACAAAAATCATTCTATCGCAACTGAATTATATTTTTGTACATGGTTACTTAAGTTTCTAGCAACTTTCTAACAAAATACTATGTTTTTGCTGGATGCGTTATACTTGAGGGAAAACTCATAGGAGGGCCCCACCCGAATGAATTATTGACTCCGAGTGTCACTATATTATGCTTTACTATCATAATATAATAACTATATAAATAAATAAATTGGTTTGAAAAAGAAAAAAAGAAAAGAAAAAGAGTAAAACAAAACTATTTTTCTTCGTAATTCTAGTTTCTACCCACGATAAATTCCATTCGAGGCCTAAAGAGAGTACAAAGTAAAGACCCACCACCTTTCCTCTCATCAATGCAGCTACCACATTTGCACAACCTTACAAGAAAACCCATCAAAACACCAGTATCTTCTTCTTATTAATTCCTCTTCCCCTGAAAAAATGGAGACAACCACCACCTCTCTATTAGCTCTTCTCCTCCATATGATTGCCACAGAAGCTGCATTTAGTGTCGGTGGAGGCGTAGGCATCGGCATTGGCGGCGTTGGAGGTGTCTGGATTGGTGGTGGAACCAACCCCCCAGACCCACCCAATTCTTCACCCCAAAATCTCAACAATGCCTATATTGCCCTACAAGCCTGGAAATCCTCAATCAAAGATGACCCATTAGGGATATTAACCACTTGGGTTGGCCCAAATGTGTGTTCTTACAAAGGTGTATTTTGTGTTGAATCTCAAGATCAAATTGGTGTCCCAATTGTTGCTGGTATAGATCTCAATCATGCAAATCTAAAGGGCACACTTGTCAAAGAACTCTCTCTCCTCACAGATATGTCTCTTTTTCATCTAAATAGCAATAGATTTATAGGGACAGTGCCCTATACTTTTAGGGAACTTATTTCACTCACTGAATTAGACCTAAGCAATAACCAATTCTCTGGTTCTTTCCCAATGGCTACTCTTTTAATCCCAAATCTCCTCTATTTAGACCTCAGATTCAATAATTTCCGTGGACCCCTACCTCAAGATCTCTTCAACACAAATTTTGATGCAATTTTTCTCAACAACAATCGGTTTAGTGGGCAAATCCCACAGAATTTGGCTAATTCCCCTGCTTCTGTGATTAATTTGGCTAATAACAAGTTGACTGGAGACATACCCTTTAGCTTTGGGTACATGGGTGGTCCAAGATTGAAGGAGATTTTGTTGTTGAATAACCAATTGAGCGGGTGTATACCTCAAGGGGTTGGTTTGTGGTCAGATTTGCAAGTGTTTGATGTGAGTTACAATTCATTGATGGGTCATTTGCCTGATTCAATTTCTTGTTTGAGTGGGATTGAGGTCTTGAATTTGGCTCACAATAAGTTGTCTGGGGTTTTGCCTGATTTGGTTTGCTCATTAAAGGGGCTTGTCAATTTGACTGTGGCTTACAATTTCTTTTCAGGGTTTAGCCAAGAATGTGGGAAGTTGTTGTTAAGGAATGTTGGGTTTGATTTCTCTTTGAATTGTATATTAGGGAGGCAAATGCAGAGGCCTCAGCCTGAGTGCTCCTTGGTCCCTGGTGGTGGCTTGAGTTGCCTTACAATCCCTTCCCCTAAGCCCCTTCTTTGTGGGTCATTGTTACCGTGAGGATAGAGAAAGTGAAGAGAGAAGACAGAAGTATCGTAAAAGAATAGTGACATGCACATTAGATATACAAAAAGTTAGTAAACAAAATGATATATCAGTTATTAGATTGGTAAACGGTTTAATGACTTCAACTACTTTTTGATAAGTTGTAGTTCTAACTTATCAAAGAGACGTTGTGTACTAATTTTTTGTATATTATTTTTAATATTATTAGTTGTGAAATTAGGATTGGTTGGTGATGGATTTGTCTCATTAAGGGAGAGAAGTTATGCCTCTAGGTTCCACAATTTAATTCTTCACGAGAACTAGTAAATGGATAATTTATTATTATATGTCTTGTATGGATAAGAAATGCTTTGAATTTTCTTGTTGATTTGCCATTAAATGTAAATGATCTAATTATACCTTGATTCTTCTCAAAAAGAACTTGGCTGTTTGATTTGCGGCATAAAAATCGACATAAAATAAAATTGATTTATTTCATATTTAGTATGGGTTAAAATTAGATTATGGGTGGATTGATTATAAAGGCCTTTTATCCTACTAAAGATCGATTGAATAACAACATCCATTTCTCTCACTAACATCTCTCATCTCACAAACAACCCCCAAATATGATTTTTTGATCACTAACACCCCCTATTTACCTCTCCTATTTACTTTAAGTAATTTGTATAAAGTATGTAATTAAAAATATAATTAACCTTAACTAAAATTAATCACACACTTTAAAAATATAATTAACCTTAACTAAAAAAATTAATCTATCAATTTATCCATGGGTAATAAATTAATCTTAAACTTTCTTGATGTGGGGAGAACATATGATATTTACTCTCCTAATGTGGGGAGAGTAAATGGAATAAATTCGACTAAAGTGGGGAGGTTGGCTTTTAAACCCACTGAAAAATTTTAAAGTTAAACTCTCCTCATGTGGGAAGAACATATGCTATTTACTCTCCTAATGTGAGGAGAGTAAATGGAATAAATTCAGCCAAAGTGGGGAGATAGTGAGATATAAGGGGGTGTTTTAAAGTGTGTGATTAATTTATTACCCATGGATAAATTGATAGATTAATTTTTTTACCTTAGAATAAATATGTTAATTGAGGGGGGTGTTTGTGAGATATAAGGGGGGTGTTTAAAATTAGATCTATTCAAAATTAAATGGGGTGTGTTAGTGAGATAAATGGAGGTTGTAAATAGTCTCACCCATTATTTTATTCGATCCAAATAGAATTAAAGAATTATATTCGATCTTCTTATTCGACCTATCAAACATATAGTATTGAATTGGTATAAGTGTAGCCATGGCCGTGTTGTTTGGAGTTATACACTAGGCCTTCTCAATGGCTTGTTAATAAAGGTCCTCAGATGATAGAAAGTTAAATAAAAAACAAAAGGGAAAAAAATATGCTCCAATGATCGAATTGTCCACCCCATTGTGTAGATGATAAGGTTAAGCAATTATTTTTACATTGTCTATGAGACATGAAAATGTGAATATTTATTACATATATTAATTTTTGTGTGTGTATATATATATAAATATAGACAAGAACCATCAGATAAACTTTTTTTAAAATGATGTTTTTGGATGTAAAAATAATGCTAAGTAGAAAATACAATGTTTAAGCATGATACATGATAGCGAGGTCTTTCAAAGACGAGTCATTGGAGAAGACCTATACTAAATTGACATAGGCTCTGGCCTTCAATATGGGAAGTTATGGGTTACATTCTCTCTCCTCATAAGACTTCTAGAATTTTAAATAAGAGACTTAGATATTCCTTTTAAAACAAATTTAAGAATACATTTTAAATATTTATAAAGGGAAAAATTAAAGTGTGCTGAAATGTGCACAAGATGAAGTGTCACCTTACAATATGATGAAGACTTGAAGTGGAGCCATTATTACCCCAAATGAGAGAGAGAGAGAGATAGAGATAGAGAGAGAGAGAGGTGTTGTAAAACAATAGTGATACATGCACGAAGAACATATGAAAAAACTGAAGACAAAATGATATGTTAGTTACTGGACTAATCATCAATTAAACGATTTTAGTTAGTTTCTGATAAGCCGCAATTCTAACTTATGAGAGAGAGAGAGAGAGAGAGAGGTGTTGTAAAACAATAGTGATACATGCACGAAGAGCATATGAAAAGACTGAAGACAAAATGATATGTTAGTTACTGGACTAATTATTAGTTAAACGACTTTAGTTAGTTTATGATAAGCCGCAATTCTAACTTATCAAAGATAGGTTATGTTCTATTTTTTAATATACTATTTCTAGTAATCATATTGTAAAAATAGATTCGGTTTGTTTAATTGTTAACTAATCTAGTAAGTAACACATCATTTTATGATAAGCCACAGCTCTAACTTATTAAATATAGGTCGTGTTGTAATTTTTTATATACTATTTCTTGTAATATTTTAAAAATAAGTCTCATTAAGGGAGAGAAGTTATGCCTCTAGCTTCCACAATTTAATTCTTCATGAGAAATGGTACATGGATAAGTCATTATATATTTATACATGTCTTGTATGGATAAGAAATGCCTTCAATTTTCTAGTTGATTTGGCATTAAATTTTAATGATCTAATTGTACCTTGACTGATTATTGAAAAGGGTAATGAGTTATGGATTAAAGGTTTAAATCTTTTTATTTAAAAACACTCACATGCTTAAAGTGTGGAACAGTCCTCCCTCAGAAAAAGAAAAAAAAAAGTGTGGAACAGTCCTTTAAGAAGGAGAAAATCACGAGGACATCTTTTTTGGCATATATCGACAAAATATATATATATATATTTAACAAACACTAAATATTAAATTGGGATATATAGACATAGGCATAGGCATGTTCTTTGGAGTTATACTCTCTCTTCTTCTTTTATATATATATATATATATTTATATTTATATGATTCGTTTTTAGTACGCACCAATCTTTATGGATTGATCGTGTTATGCGATTTTCTATCATAAAAATATTTGAAAAGTGTTTTTTATAATGTAAAACCGTTATAAAAAAGACCGGTCCGTACGGACAAGTTCGCACTTGAAATTTTCCATATATATATATATATAAAATTTATATATACAATGCCTAAAAAAGTATGGCCCATGAGATACAGAGATCTAACTTTCACAGCTAAATTATTGCAGGAGATTAAAAATAAATTGGCACATGCATGATTTTAATAGGTATTTTAATTAGCACTTCAAATGTCACTCTAGTACTTCTGAAAGTGTTCAATAAATAAAAAGTTTTTTAAATTATACAAATACAAAGTGTCATTAAAAATAACTTTGTAGTGTTATAATTAATGTAAAGTGCTAATATTAATACCATTATATATATAGGGTGATAATAAAAACATTTCTAAAGGGTGTGACTATTAGCACTACACATAATAACTCTACTACTCCAAAGAGTTTCTTTAGTGACACTTTATATGCATCTTTTGTGACACTTTTTATGAATTGAAGTTTTTTTAAAATTCTAGAGTACTCATGTAGAGTGCTTATAGTCGTCCCCTCCTTGATTATAGCATCATTACTACATTTATTCTCATTTAAGCATGGTGTACAACCAACACAGTGCATGAATATAGTGGTGAAACTACACTTTATGATACTTTTACCATCACCCTTGTGATAACGCGTGCTTAAGAATACATTTTACGATTTATATAGAGAAAAATTAAAGTATGATGGAATGAGCACATGATCTCAAGATTTGATGAAAAGTTGAACCGAAGCCATTATTTCCCTAACAACGAGATGACAAATCGTTATGTGTATATCTTTTATGAGTGTAGTATTACTCTTCAACTTAATATACAATTAGTGATACAAGTGCTTTGATATATTAATTATATGACAAAAAGAAAAAAAAAGATTAGCAATTTAAGACATTCTAAAAAAATAAAAATAAATGAAGCTGTTAGTTTTTGACGGAGAAAATATTTACTTATTAATTTAAACTATAAGGCTCCATTTGATTGGAAAGATGGAAATGAAAAATAAATTTAGTTAGTTTGTGTGAAAAGATAAAAAATAAGGTGAGATATGTTATTCATTTTATGAGTATATATCTTCTATCTTTCAATATTTTTGGTGGAAATTTTTTAGTCACCACCAAGCAAAGAAAATTTCTTCATGGAAAAACTTAAAAATTAAGATGATATCACATATATCACTCAACTTATTTTCCATCTTTTTACCAAAACTAATTTAATTTATTTTCATTTTCCACCTTGCAATCAAACGAAGTCTAAAAGTAAAAAGTTTTGAGGGATAAACAACCAATGTGGCCTAATGACAAGAGAATATCACATGCCAACAGATAGTTGAATGGCATTTTCCCTATTTGATTGTCAATTTTTGTTAGTGTAGATTTGGCCCACCAATTGATGTGTTTTCATTGTTTTTAGTGATTGTCAATTTTTAATTGTTTGTTCCATTGGAATTTTTTTGTAAATCTTCCCAAATCAGGCAAAAAATCAGCTTATTCACGAGACATCAAACTTGTGAGTTCATTAATTATTGTTGATGGGGGTAGCCTGGTAATTCCCATTTCTTGCTTTTAATAGTCTTCTTCCCTCATTAACAAATGAAATGAAGGCATTTTAAACGCTATTTAAATAAAAAAAAAAAACCAACTATTTTAACCTCTAATTATTATTTTTATCTTCTTGATTTTAGTGTAAATGTGCAATTCTATATTTAAATTTTTAGCAATGCTGCTTGATAAAAAAAAAAACTTTAAAAGTACAATTTGAAAGTAACATTGAACCAACTATCATCATTTATAATTTTCTCTCTTCCGGACTCGATATAAATGTGTTGATTCTATGCCTATGTTTGGTAGTTATCTTTTTTTTTTCCTTCAAATTTTAAAAACTCAAAAACAACTCTACCTTTATACTTCCCAAAAAAATCTTAACTTTATTTTCTCTCTCTAAAAAAACTTTTTAAAACACCGTAACTTTAAATTCAAAAATCAAAATTAAATAAAAAATATATATTTAAAATATACTCGTCGAGATCTATAAAATAAGATCGATTTTGACTATTTTTTAAAATTTGTTTATGAGATTTTTAGTTGATTGAAAAAAACTCAAAAAAATACGAAATTCACTTTTCAACATACTTCTAAATTCTACCAAACACCATATTTTAAAAACACAACTTAAAAATCAGCTCAAAACATCTACCGAACAACCCCTATTTATCTGAATAACAACTTTTGGTACATTTTCTGAACTACTGTTATCATAATTTTTTAATATGTTTTGGGTTACAACATTTCTCTGTTTTCACTGGAGACTTATTTGGGTACAAATATGTAGGTTTTCCAAGTACCCCTATCTCTATTGTCCAAAAAAAAAAATACCCCTATCTCTACATATGGAATACAAAAAAAGAAAAAAGGTAGCTATATCTCTTGGGGAACAAATTTTCACATCGCTTTCCTAGAAATTCCAATAAACTGTTCCACTGTTTTAACTAATAAACATTCTCTGATTTTTACAATTTTTACACTAACTTTAATCAAATTAATAGTTAAAATTAAGCTTTGGATGCGTTTCTTTTTATTAACTTTTGAATGTTGAATCTGGAAATTGAAGATGCTTTTATTTTTATTCTGAATGAAACTCTTAACATTAAGTATTCATTAAATTAAGTATTAAATATTCAGCGTGGTTAATACAACTTAACCTTAATGCTGAATGTTTAATCATTTGAAAAAATAGCAATTAACCTATTAATAATTTAAAGTAACAAACAACTTATTGCAACTATACATAGTTAAAACTCTCTTATTAAATATTCAGAGGCAAAATCAAACACGTCATTAGTAAGTTGTAAAATTTGAATCATTAATTCTAAAAAGATGTCTTTTTTATTTTAGACATCTTTAAACGAAAAGAAAATTAACTCTTAATTTGAGAGGTACAAAGTATTACTTCATATAAACCTGAGACAATAAGGCATAATACGGTAACTTCATTATAATTGAAAGAGTATTTTTGACTTTGGGTACTACGCATAATGCTGAATTAGACTTTAGTTTCCAAAAGATCATTTATTATACTTTGGGTACCATTTTTGGGTTCCATTTGTATTTCATCCAAATTTTGACTGATTTTCCAACTTTGCTCTTAGTACACAAGCCCAAACATAAAAAAAAACAATTTGAATTTATGATTGCAGATCGAAGGAACATACACCAAAAAACACTACCCAGACCACCAAGAACATTAACCAAAAACCCCAACCCAGAAATCATGGGTGATTAAGGGTAAGAATACTAAACCTTAATCAAAATTAAACCACAAATCAAACCCACCAATCAAAATTAAACCCTAAAAAATAACACGAAGGACACATAACATGGATCCAGAAATCAAACTGAAACACCAATCAAACCCAAACCCTGAAGAACATGAACCTATAAATAAAAATCATCAATAGAATAACACACCAACATAAGATTTTCAGCCAAAAAAAATATATATATTCATTACTTGGAGGGGGTACAAAAAGTTATATAAAAAATTAAACTTTTTAAATCAAAAAGGGGGTACAAAAAACTACTCCCCCTACTTCCTCCTCCTTACCACCATTAGGGCTCCCTTTTTTTTTTCCTCCACCTTCAATGGTTTGTGTAACCGGAAACGTGGTACCCAAATGTCCGATGGATCTATAGTTTTGAGGACATCACTATATAGGCATGTTGGAGAAGTGACATCATCCCCTTTAACAATTTTATCATGCCGGATCCACGGTAAATGGGACAGCGGAAGTAATTGGTGCCCCTTATCCTCGGGTTCTCTAAAACCTCATAAAACTTGTTCAACTTAACTGGATTGCCCCCTCCTCATCAACCAGATAAGGTTCGTGTTATGGAGGAGGGCCGATTGAGAGGATGGATGGAATTATGGGTGGTGGTCGTCATTGTCGTTTGAATGTATGATTATAAATTCGTCATTATTGGCCATGGAGGTGATGGCAATTGCTGGTGGTTTTGATTAATGGAGGTTAAGGAAAGACGGGGAGGGATTACCATTTTATAAGTGGGATTTGGGTTGTCTTTTCATCTGACCAATATAATCATTACGGGGATCAATAGGAACTTCAGTTCCCAATGGATGAATTAAATTAAGGGGGTGAAAGTTGGAGGGAGACAAATGCATTAGAAAAATTAATCGGTGTTAATAGGGTGATTCAAATGGGTGTTTGAGAAATTAATTGGACACAGTTACTCTGTAGCCAACTCTGTCACTACTCACTCACTCAGTTATGTACTAAGGACAAAGTTGGAAAAACAGTCTAAATTTAGACAAAACACTAACGGAACCCCAAATGGTACCCAAAGCCCTAATAAATGATCATTTGGTACCTAAAATCTAATTTTGCATTATCAGTGGTGCCTAAAGTCAAAAATACCCTAATTGAAACCATTACTAGATAATAGATCAAGACTTATCAAGTTGATTTCGGAAGAGAAAACATTCCCCTTCAAAAGTTGGAGCATATTTTTTATTAAGAAATTGAGAATGAGTCATTTCTTTTTATTTCTTTCTTTTATTTCGCAAAAGTTAGTCCCAAATTAAGATACTTAATGATGACAATTAGAAGTGCACTGACTCATCGTACCATTATTAAAGGTACAACAAGTCTATACATCTAAGACCCAATTTCATAACTCATCATAGAGATGAATAGCTAGCATTACCGAAGAAAATTGATCAACCATCAAAGCTAATAAAAGAGCTACAAAAAAGAACAACAACATATGAACATTAAATAAAACAATGAATTACAATTTTTAGATATTATCATTTGCCCCATTTTCTTTTTTCTTTTTTAACTCTATGATCTAGCCAATGTAGTACATTGGGTTTGGGAGCTTAAAGGATCGTTGGGCTAGTGCAAAACCTAGCAAATCGCTCCATTGATCTCCAGAGCTCCCGTGAATCTTGTACCCTTCTTCTTCTAATTCTTGTCTCTTTTCAGATTTGTAAAATGTTGCCTTTTTGCCTTCATCTGAAGGTCCCCTGTTTCATTTATAACAAAAATTAATCAATTACAAAACGGGGCAGACTTAAGATTAAACAGAGAGATTAATTAAGGTGGATTGTTAATTTATGCCAAAAAAAAATTCCCTTTAATGTATAACCAATAGTGTAATTTTTTTAGTTATATTGGGCTAAAACTTGCCCTATCAGCCCAAGTTCTTCACAGAGTTGCTAGTTATCTATGTAAAGTACACAATTACGCATACAAACATGCTAAGGTTTATTTCATTTTTCCTGCTATATGAACATGCTGCTAATATATATGCTTTTCAAAATATATCCCAAAGTTGTTATCTAAATGAATTTGTCACACAGTTGCAGTGAAATTTGAGAGAAAGAAGGTGATCGATATATAAGTAGTTGGAACAATCTACATATATAACTCCAAAAAATTCCAAACGTACACCCAAAAGGAATCGTAAATGTAGCTCAACTTCTTGCATGTTGCTTTGTCTTTCTCATATACCAGTGCAGATGTAATTCTAATTTATTTGGACTACAACTTTTGTGACATTTTTTGTATTTACGTAGCATTTGAGATGTATTCAGATTTGCTTTTGGGTTATACTTTTGAGATACGTCTACATAGAAATAAAATATAAATAGATAGATTATAGATACAATACAAACAAAGCAATGCTACACTTCCTCTCTCTCCGAAATTTCATATGCTAATTCAAATTTATTTGAACCTATAACTTTTGGAACATTTTTTTTTAATGACGGCATTTCTCATACACAATTTTATAACCTTTATGAAGAGAATAACTAATGCTATACATGTCGAATTGATTTCGAGGTTATCATAACTTCTTACATGGATTATAATTCAAGATACACATTTCAAAATGTCATATTATTTTGGAACATAAAGGGTTACGATTAGATTGACATATGCATAAAGTACGTACATACCTGAGGATAAGCTTATCCCAGTGGTTGTAACCAGAAAATTTTAGATTTTTCTCAGTAGCAGTCCTTAGATATTCAGCACGGCCAGTCAACAAAAACAATTTAAAACCCATTTGTTCTAGCTCTCTGTACAATCTCAAACTTGCTGACAAGGCTGGGGCCTCTGCCAAACCCACCCACGCATTGAACGCCTTTTCATCAAATATCTCTGATCTGTATATATATATATATATGTACATACTAGTTACAAGATGCTAAATAACAGAATGAAATAGCAACATTAATTTTAAAACTCAATGCTTTTTTAACCAATCCTTAAGGTTGGTTAATTTCTTTTTTTGAACTTTCATGCGGAACACTTGCGACTAAATTCTGAATACTTTAAATGTGTTTAATTTTGATTGATTTCTAATACAGAATAGATGGCATTTTTAATTTTATTATATATATATGTGTGTGTGTGTGTATAAACAGCTAATGAATAAAAATAATAGGGATACCATCTGAATAAAATTACATTAAATAACGTTTAATGTTGAATTTTAATATTAGTTGAGAAAAATAAATATTATCTCTATCTCTTAATACAATTTATACTCTTATTTAGTTTTAAAAGTTGAAAAATAAATTTAATTTTTTGAAAATTTAATGCATTTTCAACATAAAAATATTTCATGCAAATAAGCCCCATTTTAAAGGGTTTTTCAATGTGAATAGAGATATGAGGAATAAACTTCAGAGCCGGTCTGAGAAGGGCATGCAGGGCAACTGCTGAGAGTTTAAAAATCAAGAGGGCATCAATATTTTATTTACATATATATATATATATATGTATATTAAAAAAATTAATTAATAACATAACTTTTCAAGAAAAAAATTCAAATTTCAAAACTCTAACCGCATGTAACTCTTTCCGGATTATTTCTTCCCACATTCAATATCAATCTTCTCATGCTATAAGAGAGAATTAGAAGGGCACCATTGTTTTTTCTCACTCATATTGATTTGAAAATAATAAGAGAGAAATAAATATTTAATCATAGTGTTTTGTGGGATTCGTTGCAATTGTAATGTATTTTTTGTAACGTATAAACTCTTATCATTAAAATAAAATAAAATTTATTTTTTAATATAAATAATTAATATATTTATTTATAAAAAAATACCTTTTAAAATTTTATATAGAGTCTCAAAATAACCCGGACCGACTTTGATAAACTTTAAATGGGTTCCAACGAGTTGGTCTTTCTTAACGCAAAACGGCTCCGTCTTATTTATTTTTTTTCTTTAAAGTTTAAATGGGCCGTACTTTTATTTCTCTTGAGCAGGCTTTGGACTGGACTGAAATCTAACCGATCTAATAATATCAATTTCGAAATAATAATCAATATTAAAGACAAAAACTAATTTCCTCAAATTTGAAATTACAGAACACTTCCTTAATTTTTTTTTTAAAATTAGACTATCTTGCATAGAATTTCAGGAAAAAAATTGAACAAGAGTGAAATATAACGTTAACTGCTTGCTTAGGCCATCTCCAATGGTCATTTCTATCAATCAAATTTTTATATTGGAAAAGAGAAAAGGGAAAAAGTGTTCCAATTGTCAATTCTATAACTATTTCTATATGAGATGAAATGTGAGTCATATAAGGAATTTCTATAAGTATTTCTACATGTAAAAATGGTGATAAAAAATTTCTCTATGACAAGAAACAATCTTATTGGATATCACTAAATCCACTTATTATCTCTCTTATTAAATAAATGACAAGTAAGGAAGAAATGATATACTATTGGAGACCATTTGTACCATCTCCAATGGTAATTTCTATTTTTTCATTTCTATCCTATGTATCATGGACCTTGTAGAAATTGGCAATATATTTACAAGAGTAGAAAATGATAGAAAAAAATCTCCAATGGTCATTTCTATTTGTACAAATTTCTATAATAGAAAAAAAATAGAAAAAATGTACTATGGGGTTTTCTATAACTATTTCTACATGAGGTGGCAGTTGAGTCACGTGGGAAAAATGGTAATAGAAATTTTCAATGTGATGTGGCGCATTTTTATTGGATATAAGAAATTAACCCACTAATTCTCTCATTTTTAAATAAATGCCAAGTAAAGAAAGAAATGAAGCACCATTGGAGATCAATTTTTTTTATGCTTTTTTACCCATATAAAATACTTGACAACTAGATATAAAAGTGTTGTAAAATAACATTGACACCCAGGATAGAAATGGAAGAATAGAAATTACTATCGGAGATGGCTTTAGAAGCGGGGTTCAAATTATTAATACTAGACATGTAGTACATGTAATACATGTGTATCCTCTTATTTTATGTACACAAATATTTAATTTAAAATAAAAATATTTAATAAATGAAGATGTACCTGGATGATAAGATGCTTTCCAATTTAACCTTGAGCTCGAGGATTCGAGTTACGAGTTACATCAAATGATTATTCATTAAAAAGGTAAACGCATAATCATTTAAAAGTAAACACATGGGCAAAATAGGATTAATACTCATAATTAGGTGTTATAACTAAATTCGGGCTCTTCCAATTTATATATTGATAGATGAACACATTAAGTGTTAATAATCATAAAGCATAATACTATACACACATCCAATGTATCACACGTTAAAGTCTAATTTGTTTTGTTTTGGCCTTTTGACTTGTTTTAGCTCAAAAAGATACCTATATATACATTCAACCAATTTATAAGGAAGATACGTACCCGAAGCCATGCACAGCATAATAGGGCAAATTGGAAAGCAAAGTCTCATCAATATCAAACACCCAAGCGTCCTTCCCATCACCATTAACCTTCACCATCCTCGCAAACGCCGCGGAATGATCCGCAACTGCCTGCAGATCCGACATGTACCGGTCCCCGGTCATGTACTCCTTCACAAACCCCAAGCACCTCGGGGGAATCTGTCCCCACATGCCCGCATCGTTTGTCTCCACCGTGTACTTCCAACTATCGCAATACAAAATCTCCTCCCTCCTATTACTCCTGATCCGTTTATCGGACGGATGGTGGTGGTGATTCGGCTGTGAGATTTGGATGACTGATTCGGATACAGTTATGGAGACGAAGGACAGGAGGAGGAGGATTATGGTGGTGCATGGGCCGGAATCCATGACGGAGAAACGGAGAAGGTTTCGTTTCTCCAATTTTGGTTTAGAGACAATTTTTTTTTTTTTTCTTTTTTATGGTTTCTCGTTTTCTGGGGAAAGACGAGAAACCAATATGAAAGGGGGAAAAGTTTTGGGGTTGGGGTGGTTTGATATTTATACTACAAAGTTAGCGTGTTTTTTGTGAGATTAACGCATCTATATTTGATATTTCATGTTTGGATTTGGTGGACATCTTCATTGTTAAGGCATTATGTGTCTAATAAAATTACTCTGACATAATACAATGGTAAAATTGACTTATTATTATATACACGTACATATGACAACTTTAAACAGGATACGAAAATATGTTAAGAATCGAAAAAAAATTGAAAATAAAATAAAATTTGTTCATGTCATTTTTTTGTTCATGTCATTTTTATGTCCATGTCGTATTGCATTTGTTTCTAAATTTATTCATACTCATGTTAGGACATGTTTATTAGAATTAAAAAATTATAATCGTGTGTATTGGGTCGTGTTGTGTCTACATGTGTTGCATTTATCATGTTAGCTAAATATAGTTAGTATGACTTCGTATTGTATTGTGTTTACGCGTGTCGTGTGATTAAAAATAGCACAACTTTGTATTATCATTTTTTTTATCGTGTTGGACAAAAACTAATTTATGCCATCGTTTTTCTTTGTTTCTCCTTTATGTGATTAAAAATATCCTCTTTTTATTTATATTATTTTCAGTTATACTTTATTTTTATTTGTATTTGTTGTGGCAATTAATTCCGTACATTATGCATCCACAACAATTTAATTTATGTAAATAATAGTATAAAGAAACAAACAAAGAAGAGATGTGCAGATAATTAAATGAGCGTACATCTCCTCAATTTGTCTATGATTTCATTTACTCAATAATTAAATGAATTAGTTTTATCCATCTCTTATCTATATATAACTTTCTTTTTAATTTGTGTAGGCTCATCCTTAAATACTGTTATAATTGGGATATTGAAAAGTAGGACATGTTTGAAAAAGTTTTCTATAAAAGAACTAGGGAATAATATTTTTGTAAATTAAGGGGGCTTATATTTGACCAAACTCTAAAAAGAGTGCAAAGTTAACTTTGCAATAAATTTTTAAATTGTATTTTTTTATGGAATCATGCAAAATTAAGTTTGCATTACTTGTTTTTTAGCATATTATTATAAATAAGTGTTTAATTGACTGTACTTTGGAATAATTTTAACAAATTACATATTCAAAACCTATTTATTAATAAAATGTACATAATAATTTTTTTGGAGTTATGCAAAGTTAAGTTTACAATAGTTATTTTCTAAATTATTTTATGTATTTGACGTTGTTTTAAAATTTTATAAATGAAATATAAGAATATATTTGTTAAAAAATATAAACACATCATGCAAAACAAATTTGCATTAAATTTTTTTGATTGCAAAGTTAAGTTTGCACAAAACACAATTTTGTGCAAAGTTAAGTTTGAACTCGGTCAAAGGCTTTATTTTAAAACACAATTGATAAACAAGCCCTTATTTCAAAACGATAATGATATCTAGGCCATTATTTTTAAAAAATATTATTAATTAATATTTTTGTAAAAAAAATTATCACGTAAGACCTTTTATCTCATTTTTAGTTTAACATATACAAATTATAAGAGGAAAAAAAAATCCCATTTTAGTTGGTATTTCACTATTTCAGGGGTTTAAAATTATCCCTGCCCTCGATTTTTTTCTGAGGAACATATTTCCTCACGTATGTTGGGGCCTTATTGCATTTGGGCCTTAGTTCCCTTGAATCAAGAATCCAAGTCCTACAACACTCGCATCAAGATGCTTTGTTTTTTGTTTTCTCCCACGAAGGGTGCTTTTTAAGTCCTACAATCCTACATTACTTGAATTAAGAATCAATATGACACTTTTTTTTATCATTCACTAAGTGTCCTTTCTACATCTGCTACTGGTCACTTGAGTTTTTGAACATGAAGGTATCAAACTCGGAATGTCCGGAAAGTTTTTGAACTTAGGTGGTGTTAAATTATACAACACAAGAAATAGAGAAATTATAATGAGCAAGAATTCCATAATGGATTACATTGTTACAATCTTTTCATACATTTACAATGGAATTGACATGAATATATATACAAGTAAAGAAGGAAACAAGAAGCCTAAAATGAGGAAGAAAGGAGGAGACAAGGAGGGAAACATGGAGGAGGGAATAAAGGAAAAGAAGAATAATTCTAAGCTTTAATAATTACAAATAATAATGCTAATTTATGTTGGAGAATATCATCATTCAATATCATCATTTCTAACACCCCCCTTCAAACTCAAGGTGGCAAATGGGCGGTCAGCTTGAGTTTGGAAAGCAAATCCTGAAAGCGTCCTTTTACTACATGAGATGATCTCCAACAAATTGGAAAACTAGATCTAGAACATAATGATTATAATTACATAATTAAAGAAATTAAAGAACAAAACATAATGAATACGGAAGCAGTGGAGCATGGAAGCAGGAACATGGAGGCATGTGTGCAGGAGCATGGAGGCATGTGCTTAGATCTACTTTAACACCCCCCCTCAAGCTGAAGGAGGCTCTTAGGGATCCGAAGCTTGGATACGAGAAAATGGAATTTGGTTTTGGTTTTTTTTTTTTTTTTTTTTTTTTTTTTTTTTTGACATGTTCGATGATTGACCGGCAGACGGAACGGCGGTAACGGCGATGACGGGAGCCGACGGAACGGCGAGGTCCGGTGTAGAATTTCCGGAGGAAAAAACTTGATCTGAATACGCGAGCAGTACGTATAACAGTAACAAGAAATTGAATCAGAATACTTGGAGGTGCAGCGAAAGGCGACCCGCCGGAAATATTAAATTGAAGAGATTGAATATATATAGATATGTTTTTTTTTTTTTTTTTTTTTTTTTTTTTTTTTTTTTTTAAAGAGGTGGAAGAGTAGCAGTGGTGCTAGTAGTCAATGATGGCCCTTTCTTTGGTTTTGGTTTTAGAGAGATAAACTGAAGTTTCGATATGAGAGGCGAGAGGTTTCCGAGGGTGTTGGTGGTGCGGAAGGAAGGGAACACACATTATTGAGATAAAAAAGAGAAAGGCGATGGATTCTGAGAATCATCAGCACCAAAATTCAAGATATCAGTGAAGTTAGAAGCAGAGAGCGAATTGTATCCTATATCTCCTAAGGTAGTCCAATCCGGAGTCATTAATCGGCAACCTCCGCAACAGAACTAATTTGAGGAGACCCCTTTGAGAAACCATCCAAAGCAACTTGGTAATCTGACAGAGTCGGATATGCCGGCATATCCACTGCTGTCAGAGGATCCCCGTGTTCTGAAAGATTCACGGTTGGTAGATGGATATCAGGGGTTGATGAAAGGAGCTTTAAAAAACTTTTGTAGTGAGGATGCTCCAACAAATCTTCCTGGGTCGGAAGAACCCCAGGTTCTAGAGGATTCTCTGAGGGGCCAGATGGAGAAGCGAAGGAGCCTGGTGGGTGAGCAAGGGAGTCGGATGGATTGGCCCTTGAGGAACTTGCAGGAGGGTTAAAGGAGCCAGGTGGAGAGGCAAAGGAGCCGGATGGGTGAGTAAAGGAGCCGGATGGAGAAGCGAAGGAGCCTGGTGGGTGAGCAAGGGAGTCAGATGGATTGGCCCTTGAGGAACTTGCAGGAGGGTTAAAGGAGCCAGGTGGAGAGGCAAAGGAGCCGGATGGGTGAGTAAAGAAGCCGGATGGAGAAGCGAAGGAGCCTGGTGGGTGAGCAAGGGAGTCGGATGGATTGGCCCTTGAGGAACTTGCAGGAGGGTTAAAGGGGCCAGGTGGAGAGGCAAAGGAGCCGGATGGGTGAGTAAAGGAGCCGGATGGGTAGGCAAATGACCTGGAGGCTGGAGATTTCTCCGGCAGTTTTCCGGTCGAACGGTGGCGGCGTCGACCAGAGCCGGATGGAGAAGCGAAGGAGCCTGGTGGGTGAGCAAGGGAGTCGGATGGATTGGCCCTTGAGGAACTTGCAGGAGGGACAAAGGAAAATGACGGATTAACCCTGGGAGACTCGCTGTCCAGTCGAGCCTCCAACGCCGTCATTCGTGACTGCAGAGCCTCAAGCTTTTGATCAAGAGAGGTAAGGAGGGCAGCGCATCCACCAGCAGGATTTAGGATTCTTGCCTTAGCTTCAAAGAGAAACGAATCGAGAGTTTCACGATGTTTGTGATCCGGTACGTGTTGTAAAAAGAATTCAACACTTTTTACCCCGAAAACGGAAAAGATTGTGTGATAATCTCGACGATGATACGCATTTGGAAAGATTTTAACTGATTCACAAGAAGGAGGACAAGCTCTGCGGCGAAAAGAGCAGGCAGGACATGGAGTACCTCGCTGGCGGATGCTGATCGACATGGCTGTTTGTATTGGATTTGAATGGGAGATTTGCAGTGAGGATGGTGCTATTGGGTGATTTGCAGTGAGGATGGTGTGTTTTGATTTTAATGGCAGGAAGCTGGTGAAAGGGTTAAAGGCGCCGATCTCGAAATTTGAATTTCGAATTTCGAGGTCGAAGCAAAAAGATGTCGGCATTTGATGATGGCGAGGGTCTGGAGTTTACGGAATTTGCGGGTTGTCGGTTATGGTATGGATTAGGGGTTGTCGGTTATGGTATGACTGAGGAAATGGACGGTGTTGCTTGGGATTGACGGAGGAGAGAATCGGGAAGTTGAACGAGTGGATGAGTGGTGCAATGAGATCAACGGCTCTTGATGTTAGAATAGGAAAATAAGAAGGTTTAGGGGCTAGAATAGAAATATCAGAAAGTACAGGGGTGAAATTGTAAATATATCTGACGGTGTCTGGAATATTCCGTCAATTCTGACGGCAAGCAAACGGCGTTAACCGCTGACGTGGCTGACACGTGGCGCTGACTGGATGTCACGTGGCGGACACGTGGCGCTGACTGGATGCCACGTGGCGCTGACTGGATGTCACGTGGCGGACACGTGGCGCTGACTGGATGCCACGTGGCGCTGACTGGATGTCATGTGCGCTGGCGTGGCTGACACGTGGCGCTTGTGTGTCAATGATGTGGCAGTTGCAGTTTGTAAGGAAATAGAGGAAAAATAAAATGCTATTAGTAGGAATCGAACCTTGCACTAAGCTGTGGTTACCTGATGGTCTTGCCAGCCAGGCTGAATGCTTCAATAATAATTATTTGGACGTGGTTTTATTTGAACAGGTTTGCTGCGTAAAGTCTGATTCGAGTAGTGTTTGGAGGCGTATTTGATTTGTTTGATAATGGTGATAGGTGTGGTGGCTTGGTGGCGAGGTTGTGTGGTGGCTGGTGGTTGGTGGCGAGGTCGTGGTGGCTAGTGGCGAGGTTGTCCTCTGATACCATGTTAAATTATACAACACAAGAAATAGAGAAATTATAATGAGCAAGAATTCCATAATGGATTACATTGTTACAATCTTTTCATACATTTACAATGGAATTGACATGAATATATATACAAGTAAAGAAGGAAACAAGAAGCCTAAAATGAGGAAGAAAGGAGGAGACAAGGAGGGAAACATGGAGGAGGGAATAAAGGAAAAGAAGAATAATTCTAAGCTTTAATAATTACAAATAATAATGCTAATTTATGTTGGAGAATATCATCATTCAATATCATCATTTCTAACAGGTGGAATCGAATTCGGGCTGTCTGAATATATAGATCATTCCCCACACAGAAATATAGTGATCACTTGTGCCATTAGAATTCTACTATAGTAAGAATTGCGAGGTCGTTTATGATCAAAGTTGAACTTCTCAACTTAATCGAGATATTTCTTATCCTCAATTTTGACTTGTTATTTTTCTTTTCAAAAATAACTTTTAATTTAAGAATCGGTAGATAATACAATATATATATATATATTATTGTGAGATTTATCATACTAATTATGTGCAAAAATTCAAATACTGTAAGACCATTAATTATTTTAGACAACCGAAGAATAATGTAGTGATGTATAAAGCAATCCACCAAGTGTGTTGGAATTTGAGCAATAATTCAAGGAAAAACTCAAGATAGTAAAGGGGAAAAATAAATATGTATGGCAAACCATTCATTGCTGACTTGTTTGTACAGTCATGTGTAAATCTTTAACGTATACATTTGTAACAATTTTGTAACAAATAAATAAATAAATAATCCCAATTATCATGAGCTTACAAAAACCAAAGATCAACCAAAGAATCAAAACCATCTCTTTTAGAGGGGAAAAAATGTTCAATAAAAAGGTCAAATCATGGGTCACACCTTGAAATAGTGAAAGAATAAGGGTATATGTTTTCTTTAAAAAATTAGCAGAAGAAAAATAAGTGAAAAGAAATTGGGGAAAAAGGCTCAAATATCTTCCACGCTCAAACCAAAAGTTAATTCAACTTGGTGGTTATCACAACATGTCAAGAAACATGGGCTGCAGAGAGATCAAATTGGGGAATTTTGTTGTTATCACGTTATGAGAGAAGAAAATTGAGTACGTTGGAGATACAACCTCAGTACTAAATATTTTTTTCTTTTATCATAAAAAAGAGTGATCTTGTTCTTCATGCCAGAACTCTTTCCTCAGCTTATGTGAGAAAAGACGACACGCATCCATGCTAAGATCAATGGCAGCCGATAGCGCAACGAATAATGCAGCATCAGCCATGCAAGTCACATGTTTCACCCCCACCTGAACCATAGGCTTGCTCACTTTTCCTTCACCCTCCACCGTTGATCCCATCACAAAGCCTCGAACTGGCGACAAAGAGCTCACTGCAGAGTCTTTAATTTTATTATCAATACAAAACTGCCCGCCTTTTTTGATACTCATTGTACCTTCCGCTATAGGGATACCACTGGCCACGCCAGTGTTAGTTACTAGCTCGAACTTATAACCTAGGCCATCGACTGGACCTCTCTCACGCCAGGCCTCCAGGCGGCCCCACGGCTTCCAACTGTTGACTGAGACGCCATGGGGCCGGAGGATGAGCCAAGCACCTGGGTTCGATCGAGAGACTCGATCGTATCCTGGGGATGGAACAAAAGGAGTGATCATAGAGGCGGCCGCGATTGAGGAGCCGGAGAGATCGTGGACCACTATCATCCACCCCTTTCGCTCCCTCCCGTGTTTTTCTTTATCGCTTGAAAATGTTCTCATCCATTTTTTGGTATTGTTGAAGTCTGATGGGAGAGAACTGTTATTACATAGAAAAAAGGGGGCAATATTAGTACTCCACAAAATGAGTATCAATATTAGATGAGTTAAATGAAAATAGTCTTGCTATAGTTGTTAGCAAATCCAATCCTAAGCCAGTAAAATTTTGTGTTCAGCATTACCCAAGTTTTGTTATATTTTTTATTGTCCAGGTGTGTCAACACTTTAAGTGACCAGTTTGTCTAGCATGGAAAAATACATATTTAAAAGCAGTATCTGAAATATCAAAAATTAAAATTTTTGCACAAAACGCAATCGAGAACATTCCGGTGCAGCTACAATCTTATTGAGGTACTAAGTTCAAGACTCCCTCTTAACAAGTAGAAAGATTAATTAAAATTGTAAACCAAATCGATCTTAGTAAAAGAGAAAGCTTAATTAGTTAGAAATGCAACAAAATCTTTGCACATGGAAGAGGAATCCAAGTTAGGTGGGTATGACAGTTGGAATTGGAATTGATATTTGTCTGTTTGACCAAAACTAGGTGATGGAGAAATTGGGATCTTCATAATGCAACTTGATCACTAAACTACATTAAGAAATTTGTTTATTAGATAGCCATTTATTGATAGGCAAAGTTGAGATTCCCTAGTTTTTTTTATCTTTCTCTAAGTTTCACATGGCTTCAAATTGATGCTATTCACCAATAAAATTATACTCAATAAAATAAATTAAAAGCAATATACATTCATTTTGCTCTATAACTTATGGAACTGAATATCTGTTTTAACTATAAAATTTTAATATAAACTTACTATATTTATTAGAAACTTCGTCAAGATCGAATTCAGTATAAATGTATCAAATTTAGATATGGTAATGCGAATTTAGAATATTGAATAATTAAAAATAAAAATTATGTTACAAAAATAAAATAAATAAGTACTCACGACCTTTTAAAAGTGTTTTTTATTTTTTTTATTATTATTATTTTTAATGAAAACTACCTTTTAAAAGTTACAAGAAGATAAATCATTTTTCTTTTAATTAATTAATAATTCTCATAACCCCACAAAGGATTGCCATTAATGGTGATATTAAACAAGCTTCATTTATTTAAAGAGCTACACAAGTAATGTGGTGGTGCCCTTCACATGATGAGTGGTGCTCTTGGACAAGTGTAAAAGACACATTGGCCACAAAAGAAGCAATTGAAATATATATATATATATACACCAAAAAAACAAAGATTTAAATGTTTTTCTTTTATTACAATAACAATAAATTTATGCCATTCCAAGTAATTCTCGAACCCAAACTCTTCTAGGTTCAAATGGGTACCTATGACATGAATAGTGATGAACACAAAAGGTTTTGTAAACTTTAAACATAAACAAAGTCAAAAACTTTTATAAACTTAATATTTTAATCAATCATATAAAAGTTCTTAAATATAAAAGTTTTACAATAAATTTACACGAGTTCAATGTGAGAAAAAAGAAGATAAATATGGCTAAATATTTACCAAAAAAAGAATATAGAGATCAAATTATGTTGATTCTTCATGATTTGTTTGACAATGGGATGTTACATAGTTTGGGTTTAATTTTTTTTAAAATAAATAAAATCAAAGGAGATTTAAATCTTTCCTCTTAGTCCTACAAATAATAAAACTCCTTTCCTCCCCTTCTATGAATTGAATCTTTGACCTCAAAGTAATAAAAGTTGTGGGTCAACTCCTCTCATCTAATTTGGGTTTAATTTGTTTGGGGGATTCTTTTAATTTATAATTACGTCACTAACAATTGTTCATTGTAGTTTCTATCATTTGTGACTAAATCGATTTATCAGTTTAATCGTGCCTAACTTATAAATCTAAAATCTCGGAGTTTCATATTTTTTAACTAATTTGTGTTAATACTCAACATGGCAAAACGAGTAGAACTAAAATGAAGTTATACCAAATATTTTAAAATTTAAGTCCGGCAAAACATTTAAACGAAGTTAGACCTCCCATTTACTCAAATTTCATATTCTTGTTTTTCTTTTTCAAAATGTCGCAAACCAAGCATTAAATTTCAATTTTTAAAACAATGAAATAACGAATGTACCAAACATCACTACAAAAAATAAGTTGTCTCATTCATTGTTAATTTATTAGACTGAAGCTAATTTTTTTTAAGAAAAATATATTCTTCCTTTTAAATTAATAATCTCATTTTAAATTTAGTAACTTTTTTAATGAAACATTAACTTTAATATAATTAATAATTAAAAATACAACTTATATTTAAGGGTTTTATTATTATCAAAATAATTATATTTTTTAATAGAATAATATATAATTTTAAAAGTGTATAATAAAACTTCTTAAAATAATACTATGATCGTCAAATAAAATGTTGATTTGACAATATAATTACCCATATTATACAATAAATTTTGATATAATAATTTTCTCCCGTAAAATGACAAAACTAAATTAAGACTTCCTGAAAATGGCGAGAAAAACTAAACTCGAGAATAAAGGTTTAACGAGAAAAAAATATTATGATGAGGTTAGCCAAAATCAAAGAAAAACGCTAAAATGCGCCATGTGCAGCAGAAAACTCACCGTGATCTATAGTTCCGGTCGGCACTAAACTTGCAGCTAAAAACCGGCTGCCGAATATTACCCTGAATCTGAAAAACCACCGGACTACACTCCGGCTCACCCCCAAACTGAAAAACATATCTTGGATCCGGTTCACTTCGAACCGTAATATGCAACCTAGATGCCGGTTTATCCGTTTCACTCCCAAGCTTCATCCACCCATTCTGAAAAACTCCGGTTCTGGACTCCAAACCAGCAAGATCAACCGGAACAGTGACCCGACCCAACAACTTCCCAGAGCTAACCCCACAAGTCCTGCCCATCCGGCCCGAGTAAACGGATACAGAGAGAAAAACAGGTTTGCCGGAAAGGCGGCGAATGGCGGCCGGGTCGAGGTGGAAACCGGCGAAGGAAGTGGTGGACTCCGGCGCGGATTCGAGTAAACTGGGGGCGGAGCAGAGGGGGATGAGGGCGGTTTGGGAAGGGAAGTTTTTGAAGCGGAGTTTGCAGAAACAAGGGGTGGTTGATGGGTGAATGGTTGAACCGGTGGGTTTAGTGGCTAAGGTTAATTTGATAGCTAAGGATTCAATTATGAGGCGAATGAAGGGACATGGATCCATTGTAGTTGTTCTTCTTTCTTTCTTTCTTTCTTTCTTTGTTCTGTTAAAAACTCTATCTTTCTATATATATATATATATGTGTGTTTGCTTGTTTCTCTCTCTCTATATATATATGTGTGTGTAGAATTTGGAGAGAGAAATCTGCGTCGGAACCATCTATATATGATTATACATTTTGATGAACTTTTTACACTTTGAGTGAATGTCGGCTGTGTTGAGCATTTGACAGAGAGAGAAGTTTTTATCAGTTAGTTATAGTAAGTGGAACAATATCTTTTTCTTTTTCCTTTTCATTTCTTTATTAATTATTAATCGCTGCATCGACTATTCATATTGAGCATTTATTTATGTTTGACAGAATATTTTTTTTCCTTTTTTTGACAATTGTTTGGAATAATATAGATTACCATTTTTTAGGTTTAGTGGATTAGTAACCGTCTGTTTCTTCGCTTTAAAATTAGCTCATTTTCTATTAATAAATCATAAAATTTGTCTATTTCAAATAATTTAATTTTAATTCATAGTGTTTTTAGATGATTTAAATGACAAATTTTAAATGTTAGAATAAGAACTTGTTGTAAATTCTTTCATATTATTAAATGTTTTACTTCATCTGAGTTTTGATGAATTAACTTGGATTATTATATTACGGTTTTTTAATGACTTTCGTAAATAATTGCAAAGATTGTAAGTTAAAAAACTCGCAATTTTAAAAAAAATAAAACGGACCATTAAGTGTTGAAAATAGTTTTTGTTCTATTACTATTATTTAAAGCGATATACAAAAATACACTCAGCATTTGATCTTTGTGGAGAGTAAAAAATTGGGGGTTTTAACCTATTTGATGCTTTCTTTCTTCACAATAGCTACAAATATGAATTTGGTGTTTAAAGAGGAGGGGTTAAAAAACTTGTCATTTTTGCCAAAAACGTACATTCATCTATCACTTGACCAAGTAATTAGATCTAATACTCAAATTTCATCGTTACAATCAATAAAAATGAATATAACTTTCTTTAATTAGAAGGGTTTTAGATTTTTTCTCGACACCATGTTGTGAAAAGCATTTTTAACCAAACTTAAATCATTATGTTAAATGCAGTCAAGATAACATAAATTGTTTGTGACATTATGTAACGGTTATTGATCAATATTTAATATCGTTAAATGATTATTTTCACTCACAATTTTAGAGAAAGTTTGATCTCATTTTTAAAACTTATTTCACATTTGACGTAAGTATGTTTGCTTAGTGTGCCTCATCAAATTTAAAATAAATAAATAAATATTGCCATAAATTATAAACTTTATTTTTAGTTTTAATAAATAGTAAATTAATATTTTTTTAAAAAAAATTAATTATTTTATAGACAAATATTGTATATTTAAAATTATATAAACTCGAAAGATATTTTAAAAATGAATAAAATTGTGTTAAATTTTTAGTTTACGGGTTCTTGATGATTGTCTTATTTATCATATTTTTTTAAAAAAAAGAATATTTATATTCGAAGAAAAATCTAGTTATTATATATATATATATATATGTAACATGTAATGTGTGATGATGGTGGTGGGTCCATGACAGCTGGGTTTTGGGTGTCACCGAATTGTCACATACATACATACATACATGCATGAGATGAACCCCTCGCATCGCATCCCTAGCTGGACTTGATCAATAGTAAGCAAGGTAGTCTTTGGATTATCATTATCTTCTACTTTTGAACCCGGATTTCTTACTTATAATAACAGGATGCCTATGACCTGTCATTCATTCGTTTGACGACCAACTACGGCGGTTATTTGACGGCGCTAAATAACTTACCTCTTTTTATATATATACTATGGTAATGCCCGTGCCCAAGGCACTGTATGCCATAAAAAAAATATTTTATAATAATTTTGACAAAAATCATTGAGGATTTGAGAGTTAGATGAAACGAAAAAATAATATAATTAAAGTGAAAGGGAAAAATAATATAATTAAAGACAAAAAGAAAATGTTACATGAATTTCAACCTTACAAATTGTACATTTGAGTGTTACATAAAAAAAATTATAATTGAAAAGGGCAAAGTCAAATTTTTAATTGAAATCATAAAAGTTAGTGGCAATTACATTCTAGCAATTTATAAGAGAAAAAACATTGTTTATATTTTTAGAGATATGAATTGCATTGCTAACTGTTGTTTATTTTAAAAAGAGATATGAATTGCATTCTAAAAATTTTCGAATTCTTTTTTACTCTTGGGGGGTTAGGATAATTGAGATATGGGTAGATTTTTTAACCCCATGTGCATGTTTGATTTGTAGGAGCCTTATTTTTCTTTTCTTACCACGTGGTCATATATCAATGTACTTCTACTATAAAAATTTAAAATAAATTATTTTTAACTCAAGATTCTCAATCTTTTTTACACGTGGGGGTTAAAATAGTTAAGATATATGTGGGTTTTTCTACCGCACGTGTAAGTGAACTTCATTTTCTTTTCCTTTCATGTGATCAACCACCAAATATAACAATGTACCATTAATATAATTTTATTCTATTTTTTTTGTTCTTCGTATTATTAATACTCCCTAAATTTGTTGTCTTTGCTAGGTTGAAATTCAAGCTACCATTCGGAATAGTAGGTTGATCCAAAGCCAAACTATAGTTAAAATAACCCATCTTCAAGAGATGATCTATCATTATAACTCTTAAATTGTTGTTGGAGTATATACATGTACCATTATTCTTCTTCAAATCATTAACTTTATTTGTACTTCAGCAAATTTTAAAATTAACACACTTTAAGTAAAAGAGATTCATCTCCACTATTACTAAACCCATTAAATAGGAAAGTATGGCCATAGCTAGTAATTGATTAAAGTTTAGACATGAAAAATGGAGTTCAGAGAGGGGATGTACGGACGACTTGATGTGTGTGTGAGAGAGAGAGAATGAGGTAATAAGAGGACCCGTAAATTTTAGGAAAAATAAAAATATCGTGTTAAAAGAAGAAAAATTATTAACCATAAGATCTTGCAGAGGTAGTTATAGCCATTAGATTTTTTTTTCAGTGTTATTTTGATAAATAATAACTATGCTCTGTTTTGTATTATAGATATCTAATTTCATGAAGTTAAAAGATTTGGTTTACTTACTTTAAAATTAAAAAACTGCCGGTTCCTTAATTGCTTATATTAAAATAGTAGTATTTAACATTAAATAACAATACTTGAGCCGTGTGAGCCTTACAAAATTAATATTTATTGACCACTACTCCAGGTTCTGCACATGTTGTTCGGCACGGTGATATATATATTTGATAATATCTCCAACTTGGGTTGTGTTTAATTATTTCTAATTGTTGCAGAAGTACGTGTTTAATTTGCAAAAGAGCAAGACAGTGTGTTTGGATTAACATGGTAAATAAATATTTTACTCAACTACACAGTCTCGCTAGCCAAATATTTTGACTTCTTTTATATTTTAAATTATATGAAATACATGACGATAATATATAAATTTTAACACAACTCATTAATGCAATTCAAAGTTAACGGGTTAAGGTGTTGGGTTAGCATGATTTGGTCAAATTCGAGTTGGGAACTAACTAATATGTTTAATGAATATATCGTGTCTAGTTAGTATAGATAACATGATTAACCTGAAATTGACATGTTTAAACTTAGTTAGACATGTGAAACAATTATTATTTATTTGGGTAATGATATTAACACTATACAAAAAATACTCTAATACTTTGAAATCATCTTTAATGATTAAAAAGTGTCCCAAAAAATTCATATAAAATATCACTAAAAATAATGTTAAATTGTTAAAAAAATGTCCGAACTTTAGAGAGAGAGAGAGCTGCGCTGTAGTTCATAGTGAAAAAAAAAATTGACCCAGATAGTTTAATGTTAACTACACCACTGAATATTATTCATTGTCTAATGATTACCACTATAAATAATTTTAAAATTATATGCTGCATGTATTAAAAAGTCAGTATAAGTCATTATAAATAATTAGTAAGTATGATATAGTATTATTTTTATTATAATAAAATTTTATTATTATTATTAAAATTCTATTTATAAATAATTAACACCACGAATTAGACATTGCATGATTATATAGTATTGCAGTCTTATTATTATTATTATTTTCTTTAATTTTCAGCATAGGTGAAAAAGTGAGCCATATTAATGATAATTTGTCAATTAAATTTAAATTTTAGCGTAATAATATTTAGATTTAGAAATCAATTTCCTTGTATTTTTTAAGCAAACACAAAATTACCGATTATTCGTAATATGTCTATTTTTTAAATGGGTTTATGTATGTAAGAATATGAATTATTTGACTTTATTCAAGAATGAGTATATTCCATTTAACTATTACAGTTCCTTTATGTAGGAATATTATGCAATTAGAAAATGACTTATTCTTTGGTTATGTATATTTATGACTTTGTTATGAAACACAATTTATAATAAATAATAATATGTATGCCAATATTCAATTTGACTTGAAGTTGATTTTAATTTGAAATGGTTTTTTAATTTGAATTTCAAAATGTAAAGTCTATAATAATTATCTTAATTAATCTATGTTGGGCTAGTTTTTAGGAGTAATTTATTTTTGAAAATAAAGTAGTCAAAAGGATAACATTAGAAAATAATAAAAAGGGATAAAAATGATTTTAAAATATAGAATATCAATTATCCATAACTTTGGGCCGAAAACTAATTATGAAAATGAGGTGGGCCAAATACCAAACAATTCAAAAATCTTGAATAAAGTATCTTGAATATTATTTTTACACCTAAGAAAAAAGTCACTCATCTAAATCAAAAATGATTACACCTAAATCTCGGCAATTCACCACACAAATAAAATTCAAATTGACCTATTGACATGTCTAGCTACATGATATTCACACCATAGGGTTAGTTTGATAAAAAAAAAAGAAAAAAGAAAAAAAAGAAAGAGATTACCCACCTATGGCACAAAGTAGGTAGGAATTAACCTCATTCTTTTTTATTCATTTTCTTACTCAAAAAATGTAACTTACCAAAATTAACTGAAATAAAAATTTACAACATTAATACAAAAATTGATTAAGACAGTATTATAAGAACATATTGTAAACTGTTAATTCATGAATTTGAGCTTGCACATCATAAATTATGACTTTTATATTTATCAAATAAAAATTTATTTTACCCTAAGTAATCGTAAAAAGTTTTTGAATTGGAGTTGAAAGTATAAAATAAATAAAGAAAGAAAGAAGATGAAGTAGCTTTTAGTTAAGCAAAAAAATTGAAAAACTTGAACTGTATTTATGATTTTTGAAAAGTGAAAAGTGAATTTAATGTTTGTTAGAGTATTTTTCAACCAATTAAAAAAAATTCAAGAAGAAATTCAAAAAATAGTCACAATATGGATCTTATTTTATAGATCTGAGTAGGTTTCAAATATAATTTTTTTTAACTAATTTCAATTTTTGAATTTAAAGTTATGGTGTTTTAAAAAAATTATGAGAAAAAAAATAAAGTGAAATGAATTTTGAAAAGTGTGAAGTAAAGTTGATTTTTTTGATAAAATTTTAAAAACTCAATCAAACACCACATTAATAATTGTTGTTTAGAAAGAGAGAATAAATAAAATAAAAAGATGTTGTATAAATAAAAAAAATGCCACCTAGGACAATGGTCACATCAACTACCTTAATTTGTATTATAGATGGAGTTGAAAGTATAAAATAAATAAAGAAAGAAAGAAAGAAAGAAGATGAAGTAGCTTTTAGTTAAGCAAAAAAATTGAAAAACTTGAACTGTATTTATGATTTTTGAAAAGTGAAAAGTGAATTTAATTTTTGTTAGAGTATTTTTCAACCAATTAAAAAAAACTCATGACAGAAATTCAAAAAATAGTCACAATATGGATCTTATTTTATAGATCTGTGTAGGTTTCAAATATATATTTTTTTTATCTAATTTTGATTTTTGAATTTAAAGTTATGGTGTTTTAAAAAAATTATGAGAAAAAAAATAAAGTGAAATGAATTTTGGAAAGTGTAAAGTAAAGTTGATTTTTTTGATAAAATTTTAAAAACTCAACCAAACACCACATTAATAATTGTTGTTTAGAGAGAGAATAAATAAAATAAAAAGATGTTGTATAATATAAAAAAAAATGCCACCTAGGACAATGGTCACATCAACTACCTTAATTTGTATTATAGATATGGTGTTTTAAAAAAATTATGAGAAAAAAAAAAGTGAAATGAATTTTGGAAAGTGTGAAGTAAAGTTGATTTTTTTGATAAAATTTTAAAAATTCAACCAAACACCACATTAATAATTGTTGTTTAGAGAGAGAATAAATAAAATAAAAAGATGTTGTATAAATAAAAAAAATGACACCTAGGACAATGGTCACATCAACTACCTTAATTTGTATTATAGATATGGTGTTTTAAAAAAATTATGAGAAAAAAAATAAAGTGAAATGAATTTTGGAAAGTGTGAAGTAAAGTTGATTTTTTTGATAAAATTTTAAAAACTCAACCAAACACCACATTAATAATTGTTGTTTAGAGAAAGAATAAATAAAATAAAAAGATGTTGTATAAATAAAAAAAAATGCCACCTAGGACAATGGTCACATCAACTACCTTAATTTGTATTATAGATATATATATATATATATATTTTTTTTTTTAAGAAAACAAACTTCTTAAAATAAATATATTTCTTACTTATAATAACAAAAATCTTTAGGTTGTCTCCTAAAATTTTGTATTCATCACTTCAACTAATTAATTGTTTAACTGACATGACAATAATCTGCTAGGCATTTATTTTATTAAACATAAAAAAATCTTATACAGTGTACAAAGATTAGAGACACATGATTGGAGGTAGATAAAAATGTCCTTCAACTCCCTGTGTTGGGACTTTAGGAGAGAAAGTATTAATTATTAGAAGAAAAAAAAGAGCATACTTATTTTCTCTCCTTGAAAGTTTAAAAAATAATATATAAATTGAAACTCTCAAACAACAGAAAGAATTAAATTTCTCTCACATTTTCCCTCAAATTGAAACTCCCAAAGATAGGGTCCATAAATCATGCATTATAAATTTTGAAACTAAAAGGGTTAATCCCATGTCCCAAGGTCGGCTTGGACCTCCCAAGGTCGAATCCTGATGTTGTCAAAATAATACATGGCCAGCGGTAGCCACGAACCGCAAGCGGTGATTAATTGAGGTGTGCGAAAGCTGGTCCGGACACCCCGTGAGAAACCAAAAAAAAAGGGTTAATCCCATGTCCCACCATTTATAATATATAAAATGCTACGCATTTTTAGAATCTTACTCCCCACCTTACTTTTTTATGTTTCCATTTATTCTCATTTTAAATCACATAATGTACGTGGTGCCGTAGGAATAATGGCTGTTTTTTGGTTAAATTGGACCAGCTTGTACACAAAAGACTAACCTCCTTAGCCAGTCCAGACAATTAGTATTAGTCAAAGACAAGTCATCTAAGTTGGAACTAAATGATTCACAAGACATTATTTATAATATAGCCCTCAAAAATTATATATCTTGAGGATGAAACATGTTTGAACTCATAATTTTTATGAGACACTTATCATAGTTCAAACTTACCACTTAACAAACACTCGAAAATTGTTGGTTTACCAGGTTAATAATTAATTAAAGTTGTAAATAGTTAGCCCAAGAAAAAGATTGTTGCCACGTTAGTTTATATATATAATAATGTATTATATAAAGTCCTTGTATTTCTGTCATTACTATCTAACAGAAAAAGTTTAGAAGTTTAAATAAAGTACAAATTGTTACAACTATCAAGAGGGGAAAAAAAGTACAAGCATTATAAACATGCGAGATCTCAATTTCGTTTTGAAAGTAGAAACGTTTATAAATATGCAAAGATGTTTCTTTCTTTCCCATCGTTTCGGGAAAGATAGCTTGCTTTTTATAATTCCCTCCCTCCCTTTATTTCTTTGATGGTTGCATATTCTTTCAATCTTTGATGGCAACGATTCACATCAGATAATGAATCTGGTGATTTAACTTTGGGGTTGGGATGGGATTGCAATGATTGAATCCGGGTTTTTGCCTTCGCAAAATAATTTTTTACCACCCTAGATCTTTCCTGGTTCAACGTTGTAGTTTACAAATAATTTGATGCGGGGAGGGAATCAAGAAGTGAGATTTTTCACTATTAAATACAACAATAATTAACCTATAAAGATAGCACAAAAGTCAATAAACAAAATAATATATTAATTATTAGATTGAGCAACAATGAAATAATTTTAATTAATTACAAATAAAATATAAGGGGTATTGTTTTTCCCTCCGAATGCTTAATGGGAGTGTTTTAAACATTCAGATATATCTATTGGTATTTGTTTTTTTAAATAATTAGGATGTTAACATCCATATTTTTAAAAATAAAATAAAATTAAGCATTCAGCACTCTCAACACCACTGAATGCTTAATTTAAAATATTTTAATTCTCTTTTACCCTTATTATTTTAATCTAATTACACGAGCTGTTTATGGTTCCAACATTAAGTTGCAGCGAAATATGATCATCTTATGTGACCAAATTGCAAATCAATTGTTAAGTCAAAACTATTAATTATAATTATATTTTTAGCTTACGGTATTAGTAACTTTGTCTTTTGTAATAGTTTGTTGTGATGAGTGTCATCTTGAAAACAAGCCAGCTTACTAAATCCTCCAACAGCCCACTCCACCAACTGCCCTCTATGATATTTTATTTGGAATTGTGTTGTTGTAATTATTGAATTAATATGAGTATTTTTATGATTTAAAACATTATATACTCTCACAAAGGTAAAATAAACAAAAGTGTTCTCATTCAACATTCAAAACCCATTTGATTTAAACAAACTCCTAATATTCTAAGGTTCATTAAAAAAAAAAAAAAAAAAAAACAGCATTTTTAGAGCTTGGATTCAGATTCAACATTCAACACTCAAAAAAGTTGATAAAAAAAAGGCACCCTAAGTCTCAATTTTTTAGTAATTATATAAATCTTCCTTATTCTCGTAATAAGGAGTTCGTGTGTTCTATCCATGTGGACATGGTTGTTGAACTATTTGTTTTGTCCACATTGTCACGATGATTGTATAATCGCCCTTTGCGGTAGTTGTTGATGATAAGATGAAATTGTATTGTGAAATCAACACTTTTTACCTAGAAATAAAAAGTTATATTGTTTTAACCCTTTTGTATTAAGTAGCAGCAGCAACAACAACAACAATAATAATAATAATAATGAAAATTGTGTATAATTTTTAAAAATTGCCAACGGCTTTGTAATCTTAGTTGTCGAATATTTTGTTGGTCCACTCGTATTATAGTGGTTGTATGTTCACTCTTATTTTAATAATTGTGAATTCATAGTATGTATGAAAAAAAAAGTTATTTGTTGATTTACTCGTATTGTGGTGGTTGTATATCCACTAATAATTGTGAATTTATAAATTGTATGAAAAAAATTGTATTGGATTGCGAAATTATTGCTTTGTGTAAAATAATAAAAAAATAATAATAATTAAGAAATCAGTAGTACCCCACTGAACCGTCGGATGTAATACTGACGTAGGAATGACGCAAACATCCAGGCCCACCCCCACCACATTCTACGTAATTAGTGTGGGCCGATAGGCAGCCCCATTTGTGAAATTAATCTTGACCAGATCGAGCATGATATGATATGATGGTGGTTGCAATTAACCCTTACCAATTATTATACCACTCATATTTAATTATTCATCATGCACTTTACCAATTACCCATTTTTCATTATTTAAAGGACAATGCGTACCCCTCCTGGCTTCCCCAGTTTTGGCCCACTACACATGTTGCTGCTACCTTGTATATCATTTTTCTTTTCATTATAATTAAGGACTCGCGCCGATTTGTACGTACCAACTAGATCGATGTAAATTTATTTTCTTTATGTTTAATTGTAATATGATCGAATTCGTGTATATATAGGTATAATACTTCTCTCTGTACGTTGTCGTTGATTGCACAAGTTGTGTTTTGACTTACGTACATAAATAATATTAATATTATATATATATGCAATTTTACAGGTACATACATGCAATTTTTATTTTATATCAATTCTCTCCTAATAAAAGTTTATATATCATTATATATGCCCAATCGACGATGTGCACCATAAATCTTTGCACGACATTAATTGGGAAATGCTTTACATAGAAAAAAATTCACACACACTTGCTCTGTATAAATAAAGACATAACATGATGGAATTAGGAGTAGGTCTCAAATCAATACAATATTATCAAATGCGTTTGTGGAGTAACTTTTTTTGTGTTTAGCGATTTTCAAATTAATTTAATACTTCCGCAATCTAATTAGTAGATTTTGATGGTGGCCTGGTACTTAAATTTTTTAAGTCCGGTCACTAGATTTCGAAACAATGACCTAAACTTTTCATTTATGTCATATAGTTGGACCAACCCTTAGACTGGGTTCCCAAATTGGGCATAACATGCATCCATTGTCTGCTAACAAAGTTACCAATGTCTTACATGTTTTCTCTGTACTTTGACTCTCTTGTGTTATATATACATATGTGAATGTGTATGAGAAATGTACAAGTGGGATTGGTGGGGTTGTTTTCTTGTGGTCTAAACAAAGGCTGTTCAAATTAAATCTTGAGGAATATTTTCTAGCTCGATCCATCTTGTTCTACTTTACCTTTCAAATGAATCCAGGTAAGCAATGCCATTTGGATAAAAGAGAGGACTAACTATTAGGTATGTGTTGGTTATCCTTAAAGTTGGTGATACTAATACCCCACAAATTTCTTGATAACAATTTCACTCTTAGTAACACTCTCACTTTCCCACATACCACTCCCAAATCTCTAATACATATATGTAAACCTTAATTATAATTAAAAAAATAAGCCCCAAAATTGATAAATAGAATAATCGTTATCATACCAAAAACAAAAACTCCCAAAACAAACATCTCCATTTCCCTCAATCTCCCCCCATCTCCTCAATTGAAAGTAGAAGAAATTAAAGGGCCATCTTCTCTCCTCACAAACAATTCCACATTATCCACCTCCTCAGTTGAAAGCATAAACCTCAATGTATTCATCAAAAAAATTTGAGAAAGTTCCTGAACCCTAGCTTTTTATGTTATGAAAATCATATAAATAATGAAACAAAATAAAACATGTCTACTCTCTTTTATTAACTCTTTCTTACTTGTTAAGTTTCAATTACTTCATAGTTTCTCTATTTTCTACCAATCTTTAAACTTAAGGTTTTGGTTCAAATTAAAGTTTGTTAAGTTGAACTTGTGTTGCATCAATGGAGGTTCTTGGTTGTTGTTTTGGTCCAATTGGAATTTGTTATCAAACTCACTTGAAGATGGTGGAAGAATTTTGGAGGACAATTAAATATGGGAAGAGGTTTTTGAAATTCATTGAATGTGGGTATATAGTTTAGTTAATTATATGATTAGCTAGTTAATTAACCTTTATGTTAAATTAAAAGAAGTGGGGTGTAAATAGTAATTGAGCCTCTTTTTAAGGTGAAAGTGTTATCAAGAGATTATGGGGGTGCCAATATCACAACTCATTGTTAAGAGCATCCATGTCAATTGCTTTTTGTAAAATAAGTATGATATATATATTTATCATAGAACATGCATTGAATTGTATATATATGCGATGTGTGAAATTAATTATTTTCTAATAAGTTTCTATCAGTCGGGTAAGAATATCATACATCATTACACAGTACCTCAAGTAATTAAGATTGATAAATTTTCCTTATCATATTTTACCTTGTCTACACCATTTTAGATGATCTATGTACCAATTATTATCTTGAAATGTTTGTTACTTTTGTACCGTCTATTTGTATTGCATTTATACTAAATACGGAGTAATAACAAGAGACATGTTGCCTTCATATCGAAGAGAAAAAAAAAACACGTAAGACTTTTATATTGTTTGTGTGTCAACTTTTCATCCAGAGTTCACTAATATATACTCCACGTGTTTTGTTTATGTGGTACTTTGATGTTACATAATATTTTCTATAAGATGTACGTTGCCATCACAGAAAGTTATATATAATAGAAGAGTATTAGTTATACATTACGTATAATATTCCACCATCATATCAATCATAATAACATACAAGTTATATGAGTTATTTTTCACCTTTGTGATGAACACACAAGGTCCTTGCATAACGTACGTGGTGTTTTTAGGGGTTGAGGCATGTTGGAGCGAGGGGGGGGAGTGTGTCAGTCCTTTTCTCGCGTAAAAGCGATTATAATTCAAACACATCGCGTTTTATTAGGAAGGATCGAACCAGTATGGGGATGGATTTAAAAGGTACTTTAACACATCAGTTTGATTTTGCTTCAGACAAAGCTTTATTTGAACCCCCCCCCCCCCCTGTTTTTTCCAATTATATGTATATACATATAATAATTTTTTAGTATCCTATTTTAAAATTTTAATTCTTTAGAGTCCAATGTAAGGATTTAATACTTTAGGCTACGATTCTATATGAAATTTTTAATTCTTTAAGTTCGTATACCTTTAACCTTTTAACACTTCATACGTTTATTTTTTCATTAAAAAATAATAAAATCCCCATATAAATTTTAATTATTCAAAGTCACGACTCCACCCAATTTAATGTTTACATTTGCTTCTATAAAATACTAATATTATAATGTTTGCGTTAAAATATTATAACTATAAAATTATATTTTTTGTATTTTAAAAATTTTGACCCCGCCCCCATTTTATGTCCTTATGAACATTAGACATTGGAGCATTTAAAACATAAAACTAATTAATAATAAGTGGGAAAGGTCTTGTAATAGGTAGGGTTCAACAATAAGTTAGTCTCATGCAACAAAGAGCGATAAACTAATACGAAGCATAATACTTTGCTTTTCGGGACCACCTTGGGTCCCATGTCTTACCTTTATTAGATGCATAATACCAACATAATGCATAATATATATCAAGGACACTTAGATTATGTGAAGAAAAAAAAATGGATAGTCATATAGTACGTTATGTTAAATATGTGCACTCCTTTCAAGGCACTCCTTCCATTAAATTAAAATTTTAGTCACTACATGTTTGGTGGCTGTTTTTTCCCAAATTTTAAAAATTCAACTCAAAATCAATTATACCTTTTTATTTTCAAAAATTTTAATTTCTCTCTCTAAAAAATTTTTAAAAACCATAACTTTAAATTCAAAAATCAAAATTAAATAAAAAAATATATATTTAAAACATACTCGTCGAGATCTATAAAATAAGATCCATTGTGACTATTTTTTAAATTTTTTTTATAAGATTTTTAGTTGGTTGAAAAAAATTCAAAAAAAAAAAACCAAATCCACTTTTCAACATACTTCTAAATTCTACCAAACACCATATTTTAAAAACTCAACTCAAAACATCCACCAAACATCACCAAAGAGTTTATTTTGTTTTTAAAATATAATTACTGTAATAATTCTTGTACTATGATCAAATTATTAAAAGTCAAACTGATCAAAGCTTTGACTTGTACTATGAAAGAGTATCTAATGCAAATTTTCTGCCCTCGCAACCTCTTAAGTAAGTTCGACCATTTAACCTATATATATGGGTGAGACTATTAACAACATCCATTTTTTTCATTAATACTTCTCATCTTACAAACACTCCCTAAATCTAATTTTTTTATCACTAACACCCCATATTTACCTCTCCTATTTATTTTAAGTAATTTATATAAAGTATGTAATTAAAAATATAATTAACCTTAACTAAAATTAATCACACACTTTAAAAATATAATTAACTTTAACTAAAAAAATTAATCTATTAATTTATCCATGGATAATAAATTAATCTTAAACTCTCTTGATGTGGGGAGAACATATGATATTTACTCTCCTGATGTGGGGAGAGTAAATGGAATAAATTCGGCTACAGTGAGGATACTGGCTTTTAAACCCACTAAATTTTTTAAAATTAAACTCTCCTCATGTGGGGAGAACATATGTTATTTACTCTCCTGATGTGGAGAGAGTAAATGGAATAAATTCGGCCAAAGTGATGAGATAGTGAGATATAAGGGGAGGTGTTTTAAAATGTGTGATTAATTTATTACCCATGGATAAATTGATAGATTAATTTTTTTACCTTAGAGTAAATATGTTAATTGAGGGGGGTGTTTGTGAGATATAAGGGGGATGTTTAAAAGTAGATCTATTCAAAATTAAATAGGGGGTGTTAGTGAGATAAATGAAAGTTGTAAATAGTCTCACCCATATATATACATGTTTAACTTATTTGTCAAAGTTGAGAGATCAAACTCGTTCGTCGTAAAGAAAATAAATGCGCAGACTATATGTGAAAGTTAAATATAGTGCAAGAAAAATAATGCATGAGGGTGTTGATGCCTTTTAATAAACTTATGCATTTTTTGAAAACAATTATACAAGGTATTGCATTCTAAAAAGGAGATTAGTTCCATGTTCTTCTGTTTTTTGCTTTCTTTTTGTAAAAAAAATAATAATTTATTCGCACTGATTTCCATGAACTTAAGGTCAAAGTTATGGTAATTAAACAGGAAAGTCCTTTTTCCTTTTTGGTGATTATTGTTGACCACTGTCTGAAGCATGACTATTTTACTATGATTGATCTTGTTAGGTGACAGAGATGATGACAGACAAGTTGACAACTACAAACTTCTGGTGAAATTAATAATTGTTCAAGCTCTAAGGAATATAACATGGCTTTTGTGACTCACTTTAATTATACGTGATATATATTTTGTAAATCTTTTGGTTTCCAGCATAGATAGTTTAGCCCTACGAAATATAAATTTTAAAGGTTAAATTATAAATAATCTTTTCTTAATAAATTTGAGGCTTGACAAAAAATTTTAAAAATTAATATATGGTTGAATAACCAAAATAATAATGATAAAAGGGCATTGCAATTAAATTGGATTTTTTTTTTCAATTTTCCCAGGAAATATGATTAGTTAGCAAATAGAATTTTAAACAGCGATACAATCCATTTAAAATTTTAATAAACAATTACTCTTGGTTTTCTTGTAGTTTTTGAATAAATTAGAGTTTTTGTACATACACAATGCACGTTCAATTTTAGTATAATTATTTTAAAGAAAAAAAGTTAAAAAAATAATATATAGGATAGTGGTTAAGAGTTAAAGTACCCCATTTCAAGCAAAATTTCAAATCTTGTTACTTATGCTATATAAAAATATTTTTTTAGTAAAATAAAAGACTGTATGTAAGAAAAAAATTGAAAACCTAACACTAAGTACCAAAATGCTTTCTAGCTTTATATAACAGTCAATAGACTTTACCTCAAAATATTTATAACAAGATGTTACTTTTACTAAAAAATTGTTCAAAATTGTTTTACTCTGTAGTGTTAGATCCTACCATGTAATAAATGAGACCCACATTTTTAATATTTTCTCCTTTTGAATCATCACCATAAATGTCAATTTTTTTAGTATGTTTCTTATAACAACGTATTTTTTAACAAAGGATTCCTTTTTCTAATTTTCCAATTAGGCGGGCTAAGAAAAGCCACCAAAGAAGAGGCTCGTCCATTAAGGTAACATTTTTGTGGACTGAACTAGACAAACTGTAACCAACCTTTTGACCCAGTGGTATAAAGGCTGCTACTGGGACAACTTTAAGGTCGACTTGGAGCTCCCAAGGTCAAATCCCGGCGTTGTCAAAATAATGCTTGGCTAGCAGCAGCCACGAACCGCGAGCAGAGATTAGTCGAGGTGCGTGAAAACTGGCCCGGACACCCAGTGGGGAAACAAAAAAAAAACTAGACAGACTGTTTTTTGTTCAATAAGAAAGAAAGAAGGGAAAAAAAACGGCCCAACCCATTTTGAAGCGACCCGACCCGACCCAAAACCAAGGGCAGAGTTGTATTGACACAGTGGCAACATCGTAATTTGCATAAGTATCATGAAAGAAAAATGAGCGTGAAAATTGGCGGACGAGAATTAATGAATGGCGTTAATTGAACGGAGGTTGAACGGTGCAGTATGCATGATCATCACATTCCTCGCTCGCTCGCTCGCTCACCAAATTTACACGTCTCTTTCTCCCCCGGTCTCTATATTTTACATTATACAAAGAAAGAAAGAAAGAAAGAAAGAAAGAAAGAAAGAAAGAAAGAGTAGCTTAATCAGATCGAGAGGAAGAAAACTCGATCAACAAAAAAAAAAAGTCTCGTGCAGAGAGGAAAAATGTCGTGGCAAACGTACGTGGACGAGCATTTGATGTGTGATATAGAGGGGACGGGCCACCATCTTACCGGCAGCTGCCATCGTCGGCCAGGACGGTAGCATCTGGGCTCAGAGCTCTTCTTTCCCTCAGGTACCTATGTTTTAATTCATTTCTCTCTCTCTCTCTAAGTATTTGATTAAAACAAGGATTTCTAGAGTTGGTATATACCAAGGACCTAAAATTTCCCATCAAGTATGTAAATTTATCGTCTAAGTTTTTCCTTTTTCTGGATATGATTTATTTAGTCTTTGTGGTCACCTTTTTGGCTCAGTAGTTTCTACCTCGATTTGTTCGGCTTTTTGTTCCTTCAAGAATCCTAGATCGGTAAATTTTTACATAAGGCTCCATTTGATTGCAAGGTGGAAAAAAAAATTGAGTTTGTTTTGGTGGTGAAAGAAAATTTCTTTACTTGGTAGTGAATAAAAAATTTTTCACTAAAAATATAGAAAGATAGATGATATCTATTAATAAAATGAGTAACAACTCTCACCTTGTGTTCTATCTTTTCATACAAACTAATTAAATTTATTTTACTTTTCCATCTTTACAATCAAACGGAGCCTAAAAGTCTCATAATTCACATTGAAGAGATAATTAGGGTTTATGCATCTCGGTTAAGTAGTAGTCCTATATATATGCAAAATGTTTCTAATATTGATCGATAACTTGGACAAATTTCAACGATTTAACTCCATTTGTACTCTCATTTTTTGGCAGTTTAAGCCGGGGGAGATTAACGGTATCATTACTGATTTCAATGAACCCGGCCACCTTGCCCCTACAGGCTTACACCTAGGCGGCACAAAATACATGGTGATCCAAGGAGAGCCCGGAGCCGTCATTCGTGGAAAGAAGGTGATGTTCGTGTCGCTCAACCACTTCATTAAATAGAACAATCCTTCCGGTCAAAATCTAAAAAGGAAAATGGGTACTTCTATAGACACAGCAATGTTGCCAACTCCAACAGCAAAATACAATGCTGTACCCATAGCAATAGCAATAGCATTTCCAGAACAATGCGATATAGGTGACTGGGTAATTCTGCTTTAATTAGCTAGTTTCAAGCAGTGGCAGATCTATGTTTTAACCAAGTGGGAGTGTGGGACAATCCCCACTCCCTTCTCTTAAAATTCAGAAAAATTACTGTATATTAATTCAGCTTGCCCATCTCTAATTGTGGAAAGCAATGGTTTAGTTTTAAAATCGCAGTCTCTAACTTAAAAAAGAAATATAAGGTGGTGTTTGTTTTTACTTCTTAATGCTAAATGAAAGTTTATTCGGCATTAAGAAATATGATTGGTGTTTGTTTTCTTACCTCGTAATGCTGAATTAAGAGGTAATACATGTGTTGAATGCTTAATTTAACTTTAATGAAATTTTATTCCATTGGCACCCCTACTTTTTTGAGTCATTAAACATTGATTTATAAAACACTAATAAGGGTAAAATTGTAACATGCCATGAATTCAGCATTCAAAACTAAATAATACTAAACACCTTTTTCAAAAGTTTGATTGAGCATTCATAATTCAGCATCCAATATTTATCATTCAAAAGCTAAAAAGCAGACGACCCCGTAGTATTAAAATTGCGCCAGTTTTGTAAAATTTGTGTCTCCCCACTGCATTCAAGTGTAATGAGGACTATACCTATCTGGTACGTGTCTTGGGTTTTTGCCTGCCTTTAAGGGTAGAGACTTATCAAGAAACATGGGCAAATGTTATGAACCCTAAGTCCCCAATGGAAATTAAAGGGAAAAAGATTTGGGAGTGGTATATGTACAAAGTTCCCCATCTCACCCCACACGCACACCAAAATTTTAGAAAAATACACATGATATATATCTTACTTCAATTTGAAATATATACATGTGTTATATGAGTCCCGCTGTAAAGAGAATGATGCTCTTTTCGAGAAAAAAAAATATTATTTATTTTGAGGGGTAAATGAATGAAATTTCTCATAGGAACTTTGGTAAAGAATATCTCCATGATAATTATATTATTTCTACCAAATTTTATCAAAAGATTCAATTTAGAAATTGGTAAGATAATCATAAAAAATTTCAATTGCTCAAAGTAAACATATATATATATATATATATATCAATTTTTTGTTAAACCCGCTTTGAATTTTTTGATGAATTTTTGTGAAAATAATCTATTGGTCATTTATACCAAATTTTACAGAATAATTCATCTATTTACTTTCAATAGGACAGTGGTTTTATCTTATGAGAACCGTCCTCTTTAGAGTAATTAAGGCTATTTATACATATAGTGTTGCTGCTAAAGCTGCGCCCCTTTCTGAAATTGATGTGTCCGACTTTGGTTTAATTTGACGCATATATATCTATTTTGACAGGGAGCTGGAGGCATCACCATTAAGAAAACCGGACAAGCTCTAATCTTCGGTATCTATGATGAACCCGTAACTCCAGGACAGTGCAACATGGTTGTCGAGAGGCTTGGCGATTATCTCACCGATCAAGGCCTTTAGAGCTGAGGCCGAATGCGTGTCCTTATTCTCACACTACTCGTTTGCAATACAGTCGATTACTTTTTTATTAATTTTCGTTTCTTCTACGAAACTTAGTTTGCGTGTTCTTCGACTTCCTTCAAAAGCTGCAATGTTTTGAATGTGGAGTATCTGCATGCAGTCTTTGCAGATGAATATGATAATTAACTAATGTGGGGACTTAGAATGGTTTTCATTTTTAGGAGTATAACTTGGATTTGCTTCACTGCATTATGTTGATGATTTGTGTGTATTCTCTCTGTGCAGTTTAAGAGTAATGCAGTCTTGATTTTGATGAAATTTTGTTTCTCTACATGTACCTTTTGGCATTTTAAAATAATGCGGATCATATTTTCAACCACTTGAGCCAACTTAAATCACAGTCGAACACATGTAAGTTTAGCAGGGTTTTTTACCACTTGAACTGTTGAACACGTCTCATCTTATATTAAGATACCACTATTTCTTTTTTTGAACTTCGACATAATTATTATATTTCATTATATATAGTAAACAAGATTTTCTTAATTATGTATTGATTATTTGATTACAGTGTGCCATTAAAAAAGCGTTAAAGTCAAACATGAATTCTTGATCTTAAACAAATTGATTACAAATCTATTTTGTACATGGAATAAATATTCGTTAGACCGCGGTGACAGTATCACTAGGTCTAAGATTTTCTTCCATTCACAGGGATGGACTAGATATTTATACCAAGAAACATTACAGTGATATAAGCCTTTGATTAGAGTTATCCAATAGTAATTATCTATGCAAGTTCGAATAAGTACTTAAGTGTTTTTTTTTTTGAGGTACAAATATGCCCTTTGATTTTAAATAAAAGATTTTAAAATTTATATTAAATAAAATAGAATAACTCCATATATTTTTATATTAATATTAGTATTCCAAATAAATTTGAACTCTACTTTGTTTGGATAAAATAATTAAATAAATATTTTAAGATTTACATTAAATAAAACACTATAAGTATATAACTCCATATATTTTTATATTAGTATTAGTATTCCAAATAAATTTAAACTCTATTATTTATATAAGTGCTATATTATTGTTTGGAACCGTGCATATATAATAATCCGCATACATTTAAAATAATTAACTATCTACCAATTCTAAAAACTTATTAAAAATATATTGCTTTCTTATATATCTGGTCAAGAGTCTGCTTGACTACTTATGTACTAATAAAATTCAACGCGACAAATTCTTATCATGTATCTACAATATTTTTAAAAGTTGACCAATTATATGATTTTCATATAAATATTAAATGAATTTTACACTTGATACTATGTTTTTGTTTATTTTTTATTATTTTTATTTCATACTAATTATTTAATTCTTAGTATGTACGTCTTCATTAATGAATTTAATGACACTTGTTAAAAACTAAAATCACATACAACACAAGTACACAAAAACTAGTTTGATTTAATATACTTAAAATGTTATCGTTCCAATAGTTATATCAAATATCTAGTTGTCGTGTATGAGAATTAATACCATGGGTTCACCAAAATCACCATCCCTCAAGAAGGCCCAAAGGAAGCTCGTACCGAACACTTGTGTCATTGGCAAAAGCACTTCTGCACTTGTCAAAGCTTTTCCATTTGCTCTGAAAATTGGGCTTAGTTCACATGGAATAAAGATTATAGTAGCTTTTCCATGGTTGGCACATAGATGACTTTTTCTCCCAAATAAAACGGAATCATTATGCTAAATAATTAATCACGTGATGTTATTTTTAAAATAATTATAATTATTGTTAAAATAACATAACTTAAAAAACATATGGTATATCCTGTCGAAACAGTATTATATTTTAGTAAAAATATAATTACTTTAATAACAGTACTTTGTTATATAATAGCTAGCCATTTTGTTGAAATTAATCAAACATGAATTTTTAAGTTGAGTGATGAGAATATTATTTTGCTACACGCTGACAATACTATTTGCAAATAAACAAAAATGAACTAAAAACGTAAAAATCAAGAACGAACCTTTAAATTGATAAATAAAAAAAAATTGAAGTTGACAAATACTTTTGTAAATAAATAAAAATAAAATGAAAGATGCTCTTGTCCCACTAGGATATCAATTTGATGTCCTCACGTATTATTATGGAATATAACTGGACAGAGCATCCACCATTGGAAAGGGATGGGCCAGTGAAAACCAATTCAATTATTATTTAGAAATTCGTCCATCATATCTAACTAGCTAAATATATAGTTCTGTGCATGCGATATATGTGTACGTTTTTTTTTTTTTTTTTGGACATGCTTTACAGTTGTGTCTTTCTTATTTGCATCTAATAGATCGAGTTGTTCAATTGATTGCTTCTTTTGTTGCTCCGTCTTTTGTCTTCTCAATCTTGAGGGTTTCATGATCTGGATTAGATGCTAAATTTTATTGCATTTGATTAAGGATAATAAGAATTTTTTTATTTTTTTGTTTTCATGAAAGAACTAAATTCGAATCTCAAACTTAAATTTTGAAACGTGCTTATTTCAATCTGACCAAACCAATAAGATGAATCATGTTTCTAGAGTTTGTTTTGTTCGTTTACAGGTTGTTTAGGCTGGTCTTTTAGAGTGGAGCTTTTTGATCATGTTTTTTTTCTCTGTAATCGTCCGGTTGAAGCTGTGTTTTGCCAAAATAAATAAAGAAAAAGAAATAATATAAATCACCGTCTTTTATGTGTAATTTATTCATACTTCTTGTTATTTCCCAAATATATTTCATGAGATATTCAATTAATGTTCGCAGAGAGTACCCACCTACCGCAAATAAATTTGAAACACAAAATATTTTTTAACTTTCTCTTATTAACCCATGTCCCATAACGTGTGACACGCAGCTAAGGGTGTTTAAGTGTTTTTGGTTTCTGTTAGAGTAGAAATCAAGATACTCCAAACTCAAACCAAATATAAAAGTTCGATTTCGGTTTCTAAATCTTTTAAATCCAAATTTGAACCAAACTTTTCGGTTCAATTTTGACATATGTTTTTTTCCTCCTAAATCAATTTAACATAACATTGTAATATTAATATAATGTAAGATTTGTTCATATTCAAATTAAAGTCAAGAATTTTAAAAAATAAGGAGCAAACGTATAGATACCATGTTTTTTATTCAGTTACTATTTTATTTGTATATTTACAAGAATAACACACATTAAATAAAACGATGAATTATCTTGACATCATGTATGTGATAAAAAAATCTTAGTATTATGTAGTTAATTCAATAATAAGTACACGCGTTAATGACTTTTTTTTAAGATGATCACAATATGCAATTAATAAGGGACATATTCTTATAAAAGACCATCGATCTTTTTTGTATTATAGTATAATTAATGTGTGCCCTTATAGTATATATTAACATATTCTATTTTCTTGTTTTCGTTTTTTTTTCGGTTCAAAGTTTTACGTATCGGTCCGTTCAGTCAATTTTCGGATTGGTCTTAACACCCCTACATGCAACTATAGTTTTGCAACCACTCTCTCATCTTTTAAAAATGTCTTGGTTATGTGTTTAACATACATATATTTAAGAAAATTTATTGTTTTAATTACTAAAAAACAATATTTGTACGAATACATTGGCCCGTTTGCTTGCGTAAATTACCTAATTTTAGAATTAGTTAATTTCCGATTGAAGAATTGTGAATTTACTCATTTATGAATAATTCAATTCTAATTCAAATAGTGTTTGAAAAACTTAAATGAGAAATTCTGATTGTTAGAATAAAAACATGTTCTTTATTATTCTATGTTATTTATATTTTTGTCTAGATACATCAACATCACGGGTAAAAACTAGATCTTCTCAAAAAATAGAGTTGAAATGAATTATTTAATTTTAGAATTATGCAATTTCAAGTTTTACTTGAAATGACTTCATTTGAATTTTTTGTGAATCAACTTGAATTATCATATTTACAATTGTTCAATCTACACAACCAAATAATAATAAATGAAAATTTTGTAAATTATCTAATTCGCATTTGAAGGACAACCAAACGGGCCCCTAATGAATAGTGTAATAGGCAGAATTATTAATTATACTACGTGATGTGTTAACAACGATTAGACCGAACTGACCTAAAGAGGAATATGCCCAAGAGGCACCGTACGTATGATGTCCATTAACTTACTAAAGAGTGGTACAGTAACAATGTATTGTTTTGCATTTGACTTAGGGTGCGTTTGATTGCAAGTATGGAATTTGTATGAAAAGAAAATAAGTTACAGGCAATTGAATTGCCTAGAATTGAGTTGCGTGAAAAAAGTAGTGTAGTGTGTTTGATTGCCTTAATTTTTTACCCGAAAAATATTTGTTGTATTATGGCATTTTTAATGTATAAAAAATTATTGGTATTTTTTTTTACATAATTATATAGTCATAATGGATCTTGTTTAATTGATCTTGATTGGTAGATTTTAAATATTAAAATTTTATATTATTTTGAATTTTAGATTTTAAGTTATGACATTTTTAATGTAGAAAATGATAAAAACCTTGTCTCGTGAACCGTGCCCAAGTATGGAAAAAAAACCACCTCCCCCTTTCACCCACAAAAAATATTTTCCCCAATTGCCTTAAAAATGCACATATGTGAGGCAAAAGTGAGAATTGAATTGCTTGAAAAAAAAAAGAACTAATTAAACACTTTAAGTTGTCAAATCAAGTGAAAAATACTCATTTTTCATGAAAAATGTTACCAATCAAACATACCAGAGTTATTTATGCCGAGTTTTCACAACAACTACAAAAATACTATGAAAACAAGCAATTGACCATTACTCTGTGAACGGGTAATTAATCAAATTGCTCGAAAGTTGAGCCAGATACATCGTGACAAAGATAAAAGATTTGTCAAAAAAATATGTACGTATATCATAAATACTGACACCATGGATGAACCCATAAACCAAAAAATATACATTAATTGACTAGGTCGAAAGCAACAACAAAAACATTATTCCCCTGTTTGGTACCTATTTATTTTATTTTTTAAAAATTTTAAAAACTCAACTCAAAATTAACTCTACTTTTACACTTTTCAAAAAAACCTTAACTTTACTTTCTCTCTCTAAAAAAACTTTTTTTAAAATACCATAACTTTAAATTCAAAAATCAAAATTAAATAAAAAATATATATTTAAAACATACTCGTCGAGATCTATAAAATAAGATCCATTTTGACTATTTTTTGAAATTTTTTTATGAGATTTTTAGTTGGTTGAAAAAAACTCAAAAACAAACCAAATCCACTTTTCAACATACTTTTAAATTCTACCAAAAATCATATTTTAAAAACTCATTTCAAAACATCTTCCAAATAGGCCATATATATATTTATCTTTGAAAATATATTTTGCAATCTCAAAAGGTATAACTATTACAATTTTACATAAATCCTCCTGCATTTCAAAAATTTCTTCATTTTATAAAAAAGTGTCCAAAAATATATATCCCGTAAAGATTGTCTTTAAGTTAAATAACTTAAAGATCGTCTATTTTGAGAGGTAAATTGATGAAATATTTTATGAAACTTGATGGAGATAATCTCTATCTTTAAATTATTTTTACTAAATTTCATCAAAAAATTTAACTATGAAGTGGATTAACTGAAAAATTAATATATATATATATGCGCATTCTGACCGCTAAAATATTATATGTTTATTTAATTTACTTCTCGGTGGAATTTTTTTATCATCTTCACCAAGTTTTATAAAAAAATCCACCCGTTTACCCCCTCAAGTTGGTTGGTCCATATTTAAGGATCAAAAAGTTAGTCATAAAAGTAAGGGATTATATATATATAAAGTGTTGATATAATTTTAGAGTCTTAAAATATTTATATGAAGTGCTAATAACAATACCTCTCAAAATCATGAGTTTTTTTAATGTGCGTATACATATATTGGTGTATAATTTATTAGGGTACAACTATTAACTTTTCATGCAAATCTTATAATTAACACTCTAAAATCAATTTTAGTGACACATTTTTGTTACTTTTTAAGTCACTTTTAGCATATTTTTGTTGGGATTTGAAGTGCTAGACGATTCATGTGGAGTGCCAATAACCATTTCCTCATATGTATTTAATTATGTTTATATCTATATATGTATTTATTAAGAGGACTGGGGGATTGTTAACGAGGTAATGTGTTAATTAATATTTATTTCACTTGAAATTAATTATTTGTTTAATAAATATTATTAATAACTACTGAACTATCAACAAATTCTACCGATAATCATTATATTTTAATTAGTTACGTTCAACTCATCATACTTTTAAAAAGTGCTACCGGTTGGCATTTTGTCAAATATCACTGTTATTTTTTTACGAAACTGTCATATGCCTGTCATGTAAAATATTAGGGTATGTTTGATAGGCCATATTTTCCATAGAAAATATGGCTTTTCCACCCAAATTTCTACTTTTGTAGTGTTTGATTGCAAATATTTTTCATGGAGTCAAACTCCCACTTTTTTTACTATTCATCCCATTTTCCTTATAAAGGTGGAAAATATTTTCTTTGGGGGGGTTGGTTTTAGTTTTCCAGGCAATTCGCACAAGGGTCGAGACAATTCAATGATATCATGTATGGTCTAAAAAAAATTTGTTTTTTGATGAAGTAAAATTATTAAAAAAATAAAATAAGAAAAAACTGTTTTTCGTTGAAGTAAAATAGTTAAAAAAAAAAAAACTATTTTTTGATGAAGTAAAACTGTTAAAAAAATAAAAAAAACTGGTTTTCGATGAAGTAAAATTGTTAAAAAAAATAAAAAAAGCTGTTTTTTGATGAATTAAAATTGTTAAAAAAATAAAAAAACTGTTTTTCGATTAAGTAAAATTGTTCAAAAAAATAAAAAAAACTGTTTTTTGATGAAGTAAAATAGTTAAAAAAATAAAAAAAAAAACTGTTTTAAAAAAACTTTTTTCGATGAAGTAAAATTGTTCAAAAAAAAGGAAACTAGTTTTTTGATGAAGTAAAATTGTTAAAAAAAAAATGTTTTCAAAAAAATAGTTTTTCGATGAAGTAAAATTGTTCAAAAATAAAAAAAATATTTTTTGATGAAGTAAAATTGTAAAAAAAAAGAAAGAAACTGTTTTTAAAAAATCTGATTTTTTAGGTAAGTTCCATGTAAAAAAAATACAAGTTTCATGAAAAAATGTTCAAGTTCCATGAAAAATAATAGTTATCAAACAACAAAAGTTGAAAAAAGTTACAATTAACATAGAAAATAATGTCTATCAAACACCAAAAGATAAAAAAGTACACTATTTTTCGAGTAGAAAATTAAGGCAATCAAACACATTTAATTGATATTTTCTATGCAATTTAATTCTAGGCAATTCAATTGCATCAAACTTATTTTTTTTCTTACAAATTTTATGCTTGCAATCAAACGCACCTAGACAATTTAAGTCTCTTTACCGAACAAACATATCACACCCCCTCTCTCACACATATACACACCTCTCATCTCCTCCGACACCATACCCTCTCTCTCCCTTTTCATCTCCGACCACCACAGATTGTGTTAAGTACGCACCAATGCACGGAGACGATTCCAGTGGCTTTAGTAGAGAGAGAAACAGCTGCTCATAGTGATCAAGCACCGACGATGGGGATCTGGCACCAATCAATAAAAGTAATACAGAAATTGAACCAAAGAGAAAATCTATACTCAAAACAACTCTAAATCCATATACCTATCGAACTGAACTTAAATAACTTAATGACCTGATTCTATTTTAAATAATTAATCAACCAACAAACCCAAATGCCAATTTGCATGCCACCATCGCCACAACCGGCACCGGCTCACAGGGATCTACCACCGACGATGGAGATCTGAAGGAATTTAGGACTTTAGACTCGGGATCAACAATTTGATGATCATTAACCACATCATCATTTTCATTATCGGAGGTGGATGAATCGAAAGAATATGTATACCAAAAAAATTGGGGTTTTTTGTTTGGTGTAAAATGATGACGGTGGCGGTGGAGATGTGAGGAGAGGGTGCGCGTGCGTGTGCGTGTGTGAGAAATAGAGAGGTGTGATATGTTTGTAGACGATTTGGGGCTCTATGCGTTGTTCTGTAATTCTTCTTTATTCTCTGTAATTCTGCTCGTCAATGGAAGAAGAAGAAGAAGAAGAATTTTGGAAAAGAAGAACAAGAATTTCGAAGAAAGAAGAATGTCGGAGGAGGAGGGGGAGGAAAAGGAGGAAGGAGAAGAATAAAGGAAAGGGTAAAAACACTTAAATGCTCTTAGGATATTATTACATGAGGGTCACGTGATAAAGTTTTAGTAAAATTTTAACGGTGGTATTTAACGAAGTGGTCACTAATATAATTTATCAATAATTTAATAATCATTAATAGTATTTATTTTTATTTTTTAACCTGTAATAATAAGTCACGTTTAATCATTCTGGAAAAGAAAAAGAATAAATGAGATATTTAGGTGATGTTTTAAGTTGAGTTTTTAAAATATAGTATTTGGTTGAATTTAGAAGTATGTTGAAAAGTAAATTTGGTTTTTGTTTGAGTTTTTTTCAACAAACTAAAAATCTCATAAAAAAATTTCAAAAAATAGTCACAATTGATTTTATTTTATAGATCTCGGTAACGGTAAGTATGTTTTAAATAAATATTTTTTATTTAATTTTGATTTTTGAATTTAAAATTATAGTGTTTTAAAAAAAATTAAAAAGAGAAAGTAAAGTGAAATAAATTTTAGAAAGTGTGAAAATAAAGTTGATTTTGAGTTAAGTTTTTTAAATTTAAAAAATAAATAAATAAACACATACCTTTCAATTAAGTGGTCAGATCTGAATTTTTTAGCAACTAAATAAATTTTTTAACATCCAAACTTAATTTAGGTCTTAAAAAATAAGTGGCATATTTGAGTCCGAACACGTCATTGAATTGTTTTAAGAGTTAAAATACCTTATATGCTCTCCCTTTTTTTAACTAAATGGCATCAAATTGTAACCCACGTACAGTCATTTCTTTCTCTCACCGTCTGCGTGCAAATAGCTGGCCAAAATGTTAAATACAGTTTTTTTATTTAACACATAAATGTTAACGCCTTTAAAGATTGGATTTAACTAAAACGCACTTTAGCGTGAAAAGTAGTATGAAAGTTTTTATCTAGATGATTGTTTTTCCATTCAATTCTTAATTTTAATGTTCATATAGTCGTTTTAATTTTATTTTTTGCATTTCATTTGTCCCGTATAGTAGCATGTGCAAAATATATAAAGTTTAAATAGCATTCATTCAAGTTGGACGCGTTGGGAAATGCGTTTGTGGGTTTAAGGAATAGAAATAGGGGATTTAATGTTACAGTGTGTGAATTGCTTAAATTGAGATAAAACCTTCTTGAGTTGAACAAGATTTGTGCGTTTTCAAAAGAAAATTTTGAAATTACTCTTCCTTAATTTTCAAAAACAAATAATTGTTATAATGGGATGTTCTTACATATAGTCATTTTTATAAAATAAGAATACAAGGATAAAATTGTTCAAATAACATTCATTCAGCATTAAGATGTGTTATGTTTAAAGAAACAACACATATTCAGATGTGACATTCAGATGTGACATTCAGAAACAAAACAAATAGTTTTTCAAAATTAGTATTCAGACTTCAAAATCGTATTCAACCATTCATATTAAGATAAATAAACAAACGCACCTTAAGATAAACAATTGGATTTGGCTATAATATTTTCACCTTATAAAAAATCCATGTGTTTAAATCAAAATTAATAATACCCATTGCAAAAGTTTTGTTTGGAAAAACAAACTGCTTTACCCTAGGAATGTTGTGTTCAATTCGAAAATCGGCCAATCGAATCAAACTGATCTGTACCAATTCAAAAAACACGAGACCAAAACGTACAGACCGACCAAAACCGAAGAGGTTTGGGTCGAGTCACTCCAAAACTGAATTGAAACAAACCGAACTTTACACTACACACAAAAAATGATATAATTTTGTATCCAACCAATTTTTTGCTTCTTTAAAACTTAATTATGCATTCGTCTCTTATTCTTTTCATTTTAACATCCGTGGCATTTATTTCAAGTCTTATATCCTAAGTTTCGCACATCTGTTGCCCTTCACTATCTTAAATCACTTTTGAAATTAAACTATTTTTTAGATTATTTTTAATTACTGTTATATTAAATTTGTTTTTTTTAAATAAAATACATAAAAATCGATTAAAATCAAACTAAATCTCAACTTTAAAATCAAAATACATTTATCGAAACCGAAAACACCTTGCTTTGCCCACCCTGGTCCGAGTGGAGTCAATCTATGTGAATGTTGGATGACCCATTCTTTTTGACATTTCCCTTCTTATTTAAACTCGTTGTGTCTGAGATAGAAAATCAAAATCTATCTTCGCAACACAGAAAGAGTTCGAGAAAACTCAAAAGAATCGAAGATGTCGTGGCAAACATACGTAGATGATCACCTGATGTGCGAGATCGAAGGCAACCACCTCTCCTCAGCCGCCATCATCGGCCACGACGGCAACGTTTGGGCCCAAAGCGAATCTTTTCCTCAGGTACTTGATCATCTATCTATTTTTAAGGTTTTTGTAAGCATAGATTTATTTTGTTGCTTAGCTTCGGATCTGATGGAATCCGTTTGGTACTTTGATTGGAAGTCGATTATTTGGTTGAATAATTGCGTGTTAACTTGTATGATTTTGATTTGTTGCTGGTTCTCAGATCGATTGGTTCCAACTTAGGTGGTGTTTGAATCTGAAGTCTGAAACTGAACCTCAAAATTTTGTTTGTTTGTTTATTGTCTGAATGTAATATCTGGATATACTTTTAAATTAAATATATTATTTTGACCATTTTATGACCAAAAAGCTTTGGTTGAGGACAAACGGATCTGGCTTCTTTAAAGAACACAAATGGCTTTACAGGTAAAGTTATGATCTGACTCATCAATTAATTTTAAATTAGACGGTTCAGATTAGCTTCTACTTAGCAAAGTCTCCATCGGAGGGATACACGGACATGATCCTAATCGTTCAATTCAAAATAAATGGCCCAGTTCATAACTTTAGCTCTAAAGTAATTTTTCTCACTTAAAAGGTAAAATTGGGAGTTTATACCCATTGAGACTTCATTAATCACATTAAAAGGTAAGATAACCTCTTAACAATTTAGAGGCATATTAAGAGGTTACATCTGAATTTTTAAACAAAAAAAAACCCGTTTAACTCGTCTATGATGTCTGAATTTTGGCCATTCAAACTTAAGAGGTGAAAACAAAGACACTCTTAGTGCTTGTTAAATTGTCTGATTGTTTTTTCTCTAATCTCTCTGGTGTAAATATATTCAGGTCTGGTTGTGTTGATCTAATATATAGGATAACTAGTATAACTCCATAATATGTGCCTAGAATACTAATAGATTGTGGAGTGTGGACAATCAATAGGGTATTTTGCAATGGAGACAGAATGTATGGGGAAAGGTTCTATGTATCTGGCTCCTCTAGGGTGAGAGTTGAAGAAATCTGGAGACGGTTAAGATTTCGATACAAAGTTTCTGTCCAAATGAGTCTTTGCCCAAGGCATGCACTATTATCAAAATGTAAGCCATCCAATTGAAAGCAGAAAATCTATATTTATTACTCTTGAGTGATTGAAATCACTCTAAAGGAGCCGGATCCAGTCTCTACTCAGTTATATGGCTCCAAACAAAGACCATCTACGACTTGCTATTGTCGAGAAATGCTACTACAAATATTCTGGAGTTTGTCTAAAGAGTTATACTTTTATGACATTGTTTGTGAAGTCTCCAAAGTGGATTGTTTTGAAGGACTAGGGGATGGCTAAAAAGTCAAAATGAAAAGGGCTAAACTATGACAACAACGATGTTAATTCTTACGGGTGTGATTTTATTAGATCTCCCATTGGTTCTTAGATAGAATAATAAATGAAATGAAAACATGTAGAGTTTTATGACAATGGGAGAAGAATTTGATCCAAATTGCATAGGTTGTTTTTGGAATTTATCTTTTCACTGCTAGTATTCCCCTAAACTTATCAAAGAGGACATAATGAATGAATAGCGGAGTAGGATCTGACCAAACCGATGTATTTTGAATAATTATGTATTGTAACTTTTTAATTGATTTTGCTCCTTTGTTTTGGAAAACTTGAAAGCTTCTCATCAAATGCCATATGCTTTGCCCTTTCTGTTCTGATGAATCCACTCACTGATTTTGTGCACTCGTGCTGATGTTGTGTAGTACAAGCCTGAAGAAATGACTGCTATACTGAATGACTTCAATGAACCCGGTACACTTGCTCCAACCGGCATGCACCTCGGAGGCACTAAATACATGGTTATTCAGGGCGAGCCAGGAGTTGTTATTCGAGGGAAAAAGGTGATTAACTTTGCATATAATCTTACTCTAATTACTGGTTTTAGTACCATAATATGCACAGGGGTGAGACACATATCCGAGAGAGCATATTTAGCATAGGTGCTCGGTGTACCAAATGATTTTTTCAATTGCTTTTTATTTTAAAAATAAAAGCTAGACTGTCTGATTGTTTAAAAAAGCCGAATGAATCAGCTTTCTTGTTCATTTGTAATCAGTCTAGATGGTTGTATACACTAGAAGTTGCAACTGGTCGGGACGATCGGTCTATAAATATGACTGACCTGAACATGAACAGGATCGGTTTTCGTCTTGAAAAACCGGAACCTGCCTCATTTACTATATGCATAAGCCTGAACTGTCCTCCCCACCTTGACCCACCCTGACAAACTGTAATTCTAAGATATTACAAGGGTAAATAAAAACATGTTATAATAGGGTCAGATTGGGTCTAGCTGGTTAAATTTAAAAAACATGTTATATTGTGGTTAGATTGGGTCGAGCAGGTTAAATTTACATGAAACGACCCAAACCTGTGTTGGGTGTTTATTAGAACCCATACTCCCCCGTTCGTAAAAACCAGCCAAAATACGACCCTGATCAGGTCAAATACCCACCTGGTGGGGCCATTTTGCCATTCCTAGTATACACCATTGGGTAGAAAAAGTGATTAAGAACCATATGGATGTCTATCTGTACTGTCAACCATTAAGACTTCTTATGATCATCTCACCTACTGAATATTTGAGTTTTTTCCTAAAATTTGGCGGGGATGATCTCCTCGCCATCAAGAACATATCCACCATATTTCAAATCAATAAATAAATTAACCGTTTAGCCTCCCCGAAAATAGAGGTTAATGCCCTTTCCAGAGTAAGATTGTATACGTAACTACATGTGCACACATACATTCAATCTATATGTCATAATTGTTATTTTGGTTTCAGGGATCTGGAGGTGTTACTGTTAAAAAGACCAATATGGCTTTGATCATCGGTATCTACGATGAGCCAATGACTCCAGGCCAGTGCAACATGATTGTTGAAAGGCTCGGCGATTATCTCTTTGATCAGGGCTTTTAATCTGCATAATTAATTTGGTATGTCTTCTCAAATCTTCTCGGCTTCTTTACTCTTACTCTGCATCTAATTCTAACTATGTATGCTCTTTCGGTATATTTATAGTGAAATTATAATACAAGTATTGAGGTTGTGGAGAGAGCTCATGGTGTAACAATGGTGCTTAGTGCTTGAGAAGTGGTACTTTATGGTTTCATATTTTCTTTGATTTTCTCCTCATGGAAGGTGTGATCATGATTTCAAAAAGGAGTGTTGTATTTCTCTATTTTTTGGGTTTTCTTTTTTTAGTTTATGGTGGATATATAAATTTGTAATTGTCCTGTTACGGTTTCTATTTATTTTTACATGGGTGAGACAATGTAGTTTCTGGTGTTTTGGATTTTGTTATTGATCAGCATAGATATATGACTGGACTTGAAATAAGGTAGAGGAAAAAGTCTTTAAGTCCTTCGTTTGGGAAATGAACAAAGAAATTAAGCTTTTTTATACGGGAATCTGCTGAATTTTCAGGATCAAAATTTCCAAGTTAAAATTCCGTAGGATGAGGCGTAATTCTTCTATTCTTGCCTTGCGGAAATTTCTCTGTGCATTAAAATAAGATTTCGTGTATATCCAAATAAGTGAAATTAGAATTCAGGCATTCTTAATTTGTCGTTCCGGCTCTGTGATTAAGTCATTCTTAATTTTTGGTTAGTGGAGGAGGTGTTTAATGTCTATATGGGGTACAAAATTGTTAAAATTGGTTAGGCCTAGGCCATTGAAATGGGAGTTTGAAACAATAATTCTAAATTTTCGTACTCTAAAAAGTTAGGGATAGCGTATATAGGTGAAGTATAAGGAGCGGTTAGTTTTTTCTAGCATTTGAATGTTGAACTTTTAATGCTTAAATGTTGAGTGGAATCTTTAAAAATATATTTGATTTTGTTTTGCTGCAGATGTTGAACGTGGCAATAGATAACTCTATTTTTGTTAATATGATATGCATCAAAACTTAATGTATAAAAAGAAAAGGGGCATTATTGGAATAAAATTTTATTAAAAATAAAATTAAACATTCAGCACACCTCTTGCCTCTTAATAGTGAATTCTGAATTTTAATCTAATTTAGTATTAAGAATTAAAAGATAAACGCTATTTTTACTTTTTTTTTTGCTGAATAGGTTTTATTTCAATATTAAGAAGATTAAGGATAAGAAGTCAATGCAAAGTTACATTGTTGATGGGTGATTTGTGATGATGGGTAAACTTGGTGTTTTTTTTTTCTTTTTTCTTTCTGGTCTATAACTTCCTTCTTGTTAAACATTTCAACTATTTGAAAGTTGCTGGTATTTGTTCATTTAATAAAGTGGCGAAATTATGGCCCCTAGTTGTAGTACTATCATTGTTTAGCAGAAGTTGAAAACAAAGATTGAAAACTTGCCCTTACAACCAACTTTTGTATTTTACACGTTTCTAGATCAATTTCTTTTCTTTAATTGAAAATGAAAGAACAACCTTAGAGGGTTGGGGCTTGAATGAATTTTTTTTTTTTCTTAGGTTCAAATTAAACGGATTTTGAGTAAGCTGGGTATTAAGGCCCTCCACTTATTCGGTCAAACCATTTTGCAGGGATTTACAAGATATTGTTTGTGGTATCACCCTCAAAAATTACTTCTCATGGGACTTGAATGAAACTATCAAATACCACTTAGTTGACGCGTACGTATCGATGTTCTAATTCTTCAAAATTATTACAAGCACTCAAGAAAAAATATGTAAGTTATAAGAAACGATGCGTGAAATGCTTGTACATTAAGCTTAGAGATGTTTTCTTTGGCATTGGCCATTTATGTTTGGGCAATAGGGTCACCTTTAAATTTTTCTTATAAATTGTAACAGTTTTGGGACTACTAACATATAGCATCACATCACCCTCAATTCGAAGGGATGGCAAGTGCTCGGGTTTGGCACCAACCTGCATTAACTTGCCCCACATTGGTATGATAATTGTGTATAATAAAAGGTATTAAAGAAAGAAAAATTACATTTGGGACGAGCCAAGTTAAATAGGTCCATTTCACAAACTCAAACCCAAACCAGTTCAAAAAAGACCCACGCGCATCCACTCCATTCTGGTCTAGGCGGATTAAAAACCCATTTGGATTGGGCGACTTTGCCATCCCTACACACATAACGTCAGAGATATTGTACCATATGCCAAGTACGAACCAGACAAGAAATTATAGCCTCTTCCATCTTTTTTGTGTTTAGATTGGTGGCTACAAGATACACACATAGCCTCTTAAAATTAAACCACAAACCCAAGCAAATATGTCCCTAATTCCTCACAACATGCACACAAAAGCTACAAACTCATAGAACAATTTCATGCTTTCATATATGCAAATACATAGAGATAAATTAAATTTTCCAAATAGATCAATTTTGGTCTTTAATATATAAAGAATCCTCATCTAATAAACTACAAACTATCATACAAAACTAGGGTTGAAGATTGCACTACAATAGATGCAACTTTGTTCTTGCAATTAAAGAGACTTCCTCCTTACAAAGAAACCTTCCCCCCTTTTGCTTAAGTGCCACAATCCTCTCAAAATCAAGTTTCTTCATACATTACCCAGATTTAGAAGAACATGAGGACTGTCATTAGCACGTAACCAACAATCCAGGTAGAAAATTTTCCTGCTCCCGAGGTTGAAGTTGAAGGGTTCGCCGTTATGTTAGTTGCAGCAGTTTTGTTGCCCCTGCAATATCCATTTATGAAGCCAAATTAAACATGAGAACTTAGGTTACAAGGAATATATATACACACATATATACATATGCATGCAGCCGGGCTCTTTTGATCTATTCATGGATCTCTTCTTTAGGAGACAAACGTGTGGGTTTTTTTTCCCTTGAAATTTGGCAGAAATGATGCCCTCGGAAAGTTCAATAATACCAGAAGGGGAGCTTTGTAAAGAGCTGAGGGCATCATCTCCACCAAATGCGACAAAAAAAATTCAACCATTTGTCATCCCAAGAGGGGAGGTGAGTAAATAGTTTAAAGGACGCTCTTTTAAGAGCCTGATTGTATCAGTGTTAAATGCTTGAAATGACTAATTGTATGGAAGATGAACATTACCCTGTTGTCATATACAAGCACTTGTCATAGCCTGCAAAAATAAAGAGAAATATTAGCTGAGTTGTTTATCGAGTTGGTTACACTCGTATACACGAAGGATCCTTCACATTATATACACAGTTGCTCTCTAAAAAGAATGGTCTTCTCATTAAAGAAAAGGGTCAATAATATTGAGAGGTAAATGGATAAATTTCTAATGAAATTTGGTGGAGATGATAATCATCCCTACAAAATCCCATCAAGAAAATTCAATCCGGAATTGGGTGAAGAGCTCGCCATCAAACATTTCAATGCCGAAAATGCACACGCAAATATTTTTCTCTATGGTCATCTACTCATAATAGACATTATCTTTACCAAATTTCATGACGACCATTAAAGAAGTTCGATTCACAAATACGTACTTGGGTTCTTATTCGTTTTCACCCCAGATCCTCCAAAGCCACAAGCAATATCAGTAGCTCCATTTTGCTGGTAATAGCTGTTGAAAGCATACGATGCATGGGACTCAATACTATCCGGCTCAAAACAAGGCTGGCTTGGCTGAATAGCCGAACAATCCACATTCCCAGAACTACAAGCCCAATCCAACGCATTTTGCAAGTCAGCTTCAGAAGCAGTACTTGATGCAATACACCATGTACCATTCGACCCACCAGTCACATTGGACCCCGCGGTCCCATCCACTGGTGCAGCCCTTCCAGTAAAATCCACCCTATAGACGCTCGTCTGGTCCGGATAAAACAACCCCCAATTCCTCTCAGACTCTAGACCGGGCTTCCTATTTTCATTAAACAATGAAAAAATATATACGTCTAGCTCCTCCCCAGGCCTTGCCGGGGTGCCGGTGTCATTGATGACGTGGCGGATGAGATTCGTGTTGTAAGTCTCGGCGTTATCCGGAGTTGCAGCCATCTCTTGGGTGACCCTTTCGAAGGCCAACCTGTCTCGGTGACCATAACTTTGACAGTTCGAAAATTTAGAGCCATTAGAGCAAAGTAAATCGCATCAATCTGCGCATCAAACATGTTTGTGTAGAGCAAACCAGTGTTGGGGTCAATAACTTCGGACGAGGATTCAAATAAAGCATAGTCTAAAGATACATTTGTTTTCGAATCCCTATAAGCATAGTAAGGATACGTATTGACCATAAAAGGTGACTGATTTTCGGCAAGAAACTCCAACAATGGCTTGAGAAAAAACGCATGGCTACTATTAAAAGCACCAGCCGAAGGTGGAAATGACCGAGAAAGAACGCCGAGCGAATGGGTACTAGAAACTTTTATCTTTCTGTTAAGACCCGCCTTTTTAAGAGCAGTTAAAACATTTTGCATGGCAGGTACTACTAACGCAGATACATTATTGGGGGCCTCGGTTACTTCGGCTCCGACAGTTATGTATGATATTTTTGTGGCCGGGTAGTAGGGGAGGATGCTGTTCCTTAGCCAGGTGTCGGCATTTGATTGGAACTGGGAAAACGGTAAAAGATCAGAATTTGGGATCCCAATCATGAGCTCGATCCTCGTGTTTGCAAATGCCTTGAGAACTTGGATATTTGAGTCATATATGCGCACATATTTGATGTTTTGATTTTGAATGAGCCGTGCTGCTTTATCTGGGGTGGGGAGATCATCGGCATTTCTACCATAGCAGATACCAATCGTGCTTCCTCTGCTTGTACCTTTCACCAAAAGTAATTTAAGATTGAAATGTATGCTTGAAGAAAACTACAACTGACAAGTTAAAGAAAAAGAAACAAATCAAGTAATATTAGTACACTAAATTTTAGTTTTAGTATATGCTCTCAACAACTAAAAACAGCAAATCCACTACATTGTTGATTGACAAGCTAATTGCAATTGGGCTGTCAACTCAAACTAACAAACCTGTTCGATTTTACCTACTTGACATGGATGTAAATGAACATCATTAATACATAAAATATACTTACTTGTCATAACCAAGGTAGTTTCTTTTTCCTTTTCTAGTACAGGCAACCCTACTTTTTTACACAATGGAGGTGGTTGGTGAGACTCAACTTTGGTACTTCAGGTTCGGGTGGGCACTTTTTACCACTGAGCTATACCCGTGTGCTTATAACTTAGCTAGCTTCAAATGTTACGTTTCAAAATTTATCTTACATACAAGATGCAGACACAACAAAAAAAAAAATCAACCCAAAGTTACATTTCAGTAGACTAGACGAGTCTCGAACTTGAGACATCTATATTTGTTAGGGTCCTCCTACCACTCGGGCACACCCAAATGAGAAAATATTAGGTATAGCTAGTGCATGCACCAAAATAAATGGTGAAGCATACCTACCATTCTTGCATAGTTGACTGTTTTTTTTGGGTTCCCCAAGGGTATCTGGGTCAGCTTTCGCGCACTTCGACTAATCTTTGCTCGCGGTGCGTGGCTGCCGCTGGCCAAGCATTATTTTGACAACGCCGGGTCGGGAGTCGACCTTGGGAGCTCCAAGTGAGCTTAAATGACATATTTGTACTGGTCTAGTGTACCACGTAAGCATGGGAGTAGTGTACTAGATACTCTCACCAAATGACATAAATAAGTAATGTTAGTTCTGTAGTGAAGTCCTAATTAAAAAAAGGACTACATTTGGGGAAACCCATTTAGTATTCAAAAATGGGTGTTAAGAGTTCAGAGGCTGAAAACACAGATCTAAACAAAGGAGCACTAACTAAGAATCAATCCAAGAATACACTTGAAAGAGCTCAAGAATCTAACTAAAACACCATATCGCAGACACTATGCAAGCAAACACACACACACACACTCTATCTCTCTATATATACGTAGAGAGAGAGAGAGAGATAGAAGTGAAGGGAACATACCAAGAAGCATAAGCAGCAGAGAAGTAGCAAAAATGAGCCTGAACTCTCTAGACATTTTCTCTCTCTGTCGCTCAAATTTTCTTCTTTTTGTTCTTCTTCTTTGCCTACACTTAAAAATCCGTAAAGACTATTTATCAGTAAAAGTAGTTAATGTACGAGTAATAAGCTGGTTATTCTTTTTTCTCTCTCTCTCTCTCTCTCTCTACAAATTAAGAGGGTTTTTTGGAGCTCAAGATTAATAGTGACAAGACAGAGAGAGAGAGAGAGAGAGAGAGAGTGGGTAGTGCGGAGGGATTGAAGGAGAGTGTCAGCAGCTAGCACTGAGCGAATTTCCCGAAGAAGCGGAATTGAGGATGAATTATGAAATACAATTAACTGGGGTGTGTCTCGATTCCGCAGATTTTAGCAGCAGTAACAGCTCGATCGAGGAATCGAGAGGGAGGGGGGGGGGGGGGGGGCATGTCTGTCTGTTCCGCACATATATATATATTAAGAGAAAAAGAGAATAATGTTGTAAAATTCTCGCTATAAGCCAACCGCAACGGTCAATAATTTGCAAAAGCTACTAGTAACCCGTTATTTATTTATTTCCCTTTTATTTCCAGATCTCTCTCTATACATGTCTTCTTTTTATTGTTATCTCACGGAATTTTAAATAAAGATTAAATTATAAATAAATGTGTTTCTTTTTCTTCTTTTTTTTTTGGTATTTGGGCTAAAAGTAAAATAATTAGCTAAAATTAAACAATTGAGGGTTCACTAAAATGACTAACGTAGTAGATATGAGTAAGTACATCGAATAAGTAAAATAAACATGTTAAATTTATTGTATAAATTATAAGTTAAAGTCGTATTTTGTATATTCATAACATGGACAGGAGAGATCTAGATGGATTCAAGTTGGATTTCAAATGTCCAAGACACTGCAAACGGGAGATGTGATGTTCGGGAACTAGACAAATAGTATCCACCTACTTACAATTTATTCTTGTCTAATTTTACTCCTCTCACACTTTTCGTTCTCTCTCTTGATCGCTCACCACACAATATTATATTTATATATAAACCTGTTATATGGCACACAATTCGGTTGACCAGACCGACCATCTTGGGTTTGGACCGGATCAATCACTTAGAGCCTGTTTGGTTGCTCTTTTGTTTATTTTTTTGGGGGCTATTATTGACACAAACCATTTAACTCACTAACACTCCATATCTCTCTAACACTCTATAGGTACATTTTCACTCTTCCTAACACTCCACCACTCCATATTTAATTTTAAGATTAATTAACATTAATCTAAAAAACACTCCACTCTTACTCTCTACCACTCTACTCTCCTTCATCTTCAATCTTCTTCTTTCACAAATCAACACATTTCCATTTAGCATTTTTTTGAAATTCTGGTTGGAATTAAGCATTCCATTCTCTCTAAAATTCAAAAAAACAAATCACACCACTCACTCTACAAATCTCATCTTCAATCTTGGTCTACTAACTTTTTTTTTAACAATCTAGTCGTTCCACTCTTTTTCTCCTGAACTTTTTCGTTATTGGTTAAAAAAAGTTTAATCGGTGCACACACCATATCAAAAGAAAATTATGCCATGGATGAAGGTTTACTCGGTTCTTAGGAACCGAGTGTTGTTCATCATACTCGGCCGAAAGGAACCGAGTAAAGCACTAGTCACTCGGTCCTAAGGAACCGAGTTGAATTGAAAAAATAACCCAAAGCTTAACTCGGTTCCTTAGGACCGAGTAAGCTGTACTTTACTCGATTCCTTAGGACCGAGTAAGCTGTACAACACTCGGTTCCTAAGGACCGAGTAAACATTCTTCGTGTTTTATTTATATTTTTTTTATTTTTTTTGCGTTCTTTTGTATCCAATAATTTATAAATGAAAGGAAACATAAATGAATAACAAGAATATAAGTATCCTATTTCTTTTGGAGATGAATGATGATTTGGATGGTGGTAGGAGCAACAATGATGGAGGTGGTGGCGGTAATGGCGGTGGTGGTGATGATGATGATGATGATGAAGAAGAAGAAGAAGAAGAAGAAGAGGCGGCAATGGTGGTGGTGGTGATGATGAAGTTGTTTAAGGGAGTGTTTAATGTTTTAATTACTAATTAAAAATAAAAAAAATGGTGTGTGTCCATAGAATAGTTAGGCTTTTTTTTCAAGAGAGTGTTACAGAGTAAAGTGGAGTGTGTCAATAGCAGCCCCCTTTTTTTTCTCAAAATTTTAAAAGCTCAACTCAAAACTAACTCTACTTTCACACTTCTCAAAATTTATTTCACTATACTTTCTCTCTCTAAATTTTTTTTAAAACTCCATAACTTTAAATCCAAAAATCAAAAAATAATAAAAAATATATATATTTGAAACCTACTATCGAGATCTATAAAATAAGATCCATTGTGACTATTTTTTGAATTTTTTTATGCGTTTTTTTCATTAGTTGAAAAAAAGTCAAACAAAACCAAATTCACTTTTCAACATAAAAACTTTAACTCAAAACATTCAACCAAACACCAAATTTTTAAAAACTTATCTAGAAAACTTGTCTAGAAACATTAACCAAACACCACCTTAGATCCTAAAATATTATAGACCAGACTGAACTAAATAAGAAACTTAATACTGGATTGGACCAATTAAAACATCCCAATTTTGGTCGGTTCAATCGACTTGGACTTTTTAATGAACCCATTTTATTTGGGCTTATTGATTATTTGTCAATAACTTATATTTCACAACAATTAAGCCTATTTATCACAAAGTCCATATTCATGTAATCACACTATGTAATAAAATAAAACAGTAGACCCATGGCTGTTTACGAAAAGGAAAAAAAAAACAGTTGCCAAAAAATAAGATTCAAAAACATATTACAAAAAAAGAAAAAGAAAAGAGCTTATATATATTTTAAAAAATAAAAATAAAATTTATATATATATATATTCCGGTCCGGTCCCCCTTTTATTTAACTTTTTTTCTTAAGATTAAAGATCGGATCAGTTGAGATCGATCCATAAAAATCTAGACCGGATTGGACCGTCATAAAAATGAAAGTAGAAAAACTTTATTTTTTGGTTTGGTTATGTTGGTACGATTCGATTTAAACACAGCTTTACACGTTATAAATGCTCTAAGTCTGATTTGTGTGGTGATGCATAAATCGTAACATTTTCTTGCAAGAAATGTTATTATATTGATAAGTTAAAAAAAAAAAAAAGAAGGATTAAGATTATATTATGTTTTATGTTTGGTGGAACACAAGCTATTATTATTAGACTAGCAAAATCAAAGCGAGACTATTTTATTGTTGGCTCCCTAAGATCAAAACGTTTATTACTTGTTTTTTGCGCTCTTGAACTCAAAATCCTCATTTCTCCATTGATGTACTAACCCTCGCGAAGACATTATGGCCTTAATGGCAAGCCATAATTGTTTGTGTGATTAGACCATGACAATTATATTATTAGAAGCACAACATGAATAGTTGTAATGGTTAACATTTATAAATAGGCATTTGATTGTGAATTTTTTTTGTATAAAAGGTTGGAAGATGAAATGATTGATTTTGTTAAATGTTTTATCATTTTTTCATGAAATCCTTATTTTTTTTATGATAGGCATGTTCTTTATGAAAAATAATAAAAAAATTAAAAACATCTCACCAATTACTTAGTATCTTTTTATAAAACGTAATTTAATTTGTAATTATTTTTTAACTTTGCGATCACATATTAACAGTTTTATGGCTGGCGATTAAAAAGTAAATATTTCACAAATTTAATGGCACATTTTCCTGGAAAAAGTAATTATTACCAATTTTATTTTTTGAATTAAACATATATATGTATATTATTTCTTTTTAAATATTATTTAATTATTTATTCTTTGGAACACATACATATTTGGGACTCTTCTTCGTAAGCATCTGATTATTATTTTCGCGGCCGTGCCCGTTTGAATTTATATTCCCTTTTTCCAAAATTGGTCGGTGGTTTAGCTTTGTCACCATTTCACAACACACAAACCCTCACTCTCCCCCTCTTTCTCCTCTTCCACACAAACACAAACCCTAGTATTCTTCTCCCTTATAAACCCCCAAGGAGCTGAAAAATCACATCATTGCTCTAAATCCCTAGAAAGAAAGTTAGAGAGAATCATCAATCATGAAGATTACGAAGCCATTAAAGCAACTCAAGCTCTCTGTTCCTGCTCAAGAAACACCCATCACCTCCTTCTTGTAAGTAGTTTTCATTTCTTTAATCGACCCTTCTTCCTTTTTGTTGAATTGAGCTGATTAATATCATATGTTTCTTTGCATACCAATTTTTCAGTTTCTTTGTTCATTTGATCGATCTGATCTTTTAGTTCTCTTTAAAATTGGCTGTTTTGCATTATCAGTTTGTGTTTTTCTTACATTCTCTATTTATGTGATAAGAGAATGATTTTTCAATCCTAAAAATGTGTAAGTTATAAAAGAATTGGATGGTTGAGATAAAATATGTTTTTCAAGTGTGGATAATGAGATACAAGATGCTCTTTCAAATACGGTTGGCAATTCGGGTTCGCAGTCAGGTTCGGTTTGTGTTGAGACACATGTATTACCCGTTGTACTGCCAAGCCGGATACAACTTGTTTCAATAATTGTATCATTTGTAGTAACTCGAGCACAACTTGTTTAATGTACATGTTACACGACACTATTAACCCATTTAATAGGTGATCTAAACCAATTAACATGTATAATATAAAAGAGTTATGCATAAACTATCAAACTTTAAGTCTAAATGTGTGGATTATGGGTCAATTTCAGGTAACTCAAACACGATCCATTTATTAAATGGGTTAGTCGTGTCTGGCTCGAATTTGACCTGAACTTGTTTATGCTCGACCATTACTCGCTAACTTCGTGTCTGGTTCATGGGTTGCGTTGCCAGCCCTGCTTTCAAGCACTTAAATGCCATAGCCCATATGTGTTTTTTAAGGGTTAATAGTGCCTTTGGCATGGATTCCAACTAGTACATATATGCACACAAATATGTCATACGCATATTATTGAGTTTCAGGACTGCTAGTGGAACATTTCACGATGGCGATCTGCTCTTGAACCAGAAAGGTTTGAGACTCGTCTCTGATGAAAAGCAATCTGATGTAAGTCCTTTTCATATTTTAAATAGTTGGTTTTGTGATCGGATTTTCGATTCACCCCATTTTAGTTCTTTCTTCAGCTGTTACTCACTGTTCTGTGATAAACCTATGTACTAAATTGTTGTGTTTGTTAGTTAAGTACTGATCTCCATCTTTTCTTTGATGTATATGGTCAATTTGGATCATTTTGATTAAATACTTACACTACAATGAGGTGAATATAATTGCGAATTCCTTGCCGTTCAAATGTTTTTGAGTTTTGAGATTTGATTTATAGTAGGCGGGCTATGTGTTCAGAGACCGTATATTATTGTTTTGAGTCCCATAGAAATTTTGTAAATGAAACCATAATGCTTACAACAGTCAATGATTTAAAGGTTTGCCTTTAAGGATGTTTAAATTTTAAGAAACAGGAGAATCAATGGAGACCAAGAAGCACAAACACGGTTATGCTGATGAGATACATTTAAAATATATACTTTTATAAACAGATGTAAATAACATAAAAATTAACTCCCTCCCTCCTACACTTTCTTTTTGGAACATCCCTAGAAGTCCTACTTTGAAAATCAATCTCCCATTTCTCAAAAGTGAAGTAAGTTTTGAACTTTTGATCCTGACCATTGATTACGTTACATTAAAGCTAGCGTCTACTTAAATAGTTTTCACTTTCAAGTATCCGCACTTAATTTTGGGCTGAGGGAATAACATTATTTAAGTCAAAGTAAGAACAACAAACATTAAAATAGTACTCATTGCAGGATATAGAAGATTGAATTAAAAAAAAAGAGGAAGGAAAGAAAGAAAAAACAAAAAAATCCCATAGCTCGAAGAGCAACTGCAATTTGCAGAGAATGGTCATCTTTCTTTAATCAAATTCTTTGGAACTCTATACTTATCATGATTTGATTCAAAACATACTAGGTTTGCAGTATTTAACCACCAAATAAATCCATCCTCTGTTTTCTAGCTGACATGTGGAATATAATCCACTAGATTTATGTATATCCTTTATTTTTTCTTTCAAGTAATGCCTCTTTCCTTAAGGCTCACAAATTCACAATGGTGAAATCTTATGTGGAACATATTTTTGCTAAAACATCCCAGTAGCTAGTAAATCCAATATTTCTCTCCATTCATAAATGGATAATTATATTGGAATCTTACAAATCTACATGGTTAACCGTGACCACTGACCAAGTCAACCCTACTGATTGACCTGATGAAACTTTGCAGCATACTTACATTTAGCATTTCATAAAAAGTACAATTACAGACACATGAAACAATGAGAAAAGAATACATCTGCATCACTGCATGCTTTTAAGGACTGGTTTACCCAGCATGAGAGTTATTTGTTTCTCTTTTCGAAATTTTGAGTACTATATATATATATTTTTACTTTAGTTGTATGTAAACACATTCTAAGTTTGTAACATGGAGGTATGATTGGCCTGGCATGTAATTTCTGTCGTACTCATCTAGAGGACCTATGGTTGAATCTTGTAATCATCTTGCTTTTGGGTTACAGGTACGGGAGTGTTAAGTTGTTAATGATTAAGCATGCACACTGTAGATATTAAAAAATAATTCTAAAACTGATTTTTAGCTCCTTGATATGTCAGTGATGCATTCTTCCCAAAGAACGGAATTAGTTATATATGATCTATTAATGATGTCATTTTATTTTTGCATATATACACGTAATAGTCATTTAATTCCGACCTTAAAGTATGAGTTCTGAAGCCTTTGATACTTACTTTTGTGGTTAATTGGACAGCCGTTGGAAACTGAGATTGATCTTCAATTTTCACTTGAAGACCTTGAGACTGTCAAAGTCATTGGAAAGGGAAGTGGTGGTGTAGTTCAACTGGTTCGCCATAAATGGGTTGGAACACTATTTGCCTTGAAGGTCAGTACTTAAGCAACATAAGTTTCAGCCTCCTGTTGGTTTAATTGAACTCTGGCTACTTTGTATACCATCGACTTATTTTCACAGATTTAGCTTTTGTAAATATGAATTGTATCTTTCAGTGGAGTTGTTCAAAGGTATTATGTGCAATAGTGCCTTAGAAATTTCTTATGGACAATCTTGATGCTTCAAAGAAAGTTTCTGTGATGAATGGTTCTCTCCTTTTGGAGATTAGATTAGTGAAGTATTCTGATTAAAAATCTCCGTTGTTTATTTGAAAAGTAATTCTTGACACTAGGGGTACTTTTTATTGCAAAGTTGGAAAATGATTGGAAAAAAACTAACTTTTATGAGAAGCTGGAAAAGTAATGAATTATTTGGTGAAATTTTCTCCATCTTTCCCTTATTTCTCATGAATTTTTTTCCTAGCCACCGCTCAAGGAATTGAAAACCAAAAAAGTAGTAGTGCCAAATCACTCGTATCATTTTCCATCTTTGCAATCAAACGCACCCTAATTGTTGCGTCTCCTCTTCTTCTCTACTTGTGATTGATTTACTTTGAACTTGGGGATACATGTCGTGCCTAGTTGAGCGATACCTTCGAGGTCATGAAGCAAAGATTTTGACATGGTCAACAAGTCGAATGGCACTTGAGCACATCCTGATTAGCGTCATTGAGTGTACAAGTTTCTAATTAAATTTAATTACATATTCGTAAATAATTCTAAAATGTACTAGGGTTGATGGTAATTTTCCAACACCCAAGAGAGAAAGCTACGACTAGCAATAGCTATGAAGCACGGACACTTCCCCGGAGGCCACGAATCGCTCTTGACACGAATCCTGCACTCGATACGTGGTCGACACATGAATCGGAGAGTATCTTATTTATTATTATTATTATTAAATCTCGATAAGTAAAACCGATCTGCGGGGGGGTTTAAAACTCAAAAATGGGTCAAATCTGAAATAACTTAAAATATTGAGGTTTCAAACAATAAAATAAAATAAATTGAAAAGGATTTAAGACATTAGTTTCCCCTAACCCTGTTTGACTTCCCAGCCACTGTTCTGACTTCCAGGACTCTGTTCGACTTCAAGGTACGCCACTGTTCCAACTTCCAATTTACAAAGTCCACCTCCATGAGTGATGACAGTGATCATCGTTTGAGTATTTGGATTATTAATGCAATCTAGTTTCATTTTGTTGAATTCTTAAATATCTATGATGTTTATTGCATGTATATATAATTAAGAATGTATCCCCATGTATCATATCCTAAATTTTGGATAAATTGCGAATCGCGCGTCTATGCTTCATATCTTGTCTTAGCTAAAGAGAAACAAATATTGTAGTGCTTTAGTCAATTTTGTTGAAGCTGTTTATCTAGATCTAAATGAATAACTAATTCTGACATTTAGCATAGGTAACTTTATTAATGATTCTCTAGTACTGAATATAATGTCTACGCATAATTTCAGTGATGATATAATATATTTTATATTATTATTTTACTACTTTTTACACTGGTATCCTATATTTCAAGATTTTTTCTAATTGCCGTACGCACACCTATGATTCATAGAATGATGCACGTAGATTTATTCTTGTAAAAGCAGTTTTTATTCCTATTTGGAAAATAAATAAATCAATAAAGTACATTGGTTAATATTTTGCAGGTTATCCAGATGAATATACAAGAAGAAATTCGTAAACAAATTGTTCAGGAACTGAAAATAAATCAAGCATCTCAATGTTCACACGTAGTAGTTTGCTACCACTCGTTCTATCACAATGGAGCTATCTCTCTTGTTTTTGAATACATGGACCGCGGGTCTTTGGCTGATGTTATCAGGCAAGTTAAGACGATTCTTGAACCATATCTTGCAGTTGTCTGTAAACAGGTTTGTTAACTATATACCCTTTTGGAACTTTTTAGTTAAATTTAGTTACAATATTCTTTCAACAGTTTGAAGAAATATATATATTCTAAGCTCAACATTCTTCATGCTTTCTTTGTGTGTTCCAGGTTTTACAGGGTCTTGTCTACTTGCACCATGAAAGACATGTGATTCACAGGGACATTAAACCATCCAACTTGCTAGTAAACCACAAAGGGGAAGTAAAAATTACAGATTTTGGTGTGAGTGCCATGCTGGCAAGTTCCATGGGCCAGCGGGATACGTTTGTTGGGACTTACAATTACATGTCGGTAAGTGGATATGGTCTTACTCACTTTCACTTTTGTTATTTCTATGATCTTTTTCTTTGTAATTAAACAAACGTGCTTTGGATTGCTCTTGTGGCTCGAGTTTTTATGCTCTCAAGCAATCCCAAATTATTATTCATGTGCTCTCTCCATCCTAAATAAGAGAACTTTCCCTTCTTTGGGCGTCCCAAACTAAGAGACACTTCCCTCTTTTGGGACGTCCCAAATGAAAGAGACTTGCTTCATTTGGAATGTTCCAAATCAAGTAACATTCTAATCAATGTAGCAAATCACACAAAATCGTTTTTGGCCACTGATTACATTGAAATTAGTAATTTGTTAGGAAGTGCGGAAGCCAAATGACCCTTGATTTTATTGAAGGTGTAAAAAAATTTGTAGTTCATGTCGAGTTTGAATCATAAAACACAATTCCTTTGCTAAAGCTCAAACTTCATACCTGAAATTTATCAATTTCTTATTCCAGAAAAACACAAAAACTTGAAACAAACAAGCAGTTAATTTCTCACACACAATGCATGCATTAGTCTGGAAGCTAATTCATTTATTTGTTTGTTTTGAACTCTCTCTCTAAGCCTGAGAGAATTAGTGGGAGCACCTACGACTATAAGAGTGATATATGGAGTTTGGGGCTGGTGATACTGGAGTGTGCAATAGGACGCTTTCCTTATATACAATCTGAAGATCAGCAAAATTGGCCTAGCTTTTATGAGCTTTTGGACGCAATTGTAGGAAGTCCACCGCCTTCTGCTCCACCAGATCAGTTCTCCCCAGAATTCTGTTCCTTTGTCTCTGCCTGGTAATAACCAAGATTCTTCCTATAGCTTGCACTTATATTATTTAACATTTTATACCCGATGTACTTTATTAAACTATCATCTTCAGGTGATTGTGTAAAGGTAATTCCTTGTTCTTTAACATCGTTTATAATAGCAGACAACATGTGTCTATGGCACTGTATTTGTACGTATACGGTGAATCTCCTGTGCCAATCTTGTGCCTACAACCATAGATGTCAAATCGTGAATCGTATCGCGAATCGAAAACCTATGAATCGTGAATCGTATCGGGAATCGAATCCTAGGATTCGGTGCAAACGTAAAACAAGATAGTAAATAGTAAATAAACACATAAAAGACAAATTTTTGTAAGTAGTAACAGCTATTATAATGTAAAACCAAACATGTAAGACAATGGTACATTGTCTAATGGATGTTGTTGTTGTGGCAAAAAGATTGTAGGTTCCAAGTACTCCTTCCGTGAACTCTTTATTGTAAGAATTTTATTTACTTAATCTTATTATAAACAGAGAAAATAGTATAACCAAAATATATTTTAATTAGTAGAACAATCACGTGTAAAATATATTGTAATAGCTTCCGATTGTCTTATTCTTATTCCATTATTCCTACATCTATATTAGTTATTCATAAACCAAATATTTACAGATGAAAGTGCATAATTGCCACATAAAACATGCAGAATATCACCAAATTGTGCTAGGGTTTTGCAATTTTTACTGTATATGAAATTAAAAAGTAATATAGAAGTTATATTGAAAATAAAAAACAAGCTTCTGCAATAGAAATTAAAATAAATAAATAGATTCAAGAGTCAAAACTGAATCTTTGTTTGAATCACGTATCGTATCGTGAATCGTCCGATACTTTGTGATCCTCTATCACTTTCGATTCTCTATACGATTCCGTATCATTGACTTGATGAATCGCGTATCGAATCGTGAATCGTATCGTGTATCGTACGATTCTAACAACTATGCCTACAACAGATCATTTTTTCCAACGCAGTACTTATAGTCAAGTTTATTTTTAATAATTTAATTAATTGTTTTTACTAGATGTGTATTCTGCACATATCTTTATATGTACATTCACTTTAGAGTGTGTAGATTGACACTTTCTCAGAGGGGGATCTAAATTAGTGATTGGAGTTCCAATAATTTATTTTTTTTGGGGGGGGGGGAGTAGTCAGGATGGTCTATAGTGTGAGAGTAATTTTTTTTTTTTTTAACACAATAGCGTGTGAAAGTATGGCAATAAATCTACCAATCTAAAGGTTCAAAATGTCTTTACCAATCTACAGGTGTGTTCGATAAAAAAAAGTTGGAAATTGAATAAAAAAATCTACTAAATTTATAAAATTGGTGAGACATTCTTGTATTTTTCCAGATTTTCCATGGAATCCAAATCTTTGGGGGATGGGTAAGAAAAAATTTCTATGAAAAAAGAGAAAAAGATGGAGAACATCTCACCAAGCGACTCAGCTCTTTTTCAAACTTCTCATAAATCTACTTAGTGTTTTCAAACATTTTCAGGCTTTCTATCAAACAGATCCTAAGGCTCCATTTGATTAACAAGATGGAAAATAGTAGGAAAAACGAAGTATTTTTGTGAGAAGTTGGAAAATAAGGCGAGAGATGTGGTGAGATTAACTCTTGCCTTTTGACTTCCTCTGTGGAATTTTTTTCTTTGGGTGGTGGTGAGGAATTTTTTTCCGCAAAACATAAAGGAGGATGGAAGACATATTACTCACAAAAATGAGCATGATATGGAGATCTTGTCACCACATCCCTAAACTTATTTTCCATCTTCTCACCCAAGTTAGTTATTTTTCTTATCATTTTTCACGTTGTTATCAAACGGAGCCTAAAAGTCTATATTTATTTGCTTAAAAGTCAATTTTTTTTGGAGAGAGATTTGAGAAGTGAGCTCCCATAATACATAGAGTAGGGATAATCCGTGCTTACAGCGTTGCTCATGTTTATAAAGAATTACTTATGCATAGGTAAAATCATCTGTCTTTGTTTCTTTTCTCTATGTTAACAGAGTAAATAATCTCAATTCCGCTGTGATATGATCAGTTGATGTCCATTATTCTCTTGAGAAACTTTAGGAGCTGAGATATTTATGATTGTTGTAGGAATAGTTTTCAGTGTAATTGTTCATGCTACGGTTTACAATGACCTTTATTTTCAATTGAAGTTGCTAGACAGCTCAAATCTTGGGTTTGTGCTTGATCCATAAGTCCACAACTGCGTCTACTTTCTATTTTGGCATAAGAAACTTATGCAATCTTCGTGAACTTGCACATATTTTCGTTTTTCATTATGTTTGATTTATGCATGTGCAGCATACAGAAGGACCCTCGAAACAGAGCATCAGCTTTAGACCTTTTGGTTAGTATTATTTTGCGAGTAATGAAACACGTACCAATTAAGAGCCCAAATGATGTGTGAGTCAAAATGTGCATTGGTAAGTATTTTTTAATAAACCCTATACAGTAACCAATGCACTTTCTGGCATATTATTTGCACTTTGAACTTGGTTATTTACATTGATACATGTATCATTATTGTTATCTTGCTCGAGATTTATACTTTAGTCAAATCCATGAGTAACATAACTGATGGCCTCGATTCTTGTTCTCAGAGTCATCCGTTCATCAAGAAGTTTGAAGACAAGGACATTGATCTTGAGATTCTGGTAGGTTGCTTGGAACCTCCTGTAAATTTTCCAAGATGAACTTTATATATATATATATTACCATTACATTTTCAGAATGTACAATGTTTGCTCCTGCGTGTACCAGCTTATATGATAGTCTGTTGCTCAAACACTAGATATGTAACTGATTATATAGCATTGTAGCACATTCTTTTTCAAAATATATTGATGTCTTGATACAAAATTTGCGTGGCATAAGAAGATTGTAGTGTGGCTTATCAACTCATTAGTGACCTGAAATAGTTTAGAGTTGTCCCATTAAGCGGATAATTCTATGTTGTACTTTATTAATTTATTGATTAAGTACGGATAGATTGGAGTTCAATTGAGAGTCAGACCACCACTGTCAACAAAGTGTTGATATCATGTTCATGTAGATTTAACTTCTAACTTATTTGTTATGAAAATAAAAAAGATGCCAATGGGACACAAAGTTATCGTCTAAGTTATGTTTGTAATTAAGAACTCAAAATAAATAAATAAATAAAATAATGAAAGAAAACGGAAGAACTTGGAACAGTTGGTTTGTCCAAAGCAATGGAGTTTTTGGTTAAAGCAGGGTACTTTTGAAACTTATTTAGCAAACTAGGGTACTTTTAAGCTCATTTGAGAAAATGGGGTTAACATAAAAACGTGAGAACGGTTAAAAACATGATACGTTATGCCTATTTTACAAAAAAAAAAATTAAAATTTGTATAAGTGTGAGATGGTCCACGTTTTTATGTGTAAAAACGTGAAACTTTCTCACACTTTTATGTTCACTAAATTTTTCCATTCCTGCTCTTATATTTTTTCCTTATATCATTTAATTTCTTCTTTATTTCAAATAATTTTTTTTTAATTCATTCTCAATTTTTTTCCTTTTTCTTTTTTAATCACATGAGATTGATGAAGTCAAATTTTTATGCTCTTATTTTTTTTTATATCATTTGTTTTTGTCTTTATTTAGTAGATAAATTATTTTTGATTCACTTTCACATTTTTTTTTCTTTTTTTAATCACATGAGATTGATGGAGCCATGTTTTTATGTTTTTTTTTTCCATATCATTTGTTTTCATTTTTATTTCCTGGAAACAATTATTTTTTCTTAATTATTTTTTTATTTTGTATTTTAATCTTAGGACTTATCTTACTTTGATTGTTCGATTATTATTAAAATATGAATTATATTTTCTTATCTACTATTACTATTAATTTAATTATTTAGACACAATAAAGATAACTACTAATTTTATTTAACAAAATTATTTAAAAAGATATATGAAGAAAAGTGGACTTACGATAAACCATTACATATAGTTGAAATTATAAATGAACATAAAAGGTAGACATATTATTTTAATCAATTTCCATTTGCATCTGTGCATCTGGAGTCGTTGCCATTTCTTCAGTATTGTATGCAATGCCCGTGTTCTTCCCCTTTATCACTTTCGCTATTGCTGAAATTTTTCATAATTTCATATTCGGTGTCTACGTCCTCTCCAATGTCGTATTCTACTTCCAAGTCATAATTTATACCACCTCCACCCCCAGACGTGGACTCGGGTGAGGGCTGAGATGATTTGTGACCTTTTTTACTAGTGCCACCAAAGTTGAGGTGTCTTGATGGCCGCAAAGTGGAACCGAAGAGAGAAATGGGAGGGTCTTCATTGATAGGGTCAGAAAACTCCTGCCGTGGTAATGGATCAATGTACATAGGGGCAGAATGTGTTAACAGTAGTGATATGTATGGTCCGGACAATGGCAAATTTTCTCCAATTGGGTATACATCATAATCCAAATCCACTTTTTCAATATACAAATCAATTGCGTTAACACTAGGAGCATTGGAAATATTTGTCATTACAAAGTCCAAACTTTCATCATCTTTAATCTCATGAAGGAAGTAATTCCAAGTGGTTGTGGTTACAAAAAAGGGACATCTACAAGTGATCTTCAATGTGGACGGCGTACGGTCAATATCCATAACAGAATAAACTTTCTCGACTAATTTTGAGTAACTACTGCCTTCTTCCAGGACAATGCCACTTTCATGTGGTTTATTGTATGTTCAACCCTGCTCCCCATTAATTATATTGCCACCCCAATACAGCCGGAGACAATAACGCTTACTTCCCATTATCCACATTCAATACAATAACCCACTTTAGTTTATTTTAAATAAAAATATCTTGAACCAATGAAATATGAAGTTCTGGGTTAATATTTTTAGTTTTTAATGAATGTATGGGTATTAATTTCATTATAGTCTTAAAATAAGGAAAGACTTGTTTGTTTTATTTCTTTCTTCAAACTAAAAATTTTAATTATAGTTTTGCCAGTCAAATTAAAACTCTAAAATTTAATTATAGGATAACAACTAAAGGGGAGCATGGGCTGAGGCAGAAACTAAACAAAATATACAAACTAACTTTTTCTCTATACCACACATTTTTACTCTCATCAACTTTTTAATTAAATATAAGAATATCATAAATTTAAATTCAAAATGAAAATTTTAACATATTTGGACCCTATTAATCCATATCATTAAATATGGATAAAAATTAAATATGTTATGGTGTAGCTTAGTTGCATAGCCTTGGAATTTTTTTTAACATACAAAAATAATTTAGATTTTAAATATATCTCCTCAATCCTCACTTTTAACTTTTAGGAAATTATCACTTTCCAGTTTGGGCTGAAAAAAGTAGGGTAACAAGAACAACAAATTTTTTATTTTTGTATTTTTAGTGAAGTATATGTGTTTGAGAGAAGGGGATGTGACTGAAAAATTTGAATCGCACCGGCCTTAGAAGTAATAATATACTCCAAATAGTGGGACAGTCCTGATTAATATGTAAAAGTATTTCTAAATTGTAATCTTGTACTATAATTTTGAAAATTAAATTACCATAACACGTGATAGTGAAGTTATAATTTTGAAATGCTTTTACCATCGCACAATAAAAATATTTTTTAATTGTAATCTTGTTATCACTATGTGTACTACAATTTTGAAAATGAAATTACCATATTACATGTGGTGGTGAAGTTATAATTTTAAAATGTTTCTATCATCACGCAATAAAGTAAGATGACTTTTTATTTAACACGGTAGAGATAGAGGGATGGGTCGAATGCCAGCACACAAACCAACTAAAGTAAAGTAAAATGGGTTTTATTGTAGTTTAGACTTGATTATAGGGTCATTTCAGGATTGAGTTTATAATAAAGTATGTATTCAATTTTATGAAATGGTCACATTTGCGCATTTGCAATGAAATTAAATCTCTCAAATGCATTGTGGATAATGCACTTTTACTTTTCAACATATCATCAAAAAAAGTAAAGTGGACAATCTTAGCATCTTTATATATATAAAGCTTTCACCAATTTCTAATCAACCTATAGTGCGCACAATTAAATATTATAAATTTCTCAACATGCACACCAACTCTAAACCAATTAGAACTCCAAAAATATACACTAAATTCTAAGTAATATAAAATCCAAATCACAAATAAAGTAAAGAAAAGTTCAAGGGGACCACGTGTGGGATCAATCATAATTAATTTTTTTCAATTGATTATAGTTTAAGGATTTTTATTGACATCCACGTAATGAAGCCAAAAACATGGAAGAATAGATATGTAGATCATAAAACAATCTTCCCATATTTTCCATATAAACACATACACGATTACTTTGAGATTAGAAATAAACACATATATGTACATGAGCCTTCTCTATATTTCTTATATAATTATATACTAGATCTTTAAAATAAGAAATAAATTCAGTTAATTAAACAAGGTTTTCAGATTACCTTGAGTAGATCGGGCGAAAGGAGCAGTGGTGGAGGTAACTCGGCAACGGGGTGCTGTCGGCGGCGAGATGAAGCAGCAGGGGAGGCAACTCAATGATGGGGGTGCGACGACTCGCGCTTGTGGCGATGGGGTGCTACGCAGAGAAGGGAAAAGCGTGGGGGAGAGAGTCAGAGTTCACGGATGGCGACAGAGATCCGATCGTGGCGGACGGCGCCGGTGAGGAGAAAAAGGAACCGGTGTGATTTAAGGAGGACGGGGGAGGCGGTGAGACTAAGGAGAGGGAAAATCGAGGGAGAGAGAGACAGTTGAAGTAGGACGGCGTCGGCGTGGGGGTGAAGTTGGACGGCGTCGGCGATGGAGTGGGTGGGACGGCGATGGAGTGGGGCTTGGTTGAATGAGGAAGACGGTGTGGGTAAATGGGTACTGTTAAAATGATCCAGGCATTCAAACTTTTACGGAAACGGGAAAAAAAATTAGCTAACATAAAAGTGTGAGAATGTCTCGCGTTTTTACGCATAAAAACGTGAGACCAAATCACGTTTTTATGGGTAAAAACGTGAGACCATCTCACACTTTTACAAATTTATTTTTATTTTTTTTTTGTAAAATAGGCATAAGGTATCACGTTTTTAACCGTAAAAACGTGAGACCTTTTCACGTTTTTATGTTAACCCCATTTTCCCAAATAAGTTCAAAAGTGCTCTAGTTTGCTAAATAAGTTTCAAAAGTACACTCTCTTGACCAAAAACTCGCAATGAGACCCCAAAGGATTAGTTTGATTCACTGGGTTTGGGCCCACTATAAGCCATCTTTAATGGACCAAGACAACTAGCCATTATTTTAGGTCTGATAAAGTAGTTTATGTTTCGCATCTCGTTAAAAGATTGTCTGTTTGTAGGAAAATTTCTCCAATTTATATGATCAAAATATTAAGGCCTCGTTTGGTTCACGGATTTTAGTACTCGGGAAAGGAAAGTCGTTCCTTTCCTTTGTTTGGTAAGCATAAATTCCGGAAACACTTTCCCGAGAGAGGAGAAAGTAAGGGGTAAAACCATTCCTCCCAAAACACATGGAATTGATTTTTCCATGTGATTTCCAAGCATTTATTACACAAATTTTAGACAATAATACTCTTACCTTCATATTTTCCATGGTTTACCAAACACAAGAAAGAAAATTTGACAGGAAATTTACTTTCCCACCTCCATGGGAAAGATAAGGGAACTAATTTCCTTTTCGTGAACCAAACGAGACCTAATAGTAAAATCTTCACATAGTGTAACTTTTATGGTGATCTTACACCGAGAGAGTTGTCAAAGTAGTTCATTATTATAATATATTATATTGACAACTCAAGTTAGTGAATTTCTCTCATTCACTCAACTTTTGATTCGCTCATTCAAGAAAATATTCATTACACCTAATACATTTTCTCTAACCAAATACTCTCCTCTAGATTTAACCAATAGTAGTTGTAATTAAAAGTTTTTCTGAAAAAGATAGAATATTTATCTTTTTTAGAAAAAAATTTAATTAAAAAGACTTATTTTCACAAGATTATATGAAGTTATAAATAATTATAAAATGTTGGGGAAGTTCACCAACGATGTAAAACAAAAAAAAATTATACTTTTCAGTAATTTTTTCTCAACTTCATATTTCATCAATCTAGTCGTTGAATTGTATCACATACACATGCAAAAAATTAAAGTAATTAGATATGTAGATATCTCTCATAATGTTATATATTAATATAAGGTCACATTAAGGTTTACCTAAGAACATATGTTAAGCACTTATATTTAGAACGAATAAACTCTTAACATGTATTAAATATGACACAAATTGTCATATAAAAAATTATTATGACTTTAACTCGTTCCTTTAGAACATATGTTAACATTTTATATTAATATCTAAGCCTTAGGCCATCTCTAATGGTAATTTTTATTTTTTCATTTATATCCTATATGGCAATGCTTTTACAGAATACTTCTATATCTAGTTAGCAAATTTTTTATACAGGTAAAAGAGTATACAAAAATTGGTCTCCAATAGTCGTATTTCATTTCTTTTTAACTTGCCATTTATTTAGGAAGAGAGGGAGAGAATTAGTGGTTTCATAATATCTAATGATAATGTGCTAAGTCATTTAGAAATTTTTTATCACTATTTCTAAAAATTCTCAATATGACTCATCTTTCACCTCACATATAAATGATTATAAAAAATTCAATTGAAACATATTTTTTCTATTTTTATTTTTATGATAGAAATGACAATTGAAAATAGACTTTGGATGTAGATGTCCCTGTCATTTATTGCTCTAAATAAATCATATCATGCCTTGGTAATAACACCATCTAAATAAATAACTTCAAAAAAAAACCCAAAATAAAGGTGTGATGTTATATGCATTCCTCTTTCTTCCCTCTTTTGTATGTAGGACACAGCAAATTTAAAAAGATTTATTTTTTTTATGGCAGCCAAAATATTAACTACTTAGGCTCCGTTTGATTGCAAAGATGGAAAAGGAAAATAAATTTAGTTAGTTTATGTGAAAAGATAGAAAATAAGGTGAGAGATGTTACTCATTTTATGAGTATATATCCCCCATCCTTCAATGTTTTTGGTGGAAAATTTTTACTTACCACCAAGCAAAGAAAATTTCTTCATGGAAAAACTTAAAAATCAAGAGGATATCACTTCTATCACTCAACTTATTTTCCATCTTTTTATCAAAACTAACTCAATTTATTTTCCTTTTCCACCTTGCAATCAAACGGAGCCTTAGTGTTGTTGTTACAAAATTAGAAATTAATTGTCCCATTACATAAAATATAAATTAACGGCAAGTTGCCGATTTAAATATTCATATTAAGTGACAATTTATCGAGTTAAAAATTAAAATGCAATTATATTTTATTAAAATTAAATATCAATAAACTATTTTTAAAAATCAACCTAACCAAAGATTGCCAATTGTCAAATCGATAAAAAGTTATTAAATCAAATGTTAAAATTCAATAATAAAATATCGACTCAATACTTAAAATTAAAACATCCCATATAAATGTCATAATTAGTAACTCTAAAAATTATAGTATTAAAACTAAGAGAAAAGATAAAATTAGACCATAAAGTTTGAATTTATATTCAATTCTTTCTCTTAAGTTTTAAAATCGTCAATTTCTCTCTTAACTTTATATAAATAGTTCAATTTCAACCGAAGGGAAAATTTCAAGTAAGGATCTTAATTTAAGGTCCTTTTTTATGGACTTGCCCTTTTAGTACGTTTTTCGATATAATTTTTTGATGAAATTTGGTGGGGATGTTTTTCATCATGTGTAGAACATCTCCACCAAATTTCATCAAAAAATTCAACCGGAAAGTGGGTTAACTATTGGATTGAAAAATTCTGGTCTAGAAATAGATATATATATATGTCCAATATTTTTCAATCATATAATTAACTTACTTTCCGGTTAATTTTTTTGATGAAATTTGGTGAAGATGTTCTACACACGATGAAGAACATCCACACCAAATTTCATCGAAAAGCATACTAAAAAGACAAATTCGTAAATAAGGACATTAAGTTAAAGTCTTTATAGGAAATGCTTTGTTCAACCCAAACTCTATCTCCATCCATAATTTAATCTAAATATTTTATATTTAACCTATTAAAACTTTAAAAGTGACACTAATAACCTCTTTAATTTATATTTTTTTTAACTCCATTTTTGTTCGACTAAATTTGGTCACCTTCATCACCAGATTCGGCCATCCATCGCCCATCCCCATACCCATAACACTACCATCCACGCTGCTTCGAAAAATTCACCATTAATATACACGCATAGGAAAACCACCATTGGCCACCTTCATATCGCCGCAACACTACCGCCATGTCCACCTCTTTCTCTCTTTAAACCAACTAACCCCACATCCGTCTCATCCTCCCCTTCTCTACCATCAACGGCTTCTCCACCGTTGCGTTTATCTCTATCTCTATCTCTCTCTCTCTCTCTCTATATATATATATATATCTCCATCAACAAAACAAAACAAATAAGAAGAAATGCTAACCAATCCTCCACACCTCCGGCCACCTCCTTACCACCACTTCATTCTCTCTCCTCTCTATCTCTTTAAATATATATACCACCTCTGGCCACCTTCACCGCCACAACACCACCTCCATCTCCACCTCTGGCTGCCCCCTACCACCACTTCTTATCTCTCCTCATTTTGCAGTGGGATGATTCATTTACCTAGTCCAAATAAATGGGTTTTTTCTCCTTTAAAGAAGTATGAAATTGCAAAAATCATTAGGACGAGAAAAATGAAGAAGTGGAGTAACCTGGAGGAAGACACTTTGAGGACTGGTGTGCAGAAGTATGTGATTGCTTTTATCCATGTTTTCCATCTTTAGTGTGTGATTGCAATACTTTTCCATGGAATCAAAAGGCACTTTTTTAAAAAATAATAATAATAATTGCTTTCCATAGATTTTTTTTGGTCTAAAATCTACGGTGTTCAATTGGTTTCATTGTAAAACAAAAAAAAATGAAAGAAGTTTTTGCTTTCCTCATTCTTGTTCCCAACCTTTGGTGGGTTTGATTTGATTTTGGTATTTTGGTGTAAGCATAGGCATAATTTTTGGTGGGTTTGTTTTTATGTTATAAGTATAATAGTTGGGATTTGAAAGGTGGAGATGGTAGTTGTAGTGGTGGCGGGGAGGTGGCTTTGCAGAGGAGAGAGAAGATGGTAGATGGTGTAGAAGGAAAATAGAAAATTAATAAAAATAGAGTTAAAAGTTAAAAAATTATAAATTAAAGGAGTTTATTATATTTTCAAAATTTAAAGGGATTAAATGTAAAATATTTAGATAAAATTATGAACGGTGTTAAAGTTAAAAAAGAAATTAAATTATTTATATAACTTTAAGAGAGATATTGATCATTTTAAAATATTAAAAAAAATTAAACTAAAATCCAAATTTCAAAACTAGAAATTAGGTAAAAGGGCTTATTACACATTAATTTTTACCAAAAATTCAATGAATAATATTTTTTTAAATGAAGGGCCTATTTTTAATTGGTAATTAGTGTAAGAGGCATATTCTGTTTTATATTTTAAATGAATGTATTTGAATAAATTTAAATATCATTTAATTAATAAAAACATGTTATGTATTACCTAAATTACCATTCTTTATGAAATTTGCACAAAAAATATGGACCGCAAAGTTCATATTGCAGTGAAATATGGACTGCAATATGAACTTTGCACCAAAAATATCGACTGCAAAGTTCACATTGCAGTGAAATATGAACTGCAAAATTCATATTACAGTCCATATTTTAATGCATATTAGTATTTTTTAGTTTATTTTAAGGGTTAAGATGTCATTTTATAATAAAAAAAAAGACACATGTTATATTATTAATAAAATAAAAAATAAGCCATTTACTTAAAAAAAAATTATTCTTTAATTTTAGTCTAAAAATCTTTCTCTAATAAATTTTTTTTTTTAATGGCCCCATTTCAAAATTTGATTTATCTTTTTTCCATTAAAACTACAATAAAATATAGTATTTTGAGTATAAAATCGGGACCACTCTTAACATCACGCAAATAGAAGGTGTTGTGGAATGAGGAGGGTTTGATTTGACTTGACAATAGAGAGAAAGATCTTTCACCAGTTTATTCTGTGTACACCAATATCCATTAATAATAATAATAATAATAGCTAGGGTCAAAAGTCCAAAAAATCTGTGGGCGTTTAATTAATTATATTAATTAATATATAAGTAGCTAAGTAGGTACACGTATGCAAGCATAGTAGTGGGCATTGGATAAGCATATTTATTATATAATATATATATATATATATATATATTATAACTAAAAGGACATATATGTGGTCAGTCATATATATATATATATACACTTCAAATAAATCATGTGCATTATTATGACTGACTTGTACCCTCGCTAGTCACCCCAACCTTATCTTCATTCCCCAATCTCATACTCTCCATTCACTTTTTCATCTATTCAAATGTCGTCGTTCTTTTTTTTCAAGAGAATTTTATTCCAAAGGGTAAATTTTCTTCTAAATTATTATTTGTGAAAATTTACTATATTTTTAAAAAATGTGATAAAAAAAATACATTCTTAATTAGAAATTACATACAGTAGATGCAAACCCTATAAGAAAATGAAAATATAAACTTGATAGTTTCATTTTCTTTTTAAACATTTAAATTTAATAATCTCATTTTTTTTAGGAGATGCAATAAACCTACAAAATCTCAAAATAAAAAATGATTGTATCTTTTATCTTTAATAAAAATAAAATTAGTTTATTATTATCACTAAATAATATACTCGGGCCACTCTGTACCAAATTATTTTTTCATATCTAGTTGACAACATACATACTACACACATAAATGTACTAATTAATATACTCTCTTTCTTGACAAGTTAAAAAAATTTAGCCATTGGAGTTGGATTGTTGGAAAGAATTGCCAAAACTGGGAAAAGCTTTGTGGCATCAATGTATATATTAATGGAGGTAGTTTAAAGATTTTAAGTTATGAATTAAATATTTTGAAACGTCAAATGGATAAGGTTTTTTAACAAAATTTAGTGAAAAAAATAAGAATCATTTTTACTAAATTTTATTAAAGCTCATCGTTTGATTTTTAAAAATATTTAATTTATGATTTAAAATTAATCCATAAGTTAAAATTTTACTTGAAATTTACGATATCCATAAATCGTAATTTACTCATAACTTTACGGGACAAAGATGCCTTAATGTCAGCTAATCCAGTTTCTGTCACCCCCAAAACCTAAAAACAGTGATTGATGACTCAGCTATGGTAGACCCTTATCCTCTTTTTCTCCCTCTAGAAGAACATTGCAAAAAGGCAACCAAATTCTAAAACATCAGTGCTGACAAATTACAGATACAAGAATTTAATAAGTTGTGTACGGAGACATCAGTCGAATTTAAGAAAAAATTTAAATTTAAGTCTCACATGAAAAAAATTTAACCGTATCTTGTTAAAATTAATTATAATTATATTATTCAAGATATTTTTACATCTCCTTTTCAAAACAATTTCTTTTTTTTTGTTGTGAAAAATGAAAAGTTTGAGAGAAATTGGGATTTGTATTTCGTCATTACTTTGAGAGATCTCAATATTTTATTTTCATTGTTATAACTCAAAAAAATTGCTAATGATTTGGTAATCTAATGGCTTCTTTTCTGATCTTGTATCAGAGAGGTTACAGTTTTAAAACTTACAAATGTGGTATTCGAATTTAATAAAGTAATTTATCCATCTTTTGTGGGTAGTTGGTGATATGTCCATTTCTTATGCAGGTAATTTATCCTTTTGTGGGTAGTTGGTGATATTTTCACCTTTTATGTGGGTGGTTTGGTATTGTTATAGCCGCTCGTGTGGTTGGTGACGTAGAAGAAAGATGAAATTGCTCTCTCGGCTCGGTTGGGAGACTCACAGTCCTTTTGTGGGTAGTTAATGATATGTCAACCTCTTATATTGGTGATTTAGTATTGTCGGTAGTTAGTAATATCTCCACCTTTTATGTGGGTGGTTTGATATTGTTCCTGGCTGTTCGTGTGGTTAGTGATGTAGAAGAAAATTGAAATTGCTCTCTCGACTCGGTTGGGAGACTCTCATTCATTTTGTGGGTAGTTGATGATATCTCCACCTCTTATGTTGGTGGTTTGGTATTGTGGATAATTGGTGATATGTCCACTTTTTATGTGAGTAGCTTGGTATTATTCGTGACAGCTCGTGTGATTAGTGACGCAGAAGAAAGTTAAAATTGTTCTCTCTGAGAGATTCTTATGATGGTGACTATCTTTAATATGAATAATTAATGAGGAAAAAAAAAACTCACTTTTAAAAATAAAAGTAGCACTAAATACATATTTTAACGCAATTAATATTTACAACACATAAATAAAAAAAATAAGCACCAAGTGTTTTAACGTGGCACGAGTATTTAGAAAGGGTTGTATATATGGTAGTTTACGTAATTTTCATGTGTATCTTTTTGGGACATAGTAGTATTTTCAAAAAACTAGCATTTGTATGTATACATGCTTAGGATGATTCCACAAAAGTCAAGGAAAAACAAATTAAGATTAAATAGTACAAAAAAAAAAACTGAGCTTATATACAACACGGATTGATTGGTTATAATCTAACCTATCTATTATAAAATAAGAGTCATTAATTTTTTTTGACATAATTAATTTATTAAATCTTACAATTTTTTTTACCATTAATCAAACTAGTATTTTTTTTAAGTTGGGAAAAATCCAAATAGTGACTTTTTAATGTAAGAGTGGAGTATGGTAATAGATACAGGACATTACAAACAAAAGGGTGTCGGTCAAATAGTGACTTTATAGTCTTCACATTTATTATTAATAAATAATTAAGGTGTCTGAATTAGCCACTTCGTTTTTAACTCAATATAAAAAAAATTAGATTTTGAAAACAACGATTCATCAACCTAATATTTACATTTAATAAACACAATCTAATTAATATAAAACTTTATTGAAACATTTTTTCCTTTGAGTTGTAGATGGGCTTTCATTTCATACTTGGATATTGTTTTGATGTAACAACAATGTGAGATTCAATTTTCTCTAGTAGAAGGGAATAAAGACAATCGAAAAGAAATAAACAAGAAAGTGGTTTTTGTGTTTGAAATTAGATTGAAAAAAAAAAGGATGAAAGGAAGAAAGATTTTTAATTAAAGCACCTTTGTTCTTTTTTAATAATAGATGTATAAACCGAAAATTGAGGGTGCCTTTACTAACGCTCCAAACAAAATTCGAAATCATTCTAACACAAATCCATCACGAGATTGCTCTTAATTACCGAGTCAAACAAAAGTGAAGTATTTATTATATTTGAAAATATACTAATTAATCTTAACATAATAAATTGTTACAAATAAAACTTGCTTCTCACTTGAGATTTAATACATATTATTTTATATCTATTTAAATAATAAACTTAATTTATAAATTTTTAATATTTTTGGTGTAGTGAACTAAAATTTATATTTACTTATTTTACAAAAATAAAATTTATAGACAAATTTAAAATATTAATAATAACCATTAAGAACAATAAATAATAATAAATTATATGAAATATAATTGCTAAAAATATATTTATCACAATTAATATTTTGTATTTTTTCATAGATACTATAACTTATACGTAATTTTTAATGAAATTTATTAAAAATTATGTAAATTTTTTTATCATGTATTATTTTAATACAAAAGTTAATATTATTTAATATTTTTATTTTTATCGAAGAAACTTTATCATCCTTGTATTATTTCAATAAACTCACCAACTACTAGAGTGAATTACAAGTTTAAAAAAAAATAGTGAGATGAGAAAAAAATAATCTCATACTAAGATAAAAAGATGTATTTTATAAGTGTATTTAAAAACACTTTTTAGTAATACGTTGTGATAAAAAGAACTACTTTTTACTTTGTCCATACACAACAAAAGTAGGGAGCTGCTATTGATACACTCAACTTCACTCTCTAACACTCCATTTCTCTCAAACACTCCACAAGTACATTTTATATCTTCTTAATACTCCTAACACTCCATTTTTAATCTTAAGATTAATTAATACTAATCTAAAAAATACTTCACTCCACTCAACTCTCACCACTCCACTTTCTTTCTTTATGCAATTCAAAAAAACAAATCATACCACCCACCCTACAAATCTCATCTTCAATCTTCTTCTTCTAATTATTTCTCAATTTAGTCGTTTTCTCTCAAACTTTTTCGTTATTAGTTAAAAAGAAAGTTTCGTCATGTATTATTGATAAGAATATATTAGTTCTGATTTTTAAGAAGAACAAACAAAAGTTTTTGGTTTGGCCGATGCACACGCCACGTCAAAACAAGTTCTGCCATGGATGAAGGTTTACTCGGTTTCTATTATTCATCATATTCGGCCCAAAGGAATCGAGTAAAACACAAGTCACTCGGTCCTAAGGAACTGAGTGGAATTGGAAAAATGATCTAAAGCCTAACTCGGTTCCTTAGGACCGAGTAACCTGTATTTTACTCGGTTCCTTTGAGCCGAGTATGATGAACAACATTCGGTTTTTAGGAACCGAGTAAACATTTTTCGTGATTTTTTTTGTTTTTTTATTATTTTTTTGCATTTTTTTTGTATTTAATGATTTATAAATGAAATGTAAATTAATAACAAAAATATAAATATCCTACTTCTTTTAGAGAAGGATGATGATTTAAATGGTGGTGGTGGTGGTGGTGGCGGCGGCAGCGGCAGCGGTGGTGGAGAGGAGGACAATGATGAAGAAGAAGAAGGAGGAGGAGGAGGAGGAGAAGAAGAAAAAAGATTTTAATTAATGGATACATAATTAATTTGGGTTTAAATGATGAGTTTAATGCTTTAATCATTAATTAAAAATAAAAAAGTGGTGTGTGTTAATAGAATAATCAAACTTATTTTTAAAAGAGTGTTAGTAAATAAATTAGTGTGTGTCAATAACAACACCTTAAAAATACGTATGACTCAACACCATAACAAATTTGCAAACTCTACCCCATTCTTTCAGATATTAATTAAAACCATTATAAATATAAATATAAATATATAAATATAAGTATATTATATATACACGCAGGTAGATTTAGCACCGAATATTTATCAATACTAGCTTATATATAATTACAACAAAATCAAATATGCGTGTGCACACGTATGCATATATATACGTCGATCCCTCAAATAAATAAGGTCGGCTAGAAATCATAATATATATATATATAGAGAGAGAGAGAAAAGTCTTCGTATAAAAAATGCATAACATATCCTTGATTCAATATTCTTTCTTTATTTCTTCTTAATTATTCTTATTACAATTTTTGTTCTTCAAGATTGTAACTATATATCGTTCTTGTTAAAGTTCAAATTTGGCAATCACAATATCTAATGGGCGGAAGAGATCAATTTCAAGATATAGCGGCCTTGAAGAAAGATGATGTTAATATCGTAATCACAAAGCAAGAATTTGAATGGGCATTCATGGAAGCTAATAGCCACGACATTACTATTAACGGTATTTCATCCGACTCCGAAGATTCCACTAATTCTAACAATGAATTAGTCGATGACGCTTCCTCTCCTCCTTCTTCGTCCTCTTCCCCTAACTCATACGGTCCTTTGTATGAATTATCTGACCTCATGGCCCAACTCCCTATCAAGTAAGTACATATTTATCAAAAATTTAATTATATATATGTCACAAACTTATACGTATATACAAGTCAGGATCACGTACGAACCGCCTATATTCAGATAACATCTTAAGCAATAAAAATCCATAATTAAATTAGGTTGGTCTATGTATAGACTAGTCCGTACTAGATCTAGACCCTATGTATGTGTATCATGTAATTACATAACCAAGCATTAATTCTATTCATATACAACCATGTGGATCATCTACATATAATATAATTTCTTTGGATCAATAAGAATTTTACTTTAATTTATTCGAAATTAATGTTAAAAACATATATATGCATTATAATATATATATATATATATATCCTTGAACATTTGGGATCCCAAATTAAGAGTTGGTGCATGTCCATTTCTTTTTTATAATATGTTTGTTTGTAAATATATATATATAATATATGTAGGAGAAGTCTTTCAAAGTATTATCAAGGCAAATCAGAGTCATTTGGATCACTAGAAAGCTTGAAGAGCAATGAAGATCTAGCAAAGAAAGGAGGATTATGTTCTTACAATAGGAGAATGAAATTAACATGCAAAAAGAGCTATGGAGGTGGTTTAAATAATGGTCACAAGTATAGTCCAAAGGCTACCATAACAAAGAGGTCTTCTTCAAGGATACCCTTTTTGTCTTCACTAGCTAGTAAATAGAGGTATGTAGTACTACTTTACTGGGTAGTAATTTAATTTTGGCCTTCCATTCATGTACAAGAGCACATCTAATTTGTAAGTTTGCAATGCAAGTTCATTTTTGAGTGTTAAAATATGGTTACAAAATTATTTACAGTCTAAAATACCTAGGTTAAACGATCAAAAATAGTGATGTAGTTAATTTTTACTTTTTTTTCATTTTGATCATCCAACTCTTTTATTTAGACAAACATAGTAAATTAGCAATAATTTTTTCAAATGTTTCCACTTACGTCCAATTGTTAAGATTGTTATGTTGAATGATCCGAGAACCTGATATGACATTAATTATTTACACTAATCTATTCGTTCGTCACTTTACTAAGGCAGTTGAATTAAAAAAAATGATTAATGGCTAGTTAGTTAAGAGCAACGGCATGGATCCTATTGCTTTAATTATGTTGTAGTTCTATAATTTTGGAAAAAATAACTTAAAAGGGCAAAAAAGAATAAACGGAAGTATGGTTAACGGCCTACTAAAAAGGTTGAAAAATAAAATATAAAATCTTCGTTTAATTAAGAGATTAATTATAAAAATATAAAAAATAAAAACACTTACACCCATGACCACCACGTTAAACATTAATTGTAATGTGAGACTCATATATGTGAAACCAAACTTTCACCGAGTTACACTTCTAATAATCTAATCAATACATAAATGTCATGTTATTATAAATTAAAAAAAAGTGTTTACAAACGTTAAAAGATATTGTGAATAGAAAAAAAAATTGCGTAAAAATTTCTGTATAATTTGATTTATTGTTTTTATATTAAAATATTTCATTAACATGTGTGTTCTTAATAAATACGTTATATATTACCCTTTAATTAAAATCAAAATATAAGGATATGCGTCGACTTTCTAAATTGTATAAGAATGGATGGTGAGGCCGCGCACATAAAAAAAGGAAGTGCTGGCAGTTCGATCGGGTACCATCACTTTTTTCATTTCACAATCTTAATTTCATGAGTTTTTGTCCCAATATTGGTCCACTCAATGCATGGTTGTCGAGGCTTTAGCTGTGCATGAAGCTTGTGTTTTTGGTTTGACGGCAGGTATTTCGAATATCTGCATTGAAAGCGACAACTCTAATTTGGTCATTCTCGACATTAGATCTTTTGCTTCTATGGCTGCTTTATCTTTTGCTTCAGTTCGTAGTTCGGCGAATTATCGAGTCGCAGAGTAGGTGGCCAAAAAGGCGCTTTCAACAAGCTCGTGGTCTGTCAACGTAAATCAAGTTGACCTGTTGAGAAAATAGGAACGAAATACCAAATATCTATGGAAAACACCGAGTTGAGTCGTGGACTAAGTCGCTTTCTTTAAGACGTTTCGCGGCTCTGCTTGGTGTTTGTGCTAGCAGTTCGCAATGGCCACGCCGTCTCCAGGATACAACAGCCCAGATTTTTCCTCTGTCTTGATTTTCCTTGCACAGTAGAAAATCGAAATTCTTACACCCGTTATAATTCGGTCGGAATCGGTAAACAAATCCCCCTGCCGGAGGGAAAAAAAAATTTGGATAGGTTTTTTTCAAGCTCGGTAGTCGTCAATCTCAATGGAGGATTTTCGTATATTTCAATAGACGAAAATTAATATTTTTAAAGATAATAATTTTTCCGTTCGTGCCGTTGCGTAGAGGGAGAGAAAAACGGGAAGAGGGAGCATGATCGTGATCCAAACCGCAACGACACAAAAGACCAGGTCAAATTAAATTCAAATAAAAGAAAAACAATTTTATTTTTATAAAAAAAAATCCAAAAATATTTTGTTTAAAAAGATAATACTTGATCCAAAGTAAGCCCGAGTCCGGCACGACCGGGTCGGGTCGGTCAGTCGGTCGGCGCGCACGTGTGTAGTGAACTACACTCATCTAAGTCCTCACCCAATAGCACAAAAGTGTAATGCCTAAAGGGTTCAAGCCCTTAGGCAAATTCACCCTTATAAAAACCATGAGGGTTTTTATTCCTCTCCTATGTAGGACTTAAGAAAACTCACTTGTGCTTGTTTTGGTTTTGTATCATTTCCTTCTTCTCCCATTTTTTCAAATACACATACAACTTCAACAATCCCCCACTTGTATTTTAAAAAATAATTTCATCGATTCCAGCATAATTTTCTAGAACAGTGCATAAATAATAGTGTTTTTCAATTTGAACATTTACGTAGTGTTTGATGCTCCAGATTATACTAGAGCAACACGTAGTTTTGAACTCTATCTCCGGCAACATCACACACACTGCCTCTAAGGGAGTATTTCATAAGCCAGCACGATACGGCCATGTGCTTTATCCCGGTTTAGTGGACGCTCTAGAGAATTGCCCAAATTCCATAGGAAGCGGCCTCACTTCCACATCCACATATGTGAGTCTATCAAGGATACTCCTTTAGCTAGGTACCTCACTTCACATGGAGCTATAGAACTCATTAAGAGTCTATCACTCAACCTTCTATCGCTTCAGGATATCATGCTCCACTGGGATATGTTGAATAAAATGCATGATTTACCAATTCACATGCAACTTGTTATTTATCCTTTGAACATATTTCTTGGGATATCTAGTCATTTAGGTTGGATTTCCATCACGTGTGATTCAACTCTCAATGGGCTTTAACCCCATCCCTTTAGAGGTGTTCCAAACCCTCTCTCTAGCTAGTCCTTTCGTTAAAGGATCAGCCAAGTTTTTCTCAGACCGTACATAATCCACTCTTACAGCACCATTAGAGAGAAACTTTCTAACCGTACTGTGCTTGCAACGAATCTGTCGCCTCTTACCGTTATAAAAACGGTTCTCTACTTTTGTAATAGCCGCGGTACTATCGCAGTGGATAAGGACGGCAGGTATCGGTCTTTCCCATAAAGGGGTATCTGCAAGAAAGCTTCTCAGCCAACTTGCTTCTTCACTAGTAATAGCTAGTGCTATCATCTCAGACTCCATCGTCGATTGGGCCAAAATGGTCTATTTCTTGGATTTCCAAGAGACTGTACCTCAAGATATGCTGAAAATGTATCCATTAGTGGCCTTGGAATCATTTGACATTGTGTTCCAATCAGTATCGCTATATCCTTCAAGGACAGTAGAAAACTTATGATAGTGTAATCCGAGGTTCATGGTTCTTTTCAGATATCGCATGACCCTCTCAATAGCATGTCAATGCTCCATACTAGGTCTGCTAGTAAACCTGCATAGCACTCCAATTGCATAAGCAATATCGGGCCTAGTGCAATCAGTAGCATAACGTAGGCTACCAATGATGCTCACATACTCAGATTGTTTAACACTGTTGCCAGTGTTCTTGAACAACTTAACATTGGGATCAAACGGAGTACTAGTTGGTTTACAGTCTATGTAATTATATTTTTTTAGAATTTTCTCAATGTAATGAGATTGGTCTAAAGAAAGTCCTATTTCCGACCTAGTAATTTTAATACCAAGAATTACACTAGCTTCACCCAAATCTTTCATATCAAAATTAGCACATAGCAGTGTTTTCACATTGTTCACAACATGAATATTAGAACCAAATATAAGCAAGTCATCAACATATAAGCAAATAATGGTGCATGCATTATTCTCAGACTTGTAATAAATACGCTTGTCACTTTCATTAATTCTAAATCCATTTGAAGTAACTAGCTTGTCAAATTTCTCGTGCCACTGCTTAGGTGCTTGTTTTAAGCTATAAAGTGACTTATATAATTTGCATATTTTATCCTCTTGGCCAGAAATAATAAACCTTCAGGTTGTTCCATATAAATTTCTTCCTTTAATTCTCCATTAAGAAAAACAGTTTTTACGTCCATTTGGTGCACAACAAGATTGTGAATAGCAGCTAAAGCAATCAATACACGTATGAAAGTAATTCTAGTAACAGGAGAATAAGTGTCAAAGAAATCTACATTATTTCTCTGTCTAAAACCCTTGGCTACAAGTTGCGCCTTATATTTATCTACCGTGTCATCAAGTTTTAATTTATTTTTAAAAATCCATTTACAACCCATAGTTTTACAGCCAGGAGGGAGGTCCACTAGATGCCAAGTTCTATTAGATTCTAAAGAATCCATCTCATCATTAATTGCTTCTTCCCAAAGGTCAGCATCTAAAGAAGACAAAGCTTCTTGAAGTGTGGTGGGGTCTTCTTCTAACGTGTATACATGAAAGTCGGGCCCAAAATCTTTAGTGGTCCTAGCCCGTTTACTCTTTCAAGGTTTAATTATTAAATTATCATGCTCGACATTAATAGGTGTAATTGAATTAGAAGGTAATGAACTACCCCCACTACTGCCCCCACTATTCCTCGATTTAAAAGGGTATTGCATATCCAATAAAAACACATTCATAAGCTCTACTATAAAGCTTAGACCTTTTAGGATCAGAAATACGCACATAAGAAAGGCAGCCCCAAACACGTAAATAAGAACTATTGGGCCTTTTATTATTCAAAATCTCATATGGAGATAAATTAGATTTAATCTTAGGCTCCCTATTAAGAACGTGACAAACGGTTAGTAAAATCTCCCCCCACCAATGTGAGGCAGCCCTCGAATTTAGTAGCCTAGCAACAATTAATTCAGCAAAAGTTCTATTTTTTCTTTCGGCTTTTCCATTCATCTCAGGTGAATATGGAGCAGTCGTTTCACGAATAATACCAAGTGAAGCATAAAGATTTTTAAAATCAGTTGAATCATATTCAGTTCATCTATCACTCCGAAATCTTTTTATTTTCTTATTAAATTGATTTTCAATTTCTAAAGAAAATGTTTTAAACATATCAATTGCTTCACTTTTATTTTTCATGAGGTAAACATAGGAAAAATTCGAATTATCATCAATAAAAGTAATAAAATACCTTTTTTTATTTCTCATTAAAACACCATCAAATTCACAAATATCCAAATAAATTAATTCAAAAGGTTCAGTTTCTCTTAAAATAGATTTGTGTGTTGTTTTAGTAATCTTTGCTTGGCTACAAAATTCACATTTTTTGAAATCATTTAGTGATAAAGGGGGAATTATTTCCAGTTTACTCATGTTCTTAATAAAGCGCTTATTAACATGACAAAGTCTAGCATGCCACACATTAAAAGAACAAACCATATAAGCAGAATTATAAATAACTTTATTAGCATCAACATTCAATTTAAACATCCCATCACATGCATAGCCCTTCCCCACAAACATTCTATTCTTAGTAAGAGTAAACATATCAGCCCCAATAGTTTGAACAAAACCAGCCTTATTAAGAAGATAACTCGAAACTAGATTCTTTCTCATTTCTGGAGTATGCAGGACATCCTTAAGGATAACGGCATTTCCAAAAGTAAACTTAAGCTCGACTTTTCCCGAACCAGCTACCATAGTGGTGTGAGAATCTCCCAACAACACTTTCTTATCTTCAACTTCATAATAGCTCTTAAATTGAGCGCGATCATTGCAGACATGGCGAGAAGCGCCAGTGTCCACCCACTACCCCTCGGAACTCGTTACCAGATTTATTTCTGATATCATAGCCACAAGTGGCTCTTCAGTAACGTTCACCTGCAGACGAGGCCGACGATCGTTCCGGCAGTTCTGTGCCATATGCCCAGGCTTATAATAGTTATAATAGAGAAATTATCCATTATTACTATTATTGGACTGAGCATTTCTGTTCTGATTTTGATTATTAAGGCGGTTACTATTCTGTCCCTGATTCTGATTCCCGTTCCGGTTTTCAGCATTCTGATTTTTGTTCTGATTTTTATTAATTTTTCAGTTCGGTTTCAAAGCAGCAGGTGTAGAGGAGCGAGTATGATTTCGGTTTAAAACAACCAAAATCTCATCTTTCTGGTCCTGTTTGCAGTGTTCTTCCTCAATTCGAAATTTTGTTATCAAACTTTCTAGAGAAAATTCTTTGGACTTATGCCTTAAACTGTTCTTAAACTCCTTCCATAAAAGAGGCAGTTTATCAATCATCACTGCTACCTGAAACTGTTCATCTAACGGCATGCCTTCAGAAATAATTTCGTGAGCAATTTTCTGAAGTTCGTGGGATTGAGCAACTATAAACCTGTCATCCGTCATCTGAAATTTTAAATAACGACTGACAGCGTATTTCTTAATCCCAGCTTTTTCAGTGTCGTATTTTTTCTGAATCGCATCCTAAACTTCCTTTGAGGTTTTGCACGATAAATAATAGTCGTAGAGTTCATCACAGAGGCCATTAATGATATAGTTACGACACAGAAAGTCGTTACCAGTCCATTCCTTAATCGCCTTCTGATTTTCATTAGTCATTGGTTTTAGAAAATTAGGTTTTTCCGAAAGGCAGACATTATTCAATTTTTTCGTGGTTAAGTAAAAAACATCTTTTGTTTCCATCTTTTAAAGTGCATTCCCTCAAAACGAAACGGTTTGTTAAGTTTAACAGTTCCAGTAGCATATTGCACAATCTCAGAAGCCATTACAAATAAACAATAACAGATTACAATGTCTTAAAAATGTCTTAAAAATAGGAACGAAATACCAAATATCTATGGAAAATACCGGGTTGAGTCGCGGACTAGGTCGCTCTTTTTAAGACGTTTCGCGACTCTGCTCGGTGTTTATGTTAGCAGTTCACAATGGCGACGCCGTCCTTAGGATACAACAGCTCAAATTTTCCCTCTATCTCGATTTCCCTTGCACGGTGGAAAATCGGAATTCTTACACCCTTTATAATTTGGCCGAAATCGGTAAATAAATCCCCCTGCCGAAGGCAAAAAAAGAAATGTTGGGTAGGTTTTTTTCAAGCTCGGTGGTCGTCAATCTCAATGGAGGATTTTCGTATATTTCAATAGACGAAAATTAATATTTTTAAAGATAATAATTTTTCCGTTCGTACCGTTGCGTAGAGGGAGAGAAAAACGGGAAGAGTGAGCATGATCGTGATCCAAACTGCAACGACACAAAAGACCAGGTCAAATTAAATTCAAAATTCAAATAAAAGAAAAACAATTTTATTTTTATAAAAAAAATTTCTAAAAAATTTTGTCTAAAAAGATAATACTTGATTCAAAATAAGCCCGAGCCCGGCCCAGCTGGGTCGGTCGGCGCGTGTGTGGTGAACCACACTCATCTAAATCCTTACCCAATAGCACAAAAGTGTAATGCCCTTAGGTAAATTCACCCTTATAAAAACCCGTGAGGGTTTTTATTCCTCTCTTATGTGGGACTTAAGAAAACTCACTTGTGCTTGCTTTGGTTTTGTATCATTTCCTTCTTCTCCCATTTTTTCAAATATACATACAACTTCAACACGACCTAACTTTAGCGGGTCTTGCCCTGCTTGATTTATCTTGTTAGTTATTGGTTGTTTTTTCTTTCTCGCTTGTGCTGGGTTTTTCTTGTCAAAAAAAAAAAATGCAACTCCTTATTCATCATACCCATGGATCGTTGGTTACTCTTATTTTGGAAACAATTATAATTTTTGTTATAATATAAAATTTTAAAAATATATGATATAATTTTTTAAAATAATATTATATTTTAACAAAAAGATAATTGCTTTGCTAATATGTGTAGTTTGTCTCTATCTCTATTTCTATCCCTTTTTATTTTCACTTTTGACAAACCTATGTTACTCTAAAAAAATACGTGCCATATTTGTAATTAACGAGTCTGGAAATTAGAATTTTTAAAATTCGATGGAGATCTTTTAGCTCTAGAACAAATTCGTACGTTCAATCATTTAAATTTTGTCAAGGGTATTGCTTTTTTCTTTGTTATCAGATCGAAAAGTAATTTTAGTATTTTAAATCAATATTTAGTAACACGGTTTTAAGATTGTTTAGAATGTTAAAGTTTTTTTGTACTCAAAAAGGAAAAAAAAAAAGAAAAGAATGTTAAAGATTTTATTGAAAGAAAATTGTCCCAGGCTTTAATAAAGCATAAATCTAATCCCTCAAATGACTAGATTGATTATGATTTATATTTTTCTTATTCGTACAATTCTCGTAACCCTATATAAAGAGTCTTTTGTATTATTATTTTTTATCATCAATTCAATGCATACAAAAATTCTTCTTATCTAGATACCTCTCCCACTTCTATATTATTTACAATTTGAATGGAAAGGCTTACCTCCATTTGTGTAACACAGTAAAATTTATTAATTAAACTTTTCCTTGTAGTAGTCATGGCTAGAGTTTAAAAAAAAGAAAAGAAATTAAAAGGAACTGGCTTAAATAGTTAAATCTAAGTCTGATAAAATAAATGACAGATAAATTTTAATTCCACTAAATTTAAGTTAAAAATATGGAGAAGATTCACCAGGAAACAAAAAAAAAGAAAAAGAAAAATATTTATCTTAATTTATCATTTGAAACACACATGACTAACATTATGTTGTTGTTTTTTCTTTTATATATTTTGTTTCAGTATCTAATGGTCAAATATTAATCGTTAAGCTTAATTTGTTTTTGTACAATTTGATTTCTTTTGTGATAACTTCACTCTATCATGCTAAATTTGTTATTTCGTTAACGGCGGGTAATCCTAGGCTCTCCATCCAATTCTAAAACATTTTTTCATGAGAAACGTACATAATTTTGTGTCTTTATATAATTCGTTATTTCCACTTTCATATCAAAATTACTTTCGATGTCATCAAGTAGTGTAATGTTGCAGTTCTTATCAATGCTGATTTAAGATAACTTTTTTGATGCAAGAAAGTTCCTAAAGATTCTGTATGTATTATTATCATCGTCAATATATAACATTCGAACGTTTGTGTACGATCAATTAATTAAAATTATGCACTTAATCTTTTCATAACTTTTTTATTATTTTAAAACACACAATTCATGAATGAATTAAAATTGATATATATATACACACACGTATATACATGTTCAATCAACTTCCATTTTATCATGCGAGGCATTTTTGGAGGACAGTTAATTTCTAGGACAAAGAACCAATTGAGGTGACAAATTGGGAAAAAAGTGGCATTAATGTAGGAGCCAAATTAACTTAGTGGGCTAAATAAAAGTTGTAATATCAAAAAATTGCTATAGAGAAGTAGACAAAATTTGACTCTTAGACATAAACATTGCCAAGGTTCCCAAAACAAGGGGGTTGATTGTTGGTACGCATAGGAACAAGAATTGCCATAATATGCATCGCAAAGTTTCAGCTAAATCTAGAGATTCCCCTTTAGCTAATATCTATTTATTTATGCTAGCTTGTTATGTATACAAGCACAATAACTCTAAAATAATATATACTTCTGACATAAAAAATTGACATATTTAATATGACCACCATATATTAATTAGAATGTAAAGTGCATATATATAAACTCGTCCTCATCATAATCCACTGTAACAAAAAATAATTGCCAGATTTATATGTTACTCGTTAATGTTAAGTATTTATATTCACGTATAAGCATTCCTACATGCATCTAATTAGAAGAAAATAATTAACAAAAGGATGAGTATATCATAATTAACAAAAAGATGAGTAGCCCGGTGTCTAAATGTATGTCTAAATTTTTTGCATAGTGAGGGTTCTAATCTTGTCACAATCACATATTTTATGAAAAAATAAATATTATGGGTAAATAAAATCGGAAAATATATACAAGGTATTATGGAGCCTCAAAGCGTGTAAAATCTAACTATCTGGGCACTATATATATAAAATTATGTGAGAAGACTAGTATTGTTTGATAACACCACTTAAATCTAAAAAAAAATTAAAATTGTTTGTTAACAAAAAAAATTAAGTGCAAACTTAATTTTCTCTATTTAAAACTGAAAATTTTCATCCAAAGTTTTAAGTGGTGAATTCCCCACTTAAAACTGAAAACTTAATTTTAAAGAGTATAAAATACATATTTTACCCTCTTATATTTAAATACATTACCATACTGTTCAGCAATCCTTTAACTTTACTTTTAAACTAATAAGAGCAAAATTGTCATACTAAAAAAAAATTAGTTTTCAGATGTGTTATATTAAAAAAAACAATAATTTTTTAGATACAGTTTTCAAAACTAAATAAATAGTTTTTTCATTTTCAATTTTCAATTTTTTTTATCAAACACCACCTAAGTAAGAATCTTGTAAGTAATTACATGAAGAAACTATTTGTTTTCGAAAACTTGTATCAACCTGTTTTAGTTCAAAAGGTCAACATTTATGTTTTTCCAAATCTTCTTTCTATTGCAATACTCTTTTGCGTGTGAAAATATTTACCCTATTTATTATACTTTTCGTTCACTGATATAATAATTATTTTTTTGATTAAACGATACTAATACACTCAAAATTAAAAGAATGTATCAATTTACACCATAAATATTTTTTTTCAACGGCGTACTTCTTTTTTTTTTTATATAATTTATATATATAGGGTGCAAAGTGTTGAAAAAATTATTAAAGGCGCAAATTGATATTTTCTTTTAATTTAAGGTGCATTAGTGTCATTTAGTCTTATTTTTTTTACGAGAGCAAAAACTAACTTGTAATTTTGTGTCTCATTTTTGTACAGTTCATTTCGTCAACATTTTCATATATATCACCGCGGTCGATAGATAACGAAAGTTCAATATCAACCATCACTATTATAGTTCAAGTCTTCAAGATGCTTTTTCGAAGGAACGATAGGATTAAGAATTTCATATCACCAGCAATAATGAAACAAGCACTCTTACAAATTATTCAAAATCAATTTGATCGTAGGAATTTTCATCATTTATTAATAAATCAGGCCGGTCTTAATATTTTAAAACTCCTTTAACTTTTATCTTATTGTTTAGATTCAATTTGACTCTACATGTTTTAATCTAACAGCTCATAAACTCTCTTAACATATGTTCCCAACAGGTAGTTCAGATTTAATTTGAACATTTATATTTTAATCAAATTGCTCACATATTTTAATTTATGTGATAAACTAAATAAATATTTACAAACAAGTATTTATGTCTTAATTAATTTAACTCTAAAAGTTTCACATAAAATTAGCTCTCTTCGTGCATATTTTTTTTCTCTCTCTACTACAAAAATATTTATATCCTAATTAATTTCAATTTTTAGATGAACTAATAAGATCAAAAAATGTTTTTGTCTCATACTTAATTTGTGATCAACTTTAACTCTAATTAATTCTCTTACTCCATCTACATAATTTGGATTTATCTCTCGCTAAATAAATCAGGATCACACGGGATTTAAACTTAACATGTAAGCATGTTGGAAATATAGAAAGACTCGAATTTATAAAATTAAAGAAATAGAAGAAGAAAATCCAAAAATTGCAGCTAACATGTATAGCTATTGTTTTGGTTCTTTGAAATTTTACACAAAAAATTTAAAAGTACGACTATAGCATTTTTGTTATAGACTTTCAATTTTTATGTAAAAGGACATTGACATGTATGATTTACAAATTATTATACACTATCCTTACAAATTATCTAAAAATGCAACATGTAAATTATCACTAATGAAAATTGTAACTACTCAGTTACGTTTGTTCTCCAAAATGTCTATTCCAAGTTGAAAGTTAGGTTCATCGCTCCCACATATATGCTAAGGACCTTCTCATTACACTACTGAAACACAGCCCACAATATCCACATGTCAAGTGTAGTGATCTTGGATTTGCTCTGATACCACATATAACCACCCAAGTTCTCCTTTAAAATGGATGGCTAATTGAAGTTGTAAGTTAGGTTCATCGTTCTCACATATATACTAATGACTTTTCCATTACGCTACCGATGTGGAATATTTTGGATCTTTACAAGAATCTTATCAAATAACAAAAATATAACTACTAAAAAATATTTATCTTTATTTCGTTTGATAATTCACACTAATAAAAGAGTCTATAGATACTTAATTAGAAAAGCACTAAATCGAATTTTGATGTGGAAGGATATTTCACTCAACTCATACAAATTTCTCTATCTTTATATTATTTAAATATATATATATATAGTAAATAAAACACATGTAAGACTTTTTTTATTTATAGTACCTCTTTCTTTCTTTATTTTTTCAACTTATGCCATACTATCAAGTGTAAGACTTTATGTACACACATTATTATTCCTCCTAAAAATCCAAAAGTACAAAATAATTATTACTTAAATATTATGAGATTAAGTTTTATTCAAACTGTGTACGCATTTAATGAAATACAAAACAAGCAATGTATGAAGCTAACTACTAGATGAATTCAATTAATTTTGATGTTTTATCTAGGGGAGCAGAGTAAGATGTTCTTGTTATGGAGAAACTTGAACTTGCAACATCCAAATTTGGGTTTTTATTTTGTATTTTTTTATAGCATAGCAAGGTAATTAATAAGATTTATGTTATATTTAAATTTGCACATGGGACTTAGTCAAGGTTAGGGTATTCTTAAAATATCTTTCATGTAATAATGTAATCATATATTATTTCCCAAAATTGTCCCGTGATTGATGGTAATTTTAATTTATGATTGAATAACTAAATATCTACTAGAATTTGTTGGGTTATCTAAATTTATATGGAATTTTTATGGCTTCTTTTGAGTTATCAATTAAAAAAATTATAAAAGAATTTTGAGTTACGATTTGTTTGATAAAAAGTAGTTAAGAAATGATGGTAAAATCACTTTTTCTTCTGAAAAAAGGTCCTGAATAACGCAAAAATAAGACATAAAATTAAGTATTTTTTAGGTTACTGAAATTAAAAATGAGGCATTAAAGGGAGGGTATGAGTGTTTTTTTGTTTGTTTGATTTAGGAAGCGTATAATTTAATAATCTTTAAAATTCATTATTTTAGGGATATTAATTTAGTTATTTTTTTAAGTTTACAAATGATATATACAAAAATAGATTAATATTATTGTAAAAGAAATAAATTATCTTAAAGCAATTTATCGTCCTTAAGTACAATTCATGAACTATAAATTTGGTAGCCTTTAAAAAAAACTATGAGTTTGGTTTGATGAAAAAATAAAACTACTTTGGCAATATCAATTAAGATTTAAGATGACAAAATATCTAACCCAACGAATTTTTGACCAATAATGACCCTAAGGGCCAATTTTATTTTATTTTAATTTTGGTAGGTATGAGTACGTTCTAAATACAAATACGATTAAGGTCTCTCCTACTTGAATTCATGTAAATTTAGCATGTTGAACTTAAAATCAACCCATATAATATTTTTTCTTTAAATACCGTAATAATATGCATGTGTAAAAGCTGAGTAAGTTAGGCAATATATTAAATGCGACGTCTGCAAGCTTTTATAGTTAAATTTTCTTTAACCTTAGATTGATGTCGAATTCATAATATTTTTAAACGAGTCGAAATTAAATTTAACACAACTCACCTCAAATCCAGCCACTAACTATCATTATCCAATTCAGTCCAAAATAAACTTAGTAAAAAAAATTTATTAATATATATATATATATTTAGACAATCAATGAGTTAAATGAAATTTACATGTTCAATCAGCTTAACTTTTAAGAGGCATCTTTGGATAGACCAATTGTATTTACAGGTCAAAGAAGCAAGGGGAGAAAACTAAAATGCCAGTGTTAAAGAAACCTAAAATTTGTAGTACAAACATTTTTGGTTTAGAGATGAGGACAAAATTTGTATTCTTGGACTCTACTAAATTTGCCGAGCTTGCCTAAGTTCCCAAAATTAAACAAGGGATTTCATGGTAGGTACCCTCTAAATATATCCGAAAGAATCTAGCTTTTAACTCTAAATTAAGATCCCTCTTCGACTATATATATATATATATATATGTAACCTAGAAAATTTTATAAATATACTATATGAATTAGCACCGCTTTAAAGAGAATTTTTTTTTTAACTTGGTCGTAATGGCCGCTATAGTAATTAAGTATATTATATATGTGTATCAAATTATACCAAAAAAATCAATCTAGAAGTAAGTGTGATAAAAAAATTCATAATATTCATTTTTGATTGTTAAAATTTGTGATGATATTCTCACCAACTTTTAAATTAAATATTTTATTAATGAAAATTGGAGGCTAATCTACGTATTATTAGGATCATCTATACAAAGTTTATAAAAAAAAATTATTCATTACCCTCAAAGCGGACAGTTTCCCTTTTATAAAGGAAAGATCATTTTCTTTGAAACCATTAGTGCTAACATATATATTGTCCCATTTTTTAGACCAACTAATGTAGCAAATATACATAATATATATGTTAGCACTTTATAAGTATCTAAACCTCAATCAACACACGATGTTTAATTAATCAAATAATGCTATTTAACTCCAAAAAAGTGGTAATAAGATGCATTTAAACTTGTTTTTGAATTGTGCTAACTTTTAAAAAGTTTTCTAACTTAAATTAAAAATAATATCAGTATCAATTTTATCAATAAAATAATAATAATAATAACCGATATAACTAACTAATAGACAAAACGAGTAAATATAACATTAATTGCTCAAGTTGAATATAGCATTATTTTTAAAAGTTGCACATTTACTTTTAAAATTGCAAATAGCTTTCACAATAGTAATAATTATTAATTTGCCACATTGCCACCTGATCTGTTAATTGGAAAGTAACGTGTGGGGCCACTAGAGACCAACAAGGAACAATTGGTGACTCCAAATTAAGGGGGTGGTGCATGAGTAGGACATGGATGTCTTTGAAACATAGACCTTATCTTCTCTCCTAGAACAATGGGCTCAAAATATATAAAAGCTAATAATAACTAACCACATATATATATAACGACAACTCCAAGGATAAAAGCAACGCATATTATTATAAAATAAATACTATATACCCACAAAAACTTGTCTTAATCCATCCTTGTATTCTTTCACCAAGTATTTAATTATCTCTCTCTCTCTATATATATATATATGGAAGTGTGCGCTGGCTGGGCCTACAAGAAAACCATATATATATAAATCTAATACTACAAAGCTTTTGAGCGTACAATACAATATATCTTCATCTTCATCTTCATCTTAATTTGTTGTTGAACAATATTTTCTTTTGCTATTTAATTTGTTAATAAGATATGATGGGGTGTGCAGTTGGAAATTATGAAGAGTGTAGGTCCTCAAAGGAGAAAAAGGGAAGGCATGTTCAATGGGTGTTGATGGAAGGTAATGACTTTCATGATGATGATGGATGTGACTCTGAAGAAGACTCGTCATCCATTGATTCTATTGTCTCTATATCTTCTTCTTCATTAGACATGGGAGAGGATACATCGTCGTCACCTAATAATTTAGACAGTTCTTTGTATGAATTATCTGACCTCATGATCCAACTCCCTATCAAGTAAGTTAACAAATTATATTATATTATATATTGTATGTTAAAATGTTTATATGCTGCATATATACACGTATAGATCGATAGATAGATCACTAGTTTGTCTAGCGAGTACACATTCAAAAAGAGTGCGCGAACCTATTTATATATATGTGTGTGCGCTAGCTCGTGTGTTTAATACGTACTCAAGCATGAATTATGGCTAATATATACATTAACGGATTGTTGTGTGTGTGTGTATATATGTGTGTGTGTGTGTGTGTGCAGGAGAGGTCTTTCCAAGCATTATCAAGGGAAGTCTCAATCATTTGGAAGCCTAGCAAGTGTGAAAAGCCTTGAAGATCTTGCAAAGAAATGTAATTACCCTTCTTCTTCTTCTTCTTCTTCTCATAAGAGGAGATTAAAACCATGCAAAAGCTACGGAGGTGGATTGGTGGATGCTCACAAATATTTTAGCCCAAAGCCCACCATAACAAAGAATAAGCCTTCTTCAACTAATTCGAGAGGATCCTTTAATTTTTGTATGCATCTTTAATTAGCTTACTTAGCTATCTATATATATAGCGCGCTACTTTACTTTTATTGGATACTTGTAGAAAGTACGTACCTTAGCTTAATTTTCTTTTTTTCCTTTTTGTACAAAATTAAGCACGAACGTACTTTAATTAAAAGCTTGTTTGATTTATATTGCAAGCCTTTGATTAAATGTATATTAATTATATATGTAATTAAAAAACTTTGTGCAGTTTGAGTTATTTGTAAAAACATTACTGATCGTTTGATTTTCTGTTTTCCTTAATTCGTGTCTACCTGTTGCTGCTCGTATCTTCTGAAATTAGAAATCGAGAGACCCAGACTCTTAAAAAGAAAAATACGGATCATGCTATTGAGGCCTTTATTTTCCTTTTGTGAGAGAGAGGACAGAATTTCAATTTCGGACTATTGGACATTATAGGTTCTTTTATTTGGGGGTAAACATATATTAATTACAGACAATAATGTTAACGGACCCCGCACAATAAGATTATTTAATCTGATTGGTGTATAGATAGAAATGCAAAAATAGAAACTACCATTAGAGATGGCCTAATTAGTGCCGGTATGAAAATAGTGGCAATATATTTTTGCATTTCTATCCTATGTGTCAATATTATTTTATAATATTTCTATATCTATTGGCAATATATTTGAATTGGTGTAAAATGATAGAAAAGATGGTCTTCAATGGTGATTTCTATTGTTCCATTTCTTCCTTACTTTGTCCTCTATTTAATGAAGAGAGAGAATTAGTGGATTTACAACAACCAATGAAAATTTGCCATGTCACATAGAGAATTTATATCACCATTTCTACATGTAGAAATGGTGATAGAAATTCCCAATCCCACTAGACTTCCACTTAGGATAGAAATGGAGATAGAAATGCCCATTGGAAAAGATTTTTTCTATTATTCATTTCTATCATAAAAATTTGCTTGGATAGAAAACACCATTGGAGATGGCCTTAAGTGCCGGTATGAAAATAGTGTACGTACATTGCACGTTACCTTCTAATGCAAATTTAAAAACCTAATAAAAGAACATGGATAAAAATAAAAATAAAATACTGTGCATTAAATTACCTTCAAATGCTAACTTAAACATCCAGCCCAAAGACCAGATTAATTTGATGTACAAAAGTGGAAAAAGTTCAACAAAATAGCTCAAATTTTGTTTACGGGAGTAATTAATCCGAGAAAATGAAAGCATTTTCTCACGACAAGCAAGAGCCTACTTGTTTCCTCGATCTGCTGGTCCAACCACCTGCCAAATCCCCTTTTTTTTTTCCAAAGTCGCAAATGTTGATTCAAAATTGAAAGGCTTCCACAAATATAATCCAAAAGTAATGTTAATCGAATATATGGTGTAAACTTGATCTAAAGCAATGATCTCGCATTCATCTTCCAAATTCAATTCATTTTGTTTGCGGACTATGTTTATGGTTGCAAATAAAAGCATACTAATTGAACGTGGGATAAACCATCGAGCAGTGTTATGGCCAGGACAATTATAGTTATTATCAGAGCAATTTATAAATTTAGAAATATATGGTACAAACTCTGAAAGTAGTATTATGTTTTGACAAAGTTTGCTTGGACAAAAAGCGTAGCCTACAATATATATGCATGTCATCTTTCATTAAAATTAGAACCTGGTAGTTAGAATAGAATTTTGAAAATTCATTAGATAAGTTATACAGATCATATTCGCATAAAACACTTGGCAAGAAAATGGTGCAAGCTTCTTCTACAATATGAAAGACAAGAGGGTAAATAAATGAGTTATTTTATTTGACATAAATCAGTGACATTTTAACATGGCGATTACTCATTGGTTACGATGAATTTTGACGAGCACTAATTTGACATGAACACCACCATATCCTAACCAATACAAATGTCATATATATATACGTCCCTCGAGAATTATTGAACAAATAATCATTATAATAGCAAGCATGGCAAATGTCACACATGAATGACAATAAACTTGTTAGTAACATTGTTCTTAGAACTTAGAAGTGTATTAATCTTACCACAACAAACTTGAGCAAACGAAGTCCCAATACACACTCATCTGAAAATGCCAACTATATTTGCCCACCCTTTTTCAAACAAGTGCAACAAAGAAACCGTAAGAATTAAAATAGTATTAAATCAACAATGAATTTTTCGTCGAGATTAAATAATTGGGCTAACAATCACCGGCCTTGCAGTCCATTGACGTTATATTATAACTAGTTTAAGTATGAGGAAGATATGTTACATTCTTTAACTCATCTGTGTCTTTACCAGATTTTCGGATTATTGTACAGATTCGAGCATGTCCATAAAGCAAATATATAACAGTATTCCCCTGCTCGTCATATAACTAAAATCGGTAAGAAATGAATGCTGGTATTAATACTTCAATCATTTTAACCTTAAAATGACCTTTGTTAATCTATTTCTTAAGGAAGTTACCTATTAACATGAAGGAAGAAAGAGTTAAGTAACCTTTTAAGTGAACAAGGGAAACCTCAGTAGCTATGACAAATTCAATTATGTATCTTTTAACTGATTTCATCAACCAGCATAAGAATTTACCCAAAATAAAGTGAAGGTTAACTTTGTTATTATAAGGACCCCTAGTGTTGTAGGCGAATTGTTCTATGTGCCATGTTATTGTTGCAATATGTGTTGGCAGGCTACATGGTGTTTATCCCATATAGCCTATGTAAAGTGAATTTACGTGATATATATATATATATATATATATATATGTTGTCACTAGTCTTTTATATTAAGAGGCTTTTTGGGAAAAAAGTAAAACCATTAGAGTTCGAGCCCAAAGTGGACAATAGTTTATTGGGTTAGACTGGAGCATGATAGAATGTTAGCGGAGACCCAGTTAAAAGTGTGCCAATAAAGATATTGAACCCTAAGGGTGTCGTGGGTGGGCTGCTACACGTGTCCCGATGTGGCTGCAGTAAATGCAAATAGGCTACACAATATGGGTGTTTATCGCGCATATTATGAGTGTGGTGAACTGATGTATATACGTGCGGCATTTAGTGTTTTTTAATAAGAAGCCTTTTGAGAAAAAACAAAACCACGAGGACTCAAGCCCAAAGCAAACAATATTCTATTAGCTTAGACCACGACGTGACAGTTGTATTAATTGTGCTTAAACGAATTATGTAGATAAATAATGCCATTAAAACTTTTGTACTAAAACAAAAATGAAAAATTGATAAAGACTTTAAAAGAGAAACCAGTATAAAGAACTATGTTTTGCATAATATAGTTATGAAAAGCTAATAGTTAGTCAATGGACCAACAATATATATCAACACATCATGCTCTATGCAACACTCTCCCTCACATGCGACCTCGCACGTGGAGAGACAAACCAAGGTGCTCTTAGTGCGCGAACAATAAAGGGTGCATATTCTACGAACATAAAGGAATAAAAAAATGCAAGCGGGAGGTGAAACATGAGTTCTGATACCGTGTTAAAAACAATCCCTCCCAAAAGCTTAAGATTTTAGGTAGTGGGTCAACAATGTATACCATACTCTAGTTAACAACATATTCGAAAGTTTTCACAATAAAGTAAATATGTTTGCTTCTACATCAACAAAGTTATTTAGAAAGTTAAAGAGGCACTTAGGTGTAATATCCTGTGTCCCATTCCCCACGTTAATATTCCTTTTAAGCACGATTAAAGCTTAATCTCTATTAGGGCGTGAGCATTTGGTTCTGGACCTTTCTTATTTAATCCGACACTTTTAGCATGTCATATTAAGTATATTAAGTTCACCAGATCAACCATTTCATTTATCGGGTGGTCCGAGCTAAATTCGAAAATTTACTGCCTAAATCTCATTTACTGAAAAGTGATCTTCCTGGATTGGGAAAGCCATAACTTCTTCATATGATATCCAAATGGACCCCTGTTTGCTCCATCTGAAAGTTAATTTGATTATCTAAAACTTCTGTGTTTTGACAAAGACCCAATTCTAACTCCATGGTGGCCAAAACTGAGCGCGAAGTGGCCGAACTGCCAAAAACAGCTCCAGAGACCATTAGTCGACTAAGGATCTTGCCTCAATCAACTGATGACCTTTAGATTGATCAAAAATTGAATTTTCTAGTTATTTAACTAAAGTTTTATACAACCAAACTCTCACCTCTCCCTATTTTTTAACCATATACTTCTAATAAACCCCAAAAGAGTTCTAGAGAGATATTTTGAGAGAATTTGGTGGGTTTATTCAATTGGTTCAAGATTTCTCAAGACTTGTATAAATTCTAATATACATCATCTTATTCACTTCCATTCTTTCATTAAAGTTTGGAATGAAGCCAGTATAACCACCATTCACCATTCTTGGAGCTTTAATCTAGGTTGAAAGTTTCATTTGAGGTGGGAAAACTGATTACAAACTTGTTTTTTAATTTAGTACTTGTTACATTAAAAATTTATACAAGAATCGGGGATTTTCATGAAAAACCCTAGGTTATGTGATTTCATATGGCTGGGCTAAATTAATCCCCAATTGATAGTTGGTAATGATATATTATCACTTATATTGCATGTATGAACAAGTAATTTCATGTTTTTCGCTTATACACATGAAGATTGGCACTAAACCCACTTTGTGGTGTGTATATACACTAAAATTTGAGGCTTATGATTTTATCCACATTAAATTATTGATTATAGCATACAATCAATATATGTACTTAATCATACAGCTAATTTCATGTTTTTAGTTAAAATAGCTTGAGATTTATATCAAACCCACTTTGTAGTAAGTGTATGAACTAGGGTTTAGGGATTTTGAGGTTTATACTTAAATTATGGTTGATTATGGGTTATAAACCCTAGGTTTTTATATATATATATATATATATATATCTCAAAGTTTACATATAGATCATTATCCTTAATAATTGCATTAAAACCCACCATGGTAAAATAGTATGCAATAACTTTTAAGTATAGTGGCTTATGAATACCATTGTTGGTATTAGTAATGAGAGTATCACCTTAATACATTTTAGATATATTGTTGATGTGAATTGGTAGGATGTGGATTTCCCATAGTAAAAATTGAAGGAGATTAATATATCGTAATTATACTGATTGGGAGGAAACCATAGTGATAAAGCTTGGGTTAAATATAATAATTACATACACAGATAAAACTCATAAAACCTTAGTACTACTCGTAATTATGCTATAAGACATAAAAACCAATAATTGACCATAATACACAGATAAAGACACAACGATAAGATCATGAATGAAAATTGTGATGACGACACTATGAATGATCTATATATATATATTGGTTTTTAAGTAAACAACCCCAATGGTCACTAAACTATCGATCTAGTATCATTTTGGCCATTAAACTTTAAAACGAACCACTTTGGTCATTTAACTTCAAAGTGAGTACCATTTTAACCATTCAACAAACAGCATAACTTGGGTTATTTTATAATCAAAATGATCAAAATATGCTTAAATGAAGTCATGTGCTTCGCACATGGTTTCATTCTATTTAATTCAGCAATCAAATTAGAAGGAATGACCAAAATGGCATTCACTCCAAAGTTAAATGACTAAAGTGGTTTGTTTTAAAGTTTGATAGTCAAAGTGGTATTGGACAGAAAGTTTAGTGGTTGTTTGGGCTATTTATTCTTGGTTTTTATATGTGTGATGGATTGTGTGGCTTATGATATATATTATTGATGAATGAATGTATATATTGTTCTTGATACGATCACACATATGGGCTAGATTGATTGCCGAGCACACAGGTCGCAATTATATAGCTCGTTACAGAGCCGTCTATTGCAGCCCTTGCGTGAAAGTCTATAAACCATGTACGAAAAAATAATAGGCTACTCCACCTGGTGGTTGAAATCCCACGAAGGAGAGCCTACTTACTTTATATATCTTGCCTTTCCACTAAATTATGTGTTATGGGTTAGAGGAGTTTTTCTGGCAGCGGAGTAGTTTCATGTGGTGCTACTAACGGAATGGTGAGATCCAAAAGGTAGTAGCACTACTAATGGACACTTGCCCTATGAGGTGTAATCTCTTGGTGTAGTTATTCTTAATGTCAAAATCAACTTGTAAGTCTGTTTTTCTTATTAACTATTTGGAATATTGTCCCTCGAAAAATGTCCTGCGTGGGTTATCTCCAAATGACTTACTTAATAGAATTAAATCCTTGTGCAACTTCGTTTACATGGAGGAGGCATGAATAGTTTAGAACTCGGGATCCTTCGGGACCTTAGCTTTAGATATAATCGATCACGGGGATAAACTGAGACATTATGCTAAAGATATGATACGGGGATCGATGTGATATTATGAATTGCTATTATTATTATTGTATCATATCTTATGTTGTTATATATATAATGCCTCGGATATTATTGTAGGAAACGTAAAATCAAATAAGTACATAATTGAAAGGACCATTAGGCATATAAAGAAGCATTCGACCACATCATAACGTACTAATATATAAAGTGAGAAGCCCTAATGATCTCGGCTCTTTAGATGTAATATACGAGCAAATGAACACATATATCTAATAAGATTAGTTGGCTAAATTATAACGAACATAAGACATTAACATTTAAAGTGGGAATCACAATCAAGAGAATGGCTAGGTATCCGTATATGTTAACATAACACTTATGCTTAGATCATTATTGGCCTTAAATGTAGTGTATGGGTAAATGCGCACGTAACAATTTAAGACAATTTAAGAGTTCTCTAATAGCGAATGCCTTTTTAGTTAACTAAGCATGTATTCATAATGAACTATAAACAAAATAAAAATTATACATACTTGATTTAGAGTTATCGATTTTGCTTATGATTATAAGTTAGCCGTGAAATAGCGGTAATGTAGGCTATGCGATATTAATTCACACATTAAGAATGAAGTCCACCTTGGCAGGGCGAACCATATGAGGCTAATAATCGAGAAGGAATGATTCTAGATCATTACCCCTTAGAGATACGTGAACTCGTAAAACATCACAATTATGAAACTTAGGGGTGATAATGACTAGCAGAGTTAGATAGCTTACGGCGTCTAGGATGAAAATTCTAGTGGGATTCAGCATGCATGTGTGCGTAGATTGCATTGCATTATTTTCATACTATAATAGGAAAGTAAATTACTTACTTTTTATAAAAACTGCACGTGCTTGCGTTTATATCTTGTATTTTTTTTATTCAACTTATATAGTTCTTACAAAGCCCGAATTTAGCTTATTCCATATTTCACCAGTTCTTGTAGGTTAGGTCCCGTGGGTGGCACGTGGTTCTTTTTTCTAGAAACCTCTAATATTAGTGGACCATTTTCTAGTCCTTTATGAGAAGGACTGTGTTGTATAATAGTTTTTGGGTTTATTGTATTGTATATAAACTTTCGTTTAAGAACCGGACTTCGGTTTTGATGTATAAATGGTGTTTAAAGTAAACTTATATAAATGTTTTTATATATGGAGCGTTCTTTTATTACTCAGTTGCTTGTGAATTTGATATGTTTGAAAATTGTTTTAATTTTTACAAGCCAGTTTACTAATTATATGAACTCCACAAGTCAAATTTTTCTAATTAAGATTTTGAAAACAAGATATATTTTGATTTCTTATAACTTTACATCCGCCGTCGGTGTACGGCACCGTGATTAACCAGATCGTGAAGGTTTAATCCTCTTAACGGGATTCGGGGTTTCACATTAGTCCATAAATCTATTTCTCTAACTATAATTATAGTTTCCTTATGTCCTAAGTTTGAAAAACACTAAATACGATAATAATTTCTAAGACAAATACCATTTTGGAGTATAAAGAATATAAAACTTATAAGCTAAGTCGCAAACAATTAAACTTGTAGGTCGAAAAATACCCTAGAGGGGGTGAATAGGGTTTTTAAAACTTAATGGGATTTTTAAAATCAATTTAAAAATATTCGATGTCTATATCAATCAAGCAAACAAGAAACAAAGATAATTCCAATCACAATGTGCAAATAACACAATATAAGAGTTTAAGAGATAGAAATATTAAACCGATCAAAGTCGAAAACTTTTTGTCCACACGGTTCGGCTTATTAGCCCCTACTTCCGCGCTCGGTTAGTACCCCGAGAAATTCCACTATAACCGATCTTCTTCCGGGTGAAAATCAAACCTCTTCAAGTGTATTCTTCTCACACACTCTTACAAGTATTGAATCTCTCTCAATACTTACACAAGAATTCACTCTTACTATCTTAAGAGATAAACCTCTCTTAATATTTGTAAGAAAAGATTTGGTGGCTAACACCAATGTACAATAGCTCTCAAGTGTATGAAGATTACAATTTAAGCTCACACTAAGAGATATCAAATTTGATCAATAAATTATAGCTCAAAAATAAAGATGATTGATCAAAAGAAATGTTCTTGAATCTTTGAATATTGAATGTAGATGAATAGAATAGTGTATGAATGATTCAAGAGTGTTTAAATAAGTCTTAGATGGTGTATATATAGTCTAGGAAACCATATGACCGTTTGGAGGGAGTTGGTAAAAGTTTGGTACCAAAAGTGGTAAAAAATCTGAAATCCAACGGTTAGTTTCTGGGCCATCAGTCGACTGAGTAAGGCTCATCAGTCGACTGAGCCTCTCTGCTTAGTCGACTGATGAGCACTGACCATTAGTCCAAAAACCCAAATTTTGTACTTTTGCATTTTAGCTTCAAAATCAATTATAATGCTTTGAGGACTTCAAAAATAAGTTCCTAAGGTCTCTATTTTCGGGAAAACACAAAATATAATCATTTGTATTTAATATCAATTTATTTGAAAAACGGTTTTTGCAAGTATGTTTGTTTTCCAAAGAATTTTGATTTAATTTGATTTTGATCAATCTATTTGAATAAAGAGATAAAGAGTAAGAGCTATAATTAAAAATTAAATATGAATCTTTACAACAAAACTACTCACTCAAATATGAACTTATTAGTCTTCGAAAGCTTTGTTTGTATCTTCGATTATTTTTTTCCTTGACTATTTGTTCTTGTATAGAGATCCCTTTTAGTAGAGCATTGATCACATAATTGTGTGAGGTATAAGGCATTGAAAGAACACATTTGTGTAGGTGAACGATCTATATTCCGGCTTTTTGATTTTGTCATCGTGAGATCAATTATAGTGGCTATCACTTAAAACATCAACTTCGTTAAATTACACGAGATTAAATATATTGTTATTATCAAAACAAGATTAGTGACTTAAAGGTCAACAAAACTAACTCCTAGCTAAAAAATAATAGTTTGACCATTACAAATATAATTTTTTTAGGGATCACATGACAGGTACATGTGTTCCCCAATCACCTACATGGTTTGAAAAGAGCATCCGTGCTAGAGTGTCTCCAATAATAGTATACTTTAAGTGACCAATATGCATTTCTTTTGTTATGTTGGGTGAGGAAAAGTCGACAATTGCCCTTTTTAATGGAAGCTTAGGCACCCATGTCTCTATGCTTTCTGTTAGCATATTTTGGATTATTTATAGGAAACAATGATAATATATATTTTAGTAATTAATATGTTCACATTAGATAAAAATTAAGTTATTTCATACTATAAGAAAGTGCAAACACCTTTGCCATCCACTACTTCGACAATATGATAGTCACAAAGCCTAGTTTAGTTTTGCATGATTTCATCATTTTTGTTGCAGGTATATTTTTCATAATGGCCTACAAAAGAAAAGTTTTATATACTAATAGTATCCACAGCAATTTAATTTATGTAATGTAAGTAGTATAAAGAGACAAACGGAAAAGAGATGTTCGGATAATAGTTGAATTGGATTAGGCAAAATTTTTTTACTATAATGAGTTCTAAACAGACAACTAATATCCGTTTTAGAGTCCAAATGAATATCTAATGTTTGTTCAAAACCTAATGGACTATATATAGTTGTTTGTATGATAAGGAAATTAGTTATTTAGTCAAACTTAAGTTTATTATTTCCATAAAATGCAACACAATATTATAGGACGAACTTATCCTATAAATGTCAATGTCAGTACATCTCTAATATATGATTGGTAGATTTGGTACCCTCGACTTCTACTTTTGTATGTATTCTCATGGCATTGTTGCTGTGGCAGAACATATATAAATAAAAGTGTTCCTTTATTAAGGTTAAACACATATAAATTTTTTGGAGTTAAAAAATAGGCAAATAAATTCAAAACATTAGTAATCACCATGTTGTAGACCACATGCAGCAATCAAAAGCTCTACGTTTAGCTTATCAAGGACTGTTACTCTAAGCGATGATTCAAATATTTTTGCTAACTGTTGCTTAAGATTCCCCACGTTTTCTTCATCATGTCCTGTAAAAGAAAAGAACAACAATTGATTTGGTTGAACCATAACTGCAATCTACATTAAACAATGTAAGAAATTTTTGTTTCTTCTTATATACATCGAAAAGGAATTAATATGACGAAATATTACACAAACTCCTCAACAAAGTAAATGCGCACGGATTATATGCATGAATAAGTATAGTGTGCGTATACTTGTATATTTATATATTCAATTATATTACGTTTACGCACTAGAATGTGTAAATGTAAACTAGCCAAAATAAACTTACAACCGCCATTATTGATTTCAGCCGCACCTCAGTTAAAGTAAAAAATCTTTTAGATGATGCTCATAAAATCCCTGTCTTTAATTAAGAGCATAAGTGAATTACCAAGTGAACAATGTAAATCTTAAAAATAAAAAATGAAATAAGACATTATTTTGCATAAAACACGAACAATGATTAACAACTAATGAAACAAAAGTACACCTCAAAATAACAAGAATTCTGGAGGGACATGTATGTCTGACATAAAAGCTGACATATGTAATGTGGTTGACATATATTGGCTAGAATGTGGGCTCCATATTAAAGTCATCCTTTTCGGAATTTATTATGACTAATGAGTAATCTTTAAATCCATAAGTTCGCTTTTGTGTAACATAAATATATTTGTGTAAAAAAACTCACTAAGGCACATACCATAGAAAGCATGAAAAATATATTCGTAACCATAATTCAACACAATTACAGCAATTTCATATCATGTAGAGCATCAGAAGTAATTTAATTAATATATTCATGAATTTTATTTTTTTCAATGTTAAGAGGAGATTTTTTCTTTTGCAGGTTTGTGCAAATATATTTAACAACTATATTCCAGTTCCTACATAGAAAAATAACGGAATAATAATAATAAAAATAAAAAGGACAGCAAAAACTTCTCATACATCACATAAAAGGTTAAGAGGGAAATAACAGCAGAGAAAATATATAAACAAAAAGAATGAGATGAAGAAGAATAAAGGAGAAGAAAAACATACCATGATCTTAGTTCTTTACGTTAGTTTCTCTGTTTTTTTTTAACTTGTATCCTTTACTTATAGGTTTTGAAAAGGCACACGCAAATTTGACTTGTTCTGCGTTATGTTGGATTCTTAAATTCGTTGAGAATGAAATTAAAATAGGTCTTGTTTGAGTAAGATTTGTCAAACTTGTTTTTATAACGAAAATATTATATTCAAGATCGATGGCAATAAATATAATTTTGTTTATTTTGATTTTTTTGATTAAATTGAACGAGTGCGTTAGTCTAGTTAATAAGTATCCACATAAATTCAAAATTTGATCAAAAAAGATAATTAGAATTCTCATTTAAAAAAAAGATATTGGATCTAGATCGAGGAAGAATTTCGTTGGTTAGTTAAAGGGTTAGGGTACATCACTATGTCCTAATTACAAATAAATTAGTGGTAGGGCAGCGAGTGTTAAGTCAAATCCGAAAATCGACCGAACTGATCCGTAAAATCTGGAAAAAAATTTGAAACCGAAATCAAGAAAACTGAACCAAAACCAAATAGTTTGGTTCGAGTTCGAGGCTATCTAGTCCAAAACTGAACCAAATTATGTATAAAAAAATCAAAGATGTTAATATATAATCTAAGAGTATACGTTAAGTATATTATGATACAAAAAAGAGGGACTTTTATAACAATATGTTACTTATTAATTACATGTTGTACAAAATATTAATGTGTATCCTTATTATTGAATTAACTACATGATGCTAATATATATTTTTTTTATCACATGCATGATGGTAATTGGATAATTCATATTGTGTCTTATTCATGTAAATGTACAAATAAAATAATAACTCTTCAAAACAACATGGTTTATATATTTTTTTAAATCATGACTTTAATTTGAATATGAATTAATCTTACATTATTATTAATATTTCATTATTATGTTAAATTGATTTAGAATTTTTTTGTCAAAACTGAATAAAACCAAACCAAAATTAAATTTTTACATTTGAATTGAGTTTAAAGTACCTTATTTTCTACCCGATCTAATAGGCCCGGCACCATTTAAAAAAAAGGCCTTTTTGTTTTTAGCCCAAGAAATTCAAATTGTTTTGCATTTAGTCTACTCTATTTTAAAAATTAGTAATTAGTCCAAACAAGTGGATAATTACAAATTTAACTATATTTTAAATATTATAATATTTTTTTTGATTTTTAATAATTTCCTTGGTTGAAATATTTTATTCAAAATTATTATCCCCTAGAATTTAGCTTTTCCAAGTTCTAGGGCATATTTAAAGGGGTTAATTTAACAAAATTTAAATTTAAAACAAATTAAAATTTGAATTCAAAATTTTGTAACTCAATTTTATTTTTTAAAAAATTAAGTTGCTAAAACTTTCCAATGTTTTTTATTAGGTCTATCTTCCTACAATTTAGACTTGCTAAAATTAGGTAATATATAGGATTTATGCGTTTTTTGAAATTCAAATTCAATCACTTTTCAAAAGGGTGATTTTGTTTCCATCCACCAAATCTTTCAGTTAATCCACCCTTAAATTATGAAAATTTTAAATGAAATTTCACAAAATTACCCTTTTTAAAACTAATTAGTATATCCACCAATTTTAATTAAATTATAATTGTATAACTTTAGATTCCTTTTTTATTAACATTCCTAATCTAAATATAATTCCTTTTAATTAACTTCATCTTTACGTTTGAAAAGGTTTCAACGATTTAGTTTACATTTGTGCTTGTGTAGTTCGAATAGAACATCTCAAAACGTATTTTTTTTCAAAGAAAAATACAAACCCTAATATCATTACATAGTTTAAGCATACAACAGTGGAAAATCTTTTTCCAATGAGAGAATCAAATAATACTTTGCAACACGAAGTAGAGCCTGCAGGAGAATGGATTAATGCAGCATTAGAAGTTGAGAAAGAATTAGGTATTAGTGTTGAAAACAGTTTATTTCCATTGCAATCAGCAGAGACTGCACGTTCAATGGTGTGTTCATTTTTTTATTTTTTTTTATTTTTTTTTGCTTATGAATTTGTGGTTTAGATTTTATTCTAAAATATAATAGAAGAACTTAATTTTGGATATAGTATTACAGAGTTCCGCAAAACCTGAGTTAGTATCTAATGTCGAATCCAAAATTAATTTGTCTCAAAATAATAATTGTATTATTATTTTTAAATTCTTTTAAACTTAAAAACATATATTATATTTTTTTTAGGATCCTAAGGAATCCAACCCGAAGGAATTGATTATTCCGAAAGCTTTATCGGTGTTACAATCGGTTCAAAGTGATGTCGATAATGTGCCGGTGCAAGAAGTGGAAAACAGTCAACCTATGGGATGGGATTGTACTCAATTTTTTGTTACAGAAGAGGTAATTATTTTTCAAATCAAATGTTAAATTATAACTTGTATTCTCAACAGGACTCCATGAGATTTATTAAATTGTAATTAATGTAGATTTTTTGCTCAGGAGAGGATCTAACGTCATGGTGTAAAGTTGTTGGTAGGACTTGTGGGGTGGTCATTAGCATAAAAAAATCAAAGTTTCCAAGGTTTGATCGTAGAGGGCGAATCATTTATTGGTGCGAAATAAGTGGGTCTTATAAAGAAAAACCCAAAAAATGTTCAAGCAACCGTAAGAAGCAACAAAAAATTACAGGAACAAAAAAATGTGGATGTCCATTCCTGCTGAAAGGGGAAAAACTTGAAGATTCCGAAAATTGGAAGTTAAAAGTTATATGTTGTAGGTATAACCACCCCATAGATGATCAAACGACCTTTGAAAGGCATTCATATGCCGGTAGACTCTCAAAAAGTGAAGAGCAACTTGTTACGGACATGTGCGTGTGTGGAGTTAAACCTAGAGAGATACTTCGTGTACTAAAACAACAAAATCCCAACAATGCTTCTACTATTACAATAATTTACAATTTCAAAGCGAAGCATCGAATGCTCAAAATGCAAGGAAGAACACAAATGCAGCAGCTGATGCATATTTTAGATCAAAAGAAGTATGTAGAATTTCATAGAAGATATGAGAACACAGATGAGATAATGGATATTTTTTTCGGTCATCCATATTCTATGACACTTGTTAAGTGTTTCCCTCATGTGCTGATAATGGATTGTACCTATAAGACAAACTGACACGGCTTACCTCTACTAGAGATTACTGATGTTACGTCGACTACAAAAACATTTATTATTGCACATTCATACCTTCACAAGGAAATGGAAAGTAATTATAAATGGGCGTTCGAATGCTTGAGAGATATTCTTTTACCAGGTAATCCTACGGTTATTGTGACATGGCATTGATGAATGCCATTAAAATCATATTCCCGATGCTTGTCATATGTTATGTACCTTTCATATCTCAAAAAACGTGGAACAACACGGGAAAGGAAACTTTACGACTAAGAAATCGTGGGACTTGTTCATTCAAGATTTTCATAATATAATAAAGTCTTATACTAAAGTGGAATACAATGAGAATGTTAACAAATTTTGGAAGAAATATGAAAAGTACAAAGATCTTTTAAGTTATATTGATCGCACTTGGTTGAAGTACAAAGAGAGGTTCGTTACTGCGTGGACAAATAAGATTTTGCATTTCGGTAATGTTACAACAAATCATGTCGAATCACAACATACAAGTTTGAAAAGGTATTTGGGTTCGTCATGAGGAGACCTTATAAATAATCTGAATATGATTGACAACCTCCTTATATCACAACATGTTTCCATTAGAGCTTCTTTTTGTAAATCTATAAGCTCTAACTTGCATGTTCATCAAATATCCGATTTTAACAATTTGAAAGGGTTTGTGTCTTCACATGCTTTAGAGCTAATTAATGATGAAAGAAAGAGGAATGAACATATAGGTGTTGATATTTCACGATGCGGTTGTGTACTTAGAACTGCGTACGGTCTTCATTGTGCTCATGAGATTTTACAATTCAAATGTGAAGGTCGTGTAATTCCCTTATTTGCCATTCACCAAAGATGGATGAAACTAAATGACATACCTGGAGAGATTCCACGTTATGCAATTGATCCGGAGCAAGAGATCTCCTTTTTCAGAATGAAGTTTGATGAGGCAACCGATGAGCAAAAAATTAAGCTACTAAAAGTTATACGGGATGTAATTATACTTGTGCTACTATTTGAATATTATAATTACTTGTATTACCCATATTTCTATATTGGCATTATAAATATATATTATATTTTATCTCTTAGGCAACAAATCCTGCATCAACAACTATGGCACCACCAGCAATGAACAAGTTTCCTAAAGGCAAGCCAACAAAGAAGAATAGGAAAATTTCATGTACAAAAGATGATAGTACAAAGCGGGATCGATCTGGTTTTGAGTACGCAAAAACTTTAAAAGAACAAACAGAGACTGTGTTTGCTGGGCTACAAAATTTAAATGAAGGTAAAAAAAAGTAACATATGAGAAAGATTACAGCAACGAATAAGAAAGATAAAACAATGCTCTTGGACTTAAATGAGAATTAGTACTCCTCTTCAGTTTTTGAGCTGTTCCATCCAACTATTAAGGAGCACGTCCTCGAAGGTTTCGAAGATGTTCCCGCAGATGGGCATTGTGGGTACAAATATTGTGCATAATTGCTAAATCTTGACGTTCATAATGGGTGGAAGGCGGTTAGAAGAACCATGTTAATTGAGCTAAGTGATAATCAAGAGTTATACAAGGGAATTATGGGTGGTAAGGAATGCTATAAGAAGATTTTGGAAGCTTTAAATTATTTTGATGTGCAAAATGTCCATGTTAAGTATTGGATGCAACTTCCAAATATGGGTTGCTTATTTGCATCAGCATTTAATTGCATTTTTTGCGTATTCTCTCCTTGCTAAAACTTAACGTACTTGTCATTGAGGACGGGCCCAACTAACACCGTACAAATTGTCCTAATTGTGTTGTACGATGACGTTCATTTCATGAAAGTCATTCTCAAAGTTGGATCTCCTCTTCCACCTGTGGTTCCTGGTTGGCATAAGCAGCGATACCCAGATGCAGAACATTGGGTTGAAGTTGTGAAACTGAGAGTTTTTGAGTGGCGCAAGCTTGTTGGTGATCCCCCTGCAGCGGATCCGTCTTCATTTGAAATTATCAATATACTTTAACTATGAATGCTTTAATATTGTCCCAAACTAAGAATTATTTCATATCAATGTACTTTAGCTATTAATGCAATTTTAAATTATAATTTTGTCTTAAACTAATAATTATTTCATATCTTTTACAAATACTTTGGTTTGAATGCAAAAGGTTAAATTTATATTATCATAAAATAATATTAAGGACATCTAAAAATAAAAAAATTGGATATTCAAAATTAAACTTGATGACAAAATTTTACTTGCACTGCTGACCGGTCTCAGATTACTCTATACCGGTCCGAAACTTTTTTTTTTCCAAATTTTATATGCGGACCGGTCTCAATATTATCCATACCGGTCCGGCGCTAGATTTTTTTCCCAAATTTTATATGCGGACCGGTCTCCATTTACGCTATACCAGTCCAGCGTTTATTTTTTAAAAACGGGAAAATCACCCAATCGACATAAACCCCTCTTTCTTTCTCTCTTCTCACTCGTCACAACCCTATTATCTCTCTCATCAGTCGTCTCTCCCTTAAAACCCAAAACCCACTTGTATTCCTCCTTCTTCCTATCTCCCACCAAGTCGTTTCCCATCTTTATCTCCAAATCACTATTGAAGACTCGTAATACTCCTCAAGTTGTCTTTCTAATTTCGGGTAAGGCTCTCAAAACCACTATTTTTCATCAAATTAGTCCAACTTACTTCAAATTAGGTTATTAATTAGGATCTTTCTAGTTGTTCCATCGTTGTGTTTCCATTCTATCTAGGTAGGGTTTGAAATTGGGGATTTCTGCGTGATTGATAATTTGCATTGAGATATTGGTTAAGTGTGTATCATATTTCCATATTTTGGTTGTTATTTTGATTGAATTGTTAGTCTCCCTTCATTTCATCATGAATATCACTATTATGGCCATTGCGTGTGTTGTCATTTTCTTTTTGCTGCCCTTGTTGTGTTGGTTCATGGCCAAAACAAAATGGCCTAACCGAGAACTTAAACCTACCAGGTCTAGAGGACCCCTAAATCCTCCTCCGTCACAACCTCCTGTTAAACGCCCTTGTCAAGAGGAGGGTCCTTCGACCCGAAAGCCTTCACAATCAAAAGGCAAAGCCCATAATATTCCTCATATGCCCCATTCTGATCCATCAAAAGTTGTCTATCAAATTGAATTCGAACACCATGATATTCCGGGTCGATATTTTCGTAGGTTTTAATCTCAAGATGATGTTAAAGATTATGGGACGTTTTGCCGAACTCAAGGTCATTTGTGAACGTGATTTCAAAATTGATGATTTTTAACCAAACACAAAACGTCCAAATACTCCCATCAATGTTAGAAATTGGATTGTATCTCGCGTTGGACTCCCATTTTACAAAACCATGTTTACAATCCCTATATTGTGCGGGAATTCTATTTTCGAGGTTCAATTCAATCAATCTCTAACTCTAGCGCTCAAAGGATTGTTAGTTGGGTGAGGGGTCAAGAAGTGTCTATCTCTGCCTATACTATACGCTAGTTTTTCTCTCTTCCCCACATTGAGAATCCTCAATTCCCATTTCACTCATTTGTCGAAATCAGTACCGATAATATTTTGTCTGGTTTGATGGGTGCTGCACATAAATGGGACCATCTTCGAAAAATCAGTACTGGTTTCCTTCTTCCTAACTATAGAGTTCTCTATGCCATCTACCATCATTGTATACGTCATGATACACATCATTCGGAGTTTAATGTCTTTAACTATTTGCAATTGTATGCCATTGGTACCGATTTGTCAATTGATTTAGGCAACCTAATTTTTGAGGGTATTGTCGCTTGTTTGGTCTCTCATTATGATGGGACGGGTTCATATGACGCGCTTGTCATGGGTTCCTTGATTACGCATATTCTGATCCATTTTTACAAGGTTCCCTATTATAAGAAAGAAATCGTGGTTAAGCCTTCAAAGGGAACGTACAATATTGGAAATTGGCACCGTTCTCTCTCTTAAGCTCCTATATACGTGCGGGCTGAAAATGATGCCGATGATCGCTTCCTTCAAATGAAGGCTCCAGAACTCACCGGAAGCAAAGGAAAAATATCTAAGGCTCTTCTTGTCGTACCTCGCCACCACCGGCTCCCTCGGAAGATGTACAAGGCCTGTTTGCATTGATAAAGAAGATTATGAAGAAGGTTGAGAAGATCGGCAAACATCTAAACATCCCTCACTTTAATTCAGATGATGATATTGAGGCTCCCGTTCCCCCATCAACTGCACCCATTGTCGAAGAAGAAGAAGAAGTGGAGGACAGTGAAAGTGAAGGCAATGGAGATGTGTCCTCCAGCGATAGCCAGCAATTTTAGACGTTCTTTAACTGTTAAACTTCTTAAACTTGTTGGATATTTAGTTATTTGTTTTTTTTATAAACCTTGATGGTTGATAAAACTTTTGGTTTATATATGTATTATTCATCAAATTTAGGTTGTGGATATTGACTATGCTTGTTAAAGCATTACATCACCTTTTACTTATATAATGAGCAGGAAAAATATATATTGACTATGCTTGTCACTTTTGTTTGGTAGGCCCCCTGAATTTCCCCTAAATACAATTTAACATTGGATAATTTATCAGTTGAGTCTCTATGTTATACTTAATAATTGTAATGATGCAAACCCAAACTCTCACTATTATCTTTCCAAATTAGTATCACAGAGAATACAATAATGCAGTGCACTAGTGCAAAATAATTTTTTTATCTACGTTTGGCGCATTCATATGGACCTACATAAAGGAAAATGATGTTGATTCTTCACAATAATTAATAGAAATGAGCAATCACTGAAACAAAAAAAAATGTTGGCATATTTCATGAGCAAAACCTAGCTTTTATACGACTAGCCCTACAAAATGTTAAATCCCTCAAACTCAATTTTGAAAAACATTCCATCACTCATTCCATCACCGACATCTCTCTCTCTCACACACACACGAAAACAAAGTGAAATATTGATCAAGTATAAACAGTGTGTATTATATATATATATATATATATATATATAAGGGGACGACAAACTTTTTCGGCTTACGTTGCAAATAGACCTTATCCAGTAATTTACAATTTTTTTATTCATTAATCTTTTGAACCCCCAACATTATAATTAATAATTTACAATTTTTCTATGCATTAATATTTTAGAACCCCGACATTATAATTAATAATATAATTATTTAGTCTAAAAGTTAGACATGATATAAGAAACTTGGTATAATTTAAATTTTTAATCTTTCGTATTGTGAGTTAGACTTAAATAGTACAAAAACCAAATTATTTCAAGATTTTTAAAATTGTGGGTGTGGTTTTCTAAGGTTGGAATACAGATTTGGTGATTTAAAGAATATGAAACTAAAGTTCTAGGGTTTGTGATAGGATGTAAAAGACGAAGAAAAATAAGAAGAAGAAGAAGAAGAAGAAGAAGAGACAATGGGAGAATCGTTAAAACCGTAAGGGGGAAGGGGTTAAATTTTGTGTTTGTTATTTTACTGCAAAGTTAATTAAAATTTACCCATTTTTAAAGTGGTTATACTTATTAATTTAGTGGATATTTCCATATTAAATTATTATTTAAAATAATATTTATAAAATTAAATTCATAATATTTTTTTGTCAGTTCATTGACATTTGCGGATTAACTTAATATGTAATGTGGATTAACTTAACAATGTGGATTAACTGAAAGATTTGGTGGATGGAAATAAAATCACCCTTTTCAAAATTAAAATTTAAAATCTAAATCTTTCACATTAGAAAGTTTATAATTTTTTTATTGAAATACCTATTAGATATATTATGATACATTTTTCTAAAGTTTGACAAATATATTACGGATTTCATGACTATCTAAGAGTAATATGTCTAAGTAGGGCACCTTGTAATATGTCTGATTTAAAATTTATTTAGTACGTAGCTATTTCCTCCTTAAATATAGGGGGTGAAAACTCCCACATAACAATTTCTTTTTATTTAAATGAATATTTGAATACGATAATTTTCATGGCAATTTAATGGAAGTACGAAAGACATAATATGCAAGCACTATACATCGATCGAATTATAACGCGTAAAATACATACATATTTCGAGTGACATAAAATTATGTTATTTAGGTAACTTATAGAAATTCAAAAAATATTCAATTTATAGCGTAAGCAAAATGATATTATTCTCTCTGCTAGCTAGGATATAAGACTAAATCATTATTTCAATGAATACTTGAACATGATAATTTTCATGGTAATTAAACGAATAGTAAGAAAAACATAATATACAAAACTATCATAGACATTATAAGTATACATTTATCGATTTATAATATGTGTAAGCAATATGATATTATTCTCTCTGCTAGCTAGGATATAAGGCTCTAAATCATTATTACAATGAATATTTGAATATGATAATTTTCATGGTAATTAAACAAATAGTAAGAAAGACATAATATGCAAAATTATCATAGACATATAATACATTTATCGATTTATAATATGTAAAAGACAGACATATTTTAAGTGATACAAAATTATGTTATGTAGGTAACTTATAAAAATTCAAAAAATATTCACTTTGTAGCAAAAACAATAGGATTATCGCTGCTAGCTAGTTAGGGTAATAAGGCTCTCTTATATATTATTTTCTATTTTTTTTAATATATTACTTATATTTAAATAGCATACATGATCATGTGTGCACAAAAAATTTAGTATATATAACACCGCAACATCACCAAACTAAAATTAATCCATTAATTGGAAACATATGCACATATATCAATATTTCTTTGAAGTTTAAACATATTGATATACCTATACATATACAAATAAATATTACGTGTATATTTATATATAACTTTAATTAAAAATGTGCGAACCTGTTGGAGAGTGGATGGACAAGTTCTTATAAAGATTTAGAAAAAAATAAGTAATATCATCATTGATTTTGAGATTGGAGAGAACATGGGCAGTAGATTCTACGACGATAGCCGTGGTATCAATAATCAAGTGGAGGTTTCTTTTTTAACCCAAGTAAATAAATAAAGGAAATTATGTTGCTTTACAAAAAGATAATTATTAAGAGAAGATTGATAGGGGAATAATGGCCAATGATTAAGACGAGTATTATAGCGAATAAACCTAATTAGTTATTAAGAGTAACTAAGTTATTTAGCTTGTAAATTATTAAATTAAATTAGAAATAAATGTATTTTCAAGACCTGGGCTTAAAAGCAAAATTAATGAGTTAAACACAAAATATTAAATTATTCACTATTTTCAAAACGAGGCGGATTTGAGTAAAAGAACTTCAATTTTAATTGGGCTAAATACCAATTTGTTATTAAAAAAAAAAAAAATTAAAAAAAACGCTAGTCCCAAAGTTAGATATAATGACTCGGCAAGACGATGCGGAAAATAACGACCGGTCGGGGCTCCACGCTACTCTACTCCGTACGCAATTCCAGCTTTCGTATCTGCATCATCTTCCCGAGCACAATTCCCACTTAAGCTCTCCACGGTTGCTTTACTAATATCCTTATATCCTCCTCCTCCCCTCTCCGTCGATAAACCACCATCCCAAACCCTAGTAAATCACAATCTCCTCCGAATGTGATAAATCTCACACACACAATCACACATATCTATACATAGAGAGGAGAGAGTATGGGGAACAAGATCGCTCGAACAACGCAAGCATCGGCGACGGAGTACTACCTCCACGACTTGCCGTCTTCGTACAATTTGGTGCTGAAGGAGGTCCTTGGCCGTGGCCGATTCTTGAAATCCATACTCTGTAAGCACGACGAAGGCCTCGTCCTCGTCAAGGTCTATTTCAAGCGAGGTGCCGACTCTATCGATCTCCGTGAATACGAGCGTCGCCTCTCTCAAATCCGTGAGATCTTCAGTCGCCTTGATCAACCTCACGTTTGGCCATTCCAGGTCCCCCCAATTCATCACTACTTGCTCAAAGTTTTCTTTTTTTTTTAAAAGAAATTTATGTCTTGCATTTATTAGAAATCTCTTCAGTAGTTCTGCTAAATTATATTGTTTAACCTAATTGTATTTGGTGATTACCCTCCATGCCTTTAATTTGTGTGCTAATCGCCCCTTAGTCAATCCCTAGAAGTAGTATTGGACTATTTGTGTTTGGTTGATGTTCTAAACCTAATGAAATGGAATTACAGCTATTGACAATTAGTTCCTCGTTCCAAATTAAGAAATCAAAAGTAGTCACTATTTTGACTTTGGCATACTTGAGAAAACAATAATTTCAACATAATTGATGGTCAAAATATTTGTTACGCCTAATTATGTCCTAAGTGGATTTTTGGAAGGGCTAAAAGACCTTCTCTGCATGTTTCGACTTCATTTAGTTATGTAGCAGATTTTAAAGAGAACTATTTTAGTAGTGCCACATTTTGTCCAAGAAAAGGTAGAACTAGAAGAAACTGACATTGAGATTGTCTTTACATATATGTATATATTTCTTAACAATGAGAGCACCAAATAAGTGAACCTAAGGTTCCATTTAGTTGAAGGTACCAGCATTTATCACTTATCAGAAAGCAAAATGGACACAAAGTTTGAAATTCGAAGAATCTATAGCCCTTTGCTTTAAGTATTCAATTTCTTTACTCGGCATATTTTGCAGTTTTGGCTTGAAACAGATAAAGCTGCTTATCTGTTAAGGCAATACTTCTTCAATAACCTTCATGATCGGTTGAGTACACGCCCTTTCCTCAGTCTCGTGGAGAAGAAATGGTTGGCATTCCAGGTTTTCATCTCTCGATTTAAATAACAATAGATCTTCAGTTATTTTGATGGTGCATTGGACTTATCGTTTTATATTTTGATGGTTGCGTAGTTGCTTTATGCGGTGAAACAGTGCCATGAAAATGGAGTTTGTCATGGTGAGTTCAATGGCCTGAGGGAGTCAGTTTTACTGTAATTGTGTAAGCTTTGAAATTACAGTACAACTGTATAATAATTTTTTCCGAGTGTTAACAAAATTTCGTTTTTTATAAAAACAAAATTAAATTACTGTATAACTGTTGCAGGTGATATCAAGTGTGAGAATGTGTTGGTCACTTCCTGGAATTGGCTTTACCTTGCTGACTTTGCATCATTCAAACCTACTTATATTCCACACGATGACCCATCTGATTTCTCATTTTTCTTCGACACCGGAGGAAGAAGGCGCTGTTATCTTGCACCTGAGGTTAGTTCCTAGTATAGTAGTATGTATATGCATATATTTTGTATTTATTCATACTTTTTGAGTAATGTATAATTTAAGTCTCTCACTTCCTTTTTTGTTTAGCAAAATGTTAAACGTAGCTTGATAATTTTGAAAGAAATAGTTCTAAAATCCCGAGCGCACTATAGTTGGGGTATTTAATTGAATGGTTTCGATATTATACTCTGATGCCACCAGTTTTGTTGCTCTGGTCTCCATGATGAAAGGTTTTGTCTCTCTCCTTATGTTTCTAGACACTTCTCTTGCTTACAAGCTTGTATGCGAGAACATATGGGATGTAGTCATCATAGAGAAATCACGAGCAAAAGTAATTTTCAAAAGGAAAAGTAGGGAAAACCCCCATCCATAATGCTTATTCGCCGTCTTGCCGGACAAGGCAGTTGCCGCCTAGCACCTAGATGGCCCTAGGTGGGAATTTTTGAACACAGCTCCCTCCCAACACCAGAACTATTAATTGCTTCCTCTATAACGTCCAAAAGTGTTATCGTTACCACCACCTCTATTGGTGCTGGATTATCTTCCCTAACATCATGAATCATGAGAAGCTTACCACCAGTTCCGCAGAATTCAACATCTACATCAAACAAGTTGAATTTCACTTAATAGTTAATAGTCATTCTGGGTCTTCATTTGGGCAACCCTTTAGTATGTTTCTTATTCCTTCAGGAATTATTTATAGAAAACTTCATCTTCTAAATTGGACATTCTTGTTCAGGGTTAAGATTGTTCAATTGTGGCTTGGCCTTGGTGTGTTTGAGTGCACAAACTCTGTCATCCAAGGAAATATTTTCTTTGATTTCCTTTTCAAAGGAAAGTAGAAGACCAAATGTCCAAAATGACTTATCTGTTTTGCATGGACAGCAGTCTAGTGTGCCTTTTGACTTGACAATCCAAATAAAAAGGGAAATACTTGTAACTAGGTGTAGTTTCTCCAAGAAGATGAATAATTTGTTGATCATATGCTCTACCATTGTGAGGTAATGGAAGAGATTTGAGTGCCCTCTTGTGATGTTTTGGATGATGCTGAAGTAGATGGTCGCTCTGTTAGCTTTGAGGAATAGAAGACAAGGTAGGGAGGAAACCCATTCTTTCGATGTATGTCTTTGAATTTTTTGGATTGTGTGTTTGGAAAGAAAAGAAAAATGCTTTTGGTGAAGTGATTCCTCATAGCAGACATTTCCTTTTTCCCCCTAATACTTTGCATAATTTTTGATTTAAGCAAACTTGCTGGTTTGCAATTCCACTATTTTAGATTGTTTTTAGGGGAGCTCTCTTTGAGAGTCAGACTCGGTGACTTTGCTCCTTTGTCTTGGGGGGCCTCCTTCATTATTTGTATATGGCTTGTGTATTCTTGGGCAATACCCTGTTAGGCGGCTCTTAATGTGCCTCTTTCGTTTAAATTTTAGTAACCCCGTGTGATAGCACATATTCTGGTTTTTTTTCCCCAATGAGTTAAAATATTTTGGCAAGAGCATTGGGAAGTAGATTGCAATTTATGATATGCAAGTAGTGAGCTACATTTTAGAGCCCTCAAGACCACATATAATTTTCTTGTTGTTTTGTATATATTTATCCTTGGTTGACAATATTTGTTCCATTCATACCTATTTCCCTCCTTTTGGATTTTTTCTTTGACATATCCTCTCATGGTAGTAACACTAACTGACTTATAGTTGATAATTTAATATACTCGTTTGCCTATTATTTTTGTTTCTTTTTCTTATTCCCCCCTCCTAGAAAAAGATGAGTTCATATATTGTGTTAGCTAACTTCTTCATCAATTTCAGAGATTTTATGAGCATGGAGGTGAGATTCAAATTGCGCAAGATGCACCTTTAAGGCCATCCATGGACATCTTTGCTGTAGGGTGAGCATCTTTTGACATTGATGTCGGAAATCAAGATTTCATTACTTATGGCATTTTATTGATTTACGGAATTTATCTTAGTCATGGTATTGTTTTTGGTCAAAACGTACCATAGACTGGGGATTTTGTTAATCGAGTCATTCCTTAGTTATTTACTTCATTTTCTTTCCTTTCCTATATTTTACCTTAGGTTGTATTTTGTGTCCTATTTATACCCACTTTGGAACTCTTGGTAATAACACAATTACAGCAGTAAATATCGGTATAATTTAATATTCTGAAATTCCATATTTAAAATCATTATTGTGAGGAAGGTTTGAATGTCTGTTTCTAGCAGCTCTAGCTACTGAAGCAATTGCAGACAAGTTGAAAGAAGTCAACTATGATGGTTTTAATACTTCTAGTAAAGACCCAATATCTATACTAAGGGAAAATGAGAGCAAAAAATAACATTGATTCGTTCAATAAGATGTAGCTTTTGGTGTAACAGAGCATATAATCTTAATATAGCAGCAGGATGGAGAGATAATATTATTTTATCTGATACTATTAAGTTGTGTAGATGATGATTTGTATTGTGTAATTATACGAGGCATCTGGATTCTGCTTTGTTTGCTCTTCAGGTGTGTAATTGCGGAGCTTTTCCTTGAGGGTCAGCCACTGTTTGAACTGTCCCAGTTACTTGCTTATCGCAGAGGGCAATATGATCCTAGCCAACATCTGGAGAAGGTATTCTCATACTACATTGTCTTCCCTCTCTTCCGTGCTATATTTTTTTTTTGCTTTCTCCTTGTTGCCTTGGGGCCGGTTTAGTTCGAGTTTTAGGAAAGAAATTGGCATTTGAGATCCCTTGCCAATGTTTGGTTGAGAGTTAAGACTGGAACCAATCTTTCTTCATATTGGAAAAACTTGAAAATATATCATGTAATATAATAATAATTAAATTAAATTAGTTACCATATTATAATATATTAAGATTTAGGAAATATTACTTTATCATAATGCGGAAGAAAATGCTTGTTTATTCGTTAAAAATAGGGATAATTTTGTCAAAACCAAAAGAACAGGAAAGGATTTCCAGGAATCCTCTTAGTTTCCCCCCACTGAATATGGGAATGGATGTAAGAAATTCTCCTTTCCTAGAAATCCTGAATTCCTTTGCAAATTCCAAACAAGCGTTGGAATCTTGAGTGAAATGGAATTTAGGATTCCTGGAATGATCCAAAGAACGAACTAAACGGAACCTTAGTTTGATCATATCCCTCTGAACAGTGATTTTTAGTATTCAGTACAAACTGATTCATCATTGAACTTTCTTCAAAGTGATTTTGCAGTCAATTAATCGTTGAACTTTCTTCACGTCTTTTTGGTCATATTGTCGATTTTTTGGGTTAGTATTGTCATGTTGTGAAATGATTATACCTTATGATGCAGATCCCAGATTCAGGTATCCGTATGATGATCCTTCATATGATCCAGCTCGGTCCAGACGATCGATTTTCTGCTGATAGTTACCTGCAGACCTATGCAGGTGTTGTGTTTCCATGTTACTTCTCACCGTTTCTGCACAATTTCTATTCCCTGTTGAACCTGCGTAATCCTGATTCAAGAGTAAGAAACTTATACAATTTTTCGTTAGGGCTTTTTTTTACTTTGCCCCCTGTTCTTAATGCAAAATTAGACTTACCCTTTCATAATCGTTAGACTTTACCCCCTGCTCACAATGAATCTCAAACAATTGCCCAAAAATTGGGGGCAGTGTCTTAACTTTATTTAACGTAATCCTTTAACTTAACCCCCTGTTTTTACATAATTCTTTGAAATTTACCCACATGCAGGAGGCGAAGTCTAATTTTGCATATAAAATGGGGGCAAAGTCAAAAAAGCCCATTTTATTATTCAAAGCCTTTGTGACCTTTTGAAATATACGAGTGCTTACCCACGATGATTTTTTATTGTAGGTTCTAATATGCCAGCTTTCTTTCCAAGAGATACTTAAACAAATGATGAGCAATAGTGCGGGAGAAGAGACCCTTGTTGGACTGGATTTACCTTCCAATTCCCTAAATTGTCAACTATCACAACATATTGATGCAAACAAAAGTTCATGTTTATCAAGGGATTCCTCGAGAAAAAAAGAAGATACAAACAAGGGTTCAATTCATGGTCCGATCGAACTCCCTGGTGACATCAGCACCTTACTTAGGGATGTAAAACAAAATAATCGTTATTCTGATGCAAAGCCAATGCTGCAGAACATTGCCAGTCCTGCATATTCCAAAAATCAAGAACAACAAGGTGGGGCTGAATCTCCAGGAAAGTTACTTCAGTCTATCTCTAACGTATTCAAGAGAAATCACCACCCTTTTCTGAAAAAGATCACGATGAAAGATTTGAACTCGTTGATGTCTGATTACGACAACCAATCAGATACATTTGGGATGCCGTTTTTACCCTTACCTCAAGATAGTATGAGTTGTGAAGGAATGGTGTTGATCGCCTCTCTTCTCTGTGCCTGCATACGCAATATCAAATTGCCTCATTTGAGGAGAGGAGCCGTACTATTACTCAAATCATGTTCCTTATATATCGACGATGAAGATCGTTTACAACGCGTACTTCCGTATGTTATTGCGATGCTCTCCGATCCAGCAGCAATTGTTCGTTGTGCTGCATTAGAGACTTTGTGTGACATTTTACCTTTAGTCCGAGACTTCCCTCCTAGTGATGCTAAAATTTTCCCAGAATATATTCTTCCTATGCTTTCAATGCTTCCTGACGATCCAGAGGAAAGTGTGAGGATATGTTATGCCAGCAATATATCTAAGTTAGCCCTTACCGCTTATGGGTTTTTAATTCACTCAATAAGCTTGAGCGAGGCCGGGGTTCTAGTTGAGGAACCCAAAAGGCTAAAGAATCAAAATAGTGATTTGCAGCTTGCACAGTTGAGAAAGTCCATAGCCGAGGTTATTCAAGAACTCGTAATGGGTCCTAAGCAAACCCCAAATATTAGAAGAGCGCTTTTGCAAGATATCGGTAACCTCTGCTGGTTCTTTGGCCAGAGACAGAGCAATGACTTTTTATTGCCCATCCTCCCTGCATTTTTGAATGATCGAGATGAGCAGCTACGAGCGGTGTTCTACGGTCAGATTGTTTACGTCTGCTTCTTTGTTGGCCAAAGAAGCGTTGAAGAGTATCTGTTACCTTACATTGAACAGGCATTAGGTGATTCAACCGAGGGTGTTATTGCGAACGCATTAGATTGCTTGGCGATTCTGTGCAAAAGTGGTTTTTTACGGAAAAGGGTACTTTTGGAGATGATAGAGCATGCTTTTCCTTTGTTATGTTTCCCTAGTCAATGGGTAAGGAGGTCAGTGGTGGCTTTCATTGCCGCTAGCAGTGAGAGCTTAGGGGCTGTCGATTCTTATGTTTTTTTGGTCCCAGTTATACGGCCTTTTCTCCGTAGACAACCATCATCTTTAGCGTCCGAAACCGCCCTTCTTTCGTGTTTAAAACCCCCGGTCTCGAGGCAGTTATTTTACCAAGTCTTGGAAAATTCAAGGAGTTCGGATATGTTGGAAAGACAGAGAAAGATATGGTACAATTCATCGGCACAATCCAAGCAATGGGAAACCCTAGATTTATTCCATAAAGGACCCGGAGATTTGGATTCTATGCATATGTTGGATCTAAGTGAAAACCACAGTGAGTCTAAGTTGAAAACCATGGGAAGCTTTATGCCTAATGAGCCCCTTTGCACAGAAAAGTTGCAATTCTCTGGTTTTATGTCTCCTCAGATGAGTGTAGCAAACAGCATCAGTTGTGATAAATCGTCAGAAGGAATACCGTTGTACTACTTCAAATACGATAACAATCGAACGTCAGGGATTCCTTCAGCATCCGATATGTCATTACCGTTGAACTCTTTAGGTTTAGATTCATCGTCCATGCCTTGGATGGATCCAGTAAACAAATCCTTTAGCTTGGCTAGCTCGGTTCCAGCTCCTAAGCTGGTCTCAGGCTCAATAAGCATAGGTAATAGTCCCCCACAGCTTCACAGAGTTGTACACGAGGTTGAAGAGAGAGAAACAGATCAAGTACCCTTTATCAATAGCACAATGAAAGGTAGTTCTATTAAATCAGAAGATACCTCGTTAACTGAGCCAATGGGATTACCATCCTTTGGGTGGCGGCCTCGGGGTGTTTTGGTTGCCCACCTGCAAGAGCACCAGTCAGCCGTTAATGACATTGCTGTTTCGACGGACCACTCATTTTTTGTGAGTGCATCTGATGATTCGACTGTTAAGGTATGGGATTCAAAAAAGTTGGAGAAGGACATCTCGTTTAGGTCGAGGCTAACTTATTCTCTAGAGGGAAGCCGAGCACTCTGTGTTGCGATGCTACAAGGCTCCACACAAGTTATCGTTGGAGCTTCAGATGGAACAATACACACGTTCTCGGTTGATTCCATCTCGAAAGGACTCGGCAATGTTGTTGAGAAGTATTCAGGTTTTCGGAAATCAAGATTTTATTATTTATGGCATCAATTTTATTTATGGAATTTATTTTAGTCGTGTTATTGTTTTAATTCTCTTTGGTTTAAACATACCATAGATAGGGGATGTCATTTATTGAGTCATTCCTTAGTTATTTCTTTCCTTCCCTATATTATTACCTTATGGTTTAGTATATGTCCGATTTATACCCACTTTGGGAGTGTGTAATAACACAATTACAACAACAATTATTAATATAATTTCATACTTGAAATTCCACTCAGGTATTGCTGATGTAAAAAAGAATCGTGTTGGAGAAGCTGCAATAGTCACCCTGTTGAACTACTCTGCTGCAGATAGTAGTGCCTCTCAAATGGTTCTTTACAGCACCCAAAATTGCGGGCTCCATTTATGGGATACAAGAACAAGTTCAAATGTGTGGAATTCAAAAGTTATTCCTGAAGAGGGCTATGTATCTTCTCTTGTAACAAGCCCTTGTGGGAATTGGTTTGTGTCCGGGTCCTCGAGGGGTGTGATTACTCTTTGGGATTTAAGGTTTTGTATACCAGTCAACTCATGGCAGAATTCTCTTGCAAGCCCTATTGAAAAGATTTGTCTTTTTGTTCCCCCGATGAATACCTCTGTATCTGCTACAGCCAGGCCACTTGTATATATTGCAGCGGGCTGTAATGAAGTTTCTCTCTGGAATGCAGAGAATGGAAGCTGTCACCAGGTACATTACAATTTGCTTGTTTGGTTATTTCAGCAAAATATTCAATTTTGACGGAAAAAATTAGAATTTCCTCTAAATGGGCGTTGATAAATTGGGTTGCAACTTTTAATGCACGAAAGAGGCTCATTTTAGTGATTCTAGTGTCTCTTACTAGCTGTTTGCACTGTCATGAATCATATTATGTATTACTGTATATATTAAGAGGTGAACTTTTGGTATGTACCTGAAATTACAAAATTACCCTTAATTTAGAAAAAATAAACAATAACTTTAACAGGATTTGTACCTATGGCCTTTATTCTTAAAACATGCACTTAACCACTTGATCAAATATGATCAAATTGTCTCAAAAAAAATTAAAAGCAATTTAAGTATTAAGAATTGCCAGGTGCAATATTTTACACACATTGAGTATACCACATAAAATTTCTCATATGGACTAGTCCGTACGGACTGGACCTTTAGTGACAATTTTTCGTCGCTAAAAACATCTCCCCATTGTTTTAGCAATGGAAAACGTCGCTGAAGGTCCCAATCTGTATGGATTGGTCTGTATGAGAAATGTACTCTTCTAGTTTATATTACATCCCATGATAAATTTATTCTTGCATCATTCTTCTGTTGTTTGTAGGTATTGAGAATGTCAAATAGTGACAGTGATAATGAAACCTCTGAACTACCTTGGGCCTTGGCCAGACCATCCAGTAAGGTAAATTCTAAAATCGATATGCGAAGGAATGCCAAATCAAAGTACAGAGTAGATGAGCTGCAGGACCCCCCTCCTCGAATTCCAGGTGTACGTTCACTGCTCCCTCTACCTGGAGGAGACTTGTTAACTGGGGGTACTGACTTAAAGATACGTCGGTGGGACCATTACAGGTTACTATTTGTTCTCCGCCTCTTTGTTCAGTTGGTTATACCTCATCATTGGTCTTATATGTTTAACTGGCAATGGTTCTTCTACACTGCAGCCCGGACCGAAGTTATTGTATTTGTGGGCCGTCTTTAGAGGGAGTTGGAAATGATGATTTTTACGAAACAAAATCTAATTTTGGTGTGCAAGTTGTGCAGGTATGTCGATTAGTTTTAGCAACTTTTTTTCCTTCTAATTTTCTTTCTTCTCTTGGGGGGGGGGGTGTGTGCGCGCACGCGAGCGAGAGACACAGAGAGAGAGAGAGAGAGAGAGAGAGAGAGAGAGAGAGTGTACTAGAAAATAACTTTTCAGTGATGGAATTTTTTTTCACTAAAATTATGATTTTCGTCACAAATTACATTAGTGACAAAAGATTTTGTTACTGCATGGTTACTAAAACTCAATGTTTCAAATCGCGGTAGCGTAATGCGTTGCTCACAAACTGCGTAATAGCGTAAGCAATTTGGATAATGAATAGCGTAATAATAAAAAAAACAAAATTATACTAAAGAATATTAATAAAAAACTAAAAACCATTAAAAAAAATTAGAGAAAAAAGGGTGATAAGAAAAACCCAAAAATAAAAAAGGGTGACAAATAAAAAATTAGAGAAAAAGGGGGTACAAAATTAAGAACCCAAAAATAAAAAGGTCATTTTCAATAAATTTAAAACCCTAGCTCTCTAATTTTACTCCCCTCTCTCTTCGTTATTTTCACTCCTCTCAGATCGACCTTAATTTCCCCTTCTCCACCAAATACGATCGTAATTTCCCCTCTCAAACTCAAAAACGATTCTCTCTAACCCACCCAAAACCACTAGGGGTGTCCATCCGATCCGATCCGGTCATTTTAAACCATCCGCATCCGATCTGATCCGATGTTGGTTTTAGGTTTTAGCATCCAATCCAATCCAATACACTTTACAAATCCAATCCAATCCAATCCAATTAAATGTTGGATTGGATCGGTTTCGATCCGATCCGATTAGAAGTTTAAAATAAGATATATTAAATTATTGAAATGTTCAATTTTAATGTAAAACAAGACGAAAACTACTTGTAAATTAAATAAAATCCATTACAAATAAAGTTCAAGTATTCAACCAAATAACTTCAAGTTAAAATGTCTATTGTCTAACAAAAAATACATAATTATACCAAGTGACGAACCATACATGATTAAGCTAAATATTAAATAACAAATTAAGATTAAATGATTTCAAAGTGACTCCTTGTATATATTAAATTATGCCACTAATGAGGGAGAAACATGTCGCAATTTTAATAATGAATTCGATTGGATTGGATCGGTTCTTAGAACACATCAAACCGGAACCGATCCAATTTTTTTCGGTTTTCAAATTTTGCATCCGATCCAATCCAATCATCCATAAAATCCAGGAAAAATGGATTGGATTGGATTGGATTGGATCGGTTCTTTGGATTGGATTCTGGACACCCCTAAAAACCACTGACTATCAATATCCGATTCATGTCCTAGATAAAACCCTAATATGCTCAAACCCACCCAAAGCAGAGCCAAATCAAGCCGCCTCTCTTTCGAGCGGTGAAGGTAGGAGAAGAAAGGAGAAGAACGGCCGTGGAGGAAATAAAGCTAGGGTTTCTTTTCCCCTTTTTTTCCCCCTTTTAATTTGGTGTCCCAAATAGCCTAAGTAATTTGCAAATAGCGTAAAATAGTGTGCCACGTCATCAAATTGCGTAAGCAATTTGGATAAAAAGCTATTGGAGCTATGCTACATAGCGTTTCTCTCCAGAAAAACGCTGGCGCGTTTTTCAAAACACTGCTAAAACTGCATCACCTGAAGTCTTTGGTGGCAAAATGGTTTTCGTCTTTGATCATTCAGGAAACACCCTTTGGTGACAAATTTTGAGTTTCATCACCAATCTCTTGGCAGTCACAACTTTTGTGACAAATTCAGTGTTTCGCCGGTAAAGGAATGTATTCTTTAAGGAAACACATTTTTTCGTCACTAAGGGAGTACGCTTGGTGACGAAAACATGTTTTCCTTGCTAATTAAACAGTTTTTTGTAAGAGAGAGCACACATGACAATGAAATCTTTTTAATCAAGGTCTTTCTTGCTTCGTCTCTCTCAAACAATATATCCTTTAAATCTTGTATTTGTCTACAGTTTAAATTTTCTTCACGCTTCTGCGTATCACGTACAGGAGGCAAAAAGACGACCTCTGGCAACCAGGTTGACCGGAAAGGCAGTTCTTCAAGCAGCTGCCATTGATCCTGCAGGTTGTCATCGTGATTCTATCCTTTCTTTGGCTTCTGTCAAATTGAACCAGAGACTTATTATATCAAGCAGTAGAGATGGGGCCATCAAGGTTTGGAAGTAATAATGGATCTAAAAGCAAAGCAATAGTTTATTATTGTACATATTTAGCATATGTGTAGTTGAAAATGTACACTAGGTATATTTAAAATAGAAGGTAAAGATCTTATTGCGTTCCAATGTTTCTAACCACTCCTACTATTCTCTAGTCATAATAGAACCTGAACCCCCGCTTGATTTGTACAGTATTCAAGGATTGTGGGATGTATAGGAATTCATCTAGTTTTTATGTCAAATTTCGCTCTATTAATATCAGCAATGAAATTTCACACCATTTTAGAGGATTTCCTCGCAGGAATGTAGTATTTTTATTTATTTGTGCTTTGGACTTGTACATGTGTATTCATTGCAAGAAAATAGTGATGGGTAATAAAGTGATTCTATCGTATCATCTTACATAAATAGGAATTATACGGTTTTAGAATTAGTGTAGTGATAATTTTTCTTTTCATTGTTACCGAATGGCAGCGAGGGAATTCATAATTCTTTTGCTTCATAACATATTGCGAAGTGGTGTCCAAGGATAACCTTCTCACAAAACTATTCCATGCAGAATTATTTTGTAGTCACATGGATCTACCCTAAAATTTGTCAAGATATTCCGTGTTTGTTCTCATTGTGTTTACATGAATTTAGAAAAGATTGAGATTTTTTAGATAAAAACAGCAAGTATTATTTATGAAAGAGAGAGATATTTTAAGGGTTTCCCCAGTTTCTGTGAGTCGAAGGACGTAATTACATATGAAACTCAATGAGGAGGTTGAGGAGCAGCCCAATCTTTATGAATATCATAAACAGAGCAAGCAACCATGAATGACTCCCAGCAAGAAGCAAGGTACTTCACTCTATCCCACATAAATTTCGGCAGAAGTATTGTGATATATTGCGAATGTTGCATATTTACGGATTTTCTGGATTCTTTACTTGTTTAATTAAGACTGATTCTTTATCAAATCATGCAAAACATATGATTTAATGAAACTATTTCCATTGTTAGAACAACTTATAATGCACACCAAAAAGAACTGAACTTCTAAAATGGGATCCGACTGCTCTAGAGTGATTTTGTCATTCTAGAGTAGAGTTATGAGATCTGGACCATTAATTTTAAATTGAATGGGTCAAATTTTGAGTCCTGACTGCACAAGTGTAACCCTTAGGCGAGGACTCTATTAAATTTAAGCTAATCCGAACTGTCCAATTTACAATTAATGCTAGACTTCATAACTCTACTCGAGTGATTTTAGTCGCCCTGAAGTGGAAAATGGAATCCACCATGTATAGGGTGTTAATGTTACAAATCTTCCTGAGTTCATGTTAGTTTGCCGTTAAGAACTAGTGATGCTTGTGTGACAGCTCTAGAAACTCTCCAAACTTCATGTTGTACCACATTCCATGACTCCCTCGTGTTCAAACTCTTTGCCTTTTCAATTGCGTCGTCTATCCCAGGGAAGGATTTGGATCCGTAATCATTATGCTTAGATGGTGCATAAATCTGAGAAAAAGACGAAATCACAGTTTAGTTATGGTGTCTTTAATATTTACATTACAAAACAGTGATAGAAAATAGAAAAATAGCTCTATTACTAAGGGTATGTTTGATAGCAAGCATGGAATTAGACTAGAAAATGTAAAGATTCTAGGCCATTGAATTCCATGGAAAATCATTTAAAGGTGACTGATCGTATTTATTTTTTAGGTGGAAAATATGTAATTTTGTCATGCAATGGCGATATATTTGCCAGCCTTTGGTGTTTGAGTCCCACTTTCTTTTCTACCTAGAATTGATTTTTTTTTGCCTTTGGGCCCTTTTCTACCCTACCTAGAGTTCATTTTCCCTGGTCATGCATCAATTACTTGTACCATGGAATTGGAAATTCCAGAAAATTAGGCAATCAAACACTACCATATCGAAAAGTGTCCAAGTTTTACATGGATTTTTTTTTCCCAATCAAGCACACCCCGAGCATTATAGATAAGGAATTCATGTGCTGGTTAAAAGGAAAAACATACCAGATGCTTATACCACGGCCTTCCAAAAAGTCCATCTCTGTCCGTAAATGCTCGTTCTGTCATCATTAGCCGATCATTCAATTCTCTCACTTTCCAAGACTGGTCTGTCCATATTGCTGACCAACCTTGGTTCTCCTCCATTGCCTAAAATTCAGGCTTATATTCTCTCTATGTGGAAAATAAACTCTGCAGATCTTCATCAATAGAAACTCAAAAAAAATACCTTTCTTTCGTTATTCACTTTGGTGGCTGCTGTTTTGAGCACTTCTATGGACTTGAACAAGGGAGCAAGGTTTATGCCCTTATCCAATATCCCATCTCTTAATTCTTCTGCGCTTTTCTGTATCAAGTATTAAATTTCTTTTACCTTTGCTGCTAAATGCAAAATGGGATTTGTGTGGTCTGTTACAGATGTGATTCTAATGTGCGTATCCCAGTTTTGAAGATATACCTGGAGCTCATTTGCGTAGGAGAGATAATTAAAAGGCAAAAGTTCCTCATCTGCAAGCCGAAGAGCGACTAAACCCCAAAGGCTTGCTACTGTGTTTCAAATTAATAAGCATTTATATAATTATTAGATAAAGTTATGATGGCTGGTAAAACTTTGAAGACTTGAACATAATCAAATGAAAAGGAAAAGTGATCTAGATATTGCTATTAAATGAGAGATTGAAATTCACCTGCTAAATGCCTGCGAAACGTTGGATCACCAAATTTTGTCATCCAGATAAAGTCATCATACATCGAGTGGTAGACAGGGTAATCTGCAGTTGTAATTACGTTTTAAAGGGATAAATCTTGATTTTATTATTTGCTTGAGTTGACCTGATTGATGTTGTTACAGGTAAAGGTTTGTGTTCAGTATAGAGCTTAGTATTCCTATATTTGTGAGATTTGAGGTGGATTAGGTGAGTATTATGGATTAGTGATGCTTAACATTCGGAAATTGGGGTTTACGAGTTCCACGGGCAATTTGGATTGTATGATCTGGTTGATTCTCAGTGGTCAATCATAACATACTCACAATTTTATGATATAAAATATGAAATAAATGTTTGTTACCTCCTCCAAAGGTCACTTCTGCTGCTGGAACACCAATATGCTGTACAAATGCTGCATAGTCTGAACCTCCACCTCCTAGCCTTCCAATCTTCATTTAAAAATAGTTTGTAAAGTTGAAAAACTTGAACTTGGCAAATAAATTAAGGTTCACTTAGAATGACAGTCAGATGTTTAATTATTATTAGAAGGTGAAGGTGACCTTATGCTACTTTGAGCTTTTCATTATTCTTTGGATAGATGATTGCAGTTCTTTATTGAAATTCAAAACATTATTACATTTTAAAATGGGTTTTAGTCTTTTTCTTGGAAACATTTATTGACTATATAGCTTGAGAGGAAATACTTACCTTAGGATCCTTGCTAGTACCAACCCAAGATTCGTAGATTGTTTGTGATGAGTTATCTGGGTCTTCAACCTTCAAAAATGATGCATTCAGCAGTTGTACATTTTGCTTTAATGATAGTGCATTGCTAACCCATTTATGCTATCTGTTTAATTATGCCAATATGTTTTGGTAACCCTTTGAATTTCACCTGTTGAGTAGCTTCGATGATTAGCTGATCAAGCTGAGGGGTTGCAGAGGTTTGAAATCCTGCACCGGCCACTGCAGTGTCAACATTCAAGTAAGCAACAACCTTTGAAGCTAGCATTTCCCTGTTCTCTTCCACCCATTCTGTTGACCCTATCTGAAAATGACAAAATACATCTTCAATAATCAACTGTTTATTTGTGTGTTTTAGACCTGGGTGATTTGTCTGAAATTAAAGTCTCAATTCCAACAAATCTTGGACTTCAATAAAAAATAAAAAAGTTTTGCTTTCAAAGGGTTTTATATATGAGATGAATATATTATTTCAATTTGTTTGTTATTTTGTTGGTGAATTGAGGTATTTAGTTCTCAATACATATCAAAGACCAGATAAGGTTTTATTAAAAGTCTTTTATGCAGATGTCTGCTTTGGTTCGAATGATCGGCTGCCTTTTTCTATATAAGAGCTTTGTTACTTTGCCGTCCCAACCCCAATTTTATATGTGAAAATAGATTTATTCCGCTGTTGGCATAATTGTTAGAGTTGGTCCTTGCATGTGGTGGAATCTCATCTATGTAATTGTAAACATGGGGAGTTAAGTCAAAACATTTTTAGAAAAGTTAAAACATACCCCCCCATTTTATATGTGAAATTCTTTGATATTCCTTCTCATGCAGGGGGAAAGTCGAATAATAATGATTTTTTTTGTTTTGTGGGTGTTTTGTTGTTTGGGTGGGGGGGGTTAAGTCTAATTTTGCATTAGTAATAGGGGCAAAATGAAAAGAAAAAGGAAGAAGCTATATATAGATAAGGGAAAGAGGAAACAGATACCAAGCCATATTCCTCCGCATCCCAATTGCAAAAGATGATTGTTCGTCTAGGTTTCCACCCTTTTTCCTGCAGCTTCGCCAGCCTTTGTGCAACCTAACATCCACTCCAAAATCAGATGACAAGCTTGTTCTTTGCAGTTGAAATTTATGAGTTTGACAAGGAGAATGCTTAGAAGCATAATTTTAATTTACCTCGAGCATGGCTGCGGTCCCACTGTTGGGATCGACGGCTCCAAAGGTCCATGCATCCCGATGATTACCCAGAATCACAAATCTACAATCAGTTTTTACCACATAATATATCAATGGTTTTTTCCTCTCTATATTAACAACTATATTTGTGCAATTTTTGAGATGTTATGTAGTTTTTATATAGTATTTTGCTCATTAAAAATTCTAACCAATTCGTTGACATGCAATAGCAGCTATAACCCATGACAAGACCTGCTGTATAGATTTCAGAAGTACCTATCAGGTTCTTCTTCTCCTTCAATTATTCCAATTACATTCTCAATTTTGCTTATTACTTGCTTCCCCTGCAAATCCCACTAAAAACTTCTTACAATTCTGTTAGAACCAACAAATTTTCGTTACACAGGCCACTCACTAACCATGTAGCTGAGATTAACGACTGCGGGTCCCGGTCCCACCCTGTAAACTGGGGCGTCCTTGCCTCCCTGCCAATCATCATTCGCCACCTGTCCACCTATAGACTTTAGGATTGTCTCCCCATCTGCTCCTGATACGGGCAATGAGGGTATCAATGGAACATCTCCCCCTTTCTCCACCTCATCATCTGATAGCCTCTCACATGCCCCCGTACTCGGCCACCCTGGTGTCGTGGGGTCCCCTGCCCCGTTGAACACTGACCCCACCTGGACCCCACTTGGGGGCAGCCACTTGTCATCCGGAAACCACGTCCCACCACCACCGTAGTCCTTTCTATCACTATACACCACCACCCCCATAGCACCGGCCTCGTATGCGTTCTCCACGATATTCCCTCTATATATCTTCCCATACCTTGCCAGCACAACACAACCCGAAACATTGACCCCCATTTCTCTGAGAGTCCGATAGTCCTCTATGAGCCCATAATTCACATATGCAACGGGGCCTGCCGCGGTGCCAGACTTTGCATAGGCGTGGAACGTGGGTAGTACCTCGCTGGACTCGTCAGCATAGGGGTCCCCCTCATAAACCTCCTGGCGTAGGGTGAACGAGGTGGGTGGGTCAGGGGGCGGAGGCGTTAGCGTCAGGGACCGCGATCCCGGGTAAGTTAAGGACACATCGTAGGAGGCAACGTGGGATTTGATATTGTAGGAGGTGAGAGTGGAGAGGACATAGGAGGCGGCCTCAGCGTTGGCGGCGGACCCTGCCACGTGGGGGCGGCGGGTGAGGGTGAAAAGGTGGTGGGAGATTGATGCATTGTCTGATAGGGAAGGGGATAGGAAGAGGGAGTGGTAGGAGGATTTTGACGGGGGTGATGACAGGAGGAAAGAGAGAGAGGTAGCTATGGCTATGAAGGTGGCTGCTATGGTTTTGAACATTGGAATTTTTCCTCTTCTTTTTTATTTTTTTGGGTGTTTTGAGTGAATTATTTTTGAAGTGGGTACTTGGGTTGTTGGAGTTGATTAGTTCAGGAAAGCTCTAAAACACCATCTGAGAAAACTAGAGAGAGAGAGAGAGGATAAGAGGGACCTGAATTATTAGTTAGTGACTACCAATAAACAACGCTAATCCATGTAGGACTTTTTGTTTTTTTCTTTCGAGTATTTATTGTGGTAGGATATGGTATCTTTATGTCACTTTGTTTTTCGATATGTTTAATTTAATTTATTTATTTATTGAGTGGGTTTCCAAGGATTGGGTCTTTATCTTGGCGGGTTATATGCAAATATTAATGATGTCACATCTAAAACAAGGCCAAATGATTTTGGTATGAATCATTATCTTATGCGGTACAGATACATATTGCTGCATATTTTTGTGCCAAGTGGTTTTTAATTGCTCTAATTTGCAAGGGTATTTTTCTATAGAATTTAAAAGTATATCTCGTTTAAATTTTGTTATTTCTGTTAAATTCTTTCCATGTAAATAAAAGAAACGCACCTTTAGGATGTCTCTTACGGTGGGGGGAGGGGGGATGGTCTCATGATGTGTTCAATAAAACATTCTTTTTAAGAAACAAAATTATTATCAAGATTTCACATTTTTCCTGTTTAGTGGTGTCCAATTGGATCAATTCTTTTGAGGAAATAATCTTTCCTTATATGAGGTTAATTGCATAAAGTCTGAGATTTTGTACAATTATTGAGATCAGTCGTAATCGTACACTTTTCCATGATTAAATATTTGGTAGCATTTTCCTTTTCTGAAGTGTCGAGAAAAGTGTTTCAAAATTATCCCATGATCCTTAACTTTTCAACGTTGGCCAAAACTTCTCTGTTTGAAAGCATTGATAGCTGAAATCTCCCCTGTTCATGCCATGAACTAAGCTTGTACTATTTTCCGAGGGGGTGGGCGTGGGCGCTGTTGAAGTTGCCATAACTGGCAAAGTGGACCTTCGAGTCTACATAAATCTTTTTCGACTGCCACTATTGTTACAAAGGGTTAGATAACCTCTTTCTGGAGAATCGAATGTATGATCTTCTTATTAAAATTTATGAACTTACCGAACTTAAAATTTATCTTTTTTTCGTTTATATGTATGTTTAATTGAGTTATGCAAGGCTGACCTTGAGTCATTAGAGGTAGAAGGGGAGTTTATATGACTTCATTTTAAATTAAGAATATCGCTTTAGCTTTTCAAATTTTTGATACAATAGTATTTTCAATTTAATCAAAAGTTAAAGTCTTAAAGAACACTGTATTTTTATGAATTATGGTACATTGATTATAGCTTTTAATAAATTTTAACAAAAAATAAAATAACACTTCTTAACTCAAGACGAAGGAAATGAAAAATAAATAAAACGAAGACCGGGGCTTGTTTGGTGACCAACTATTTTTAAAATTTTAAAAACTCAACTTAAAATAAATTTTACTTTTATACTTCCTAAAATTTATTTCACCTTACTTTCTTTCTCCAATTTTTTTTTAAAACGTCACAATTTTAAATCTGAAAATTAAAATTAAATAAAAAAAATATATTTGAAACTTACTCGTCGAGATCTATAAAATAAGATCCATTGTGACTATTTTTTGAAATTTTTTTAATTAGATTTTTTAGTTGGTTGAAAAAAACTCAAATAAAAACTAAATTCATTTTTCAACATACTTTTAAATTCTACCAAACACCAAATTTTAAAAACTTAACTTAAAAATCCAACTCAAAACATCAACTAAAGATTACCTTGATATTGGCATTTATCAAAAAAGTATTTAAACGTTTATTTTTTAACGCGGCCACCTCCAAATTCATTGTATTTTATTATTATTATTGAAGAGACTAGATAACATGTGGGACCAAAGCGTACAGCTGTGATGTTAAATATAAATAATAACCCAATCTTTTTCAAGGTTACGCATCTTCACATGGGAATAGTTAAAAGAGGTAAAACCATAAAGCTGTGATGTTGATAAACCAGTTTCAAGAAAAAGGGTTATTTGGTTTTTGGCCCTTATTATTTATATTATAACTAGTTTTGGTATTTAAAGTTTATAATATTGTACCTTTAGCCCCTATTTTTGGATGATTTTCGTTCATTGACCAATTATTCCTTCTGTTGACCTCAAAAATTATACAAATTCCCCAAATTATCCTCCTCTCTCTCGTGTATGAACATAGGTTTAGTTTCTTTAATTTTTGTTCTTTAATTTTTTTTCTTTCCTAAATTTGATTGTTACGCTGCTTTGTAATTAAAGGAGGAGATTGCGGCAAGAAGAGGGATTAAAAAGTGAGGATGGAAAGTAAGGGGATCGTGGAGGAATTTTGGCTGAGAGATGGCGTGGGATAGTTCAGAGAGTGTGTAATAGATGTGAATTGTCGGGGAGCTACGGTTTGAGATAAGGTTAGAGAAGTAGAGTAAGTACATGGATCCACCTTCTAGGGTTTTGAGTATGTGTGAAGTATAAAGCTTTTGCTAACCGATTAAATATCACCACAGGTAACGGAGCCTTCGCCGGCTATATATTAGCTGAAACATTCAAATTATCTGACGATTTTTAGTGTTTTTATGTTGGAGATCTTGTCTACAAGTATGATGATGGCTTTGGTTTGAGACTTGACCAGAGACTTATTCTCCGGTTGGCGGACGGCGTCATCATATCAGAAAGGTGAATGAAGGGGAAAATGATAGGAGTCTACCGTACTCGCTTGTGATCAAATAAACAAAAGCAAACATTACTTTCTGCTTCTCTTATTAAACATACATCTATATGCTACTATTATGCTTAATCATACCTATATATATTCAATTGCTTGCTATATTTATTCATGGATAAAAATATCGGTTGATTTCTGAATTTTTTTCTTTTATTGGAGAAAAATACTAGGGCTTTGGGTTTTGGCATTCTGATTGGGGAAGAAACGATTTGGTTTGAATTGAAGTTCAGAAAGGAACATGGAATGAATGGATTATGAGATTAGGGGAAGCAATCAACTGTGAAAAAAAAAGGAGAGGACGTAGCTTCACTTACTTTGGATTCTAAGGAGTTGCCATTAATGAACACCCAAGATTGCCATTACTTAGATTCAATAATAAATAAAATTTTGATTATGTTCTTATGGCAGTGGTGGTTGTTGTAGTTATTATTTTTGTTTCCCATTGTGATTTTGATCTCACAATTTTCTTTGATGGTTTGAATGTCTTGATTCACTTTATCTATTTGCATAAGAGCCTAAGATGTTATGGAAGTGATAGCTTTTGTTTTGAGAAACACGTAAATTGCTAAAAGGGAGGGTATTTTTGGACATTTAAAGAAAACTTATGGTCAATTAACAGTTTGACTGACATTTAGAGGGAAACCGTTTAAAATGGGTACCAAAGATGCATTACGCACAATTTTAGATACTAAAGCTAGTTATGACCTAAATAATGGGGGTCAAAAGTTAAATAACCCTAAGAAAAATCAGATTTTTCATTTAAGACATGCTTTTAACTTGTTAATTTTTTTGTTTTAATTTTTCTTTTCTTTTCTTTTGTGTATTGTACTTTTAAGTAAGAAGTTTAGATGAAGAGTGAGTTTGAGGCCTTTTCACTTTTATGATATGTGGTTTTTAAAGTTCATCTGGAGGAATGGTTGGGGGAGGTGGCTAAGTATAAAATAATTTCTGTCAAAAAAAAGAAGTGATTATTTTAATTATTAATCTCATATTTTGTCTTGTTTTACTTGTACATTGTTGTATTTTTATATGAGATAACAAACTATTATTTAGTACTGGGCAGAAAGAATTACCAACTTATAGAGGAAATGTTGTAAACCTTATTCTCAGATATTTCTTGATGTTTATTTCTTGTCTTTTTTCATAAGAAATAAATAGAAAGTCTAAACCAATGTAGGCCGGAATGGGCTTTGGGTTCAGTTTGGGGCTCGGACGAGGTTGGGAAAGGGCCCACGTCTTGGTTAAGTTGTTTCTAAAAATATTGGTTGATTACACCCAAAAAAAAAAAAAAGGTTTGTCTTCTTTCTTTCATTTTTTCTTTTTCCTTGCCAACAATCTTGTGTCCGGTTCTAGAGATGACAAATTGGACCAACCCGGTGGATTCTTAACCCACCTTGATTCGGTGGGGTTTAGGTAAAATAAACTCATTTGATTCAAACCCATTTCAAATATAGTTTTTTTTACCTTTTTTTTAAATAAAATAAAATAAAATTAAGTTAGTTCTAACTCTCTCCTTTAACCCTAAAAATAAAGAAAAAAAACCCTCAAACTCTCATGAGTCAAACCCTTGATTTTAAGATAAGGGTGAGGCAAGTCGAGTCCAAGTACACTAACAAGCGAGTCAGGTTCGGGTTTGGCCAAACAGTCTCACACCCGTGGTTGGCATACTCCTTGTCGTCATAACAAGGAAATGGATGTGGTATCAAGACTTTGTTGTTAGTGGCGATAGTGAAAAAGTGCTTGAAGGCCCTCTTTACCCTATAAAAATAGGATATCGCTGATATATATATATATATATATATATATATCTTTGGAGAACAAGGGCATGTTTGATGAAAAAATCAAATGATTGAAAATACTAATAATTTTTAAGTGAAGTTGGAAAAAGGGATGAGTGAATGATGATTTAAAATAATATTAATTTCTATGTAAAGTTGAAAAAACAAATTAATCAAAAATTATAATACACATGTATTGAGTGTGGCAAGTATTTTAATGTGGACTAGAGATGAATCCAATTAATAATGTGCATGCCGACTAAGATACAAAATAATTGTATGCAAGAAGTATAATTTTAATTTTTTGAATGCAGTAATTGACTAAATGGTTGCCCAGTGAGAAATAATAATAATAAAAAAATGCTCCTGTTGTTAAAATTACACTTGTAAAATCACACTAATTTAAAGGTCAGGTTACGGTGATTCTTAAATATTGCTCAACAAAAAAAAAAACTCGTAACACAAAACAAATAATTAATAGCACATAAAATATATATATATATGAATTTTTTTTGATAAAGATGAATTCTTACGGACTGATCCTTATCAGAAATATTCTGATATATGAAAATATATATATTGTCATTTGTCACACCAAACGCACACAAACAAAAAGACCTCACGGGTACTAACAGCAAAAAAGTAAATAAGAAAAGAGTAAAAAATAAAGAAACGTTTTAATATACGAAAAGACTCATTCATGGGAAGTTGTCCTGTGGACCACATTATTTCCTTGTGATCCCTCCCTCCCTTTATTATTATAATGCTCTCTCTTTTTCACAGAGAGAGAGAGAGAGAGAGAGAGAGAGAGAGAGAGAACATCGATGTCAGTGGAAGAACCACCCGTGACATGCAACTCCATGTCATGATTCTCCAATTCAACATCACTTTCCACCATACTATTATATATATATACACTCACTTCCCTAAAACGTAAGTGTATTATTTTTAAACACATCTCTTTGTTATAACTGATTGAAAATGAAAATTAAGATATATTAAAAAAACAACTTTATTAGGTATTTAGGGATGCTAAGGTAAGTGATGTCCCAGTTTAAATGATCTAAGTGTTGGTTCGGTTAGAGTTTGTGTTGTTTCCGTAATTTTAAATTAGTAAATTCATGCTAGAAGCTTTTTATTATTCGTGTTAAAAAGTTGAATTATAAACTCATCAGATTTAAACTTTCTATGTAAACTTACTATTTTGGGAACAAATAAAAACTCAAGTCAAATGAGTTCTATGTGATATGTCAAAAATTACGATGGTGCTTGAAACACTAACACATCACTTGGATATTTTCACAAACTGATTTATTTAGTTATTTAAGTAGGTATATGTGTCATTTCTTATTATATTTTTTTAGTGAAAAAAAATACTGAGATCAATAAACTATGCCAAGACTCCAATGTCTTAATTAGAAAAAGGCGATGGGTATATATATATATATATAAACATCATTCCATAACCAAGTTTCTAAATGCACTTTCATACTCCAAACACAAACACATTCCTTTGTCCTCTATACTTAAAAACTCTCTTTCTCTCTCTCCTCATGTCAAATTTTACACCCATTTTTACCACCACCATCATTCTTCTTCTTCTTGTTAATTCAACTCCCACATTATGCCACACTAAGGGTATTAGACCCAAAAAAAGTACTCAAGGGAATAAGCAATTAAGAGTAAATATGACACAAACCCAATATTCAGAACAACAATTCATGAGGTGGGTCAGATTTGTGGGTACACTTAAACACTCCCTCTTCTCCACAGCTAAGAACAAACTCTTCCCTTCTCACACTCTCACCGTTGATAAGAATCCGGCCACCGGAGACTTCACGTCAATTCAAGCTGCCATTGATTCTTTGCCTTTCATTAATCTTGTTAGAGTTGTAATCAAAGTCCATGCAGGGGTTTACAAGTGAGTACTTTAAAATTTTAATTTGTGTTCCTTAATTTTGACAACAAAAAAAAAATATATATATATATACTCTTATCGGTTTCATCGACTAACTATGCATTTCATACATTGATGGATGGTACAATTTGATAAAGTACCCACCCATCAATGAATCATGTATGAGTAACCAATTGATGAAGTTGGTTCTGTGTAAGGGTTTTTGTTCAATTGAGACAGAATCAATTTTCAAAAAAAATAAAAAAATATGCTGGTAAGATTCTTGAAACTTCAATTTGGCTGAAAAATTCACCAGATAAAATCAACAATTGGACAAAATTTGTCTAAAATGTCCTAAAAATAATCTTATATATAGAGAAAGAAAATTAGTCAATTTCTTTATTTAATTTTTTTGTGATAATTGTGGCTAAATTCTAAAGCAGAAGTGGCCAATAATCTTACAGTACAGTACTGTGCTGCTGACTGGCGTAGGAAATGTGATTATAATTCTTTTCTTTATTGGGGCCAAATTGAAAATAAGCTATATTTATGTAATTTACCCTTTTATTTATGTTTATTGTCAGTGTTTGGAGGAAAAGTGGTTTTGTTTGTTACTTTATACTTTTGTTTCTCAAAATTTGATCTTGTGACTTGTAAGTACCGAGTGGTTCTTGAATTGTCAATTTTTTTTTTATAAATTTGTTCTTTGTTTTTTCCTTACAAATATATTTTGGGTCAAAACGTGAAATGGGTTGACTAATAAATTTAAAAAAATTACAGGGAGAAGGTAATTATACCTCCATTAAAATCATTCATAGCAATACAAGGGGCAGGGGCAGAAAAGACAGTTGTGCAATGGGGAGATACAGCCCAAACAATTGGCTCAAAAGGCCAGCCTATTGGAACCTATGGCTCTGCTACCTTTGCTGTTAATTCCCCTTATTTCATTGCCAAGAACATTACTTTTAAGGTATATATATGGCTTAATCCCCACCTTCCATCTTTCTCTCGCACGCACACACGCACGCGCACACACAGAAACAACCCGTTCTAACGGGTAGGCGAGAGAGGCGACTAACTTGTATTCAAAATTTTGAGAATTCCTTGAAGAGTCTCTAGTACAATAATTTTTCTGTTGTTTCCAGGAAAAGTAATTAAGGTTACTTGTCTCTATTTTTGAAAAGCGTTCTAATTTTTCCCTTTTTTATCGTGGGACTCCATTTAAAGAGTATGCCTCAAGGATAAAACTGGAATTTGGCAGAGCAGACTCTAATTTAATATGTCTTAGTCTACTTCAATTCACCTCTCCCTCGAATTCCAGGTCCAATCAAGTCCTCTTCACATGCACTCTACTCTCCTTCTGACATAAATACTCATGGTACAAGTAATTGATACAGAATACAAGGCCAATACCACCACCGGGAGCTATTGGGAAGCAAGCAGTAGCATTTAGGATTTCAGCAGATACTGCAGCATTTGTAGGTTGTAGGTTCTTGGGTGCACAAGACACTCTGTATGACCATTTGGGTAGGCATTATTACAAGGATTGCTACATTGAAGGCTCTGTGGACTTCATCTTTGGGAATGGTCTCTCCCTATTTGAGGTTTGATATATTTCTCTACAAATCTTAAGGGCTATGCCCAATTGGGCATAATAATGTCGTAGACACGTATTAGATGTTACGTCTTGGTCTATTCTCTTAAGATATTGTTTGTTTTGAGTATAATTTTGCACAAATTTCCATTTTTTTAATAAAAACAAAGTTTTAAGGACATAGACTGAGAATGCGACATCAACATTTTTGTTTACTCTCAATATAAATAAGATTGACACTAACAACCAAATTGGCAAAACATGCTTTCACATGGAAATTAAGTGTCCCTTTATCTCCGTCTTGTCAATCACAGCCAAATAATTGGTTTTTGAGCGAGAAATACATTTTTCCATTTTTTTAAATATCTTTGGAAGGAATTTTGATGATTAATAAGATTAACAATGGCCCAAGATCTCAATTTTAGCACTAATTAATTGGCATTTAACTGTTTTAGAAAGAGGAAACTGGTCCTCTTATCCAAGGTTTCATTTTAATAATGCAGAATTTTCAAATAAATATGTCATGTGTATGTAATAATTTATATAAAAAAAAATAAAAATTTATAAATATGTCACGTGTACGGATGTTAATTCGTAGGTGTTATCCCTACATTTTTTTTCCTTCATTGCTATTTTAAGTTATCGGAATATACCTTTAAAACAGACCGTTAAACAAGGTAATCTTGATCGAAATTAGCACTTTTTTTTTTCTTTTTTTTTTTTGGAGTAGCATAACGATCAATGTTTTGTTATAATACAAAATTTGTTCAATTAAAATTTTATTTTAAATAAAAAATTTACGCAGGGATGTCACGTACATGCAATAGCACCAATAACAGGGGCCCTAACAGCACAGGGGAGGAGTAGCCTACTAGAGGACACAGGATTCTCATTTTTGAAGTGTAAGGTGACTGGGTCTGGGGCATTGTACCTTGGGAGGGCTTGGGGTCCCTTCTCTAGGGTAGTCTTTGCCTATACTTATATGGACGACATTATCATCCCTAAAGGCTGGTACAATTGGGGTGACCCTAATAGAGAAATGTAAGTCCCTCTCTTCCACACGCGCATACACATGACTTTATAAAATACAAATTATTACGATTAGTATAACTTTGTAGAGTCTTGTGCAAAAATTAAAATTAAGACACTTTTTACGTTTCAATACGCATTTTTTTGTTATATTCAAGTACACACAACTATTTTGCTATATTTGTATGTATAAGCGAGACTGAGGAATTTTTATTCATTTTTAGTGTTTCTTCCAACTCTATAGTGTTTCTTTATAGATTTCAAAGGCAATAAATCCTTAGACCTCTTCCGGCTGCAATATGTAATAGGTATTTAGATGATTATTCTAATAGTACGTGTTTTTATTATATATATATATATATATATATATATATTTTTGCGCACGTACTCTGGTATATAAATTAAAAAGAACATTAATAATGATATGATAGTGCAAATTTGTGATCTGAAGACCGGCCAGCCAACAAAACAATAAAATAATGTACTAGTTATTTGGTAGATCAGACAGATAATCCTACAAAGAGATGGGTCCACACATTATTTTACGACCAATCAAATTATTGGTACATTATTTTTCAATTTTCTACTAATGTTTTTTGAAAAGATCGAAATATAATTTGTATTTCCATTTCCAATATATATATATAATTATTTTTGTATTTAGCATCATGCGTGTGCACACACAATGACACAAAAACACTGTCTATAACGCACTTTTCCAGTGGGAATATATGCATATATAGGACGGTGGAGTCCCCTGTCTATGTCTATGTCTATGTCTATGTCCATGTATAGTTTGTTATATATATATGTTATCTTTAGGTGCACTATATATATATATATATACCAATAAAGGTTGGTAAACTTTATTCCATTAATATGAGAATCATACTCTCGCCCACAAAAAAATTGGAATTATTCATTTGTGATTTATATATGCATATGGTGATTTTTAATTATTTTTTCGTTTCTATTGTAATAGAGTTGTGAATATCGATTCATCTAACAGCAATTATAAACAAATCTCATCCATCCATAGTGGGGTGGTTGCTAGGTATATTTAAATTAAGGGTGTGATTGCCAAATTTTTCCCACTTACCAGGAAAAAAAAAATTCTTAGATAAAACATAAGTATAGTTAAGTAAGTAAATGGATTTTTGAAAATACAGATCGAACATATTAGATGACAGTATTCAAATGATGTGAAGTCAACTCTCTTTAATATAATCTGAAGCTGTTCAAAGTTGAATTAAAACTTGTTCCAAAGAGACATTTTTGATGAATGTCTGAACTACGTACTTCAGATCGAAGAGCTGAGACTTTATTTTACAAGTTCTATATATGATTTAAGAATTTTTTGTACAAACAAATTTGATTCAATAGACGCACTTTATATATATATATATATACACACATGAAATGAAACCAATATTTTAAGAAATCCGCTATTCATCGATGGGGTACGTTTTATTTATCTATTCTATTATACCCTGAATTAATTTATATATTTAATATTGGAGAAAGCAGGACAGTGTTTTATGGGCAATACAAGTGCAGTGGACCAGGGGCAAGGTTTGCAGGAAGAGTGTCATGGTCAAGGGAACTTACTGATGAAGAAGCCAAGCCTTTTATATCCCTTGGTTTCATTGACGGCTCTGAATGGATCAAATTGTAACAATCTTTCTTAATTTACATATATATATATAGAGAGAGAGAGAGAATTTAATTAATTGAGGTAATTTTAATAAAAAGTGCACCTTATCAAATAAATAAAATAAGCTTGCTTGAGAAATCAATTTGAAATGTATATATATAAAATAGAAGGATCGAATTACATTTATAATGTCCACAACTTTGGAATTAATAATGTCGCATGCGCAATAATACAATTTTTTTTTTTTAAATATAAAATAAAATAAGATGTAAATTATCTTAACTTAAAACAGAAGGATTAGTAGTAAGTATTCCGTTATATATATTTTTTGATCTTTTAAATTTACGATTTTCGATAAAAGCCCTTAATTACTAGAATATACTGCTGAAGGTTGTTTATTTGCCAGTGCAACACATATATTGGTATTGGGAAAATGTTATGAGCTATTAAAATAAATAACTCCATTGTGTTTCGAAAAAAAGGAAAAATGCTTGTACATTGTACTTTTACGATAATATATTCTTTAAAGCCTATGGTTTAAATTTATTTCAACTATAATTTTAAGAAACCTTTTAAGCTATAAGATAACTAATTTCTAAATTGGAACCTGGAAGGTGGGCTAGATTGGGTTTCAGTCCTTTGTTTGGGTGGGTCACTTAAGTTTTTATGGTTCTTAATTTGTATACATAGCCCAAACAATTCTATCTTTCCACCTTTACCCAAGACGTGTAATGCATGCACGCACAGAGAGTCCGTCCCTGATATGGACGAGACTGGGTTGGGTTTTTAGCAACATCTTTTTATGGTTAATACATTTAATTTCCGTTTGATAATAAGATAGACAAATGATAACGAAATTAATTAATAGATGTTAGTAAAAGCATCCTTAATTTTTAATTTTAACATCCACAAACACTTGAGTTAGTTTTTTTATTTTGAAAGTGTACCCTTAATTTAAGCACCCTAATAGATAAAAAACCAAAATTATGTTTTCTTCATCACTAATTTGTGTGAGTATGTAGAAAATAAGTTGAGGTTTGTAGTGAGCAGTGTTTTAAATTGCTTAAGCAATTACATAATCTTGTGCGCGAAATTGCTTTTTTCACCTATTACGCAATGTTGCAATATACATGCTGCGCAATACGCATAGAGTGTGCACAATTGATGACATGTCACACAATGTTGCCTTTTTTGTGCCCAAAATATGCAATTTTGTACTCGATTTAGGTTAAAAAAAAAAGCCTCCAATTAAATGGAAAGTTGTGTTTGGACTTGGATATGATGTTTGTCTTCAAAAATGGATATTCCTTATAAGATTCAACATTTTAAAAATTAGAAATTGAACCACATAAGATCAGTTGCAAATTGGTGAAATTGAGTGCCGTATATTGAATCGGGAAAAGGCCTGCCAGTGGTTGTATGAACATGAACGTGTGGATAATTGTATTGTCGTAGAATGTCAAATGTGACTTACTTTAAATAAGTCTTTAATTTTTCTTCATATTATATTAGGTTATATATATGTTAATTATAAAAAAACCAATGTTCAAATTGCTTACGCGAAACACGATCTTGCTTATACCACGCTATTATCTAACCAAAACACGACATGCAGTCACAATTTAAAACACTATTGGTAATACATTACATTGTTTGTCCTATCATTTTCTAACTTCTCACCAAAATACATTATTTTTCTTATCATTTTTCATATTATTATCAAATGGGGTCACTAGTGATACATTTAGCGACATAAAAATTGTCACTAAGGCTTTGTTTGATAGCAACACAAAAATGAAAAAGAAAAATAACTAATTTGGGTGAGAAAATGGAAAATAAATTGAGAAATGCGATAATATTAACTCTTACCTTTTGACTTAATTCTTCCATGAAAAAATTTCTTTGAATAATGGTGAAGAAAAATTTTCAACAAAACAAAAAGAAGGATGGAGAACATATATACTCACAAAAGTGAGTATGAGATGGAAAGCATCTAACCACATGCCTCAACTTATTTTCCATCTTCTCACTCAAATTAGTTGTTTTTTCTTTTGGTTCCATTTGATAGTAATATAGAAAATGGTAGAAAAATAATTTATTTGTTTGAGAAGATGGGAAAAATAAGTTGAGGCATATGGTGAGATATTCTTCATCTTATACTTATTTTTATGAGTTGATTTTCTCCATCCTTCTTTATTTATTATGCAAATTTTTTCTTCCTCACCCCTCAAAGAAAAAAAATCCGTAGAAAAAGTCAAAAAAATAAGAGTTAATCTCACAATATATCTCAACTTAATTTTTATATTATTTTCTATTTTAATATCAAACGGAGCATAAAAATCCAATACACTTACAAACGGTCCATATACCTGCCATATATATATACACACACATATATCATACCTCTTAATAATCAAGATTTTTTTATTAAATTTTTAGACTCATTTTTTGTTAACTACTTGAACATTTTTCAAGTAGTTAACAAAAAGTTTTAGTTGAGATTTTTTATATTTTTTTTGTGGGCTAAATTTAGCTTCAGTAGCGAATCTTAACAGGGCCTCTTTGTATTTTTGTGGGCCTTCTCTCAGGCCCAGAACTTTACCCATTATAAAATGCCCACTTGCGTTTCTCTGTTAATTTGTTATTTGTGTATATATTAGAATTAATTCTCAAGGAAATCTCAATTTTTTTTTTCTTTTCATTTTTCCTAGATTGTCAAATATATCCTCTCACTTAAATGAATAATAAAAAAAAAGTCCAATAAGATAAAACAATCGCAGAATTCTTCAACATCTTTTTTTTGTTTTCCCCCGGATTAAGTCAACAATCCGAGTTCTTTTTCTTCTTAATTTTTGATTGGTTGATCTGAAATATATTTCTTCATTTGATAGGAGAATTCTCTTTTATTTTATTTTACTGATATGCGCCATGTGACTTGCTATAGTTTGTTATTTTTGCTAATTCGGAGAATAAATGATTTACCAACTATGCTCTTAATTAGCTAAAATGTGTGGAGTTATTTGCACTAAAACTAGCCAATCGACTATAACAAATTAGAAAAAATTATGCATATAAGTCTATAATTATTTAACGTAACTATAAGCTAAATATGTAGTTACTCAACTTTTTGAAAGAATTGCCCATTATTTATAAACCATATTTTAGTTACAGGAATTTTGTTGCTAAATGTATCGGCAACGAATAATGTTCCACCATACATTAGCGATGAAAATTTTGGTGCTTAAAGCTAAATATAGAAGGAGACTCAGATTAAGGCTTCCTCATTTCAATTAATAAGTAGACTACCCGCACCCTCCTCATGAGAATAAATATTTGATTTTTTTTTAATTTAGTAAAAATGATCTACATGATGAATAGATTTCTATCAATTTTATCAAAAAATTTAACCAAAAAAGTGAGTGAATTAAATATATATATATATATATATATATTAAATTTTTAATAAAATTTGATGGGTCTAAAATATTAGACCATCTAATTTTGATCCAATGTGCACAAAAACCAAATCAAGTTAGGTTTTGTTTGGACTTTGTGGGAGAGAGGCATGGGCTCTCAAACTTCCAATCACCAACTATCCTCCCTGAAATATTGAGTCTATCTATTATTTGCACTGCAACCAACCAATTGACAAGAGCCAAATGGAGACAAGTCTAGAGGTCTCACACCATACGTACACAAGTTGCATATCCATACATACAAATATATATATATATGTGTGTGTGGATTATCTCCACCAATTTTCATCCGAAAACTCATCTAGAAAGTGGGGCAAATTTAGTCCATACAATACAGTCCGCATAGGAACTGGGCCCTATATATATACAATACAATTTACAATGTATGTATGTATGTATCACAAAACATAAGGGCAAATTTGCACACAATATTTGGTTATTTAATTTAATGTGTCCGTAAAGCTCGTATAAATGTATCTCTCAATCAGTTATTACTCTTATATTTTGAATTATAGTACAAAATTACAAATATAAAATTCAAATTTATTTATACTATAATTTTTCTGGTATATATATTTTCAGCTATATAGCGTTATTATATTTTTAATATCACTAGCCATATGTGTGGTTTCATGACCTACATTTGAAGTGGCCCCCCATCATGTCCACCCTAGAGGGAGTAGGGGATGATGGGGAGAATAAATGAAGGCTAACATGCTAGAGAATAAAGATGCCACACAAGTAGTCATGTGTGCAGAGGCTCTTGGTGGGAACATGTCACCATATCAAGAAAAAATTGAAAAGGAGGAGTAAGTTGAGCTAATCATGCAAATGCAAACTCAAAAGAATATTCAGAGTGTATTGAGTTGTTGCTTATAAGGTGGACAAAGGGCTAGAGCTATGCCCTAGCTAAGCTATGCATAGCCTTCATTCTTTTACATAATTAATGTTTTGTTTATTTTTAAATTCTTGCATTGCTAGACGCGCAATGCTTCTTCTTCTTCTTCTTTCTTTTTTTTTTTCTTCGTGTAGAGACAAGAATGATGGAGTGGGTTTGGAGGTGATGATGGTGTTGTTGGAGGGTTGTGAAACTCAAGGGATGGCAACAATTTTTCTAATGAGAGAAAAGGAAATTCTAGTTTAGATAAGAGGAACATACACACGTGTGTGTGTGTATAAAGGGGTGGGTTCAAATATTGTTCAATTTGTACCATGTATCAAAGTGGAGTCTTTATATTTGTCCAAATCTATAATAAATCAGTCCATTGTGGATTAAATGGTTATCATATTAAGTACCCCAAATGATGGAGGCGGTAAACTTGCATTTATTGTTGTGTAGGATTTTAAAATATTAATAATGTATATTCATCGCATCATTTAAACTCAAAAATAAAGCAAAAAAAGGGTCAAATTACACGAAATAATTTATTCGATCAAGTTTGTAAATCAAATAATATAATGAAAACTTACTTATTATACCATATTTTAAGTAGAGCCACACAAAAATTAATAAGTATTTATTTTAATCATTTTATATAATTTGGTCGGATAAATTGGTACACGTAACACTAACATGGTCCCACATAGAGAGAGGGAGTGATGAGGTGGAGCTTTGTCACGAAGGGTAAAACTTGTGGTAATTAAGGATGATGGTGTAGAATGAAGTTGTCCTTAGAAAGAGAAAGGCAATTTGAAATGACTCCTAAGCTCTTCAAAGAGGCAGCTATATATGGGCTACGACCTGCCTACATCCATTAATCTATACTTAAAAGAGAAAGATACTATATATATATATATATACTAATTAGTGCATGCATGTTTCACAAAATTCATGGGAATTATGTGGTTCAATTCGTTACAAAAACTATTAGTATATATTAGCTTATTTTATTAAAACTTCTCAAATTCAATTTTTTTTGTTTTTACAACATAAATAATATATACATTAAATCTGTAACAGTAGCCAACTTTTATGTTTTGACGTTTGATTATAAATGTTATATATATTCTGTATAATTTTTAAGATCGTAAAAGTCGGAATACAAAGGTAAACTTAAATTTGGCCAGCGAGAGTAATGTATATTAGTTGCTAGATTAATTGGTTCCAATTCAACTCAACGCTGCTTAAGAAAATTTTGCTATATCAAGAGTTATGATATTATATATCCTATAAAAACTTGGAGTGTAGTTTGTTTAATGATCAATAATTGGGTTAGACAAATTAATTTTATGAGTACGCTGATCATGTGCTAAAGTACGTAAGATTATTTCTCATATTAAATTTTTTTAAAAGGGCTTATATATATATATATATATATATATAAGTTGCTTCTAACTTGAAAGAAGAAGCTAGCCTATGTGAAATTTCATCCAAACATCTACTTACGGGGGTAAAACAATATATATAATTCATCTCTAAGAATTAATTCAGGAACATTACCAATTCAATTCAATTCATTCTAACCATTTTATGTTTATCAACCCACGTACGTGTATCTCACGCTCCATGTCTATACTCGATCTTATCATTAATTAATTAATTAGGACAGTGATCGACATGTTAATTATAATGTTGTTTGGGCCTCAGCTCGTATTAAATGAAACATATGCATATTAAATGGTTTAATTGATGGGGACTATATATATGCTTCTATTAATTATCAAGTACAAGAAGATTATTGAAAGAATATATACGTGGAGGTTGTTGGTTTAAAGCAAACTCACCCTTGATTGTTAATTAATTAGTGCTAACTATAACTATGAAGCATTTCCTAGGGTTGAAAGATATATATATATATATATACAAAGTTAAATAATTTTTTTTTATTATATAAAAAATATATTGAAATTAATGGACTTAAAAAGTTTGACTTCTTTGAATCAAAAGCCTTACTTTTTTGTATGATCCGTCGGGTAACTTCCTTCTTTTTTTTTCAGAAGTCGTTCTAGTAAAAGGTCAAGAGACTTTCTTCGATATTCAAGTTGGATCAATTAATAAATGTATATAGATATAAATTTAAGAATACACATATATAATTAAATCCCATAACCGTGAAGTTAATTAAATGCAATTAATATATATGCTGCATGATCATATCTATCCATATAAATGGTGAGCTCATGTCATACCCCTCTCTCTCTCTCTCTCTCTCTCTCTCTCTCTTAATTTGCCTCTTCCCCAACAGAGTGTTTCTGTATTCTGTTTGTTTGTCGTTGAAAATAATGTGGTGTTTGTTTTTCAACAACATATATATATATATATATATTAATTAATTTAACATCAATTTAATTAATTATAATATATTCCCATACCTAGCTCAAATATCCACTAGGACACTATATCACGCACTTGCTCTAGTTCATTTATTATGAATATATATATATATATATATATTTTGAGACGACGTACACTCTCACGCATGCACTTGCTCTCTCAAAATTATTAATGTTTTCTCCCTGACGTAATAAGTGCCAATCGAGTAGTCATTCTACTCATATTTCCTGATTTTTAATTAATTTGCCTTATTGGAAATATTTTCTTGTGGTTTAAGAAATTGAAATGATTCTTTCTAATTGTATACTTTCAAGTTTGGTAGCAGTGATCTTCCTCGACGCGAAACAGGTGGTATAAGTGTATAGCATTAACTTTCTAGAATCCTTAATAAATATATATTGTGGTCAGACTGCTATGTGGGACTACGAGTTTACAGTAGATGCTAACAACTACATATATATTATTGCTGATTTATTACACATTGTCTAAATTGGTAAACTAAGCTATTATTTGTGCGGTCATTACTTTTTCTTAGTAAAATCTGTTTTGAGGAAAACCAAAATTGTTAGTGCTTGTGCTCAAAGCGCAAAGTGTCTTACTTACTGCATTGGGTCACTGAGAGATGACCCAATACAGTTTATGAATAGTCAGTAGTCCTTTCAAATTGGGCCAAATTCTTAAAAATCCCCTAAAATACGTTGGAAATTTGATAAGTACAACTTAACAGACCTTTTAATTTCTGTCAATATATGAGTCTGTAATCTTGTGAAAATTTTACTCTCTGTAAATATATATATATATATATAGCTAGAACTTTGGTAGGTTATAAAATATGATAGCAGCAAGCGAAATTATGGAAGAACAAATATTTCTAGGTTTGAAAGGGTTTTTAACTAGATGATTTTGCTGACATCCTCCTTACAGATTTTTCTCCGGCCTTCATGTCAAAAATTAAATATACAAGTATGCCTCTTACGATTTTGATTATGATGCTTGAGATTTTTCTATGTATGAATCATCAAACTTGTGATCAATCTTGACTTTTATGCTACTTAATAATTTTTTTTCCAAAAAAATTAAATTATCTATATTCAAATAATTCACACATGCATCGTGTGTGTGTGCACAAAAAGTTAGTACATATGTTTGTGAAGTTGAAGTGATTTTTGGTTTAATTATGTATATACCTTGTATTCATTAAGTTTTATTTATAATTATAAAGCTAATTATGCAAAGAAAATGTTTATATTATTATCAAAGCAATAGTTCTTTTTGGGCAAATTAATACCAAAATATATACCCCTATGAGAGAGAGAGGTAGGATTGTAGGTTCTAGTGCATGTTCCTCACAGGGATATATTGGTCCAATACATATTAATTTGCTTTTGAGAAAGAAACAGATGCTTTAACAATAATTATTCGAAGGATACTTGGTCCCATTAACAACATCTACAGTGTGTTTGGTAAATTTGTCATACGCGTGTTCAAAGCACAGCTTATTAAATGATTAAATTTACTCGTATATAGTAGTCAACATATATACAAATTAATTCTATGGCAAAATTTTACTCATATGAGTCAAAGTTACTTGTATGACCCAATAAAAATAAAAGTTTTCCTTATTATTATTTATACGCCAAAAAAGTAAGTCTTACTCTTATAAACCAAACAAGCCACCTTGACTCGTTTGGCCTTTATTTAATTTCTTCCTTGTTGCTCTATATAGCTGTTGCTTAACTGGAGGATTAATTCAAATGTTTCTTTTCATACACTATTACTCAACGTTCCATATGCATTCCGTTAAACCAATGTTAATACACTATTGCTTTATGTCAAACGGGTATAGGAGGCTCGTATCAATTTCTTATTTTTTTAAAACGGAGTGATTTTTACTCGTATGATTTTTTTTTATCATACCTAGTGTAACTCCTCTCCAAAGTTAACATTATATTTGACCTATGAGGTTGACTTAGTAGTTTAATAAGACCATGTGACAAACAATCTATTTAACAGAAGATCATTTGTTCGAATCTTTCAAAATGTAATTGTTTAGAAAAATAAAAATAATAGCATCAGATTTATAAATATACACATTTAACATATCATATGCACTATCCATAGATGCTATAATAAGCATCAAAGACTTGGGGTGAGAGTTGATGGATTTGATTTGCTTGAAGGGATCCGTCGAAAAGGACTAGAACGTACCCAAAACTAATATGTATAGAAAAGTTGGTCTTGAAATGACATTTTGAAAATTGGTGAGAAAGAGAGAGGTCCAATTATATGCAATGTACCCAAAGGTAAACAACAAAATGGATTTGACACACAAAGCGAGGCCAGGGCCCATTTTTAAGGTGTACAGGATGACAATTGCATTGAATATTATAATAAAATATAAATTTTCAAAAACTATACGAAGAGTTAATATTTTAAATATTGATCCATAAGATAGGGGTACAACAAATATATATATTCGCTATATGAAAAAAAAAATCACATTTTTTTATTTTTTATACAATACTCCACATATTTTGAAACTGAAGTATGCAATGTTGTGTAGGTGGTAAATAGATAGATAGATAGATAGATGGGAGAAAGGTGGCTGATGATAAACCCCTCGTGCAAAAACCTGCAAAGTGCAGAAAGGAAAACCTGCAAAGTGCAGAAAGGACTCTCACTAACACTGCCACTTAAAAACAGACAAGGCCCAATTTTGTTTCCCTTTCCCCAAGCCTCCATGATAGTCTTGGTCTTTTTTTTTGCCAAGTTTTATTTATTTTTCCTTTTTATCCTTATCATGAGGACGAAAATGAGTCACAATGTAGTTTAATTGTTCTCCACTTACGGCTTTCAGAAAAAAACGACATAACTTATCATGACCAATATGGTCATTTTTCCCTCGTGGGTGTGTATTGGGGCAATACATTATCCAACATATATCCGGTGTTCGAATTAAGGGAAGGAAAATGAGGTTTTAATTTTAGGGTTCGAATCTCGACTATCGGTTTCTTCTTGACTTTGATGCACTTGTCGGCAATCAGTAATCAAACTACCAAAAACTCTACTCTTGTGAACTATGTTGCAGCATGTATTAATTAATTAATTGATATTTTCATGAGAATTTTGTGGATTAAATAATTAATACTTGGATGTTAGTTGGTCTACAAAAAATGATTTAATTAGTTGATCTATGCATCATTAGACGATCATTTCACCCATTTCTAGTTTAAGTTTTTTAATAAAATTTTGTGAAATTTATTTACTCATTATAGAGATAATTTTTACCAAATTTCGTAAAATTAAATTATTTATTCAGATCTCGAACTAGAGTACATTGAAAGAAATTTGATGGGAAGGATAACCAAGTGGAAGCAAGTGCTTCTTTAGCTTAATCTAATGATTGTACATATGAAAAAAAAAAACTAAAAATGGTCCAGTAGTGCACATTAATCACAATTGGAATTACTTGTTTTCGTGCAATTGAAATATCTTATGTTTTTAAATAATAATTATTGGTGAACGGTAGTACTGATACTATTTGCATAAAAACACTAAGATAATTAGTAGCTATGTTAGTGGTTCTGTTGCTAAAATAAAATGGTTTTGTCAAAGTGAAGCATGATTGTCAAAGTCAAATACATGATACAATTTTGTATAACAATATCTTTATATGGTGCAAATAATAATTGTCCAAAGAAACTATAATTGTGTTTTGATTCCCTCCCAACATTAATTTTATTGTCTATCTATCATTTATCTGACATCAAAATCAATCACGTCTTGAATATTTAGCAACCCTATATTACAACCAATTAGTGGATGGCTTCTCCAGAAAGGGAAAGTTTTCAATATAATAATCATAAACACTTTCTCTAATTCTGAATTTAAATTTAATTTACTATATATGCAACACCCTAGTGCTAGGGTTAGCACTAAATGAGATTTTATTCCTGTCCACTATATTTTTTTAAAATTAATTCATCTCAAATTTATGGCAATTTTAAACTAATTTAATTTTTACAAAAAAGTTCTTTTAAAAATTTAGAAATATATCCACAAATTAAAATTATTTAATAAACATATATTTATCTTTTCAATTATATTATTAATTATAATTTCATTTTGTATTAATTTAATTTTTTTTATCTTTTTTAAGAGTCTATAATCTATATATTGAAAATACTCTATATTAATCCAAAAAATTTATCAATCAATTAGATAATTCTTATTAGAAAGTTTAAAAGTAGAATGAAAACAGTCCTAGAGGTTATTGGCCAAAAGAATTTGACAAACATGATATCTTATGTGCACTTAATATCTACACTCTCTGTCCCGCAAAGATGTCCATTATTCTTTTTTCGTCCGTCCCAAATTATAGTTCACTTTTTATATTTAAAAATATATATTCCAAATATACCCTTTTTATTGGAGTAAGTAGTATGAGGTAAAGCAAAAAAAATTAATATTCTAAATAGCTTTCCAAATTCTCATCCAATGCAGATTCCAATGAGTTAAATTCCCCTAATTAATGTAATGGATATTTAAATAAAAATAAATTAGTGAGTTTATTAAATAGGGGTAAATTAGTGAGTTTATTAAAGAGGGGTAAATTAGCCAAAGAGGGTGTAGATTTAAATTTTCAATTACATTAATTGATGTTTTCTTAATCTGTGTGAAAATAATTAGTGGACTATCTTTGTGGAACGGAGGGAGTATTAATAAAAGTAAAAAAGATGAGTAACGTATTTAATTGAACGCAACTACTAAGTGCTAAATCACAAATGTATATAAAAAAAGAGTACATGATCACAAAGTGAAGTTCATGTGTAAGGAGAACATATATTATATAGATTTTGTATTTATTTTATTATAATATGGACTTGGAGACTTGGCAATATTTGTGTTGTGTTTGTTGTTGTGTCGGGTCTAATCATATCCTTTAAATTAATGGATTGTTTTTAACGGATTCTTAACAAGTTAAAATAATAGCTTTGTTTGTTTGTTTCTTTTTTTTTTAACAAACTTTTAACGGTTCTTAGCGAGTTTAGATGAAAACTCATACACGACTCGTTAACAATTCATGCCAAATATTTTTCTTGTTAGTGACCGAATTCATTAAAGATTCACTAATTAATTTATAATTTTGTGTTGAGTTATCGTGTATGGTGCCAGTTTGCCACAGCTAATCTGCTTTGTGATGTAGCAAAATCTTCCTTTTAAGATTATATTCATAATTTGCTATGAGGTTGTTTTTCCCTAGTTATTATTAAAAGTTTTAATTTGATATAATAAAAAGTTGATTAAGAATGGAAGAGGGAAGAAATAAATCAATTTAATGGATATGTAATTGATAAGTGTGGATTGTCATTGAATATTTTAATTAATATTAATATATTAACTTAACAACATGGATAAACTATAAGAACTCGCAGAGAGAAACAAAATCACCATTTCATTGCACCGTAAATTGTTACAAACATTTAAATTGTATTGAAAGAAAATACATGACATTTAAAAGGTAGAAACAATTGATTAATACTCAAATACATCACAAATTTACATTAAAATGTAATAATAACAAAGTTCTTAAGTACAGGGACATAGTAAGAAATAGGGGCGGTCTCAGTAATGGGCAAGGGGGACCAATTGCCCTCTTTGGATTTGATTTTTTTTTATTACATATTAGATATTTTTTTGGAAGAAAAAATTTATAGCGATCTTTTTGTAAAACTTGAAATTTTAGGGGATTTAATTGTAAATGTTTAAACTTCAGGTGAAAATTTTCACTTTCAAAATAAATCCGGGTGCAAAGCTGGTTGGAATTTTTCGGGTCGACATTCGTATCTGTAGGTGCAAATGCACACCTGCCACATGGTACCTCATAGAATCGAGATTTTCACCCATGTGGGCGCGAGAGAAAACCAGATTTTTCTTTAATGCTTAACAACTTATAAAATATGATCTTTTATAAATCCATTAATATTTTCACAAAGTTTTCATGTAGGACTTACCATTTTTCATTCAATTTTCTTCATCTTAAGTAGTTCATTTTGAGTGACAATTTCTTATTAACCTCATAACTATTTTAACCAAACAAATATACAATTTATATTATCTTATGGAACAGAATAATAATTTATAATAACCTTTCACAACTGAGTATGAGATACCACTGAAAATTACCCTCAATATGACTCGAAAGTGATTATTTCTTGATTACTTGGATAATATTAATTGTATTTCTTGATTAATTACATAATATTATTAATGCTATTATGTTTATATTAAAATTTTATAACTTTAAATATGTTTTTATGTGAGCTTTGAATTCCATCTCAAGTCAAATTCCTGAATTCGCTATTGGTAAGAATGAGAAAAATAAAAAACAAAACTTGTCATTAATAATTTTTACTAAACCTCCCCTTTACCAAAAAGAAATATAATTCACAATCAAGCATAATTAAAAATAAAAATAAATTGATATTAAATAAAAAAAATAAAGAAAGGGTCACTATTTTCGGTCATTTGGTTCATCATGAAGAAGTCACCATAACGCATATCAACGGTTGATTTTCATCCTTATAATCATGCGTCTCGGTGCACGTTAGCATCTGGGCCTTCATGGCTTGGTTATCCCAATCAGTAGTTCCAACCACATAGAGCATAAGCCCAGCACAACAAACCTGGGCCGAAAGCAAGCCCAACCAAAGCCCGGTAAACCCTACATCGGCCCAAAATCCGAGCCCAATCGCTATGGGCATGCCAATTATATAGAATGCGCCGAGGTTGACGTTAACCGCAGTGGTCGGGCGAGCAGTCCCTCGAACCACCCCACATCCGACGGTTTGTGGACAATTCCCGAGCTCACACAGTCCTAAAATTGGTAAAGCAGCTGACGTCAAGCGAAGGATGCTATCGTCACTGGTAAACATACGGGCCCACGAATCTCTCATTGACGAAGCGAAAATCATAGCTGATAAACCCATTAAGCCCGCTAAGAAAATGGACACTAAAGCCGAGACCCGGGCCTTATCGGGGCGGTTTGCACCCAGCTCGTTTCCTACACGGGTTGAAACCGCAAAGGAAAGTGATGAAGGGAACACGTAGATTAAAGACGTCGTTTGGATCAAAATACCCATAGATGCCACGGTGGCATTGGGGTCCACTAATAACCCACAAAGTACGATCATGATCTCGTACCACCACCACTCGAGACAAACGGACACGCAGCTCGGAGCGGCTAATCGTAAAAGAGGTTTCCACCCGGTGAGGCACTCCCTAGTGGGGGCGGTCCACGACGGAGCGTGTATGCCACAAGCCCACACATATCCCACTAGCACCACTAAAACCACGGCATTCGACGCGGTAGAGGCTGCTGCGACTCCGGCGACGCCGTAATGGAGGCGCGTGACGAGCATGAAGCTGAGGGGGAGGTGGACAATGGAGCCAGCGAGTGAGGCGTACGCGAGGGGGTGGGTGATTCCTTGTGCCCTAAGATAAATGCGGATTGGATGAATAAAGGAGTTTGTTACTAAATCAGGGATAGAGAAAATGAGGTACACGCGGGCGAGGCGCGTGACGTGAGGGTCCTGTTGTAAACATAATAAAATGTTGGAAATGTTTAACCAAAGAAAAACTATGGGTATGGTAAAGGTGAGTAGAACTAAAACAGATTTGTGGAGGGTTAAAGACAAAAGTTTTGGTCTTTGTGCGCCAAAAGCCTGAGAACAGAGGGGCTCCATTCCGAGAGCCAAGCCGGAGAGAAGTGAGTAGCCGGTTATGTTGGCGAAAGCTATGGCTAATGACCCAGCTGCCAGCTCAGAGTCGCCGAGGTGGCCGAGGAATAGCATGGAGATTATTGAGCGAGAGTAGAGGATTAGAGCTGTTAAGGCTATGGGGAATGAGAGGTTGAATAGTGATTTTGCTTCGTTAAAGATCTCTGTTGCAGTTGGGAGTATTGTTTTTGATTGGGTGGTGGATTCATTTGGATTTTGGATTTGTTTTTCGGTGATCGGAAGAGACAAGAAGAGATCGAAATTTAAATGGCTTTTTGATGAGGGTTTGTGATCGGATACAGAAATGGTGGGAGTTGTCATTGGATTGCACATGTTGATTGAAAAACAGAGGACTCTGTTTTCTTCTTCTTCTTCTTCTTCTTCTTCTAGTTGGGGGTATGTTTGAATTTATTTTGTGGAGAGATACTCTCGTGAAGAGCTCTCTTTTCTCTCTCTCTCTCTAGTTTCAATGTGAATCTAGCAAAGATTGAATGATTTGATTAATTTACGAAGAGGAGCAAGTATTAATAGAGCAAGTAAGTTGGAGTTTTGTTTTTCATATATTTAATTTGTAATTAACAGGTGGGATTCTGCTCTTTTTTATTTCTTTATTGGAAGCATAATTTTTTTCTGTCAAAATAATTTAATGGGAAATCCCTCAATTTCGAGACTGCAAATGGATGAAATTTAGTATAAATTATTTACTTATTAAAAAAAAAAAATTAAAGATCATATCCACCAAATTTCATTTAAAAAAAATATTCAAAAAATTGGTTAATTAAAAAATTGATAAATTTCATTGTCCAGAAATGTACATATATCAATTTTTTAATTAACCTACTTTCCAATTGAATTTTTTGATGAAATTTGGTGATGATGATTTACTATTCTACTTATTATATAATTAACCCGCTTACTTTTATAAATAGTCTTTCTTTAAATTAGTTAATTTAATAACATTCTTTAAGAGAATGCGACTAATAATTAATTGTTACACATAGTTATTTATGTAATGTAATGTCAAGAAATTATTTATTTCTTTATTGGAAACATTAATCTAAATTAGCGTATGCAATCTGGCTTTGATGGTTAAGAAAATTACACCAAAAAGTAGTTTTTGAAAAAGAGCAATTGAAAAATGAAAAATAAAATTACATTCTTATTCTCGTTCGTATTTTTTTTTTAGGTTTTTAAGCTAAATCTTTATTCATTTTTGTTTGATAAAAAAAATACTAACTTAAGATAAGAGAGATGATTAAATTTATATCATAAATACCTTAAAAAAACATTTCATTAATTTTTAATCAATATTAAAGTTAGTCATAAATTTAATTAATTGACATTTAAAATTAATCATAAGAGAAATATTAGGCATTTACACATTGCTATAACTATGTCACTGTATAAAGGAAAGTAAATTCTTATTAATGTAAACATTATATATTATAAATTAATCACATGCTACAATATCCATAAAACTTTAAGAAAATATTAGACTAAGTGATAGCAAAGGTTTATATTCATATTATAAGAAAATTGATGTAGAAATCACTCACAAAATATTTTATAACGAGTGTAATTTAAATTACTTCCAATAATACGTGTACATGTGTTAATATATATATATATATATATATATATAATACAATATAATATAAACCTTATTATTTACGTGTACGTTTCTCAAATAAATATATTGCAATAAATCTATAATTTCAAAATATTGTATTTGATAACATAAAGTAAATGGTATAATTGCATAAGTTAATATTAATTCTTAAGTTTATAATAGATAGTTTTTCTTCATAATCTCAAAATATTAAAACTTCTTTTTCAAGACACGAACTATTTTTATTTATTTAAAAAAAAAAGCATAAGAAATATTTATTTTGTACGTATAATTGCGTAACTTCCTTGCAGCTTTCGCTCAAATTCTTGTGTGTAGTGTAGGATGCAATTTGCACGAAAATTTGTTTTGAGACAAAGTTGAACGGAAATTATTGAAAAACTTTTATGAAAATCTAACATACAGAAAGTGTAAGACAACTAATTTTTCTTTGATTCCTTTTTCTTGCATTCGATCGGAAAGGGATTCTATTTTATGTCAATATGATTTCAATATTACATTGCAGTAGTTCTCCAACAATAAAAAGAAAATGCAAAAAAAAAAAATCACAAAAGGTTGCAACTCAAATAAAATTGAATTGCACATTTGCACTGAAATATGGGAAGGAGAAAATGATACGTGGTTAAAATGCATTTATAATTACTTTGAAGTTGTACCTTTATAATTTTTTATTATTTTTTTAGCTACATAACAATCCTCCTCTCACAATCAAATTACTCTTTATTTTTCAAGCCAATATGAAATGACTTTTTTATTCCCTATATTTATCATTTTCATAAGGTGGATTGTCCCAATGCCAAAAAGACTACTTATTTTTCGACGTCATAATGTTAATAGACTTTATATTTTTATTTAGTTTTCCAGTTTCGATGATCTTACTTGTAGAGAGAGAGAGAGAGAGAGAAATCTTCAATTTCCAATATGTATATACTAAAATGGCGTTTTGGATAGAGAGAAGGTTCTTGGTGTCATGAACTTCGGCTTATTTACCATTTACATATGCATGTCCAAAGATATAAGTTACAACAATAGGTTAAATTACAATAATATCCACGTTGATGCTTTTGGCTAAAAATTATTTGTACAACAATTGTAACGAATAGATTTATATAACTTATTGGATATGTGATAAAATGGCTGTTTTTTTCCCCTCCACATAGATAACTCTTTGAAGTGATCTGAATCTTTAATTTTATTATCCAATAGTTATCGTTCAACCGTCTTTTATAATTTTAGTTTATGTAAAATTTATATATTTTGTGAAAAAATGGTATCCAATGGTCTTTTAAGAAATTTTAACATTTAGGATTTATGTAAAATGTTGTGCAAAGTAAAAACATAATTTACACAACCACATCTCTCTCCTTAACTTTTTACAAAAAAAACTTTAAAATGATATAACTAAAAATCTAAAATTTAGTTTCTAATATAATTTATATATTTGAAATCTACTCATTGAGAATATCAAAATAAAATCCATTGTGACAATTTTACACACGAGTATCATTAAAGTATAAAATAAATGTATAAAACTCCCTTATACATAAAATTTTACACAATCATTGGAGATACTCTAAATCATGTTTCAATCCACTTTTACAAAAAAACCTTGAATACTAAAAAATATATGCTCCAATAGTACTTTTGTAAAATTTTGTGTAAATTTTGAAATAACCAATAAGATTTCAATGCATATTAAATATCAATTTAAGCAATTTTTTTATTATTTATTCCTGAATTTTTTTATAAATAATTTTAGATACACAATGGATCTTAATTTTTAGGTATTAATGAGTATATTTCAAATATATAGTTTTCATTCAAATTTAAATTTTATATTTGAAATTATTACATTTTCAAATTTTATTTAAAAAATGAAGTGAGAAAGTTGGCATGGCATTGTAAAATGAGAGTATCACAACTAGGGTCAGTCCTAAGTTTTGAGGGGCTTTAGGTGAATTTTGGTTTCGGGGCCTTTTGTATATTCATGTAACATAACTATATTAATAAACTCCAACAAATATACACACACATATTTATACAAATTATGAGATTTGAAAAATAACAAAATGAGTAATTAAATTTCTTATTCATATAGAATCTAGTTAAAACAAAAACTAAAAGATAGCGTTTTATTCAACAACGAAAAAAAGAAAACCACTTTAAATAAACTCATCAATATATAAGGTTTAGGGTTATTTTATTGCTTTTTAAAAAAAAATTTAGTTGAATTGGGAACTTAGGCTTGTGTACTTGTTAAAAACAAAAAAAAGAAGAAGTTCAATCCCATCCATACCAAGACTCCGAACTCAAGAACTAGAGACCTCGAATTGCAAGACAAGCACCATCACCCGCTGGAACAATTGTCCCGTTGTTTACTTTTATTCAACCAAAAATTATTTTAATTTTACCTATTATAACTTATTTATAAGGGGAAAAAAATTAAGAACTCTAGGCGACCCCATGGATCGCCTATGCCTAGTGTTTTAAAAAAATGATGTAGACAAAAATAAATAAATTACAACCATACATATTTTATATAAAACAAAAATGTAAAAGACTATGAAATATGCACTAACCCCTGTTATCAGGCGTGGAGTCAAAAATTTGTGTAAGGTGGGATACTGAGACAAATATTGTTTTAATTATATTTGTTCACAGAGAAATATTTGACTACCCATTAAAATAATTATAATATCTAAAGTTTTATGACAGCAAAGTAATACTAATGATCTTGGGCACCCCTTTATGTAAGTAGGCACTTTTAGAAAAATTAGTGGGGCACTTTTTTTGGCACTTGTGTCTACAAACAAAGGCATAAATAGTGAAAAATAATAAAAAAATTGGCGGGACAACAATATGCTGCATCCGCCTTTGCTTATTACAACTTCTTTTTCATTTTTCATTGTTATATATAAGTATATAATTAACAAATCCACACATTTTTTTATAACTTTGCAACGAACCCGGTTTTTTTTCCAAATACCAAACCCGCTCCGCCTTCAAAAAATAACTGGGCATTGTTTGTAAAATTCTTTTTCATTTTTCATTGTTCTTTTTTTTATAACTTTGCAACGGGTTAAATATTTCTAACTGGGCATTGTTTGTAAAATGAAGAGACTTGGGCCTCTATTTTAAAAAGAACAAAAAGAATGTAGGCCCAATAAAAAGTTCAATAATTATATTTATAAAAATTAAAAATTAAAAATTAAAAAAAATACTAACGGATTGTAAGGCCATTGACAAATAATTATTGAATGAATATATCAAATAGTTATGTTATAATTTTGTTACACCTTCTTTTCAATTTTGTTCAAATGGTATAGTTTGAGGGATAAAGGGTGATTTTATTCATAGGACTTAATGAAAATGATTTTTATAACGAGTATATCATTTGTACAAAATTTAATAAAGAAATTCAAATTACAAATATGTGTAATAAATATTTGATTTAATAAGGTTTTAAATTAAATATTTTGATGAAATTTGTGGAGATAATTTTCAGTAAATTTCATAAAAAAATTATATATTTAACTTTCAACTAAATTTTATTAAATTTTATTAAATAGAAAAATAATGGAGACAGGTAAATCCATATATATCTACCGAAAGCGGTGGCTTTGGTTTGCCTCCGCAAGGTAAGGTGCAAATTGGGGGATCATTTATTGTTGGTTCAGTCTCTCATTAACATGCATCACAATTATTTAGGGACTTGGTGTTTCCCTTTCTGACTTTTTTGTATATTCAAAATTTTTGAATTTTAAGAGTTTTTAAAAATAAGGAGTGTATTATTTATACCCCAATATTTTACAAACACCTTCTTAAGAATTTAACTAAAAGCACATTTTAATATCCCCTTATTTATTACAAATTTTTCTTTTAATTGTCTGATATTAGGTGAGTACTTAGCAACACACTCTCTCCATTTGAGCCGAGTTTTTGTGAATGCACTCACTTTTTATTAGGTAAACCTTATTTAAAAAAAAACTCCAGTACTCCGTTACCTGATGTCAGGCAAGTTCTTACCAACATACTCTTTATATGTGAGCCAAGTACATGTAACTGCAATCACTTCTCATTAAATAGGGGGTTTAAGGAAGTATTAGTGATAATAAATTTACCATAAAAATATATTTGTGACAAAGAAGTATAAATAACATCACCCAAACACAAAGGTTAAAAGTACTACTGTGATTATCGAAGTATATAACAATCCTTGCCCATTGTGGCATTGTCCAACCTATTTTCATTGTTTTTAATTATATGTTGCTTTTGTTCATAAATAAATTATATGTTACTGAATTTGTTAATAAATACGTGGTGAGTTAGCCATGATGATGGACATTTGTACTAGTAAAATCTGGTGGGATTTTTTATTATTAATTTAAGACAATTACACTGAACTTAATAAGTTAAAAGAATTGTGGATCTAACTAAGTCTGACTCAAAAAAATATATGTCTTGTAATTCAAGTGATAAGTCTTCAGTTTAATTCTCCACCATATCATACTCCAGATTTATTGACCGGTTACTTTAATTGAATTAATATAAATGATGGCCAAAGGGAATACATCCACATGAATACCAAAAATTTCAATACTGCAAATGTACCATATCAAGTATCAATCATTTCCCACGTGAACCTAAGTTATGATTTAGCAACCAAGCTTAGCCCTTAAATATATACACTAGGTCTATATTCTTTTCTCGTAATTTTAACATAAAATTTAGTAAATTTAGTAATTAGAATTGTTCTTTTAAGATAATTAGATAAGTTTCGGTATTTTCATATTCTGTCAAAATGTGAAATCTTGAGAATACCGGACTATTAATTTCAAACAATTTTTGATTTGGAATAATTACAATAAATATACAACACTTTTAATTTGAGACAAATGAATTAGTGAGTTTATAAATTTATGAATTTAGTTTGAGATACAAAGAGTAAAAAAATTACACATGGCCAATATGTATTAGTCAAGATAAATTTTAGGGTTTAGTGACAGAGATGGAGGAAAGAGGGCTTTTTGTTTTTTCAAGAGCAATTGTTTATGTTTTTATATATACTAGATACAATGTTCGGATCCGAGTTGTAGGTTTTAATTTTGGTCGTTCTGTGTTTACATTTCATCGAAACTTCATTGGTATACTGAATGTTTGACCAAGTATAAAAATAAATATATAATTTTAAAATCTTGAAAATTTGGTTATAAAATCTCTAACTAAAAAGAATAAAAATTGATAAATCAAGTGATTATTAAATTTTATTTATAATCACGTGATTTATCAATTTCCGTGATCTTAAATTTTAAGAAAAAAAAAATGGGGCAACCTAAAAATTAAGATATTTATCGCGTTCCAAATGACCACCGACCGCATAAGTCAAATGTAATTCCTATGGTGCTATAGATAATGGCGGACAATGAGTTTATTGTTGGGTATTTGACTAAATAGAACCGAACCGGAGTGCCTCTGAGTTGGATAAATAAACGGATGGAATTAAGATATAAATTGAAGTATTAATTAAAACTTAAGCCCCGAATAAAGCAATGCAAGTTTATAAATCAAGTCAAGTTTCTCCTTGTTAGCTAACAGTTTTATGCCTATCTGATAAGTTTATAATAGATTGTGATAAAATTCTTTTAATAATATATGATTATTATATTTAATATGTTAATTTTTATGTTAAATATTTATGTATATTTAAAATTATTAAATTTGATAATTTGCAATAATTGATTTTGTCATTTGTAAAGAGAAAAAATTGGACCAGAGTTTGACCTGACAATGGGTTGGTTTGGGCCGCGTTCGTGTTTAGGATATTTTCGTTTTGGATTTAAACAAGTTTGTTGTTGTTCTTTTCATTTTCTTTTCTTTTTTTAAAATTAAGGGAGGTTTAAGTCTCTCCCTTAAACAAGTTAATTTTTTATTGAATGTTGTCGTGTTTTGAATGTTAATCAATTACTCATATGACTTTTTAAGTGCATATATATTAAAAATATACGTTTGTACATATAATATTAAATCTGTACTTATATTTTACAAGTTTATCTTAAATTAAAAAATATATGCAAAATACTTATACAAATTATATATATCTATATTAAACATATACATATATATATATATATATATATATGGAAAAAAGATCTAAAGAGGATTTTTTTTTTGGTCCTTAAATGCGGACCAATTATTTTGAGGGGGCAAATGGATGAATTTTTTTATAAAACTTAGTGAAGAGATCTCCATGATTAGTAGATCATATACACTAATTTTCATCAAAAAATTCAACCGAAAAATGGATTAGTTAAACATCTTAAATTTTAACGGCTAAAAATGCACATATATATAAATTTTTTAGTGAACCCTTTTCTCAATTGAATTTTTAGATGAAAATTGGCGAAAGTCGTCTACTAATCATGTAGATCGTTTTCACTAAGTTTCATTAAAAAATTCATTTGTTTACCCCCTCAAAATGACCGGTCCAGATTTAAGGACCAAAAAGTTGATCCACTTAAGATCATTTCCCTATATATATATACATATATGATATTTACAAAAATATATATTATTAACGAGTTATAATAATTATAATTGTATTAACAAATATTAATTAAGCCGATTAGTTAATTATTATATTTTATTGAATTAATACTAATACAATTCAAAATTGCAAAAGCTATATGTTTTGTATTGATTTATCTTCTGTTATCATACCACGTGTTATTTTGTTGGGTCTAATCATTATGAAAATTATACTTTCTCCGTTCTAATTTAATTGTCCACTATTCTATTTTTGGATATCCCAAAATAATTGTCCACTTTCTATATTTAGCAAGTAATTAATTATATCACTTTTATTATTTTCAATATTATCCTTTAAATTTTCACCACTTTGTTTATTGCGGGTCTTGCCATCTTTTTTTATTATGAGAAAAATAAAAGTTATTTTTGAAAATAAATATTTTCTCTTAAAATAATTATTATATTTTTTTAAATTTTAATATTTTAAAATGTCACAATTAAATTAAGATGGAGAAAGTATTTGAGAAGTGAGCATCGCACGTGCACTGTTGTACCAGTTTTGCAGTTTCCATGCAGCCCGTTTCTGCAGCGATCTGATTGGGCAATAGATATTGCAGGCCCAGAGTGGGGCCCACTAATCTCCTTACACGTCAGCAAAACCATCTTCAAACTGCAATTTAAAATCAACTCTACTTTCACACTTTCCAAAATTTATTTCGCTATACTTTCTCTCTCTAATTTTTTTTAAAACGCCATAACTTTAAATTCAAAAATTCAAAAATAATAAAAAATATATACTTGAAACCTACTCATCGAGATCTATAAAATAAGATCCATTGTGACTATTTTTTAAAATATTTTATGCATTTTTTTCATTGGTTGAAAAAAAATCAAACAAAACCAAATTCACTTTTCAACATAAAAACTCTAACTCAAAACATTCTACCAAACACCAAATTTTTAAAAATTTATCTAAAAAATTTGTCTAGAAACATTAACCAAACACCCACCTTTACTTCCAAAAAAGCTTCGACTTCTTTGTGCCCTTCCGAAGTCAGACACGTCATCCTAGGCCTCCCATAATATCAAGGAAAATATATATATATATATATATATTTTAAATGATTAATTCTCGATATAAATGAATTTAATTTTGAAAAATAAGAATATAATAAAAAAAATAACTAAAAATTCATATTGCCAACTCCTAATTATTATGGACAGTAATGCCAAATTAGTATTATTTTTGATTTTTAAAATTTGAAATCAAATAAGTTAACATTAATATAATTATTCAATTATTTATAATAGAACCAAAAACCTTAGTTAGAATACCGTACAAGTCTTTTTTAAAACACTTGTAAAAGATGTAGCTTAATAGCCGCGGGGCCATTCGAAGATTTATAATACGAACAAATAGAAATGTAAATTAGAAAGCAATTGACTACAAGTTAATTAATAATATTTTTCATATATTTATATTTTTGTAGTAAAATTCATAAATTTATTGTAATTTATGTTTTTATATATTTATGTTTTTGCCGTTAAACTTGTAAATTGTAATGCAATACTTTTTTGAAACTCAGAGTGAACTTCTAACTTTTGACATAATTTTTCTTCTTTTTCTTTTTCTCTTTTGCAAATTTGTAGTACAAGTTTATAAATTATTTACAGATTTATTTTTCGCAAATTTGCGCTTAAAGTTTTCAGTGAAATTTGTAAATTTAATGTCAACTTTGCAGTGAGACTTGTAAATTTCAATTAAAATTTTGCTACCAAATTTTCAAAAGACATCATAATTTTGTAGAGAATTTTGTTGTTGGGGTCAATGAATTCAACAAAGATAAATAAAAATGCAAAGTAGGAAGCAATTGACGTGAGTAATGTAGTAAGCAACATGGGAAATAATTCTTGATGATAAACAATTTGTAACTATAGTATACTTTTTATAATATATATATATATATATATATATTTGACAAAAAAAACCCTGCAAAAGCGGAAGAAGAAAACTAACTGGACATATCAAGCAAGACAAGGTTCAAAAGAGTCGGATCAACATGACTTAGGTTGACACATCATGAGCCCATCGAAAGAGCATATTTAGCCATCCAATCCACGACTCGGTTAGCCGATCTGCTTTTAGACATAAGTCGCAAGCTTCGCGCACAGCTAGAGCCTCAGCAACTAAAACAGAAGAACTTTGTGGGATCCGCTTATCGAAACGATCCAATAAAACACCAAACTCATTCCGAATAACGCAAGCGATAGCCGCTTCATTACCTTTCATAGCTAGTCACAATTAAATTCTAATTTCGATCTTGGCGTTAGGTATAATAATAAATAGTATCTTTATTTTATTAAAACATTTTATCTTCAACATTTCGTGAAAATGAGATCATATAATAATTTTTTCTCCTATTTTCCAAGAAAGATATATATTCTTTTTATTTTTCTAATTTTATTTCTAAAACTAAAATGAAAAATGGTTCGTTTCCATTTATGCTGTGTTTGTACCTACCAATAATGCGATGTAGGCAAAGACATAGCCAGCAAAGTTATTATCTCCGTTAACTTGCGCATCCAGCTTCTCTCTCTCTCTCTCTCTATATATATATATATATATATTCATGGACTCATCTATATAAATGGGATTGTCATTTCCAATATTTTTTCTTGGGGAAAGCTGTGACAGTGTTTTGATTTGGACGGTTGTTGCCAATCTTGTAGTTTGTAGTGAATGTGACCCGCACAGACACATTTTGTTTCAAGATGGGGAACGTAGAAAAAGGGTATAGGGGTACAGTTGACAAAGTAATTATAAGTTATTATTAGAATAATAGATAATTTTAGAATTATATAGTCCAATCTTTTAAAGTCGTACTATATTATAGGATAAAAAATATTATTTTAGTTATATAATTACCTTATTAAAATTATAGGGTAGAAAATTACACGTAAATACAAATGTGATACTAAAACTAGATCAATAATTGTGTAGTTGGTTAGTGGCAAGAGGTTCATTTCTCTCAAATCTAGATGTCATAAGTTCAATTTGTGTCACAGTAAAACAATACAAATTGTGCAACAAAATTGAAAATACCAAATTTAATGTCACTTGTTACAGGTGCCATTTAAAAGAGTTTGGTTAAAGTACATTTTTTTATAGAAAATGTCACGCCTTCAAATCTTGTTGTAAGGTTTTTATTTTCCCAAATCAAAAAAGGAAAGTTTTGTAAAGTGCATACCAACCGTAACCGCCATGTATCTCTTGCGCTTGATTTAGTAGATTAGATAAGCTCTTTTCCCAAACAAAAATAATTTTTATTTAAGATTTCAACATGCATAACCATTGTATGAATGCAATAATTCTTAACCGCAAAACCACTTATTACTTACTACAATTCGCAAGTCGCAACACGTGAAAATTTACACCCACTGATTGTTAATAATATATAGATTTTAATATATGATTGTGTGGTTAAGATGTATATTCCCTACGTGCATTAAAGGTGTTGGTTTCAAATCTAAGTTAATGTATCAGCTAGTTTTTAAATCAATGAGGGATGGTATCATAATTTCGATAAAGTGCCTTAAGAAATTGTTCTCATAAGTCTCGACTGTTAAATATTCTGTCTTATTTTAGTTTACAAGATATTATATTAAACTATTTTTTTTCAACAATATTAATAATTAAAACCTACATTTATACGAGACAAATATCTTATTTGAGTTTTCCTCCTCTCTCGTCCTCTGAACTCAAACTACAACTAGCTAGATTATTCGATAATACATCACTTATATCAAAGAGGGAAAAAAATGCATTATATCTCCTACAAACTATGCGATGATTCTGTTATCTGTAGACCTCATTATTTGCACAAAATAAATGATTTTATTTTTTTTCAAATTTCACTTGAGTTTTATGTATATCAAATTCATTCTAAAATTAATAGTACCCAATGTAAGCCATACCATGAGATTCTCAATAGTACCTAACATTTTACCAAAAAGTCCATACCAACATGTCTATTTTGGGGGGCAAGACTACAAACACAAATGTTTATTTTGAATATATCCTTCTCAATATCAAAGTATTTAGTTTGGTATGGGTTTGCATTACAAACCATATGAGAATACTATTTCAATTTAGAGAAGGCAACTAGAAGGTCGTTTGGAAAATAATAATATTCAATACATTTTAGGTTTATGGATAGTCAATGATAATATTCAATACATTTTAGGTTTATGGATAATCAATTTCGTTTAATGGGATTTATTTCAAATCTGAAGCATATGAGTTTTTTTATACGAAAGTTGATGGAAATAATTTTCATAATAAGTAGATCATCTTTACATAATTTTACTGAGAAATTCTACTAAAAATAAGTGTAATAAATATTTGATACATATATTTCGTTTTCGACCACTAATATTTGAAATAATTATTTTACTCACTTTTAGATTCAATTTTTTGATGAATTTTTGTATAATTAATCTACTCACTATATAAATTATTTTATTAAATTTCATAAATAAATTATTCATTCAAATTTCAAACTAAATTTTATCAAACAAAATTAATTGAAAGAATAACAAAGAAGAGCCAAAATCCGTAAAGATCAACGCCCGCGGGGTCCTTTTTTGAGGAAATAAAAGGTTACGGGATGGGTCCCACTTTACTTCAACCTTTAGATATAAAATTACCGTTTTGGTGTATGGTGGCCAGCCTTACCATATGGCCACTTGATTTGATTTGATTGAAGGGCACATGATCAAATGTAAATCTCTGGTTACGTAAGTTGGTATTAAACGTCTATAAGTTGAGAACTATTTGTCTAGGCCTAAAATTGTCATTTGCTCCCAAATTTAATAGGTAACCTTTCTTTTATTTAAACATGTCTAGGCTTAAAATGGTCATTTGCTTTGGAACCATTGGTCACTTTGAAGTCTCAAGAGTTTTTTTTCCAACTACGCTTCTTTTGAAACTTATTTTAAAAAATAAAGTTCTTTTCATTTTATTTGTGTAAAAGGGATGCTTTTAAAAACGCCAAATATTATGACGATTTTACGCACAAAAATGCCAGCTTGACTCCCGTTTTTTGGCAGGATGGAAATTGATGAATTAAAATCGCCATATATAGTGGCGTTTCTACCGGAAAAAATGCTAGAAAGGCTGACAATTTTACTCATAAAATCGCTTGAGTAGTCAGCGTTTTTATTAGTTTTGCAAAATCCCCAAACCCACTACACGGGTCTTTCGAAAATAGGAAAAAATCAAACGAGTAGCTCACCATTTCCGTTTTCCCTCTCGCTCGCTGCAGCTCTCTTTCCCTCTTCATTCCTATTGCTGTGGCTTGAGCTCCGACGTTGAGCTTCGATAAAAACAGATCTGACGTGCTTCAGCTCCGACCATGCAGTGCTTCAGCTCTGACCTTGATTTCCGTGTTGCCGGAAGTAAATGAAGAAGCAGCAGCAACAAGAAATGCAGCAACAAGAAATGAAGAGCAGCACGAACAAGAAATGAAGAGGCAATGAGAGCTTCTAAACTGAGAGATTGCGGCTACCTTTCAAAACTATGTTTTTACTTCACCCACCTATCATTAATTCTAGCAGCGGGGAGTAAATTTACCAAGCTTAAAAATGCCACCAATAATGGCCTTTTTTGGATCCTGTTAATCATAAAATCGCCACTAGGAATTGCGTTTTTATGCGTAAAATCGCCATAATATTGGTGTTTTTAAAAGTATCCCTTTTACACAAATAAGATGAAAAGAACCCTATTGTCCTAAATAAGTTTCAAAAGGAGCATATTTGTAAAAAAAATTCTAAGTCTCAGTTCTTTTTGTTTCCTGTCAAAATATTGTGAATTTACGAGTAAATATCTCATTATTTGATATTAGGGTGTGTTTGATTGGGTTTTTTTTCCATGAAAAATACCCATTTTTTATTTGATTTGACAACTTAAGGTGTTTAATTGGTTTTTTTTCTAGAAAAAATATTTTCCTACTTTTGCTCACACACTTACATTTTCCTCCAAAACAACGAAAATATTTTCTTTGGTGGTGGGGTGGGGGGGCTTGTATTTATTTTCCAGGGAATTGCACAGTTTACGAGATAACATTTTACCCATTTTCTACATTAAAAATGCTATAACTTAAAATACAAATTTCAAAATTTAATAAAAATTTAATATTTAAAATATACTAATCAATATCAATTAAACAAGATTCATCATGACTATAGAATTATGTAAAAAAAATATCAATAATTTTTTCTAGATTAAAAAAGTCACAATACAACTAATATTTTTCGGGTAGAAAATTAAGGTAATCAAACACATTTAATTGAATTTTTCATGCAACTTAATTCTAGGCAATTCAATTGCCTGGAACTTATTTTCTTTCTATGCAAATTCTATATTTGCAATCAAACGCACCATTATATTAAAATTCAAAAAATTTAAATTAAGATTAATTAACAAAGGGTAAAATAATCCCGAGATCCTATATATAAATTTTATAATGTGAGATTTCTAATTTCAATAAATAAATTATCATATAGATAAATATTAATAACAATTATTTTTATGATAAGCCGGTGATTTCTCAATATCATATTTGTCCTTGAAGTAACAAATTTTATTACTGGTGCATTTAGTGCCAAAATTCCGTAACTAAAGCCTTGTCTCTCATGATATATATTGATCAATGTTTTCAATATATGCGCATTTTTTTTAATGTGATGATAAGTACTATATATTGAATTGCATCATCAAATTACTATATATATGTGTATGAACTATATAGCTTTAAAGTAGATTGTCCTGTTACGAATCAATTATTTAAGGTGAAATTTATATCCCTAACTATATAAGAGAAATTGCATTTAATTAGCGAATAAATTTTCTAACTAAAGCTTGATTCTTCCATAAATTGTTCCACTTTAATTAAGAGATTTAGTTTCTAAACGGAGGAATATCATAATTAGTTATCTACCACTATAGTCACAAATAAAGACATAATCAAATCATTAACTAGAAAATGGGCGAAGAGAAAAAGGAAAATTAAAACTTTGCTATATCTAATCCAAGAAACGCCTACTTTTTATTGTCTCTCACAAATTGGAAAAGAAATAATTATTCATCAAAAGCACTTTTTGCATGTGAAATAGCAATTTGCTTTCAATTTGTGATGTATGATATTAAAGTTAAAAAACTTCTCCTTTCATGATTTAGAATAGACATGTCACTTTTGTAAATTCCTAATTAATTGAAATGGAAATTTTCTGTCAAATAAACAACCAATTTAGGTAGGAAAAACCTAATGGCAGCCTAGTCTTTGAAAAAACAAAAACAAAAATAAATTCTAGTCAAGAATTAGAGAATTCTTTATCAAAAAAATAAATTTGATCTACATAATAATAGGTAAACCTAGCTCCCTTAACGATTTTTTGAAACTACCCTTAATAGGATCCGAACTCTGCCGACTCATTTAAAAGGTATCCCATATTGCTAACTCTGATTTTTTTAAAAGGAATGTTATTAGAACAAAGTACAGATTTAGCGGAGTCTTGCATGTCATTTGAATGTATCTCCTTTTTCTTTAGTTTCTTACTAATAAAATTCGCACAATTGATGTAACTTCAGTTTGTAAAAGAAAGAAGAAAAAACCTATTCTTCATACCTTTTATCCCCTTCTTCTTTCATGGATGAGGGATGGATAGGTACAGGGATTGAGTCAAGAATGAAATTACGAGGGGACAAAAACATAACGTGCGTAATTTTTTTTGTTCCAATAAAGATAACAAAAACGTATTTATATTTTATTGCGTTCAAAGATAATCTAATATTTTCAGATAAAATTATCACACTAAAAAATATCAAATACAACCATGTACCTATGCACTACAGAAAATAATCTATACAAGGCTATAATGTTAACCCAAACATTTTGTTTCCCTTTCACTTTTTCGCATTTTTGCTGTGATTTTCAAGAGAGGAAAGTTATTTAGTTATTTGTTATATTTTTTTGCTAATATAACAAATATATATATATATATGTATATTTATTTAGAAAAAAATTTGGTGCAGACTGGTCTGCCTACGAATCGATCTTTAACGATATTTTTTCATTACTAAAAACATCTCCCACTGTTTTAGGCTTTTTGCAGCAAGAAAGTGTTGCTATAGGCCGTTTGTATACAGACTGTATTTTAGTTGATACTCTAACATTTTAAAAGAATTAGACTATAAAGAGGGATTCTCCCTCTTTAACAACAAGAATGAATGATCATTTGGAGGGGTAATTGAATGAATTTTTTCATAAGGGTTTGTAGAGATAATTTATATTGTGAGTATACCTTCACCAAATTTCATAAAAAAAGTTCAATCTAGAATTGGGTGAGATAATCATCAAAAAATTTAATGGCAAAAAATGTATATATATATCAAATTTTCAAAACACATGCTTCTAGATTGTTTTTTTCTTTGAATTTTCTTGGATATAATCTACTCACTATATAGATTTTCTTTACAAATTTTCATAAAAAAAATCATCCATTTACCCCTCTAAATAGACATCCCTTATTTTTGTTAAAGTGAATGAATCTCTCTTTATAGTCTAACTTTATTTTAAAGTATCTAACTTAAATTTTATTTAAATTAAGACTTCCACATCAACTTGAACCTCTTCCTTTTAAAGAGAACATTAATTTAATATAATAAATTAAAAAAATTAACTCTTAATTTTAAATATCCACAAAAAATGGACTCTTAATTAAAGATATATATTTATTAAGGGGACATTAGTGTATTTGGACTTTTTGTCTATCATTTTACTAGGGATTTTGTTCTAGTTCCATCCTCCAAAACATGGAGATTTTTGTCGAGCAAAATTGATTGGAGTGGATACATCCCTGATCTTCTAAGTCAAAATTTAAATCAGAGTTATGAAGATCTATACTTGCTCATTTGAGTATTTATTTATTTTATTTGTTTTCATTTTTTTTCTATTTGTGATTCAGCATCGGTGAAGGTACTATATTTGCAGAGATGTACACTGAATTTTTGTTGATAGGGTAAGAAAATAAAATATTATAAAAATAATCTTACTTCATAAATTCTGATTCAAGGAGTATGTGGATTACAATTATATATATATATATATATATTTGAGGAAAATGAAAAATCACATTTATATGTAAAATAGGCATTTTTTTAAAAAAAATTGAAAAAAAAAATACCTTTACAAACTTAACCGTTGAGATTTATCAATCCATCTTTACCTTCACAAGAACAAAGATAAACATTAGAAGTTCAAACAAAGTTAAAGAAGTTTTAGAAATAAAAAATGTTCCATATATTCCCAAAATAGTTTTTAGTGTCGCATTCACAAAAATGTTAATTAAATTATTGAAAAGATTAGGCCTTTACTTTAAATATTATAATTAACTGCTTTAGCATGCACAAAAATGAGTATTATTAATGTAGGTAGGTAAAAACTACTCATTCTGTCTCAAATAAGGAGATACATTTTTCTTTTACATTAAGACTCAAATTAATTAGAGTCTCATTTTCTTTTTTTGCACATATAATTGATCAACAATAAAAAAAATTATAAGTTATAATTGTAAGCATTGATTAAATTGAATCAATTTTAGTGCTACTCTTAATTTGAGATGAAATGAGTAATATATTTAATGTATGGTCAAATGCATCCTATAGTTTATTATAAACACCAAGCATAAACTATTTTTAATATTTATATACAGAGCATTTCCTATAAGGACCTTAACTTAAGATCCTTATTTACGGACTTGCCCTTTTGACACGCTTCTCGATGGAATTTTTTGATGAAATTTGGTGGGGATGTTCTTCATCGTGTGTAGAACATCTCCACCAAATTTCATCAAAAAATTCAACCGGGAAGTAGGTTAACTACATGATTGAAAAATATTGGACATATATATATCTATTTCTGGACCAGAATTTTTCAATCATGTAATTAACCTACTTCCCGGTTGAATTTTTTGATGAAATTTGGTGGAGATGTTCTACACACGATGAAGAACATCCCCACCAAATTTCATCAAAAAATTCCATCGGGAAGCGTGCCAAAAAGGCAAGTCCGTAAATAAGGACCTTAAGTTAAGGTCCTTACTTGAAATTTTCCCTATTTATATATATACCAAAAAAAATGCAAAAATTAAGGGGTACGACTATACCCCTTGGGCTCAAGTGTGTACGTTTGTACCCCCTCAAGCTCAAATGCGTAAGTCCCTGGTATTTGGATGGACTGTTTTTTATTGTTGTTATATGTTTCGGGTTTTAGTTTATGGATTCTTGTATTTGATGTGTTCCACTTTTTCCAATACCTTATGTTAGAAAATCCTTGACATCAAGAAATTTTTTTCTTTAAAAAACGGAAAATGAGGATAAAATTGAATGTTTTTTTTTTCCTTCTAATATCTAATCTAATAGTATATATATATAATGGGAGGAGTGAGAATGATTTGTTGTGGGACTCCACGTATCAATCATTAACGCACGAATTAATTAGCTACATTGTTAATCTCTTTTTTATCTTTTCTAAACAAACTTTGTTAATCTAGCTCCTCGATTATTAATAAAGATAAATATTTGTTCGCTTAATTAATCTTAACTTACATACCTCAAGAATTTACAAATTTGTGTTTGTCTTTTATACTTTGATTATAATTTATTTTTACTATTATATTATAGATCAATTTGATTTCTTTTTGACTTTATAAACAAGACGGTATAAAATTTCTAATTCATTTGTAAAATTATAGTTGACAATTTTAATATTTTTTGTAATAATTTTTGATAGGCAGAATTTTTATTAAACCGCTCGTGCATATCACGAGTTATAATTTAATATAGTTAATATAATAACGCGGTTCAAATTCTTGATTGCTTCCCAGCCGTCTTAAAGCCTGGTAGCACTTATATCTACAAGGCATTCGCAATAAGAACATAAAATTTATTGATTTAATAATTAGGTCTTTTGACTACAAGTGGAACTTGATTCGGCCATTCTGGAAACAAACATGTCCAAGGTTGGTGGACTTAATTCCCACCTCCTCCATCTCTATCTCTCCACATAATTTAACATATTAAATCTGAATTAATAAGAGGAATGAATTTTATTTTATTTTCTTTTATTTGGGAATAACAGAAATGAATTTGAATGTGGGATTCAATATAATTAAAACTTCGTTCCCCAACTAATTATATGTATGTACATAGGGTCCACTATGCATGCATTATTTGAATAATTATTATATAGCAGATAACATTAAAAAATATTTTACATATTTTTTAGTTGTCATGTGTTGAAGATTGCTTTAAAAATTTCAACATAGCTAGTGGCACTTTGTGCTACTTAGCAACTTTACATGTAAAAAGTCGACCTTTTCATTCTCTTAACAAACAGGGCATTGTAAAACAGAATTAATAAAAATAAAATTAAAAGCTCATATATACTTTCAAATTTAACAAAAGGGTGCCTTCTAAGTTCTAAATTCAGCGTATATTCCTCTCTTTTATTATCACGTACAGTGTAAGTTAACTTGCTAAAAAAAACTCAATAAATATGGAGAGATAATTCATACTTACATGAAGAGGGTTCAAGTTATTCATGGTGTAAGACAAATAAGTTTACATCCACCAATATTTTTTTCTTAAATTTAGAATTCATAAATCTAATCATTGAATTAGTTCATTATAATATCTCAAATATGCGTACAAAAAATTAAAATAATCGGAGATGCATAAGTCATTCGTCGTAATTATATTATATATATAGCAGATTATGAACCTTACAAAAATTAAATAAAAATAAGTATAGTAATTATATGGTTACAAATATCGGATTGATTTGAAACTTTGCATGCTTGATAAAAATAGTTTATCTAATAGTAGTATTAATAAATTATAATCACAAAAAAGTTATGGATATGTGTAGAATTTCTTAATGTTACACCGATATAACTTGTTGAATCTTCCTCATATATATATATATATATTAGAGGAAATTTGTGTACAAAGCGGTTTGTATATGGACATAATTTTAGTTACGAAGTTTCATTACTAAAAAAACATTTCCCTATATTTTGGTGACAAATAATCGTCGCTAGCTAAAGACCTGTTCGTAAATAGGCCGGTTCATACCAGATCCAAACTCTCTATATATATATATATATAAAAACTATATTATAAAGCCGAAAGGCATTTCAATGGTTATCGAAACAATGTTATATTTTCATTTTTTTATTTTGCCATTTTGAGGTTTTTGTTCACATAAAATTTGACACCGTTATCCAAGTAATGATATTTGAAATCCTACCCTTAGCAACTATTAACTCTAAAATATTATGGTACGGCGGTCCATATAAATTGGTCTTTGGCCACAATTTTTTACCACCAATAATATTTCCTTAAGACCGTAACAAACGAAGATTTATTGTTAAAAGTTGATCGATCTGTATTAGATTCCAACTGTGTAAGTATATAATATGTAAAACCACGCTCGATCTTCAAATCTTCTGGAGGGGCACGTGTAAGCACCCCAGATGATGAATTAAAAGAATTCGTGGGAATTGAATTGAATTGAATTGAACCACAAGCCACTTTTCATCAATATTCTCTCGATCTTGATACGCTTTAAGAAATAGTACAGCTTTTGTTCAAAAGCACCAAAAAGGGCATAAATTGTCCTTAATTTGTGAGTTATTGCATAGTCAGTGAGAGGAAAAGAGAGGTTGCTTCATTAGCTCAGTAAAGGGGCGTACTTTAGGATCTGAATATTCATCAGGCATCAAAAGTTCACCTTTTCGCTTGTAAAGGGTGTAAGTTTAGATATGACAAGAATATATATAGTCTTCGCGATTCACATATATTTTGTGGTTTTTGTTATTGTACATGAACTCATATATATATATATTTTTTTGCTCTGTAAATATCATATCTTAAAAAAAAAAAGAAATAATGTAATTTGGTAGTTGCATATTTTTCTAGCATAACTTTTTTAAGTTTAAATTACAATTATGATAAAGAATTAAAGAAAAAAATATTTAAAGGAGAGGGAAGTTTTAAAACAATAGGAAGAGAGATATGCTTGTTATGTCTAAGAAATTGTAATTTTATATGTTTTTAATAATAATATTAAAACAATCATTAATCTTATTACTAAATACAAAGTTATATATATTATAATATATTTTAGGATATATATACTCTTCTATTGTCTATTCTCAAACTAAACGAAATGCTAACGTTGTTTAAAAGATCCAACGCACAATATTAACAATTATTTAAAAGTAAAACTTAATAATAATCAAAAATTGCAATCAAAATCTCACAAAAGCATGAAATAAAAGTTTTACATTCGATTTCTTTTGATAAAACTAACACTTTGTATTTTAATTCCAAGAAAACTACTAAAATAATTAAAACACATTACATATTCGTAAACGTGCGGCATGACCAAATATAAAATATTTGTAAAAGTGCAATTTTGAGAGAGAGAGACCATACAATTTCTATTTGCATTTTAATTGATTTGAACAAAGGATTTAATATACTCTAATAAATATACATAATAGGCATAATAGAATAGTGAGAATACATGAATTTGAATGATACAATTTAGAGGGACACGTGGCATATTGTGGTGAATGTAGAGAGTTTTACTATATATATATATATATGATTTGCATATAAATTACATAATTCGGATATGATATATATGGACTGATCTTTAACAATATTTTTTCCGCTAAAACACAAGGTGATCGTTTTCAATGTCCAAAATTTGTTGCTAAATACCAGATTCCCTAATTAAGCATGTTCCACTTGCATGTATATGCATAGATGCATTTGTTTTGATATTTTTTTATTAATCAAATTAAAGCTCAATTAAATTTGTGTATATGAACTTTAGTTATGAAACAATCTACAACATGCATTGCTACCTCAAACATTCGTTGTTCATCTAATTAGTTACCAACTAGCACTCACAAATTAAGAAAGAACTGAGTGCCCATATCAGTTTAAACAAAAATGGGAAAAATTTAGTTGTCAACACAAAGAAAAAAGAATAAGGCACGTGAAAGATGAGATGGTGTTGCAGAAGCAAATATATTTCCAGCTACTTGCCTTACACGCACAGCTCACCTCCAACCCCTTATACCACAAACTAAAAATACACACACTAATATATATATATATATATATATAAAATACTTGTAGATATTTCCCAATATTATATATACATGTGTATATCTTACACAAACACCCAAGTGGGTACGGGCACTGCCTTGTGTGCATATCTTCTGAGTTTACACACTTTATTTATGATATATGTATACAATGAAACTCTAAAAAGGATTTTCATTCTTTAGTTAACGAATAAACTTCCTTTTTGAAAGAGGTAAATCATAGATTATTTTTTTTAAATTTAGTAGAGAAATCTTTATAATAAGTAAATTAACTCGGCCAAATTAATTCTATTAAAAAATTCAACGTACCTGTAAGTGGATGAACTAAAAAATTAATATATATATATATATACATACATATATTTGTATTTCATCAAAAATATCAGCCATTAAATCCTTGAAAAGGGGAGAGTTTGTATTTTAACAAAACAACATAAAACATTTCTAGAGCCTAGCTGTATATATGTGTGTATTAATGTGTAAGTTTAAAAGTGGATCGTCCTTGCTGACCACGCTCTAGCAACGATTTTTTGTAATCAATTTATTGGCGATAAAACTGCCATGAAAGATTGACGTTGTAATCCACAAGGTGTAGGTCTATCAACTTTCGAGACGAGTTGTATATACACATACATGCAATCTGAATTTAACACCCTAATGATCGGAAATTAGGGTTAGGTAATTGCATGATTAAATTTTTTAGTAACCTTTGTTACATTTTAATGATCCAACAAGAAAAGTCTAAAATACAATCGTCATATATAAGTGAAGTTATAAAAATATATATCTTATTTAGGGTATTAGAATGGTATTCTTTGTGCAAGAGACTAACCATCCTACGTGTAATTGTATATTGATTGCTTTCAGTTCTTTTGGAAACATGAGTGAGAAAACCACTTGTGGAGAGACCCACACGCATTGTCACATCCCACGTTGGGCCTAATTTTTTCACATTCCCCTCTTCTTCTTCTTTTCTTTCTTTTTTTTTTTTTTAAGTTTAGGCCGGAAGAGCTTTTGATAATTTAGGATTAAGACATAATACAAGATTCAGCAACCATTTACTGTGATTCTAATAAATCATCTATCATGAAAGATTATTAGAGCGGGATTCAATTTAAAACTACACTTTAAAGTTGGAGTACAGAGACAATCAGATAATTTGCCTAGAAACATTTAAATAAATTATTGAATTTTTACTAACAAAACCAACTTTCGCTGGGCGCGTGCCCTTCTCTCTCTTATATGAGAGAGGAAGAGAAAGGAAGATTGAGAAAATTTAATGTTGGGACTTTTGCTTTGAATCTCTTAAACATGTGTGTATATTACCGATTAAGGATAGTCAACAAACACCACCATCCCTTAACATTCCCTTAATAGGTAACATTATTATGGCCAAGGTGCACTCTGACTGGGCTGGACTGACATGCCAAATGGGCTCAGCTCCATTACCTTTTTCAAAGCTCACAATCAATAAAATCCACAACCCACACTGATTGCCACATGTTTTTAACTTTTCCAAAATTATATATATATATATATATGTAGTATAGAGAAGGTATTCTTAGTGGGAACCACCATTTTCAAGGTGCTTGACCCACTCATAGTCCAATCAGATTGTGGGTCGCCAAATTTTAATACAACTAGTGGCCATCCAAGTGGCACCCAAAAATGTAAAACAAAAAGAAGGTTCAAGTCTTTCGTTAGTATTATTTTTTTTTCTTGTTTTATATGAGATTCAAATCTAGGAGGATATACCTTTATCATTACACTAACCAACTCGTTCAAAAAATAAATTTTTCATAGCCTACTAATTAATTTGTAAAAAAATTTCACTTCAAACCAAGACTCACCTTTTTAATTGCTCACTTCTGCCATAAGTCATAGTTTTATAGCACACAGTGATAATACTAACTACCATAAACATAAAGACTTGAAGAGTAAAAGGGTCGATAATTCGATTCAATGCGCAATGTGCCTCTAGCATTTTTGTTTTGGAAATTTATGTTACAAATTGGTGCTTTACATTTCATCATTTTTTTTATTATGATTATAAGAATCAAACTCCTGATCTCTTTCCATCTTTTATATACCAGCTAACATATATTTATTGCTATATTATAAAGTCAGTAACTACAACTAGTAATTTTTGAAATACATACAAATAAAACGTAACAATTAATTAATTTGAAACGAAGAAAATATATTATCTTGACACGTGTCTTGATCACGCCTAAACAAGAAAAGTATGCTTATATGTAATTCCATGTGCAAATAAGGTGCTTTTGTTGTTACAAAAGTAACATATTTAATTAGTAAGGTAAGATTCCTTAAGTAATGGAAAGACGGAAGGTGTGTATTCATATATAAACACTTTTGTTTAGAAGTCCTATGTCAATTCATAAAAAATAAGGTTGCTAGATACCAATTGGAAGGCTACACACTCTTATATAAGTATTTTAAGAGCATCATATCCTTCAAGGAGTCTAAACATTCTTTTGTATAAAATATACATGTTGTGTTAGAGAAAAATAGTTTGTTGAAAATATTTATATTATCTGGAAATGAGGTAAAAGGTCTTGTGAGATAATATTTTTCACAAAAACTAACAAATAATATTTTTTAGAAATAAGGGTTCAGATATCATTATCATTATGAAATAAGGGTTTTGACCAAGTGCAAGCTTAACTTTGCACAAAAAATTATTTTGTGCAAACTTAACTTTGCAATCAAAAAAATTGAATGCAAATTTGTTTTGCATGATGTGTTTATATTTTTTATACAAGTATATTCTTATGTTTTATTCATAAAACTTTAAAACAACGTCAAATAAACAAAATACACAGTAATATTTTAGAAAATAAGGAGTGCAAACTTAATTTTGCATAACTTCGAAAAAAATATTATGTGCAGTTTATTAATAAATAGGTTTTGAACATGTATTTTGTTAAAATTATTCTAAAGCACTGTCAATCAAACACTTATTTAAAATATTATGCTAAAAAACATGAAGTGCAAATTTAATTTTGCATGATTCCATAAAAAAATTACAATTTAAAAATCTACTACAAAGATAACTTTGCACTCTTTTGAAGTTTGATCAAATATAGGCTCTTAATTTATAAAAATACTAGGGTATACCCGTGCCGTCCGGCACGATAAAAAGAATAAAAAATAATAATTAGATAAAATATAATTACATGAAAAATGCGAGGATTAAAGATGTGTATGATTGTATATTTTTTAGGAACAAAAACAGATAATTAAGGTATCGCAAAAACGAAACATGTCTAACTAAAAATATAACCGTCTTCACTCGAGACGTGTCTTACTTGTCCAATTGGACCTGAAATCGCATCGACTTTTATTGTTGATGTTATGAGTGTATTTAAAAGAGAAAAAAAAATATTATATTCGAAGATATGTAATATAAAAAATTATCGCCCTAAATTGCTTCGATCATTTTATATTGCAATGGTGTTATTAGTGTTAAATGTTACCTAATAATTTTTATTCTTTTTACATAATTCTATAGTCATGATGGATCTTGTTTAATTAATCTTGATTAGTATATTTTAAATATTAATTTTTTATTAAATTTTAAAAATTTTATTTTAAGTTATATCATTTTTAATATAGAAAAAAATATTGGTGTGTGAGAATTCATTGTGTGTATATTATTGGTGTGAGTGTTTTAACTTTGATGTGACATCTTGATGTGTGTATAAAACTCATCCAAGGGTGTAGAGTTAATGCACACCACAACATATATATTTTTAACCATTAGATTTTAATACTTTTTGAAAAAAATTTTGGTCAAACTTGGTGTTTTATAATATAGATTATTCTCCCATTTCTTTTTAATTTTTTTTTTCAAATAAATCCTATTTTTCAATATCCCAAATATTAGTACGTGAAAACAAAGCTTTAATAAGTAATATATAAAATTCTAATGCAACTATACTAATTTTACATTGATGTAAGGGTTATTGTTCCAGAACAAACTAATTTATTCACATATCAACAATTAGTTATATGTGTATATATATATATATATATTTTGTTATTATTATATCAATACGGATGGTGATAATTGCCGCACTTACGGCTGTTGAAGATCAAGTACTCCGTGAATGTAATAATATCAACAATTTATTTATATATGATTTTAATTAAGTCATAGTTGCAAAATCAAATTGATTTTGTAAAGTGACTTAGATACATTTTAAAATTTAATCGGTTTTGGATTTGACAAATTGTACCAATATATATTAAAGAGATTACATTCATATTGATTTGAGGTCAGATGTTTCAAATCTAATATCAAGCGTTAGTAATATTTTACAGCGCCTCACTCTCTCTCTCTTTTGATCTTTTACACTATTTTATTGAGAACTATTTAATTTGTGGAAAAGATCACAAATAAGACGACACGATTCATTTTATGTGTGTTTGTATCTCACTTATTCATATATATATAAATTTCAACAGTTTTTTACTTAAAATTATGCATGCACCCAATATATTTCATAATGAAAAAGAAGTTACACACTTATAATATTGGTAGTCCTTTCAATAAAAAAAATTGAAAAGATAAAAATAAATTATCATTAATGTAGTGAACATTTTTTATCATCCAATCTACCATAAGAGACTGGAATTTGAAATTCAAGTGCTGACTTTTGCATCTGTCAATCAATAATATATATATATATATAAAACAAAAAAAATAACCTAAACAAGTCAACAACATCCATTAATTCCCCACCATTAATTAATTACAGCAAAGACTATATAATGTTGACAATTTGGAGACAAGGAACGGTATAGAAATGAAATTTCCACCAAGTCTTTTTACCGTGACATATTTATCCGAAAAGACAAAAAGTAATATTTTAGTATTTAATATTGCAAATTGTAGCATTTGTTGTGTTTTCAAAGATATATGGATTTTATATGGGTCCTAACTCAAACTAATACATGATTGGCTATATTAAATAAGTTAATACTTTTATATAATTATATATGCAAAGAGTATCCAGTACAAATCGATTTGTATACAGACCGACCATTAGCGACAAATTCTCATAACAAAAAAATATATCTCCATATTTTAGCATCACAATTTTTTTGTTAATGGCCTGACCACACTAGATTCATTTTGATTATATATGTCCCTTTAGAAGATTGCTAACGCATTGCCATCTAATCGCACAAATTCATGGAATGATATGATTAGTGGTAGATTTTGGGAGGATTTGGGGGGTCAACCTTCAATGTTGGAGCCAAATTATTATTGTTGATTAAGATTGAAGGATAAAGAAGGATCTTTGTGGCATTAAAAAGAGAAGATTTTTGGGAGTTTAGATTTCCCCAAAAGTGTCCCTTGCAACATCATATGGTTTTTCGCTTTTAAAGGGATTCTCTAAGGATACTATGAATTTTGTAGGAAGTCACAGTCATAAAATTGTAAACCAACAAGTTTGAAAAATATAGCATTAGCCACTAATCAGTCATAAAATAAAACAAAATTTTTATTCCACAAAAATAAATTTTATAATAATCAAAATTTTGTGCGAAAAACAAACACCGACTAAGTCTCTTGTTGCAGATTTAAATTTCAAAAATCCTATGCATCCTTAAAGCGTGTTTGTAGCACACTTCTATTTTAATTATGAGGCGAACTTTCTAATGTGAAAGTTTTGAATTTGCAATCTTTTAAATTTGAAGTTGTGTCACATTTTTTAGTTTCTAATTTTACTTGTACAATATTTTTTAATAATGAAAATAAAAGAGAGAAAGGGTGTATATACAGTGCAAGTTGGGTTCAAACCGGTGATGTGATCAGTAAATTAGAATCAGGCTTAATCACCAGAACACTTTTCAATTTCTTAATTGTTCGTTTTCGTTCTATATATGTGAATCATACAGACAACCTAGTTCGTGAAAAACCAGAATTAAAAACTGATATTATATACAAATGAATATATATATATATATATATATATGCCATGGAATTTGGAGAACCCACCATAATTTTAACATCAAATCTCCACCACAGCAAACCAAGATTTGAAGCTCCAAAGTCAGCAATAAAGTGCTGCGTAAATTAAAAGGTCTTCTCCCAAACATGAAAGGATGGCAATTTTTTTTAATATAATTGATATATATATATATATGTCCATTGAAGTGCGAGAATTCACTTATTCAGCAAACCCACACATATCTAAGGAAGGCCATTTCTGAAGTGAAAAATTAATTTGAGTTTAGTATTTTTTGCTAACAAAACACTTCATTCACTTTTTATTAATGGATAGTCAGATAATTATTTTCTACTTTTAATTAAATTTGATACGTTCGTTATCGCATAAAAAAAAATAACACTATTAATCAAAACGGAAAAAAGAAAAGAATAAATAATGGCACGCATACGTCTTGAGAGTGCGCATTTTACCTTATTGATGAAGTGATTATCAACCATGCATTATAGTGGTGACATCCAAACCCACAAGTGGTTAGTCATGTTGGTAAGGGAGTGCCCCCTCTGCTTATCAACCAGAGTTTCAAACTTTCAATCCCTCTGCTTATAGATTTTTTTTTCCTTTTTTTTTTTTAAAAAAAAAAAAGAACGATCACAAGCATCGAGACTTATCTTAATAATATTATTTCTTATATGATTTTATCTTCTCCATAGTTTGATTTATGCAAATGGATATGAATAAGATTGAAATTTTACTAGAAAATTAAAAATCCCAAAATTTTAAAGAAAAGCAGTAATTATTTTGATGTCTTTAATTCTCTTTGGTAGTGAATTAAGTGCATAACACGTTCTTTTTTTTTGTGCATGACAAGGGGCTGAATTAATTATAGTAATAATACATTCCACAAACAAATATATATATACATATAAACGGCAAAAAATGAAATAAGCCAGGATAATAAATAGTTATATTTTTTGCCTTTCTTTTAGACAAATAGCCCTTTAACACGTATTTTTATATTCTGTACGTGTTTTAATTTTCATATAGCGAATCGTGCTTTAACACACACATGATAAATTTCCCTAATTATAAATCTAACTAGATAATGCTAGTGCCTACGGCACGATTTGATTGTGCCTATATGTAATTGGCGACATTATCTAAAATCATATTTTTTGCTACTTTTTTATATCTATAACTACTCTTAATTTTATTATTTTTTTTATCTCATATTAAGAATTCTTATTCTAACTTTGCTATTTCTTAGATAAATTAATTTTAACATCGTTCTCAAAAAGTATTAGTATTCTCTAAATTTGAGAGTAAGAATAATTAAATTTTTCACTACAACATTAATTTTAATTTTTAATCTTAAACAAAATTTAAAAATATTATTGTATGCCTATTATTCAAATAGTGGTAAAATAAATTAAGTTTGTCTAAGTACACTTCCGTTACAATTAGGGATCGAAAATGGCCTGATTTCGACTAAGCAAATCCCAATATAAGGTGAATTATTTCTTTTTTCTTTTATAATGAAGAAAAGTTTGAGTTCAAATGGTTTAAGTTCGAGTTCACATAAATTTTGTCCATTTGACTCGATTCTATTGTAATATAACATTTTTATTTAAATACCTTTATGATACAATATAATTACAACATGTGAGGAGGCAGTGGTGAAGCTAGGATTTGAGTCAACCGTAGGCGAAATTTAAAGCACACTAAATCATATTTAAAGTTTTAAAATTTTAATACTATTTAAAATTTGTCCTTTAATATTGTTTTTAATAGAATAAAATAAATTATTAAATAATTATAAGTATATAACTAATATTCAACAATTACGAATTTAGACCTAAATCATCAAATATTCAACAATTAATCAAATGTTCAAGAAATACACTTGATATTAGGCAATTAATAAAGAAACAAAACTAATATTATGCAAGTAATGAAGGAATAAAATAATTCTTAATTTCAGAAAGTAGATCCGAAAAATATACCTAAAAATATAGTGGGTTTGCGCGTGGTCGTGGTAGCATAGTTGTATATTTGTGTAAGTGAGACAAAGAAAGGCGAGTGAGAGATGAAGAATAGAGAAGTAGGCAAGCAACTGTATGATTGTGATAATGAGATCGTGGAGACATGGGTTTGCTTTGTTTAATTTGTGAAATTTAAAAGTTTTCAAATGACTCGTAAAGTTTTGTCGTCCCTTAGAGTTATATAAAGTTAATTTTTTTTACACATAAACCTTTATATATATATATATATATATTTTCAAAAAATATCCAATATATAGTAAAAAAAAATTCAAAACTAACGAGGAGGTGCCTGCCCCCTGCCCCTTAGTAACTTTGTCTCTGCTAGGAGTGAAAAAGTGAGTTTACGTTTATACATATATATAGTATAATAAATAGGGTATGTTTTAATTTTTTTTTAAATAAATATATTTTTTGTCAAGTTTAATTTCATGTAATCATATATATTTTTAGATATATCGAGTTCAAATTTGTTAAAACCAAAAACTCGACTATTGCCTTCTTATAAATAACGTTAATCATGTCATGCTCCATTTATATATATCCATTAGTACCTATTGGATCATTAAAATTCAAAAATTAATGTATATGATATGCGTGTGTCAAGAGAATAGTTGCTTAAGTTTAAATTAATATGTTTACATTTAGGGAATGTGTTTGTCGCGCTGAATTAAAGATATGATTGGATTAATTAATCATACCAAGTGTTTTTTGTCAAAAAGGTTAGGATAAACAAATTATATTCTATATTTGGTGCAAGAGTGAACATGATATTTTTATTATATCCCGCGTTTAGTGCAACACGGGAGATGATTGGATTCATGACTAATTATCTTTTTATCACATTATAACTGGATAAAACTAAACCACGTCTATAAATGGCATTATTTTATTATGTGTTTGTCGGATAATAAAACGAATATAAAAATAATTTTTTAATTAATTTATTCCAACCTTCATCTTTACGCCCTTTAGATATGACAATTTTTGATCACCCAAAATCACATTAAGTCTACTAACAAAATTCATTTATCGTATAATATGGTATTTTTATTTTTCTTTTATTAAATGAAGGAATTTATAAGAAACTTTAATTTTATAAAAAAAAAAAAATTTATATCATAATTTGAAACAATACTTAATGCCTAATTCGTAAATATTGTATGTAATATAAAACTTTTCTCCTAAATTAGGTTTTTACGAAACTTATTTATAAATAGGTTAATCGCATTAGCAAAAAAAATAATTTGTGGACAACAATTAATATTGCATGTATTTTTAAAACAAAAGCGAGTTATGTTATATAATATCCAGACTTATAATATAAAACTCCATCAAATGCAAAATTTATTAAATCTTTATCTGACTAATCCTTATATGTCCGATTCCACTTAATTCTTATCCGGCATACCAAACGCACCCTCATATCAATATGATATTTAAAAATTAGAATTAGTTTTAGAGAAAATAAACTTTTATTAATATATTTTGAAAAAAAATAATAAAAATAATATTATATATGCCTTTATCACCAACCATTAATTTATTTATTATTTATTTTTTTAACCTTTTCCCACAACTAATTATATTTTCTTTCAAACAAACTGAAATTACAAATATCATTACTTAAATGTATATAGGACATGATGCCCTTTCTATTTGTCTTTTAGAAATAAAGAGGTATTAAAAATTAGAATTCCTACATTTAGAAAATTAATTTCTACCATTTATAATAAGAAAAATATAAATAATTTTGATCAATTGAAACTTCCATTGAATTTAACATAACTAAATATTAATAAATATTTGATATTGATAGTAAAAACAACTCATACATATCTCATAATCAAATAAAGGTATGGAAAAATATAATTAAAGAAGCCATTTTAGTAACAAAATAAAAACTGGATTCTAATTTTAATTTAAGCTATTCAATTTTTATTTAAATTTATTAATTTTGGTATGATTCAAGTGATAAGAATTTTAATGTAAGAGAATTTCTGGCAATTGAACATTTTTGTACATGAAATTAAATTTATATTAATAATGTTATTTTGAATAAGCTTATGCAATTTGAAAAATAATTATTAAACTGATGTTAGAATTTTTTTTTAATAAGAAGATTAGTATAAAAAATTGTGAAATTTAATAATCAATGTTTGTATATCACGTAAAGTTAATAATCAATTACATTACGATAAAATTAAAAATATGTATAGATCGTTATACTCATATCCATTTTAAAATTAAGGTAATAATTGAATATCAAAAATTTGAACAGCACATACCCATCTTTTTAGTTATACTTATAGTAGTCTAAATTACGTAAAAATATTATACATATCCATTACGTAAAATTATATACAATTCATTATGATAAAATTATAATAATCAATTACATTACGTATAGACTATTCCGATTTTTATTATTGCTACATATAATGTTTGCCACTTTTTAATAGTGCTATATATATATACATATTGTATATATACCCATTTTATAATTATTATACAATATTACATCGAATATTATTTAATAAACGTCAATAGATAAAAAAAAGTTATTAGAAAAAAAAAGAGGCAATTAGACATAAGGGCTTATTCTAATAATAATATAATTATAAAGGATACTTAAAAATTAGCAATGTAAATTAAGGACACTATACAAAAAATACACTAATACCTTTTTTTTTATAATATCTCACGTTTCATTATGACACTAATATCAATCAGAAGGTGCTAAATGCATTTAGCACCTTCTGAACAATAACCAAAAAATGCTAAATGCACAAGCAGAAGGTGCTAAATGCATTTAATACATTCTGAATAATAACCAGAAAATGCTAAATGTACAACCGGAAGGTGCTAAATGCATTTAACACATTCTGAATAATAACCAGAAAATGCTAAATGCACAACCAAAAGGTGTTAAATACATTTAGCACATTCTGAACAATAACCAGAAGGTGCTAAATGCATTTAACACCTTCTGAACAATAACCAGAAGGTGCTAAATGCACAATCAGAATGTGCTAAATGCATTTAGCTCCACCTGGGTAGCAACCAGAATGTGCTAAATGCATTTTAGCACCACCTGGACAGCAACCAAAAGGTGCTAAATGCATTTTAGCACCACCTGGACAACAACCAAAAGGTACTAAATGCATTTAGCACCTTCTGACCAATAACTAGAAGATGCTCTGGACAGCAACCAGAAGGTGCTAAATGCATTTAGCACCTTCTGAGCACCAACCAGAAAGTTTAGCACCAATCTGTTTCAGCATGAATGGTGCTAAATCTGTTTAGCACCAATCTATTTCAGCACACCAATGGTACTAAATCAGTTTTAGCACCAATAAAAAAAATAAAAAAATTGACGAGATCTTCATCTCGCACACCTCTAATCAAATCCAAATCATTGTCAAAATAAACATCTTCCTTAGTCTTCTATGTTCTCGAAACCTTCATGAACGCCTTCGATTCATCATCAATTGGACACTCCAGCTCAACCTCCTTCAATTTTATCTATGATTTGCCTTTTCTCCTTTTACCACCAAATCTTGCACAAATTGCAAAGAGAAAAACTAGATCCAAGTAATCATCAAGCCTCTTCTGCCTCCTCTTCAAAAGCAAGTGGCATTTTCGTAGGAAACACGTCATCTTCCGCCTCCCATTTCCTTCGGTCCTGTCGAAGAAACACTTCCCACATAATTTCAAACTCTCTCTCTCTCTGTGTCTCACATTAGAGATCAAGAGAGATATACTTTTACAGAAAAAAAGATTTAAAGAGAGAAAGAAAATTCATTAAACGAAGAAGAAGAAGAAAAAGAAGAAGAAGAATGGATGTTGTTGAAATGTGAATTAGCAACACCAACAACATACAATGCTTGGTTTATATATAAACGATTTATATTTCTGTAAGAGAGAGAGAAATGAATGAGGGAGAGGGAATTATATCAGGATATTTTTGTCCATAAACATTTATCATTTTGCTTAAAATAAATTAATATTATGAAAAGTGTCCTTATTGTAAAACCAAATTATGAAATTAGTACTACTTCCCTTTATTAAGTATGAGTCTGTCCTTAGAGTTATAAAACATTATGGAACGAGGTCTTATAACTCATTATCTCTAAAAAAAATTACATATTACAGAAATAAACTATATTTATATGGAAAAATATAAACGAAGCATAGATGGAGAGATCTAAAACTACATATTAAGAGATAAATATATGTTAAAAATTATATGGAAATCAAATACATGTTTAATAAATACTAATTAAGAGATAAATACATGTTTAATAAATACTTGTTTGTTTTTATCACCATTGAAATTAGTTAAGAGATAAATTAATTAAGAGATAAATATGAGCCGCTGGATTAAAACATAAAGGCTGAAATTAAATCTGAGCCACCAGTTGGGAAGATAAGTGAAGGTTATATAGGAGCCGTCAGATTAAAACATAAAGACTCAAATTAAATCTGAACCACCAGTTGGGAACATAAATATAAAGAGTCCTATCATTTTAGGATTGGCCTGATTTATTAATAGATTGTCCAAACATGGCCTTATGGCACATGCAATATTCCAATCTACTAAAAATTAATATATTTCAAGAAATGATAATAATATCTTCGATTTTTCATCTTCCTTTAATCTATGCAAATCTTTGATATCCCCATGCCCCTTTGACTTCTATGTAGAAAAACTAAAGTATAATAATCTATGTGGATGGTGGGGGATCTGATAATCTCATTACTTAAGACCCTTAAAATCAATATTTATTTACATATTAATTTCTTTTAATACATGAAATGCAATTCAATTGATAAAGGAGTTGAGCTTATGTTTTATCACTCTTAAGGCTCAAATTTTCAGAATCTTAGTTCTTATTTTCCTCCTTCAAAGTTGAACACTAGATTCATCTATATATACCACGTTTATAAAATACATATACACATTATGACTTCAGTTTTGGTACGGAACGATTTTTTAGTGACATCCGCAGTAAATCCTGGCCATGTGTATATATATATATATTATTATATGTCTCTTAAACATTTGTGTTATGATTAATATTAAACAACATAGTCACTACTCACTCGTGAGGTTTGCTTTGCTAATTGTGGTTTAAAATACGTGGGATTCTCATGATGGTGATCTGAATTTGCTATTCTTAGTGTTGGCCATTATGTTAATTTGTTTTTAATCAAACAAGTGTTGGCCATAATTATAGCCCACAAACGCAAGATAAATAATATCTTTGTCTGGATCCGAGAGCTAATATAGGTGCAGTCCACATAACTCTCATACGGTGATTATCTCTTGTATTGCAAAAGAGATGTTTTTTTGTTCAAAATTAAGATTCTTATCAAAATCAAGTATAAATTAATTTGATTGATCTACCAAAATTAACATTAATCTTATAGTACAGTAGTAATATATCTAGTATCAAGGTCGGGAAGGGAACGGATTAAGGTTTCGATTTTAACGTTTCATTGGGTAATTCACGCGCGCGCGCAAAGTGGGGGGGCGGCACGTTTGTGAGGGTGTGGGGAAGGAAGGAGTAATCTTAGAAGTTGATCGTTTCCCTTTCTTTATTAATGGCCCAACAGCCCAAAAGGACCTAAACTCGTAACTTTCTTCCTCACAGAACTTTTGGGCCTCCAAAGGAATTTTTTATTTTATTTTTCATAAAACATCTTCTTCGCAAACTTGACTAAGGAATGATTCACATTTGAAACCTATTATATATAAATAAGACGAAAGATAATTATATTTGACAATACAATTTTTCTTATACAAACCTACACTATCAATAATTATAGATGCACACTGAGTTAGAATAGCTGGTAAAACTCGAATGTGGGAGCTTCAAGTATGAAAGAAGAGAGATGGCATGATTATACAATCTTTTTTGGAAAAGTGAAAATCGAAAAGATTTAAGGAATGAGAAGAAATGGATTGGTCTTGTGCACGACTTGCGTCCATCAGTGCTTTGAAAGAGCATGTATATGTAAAATAGAGAGAAAAGCATGACATTTTGTCGCTGAATTTATATATTTTTTTCAACGCCACAATCCTCCTTAAATTAAGAATCATTATTCTAAATCCAATCTATAAGAAAGAGATGGAGTTTGAGTTTGGACAGGTTGAAGTGGACTACAATACTCCTTTTATCTCTTTCGTCTATGACAGGAGTTGAAATCAAATTTTAGGGTGGGCATGAGCCTACAAGGCCCAAGCCTGATTCAGTCTCTGAACATAGAAAAAGAAAGTTTAGCTTTTTCTTAATTAATATATAAAATTCTTAAAAGGAGACTAGCATAAGATTATTTATTTCGTGTGCAAATCTAAGATATCCTTGTACGTGCCCATCCCCTTTGACTTCTATATATAGAAAAACTAAAGTATAATAATCCTATCTTATGTGGATGGTGGGGAATGTGAGAATATCATTACTTAAGACCCTCAAAATTAATATTTATTTACGTTTCTCTTTTAATACATGATGAAATTGCACTTCAGTTGATAAAAGAATTGGCTTTATGTTTTATCACTCGTTTAAGGTTCAAATTTTGAGAATCTCAGTTTTCATTTTCCTCCTTCAAAGTTGAACTTTAGATTCGTCTATATACTGTATATATAATATATGAGTTCAATTTTGATACGAACCGATTTTTTAAGTGACGAATTTTTGTTATTAAAATATTGAAAATTATTTTTGACAATAAAAAATCGTTGTTAAAAATTTGTTCCGCATTTGAATGGTACTCAGCAAATCTAGTTGTGTGTGTATAGAAATTATATCTCTTATAAACATTTGGGTTATGAATAATATTTATTATTAGACAACACATATAGTCACTTCTCGCTGGTGGGGTTTACTTTGCTAATTGTGGGTTTGGAATACGTGGGATTCTCATTAAATTTGCTGTTCTTAGTGTTGGCCATTAGGTTAATTTGTTTTAAATTAAGTAAGTGTTGGCCATAATTATAGATCACAAACACAAATAAAATGACAAAAAATAATATCATTATCTAGATCCGAGAACTAATATTAGTTGCAAACCGCACTCATATGGGGGCAATATTCTTATCAAAATCGATCAAGAATAAATTGATTTGATCAATCTGCCAAAATTAACATTTTATTACAATAGCTAACTGAAAATCACGTAACCGTCCGTTTAGCAAAGAAAAAATAATTTATATGGCTAATAGTCTTATGGTACAGTAATAATAATGTCTGGTGTCAATGTCTAGAAGAGAAGGGGTTAAGGTTTTTATTTTGATCAGAGTCTGTTTGATAACAACATGCAAAATAATAAGAAAAACAATTGACTTATATAAGAAGTTGAAAAAATAGTTGAGGATGTGATGAGATGTTGTCAATTTCATACTTATTTTTATGAATATATATCCTACATCCCTCCTTTATTTTTTGTGAAATTTTTTTCTTCCCCACTCCCCAAAGAAAATTTTCAATGGAAAAAGGCAAAAAGTAGAAGTTAATTTCTTACATGCCTCAACTTATTTTTTAACTTTTTCACACAATTTATTATTTTATTTTATTTTATTACCATTTTTTATGTTACTATCAAACATAATTAAATTGTAATTCAAGCAAGAAAAAAAAAGTAATAATCTAAAATGAAGATTAAAGGGCCAACAGCCCAAAAGGGCACCAGCAACTTATAACATTCTTCTTCACAAAAGTTTTGGGCCTCCAAATTAAAGGAACTCTTTTTCTTCACAAAACATCTACTTCCCAAACTTGTCTGATGAATGATTCGCATTTGAAAGCTAGTATATATATATAAATAAGACAAAACATAATTATATTCGATAATAAAAATTTCTTTTACAAACCTGCACTATTCAACCAATTAAGGATGTACGTACAGACACCGACTGGTAAAGTTTGAACGTGGGAGCTTCAAGTACGAGAGAGAAGAAATATGGCATTATTATATGATCTTTTTTGAAAAAGTGAAAATGTTTAGAATGGATTGGTTTAGCTAATTGTACAGCTATCGATGCTTTGGCATATTTTTTATTTTTTTTGGGGGGGTGGGGGGAGTAGAATTTTTTTTCTTTTATAAGTGTGTATTTAAGAGAGAGAAGTTGGACATTGATTTGAAACAAAACCTATAAGATAAAAAGAGTATTAAATTCATAATAATATTACAATTTCAAAGTCACGTGACCCCCTCTCCCTCAAATACTCAATCTTTACCCGTTTCTTATACTTAAAAAAAAAAAAAAAAAAAAAAAAAAAAAATTGCATGGACTTTGAGTTTAGGCGAGTTGAAGTGGGCTAAAGCGGACTATAATCCTTGTTTTTAGTTCTTTATATAACAGAGCGTGGAAAACATATTTTGGGCTGGGCTTCAGCCTGCCAGGCCCAGGCCTGATTCAATCTCTGAAAAGAATAAGGGCCGTTTGGTTGTCCCTTAAATTATGAATTAGATAATTTATAATTAATTAATTTACAAAATTTTCATTTATTAGTGTTTGGTTGTGTAAATTGAACAATTGTAAATATGATAATTCAAGTTGATTCACAAAAACTCAAATTAAGTCATTTCAAGTAAAACTTGAAATTGCCTAATTCTAGAATTGGATAATTCATTCCAACTCCATTTTTTGAGAAGATCTAGTTTCTACTCGTGATGTTGATGCATCTAGACAAAATTTTAAAGAAAATAGAACAATAGAGAATATGTTTTTATTCTAACAATCAGAATTTCTCGTTTAAGTTTTTCAAACACTATTTGAATTTGAATTATAATTGAATTATTCATAAATGAGCAAATTCACAATTCTTCAATCGAAAATTAACTAATTCTAAAATTAGGTAATTTACGCAACCAAACGGGCCCTAAATAAATCAAATTATTGATTACCTTGAAATTAGTGTATTTTCTTAAAAAATCTGAACTCTTAATTATGATAAGTGAGGTATATATGTTTGTAAATACTTTTTTTATCCACTGCCACAGTTACTAAACCACCAACAGTGGTAGTTATTACCTATGCGACCAATATAGATTATTAGGGATAAAATTGGATTGACAAGGATTAATTGAACTTCAAATTTCCTAGTGGATAGGTTGAATTGTAACCCAAAAAAAAAAAAGTCAAACAATTATATCAAAATTCAATCAGAAAAATTATAGATCGACCAACTGTGCTTCCTACACTAAACATTAATTATGATTTTTTTAATTCAAATTTTTTATGACGTTTGACGAATTTACTTAACTAATTAAAGTTTATTTTCTGGTGAAAGAGTTATGTTAGTGTCCGGTTCTTCATTTAAATTGTTCACGTGGTGATTTAAATTCCGAATCAACGTTATTTGATATTATGTATTTTCTGAACTAAAATAAATTCATTGTTTTTTTAACAAATAAATTAAATCATTAGTTGAACGTTGATTTCAGAATAACGTTGTACTTTTAAAAATTATTAACAAAATTAAGTGCGACTTTATCACTATAAAAAGAGTGACTCCACTTCTAACTTTTCATACAATCATCATTACAACAATTAGTTTGGTTGATGACAAAATATTTATGAGGAAAATGTGCACATTTAGGCTCCGTTTGATTGCAAAGATGGAAAAGGAAAATATATTTAGTTAGTTTGTGTGAAAAGATAGAAAATAAGGTGAGAGATTTTACTCATTTTATAAGTATAGATCCTTCATCCTTCAATATTTTTGGTGGAAAATTTCTACTCACCACCAAGCAAAGAAAATTTCTTCATGGAAAAACTTAAAAATCAAGAGGATATCACCACTATCACTCAACTTATTTTTCATTTTTTTCATCAAAACTAACTCAATTTATTTTCCTTTTCCACTTTGCAATCAAACGGACCCTTAGTGATAAATTATTTGTGATAAAACAAATTTTAATAACAAAATTTAGGCATTTAGTGACAATCTCAGTCGGCCAATTAGAGCCAAACTTTCATCGTACCGGAAAATTAGAGTCGAACCTCCATTGTGTTGGACAACCATAGTTGATCTCCTCACTCGTGCCAAACAATCAAAGCCGGACAATTATCATATCGAACAACTAGAGTTGGATCTTGGTCGCCTTGAACTTTAATTGTGCTGGACCTTGCCCTGGACAGTAACCATGCTGGAAAACGAACTATCATGCCAAATCTCTAGTATTTCAGTCACTGCCCAACCAACTCTCATGCTAGATTTTTAAACTAGTTTCAAACTCAAGTTGATTTATTGAGTTTGACGAGGACTTATAGATTGATATTTTTATCATATATTAATTTAGGATTGTCTCTAAATTTATTCCAGTCATTGCCCAAATCTCTATTATCGTAATTATCCATTCCATTATTATTCCATTTTTTCTAACCTTATGTAAAGGTTATTGTATTTATTATTAATCAATTTAATATAAGAATTATCTTTTTTTTTCCTATAATCTTAACACAATACTTTTATGATAAAAATTATTTTGTATCCCCAAAGATTTTTATTGTTGCCTTTTATTTACGATGTTGTGAGGAAATCTTTTATCATGATTGTGATTCGTGATGAAAAAATATTTTTTTAATTATAAAAATTTTCAACACTAAAATAGTACTTGAGATGACAATTTTTAGTGAGTATAAATTGTTGTTTGTTTAATTCCATTGTTTTTAAGTCGCATGTAAATATTTATAGTCATATATGGGTTCCTATAATGTGATCACGTGGACCGAATCGAGATGCACGTGAATCCCCGATCTGGAAAGAGAAAAAATAAACTATTTGTATTTAGTCAATATTGTACAAATATACTTTATTCTTAATAGTAAACCATTTATATTTAGTCAATATTGGATAAATAGGGGCATTTTTGTCACTGAAATGTATCTTAAAAGTTCACAGGCTGTTTTTATAAAAAAAATAAGACAGATTTTTGACAAAATTATTAAAACAAGCGAAGTCTCTTATTTAAATATTCGGCTTTTATAGAATAATAAAAATTATTCTAAATGAGAGTTTGAAAGTTGAAACCATATGAATAATTGATTTAAAACACATTTATATTTTAACATTTAATTTTTAGTTGAATGAGTACTTGCTAGTCGTAAAATGTGCTAACAAATAATTACCATTTCTTTTTTAAATCAATATTTCAAATTTACTACTCCATTATAAAGATTTACATCACTCTACATGTGCTTGATTTATAAATAATTGTCTTTATGTAAAGACAATGCCATATAAAGTTGTTACTTTTCAAGTTAATATTCGTGCTTAAAGTGATAGAGTAATTTTACATTATGTTTAAAATGTAATACGTGTAATAGTGATAGAGTAATTTTTGAATGCTAGAGAAAGGGAAAATAATGCCAATAGCCAGGACTAGCCTGGAAAGTCCATGAAATTTTAGGGACACAAGGTTAAATTCGTAAAACATAGCCCTTTCCATGTATATATATATAAAAGCAATCGAGTTCTGTCATGTTTATATTAAATGGACAACTAAAACATATGAATTGCAACCCTAATTAGAATGGGCCATTTTTTTTATTACTTTTTATGAGTTATCTTAATGAATTGGTTATAATTTTTTGAGCAATAGAGTATAAATTTGAAGTGCCATTTAAATGTGTTATAAAATTATTAGAAAAATCTATTTTGGGAAGTAAATTGAGCCCTTATTATATTAAAATTTAAGAAGATATTAGATCGTGTGCCCCTCTTCTGTCAATAGTCTTGGAGTGCTTTGATGAATCGGATATGATTATTCAATTTCCTATCAACAAAATAAAATAATTATACTTCTTAAAATATATATCAAGCATATAGAACTGCATGATGTGTATATATTCATAAAAATAATTTTATAATACTACGATACATATTAGGACAACGAAAGAATCATTTTATAATTTTAAAAACCTACAATTAAGAAATTAAAGAGATAATGAGGAAGACATATATTGAGTAATAGGACCAAAGAATCATTTTATGGAAAAGAAATATATATATATATATATATATAAACACTAGAAAGGCATTTCAATCTTATATAAATATTAAAAATCATCTTAATATACATTAATTAAAAGACACATGTTAAACTCTCATTAAAGTAAAGCATTCTACTTATATCTCTATATATGATATTCTTTTATTATATAAGTTAAAAATAATTTTATAATATAATGATAATGTTGGTTGAGATTCACATTAAATTAAAGGTGATTATATTATCATTCTAATACTATTTAGTTTTACTTTGACTTTTTATTCGGTCATTCAACAATTTATTATTTGATTTTTAAGAATTGAATAAGGCATAATTATATTTATATTTAATCTTAAAAAATTGAATAACAAATTTTTATTCAGTAATTACAAAAAAAAAAAAGTATTATTGGGGTAGAAAAAAGATCGCCTTAAATTAAGTAATTAAAAAGAAAAAGCAAAAAATTCTGGAAATGGGTCCGGTTTTAACTTTGTCCACTTCTCAATCTTTGTCTTCCTTGTAATTTGCCCAACAAGCTGCTATCTTTGAGAGAGAGAGAGAGAGAGAAAATAAGACCTTTTCAGAGAGAAACAGAGAAAAAAAAAAAGTCTCTCCACTTAACCGATCTCTGTGTGTAGTGTATAATTTCTACATAGAGGAGTCTGAAAAATCCTTACTCTGTCAATCTCGAGATGAGGAAGGCAGCAGTAGTATGTGCGGCGGTGGTGTGCGCCACGGCGGTGGCGGCGGCACTTGTGGTGCATCACCGCAAGCGGAGCTCCGGCAAGTACACGAAGGCAATTGCGATACTGAAGGAGCTCGAGGACAAGTGTAGTATCCCCTTAGAGAAGCTGAGACAGGTGGCCGATGCAATGATTGTTGAGATGCAGGCCGGTCTTGCCTCCGATGGCGGCAGTAAGCTCAAGATGCTCATCAGCTATGTCGATAACCTACCGACCGGGTAAATATATATATACATATATACAAGTGTTTTTTTTGTGCTGGTTTAGTAGTCTATTTGGTTTCTTGTCAATCTAGATTTAGTCATTTACAATATGTGAATTGGGGAAATGCTTTGAATTTTAATACTCTGCATTGAATTTAATTGAATCGAGTTAATGTTCAACTTCCTATTATTACAGAACTGAGAATATGTTTGATTATGCTTTCATTTGCCGACATATATAATCAGTTGTTTTCATTCATTTTTCGGAAGTTTACGGTTGTTGTCATTTATTATCGCTAAAAATTAGAATTAGGAAAGTGAGCTCTTTAATCAAATTATTGTTGTTCATAAGGAATATATCTTGTGATTTTAAAGAATCTACTGAAATTTTTTTCTGTGTGTAAAGAGTTTTTGAATCTTAAAATGTATAATGGGCAAAAGACTGTGTTGTTGAGATTGCAAGATGCTTTTTCAAAGTGAAGATAGTGCCTTTGGTATGAGTTATGAATAGTCTATACAATAAGCGGCAGAGGTCATTGAATCCTAAAATAAAAATGTATAGGGTATAAAAGATTGGGTGGTTGAGATTGCAAGCTGATGCTTTTTTTAGTGTTGGATAGTGCCTTCGGCACGGGTTATGACTAGTGTATTTATGTTATTAATTGGAAGAATCTAATAATTTATTGTTTATTCTATATTTTCATGTAAAATTCGGACATCTGTACACAGAAATATATACATGTTCAGGGTATAATTGGAAAAGAAAGAAAGTGGAATTTCTCTCCTTGGGCTTGTTTTTTGCTCCATTGAAATAGAGGCATATGGTACCTCTTAAATGGTTTAGTTTGGACTTTACTCTGGAAAGTATATTTTTAGTCATTTGGAATATTTATCAAGCTCAATTTTTTAACTAATGATGTGTAGGAATCTTTGTCTCTATAGTTTATTTCACTTTTGTTTCTTCCGTGTAGTGTTATTCTTCTAGTTATTTATAGTGTGTTACTTATTCTTTCTTCTTTCCTTTTGCTACTTTTGTAAAGACCACCTTTTGATCTAATTTTGGTTCCACGCATTTATTTATGCCATGTGGTTACCAGCTGAAGCCTTTTCCTTTCTTTTTTTTAGGGAGCTGGTAGAGGCACCTTTAATTTGTGTCTCGATATACTTCTTGAAATGATTTTAAAGGCAACCTTGTAACATTTTTTTTTAATGATGCATTGTTGAGACTACAAATCCCCTATCGGGAAAATGTATCCTCACAAAGCAATATATAAGATGGAGGGCCTACTACACCCATCGCCAATAGGTTTTAGGTTGGATGCTCTGAACTCTAATGCGGTATCAGAGGGAAGGTTATTCACTGTGGCAAGGCCCAATGGCCAAATGGGCTCCAAGTCACCAAATATAAACAGTCCACATGTTAGGCTAAAACATTAAGCCACAAATGGGGCGTGTTGAGACTACAAATCCCACATCAAGAAATTGGATCCTCACAAAGCAATATATAAGATGGACCATTTGGTTTTGGGTTGGATGCCCCACATCGGGATATTGGATCCTCACAAAGCAATATATAAGATGGATCATTTGGTTTTGGGTTGGATGCTCCGAACTCTAATATGTATGAAAAAGTAAATAAATAATACTAGTAAAGAAAAGTTTCAATGGAGCTATATGATATAGAAGCTACCAATGAATTACCTTCATTTCTTCCTTACAAGCATAAAAACGACTGAAGTCCAAGCACTAGCTTGGATCTACCAGTGATAATATTTAGAACATGAAGTAATTGATTTCTGCATTTTTGGAATTATGAAAAATAGTGGTGTTGGAGCTCATAAGAGGTTGGGAAACCTTTTCATTGATCAACTTTGATATTGCAATTAAAATGACTTGAGTATCATAATTTAGTTTAAGGCGTCCTTCCTATGATGTGGTTGATTAGAATTATCGGCTAATATCCATTCAGAGTATTGGATTCCACCTTTTGGTTTCCCTCCAAAGATTTTGACTAAAACAGATCCATTTTTTTGGTCTCTCAAAAAGCTCTTGGGTGGAGAAATGCCGGGTAGTTCAATTACGCATTTAAACCTTTCTTTTCATTTCAGTTCCATCTTTAGAAGAAGCGAAACCAAAAACTGTACTGGGATGCAGTGGCGTTAACCTTTCTTCTTGTTTCAATTCCATCTTTAGAAGAAGAGAAGGCAAAATCTTTATTGGGCGTTGGTGTATGACAAACCGTGAAATTGTATGTAGAAATTCAACTTTAAGTTTAAGATTGTTGCCCACAAGTTGGGCCGTTGGGGTGCTTTTACTTTTAGAAAGGGTGCCAAAATATGAATGGGGAGTGTACTCTAAAACTTCTTTTGTTTATTTAAAAGCTCGTATCTCACCTTTCATTCTGGAGCCATTTTGCTTGGATTCCATAGCATTCACATAAATTCTTTCTGTTGGGTGTATTTTATTTTGTTTAGTTGAGTTGATAAAGTTAAAGAAGATGTGAATGGCCATAATAATGAATTATGAATTGGAAGTTACTTTGTATTTAGAATTATGTGATTTTGAAGCACTTATAGTGGGTGTATTTCAAACCACTGCTCATTTGTCTTTGACACCATGAGATAAATGCTTCATGGTTATTTTTATAGAAATGCCTCCACATTCTTGGTTTTATCTTGGACCTCTCGCCTCTACATGTAAACAGAAAAGGAAGAGAATGTGAAACAGTGGGCTTTGAGGGACTTACTGCCAATATGGATACGTCAATTCATTCGTATTTTCATTGATTTCAATTTGAATTGGTATGCTAAGGTTCCGTCTGTATATGTGTGTATGTGACTGCTTAGCTTGGTAGTTACCCTTAGATAAAAACCAATATTTGCGGGAAAGTTTTTTTTAAAGGCAACGAATATCTCTATGTTATGGACAAATATTATTGGAGAAGCAGCAATTGCTTTTTCTAAATTAAGTTGAATGTGGCAGTAATTTTTGTCTTTTTCCTTGATAGGGATGAGAAAGGACTATTTTATGCATTGGACCTCGGTGGAACAAACTTCCGTGTCTTGCGTGTACAGTTGGGTGGGAAAGAAAATCGGGTTGTTAAACAAGAATTTGACGAAGTTTCTATTCCTCCACAGTTGATGGTTGGAAATTCTGAAGTGAGTATTTATCACCCATTCCCGCAATATTTTGAGACTTAGGATGCGTTTGATTAGAAAAAAGTTAGAAAATGATTGAAAACACTACTAATTTTTATTACAAGTTAGTATAAGAGAAGAGTGATCTGGTGCTGTGTTCTATTGTGTTGCAATTAAACAATCCATTATAATCTGGAAAATAGTGATAATCAAACAGCAGAAGTTGGAAAGTTCGAAAATTTCCAGCTGGAAACTGTCAAAAGGATTTTTCTATGTGAGTTATCAAATGGACCCTTACTTTTTTGGGTTTTCCATGGAACCCAATTCTTTGAGCTATGGGTAAGAAAATATTTCCTTTTAAAAAAGAGGAAAATGGGGAACATCTCACCGAGTCATTCACCTCTTTTTCCAACTTCTTGTAAAACTTCCATTTTCTTTTTACCAAAAAGATCCTTATTAAAGTAATTAGTGGTGCATTTAAGCTTCGACCTTGTGGTGATTTTCAGGCATTATTTGATTTCATTGCTGCGGCGCTTGCAAAATTTGTTGCTACAGAAGGTGAAGACTTTCATCTTTCCCCCGGTAGACAAAGAGAGCTGGGTTTCACCTTTTCATTTCCTGTTAAACAATCGTCAATTGCATCAGGGGATCTTATCAAATGGACGAAAGGCTTCTCTATAGAAGATGCGGTTGATATTCAAGATCTTTGCCTTTATTACTTTTCATGTTTAGTATTCTCTTTATATTCAGTATCGTAGTGATAATATGTAATTATGTATACAGTCCCCTTCTCTTAAGGATTGTCCTTAAGTTAACTAACTTAAGGATTGTCTACTCCTAGAGGTAAATGGGTGAATTTTTTTCATAAATCTTGGTGAAGATGATCTCTATAATGAGTAGATCATCTCCACCAAATTTCATTAAAAAACTCAAACGGAAAAGTGGGTTAGTTTAAAATATAAAATTTCAACTTCTAGAAATGCGCTTCAACGTCCAGAAATGCGCATATATATCAATTTTTGAGTTAACCCACTTCCCGATTGAGTTTTTTGATGAAATTTGGTAGATGTGATCTCTTCATTATAGAGATCATTTCCACCAAGTTTCATGAAAAAAATTATCTGCTTACCCTCTCGAAATGGACGGTCCTTAAGAGTTTATATATGTGTATATGCAAATATCATTAAATATTTTCCTTTCGGTTTTAAACATTAATGTCTTTTTTTTTGGGTTCTCCGTAATCTTCTTTACCACAGGGCTGTCCTATGTCTAGTCTTCTAATTGATCCTTTTGCATTCCTACTTCCCTCATTATTTTGGACCTATTGTATTTTTCAATCACCAACTGTAAAGTAGATTTTCATCTCTATCCTCATTCTTGGCAAATTTGGGCTCTTCAGGAAATATTTTTATATGCCATAGTTGTTCATGCATATATATTTCTTGCAGAGGCTTAGTTTTGTCCTAGTCTTATTAACATTAAGGAGAGATGATACAAAAAAAACACTACATTGATGATTTGCTTGTTAACTAAGTAGTTTCTTCATTGATTAATATTGGAAGAGGATGGTATCTGGTGTATTTGGTCACTTCAACCATGACGAACAAAATTGATTTTAAAAGGGGCACATATTCTTTGGTATTGATGAGAGATCAAGATAATATAATGATTTCATAACCCTCTGATAATCTCTTGGTTTGGAACTTGGACTTTGATGGTTTATAATTTGTTGCATTTTTTCTTGGCTGATTTTTGGGTAGGTTGGGCAAGATGTTGTGGGGGAGTTGACAAAAGCTATTGAAAGAGTTGGTCTCGATATGCGTGTGGCTGCTTTGGTAAGCATGGTTTCTGCATTTTGTCTCTAAAGTCTAAACTATGCTTAAAAGTCTGGGCTTGTGGTATAAAATATAAATATTGCAGCCTTACCTAGATTGAGCCTTGCTCACCTAGCATAAATAAATCCTCAGAAAAATGGCTTATAGGCATAGTCTGTCACATCCCGGTTCAACCCACTGAGATATTCTATTTGGGCCCGAGCTCTCACGGTTTTGCTTTTATCCCCAAAAGCTTCTTACTAGGAAGGAATAGTGTCCACACATATAACACATCAATTCACCTCACCCAAGTGATGTGGGATGAACACCCATACTTTGTAGCCTGCGAGCACCTACTGCAGCAACATTGGGGAATGTACAATAGCCTGTGACAATAATAGGATTGTTACTTCCACCCCCACTTAGGGCCCAACATCCTCATTTGCTCACTTCTGGCTGCGTTTCCCCTCTATATCATTCTGTCACAGCCCGATCCATCACCTTAAGTTATTGGCGACTTTGGGCCCAAGCCCTTACCGTTTAGCTTTTATCCCAATAAACCTCTTATTACGAAGGACTAGTGACCACATATACATAGCACCCTAGGTGATGTGGGATGAACACTCATAGCGTGTAGCCTACCAACATCTACTGCAGCCACATGGGGCACATACAGCAACCCCCCCACAACACTAGGGCTGTTACTTAGCCGCCTAGTGCTTTTAAGACTATTGTTATGGTGCTGAGAATTATTGTGGTCGTTTTGAATATTTGTTTGGTTTGCTTTCATAGTTTTCTTGGAGTGAACTTCTTTCACTAAGGTTCTGTTTGGTCGGAGTTTTTAAATGTTTAATTTAAAATTTATTTTTAAGTATAATTCTTTAAAACTGTTTTTCAATTAGATTTGTATACGATACACTATTTTAAAAATTTTACAAAAATATAATCTTTGTTTTTTTATTTATTTCTTAAAGTTTTTCTAAAATACAAAAGGAAAAATAAACAAAAAAGATTCTTTTTACTTGAATAAGTTTTTAAAATGGGTGAACCAAACACGGTTTTTTTTAAAAAAAAAACCAAAATATTTTTAAAAACCCAACCAAACAACACCTAAGAGTTTTAAGTTTTTCTTGGCTTATTGCAGGTCAATGATACTATTGGAACTTTAGCAGGTGGTAGATACCACAACCCAGATGCGATAGCTGCTGTGATATTGGGTACCGGAACTAATGCAGCATATGTGGAGCGGGCAAATGCAATACCTAAATGGCAAGGTCTACTGCCTAAATCTGGAGAGATGGTCAGTAGTTTCAATCGTTTGTACTCTACTGTTTTGCAGATTGATTGGAGATATTTTTAAATTCATTTTTTCTCTCCTTTGTTGGACTACAGATTTCCATTCAAAGGATGATTGCACTATTGTGCAACTTGATATATGTATTGTATGGGTGCTTGGTGTCCCACTTAAAGCGGGTTTGCCGAGTGGTTCAGGAATGCGTGTTTATAAGTAGGTTGTGGGTTCAATTCCTAATCTAAGTATGTAATACATTTAAATCATCTAACAGTCCATAGTTCACAATAAATTCATGGTTGGTATGAGCTTCTACTATCCTTCAAATGCAAACCCATTCGAAACCCCTCACTCTCTCCATCTCTCCATATTTGTAATTAAAATTTGAGATAACATTGAAATAATGTGTGAATAAATAAAAATATGTAAATTAGTAGTGTGTTACAGAAGTAAAGAATCGAAGTGAGCTAAAAAAAAAATATTAAAAGGTTAAAAATTTAGCAGACGTAAAAAGTAACAAGAGTTATAATGATAAATTACAAATGAATAATAGTAATAAAAAAATTAGAGTAATGAAAAAGGGCCTTATCAAAATCTATAAAAAGGAATCAGTAAGGAATTGTTTTTTGAAAAATATACATGTATATATATAAGTAGTGAGGATATGCAGTTATTTAGTAATGTTATTAATGGAGTTGATTTAATTACAGACAATGACCTTAATATATTCGGCATCTATTGTTTATTTTACTGTCTCAGGAGTTTCTTTTCATAAAGATATTGTCATAGACTCATAGGAATGGCTTTGTACTTAATTAAATATATTTTAATTTGATGAAGGTTATCAACATGGAATGGGGAAACTTCGGGGCATCTCATCTTCCACTAACAGAATATGATAAAGCTCTGGATGTTGAAAGTTTGAACCCTGGCGAGCAGGTCACTTACTATATATTGCATTGTAGTTGTTTACCTAGTTATTGTTTTCAACATGAAAAAATTGATGTACATCACTGACTCTGCTGTCCATTGATTAACTAGCTCAGATTTTCGAGAAGATTATATCTGGCATGTATCTGGGAGAAATTGTACGGAGAGTCTTGTGCAGGATGGCTGAAGAAGCTGCCTTTTTTGGTGATACTGTGCCACCAAAACTTAAAATCCCATTTATACTGAGGTAGGAGCTTGTATTTGTAGGCTGTCTATGTAAATTCAATAAGAGGAATGATTTGTTTTATTAAACTTAACTTTAATGAAAAATATGGGAATTACGTCAGTAATATATTTGTAAAGTGAACATAAAAATGTACTAGGTCTAGGACTCGCACTAGGTAACTTGAAAACAAAATAGTCAAACAATGATTACTAGAACTCATAGAACACTGGATGCATGCTTAATATTGTAGACATTAATTCTTAGTAATACATTTTTGATTAATGTGATGGAGTATGGTTGAGTGGTTAGGGTGCACGTGTCTATAATCGAAGTTATGGGTTCGAATACTACTTCAAGTAGTATTTATTTTTCTGAATTAACAAAGGGTAATTTGGTAAATTTCAAGTGTGCACTAACAATAACCTCCATCTCCCCCTCGTAAATTCTATAACGTATAATGTATAACAACAACAACAACAAGTCAACAACTATTAATTTCAAGAGGGCCTGTTTTATGTGTTGTGCGGGTAATGCTATAGGCAGTGGAGTAGTTGTTCTAGTTAGGGAGTCAAGTAAAAGAATTAATTATACCAACTTCAAATGAATCAAAATACATTAATAGAGTAACTGGAAAGATTTTATTGTAATTTGATGCATTAGTTCAGGTTTTGAATGGTTTGCTCCCTTGTTTTGATCCGTATTAGTTGTACTCTGAGTGGACATACTGTCCACTGCTTTATGATTTTCTGGTATATCAATAAAGTTCTTTGTTTCCTATCAATAATTTAAAAAAAAAAAAAAAAACCGTTGATGTAATTAACAATTTACTGAAGCATTAGAGTTTGAAACTTTTCCTTATAAAAAAATTCCGCCCCCGAAATGTGTCTGAAAATCTTCGAATAGTGTCCTAGAATGTCTGAGGAGTGTCAGTGTCTGGCACATGTTGGACGCAACACCCATGAGTGTGTCGGTGATCTGCAGGTTGAAGGAATTGGTTTGGGAGAAAATAAGGTTTTACTACACTAATATTTGTGGATTGGAACTGGTTGTGACGGGGAGCGGTATCTGCATAGGTTCCTTGGCTTTATTAACACATGTATGCTCACCCGTGAGCTGCCATATATATCCACATTTAATAACTATCTGTGAATCAAAGTTAATATTCTTCTATGTTCTGAAATGATTATGTTATCAGGAAATTGCATTTTCTTTTTAATAGCGCACGTGTTGGTTATGAAGCATTAATTATCTTGCAAAACGATTAGATAAATTGCTATGCTTGCAGGACTCCGGACATGTCTGCAATACATCACGACTCGTCTTCTGATCTCAAAGTGGTTGGAGCCAAGTTAAAGGATATCTTGGAGGTTCTCTCTCTCTCCATGCACTTCAAAGAACCTCTCTTCTTTTTTAACTCTATTATACAGAAGTGGGGGTAGGCCTCCCTATTAACTGTCCCTTGTAGGGATTTGAACTGCCCCCAAGTGGGGTTTGAACCCTGCACACTCTTCTGAAAAGTCGAAGAGCTCATTGGTCCAAAATCTCTTCCCGTTCCCTCTTTTTAAGAGTGGGGACATATGTCTATAGAGCAGGGTTCAAGCATACTGCCCGTGGTGCACGGGAGGAGTTGTGAAGCTCCTCATGGGCGTTACACATGCATGCAGGAGCCATGCTCATGTGGGAGTGCTTATGTGGAGCACTGTTATTTGTTTGGGAGTATAGATGTATCTCAGTTCAAATGAGAACCTGAACTGCACTGGACCAAACCTGTCTGAACTGATCAGTTTTTAAAGGTGCATGGTTCAGGTTGGTTGGAAGAATGACAAACAGAGGTGGTTGGTTTGATTTTCATTTTAACGCGTACAAAACTGCCTAAAACCGCACTGAGATTTACAAGTTTCCTGTTTCTATTCATTGAGAGCATGTACGTAAGGTTTTATTCTAAGGGACAATGTGCTGGAACATGTCTCAAATTATCACAACAAAAGTAAGAGTGGACTATATGAAGGGAAAAGTAAAGGAGTGAACTATAAGTGTACATTCTCAAAAAAATAAAAAGGTCCAAGTGAAAAATTCTGGAACGACATAGGCCCATGGCCACCGTCCGGGGTTGGTTTAGTTTTATCCGGTCCCGTTCGATTAGCATACTAGACAAAACCAACATGATCGGTTTGGTTGAAACCTATACTCAAAATCAAACTGAATCGACCCGTGAGCACCCCTAACTATCGGCCAAGGACTCAGATGGTTTACTTTATTTTTGCCTTCGTAATGTTTTTGGTTTCACTTGGGACTAGTCAACTAGGGGACTCAATTGACATGGAGAGTCACCAAGATAAAAAATTCGGTGAGCCATGGCCAGTGTAGTTTGTGTCATTCATATGTTAAGTACAGGGATCAGATTCAGAAAAGTGGGTACAATAACAAAGTCAATTTGGCCATTTCAGATTGGTTTCAGGCTCGGCTTTGAACCATGCTAAAATGCAATTGAAGTTAAGCCCAATTTGATGTAACCTTCCTGTCCTGCCAAAAGGGCTTTAACTCGATTAGGGATGGTAATCCAACCTTGTGAGGGTTTATATTGGAAAATGCAAACTTCCCCCATGCCGCATTGACACCCACTCCTACTCGTGGTAATTATATGGGTATTATACTGTTACTTTTATGAATATATGTATACATATATGTATATTACATTTGGGTTGGGTTGGGTTAGGGTAGGTGAAACGGGTTAGACAAACCCAACCCCGACCCAAACCTGTGACAAGTTTTTATTTTGTAACCCATATTGGCCCCAATTCAAAAAAATATGTTCCAAACCTACCCCATTAGAGTCGGGTTGGGCTGCGGGCCTTTACCTTCTACTTGGGAGGTTGTTGGTTCAATTCCCCATCCCTCTATTCCACTCCTATTTTATAACATGAAGAGTCGTTCATTGTCTTTAAAAGAAAGAACTTCGTGCGCTCTCATTTCTTATTTGTTTCACGTCTTTTTCCTATATAGATACCTAACACTCCTCTAAGAGCACGGAAAATCATTGTAGAGCTTTGTGACATTGTTGCTGCCCGCGGGGCCCGCCTTTCGGCTGCTGGGATCCTAGGAATCCTTAAGAAATTGGGTAGGGACACTGTAAAGACCGGAGAGAAGCAAACATCAGTAGTAGCATTAGACGGTGGACTTTTTGAGCACTACACTAAATTCAGAAACTGCATGGAGGGCACTTTGAAAGAATTGCTTGGTGAAGCTTCCGAAAGTATCATGGTTGAGCATTCCAATGACGGGTCGGGTATTGGAGCCGCCCTATTGGCCGCCTCTCACTCTCAGTACCTTGAAGCGGATGAATCTTGAATACAAAGGTAATTGGATGAATGGAAGCTTGAGGTTTTCAGTTTTTGTATATTTGTTTGTTTTGTTCTTGATAATTTGGAAAGTTTAGAGATTTTTCTTGCCTTAGTCTTGCGTGATAATGCCGAAAAAGAACACTTAATTTATGGTTTTAAAAGTCAGATACGAATTAAGAGATGTAAGATGATGTTAGATGTTAGGGTAAGGGCTAAAAGATGTCACATAAAATCTTGATGCCATGGCCGCTGACTGCCCTTGTTGCCCCTTTTGTAGTGTACTAGTGTCGAGTATATTGGTACTCTGAGAGCTAATTTTCTTGTAAAATAAAGTGGGGGGCTTAAAACTTTATCCTTGGCAGAATCGCTTTATGATGCTCTCTCTATATATACCATTGTTGTTGAACTAGAAATTCATGTACAAATAAATACAAGCTAAGCTAAGTTGGCCGGAAAAGGTATGTGTACATAACCACTAGCAAATTATTCGTGCTTATGACAGTTTGTGGTTACTAACAAGATTTGAACTTTTAGACATTAGGGGCAACATAAACTACTATTCAACTACTTGGCCAATGAAATTCTTGTGATTATTTTTTCGTTCTAATTAGGTATATGTGAATAACACATGTTTTGCGTGGCATATTAGTCAATGTATATCATGCTCTTCAACGCTTGCACATGGAGAAACAAGCCAAACCAAATGTGCACTTTGTGCACAAACAACAAAGTGCATATTGCACAAACACAAAGGGGTAGATTCGAAATTGAGACCTTGCAGAACCTGAGTTCTAATACAATGTTGGGAACCAACTCTCCCAAAGCTTAAGTTGCTAGGCAGTGAGCTAATAATGTATATCATGTTCTATAACAATTTTAATTAAACTCATTTCAAATAATTTTTTCTCAATTTTCAAAATCAATTAAATGATTGGACTAATTAACTATTATACGTTGAAAATTCATGTCAAAAGTCAAATTTATTGGAGTTTTGTAACCCTCTGATATTCATTTTGATTTAAATTAAATCACATGTTTTATAACATTAAGAAATAGTTAACAATTAATAATGTCATTAATGACATTCGATTGCATCCAATACATAAAATATTTATCCAATGCTTGATCTGTAAACCGTGAATTTAAGAAAAAGTTATAAATAGTATAAACTTTTTAATCATAAACCAATTAAAGTTCGAATTTTCTATGCAAATGTAGAAAGATAATACCCCTTACGTTTTAGGGTTATTTTCCGATCGTACCATTTACATATATCAAGGTTACCAGTAACGAAAATGCGATTGCACACAGAGTAAATAGATAAACTATGCATCAACAAAAAGACCCGAGTATAATTTGCCATAAGACAGCTATTCTACAAAATATTGGGTAACACTCAGCTTTTTATTCGTTTGATGACAAGCGAGTATAAGTCTACATACTCGGTACTTATGAGTTGAGCAAGACATTTTCAAATTTATACTCGGTCCTCATAAAACAAGTAACATATACTCATTTGAGGTCTGGGTGTTACCAAATAATGTTACCAAATAAAAAAGTGATGTGTAAATAATGGCTGCCTTAACATAATACTCAGTTGAGGTCTGGGTGTAAGGGCAAGTGAAGCTTTTAAGTGAACATTCATTTTTGAGTTATGCTTAATTTTATCAGAATTGTATAAATATTTTAACGAAAGAAACCACTCTTACCACCATTGTAATACAAGTTATAGTCAACGATAAGGTTAAATAAATACACTTCTTATTTTGGTGCTTAGCGCTAAAAATGATATAAAGTGACATTCTATCATACTGTTAATATATTTAAACTTCATTTGATAACAAAATGAAAAATGATAAGAAAAATAACTTTCTTTTTTTGAGAAATTAAAAAATAAGTTAATGTGATAAGAATAACTCTTATTTTTTGGCTTTATTCACGAAAAAAATTTCTTTAAACAAATTTTTTCTACAAAACATAAAAGAGAATGAATAACACATATTCAAAAAAAAAAAAAAAAAAGCATCTCACCACATCCCTAAACTTATTTTTTATCTTCTCTCCCAAATTAGTCGTTTTTTAATAATTTTCCATATCGTTATCAAACAGAACTTCAGTGCTTATTTGATTTAAGTTTTTGTCCATTCTTAGAACCCTAAATAGTAGTTTCACATGAAGATTTTGAGTAGCATCAACTTATGGTTAGAATGTCAAGATTGAATTAAAACTCAAACCAATTTAGCATTGTATTCTTGAAATACTAATTTAAAATGAGAATAATTTTAACAGTAATACTTAAGATCCGCCGGTAGGAAGGTGAGAAAGTCTATTAGCAAATTGTTTAGATAATGCGTACCAAGAAAATCTAACACGTAATTACATATACAAAGAATCAAAAATGACACGGATAAGCAGACAAATTAAGCACATCGATCCAAGATATCCCCTTCTGGTTACATAAGCACAAATAAAAGAGATCACACGCCTGGGCTTTATGCATTATTTTTGGCACTACGCTAAATGTATATAAAACAAGGGTGAATGCTCAAAGAACAACCTACCCCTATAATGTCAGGATTTGAGTGTTGAGCTCACTCTTATACTTGTCATAGACACAATGACGGTTCTCGTGTAGAAACTAACTACTGATACAAAACATCGTTGACTCCCATTAAAGAAGGTAACTCGACGGCCCAATTTAGAAGAGCCTTTCAGTGCTCTAAATCCTAAAAGTAGATATAAAACATAATCACATTACAGATCTGGCTCCCCTAGAATTATGGAAGACACGATGCAGAGCATATTAGTTATATGCATATACGGCACAGATTTGCGCTCGGTATTGAATTTCTTCTAATATGGATGAAACGGGAACCTGTATCTCACCAATAATAAAGGAATAAGGAAAAGAAAAGGAAGAGGATTATTGTCATTCATCACACCCATAATATTGAAGGACAAATCTAGGGGTTATATCATTTCTGATAATATCAAGTCTCATGGAATCCACTGTCGGAAATATGTTCCAAAAATAATCAGTTATATGTGGTTAATTTGAGACGCATAAAAGAACTTCCTACTAGATGCGTAGGCAATTTTCTTCCAATGATCCGTGTATTACTAACATAAGCATCGTGATACAGAAATATATTGATGTGGTATAGGCGTTGTTCAAACTCCGAAAGCATAACATAAATAATCATCTAAGGCAGATATTCTTCTAGGTTCTAGCTAGGCAGGTATTGTTCCAACTCTAAAAGCATCATATTAATAATCATCTAAGTCGGATATTCTTCTAGGTTCTTAGGTAGGCAAGCTCGAATCAAGCAAGATTAGAGTGACCAGAGCCACTGAGCCAGCAGACCTTTATTTGGGCTATTAGTTTGGAGAACAGAGAAGGTTCGTCAAGTCCTTTTAGGCTCCGGTGACCACCTTGGAGACAAAACAAAGACACCTATTAGACTAGTACCCTATCATTAATCTATCATAAAGACATGTTCCAGCATTGAAAGCTAAATAAATTCAAACAAGAAGAAGGGATATATCATAAAAAGAAAACACATTTTTCAGGGGTTTCTTCCAGCATTAAGCATTTACTTTTCAGGCTACAAAAAGCAAACACCCCTTCCTTGCCACTGCAACGAATGGTATTCTTTCTATGTGAAAGTCCATAATTGTGTCTACTACAAAGTAAGCTTAACCTAAATAGCCGCTGTTTTGAATTGAATTACTCAAAACCAGAAGCTTTAACAAACAATTTGACAAACAAAAACAACCACAACGAAAGATTCTCCAAAAATTAGTGATTTAGTTCAAACAAGAATATGAACACAAATAGTTAATATTTCCACATTTTGGAAAAGAAAATTGAAGATAGCTGATAGCCCATTACTCTACAAAAACTACTATTACTTACTTGTATCATACGACAATATAAAGAATAAACAATCACAAGTTCACAGCACAAACATTGCAATCCATTTAATTTATATAATTAGAACACCAAAATCCAGTTGAATTTGAAAAAATTCAAACAACATAACCTGTTAATTCACTTGAACTCAAAAGAGGGCGGTGCAGGCGAATCAAAGCTCTCCAAAACCTTTGTCTTTACTCCTCCACTAACCTTCGATTCATCCTTCTTATCACCACCAAACCACCCTCCAAACCAAGAAGAACTAGAAGTAGAGGATGCAGAATCGGCTTGTGGGCCCCCATTTGGAAACTGAAACCCGACCCCACCTGCCGTATTAGGAGCAGGCTCTTCAATTAAAATGGGCATATTCTGCTGAGCACTCATAACCTTATTGAGCATGATTCCAGCCCCTTCGATTAGGGCAAGGAGAACGCCGCCGAACAGGGCCGAGCGGGAGGCAGCGCCGAGTCCCTGGTGATACGAAGCAAAATTATATATTTAAAGTCTATAATTCAGATATATTACCTTCCCACAAACAAACAAAATTTCCAGGTTCAATCTTTAATTTAGAAATTTGAGTTCGAATTCAAAGTTCAACTCAGAAAACAAACCAAACAAATTACAAAATAAACTAATATTTATCCTAACAATTACCGATTTAAACAAGGAAAACGAAAATATGTGTCCATGAGAATTTGTGCGAAATTTAGGTGGTGTTTGTTTGGAGCACTTAAATCTGAAAACTTAAAGTTTTCATATTTAAGTGGTGTAAATGTTGTTTGGTTGACAAAAAAAATAAGTGATAGATCACTTAAATCTAAAAAATTGTGTCAAAAGTTTTAAGTGGTAAAATTACCACTTAAAACTGAAATCTGAAAACTTGTTGCTGCGTAATACCCATTCTAACCCCTACTCTTCTCCTCTTCACGCTCCTCTTCACGCAGCTGTTGCCGCTGCTAATTTTTCATGCCTCTGCTACTAGATATAATACTACTGTGCTTGTCTAGAATTTGATAGCCTTCAAATGTCAAAAATAAAATAAAAAAATTGAGGGCCATTAACAGAGTGGGACATGAGTGTCACCATTTTTCGTCCTTTTTTGGTCGGGAATTAGGTCGTTTGTCCCTTCCTTTTAGATGGTGAGCTCAGTATATATATATATATGTATGTATGTATAGATTTAAATGTGCATATTGATGTATCTGTTTTTGTTGAAATATATGCATTCTTTGAAGTTATGTGATCACATACACAATTATGTGATCACACTTTGTAGTTAATTCAAGGATTTGAAGACATGATTATCAATGTTTGATATAAAATTATGTCTTTATGTTTTAATATTTTGTTAAGTTTACAAATTTTATTTTATGAATTTTTGCATTTAGTGAGGTAATAGGGCAAAATTGTCATATTAAAAAAATTTCAGTTTTCAAATGTATTATATTCAAACAAACAACATTTTTTTGGAAACAGTTTTCAAAAGTAAACAAACAGTTTTTTCAATTTCAGTTTTAGATGTTTTATCAAACGCCACCTTAAATGTTATAATTTAATTATTTCTATTTATGAATGCGTAATAAATAAAATATAATATGTAACCTGTCGCATCTGGAGGAATCCACCAGTGGCTGCACCAGCGAAGATGGAATTCCAGGGATCCTCCTTCTGGCGGACGTAGACCATGGTACAATCAAAAGTAGAGAATAAGCCACCCCAAACAGCGAAGCTGCCGCCTACACGAGGCGCATTCATTCGAACGGCCTGGGTCCCTCCGACAAAGCGGTGGCCCTTGGGGGAATTGTAGATTCCCTTGAGGAAGTGGAAGGCCGAGCCCCCCACAGCTCCCATGCCGAACGCTCCGCCCATATCGTCCAGGATCCGGTCCGGGCACGGCTCCCGAGAAGTTTCTGGAGTTCCCATTGCAAGATTTTTTTAGGGTTTATGGTTTATGGAGAAGTAAAAAGAACGGAAAAGAGAGGATTTGGTCTTGGAGGAGGGGTCACTAGTTTTATTTTTATATATTTTGGGTAAATTCTAGTTTTTCTGGGATCTGTTTGGTTGCTTACTAAACTTTGTTGACTTTTATTAAAAAATTAATTTGTTGACTTTGAATTAAAAAAAAATGAACAAGATTAATTCGGTCTTACTTGTTTGGTTAGGCTTATAAGATTAATTAGATTGATTCATTCAAAAACTGTTTGGATTAGTTTGGTTCTAGGTTAAGTCTTTGGATTAATCGAATCAATTCGAAACTGATAGCATTTAATTTAGTAATATATCATGTATATTTAGTATGTGTATATGTATTATATAGTATTTAATTTTATCGGTGAATTTGGCCTCAAATATGCCTGAAGTATACTATAAATTGTTGTGGAAAAATTCTACCCAATCTTTTATTAGATGAGTCATTTAAATAGGGTACAAATACAATAGTAAATAGGATTAACAAGAAAGCCCAATATGGCCCATAATGTATACTTTACACAATAAAATCCCTAATACATATTATATATATACGATAGCATACTACGTGTAATTTCCTTCAACACTCCCCTTGTGCTGAGTCGGAGATAGAATGGTGCATGCCTTGTTGCCTCATTAAAACCTTGTCAAGTAAAAACCCTGTGGAAAAAATAACCTTGATCGAAGGAAAAAGAGGCATAATTAGAGGGTCGTAATGTTTCTGGTACTTTACAAGGTAAGTTCTGTTTTTGAACAGTATTAGAATCGCCATCTTGCATCGTGACGATTTTTTTTTCCATTTTATTTTTTACAGAAAGAAGGGATGTCCGTATGAGTTTTTTAAAATACGGATCATCATGTCACGACTAGAATGTCATAGGCGGTCGTGCCAAAGCATGTATGAGTCAGTGTCCCACATTTCATTGTTGGTGACAGCGTACAATTCAATAATCTGAATAGTGATGATGTACAGTCCACTAAATCGGCTCATTAATTTTCTCTAAGATGTGTTTTCTTCCACATTCATTAGATGTAATATAAAGGTATTCTATTACATTCTCACAATGAGTTTATATATGAAAACTGTTGTCACGAATATCTTTGAAACTCAGTAAGGTTCAGGTTGCTCTTGGTGCATACAGAGCATCTGTGACTTTAAATAATGTGCTGTTATGCAACAAAAACTTGGCTTTACCTCGTCCTTTTATTACTTGCGATGATCCGATCATTGTAGTCACAGAGAAATTATGGACTATTAATTCAATAAATAATTGCCTATTCTTTAAAATAGTGTGGGTGGTTCCACTATCAACTAAACATTCAAGTTCTCATTGAGTCATTCATACAATAATGAAATTGAGTATAAAATCCGAACCGTGGACGAAAAAATCGAACACATATATCAAATACATCAGAATAAAGTCCGAAATTTAATTAATAAAACCAACGATAATCAATCCAATATCTTGTTCAGAAATCTAATCCATCCATTCAATCAATCATAAACTTTAAGATAAAATCATTGTCTAATTAAAAATTAGGCAATATGCCTTGTTTTTAAAAAATAAAGTGAATAAAGCAGATCAGTCAAAATCACGTGCATCCATTGACCGAGCAAATTCTGTCTTGCCACTAAAGTCCGTGATTGTGAAGTTAACATCAGTGTCATTATCTTCTTCATTCATAAAATGAGATTTTTGTTCTTTAGATTCTCGATATTTCTTGTAACTCGCTGCTACTTTAGCGCTTGCATGACAATTATTGTACCAGTGCCCAGCAACTCCACACCTGTAACATGGCTCATTGCTAACTTTTTTCTTTTTGACTGGAGGGTTCTTAGGTGTATTTTTCACCTTATTTCCCTGACCACTAGTTTCAATAATATCATTTCTTCTCCATATTTTGGAAGAGCCTCCACGACCCGGACCACGACTCCTATGTCCCTTTCCACGTTGTGCCTTGTTCCCACGTGGGTAGGGATCAACACGTCCAACCCCTCTTGCACTGGGGTTCTTTCCACTGTTCATCTTACCGTAGTTGGCCTCAGGAATTTTCTTTATCCCGACGGGCCTGACATTGTTGTTCAAAAAAACCTCATTATACCTTTCAGCCACTTATACCTTTCAGCCACTTATAATAGATTGATCAACTTATTGAATGTTGTGATTCGTTTATTATCATATTCGAGCCTATATTGGTTCGCTAGTATAAGTGCTGAAATAAGAAAAGTGGAAAGAATCTTCTGAATCATATCATCTTCTGTGAGGTCCTTTCCACAGAAGTTAAGGCGTGCCTTTAGGCGCAGCATATCTTTGTTGAAGTCGTTAACCCTTTTATAGTTAAGCAAGATGATTTTATTTCACTGAACGGTCAATTCTGGGAGCAAAGTGTCATGAATGTTCTCAAAACATTCCTTAAGGGCATCCCATAGTTCTTTAGGTGTCTTCAACTGAAGGTACTCCCAACGTAGGCTGAGGTCAATATGTTTTCTTATAAACATTAATGCATTTACTTTTACCTTATCAGACGGTCCATTATCTGTGGGGTCTTTGGGGTCAGTAAATGTAGTCGAGTATTCTTTAGCCACAAAAGCGGTTTCTACATCAAAAATTCACCGATGGTACTCAAGTCTTTCTGAGTCCAAAATGTCAAATTCGGGTCGAGTTGGATCGGCCATCTTAAGAAAAAAGATAAAATATTACAGAGTTATGAGTACATCCATATTAATTATGTTTTAGGAATATGAATTAGATTTCAAAACCAAGATTCGTAATGGTCACATTTTTGATACTGTATGAAAAATACTTTATCATAATGATTATAATGCGCATGAATTTTCATCATCATGGCAACTTTCAATTTATAACATACTAAATAAAATAATTAATAATATAAATAATTGTAAGTAAAACAATTATATAACTAATATTTAAATTTTCTTTAGCATGCTGATTTAATTAAAACAAAAATTTAATTAAAATAAAAACTGTTTTTAAGTAAAACAGAAATTTAATTAAAATAAAAACTGTTTTTAAGATAAAACAGAAAATTAATTAAATATAAAAAATGTTTTTAAGATAAAACAGAAATTTAATTAAATAAAAACTGTTTTTATGTAAAACAGAAAATTTAAGGCAAAGAAAAGCTGTTTTTAAGATAAAACAGAATTTTAATTAAATATAAAAACTGTTTTTAAGATAAAACAGAAATTTAATTAAATAAAAACTGTTTTTATGTAAAACAGAAATTTAAGAAAAATAAAAACTGTTTTTAAGATAAAACAGAATTTTAATTAAATAAAAACTATTTTTATGTAAAACAGAAAATTAATTAAATATAAAAACTGTTTTTAAGATAAAACATAAATTTAATTAAATAAAAACTGTTTTTATGTAAAACAGAAATTTAAGGAAAATAAAAACTGTTTTTAAGATAAAACAGAAAATTAATTAAATATAAAAACTGTTTTTAAGATAAAACAGAAATTTAATTAAATAAAAACTGTTTTTTAAAAATAAAACAGAAATTGTCGTGGTTTGTATTTTTTTTTTTGTTTTGTTTTTTTTAAATAAAACCGCACCAAATAAAAAAATAATAAAAATATCACGGGATTTTCACCCCTTTTGTGCAGACCATGATTTAACAAAGAGTGATGAACAGTGCAAACGATTATTATTGCATCAAAATTCCGCATCAGAACATATAATTAATATATATATATATAAATATATGTATAGCAGCAAAGTATATATATGAATAAAGCAGATCCATAGCAGCGGGGCATGTATATCTATATATACGAATCTGTTTTCAATGGATTTATAAATATATATATATATATAACAGTAGATCCCGTTAGTATATATACAATAGTAGTAATCATATATTTATATATATATATGTATATAACAAACAAACGTAAACAACATAATATATATATTACAATCGGCAATTTTTTTATTTTTTTTTTTTGAGATCTGCCTAAAGAAAAAAAAACAATTATATATGTATATATAAATATTATATGTTTAGTATCATCTGTTGCAAACAATTAACACAACATACAAGCATGGTGATTTACATGATTAAATACATATATATATATATATATATATAAGAGAAGGTAAGAATGAATATGTACCTTGGTTATGTATGTATACTACAATTTTTTTTTGAAGGTTGGGCGACGAGATAAGAGTCCAATGGTGATGGCGGCTGGCGGCTAGAGTTTTCTTAGAGTTAGGGTTGTTAGCTCTGAGCGGCTGATAACGTGTTGTGGGAATAATTCTACTCAATCTTTCATTAGAGGAGGCCTTTAAATAAGGTACAAATACAATAGTAAATATGATTAATAAGAAAGCCCAATGTGGTCCATAATGTATAATTTACACAATAAAATCCCTAATACATATTCTATCTATACGATAACACACTACGTGTAATTTCCTTCAACATAAATGAAATGACTTAAATAAGTGATTAATCCTAATCAAAATTAAAAAGTGGTTTCATTCCCTAGAGACTATTACCTGTTTAAAATTTTACTTTAGTTAAATACTTTTTAAACTCATTAGGCATTATTACACGGTAAATTAGCAAGTTTAAACTAAACCAATAGAGTAAAAAATAAATGTATCAAATGTTGACTCATTAATAATATATATTATTTCTCTTAGTTTTACTTGACTTTAATTTGATTTAATTTTGTTGAATTTTATAACCGACAATCCAATCGGTTGTAGTTTAGTTTGGATTGATTTGGTTTTTCCATGTAATTGGTTTGGATTGGGTACAAATCTTTTGGAACCGATTACATTGGTTCGGGTTAGGTTTGAAAAGTAAACCAATTCAATCAAAACCGTGTGCATCCTTATATATGATTGACGAAGTTTAATTCTCGGCATCCGCCAATAAAAATGAATTCTAAATAGGTAAAAAGTAGCTCAAAGGCTAAAACATTAAATCTACATAATATATCATTAATCAAATACCAAAAGTTTAGAAAATACGTCATCATTGCAAGAAATAAATCTTCAACTTAGAAAATAAATATACAAACAAACACATTTAAATGCTAGTCTATGGAGTTAAATTGCATAAAATTTATATATTTTCTACCCTAATTTCATACTTATTAACACACTCTTTGTAGAGTTTTGACACATGGTATTTTGATTAATAAAATAAAAATGTTCTTAAATGCACCTCATAATTTTACTTTTGATTATATTTCTAATAAAAATTCAACTCACGCCACAACTCATACGAATACTAACTTTTTTAACAAAAAATTAGTTGAAAGCAAAATTAACAGTCAAGTATATCGATCAAACACTCAAAATGTTAATGTCTTTTATTCCAAAATCACAATCAAAATTATGAAACAATAAATTATCAATAAAATCAATATGCAGTAGTTAACAACTATTACCATTGGCATAGAGGTTAAACATATGCTTAACATTAGTCAGAAGTATAAACATATAAAGCGGTTTAGAGTTATATAATCTTTACTGATAGCAAGAATTCAAATTCAATTGCACACATTATAATATATAGTTTTTTTTTTTTTTTTGTGAAATAAAAGCTTGTAATGATAAAATTAAAAAATTAAAAAAATATAATACAACTTCAAAATGGATTCCACATTTATATAGAAATAAAAGAAGTTTTTTATGCACATATCCACGATAGGTGTATTAGAGAGGTCACATGTTCGAAACTCATGGATGCGGTATTCGAACTTAATAAAGTGGTACTTAATAAAAGTGGTTTGTCCATCCTTTGTGGGTGGTTGGATATGTCCACCTTTTATGTGGGTGGTTGGAGATTTGTCCACCTCTTATTTGGGTGATTGTTGATGCATACGGTATGGTTCGTGTGGTTGTGTGGTTGGTGACGCAGAAGGAAGCTGAAGCTGCTCTCTCGGTTCGGTTCGGTTCGGTTCGATTGGGAGACTCTCATGAGGGTGACGCGAAGCAAAGCTTACTTGTTCATCTCTTTGGTCAGCGAATTATGTAGTTCATAGTTAGCTAGGGCGACATAATTCTATGTCTGACTCCATGTAATTGTCTTTGATATGAATGATTAATCAAAAAAAAAAAAATTAATTTGAAGAGAATAATATGGCATGGCTTCAACCTAAATTCGGCATTTATTTATACAGTAATAGATATGTATGCCCGCAAGCATTTAAGCCCATGGCTAGAGCCTAAAAGAACTTCTGTTACTGGGCTGAAGGCTAGCCCTAGGAAGATATTTTGAAACTAGTGTTTTGGGCTCCAAAAGAAAAAAAAATTGCTGGGAAAGACACCCTAAAAATTCAGTATCAACACCCATCTTTCAAGAAGTTGCACTTAATTTGTGTGCCGAAAAGTTTAGTTTTGCATCTGCCAGACACTATTAAAGGGGAAGGGAGAAGGGGTGGGGCTTGACCTTATCACCTTAGGTTTGAAAATCACTATTTTTACCATTTAAGAAATAAATTAGGTGTGCCAAGAACTTATTTTAAAACAAAAAAATAATGTCAAAATTTAAGTCGTCCATTTATAAACAAATGTTCTAAATTTTTTTCAATCCTACTTTATATTAAGTTTCATCACTCTAGAGAAATTTGATACCAAATTTAGATTTATGGAGCTCTACTAATTTTATCTTATTTTATGTATACCCAAAATCCAAAATCACTAGGCACAAACCTATAATTTTATAACACAACTTTTTTTTATAGATGCGATAACCACGAAAAAGGGTGGGCATGTAAGCACCACAAATGTGGACAAAGTAACATGTTCGATGTAGAGCGAATCCAAAATCTCCTTGTTATATAAGGACAAGGAGGATTTTACCATGAGTGCTTCATCCTTGTTTTTCGTAAAAAAAAAACTTCCATGTAAAACAATACCAAGCACTGTTCATTTTTTAATTTATCTAAATTCATGGAATTGTCCAAGCGGAAAATGATTATTCTTTTGGAATTGTTTTTTAAGTTCTCACATAAATAATTTTGAGAAAACAGTGCTTGAGCCTTGAATTAGTTGATTACTATAAGATGCCCATCTAGCTCAATTTGTAAAGCACAAGGCTCTTAACCTTGTAGTTGTGAGTTTGAGTCCCACGGTGGGCCTTTTTTTTATGTTTACTTACTAACTCTAATATCATGTATATTTTCCATAAGGGGGTTGACCTAAAATTGCGATAAAGGCACATAATTATGTTAAGCATAGATGTTAGACTATATGGTGTTTGACTCTTTGTTATTTTTGTGCGTTTTCATTGATTTAGACCTAAAGGAAAATTGAAGTTTCAAGAGTTGTTAGATCTACAATTGAAAATATATAAAAACTTACTACTGAAATCGATATGTAAAGACCTAATAATCAGATGACCAAATATTTATAACTCTAATGCATGATAATTAACTATCGAGTAGGCTAGTTTGTAATTTCCTTGTTTGCTCTAGTCTAAAACCACAGACACTTCCTAAGGGGTGATGTGGCGGTGTCCGACACTTAACAGATTCGACACTTGTGTCTGAGGCTTGGACATGTATCTGACACTTGTGCGAAATATTCTAGTAAATTTTTAGCAGGATCTCGATGGACACTTCTCAAATACCTTTTAGACCTTGCAAGAATGTTTTTGTAAATTTTTATAATTATTTAAAGTTATTGATTATTTAAAATTTGAAAGTTTAAACTGAAAATGATTAATATATTTGTAGGTCGAAAAATACCCTAGAGGGGGTGAATAGGGTTTTAAAACTTAATCGTATTTTTAAAAACAATTTAAAAATATTATGTCTATATTTATCAAGCAATCAACAACAAAGATAATTACAAGCACAATGAACAAATAGCACAATATAATAGAGCAATAGATAGAAAGATAGAACCGATCAAAGTCGAAGATTTTTTGTCCACACAGTTCGGCTTGTTCCCCCTACTCCGCGCTCGATTAGTTCCCCGAGAATTTTCACTATAACCGATCTCCTTCCGGGTAAAGATCAAACCACTACAAGTGTATTCTTCTCACACACTCTTACAAATATTGAAAACACCTTCAATATTCTCACAAGAAATCCTCACTTGCTATCTTAAGAGATAAACCTCTCTTATCGTTTTGAAAGAAATTATTTGGCGACTAACACCAATGTACAATAGCTCTCGTGTATAACAAATTACAAATGAAGCTCACACTAAGAGATATCAAAATTGATCAATGAATATTAGCTCAAATAATGAAAATATTGATCAATGCCTTAGCTTTCAAACTTGAATAATGTGAATATATGAAATATGGGATTGTATGATGATTCAAGTGATTAAAAATGAGTCTTAGAACTCATATATATAGGTAGCAAAAGTTTATAACCGTTTGGGGTGAAAAACATAAATTAATGGGTCAAAAGTGCACTTTAAAAAAAATTTCAACGGCTAGTTTTTGCCTTGTAGTCGACTCCCTCAGGGACCATGTAGTCGACTACATGCTTCTAGAGTGGGGAGGTTTCGTGCGTTTTTCGACTTTTGCATTTTGACTATGAAATTGATTTTAATGCTTGGAGAATGTCAAAAATAGTTTTCTAAGACTTCTAAAATAGTTTCTGTATCAAAATTCATTAATATGAATTTATAGAGAATTTTCCAAGAAAACTAGTTTTCGGTAAAAATTGTTTTCAAAGTAAAAACTAGTTTCGATCAATTTTGACAAGGTTAAATCATTGTATGAGCTATATAAATGATCAATGATATCTTTTACATAAAATCTAAGCACTCACTCAATTTATAAATGCTTTGAATCTTCGTGATGCTTGATTTTCTTGAGCGTATCTACACTTGATTGAAGTTCTTGATTCTTTCTTGTTCTTGATAGCTTGTAGAGCATTTTGAGATCATTCTTGACTTTGTATAGCATATGTGAATCTCTAGAGTTGATTTCTTGTGAATAATGGCATTTGCAAAGCTTGTGTGAGAATATGATTACTTCGGTTTGAGGTTACACTTGGTCGGAAGATGTTTTGGTTAAAGTGGCTATTATCAAAGAACAACCGAGTTAAATAACACAATATTAACTTATTGTAATTATCAAAATAAGATTAATTGACTTTAAGGTCAACAATATTAATTATAAACAGCCTTATTATTAATTGGACTTGTTACTTAATTATATATATTAGTAGCGATGGGTGTGTAGTATTATGCCTTATAATTTCTAAAAGTATATAGATTACAAACAAATCAAATACGTACAAAAGTGACTGGTCAGGTAGAGTTAATATATGTTCTTTACATATGAGATTATGGGTTTGGATCATAGTTTAAGCAATCATTTTTATTTCTAAAATATGAAGGGTAATTTTCTAAATTTCAAGTGTATAAAATCCACATCACTTAATAATTAGTTTTAAATAGCTAGTTGTTATAAAGATCATAGTGCATTACTAATTTGTTGTTCAATGTAGAAATTATACTTATACACACACATATTAAGTCCTTGCTGTGTTCGTGTTTTATATTTTTGAAAATTTTTGTGTTGATGTATCCGTGTAGTATCGTACTCGTATCCATACTTCATAGGCTCTAGCCTTTCGGTTCTTCTGTTGTTTGCCTTGTTTTTCTTGGCTTTCTTTTTTTGCTTCTCATTTGTTTTGGTTTATATATTTTCAGTCTAAAATAATTTATTTGTTTTTTAAAATAAAACTACTGAGGAGAGAGAAGAAAGACTCACACAGATGAAAAAGATGCCCATTAAGTCATGAAGCGGCTAATTGCTATAAGATGCATGTTTAGCTTAAGCTTAGTTAGTAGAGTGCAAGGCTCTTAACCTTATGGTCGTCGGTTCGAGCCCCACGGTGGGTGTTTTTAATCTTTACTTTGCACGACCTTGAATACCTAACGCGTGATATAGTTTATATCACGCCCCTCACATGTAGAGTAATTTTGAGCCAAAATTGACCTTTTGGGTGCCAACTCTAATACAATATGTAGTCTCAGAACCTTTAAGATGAAGTAGCTACATGAACTTTATATTGCCGCACAAAGTCTTGAATTCTTAATGTGAAATTTATATTCTTAATTAGGGGTGCTTACGGGTCGGTAGACTAACCTATTGGCCTTGATGATAGACCGAATTGACAATGCCGATCCTAGCAAAATGCAACCTAACTACTAGACTGAATGGGACAAAATCCATTAGTCTCGAGTCATATTGGTTTGGATAGATCCTAGGTGGGTCCTCAATTTGGATTGTAAATCGATGGAACAACGTCAATATACAAATCTATAAGCTTTTTCCACAATATTCCCTACACATATATTCATAAAACTTTTGTATAAGTTTGAAGAAAATCATACGAATCTATAGATTTAAGAACAAAACAATGGAGTAAAATCTATGTATTAATTAATGCATATACATAAAACCCATCAATTTTGAATCACTTGTAAGAACCCATCAATTTTTTTATGGCTTAAGAAATAGGATTTAAATGCTTGAGATAGGTGCTTTAATGCTTGAGAGCTAAATTATAGATCTTGATGCTTTATGCTTGAGTGCTGAGAATCATTGAGAAATGAATACTAGAACATATGGGTTTTAATTTGAGGGGACAAGGGATTCATTTGCTAAAAGAAATAAAGGGGAAATTGAATTATTGAAAGAGAAATAAAATAAGGGTATGAGTGGAGAGGGTTCTAAAAAAGGACAAGTGTCTTGGTTTTAGTGTCTACTAGGTCGTGTCGGTTTTATAGGGTACTTTTTGTTTAAAAACCGAAGACCAAATCGACTAAGATTGGTTTATGTAGTTTTAGACTGAATTAAACTATATATAATAATAATAAAAAAAACAAATGTATCGGTCTGTTTTAGTTTTTATACACTTTTATTCATAATGCACTCTCTTATATCGGGCATAAAAGCCCAAGACTTGTACAACTTTTTAAAGTTTTTAAATTTCTTAAAAGAGCTTTGGCTTAATTGAAGCCCGAGGATAATTAGCACTTTTGACTCCTAAAGTTTTTCCATTTTTCCACGCTCGGCTCGGAAGTTTTTTTTTTACCCAGAAGCACACCCAATGTTTGAACCACGTCCCACACTCGTCCAAAAGTGGATGTCTTATTAAAAAATTGGACATAAAAGTCATGTGCCGCCCACGTGCTTGTCTTTTGATACGTATTTTTGGTATTCTAAGTTGAAAACTCATATTTATAAAGGTTAAGGGTTATCATTAACCATATTTAACCCTTTATATATATATATAATTATATACATACATAAATATATATTTCCGGTCATCATCCCCAACTTCGGCCAACTCCACTATTTTGATCCATTATCTTTCTAGACTTTCCCCATTCGTCTTTTATCCCCATCAACATCAAAGTATCAAACCACTCTCTTAACACCATATCTCCCTTTATTTCACCATCATCATCATCATCATCATTATATATAATATAGACAAATCTCATAGGCCTTAAAATTGAAACTTTAAAAGTATGCCTTTCAGCTTTATCTTCACGTTGGTCGAAATAAACTCAAATTTAAATGGTTATTGTGGATAAGCTTACTTCATATTCTTTTTTTAAAACCAACAAAGTTGATACCTCAAATGAGTAAGAAGATAAACATGAGAATAACGAAGAAAAGGGAGAATTGTATTGGGTTTCGAAGGTTGGAACTAAGGTTATGATGGAAAAAAAACCCCCAAATTTTATTTCCGAAAAAGATTTGTTGTTTTTTTTCCATTATCTATCTTTATATATATATATATATATACCCAAATCATAGATAAACAAGAATCAAATCAAATTAACAAAATACAATCAAATATGAAAATCCCTCCCCCCTACCGAAGAGAAATTTATAGAGAGAAATATAAAGTAGAGAGATAAAGAAAGAGAGAAATAATTTCTTTTGAAGATTTAGAAATTAATGGGTGTTGGTGAGTAATTGAAAGTTATGGTTTATTTTGATGTGGGTTGGGGGAAGAAGATAAATACTATAAGAATACTTAAAATACATTTGAAAATACGCACACGTGGGCGGCACATAGTTTTTTCGTCCAATTTTTTAACAAGACATCCACTTTTGGATGAGTGTAGGACGTGGTCCAAACATTAGGTATGATTCAGGGCAAAAAAAAACTTTTGAAATTACCGTGAAAAAACTATTAAACGTTAGAGGTCAAAAGTGCTAATTACCCAAAGTCCGATTAGGAATGACAAGGTCAGATTTAAAGTTAGTCAGGCCAAATTCGAAATAAGTATTGTATTGATTATGTGGACTACCTAGTAGACCCCATTAAGTCTTTCTCATGGTGTATTATGGCACTTTCGTAAGAAAATGAGATACAGTAAAGATATCTTTAGTACCTTCCCCACATGCCATATCTGCCACTTGTCAAAATATCCTTATTATTGTACTTGCTTGTCAATTAGACTCATTCATTATGTTGTAGGGCCAATGGGGACCATGTATGAACTTTGTCGCATGCCTTTATCAACTTAATTATTTTTTGTTTTGGCATAAGATTTTAATGCATTGTTAGATTTTGGTACCTTTCCGTAGTCTTGTCCAAGTTTGCCTGTTGGGACTTGGAGTTAGTTTTCTTGCTGTGCTTTTGAAAGTTGTAAATATAATTCGTATTTATAATTATAAATAATTAAATTATAGTTAACCTCAATACTAGGATCGACCCTGATTTAAATGAATTAATTGGCTTGTGGTTTCTACCTAGTGCATAGAGAGAAAATCCAACTTGTTAAACTTTACCAAGAAGTAAGTCTAATTGGGTCGGGTTCTAACTTGGCCTAACCTAAATTAGTAGTGTTTAATTTTTATTTATTTTCCTTTTTTTTAATTAAATGCACCATAAAAAATCAATATTTAGATTAATTAATTCTCCTAAGTAACCATACCAATACAATATCACCATATATGTTTGTAATGGCATGTTGGATTCCTTTATCGACTCGCATCAAAGTTGGATGTTTGATTTAAACAATTTGTGGGGATAGTAACAATAATGAGAGGGGGGGGGGGGGGGGGGATTTATTTGTCCAAAAAATAAAACAACAAAAAAACACTAGTGTGAGTCGTGAGAACTATTTCTTCTACTTGATGTTTGGATGAGAGTGGTAGTGACTAGTGAGAAATCGAGTAGGTTGTTATGTTATGTTTTATCCATTGATTTGATGCCCACCACAAAGTTTACTTACTCATTTGCAACTTATTAATGTATATTGACCTCAAAGTCGAAACAAAATAAGACTTGAACTTCACAAATAACGAGTGGGGCCGAGGTTAGATCAGTTGGTAATTATTAATAATGAGATAAAATTGTGCACAAACATTTTGTGTGAGCACTTTTCTTTTAATTTGATATTTACATGAGATAAGAGAGATGGATTTAGAAAAAAAGGAAAATGTTAAATTACGTTTTTATGACATATGTTAAAGACTCAAAAACAAGAAGAATAAGGATTTGTATGAGTACTAATTGAAGGGTTAATGCTTTTAGGGTTCTTGAGTTTGAAAGGTTTTAGGATGTAGTTCCTCACTTTTTTTTAAAGACGCTCTCCTCGAGATATATTGCCCCACAGTACCCGGAGAAACTGTAAATATTATAAAAATTTGCATTACAATTTCTGGAGATACTGCTTAATTTAATAGATAATAGTTGCATAATTGAGAGATACTGGTTGCAGAATCGAGAAGTACTATGAGGCAGAGATACTTTCATGTACGCATAGTAATTGATAACATCCAACAAAATTTTAAAATAAAGGTCTGGATCCTAGTTCTTTCTTCTTCTTCTTCTTCTTCTTCTTCATCTTTTTTTTTTTTAAACATATGTTTTTAATAGGTACTTTTAGGGTACAAGTTACCATGATCCGAAAAGGAGAAAAAAGAAAGAGAGTAAATATATTTAGTTTTAAGAAAAGGCCACCCCTGTTACCAAGACAATTACACTTTTGTTGGCGTATGATATTGCTTTGAGAAGTTATACTATATACTTCCAAATTAAGGTGTACATTATTCTAAAAATAATTATAACTACTTCAGCAATAATACCGCTCTAAGAAAATAAACATATTTGTGCGATGCTTCTAATTTATTTAATTGTTGTATCTTCTTAATATTAAGGCTGACATCACATCAGAAAAGTGTAATAATAATTTTGGCATAAAAATATTGATATGTTGAATGTGGTTACCGCATTAAAATGTGAAATTTATTTAAATTTAGCTTTATCACAATATATTGTAACTAATCATAAGATACCGTATAAATGGCAATTTTTACTTCTTAAGTTGGAAGTACTCATGATTGAGAAGGGCGGATTCAAATTTTTGAATTAGAGTGAGATCGAGAGGAGGTTGGGGGATTGCAAGCATATATATAACTTTTAGATTTAACATAAAAGTAATTAACATAGCTTAAAATCAGCTATTCAACACAGATCACCAATTATCGTGTGTTATTTTCTCCATATATCTGATTAAGAAATCCCTTTGTTTGGCAAATTAGAGTTTGTATTTAAATGTTTTTGTTTTTAAGAGAAAGACCCACAAAAACCCAAAATGTGATAAATTTTACCTACAATTTTTTTTCCTTGAAAAAACTCAGTAAGGTGTAGCATGTTTATACATCACAAGTAATACTATTACTACTCACATTTTAAAAAACCTATCCCTCTCTCCCCTAATATGTTGTTAGGCTTAGAACAAAAACGATCATTAGTCTTATTTCAATGTGAATGTAAATATACATCATCGCAAAGAAAGAAACATTAAAAAAAATAAAATAAAAAATACATTGTCCTTAAAAACAATTGCCAACTGATAAAATATTAACGTAGTTAGCTAGACAAATATGTTCCTTGCACCTTAGTAGTAGTGCTATCAACTCATGTTTTGTATTTTTATTGCAAATGTCCAAGTCAAGCTAACCCAGCCAATTGCCACCCAATTTCCTTCACAAAACTTGTGCTTTCCTTATTTATGAGAAGAGCCAATGAATGAAGAGTTGGTACAACTGGCCACCTTCCCTGTACTAAAAGTTCTGAAAGTACACTAATTTTTTTAATTTTTTTTTAAACCACACTACTAACCATTTTATACGCATTATTTCACCTCCACTTGTCTCCATCTCTTTATCTAGCACGTAATCTCTTATTAAATCCTAAAAGAAATGCGAATTATTAAAACTCAAGTAAATATAGACTTTTTCCTATTTTTATAATTAATTATACTAGTATATAAAGTTAGACTGATTTTAACCACCATAATTTGTGGCAGATTTAAGAATAGCTCATTTTTATCACTATTTTTTTTTTATAATAATCAAATAAAATTAGGACAAACAAGACTCGAACTGCACATAAATATTAGGTAAGTTAAATTTACCACCAGGTTATTTATCATTTTTATTTTTGTTTAAAGTATATATTTCCGTAAGTTAGCCTGATTATCATTATATATTTAGGTTTTCGTCCAACTAGTTGCAATAGTTTAGATTTATATAGAGATTCGAGTCCCTTCTCTCTTGTTAAACTCTTTAAATTATCCATTGATTATATAAAAAGAGTCCAATGATAAAAATGATACACAGAGTGAATCAAATAATATGAACCGGTTTCTTTACGGGTTTTCATCCCTTCTGTTGTACAATAAAAATGGTTAACAAAGAAAACTTTTTAAATAAAAAGAAAAAAACATTGACAAATACCCCTAAAGTTTTCTCTTCTCGTTAGGGTAAATCCAAAGTTATCTTCTGCAATTGAATTAGGTTACATTCCAATTAAACAGAAGATAATTAAACATTAATTGAACCTAAATGAGTGTACATGATTTATTTTTGGATACATTTGATATCTGAGCATTTATGAGAGGGTGATTGGGGTTGAGGGGACTCGAACTCGCATCCTTTTATAAGGATATGTTTCTGGCGACTACTTTATTGCTGCAAGGCTAAACCCTAAGACAACATACAAAACTTTAATTGATTAGCTGTGATTTTAAATTTATCCACACAATCTTTTAAGGTTTTTTTTTTTTTAATATATGAAATCCTACTTTTAATTTCTACTCCTAATGGAATGGGGGAAGGGGAGCAGTTAATCCGCATTGTCTACAAAATTAATCCACGAGTGTAGATACATTAATACAGATTAACTACTCCCCTTCCCCCATTCACTTAAGAGTAGAAAAAAATATTATTGATTTAATTTTATAAATATTTCTTTATTGATGATTTAATATTAAAAAATCTACTAGATTAATAAGTACATCTACTTTAATTAGTTTTAAGGACAAATATTCCTTTCTTTATCTATTTAATGACACAACTTTTATACTAATAATTTAAGGTCCAAAATTTTATTTAAAGTACAAACTTTTGCAGATAAATAATTAAAATTAAATTAATATAATTACAAAACTAATTTATATTATTGTTATTCCTATAATGTCCCTATCATCTAATTGATTATTAAATTAATCTAAACTCCTAAAATCTTGCTAGAAACTAATATCTATAAAATCAAATTCGAGAGTCAAATTTAAACAATTAAATAACTTTTAACAACTTAATCAATTACTGAAATATAGAAAATCACATGATCCAAAATTTAAATTTCAACAATCAAAAAAATTTAAACAACCTAATCAATTTGATTATTAATTAACAAGGGTGATTTTATTTCTATTTGCAAAATTTTACTAAAAGAATTTGACCTTCTTGTGACTTTTGCAAACTGTCATAACTTTGAGTGTCATAAAAAAAATGTCTCTCGTAAGGAAAAAGTCATGAATAATGAGGAAATGTCAATATTCATGACTTTTTTTCTAAGGAAAAATTTATTTTTTCATGACACTCAACCTTATGATTTGATTAAGCTAAAATATTGCATTTTTATATGTATTTAGGTGGCTTAATATGCATGAATTTGATTTTAATTATCCTAAATTGGCAAGAATTGAGCTTTAATCATGAAATAGGATAGTATGTTTGTTTCTAGTGCATTATAACCTTTTTACAGGTTAAAAGTGAACAAGAACGAATCTAGAAGCAAATTCCCCCAAAGTTAGTCATTACCGGTTAAATTCGGAGCTGAATTGAGTTCAAGAAGTGAACCGAAAGCAAATTCCAAGCTCAAGCATGAAGGAAGTTGATGGAAGAGACTAAGAGAAGCCAATAGAGCAGTCCCAAGCAAAGAAGAGTCATTTGAATCAAACCGAGAAATTTTTGAATGAAGAAGAGATTCACCGCGTGCAATGCTGATGTTCTAGCCAATTTTGGTATTTATCCGTGCATAATTTGAAGAAAACTCCATAAATAGAAGTTGTAGATCTCTGAGTTATCTACGCGTAGGCAAAAACTTTACATCAATCGGAGTACAAAGCTATGGCAGAAATACGATCAGTGCACCAGTGAATTGAGTTTGAGCGCGAAAGAATACCTAAATTTATGATGCAGATATTTATTGAATAGAGTCCTTAGCCTAGATGGCAAGTGACCAGCTCTCTACTCATACTTAGTCCAGTGTTCGAATCTCGCGGGCAATAAGTTTTAATTATTATTTTTAAGCTGACCCGAGAAATTAAGGTGGAAGACTTAGTCTCTCGAGCCAACGACTTGATAGACGACAAAACTATTTTTAGCTTTTGGATTATTATCTTTATTATTATTTATTTTATTTTATTAATTAGTTTAATTTTTTAATTTTGAAAAAAGAATTAAATGTCGATAATATTGTAGGTTTTAGGTTAATTTTTTTTGAGTCAGAAAAGAACAGTCGTCATTTTTTTCTTTTGAGTAGAGAAGAACAATCGTCATTCTTGTTCTTCAATAATTCTCAATTTCCTTACGTAACTAGAAAGAGATATTTTCATTTGGTTATGGCTTGTATTGAAGAAGAAATAAATTTTATTTTATTAATTAGTTTAATTTTTGAATTTTGAAAAAAGAATTAAATGTCGATAATATTGTAGGTTTTAGGTTAATTTTTTTTGAGTAAGAGAAGAACAGTCGTCATTTTTTTCTTTTGAGTAGAGAAGAACAATCGTCATTCTTGTTCTTCAATAATTCCCAATTTCCTTACAGTAACTAAAAAGAGATATTTTCATTTGGTTTATAGCTTGTATTGAAGAAGAAATAACGTATAATTCTATTTCAATTTGAGTTGAGCGAGTCCCATTACAGTTCTTCAATAACTGCATAACTGTAAGTTTTTCTTTTCATTCAATTTTCTTTTTAATTTATTTCAATTAATGCTTATATATTGTTAGTTAATTATGTGTTTGAATGTGATTGATGATTGAAATCCATGCATAATTTATATTTTTTATTAGATTTTTTTTATAGATTCCCGCGCAGAACCCTAAAAAATATATGTTTTCTTATTTTAATCATAACTTGCTCGTTTCTTGGTCGATTTTGATGATCCACCTATCAAAACGACCGCGATCGAATTTTCTACAAAATCTTATTGTTTTGGGGATCTAAATTCCGAAATTTTCTGAGGACAGTAGGCGATTTTCGTGACTGCCAGTGTGCTATTTTTTCGAAATTTGTTTAAACCGTATTTTTAATTTATTAATTGTTCCTTAGTTTTAATTGCTGTGAAATTTTGCGTGATTATTCAATTATATTTTAGAAATATGTTTGCTCAATTTGTGATTGAATTTATCATATTTTGCTTAATTTTTATCAATATGCTAATGTAATTTAGTAATTAGGGGTCCGTAGCGAAAGCATGACGGACTAGTGTGAGTATATGATTCAATTGTGATTGTGGCTTGAATTTCTTCTTGGTTATAGGTCAATTAATAAATCTGAAAAATATAGTAACTTTTCATGCGTTAAAAACATGAATTTTTAAGATTATTTCTCGATTATTCGACAAAAGAACCGAAAAATCTCAAATTATGAATTTTTGTACTAAAACTCTAACAAGGCTGAATAGAGGACGGCCCTTATCCTTTATTGAGCTGAGTTAGTTATTCAAGTAATTTGGGAGCTTTGAGCGCTGTTTTGGTGTCATTCCAAAATCGATACCGAAATAGTGCTCATTTTAGCTTTTAATGACTTTTTAAAAACGGTTTTGACGTATGTCATGCATACGCATAATCAAATCTTAGAGATGAATTAAGCTTTCGATATTTACTAAAATTGATTAAATCTAGTTTGTTTTTGTCACGCACTAGCATTACTAAGTGAAAATTAATTTTTGTAAAAATTAATAATTTATAAGTTCCCTTATTGAAAACTAAATTTTCATGCAGTTTATATGAGTCTTGTCATGCACTTCTCATGATATGTTCGTGAATTTTAGTATTTAATAATTGGTAAGCTAAGAACATTCATTGTTAATAGGAACTCAAGTCCACAGTCATCTCTTGAATCGGTTGGTCGTACTATCTGTAATGTCGTAACTATGGATACCCCTAACGCTCTTTTTCCATTTTATTAGACACTTGTTTTAGTTGCTGCTTATTTTATTCTTTATTTATTTATTTATTTTATTTTTATTTATTTATTTATTTTTATTTATTTTTATTTATTTATTTATATTTTATTTTTATTTATTTATTTATTTATTTTCTTTTAAGTTTTAAATTTAATTTCTTATTCTATTCTTTCCTATTTTAAATAATTTATTATCTTTTCTTTATTTTATTTTTTTTCTTTTCTTCTTTCTCTCTATTGAAAGTTTAGCTAGAATAATAAGATTACCATCCTTCCCTGTGGTTCGACCTTGGACTTCCAAGTAAATATATTATAACTTGACCGCCTGCACTTGAGTGTATTAATTACGTGTTTCTGAGCGTAGTCATGATTGTTCATAAAAGTCACAAAAAATCAATTTTGTGTCCCTCTTTTTGGGTATTACTAAGCTAATCTCCATTGCCCACTAAATTTAACCACGTTGTTAGATAAACTTACAAAAATCAATATTGGCATAATTTTTATAAAATAATGATTATTTTTAATTCAATTGTAAATTTTCGACCAAATTTCTACTTCTATCCACAGTCATATAAAATATTAAAAATTAAACATAAATTGTAATAATAAAATGATATTTCTAATGTATATAGTTTATTGTCAATTATATCCACTTTCCGGACTCGAGATTAAACTATAGTCTATAATTCACATTTGTTTCTAAAATTGAGATTATACAATAATTCACATTAGTCTTGAAATAGTAATTAATCAGTCAGTGTAATTTGAAACATTTGTAATACGTCTACAAAATTTAGTTTCTACCTAGAAGCGAATTAAAATTATAACTTTAATTAGAGATTCATGATGGCAAACAAAAAAAACCATATGCTATAATTGAATATTCTTCCTTCGACTTAAAATGATTAAGATTGAAGAAAACGATATTTGTTACATCCACTAATTCTTAATTAATTTCTTAAGTTCCAATACTGCTTTATTTTTATTTTGTTAGAGCTTTCATTGTATAGAAAAAAAGAAAAAGAAAATAGTAAACTCATTTGTTGAAAAAAATTATTCGTTAGTGTTATGATGTACTAATATAAATTAATTCCGCCTAATTTTGTAGTGCTGTATATTTTTGATGAATAATGAGTGTATAATACTTGTATCAATAAACTTTATACATAGTAAGAAAATGGATTATTAAGGAAGTATATTTTAATTAGGAAATTAATTTTAAAAGTAAATATATTTAAATGATTAATAGTTGGTTGATATACTTCTCAATTTTTATAAGGAATATTTTAGAAGTTTGTTTAAAGGTTAGTATAAATTAAGGGCGAATAAATTGTAAAAACCTACTAATCGAAATTAAATTATCCTTTTTTTAATACCACATATATATATATATATTTACTTTTACAAGTTTATCCAATTAAAACTTCTAATTAACATTAACAAGATTTGAAAAATTCAATTTTTCAAAAAGGTCCTCATATTCTCTATTTAATGAAACCTTCAATTCAACCTAAACATCTCTAAACTAATTATATATATATATATACAAGGAGTTCATTGATAATTGTGAAGTATCAATTTCGGACGGACTGAATGAGTAATATTTATTTGATAGTTGAATAAAATTTATGTATAAAGTGCTAAGTATATAATATGTATTTATATATATAGACATATTATAATAATCTCACCATTTGTATTGCAGTAAAACTCAAGAATGCCTCCGGAGTTTTTCCCATTTTTTTTTCTTCCTCTTAATTTTTTTTGTGTCAAACCATTCACGCTGTACCCTTTGAGTTACTTCTTTATTTCTTTAATTGGAGTCAACAAATTTTCATAAGTTTAATCATATTCGTGAACATGCATGGATTAGTCTTATTTTTCGGAGCCAATTTTTAAGTTGATTAAATAGTGGAAATTAAAGTTAATTTTGAAGTAGTGAAAAAGACGAGAATATTTTTGGAAGATCATATTCTTAATAAATATTAAAAATATTAAATAATCAATGAGTTTTGTAAGTTTATCTCATCGAGTAGCTAAACAAAATAAAAAATGTGAATTAACTTATAATGTGATTAATCTTACAAATTAGGTGGAAAGAAATAAAATCATTCATATGTGAGTTAAAAAGATGTTAAAAGCCAAAATTGTTCTTTTTCTTTTTGCAATTATACAAAAATTATATGATAATAACATTTTCATAAGGGCTTTATAGTCAAATCAAATACTCCTTATTTTTGTAATAACGCGGTCATATGTTTAATATTTACGGATGAAGTTATTTGTGCTTGAAACTCCTTCCCCCTTCTATGTAGAATAGATTATTGACTTGTATATATTTTCATAAAAATATATACTCATTTTATCTCAAAGTAAATCTTTCTAGAATTTCACAATTTGATATTCTATTACTTTTGAGACATAATTATACATAAAATCCAAAAAAGAAATAGATACACAAAATCCAAGAAGATATAGATTGCATTATTGACTAATTTTCCTAAAAAAAATACTAAATTAAAATGCAACTATGAATTTATAAAAAAAAAGGAAACTATAAAGAAAAAGAAGAGTGGAGCATAAGATTCGAGTAATTTATTATAATTGATTGGTTAGCCAAATCCACACGGAATAATCCCAGGCAAAAACCAACACGGAATATCCCAATCCCCAATTAAAATAAAAAGATGGCAAAAGTACATATTCGGATCACAGGTTAGCATCTCCCATGAAGATTCCTCCTCGCCACTAGGCACGAGCCACCTCAGCCGGGTCCACCACACCCCACCTTAAAAGTTTATTTTCTTTTTCACTCTTATCATATCAATAGTTTCATGTATATACAAAAATTGACAAGTTTCATGTATATACAAAAATTGACAACCGCCGAGTGTAATTTAATAGTTGTGATACTAGAACTAGTGATAACATTGACAGAAAACTCTTCTAGTCAGTAGCGTGTTCTATTGTAAGTAGAGATTAATTCAATTGCATAAAAATTAATCGAACATCTTATAACTTAACCAAAAGAAAAGAAATGACATATTTTAATATCATTATAATATACTAGTTAGAGTGTGGGTTTAATATTAAATTTATTATAATTAATTAGTAATTGTTAGATTGATATGTCATTATTTTTCTGTCAAAATTATCATAAAATTTTAATAAGTTGACTATTTTTTTATATAAATAATACACTGAATAATTCTGAGAGTTCATGGGAAGGAATTAATCCCATGTGAAGTTACTCACAAGTCACAACTAAAATTTGTATTCAAGTATTAAAAAATATTTTTATTTAACTTTTTGTAAATTCAGTAAAGTTAAATATACTAATAAATTATACACTTTTTTAAAACAAATATTTATAACACCAATCAGGTTAAAAAAAATGTGCGTCTCCATTAGTTCATTTAAATAGTGTCACATTAATTTGTACAAAAAAATTATATTAAATTAAGTGAACTTAACATTTTTCAATTTCTATATCTATAGTTAATGTATTAAACACATCAATGAATTTTAGCATGTACATAAAATTATAATATTATTTTTTTTAATTCACATTTTACAAAAATAAAATAAAATATAACATTTAAAACATGACTCAAAACCTAAAACTTTTATGATTTATATAACACATATTGTAAATTCGTAAGGGCGCCATATTTACTTGATTTTCCTCCATCCCTTTGTAGCATATGCTGATATGCCATCCCCAAACTAATATTTGGTAAAAAAAAATATACTATTTCAATATGTATGCAGCAAAAATATATTTATTACATATATGCCGAATTATAAATAAAAATTAAAAAAAATGTGTGTGATTAACGGCGCTCATTATGTATCACGTGTGGTTGGAGCACCGGTAATGAGTAATGCAAATCAACCAACAATAATTCTACGAAAATAACAACTCTCCGCCCAACGGTCTCTCTCTCTCAAATTATTTGTGGTTTTATTTTACACAAGGCCTCTCTCTCTTCTCTCTTCAACCTTTGAAATATAAAATTACGCGCTACTCTCATATTCTCCCCTTTTCTGATTTCATTTTCCCCTCTCTTTCTCTCTCTACAAATTCCAATTCTCTCTCTCTTCTCCTTGGCTCCTTCCGTCCATGGCGATTTGAGAGAGAGAGAGAAAAAAAAGATAAATTCAATAATTAATAATAATAATTTTGTATCTATAGCTGAAAATCTAGTCCATTATTTTTGTTTTTGCCCTAACAGATAGAATCATATACAGAACCCAAAAAATGTCGACGTTTTTCAACTTTGATGCGTTCCTTTTCTCTACAAGCACAGCATTCTGCAGTCCTCTTGGCATTTTTATTCAGATCCAGGTTCGATTCCTTTCATTTTTCTGTTTGTTTTGTTCGAAAAGTTTGGAATTTTTTTTCATATTGCTGTATTTCATGGCTGAAATTGTATCTATAGCTGGATTTTATTCCTTTTGCAGTCCTCTTGGCATTTTTATTCACATACGTTTAACACATAACAAATGTTTGGCATTTTATTTAGTAACTCGTACACTCTGATTGTATTTCAGCTGTGGAAAGTTTGGATCTGATGTTTAGGTCTTTTGATTGAATTGGAAAATTGTGGAGCCAAATGGAAAAATGAGAATTTTTTGTAACTTGTATGTGCTTAATGCCTTTTGGGTTTTGTGCCAAACTTACTCGATTTTTGTCTTATACAAACTGTTGTATCACCAATCAGATTTGAAGACAACACAGTTAACGTGTCTCACCACATCAGTTTGTACATATATTGAGTAAGCCTATCATTTTCCTCGGAAATTTGAAGGAATTGTTTTGTTGTGTATAATTGGATTGAGCTCTATGTTTTGTTTGTGCATGATTGGATGAAGCTCAATGTTTTGTTGAGTATTAATTACAATTGGAAAATTTAGTACAAAAGATGTTGAATTTATTATTTTGTTAAGTAGCCAAAGGAGTATGATTTATGAATTTGATATTCTGGTCTTAGAAGAAATGATTTTTTATAAAACTAAAAAGCATGTGGTCGAGTTAGAATGTGCATCAATAAGAAAGAGGGACGTGATCGTTGTTGATGGTAATGCTTAGGGAAGGGATAGGCCTAATTTAGTACGAATGCACATTAAAGAAAGACTTGGTAGTTTGTGTTTTTAAAGAAGATATTGCCCTAAGTAGAGGAGAATGTGAACCGAGGTTTATATATAGCCATATCCAAGTAGCTGGGACAAGACTGTCTTGAGTTGAGCTATGACTTATTTTTTCATTCCTAATGTGTAGTTGTTCGAAATTGACCATCTTGCTCATCTACGGGTCATCTATTTTCTAATTCTTCTTCCACACAATATCCTTTTAAGATGCAATATTCAAAGGGTTTTTCTTGATCACCATTTTAGCCAAAAGCTTAGCTTTTAGATGGTAAACATGCAATATATACCAAACTAACTTCTGTAATTTTAGAGTCAATCTAAAGGAGCCTTTGTGTATTTCATTTGACCAACTGGCTGTCAACAATCAGTATGCACCTTTGTATCTGCCTATATCGGCGAATGATATACTGATTTACCAAAGTCAGCCCTTTGTTTTTTATTAATTAGTACTCTTATTATTACTACTACCATTACTATTTTTTTATTGTTATTACTAGTATTGTCATCCATATTATTACTACGACGGGTTACTGCCAAAGCAATTTTGGCTTGTGCCGAAGCAAATTACAAATGCAAGTTGTACAATTCCATAAAGCCGTAATTGCTTTGGCTTGATTTCACAAATAGCAATTTTTATTATTATTAGTTTATTGCTAAGATGGGTTATTAAATCTGATATACTAATGTTATCGCTTAAAGGAAGTAATGCTCTATATTTTGTTGTTCAACATAGTAAAATGTTTTATTATCGGCCAAACAATCAATTATTAGTTTTTTCTTGCTTTGTGATAATTTTCTATATCCTGGTTTTTTGTTCTCCTTTGCCATGATTTTTGGCACTCTAGCATGATGTTACCGTGATATGATCAAATGTCCGAGTCCTTTATTCGTGTTGCAGGGATATTTTATCTGCTTAACACTTGCTTTTGGATGGGCTTGTGCTGCTTATGTCAGGTACCGTTAAAAATCTTTGATGTTCAGAGTTTAGCATCAACGTTGAACTTTGGGTGCGTTTGATAAAAAAGATGGAAATGATTGAAAAGTGAAAACACTACTAATTTTCATGAGAAGTTGGGAAAAATAGGAGTGATTTGGTGAAATGTTTTTTTTACCTTTTGGGTTTTCCACGGAATAAAATTCCGTGGGTGGTGGGTAAGAAAATTTTCCATGGAAAATAAGAAAAAGATGGAGAACATCTCACTAACTCACTCATACTTTTTCCCAACTTTTCACAAAAGCTTAAAGTTGGAAGTGTTTTGAACCATTTTCCACCTTTTATCATGCGGACCCTTCATGCGTAGTTCTCTGCAATGACTTTGATAACAATTGTTGCATGATAATTAAGATTTTTGAACAATTTTCTTCTTTGTAACAGGAATAGAGAGATAAGACAGATGAAGCATTGTATGAAAGATGGCAACAGCTTTGCTTTTCTTTGTCATGATATTCAAGAGCTTGAGCATTCCAGACAGGCCGATTTGCCAAGAGTTACAGTTGTTATGCCTTTGAAAGGATTCGGAGAACACAATCTACACAACTGGAGAAGCCAGGTATGAGAGAAACATGTACTAGCTAACACTATAACAGTTAGTCATCCATACTTAACAAAACAAAAATTATCTAAGTTTTAATTTTTTTTTCCATGCTTTGAATATATTGTTACCCAACACTATCAAATAAGGGCAGGCACACAAGCACTGCTGTTCATTTTTTATTTTTTTTTGAGGCTCGAGATTTTTCTTTTGATGAGTAATTAAATTCTTGGTCAAACAACTCTAGGGGACACATACAACTAAGCTTCATAGGAAAATGTAAAATCACCTAAAAAGACAAAATCAAAATCAAAATCGTTCATCACTATTTTAAGGAACTAAATATTATATACACTGGTGGTGCTAGAATAGTGGAAATGGGGTGGGTTTCCTCACCCCTCGCCCAGGTTTGGTCCATGGGAACCCTATTTCCCTTCACCCTCCCCCCCATGGTTGACCACCAGGTGTATCCGTGCACCGCTTCTATCAAAGAAGAAAAAAGGAATTTCATTCTTGTAGTCATGCCCTTGGTTGTCAATATCTTAGAATAAGCGATACAGTACAAAATGATACACATGTACCAGATAAATTATTACTTTTAACTGTATTTTATGCTACATCCATTTGTATCTTAAGATAACACGACATATATATGACACGAATGATACAACAATTTATGCAGAAGAGATGATATCCTATTTGAAGGAATTTATGTAGGTTCACTTATCAAGATTATGATATTGAAATTTTTATGACACCCATAAACCTATTAGAGTGAGACAATGAAAGAAAATATATCTAGGGCTTTTGAAAGACATTGATTTTGTTCAAACCTAAAATTAAAAGAAGAAAGAAATTGATTATGTATACTAATATAGAATTTGTTTTGAATTGTTCATTAAAATGTGCATTCTACGAGAGGAATTCAGTTGAAGATTGATGTTGATTTTGAGGATTTGAATGAATATAGAAGATAAGCAACTGTGCGGGATGATTAATTCTGGTCTTCTTGGGGGGGGGGGATGGTAGATATTGCTATTATATTTTTTGACGCATATATAATGTGTTGAGTTAAAGTAAAGCATTTATATAAACGTTTTAAAAAATCAAAACTTCCATTATGATATGTTGCAAATCTAGCGATGTATGAACAACATTTTTGAAAAATGACATGGATCCGATAAACCTTTTCATAACCTTTGCCATGCCTAACTTGTTTTTATTCTTTCCAAACATATAGAGAATAAGACACAAAGGCGCTGTGTAGTGTGAGAGTGTACTTGCTGTGGAGTAGAAAATAGGTTATTGTTTCTTCTGCTGTCAAATACATTTTTGGTCATCCTTGAATATTCACTTTTATTAGATGAAGTTGAGTTTTGCATTATGATTGCAGAAAATATTATTGACGAATAGAGCTTATTATTGCTGGTTTATTGACTGAATCATATAGATTACATCTCTCTATGGTGGCCCGCTTGAATTTCTTTTTATGGTGGATAGTACGGAAGACCCTGCTTATCATGCAGTATCCCGTTTACTAGCAGATTTTAAGGTATATATTGTCACTTTGTTATGGAGAATTAATTGCTACTTGTTTTATATTTCGTAATGTGAGCTATTGCACTCAATTGTCAATGTAAGGCGAATATCTGTGCATATATATGTAATTGCTTTTCTTTACAAGATTTGCTTTATATGTACAATTGGGCCTGGAGTGGGCAAGAACTTTTGCTTTTTTGTATCGATGTTAAAAATCAAATGGAAAAATTGCTTATTATGATTTTCTTCCTCCTTTGGAACCCTATATCTCCTTTCAGTTTGATAATTTAGAGAGAATGATTTTATTATTCCATGATGCTAACTAATGAAAACAACGCACATTATATAGGAACTAAACACAACTCCTAATTAACCTAGAGTCCCTATCAAGGTGGGATTCTATCCACAACTAAATAACATAAATAAATAAAATAAATAATACTGAATTATCAATACTCCCCCTCAAGTTGGTGCGAAGATATCTATCAAGCCTAACTTGCTCACTTGAAATTCGAACGGTTGCCTTAACAGGCCCTTGGTCAAAATATCTGCAACTTGTTGATTAGACGGAACAAAGGGAGTACATATAATTCCACCTTCTAGTTTCTCTTTGATGAAGTGCCTATCAATCTCAACATGTTTTGTCCTATCATGTAAGACCGGATTGTGGGCAATACTGATAGCAGCCTTGTTATCGCAGTATAGCTTCATCGGGAGACTTATTGGCCTTTTGAGTTCCTCTGTAGCCAAAGAACCTCACATACTCCTTGAGCCATTGATCTAAACTCAGCTTCTGCACTGCTTCGAGCGACAACACTTTGCTTCTTGCTTCTCCATGTAACCAAGTTGCCCCAAAGAAACGTACAGTAGCCAGACGTAGACCGTCTATTAGTAACCGAGCCAGCCCAATCAGCATCGGTATACACCTCGATCCCTCTTTTATCGTTCTTCCTGAAGAACAGACTTTTCCCTGGGGAGCCTTTGAGGTAACGAAGAATACGGTACACCGTCTCTAGATGCTCTTCACATGGGGAGTGCATGAATTGACTAACCATGCTCACAACGAAAGCAATGTCAGGGCGCGTATGAGACAAGTAGATTAGTTTCCCGACTAACCTCTGGTATCTCCCTGTTTCGACTGGAACACCATCTTTAACATCTCCTAGCTTGGTACCCAGTTCTATGGGAGTATCCGATGACTTACACCCACTCATCCTAGATTCTGACAGCAGATCCAGAATATATTTCCGTTGTAATACTACAATACCACTTTTTGAACGGGCCACCTCCATTCCAAGGAAGTATCGTAGGTCACCAAAATCCTTAATCTCAAATTCTCTAGCAATATTTCGCTTCAGTCGATTCATTTCTTCAACATCATCCCCTGTCAAAATCATATCATCCACATAAACAATGAGAACAAAAAGTTCGTTTCTTGTGGACGTCTTAGTGAAGAGAGTATGATCAGACTGCCCTTGATTATAACCTTGGCCCTTGAGGAACTTCGTTAATTTTTCGAACCACGCTCTAGGGGATTGTTTAAGGCCATACAAAGACCTCTTTAGCTTGTAGATTTTTGTCCCAAATTCCTCAGTAAAACCAGGTGGAGGTTCCATATAGACTTCCTTTTCTAGGTTTCCATTCAAGAAGGCATTCTTCACATCTAACTGATTCAGAGGCCAGTCCAAGTTAGCTGCAACTGATAAGAGAACCCGAACTGTATTTAATTTTGTCACGGGAGAAAAAGTTTCGGAGTAGTCGACTCCATACGTTTGAGTGAAGCCTTTAGCCACCAGACGAGCCTTGTACCGTTCCACTGACCCATTTGAGTTATACTTCACAGTGAATACCCATTTACAACCAACAACTGTCTTTCCTTCTGGAAGCTTTACTTTCTCCCAAGTAGCATTCTTCTCCAGCGCTCTCATCTCCTCATAAATCGCTTCTCTCCACTCCGGAACATTTAGAGCATCCTGAACATTGTTAGGAATAACCACATTCGACACATGAGAGATAAATCCAGAATAGGAGGGTGAGATATTTTCATATGACACAAAGTTCGAAATGGGATATTTGGGAGATTTCGTACATGCTCTGACTCCTTTTCTAAGAGCAATAGGGAGATCAAGTTTATCAGACTGAGTTGACTCGATATTAGCTTGAGAACTACCTTTAGGTATCTTAGAAGAGTCATCGTGAGTATCATGATCCACCTCCAGGTTGGATTCTTGGGGTTGCAGAGGGATGGTTTCTTTACTTCCTTGTTCTGGATTTTTCCTAGAATAAACAAGACCTTTATACCGTTTTTCACACATCTCTGGTCCATTGGTAGTCAGATTTTGGGATGACACTAACCCTGGTTGTTCACCATTACCAACACAAGTATCTTTAATATTTAATTCATTTGTTTTCCCAAATTATGTGTTAAAATAATTAGGTACTTATTCATACAAAACATCAACGACTGAATTATCAAAACCGCAACCACCATCTTCAGTCGTGCTCTCCCCCTGAAGATGGGAGTTGTAATAGGATCGCCCCTCGAAGAAGGTAACATCCATAGAAATGTATAATTTCTTGGAAATCGGATCAAAACATTTATACCCTTTCTGATTTGTAGGATAGCCTACAAAAATACATTTGTGTGCCTTTGGATTAAGTTTAGAATTTTTGGGGTCATGATTATGAACAAAGGCAACACTTCCAAATATTTTTAAGGGAATATCCCCTAATAACCGAGTGTTAGGAAATAGATCAGAAAGCAATTTGATAGGGGCTTTAAATTTTAAAGGTCGTGTTGAAAGCCGATTAATAAGGTAAGTAGCAGTCAAAATAGCATCTCCCCAAAGGTATTTTGGAACTTTAGTTTGAAAAATTAGAGCACGAGCAACTTTAAGTAGATGCCTATTTTTTCTTTCGGCAACTCCATTCTGTTGAGGAGTATAATTACAAGAACTTTGATGAATTATCCCATTTTTGACAAAAAATCCCCTAACATCTTATTAAAAAATTCCTTCCCATTATCACTTCGAAAAATTTGAATTTTGGTTTGAAACTGTGTGTATCATGGTGTAAAAGTTTTGAAACACACTCCCAATTTCTGATTTCTCTTTTAAAAGAAAGACCCAACAGACTCTAGTGTGGTCATCAATGAAAGTTACAAACCAACGTTTACCAGACCAAGTGGGCACTCTAGAGGGATCCCAAACATCACTGTGAATCAAGGTGAAAGGTTGTGATTTCTTATATGGTTGAGACGGAAAGACCGTGCGTTGATGTTTTGCTAATTCACAAGATTCACACCAAAATTTAAGCAATTTTTTATTCATTAATAACTTGGGAAACAAATGCTTTAAATACTGAAAGTTTTGATGTCCTAACCTATAATGCCATACTAAAATCTGACTATCACTAGAAACAGAAATAGAATTAAAACAAGTCTGCTGGTCTTGCCTTCCAGAGGTAGGCCCATTATTGAAGAAGTAGAGACCCCCATTTTGTTTAGCAACCCCAATCGTCTTTCCTGAATTTGAATCCTGAAATTCATAATGAGAAGACCAAAAATTAACTTGACAATTGAGATCAAGAGCTAATTTGCTGACAGATATAAGATTATACGATAAATTAGGGACATGTAAGACATCTTTAAGAGTGAGAGACGGGGAGACGATTCTGGTTCCTTTGCCGGCAACCGCAGCGAAAGAACCATCAGCAATTTTAACCTTTTGATTCCTTGTACACGGAGTATATGACGAAAAAAATTCCGAGATACTGGTCATGTGGTCAGTGGCCCCTGAATCTAATATCCAGTTGCTATGGGATTTGATACAGGCAATTGTAGTTGTAAACTTATTACTTGACTGAGCTATGGAACATGAGGAGTCAGAGTTTCCTAAAGAATGGGCTTGAACCATTTTACACAGATGCTCAAATTGTTCCTTTGTGAATGGAAGTGGTTCTGAGGAAGATGGTTGCACTGAATCTGCATTGCTTGCTTGGAATGCTCGAGTTCCTCCCCTCGTTTTATTATCACGTTTCTTCCAATTTGCTGGTTTACCATAAAGCTTCCAGCAACTATCCCTAGTATGACCTGACCACTTGCAATGTTCACACCACAATTTCTGCTTTTCTCCCCGTTTATCACTGTCTACGGCTTTATCAAGGGCTACCAGTGCAGAGCCATCACCATCTGTACGGAGCTCCCGTTCGTCTTTCAACATCACAGATCGTCGAGCTTCTTCTTTTCGTACCTCTAAAAACACCTCTCTGATAGTGGGCAAAGGTATTCTGCCTAAAATTCGACCCCGAACTTCGTCTAGGTCCTTGTTTAGTCCAGCCAAGAAGACAAACACCCGACCTCGCTCCACCTTCTTCTTTTAGCGAGCACTATCATTCGGGTTTTCCCACTCTTCAGTTTCAAACAAATCCAACTCTTGCCATATAGCCATCATGTCATGGTAGTAGGCTATAACCCCACGATCTCCTTGTTGCATCTTCCACAACTGGTTATTGAGTTCGAACATTTGAGAATAGTTGTCTAGATCCGAGTACGTTTCCTTAACCGCGTGCCAGATATCTCGAGCAGTCGGCAGGAACATATAGGGTTTACCGAGACCAGCCTCCATGGAATTGATCAACCACGAGGTAACTATCGAATTTTCCTCGCGCCATGACTTAAAGCCCGGGTCGTTAGATGAGGGTGGTACCACTTCACCATTCACATAACCTAATTTTCTTTTGCTGTCAATAAACAGCCTCATTGATTGTGCCCATTCGAGATAATTCCTTCCATTCAATTTGTGACTAATATTGGCCACAGGATTTTCACTCACCGAATAAATAGTATCAAATTGCGACATAGTATCTGTAAACGTAGAAGACGAGCTTGTGGTGGAACCACTAGAAGATTCTGTGAGACCCGGACTACTAGCACCCACCATTGCAAGTTTATAGTTCATATGGTAAGAGAGTCAAACTACCCAAACCAAGCAATCAACTGAACAATATCAAATAATACCAAACCGGAACAGTACGGAATAGCTATGATGAAACAGTACCAAACTGGACCAAAACAGTACTGGAATACGCTGCGGAACAGTGAAACGAGTGAGACTGGAAAGTTTGGTGATGATTTTAGCTGCCACGCGCCTCCACGCGCGATGGAAGTAGACGGCGCGTGAGATCCATGCGCAGGAAGGGGCGGCGCGTGTGGGCGCGTGAGTCGTCGGTTTCAGGCGCGGCTTTCGGGGTTCTGTTCGTCTAGAAATTCCGACCACTGCTGCGTGGTTGGTTCTAGGAAATCTCACCTATTACGCATGCCAGTGAGCAATCAACAGTAGCGGCGGCTAGGGTTTTGGGCGTGGCTAGGGTTTTAATCGTACCTAGGCGGCATATGGAGTTCTTAACCAACCCTCTGATACCATGATAATTTAGAGAGAATGATTTTATTATTCCATGATGCTAACTAATGAAAACAACGCACATTATATAGGAACTAAACACAACTCCTAATTAACCTAGAGTCCCTATCAAGGTGGGATTCTATCCACAACTAAATAACATAAATAAATAAAATAAATAATATTGAATTATCAATACAGTTCATTGTTTAAGCTTGAGCATTTGTGCTGTTAGTCCAATAGCATAGAGCATTTGTCCATATTGAGCTGTTGCTCTTAACAGAATTGAGCATTTGTGTTGCAGCTATTCAGTTGCCTATGTAATTGACAATATCAATCACTACCATCACTTATAAGTTAGAAAGGTGATATTCAGTCACTCATCATCAAGGTGTCAATTGATGAATCTATTTGTTTGGGAGTTCAATTTAAATTAGCACATGGGCCCAAGTTCTGTGGCCATTTATGTTATTTAATATATTGGCACCACGTGTCCGGGGTTGCTACTTTTGTAATTAGAAAATATCGAATAATCTGTTATGCTTGTTTGTGCATCTTATATTTATCAAATTTTCCTTTTTCTTAAATTATTATTGAGCCTATAAAATATTTAGCGAGCTTGTCCTCATTTGCACAGGATGACGTTGATGCGAAGATTGTTGTAGCAGGCTTGTCAACAACTTGTAGTCAGAAAATTCACAATCAGCTGGTATGCAGCAAGTTCACAAATTTGCCACCTTTTCCTTTGAAGTCGTAGTGCTTGTTAAAATTTTAAGTAATTGAACATTTTATATTCATTGAGCCTATATTTTTTATCATGCTAATGGGGTCTGGGAAATAAAATATTCTGTTAGATTTAACACAAGGGCTTTTTTTTACTTTACCCCTGTTCTTAATGCAAAATTAGCCATACCCCCCCTATTTTCATAAGCATTAGACTTTGCCCCCTGCATGCAGGAACACTAAAGAACTATGTAAAAATGGTGGCCAAAGCATCTACTTTTTTAACCTGATCCTTTGACTTAGCCTCGCATTTTTATGTAATTCTTTGAGATTCCCCCACATGCGGGGGCAAAGTCTAATGATTATGAAAAATAGGGTAAGTCTAAATTTACAACAAGAACAGGGTGCAAAGTCAAAAAAGCCCTTAACATAGATTTGTTTGGGCTAGCTGTTGGATAGGACTGAGATTTAGGTGTAGATTATGCAAGCAAAGGGCATCAATACCTATGAGATTATATGAAAGCTAGAGGCTATCTATACGTGTATTCTGTTGCCCTAAATAAATCATGTTGTTAAATCGTGGGGTTCAGAAACATTCAACTAGTTATTGCTTCTAATTTATATGGTTGTGGTGTACTCTACAGGTTGGGGTGGAGAATATGCATAAAGACACCAAGTACGTATTGTTTTTAGATGATGATGTTAGGTTGCACCCTGGGTCAATTGGAGCCTTAACCACTGAGATGGAAAAGAATCCCGAGGTATGATTATGTTGATGCACTTGCCTTTGATTTCCAATATAGATATATAGGTATGCATTTTTATTGGTGTACCACTCTGGTTCAGATTTTCTTCCCTCTTGTTCTTTTTTTTTGGTCCATCTGTATTAACTTTTCTTTTGGGCAATGGTGTGCAGATTTTTATCCAAACTGGATACCCTCTTGATTTACCATCCGGAAGTTTGGGAAGTTACTGTATTTATGAATATCATATGGTATGACACCATTAAGTTTCCCCATTTCCTTTATGGTTACTTTCTATATTCCCATAGATATTAATATGTATGGACTGTATTATATATGTTATTGCATTGTTGGACCAAAGGGCAACATTGTATGTCTCATCTTTTTGGTTCTCTGCTTTTTAGGGATATTTAAGTTTGGCATAGTCATAATATTATTCAAGGTTTTGATATACTAGATTGTTTATCTCTGTACAGCCGTGCTCGATGGGATTTGCTACAGGTGGAAAAACATTCTTTTTGTGGGGAGGGTGCATGATGGCAAGTACCTTCCACTGTATTTAAAATTGCCGAATTGCCTCATGAATGTAATTTGTTTTTAGTTTTCTAATTAATTCAGAAATTTTTATTTTTCAGATGCATGCTGATGATTTTAGAAATGATCGTCATGGTGTGGTCTCAGAACTTCGAGATGGGGGCTACTCTGATGATATGACCCTTGCAGCTATAGCTGGTAATCTATTTCAGTAGAATTGTGGACCAAGTAGCTCATCAATTTTGATATTTAGTTCATCGAACATTTTTTTTTGTTATATATTTGGCAAATCAATTTCTGACCGTGTAATTTGCCTTGAGTTACTCACCAATTGAAAAACGAATCTTATTTCAAGTTCTGCTAATTTTTGTGCATGTGCATTGCATGTGATTTTAGTGCTTGACAAAGGTCATTACTTTAGACAAATAAAGTAGAGTTTGAATTTATTTGGAATACTAATAATACTAATATAAAAATATACTGAGTTATATATCTTATTTAATGTAGATCTTAAAATCTTTTGTTTAAAATCAAAGGGGCATATTATTTGTCTTCATAGAAAAAGGGAAAAACACTTGAGTTATTGGTACTTTTATATATAGTATAGAAGTGTATATATAGATATAGATTATTTGTATGCTTAAGTTTCTTTTTATGCCATTATGTGTTGGTTTAAAAGTGACTTTTTTTAAGCCAGAGATTGCATGAAGTTGAATCATAATATACAATCATTTAACACATTACTACTTTGGCAGGAACCAAAACTGTTTTGGCAATAGCATTTCTTAAATTAATTCACAAAATATATTATAAATGGTTACAATAATAATGAAGAAGATGCACTGTGGGTGCAAGTGCATTAACTCTAGAATCTTGAAAATGAAGCTTCCAGTTTTCCACACAGGATGAAATGAATCTTGAAAAGTGACAAAATTCAATGCCAAATGATGAAAACCTGTATCACCTTTTCAATTTTCACCTAGTCGAAATTATTTCACACTGAATCAACAGGCTCTTAAAATTAAAATATCATCTCCTGTGTTACTTTCTTCATCATGACATACTGAGCTGCTCTGAGTTAATTGATTTGGGCATTGTGTAGGTGCTCATAAGAGGCTCATCACATCACCTCCGGTTGCTGTTTTTCCTCATCCTCTTGCAAGCGATCTTACTTTCCCTAGGTTCATAAATTATAAATTATTTTCTTTTTTTATTGAGGAGTGGTCGCTTAAATTCAACTATTACACCTTTCTCTTACGTTGATATTTTCAATTAATGCATGCATAGGTACTGGAATTACTTGAGGAAGCAAACATTTGTTTTGGAGTCGTATACTACAAAAGTCAACTGGATAATGAACCGAGCATTATTTTCTGTTCACACTTATCTATCATGGGGATTTGTAGCACCATACTTTATGGCTTTGATTCATGTTACGGCTGCACTAAGATTTCATTCTAAGGGTTATTTGAACGAAGGAACGGTGTTCAATTCTACTGGTGAGCACAAAACTTTTTTGTTTTAAGCAAGTTGCATTGATGCGGAAAAAAAAGAGAGGAAGAAGTATAAAAAGTTATGAGCAGGGCTGCATGATATAGAGGTGTAGTAATGCCTCTTTATGGAATATGAATTAAGATTACTAGCTTAACTTGATGCAAATTGGAACTAGAACCACAGAGAGAAAGAGTTGGGTCTGAATATCAAAATTCATAAGGGAGATAGAGAGTTCATTTTTATGTGAATTTTGGATGTGAATATAGACCAATCCAAGGGTTTTGTATAGATTTAAACTTTCAGAGAAATTGTCCTTGTTCACCCCTAGACGTGCGGAATATGGATTTGATTTGACACTATGCTCCCTTACAGTGTAGATTTGTGAACTTAATGCTGCCTCTTTATGGCTTCTGTTTAAGGGTAGTATTATAAAAAGCTCTTACTAGGGTTTAGGAAAGGACACAATTCTGATGCAAAGGATTTTGTTTAGATTTCAAAGTTTTTAATTCTTCATTGATTTCTTAATATTCTTGTTGTTTATTCTTTTGTCAGGATTGTTACTGGTAGGCGGCCTAGCAATATGCACAGTTATTGAACTTCTTTCAATGTGGAACTTGACAAGAATAGAAGTTCAGCTATGCAATATGTTGTCTCCCGAGGCATATCCACTCTCTCTTGGTACTTATAATTGGTGCCTCGTAAGTAACCCTTCTTTTTCCCTTGTAAAGAATGTCATTCATATCTTTCAAGCAAGGTCTTATTTGGATGATCATTGTCCTAAACTGAAATTGGACACACGGTGAAGTTGAAAGATATTTCACTTTCACCCAGTGTTGCCTAATTTGTGATCCTGGACCTTTTGCGAATTGGGTGCACCGACCCCAGACAGGTGCATTCGTGGCCCCAAAATGCCAACTCTAGCAACCGCCTATTTTAACTCCTACAGATAAATGAAAAGACACATTTTTATTTTTACCAACATATATCAGATAAATTAGGATTCCACTGTATTATATAACATATATGTATAGCAGAGATGATAAAGTGTGTAGCATTCCATGCACGAAAGCATCCCGCTAACTTGGTGACACTTATTTCAGCAAGATGAAAAATATTTCACCCTGCACAAAATGAGGCCTTCGAAGTGGTTAGTTAAAACAAGGCTCAATTCAAAATTGATAAACAAGAGTATTGACAATAGTGAATGTGAAGGGGGGATATTAAGAAAGACTGCTTTCCTCTAAAATTAAGAACCCCCCTTCCTTTTTATGAAACCATCAATATACCAAGTTTCACGATGCTACTTATGTTTTATTCTTGACCATTGATCAGTTGGAATTAATAGTTTTTTAAGAAAGAACAAAAGTCAAAGAGGGAATCTTAATTTGAGATAGGGGGTAAAAACGAGCACAAAGGTCTACCTATAAATATAGAATACAAATGAGGGACTTCTAGCATCTATATGTTTTTAGTAAATATCATCGAGTTTGCTAGAGTTGGGATTTTGAATTCAAGATTCTAAATATAGTTTTTAATTATGTTAAATGGTTTTCAACTTTGGTTAGGTATTTGTCGCAATGCTGGTGGATAATTTTTTGTACCCCATCTCTGCATTGCGTTCACATTTTTCTCAGTCTATAAATTGGTCCGGCATCCGATACCACTTGAAGAATGGGAAAATAAACAAGGTATGACTTTGCTATACCTGAATTTATTATCCTCAATGAATGACCTTTATACTCCAATAGATTTCACTAGTTTTCCATGCACACACGATACGTGTGTGACTTGCATATAAATTGTTTAAGAAAATAAAAGGATTGGTAAATGGCTTAGAGGTTATGAATAATATTTTCCTTGCCAGTAGCAAACGTTCAAATCCTGTTACTTATACTCATTGACTAAAAGCTTTAAAGGTGCAAAAGAACTTGCAAGGTCAAAATTGAATTAGCAAAATATGACACGGCTTCGCTCTAACTGTCTAATTGCTTTATAGCTTTATAATATAGTAGATTTGCCAGATTTTACACTTTTAATAGACGGCCTTCAGTGTAATTTTAAAGCATCACCCTCCGAGATAAATGTGTAATGGTGCATTTGATTCCTTACATGGAAAAGAATTAAGTTCCTCGGACTTGTTTTGCATAAATTGGTAAACTTGTATTTGTACCATATAAAGTGATGTCATGAAAATAGTACAACAAAACACCAGGAAAGAGAAAAATTATAAAGTTTTGAGCATTTTCCATGAAAGGAGTGTAACCCAGCACACCTCAAGTTCAGTTCACTCTACCACTTTATAAACTGCATGGTATTTTTATTTTGTCAGATCGAAAGAAGCAAGGGTAAGGGTCCAAAATTCACGGATTTGAGCGGAAAACATTTGTATGGGAAGAAACTAGCCAAGCCCAAGGCTTCAATCCTCGGTTCTTTGTCACGAAACTTGACTCAATGGCGACAACCGAAGAAATTTGATGTTTAGAAGCAGGGAATTGTTTCGGAGATTTGATTTCATAATTTTGCCCTCGTGGATCAACACATGATTTAAGGACTTGGGGAGCGAATGCATTTTTGGGGGTTGGGGGATTATTTTGGGTTCGCTAATATAGTTGATGATCAGTCAGTCCATTATTGATAGATTTATCTGCTAGAATTGTCTTTTTGGTTTTTCATTCTTTTTCTATTGATTCAATCCATTGTTTTTTCAGCTGCAACATTTCTATGTGGGCTGAATTTGTAATTTATTGTTTTATTATTAATTTTATGTACTCGAAATTACAGTGGAAGGCAGAAAGTTTGTAATTGTGCATCATTTTGCTCTGTTCCAATAACAGCAGTTATTTTATCTTCATTTTCTTTGTAAATTCAAACGGGAGATGCCCATTTCATTTATTCAGGCATTAACAAATAAAAAATAATAAAAAAAAGTGTTTGACGTTAGACAAAATTACTACTCAAATTAAAGACATCCACCTTCCTTCCTAGTTCGTCTCAAATTAAGCTTCTCATTTCTTATTTGAAACATAATCAATGTTCCAACTTCCTTCCTAGTTCGTCTCAAATTAAACATCTCATTTCTTATTTAAAAAATACCAAATGTTGCAATAAAAATTAACTATATATTTCCAGCATAGATTAGGATAAACTTATATTTTCTTAAAATGGTTAAATTAATCTTGCATGTATGTCTCTTTACAAGGAACCATCATTACAAGGAAAAATTTGAATCTTGGGTAAATCAAGTTCTACGGCTCTACCTAGAAGCTTTGTATGTTTGTTAGTTACAGTGAGATATTAATCAGAAATAGCAAACAATCATTGTGGTTAAAATTAACAGTAGTTTAATACAGCTAAACTAATCGTGGATGGAAACAAATTACCCTTTCAGTCTGCACGGGTCACACATTTGTCATAAACTCAAAAAAGCAAGAACTCTTTTGGCTTCCCAAATAACAACTAGGCTAATCAATAAACCTAAAAAGATAAAGGATAAAAACTAGGTAACTGATTCCAAGATGCTCTTACAATGGCAAAAATGCAAAAAGGATGTGTAAGAATGATGAAAAATGCCCCGCGAAGGGTAGATTGGTCATTAGCCCCAAGAATTACAAAATTTTCACATCAAAGTTGTAATATGAATACACAAACCAAAAGTCCGACTACTTTGCCAAATCACCAATGTAGAAATCATCAATCATGTCGAAGACTCGGGTTGCATGTTGTGGCCTGCCACATTGAAGTAACAAATGCAATAAGATCAGATGGATGGAGATAATATTAGGTACTTCAAGAGCAACGCGTGGCAGTACTCTAAAACCATAGCACATAGTCGTAGCACCCACATTGTGGAGCTTGAACATTGGTCTGTTGTAAAAGCCACGTGGCACTCAACTAGTACCCAATAAGTTCCTACACTGAATACAAGATAAAAGCAATAGCAATACAACAATCAAAGCGAAAACCACCTATAGTATGGTTACATTATACCAGTTACCAAACAGCACTTAGGAGCAACAATAGGTATTGGTTTCTTATTTTCTTTTGATTTCTATTTAACGTATACGGAGAACAAGAAAAAGGAGGAAAATCTTCCAACTGTAGGAAAACCAGTTTAAAAGGAAAGAGAATTAACCCAAAAAAGCCATCGGTTGAATCGTCACCAGCATGTGCTAGGATTGCATCACCACCGGGGTGTTCTTCTACATATGGTGTAACGTCATACACCTACTCAAATGCAAGATAAAAAAAATTAATAAAAGCAAAGGAAAAAAAGGGAAAGAGAAATGTGGAAAATCCAAGCAATTGTGGCTTAGGAGAGGTGGGGGTAGGGAGGAGGAGGGGGGGAGTATCGGGAGATATTCAACTTCTACGTCGAGAGACAAGCGGTGAAATCTGAAAAAACCTTGTCTTTGATGATGATCCAACAATCAGTCCTCTTGTTGTGCAAGGAAACTTCAGCTTTAGCGTACATTTTCGATGCCTAAGTGCGAAAAAAGAAAAGAAAAGAAAAAGGAACATGAGACTAGCAAATATATTCCTCTGCAGGCAAAAAAGTGAAAGAACAACTGATCCATGTGAAATGATCCACTTGTCTGAATGCCAAGCATGGTTGTTTTGAAATAAACGATCATAATTTAAAACTAATACGTATATGCTCAATAAACCAGTACATTGCGATAAATGCTTATTTGGTTTGAGTTCTTGTGGTTTCTGTGAATCCTAAACAGGTAAATAAATATAGGACATATATATTCATGACTAGAATCTCAATGACAAGATGCCACTTCTTTATTAAATCCCAAACTTTATACAAGAAATTCCCTCTTTTTTAATAAAAATCTTGAAAGAAACAATCAGTAATAGTGAAATAAGTTTTACAATGTTTGTTGCTGCTAAAAAGCTGGGGGTGATATAAACATGATCGAACAAAGCATAATCACTATATAGTGTGTTTCTTTTTTGTTTTTTTTTCATTCTGTAGTAGCACAAAAGAAGATTCAAATTATGAATCTTGAAGTGTTTGGGCAATTTCAAAACACTCCCCTCTCTATCAGCAAATTTTAAATTACATAAGAAATAAGGTGAACTCCCATAACTTTAGGATTTGGTAACAATAACCTCCCTTAGTTTGGTTTTAGTGAAAATAATATCCCATATGTAAAAATTTCTTTATAATTCTCAACTATATCACATAGGAAGCTTCTTTACATATTGGGATCGAATCCTATACAACTGCATAATCAAAAACTGTTGAAAAATGGAATGGAAGTTGGAAAGTACTGAATAAAGGGGAGATTAATTGCATTTCTCAAAACCCAGGAAGTGAGTTTCAAGAACCCAAAATTCATCAGAGGATACTGTAATTAATACCAGTATTTTTAATGGCAATTAAGCACAAATCTGGGAGAGATCCCAGGTTCGAGTCTCACCAAGGGGAGTTTTTGGTGGGTTTTCATTATTTGTAGTTAAATGGAGAGACTTAGACCTCCCTTTTTTAAAAGAAAAAAGCTTTAGCATCAGTGTTCCTTTTTATTTTCCGATTATGTGTAGATCATGTCATATGCTTGTGCAAAAACGGCACTCCTCTGTCTCAAATTAAGGGTCCAAATTCCTCTCTAGGACATAATGAATCTACTAAATCACAACGTTTAATAACTTTTGTCCTCACCATTTTTAGTTTTTAATTCTTTGTTACTATTATTTAGGTTGAAATTATAATTTTTCTCAAGAAGTGCAGAAGTCAAACAAATATCATAAAACTGAAATAAGATTCCAGAATATTTTGAGAAAATTAAGTAAAAGATTAGGGTTTATGAACTGTAAGTACCTTACTCTTAGAATCTGACTGAACATTTTTGTCAGGATCTGCATTATACAGATTTTTTTCAACAAATCAAACACTTTACTGACAATAATATTAATGCAAAATCAGTTCATATTTGAAAAATAAATTAGCTTCCAGTCGCTGATTTTGGACATTTTTTGAGTGTGGTCCTTCGAAGACAGATACCGTTGGTGTAACTGAGACATATACTATGATGGACACTATGTAACTGAGTTATCGCCATAGGCAGATACTGTGAGAAAAATAATGTGAGGTAGTATCTACCCAAGGATCGCATATTTTAATAAAGAAACTTTCGGCTTAGGGACCGGATCTTAAAAGCCCCGTGATAGTTTGGCATCCACCCAGATTCAGATTCATACAAATTAAAGATCAAAACAAATTCAAAATAATAAAAAACTAATTTACCAGATTGAAACAGCCGTGGGATAACAATGAACAGAGCCAGTAAGAAACCGAAGAGCAGTGTCACTATCATTACATCCATAGCTCAATCTTACAGCTCAATCTACTGCTTACACATTAAAAACCAAAAATGCATATACCTAAAATAATCAAATAGGTATTTTTGCTCATATATGTTAATGTGTGTATTGAGAAATGAAAAAGGGAATTTAGTGACCTAACCTGCAATGAAAATTGGAAGGTGAACTTGGATAGATGTGGTCCAACGATAATGCCGGAAAATTGGAAGAGATTCGCCGGAGAATTGATAAAGTAGATTCACCGGAGAGAAAGAGGAGTGATTTGAGTGACCTAACTGGTGCTAACAGTACAAAGTTTATTATACTGAACAAAAGAGAATATAAATATAGGGTAAATTACAAAATCACACCCTAACTATCACTTTTCTCGCGTTACCCCAACCCATATAAAAAATGAGTGAGTTTGGTTTTCATATTATTTGAATTTTATTAGAATTGTAATTTTATGGCATTTCAATTTTAAGAAAAAATAATGTCATAAAATTATAGTATCCATGTTTAGATTGTATGTAGCTTTCATTTAGAATTTCATTATTGCTCGACTAATTTGCTTGGTTAATTTGTAATTTGTACATGTATTTACTATGTACATAAATATGCATATATATATATATATGGAAAGGATTTTAAGTGGATCAATTTTTTGGTCCTTAAATGCGGACCGGTCATTTTGAGGGAGTAAATTGATGAATTTTGTAATAAAATTTAGTGCAGATAATCTCCATGATTAGTAGATCACCTCCGCCAATTTTCATCGAAAAATTCAATCGGAAAAAGGGTTAACTAAAAAATTGATATATATGTGCATTTTTAGCCGTTAAAATTTAAGATGTTTAGCTAATCCACTTTCCGTTTGAACTTTTAGATGAAAATTGGCGGAGATGATCTACTAATCATGGAGATCATCTTCACCAAATTTCATAAAAAAATTCATCCGTTTGCCCCCTCAAAATGATTGGTCCGCATTTAAGGACAAAACAATGATCATCTTTAGATCTTTCCCCTATATATATATATATATATGTTGTATTACGAAATGGTGATTTTATTTCTATCCACCATATATCGCAATTAATCTGCTGTTAAGTTAATTCACATTACTTATTAAGTTAATCCACGAATGTGGATAAACTGACCAAAAAATATTATTAATTTAATTTTATAAATATTATTTTGAATAATAATTTAATACCTAAATATATACTAAATTAATAAGTATAACCATTTTAAAATTTTAGATTATAATATTATTAAACAATAGGTAAATCTTAATTAACTTGAAGTAAAATATCAAAAACAAAAAATAAACCCTTTTGTTCTTTCAGTTCAACATCACCGTTGAGATGTACTACAAGCACGCACCCATAACTTACAAAAACTTCATTGAACTCGCTCATAGGGGTTACTACAATGACGACAAATTCCACTGCGTCATTAATTATTAATTACTAATACAAACAATGATGTGGTAATTAATAATTACGACAAATTACGCTCATAGAAAATAAGTTTTCAGGTGTTTTTGCGGTTTTCGGCTACGGCAGTTTTTGGTAATTCTCGTAACTATCCGTTTGGATGTCCTTTCGGCTTCCTTCTTTGACCTGTATCTCATGTACATAGTATTTGTGCATTTACGAATGCTCTTGCATACATGCGTGTTCATCTTCCTAGAGTTTGAGATTCTTTCAGGGGTCGCAAAATTGAGTGTTCACACCTCAGCAATGAACTATTTATCAGTACTCATGTCCTAGTATATCTTAAGAAAATGGTCAAGCTAAACGAAACATCATCACATATTAGACACTGTCAGAACGCTTCTTATTTTTAGCGGTTGTCCTTAACATTTCTGGGAGAAAGCAGCTTTTACCACAGTTTACACCATCAATCTTCATCATATTACTGCCTTCCAAAACCAATCCCCTTATGAAAGGTTGTATGGCAATCCGCCCAACTATTATCTTTTAAAAGTATTTAGGTGTGTCTATTTTATTCTGCTTCAACTTCATGAATATTCCAAACTCGAATCCCGTTCCTGTCTATGTTGCTTCTTAGGGTATGTGATAGAACATAAAGGCTATGGTGTTGGGATCCTATTTCAAAAAGGCTTTGTGTGTCTCGCCATGTCATATTTTAGGAACACAAAATGTTCTCATCAATCTCAAAATTCCAGGTCACCACTGATACATCTCTTCCATTCTTCACCAGCTCCAATACCGATCTCTATTATTTTTCACTATCCCTTGTTTAATCTTTAACCACCACTGAAATCCATGAGTTAACAACTGATGACAACTCATCCAGTGAACCTTATTCCACAATGACTAATCATTTACCCACCATCACTAATCAACCTAGTGATCCGTCCTCTATACAGACAATGACTATCATGATGATGCTGACTCGCCCAATGATCCTGTTAGCTACACACCTCCTCTTCGTTAGTCCATTAGGGTAAAACATCTACCTCATCATCTTTGTGATTATCATTGCTATTCCACCATATTCTCACATAATAAATCATCTTCTTATAAAGAAGTCAGTTATAATCCTTTGTTGCAACAAATTATGTTTAAAAAATTACAAGCCTTAGAAAAAGTCCAAACTTGAGAGTTAGTCACTCTTCCACCTGGGAAGACAATAATTGGGTGCAAATGAGTTTATAAAATAAAAACTAAATCAGATGGGTATATCAATCAATATAAAGCACGACTTGTAACCAAAGGTTGTAGTCAAGAATACGATATCGATTATAGGAAAAATTTTGCTCATGTTGCTCTTTTAATAACTCTTAGAAGCCTTCTTGGAGTTGTCGCCGCTCATAAATGGTAACTTTTTCAGATGGATGTCAAAAATGCTTTCTTAAACGAGGATCTTTTTAAAGAAGTTTACATGAAACCTCTTATAAGGATTCCACATTCCATATCTCAAGTTTGCAAACTTCGTCGAGCTTTGTATGGCCTTAAGCAAGCTTCCCGTGCCTCATTTGAGAAGTTGAGCTCCACTATTCGCTAACTAGGTTTCACTTCCAGTTCATTTGATTATGGGCTTTTTATTAGCTAAAGGGAGACATGTATTCCTTGTTGATTCATTATGTGGATGACATGATTATCACTGGAGATGATGTTACTAGTATTTTTTCATCTAAAGTAATCTCTCAGAAGTCATTTTGAGATGAAGGATCTTGGTTATTTAAATTACTTCTTAAGGCTAAAAGTTCTCTCTAATTTTGCTGGTTATTATCTCTCTCAGGCCAAATATGCTTTTGATATCCTTGCCCGTGTTGGTCTCACTGACTGTAAAACTGTTGTAACTCCATTGGAAATCAATCTTCGCCTCACTCATCTTGATAGTACTCCTCTTAGTGATGTTACTCTATATTGACAGATTATTGGTAGTTTAGTTTATTTCACCGTCACTCGTCCGGATATTACACATGTTGTTCATATCGTTAGTCAATTTATTATTTTTGTTCTCCGCATCCTTTACTACATAAAAGGAACAATGTTCTGTGGTCTCCATTTTTGTCCACGTATTCTCTTGAAATTTGTGCATACTCTGATTCTGACTAGGTTGGTGACCCCACTGATCAACGATCCACTATAGGATATTGTATTTTCTTGAGAGACTCACTAATATCTTAGCGAAGTAAGAAACAGTTGCTTGTCTCTCATTCGAGTACAAAAACCGAATACCGTGCTTTTGCTAATATCACTCGGGAAGTCATCTGGTTACGATAGCTCATTTCTGACATGGGAGTTCCTCAATATCTTCCAACTCCTATCAGATGTAATAATCAGAGTGCTATTCAAATTGCTCATAATGATGTATTTCATGATCAGAAAAAATATATCGAAATTAACTGTCATTTTATTCGTTAACACGTATTTAGCAATTATATACGCCTTGTCTCTATCTCCTCTGAAAATTAACCAGCTGACATATTCACTAAAGTTCGTCAGCCCAGTCACTTTCAAGATTTGCTTTCCAAACTTAAAATGATTTCCCATTTGCCACCTTGAGTTTGAGAGGGCGTTAGAGAATATTGCCGTAATATTGTGTAGTTGACTTTCACATATTTGTATCCATATTCAATTGATTCATATCCCTTAAATCGTCTATAAAGATTAAGGTTATTTTGTTTCCTTTCTTGTATTCCTCCATAACTCTATATAAAGGGTTCCTCTATATTATTCTATTCATCATCTAATATAATAATCTTCTTCTACCATTTTTCTTATTAAACTAACATAAACAATCAACACGAACCGAATCTGATGTATCTCCAAGTATTTCTCCCAAAGGAAAGGGGGTACAAAACCAGCACCTAACTTGATATACATCTAGAAGAAGAGATATGATATGAGCCATTGGCAAGAGAGAGACAACAACATATCACTCCTTAACAAAAAATGCAGACCAGATCCACTACAAAATGATGGTGATATCATTTATGTAGAGGTAGAAAAAGACATTATGAGACCGAAACAAAGGATCCAACAATGGCTTTAGTGGTGGAGGATGGTGAAACTCAAATAAAGGGGTTAGATACAAGTTGCCATGTGGGAAGGGAAAAAGGAGCACAGATGAGGCGAAAACTTTTTGGTGGAGGTGAGAAAGAGGAAAACCCATGATAGAAAGGCAGTGGCGGCGGCGGCAAAACTTAAGATTGGGCCTAAGAAAAATCCCTAGATGAACTAGAGAGAAAAAAATGAAATCTAACTTTCAATATGTTTCAAATCATGATATAAAACGAATATTTTCCAATCATTATTCATATATGATATTCATTTTTTCGGACATTTAAAAATATTATCTAAATCTTATTTTTCAAATATGATATATATTCACAAAAGGTTCATATTTGAATGTGGAACGAATTCGGATTTGAACAATTACGCATTGATCATTCAATGTATTTAGATTAGAAATCAAACAAAATGAATTAAATTAATTTACCCCATTTGTTCAGAAAAACCAAAATCAATAAAGATATGAACAAAATAATTATATATGTATATATAAAGTATAGTAAGAAAAATTATCTAGGAAGGCCCAAGTACTAATATCATGATTTGGTACGTATGAGGTTTGTGAATTAAATTCCACTAAGAATGTTCTATTTTTACATTTCAGGTGCTCTATTGAATGCCTATTCACAGTAACTTCATACTTCTATCACTATAGTATTTTGTTCCTCCATAGATACATGTATAGCAGGTGGAACTATCAATGGAGTATGATTAGATTTTGATTCGATTCTTATTGAAGTCTGACATATTTTATTGGATATGAATTCAAAATTTTAATCCGATAATTCGATTATAATTTAAATCCACTTATTTGATAATTTAATGCAGAAAATATTAACTTAGGCATATCCAATCCATTAAAAATCTGTTTCGATCAGATTTGATATCATATAACATATAATATATTTTTATTTCATATGTTGAATATATATATATATATATATATATAAACATGGAGTCCAAACTGATGGCATTTTGTGTGTGTGTGTGTTTTGGAATTGTTAATGCATTATCTAAATGAATATTTTCTTTCATTTAATTGTTTATTGTTAAAAGTTATATCATCTATTTATATTTTTACAATTAAAAATTGAAAGATTTTTCTTCAAAAATTTGGATTAGACTATAAAATTAGAGATCCATTAGGCTCACAAAATCAAATATGAATTAGATTATTAGTAATCCATTGGATTATCAAATTGGATCGAAATAAATTTTTTTCTTTTAATGGATAAGATTGGATAAGATTGGATATAGGGATATAGTGTAATCCGATCAAAACTCAATCAATTAACAAATCTAATAGCAGGGATGACACTGAGTTTTGAGAGGCCATAAGTAAGCTTCTAACTCAAGGCCTCATTCATGTGCATTAGTTTATCAATTACAGGCGATATATGTGTAAATTAAATATAAAAAATAATGGAAACTAAATTCATAATGTTCTATATTGTTTTTCTTGATCTAGATACTTTCTAATATCACAGATGTTTGAGTTAACTTTCGCGGATCTGTCGAGGTGCGCGCTAATTCCATTACACTACCACGGAGCCAGGCCACTTGCTAAAACAAGAAGCGTAACATTATTTTCACTTGTGTATAAAAGCGTAAGTTTGCATACAAAAAAGAAAAGAGAAAATAAAATTATAATCATATGCCTATACCTATAGGATAAGTTAACTGAAAAAAAGACAAAGAAAAATGCCATCTTTGTATACGTATACATATGTGCGTGTATATTGCATTCTTCCATCTCCTTTTCTATTTAATTTAAAGAAGCTTATTTTTTCTAACATTTCGAGCTTGGGATGATGAAGGTGTGGGGATACGTCTCGAAGTAATTGCAAAACAAAGCTTCTTCGTTTGGTTATGACGAAACATCCAAACATAGATCCAATCTTCAATGTGTTTCAGAGCATGATCTGACACGAATGTTCTCCAGTTTCTTTGAAGATGATACATCCTCGCACGATCCCAATACTTGAACACCATATCATACTCTTTCCCTTGAACATCATAAGTCTTCACCTCTATTCCTTCTTCTGTTAAAATTTGTATCACTTTGATCAATTAATAATAATAAACACATGAATCACGAGCATAAGTACATTTTTTTCATACTATGTATAGAGTTAGGTTATAAAGAAGAGTTCTCTCACTTAATAAAAGGGAATGCTCATTTAGAGGGTAATGGTGTATGTAATGATTTATATGGTGAATAGATCACTTCCACCCAATTTTAAAAAAAAAAAGTCAACTTAGAATTGAAGCGGTGAGATGGTCAAAAACACTCGGGTTGAATTATGTAAATAAGATAATTTTCGATTTTTATGTGGATAGTTATTTGTTTTTTAATTCAAGAAGGACTCTTGAATCTAAAACGTAGTTTACTAGTCCTCCGCTGCTACTAATAGAAAAGAAATAATGCAAAATTTGAAAACCATGAACACATTAATTAATTAGGGCTAAAAAGCCTTTAAATTTGAATGAAAATAATAATAATAATAATAATAATAATAATAATAATAATAATAATAATAATAATAATAATAATAATAATAATAATAATAATATCACATTACACCCAAAAATGTAGAAAGTGAAAAGATAGATTTAAACTTCATAATTCTCTTGACAAATAAATTAGTTTAGAAATACTTTGAGTTATTAAAAATTTACCCCTTAAAGTTTACCCGCTTTTGCACTTCAATCAATGAAGTTTAATTTACATAACTCTCATCTTTAAAGTTTGAATCCAATTTCACTTTAGTCTGAACTGTTAGACTTTTGAACGGAAACAGTTGAAAAAGTCTAACGGTTTTCATGGATTGAAGTGCAAAAAGGGGTAAACTTCAAGGGAGTAAATTTTTAATGACTCTATATACACAAACTTTATACGCACAAATAATAATGTACAAAGCTAAAAATAGTAACATTACCGAGGTTTTCATTTGAATTCAATAATGGCAATAGCTCTTCTCTTGCAAAATCTCTAGTGAACAATAGTCTATTTTGTGAAGACAAAACATCGCTTTCTGTTAACTGCTTTTGGAACGGCTTGCTGCACTGTCCGATCAACCCATCTAATCTTTTTATTGGTGGCAAGTCTCTCTGCTCAATTTGCGAAATTTTTGGCAATCCCAAATTAGTACTTGGTACAGTTTTCCGACGAATTAATTTACCCCCGGTGACTTCATTAGTTTCAACTATACCACAAACCTTTTGATGTAAAACTTCTATTGCGATAATTGTTTTAGTATCTAATTTCTCGTGACTTAGAGAAACAAGAGCCAAAGCACCCATAGCATCCTCTTTCAATACTTGGTTATCATTAAAATTGCAATTTTTCTTTTCCATTACTCTTGTATTAATCAATAGCTAGCCGTAGACAAATTAAAAATTTGTGCTGTCAATAAAACAACCAAAAATCAACAAGGGCGGACAGGATCAAAGATGAATTTGCTGATTATTCATTCCTTTTTTATATTTATATTAATATTAATATTAATATTAACTAGTGTTACTGTGAATCTAAAACTTAGGCTCTGTTTGATTGCAAAGATGGAAAAGGAAAATAAATTTAATTACTTTGTGTGAAAAGATAGAAAATAAGGTGAGACATGTTACTCATTTTATGAGTATATATCCTTCATCTTTCAATATTTTTGGTGGAAAATTTTTACTCACCACCAAGCAAAGAAAATTTCTTCATGGAAAAACTTAAAAACCAAGAAGATATCACATCTATCACTCAATTTATTTTCCATCTTTTCATCAAAACTAACTTAATTTATTTTTCTTTTCCACTTTGCAATCAAACGGAGCCTTAAAGTCTTTATTTAGATTTCACTTGAATACAATAACAAAATAGATATTAAAAAAACTATTATTTTTAATTATTTTTTCACATAATTATATTCTCTCGTGACCAAATTGTCAGACATTATTTCGTGACACAGGTAGTCGATAGATCGATCGAGATCGAGATCGAGAGAGAGAATGGATGATTTGTTGATTGCAAAACTGTCGAGGCTACCTGTGAAATCTCTGTTGCGTTTTTAGTCTGTGTGCAGGAAATGGTATGTTATAATCCAAAACCCTAGATTTGTTACTAGACACTTGCACCGGTACCGGTACCGGTACCATCCAGGTAATAACCGTGTACTTGTTCATAGCGTACGTCACTTGGATATTGAAACTTATAATTCTGCGTTCAAGCTCTTCTCCTCCTCCTCGGCCGTGGGCGGCCGCCTTGAAGATGGAGAAGTGATTATTGATAATCCACTAACAATGTCCCAACCAAAAGATGTCGTTTTTCATCACGTACTCGGTCCTGTCAATGGCTTATATATATTTGCTCCACTACGATCCTAGTTGGGCCATGGACAAAGTTGCTCTGTGGAACCCCGCAACTAGAGCCTTCAATTCAGGCCCCTACCTTCACCTAATTTCAACCTTGGCACTATCCTACCCCTAGCACAAAAAGTACAATTAGGTTTTGGTTTGGATCTTTTGACAAATGATTGCAAGATTGTCATCGATTCAGAGTCACAAGTTGATCTGCTTTCACCAGCAGACTGGGGAGAAGATAATTTTGCCTTATGTTGCTGTCAATGTCGCGTTGTACAGCCTAGCTTATGACTCTTGGAAAGTCCTCTGCGGCATTAGTAATCCTCCTACTACTAGTCCTCCTGGTATCTATTCATCTCCTCCTACTAATAGTCCTCCTGGTATCTGTTCATCTCTCGACACTCTTTTTCCTCCTAGTTTTTTTACCTATTCATATTCAACCGGAGCTTACTACTGGCTAAATTGCCGTAACATAATTTCATTCCACATGGGTAGGGAGGTTTTTCGAAAGGTAAAGCCACCACCACCATATTGTAATAATAATAATAATAATAATAATAATAATAATCCCAACGGGGAGGAGGAGGACTTGACCGTCGGTTGGAATGCTAGTCTTTTGCCGCGCAATGATGACTCACTTGTTCTACTACTACTGTTACTACTACTTTACTACAAAATTTGGAGTCTATAGACACATGGGTAATGAAGTCGGAGAGGTGCTGGAGCTAGACCAAAGATGTTGTCAATGTCGCCCTTCACTCGAATCAAATCAGATTTTGGAACAACACTGGTTTTATTCAACCCTGATAACCAAGAACTCACCAATATTGGATTCCGGTCAATTTTAATTCAGGTGTTGAATTACAAGGAGAGCTTAGCTTCAGTCGAAGAAGGAAGAAGGGAAGGAAGGAGGAATGAAAACAAGGGCAAGCTAAAGATGGCTTAATTAGAGGAAGGAGAAGGAGTATATTTTTAAACAAAGTTCTTTTATTTTTATTTTTTAATTTTAAGTTATTATACTTATGTTTATTCCCTTTAATTGGAGAGGAGAGAGTATGTAGTTCTCTTGCTTTTAGCTTTCCTAAGTTCGAGCCATGGTAAACTTGATGGACCTTTTGTTGATACGTGTTATGATTGAATTTCTCCATTGTTTCTCTTAGTTTATGCCCTAATAGTTTTACACATAGGATGAATCTTGTAAATTAAATAAATAAAATTTAAAGCGCGCCAAAAGATTACATAGCATATCACCTTTCAATTTTCACCTAGTCGAATTTATTTCACACTGAACCAGCAGGCTGGGCTCTTAAAATTAAAATAGTATCCTTATAAGTTGGATTACAATAGCTTTCACAAGTAACACTTTCTTCACCATGACATACGAGCTGGATCCAAGTTTATTGATTTAGACATGGTGTAGGTGCTCACAAGAGGCTGGCTCGATCATCACGCCACCACCAGTTGCCGTTTTTCCTCTTCCCCTTGCAAGCAATCTTATTTTTAAATTCCTAGGTTCGTAAAGCATGAACTGTTTTTTTTTTTTTTGAGTGGTCATTTGAATTCAACTATTGTACCTTTCTCTCATGTTGATCGGTTGATGTTTTTAATTAATGTATTTTGGAAGCATACATTTGTTTTTAAGTCTTATCTATCATGAGGATTTGCAGCACCATATATAGGGCTGTGATTGCTGCGCTAAGATTTCATATATGCTAAGGACATATATTATTTGAACGATGGAATGGCCGGCACCTCTGTATGGAATATGAATAAGATTCCTAGCTTAATTACATGATGCAAAATTGGAATTTATCCAGGAGGTGTTCTTTGCTATATTAATGTAATTTTTCTTTATATATTTTCCCTATTAGATATAAACCTTGCTTTTGGCACTATCCATGTGGCAAATTGTTTTATCTATTTCTAATAATTAAATATATTTTAAATTTAAATGTCCATAGATACACATCTTCGAGATGTCTCAAACTAAGAGTCCAATTTCCTTTTGAGATATAGTCAATTTATTGTGAACAAAAATTGATTATGTTGAAATTATTACTTTCTTTAAATTAAAATTGTACGCAAAAGTTGTATTGGACTCTTATTTGGGATGGAGAGAGTATTGTAGGAACTTTAATCTTAAATCACATAAGTTTTGATGATCATAATCATATCTAGTTCTCAAGAGATTAACCTTTAGGAAGCAATCCATGAAATTGTAAAGCGTACCTGAATCCAAGCGTGTTTGAATCCCGGAGTACTCGATGAGTTCTCTCTAAGATGGGGAAGAGGAGCAAAGTGCATAATAATTCGACTTAGAGGGGTCTTTATATACTAGCTGAAGTAGAATCCCATCAAATCCTAATATAACTAGTATTATGTCTCTAAAAATTGTGAAACCCATACTCATTAGATACACTTGATAATCCATAATATAATTGATTAATTAACGTGTAAGCTTATTAATAAATTTCCCTCCCAACCAGAGAAGAATCTTTAATTACTTCCATCACATGCATGCATACTCCGTCATATCGATCTGATGGCCAGGCATACCGATTATCATAAATTATATATCATTGGTTTTGATTAATGACAAATGCAATTCGACTCTCTTTCTTTTTTTTTTTTGCTGATAAAGAAGTGATCTCAAAACCAATAATAATATTGATGTTTTCTGTGTGTTTCTTGTCAATTTTCTTTCGAGACTTAATTAATTGTGTGAATGAGTGACCCTCGCCGGAGCAATTAAGCTAGCTAAGGACTTGCATTAACTGAAAGAGAAATTAAAGCGATGCTCATTACTTCCGCTGTCTTCTGCCTCGGGTGGTTTATTAGCCAGCTGGAGCTTTCAACTTCGAATCTATATATATATAGAGGCCTTTTCTCTTATCATTAATGAAATAAATGATATCTTTTTTACATTCGGTTCATCAGGAGAACAAGTTAATGTGCCATTATATATATATGATATATGATGTACCATTGCGCAAATACATGGGGGCTATATATGATGGAAGTACAGAATATACTTTATGTACCAGTACTTGCATTTAAGGCTTACCAAACAAGATCTGTATTATATATATATATATATATATAATTTATTAATTACTTTTTATGAATATTTTAAAAGATAATCTAATGAATAATACCATTGGAGATGTTTTAATATATTTGGCATTTGACAAATAATCCATGGTTTTTTTTCTTGTCACATGAGAATACATGCTTACATGTCTATGATTTGGAGCTATCCAATTATTTTTGCATTAGAAATGCTCTTGGCTATATATGGTAAGTAGGGTACCAAACACCCGGCCAACAATTTTTCATGTTGGAATTTTTAATCAAATATTAATAATTTAATAATGTGAGTAAAAATTAATTTAATTTCAAAGGGTCACTTGCAATGAAGGATCGTCTCCTTTGCAATTAGACAACATGTTTTTTAAGAAGAGACATAACCTTATATAATTAAGTGTCCTTTAAGAAGCGATGTACAACTTTCGAAATGACGTGTTCTTTCTAAAAATCACAACCTTTTTGAAGAGTCACTTGAGTTTAATATAAACCTCCCCTCACTGCATGCTGTGATTATCAAATTTCAGCAAGAAAATTTTATCCAATTTCTTTCCATTTCTCAAATCGTTTATTTTTGTTCTTCAAATCTAGTATGAAAGTGCAATAAACATTGGTTCGCCAGAGAGTACTTATTGGAATGTTACTTAAGTACACGACAATTATTTTTTCTTGGGAGACAGCCTCCATGAGTTGTCAACACCGTAACAAGGGCAAAACTATCTTTAAGAACATAGTGTCCAGCACTAGACTCGATTGTAAAATTCAATAAGTTTTCTATCCTTAACTCCATGTCATTACTATCTTGCTTCATGATTTGAATTATTACTAATTTTTTTATTTTTTTACCAAAATCAATTTACACCAATTTTGTCCGACCAGTTCCACTCCTAATGCCTGACTACTGGGTGTATGTTAAATAAGTTATCTAAACTTAAATTTACCATACCTCTATACTACGGCCCAAAATGTAAAATGGCAGAGCAGAGCAGAGCACAAATATAACCTTGAATTCAAAACTTTTTATTTTTTACCTTAACAATTGGCTAGTGATATAAGTTGAATCCTGATTGAATTTGGAGAAGGTTCGGCAGTAACATGTGTCTTGTGGGATTGATCGATGGGGTGTAAGAATATATTCCAATGGTGTTCCAATTGATAAACAATGGTATAAAAAATTTATAGAATTATATCAGAATTAGAGTTAGAGTAGGGAGGAAGAAATACGTACAGAAGAGAAAGATAAATTGAGAGAAGAGAGAGAGAAATCTGCTTGTTCAATGACGAAACACATGTTCCTACATAAATTGACTCTAAAATTCTCATATCCATATCCAAGCCCACGATTAACTTAAAGCCCAATACCCACATACCAATCAACCCAAAGCTCAGACCAATTACAACCATTAACTATTATTCTCTTATTAATTATTTGAGTTAGTTCCATTCCTGACATGAAAAAGGATTTATGATCGAGGAACATCTTTTAGAACCAGTTTGGGCATCTTGTAGGATTAGTTATGAAGAATTATTTTTAGAGGGGGAAAAGGATTGAATTGAAACCTTAACCTCTATTGCCCTAATTAACCACCTATCCTCACTTGTGTGACTGTAAATTTTTTTTCCCCCTCTTAATTAGCTTATTCTCCTCAACTGTATACTTCGATTAAAGGTGACAACACAAATCTCCAATTTATCTATGGAAGAAAACAATTGTAATTCGAATGCAAATGGATGTTTGAAAGAGGAAGAGGATACCATTGGTGCTTTTGGTCTTGTTTCTCTAAGTAAAGCGAAATTGGACAGTAAATCCGCCACCAATATCGAAGCTTTACACGAAAAGGTTCGTGGTATAATTGAAGCCAAAAAAGTTCTACTAGGCGAATTAACTCATCAAAAACCAAAATCCTGTGTCGACAACGGATCGGAACTTCTGCAATTTGAGCAGAGAAATTTGTCACCGGCGACAAAATTGGTCGGCGTTGTCGGAAGGTGCAGTAATCCCTTTAATAAAATGGATGAGAATATATGATTACTTTAGGTATTTTTGTTTAGATTTTCTTCCAAAATTTTCCTTTTATTTACCAAGACAAAAAAAAAAGTATTCATGTATATTCCTTTTAAAGGAAATTTGTTTTTGTTATTATTATTTTTTCTTTTTATTATTAAATACATACAATGATTTTTCACAGTTATTAATAATAAAAATTTAAATTTTACCTTTCTAAAATTGTTAGAACTTATCTTTTAATTTTATAAAATAGATAACATTTTGGTGATTCACACATATTTCATTCATATTTTCATTTTAGCAAAATATAAAGAGGTAATTCAACTTTCTAGGAAAGAAGAATTATTGTCCAAACCAAACATTAGCAAAACATCATAGATACAAGGAGAAAAGCTTTCCAAGAGTCTAGCATGCTTATTTCATTTCCAAAACTCAAACCAAACGAATCCGACATTAATATTGACAAAAAAGAAAAGAAAAAGTTCTACAATCCATTTGGCTAGAGAAAAAGGAGTGAAAAAGAAATAGTTTATTAAGAATGAAATGGAATATGTTTAATTTTATTGTTGTTTGAATAATCAAGAATATAGAATTAGTTATTAAAAACTTTTCCTTTCCCTTTCCCTTCTAATCCTATCCCCTCCCCCACCGCTCTAATATTGGAAGTAAACAAAATAGGAATATAGAGGCTTGACATTTTCTCCAATTTCCTTTAAATCCTAGTTTTCTTTTATTTCATTTACATCTTATAAAGCAAGTGATTTATAATCACTGTCTTTTTCTTAATTTTCTTCCCTTCTCATTACCTCAATCCAAAACAATTGTAAAATCAATGAATTATTTTTAAAAATACTTATTTTGCCATATTTATGAAAAATTTACTATGGCATTTACAATTGTTTTAAAAAGAAATATAACGCCTAATTTAACTTTCACACTCTTTTAACATAATTTACTAATTTCAAATATTCAATTATCCCAAACTTGTTTATTAAGGTGAGATGTGATGCATCGGTTATATTCTAAAAATGAAATGCTCTTACTTTGGACTTGCCAAAAAAGAAAATCTAATTTGAAACATTCCACAAGGAATAATGCATAAGTTGTTAATTTGAAACGAAGTGGGAGTAGTATACATGTATGTTTGTAAATGAATAAATAGAATATTGTGCATTACAAATTTTGAAACAGAAGAAGGGATACAAGTGATGGTTTACGACCTTGAAGGGAAAGAGTATGAAATGGTGTTCGCGTTTTGGAATAGTTCGCGTGCTTATCTTCTTCGAGGAGAATGGGGAACGTTCGTGAAGGAATATGATTTGAAAGCTGATGAACATTGAATCACTGGTTGGATGTTTCGTCATAATCAAACAGACAAGCTTTGTTTCGTTATTACTTCCAGATGCTTGTCCCTCCCTCCATCATCATCCCTCATACAAAAGGCCTAAAAAATTAATGTTCTTAACAATTTTATTTGTTACTCTTTTTTTTTTTTCTTTTTTTTTTTTTTTTTTTTGTAAATGAGGATCTGAGATTTTTGTTTTCTGGAACAAAAGGAGGGTTAAAGTAGGTATTACACCTATCATTGTAAATAATAGAAAAACAACTTAAAGTAGTTCTTGTTACCAAAATTTGTCCTTAGTGTAACGTTTGGACTCTTAGCAATGGCCCCAAATTTCGCGTCTTTTAAACAATCTAGTGAAATTAACCTTTTGGCACTTGAAACTAATTTTCTATGATATATACATTTTTAGATTCTATTTATTTTTTTCAAAAAACTATATAACACTATTGAAAAATTAATTAAATTAGATGGTGTCTGTGATAATCCACCATCACAGGCAGTGTGCCAATTCAACGTACCCCTCAACTTTTTCCTCCACCGAAAGCAACAAATTCCCATTTAACATCAGCCTCTGTTCCTCAAGAATAGAATAAAGTTGCACTCATATTTATACAAATAATTAGAGGAATCAATCACCCGGCCACCACAACTTTCTCGATCTGTAAACCATTTTCTTCACATCTTTACAACTTTCTCTCGTCCATCATTCGTTCACTTCCGTTACAATCAAAGCGCTTCTCTCAAAAACCAAAACCCGAAAAAAAAGTATCTACCTTTTTACAAAAATGAACTGTTTCAAGTCCAAGAAAAAACCTGCAGTTTCTTTGCCTGAACGTGAAGATCAAAACCCTGAACCCAAAACTCTAAAACACGAAATCTTGTTACAGATACCAGGATGCAGAGTCCACCTAATGGATGAGGGTGAAGCCATTGAACTAGCCAATGGAGACTTGACACTTTCCAACGTACTAGACGAAGGCGTATGCGTAGCCGCCGTGGTGAAAGTTGGCGAGGATCTTCAATGGCCATTGACGAAAGACGAGCCGGTGGTGAAGATCGATGGTTTGAATTATTTGTTTAGTTTGCCTATGAGAGATGAGGAGCCTTTGAGCTATGGAGTGAGTTTTGTGGAAGAGAGTAGATTGGGATTGTTTGATGGGTATTTGAAAGAACATTGTTGTTTTTCTAGTTTGAAGAGTAACAATAATAATAGGAGCAATAATAAGGAAGTGAATTGGAAGGAGTTTGCTCCTAGGATTGAGGACTATAATAATGTTTTGGCTAGGGCTATTGCTGGTGGAACTGGTCAGATTGTTAAGGGGATCTTCATGTGTAGCAATGCTTACACAAACCAGGTTTTTATTTCGTTTCTTTTCTTTCTTTTTTTTTTTTTTTTTTTTTTAATTTTCAAAGTTGATGAAATTAAGAATATCAGTCTCTAGCTTGTTAAAGTATGTATGGTATATATTGTCCCGTTAATATAAAATCCCGGTACAATTTTTTGCAGCATGTTATATAATTTAGTAAAATTATAATTACTAGCTTTGACGATATTGATAACATTAAATTTGGTAGATCAAATACTTCATTCTTATCTCAATTGATTGATCATAGTCGGTTAGTTATTGATGGAAACCTACAATTTTCAAAGATATTTGTTTGTTGGTTCTTGAAAGTCAATGATTTTTCAAAGATATTTTAGATACTATATGATGATTAAGAAACTAGTGGCTGAAATGTTTTGCTATATATACATACACATTTTATTAGGACTCCTTTGTTTACGGATTTGAGTACTCAGAAAAGAAAAGTCTTTTATTTATTAAGTACAAATTTCGAAAACACTTTCCTGATGAGAGGAAAGTAGGGGGTAAAGACATTCTTTTCAAAATTCATGGGATTGATTTTTTCTTGTGATTTCTTAGTATTTATTACAAAAGTTTTGGATAATAATACCCATACTAAAATACTTTCTATGCTTTATCAAACATATGAAAAGAAATTTTATAAGAACTTTAGTTTCTCACATCCACAAAAAAAACAAGAGAATTAATTTTTCTTTCGTAAATTAAATAAAGCCTTATTGTTGATAATTGAAACTAACATTAATGTATGGTTGAGAAAAATACAGGTGCAAAAGGGAGGGGAAATGACTCTAACATCCTCAGTGAACGACAAAAAGGGTGCCTTCTCGTCGGCAAGTGAAAGTGAAAGTAGAAGCAAGAAAAGCAATCGGGACTCAAAGAAGAACAAAGTCAATAAAAGCCTAAAACGGTACATATACATATATACAAATAAAATCTTCAATACATGACACAAATTTAATCTCTCTCTTTCACCCGTTAAATTTTTCTTGTTAATAAATAAATAGGGTATTGCTAGATCAAAGGCGAATCTAGCTAAGATATTTTGAAGGGAAATATTAATATTGATATTTAACTAAGTTTGATTGGACTAGACTGAGATAAAATTGAAACTTATAAATTACTCTATAAATAATAAAGAAAGAAAAATGGGCTTGATCCAGTATTTCTGCAAGAGTAAAGTTGATAACGTATATTGAATAATATACACAAAATATATAACAACATGAGTTGTCACTTTTTCATTGATGGAAGAATGTACTTGAACTTTATGACACGTAAGTTTCACTTTATATCAAATCATAGAGTGACATCTCATCTTATGTACAACTTTACGCTTATTTTTTGTCAGTTTAGTATTTTTCTTAACGAGATATGTATAGTGTGAGAAGGTTGTCAAAGATGACTGAAAAAATGAGCAAAGCAATGCTAAATGGAGTGGGAATAGTAAGCGGATCAGTAATGGGACCCGTGGTTCGATCTCAAGCTGGGAAGAAACTCCTATCCATGGTTCCTGGGGAAATCCTCCTCGCTTCCCTCGATGCTGTTAGTAAGTTATTAATTTCTCTTTCAATCCATATTACGGAACTAACATAGTTGTTGACTGTTTAATTTTAATATGAACTAGCTTATTTAGTATAAACGATGTGTGCACGAGTCACATATGTATAAAATAAAATATTTTAACGACAATGATAAATTGTCTAATGGTTAAACGTAAACTACTCTAGAAAGGGTAAATATTTAATTTATGTTACAAACAATTTTTTTATGGAAAAAGAAAAATACAAGATAATATTAAAAAGTAAGAATATAATAGCTTCATGTCAAATAAATTAGTCTGTGATTTTATAATGTAATTAGATAATTTAGATGTAAAGACCATTATATATTCATTTATGGAACTACAGACAAAGTTTTAGATGCTGCTGAAGTTGCAGAAAAACAAGCCTTATCCGCCACTTCTGGTGCTGCAACCCGGATGGTCAGTCAGAGGTAAAATACCCAACTCTACGTGTTTCTTTGATAACAATATAGAAAAATAAAATAAAATTACTTGATTTTTGTAAAAAGTTAAAAAATAAGTTGAGACATGTAGTGATATTTTTCTAACTTTGTTGGCTTTTTTAATGGATAATTTTTTTTTGGTGGTTTGAGAAAGAAAAAGTTTCCACACAAAATTATGAAAAATAGAACAACTCATTACATGATTCAACTTGTTTTCCATCTTACCCAAATCTAAGGGTCCGTTTGATAATAATATGGAAAAATAAAATAAAAATAGTTAATTTTTGTGAGAAGTTATAAAATAAATTGAGACATATAGTAAGATGTCTTCTTACTTTGTGACTTTTTTTCATTAAGAAATTTTCTTTGGTAGATTAGGAAGAAAATTTTTTCACAAAAAATAATGAAAGATGGAAGACATTTATTCATAAAAATAATAATGAAATGAAGAATATCTCATCACATATCTCAACTTATTTTCCATCTTTTTACTCAAATCAATTGCATTTATTTTTCTTTTCCATTTTGTTATCAAACAGAGCATAAGTGTTTTTATTTTCTTTTCTCATATCATTTTTTTGGTATTCCATCTATTTATCTATGTGTGTGTATATATATCTTGTGCTTCTCTTGCTTCTCCCTTTCTTCCCTATGTTTTTCCGAGCTTTTTACATTGTTATATGGACCTTTGTTGTGTTTTGGGCGACAATACATGAAATGAAACTAATATTTTTATGTTATAACATTTTTACCCTTTAAAAAATTGGAAGGAAAGGTCATTTCGTCTAAATCAACATACATAACTATTGTCATTTCTTTAGTTATATTTCTAAAATATTTCATTACCTTATATTACCTGCAACAAGGGCAAAAAAAATATGCATGTGCGCACTTTGGTAACCAGTAATAAGGGAATTTATATTAATTTGATAGTTTGATATATTAATAATTGGTATTATTTTAATAGTTTAGTACACTTTGATAACTTGTAATTTGGAATTATGACAATTAATTAATATATATATATAATTATTTTGGTACATTGTGGTATACCATGAACAATGAAAATCATTACTAGTATCATACTATACGCTATCAATACAGTACAATTATCAATTTGTATCATATAAATACTGAAATTCGGTATAAATTAGTAATAGTATAGTATGGTACGGTATTTTTGGTGCAAAATTCTACTCTTAGGAAGCGGTTATGACATCAATTTTTGTGATCTTCTTTTACCCTTATCACTTTTACTTTGAACAAAATTTGTAATTAACTAGGCTTAAATATGTGAGTAAAAGGTTAAAAACATTATTTTTAACCACTAAACCAACAATAATTTTATGCTAAATATTACATATGCATGAGAATAAGACGTGCACACGTATTACGTGTACGCTTGTATCCAGTATGTAAAAATCAAGCAATTTATTAGTTAGTTGGAATGGAAGAATACTAACTTTGTCATATTACGTCACGGTTTAACTATCCTAATTATTAGAAGAGACTCTAGCGCTCATGAAGATATCTTACATTTTTTTTAAGTAAAGATATTTTTATTTTATTTTTACTTAAAATACCTTTAATTTGTATTTCTTTTAAAAACTATTTATAATTAGCGACGGTCGTTGCTACCAGTGTCACACCATGCCGATTCGCTATTGGTCAATGATAACAATTGGACTTTGAATGACCACCATCGGATCTAAGACAATCTCGTCATTGATCTGGTGGCTGTCGCCAATACTAAGAAAATTTGTACAGTTGAAAAAGAAATAAGAAAGTTTGGTAAAGTTATATTCCTTGTAATACACAATTATTGAAAAGTTGTCCTTGTAATTGAATCAAATTGTAGAGAAAGCTCTGCATGCATCCTTACCTTGAATATAATTTTGGGAGGAAACCTTCCAATTCATTTTCTCAATACAAACTCATGATTTTCCAGCTTGTTTAGTTTTTTTTTTAGTACATTGTGCTCATATATACTAAAGAGATTTTTAACATTAACATATTTATCTGACATTAAACAATAACATATTAATATGACGATTATTTCTTGATTATAAGAAATTGTGAAACCAGCAACCTTGTATTTTAATTAACAGTCTTCTTGTTTAGGGAGGTCATGGATTCGATCATTATGGATGTGGTATCAAACCCTTAATTTACCGTATCCATTTTAGTTATGATGACGGTTATGTGTCCGGCCCTATTATAGTAATAGTTGTAAAAATTTTACTTGTTTGGTACACAAAGTTGTATTGTGGATATTTATATCAGATGTAAGCTTGCAAATTAAGTATACTAAATAATTGAGAAATAAGTGCAGGTATGGCGAAAGTGCAGGGGAGGCAACGGGGGATGTGATAGCAACAGCAGGACATTGCTGTGGAACTGCTTGGAATATTTTCAAGATAAGAAGGGCCATTAATCCAGCTTCTTCTGTCTCCACTGGTGTTTTAAGCAGTGCTGCAAAAACTAAAAAATCATAGTTAAACACTTCTTGTGAAGTACAATTATTTTCCTTCTTTCCTTTCATTCCCTTTTTTTTATTTGAAGTTACAATATGAAGATTAATTATGTTGTGTCAATTTTCACCCATTTTATTCCTTCCAATATGACGAGTTTGTATGAAATTGTAATATTCTAAGCTATTGGTGAATTGTTTGGAATTTGATCTATCATATATGTTGACTTTGAATTATGTATTTCACATATTGTGCCACTTTAGAATCTGAAAAGAGTATATTGTGGTGATGGAGTCCAAAAGAAAATATACATGTTACATTTGACCTGCAGAATGGCAACAATTGAGAGGGATTTGGATCCTCTTCAATGCTCATTTTTAGTCAATCTCCATCAACGGTGTTTGTTTTAAGAGTTAAAATGATATTTTTTTCATGAAACTTAATAGAGATGATCTTTGTAATGACTAATGAGTATATCATCTCCAACAAATTTTATTGGATTGAATATTTAATTTAAAACTGGGTGAATTAATCATCTAAATTTCAATGTACAATTGTGCACATGCATATTATATTTTTATTACACCACTTTCAATTTGGATTTCTTGCTAACATTTTTGTGGAGATGATCTATTTGTAACTATAGAGATTATGTGTAACAACTCGAATTTTCTAAAATACTTATTTACTCCAAATTAATAAATGCATATATTGTAAATTAATATGTGTTCTCTTATTTGTCTTGTGGTGCATTTATTGTGTGGCCAATTTATTATAGTGTGTTGAACATTATAATTTAAAGTATACATGATTAGTTTTGAAACCTAAATTTTTGATATGTTCTCCTTTGAAAATTCATATCTTTTATTATGTTGAGAATTTTTGTGTGAAACTAATTTTGTTTTAAACTAGACTTGATGAGCTTCAGTTTGAGCACAAATTTCACTACATTTAGGCTTTTAATTAATTAGTTATGATTTTTGAAAGTTGATATAACCGTGCTGTGAGTTTGACCTGCGGGAATTAGAGAAAAAGAAAATTACTTTGAGGTCTTGAGTAATTATAATTAGATGGGCCACTGGGTTAATTTAATGGTTTAATTTAAATGTATTCTTTTATTTGTTATAAAACTTATTTTAGTTGGCCCAAATTAGATGAGAAAACCTAGCATGAATATAAGTTAAGTTCTCAACACAAATAAAGTTTTAAGAAGAAGAGACACAAGAGAGAGCCCGAGTAAACGCATAATACTTTTTAGTTCTTCCTCTTTCGATTATCTGGTGAGCGTTTCTCACATTTATTTCGCGGATTTCGATACATGCATATATATATATAACTTATTTGTTTTGAGTCAATTTATATTGGCGACTCTTTTAGATTTCTTTTGGTTGATCAATTTAAATTTTACTATTTATAGTGAGTGATTCTCACCCTCTTCTTGTGATTTCTATTCGTACATATTGTTTTGATTTTCTTTTGACCTAATTTTTGAAAAAGTGGTTTATTGTATTTTTATTCAATTGATTATAAGTTTCTTAACAACAAACCTCAATTATATGTCTTTATTAAAATCTCAAAAAAATACATATACTAATATTATGAGTTACAAGTATTGTGGCTTTGGAATTGGAGTAATATGAATTTTAATTTGGGAGATATCAATTTTACAAAAAATAGTGTTAAAATTAATGTTAATCAGATTGCTGTCATACATCTGTAGTTTTGAGTTCGGTTTGGATACTAAAATTTTGTGTAAAATTCTGGAAATATTTGGAAAGTTAATATCGTGTGTTAGGAGAATCTGGGCTTTAGAATTGATCGAACATGATTTTTACGTTGAGAGTTATTGAAGTTACAAAAACAGTGCGCTGCAAAATCTGATCCTAGATATATTATATACCTGTTACCAAAACGTTCATAAATCCTATAATATAAATGATTGTTAGTTGAATCCAAGTGCATATGAAACTAGACATGGCTGGCTATGTTGTGTAATTTTTTTGAAATTTTTATATTATTGGTTTATCCCCAGAATTTCTGTGAAATTGATGGTTGTGCCGATTTAAGATGTTGTTTGTGTTCTTGCTTTGTTTTTTTTGTGCAAAGGTAACTTATGTTTTAAAATAAATTTATCAATAGCCTTTAAAATTGGGACTATGAGGTTCTAAAGAGATTTGTGGTATGATTGTATTTAGTTTGTGAAATTGTTTACTTGATTGAAGTTTGGAATACTATGAATAACACATAATTGGTGGAATTATTTGTCTTAAGCTTCTAGACGTGATATTTAGTAAATATGTGAGTATGATTTTGTTTTTGGGACAAGTCTATATTCTTGTTGAAATTAATAATAAAGTTTATTTTAGTGTTATAGTTTTATCGACTATGAGTTGGTTTTATTAAAATTGACTAGAGAAGTCATAGGAAAATTTCTTAATTACACCACTGCTCCTTTGTTATGATTTTATATTGGTTTTGATTCAACACTTAGGTGGATTTTTCATGATTTTTGTGAAAAGAAAACTTTGGTGAAAGTCAATGGAATTTTATGATCTTGACTGTAAGCCAGGTGGTGGCTTGTGATGTTTGTTGTACTCGTTCTATTGTTGAATAGACGAGTGGATTATATGTGGTTTTACTCGCAGAGGGCGAGTGTTTTGCCGCGCAAACGTAAAACTAGCCTTCCGAATAAGGTCGAAACTTTAGACGATATGTCCGTGCGGGTTCCGGTTCGGAGTGGCCGTTAGTTATACAGGGAGACACAGGACAAAATGATCTGTGTATGCCAGGGAAAGTATGACGAGATGGTATGTAATTAAGGTGCACACGCTAACTTAAGTATCTAGTGGTTTTAAGTCTTGTGTTTTCTAGATGACATGCTTTAAATTATGTAATGCTTCACTTGGACGATAGACAATTTGTATTATCGTGTTAATTTGTATTTGCAATCTTGGACATTGTTATGGAATATTGAATGGTAGAATTTAACGAGTTTTTGCAGGATTTTATTGGAAACAACATTCTGCATAATTTTCGTTCTTTGAGTTTCTCAAGATTCTAAATGGTTTGAACACAAAATGAATATTTATGTTGTTGTGTTTTCTTATTTATTTTTGAGTAATTTAGGTTTAACATTGCTAATGCAGGATGGTATGTTGTACTAACATTTTTGTAGGTCTTGGCATACCGTATTATAATGGTATGTTATTAATAGTTTTTGTAAGGGTACGGGGTAAGTAACTGCTTGCTACTACTTTGTCGAGAAACTGCTATTTTTGTCTAAAAAGTGTGTGAAACTATTTGTCTTGCCACGTAGTGAGATTTGAGTTAATTTTATAAGATATGTACGTATGAATTATGTGTTTGCATCATGGACATATTAGGTGATACATAATCAACTCATACTAGTATTTATTTACTGACCCAAGTTGTCTCCATACTTCTTGGGTACGTTCTCTTTGTGAGTGTAGCCCCATTTTGCAGGTATTAATGTGCTTCGTTGATTGTGCTAGGAGCTTTACTTGAAGTTTATTTTCTTTTAATTTTTGTAAATTGTATATAGTTTGTTGGACTTTAGGAACAATACCGGTTTAGATACTCTGGCCAACAATTTTAATAAAGTAATTATATTTTGTTTTTATTATGTAATTGAACTTTTTCAATAAAGTTTGGATATTAAAGTTCTGTTTATTCCGAAAACATTAATAAAAGACTTTAATTTAAGATTAAATTTTAGTTTTTGAGAATGAGTTTTAAGTTAATTGTTGTTTTTAAATTTTTACCCCCGGTAGTTAGGCGGGCGAGTACGCGTGGATTAATTCGGTATTTGGGATCCAAAAATCAGGGTGTGACATTATGATCTACCAAATTTCATAAAAACAACATTCATCTATTTGGTTCTCACCCTAGCTTATTAAGGAAAATTGAACGAAAAGAATATTTGAGAGGAGCCAAATTAAAAGAGGAGGAATAATTATAATTAAAAGTTTGTAAGACGTAACTGTAAAGAATTGGATAGCCTTAAACTCAGCTATTCTTGTTACCTTAAGAAGCAGCTATGGAGTTACCTTTCATTAGCATAAATTTTTATACTGTCTTCAAATTCATTCTCTGGGAAGTTTAAGTATTAATAAGGAAAAAGCAAAAGACTATGTATGCACTCCAAGAGAATAAATATAAGTTTGGAAAAAAAAAAAAAAAAACAATTTTGTTGTTAAGTATACTTCCTTTAATCCCCTTTAACTTGCCCTTGCCTTTTCCCCTTCTCTCTCTCTCTCTTCTTCTTTTTCTTTTTACTAAAACTACGGTTTCATTGTAATTAGACACCTGAATAAAAGATAAACAAATTATGAGTTTCCTTAATTCTTAGTTATCAGGGTTGAATAAAACAAGGAGGACTTGTACTTGTTTTCGAGAGTCATTAGCTAGGCTATACAATAGGACATTGACAACAACATCTCTCCACTCTGCCGGTGAAACAAGAATACGCCATCAATCTGAATCCAGATAACTTTGTAATATTTTGTCAAAATGTCCGAACCAAAGCAATTATACCTCGGGTGGGAGGACATGCAAAAGTTGAAATTAAGGAAAGGTAAAGACTTGAACCTTTTGTTGTGGAGTTCAACAGCACAACTTTGTTCTTAAAAGTTGCAATAAAAAACATAAACTTAATTAGTCTGTCCATGTCTATGAAGTTTAAAAATAATAGTTGTAAATAAAACATTTAGAGCCTTTTTAAAATTAAAAGTGTGAAATCAAATAAATATCAGTAAGTAAATAAATGTCAAAAAATAAAGGAACTTGACTTAGCACCTTTTAAGTGTTTGTTTGTTACGAGTTTTGGTTCGTTGTTAGAATTTTAAAATAATAAATTCACACTAAAACTTTTTTTATAAATTTATATTTTAATTTTTAATTATTAATTAATAAAATTTAATTTTTTTATATGAAATTATTATTTTAAATTTTAAGAATAAATAAAAATTCGAATTAAACGAAGGCAGGTAAACCCGTCCAAAAGGATTGGGCCGGGTGAATCCCTCCGGATCGGGATTTTTTGGGCTTTCCTTCTTTTGGCCTAGCATTCAATATAGTCTTCCCTGTAACTGAACTCTCATTTCTTTCCCCAATTCTCCGCAAGAACCCTAGACCTCGAATCTTCCAACAATGGAAGACGAAAGACTGAGCATTTACAAAGCTTCGAGAAGTATAAAGCGGAGAGATAACTCGCTCTACAACGCCCTTCGATCGATATACGAGGACTCCATTTTCATCGGAGAGATATCGCAACTATGGCCGGATCTCCCACTCCTCGCCAATCTCCGGTGCGGACTCTGGTACTCGCCGAAGTTTCATTCTACTTGCTACTTCAAATCGACCGATGGACATACCAACAATTTGTCGTTCAATACTTCTCGGCTTAACCTCCACGTTGCCTTACTCGCCGGTATTATTCTCCCCCCTTTCTTCTTTTGCAAAGATCAAATTTACGAAAAAAATTAGGATACAGTCTACAAGATGAAACTTTTAAAAAACAGATACCGTTGGTGTAACTGAGAGAGTGAAATACACTATAAAATTAAGTCCTCGTCAGATGCAGATAGTGACAAAACGCAGCATCATCTTTTAGAAAAAAAAGAAAAAGAAAAAGTCATCCTTTAAAACTTTTGTTTCACTACCGAATCCTAAAAGCTCCTAAATTTACTTGACTTTCCGGTGCCATTGATTGTGAAACACTAGTGTCTAGAAAGATATATGAGGAAATTGAGAGATTTAATTGCTAAAATATATATATATATATCTAAATGAAGTACGTTTGATTCATAGACAAATGAATGAGAATTACATTTAGAAGAATCGCGTTAAACAAAATGAAAGAAAATAGACATATAACAAAACCTGAACTTTATCATTTGGGATTAAAAACTGCACAACCCCACGGATGAACGTAAACAATGATAGTGTAGTTTGTTCCAGAATGGTTACAATTGAGAAAATAAAAAATAAGAATTAAAAGTTTGAAAAGAATGGGGCTTGTTTTATTTTTGGGTTTTGAGGATTAAAAGTTTGTAAATTGTAACTGTAAAGGATTTGATAGCCTTAAGCTTTATTTATTTCTGTCACTTTAAAATGCAGCAATTGTCTGGTAAATATGGAATACCCTACATTGATAGTCTTTCTTCAAATTAAGCCACTGAAGTAATTACAGGTATTTGAGTACCCTCACCTGTGAACTAATTCCTATTATTACCCAATTACCCTTTAATCTAAAGACTTCATAATTAGAAATTTTTTTGATAAGTGTTATATAAAGAACCACGGAAAGGGGGCAGATTCCCGCGACCAGGTATATACAAGTCTGAGAAGGAATATTTACATAACTAGAAGAGATACGAGGGAGAAGCAGATTGAGAAGGGGAGAGATGGAAAGACGAAGAAAAATGAGAAGAGGTGGAGTGGTAGAGGAATTCGAGAAGCAGAGTTTGATTTTATATTTAACTTTCCTAAAGAAATTACACTTTGAGCATCTACATTTATACAGTAGCTTTGCCGGTGGTACTTGTAATAAGTCAGGGTTTTCAGTAACAACTAAATGCGCTTGGTTGTAGTTTCTGATCTGGGGTGTAATAGGAAATATGAATTAAAGGGACCATTAGTTATATTTGAGTCTATGTTTGGTAACCCCCCCCCCCCCCCCCCCCTTTCTCTCTCTCTCTCATACACACACACACACGAACATTTGGTCTCTCTTAAGCTGTGACTGCTTTAATATAAATGAGCTAGTGGTAATCTATGCCTACGTGTTTATTTATGTCTGTGATACTTATTAAATTCGTTTACAACACATTGATTAATCAGTTTTATCTAGATATATGTGTGTTACACAGACAAACATATATGTTCACATTATCTTTTGGATTGTACGTACATTGAGACACCTTTTTGGAGGTAAGAATTTTGAGAAATGAGAGTATTTGGGAGAGTGTAGCCTGTGGGTCTATTTGAAGCAAGAGTTGAACTTGTGAGAGAGGGGAGACAGTAGTTAGGAGGACGTATAAGTTCCAAGTCCCATTTTGAGCTGAGTTGATTTTTGAAATGGGAACTCAAAAAATCAGAGGGACGTTGAATATATAAGAGTGAATTTGCACCATTTTTTTATTTCTTGTGTTATCTGAACTACCACTTAGGATTCTAGAAGAGTCAGACATTTTTCCAAAACCAAGTTTTATTTTTAGATAGCTTTTTCACTTAGAGTTCGTGAATTTTCTTTTGCTATAATGTCATGTGGTTTTAACTTTTTTTTTTTTGTTTTGTTTGGTTTCTGTTCTTGCCATCTTGGAATAGTTATTCATGTTTTTGTCCCACCTCGATAAATATAAATTTATTGGTATTGTGCTGATGATAACATATGGAGACTCTCCTTTTCTTTGTTTTCTTGTGGCTAGGGCAGAGGGGAGGGTGTTTAATTGTTGATTCTACTCGGAAAGGGAAGAGATTTCCAGACAGTATGTCGAAGACAATACCAATTTGGACATGTGTGTTGAATCGGGCAATTTTGAATTGTAGGAACAGAATGGACAGTGCTGTTGTGCTGATGGAGGAAGTAAGTGTCATTAGTTTTCTGCTCTGGCTCAATGTCAAATATTTTGCATTATATCTCTTTTAACCTGCAAATACTAGTGAAGAGTTGCTAATTACAAATTTAATTTCTTTATGTAAACAATTTTTGTCATTTTCTCTTGTCATTGGCAATGAATATATTTTCTAACTTTAGGCGAGTTTGGTGATAGGATTGTGTTGTTTGCAAATTTTTGGTATTTGTGTTATAACTTATAATTTAGCTGTACTTGCCATAGTGGCAGTGGACACTTATACTTTTAGGTGATCGAATTCTGTGACAGCAAATCATTGTATTCTTTAGCTGTACTTATTAGTGAATCAATCAGAAGGTAACCCCGCCCAGCAATTTGTTGCCCTTAAATGTTCCCCCTTCTTCTATTCTCTATACCTTTCATTTTGCATTGTTTGCGTAGTGCTCTTAGCCTTTTCTATTCTTTTAGTAGTCGATTTTTGGGTCGGATTCCATTCGCCCCATGTTTGGGAACTAATGATTGGCTCTGTCTACAAAGATTTTGGATTTGTTCATAATGATCAAATTCTATCTGTTCTTGTTTCCACTATTCCAGTCATTCTAGATACCCTTTTTAAATATTGGCTTTTCTTTTATTTAAATCGCGTATCTCCGTCACTTGTAGTGATTTATCATTCAATGAATGACTGAAAAATGATCCACGGATATGAATCCAATTAGAATCTTTGTTACTTTGTAGTTGTAGATAAGCAAAGAAAATCGTCTTTATATTTCTACCCATCCCGTAGATTTATCCTGTATAATATTCCAGTCAATCATTTTTCAAACATATTTTAGTTTCAAGGCCCTATGCTCAGAATGAAGACTGGAAATTTATTTGGAAGGAGGGCATTCCTTCAAAAGTCAAAGTTTTAGTTTGGGTGGCTTTTAAGAGGAAGCTAAATACTTGTGATTTGCTTCAAAAAAGGAGGCCTTCAATATGTTTATCTCCTCACTGGTGTGTTCTTTGTAAATCAGCAGGGGAGGATCTGGATCACCTGTTCCTTCATTGCTCTTTCACTTCTTTCATTTGGCAAAAAGTGTTTTATACCCTTCAGGTGATAGGTGCAGTTCCCCGGAGTTGGAAGGATTTTTCGAGAGTTGCGTGGTTCCCCTCGGGCAACAAGAAAAGGCTTAAACGGCTATGGAGATGTATTTTTATGGCAGCAATGTGGTGTATTTGGCTGCAAAGAAATGCTCGCATTTTTGAAGATAAGGAATGCGATAAGGAAGGCATTTGGGATAGGGTGATTTATTTAGCTTCTTTGTGGGCGTCTCTTTCTAAGGAATTTTCAGGGTTGGGGGTTGACATCATTACGCGGAACTGGGCGGAGATTTGTTTATATTAATTGTCTTTTGCTTATGTTTCTCTGGCTGTGTTTTGTGTTTTGTTTTTTAGAGCCTTAATGGTGTTGTTTTAGTGGCGTTGGTGTGCTTGCGGGGTTTCTGTAGGGGACATCTTGTCCCTTCTTTTGTAATCTTTTCTTTTTTAATATAAATGGTTTCTTATCAAAAAAAAATATTCCAGTCAATTATTCTAGTAAATAGCAGAATCGCGGAGAGGGAACTATATTAGTGACCTACCCAATTTATTGTAAAAATTTTCGGGATCAATGATTGGACCATGCAAACCAGAAATATTTTTTCTTGGATAAAGGAACAGAGTACTCGATCCATTTCCGTATTGCTCATGATATATATCATAACTCGGACATCCATTTCAAGCGCATATCCCATTTTTGCACAGCAGGGTTATGAAAATCCACGCGAAGCGACGGGGCGTATTGTATGTGCCAATTGCCATTTAGCTAATAAGCCCGTGGATATTGAGGTTCCACAAGCGATACTTCCTGATACTGTATTTGAAGCGGTTGTTCGAATTCCTTATGATATACAACTGAAACAGGTTCTTGCTAATGGTAAAAAGGGGGCTTTGAATGTGGGTGCTGTTCTTATTTTACCGGAGGGGTTTGAATTAGCCCCTCCCGATCGTATTTCTCCCGAGATGAAAGAAAAGATAGGCAATCTGTCTTTTCAGAGCTACCGCCCCAATAAAAAAAATATTCTTGTGATAGGCCCTGTTCCTGGTCAGAAATATAGTGAAATCACCTTTCCTATCCTTTCCCCGGACCCAGTTACTAAGAAAGATGTTCACTTCTTAAAATATCCTATATATGTAGGCAAATATTCACATATCATTAACTGACCTTCATGCTTTTGTACAGGAGTCAAACGCTTTTGAACAAAAATCTCAAAGTACTACACAAGTCTCAGATAACTGGGATTGTTCCTTACATCTTCCCCTATGGGTGCCCAAAACAGAGCAAGCATCTATCAAGGCTCACTTAGTTAAATGGACCAACCAATTAGAAACCAGTGGAGCTGACATCACTTCGCTCGCATCATCCTTGAAAAAGCCTTTGCGGCCTCTTTGGATTTCACAAAAAACCATCATTTGGTTAAACGAAGTGCCCGACCATGATTCTTGGGATTTTACACCTATAATACTTGTGTCAGCATCCTCTTCGAGAGACTTTTTTCGACAAAGGACTAGCTCAGAGTTTAGCTGGAATTATATATCTGGAGCTGGAGATGACGAAGAAAGTTGGGCTCGGGGTTTATCACCTAACCTTTTCTGGAATTACGCGTACGATATCATAAACTTGGGCCCGGATTTGTGTAATCAGAAGGTAGCTGATATTGTTGAAAAGGACAGAGTATACCGTTCACAGAGGGGACTGAATACTCCTCAGGTTTCTGTCAAGCATTCAAAATTTTTGGGTGGCTTGGGTCATGCTTTTGTGGAAGACGTGTTAGCAGACTTCGAGATTCCAGCGAGTGAAACCAATGTGAATTCTCTTAGCAATGGTTGTGAAATTTCTTGGTTGGGTTCAACTAACCTCGCGGTGTGCGCAACTCAACATGGTATGGTGATCTATCTACTTGCAAGAGTTAGTCCATTTTCTCACACTTGTATAGGATTTTATTTTTTAGTCTTTTGACTCTTTTCCTTGGACATTGATTATTAAAGGGCCTGTTATGTGAATTACATTGTTGGGGTATGTGCCTATGAACCAAAGGGATTAACTTTCTCTTATGAAAAATACACAGATGAAAAATAAATAAATAAAAGAACTAAAGTACCATAAACAATTGGAACAAAAAGTATAATTCCTACTTGTGGAATTGAGGAAACTGTTGTTATGAGGCTGCAGGTTTGGTGGGGACTATTCAAGCACCATCTTTTAGTTGTTTATTTATGGATGATTGAGGTTTCAGTTTCTCCTTGCCAATGTTTTAAAAGGCGCGAGGCGGGTTTGAGGCGTTTAGCCCGGGCGAGGCGAGGCGTAGGCCTCAAGGCGCATTGAGGCGTAAGCCTCACTTTTTTTTAAAAAAAAATTCCTAAAAAATTACAAAACTATCATAATATTGATAATCTATACTAAAAGTGCAAATAATATCACAAATACAATAACAATCTCAAATCATCACACCAAAATAACAAATAACAATGTCACCACATAATTAAAGTCATACATAACCATAAAGTCATCAAAAAACAAATAGTTAAACACTTAAAGTCTTAAACTAGTGTATCACCATCCACATCCACCACAAACCTATCCATAGGTCCCCTAATTCCTCTTTGAGAAACACTACCGCCACTTGAACCTCCAATCGACGGATTTTGTCTTTGATAGTATGAACCACTATCAATAATTTCTTCCCGATTTCTTTGTACATCATTTCTTGATTTTTCTCCCTTCTTTAAATACTCTTTGATTTCATATTTCACTTCATCCGGCACCTTGGCACAAGGGGCTACACCTTTATGGTTGGCCGAAAGGTGATTTTTCATTCGAATTACCCCCCCTTTAATTTGTTTTTGACAAAAGTTACAAATAACATATTTGTATGACTTTCCGTCCATCCCTTCGGTCATTTCAACACAATATTTCCATGCCGGATCCTTTCTACTACTCATCGGAATAATTCACTACGATAAAATTTAATCATAAATAAAAATCAAACAATACTCATATATATTAAATTATTAATATTTATCACATAAAAATATAAGGCAAATAATAATAGAACAATTCTATGGGGGCAGTGAGGTGAAAATTTCGTGGGGCAGTGAGGTGAAAATTTCGTAGGGCAGTGAGTGTTCATCAAATCGTGGGGCAGTGAAAATTCCGTGGGGCAGTGAGGTGAAAATTCTGTCTAGTGTTTCCAGAAAATCCATGCTGTCCACAACTCTTTTTGATGATCATGGTATTGAATACATGTACATATATGTATATATATAACTATTATATATATAGAAGAGGAAGAAGAAGAAGAAGAAGAAGAAGAAGAAGAAGTAGAAGTATATAGAGAATAAATGTGAAAAGAACTTACAAAGAGTGAAGAAGAATGAAGTATTTCAGATTTTAGGGTTTGGGATGATGGTGTATACGATGCTGAACTCTCTCCCTCTCGTCGATCGTTTGAGGCACAGCTCTGCTTCTGTCGATCGTTTTTGCAAACCGTTGTGGGGCTAGGGTTTAATTGTAAGTATATTAAAAAAAAAAAAAGTGCAAAACTACGTAGTTTCGATTAGTTGCGCCTCAAACGCCTTGAGGCCTACGCCTCAATGACGCCTCACAGTGAAGAGGCGTAAGCCTCAAAAATTGTCAAATAATCACGCCTCAGGGGCGTTTTTCCTTCGCCTCGAGGCGCATGCCTCAGACGCCTCTTGAAACACTGCTCCTTGCTAATTGAATGAACTGAATAATAGTTTTACTAGCAAATGTATAAATTGTCATTGCGTGGAACATGAAAGGGTACAATATATTAGCTCCGGATTAGATTTTAATTTGTTCAATTTTGCAGCATACATTTAATAGCATTTTTTTCCCTTTTCTTGTCATCTAGGTCTCACTCCAGTTATTTTATTGTCTTGTGCAGCTGAAAATGTGCCTAACGTCGACTGTATATTAAATTGCGGTACAGAGTTGGTCTCTGCCTGTATTGAGAATCCTGAAGCTTATTTGCACCTGCCGATTGTGGTGTGTATGGCAAAATTATTAGTGAATTTTGCCCTCGTATCATTCCATTAATTTGTTATTGGCTTTCTTGTGATAACTGTATAACATATCTTACGGGTGTTCTATTTTCCTCTGGCCAGAACTCAAAATTCGACCGGTTTTCTTTGTCAAGAAATTTACCCTCTGCGATGAAGTTTGCTGAGTTGAACCTAAGAAAAGGGAAGAGACTTTTAGTCTGCTGCAATAATGGTAAGCAAAATGATCTTTTATTGCCATAATGTTAGTTGCGTCAATCTTAAGTAAGTAGGTTTTAAGATAATATTATTATGTAGGTGTTTTTCACCTATCTCTATAAGTTTTGACTGTTGTTAGCGCGGTAATTAATTCTTTTTATTGATCTATCTAGGCTTATTTTTAGGGCTGTAAAAAAATTGAACTAAGCCGAGCCAAGCTTGGGGCTTGGCTTGCCATCTACTAGGTGAGCTTCTGAGCTGAGATTGACTCGGTAATAAAAATTGTAAATGGATTATTTTGACCTGTAGATTGGTTAACGGTTTATGTATTACAAGAATCTAAAATTGGTAAATTCACAAATAATTCATTTGGAGAGGTTGAATCACAGGATTTCATTCTTTTTGAGTTTGTCCAAGCTCGGACTTTATATGCGTAACTACCATTTTTCCTTTCCCAGAAAGAACCAAAAACTCTGAACCAGAGTAGCACTTGTGGGGAAAAAGTCATCAAAAACATAGTAAATGACCGAGAAATTCAATAAAATTACTCAAAATAAACTACGCTTTTTGAAAAAATAGATTAATGATTTTGAAGTTATAATAGATTTGTGGGCTGAAATAAGATATTCTCACACTTTTAATGTCTAGAATTCTAGATTGTTCAATATTTTACATTGATATTTGTAGTAACATGCCGTGTGAAAGCAAAATAGAATAATTTGGAATGTTTTTTTCATTTCAATTTGCAGGGGAAGATATTAGTATATGCATTTGTTTAGCGATCTTGATATCTTCATTCACTGTTGAAGGTATGGGCCCTTGTATCAATCAATTTCAAGACGTTTTGTCCTTTTTTTATACTAGTATATATCTGTTTAGATCCAAATTTAAGTCACCTTGTAGAATCCAAATTGATGACAAAAAGGCATTTAAGACGATCTTTTTTTATTTGTAAACTTCAAACATTTTCCACAGGGTCTTTCGATGAAGGGAAATCCTACAGCGAGATACGTATATCTAAGTTAGAGATGAGGCATCGACTGGTATTTATCTGTCAATTTGCAGTAAATGCCCGCCCTTCAAGAGGAAATTTGAGGCAAGTCTTTAATTTTCTCTTGGGTGGTAACCCCATTGCCAGTTCAGATTAGTTTTTGCCTACTCAATGTACAATTATTGAATCATATGGCGCAACTGTCTACAACACATAAGCTTTGGCAAAAGGTATAGTTTTTTTTTTTCTTTTTTTTTTGGCAGCAGTCTCCTTCTGCCTGCTATGAAAATCTTACTGTTTTTCTTGATGAATCATATGCTACCTCTATGTCCCAAAATTGGGTTTAAGTGTTGACAAGTCAAAGGATTCACTAAAAGCAAACTTGTTTCTGAGCCGTTGATGCATTTTAAATCAACGGCTACAGAGTCAAATCTGCGTGGGTAAAAATAAACACCAATCATTTGTAAATATATATATACACAACATAGATATTCGGTCGGTTCTGGTTTTACGGGTTCTACATTTTACAAAACTGAGGAACGAACTGAAACTCTTTGTCCCTGTTTGGTATCTGTTTAATTTTTTTTTCCCAAATTTTAAAAACTTCAACTCAAAATCAATTTTACTTTTACACTTTCCAAAAAAATCTTAACTTTATTTTTTCTCTCAAATTTTTTTTTTAAAACACCATAACTTTAAATTCAAAAATCAAAATTAAATAAAAAATATATATTCAAAATATACTCGTCGAGATCTATAAAATAAGATTATTTTTGATTATTTTTTGAATTTTTTTTATGAGATTTTTAGTTGGTTGAAAAAAACAAAAAAAAAAAAAATCAAATCTACTTTTCAACGTACTTATAAATTCTATCAAATATCATATTTTAAAAACTCAACTCAAAACATTCACCAAACAAGCTCTTTTGTACCATAATTTTGAGACGGAACCGAACCGCATTATTTTAAAAAAAAAAAAAAACCCCTAGAAAACTCCACAGTTCGGTCTGTCCAATTGGTTCAGTTCCGTTTATGCATCCCAATTGTCTTCAATACTTATTGTCTATTGCAACAAAAAAACATTAATTTAATTTAATTTTTTTTTATCATTATTTTTTTCGTTTATATTGATGCGCATGCATTGCTTATACTTTCTGGCTCAAGATACTTGAATTTTATTATTATTGAAAATTCGAACTGCTTGACCTCGAGTCTGTTATAATAAGCTTAGTTTAGAATTTGCCCAGAAGCTAAACAAAATCAATAATTACTTGGATACGTTTTATAAAATAAGCTTGACAGCTCAAGGAAACCGTACTTATGTTGCTTCCCAACCGCACATGTAAGAGGATATAAGCTATTACCCCTTCCCTCTGAAGTTAATTATGTAAAATTGATTGTTTCATTTTGACTTTTATATTTTTATTTTTTTTAAAAAAATAATTTTAATTTAATTAATAATTAAAGATTTAATTTATTTTTTACGTGAGAGTCCGGCCATTTATGTTTCAAAAGAGACAGATTATAAATTTAAGATATCTTGAAGAGAGAAGTGAGGCTAGTCTTGTATGTATATTCTCCCCTTTTTAACAAAATTGGGTAGGACTTATTCATGAGTGCACAAGTCCGTCAATTTACCAAAATCTATTTCAACAATTTTTCACTTTATTTCTGTAGGTTTTATGGAAAACCCACCAGATTTGGTTTTATTGCTATCCCTATATTATAAATTGTATTGCTATTCTTAAATATATCTAAGTTGCACTCATTGTCTTCTTTGTATGTAGTTTCGTTTTATGATTGTTTTAAATAAAGTGAAAAACTGTTGAAATATATTTAATTTTACTTAATTTAAATTTTTGAGTTGTTAATTTGGCAAGATTTAGTTAAAATTAGGGTGGATATGTTTTTGTATTTGATTTGGCAAGATTTAGTTAAAATTTGGGGCAGGATAGGACGGGTTCAAGTTTTAATGTATTTTTGTAGAATGGGTTTGAGTTTCAAAAACAAAATCCACATCATGCTCGAGGTAGGTTGTTACACCCCTGGGTCGGGTTTGGTATTGGCCAAACCTACCTTAAACTCAACCCATTGCCATCCCTAAATATAATTAGTTCAAACTAAAATACAAAACAAAGATATTAAATGGTTTATGGTTTAGTGGTTAAGTAGCAGATTGCTTTTTCAAAAGAGAGACTACAAGAGTAAAATAGGCAATTCAAAAATATGACATAATTTCGTGGAATTATATATAACGGATACATATATCCAGTAAAACAAATAATTGCAAATATATATAATTCATCTCTAATATAAATTATTCGTGTCAAACACTATTATTATTCGTGTTTGTTTTATCGGATATTTGAAAATAATATCCAAATTCTCTATTTTAAGTATCCATTTAAATAATATTCTCTAAATTTGAATTCGAATACGAAATGTCTTCAAATTTTCGAATATCCATTTAATCTCCCACTAGAATTCAAGCTTTTGCAGAATAGCTAAACTTAACATTAAATTTATGTTGAAAACAATCCTATCCACGAGAAGTGTATTCAAATTTGAACAAATTGTGTCCATTAACCAAATTTGAGATTTTTCATAATCTAAAGTAACATTACATTTGAATCAACAAATGAGTCGGCCCAATATTTTTACACTAATCTTTCGGTTAATTCTCGACAAATTCAACTTTGAAACTTTCCAGCCAATAAAAATATCATGTGCACACTTCCGGTTCATTTGAAAAGCGAGTATTGTGAAAACTTAGGCCATCTTTAATGGCTTATTTATGAATGGTCTTTCTTTTGCATTTATTAAGTTATATTAGATATTATATATATTTAGTTGATGTTATTTTGTATTTATATATATCCTCTAAAAAATATCCGTCCAATGGTTCATCTTTATATATATATACACACAAATTTGTACACGTGAAAAAAAGAGAAAGTTATAAGTTCCACTTTTTAAAAGTTGTGTTATATTCACATTTTCTATAGAGAATCTTATAAACAACGAGGGTGGACCCAGAATAATTTGAAAGGGTCAGTTAATGTCGCATTTAATTTAGGCTGTGTTGGAATTAAAAACTTGAAAAATTACGACACTAACTAAAAGAATTTGCGTTGGGCTATGGCCCAGCCAGGATTGGATCTGTTTTTGTTGGACAATGCGGAAAATAATTACTTTTTTATATTATATATCTAATGGTATAGACAACTCAATTCCGAGATTCGGAATTAGAATTGATTCGGAATTGTGTAAGCTAATTTTATTCATAAAAGTTTGGATTGAGTTGCCAAATATACCCTAGTTAAATAAAGAAAAATAAAAGATTACTGTAACAATTGTTTACCATGCAAATTTAATTTGAAATAAAAAACATCCAAGACAAAAGAGGTCAACTTCTTTCCTCTAACCCTACCTAATAAATTTTTTCGAAGATATGATAAACAATACAAAAGCTCAAGCCTTTATACTAAGAAAGTGTAAATAAGAGGCTTAAAAAGGAAAATTATGTTTTAGTCGTCATCACTTTTTGCATGTCTATAATTGGTTAACCACAATATAAAGTAAATTTAAGCACTAATACTTTTAAGGGGCGGGTCCCGTAAGGTCCCCACCTTCCACTACTTCCTCCACGATACATATATTTGATTGAAGGAAAAAGTAATCAATTTTCATTGGCAAATGTTTTGTTTATGGGGTCCCAACCATATGCTATGTTGCAAAGCCAATTCATCTTCTTTTCTTTTACTTGTTTTACTTTTGTTGGGTCATATGTAGACTGTAGTAATCATTAGGGGTGATAATTCGTATTTTTGAGTGATTTAGATTTGACAACATATAATAAGATAAGGAGTAATAAGACACGAATATGAAATGACACAAAGTCGTGTTATTTTTTTTATGATATGAACACAACCAACCTAAAACACGAGATAGTCCAAGACGACGAACACGATTGTAATTTTTGAATCCTAATAAATATATTATAACAAGAGTGAAAACAAGATCAATTTTCTCTAATTTAGATACGACAAGATCTAAATGGACACGATAAAACAAGATTAACACGATATAGTTCCAATTTCATTTCAAAATTTGAACATGAACATGATACGATTTCCTGTTAAAAATTCTAGACATAAATATGACACAAACACAAATTTTTGAGTCAATTTCGTTTCGTTTCTAAAATTGCCATTACTAGTAATTAATGATCATATATCTTTCTTCTTCTTTTAGTACAAATAATTAATACCTAAATCCGGATAATTCATGGGGAGAGATGACGAAAATCGAACCTTAATTGCTGGTGTTAATCAACACACTTTTATCATACCCAGATCTCTTCCCCTTTTTTTAACAACGCACACTGTTTGTAGAAGATTTGGTAATGGTGCATCTGTGCAGGGGTTTATGGAGTACGAACCGCAAATATATTTTCCACTCTCACTTCCTGTATAGCTCAAAAGAAATTGCAAATCGTTAAAATATTAAATATATGAATACGTATTTTTAATTTCTTTAAATCTTTCAAAAATATATTCACAATCTAACAATTATGTTTTACGTTTATATCTTTAATTTTACATTGTAAAACAAACATGCATTAACACTAAATATATATATATATATATATATATGTTACAGAAGTTTTAAAAATAAACACGAGCACTTACGGACAAAACAAAATTTTGGTGTCATTGATCAAAAATGGTCGCTAAACTATTTGTTAGTTTTATTTTGCCCACTAAATTTTAATTTAATTCAATTACACATTAAACTTTTTACTTACTTCAATCATCAACTCTGTTCACTTCTCTCCTGTTAATGGAGGTATTTTTGTCATTTCAACTCAAAAACACTTACGTCATTTAAATTTACTTATTAAACTTTTTAGTTGTTTCATTTAGCCTACTAAACTATTGGTTTTGTACAAAGTAGTGTTTGAATTCTTTTTTTTTATAGTAGAATACTTTGTATGAATGTGCAATTAATAATTTAGAATTACTTTAATAAATTGTACAAATAGATTGGAATCATTAGGTTTATATATTTAATTTTCGTTGTATTAAATTTGCAGTGGATCAGTTAGCAAATAAGGTAAAATATACCAAAGTAGAAATAATAATTGTATCCTCTTAAAAGAAAGAATGTATGTTTAATTTTGCACTATTAAATTTTTTTTTTTTAAAAAATTGAGTTATTAAATGCACTCACAAAATATTGTTTCTTGCCACACTTCTCAAAATACTTTTAAATCACCCACAGACATATATATATATATATATATATATAGTTGAATATTCAATGGGTATCGTCTCTCTACCTGTCGATGGGTATTGCAATAATTAATGCCTATTGATGAGATGGCAACACCTTTAACCTTTATAGTAGGTTAAGGTGACCAATTCTACATTTTTTTAATTAATCTTTAATATTTCTTAAAAATTCCATTTGCCAAACATACCCTTATGTGTATATATATATGGGTGGTGTTAACATGTGCCCTTAGGGAATACGTTAAATATGCTATAAATAATTAGGTCTTGCATGAAAATCAATGTAACATTAAATGCATGTTGTGCTTTTATTCTTTTTATATTTAGGTATTTATCATGTGCCCTTAGGGCACATGTTAACAATATCCTATATATATATATATATATATGCTTACCTTATGACAAATAACATCATCCATTTATTGAAGTTTTTACTTTCCTTATAATAGAAGGTTTACGTATTCTCTTTGAGAATCTGACTATACTAGCATGGCGAGGTTCACATTTTCTAAAAAGCGTTTTCTATACTTTTTTTTTTTGGAGATAAAGCATTTTATGTAACTTGAATTTATATTTAAAAAACCAAAATATTAATTTTAATCAAATTAATGGCAAAAAATGCAACTTAATTATTTTGATACATTAATTGTTATTATCCTCAAGAATTATGATTTTAAATTTAAACTGTCTGAAAAAAGATAATGTACTCTTAAATTAAAATGGAAAATGAGTAAAATTTGGAACTTAATTTGAAAAAAAAAAATGTGATAAGAATATTTGTTTGCAAAAAATTACCCCAAATATAAGTAAAATGTCATATAAGACCTTATCTCTTATTGTGCAATTTTTAATCATACAATTTATTACTTTTTTCTCAAATTTAATAAATGTACCCAAAAAAAAAATAAAAGTGAAAAATGTCATTTCGCATGTTTACACACGATACACTTGAATTGACAAGAGTCATCAATAATCAATTATAACGAGATGATTTTATAACCACATAATTTTAAATAATATGTATATTCTAGGGGTTGAATATATATAATAGCAAATTTTGAGATGATCATATTTTATAAGTGTAAAGAATAGGGATATCTTCAATTGGAATTATAAAATCATGTAATGAATATCTAATTTAAGATGTCTTAAAATTAAATGGAAAAAAAAATGACATGTCATCAGGTAATAACAAGTTACCCACTTAACCTACATTTAATGCTTTGTATTTCTTCAATTTGTATTAATTATGTTAGCCAACAACTTATTTGATCTTAACTTTTGATTTTTCATCCAATTGTTAATATTATAATAACCATCCATGAGTAAAGAGAAGGTAATTATTGAAACCACACCCATATGTGTATATATATATAGATAGATAGATATATGAATTTTCTCTTAAAAAAAATGTTAATGTTAACGTATGGTAAAAGAAATAGCCATACGGGCTTAGCACACCCGCATGGTGCATAAGCTAAATAAATAAATAAAATTCTATACTCGTAAGGGACACCCAAACGCATTTTTGCGTAAAATAAAACTAAGTAATAGTTTAATGGCCTTTTTTGTTATTTACTTAATCAAGAATAACATTTTCTTTTTTAAGGTGTTTTAAAATAAGAAATTTGTTTCCATATTGAGCATGGACTAAATTGAAATTTGTGTATTTTTTTTAAAAAAATTATAAAAATTAAAGCGTCACTTTTAATTTAATATATAATATATATTTTCTTTAATTTATAAAATATGAAAAAACTTCCCAAAATTGAGACCCCCTTCCCCCACCCCCAAGCACGCCCCTGGCTCTATGCAAAAATTAAAATGAATACATTTTCCATATACACAATAGTTCGGTCCTTATTCAAATGTCATGTATAAACTACTGGCCTCGTTGCAAAAATTTTATTTTATTTTTAACATAAAGCAATGATTAGATCCAGTAATTTTTTGGGGGAAGGAGGCGATGGGGCTCAAATTTTAGTGATCTGTATGATAACTCATACTCTAAACTACTTGGCCAAATCTGGATCTCATAATAATTAGCAACTTTGCATAATTTTTTTTTTAAAAACTTATAACAAGAAACTAGCTTGTGCGATTATTCTAAATATACTTAAGGTCGGCCCGCAGGCAGCTGCAGCCACCACCTTTATAAAATCTATATTCATGATCTTTTTATCTTCATGAATATCTATCGATCACTAGCTATCTTCAATGTTTTCAGTGATGTACAAGCATCTTATTAGATAGAAACAATCTAAAGAAAAAAGCTATATAATATGCAGCATAGCGGTTGAGAGTTATGGTACCTAAATAGATAGTGTCGTAACATAAAATTTTCTCAACGAGAGCATCTAATAAATTGTTATGTATTTTATAGAAAAGCATAATAAGAAGAAAATGGATCATTACCCCGTTTTACCCCCAACATACTCTTGTGATTTTATAAGAATTTTAATATGGTGTATTTTACATCATATTATTTTTATTATACTACACATATATGTGTAAGTGTGAGTGTGAGTGCGTGTGTGTTATACTAGATGCCCTGCCCCTGCTCTTTGAGAGTGAGGTTTTCTCAGTACTTACGTTATGATATTGTAACATTTTTTGTGAAGTAAAATCTCTGAAGAAAAAATTGAAAAACTAACAATATGATACAACTTCGAAATGGGCTCGTCTTTTTTTTTTTCTAAGATAAATAGTGGAAGTGAAATTAGATTTTCTTGGTGTATGTTATACACGACACATGTTTTATTATAATATGAAAAATATGCAATTCATTTGAATATTTTGTTCATTTAATTGAATTTATTCAATCGTCACAGCAATTGTTAAAAAAATAAAATTTTGTTACAGCAATTGAAAAGAAGATCCTTTTCGTAACATTTTTCGGTATAGTATGTCATTTTCAAGTGAAGTACTTAAAAATTTGAATCCATTACATAATAGATAAAAATCTTATTATGCCTATTTAACTATTTTATATATTTTTAAGATTAGAACTGTCTAAATGGTTTTAAGTACAAAAAAAAAAAGAGTATATTATTACTTGTAAAAGAGCGGCGGTTCAAATCCCTTCTCCCACAACTCCCTCCCCTTTGAACACGATCTTTACCATCGATTGTGAAAATAAAATAAAAAATTATCATGTGAAATTTTTTATTTAATACATTTTATAACATGAAAGTTTGCAAGTAACAAGAAAATTAGTGTGAACGGCTTCACCTTATCCTACATTTCCTTAGGTGACGATAATAATAATAATAAAAAAGGAAAAAAAAAACGTGCCTAAAACGAGAATTTTAAATTATTTTTACTATACAAACACAACCCATGATTTAGGGTATAAATTGTTGTTGGCCACTTGATGTACACATATTCTTAGGGATTGCTATCCTTGCTATTCCTTAATTAATAATAGCTTATAAAATTCGAATCTGATGCTTCCATCATAGGTCTTGAAATCTCCTAATTATTACAAAATGGGATATATACCATGTTGGACAAATAATTAATAAATTATAAATTGCAACACATGTTACAGATGAAAAACATCCATAATGCTTGTCAATTGCTCCTTATAACACATACCACTCACTTAATTTATTCCTATTTATAAAACGGCTGGTTAAAGAATCAGAATGAATAATACGTTTCTTGACTTTTTTTCTGTCAAATCCTAATGTCAGTTTGCATTTGTTGAAAATATGAACTGTAAAACGTAATATTAAAGTTGGAGAGAGAGTACACCGGGTTGAGTCGCGGATTAGGTTGCTCTTTTTAATACGTTTTGCGGCTCTGTTCGGAGTTGTGCTAGCAGTTCATTTATCGCCACGCCGTCCTCAGGATGAAATAGCTTAGATATTCTCCTGTATGATTGACGTGCACCTTCGTTGATCGTTCGACAATTACTCTAAAGTTTGTGTTCGGAATCGATAAATCTTTTACTGCCGGAGGCGAGAAATTTCCTTGCCGGAGGCAAAAATTTTTTCTAGGGTTTTTTGAATAATTTTCGGTTTCTTTTGTTGAAGAAGATGTCGACCTTTTTTTTAATTTTTTTTTTATCGCTTTGTTTATTAAGAAAAAATTAAAACGGTAGGATAATTAAAAAATATCCGTTCCGTTTCGTTGGAAAATAACACAGAGACGTGGAGAGATAAGTGGGAGCAATTCGGAAGTGGTTTGACCACATTTGAAATTTAAAAGATTAATTTCGAAATAAATTTTATTTAACAAATAAAATTTTTCTAAAACTATTTTGTACAAAAAATTTATACATAGCCCAGCCCGGACCGGGTCGGTCGGCGCGGGCGTGTGGTGAACTACATTCATCCAAATCCTCACCCAATAGCACAAAAGTCTAATGCCCAAAGGGCTCAAATCTTTAAGCAAATTTCCCCATATAAAAACCCATGAAAGGTTTTTTCTTTCTCCTATGTGGGACTTGGGAAAACTCCACTTTGCCTTGTCTAAGTTTTTTCTCAAATATACACTTGCTCCAACAACATTATTACTGTGTTACAAGATTATTATATTAATAATAATTCTTCTTATATAATTATTGAATATGTGAGAAAATAATTGAAAAGATATATTATTTTTTGTTACAGAACAGCTCAAATAATTAGATTCTATAAAAAAATGGAACAGAACATCCATTACATTACTCACTTCATTTTCTGGATTCTCAAAATTTTAGATATTTTTCTAAAATATTTTTTTAACTTTACAATAAAACATAGTAAAATTATAAATTATGTTAACAAAAGCCTTATTAGTGATTTTGGCTTGAGCCCACTGGGTTCAAATAAGAAAACTAGATCTTGTTTTTTAAACAACTATTGTCTACACCAAACTTAATTATTAGTGAGTTTTTAACCGAACGGAAGATAATGTTTATGAAAAATTGAAGAAAAACTTTATCTGAATGCTTTTAAATATTCTATTTGTAGTAAAATGCTTTCATACTGACACGGCACTACACGCTTCAATTCAATGGACTGTCTAAATTCTGCTTTCCCAAGTTAAAAGGATGAGCATATGAATTTTATGGGCAACTTGTGCCGGGAATAGTGAGAACCTCATAGAAGAAAAAAAAAAAAAAAAAAAAAAATTAGGATTCGATTTTTGTTTTTCAACACTTTTTGAGTGCAGTCAATTTTTTATTTTTAAGTTATGGTCTCTACTTTTTTAAAGAAGGCGGCTTTTTAAGGGTAGTGCTAACATGTGCCCATATATCACATGATAAATACCTATATATGTCATTATTTAGAATATGTGATTTTTTGGTCATATATCTCGTATTTGTCATTATTGATATGAGATTTCTTGGTCACGTATGTTGTACTTGTGACTACAAAATAATAAAAAATAACCAAGTATTATATATGTGTATTTGTATCCTCACCAGATATAGAAATAGTACTTGATGGACCACAAACTTTTTTTAAAAATAAAATAAAATAGTGGACTGTATCCAAAAAATTTCTTTTGATGAGGACTAGATGTTAAAGGACCTCTAATAGAAGGTATAAATTAATGGGTTTTAAGTATTAGGCCCCTAATTTTGGAAAATTTTAAGATGCGGTCTACCACTATTCAGACTCACATCCACATATTCTAATTTTCTCTATGGCAAATACTAATTTTCTCGGTGCAAATACTAATTTTTGCAAGAGGATTCAGATCTGGATGTACTAATTTTCACAACGGCAAATATTAATTTACTCGGTGATAGATACTACTTTTCTCGGTGATAGATACTAAAAAAGATTATCTCCCTGTGATAGGGATTGCATTCTTTTGAAAAAGTGTATCTACATGTATGTACACATCATTTAAAAAGAAGTAACCACATTCTAAAAATTTTCAAAATCATGAACCATATCCTAATTTTTTCAAAATTAATATGATATATTTATGTAATTTTATTTATTTATTTTTACAATGGTTGATATTTAGTACGTCTAGTTGTCTCCTCTTAAAATAAGGGGAGCATTCAAAATCCATTAGAAACTAAAATAAAATGTCTTTAAAAGTACGTATAAGAAAAGTGTTACTAAAAATTATTTCAAAATATTAAAAAACTCATTTAGGTTCTAATAACTGGACCTAAAATAAATATATGTAAAAGAGGAGTAATTTTATATGGACATAAAAATTTGACATATCAATATGTCAATCACTTATAATTAGTTAGAAAGGAATGTGATATGATTTTTTTAACCAATAAATGTTAGCTACATTTGATATGTCAATTTTTATATCAAATTATTTCTACCTAGAATTATTGGTAAAAGAGTTGGTTTTTAAACAATTAAAAAAATCATGAAGACAACAAAAATAATGTACCTGATATATTGATAAGAAAAAAGAAACTATTATTTGAAGAATTATAAGTACGTACTATATTAAATTTTTCTTCCAATTCAAAAATGTTCTTGTTCAAGTACCATTTATGAACCATCAAAAGAATTTTTTTTTACCATTTATGACACTTTTTTGTCTTTTCAATTGATGTTCCTAAAATTTCCTATTCATCGTTGGGATGTTTTATTTTTCGGGGTATTATAAAATGAGGCTTGTTTGAAAAAAAATTCTGCAAAATAAAAATAAAAATAGGGAATAATATTTTTATAAATTAAGGGTCAATATTTGATTAGATTCTAAAAAGAGTGAAACATTGACTTTGCAGTAAATTTTCGAATTATAATTTTTTATAGTAGTAATGTGCAAAATTAAGTTTCAACTACATATTTTTTTAACATATTAATATTTCAAAGTGTTTAAGACTTTTGTGTTATTTCAACAAATTACAAGTTTAAACCTATTTATTAATAAAAACACATGCACATGATAATTTTTTTGAGTTATGCAAAATTAAGTTTGCGATCCTTCTTTTTTAATAAATTATTATGTATTAGGGTTTATTTGACATTACTTAATATTACACCAGTGGCACATAAAAATATACCTGTTAAAAATAAAAACACATCATACAAAATAAATTTGCATTAAATTTTTTCGATTTCAAAGTTAAGTTTGCACAAAACACAATTTTGTGCAAGGTTAAGTTCGCACGAAATACAATTTTATGCAAAGTTAACTTTGCATAAACACTATTTTGGTCAAAATCCTCATTTTAAGACACAATTGATAAACAAAGAGCCTACATTAACAAGATTAAAAAAAAACCATTCTTTCAAAAAAAGATTATTTCCTATATTTTTCTTATAAAAAAATTCTCTTGAAAGTTATGATCCAGCCTGAATACCAACCCGGCAGACAGACTGTGTCATCGGGTCACTGGTCCAACTGGTGGGTAGGTTGGATCGAAAAATATATATATATATAAAATAATTAAGATTATATTGACAACTACAAAAATAAATATATTTTTCACGACTGATATATGATACATAATCTACCAAGACATAAATTATAAATTAGAGAGTTTAAAATTAAAATATCAAAGTCAAGCAATCAAAATTAATTATAATATTTAGCCACAGTAGCAAAATCAAAACAAAATAAACTATTTTTTTATTACTAAGCTAAATCATTCTTTATTAGTTTAATTATTAGTAAATACGGTTTGGAGTCTAAAATTAGTAATTTCTTTGAAAAGATACATTCCTCGTTAGTCACATTTTTTATTTATTTTAATTTTTGAAGTACTTTTATTGAACCACCAGTTTCACTTAATTTGCCGGGATTCTAATAACCCAGCCGGTTTAATCTGGTTCACATTGGGTTAATAGGAGGGATGGTCTATGTGCCAACTCAGCCTAGTTTAGTGACCGATTCACTGGATCAACCCACCGGACTGGGGCTGGGTTTGATAACTATGCTTGCGATCCATTTTGGAATGTTCCTGTTTAATTAACCACATGATCATATCAATTACTCAATTAGTTAGGTATATTAACGTTTGCTCCATTAATAAAGCACATGAGACATCTATTTGGTATTGTTAATTAATTAGTACAAATCATCTTGAAGTAATTTAGTTAAAAATCCAAAAAGTTAAGCATGCATGTCGGATGGGTATTTGGTCGTCACTTATAATTTTAATCAAAGTGAATCTGATAATGACATCTCTACAGTACTGTATCAGGCATATGTAATTATTCTGTTAAACCCCCACTAAGTTTAATTAATCACCTAAACCTTGATCTTTGTGTAAAGAAACCTAATAAATCAAAGGAAAGTAAGACCATGATGCAACATATATATATATATATATATATATAATTAATGGGCCTGCTTGAGAAAAAGGAACTACGAGACGTACCTTAATTAATTAAGTAATCAGTTCTTTAAGTATATGTAGCGCCAAGGAGAGAAACAACAAATATTAAATATATATTTAAAATTAAATAAATTAATTACATAGTGCACGACTGAAAACGTCTTTGGTACACAAGGTAGATGTACTAAGTGATAATTACATACACAATAAGCAACCATTAGTCTTCAAATTAATTATATATTTAATGTTAAAGTTAAAGGCAATTTTAAGGTTCAACACATTAAAAGTTTAGGCAGTTTATAATTATTACTTTTAAAATTATATTTTAATTTAAAAGTAAAAGATAACTCCAAGGAGCAATGTATGATTTTCATAAATGGACTGCTAATATAAGTCATTGTTACTTGTTAATATTAATTAGTGCGTATGTATAAATTAGTAACAATTATGTGCCCTCTTAAATAAATTGTTTAATTTATTACTATATAACAAGATTGTAGATATTAATAAATAAAAATATAATTTCAGAAATTATATAAGAAAAATTGGAATGGAGTTATTTGGAAATATCATATCATATTTCAACTGTAGAAAAAGTTGGATTTGATTTCAAAAATTTTGAAAGTTCGGAACTTTTGAACATCCGGAACATCGAGTGAAATAAAAAGTTGTGGGAATTGGGTTGGTGATTAATTAACTAGATATCTCAGTGAATTTGCACGTGTAATAATGATTAATAAACAAGGAAAAGCAAATGGAAATATGAAATTAATTAATTTATTAATCACATTCTTAATACAACATTTTTTGTAAAGTTCATCATATATATATATATATATATATATGAGTTCAATAAAGCATGTGCAAGCATTGACTAATGATACATACAGTATATATATATATATATGCTAGCTCCAACACACAAATTCCCCAGCCATCTTTGACTTTCTTGACTATCCTATACATACATATGAATGTAGGATTATACATATATATATATATATATATATAATATTAGATTCTCACTGTCTCTCTCACACACATACACACACACTGAGATATGTATATATATAGATAGAAAGAGCCATTTAGTGCGAAGACATCTAGTTCCTTCTCCCTCAAAGCAAATATTCAAGTTTGCCGTTCACATATATTTGTAAGGTGTTAGTGGCATTACATTCATACATATATAGATATAATGTTAAAGCCAAACAGACCACATGATGAGAAATTTCAGAAGGGAGAATGCTGATGAGATATGATCAGCTCTTCAATTTTCATGTAAGTATTTTCATTTAATTATTTATCATCCTTTATGTATTTATTTCGCATCGATCTCTCTCTACATTTGTATATATAAATAGTAACTTTGGGATATTACGTGATTAAATAGTTGTTTTAGCTGTTGCCTTTTAATTAGAATATAATACAGGTACATTAAATACAAAAATAAACCAAATTTAGCCTTTGCTGATCGATATCGAGAGCGTAAATTAAACCTTGTGATATGATTATAATCTTTTGTTGAGATTATAAATTCCACATTAAAAATTGAGATTCTCCTAAAATAATATATTAGAATAAGGGATTACGTGCTCTACCCATTATTAATTGATTTCGGGTTGTATGTTACAAGCTTTAATATACTATCAGATGGAAGGTTATTTACCGTGTCAAGGCTCAACATCCACTTGAACTCCACGTCGTCTAATATATAGAATCCAAGTGTTAGGCTGTGTTGAGACAATATATAAATCTCATTAAAAAAATGAGATCCTTCCAAAGCAATATACAAAAGTAAAGGATTACTTTACTGATTGCCAATTGGTTTTGGATTAGATGTGTGTGTAATATTATAATGCTATGTAGATTATTAAAACACTTTACAATTGAAAAAACATGATTTAGTTCAGTGGCAAGTGTATATGTTAATAATGATAAAAGTCTTTGGTTCCTCAACTCGCTCGATCGATGTGTTAAATATATGACCATTGTTAATATAATCTTCTTCTTTTTTTTTTTTTTTTTTTCTTTTTTGGTATATATACAATCTGTAATGCATAAAGTGCAAACAGTCAATGCATTAATATAGTTTTGACCTTCGAAAGTAAATATTTGGTTGGATTTTATTTGGGGTGATTATAATTAAGCAAGTTTAAAATAAGATAAACGTGCTCTCGATATGGAGGAAATATATTTATGCGTGTGTGAGACATATGATCGACGTACCGTTGGATATATAGTTTTGTTTATAGCAAATGGATCTTAATTAATTAAAATAATCAAAATGTATGAGTGTTTGGGATTTGAGTTTCGTAGTTTAACATGTCGGAAAATTTTAATTCGGATCAATATATATAGAAACTTTTGATGAAAATCATTTCAAAGATGAATATAATATTAAAGAAGACATTCATCTTGGTATTTGTGTATATACAATCTTTTAAAAAAAAATATATTCTATACACCTAATATATGAAACGACGTCGCACGAGCATTCTTGTATATGAAATTCAAAGTGCTAGTTTACGAGTAAAGCAATTAGTTTTAAATTTTTTTTTTATCTTACACGTACAACTGTCTTAGCTAGAATTAGCTAAATTTTGAATTTCTATCACTGCAATTAAACTAAGAACCGGAAAAGAAAAATTTGCCTAAATATGTATTGGGATTTTATATGGTGCGCGTTTACATATTTAATTCACTAGACCACTTTTCCCTATTGTAAGTGCAATTTAAATTATTTTTTTTCTTGGGGGGTTTTAGGATCTTGTTCTTATTTAATTTCTTTTATTTTTTTAGGATGCAATTTACTAATTTTTTTTAATGGATGGGCTTTCTATCTGTCTCACAAGTATTGTACATGTTTATGACATTTTTCTATGAAAATATATTATACAAAACTTTTTTTCTATGTTTATGACATTTTTAACCTTTGTTCTGTAAAGCACATGTTAATGTTCTATGAAATTTAAAAGTAACCGACATGGGATGATTTTTTGAGGATGATGAAACTTTTCTAGAACATATTGAAGAAGGATTTGGTGAACATAGTTTTCATGATGTTTGCAGCCAAAAAAAATAAATAAAATCATTTTCACGATGAAGGAGGAATCCTAGATAATTGTAGTCAAATAGTCAAAATTAAAGTAAAAGTCAATGGACGTGATAATGATACCTATGTTGTCCATGTGGTTTAATCATTTTATGAAACCCCGACTAATTAGAATAGTATAATTTACTTGTATTAGTTATTTAAAAAATACGTTTGACTTGTGTGAAAAATATCAACGTAATATTAATAATTTTGTGTGTTGGTTAATATCATTTTTATTTTGGTAATAAAAAAGTCAAATGGTCAAACAATATAGACATGGTGTAAAATATTTTGTAGCCACTTTTCATTTTTTTTGTGAATGAAATTAAATGATATTAATTTGATGGATTTTTTATCTCCTCAAAATCAAATCCTGACTTGATTTTTAGCATAAATATGTAACCCAATATAAATATACTTTGGCAATTTAGTCGGTGAGGCTATTTTGTAACAGAATAGTTTCTGTTATATATTTGTATGTTATACATACAAATATAAGAATTAGTACAATATTGAAAATATAAGAATTACAATATAATAGTAATCACAATAGCCAAACAAGTTTCTTTAAGCTAATCTGTCAAGCATCTTTGAGTGTTGTTAATTAGCAAACACACCTATTGACTCTCATCGTGATTATTTCCTTTATGTTTATTCCAATATTCTTATAACGAAAGTTAAAGAATAAAAATGACGTGTCAACATAGTCAGCTTAATAAAATTCCAAAGAAATGGCCCAATCATGAAATTAGCGATTCAAATATTTTCTTCAAATCATGACTCAAGGGTACTAATTCTCAACGAGTAAATATTTTATACCAAACATATACGTAAAAACGAAACTAGAAAATTGAGGAATTTGTTATAGCAGGAACTCTAGTTGACCGTTTGGATCGTCTGTAACTAGGACCAACTCTAAAGATAGATATGATATGAGACTGTGAGTTTTTATAATATATAACAACATAGATACATGTGGAAATATTCATCTCCTAATTCAAAACGTAGAGTTAATAAGCGCGCAACTTAGTAATAATAGTGGCAGACACAAAAGAAGTGAGGAAAATAGTTTTTCTGTTTCTATTATTATATCAGCTCATTATAAAAATATCAAAAGTAAGATTTGGATTTTGTCCCAATATATAGTTAAAAGTGTAATAATTTATATTTGTTGCCACATTTTAATCTCCTCTCCTACCCCCTCCATCAAGAATTATCCGAATCTATCATCACTTATATCAATATATATCTATATGGGAACATTTACTATATCAAAATCAACAAATTCAAAAGCAAAAGAAAAGAATATTGAGTTTTTTCTTCTAGCTTTAGCGTACAAAATTGTTTTAAAATATCTGTCAAAACATTTACGACTTTTTACTCTACCCAACCCAACCCAACCCACTCCACCCACCCTCCGTTTGGCTTCTTCTCAAGTTAATTTAGTGAAATCACATGATGTGGGCTGAGGTGACACGGGAAGATTTTTGGAGATAGAAATTCTTCTTATAATGTATGCTCTGTTATGTTCAAAGAAAAAGGTATTTTATTCAAAATTAGGGGTGGTAATTGGTACATTAAAAATTTAAATAAATTCAAAAAAAATAGTTTTGGTTTCACGTATTCAAATACCAAAAATCAAAAAGATTGAAAATAAAAAATATCGATTTTCTCTGAATTAGTTTTGCTTTTAATGTTTCAAAAATTGAAATATCCAAAATATCAAACCAAAAATAAGGGTAAAATATAGATGAATTTTATATTTCATATATATTGTATGTGCAATATTTTTGATTTTATTATTATGTGCCATAATTTTTAAGTTTTTTTTTCTGAAAATGATAATATTGTTATGATATATATATATATATATAAAATTTTTCTAAAGAGCCACATGAGATGTTATAAAATTCTTAACATATACTAATAGTTAATTCTTAAAATTTATATCTCATTAATTCAAGTTTTTGTATATGTTAACAATTTTATGTTAATGAAGGTATCATAATCCATATGTAAAGATTGAAAAATATAATTATTGTCTTGATGAAAAAAATGCTAAAATTAAAATAAAGTATATGTACCGAGAAAACAGAATAGTTCAAATACCGAAAATTCCAAAAAGCTGCATGGTTTTAGTTTTGGTTTTGTATTTTCAAAAACCGAAAATCAAAAAGTACCAGAAACCAAAAATACCAAGTATCATAGTTTTAATTTTGATATATGTCACTTACCAAATCAAACCGACTTATTCCCACGCCATGCCAAAATTGATTTCTTAAAAGCCTCACTTTTTATGATTTTGTTAATTCGCCATCTCTTCTTGTATCATCTTATGCTCCATTTTCCTTCTAAATTTTGCTTAAAAATGAAAATAAACTAAACTTATATGACAAATTTTCACCAGGATTTTGATCTTTTATTTTCTGCCACCTGCAGCATTTTTTTCCGTTTTATTTTTGTGGGGATGAGTTGGATTTGTTTACAGGAAAGTTTGTTAATTTTCCATCCACTTATTACCAGTCAAATAATTATTGGTACACAATTCTAAAAATACAATTTAATAATGAAAAAGGGTAATAAAAACTTTAATTTTTGTTTTGCCATAATTCGGATGCCAACAAAAAATAAGAGGAAGAATTGAGAAGGAAAGCCTTTTCAAGTGCATAAAGAATTTTTTGGAGCCATATCTTCTTTTTCTTCCTTTCTTTTCCTTTTTCCTACTGAGAGGAATTTATAATTGAAATTGGTCAAGCCATGAATAGGCAACTTATCAGCTCCAACTTTATTGCCTTAATTTGAAGATGCATTGAGGGAGCTCTCTTTTAAGATCTAGGTCATGTTTGGAATATTTTCATGATACTGTGAACGTACTCTTATTAATTGCTGGTGCATGTTCTGATCTATTAATTTATTTTCATTTTTTTTAATATGCATAAAGTAGTCTTTTTATATATTGCTACCAGATTTTTATTTTATTATTTCATTAATTTTAACTAATATACTATATATTGCGTCAAAAGAAAAGAATTATATATATATATGCTGCACTTGCATTTCACGAAATTTGACAAGCACTCTTTTATTATTCAAACAAACCCATCCACTCCTTTGTAGTGTGATCACTTGGTGACGGGAATTACACTGAATTACTCAAATTTCGTCCGATATAAAACTTAGGGTGTTCTTAAATGAACCCATATAATATATCTTCTCACCCTACTAAAAGTCAAAGTTACGTTAATCTTAATCTAAAAAATAGCATAAAATCCTTTCTTCTCACCCCCTTTCTATACTTTGAAAAAATCGCAACTAATTTATCTTCTCACCCATTTAAAGTTTTTAAAATTAAAAATTAATTAAAAAATTACATTCTTTCCAACAAATAAACATTTACTATTTTCACTTAATTACATACATCTCATAAATGTATACTTATAATAAGTATTCTCATAATTTTATATAGATTACTAGACTTTAATTTTTATTTTTATTTGCACTGGCACAATAACATTTTCAATGATGTTTTTCTTAATTTGTTCAATCTTTTTATTTGAGCATGCATGCAAGGAAAGTTCAATAAAACTCATGTTAAGTTATCTAATGTTAAAGTTAAAGAAAAGTAGTGTTAACGTGTGTCTAATATGTCATAAATTTATATATATATATATATATATAAATATGTATTGTATGTTGTGTTTTTATTGTTTCAATATTTAATTTCTTAAAATTAATCATAAAAAAATATTGAAAAAGGAAATAGTTTGGTGAGAAAATCTCTATCATTTTAATATTTTGTAAAGAAATCGTTTTCTTGAATCTACGAAAAATTAAATATCATAGAAATCGAAAGTAACAAAATATGTTAGTAAATGATTTGTTTTTATGAAAACTATTTTATTTTTCCAATTCATTTTTTCCCTTTTCACAAAAGATAACATATATTTACAAACAACAAATTGATCTTTTAATATTTTTGAAGTAGTGAATTAAGTATTATATTTACTTATTTGATAAAGATAAAAATAAAATTTGTAAATAAATTTGAAATATGAATAATAACCATTTAGGAAAAGATTAAATAAAATATCATATAATTACTAAAACTTATTTATGACAATTAATATTTTGTATCTTGGAGGTATTATTTTGATTAAATTTTGAATAAAATTTATTAAGAACGATGTAAATTTTATTTTTATGTTTTATCTTAATGAAAAATTTAATATTATTTAATATTTTTACTTTTAGCGATGAAATTTATCATCCCTATATTGTTTCAGTAAACTCACCCCACTGCTGGGGTGAAGTGCAAGATTTTTTAAAGATTTGATGGGGTGAGAAGATTGATTTTGTGGGTGCATTTAAGAACACCCAAAACTTATCCCATATATATTATTCATCAAAATTCGTCCAAGTTTAATGACTATATATAGATGTGTGTATACACCTAAACTTGTATATTTAAAATTTAAACTCTTGAATGCAATATATATATAAATATATCTACTATTATATAAAGACGAAAGGTAATTCGTTTATTGTTGAAATCGTGTTAGGTTTTTGATTTTTGGTTTTCCAATTTTACCTTTACATGTTTTTAATTTCACAAAAAAAAATATTATCTAAGCATAAGTAATGTACGTGATTTGATCGAACCTTTGCGCTCGTGAGGATTATGAGGCACAACAACTGTTGAACCACTTATTACTTTTTTATTTTGTTTCTTTTATATCACTTATATTTATACCGCACACGTATTACGTGTGTGCAAACATATAATATATATATAAAAGATTCTAGGACTCATTTACTAATATTGTACAAAAATGTTAAATTATTTAATTATGTAGAACCGCAATTTCGTGCTTTACGTTGCGCTCTTAGTACATCTGTCAGTTTATTGCGAATTAATTATAGGCTAAATTTAACTTCTAACTTTACTAGTTTTTAACCCACGCGATGCGTGGGTGGATTTAAAATTTTATATATAATATGTTCTTTCTTTAGACTCAAATTAGAAACCTCTTGACTTTTTCATGCATACACATATGCATGCACATTTACATAAATTGATAAACACGTATATTAGACATTATTAATTACAGCAAATATGAATATTATTCAAATTAAATTTATAGGGATGAAGTGACAAAAAATGTAGGTAGCATATACGGTACATGATTTTAGCTTGTGGTGCAAAGTTGTTAAAATCCTTCTATCAAATGGATGTTGGAACATATATATCAAATTAAATAAAAAAACTGAAAACAATTAACAAAATTCTGTAAAATATCCAAGAAACTTGAAACTTCAAAATGGTAATCCTATCAAGAGGCATGATACACAAACAAAAACCGATGAGGAAAATGCATTAAAGCTAGACCTAATACATGTTTCGGGGGAGAAAAAAATATAGATTAAGAGATAAGAACATAATGTTGAAATGCTACAGTAACATATATATATATATATATATATATAGGAGAAAGAAAACTCGCTACATGCATTTGCACTATTTTGACATGCATAAAGTAAGGACTACACAACTCTGTTTATTTGCACTTAGAAAATGGGAAAGCAAGGAAAATGAGTCTAAGATAATGCATTAATATATATGAAGAGAAAAAAACAACGTACGGTTTACAAAGAATTACTTTTCCTTTTCCTCTTACATATGAAGGGACATAACAGCAAAATAATAGCTTTAATAATGTAATAAATATATTAGCTCAATCAACTCAATTGTTTTTTGATATTTGCATAATTTCATATTCAATGAATGACACATGTTAAACACATGACATAATAGACATAAATGCGCATACTTCTTCGGTTTTACATATATACTATACTATTAGATTAGTCCTTAATTTTACAAAAAGAGCTTTAGCTCAATGGCCCTATCCCCCTGTTGTAGATGGTATATGGTTAAAATCATAATTAGTGTGAGTGTTTTTATGAATCATGATGGGCCTTTAGCCCAATAGTTTCACCATTAATATATATTGAAGCTCCTTCTTTTAAGAATCTTCGTTAAGTTAATTTAGGAACGTTTATTTTGAGGAATAAAAAGATGATTTTTTTTATGAAATCTGATAGAGATGATTTCTATAATAAGTAAATCATATTCGCCAAATTTTATAAAAAAACTCAACTAGAAAGTGGATTAACTACACAATTGATATATATATATATATGTGCAGACATTGAAATTTTAGGTGTTTAATTCATCCACTTATCGTTTGAGTTTTATGATAAAATTTAGTGGAGATGATCATTTTCACCAAATTTCATGAAAATATTCTTCTCTTTACCTCTCGAAATAGGCGGTCTTTAAGTTAGTTAGCTTAAGGATGATCCTTAAGATAAGGGAACTGTATATATATACACATTATATATTAAACACATCTAGTAAGTTTTAGTATGTACATAAAATTATAAGTTACTCTTCTTCGCTTTACAATTTACAAAAAATAAAAATAAAAATATATAACGCTTAATTTAGGACTCTAACCTATGGCCTTTACCACGAATGCATATCTCAACTGGTGAACAATATCATATTCTATGATTATAAAGTGTTTTAATAATTTAAATAGTGTTATAATATTACACACGCATCGCGTGTACTTTAGGGTCTAGTGTATATATATTTATATATGCTATGTTTCTACTTTTACTGAAAACAAGTTTTATTTTCAAATACATATACAAAATACAAAAGATGATCATGTAATATAAATACACTTGGTGCAAATTCGTGTCCAAAGACAATATTTGCTTTTGAAAAAAAAATATCTTTAATTTCAACCACATAATTATTTATCATTTATATATTTTTAAGATTGAAAAAAAAAATTGTAAAAAATATTCCCTTTTAGTCTGTCAATTGACAAAATAAGATTTGAAGAAACAATCTGGAAACTGCAATGATATGTGTACATATGTGATTTAAAGTAAGTACAAGTAGGGGACTGATTTGTTGCCTTTTGGACTTTTGGTCATATAAATAAACATATAAAGATACCGATAACTAATTAATTAAATATAATTAATTAGTTTAACAGCTACTTTTGCATTGATCCAAATTGCACCCTAACTAACAACCAAATCACATTAAATAGAAATTTTATGTACAGTATATTCTATTTTCTTATTTTCTTTCACTGCTACTAGGAAGAATCACAGGCTAAATTAAGTTATGTACAAGGTTCCCTAATAAATATAATATATGCACATCTTCATTTGTCTAGGGTTAATAATTTATACTACCTAGTTGGAGCTATACTGTCAACTATTCTTCTATATATACAAATTATTTGATCGTGAAGTTTTACATTCGTTTATAATAATTTTTTTCCAATAATATAATTCTTGTTAATTTAATTTATATATAATCATTTAATCCACTAACCGGATAGATAGTTTAATTATGAGTTAGAAAAATGTTATTTGTGCTTCTAAATATTTTGTATTAGTATATATTACACCATGTGTACGTTGAATCTTTCATATATATGCATTATTTAATAAGTTAACGAAACAAAAAAGGCTTTCATATTCTCTTTCTCCATCCGAAGTATATATATATATATATACATGTAAGGCAGGAGGAAGAAATAAATGTTACCTCAAATGTATGAATTTACTTGAAATGTTGTCATTAATAACATGTCAACAACTTCATCCGTGAGATCGAACTGATATATAGTTCATTGTTATGAAAACAAAGAATATGCCACCACGCACACTGTGGCCGGGATTAAGTATTTTTTATGTTTTAGGATTTATTATATCAAAGAATTTAATTTGTATGTATGTATTTATCCCAAATATTCTGGTTCAGGGGGTGTCAAATTATAATATATTATTTGAATGGACCTACAAGGAAAGATCTCAAATCTGGTAACTTGAACTTTACCTGGCTGTATGGGGTGGTCTTTAATTTAAACTACGGTTGCAAGAATATTTTGATGATCTAGAGTGAGATCATTAATTATTTGCAAGATCCAAATGTAGCCCCAACAAATATATTGTGCTCAAAGATTCGCTCTTATATATATATATATATATATTTTCAAGAAAATTGTGATATATATACAATTGTGGATCTGATTAGGTTTTATATTTGGTTCAATCATGCCACATAAAAAAGGTAATTAAACAAGACTTGTGAAGATCTAGCTAGAACAACTCTAATAATGAAATTGGTCTATATATATATATATATATATAGAGAGAGAGAGAGAGAGAGAGAGAGAAAGAGTAAATACAGCTCCAAATTGTGGGATGACAACGGATCTGCAGCCCCATTTTAGCCAGACAAGGAATATTTTTACTTTTTTTTTTTTTTTTGGAACAGGCCAAACAAGGAATATGCTTTATGAGAAATTAATTAAACCCTCATTTCTACCTAGGCCCTTATTATTTTTTGTTTTCAAAACATTGTTTTAACCCATTTTTTAAACCCTTAGTGAACATTTTTACCCTATAAACCTACCTTCATTAATTAGGACAACAATAATTTGATACAAATAGGCAGCGTAGGTTACCCATTTCAAGGTAACTTTAGTTATTTTATTCCAATACAACTTATGATAAAGTTATTGCCAGTGTCACAGGTTCAAGCCATATAAACAACTTTATATGCAAAACTAGCTAGATTTATACACATTTAGACCTTTTTTAGACCTCGAGAGTCGAGTCCCATGCACTGAAATGAACATGGCTTTTATAATGAGACGAAGATTTTTATATAATATAAGATTGCGCATATGTGAAAAATCTTAGAGTACTAGCCAAGAAATATTCATCTTGAGTATGTGTTTAAACAACTTTTTTAGTCATGGGAATTGGATTGGGACAAATAAATTTACAGCCAATAAGAGGCAAAAGCAAGAATATATGTATGACCCATTTAATTTGTCACTTTAATTTTAACATGGATTTCAATAATTGAAATTGAAACAAACTGTATTGGATCTGGCATCAAATTAACTTTCAAATATCTAAAACTAAACAAACAAAATTAAGGCACAAAATGAAAAGGGTTTAAGCAACAAAGGAAGCAATAAGACAACTGCAGTCACGCTCATCTTTGTTGAACACTAGTCTACAAAAGGGCTTTTTATCATGCATTGGTGGTATTGAAAGTAACAACCACCACCATAGGGCAGTAGCACAAAAGAGTACATGCGACCAACCCCACACACGTAAAGGTAGGCTAACTTCGCGCACACAAAAAGTACACAAAAAATTATTACAAAAAATACATATAAATGCTCAAGAATTATAGCGCACTTGCAAGTAGTACTAAACTGACTCCTTTGTGCCAACTTTCTTTTCAGTAATTAATATTATACATACATGACTATTCAAAAAAATTGTACTCAAAATGACATTTCATTGACTTGATTGGTCAATATAAGAATATAAGGCACACATTACTTGTATGTAGAAAAACTATCCTGCCATTTTGTGTATTAACTCCTTTTTTTTGTGTATCATATATTCTCTTCATCTTTCTAATAGAATATGAAATGTGAGGGACTGACAAAATATTACAAGTATATCCCCATAAGTTTATATAATGTTAATCTGAAAAAAATTTCAAATCGTGTTTTATCAGTTTGTATAAAATATACAAAAATAAGAAATCATATATTCCTTTTATTTTGCGTTTGACTAATCCAATAATCAAACTGTCATCTTGTGGAGTAATTAATATTTTGTGTACTTTTTCTTGAATACTGCTACTGCTAAAACAATAATCGATTATCCCATAACAATTTATAATCTTGTAAAATATATTGTACCGGGACTTAATTATAATTTGTCATGGTAGAAGTCATTTTTTCTCTGGAAATAGCACTTCCCTCTTCTACATATATGTACATATACATGTGTATATAATATATATGTCATGATATATCAACTCTTCTCCATGGAAAATCATCTCCTTGTCATTCTTTGTCTATATATACATTAAAAAAAATAGTGGGTCGCTACTTAAAGAGCAACTCAAGGCTTTAACTTTGGAAGATAACTAATTCCCATTCTGTCTCTCTCCCCTCTTCCATTTCTTGCAGATAGCTAGAGAGAGAAACACTGCTACTTCAAACCAAAACCAAAATAATGAGTTCTTCATCGAAAAATGGCGAGATGGAGATGAACAAGGAGAAGAATAAATCCTCAATAGGCATAATATTCAGATACGCTGATTGGACTGACATTACACTAATGATAATGGGGACCTTAGGAGCCATTGGTGATGGCATGTCCACAAACTGTTTGTTGGTATATGTTAGCCATCTTTTTAATAGCTTGGGTTATGGTAAAACTCAAAACAATCATGCCAATTTCATGCTTGAGGTTGAAAAGGTACTGCTTATATAGCATTTTTCCTTTTCTTTTTTCCTTTGTTTGTTCTTCTCTCTCTTTTCTCTCTTTTCTCTCTCTCTATATACTAATTTTTATTTTTATTTTTGGGAATGTTACAGTGCAGTTTATACTTTGTGTACTTGGGATTGGCAGTAATGGTGGCTGCTTTTATGGGTAACTTTTCTTGGTGAACTTTTGTTTTTGGGTTCATTTTGGTTTTGCCTTTTGAGGACAAGGGAGAGAGTGGATGGGTGAGAAAAAATGGTTTTCCTAATGTTCACATTTGCATATCTAAAGGCACAAGTTTTGGACTTTGTAGTGTAATAAGGAGACATTATAACGAACCGTGTTCTGTTAAAAATTAATTCATGAAACCCTAAAATGCTGTATTTTGAACAAGCTAGCATGTGTATATATCATTTGTGAAACCCTAAAATTCCCTAATATGAACAAGCCTAACCCACCCATTCTTTTTCTTATATTACATTTAGTGCACATTTGGTTTGAGTACGTTTTTGTCCATCCTGGCCGGAATTCGAAATGGAAATTTCACACGGAAACTTTGAGTTTTATCAACTTATGATTCAACCTATTGACATGAACTATAAAAGACTCATACTGTGAATTTACCAATTTGAGATCACAAGAACGAACCAAGCGCACTTAAAACATTCATTAATAGAATATGTGTGTGTATATATATATGTGTGCTTAGTGGTTTTGATTTTTTTTGGGGGGGACTATTTTTGTATATGCAGAAGGTTATTGTTGGAGTAAAACAAGTGAAAGACAAGTGTTAAAGATAAGGTACAAGTATTTGGAAGCTGTGCTTAGGCAAGAAGTTGGATTCTTTGATTCACAAGAAGCAACAACTTCAGAGATCACTAATAGTATTTCTAAAGATACTTCCCTCATTCAAGAACTTCTTAGTGAGAAGGTAATTACTAATTTCTTCTTCCCTCTAGCTAGTCTAGCTAAGTGTTTCTTTGTTTCCAGTTTTTGTACTTTCTAAATTGGTAATTTCTCATTTAAGCGAAGAATGTATATGTGAAATATAATTACCAATTTCAATTCTTAATTAAAAGCAGGCGTACAAAACCTTCAAACAAATGAGCACTAAAGTTATATGACATGAATGAATTTGAAAAAAAAAATGGGGTGTTAAGTCTTGGTTTTTGGTTTGAAAAAACGAATTGAAATGTTCTCAACCAATCAAATCTTTTACTTCATTTCAAACCTTTCTTCCTACTATAACCTAAGAGTATATCAACAACTTTAGAAATTCTAATTTGGTAAATTCACCTATAAAGTTATCATAATCCACGACAAGATTTTCGACAAGAAACTAATTTCTCTACTAAAATTCAAACTATGTGTGAAATTACAAATTTCTGACTACACAAAGAAACAAAAAGGAAAAGAGTCGAAACAAATGGGCACTAAATTTTACATGTTTGGTATGTGCACATGCATATGAACAATGATATTAAGAAGCATATATATATATATATGTCCATGATATTGAAGTCTAACAAAATTTTGGATTTTCTTTCAAATCAACTTAATTAACTAGTTTTTGGGTTAGTACTAAAATATCGGTGTTAGTTTTGTCATAGGTACCAATATTTGTTATGCACACATCAGTCTTCGTCTCAGGCCTTGCATTTTCCACCTACTTCTCATGGAGATTGGCCTTAGTAGCCTTCCCAACACTACTTCTCCTAATAATACCAGGCCTAATTTATGGAAAATACCTTCTATTCTTGTCCAAAAAATCCTTCAAAGAATACTCTCTTGCAAATGGCATTATAGAACAAGCTCTTGTATCCATCAAGACTGTATATTCCTTCACGGCCGAGAGGAACATTATCGATAAATATTCAACCATTTTGGACCGAACCACGAAATTGGGAATCAAACAAGGCATTGCAAAAGGACTTGCTGTGGGTAGTACGGGGCTTTCTTTCGCCATCTGGGCTTTGCTCGCTTGGTACGGGAGCCGTTTGGTTATGTATAAAGGGGAAAGTGGAGGGAGAATATATGCAGCTGGCATTTCATTCGTCATGAGTGGGTTGTAAGTTGTTTCGTTAATTTCATCTATAAAATTGTCCTCTCATTCGTTTACTTTAATTTAAGATTCCTTGTTTTTTTTTCTTTTTACTTTTCTGGTGATCAGTCGTTTGATTTGAGTTTCCTGTTTTCCTGGAATATTCATGAACTGGTAATTTCGTGTATGGAGTTTGTGATATACCTACGGATTTTTGTCATGTGATGAGTGAAATGGTATATAGGAATTTATCGGTTAAAGATTCTAGAAAAACACAAACTCGAAAATGTAATGTGTAGGTAGATAAGGATAAGGAAGATAAGGATAAATGTTCAAAGTATAATTTGGTAAGTCTAAATTCCCTAGTGGTTTCATGACTCTTTTGTAGGGTACTGATCATAGTATTTAGGGTAAAAAAGACTTGTGCTTACTTTTTCTTCACGTTATTTCCAATTTTGGAGTCTTAACACTTCCCTTTACTTCTTATGTATGTGGAGGCAAGCCTAAATGATTCGGTAGTGTTAGGTTGCCAAACTAATCACCATAGGTTATTGTTCTTTTCTTGGAATAAAAAATTTGTTCTTACAAAGAACTATGAGAGTTAATCTATATGTTAATTTATCCGTTAGAAATTCTAAGAGGTACAAAAACTTAGAACGTACCAAATGAATACTAAGATTGTGTTTGATAACATGCAATATGTAAAATAATAGCAAAACAAGTGATTTTTGTGAGAAATTGAAAAATAAACAGTTGGGTCGCTAGAAAGAAAAAAATTTCACAAAAAATATAGAAGGATGGAGGACATTGATCTGCTCATATAATTTAGTACGAGATGTTGAGCATATCACGACATCACTCAACCTCATTTTCTTTATTTTTCCAATTTAGAGTCTTTGGTTCTTCTTGTGGAAAGCCTAAGTGATTACTTAGTGTTAGCTAGGTTCCCAAACTAATCACCCAGATGATGATTCACTTTGTATCAAGTTAAGTGGTTGTTTGGATTGAGATTTTGTGTTTTCTTGGAATCAAAATTTAGTTTTGACAAGGAACTCATATGTGATATGATAAACTCTAGACAAGAACTAAGAGAGTTAATTTATGTGTGACTTTACCGGTTAAGATTCCTGAAGCACACAAAAATTCAAACCAAATGAATTTATATTTGTGACAACCACCTTAAGCCATTAGTTAGTTTCTTTTCTTTATTATGAAAAATTTCACATGAAGTTTTCATCTCTTAACAAAATTCTGCCAAAATATATACTTCAAAAACAGATCACTTGGAATGGCACTGCCTGAGGTGAAGTACTTCACAGAAGCCTCAGTTGCAGCCTCACGAATATTTCACAGGATAGACCGAGTCCCACAAATCGACAGTGAAGCAAAAGAAGGACTTGTATTGCAAAATATCCGAGGAGAACTTAAATTTGAGAGTGTGTTTTTCACGTACCCCTCGCGTCCAACTTGTACTGTCCTTAAAGATTTCAATCTCATGATCGAGGCCGGTAAAACAGTGGCCTTAGTGGGTGCAAGTGGGAGTGGAAAATCAACTGCAATTGCGTTGGTTCAAAGATTTTATGATGCTGATTGTGGAATTGTGAATATTGATGGTGTGGATATAAAGAAGTTGCAATTGAAATGGCTAAGGGAGCAAATGGGACTTGTTAGTCAAGAACATGCAATGTTTGGTACATCAATAAAAGAGAATATTTTGTTTGGGAAACTTGATGCAAGTATGGATGAAATTATAGCCGCCGCTACAGCTGCAAATGCTCATAATTTCATTAGGCAGCTTCCAGAAGGGTACGAGACTAAGGTAAGACGACACATTTTTGGTTTGCATTTGACTAATTTGTTAATCTTTAATTGACCTGTTTGGTTATGTATGATATTTTTCATCTGGGTGAAAACGAAATGTCTTTGAAACTTAAGCGAGTTTTAAAAACACTTCACTTTCGTCGTGAACCAAACAGGTCCAATTCAATGTCATTGTTGCAATGTAGAATGCCATATACACCAACTTAGGTGGACAGTCATGCATGATCTTACTCCGCTTAGTTATGTGTGAAGTATTTTTCATCGGGGTGAAAGTGAAATGTTCTTGAAACTTGTGCGATTTTCAAAAAAAAAAATCACTTTTGCCTTGAACCAAATTGGAATGGTATTCTTGCAATATATCGGTGGACAATCATGGTTTTATTTGTTAGCTAGGGAAATGCTATTGCCGAAGCAATTTTGGCTTCTGCCCACGCAAATGACACATTGAATTGTTACATATTAAGCATTGAGGATAGTACATTGTCGTAGTTTTTACCTTAAATCTAATTGTACATAGTTGTATAGAAATCGCCTCTTTGTAACATGATCAAATGTAATCACAGGTTGGTGAACGCGGAGGGCTTTTATCAGGTGGACAAAAACAACGAATCGCCATTGCTCGAGCCATTATAAAGAACCCAGTGATTCTTTTGCTTGATGAAGCAACAAGTGCCCTTGACTCTGAATCTGAAAAACTAGTCCAAACTGCCCTTGACCAAGCTTCTATGGGAAGAACAACACTAGTATGCAATATCGTCAATTTTTACTGCAAAAAATAGTACAATTTATATGATTTGGTTCTAACTAGGACAATCTTGAAGTTCCCTTATATAATTCTTGAATGTATGTGATCAGGTGGTGGCCCACAAGCTCTCAACTATACGAAATGCTGATCTCATTGGAGTAATGAGCGGCGGCTCCATCATCGAACAAGGCTCACACAATGACCTCATCAACAAGATCAATGGTCACTATGCAAAGCTCGCAAAACTTCAAAGACAATTCACCATTGATGATCAAGAACACGTGGAGCCTGGTGTCATATCTTCGGTTGCAAGAAGCAGTGCCAGTAGAATAAGCACTGGCAAATCAAGCCCGGCTGTTTTTGCCTCACCGTCACCCATGGGTGATGCAAAACTTGTCACTTACCCCCCACCTTCCTTCTCAAGGCTTCTTGCTTTAAACTCACCCGAATGGAAACAAGGCCTAATTGGAAGCCTATCGGCTATAGCCTTTGGCGCGGTACAGCCCGTTTATGCACTAACCATAGGTGGCATGATCTCGGCCTTTTTCTCCCCGAGTCATCAAGAAATGAACGCTCGGATCCGCACATATTCCTTAATATTTTGCTCCCTCTCCTTAATTTCTATGATTGTGAACCTCTTTCAGCATTACAATTTTGCTTATATGGGCGAGAGGCTAACGAAAAGAATCAGATTGAGAATGCTAGAGAAGATCTTGACCTTTGAAACGGCTTGGTTCGACGAAGAACAGAACTCAAGTGGAGCGTTATGTTCAAGATTGAGCAATGAGGCCTCAATGGTTAAGTCCCTTGTAGCCGATAGAATCTCTCTTTTAGTTCAAGCCACTTCGGCAGTAACCATTGCTATGATCATGGGTCTAACTGTGGCTTGGAAGCTTGCACTTGTTATGATAGCTGTCCAACCCCTCTCAATCCTCTGTTTTTACACAAGAAAAGTACTACTTTCGGCTATTTCGGCTAAGTTTGTTAAGGCACAAAACCAAAGTACTCAAGTGGCTGTTGAGGCAGTGTATAACCATAGGATTGTGACCTCATTTGGAAGCATTAGTAAGGTTCTTGAGCTTTTTGACTCGGCTCAAGATAAGCCGAGGAGGGAAGCCAAGAAGAAGTCGTGGCTAGCTGGGGTTGGTATTGGCTCAGCTCAAGGGCTAACCTTCATTTGTTGGGCACTTGATTTTTGGTATGGTGGAAGGCTTGTTGATGCAGGTGAGATTTCAGCTGGGGATGTTTTCAAGACTTTCTTTATATTGGTTAGTACCGGAAAGGTGATAGCCGATGCCGGTAGTATGACGTCCGATCTAGCCAAGGGCTCAACCGCGGTTGCATCGGTTTTCTCAATTCTTGATAGGCAGTCACTCATTCCTGGCTCATACAATGTAAGAACTTTTTCATCAACAAATTAAATATTTTTATTACCATAAAACTTGTAGAGATGGAGGAGTTCAAGAAATTTGGACCATTAATTAATTTAAAATTAGATTGTTTAAATTTTGACAGGTAATTGCTATCTAAATAAGTGTTCGATCACCGGAGGCAAACCTATTTTTCAAATTTTAAACAAATGGTTCAGATTTACTACTAATTAATTAATTAATGTAGATTTAATTTATTGAAATAAATATATCGTTATTCTAGAGGTGTTGGATATATGGTTTATTTTTTGGCCATTAATGGTTTTAGCTTGAAATCGTAAGTGTTAAAATTATTAAGACTTTTGCTTAATCAGGGTGGGGATGGCACTAGTGGGAGTGGGACAAAGCTCGCGTGCATGACAGGTGGGATAGAAATGAAAAGGGTTGAGTTTGCATATCCAAACAGGCCCGAGAGTTTAGTTTTACAGGAATTTTGCTTGGAAGTGAAGGCGGGCACAAGCACTGGGCTCGTTGGGAAGAGTGGATGTGGCAAGTCAACGGTGATCGCATTGATACAGAGATTTTATGACGTGGAGAGAGGGACGATCAAGGTGGATGGTGTGGACATAAGGATGCTCGACATCGGGTGGTACCGTAACCACATGTCTCTCGTTAGCCAAGAACCGGTGCTTTACTCGGGCACCATTCGCGATAATATCGTCTTTGGGAAGCTCGACGCTTCGGAAAACGAGCTTGTGGAGGCGGCTAGGGCCGCCAATGCTCACGAATTCATCTCGTAAGTATATATATATATATATATATCTCATGCATGTTCACAACTTTTCTTAAAAATCATGTCTTTTTTTTCAACTTTTCTTAATTTACTAACAAAGAACTCATATATATATATATATATATATATGTTATATAGTCAAACTCGATCTCTATTTGTTGAGGCCGACACTACCTACTCTTTTCAACTAAACAAATTATTTTATTTTTGCCCGTGTAGATCACTCAAAGATGGATACGAAACAGAATGTGGAGAAAGAGGAGTGCAGCTATCAGGAGGGCAAAAGCAGAGAATAGCCATAGCCAGGGCCATAATTCGGAACCCAATGATACTACTGCTTGACGAGGCCACGAGTGCACTCGACGTTCAATCGGAGCAAGTCGTACAAGAAACACTCGACCGGATAATGGTGGGTAGGACCACCATTGTGGTGGCTCATAGGCTTAACACCATTAGGAACCTTGACTCCATCGCCTTTGTTTCTGATGGGAAAGTGATAGAAAGAGGAAGCTATGCCCAGCTTAAGAACAAGAGAGGAGCTTTTTACGACCTAGCCAGCCTTCAAAATGCATAGCTTTACCTATATAGTTTATAAGATCCTCACTTATATATACGTATACAGTCAGGCTCTAAACTGACCGGTCTATTCACTAACCGGCTTTAGTAACAATAGTTTTGATCACCAAGTGCAAAAAAATTATTGCTAAAAGTGGGATTACAAATAGACAGTTTATTCGAGTGCCTGATTGTATCTATATATATATATATATATATATATATAATAAGAATAAGAATAATGTTGATAGTGTCCAGGGGAAATGTAGGTAGGGTGTGTCTCCATTTTCAATATTTTCGCCATGTTGCTCCCTTTTTTGGTGAGTTTAGAGTCCGCTGGTAGGACGGAAAAATGGAGGGATGGAAAAGGAAGGAAAGGAAAATGGAGGGTACAAGTCGAAAAATGAAAAGGAAAACAGGGGTGGGATGATATAATATTTAGTTACTGTTGTAGTTTTCTTAGTTATATGTTTTACTGAATAAATTAATTAAATGTTTTGCTCTAGTCATATTAACTACTAAAATATGTCTATACTTTCCTTCTTTTCTTTTATTATTAGTAATTCCACCCAATGCAACACGAATGATTAGCCACAAGTAAAACAAATGTTAGTAGCAAAACAGAAAGTGCACTCAGTTTTTGTGCATTATACTCTAAGGCCTCGTTTGATTCGAATATTAAAAAGTGGGATGGGATTATTAATACCACATTTTTTATAATACCTTATTTGATTCGCACAAATGTGCTGGGATTACTAATACCGGTACTAACTTAATACCACTCTTTGTAGTATAATTTAATACCAGGGGGAGGTGGTATTGTTTATCCATGAGTAAGAAAAATGAACCATATATTTTCAAAAATGCCATTACTACTATAATATTTTCAAAAATACCACTACTACTATAATATTTTCAAAAATGGCACTACTACTACTATATTATTATTATTATTTTTATTATTTTTATTATTATTTTTATTTTTTTATTTATTTAATTTTTTTTTAAAAAAATTAAATTATTTTTTTAAAATTTTAAATTATTTTTTTATTTTGTTAGTCCAAAATATTATCCCGTATACGAGTTACAGAATCAAACATGATATTAACATCAGCATGAGATATCCCAGCATTAATACTGCATGAATCAAATAAGGTATTGGTATTAAATTAATACCAGGATTAATAATCCAATACTATTAATACTGGTATTATTAATCCCATTGACCCTAATACCCGAATCAAACGAGGCCTAATACACATACATCCGCCATCAGGCTGGACTTCAACCCAACCTCACTCAATACAAAACTAGGGTAGTTCCAGTAGCGCTCTTCTTTTTTCTTTTTTTTGAAAGGATGCGTGAATCGTGATATCTATTTTGAATTACACTTTATGTATCTCTTTTGCATAATATCATTCTCTCACACAGTCACACAGTATCTTACGGGGAATATGTTGTAGTATGTCTCAGGTGTATTCTTCTGGAGAAGAACGCTATTAAATAGTATCTATTTTTATCTATCTTAAATTATATAATATTTGTATTAATAGACCGCAAATTTTAAGAAACAAGGCAGGGACCTCACTAATAAAAATGTCTCGACTCAAACTCAAGGACTGAATTTTAATTATTTTTTTATTTTGTTTTTTTTGAAATACGCAGCGAAAACGGAATCATTAACCCTTGCTTAATTCCTGATATTAGACAATATTTACCACTATAATATTAGTTCTATTTCAAACCCCACTTTTTCTTTCCCAATTATAAAATGATCGGCCACAATTTTAAATATTCTCATACCAAATTTTGAAGAATGCTAGTTTTATAGCACAAGCCAACTTTGTAATATTTTTATAATTATATTTTATTTTTTTCATGTTCTTTAGTTAAGAAAAAAAGAGAATAAACTACCATAATAACCCTTAAACTATTAACTTAATGTCATTTTGACCATTAAATCAAAAAAACATTTCACTCTTGCTCTTAAACTATCAATGAGGTTCATTGAATCCTTCCGTCCAAATTTTTTATTAAAGTTTGACATAATTAGATCATGTGCATGGCACATGACTTATTTTAAGCTTAAAAAATATTATTTTCTTAAATTGGTTTAAAAGGGACCACCGTCACAATCACCAGAGATGATGAACCGTCGCTGGAAATGATGAAGATGGTACGCGGTAGTGGGAAAGCCCGGAGAAGATGATAATTGGGTTCAACACTACTACATATATGTATGTATATTAATAAATAATTTTTTTTTAGAGAGAGAAGGGTGTTTGGATTTGATTCACAATCAAACAATTGCTTCAACTAAAACCAAAAATTCTAAATCAACAAGAACACACAAATCAAGCAGAAAATGAATAATAGAATATAAATTTTTCAATCTCTATAAGAATATTATAACATATATGTATACAGGGAAAGAACCGGTCAAGATTCCGGGAACATCCGGGCCTACGAGATCTCTGACAATTTGCCTGAGGGATTCTCCTCCACCGGAGAAGTGGATAAGCTTGCAGAGTACTTCTTAAATGCAGCGTCGAAAAGTTTTAAAAATGGGGTGGCGGCGGCGGCCACAGGTGTTCCTTAGGTGGCGTTTTGGACGGCGGGACCTGTCTCTAGCCTTGCTCAGTTATACACTGATCTTATAAAGAGCATATACAAGAAAAATGGCGCAGGTGTAGGCAAAAATGGAGAAATAAATCTTAAATTCATCTCTCTCTCGTTTTCTTTTTCTTTTCCTTTTTGTTTTTTATTGTAATAATTTATTAAAAACACTTTAATTAAAATTATTTTTTATAAACATTTATTTAAAATGACATTTTTACACTTAATTCCATCCAATTTAACGAAAAAATTGGACGAAAAGAATAAAGTGAGTCTCGCTAATAGTTTAGTGACCAAAGTGGCACAACACCAATAGATTAATGACCACTCGGATAGTTTACTCAAAAAAAAAAATTATTTTTTGAACTAGGCGTAAACACACCTATATATATGTAGAGAGAGAGAGTATACTACAAAACATAGAGATGGCTCACCGAAACTTAGCACAAAAACAACGAAGGGTGACTTCAAAAGAAAGTAAAACAGAGAACCACAAAAAACATGCTTAAGTCAACTAACAGACAACACCTGACCACCAACTCTAAGCACACACCAACAAAACAACACCAAAAAGAAAAAAACACAAAAAGCACAAAACTCCTAAACCAATAGTTCATTTTTCAAAACTTTCTGCTAATCAAGGGAAAAACCACATAGCAGATTTATTATTTGCACACAGACCCCTCAACTTTATCTTCAGCAACTAATCATTCATCACTACTCTCCTCATCCCACTCTGGTTGCTCATCATCTTCTATCTCCACTGGTTGGGCTCGCCTCTTCAGCTGCCAAATTTCAATTACATCAAAACACATACACAGTTCTTCATTTACCTGCAATGTGCATATATACATACAACATATAGTGGATAGCGGGATGACAGGTACTTACTACCATATGCTAAGGTGGAATGCATTATCAGATTAACAAAAAAAATTGTCATATTTAACAGCAATGATCCTTCAAATATTGTTATGTATCAATGATAATGAGTATGATATTCACTTTGTGTTCTTACTAATTTGTACTAATCATAGTATGGTGCACGCACCATATTGAACACTCGCAAAATACTATAAAACTTGAAACAAGAAAATAAATAGTTTTTGTCTCAGAAAAAATCTCAAACTAAAATGACATTTTATAATGATGAAAATCAGTGTTTTAAAAGGCGGGCTAGAAGGGTGCACGGGCGCCTCGATTAATGCCTAGGCGGGCGACTAACCCTTGAGATAAATTAGGCGGGTGCCTAGGCGGGTTGAGTGGGTCTAGGCGGGCTGGGCGGAGGCTAGGCGGATAGACTTATTTTTTTTTTTGGTCCTGTTTTAAAGGAGCTACCTATTTCTCTTTTTGTTAAAAAAAAATACTATTTAAAAAAACAGATACAATCTATCAACCATAATTAGTAAATTCATCTTTCATCCCTTCGATTGAAACGAAACTCTAGCCAACAATTGCAATCACTAGAACACATTCAAGAAGAGCGCTTTGACTAGTTATAAACACATCATGCTACCTTACTTCCTCAATCTTATATTTCTTCTTATTTTTCTTTTATTGTTACCTTTTCTTTTTCACCAGCTTATTATTATTGTTGTTCTTGCTACTGCTTAAAACAAATTGATAATTTCATATAAATATGACACCGTGTTCAATTTTGTTTTAGACAGTGAACCCAATGACCATGTTTCGCTTGTTAACTGAACATTTGAACTTCTTTTTATATTTATTTGAGTACTATGTTTGATTCAATGATTTTTCAGTGTTTTATTTTGTATATATAATTTTAGATATATTTAAAAATTAAAAAAATAAAAAAAAAAAAAAGGGCTGACGCCTGGCCGCCTAGGCCCCGACTAGGCACTCTAGGAGCTAGGTCACCGCCCTAGGTCCACCTAGCGCCTTTTAGAACCTTGATGAAAATACATGAGTTAAATCACAAATTTGAAGTGCATATATGTAAAATTAATGGGTATCTAACATAGCCTATGGTTGAAAACTGTTGCACCACGCTATATATATACAAGAAATCAAATAGTGTTTGCTGTTTGTGCAGTTTAGAGAGAGAGAGAGAGAGAGAGAGAGAGAGAGATACACCTCAAAATACGGCTCGAGCCTGTCATGGAGAAATTTATGCTGCACGCACATCTGCTCAAATGCGAACCAGCATCTGCTCATATTCGTAAATGAGCCATAACTATTTTAATTTTTGAAATTTACATAAAAGATTGTTTGCAAAAGACAAATACGCATAGAACGGGTAATGCTCAAATTTAGTACAGCAAAATAGTTAAAAAGATGAACTATTATGAGCATTACTTCTCAAGGTTGCCCTCGGCCAGGAAGGCCCTCAAACAATTTATGGCCATCGTCACCATACTTGCACCAACACTGCACATTTAGTAAGCATAATTCTATCATCAAATTACAGTTGCTTATGCCAAAACAATGTATTATTGTAAAAGCAGAAGGTACAACTGATTAAAGCACAACTTGAACGAGAATAATAAAATTAGTGGATGATCATTGTCATAGTCTTATGGGATTAAGAAAAAACAGTGGGTGTATCTGTTTTCCCTTTTCTTCAAGGCCTTAATTTTTTTTCCTTTTCTGAAAAAGATTGTTTTAAATAAACTAAGACAAAAATTTAAGTTCTTGCTTGGATTGTTAGGATTGACTTCAAATTTCTTAAAAATCCTAATTTATTTGTCATTTTTCTACCTTGAAGAGCTTCCTTTGAATTGATGCAGCACCTTCTCCAAATTAACCCCATCGACGGGGTTTTTAGCACTGTAAAAAAACAAAAAGAAACCAAAAAAAATATATATATCATCATCATTATATTTGTCAAAACGATTTCTGAAAACAAAATTATGAAAAAAAAAATTTGTCTTTCTTTTAAAAGGTACTTACAGCTCCTGTTCCACTGAATTGATCGTTTCAGCTGAATCCTTAAAATACATGTCAAAAACCTCCTCAACAAAATTTGGATTATCATCTTCCAATTCTTCGAGCTGGACAAATTGTGCATCAAGGAGTTTCTGCACGCAAAGTTCAATTTATATAAATCAAGTATACTAATCAGGATATTTTATATTTGTTGAAAAATCAATAAAATACACATTTCCTTATGCACGCGCACAGAGCATGCACACATTAAAATTTCATTGCTAGCAGCAGAAAATTTTATGGAAACAAGAAGAATTAATTCATTTTCTTTTCAAATGCAAGATCGAAAATAAACATATATCTAAAAGCAGACTCATATTTTTTCATGCAAAGTTGGTGAAACGAACCTCTTCCAGGAAACTTTTCCTCATACCGGCGATTTGTTGAAGCAATGGATTAGCCGCCATTGTTAAAAGCTTTGGAAAGAGGAGATGGATGAGGGTTTTTGAAGCTGTGCAATAGGGAAAGCGAAGATGGGTGTATATATAAGTAGAAAAGTGGAAAAATTAGCTGGTGTAATAAGCATGCAACAAAGATACTGCAAAACCATGAATTTTTACTACCTAAGCACGGATATAATCATGTGTTACCGAACTAAACACTACATTCTTACATTTAACACGCGGCATTAGCCAATACGGCCGTTATAACTGTAGTGACCTTTAAGGAAATGGGGTCGAGTCAACAACCTATCAGATTGAGCAATAGCGTGGGGAGAAATGCACATGGTGAAAATATTGGCTGCTTATTGTGTAAAACAGCGTGGCAGCTACTTTTGGTCCAGACCAAAGTAGAATTTCCTCACGTGATAATCAATTTACTTTCTAAACACCTCGAGATTTATTAAATCTGTAGATTTACTCTTTGGGGATTTGATATTGAAGTAAACAAAGGTAATAAGCATGCAATAAAGGTACTGCATAACCATCGGTTTTAATGTTTTATTATCTACCAATGGATTTTCACTACTGCACCAACAACCTAGTGCTGCGTTAACCGATATAGCTGTTTACCAATCAAATTGAACGATAGTGTGGGGTGAAATGCACGTAGTGAAAATAAGGACTACTGATTTGCGAAAGAATGTGCCAGCTACTTTTGTCATGACCAGCATAGAATTTCCGCACGTGATAATCATTTTATTTTCTGAACTCTTTCGAGATTCATTAAATCTGCAGATTTTCCCTTAAAAGATTTGATATTAAATATGTCCAAATTTGGTGAACTATCTTTAATTACAGCTATATTATGGAAATCACTGTCCGAGTGCGTGCACGGAAATCATTGTGTGAGTGCATGCACAGAGCTTGACATTGGCTTGCAAAATGTGTGCACTGCACTAGCATCTGTGTGTTACGGGAGTGAACTTATGATTCGTATAATAAGATGCACGGCTTCAATGTCCAAATAAAATTCTTCATTCATTTTTTAGTCTTTCTTTTCTTTTGTTTTCAAATTTTTTACAGGCATATGAAGCTCCTCATTCCAATCAAAGTTCAATTCAGACTTAGGGTGTGTTTACTTCCATTTCTTTTCCATGTAAAATCCGTCAGGGTCCATATTTTCCATCTTTACTGGCATTAGATAGTGTTCATTTCAAGGAGTCAAATCCCATAGAATTACTTGCCTTGGCGGTTCAGCCTAGTCTTTACCTTTCCCTAGAATCCCAGACAACTCCGTTCTACGTTTTCTGTTTTCCGCATAAAAAAATGCTTCCAAGTAAAACAAGTCCAAGGAATTCAATTATTTTCCATGTAAAACAATCAAACGCACCTTCATTGAATCCACTTTTTGTGGAAGACTCAGGACTTGCCATGCAAATTTTCCTACAATCAATTAGCAAGGAAGAAGTCCCAGTAAATTATCCATAAGGTGTTCGAGGTTTCATATAAAACTAAAAGAAACTACAATAAGATTATGAAATGGATAACAAACTGACATAGGCAGCCAGAAAAGAGCAATCTTCGAAGTGAAATTGAATAACAATGCACACAGTTCATTCTATAAACACTGCTTCACCAAGATTTTTCACTGCTAAAAACAAGAAACACAAGATGCATAGTGCAAAACAAAAGCAACACATCTGATTAGAATATTTAACCAATTTTTTTTTAAATAACATAAAACTATAAACAAATAGCACTATAAAACAAAGGTTCAATGTCAAACACATCGTAAATATCACTAAAACAAAACATTTAGGGAATTGATTTTTGTCGATGAACAGCAGACAGCAAAGAACTAACAATTCTACCAACAAACTTTAGCTAAAAGTCATCCATTCTTCATCATCGTCATCATTCAAAAGCCAAACTTCTTTCAACCATATGATGCGATATGATCATTCGAAAAAAAGCATCTCGCTTTTACAGCTCTTTCAACTTGACTCCTTGAGGCCACCTTTTCCTTTGCCTTTTGGATCTTCAGATCCTTTTTCAAAATTTTCTGCTCTTCCACCAGGAATGCTCTAATGATCCTCTCCCTAACAGCACTGCCAGGCTACCACCGTAGGCACGACTGACTGTCCTCCGGTTCATAGACAATCTAGACCTCTTGTATTCAGCAGGTCTCAAATGGAGAATCCCTTGGATTCTCATCCCAGTGACAGGAAATTTAGGTCCGCTAGCTCTCTTCTTGGCAGTTTGGTAGCTTCCCTCCAGGGGTTTTGACAACCCTGTTCTGGTTGGATTTGGTGGCATAACTATGCCTCTTACGAAATGTTAACCCTTGTACCATTTTTTGTGCTTAAACTCTCTCCTCTCTGACTGCAACAACAAAAAGATTTTAACCAATTTGACACCTTAACTATTAACAATTTAATTTTCAATGTGGCACCCAAACTTTTTTTGGTAAATTGATACACGCTCCGTTTGATAGCAATATGAGAAATGATAAGAAAAACACTTAATTTAGAAGTTAGAAAATAAGTTGAGATGCTCTCCATCTCATCCTCATTTTTATGAGTAAATGCCTCCATCCTTCATTGTTTTTGGAAAAAATTTCTTCCTCAACCACCAAAGAAAAAAATTCCATTGAAATAACCACAAAGGAAGAACATCTCACCACATGCCTCACCTTATTTTTCAACTTCTCACAAAAATCAACTATTTTTATTTTCATTTCCATGTTGTTATCAAATGGACCCTTAAAATTATTAGTTCGTGTCGATTTAACACCTCCATCACATACCGTTAATTTTATTAACTGAGGAGGTGCCAAAATAAACACTTTTCACTCAATCATTTCCCTCCATTTTTATTAACCAACTTTGCGGGCCCATAACTCTCTAATGCAACATTCAAATGACTCACCATTCAAGCCATTGGTTAGAACACATCCCTTGAGGGTCTAATCAGTAACTGAAGTTGGGAGTTTGCATCGATTAAAACAGTGGCACTTGCATATGCAAACCCCCTATTTCAGCGGCTGATTAGAACATCAAGATGTGTGATTTGGAATTCGTCTAAAACATGAAATTTGTAGAAGGATATGCATTCTAAGTAATGGTTCAACTGGTGAGTCATTTAGTCATCATATGAGAGAGTTATGTGCTTGCAAAGTTGGTGAAAAACTCATTATTTTTCTATTTAATTTTTTCCGTAAATATTTTTTTCCCCTTTTCCTTCACTCCTTCCAATCCTTATTTCAATTTTTTTAAGGGATGGAAAAGAAAATAAAAATATTGAAGGAAAAATTTAAATATGGAAAAAAAGGGGTTCTCATATGCAAGTGCCACTGTTCTAATCCATTCAAATCCCCAACTTGAAACGCTGATTAGACCCTTGAAATGCGTGATTCGAAATTCAGCCAAAACACGAAAGTTGTAGAGGGTATGCATTCTAACTAATGGTTTAAATGGTGAGTCATTTGACAATCACATTAGAGAGTTACGGGCCTGCAAAGTTGGTTAATGAAAATTGAGTGAGAAGTGCCGGTTGACACCTCCTCCGTTAGTTTTATTAACTGAATGTGACGGAGGTGTCAAATTGACACAAACTAATAGTTGAAGTGTCAATTTGATGGAAAAAAAAATAGTATAGGTGCCACATTGAAAATTGTTAATAGTTCAGGTGTCTAATTGACTAAATACTCCTCTCTTTGAGATCTTAATTGCACAAAGCAAAAATACTATTAAATGTTCCCGGAAATTGAAATGCCATTAATGCCAATTCTAGTTTTCAAGGGTCAATAGGAAATTAAAGAATACATAGCCTTCAATGTTTGAAGGTATTTAATGTTTTGGATTAACCTCTTAGTTCTAATGTTCCCGATGCTGAGGATGAAGGGTAACAAACAAAACAGAAAGAAACACTATAAATCTTGCACAAAGATCTTTCAGTTTTTTCATTTTCTTCCTTCCTTTTACATAAATTCAGGAAAGTTATTTGCGTGTATTTTCATCCATGTACCTTTAGTATGTAGTTATGACCAAACCAATTGAAAATAAGGATGGATCCAGTGTTTTTTTCCAGCAGTCAGCTCTGTATGTGCCAGCATTCGTAGGGCCAAAGATGATAACTTTTGACAAGAGAAACAAGCAGGGGATCAATTCCTTTAGCAGAGATGCAATAGAACAGTAGAGTAAACTTGCCTTCCTCATATCTCTGAGACATAAAGGTGAGAGAATTGGATTCGGATCACTATAGCCTTTGTTGCCACTTTCTCTTTGACTTTAGATCTACTACTGTGATAGGGAGATGTTATAGGATCTATTTCTACTGACAGCAATTTCAGTGAGACTATCAGCAAGCCCCTTCACCAACTTCATGGTTCGACGTAATGCCCCAAAGTCCATCGTAAAATCAAACACTTGTTGTCATCTTTCCTAGTCATGAAAGTCATCTTGGGAACTGGAATAATCCAGTCTCAAATACCGATCACCCGGGAATATATAGAATTAAATAATAAGTATTTCAAGATTCAACTATAGATGCATGTATTCATCAATGAAGAAGACAAACACTAGTTAATGAGGGGATAATTTTCTCATTTATAGCATCACATTTATGTGCTTCTGTAGTGTTTTAGCCCCAAAAGTCCCAATAACATATCGTATTTTTGTCACAATCCACATTATCATATCAGTAGTGTAATACTGTGGGCTAGCCATTTTGGCCTGGGGGAGGATCCAGGTGGTTACACACACGGAGTGTGTTTTCCATGGGTGATTTAGATTAAAGTTGAAACACAACTAGCACAGAAAAACTAGTACCAACGCCCACAAGGGGTGACTTCAAACAACAAATATAACAGAGAACCACAACTAAGTCTCCCAGAGACAGCAAGACTTGCACCATCAACTCTAAACATTTAACAACAAAACATCATAAAACAGACACAAAAACACAAGACTCCCTAAGCCACATTAAGTTCATTTTTTCTACTTTCGGCTAATGGGAAAACCACAGAGCAGATTTATTCGCATAAAGACCCTTCCCTCTCTCATCAACTTTCTCTTCAACAACTCATTCATCACTACTCTCCTCATCCCACTCAGGCTGCTCACCATCTGCTGCTATCTCCACTTGCTGTGCTTGCCTCTTCAGCCGTAAATTTTACATCAATAAATTAAAACCACAATTCTTCCTTTACCTTCAAAGTACAAATTATATACATACATGTACATACTACATACACACATATAGAGAGAGAGTAGCGGGATGGTAGGTACTTTCTACATTATGTTGTGGTGGACACCTTTCTAAATTAGCACGCATATGTTGTATTTAACATCAATGAATATTGCTATGCTAATTATATCAATGATATTGAATTATACGCACTTCGTGTTCTTACTAATTTGTAGTAATAATAGTGTGGTGTAACTTGTTATGTTACACATGCACCATAGTGAATACTCACAAAATACTATAAAAATTAGGGATTTTTTGAGTTTGCCCCCTATTATTAATTCAAAACTCAACTTACCCCCCTATTTTACTAATCCTTTGAGTTACCCCCTGCCGTTTCACAAAATGCTAACTCCGTCCATTTCTTAATTTCTTGAACCGAATTACCCCTCTATTTACTATTCATCATCTTCTTCTTCTTCTTCAATAAACCTAATTTCGTCATCTTCTTCTTCAATAAACCTAACAATAAACCTAATTTCGAAATCCAAAATTGTTTCTATTAGTAAACCAATTTACAAATTCATAAATAATTTACTATTCATCTTCTTCTTCAAAGGTAAAATAAAAAAATGGGTTTACTATTCATCTTCTTCTTCAAAGATGAATCCAAAATAATTTTCAACAATAAACCTAATTTCGAAATCCAAAATTATTTATATTAGTAAACCCAATTTACAAATCCAAAAGTTGTTTGCTATTTATCTTCCTCTTCAAATGTGAAATACAAAAATGGGTTTACTATTCATCTTATTCTTCAAAGATGAATCCAAAACCATTTTCAACAATAAACCCATTTTTATACCCAATTTCGAAATCCAAAATTGTTTCTATTAGCAAACCCATTTTCATACCCAATTTACAAATCCAAATCTGTTTATTATTCATCTTCTTTTAAAGATGAATCTTCTTTTTCAAAAATGGGTTCACTATTCACCTTTTTTCTAAAATCGTTTTCAAAAATGATGATAATGAACCCATTTTCCTTTCTTTTCTTTCTCCCCTATTTCCTCACTCTTTCTCACCTATGTAATATTTCTTCATCATCTCCTTGGCGCGATTGAAAGATATGCAATGAAATTTGAGATTTCAAGATTCGAATTGAAATTAGATCCCCAAATCAACTAATTTTAGAGAGAGAAAGTTAAAACTAATTTTGGATATAATTACGAAATGGTTTCTTGAAGGTTGAGATGAAGAATGAATGAGATTAAATTAGAGAGAGAAAGTTGTTGGGTTTGAGATAATTATAAAATGGGTTTCTTGAAGGTTGAGATGGAGAAGGAAAAATAGGAAATTAGAAAGACAAAGTTGTTGGATTTTGTGTTTAGGAAGAGAAGAAATGAAATTAGGGTTCTTGAATAATCATTAAGGGAGGAAGATGATGAACAGTAAGGGCAAAATGGTCAAAGGGACAAAAAATGGGACGGAGTTAGCATTCCGTCAAATCATGGGGGTAACTCAAAGGATTAGTAAAACAGGGGGTAAGTTGAGTTTTGAATTAATAATAGGGGGCAAACTCAAAAAATCCCAAAATATTAAAACAAGAAAATAAATAGTTCCTTGTTTTGGAATAATTTACAAACTAAAATGACAGATTTTATAACATGAATATACAAAATTATGAGTTAAATCACAAATTTGACGTGAATAAATACAAAAATAAAAAGGTATCTACCATAGCCTGCTGTCACGAGCTGGGTTTCATTGCCAACAAGCCCAAGGACCCTCAATCACATCGATGTGGAGGGATTTGTGCAATTCAAGACCCAGTGGTGCGACCATGTTGGTAGTACTTGTCGCTGAACACCAACTTGCTAGGGAAAGGTTCCCACGGGATCCTATACCACACCCAATTCTTTAATTTATTCCATATGGGACTTTTTGCCTGCTGGAAAGCTGTTGCAGCACTCTATATATATATACACCAAGTATTATATAGTTTTTTGTTTTTTTTAGCATTTGGCTATTTGAGCTAGAGAGAGACCTCAAAATACTGCTCAAGCCTGTCACGGATAACTCGATGCCGCACACACATCTGTCCAAATGTAAACCGACACTTGTTCACTTTTAAACTATGATGCACGGACACTCTCTCGGAGGGCGTGTATCCTATCCGACACGTGTCGGACAAGCAGACACGCTCGGACACGCGTGTCGGAGAGTGTCCCATTGTTTAATAAATTTTTTTTACACCGACAAGCTGGGGACACATAAAAAGCGGTGTATATCAATAAAAACTAAAAATATGGGGTGAAAATAATAATAATACAATTTGAAAATAAATCAAACGTAACAAATATCATTTCTCTCTTTAACCCGTAAAACCTAGCCCCATTTCCCAGCCACCATCAAAAGAAAACCCTAGCCCCAGCCATCGACGACTGCTCAGCCCCAACCCGAGGCCTACACAATAGGAGATACTAAGTATTAGGCTATTGCCGGTGATACTTTTGACACACTTGAAGATGTTGGAGAACTTCAAATGGCATCTCTCTCTCTTGATGAGCCGGAGTTGGAGTCAGTGCTATTTGGGCATGAAGTTCAAAATGTTGAGGCGGTTAATGTTGAGTTGAATGATTGTTATTTTTATATTCTCCTTTTGGTTTTTATTATTCTATGGAACAACTTAGTTTATGTAATTATGTATGTTTTTTATGCTTTAATTATGGAACAATCTTTTTAATGCTTTAATTATGGAACAACGTAGTGATCATGTTTTGAATATTTGCCATTTAGGCTATTAATGCAATCTATTTTCATTTGAGTGAATTCTTAAATATTTATAATGTTTATTGCATATATATAATAATTAATTAATTAATTAAGAACGTGTCCTCCCTACGTGTCGTGTCCTACATTTTGGAAAAATTGCATGTCGTGTGTCATGTCAAAAAGCGTATCGCGTGTCGTGTCCGTGCTTCATAGCTTTTAAATGAACCATAATTACTTCAAGGTCTTGAAATTCATATAAAAAAAATGTTTGCTAATAAAAAGGCGTGGATTGGGTAATATTCAAATTTAGAACAGTGAAAAAGTTCAAAAGATAGTGAAGAAGTATTATGAGCATTACTTCTAAAGGTTGCCCTCAGCCAGGAAGGCCCTCAAACGATTTATGGCAACCATCACAAAATTTGCACCTACACTGCACGCAGTAGTATTAGCAAGCATATTTCAAAATTCTAATCTTTTTTTTCCCAACCTTAAAGAGCTTCCTTTGAATTGATGCTGCTACTTTTCCAACATAACCCCATAGACGAGGTTTTTATCACTGTCAAAAAACAACAAAGGAAAACAAAAAAAATTGTTATCATCATTACTTTTACCATGAACTTTCTTTTAAAAAAAATAGAAAGAAAAAAATTATGTCCTTTTAAAGTACTCACAGCTCCTGGTCCATTAAATTGATAATTTCAGCAGAATCCTTAAAACATATATAGAAGACCTCCTCAACAACGTTAGGATTATCATCTTCCAAATGCACAAATTGTGCATGGAGGAGTTTCTGCACGCAAAATTCAATTTATAGAAATCAAGTATACTAATCAAGAAATTTCACGTTTATAGAAATCAAGAACATAAACGCATCCCTATGTACGCACATTAAAATTTCATTTTTATCAGCAAAACTTTTTTATGGAATCATTTTCTTTTCAATCAAAAGACCGAAAAGAAATATATATATATATATATATATATAGATAAAAGAAACAAGTGTCTTCAAACAAAAAGTTATCACAAGCACAAAATATAAGTAGCACAATCAAGTTATCAAATCGAAATATTGAATCATCCCCAAACTGATAATATCGAGTCATGCAAAACTAAATAATATAACAAGTTTAGTATGAAAGTGCAAACTAAATAATACTAAGTAATATTTTTAACGATTTTACGATACTAAAATAATATAGGTTTAGTATAATATAACAATACTAGACAATATAACTAGAAAAATAACTTATAATCGAGTGCAAACTGCAAAGGGATTTACTGAATTTGTGTTCTGAAATTGATTCCAAGTTCTAGTATAAAAGTGGGCGCTTACAGGAGAGAAGATCGGAGAGAAGATCGGAGAGATGATCGGTTCTATAGGCGTGCAGTAGAGGCCAGAGAGACGGTCGTATTTTGTTGGAGGAAGAGAGACGACTGCGGCGTGCTTGGAGGGAGAGGGCCAGAGAGAAGAACCGTCGAGAGAGACGATTTGGGAGCTTACGCCATTCTGTAAATTTATTTTTATCCCATGTGCGTGGTGCGGTTAATGTATCGCTATTTTTTCTATATTAATTTTCTATCTTAATTGACACTTTATTTTTAAAAATAGTTAATTTAAATAAGTAATATATTGTAGAATCTATTCAATTATTATTTTATATAATCATTTTATAAAAATGGTGATAAATTTTTTCTATGTGAGTCATTTACCATATCACATAAAAATGTATATAGAAATTTTTATCGGAGAGTTTTAACCAATTTATATTTTTATTATAAAAAATTTTATCGTAAAAATGACCATTGAAAATGGCCTTAGGATGAACCTCGGGGAGTTTGTACCGGAGAGAAAAAGAAAATGAGACTCGTTTGCATTTGGGAGTTTTTTATGGAATTCGAGAGAAATTGATTCAATTAGAGAGAATCAGACATAAAAGAAAGTTCTTTTAAAATATATTGTATTAACAATTTTACTTTTAAAATTTATGGATATGTGCTTGGAAGTTTCTAAAATTATAAATATTATACATATATGACGAGTGTTATATAATTGTATAGAATAATATGAAATCTTGTAATACCCTAAAATATTCTAGAGATTTAATGCATGTCGTGTATTATATTTGATCTCCGCCATCCTTTCACAAGGTGGGAGATTATAAATAAAAAGAATTCTCGTTTGTAACTATCGAAGAATTGTAAGCATTCTCGAGGGTAATAATAAAAAACTTTTTCTTAGTTAAAGTGTAGCAGGAGGTGTAGCTAAGTCAAACTCGTAACATTAAACATCTATTTAATCCTTGAGACGTAAGCCGCAATTCATTATCCCTCCGTCTCGCTTCGACTAGCTAGTCAACTTAAATATTGATAACCAGCGCCTAATATTTAATTGCAACATTAACCAATCCGACCGTTTTAATTGTAGTATTTACTATGGGGTAATGGGTTGAAGTCGTTAACCAATTAGATTGAACCATAGTAATCTAGATATATTAAATCTGCAGATTTTTCCTTAAAAGATTTGATATTAAATGAGATGAGATTCGATGAATCATCTCTAATTGTAGTTATTATATAGAGATCCAGCGTGTGAGTAAGTTAATATGCACCAACAAGCAACTGCGTAAACGGAGCAACACGTACCTGCATGCGAATGTACCAAGCTTTAAATTGGCATGCCAAATGCTTTCACTGCACTATATGCATGGAGTGTTAATTAGTGCATGGAGTGAACCTATGATTCGTATAATGATATGCATAGCTTTCAACGTCTAGTGAAACTTCTTCGTTTGTTAATGTCAAAAGACAAATTTGATATAAATTCTTAGAAGCTACATAGCATGATTTTTTTTTCCACCTAGAACTCTAATCCACATTCTAGTAATACATTAAATTGCAATAATACTTTGTGGGTTGTATAAACTTCTACTCTCACAGCACACGTTAAAAGCACTTTATAAAAAAAATAAAAAAATTTAATATGTATTAAATATGACACATACTCGATCTATATGCGAATAAAATCTCCGATTTAATTGCCACAATTTATCCATACAATAAATCATTTGTTGCGTGTAATATATGTAATAAGCACAACTTATGTGTTTGGTAATTTTGTAATGTAATTATATCCTACCTGTATCATTTTAAATTAAGAGTGATATTATTATATACTTTTCATTCTGTCTTAAATTAAAGTTTTAGTATCCTTTTTAGTACATCAAAATAAATGCACCAACTCTTATGATAGTACTTAATTAAACTATTAGAATTATGTGAAAATAAAATTGACGGAACTTTTAATTTAAATTAAGGAGTGCTAAATACATCTCAATTAAACACAAAATATATATTAACCAATGAAATGAAATAAATTGAACATAGATATATAGTTATCTATATATAGAAGGCCAATGAATTTACAATAAAACAATTATAAATGATATTATATATATATATATATATAATATATAAAATATTATAACAACTAACAAGTAAAGATGAATTTAAATTAAAATACACATCTCAACCATTCAATAGCAAAATTCGATCCCAACTTTACAAAGTTTTATCCCTTATACATTTTTTTTCCTTCTACTTTATTATTATAGATATATATACATATAATATAAAATATTATAACAACTAACAAGTAAACAAAAGGAGAAAACATCACAACAAAATAACAAATGTTTATAGAATATACTTGCTTGGTAAAAGAGGAATCGTGGAAGATTCAAAGAAAGTGTGAGAACCACCACATGCTACTTTATGTGATCCTGTTGGTTGGTGCTGGTTGCAAGGTTATTGGGTTAGGTTTAAAAATTACTATCTATAGGTGATTTTTTTTTAATTTTTTTTTGGGTGAGCTGAAGCCCAGTTGCCCCCCCCCCCCCAAAACACCCTACGCCCGTGAATAGAGCTCTTACTCCTATTAAAGTTCAATTCCGAGTTTAGGGTGTGATTGATTCTACTCCTTTTCTATGTAAAATGCCTAAGGATCCATATTTTCCATCTTTACTAGGCATTAGATTGCGTTAATTTCGAGGAGTCGAATCCCATAAAACTTCCTTTAGCTGTTCAGCCTAATCTCTACCTTTCCATGGAATCCAAGACACTTCCTTTTTTCTTTAACATAAAGTACTTCCAAGTGAAACAAGTCCATGGAATTAAATTCCTTTCAATGTAAAAGAATTTAACACACCTTCATTGGATCCATTTTGTGTGAAAGACTCGGGACAAGCAAATCTTCCATAAGGTGTTCCAAGTTTCATATAAAACTAAGAGAAACTACAATATGATTATGAAATGGATAACAAAGTAACAAACTCATATAGGCAGCCAGAAAAGAACAATCTTAGAATTGAGTTTGAATACAGGGTCACTGGTGTAAAATAATTTACAAATTCATCCAATAATAATCGTCAGCATAATGTACATATTCCCAACAAACATTCAATGACGTACAAATTCTAGAAACTAAATGAAGGCACTAAATTCAATTACTTGTAAACTCCGCTTCACCGGTAAATACAAGAAACAATACATAGATTCATAATGCAATAACAAAAGCAAACACATCTTCCTATTGAATAACAATAAATGTTATAAAACTTCGTCAAGCTTTTCTGTCCACAAACAACCCCAGTAGCAGCTTCTAGATCTCTTTGAGATCTTATGTTGCAGGAAACAAAAAGAATCTTCGAAAATAACTGTCTTCCGGGAAATTTAGATGGCATTAGTGCACCTTACACTTCTCAGTTTTGAGGCTCAATACAAAATTAAAGAATATATAACCTTCAATTTTTAAGGGTCTTTAGTATTTTGGTTTATCCTCTTAGTTCTAATATTCCCTATGCTGAGGATGAAGGGTACAAAGAAAAAAGAAAGAAGCATTATAAATCTTGAAATGAGCTTTCAAGTTTTCATTTCATTTTCTTCCCTCCATTTACATAAATTCAAGAATTTTTTTTGAGGGTATTTTTTATTTTATTTTCATATATCTTTAATACATAGTTGTGACCAAACCAATTAAAATTAAGGATTGATCTAAGTGTTTAGCAGTCAGCTCTATACATGTCAGGATTCGAAGCCAAAGATGATCACTTATTGCAATAGAACAATAGAGCAAACTTGCCTTCCTCGTCTTTGAGAGTCATAAAGTTGAGAGAGTTTGATTTTGAAGAAAGCCTTTGCTAGAGCCTTTACTGTCGCTTTCTCTTTGATTTTAGATCAACAACTATGATAGAGATGTTATCAGAGCTATTTCTACCAACAGCTATTTCAGTGAGACTCTCAGCGACAGTTTGTGCTGCAGGAATCTCCTCGTCCGTCGTAATAGACCTACGCCGCCGCCTTAGAAGGCGGCGAGCCACCTCACCAACCTCGTGGTTCGACATTACGTCCCAAAGCCCATCACTCGCTAAAATCAAACACTCGTCCTCGTCACTCCTTGTCATGAAAGTTATCTCGGGAACCGGAATAATCCATGGCCTCAAATACCGATCACCTGGGAAAAAATATTGTTAAACAATAAGTACTTCAAGTCTTCAATTACAGATGCAAGTATTAATCAATTAAAAAGTTATGATTAGTTTACGAGAGGATAATTTGCTTCTTCATACCATCATATTATTGTGATGCACTTCTGCAGTATTTCAGCCCCAAAAGTCCCAGTAACAGATTATATTTTTGTCACAACCCACATATCAAAGCAGATAATTCAGGCCTACAACCACAAGAATGTGTGGATATTGTGGGTTGTGTTTGTGTGGCTGAAAACAAGCCACAATCGTTTGTGGCAGCTGGCAACGAGCCAAAAATCGTTTGTATGTAACCCCAGCTTGACAAGGACCCAGGGCTTTAACTGTGGGTGGGTGCGAGCGTGAGGAGGGGGTGATGGGGTTTTTTTGTCACAACCCACATCAGTAGTGTAATGGCAAGTTATTTGGCTTATACGTGGGCTCAATGAACCTAAATTACAACTTGGGTTAGCCATTTTGGGGAGAACCCAGGTTGGTACAATTTTACTAGCACCTTCATGTTGTAAATAATATCGCTCAAACAGGCCAAATATAGTTCTTTTGCTGGGTTTATCCATAAAGGATATGCGATAGTACAGAGAAAGATGTAATACAGGTTCAACAAAAGGTTTAAAGAGGAAAGCTCGGATTGAGGGTTGAAAATGCTTTTGGAGTTTATAGGCACATATCAAGATTCTTTTTGTCTCAAATGTTGAGCTTGAGTTATATTCTAAGTTCAATCCATGTGGTTCAGCTGATCTCACCGGAATTCTATTGCCTGACATCACCACCATTACCAGGGTATTTATACAATGAAAACAATGGTTTGCTGTCGCTAGTCTTATTTCCATTTTATAAAAGAGAGATAAATTTTGTGTATGTATATCTTCCAATATCAATTGAACTCCCTAGTCCCTAATGGCTTCCTTGTGATACCCGAAAGAGCATGAGATTAGCGCATGCTCGAGAAAATATTAATAAAAATCTATGTGATAAGGAAGCAAGCATTGGGCCCCACATAGATGGGACTTTTGTCAAGAAAAATACACAATTAAGGGTCCATACTCCTATCTATTTACAACTAATCAATGGCTAAATCTATATAAATGAGAGCAAGGTTGGAGGCCCTATTACAAAGGGACTTTTGAAACAACATTTTGGGGTCAATCACAGAACCAAAGGAATATATACAGAGAACAAGTATCCGTACATACCTAAGTAAAATTTATATGTTTAATTATTATAGATATGGTAATTAGCAGTAGGCACAACCCTTTACAGTGCCACAGGCACAGGCATTCGCTAGTATACACCCAGAGACACCCTTTTGCAGTTCATATATCATGAACTGCTCCAAAAGTCAATTATATAACCCTTCTATTTCCACGCTAACCCCTTACGATAAATTAATAAATCAATTAATAATAACAATGGAAGGCGACTTATGTGATAGATAACGTAGTGCACTCACAACTATGATTGTTATGCAATTTTTTATCCTCTTTGGTGCCTTAAGGTGTAAGACATCTTCAAGGAGAACGTAGATATTTTGACTGCATTGGGACCACAAAAGAGGATATAGTACAGAATGCGAAAATATAAGAGCTTCCAGAGCAAGAGAGAAAGTATTGATAATTTAGTATTATTTATTTTTATTTATGTATGTTGCTTTATTTGATATATTCTAGTTAAAGAGGTATTTTAGGTAAGTTAGGGGTCGTGCTTCCTCTATATAATAAGTTGCTTTGTATTCAGTTTTATTAAGATGAAATAAAATAATAGTCCTCTCTATTTCTTCATGGTATCAAAGGAGGTCGAAACCCTATTCTGGCCAAAATCCTAGCTGGCTGAAACCCTAGTCACAAATTACCTAGGTGTAATCTCAAACCCTAGTTGCTTTGCATGCGAGCACCCACCCAACAATCACACCACCCACACATTGGTGGTCGGAACCCTCAGGCGACGTCACGCCAGAAAGAGCACCGGAAACCGAGCTCACAGGCGCCTACACGCGCCACTTGCTCCTGCGCGTGGATCCCACGCGCCGACGATTCCAACCGCATGTGACAGCGCGTCGCCACCCCAATCACTGCCAGAACCTTCAGTCCAGATCATCTCACAGTTTCCCACCTTGTTCCGGCCCTAGTTTGGTCTATTTAGTCCGAATTTGTCTTGGATTAGTGTATTCCAGATTTGGTTAACGTAGCTAGTGCTCTGTTTTTTTTTGGTTCCTGCTGCGTGTTTTTATTCTGCTCAGATTTTGTTTGATTAGTTGCTATGAATTATAAACATGCTATGGTGGGTGCTACTACTCCGGGCCTCACAGATTCTGCTAGTGGCTCCACTAAAAACCCGTCTTCTACGTTCACAGATCCTATATCACAATTTGCATCTATTTATTCGGTGAGTGAAAATCCTATAGCAAATATTAGTCACAAATTGAATGGAAGGAACTACCTCGAATGGGCACAGTCAATGAGGCTATTTATTGATGGAAAAAGAAAACTAGGTTATATGAATGGCGAGGTGGTACCACCACCATCTAACGACCCGGGCTTTAAGTCGTGGCGCGAGGAGAATTCGATGGTTACCTCGTGGTTGATCAATTCTATGAAGGCTGGACTTAGGAAACCCCACATGTTCCTGCCAACCGCTCGAGATATTTGGCAAGCGGTCAAGGAAATTTACTCGGATCTAGACAACTATTCTCAAATGTTCGAACTCAATAATCAGTTGTGGAAGATGCAACAAGGGGATCGTGGGGTTACAGCCTACTACCATGACATGATGGCTATATGGCAAGAATTGGATTTATTTGAAACCGAAGAATGGGAAAACCCGAATGATAGTGCTCGTTACAAGAAGAAAGTTGAGCGAGGTCGTGTGTTTGTCTTCTTGGCTGGACTAAACAAGGATCTAGACGAAGTTCGGGGCGCATTTTAGGCAGGATACCTTTGCCTACTATCAGAGAGGTATTTTCGGAGGTACGAAGAGAAGCTCGACGATCGAACGTGAGTCCCGTGCAGATGGTGAAGGATCTGCACTGGTTGTCCTTGATAAAGCAGTAGACGGTGATAAACGGGGAAGAAAGCAGAGATCGTAATGTGATCATTGTAAGTGGTCAGGTCATACTCGAGAGAATTGTTGGAAGCTTCATGGCAAACCAACCACTTGGAAGAAGCGAGATAACAAGACAAAGGGAGTTGCACGAGCATTCCAAGCAAGCAATGCAGATCTGGAGCAGCAGTCTCCCTCAGAACCACTTCCATTCACAAAGGAACAAATTGAGTATCTGTGTAAAATGGTTCAATCTCATTCCTTAGGAAACTCTGGCTCCTCATGTTCCATAGCTCAGTCAGGTACTAAGTTCACGGCTACAATTGCATGCATCAAATCCCATAGCAACTGGATCTTAAATTCAGGTGCTACTGACCACATGACTGGTACCTCAGAATTCTTTTCTTCATATACTCCATATGCAGGGAATCAAAAGTTAAAATTGCTGATGATTCTTTCGCTGCAGTTGCTAGCAAAGGAACCATAATTGTCTCCCCATCTCTCACTCTTAACAATGTCTTACATGTCCCTCATCTATCATATAATCTCATATCTGTCAGTAAATTAACTCTTGATCTTAATTGTCAAATTAATTTTTGGTCTTCTCATTGTGAATTTCAGGATTCAAATTCAGGGAAGACGATTGGGGTTGCTAAACAGGATGGGGGTCTCTACTTCTTCAATAACGGGTCTACCTCTAGAAGGCAAGACCGGTAGACTTGTTTTAATTCTATTTATGTTTCTAGTGATAGTCAGATTTTGTTATGGCATTATAGATTAGGACATCCCAATTTTCAGTATTTAAAGCATTTGTTTCCCAAGTTATTAATGAATAAAAATTTGCTTAAATTTCGGTGTGAATCTTGTGAATTAGCGAAACATCATCGCACGGTTTTTCCATCTCAACCATATAAGAAATCACAACTTTTCACCTTGTTTCATAGTGATGTTTGGGGTCCCTCTAGATTGCCCACTTGGTCTGGCAAGCGTTGGTTTGTGACTTTCATTGATGATCACACTAGAGTATGTTGGGTTTTTCTCTTATAAGAAAAATCAGAAATTGGGAATGTGTTTCAAAATTTTTACAACATGATACGTACACAATTTCAAACCAAAATTTAAATTTTTCAAAATGACAACGGGAAGGAATTTTTTAATAAAATGTTAGGGGATTTTTTTTGTAAAAAATGGGATAATTCATCAAAGTTCTTGTAATTATACTCCTCAACAAAATGGAGTTGCCGAACGAAAAAATAGACATCTCCTTGAAGTTGCTAGAGCATTAATTTTTCACACTAAAGTTCCCAAATACCTTTGGGGAGATGCCATTTTGACAACTACTTATCTTATTAACTGGCTTCCAACACGAACTTTGAAATTTAAAACCCCTATCAAGTTGCTTTCTCAACTATTTCCCAACACTCGATCATTAGGGGATATTCCCTTAAAAATATTTGGAAGTGTCGCCTTTGCTCACAATCATGACCCAAAATGTTCCAAACTTGATCCAAAGGTCCACAAATGTATTTTTGTAGGCTATCCTACAATTCGGAAAGGGTATAAATGTTTTAACCCGATTTCCAAAAAATTGTACGTATCTATGGATGTTACCTTCTTCGAGGAGCAATCCTATTACAACGACTCCCATCTTCAAGGGGAGAGCACGAGTGAAGATGGTGGCTGTGGTTTCGATAGTTCGGTGGGTGATGTTTCGTATGAACAAGTTCCTATTTATTTTAATACACAATCTGGGAAAACAAATGAATTAAATATTGACAATCTGACTACCGATGGACCAGAAATGTGTGCAAAACGGTATAAAGGTCTTGTTTATTCTAGAAAAAACCCAGAACAAGGAAGGAAAGAAACCATTCCTAAGCAACCCCGAGAATCCAACCTGAAGGTGGATCATAATATTCACGATGACTCTTCCGAGATGCCTGAAGGTAGTTCTTAAGATAATACCAAGTCAAATCAGTCTGATTAACTTAATCTTCCTATTGCTCTTATAAAAGGAGTCAGAGCTTGTACGAAATCTCCCAAATATCCCATTTCAAACTGTGTCATATAAAAATATTTCACCCTCCTATTCTGCATTTATTTCTCGAGTGTCGAATGTGGTTATTCCTAACAATGTTCAAGAGGCTCTAAATATTCGGAGTGGAAAGAAGCAGTCTATGAGGAGATGAGAGCTCTGGAGAAGAATGGTACTTGGGAGAAAGTAAAACTTCCAGAAGGAAAGACAGTTGTTGGTTGTAAATGGGTATTCACTGTGAAATATAACTCAGATGGGTTAGTGGAACGGTACAAGGCTCGCCTGGTAGCAAAAGGTTTCACTCAAACATATGGAGTGGACTACTCAGAAACCTTTTCTCTAGTAGCAAAACTAAATACAGTTCGGGTTATCTTATTAGTTACAGCTAACCTGGACTGGCCTCTGAATCAGTTAGATGTGAAGAATGCCTTCTTGAATGGAGACTTAGAAGAGGAGGTCTATATGGAACCTCCACCTGCTTTTACTGAGGAATTTGGGACCAAAATCTGTAAGCTAAAAAGGTCGTTGTATGGCCTTAAATAATCCCTTAAGGCTTGGTTCGAAAGATTAATGAAATTCCTCAACGGCCAAGGATATTCTCAAGGGCAGTCTGATCATACTCTCTTCACGAAGACGTCCACAATAAATGAGCTCTCCATCCTTATAGTTTATGTGGATGATATGATTTTGACCAGGGATGATATTGAAAAGATGAGTCGATTGAAGCGAAATCTTGTCAGAGAATTTGAGATTAAGGATCTTGGCGACCTACGGTACTTCCTTGGAATGGAGGTGGCTCGTTCAAAAAATAATATTGTAGTCTCACAACGGAAATATATATTAGATCTGCTGGCAGAAACTGAGATGAGTGGATGTAAGCCTTCGGATACTCCTATAGAAATGGGTACCAAGTTAGGAGATGTTAAAGACGGTGTTCCAGTCGAAACAGGGAGATACCAACGGCTAATTGGGAAACTAATCTATCTGTCTCATACGCGCCCTGATATTGCTTTTGCAGTGAGCATGGTTAGTCAGTTCATGCACTCACCGTGTGAAGAGCATCTAGAGGCTGTGTACCGTATTCTTCGTTACCTCAAAGGCTCCCCGGGGAAAGGTCTGTTCTTCAAAAAGAATGATAAAAAAGGGATAGAAGTGTATACTAATGCTGATTGGGCTGGATCGATCACTGATAGACGGTCCACATCTGGCTATTGTACGTTTCTTTGTGGCAACTTAGTTACGTGGAAGAGTAAGAAGCAAAGTGTTGTCGCTAGAAGCAGTGCAGAAGCTGAGTTTAGATAAATGGTGCAAGGAGTGTGTGAGGTTCTTTGGCTACAAAGGGTCTTAGAAGAACTTAGAAGGCCAATAAGCCGATGAAGCTATACTGCAACAACAAGGCTGCTATTAGTATTGCTCACAATCCGGTCTTACATGATAGAACGAAACATGTTGAGATTGATAGGCACTTCATAAAAGAGAAGCTAGAAGGTGAAATAATATGTACTCCCTTTATTCCGTCTAATCAACAAGTGGCAGATATTTTAACCAATGGCCTGTTAAGGCAACCGTTCGAATTTCAAGTGAGCAAGTTGGGTATGACAAATATCTTCGCACCAACTTGTGGGGGAGTATTGATAATTTAGTATTATTTATTTTTATTTATGTATGTTGCTTTATTTGATATATTCTAGTTAAAGAGGTATTTTAGGTAAGTTAGGGGTCGTGCTTCCTCTATATAACAAGTTGCTTTGTATTCAGTTTTATTAAAATGAAATAAAATAATAGTCCTCTCTATTTCTTCAGAAAGCAATGGAGAGCACCACTGTATGTCTAATTATCAAACCAGAGCAAAGGTTAGGTTTTAATAGGTTATTCTACTATTCAAAAATGCAACAATAGGAATCAGTGAGTCAGCAAGGGAACTAGGTGAATCGAGGAGATTTTGAAGGTTTCAAGTTTCAACAGAGTGAAAGCAACTTAACCGTTATGGATCAGTTTCAGCCTAGACTTTAAATGAAAGGCCGCGCACTAGCTTATAGCCCAATGGCAAGTGTTGCACCCTTGATAAGTGACATTAAAGGTTTGAAAGTCGATGTGGAGAGTTTCATCATGCAATTAGAAAGGGATATACAACCCTTTGTGGTCCGTTGGCTCCCCCTACGTAGTCTCGAGTTGGTGGATCCAAAGAGAAACAAGGTCTTCAAAGAAGGCTCTTGGGATTGACAATATGGAGAAAGGGATATACTCATTGAAGTTCTTATTGTTGCATTTACACACATAAGATTTAAATTTTAATCAGATACTCAACCTTCAATAGTAGTGGCAATTACCTCACCCCTTTGAAAAATTTCTTATTTCTTTCAACAGATTTAAAGAACTCAATCTAAACATTTCACCAGCATACCTTCAGCAGAAGGAAATACGTGAAAAATAATTTAGGGAAAATAAGGAAGCACTAAAAGTTCCAGCCCGGTATTTTTCAGGTCATCTTGTTCTAACATTTCTCTTCAAGTACCTTCTCTACATGTCTACGCAAAAAAGTATGCTGTATGCAAGATATTCACTATTCAGCTATGTTGTCACCATTTACCATTGGTTATTGTAATGTAGAATTCCACTGATAATCGTCTATCACGTTATCAAACATGTTTCTTTATATTAAACCCTCTAAGTTGGTGTACCCATGACCACAGAGAGAATGAGAGATGCATACACACTCAAGCAACACTGTTAATGGACCATTTGATAATATAGTTGGAAAATTATTGAAAAACAATTGAATTTTGTGAGAAAAAAAGATGAGTGATTTATTAAAATTTTCTATTAGATTTTTGATTTTCCATGGAACAAAATTCTTTGAGTAAAAAAATTTCCATGCAAAATAAGACAAACAGAACATCTCACTAAATGAATAGTCTCTTTTTCCGACTTCTCATAAAAATCAACAGTTTTTTTTTGATCAATTCCCAACTTTGTTATGAAAAAACGGGCCCTAAAATTCACAAAATTAAATTAGAGAGAAAGATACCTATAGCTCTTGACATGGCAAGAACTCCAAACACCCTAGCACCGTTCCAGTTAATGACTTTCCCTCCCTGTCCTTCAATTCTCAAGAGTTCATCTTCTCTGTCAGGCTGTAAAAGCAACAAGAAGAATGTGTCCTTAAAACCTGGTCAATAAAATAAATGTTACTGATATGGTTATAAATCTGCGTACCACCCGAAAACAAAAGGAAAGTTTTTGTCAACACCAAAACCCTTCCAAAGTCTACCTATCCAATGCTCAGTAATAGCATATACATTTTTGGGCCCTAAGATTTGTCTTACGCTCAAATTAAAACAAAAAATCAAATGGGTAAACAATCACACAAAATAATTACACAACAATCTCTACCTACTCCAATAGCCTTTAAATTATTCGTCAGGTCTCACTTTGACCCTTAAACTTTAAAACGCTACATTTAGGTGCTTAAACTATTTATCTAGTCTCACTTTCCCTTTCCGTCCAATTTCTCAATTGAATTGGACAAAATCAGGTCAGGTCAGACTCGCTAAATAGTGTAAGTACCTAAATGGAGTGTTTTAAAGTTTAAGAACCAAAATAACACTAAACAAATAGTTTAAGGTCTATTAAGGTAGTTTACTCAAATATAATTTCACAACTCTCTTTCAACATTTTGCTATTCTCATACACACTATCTATATCTAATAGTGGATTGAACTTGTTATGACTTTTATAAGAAAATTAATGTCAATCTAGTTATTACAAAGTAATATATACATAGATATGTCATATGTGGGTATAACATATTTAAATAAAGTTTATATGTTTAATTACTATAAAAATAGATGGTGCCGTAGGCACATGTGATTGGGCAATGTTGTAGACACAAATCAGTTCTATAAAAGTTGGATGTGTCTAAAACAAAAGAATAATATTTAAATAGAAATAGCAAAAAAAAAAAACATGAATAAGATCATAATTTGGTTGAAGACAGAAATTAAGACAAACATAAAGAACCTTCTGATCAACAGTTAAGGGAATAGTTTCTGTCCCCCGGCAAAGGACTGCCCTTGAGTCGCCACAATTAGATATGATGATTTGGCAACCAGATAGAACCACCACAACTGCAGTAGATCCAACCATTTCCGGTGCTGCCGCCTCTGTTAGGGCCTCATTATCAGTCCTCTCGAAACTGCTAGAGAAAACGGCTTCCCACCTCTGTTGCCATTCAAATCCATCTCCTATTTCTCTATCCCACTCTTCTGCTATCACTTCATGCATCCTCTCAGCACAAAATTTAGCCACCTAATAATCATCAGTATCAGGTAGTTTTAATAAGCCTTCAGTACTTTTTTCCTCTAAGAGCACCCATATACCAATTATAGAATTGAGAATATGTAGCGGGTATGATAAAAAAAAATAGCCATATGGGTGTGCCAAGCTTGTATGGTGTATAAGGTGGAAAAAGTAAAAATCAAAACAAATAAAGGGCCACAAGAATAAGGGTTACTCATACGGCAAAAAAAAAATAGCCCTACGAGCGTGCCTTACTTGTATGACTTGTACAAAAAGGCACACTCATATGTCTATTTTTTTTATTTTATATTTTTGCCATACTAGCATTACCTTTACGGTTCATACGAGTAACACAGAGTAAAATTTAGGCGTATAGTAAGTTTGCACATTTTATACCATACACAGCAAAATTAGTGGGTTAGCTAGCTCCTCTCTGCTATGGAATTGAGTATGGTAAATGGGCAAATTTATAATACACAGTATTAATGTTCTAACCAGATTCAACAACAAAAAAGTTATTCCATGCATAAATATGTACATGGAACAAGGTATACCAGAAAATTAACCCAAAAGCGTAATGACAATAGGCATATGAGAATATGAAAATAATTATAAATATTTGACTTGAAGAGCAGTGAGACACAGTATCGATTCTTAATGGCTAGACATGAGCATCAATTCTTATCAGAGAGAGTCGCTAAAGTCGCATATGTACACCGTGTGTGAAACAATTCAAGTGGTTATACATAGATCTCAAATAACAATTTGACGGATGGAAATTATGCAATAATGTTAATGCCAAGGCAGGGGTCGATGAGGGAAATGTGCAAACCGCAAAGAATCCAAGAATACCCCACATTAGAATCTTTTAGTGAGCCTTCCTACAAAATATTCGGTAAGCCTAAAATACCACACGGCCATACTCCAGAATAAATAGGTGAGCGCCAAATAAGCCACGTTGATTCTTTGTATATTGTTTTACTCCTTGCATGCATGGTGAATCTTAAGGTGTCACCATTGAATTGAAATACGGCTACGTGGTACTTTAAGAATACCAAATATTTTCTTGAGCCTTCCAAAGGGGGGAGTTTGTCATGGCCCACATTTAACATTAACCTCATAATGGGTAGGTCTGGATTTACAAGTTTAACAATTCGAAATGCTAAATTCAGCTTCAACTCTTGATAAAATATTTCTGAATTAGAAGAGAAATTAATATATAGAGAGAGTAAACAACCCAAATGGCCACTAAACTGTCCATCTAGTACCATTTTGGCCATCAAACTTTAAAAAGAACCACTTTGGTCATCTAACTTTGGAGTGAGTACCACTTTGACCATTCCTTCCAATTTAGCGGTTAAATTTGATACATTTGCGTGGCAAATGACTTCATATAAGGACATTTTAGTCATATTGTAACAAAACGGCCTTTCTCTTCATTAATTCCCGCCAAAATGAAACACGCAAAATGTATAAAAAATATAAATATTTTCAACAAACAGCACAACTTGGGCTATTTGATTAATTAAAATTATCAAAATACGTTTAAATAAAGTCATGTGCCTTGCACATGATTTTATTCTATTCAATTTAACAGTCAAATTGGAAGGAATGACCAACATGGCACTCACTCCAAAGTTAGATGGCCAAAGCGGTTCGTTTTAAAGTTTGATGGCCAAAGTGATACTCGATAAAAAGTTTAGTGGCCATTTGAATTGTTTACTCATATATATATATATATAGCCAAATCTGTCCAAGAAATACTTTCTACCTGAAATTGGGACCTAGCACTTGAATAATAAAAGAAAAACAGAACCCTCAAATTGCTTGTGTGAATAAATATCAAAAAGTTTCCTTTAGGAGTAGTCCCCATTAAAGATTTTACTCAATATTTTGTATTAAAGACCTAGCATGACAAGGAAACAAGTGGACTTCAGACCCCATTACCACATTAGTGGAAAAAGGGGTATCAATTACGTAAAATACCATGTCACTGTGACAACAAAAATAGGAAAAAGGAAAGATTCGGATATCAGAGCATTGACCTGAGCATAGAGAAGCTATAATCATCATAGCCAGGAGTGAAAAAAGGTTTAAGTGAGAAAGAAACCACAATACCTGTATATGCCCTACACGTCTCTCATAATAAAGCTTTGGACCCCAGAAATATCCTTGTTTTTTAACCCTAAAAAGAAGGTGGGTGCTATTTGCACTCCACACAACATTTGGTAACGCTCCACTTTTCATTCACTCAATGACAAACGAGTAAGTGCATGTTACTCGCTTGTTAAAAACTTCAATGGCTTACTCACTTGTCATTGAGTGAATAACATGCACTTACTACACTTACTTGTCATCGATCGAACGAAATATAGAGTAAAATCAAGTATTTAATGATGTACAAATAGCACCACCAAAAAGAAACTCCTTTGATCCTCACGAGATCCCCGCCTTACTTAACCCTCTTCTAAACATTACAATCTATTACGAATGATTACAGTCTATTACATTACACTCTTATTAGGGGCAAAGGTATTTCAACCTGTGTATATTATAAGGGATAAGATTAAATAGTTGAGAGTGAAAAATGTTTTTCGAAAAATGGATAGTGCGCAGAGTCTATAACTAGTTTCATTATTAAGTGAGCGAGAATAGTTTCGCAATTGTGTTTTAGTTTTGCATATACTTGAAATTAGGTAATTTTTCATCCTTAGTTTAGAAAAAAGTTCACAGGATACGATGTTGTGAATTGTCTTTAAAGGTTTTTCAAACGAGAAATGCTAAATGTACCAAAAATTTAACAAAAATTTTATCTACAAACACAATTCGCACTATCTTAATCGACATGATGTAATTAGTGATAGGTCTCAGATGAACATAACAATGCCTAAAGCATTTATAAAATCAATTTTTTTATAAAATATTTTGTGTATTTACAGTTTAAATATCGAGAATTACCAAACAAATATTATAAATGCATGGAGGTGTCACATGTTCTAATATGATATATGTGTGTAAGGAATAAACAAATATCATTTCTCTTAAAGTGTAAAAATACTTCCGATAATATGGTCATGTATAAAGTAAATTTAACTACCTTTTCAATTTGGTGAAGGGAAGACTAGTGACTGATCTGTCCCTAAGACAATATCCAAAAAAGATTGACATGGTTATTTAACATTTAAATAACACGAAATCGATTTTATGTACTAAATTGAAACATTAATTATAGTTCAAAAACAGGAGGGATAATTTACTCCGAAAAAAGAAAATTAGCGGACGACTTGCGGAAGTTTTATTAAAAAAATATAATACGCTAGACACAAATAAAATCATCGTCCCCAAACTGCCCCTCCGTGTAAAAAGTGTGATCAATTAAAGCCTTGCTATAATAATAATAATAATAATAATAATAATAATAATAATAATAATAATAAATAATGTATATATATATATATATAATTAGCTCATACAGTTGACTCTTTTAACAATAATTTGGTCCTTTCAAAAGAAAAAAAATAAAACACACACAATAATATGGTCCCACTAACCGAAGAGTGATGACCACCAATAAGCGCACCCGTGACGTTAGCTCTGCTCCTATCAGTGACTCACGTTACTATTTGTTTAAATTATTATTAATTAATCCCCTTAATCAAATAAGTAATAAACTGTCCAAAAGGCGGTCATAGAAACCTTCGATTTGGACCACTCTCAGCGCGACACGCTTGCTTGTAAGTACCAATTCAGCACACTATACACGTGGCATAATCTCTATGCATGTAGATTTGTACCAATAGGAGAATAATGTTTTAATAAAATTGATAAACTAAATAAGTTATAAAAAGAAAAAAAAAATGTGATACATTAATCAAATAAAGAAAAAACACATTAACCCTCTGATTCAACAAAAAAATAATGTAAACTTGACATTTTTTAAATTAAAAATTCATTCCAATCACGAAATTAATATGTAAGATAAATATATTTGGATAAAAAAAAATTAATAAAATTTTGTCACTAAAATATGAATATTGATTAAAATACCTGAGAGCCACCGTGACCATCATACACACCGAAGAAATGAAAGGGCGAGATCTCGCACGAGTTCCTCGAACCTGGAGCCGTACAACCACCCACGTGATCGCACGTGCGTGACATGAACCCCGGGGCGACAGTGACGGCATCCTCCATCTCCTTCCGCCGTCCGATCACCGACGTGAACCCCCAGCTCACTCCCCGACTGTTCCTACCCACGCACTTCACTCTCGCAGCCACCGTCGCAGTCGCAGTCGCAGCTGCCGGAGCCTCAGCCAGCATCGGAGTCAGAACAACCTCGGCCACGAAAGCCGACGGAATCTCGCCGGAGCTGCTGCTCGTCGCTGGCGTGTCACCTATCGTGCACGGAGCATCTTCACTCCCAAAAATCGAGGACATAGTCGAACTCGTTGAAGCTAAGTCCGAGTCGACTCGGTGAAAATCAGTATTAGTATCGTCTTTTGTCTTAATATAATTCTCCATTTTTAGCTATTAATCTGATGACTCACATTAATTAGTTGAATGAATGTGAGTGTAAAATTAGAGCAGAAGAGATGTTATGTTACAGGGAGAGTTAGATTTTAGAGAGAGAGAGAGAGAGAGAAAGAGAAAGGAGGGAGGGAAAGGAATGATGGTGGGATTGGGGATAAAAGAAGGTGGAAACGGACAGGTAAGGCAGTGACACGTGTGAGGAGATATGAGACGATGATACACGCTTTCATATTGGTGAATGAATTGAGTGAAGGAGAAAGAGGTTGATGGAAAAATTGATTGGATTTTTATTTTATTTTTTCTGTTCTATAATTGATTAGATTGATCATTATAAATAAACAGCGGTGCCACTCAGGTGGCCTTTTGTCGTACCTCCACGTGTCCGTTTGTCCTGTGGTAATGAACAATGTGACTCAAATTTTCAATAAGGCTCAGTTAAAATATATATATATATATTGTATAAACATTGAGGAATAATTTTTTTAGTCACAGCAAGTAATATTTTTCAATTTCGTTTGTCAATACCCTATGTGGCATTTTATTAATATTATTAAATAATTTTCGTAGTCCATATAATTTCTCAGTTAGTTGTCTAGCTCAACATAAAAATCAAATGATATTCACCTGCTTTATGTTGGACAAATGTTCAAAATTTGAGAACAAAAATCATAAGTTTCAAATCGTAAAACCTAACTTAGAAAGAGAGTGAGATTCCAAGCCCTAAATCCTTACATTGAAGCGATAAACCCTAAATCTAAAATCCTTTTAATGTGGCACAAGTAAGTTTTGTTTTTTTAATCTCTTATTTGCTTGTCTTTTACGTACATCAAAATTCCTTTGCTTGTTTTATGTGCATCGTGGGTTACAACACTTGTTTAAGCCCTAATGTTTCTGCAAATGGGACATTTTGTTAATAATTGTATTGAAAGAAGTGTTTTTTCCTTCTTCTTTAATTAGCATATGTTTAATTTTTAAATATGTTTCAGTATGGACATTTGTTTAATTTTTTATTGTGATTTTTTTATTATCAGATTCGCTTTTAATTTTTTATATTGTGTATACTTTCATTTCATGCAGTGAGTGATTAATTTGCCATTCATTCGCATCAAGGTGGCAAATTTAATGAAACATGTTTGTATTATGTTGGTGGTGATACAAGCTTTTATTACAATTTAAATTCGAATAGGATGTCTTATTTGGAATTGAAGGGAATGGTAGAAGAATTAGGTTACACCAACATGTTAAAAATGTACTATCTTTGTCCTAATAAAAGCATGAAAACTAGTATGTGTTTGATAGATAGAGATAAAGATATACCTGGTATCTTAAAATGCACCAAGATAACTGTAGGTATTGAAATATATGTTCAGCATGCTACTAATATAACGTAACATGTAGGAGTAAGTGATAGTATATAAAGCCAGGCAGAGTGATGATGAATATGAGATGAAACAGAAACTGATATAGCCAGTTTAAATAATGTTGGTGATGGATGAAATAAGGAACTAATTGAAGTAAGGAAGGAATGTATTGATATGAAGGCTAAGATAAGTAAAACAAATTATAGGGTTCAAGAGATGGTTCAGGAGGGGGCTAAGGAGAAAGTTAGGGAACACTATGGATCAGATAGTGAATCGGATGAATATCACACTCCTCAATCTAGTGATGGTAAGGGTGAGGTTAAATACATACCTTCTTTTCCTATGTTTAATTAGAGTAATGGCCATTTCAAGACAGAATATGTGAATGGGATGAAGTTTAATAATTGTCATCAACTAAAAGAATACCTTATAAATTATTCAGTTAGCAAAGGATTTCCAATTAGGTTTGAAAGGAATAGTAGGAAGTATTTACTTGCAACTTATGTTAATGGTTGTCCTTGAAGGTTATGGGCAAGTCAAATGCAAAATGAAAATAGCTTTCAAATAAAATCTCTCAATAATGTGCATAAATGTTTTAGAAATTTCAAGCTAAAACTTGTTAACTCTAAGTGGCTTGTTAAAACATACCATAAGAAGATGTTGTGCTAGACACAGCTATGCCAATTTTAAGAAATGGTATAGTGGTGTATAATTGAAATCACTGTTTTAGAAAGCTTGCAAGTGTGGTACAATAAAAAATTTTGAGGATGTGATGGGTGAAATCCACAAAGTTAACAAAGATGCTTGTAAGTACCTGATTGATCATAAACCACATATGTGGGCAAGATGTTATTTTGATGGGGCACCTACATGTGATATTGTGAAGAACAACATGTGTGAGACCTTTAATGGTTTAATTGTTGATGCAAGATCAAAGTCAGTTATCGACATGATGGTATATTATGTCCAAAAGTAAGACTGCAATTGGAGAAAAACAAAAAACAGCATAGGTTTTAAAGCACTACATTCAATGGGGTAAGGAGTTTGAAGCGAAAAATGGTCCCAATGGCTATGTAGTTGATTTCAGTGATAAAATATGCACTTGTAGGATATGGGAGCGGAGTGGAATCCCACGTCCTCATGCTATTAGTATAATTTATTACATGAAGGATGATCCATATAAGTTTGTGTTTTATTTGTTCAAAGTTTAAATGGCAAAGAAATCATATGGCTTCTATTTGAAATAAGTAAATGATGAGAAGATGTGGAAGAAGTAACTTTGTGAAAAGTTTGATCCCCCTGCAAATAGAAGGATGCCAGGAAGGCCAAAAAATCAAAGGCATAAAGAGTCACATGAAGGAAATAAGAAGAATCCAAATGAAATAAGTAATAGAGGCAGGCAAATGAAGTGTGGAATATGCCATTAGTATGTTCATAACAAGAAGACATGCAATGGTCCACCTAATGTAAATATCATATAATAATTTTTTTATTAAAAACCTTATTCAAAATAAAATGCTCATACTAATGTATTTATCTTATATGTTATTTCAGGTGAGCCAACCAAGAAGATCGAAGAAATAATAACCAATCAACAACAAAGAATCAATGGAGTTAGAGAAGCAATTTAACTCAGTTCCAGTCATTGCCAGCCTTAAAAACTATCAGTAAGTCCAGCAGTTGTGATTGTTATATTAAATTGATAATTTATAGACTAATATATTGAGAAACTTTATTAGGCAAAAAGAAAATAAGAAATACCTAATGGCTATAGAGTTTATATATCTCCTGATAGTGGCAATACATTTGTAAGGGTATGTTTATAAAGTGCGATGGTTTAACATACAATTGCTTACAATAGTTATAATACTTGTCATACAAATGGTTTATAGACAGAATGAAGACATCTATGCCAACTCAAGCAAAGTCAAACAAGCAAGAAAACACCACCAAGGAAGAGTACAAGTATTGCAATAGCAAACAATACAATGTCAAAGACTCCAACAAAAAGGACCAATTGCAATTAATACAAAGGCAAAGACACTTGGTTTAAATAATATGGGATAATAGAGGATGATAAATATAATATGTAGCCAGTTTGTGTTTGTGTTTGTGTTTTTTGGACCACTTTAAGGTGGGGAACCATGTACTTATTTTCAGTGGCTAAATGATGTTTGTGTTTTGTAGACCACTATGTACTTGTTTATGCTTTTACTTTATATTTGTGTTTTTTGGACCACTATGTACTTATTTGCAGTTTAATATAAGGTTTGTTTATTTCTTTCAGATTTTTTGTGGTTGTTTGTGTTCAATTTGATAGTTTATGGAGCATTCATGTGTGTTAAGCATTTAAGAAAAATAAACATTATAAAGATCACACGTTTCATTACAAAAATAAGTCACATAACACCATAACCATAAGGTTCAAATATTCCATTATAAAACATAAGTTACATAACACCATAACCATAAGGTTCACATATTCCATTATAAAACATAAGTCTCATTACACCACAAGGTTCACAAGTTTAAAAAGCAGTGATAAGTAAACCTATAGCAAGACCCACAGTGACAACAATAAAAATGAATTTACCCATCAATGCATATTCCTTGTATTTGTTCTCATACTTATTCTTCCAATCCATAGTCATCTTATACTCAAAGTTAATATTCTTTTATAAATCTTCATTTTTTTTGTCCATCAACTTCATAGAAATATTCTTCTATCCAATTTCATGCTTTAATCCTTGAATCTTCCAATAAAATTCATGGATTCTTTCGCATGGTTCCTTTTCAAGATCAACCCATTTAAAGAACCCATATGACTTAACCTTGTAATTCTTGCATCCAGCAAATCTTCTGCCCGAATTTCCTTCAGTCCATGCCATTCTAATAGAGGCTAACTCACCACAACCACATAGCAAGCAGGAGCTCACAGAATTTTCTAACACTGACCTAGCCTATAAAATACAACAATATAATAAAAAAATATGTAATATATATGAAGTTGATAATAAAAACTAGATATATATATAACTTACTTCGAAATTTAGACCATTCATAGAAAAATTCTAAAATCGAATGGGGGAACTGTTAAAATAATCAAATGGGTATCGGTAACTTAAAGATCTCTCTAACATCCTATAAAAACCCGAAAACCACTAAATGTGTATTAATATGTTTAATAACAAACCCTGAAAAAAAAACTAAATAATGTAACATTGTTCGAAAAAACAATCCTAGAGCTGTGAAAATGTAAACGAAAGCACAAAACTAAAGATTAAACCCTAAAGGTTCGAAACACATACCTTCAACTCTCAGATTGCTCACATTTGGTTTTAAGGTTTCAAATGTATGGTGGAGTGTTTAATGATGTTGATTCTCCCTCTTAAATAGAGGCTCGAGTGATTTAACTGTGCCGCTGATGTGGATGTTGAGTTAAAAAAATAAATGCACAATAATATCAATGGGATGCCACATAAGATATTGACAAACGGAATTGAAACAATGTTACTCACTGTGACTAAAACAGAACCAAACAAAAAGTTTGCTAGTTTTTTACAGCATATTGCCCATAATAAAACCAAGTGGCAAGTACAATGTACAAAAGTGTAGTTAACTATATTTTTAAAATTAATAGTATATTTTTAACCTTATTTAAAAACTATTGGATATCATTATTTTTCTTTTAAATAAAAATTTAAATGCTACTTTAAACTAAAGAACTAAATGAATAATACTAATATATTTCAGTAAAAAAAAACAATATCCTTTTAGTGGTTAATTTTAACCATCAGAGAATAATTATTTTCACAAACCTTTCACGCCAACTCTTTCTCCGATCATTCGCTCAAATCAATAGTTTTCTCTTCCACTTCAATGTCGCTGACAAACAGAGTTTTAACCGATGAGTATTACGAGTATATTTTTCTCTTTATTTTTCTTCTATCACTACATATACATTTACTTTCCATATTTTAATGTGTATATGTATTTTAAGTTTTGATGACATTTAGGGTTTACTGATGACGATTTTGAACCCTTTGGTAAAAGATAAGTAATTTATTTGAAGAAAATGAAATTCATAATTAAATGCCAACCAAGAGTCAGTTCCCTGATGTGAGAAAAATGAGCAAAATTTTAAAGTATTTAGAAAATGATAAACAAGATGTGCATGACATTTTCTTCTAAAATGCAAATATAATGTAACTTATTCTTTTTTTCATTTACATCAACTACAAAATTGTCTTTGAATAGAATTAGTCTATAAATATATTGCAAATTTAATATTGTAGTGGAAATGCTTGGAAATAAGGGAAGGGTATAATTGGAAACTTAAAATAAATAAGGGAAGGTAATTTAGGTAATAAGTAATATGCTTTTAACAATTAAATAATATTTAAATTTTGTCAACAACCTCAATTTAAAACATAAAAAGTAAGTAAGGCTCTTACTTCGATCAACAACTAAAAATAGGTTGTTCATTGAAAAAAAAGATTATTCTTTAGATTTTTTTGCAAAAACATTGTAACATAAGATCTTTTGCCCAGTTTTTAGAATCTTCAATTACTTGTTTTTTGAATTGCTAGAATCACGCAAATTGGATCAATAGTGTTCTACATACTTCTATGTCCACTGATTTTTCAACCTCTTTAAATTTCTTAAAAGAGTTACACACTATTTTTGGCCTTAAATACGCTGTTTATCAAAATAAGGAAGGTAATGAGGCAAGTCAGGGTCGTATTTGAGACCCTCGTGAATTATGTTGCCATAAAATTATCCTTCCATCTGGGCTTTTATCTCAATAAATATTATTAATAATACAAAATTTATAAAAGCTCAAATTACAAAAAGTTTAAACATTTATGTATTAGAAAAAAATATAAGAAAATCAAAACGACCGTATATTAAGACATTGTACAAGTAGAAAGTCGCCTAATAATGGCTTCTTTGTATTTTTCATTTATCGCTTTGACAATCTTTATTGGGGAGTTTTTTTTCCCTTGTATATATGGATCTTTTGGGCACTTTATTTTTCTCCTGTTGTCACTACTAAACCATCGTGGCATCGAAGAAACTTTTGCAAATGCAAGGTTCAAACTATGGAATACCGTTGTTCAAACTAAATATCCTTTATTAAGAAACAAAAGTGTTTACCTTATATTTGTCAACCGAATCTTAAAACATAATACCAATTTAAACAACTGATGAAGCACCAGTTTTCATACACATTATGTAAATTTTACACATTCTTTTTTACACAATTATATGGAGGGAACCTAAAGTTTTAGGTGAACTCTAAGTTGTGTCTTGATATTCCAATAGTTCTAATTTGAACTTAGAAGTACAATTTGTACTTCAATTCAAACCATTTGTCCACCCTAGTTAACGCGAATTGAAGTAACAAAATCTGACTTGGCTCTCCACATGTCCATTCCGTCCACTGCAATAATCTTGGTATTATTTGTTTTGCTCTTTCACACATAAGAGGATTGACCCCAGATGAAACTCTATGCTATATACAATACATTATTTATGACAAAAAATGAATTTCAGAGAATAAGAGATAAAATAATAAAAACAAAGCTTACCTTAGAATAGTAGCATCATATAAATATCCTACCAGGATTATTATCGGTCCATAAGGTTCTTATTATTGATGCTCTTTATCCACAAAAACAAGAAATATCTCCCGTGGCAACCATTAATGGTGAAAGGCTAAATAAATTGGTGTAAATTGAGGTGTGTAAAATTTTATAGACGCATGCTTTGTTTTATGGAGGGAGAATGGAAGGGAAATTGAGGGAAATATGTTTTGGAGCTAAAAAATTATAGGGATAAGTGTTTGGGCTTTTTAATCAACGCAAAATTGAAGGGAAAATGTGTATTTGGCTTTAAAAATAAGAAGGATAAGTAGATAAGGGGTTAAGGGTGTGTGAAAGGTTAATTAGAGAATCAGATTGAATTATTTAACCCTATCCGGACAGGATATAGCAATCCCACCTCTTAGGTGCAATTCATTAATCCCCTTCTCGGTGGAATAAGAAAATTAGTGGGATTAATAATTAGCCCAAATATCCAATATCAACGAACACTAAACGTGGAATATGATAAATTTATCATATCCTACCCTTTTATCCTACGCATCGAACACATCCTAATTGTACTATTTAAGCCACGATGGCATGCCAAGTCATATTTCCATCCGTTTTTTAACTGAGATGGACAAAAGGTTTAAATTTAACTATTTATTGTACTTCATGATTCAAATTGAAACAATTGGTACATCACGGTTCTACTTGAAATTTGATAAGGTGAAATAGTTATTTCACTTTTAAACTAATCACAAAAGGACTTGTGGTGATCCCTGCTGACATGAGATTTCATAGCAAGGTGGTCAAGAGCCCAGTGCCACATGGACATTGAGCCCGTGGGGATCTTAGAGCAAGGTTTAATTTATGTCCAGGTTTGCAAACTTTTAGAGTTCGACCTCCAGAACTCTTTTACCCTGAAGTAAGCCCAGTCCAACCACTCTGTCAAAGTGGTTGAATGTGGCATGGGCGATGCTACCCACTCTTCGGGATGTACATAACCTCCTTCAACTTCATTAAATACATATCAACTGCATTTAATACTCTGGAATAAGAAGATAAGCAAGGTCAGCAATCAAACATGCTGCAATGATGAAAAAATGGCTTAAAGTCACTCCGGACTTGTTGGACGTCTTCTTCTTTGATTCATATACAAAGAAACATTTTCTACCATCAACAACTAAGTTTTTAGAATAAAGAACCACAAAGCAAGAAAGTAGAACTATAGAGGAAAAAAAGTAAGCAAAATAATGAGTATTATAAGGAGAGTGTTATAAGGTGTGTTATAGAGCTCATAAACCTAGGGCATTAAGACTTTGATTAGTATAAAGCTCCTACAAACACTTGTGTTGAGAAGATAAAATAATCTGAGAGATAAATCTATTGTAATAAGAAATTGTTTGTTATAATAATACAAGGCAACCCCGAGCTTTGAGCTCTATCCACAAGAGGTGGACTAACCTTTATCCGCATAAAGGGTGAACCTTATCTATATATTATTGTCTTATCCTCATTGGTTTGATTCTTGCAAAAGTGTTATTTTATATGCCATGTCATCCCAATCATTACTCAATTATTTGACTGTGAGATTAGAAAAGCTTATTCTAGTTTCTTACACCAACAAAGTTCAACCCAAACTGTAGATTTTTTTGGTCATTTCCCCCATTTATTAGGTTGCTTCTACCTCTCATGATACAAAAAGTATTTAATTATAACTAATTCAAATATATTATATTATGATATATTAAAAAACATAGATAAAAGCTAATAATGTTAGTATATTTTTAAAAGATGCAATACTTTATTATATTTATTAAGATTCCTAATTTAAGACTATACTGAATTATTAAAAAAAATGAATTTGGTAAGGGCAAGGGTTAACGAAAAAGGTGGATCATTCTACTTTTAAAAAAGTAAGCCTTACTCTTATCATGGCAAATATGGTTAGGCATAAAAATAATTGTTACTCTTATAATCTTATACGAGTAACGTTTACTCAGTGAGGCCATACTAGTAAGGGTTATACGTGACTAAAACTTAAGTGTATGGTAAGTTTGTGGATTTGCTACCAATATTAGTAAAATTTCCAACTTATTCAGGCGTGCTATGAACATGCAATTTTGACATAAGCATTATGGATGCTCTAATAATTATGGTTCTTATCTCATTTTGACCTGACTATATCATCTTCGATATACCATTTTAACTTGTCCCATACATAGTGTCATATATACTTATATATATAATCTAATGGTTGAACATAATTAGATATATAAACTTCGTGTGTTAAACCATTTTTACACAAAACTTTAAAGTAAAAATATTACTTAGTTGATTATTTTGTGTGCAAAATTTAAAAAGACTAATGTGATACAAATCTAAACTTTCAAATATGAAATTTTTATTTCTTTATGCATAAATTTGTAGTATACTTTTCTTTTCATTTTTTTTTCACATATAGGATCCATTTGATAACAAGTAAAAAATGATAGGAAAAACAACGGATTTGTGAGATAATTAAGTTGGGAAATAACTCAAATAAGTTAAGTGATACAGTGAAATATTCTCCATCTCATGATCATTTTTATGAATATATCTCCTTGATATTTCTTTATATTTTGTGACAGGTTTTTGTTTCTCTTTCATTACCCAAAGCAAATTTTTCCAAAAAAAAAAACTAAAAAGTAATAGAACATTTCACTATATTTCTCAACTTATTTTTCAACTTCTTATACAAATCAATTATTTTTTCAATCATTTTCTATTTGTTATCAAATGGAGAAGTTTTATTTAATAAATATTTAGGGGTAAGATGTAAAAAGTATAAGGATAAAAATTATAATTAAGATAAATTAACTTACCATTAAACAAAATATGTGTATCTTTTTATTTTCCTCGACATTTAAACAAGACATAACATATCCGATGGTTATTTTTTAATTTATTGATGTTCACTGTGCCACGGTCCTTCGGGAGATTTTTACTTCTTGTATTGATGGAAAAGTCTTAAATAAGGTAGCTCCTATGGTATCATCATTATCTTACTTATCTATCCCTTTTCCCTTTCTTTTTTTTTGCCATAGCTTACCTCTCTATCTTAATTAACATATTATTTTTAAATATATAATTAATTTTGTTGCATATGATATAAAGATGAATATATAAACTTTTGTCAGAGAGAGTAGTTAACATTTTTTATTTTAGTTATACAATTTTTTCCTCTATTATTTTATCGCTCAAGAATAAAGTTTTATATTTCAACGTATAAATTATTAAAATATTTATTTTAGATTACAAGTTATGATATTTTGAAGTTGTAGAAAGAAATAGATAAAAAGAAAAGGTTAGATGTGACTCAATAAAATTAACATTATTTGGTTAATTTTGTATCCATATTGATGTATCTTTTATAAAATAAATACATTTTATGGAAATTTGTTAAGTAAACTAATCCATGAACCACATTTTTGTATTACAAATCTATTTTACAAAATTATTTAATATATAAATATTAAATAATGGTTAACATTAATTCTTTATATTTGATGTACAAATATTACTGTTGATCAAATATTACCAATTTTTTTGGTTCGAGAGTTATCTCACGAGATGTCTGAACTTATTTTAGCGCACCTTGACTAATTCACAATCTTGGTGCATGGTTGCTGTTGGCCAAGTACTATTTTAACAACATCAAAAATTGACTTTAAGAGTTTCAAGTCGATTTAAAGTTATTTCAGTCACAACCTTATATCACCGGCTAAAAAGTCTCATAAATTTTAGCAATAATAATGTTTTTAAATAAATTATCCTTTTACAAAAAAATAATAATAGAAAAAAAGTTTACCAATGATTATAAGTGGGATATAGGTTAAAACAATACCTCCATCATTAGAAAAGGCTAATGTATTTTATGTAGGATCCACCAATAGGTACAAGTCTAACATTTTATAGAAATGTGTTAACACATGATCGAATACAAAATTGCTACGTGTTGAACAATTGTCTTTTCATTTCTCTTATAATGTGCCAAACAATTGTCCTTTCACTCTTAACGATTCATAAAAGCATCATCACCACGGCGCATATTTATCGATCATGTGGCCACTCACGGCAAAACGAACAGCACAGATACCACTTTTACATAGTGGGCCCATCTGATGACTCATCCTATCAAAGTCACCCGATTGCGATGTGCAAAAATTTGTTATTTATTTAGATGAAATCCGACGGCTGTGATCTTGTTACTTAACATGTGTACATATATGGGACCTACTTTCTGAAACTATGAATTGGTTGATGGACCTTCCATAATTTTAGGATAGAGGTGGTGTGAGACATTTGCAGGTGAAAGATTCTTTAAGAGCTTTGGCAAAATGACTATATTGCCCTTGGCCCCATCCAACGAGAAAAATAATAATTTTGATTGCATTTATTTGATACTTATAACATATGCACATGTCCCACATTTCGTAAATGTATAATTTATCAATGCATTTAGTTATTGATATATGAAGTTGATAAGTATAATATTATTTTATAAAAAAAATTAAAAAAGAAATGTTACATCACCAAATACGGCCGTCCAACATTTAAGAAAATGTTTTACCGTTAAATATAAAAATATTTGATTTAATTAACTAATAATTAATTAGCAATTAGTCTTCTTAATTTCATTTATTAGATAATTATTCCAAGAGTACATTTTGTAAATGTACAACTCCTTAATACATTTATTATGAATAATCGATAAATGAAACCATTAAGTATAATATTGCTCCATAAAATTTTGTTAAAAAAAAACAAAATTACATTGCCAAATACACCTGTCTAGCATTTAATGAAATGTTGAAGTACTTAATTAAAATTTTTTGTATAAGTTATAAAAATATTTGATTTAATTAAAATTTTCTCACTCGGCGTACATATTAATTGTCAAGGTTTGTCTTGATTGCCCCTTTAGGTAATGCTTGATGGTGTGCAAGTGACACTTGAAGTAGTGTTTAGTGGGTTGTACAAGTAAAAATGTCTTACCATGTTTGATGGTCCAAGTGAGAATTGATTGTTCATTAATTGCTTTAGGATAAAATTCACTTGGTGAAATGGGATATTGTGTGTAAGCCAAAATCCTTTGGTGGATTAGACTCGAGGAAAAGCAAGCTTAATAATCTTACGTTTGTTAGTAAGTTGGGGTGGATAATTGTGAATGAGAACAAACCTCTTTGGGTTAAAGTTCTTAAACTCAAATACATGGTTCCCTAAAACATGAGGGTGTGGAGATGGAAGAAGTCCCCATCCCTAGTTTAGGGAAGTATTTACAATGGGGTACCATTATTAATGACATGAAATGGACTATTGGTAATGGGAGGAAAATTGACCTTTGGAAGGATGTTTAAATAAGAGGTAGTAATTTATCAACCAATTTGGGTTTGATTACAACTTGCCCATGGTTAAGGTTAATAGCCTTATAAATGATTTGGGGGAATGCGATTCTAAGATAATCCCTAATACTTTTTATGATGCCTTGACCTGGAGGGTCAAAAAAAGAATTCTAATATGTGTTTGATAACTCACATGGAAAATTTGTTAAGTGGAAACACTTTCATTGAAAAAATTTTGCTTCTCCACAAAAAAATTATCTTTGAGTTATTTGATTGCATTTATTTTTCATGTGGAAATTTTTGTATTTTCCATATATATTAACTTGTTTGATTGCTTTTATTTTCCTAGAAAATAACAATATATTTTAACATTAAAGGTAAGAGTGATATTTAACAGAAAAAAGAAAAACCCACACACTAATTTAAAATGTCTCCATATCAATAGTCAAATAGCACTAGTACCATTGCTTCATCCAAAAACATAACTAGTTAGTCTAAATAGGCAATGCATAATATCAAACAAATGACAAAAATAAGTGATCGACTAATAAGAAAAGTAAGAATATGATCTTAAAAACGTAAGTTAATGATGCACATCCGGAGGAATCCGACCTTGTAGACCCAAGCATGCCTAAATGTCTCATTTGTGATGCCAAGAAATAAATTAGCCAAGTCTTTTTTTTTCTTTTTCCAATAGTTCCATGACCTTCATCACATCAATGTTGCTTATACCCACTTCTGTAGCTTCTCAATTACACTTTGCCACTCAATCTTTTTTTGACTTGTATAGATCATAATTGCTTTGGCGATTCAGCTATGACAAAAAATGCAATAGCTTATTATGTTAAATTCTTTTTTTTGACGAGATGTTAAGCCTCCCCCGTTTATCGCACGCTCGGACGTCACTGAAGGATTTGGGAGGATTTCATTATTCTCAAGCTCATTTTCATCAAGCGATCTATTTCATTATTCATATTTGAACCTAGTAAAACAAGCAAAATAATAATAAGACGAAAAAAAATTGAGCTACAACATGTTTAAGAATTTTGCTAAAAGAATAATGTCCAAAATGTCCAAATAAACTTTCCTTCCCTTCTCATAAGAAATAAAAATAAAAAGTATATATAGTTATAGAAAACAAGTCAATATTCAAGCTAGTTCAAAATATTAATGGAACATTAAAACCAAAGAATGAAATCTTTATGAAAAATATACCACTAATTTGAGAAATGTTGTCATGACCCAATACTGTTCAATCACATGTAGCCGTGTCATTACCAAAAAGAATCTCCAACTCCGGGTAACATGGACACACCTTGCCCTTCAACATAGAAATACTGGAATTAGCCTACAATAAAAGAAATAAAACTTTGACCAACGAAGAAAATAAATAAAACTTTTATTTTACCTAAAATATATAAATTGTAGGTCGGAAAATACCCTAGAGGGGGGTGAATAGGGTTTTTAAACTTAATGGGATTTTTAAAATCAATTTAAAAATATTTGATGTCTATATCAATCAACCAAACAATAAACAAAGATAAATCCAATCACAAGGTGCAAATAATACAATATAAGAGTTCAAGAGATAGAAAGATTAAACCAATCAAAGTCGAAGACTTTTTGTCCACACGGTTTGGCTTGTTAGCCCCTACTCCGCGCTCGGTTAGTACCCCAAGAAATTCCACTATAACCGATCTCCTTCCGGGTGAAGATCAAACCTCTACAAGTGTATCTTTCTCACACACTCTTACAAGTATTGAAATTCTCTCAATACTCACACAAGAATTCTCTCTTGCTATCTTAAGAGATAAACATCTCTTAATGTTTAAAAGAAATGATTTAGTGACTAACACCAATGTACAATAACTCAATAGTGTATGAAGATTACAACTTAGGCTCACACTAAGAGATATCAAATTTGATCAATAGAATATAGCTCAATATAAAGATGATTGATCAAAAGCAATGTTCTTGAATGAATGCAAATGAAGAGAATAGTATAAGAATGATTCAAGAGTGTTTAAATAAGTCTTAGAATGTGTATATATAGTCTAGGAAACCATATGGCCGTTTGGAGGGAGTTGGTAAAAGTTTGGTACCAAAAATGGTAAAAAATCAGAACTCCAACGGCTAGTTTTTGGGCCATCAGTCGACTGAGCAAAGCTCATCAGTCGACTGATGGTCTCCTCTGGTCTGCTGCCAGTTTGACCAAAAATCCCATTTTTCATACTTTTGCAAATTAGCTCAAAAATCAATTTTGAAGTAAGGGAATACTTAAATATGAGTATCTAAGACTTCTATAACAAAAAGAGCTCTTAAATGAGTTTATTTAATATTTAAAAAGAATTTGTTCCAAAACGGTTTTTTTTTCAAAAATAAGATTTTCTCAAGGAAACTTGATTCAACTTTTGATTTGATCAATCTTATAATATTGAAATATTGTATGAGCTATGATGATCAAATGAGAATCTTTACAATGAAACTAAAGCACTCACTCACATATGCAATAACGAGTCTTCGAGGGCTTTGTTTGATTCTTCGTTTCTTTTCTTCCTTGGCTCATTGTACTTTAGAAATCTAATTGAGGATGTGTTGACAAGAGTTGTGTAAGATGCAATAGTTTGAAAGCAACGCTTTGTAGATGAATGATCTTGATTCCGGCTTTTCGGTTAAGTCCACGTGTGATCAATTTTGTTGTGGCTATAACTTAAAACATCAACTAAGTTAAATTACACAAGATTAAGTTTATTGTTATTATCAAAACAAGATTAATGACTTTCAAGTCAACAATCTCCCCTTTTTTGATGATGACAATAAATTAATGTGTGTTGGCGATTAAGATCATTAGTTGAGTTTTCTCAATGGGAAAACTCCCCCTCAAACTATGCATTAAAGAGAATATGGAATAAAGCAAGCATGCATAAGTAAATATACAGATCATAATAAATAAACTTCAAATTAAGTTCAAACCAAATACTTAGAGTTAGGCATAAGTTAAAACGAGGAATGAAAAACCTTAGAAGTCCAAACATAAAACAACAAATTGATCACACGTGGACTTAACCGAAAAGACGGAATCAAGATCATTCATCTACAAAGCGTTGCTTTCAAAGTATTGCATCTTACACAACTCTTGCCAACATAAATGATGAAGGTTTATACTTTAGTATTTGAGTTGCCTTAGTGTACTATCCCACACCAACATGTTTGCCATAATTCGACTTGTATTTTCATCCCACCCAAATTGACAAAATTGGAAAAGTGTATACGACTCTATCCATTCCTTTCTGAGTGTCTTCAAACAAAATCTTATATTTTTTTCAGTAATGCCCACTCGCATTTCTCATACACTTAAGTAATAAGTGGTGCTAACTTTTCAGATTTAAATGCATTGTTGAATTTTCTTACCCTTATAAAGCACGCGATCAACTAAGGTTGTAAGAAAAACATCATCCATATATTTTCTCCACCGTATTTGACCTTTTTTTTAATCTCCCTTAACTTTAGAAGACGTTGGAATCCATTGAACAACAACAGGTACGGTAATGGGCACAATTGTGCTTGCTCTAAGTACACGAAAATGTTTCAAAGTTTGTTTTCCTTGTAAATGACATTGCATTTGTTTGACACATTAAAATTAAAAAGAAGAAAAAAACTAATCTTTAGTAAAAAACATCAATAACAACTCAAATTTAATAAAGTAACAAATAACATTAAAAAGGATTACAAAGAAGGAAGATAGATTACTAGCTAGTGGTATTATCAACTTAGGGTAATTAAATATTTTAGAGAGATCAAACATTCACACAATAAAGGAATTTTCAAAGTGCCTTTATCTCTAACTAGTTAAAACTAATTAAAATAGCTTTCCATGTAACTAGTTAAAACTAAACAAAGTAGCCTTACATGTAATTAACTAATGGAATCTCAAAGTAGCCTTACATATAACTAATTATACTTAAACAAAGGGAATTTCAAAGTCTCTTAAATCACACTCTTACTTTAAAGATAAACTAAACAAAAGTCAAGTTTTAGAAAACATTAAACCATAATTATTCAATAAAAATCATCGTTCGCGTCATTGTTTTGGCCAAATTTATCCCACATTATATTTGCCATGGAATCCTTTTGTGCAATCTATGTAGCTTCTCGCATTAAAGTAATGTGGGTGTTAAAGGGCACAACTTCAAGTACATTTGGTGCAATTTTAGGTACGTCAAGAAGGGAGGCTTAATTTTGTCATCACCATTCACTATATTATCACTATAATGGTCATCTATGTCATTAATTCGAAGGAAGTTGTGCAATGCATGCAAGGACTATCTTTGCTTGCGTTTCAATGTTATAGAATGGTTGATGCCTAAGATACGCAAACCTCTTTTTCAACAACCTTATTGTCCTTTCCACAATATTTAGGAGAGTTGAATAACAAAAATTAAACAGCTCATTCTTATTTTGGGGAAGTTGACCAACAATGTCTCTCCGATAATAGCTAGTACTATGATATAGTATGAAGAAGCCTGGAATTAGTGGAAATCCAACATCAAAAAAATAGTGCTTACTTAACAAAATATTATTAAAATCAATTATGACTAAGTTTCATTTTACAAAGTTACTACATATGAAATAGGGGGTATGACATAATAAAGCATACCAATCGGAAATATTAACCTATGGCCTTGCCGTAAAATGGCACTCTTTAAAAACCTCCCATTGTGTGCAGATCCCTGATAACTAGTAAGCATTTAAATAAACTTCATATCAAACATGCATGCCACTCACATTTTAAGAAATGACTTGTTTTCTATAGTGATACTTGTTCCTCCAACGAAACATTTGCAGCGGTGCGTGCACCATCAATTACACCAACGGCATCTTAAAAGATTAAAAGTTACTACTTAGATAAAGAAGAAAAGCTATAGCTGAGCTAATAGACATAAACTTAAAACACCTAGCCTCAAAGTAATGGTATCATTCACAACCGCTGCCTTTATTATAGGGAGAGTTATTTGCAGTGGCATTAGTAACAACTTCTTTATATAGTGCAAGACAAGAATTCAACAGTATGAAAATAGTAACCCATGGTTTGGTTAGACCTAAAAAACATAAAACCTCTAACTCAATTCCCATGATTATGACCCACTATTGTTAAAAAAATAGCCACTTGTTCTTCAATTCGCACATCTTGATTATCAACCAACCCATATATTTGTAAATGAACTCATAACTTCTAAAATGAACCCATTTTCATCCTAAGTTTCTCATGACAAACTCTATCAGTCAAGTTAAATATTCAATATAATATCAATTTTCTATTAGCACACCAGTTTCTATGAGGAGTCCTAGGAAGTTGATGGTTATGATTAGAGTGTGCCGCATTATTGCTTGTATGACCACCATTAAAAAAACACTCAATAACACATGTAAGTTTGATGCTGTTGCCATTAGTCCTAGGAAAACAATAGATAAGATGGGATAATATTTGATAATTATAAGATATTAAAGAACCGTGAACTTACTATTTTAAACTCTAGAATGAACAGAAATGCAAAGCAAATGAATACATAATAGTGTGTAGCTATGACCTAGTGGTAAAAGATTTTCACACAAATTGAAGGTTTCAAATTCCTAAATCTCATTGTTTACAATACATAACAAAATAAAGTGCTTAAAAAACAGCAAAACTTAGTCTTTATGTGTGTTCAACCAAATGTAAATAGGTACATTGTGTATAAGTGTAAGTATATACAGTGTGCATATGTATTTTTCTAACTGATATATGTATGTATAGATTCAACTAATAGAATGATGGGTATTGCAATGAAGTACTATCATGATTAAAATCATAAGTACTCTTCTTCTTTAAACTACCAACATAGTTAACTCAAAGATTCTTCTCCTAGGTTAATCATCAAATTCCTAAAATAACTTGAATTGAACCAAGTTCACCTTAAACACAAATTAAATTATTCAAAGTCTTTTTGCAAACTAAAAATTAATCATAATTATAAAACCCACATATTGAAAAAGAGTCATAACACAACAAAATTAGGGAGCCAATTGCATTTAATTCTTTGGGACAATATATTGAACAATTAATGGGAAGTAAACAACACCCAACATACTTGTTTCCACCCATAAAATATATTAGTAGATACACATAGAACAATTTGAAAAATGAAATGAAATCAACCAAAAAACCCTAAAATTTTAATGCAAAATAAGGAAATGAAACATATTGGATTTGTGCTTCTATCAGACATGGTATTAATCTAAGATCAATTGGATATATTTATGTTCATAAACTTTCTTTATATCGAATCATATATGTATGTAGATGTGAAATGAATTTGTAGAAGAAGGGGATGGGGAAAATATACCTTTGTGTATGCCTTTCTATGGAAGTGCTAGTACTTGCTTGCTATGGAGGTGATTCCTTTATGCAGCGATGAGAGTTTAGTGTGAGAGTGAGAACGAGAGAGACTTGACTAGAGAGCCATGAATTTTCCCTGAAAAAAAACTGGGTAGAGTTAAAAAAAATCTGGAAAAAGATGGAAAAATGGGTCATTTAACCTTTTTAAAGAAAAAATCTACCTATAAATTTTTTGATATCAAGCAACCCAAAATCAATGGAAAATATGCACAATCAAATGCACTTTAAAACAACAACTTCGAATTAACTCCATTTTTATATATCTAAATAATTTGTAAAAATACAATATATACTTTACAATATTGTCCAACTTTTCAAAATAAAATAATGCATATCTCTCCTCAAGCTAACAAAAATAATAATCTAGCTAAACGCACCCAACCTATTATTCCAATCCAACACTGCTTCCACTCATCTGCACCACAAAAATAGAAAAATGGGGCAATACATAACATGCAAGAAAGAAAGCATCATAACCGAATATTTTATAGGTAACAAAATATTCTCAACTTCAACCAATTAAACAAACTTAACCAACCACACCCGGCCTCATACATCGACCCCTCTTGATAACATGTTAAAAACCTACCAATCTCACTTTCACCACATTGAAGCTTATATATCTAAGCTTCCATGATGGGTTTATTAGGCATTTTGGCGAATAAATTTAACCATGTAGCAATAAAGTCAACGACAATTTAGTATAAACAATAAAATATTCATAATACCACCAATCCACTCCACAAATTCAATAAATCACCACATAGCATCATACACCAATCATTCTCAGTAACATGTTAAGAACAACCCGCCTCATCTTCACCACATTGAAGCTTCTCTCTAAACTTACACGATGGGCTTATTAGGCATTTTGGTGAATAAACTTAACTATGCACCAATCAATTCAACAACAATTTAGTATCAATTATAAAATATTCACAATACCATCAATTCACTCCACGAATTCAATAAACTACTACATAACTTCATACACCGATCACTCTCGATAACATGTTAAGAACTACCCCATTTACCTTCACCACATTGAAACTTCTCTCTAAGCTTACACAAAGAACTTATTAGGCATTTTGGTAAGTACATTTATCTATGCATCAACCACTTCAATGGCAATATAGCCAACAATAACAAATACCAACAATTCACGAGGCCAAACAATATATATCGAATTCAATCAACGCAATTAATTCAAAAAGAATACACCGCATATGATAACAAATGAATTACTCTAGATATTTAAATGCATATTAGGTACATCCCTTTACCTCAAAGTAAAATCATAAAATACTACCATAATCATCATTCAAAATTTACAAGAGTCCACTGTTTTTCTTTCTAAACCCATCGGCCATCCTTTGTTCTTCTGCCTTTTTTTTCTTCTTAAACCTCTTTCGTCTATTAACTTATATACATGAAATATTACTAATAATGGAAATAAAGACTAAAGAGGAAAGCAAACGGGCCCCATAATTTAATTCCAAGCCACGCTGAAAGCTAATTTTAGCTATTTACGTGTCTCCAAAATGCCAACTCACCTAAATGAGAATTAATAAACAAGTGGCAACTCTCTAATAAAACCTTAATGGGGGAAGTCTAATACTACAATATCCAAATATACACAACATTCCACGAACCCACTCAAATGTATATATAAACATAAATAATATATAAATTTTATCAGTATAAAAATCTGGAGTGTTACACTTTCTCTCGTGAAATTGCTACTGAAATTTTAAATGTCCCTCTTCCAACTACGGCCAACATTGAGGACAAGCCGTGTTGAATGGGGTAGTGGTGTGAGAACCCGCGTTCTCGACGCTCGGGAGTCCCCGTGGGCGGCGATTCCGTTGTTTGATTTGGAATTAGGTTTGGAAAAGTAAGAAAGTAATAATACTATTTTGGAATTGGATTAGGATTTGTTATATGCCTTTGGTTTTGAAAAACAATTTGAAAAGGGGTTTTGAAAAGCTATCAAGTGATAAAAATTATGCAGACAAGAATATAAATTATAAAACTGACGAATAAATAAAAGAAGAGAGAGAAAATTATACCCGAGCCTCCTTGGAGGGAAAGAATAAGGATCTCTTGGTGTGTACCATGAAATCCCCTTGATTGTTGATGAAAATAATGAATGGAGGGAGGGGGGGGTCTATTTATAGTTGAAAGAAATACTTGGAGAGCAAGAAAAGATATTGCAACTAGGACTCTTGGTGCATATCGTGAAACCTTCCCACCGTTGGATCATCCTGATTTTTGGATATGTGTTTGGAATAAAAGTCTTATAGATTTTGTAAAAATTTCAGGTCGATCAGAAATCGGGAAGGTCTCCTTTTGTTCTGATTGGTACAAAGAGTTTGTTTCCGCGTAGGAAAGATACTTGTTGTAGACAAGGTCCCTTGTTTGCACGAAAAGTTAGGTTCTCACTGTTGGATCATGCTGAATTTTGGATATATATTGAAAATATAAGTATTTTACACCTTGTAAAAATTTGAATACGATCGGAGTTCGGGAAGGACTCGGTCTCCTCGAATTGGTACAAAGAGTTTGTTCCCGCGTAGGAAACGTACTTGCGTACAACAACCTCAATAACTGAACTTCTAGTCGTTGTATTATGCTAATTTTTGGATATGTTTTCCCTCAAAATGTTTTATATCTTGTGTCCAAATTTAAGGTCGATCAGAATTCGGGAAGGCCAATATTTATTTTAATTTGCTACGAAGGATATTTCGACTAGAATCGCAAGGTAGACAAATTGATTCTTGAGGATCCCATGTCCGAAAAAGCTAAAATTTTAACATGTCATTCCTCATGATAAGAACTATCTACTGACCAAATTTCAGACCATTTTAACTTCGAGAAGACCTCCATTTGATCACCCGAAACAAACTCATGATTTTCTGAATTTTCGGAGATCCGACCGTCGGATTGAGCTAGTTTTCGAGTATGCTACTCCTTATGGTAATATCTAACAACTCGCAAAGTTTGAGGATGATCCGAAATGCGTAACTCTCCTTTCAAAAGTTTCCAAGAGTTTTGACGATTTTCGGTTCCAGCAATTTTCGATAATTCTGTAACTTCTCATCCGGGATCCTTTTGGCTTCCTTCTTTGACCTGTATGACATGTGTATGGTATGTATGCATCTAGAAATACTCGTGCATGCATGCGTGTTCATTTTTTTTGAAAATTATGATTCTTGCGGGGGTCGCAAAATGAGGTGTTCACAAGTGGTAATAGGAAGTTTTCAGATGGTGGATGAGATTTGCAAAACTAATAATATGGAGTGGAAATGGCTATGGAAACTTAAAATTCCGCATAGAATCATTATTCTTTGGCTTCTTAGGTAAAATAAAATTTTGACACATTTGGTTTGCCAAAAGATTGATGGGTATTACTCAAACGGATACTTGCAAAAAATGTGGTTATTGTGAAGATTGTTATCATATTTTTAGGGAATGCCTAAGGGTAAAAAAGGTTTGACATCTCATATATATCCCAAATGTGCTAAGTAACTCGGATGTGGATTTCGGTGTTTGGTTGGATGGTAACTTAAGAAATAATTAAAAACTCAGTTCACATAACACTGTTTATTGGAATACCATCTTTGCTTCTACAATTTGGCACATTTGTAAAATGAGAAATATAATTTCAATTCAATGACTTAGATCAAAGTGATATTCAAGTTGCTCTCAAAAGCATTAATTTTGCCCATTGGATTCATGATGATTTTAACAAGGACAACTTGAATATCACAATCTCGGATTCTCCTTTAATTCGTTGGATTTTTAATCTTACAATTTTCATTAAAATCAATAAGGATGGTTAAAGTTTTAATTATATTCCGACTTATGGAAGCTTTGGTGGTTTAGCGAGGAGCAAACAAGGAAAGTGGCCTGATTGAAAGTTTTTGTGGTTTCATTGGAGCAGCTTCTCCAATTCAAGCTGAATCGTGGGAATTAGAGAAGCTTTGAAACTTGCAATGGCAAAAATGATGGATGGCCATCATTTTTGAAAGTGAGTATCGAATGTAATTGATCGGATCATGGAGTAAGACGAAGAAGAGAACCACCCATGCAGGACGCTTATTAAAGACTGCAAAACCCTCATCAAAGCGGTTTTCCCAACAATTCAATATGTTCTTAGAGAGGCCAATAGGTGCGCCGACAATATGGCGTGCTTAGGAAGAACAGCATGAGAGACTAATGAAGGTACAAGTTCCTCCAATGGAACTAGTTGATCGAGGACCTCACAGCGGATTTGGAAGGAGTTGCCTTCCCAAGAGGCTACTAGTTGCTGTTTTGCTTCCTATGTTAACCAAAAAAAAGATAGTTATTTGCATTTAGATCTTACTCTTCTAAAGTCAATATAATAATTGTATAAATCAAGTTGTGAAATTTGTATATTATTTGTAAATTGAATCTTTTAGATAAACTTTTACTTAATAAAATTTTCATTATAGGAATACAATTCTTTGGACGAGAACTCAAAATTTTAATCGTTCAATTTAAAATCAATACTCCACATTTTAATTTTATCTCTACAGTCGTTATTTTAACTTTAGAGGAAGCCGGATCCAAATTTTGGTAGATTATGTATACTCGTGATATTATTTAAATATGTGAACAATTATTATTTGTAATTTTTAATAGAGTTCAATTATATTATTTTTGTACAAGTTATTCTCAAGAATTACACCAATTGCGTATGATTAGATAGATCTCAATTTAATGCAAAACTAAGACAAACAAATAACGTTCTCTTTCCATTGCCTCGTTATTTTTTTAAATAATATATGCTTCATTTGATAATAAGATAAAAAAATAAAAAATAAAAACAATCGATTTTTGTAAGAAATGGAAAAATAAGTTGAGGAATGTAGTGAGATATTATTTTACTTTTGAGCATTTTAGAAAAAAAAATCCCTAAAAATTGAAGAAGTATGGAGCATATCTAGTCATAAAAACGGACAGCATTTCATCACGTATATTACTCAACTTATTGTATAACTTCTCATACTAATTAATTGTTTTTTTCTTATCATTTTCTATCTTATTACTAAACGGAGTCATAGTACATAGAACCAACCATGCATCGTAAATTGTAAATAACCTTTTGCGGCTAAGGAGTGTTGTAAAAATAGTTTTAGCTTCCGTTAAACTACACAATAAATTGAATGATATTATAATTTCACAGTTAAGTTGTTTTCAACTACACGTGTTTAGCACTTTCAATCCAGCTCTTACTTACTTTAAAGTTGTAATTGCTTTCAATGTAATCATGTTTTCATAAAACTTACAATGAAGTAATTAATTTTTGTTTATTTCTATATTCGATCTTTTTAAATTATTGTTATTGCATGCCGGCTGTGGTTGTAAATAAGATTCAAATAACTAATTAACTTAATTAGCTAGGCCAAGGTCAAACCTTGTGACTCACGTGACTTCCTTTGTACAGTCACATGACGTCTCGTGACAGTGGTACAGTACTATGAGTTTTGATATTAAATTAAACCAATTAAGCTAGTATATATCCTTCTAGTACTCTTGCCTCTGCCACTATTTTTGGAGGGTAATCTTGTCATTTTGGGTCATGAGCTTGGTGGGTTTGTTGTAGCGGGGGATAATGAAGAATCACAGACTAATTTTATTAATCAAGGCAAGAAGAATGATCATTAGTGTTAATTAAGTAGAGTATTTGGAGGAGGAGTGCTACCTTATGTTATTTTGTCTTAAAGAAATAGATTTGGTTTTAGATTGCAACTAGATCGACCATTCAAATTTGGCCACCCATCCACGGCTTTTAGAATTTTTTTTTTTTCTCTCTCAACACATTGAATAATCCTTCACTCGCAAGGATCGGTTCATCAGTTATACAAGACGTAAAAAGCACCTCATCATTTTGAGTTTTTTTTTCTTTTTCGTTTTTAATAATAATAATAATAAAGAGTAATATGTTTTGAATTTTGATAACGTATAAGAGATAAATAATTATGTTACTGAAATTTAGAATATTTTTTAAATAATTAATAACGTCGTTACTGCAAATTTCGACTTAGTAGTTTATATATAATGCAATGATAAGTAATAAACATATTTTTTTGTTCACACGGTGATGCCTTTATCTTTAAAAATAGTTTGGACTTTAGTCCCCAATTGACCTACTCAAATGAATAAAAATTGCAGTGGACTAAATTAAAATGAATACTTTCCTGGGACATATACGATGCCTTTTATTTAAGAAACGATTGGTCGGTCTAATAAAATTGAAAAATATCTTAGTTTTCATCTGACTCTTGACATAAATTACAATCTTAGAATTACTCCAAATTTACATTGTTATAAAGTTTTACAAATATTCCAATAATCCGATGACAAAGTTAGACACCGCCTCTTATTTAGGGGTTAAATGATTGAAAAAGAATCATTTAAATAATTAAAATAATTGTCATCGTTATAATTATTATTGTATTTAATAGTTTTAGTTTTTCTAGGCAACATGTCACAAAATTACAAATGTCTATCGAGGATGTCTGAGAAGATGTTCAGTAAGTGTCACAAGTGATATTGCAGAGGTAGAATACCATAGAAAAGTGCTAAGAGTATCTCTAATGGTATAATCAAAATAACAATTATAATCAAATTTAACAATGTTGGCTAAAAATACTACCGGAATGGCATAATCAAATTTTAGCAACTTTTTCACCAATAACCAAATCTACTACATTTATAATCAAAGTTAACAACCTTCTTCAATAACTAAAATGAGGGGCCCACCAATTTTATTGGGTAAAAGAAAATCTTTTTAAATTTAAATCATCTTTCCCTCCTTTTTTTTGAAACAAAATTCAAATTGATTAATTTGTGGTCAATAAATATAATAGACCACACAAATTTAGTTATTGAAAAAAAAATGGCCATTGTGGATGGCTACATTGTTAACTTTAATAACTTACTAAATGGATAATCAAAAGTCATTTTGATTATTCAATTTTAGTTATTCCATTGGAGGTGCTCTAATAGTCATTACTTATTTGTACCGAGCTTATGATTATATCCGGCAAAATAAGAGATAATGTGATAACACCATTAATCTAGAATTATTAGTTAATGTGACAGATCTACAAAATTCTACCGGTGATGGTTTATTTTTGCAACTAAATACTAATATTAATATAATATTGATGTAATAAAAAAATTAATAACTCTTTCTGAAGAAAAGAAATAAGAATAGATGATTGAAAAATAAGGAGAATTAACTTTCAACTTTTAATCAAGTGATAAAGTTGAGCTATGATAAGTGACTTGTGAATATATAGGATTACTTGTGAATTTTCTAGTTTTAACGTGATGGTCTGCCATTGAACGAATTAGCGATGCAATAGTCAAAGGGTGCGTAAACTAATCCGAACACCCATATCCGTGACCTACAAAATAAAATAAAATAAAATAAGGAGAATTGAAGAAAAATAGATGTTCGAGTTTGACCATGCAGATTTAGGTTTAAAGTTAAGTACCCATATCCTTTAACCCACAAAATAAAATAAAATAAAATAAGGAGAATTGAAGAAAAATAGATGATCGAGTTCGTCCATGCAGATTTAGGTTTTAAGTTAAGTTGTTGGGTCAAACCAATAATAAGGTTAGGTAAATAGAATTGGGCCAAGGAGTCCAAGATTTAATTGGGCTCCAATCAAAGACTACCATATATTTCCACCTTAGTCCTGTGTCTGGGCTATAAGATAACACTCTAATAAATAATTCCTCCCAAACTAAGAAGAGCTTAGTGTTAATTTTATGGATTAAATAAAAAGTTCAGTTTTATTTTTAAATAAAATTAATGCAATAAATTTCACGATGATAAATAATTATTTTTTTTAACTATTGATAATTATGTGAAAATTGCTATATCATTTCATTATAAAAATATAAAAATCAAACATGAATTTTTTACGAAAGAGAATTATACAACAAACCCCACAACTATACCAGACAAATAATCATGTTTATGATGATTAGTCTTAAAAGTACATGTAATTTGCGACTTGCGATTAGGTCTCAATTTTTAACTAAACTAAATACATTTATTTTGTAGTCTTTGTGGGGTTCAGAGCATTATAACTCTTCTTTCTAGAATTTCATTAAGAATTAAATATATTTTTTTTATACTCTTTATATTATGGAGATCTAAAGCATTAGAATCCCCTTAAGAATTGGTGACCTCGTTGAGTAATTAATGAATTGATTTACCATAGCTTACATATTTAAGTGCTTATTTTATTCGAATTTAAATTAAAACATGGATTCTTTACAAAAGAGAAGTACACAACTATACAAGACTAATAATCATGTTTATAAAGATTAGCCATAAACGTACATGTAACTTGCCATTAGGTCTCAACTTTTAACTAAACTAAATACATTTATTCTGTACTCTTTGTCGGGTTCAGAGAATTATAACTCTTCTTTCTAGAATCACCTTAAGAATTAAATACATTTTTTGTGTATTCTTCGTGGGGATTCAGAGCATTAGAACTCCCTTAAGAATTGGGCGACCTCTTGGAGTAATTAATGAATTGATTTACCATTGCTTATATATTTGAGTGCTCATTTTATTCGAATTTTTTATTCTTTTTTAAGAATTTAAATTGTTAATTTGACAATAATTGTATATAAAATTTTAACGTTTACAAAATCCTTTGAGTACCTATTTTCACATGAGTTATATCCGAATATACCACCTTAAAATTTCTAAATTGCAGAAAATTACTCTAATGCAACAAGGGGTAAACAATAACTTAGGCTTCTTTTAATATCAACATGAAAAATGATACGAAAAACAATTAATTGGGCTGAGAAAATGGAAAATAAGTTGAAGGTTATGATGAGATTAACTCATGTGTTTTAACTTCTTCCATGGAAAAAAATTCTTTGGGTTGTGGTTAAGAAATTTTTTTACTAAAAATAAAGGAAGATGGGTGACATATACTCACAAAAATTAGTATGAGAATGAAAGTATCTTAACACATTCCTCAACTTATTTTTCATCTTTTCAGCCAAATTAATTTTTTTTATTCATTTCCATGTTGCTATCAAACGAAGCCGAAATGCTTTTTTTTTTAATAAAATTTAGGAAGATTATATTACAAGTTAAAAGCAAGGTGCCTAGAATTATATAAATATATATATATACGAAAAATTTCAAGTAAGGACAAATAGTTCAAATTGGTCCCTTTTGAGGGGGCAAAAATATGATGAGTTTTTTGATTAAATTTTGATGGAAATGGTTTCCATGATTAGAAGATTATCTCCACCAAATTTTATCAAAAAATTCAACTGAAAAATGGGTTAACTAAAAATTGGATATATATATATCCAAAAATATTGCGCATATAAGAAAAAATCATCCATTTGATTAACCCCCCCCCCCCCCCCCCCCCCCCCCCGAAAAAAAAATATATACAATTCATGACTAAGGTCCATTAGTTAAGATTTTACTTGAAATATACCTTTTATATATATATATATATAATATATATATATTTTCCTCATTTAATTTGCAAATTGATATAATAAATATACTAAATCTTATAATAAAAGTTCATTATTTCATTAACGGTTGATTATATTAAAATTAGTGGTTTCATAAAAATTAAAAGGGGCAATTAAAAAAAAGGGCTTATTAGAGAAAGATTTTCACACTAAAGTCAAGGAATAATTTTTTTTTAAATAAAGGGCCTATTTTTTATTTTATTGATAATATGACATGTGCCTTTTTTTTTCATTATAAAATGACATCCCAGCCCTTAAAATAAACTAAAAAATACCAATATGCATTAAAATATGGACTGCAATATGAACTTTGCAGTCTATATTTCACTGCAACATGAACTTTGCAGTCCATATTTCACTGCAATGTGAACTTTGCAGTCGATATTTTTAGTGTAAAGTTCATATTGCAGTCCATATTTTACTGCAATGTGAACTTTGCAGTCCATATTTTTAGTGCAAAGTTCATATTGCAGTCCATATTTCACTGCAATATGAACTTTGCAGTTCATATTTTACTGCAATATGAACTTTGCAGTCCATATTTTTGTGCAAATTTCATAAAAAGGGGTAATTTAGGTAATACATAACATATTTTTATTAATTAAATGATATTTAAATGTATTCAAATACATTCATTTAAAATATAAAACAAAATAGGCCTCTTACACTAATTACCAATTAAAAATAGGCCATTCATTCAAAAAAATATTATTTATTAAATTTTTAATAAAAATCAATATATAATAAGTCCTTCTACCTAATTTCTAGAAATTAAAATCAGTATTAATTAAACTTTTCAGCCGTTATCATAATTGCTTAATCCGTTCAGTCATGGGGCATGCACGCTGGGTGGTTGGTCCATGTGGCATGAATGGGAGCTTGTAGGTGGGTGCACCCCCTTCTTATATTTTTAACACACTCACTAGTCACCGTCTTTTTGTGTTGATCATCCGTTTATAACCTAAAGTTGATTTAAAAATAAGCCAATAGTGTTGACTGACGTAAAGATCGGAAGAGATTCGAGTAACTGACGTAACACGTAACTTAGAAAAATAATAATTTAATAAAAAGAGAAAAATAATTTGATTTTGACTTGGGCGTCTAAGAATGATAAATCTTTAAATTTTATGTCATTATTCTTGTTTTAATTAAAAGCTTGTCATTTTTTCTTTGAATATTTCAAATTAAAAATTAAAGGTTCGATATGTTTAATTTTAAACTCATGATTATAATTAAATTATTATATTAATATTAATGTGGTAGCTGTATTGATTGCGATGAAATAGTTTGTTGCTAAAGGTGCATATTTTTTGTTGAAATTTGTCACAAATCAATTGAACTTAAATTGCGAAGCTTGGACCCGAAGTGGCCAATACTTGTTAACAATAATGTTGTGTAACAACATAGAATTCTTGTCAGAGGGATTAATTTGCGAGAAAAATATAAAAAAGACTAAAAACCACTTTAAACTATTGAAGCACTTGAAAAAAAATAAAACATATGTTTGACTATATATATATAAATGATGCTAGAAAGATTAGTTTGCAACATAATGTTAAAATTCACTTACAAATCAAGTAAATATACTTTTATCACTTGATTTACAAATCAGGTCAAACGTACTTTGATCAATTTATAAATTGGATAAACCTATATATATACACCATAATATTTGATGAGGTCCAGAAAAATATCTTTTACCAAAAGAAAATATATATGCCCCCACCTTTTTGCTCGCATCTCTAGCTAGCTAGCTACAGGCCACTTGCTACGACATCTATGCATGTACATACATAGACGAATACACACATGCATGATCGAATATTAATTAGATGTCACTCAGATAGATTGAATATTGCATTATTAACTCTAGCATATACAGAAATTTAAAATAATTATTCAAATAATGTGACATTAATATATTAACAGAGTCTTCGTCCCATCAACCAATGAATTTATACCCATCACATGAACAACGTTTTGAGTCATAAAATTGATCCCCTTTAAAAAATTTAATGCAATAATTAGAAGGTGAGTTCCACACTTTTATTACTTCATCCATTAATCAATTGAGTAAATGCCGAGTTGCCAACCCCACATTCTAACCCTATCCCTTCCCTCTCTTCTCTCTCCTCACACCCTCTTTCTCTTTCTCTCTCTCTATATATGTATACATATCGTCCAACACAATCCCATCCCTTCCCCTCTTTAATTTCTCTCACTCTCATGGCCATAGATAATTGCTTTGACCTGGACCTGGCTTTAACCATGGAAGAGGAACAAAATTCATGCAGTAGTAATACTGGGAATATCAAGGCCACAACAACAGAATCATTATACATGCCCAAAGTCACTGCAGTGGGTGCTTGTACCATCTGCATGGAAGGTTTCCAATCATCTAATGGTATTGGTAAGCAAGTCCCATGCGGCCACGTGTACCACCCCATTTGTATCACCAAGTGGCTCTCCCTCCACCACTCGTGCCCTCTTTGCCGCTCCAATTTCTCCGGCCACCAGAAAACCAATCCTCCGCCTCCAATCCGGTAGCTTCCTTGTAGGTAGCTAGGTTATATATACATATATATTTGTTATTAAGAAAATTTTGTGTAAAAGGCAGGATTATTATTCTCAAATTAGAGATATGCATGGCTTCTAGTGCACAATAACTTGATGCAATGTTGTTTTGACAATATTGAAGACCCAATTAATTAATGGCGGGGGTTAGATATAGTAAATTTTGTATGTCTTTTTACTTTTGGCAAATGGTTGATAATTAATTATATCTTGGCATGGTATTGTTTGAGAAAATTATGCGATCTTTTTTTTTTTCTTTCTAAAGCCTGCAGTCTCTATTTTTTTAAAGGAAGTAGACTCTCAAATTCGGAATCTGTGATTTCTCAATTACGTGTATTGTCTCTGTGAATTGAGACTTCTCGATCACATGTATGGTATATGTAACAAAAAAATACTTCAGTATATGTGTATTTGAGTCCTCACCAGAGTTTGATATTATACATGAGAGATAACAAACATTTAAAAAAAGAGTTAGTGGCCTACATTCAAAAATTTCTTTTAACAAGGACCAAATACTAAAAGATCTGAATTGTTTAGACAACATATACAAGAGCAAAAAAAAATGTTCTATTAATCATTTTAAATGACCAAGTAATGTATTAGATATAATATTGTTATTATACCGTAAATTGTTCAAAGATTAAAAGTAGAAAGGCATAAATATTGATGAAAAGAGGTTCACTAGCGACAACAATGTGCGCGAAAGATTGAGAAGAATTTGAATTAGATATAATATAACCTGTTTTCAGTAATATATTTTTGTGTAATTTTCTATCTATTGACCACGCATGAATACTGGAAAGAGGGCCCTCACATTCATGAACCTCCTCTAAATGTACCTATAATGCATGTTCTGGTCCAGTTAAGAGATCCAGAAGCAAGAGATTTTCTCTGAATCAGAAAAAAGAAAAGAGAAAAAAAGATAGGTCTTTGTCTTATAAAGGTGCATTTATATACCCAAATCATTTTAAGTTAAACTTTCAAAGACGAAGTTTATATGATATACAGGGCTGAATCAGAGGCGGCCCAACATTAACGTGCTCCACCCAAAGTTATTCATGTACGCCTTTGTATATTTATAAAAAAAAATGTTATATGATTAATATTAAAATATTTTTACTTGAATTTAATCTTTCTTATTTTTTTAATTAAATATATACACTCACACAAAATCGAACACACATCAAAAGGTCCTAGGCAGGTGCCTAGGTTGTCTAAGGTGTAGGACCGGCTCTAGGCTGAATAAAGAGTTCTATTTTTATTAATAAGACAATTTATTTATATAAGAAAAGAATGATTTTCCATTTTTAGAAATAAAGTTAAAAAAGAATTAAACAAATAACCGTTCTGAACATTTTTATAATAAATAAAACATCTTTATTAAATTTTATCAAAAAATTCAATCAAAAAATAAATTAATTACATAATTGATATATGAATATTTCTGAACGTTGTCAACTTTAATTTAATTAATATATATATATAGAGAGAGAGAGAGATCCAGTGGAGTCTAAATAATTACAAAAAAAAATTAGTAAAGAAATGGTAACATGTGCCAAAATTAAATTATTGCACAAATTCAGCATTCCGGTTGTCACTATCCAATAATTTAAATTATCATCACTCCTCCATAAATGCATGGCTTGTCCCATTGTCCTCTCTTTTGAACTAACTTCCAAGTTGCAAGACATCAACAAGTCAACCCTTTGGCCTAGTATATGTGAGATGTCAGAGAGAAGTGATTTTATAAATAATACATACATACATACATACGCACACATCTATATAATAAGGAAAAAAATTTTTGACCAAAGACAATTTAATAAATCAATTTAATTAAGGATCTAGATGAAATTTTAAAAAGTTATCTTTTGTTTTAACTACACGATGTGGTTTATCTTAAGAATCAATTCATACCATTAGATTCTTTTGATTCTACACAATTTTCACCATTCAATATAAACATACACATATAATGATATATATTACCACACACAATCATACATATTCAACCGCATCAACTTTCTCTCTCCTCACATTTTTAGAAAACTTTGAAAATATAATAACTTTTAAGCCAAATTTTAAAATTTAATAAAAATTATATATTTTAAACATACTCATTGAGATCTATATAACAAGATCCATTGTGACTATAAAATTATGTAAAAAAAAATATTTTCTAATAAGAATTACATATAACGTAATTAGAGTCCCCAAGGTTAAGTTTGGTTGGCTGGTCTAGAAGTCGATATTCTTGCCAACTTTGTTACACCCAATTAAATATATCTTTAGAAATTTTTAGGTAGCAAAATATTAAATTGAATCATGTACTTTTTTTTAAATTACATCCAATAAAAAAAATTACAATGAAAAAATTCTTTAAATTTCATTCTTTTACGTGTAAGTTTTTTGAATGTATCTTAAATTAGATGATGCATCCTAAACGTCTTTCATTAAAAAAAAATTGGTACACCGTGCCGGATGGCACGGGCATACCCTAGTATTTATATATATAATAATTATGATATGCTCGATGCATTTATATTATAAAAAAACATATCACATCACTAATTTATTAAATTAATAGTTCACATTTAATTACATTAAATAAGATAATTTTTAGAGATAATGGATTATAGGGCCTCGCTCCGTAATGTTTTATAACTTTAAGGACGGAATCATGTTTAATAAAGAGAAATAGTACTAATTTCATAATTTGATTTTATAATAAGGACACTTTTCATAATATTAATTTATTTTAAAAAAAATGATCAATGTTGATGGACAAATATACTCCTAATTAGTTCAAGTTAATGTTAAAAGTAACAATTCTCTCTCTCTATTCAATCCCCATTTCTTCTCTCTTCTCTCTCTCTAAAATCAACATACCAACCTCAGTTCCGACCAACGATCTCACTTCTTCCTCCACCACCATCACTTGACACTCCGATCGTATCGCCGAGAGGAGCACCGTTCTCATCTTCATTTTCTTCTATTTTTTTTGCAAGGGCAATTATAAAAAAGATCTAACTTTTGATTGAACTGTTGGATTTAACCGATTTTCAAATATATTGCTCAGAAGACAAAATTACTATATTATTGTGTAAATCAAGACGATCATATGTCGTTTTGCTATCGAAATCGACCAATTTCGACAGCCCAGCTAGATGTTGAAAAAAAAATCTGATCATAACCCTTTTTTTTACGAACCCTATGTCGATCCATATATATACATATATATAAATATAGTGGATGTTCATCTCATCAATTTTGTTATTCTATGTTTTGTAATGGTGCTAAAATCATTTTAGCACCTTCTGGTTGTTGTCGTCCAAGTGGTGTTACCTTCTGGTTGTTGTCCAAGTGGTGTTAAATGCATTTAGCATCTTTTGGTTACTGTCCAGGTGGTGCTCAATACATTTAGCACCTTCTAGTTGTTGGTGCTAAATGCATTTAACACCTTCTGATTGCTGATCAGGTGGTGCTAAATGCATTTAGCACCTTGTGGTTGCTGTTAGTGTCATAATGAGACATGAGATGTTATAAGGATGGGATAATAGTATTTTTTTGTACAGTATCCTTAATTTACATGTCTAATTTTTAAGTATCCTTTATAATTATATTATTATTAGAATATGCCTTTATACCCATTGCCCCTAATTTTTAAGTCATTAAATATATTTTCAAAATATCAAATCAAATAAATAAGCATTTTCTCTTTCTCTCTTAGTCCACCTATCTATTATCTCTTATGCTTTTCTCTTTCATCAGCTTTTTTTTTAAAATTTCAAATGCAATAACTTTAAATACATAAATTAGAAATTATTAAAATATGCATATTTAAAATATACTTATCGCTACTTATAAAATAAGATCCATTATGATTATAAAATTATGTATAAAAGAAAAAAATTCAAGAAAAAATATTGTAACCTACTTTTCTCTCTTTAAATCATACATAAATATCATTTTTGAAACATAGTCATCAACAAAATATCATGGTACACAATACCAAGTTCTATTTATAATATCATCAATATAAATTTTTAGGGCTTTACCCTCTTTTTTCTTTTAAGAAAAAGAAATGTCAAAAAATAAAATCCGGTTGGATTGAAGGGGATGGATGAAACATAAATGGTTAATTAAAAGGGGAAGGAATGAAATATAATAAAAATAAATGAATTTAATTTTATCGTCCATTGAATAGCTAAGCTTTTTCATCACCTTAGGCTAAGGAGATGGAAAAAAATGGAATGAAAATAAAACTTGTTTAGGATAAAAAGAAGAAAAAGAAAGAAAAAGAATGCAATTTAATATGTTGTTAACATATTAAAGTTAAAATTGGAATATGATAAATAATTCATTAAAAAAATTTCCTTTACCTCTCAACCCTCCCAATATTAGAAGGAAAAAAAAAAATTAAAGGAATAGAAGAGATTGACACTCCTTCCCACTCCCTCCGTTTTCTTTCTACTCCCTCTCATAAATATATCCAAACAAGTGAAAGACAATTCTTCCTTCCCTTTTCCTTTCCTTTCCTTCTCTCGCAATTCTTCATTCCCTTTTCCTTTCCTTTTGATTCCATTAATTCAGAAGGACTGCTAGTGTATTCTTCCGGAAGGTGAAAGGTAAACTATGAATTTTTCTATAATACTATTACTTTGAACTAAGTAATAATATTATGTTCGAATCAAAAAGAATAAAATAAATAAATAAAATATTATATTGAAAGCTTTGGGATTTTGGAATTGAAGCAGTGGATTGCAGCACATCCATTTCCTTGGGTGCTTGGTATATCAATTTTTCATGAAAAAATAATTGTTAGACAACTTCTCACTAAATTACATAACTCTTTATCCTACTTTCCATGAGAAGTTAGATCACATAACTCTTTATCCTACTTCCCATAATAAGTTAGTTATTTTCTCGATCATTTTTTGACGTCGCAACCAAACGGACCTTACGCACACACAAACACTAAAACATGTTTTCAACTCTTTTCGACTTACATTTTTCTTTTGCGTAAACATTTACTTTTCTTGCCAAAGTTAAAACACTCACATTCTCTTGATCATTTCAACTTAACATTGCCCGTGCGCAAGAACTTTGGTTCAGACATAAAGAGGCTTTTCAATTTTCATTCTTAGATACACAAATATAGATATTTTCACCTAACCCACCCTGTGGCAGTGCTATTGGCAAATCAATTATGGCAATTGATAGAGTAACGTACATGGTATGACTTTTAAAAGGAGTATTCTTCTCTCGCAAAGACATAATTGCTTTGGCGATAGATATAGCCTTTTAGTTAACATTTTGCACATTCCTAAATCAATAAATTCCTGTATAATTCTAACAAAGAAGTTGGCTCTCAATTTCCTCATTCTTTTGCCAAAAGCTCCAATTTTAAACACAAACCGATCATCTCTCTTTCAAGAAGGGTCAAAAGTTGGAAAACAACATAACAAGGACAAAGCAAACAAATGACAATGTCAAATCCATCTTGAAAATGACAAAATATATGTAATCCTTCAGCAGCATACAAAAAGATCCGCTTATGTGAGTACTATTTCTTCCCCAACCACGCCTTTTTTTTTGTGTGTCGTGGGAGATTGAAGGGTGAATGTACTACTGTTGAAAATAAGACAGAATATGGTCCAAGGGGTTTCTGTTATAGAGAGATTCTAGCTAGGCCTTGGATTTCTTACCCTTGGCTTCCTTACCAGGGGGTGGTTTCTGGAAAGGGAGGAAGGACTTGCCGCCCATGAATGGGCGAAGGACTTCGGGTACTTCGACGCCATCCTCCTTTTGGTAATTCTCGAGAATGCAGCACATTGTCCTCTCTGTTGCTGTCAGCGTCGAATTCAACAGATGCACGTATAGTTTCGCTTGCTCATTGCTCTGCCAACAACACGAGAGTAAACAGTCCGTAACTATATAAAATGTTCAGAATTTTTTGAAAAATAAACATCCCACACGACAATTAAGCATCATCGGTTTACCCCCCAAAGTGCACATATGCCAGTGCAACGATTCGCAAAATCGCATATATATAATTACACACATATTACGGTATTACCTTCCCTCCCCAGGTCTAGGAGGCAGTAATCAGAAGAGCAGCGTTTGGTCCAACCCCCTTCTAGGGGATTTGAAGGGACTTGAAGAGTAGGCTTGGAGGATTACATAGGGGTCCTTGGTTGAGTGATTTGTCACCTAAGGTCCTCAAGAGGAGACACCATTAGGTTCCATTTGATAACATAGGAAAATGAAAAGAAAAACACTTGATTAGTGAGAAGTTGGAAAATAAGTTGAGGCATGTGATGAAATGCTCTCCATCTCATGGTCATTTTTATGAGTAAATGTCCATCATTCTTCATGCCTCAACTTATTTTCCAACTTCTCACAAAAATCAACTGTTTTTGTTATCATTCTCCATGTTGTTATCAAACAGACCCTTGTTGTTTGGACAAAGAGCTATCCTAAACCTAATACAGTAATACCCGAACAATATCATATCCTACTAGTCATTATGAACAACGATAGGCCTACAGGCTCTTCCCTCTCTACTAGGTGCCTATATGATGATCTTTATCCAACCCCCTCTCAAATTCCTTTCGTAAAGGTGTACCTATTACCCAAACAATATCATATCCTAGCTAGCCACCTAGTCCACCCCTAGGTGCTAGACCCCCTCCTATCTTCCCATTAGCACTTTTTAGAAATACAAATAACATATATAAAAATAAATGTCAAAACTATCTACAAGTCTCTTGAACCTCTACATATGGTTGTAAGTATCTAGAACCTCATGAAGCCAAATACTGAGATCCGCTCCTGTGGCCCACACAACACCCCCTGGTTATCATGGGGTGTAAATTCCCTGCCCATTGTCAATGGCCCCTGGGACTTCATGAACACAAAGGTTTGCTAGGTCCCATTGGTTTCCCAGTGACCAACATACACACATGTATAGGTAGTTCAATTGACAGAAACAAGGAAAGCAACAATGTATACCTTTTTTTGCCCAAATCGAATCTCTAGCTTTCGGGCCTGATAGTCCGTACAGTTGGAGCAGGAAACCAGCTCTCTATAAGCACTGGATGCAGGAAACCATGCTTCTAAATCAAACTTCTTTGCAGCCGCGTCATTCAAAGCACCAGACACTATAGCCACTATTTGATAAGGAAGTTTTAGCTGTAATAGAGAAAAATATCATCAGGTTTCCGATTGAAATTTGATACAGAAGGTCCAAAATAGAGGGGACAACTCTACTCACAAACAACCTCTAAAGTAGCATGGTTCAGCACCAAAAACAAATTATCTTTGCAATATTATAAAGGGCCTTTTTTAACCCTGCATAAAGGGTAATCTTAAAGTATTACATGAAAATGGGGGACAATGTCAAAGTTTTTCTAATGTAATCCTTTGATTTTGTTAGGAACCCCAATAGCTTAAGCTGCTAGGAGAAGGAACTATAATGAATATCATGCTTAACACCCTCCCTCACGTGCGACCCCATACTCGCACATGGAGAGCAGACAAACCTCTGATACCATGTTAGGAACCATAATGAATATTATGCTTAACAGATTTCAACCCAACTTTCAAGTTTTATTTGGATTCCTCGCATGATGGGGATGGGGCATGTAACATTTTTGAAAACAGGGGATGAGTCTAATTTCGCATATAAAATTGGTTGGGGGGGTGTGAAGTCAAAAGGGCTGTATTATTAAACTTGATGAAACAAACGTTCATACAAAGAGAGAGAGAGAGAGAGAGAAGGGGGAGGGGAAGAATCTGAATACCATCTTGTAAAAGTCCTCGGAGTTTTTTATCATTTCCTCGTGCATTTCCCAGGATTCATTGCCATTTGGGCTGGTAATACAGAACTGTTCCACCTTCTCAAACTGATGAACTCGGAAAATTCCGAGGGTATCTCGACCATGAGACCCAGCTTCCTTACGAAAGCACGATGAGTATCCAGCATATCTAGAAAAATTTGCAATGTTAGAAAGCACAAGAGACTGAGATTTCATTCGGCATAAAAAATAAATTCATAGCTAGTAATTGCTATACCTTAACGGCAGCTGTGTGGGATGAATCCAATCATCTATATGGTAGGCACAAAGCGGTTGTTCAGCCGTTGCAATCAGATATTTGTCCTCTCCCTCACCAGTTACCTATGGAATAACAAATAAATTGGGCAGACATAAATAAATAAACCTAAATGGAGCCCAAAAAAGGTAGGAAATGCAATTGGTCTTCTGTAGGGATGTGTTTGGTTTATCAAAAAGTCAATGCAGTGGAGATTGCTTTCAGGTTCCGTTAGATCCATTCTTTTGATAGTTCCTGGATTCCTAGATTCCCATTCACTCGAGGTTCCAACATGTGGTTGGAGATTTGGAAAGGAATCCGAGATTCCAAGCAAACGAGAATTCCCTACATCCATTAACATATTCAATGAGGGGAAAGCTAAGGCCATCTCCAATGGTCATTCTACCAATACAATTTTTTATAGTATAATTTGAAATAGTAAAAACTCCCAATGGGCACATCCAAGGGCATTTTCATCTTTTTTGCAAAGTTCACCAAGGGACTTTGGATCACGTCAGATATGGTAGCCCTCCTCAATACAAGGTCGTGGCACTTTGTGGCACGTCATTCCGAGGCCCGGTTCTTCACTTGTGCCCCAAGGGCGTTTTCATCATTTCGCGAATCCTGCCACGGGCCTTGGGATCATGCTGGGGATGGTTTCTATATGCATTTCCATGTTACATGGCAACTGAGTAACATGGGAAATTTCTATCACCATTTCTACTTGGAGCCCACAACACCTTATCCAATCCAATTAATTACATTTTTTAAAATAAGGTCCCAACTGAGATAGAGAAAGCAACATTGGAGACACTTTATGTTAGACTTTTCCATCAACACTAATATGGCCAACTAGACATAGAAGAAATCTTCCAAAAGAACCACATGACACATGGAATAGAAACAAATTTTTAGAAAAGGCCATTGGAGATGGCCAGAGAGGATTCTGGAATCCTTTCTTATTTTGTTTGTTCTTGAGAAAATTAACCACATTTTTATCAAATAAATAACTAATTTCCATTTGCATTATAACAAAGTACGAATAATATATTGTAGTTCGGTATCTAATTTTTATTAAAATACTTTTACGTTTTAATAATATATTTGCAAGTTATTCATCATCAAAAGGAAAGGAGAATTCCATTCCCAACCAAACATTTGCAAGGAATCTCAAATGCCAGGGGAAGAGCTCTCCTGGAATCTTCAACATCACATCCTATCTTAAAACTAGAAGCAAACGAACCCTCAGATAAAAAAAATCAGCCCAAGCCAGATTAGTGAAAACTCTGTCAAGCATTGAATGCAAAATAAATTCGTAGATTACAATGAATGAGAGTTTACACTTTCGTAAACAATATAACGAAATTCGTAAAGTTAAAATTTAGGCCAAGATCTCTAATGCGTCTATCAAATAATTACCTTGTATAGTTCTTCATCAAATTGGGCTAATTGAGCACACTTTGCCATGATGTCTTTTTTCATAAAGAACGGAGTCTGCAATGCAGTGTAACCCCTCTTCTCCAAAAAATCAAGACCAAAATTAATTAGAGCTTGATTAAGACGAACACCGTCTCCTTTGAGATAGTAACCTCTACCTCCCGCTACATCAGCACCTAAATGTTTAACCCAGATTTGAATCAGTCTACTACATTATGCACACAAACTGAGATAAATCGACTGCCATGATTTGGATCAAAAGAATTATGTAATGGCTTATGCAAACTGAGGACAAGAGCTTATATTTATATTTAATATCTAGGGTTACAATAAGGAAGCAAAATAAATAAATATATCTATAAGATCTCTTATTTATAGGAAGTAGAAAAGATACCTAATAAACCTAACAATAACAAATAAAATAAAGGTTTTCCAACAGCATTTGAGACAGTATAATGACTTTTGTGATTTTTTTTTGATAACTCGGTATTCAGGCATTTAAGCACAATAAGCAGAATGATCAATTCAAACATTTTTAACAATTTGACCTACTGCAACATAAGTCGATATTATTTTCCAAAAGGCTCAAGTGAATGTCACAACCATATAGAGAATGCACTGTAGTCCAGCATAATTAATTGAAGGAAGCATCTAGCCCATTTCCTCATACAATACAGTAAACAACCGGAGATTGGACACACCTCCACACATGAGAAAATTTTCTAACAAAACGCAAGGAATAATAATATTTTTTTGAAAGAATGGCGTATTTTTTATTGGTGGTTAGGATACGTCCCTATTTAACAATTGTCTAGTAAGATAAGGAGTTTGACCAAGATTAAAGAATATTCAATTATTATTTCTATTTTTATTTTTTTTGATAACCATGGGTATCGGGCCCCACCCCCACTAATCCCATGAGGCCCTAGTTGCTCGACCGGGAGACACCCCCAGTGGCCCAAGAAAGGTTTCATGCAGCAAGGAATCGAACCTAAGACTGTGCGCCTACCCACACAGTCCCAAGTTCGCCCTTACCGTTGTGGCAACCCCTTGGGTTAGAATATTCAATTATTAAGACTCTAACAAAACATACAAAATGGAACTTTTTCAATAAATATGTTGCCATTTCTGAGAATAACTAAAATTGATAATTCTATATATCTACATCCAAACAATAACAATGGATGGCAAAAACCATTTATACTATTATACAGAAAAATAACCACCCGAAATACAGTATATGATCGAAGTGATGAAATAAGGCCACAACCGTTTTTAGTTTATAAAGGATTCATTATCCAGACGAACTAAGTAGGTCAAATTATAAAAAGATTTTTGAAGAATACCTTTTATATTATCTGCTATTCCAAGAAGCTCAACAAGCTCAACGTGATTTTTCAGTTTTGGTTCCATGCGCTTCTCCCCCCAAGTTCGAACCACAGCATTGTTTGCCTACAAGTATTATTTATAAAATTATAAGGCATGAAGAATTCAGAGTGATTTTGAATAATGTAAGATAAAATTATATATACCTCATCATTGCTAACTGGAACTGAATCATGCACAAGGTTTCCGATTATTTCCAATCTTGAATCTAGTGCTGTTTTGGCCTCCGCAACTTCTGCTACTTTCTTTGCAGTCAATTGCTTATTCTCCTCAGTATCTTTAATCTTTGAGCTTGCATCCTCACCCGACTTTTCCAGAACAGCGGTTAGAATTCAGTTTCAAATCCAGCAAAACAAAACCAAGAGAGAACCCATCCCAAAATAATAAATAAAAGGAAAACAAACTCACGAATATCACTACTGGGAAAACTTTAAAAAGCACAAATGTTTATTAGGATAATGTTTTTCTCTTATAATTGTTCGTACAAAGATGGTCATCAAACACCTTTGAGCTACAACTATTCCAATCTAGTGGCTGTGAATGGTTCTGTATTCATGAGAAAAGAAGTCTGACGGGTAAAAGCCAACTGCCTAATTATGTTTATATTATTAGCATTGTTATAATTCTTTTAATGAAACAATAAGCCATACGTCGCTGTAAGTCTATGGATGGACTACTTTAATCTATACTGAAAACTTTAAATACCTATGAAGCACTGGCACAGGTGCAGGCAATGTTTAAAAAGGCGAGAGGCGGGTTTGAGGTGTTTTGCTAGAGCAAGGTGATGTGTCAGCCTCAATTTCCGGGGGAAAAAGCCCAAGAAATAATTATATATACAACATATCACAAAAAACTATATCATCAAAGTTATCACAAAACCATATATCTATATGTATACAAATATCTATACTGATTAATCTGTAAAAGTCTGAATAGACTCAAAGTAATTAAAACTTTACGAGTCTACACCTTTTTTGCAGGGACAAAAGTATCTTTCTAAATTTTAATCATAATATAACTTTTGTGTCTACTACAACCACTGCTCCTACTCCTGTTTATTTGCGTATAGTTTTTACTGCCATTCATCCATCTAGAGCATTACATCAATACCAAATCCAATTCTAAAATACCAAAACATAATCATAATAATAGTAATAGTAATTTTATGTGTGTATTTGATAAATGATGCACTTTAAAAGGCATATCTATGTACCAGTTTCGAACTTTCTGTTCATACTCATCCCAACTAGTATTTGTATTTTATGCTTTCAATTGGAACTGATTTTCATATTGTGGTTGTTTCAGTACTTATGTAACACACTGTACCTCTATTAAGTAATGCCTGAGCGGCAGCTTGAGGGTCTAAACCAAATTGAGCAATGGCAGTGTCCATGAGTCGTCTCTCAGGCGTCTAGGATTCTGAGCCGTGTTCGTGATGTCTCCCTCTCATGTCCAACTAATTAAAATTTCCAAACATCTACGTTATGCATTTATGCCACATAGCATGTCAATTAAGTTTAGAAGCCATGTCTTACACATATAAGCAGGGCAGAGGAAATGTATTCGAGGGGAGGAGGTGAGGGGGGCAATTGCTGCTTTAATTTTAGAAGTTTGGTATTTTAGTGGTAAATATAGGCAACCAAACACCACAAACATCTGAAGTATATAGTCCTGTCCAATCAAACAAACCCTAAAGGCTTGACTATAATGAATGGGGCTATGCCACAGTGCCATATTAATGCTTATAAACTAAGTCCTTACCACCTAGAATGTCATCAAATTGCAAAACCACAATGCATTGGTTTATTTTGGTTTATACTTATGGTATTTCTCGAGTTTTTGTTGCTATTTTGGGGTGAGTATAACACAATTGAAGGGTGTGTATATATGCATAACAAAAGCAAAACCAGATTTCACCAGCAGCATCACGAAGGTTATGAACAAATGAACTCCATATTGACTTTTTCAAATAATCTCAAATCATTATACTAAGGAAAACACTCACAATTTTGAGTTTCGCAACTTCTTTGTTGATCTTGTTGAAATCTTTTCGTAAATTGTCTAGCTCATATTGACCTGCACAACAATATAACTAGACGTGTCAAACTAAATTTGGACATACGCAAATTCTAAACCATTATAAAGGTTATTAATCAATTCAAGAGATAAAAATAAAGGTGGAAAAATACGCTGTCTCCATTCTCTGTCAAGAGCAATGACCTCATCAACAAGATCAACATTTGCGAAACGACGCCGCTGAGACTCCCTTATGATTTCGGGATTATTGCCTTTATCCTCCCTGAAGAGATTTATGTCCAACATCTCTCTCTAACTAATTATACCTGAGGAGAGCAAGAAAAAAACTACAATTTATACGATTCTGAAACTGATTTACGCAAAACCTAACTTTTCATGCTGAAATTGACAAAATCACGTGAAATTCCCCGAAGATATTTATATAAAACATCTTTCTCTGCCTGAGTATACATTCATACCTGAAGACTACAAAACCACAATTTATGAAAGTTCCATAGTGAAATCATCGACGAAATCAAATGAATTAATTCTCAGATAGCACAACTTTGTAAGGCGAACATGTTAGATTGTAGATTAGCTTATATATACTCTATTAGTCCGAGTATAAATATAATAAATATACCTGAGGAATTCTGAGGTTCGAATACAGAAAGTTTTAGGTCTTCGATTTGCACTTGAACGAAAGGACAGATTGATGGGGGCGAAGATGGTAGGGTTTTGGAAGAGCTGCTGCTGCTAAGTCTCTACAAGAGTGGTGTAAGATTAGGGTTTTATGAGAGAAAAAGTTATCTGACCCTGGTCGTTTTAAGGAATTGATATGGAACAAACATTAGGAATCGGGAAAAAGGTCGAATGAGATGCGAGTAGGGATTGAATGGCGGGTCGGGTCTTCTTCTTCTTCTTTTTTTTCTTTTTTTTTTTCCGTTGGGGTGAGAACTGTGCCACTGTGGAGACTTTTTGGCTCGGTTTCGATTTTCTAAGTTATGAGATTTCAACCTGAATTAAATTTTTGAATTTGATCTTATTTGGCTGTTATATTTTTTTTTTCAAAAAAATAAAATAAAATTTAAGGCTAGTAGATGAACTCTTGATCATGATTAAATTTTGGTTAAGCGTTGAAATTATCCTCCATGTTCACTTGAACATTAGTAATACATGAAAAATATTTTTACATAAGACAAAAAGTAAAATGCACTTGTCAAATGATAAGGTCGGGTTACTCTATAACTATAAACTATCATCTAACAAGTATTGAATAGAGTAGAGGAGAGGGGTTGGTCCAGTGGTAGGCAACCTCCACCCTTGCCTTGAGGTCAAGGGTTCGACTCATGGGGTGGGAGAGGATGGTTTTTCTTTATTTGTAGGATTAAGGGAGAGACTTAGACCTCCCTTAATTTAAAAAAAAAAAAAAGTATTGAATAGAGTAATAAACATTTGTTAGGTATAAGGAGTGTTACATTGTGAACAATTTGCCAAAAGAGAAGGATTTATTCATGTAGAAACGACTAAGCTAAAACTTAGTTAGAATATGAGAGAAAAAATATGTGCAAAACGACATTGTATACTTGTATAACAATTAATTTTGTTTGGTTTAATTATGTAATGGCATGGCCAACTCCAAACCGCAACTTATTCGATTTCGGTTCGGTTTTTTATTTTGGTTGGATTTTTAACAAATTGATTCTAATCAATTTGATTTGGTCGGTTGGTTTTTGGATTCACCGCAACACCTTTGATTATTTTATAAAATTTGATATCATTCTATATATTTTTAGTACCTCTTTATTATATTTTTGTTAAAAAATTATATATATATTGTTTCTTTGAAATTATCAAAATTATAAATTTGCAATTATTTTTGGTGATGAATTTAGGTAGTTGCCTTAAAATAAGAATATATAGTTGTAAATTTATGTGGCGCACTTGAGACATACTTTGCACTTGAGACATATTTCCTAAAAGATATGGCTAGCTCTTATTTTTAAAATAGCATTAATGATTAGTTTGAATTTTTAACTTTTAAATTTGGAAATATAAATTCACGTTAATACTTTTAGGATAATCCCTTTTGATTAATTGTTAGCTAATGTTTTGGCTAATTGTTTTCATTTCATTCTTTTTTTGGTTATTGCTTTAATTAAGTTGAGAAAATTTGGATTCCCAAATTTTTTTTCGTACTTTTAATAATGTTAACTTAGACGTGTCATTTTTTGGTCTTATTTTGGACGATTGTCGTGCTATTGCTATGACCATAGAGTCTTGCAAAATAGAGTTTATCTGTAGGTCAACGAAATGGCGTAGCTCATAGCATTGCTAGGGCGGCCATTTATATGTCTGGCTTTGAGGATTGGGAGCTTGTTCCCCCTCAATTTATTTCCAACGTAATTGCTTTAGCTTAATCTTTCCATTTCTTAATTTCAAAAAAAAAAAGTTGAGAAAATTCTAGAACTTGGTCATTTAAGAATAATTAAAAGAAGAAAAAAAAAAAGGGGGCGTGGAAGAAAAGTAAATGAAGATTGAGAGAAATCACCTAGAAATGAGGGGAAAAAAAGACCAATTGAAGGGAGGGAGAGAAAAGAAGTCTACAGGATGAATGAAAGAAAATATGATAAAAAAAATTGAGACAAAGCTCGGTCTTGCCGAGAAAAAATAAAATATAAGAGAAGATAAGAGGAGAAGAGGAAAAAAAAAAGTGGCGGGGTTGACGTATCGTTTTCAATTTAAGATAGGGGAGAAATATTTTATTGAGTCCTTATTTAATTTTATTTTTATCCAATTTTTATTTGTGTGAATATTTTCATATGTGTTCGTTGCTTGGAGATATTAAATCATGCATTATTTGTGATGTATTACCATCGATTATTATATGTTTGTTATGAATGAAATCGAATAAAGTTTATGTATTATCTAGATCCTACTGAGTTTTGTGATTACCCCCCACCAGATTGTTTTGCAAAATTTATTCATCGAGCATGGTATTTGAATCTATGGAATTTTTGTTATAAATTATAAAGAATGATATTAAGATTAATTATTTTGTAGTATTCAGGAAAGGGGGTGCGTACATCCTCTAACCAATGTATTTTCTAAAAATCTCATATATCTCTCATTTGTCCTTGTAAACAAATTTTTATCATTGTGATTTGGATTTTGATAATTATTTAATTTTTATCTTGAATTCCTTTATTTTTATAAAATTTTATTATTTGGGACCCGAAATTTGGGTGGTGACGACGTGCCCACCACCTAGTCACATGAAGTTGAACATTGACGGTAGCTATAAAGATAAGAGATGGTGGTGGAATCCTTAGGGACAAAGGGGAATTGGATTTAAGGTTTCTCCGGGAAATGTGTTTCTCCTAGCCCCTCACATGCTGCACTCATGCGCCTACGTGAGGATCTTCTTACTTTGAGGGATCGTGAGGGAAACAAATTCCTCTCAAGTCATCAACTTGATGCGTGGTCATCCAGATGAAAGCCATCATCTTTTGGGGACGATCACAGTGCAAAAGTGTTCACAATAATATTTGGAGTACTTTCATTTTGTATATATCTCACAACTATAATACAAGTGCTCGCCATCTTGCTAGTTTAGGGTGTAACAGTGATATTCAGGAGGGGATGACTTGATTTGTGAGCCCCATTATTTCTATTGTTGATTTGGGTGGTAGGAAAAAGGGATTAATTTTGTTGTGTAGCTATATATCTAAGCGTTTTGCCCCTTTTGAATCAAAAAAAACAAAGGAAGAAGTGGTATTTGTGATTTAACTTATCTCATGAAATAGCATTTTAATTGTATAATAGTTAGATTGTGTAGTTGTGCCTTTCTTTTTTCTTCAAATTTATAAATTTCATGTACGGCATATGATATCTATATTTAGTATTACGTTTTTTGAAGACTCCTGCTTGATCGAATCAAAGGGATGGATGGATAAAGGCATAAAATGGAATTGAGTATTAGAGTATTTCCAATAGTATAATCAAAATAACAATTATAATCAATTTTAACAACGTTAGCTAAAAATACTATCCCAATAGTATAATCAAATTTTAGCAACCTTTTAACTAATAACCAAATATACTCCCTTTATAATCAAAGTTAACAAACTTCTTCAATAACCAAAATGAGGGACCCATTAATTCTATTGGATAAAAGAGAATCTTTTCAAATTTAAATCATCTTTCCTTTTTCTTTTTTTGAAACAAAATTTAGATTGATTAATTTGTGGCCAATCAATATAATGGACTCCACAAATTTGGTTGTTAAGAAAAAATTGTCATTGGAGATGCCTACAGTGTTAACTGTAACAACTTACTAAATAGATAATCAAAAGTCATTTTGATTATTCAATTTTGGTTATTCCATTAGAGATGCTCCTAGACTTCAACTTTTTTTTGGAAAATGTGGCATTTTTAAATAATATTTTTGTAAACTAAGGATATATATTTGACCAAATTTTAAAAAGGAGTGCAACATTAACTTTGCAGTAGATTTTTGAGTTGTAATATTTTATGATTGTGCCAAACTAAGTTTGCTTTGTATATTTTTTAACAGATTGCTATGTCTAAGTGTTTAATGACATTGCTTTAAAGTTATTTCAATAAGTTACAAATTTAAACCCATTTGTTAATAAAACACATATGATAATTTTTTTGAGTTGTGCGAAGTTAAGTTTGCACTTCTTATTTTTAATACATTACTATACAGTGGAGGTTTATTTGATGTTACTTTAGAGTTTACATGAGTAACAAATAAAAATATACTTGTTAAACAAAAGGAACACATCATGCAAAATAATTTTGCATTAAATTTTTTGGATTGCAAAGTTAAGTTTGCACAAAACATAATTTTGGTCAAAACCCTTATTTTAAAATACAATTGATAAACAATCCCTTACCCTGAATTACAATATATATATATATATTATTCCTCGGATTTTTTTGTGAAAAATATTATCACACAAGACCTTTTATCCCATTTTTATTTTCATTTTTTTTTTAAAAAAGACATAATTAATACAATATGATGGATTGTCTCACTTTTTCTTTGCGGTTACTGGTTGGTTGGTGGATAGAGTGCTTATCCCCGTTTTATTCCCAGTAAAGAAAAATCTTGTCCTTGAGCAATACAGTCTTATACCATCCGACTTCCCTTTCAGCTCTTCTTGTTCAATACCGCTTGTCCTCCTTGTAAATATCCTCTCTTACCGCTCTTATGGAGTAATTGGTCTAGCTATATCGGTTAACACTCAATTGTAAGAAACTGGCCGATTACTGTCAACTGTTATCAACTGTGAATCTTTATTTCACGATAATTAATAATATTTTTATTTTAAATGGAAGGTTTAAGTCTATTATCTTTATTATAATAATAATGAAAACCCCCCACCTTCAATGAAACTTAATTATTCTAAATTCGAATAGATACATTACCAATTAGATTATTCCACTCGCTCATATTTTTATTTTTAACCGTGAAAATTACTATATCATATCATCACAAAAATTTTAAAAAGATTATTACAAATTCTTTATAAAAGAGAAGGATCGGAGTACATTGGTAAAACAAACCCCACACATCCATAAAAGACGGGACTCTGCAAGTAGGTCTCCATTTTTAATTGATTAAAAAATTTAAATATATTTGTTGCGTAGATCCGGAGCATCACAACTCTTATTTATAGAATCCCCTTACGAATTGGGCCGACCTCTCGGAGTAATTTATGAATTGCGCGCGCATTTTATTCGATTTTTTACTCTTTTTTAAGAGGGTAAATTGTTAATTTTAATTTCATATAAAATTTAGTTTCAGTATTGATCAAAAACACATTTTAGCTTCAATAGAGGAGCAACATCCTTTGAGTCCCCCATTCTCACATGGTTTCTATGTGAATTTATTAATTTAAAATTTTGAAATTGTACAAAATTATATTACTTGGGGTTACATTAAAGGGTTTTTTTGAGTTATCCCTATTATTAATATGAAACTCAAGATACTTCTTATTTTACCAATTATTTGAGTTACCTCCTATTTTCACTATTGCAATTGTTTTATTCCGTTAAAAATGTTATAAAACAGGGGAAAACTTAAAAAATTAGTAAAATAGGAGTATCTTGAATTTCGTATTAATAATAAAGGTTAACTCAAAAAGTCCCTACATTAAATGTGTTATATTAAATTGTATAAAATTATATGTGTGTATATATAAAAGGTGTCTGACTACATAGAAATGACGCTGGAAGGATTAGTTTACAAGAAATTAAAATGTAAAAATCATTTGGTAAGGGTGGTGATGTTGGCACCCCCAAAATCTCTTGAAAACACTCCCACTTTAATTCGGTCCTTCGCAACCGAATAACGTATACGTTATTCGGTTGCGAAGGACCGAATATAAAATTGCAAAAATTTGAAAAAACTTGAAAATGCCTTACTCGGTTGTCAAGAACCGAGTATAAAATTTGAAAAAACTTGAAAATGCCTTATTCAGTTGTCAAGAACCGAGTATATAGACTTATATTCGATCCTCAACAACCGAATAATAGACACTTTACTCGGTTGCGAATGACCGAATTAAAGTGGGAGTGTTACCAAGTGTTTTTGGGGTACCAACATCACCTCCCTTTGGTAAATGGAAAGATCGGATATTTACGCTGTTTTTTTTTTAAACATTTTTTATGCAAACAACTCCAATCTAGAAGCTATATACGTACAGTTAATTACTATCAGCTTGTATACCAACCAAATATACACAAAACGTTCATTTAACATAAATATTTACATTTGATTGAATTTTACAATAAACTAAATTACGACCCAGATGAAAAAATTATCTTATACAGGTAGTATTAACATGTATCCAAATGGCTCATGTTAAATATGCTATAAATGAAAAGAATTAGGTCTTGCGTCTATAAGAGTCAGTGTAGTATTAAATGCATGTTAGGCTTTTGTTCTTTCAATATTTAAATACTTATCAAGTGTTGTTAACACACATTAACACTATCCATCTTGTTAACACCGTCCATCTTATATATATATATATATATAGCCATATTATCATGGAGCTTCATTGGAAGAAAATTTAGACTTGCATAATGTGAATTACCGGTAAGTAGTGTACATAGAGAGACCATGGAACTTGAGAGATAATTTAATTTAAACTTAGTGTAAGAATGTTCACAATAGTTTAAGTAAGTCGAATAAGTAGGGCAAATTTACCCTATGCGTGCATGGAATAATTATGACAGGTAAGGTAAAACACAGTTATGCAAAATAATTATGTATTAAATTTAAATTTCTTTAAATTCTTTACCATACACATTTCACACATGTATATATATGGTTCAAAACGGGAGAGTGAAAAAATGTGTCTTGCCCATCCACCACTTAAGAGAAGTGCGGTTAACACTAGAATTATCATATAAAGACTTATGTCTCTTCCTTTATTATGTGTATTTGGCATGGTTTTTTTTCTTTTTCAAGTTTAGCTTTCTCCCTATCTATTCTCTTTTTGAAGTTTTTCTTTTCTATGATACCACTAGTTCCTAAACAAAGTAAGTAGGGCCAATACACCCTACTTTCTATATATAAAATACCACCACTGTGGATGCTTTAAGGTGAATTAAGGAAGGGGCGTACATGCCTCTACGAGATTAAAGGCCCAGCAATGTTATAATGACTAATTTAATATTCTAATTAATCGAGTTAATTTTGTAGGGAATTATTATTGATACATACTAAAATACTCTATAATATTTCGTCATATTTACTTGGTACCATAGCACTGAATACTTGCACATTTACTTGGTACTTAGTGGCTAAGCTATTATTAAGTAAAAAAAAAATACATTGGTTCGGCCCCTAAGTACTGAGTGTGTTCAATAATATCCCCCTTTTTGTATAGCAAAATTTTGATTTTTGTTAGAATCACTTGTCGTTAGAAACAATTAGGTTGTCAAGTGAGGATTAGTCTCATCTCAATGCAAATATAATGTCTTGTGGCAAAGACAAAAAAAAATTTTAATTTAGTTAATTAATTTTTTTAAGAAACATCTAATATATATTTTAATTTCAAATCCAATAAGTTTATTAACCCTATATTTTATTGATGAAGTCCACAAAAATTTATTTTTTCAAAAAAATTAAATAAAAACATATATATGCCTCCGCGGATCCACCTCTATGCACGCATCTCTGGTTAGAGGCCAACTCGACACCAACGTGCATGTACATAAGAGAAATGCAGTTAACACTAGAATTGTCATATAAAGGCTTATGTCTCTTCCTTTATTATGTGTATTTTGTTAGATTTTGTTAGTTCTAAATAACCATAAACTCTAAAATCTTTCATGTCATATCATCAAGAATCAAAAAAATTAATATGCGGAAGCGTACCTAAATATATAGTGTGTGTTTGCAGTTGAGTGGTTGGCCTTCCAGATCTACACGTATTTCTTTAGAGAATTCTTTAAGTTTTCTTTATACTTTCTGTGATGATGTGATGATGGGGGCTTAACAGGGACAAGATACATACATGTGATATGGGGACCATAATCACAATATATATATAGATAGTAAACCCTATTATCTATTTAGTATTTCTATTTTAGCCCATCATAAAAATAGAAGTTACCCTTAAGTATTTACACATAAAAGGCCCACACCTTATTAAATACATTTAGGCCCAAATAACTTAAACCTTATTTGATCACTTTTAAAGTGGGGTTAACCATTTGACAGTCCACAACACATAATTATTACACATATAAGCTCAATGTTGGATTAAAGATTCAGCAATCTCTCACTTGAGCTATATGTGTAACCTTATAATTATGTATTGTAAATTGAGCTCATATTTGCTGTCATTACTGAAATGTATCTGTATCCAATCCGGTCCATCAATCATATCAACATGGGATCAAAGCGGCCTTTGTTACACTTGACGTACCTCGACCCATCAATGGTCACACATGTCGATCTAACTGAATGACATGGATCATGATGTGGATGTGCTACATGAAAATTTCATGAAACGTGATATTAACATGCCTATTGCAACTAGTCCTCTTGAAACCTTAGTGAGACCAAACTATATCCAAAATCAGAGTGTAAATAAACTAAATTTTATTTCTGTAGAAAATAACTTTAAATATCCTTAAACCGAAACAACTGAAATATGTCTATATCATAGAAACACTAAAAATTACAAACTCCCACTAAAACTGAATTTCCTGAAATAAATGACACCCATATAAATAATTTGCTCATGAAACACATTGGGTGACAATCGATTAATAAGCGGATCTACAACCATGGAGTTTGTACCGATGTGTTCTATAAACACCTATTCACTCTGAATATTTTATTGACAACTAAAAACTTGATATATATATATTTAGACTTCGTCAAATTTTTGTTGTTAGTGGAATACAAGATAGATTTAATACTATCTTTACATCCAGCAAAATCGGAGTCAGTATACCCAACGATCTTAAGTTGATCTGACCTCCAATATAAGAGCATTTTTTTTATTTTCTGTAAGTATCACAAGATCTGTTTCATTGCTTTCAATTGGTCTATTCATAGATTGGTTAAATATCTGTTTAGCATTCCAACAATGTACGCAAAATCCAGATGCGTACATATCTAAATATACATTAGACTCCACACTGATGATGCATAAGAAATCTTCTGCATTTTATTTTCCTCAAAATCATTCTTGGGGCACTAACTGATATTAACCTTATCTCTCTTAACCACAGGGGTATCACATGATTTATAATCCTGCTTGCCATATCTTTTGAGAGCTTTTTCGATATAACCCTTTTTCGATGATCCTAAAGTACCCCGAGAGCGATCTCGGTGTATTTGTATGCTTAACATAAAAGAGACGTCACCAAGATCTTTCATATCACATTCTTAACTAGAAATCTCTTAGTTTCGTGCAATATGCATATATCGTTGCTAGCAAGTAAAATGTCATCGACCTATAAAACCAGAAAAGCATACTTACTCCCACAGAACTTATTGTATATGCAATCATCGACCAAATTCATCTTAAAACCAAATGAGTTGATTACTTGATGAAACTTGAAATACCATTGTCGAGATGCTTGCTTAAGCCCATAGATGGATTTCTTAAGTTTGCAAACCATATTTTTTGGGTCTCCCACGACAAAGTTTTCTGGTTGCACCATATAGATCGTTTTAATAATGTTATCATTAAGAAATGTCGTCTTTAGATCTATCTAATGTAACTCAAGATGAAATGCGCCACCAATGCCATTATAGTCCTAAAAAAATATTTTAAAGAAATTGGATAATAAATTTCTTTATAGTTGATGCCTTCCTTTTGTGTAAAACCCTTTACGAAAATACAAGCTTTGTACTTCTATACATCGCCTTTCAAATTCTCTTAGGCTTAAATATCCATTTACAACCAATGGGTTTTGCACCTTTTGCTAATGAGATAAGATCACATACGTCATTGTTTCTTTATAGGCTTAATCTTCTCAGTTGTGGCATTAATCCACTTATAAGAATCAGAATATTCCATGGTTAATGAAAGTTGATCAGTTCATCTTCCATCATTCCAATATCAACCTTATGTTCTTAGAGAAATACAATGTAGTCATCTGGTACCTCACTTCTCCTTTCTTTATTGGATCTCCTTAATGGCATAGGTTCTTGAGGTGGTAGAGTTTGTTCTTCTGGAACAATTTCTTGAATGGGAGGTTCTCTGACATTGTCTTGATTTGTGTCTTGAACAAAGTGAAGAATGGAAACCTGATCAATGCCAATGGCACATGTGGGATTATTAACATATTCCTTTTTCAAAGACAAAATCTTTAGCTGTATCTCCCCCCGCAAACTCTACATCCTCAAAGAACTGGATATTTTTCGATTCGAAAATTGACTTATTCGTGGGATCATAAAACTTGTACACCCTGGATCTTTCAGAGTATCCTATAAAATAGCACTATCCTTTGCTATAACAAAATCGAATTTTCGGTGTTTAATTTTTTTTTACACTGTATGCACTTAATTGCAGAGATTCATTAAATAAAGTAATTATATCGACTGGAATAAATATTATCGTACCTTAACAAAGAACCGGAACCAACCACTTTTTCAATTATAAAACAAATAAAAAAAACTATTCCCAAAAGAACAAGAATATTTAGATTTGTCCAAAACAGAAATTAAAATCAAATTACGTGTAAAAAACGATATAATAAATGTCTCATTAAGATTCAAATAAATTACAGTCTTTAACAATAATCTAAACATTTCAATTGCTTTAACTTAAACCGTTTTACCATCACCTAAATAAATGTGTTTTTCACCATCGTTTGCCTTTCGGCAATTAAGGTAACCTCTTCTTATCACGACATGTGTGAAAGTTAGTATAGTGCTTTTTTATATGTTCTTCAGCTCCAAAAAATTAACACCAATATCTTCCGGTCCGCCAAGTTTCCTTTCTTATTTTTTTTGTGGTGCAGTATCTGCAACTTCCTTTTTCTTCTTCCTTTTTTTCCATTGTCCTTGCTTTTAGAGGTTGAGACAATTGAAAAGTTTTTACCTTTTCTTGCTTTAACCTTTCCTCTTCATAAACACAGTATGAGATGAGCTCATTCAGAGACCAAGTCTTTTTCTGACAATTACAACTCACCTTAAACCGGCTAAACTGTGTTGGAAGCGATACCAAAACTAGACGCACCAACAAGTTCTCATAGAGTTCTAGTGTAAGTGCTTTTAACTTGAAAGCAAGATGAGACATCTCCACGATATACTCTCTTACATTGCCTTTACCCCTATACATCATTGAAATTAAGCATATAAAGAGCATACCTCTTTCTGCCTTCTCATTCTTGACGAACCTCTTTTCAATGTCTGCAAGGAATTCCTTACCCGTAGTTATCTTTTCAGTTATTGTGCCCTTGAATGCTTTTGGGATAGTTTTCTTCATAATATGACATACATGCGATTTGATCTATCCAACTTCTCTATATATTTTCTATCTTCGGGAGTGCTTTTATCCGTAAGAGATGGGGGATAATTAATCCTTAACGCAAGGTCAAGATCCATGACTCCGAGAACTATCTGAAGGTTCACTTGCCATGATTTAAAATTTGTGCCATTTAACATAAGAATATAGTTGATGCTAGCAATAATATTACCAGAAGTCTTTATAACTAAATTCAAAGAAAACAACAATACATAGACAAAACAAGCTCACATAAGTCTTAAAACAAACATAATAAATTCAAATAAAGATAATCCACATCTCAAGATACCGGGTGCTCCATTAATATTTTATCTTTGGACAAAAATACTAATTTGCAAGTAATATCTTGTTATAGTAATCAAACACTGATAATAATGGTATATAGAATAATAAATCTTACTTTGGGCTGATTTATTGTTCACATAAAAAAAATTAAATAATTATCACGTGTTTGTTACCATAAGAATACATGCCATTATGTTAAAAGTCAACCTTCTTTTGGGCCGGTCAAAATTTATATAAGTTATAAGCACACAACCATTTATAAATTAAAATAAATTAATTTTCACAAGAGAGATGTCACTTTGGCGACATGTCGCTTCGATCAATCAATCTTAAAATATATATACTTAATTATACCAATATTTAAAATTAAACTGGCTGGACCAAAGTTTATTGGGTTATAAAACTATATTCATATCTTAACCAATATAACCCAAAACACTAGACCTTAAAAATTACGTATTCATGCGTACCTGTATAACACACAAAGCCCATTCCGGTATGCGAAATACTTTAAAACTTATGGTCTTGTGCGTACAAGTATAATCCAAAATAAATAAATATCGGTATGAGTGTATATTTATACATACATAATATGTACTATATATACACAATCATAAAAAAATACATTACAAATACATAATACAAGAATGCGCAGAATTTAACAGATCTATATATCCCGTAAACAATATGTATATATGCTTACACATATATATCTTTATACATCAACCGAAATTAATTTACTACAAATTATAGAGATATATATTCCTTATATATGTATATCAATCTGCCATACATAAATATATACACAATCGGCAACTCAATATATATATAATCTTTATATATGCATGGCATGAAAAAAAAATTATTACACGTGTATATATTCGAAACTGAACCTTATATTATATATATACTTCCAAAACCACATACATATATATATTATCCTAGTTTTCTATTTATTGGTAACCATATATATATATATATATATATATTAATAACCTTATATATACTAACGTAGAAAGTACATATATATATTAGTAAACTTATTAATATATATCCTTAATCTGAATCCATGTAATATACTATATATATTACACATATATATATGTGTGTGTGTAAAATCCTTATGCAATCGATCCATGCTGCCGATTTCTCCTTCTATCTCTTTTTTTGGGTTAATCGTAAGGCAACGAACCTCATCCCATAATAAGGACAAATATAGCTGTATAGATTCCGTGCATCTCGGCTGCAACGATTTTTTTTTTTTAATCCTATCCATATACATATAAATACATGTATGCTGTAAACTGAATCCACAAATATATACACAATCAATTGATCTAAACTTTATAAATAATCCATACCCTTAATTTCAATTAAATCACAGTGAATATATATATTAATCAACCAATCAATTTATCAATTGTCCACCATTATATATATATATATATCTAAACCGGCAGATCTAAATAAAAAATAAATCGATTCTCAATGATTTAAGATGAAGACCCCTCTGATACCACTTGTTAGATCTTGTTGGTTCTAAATAACCATAAACCCTAAAATCTTTCATGTCGTATCACCAAGAATAAAAAAGATTAATATGCGGAAGCGTACCTGAATTCATAGCGTGTGTTTGCAACTGAGTGATTAGCCTTCCAGATCTACAAGTATTTCTTTAGAGAATCCTATAAGTTTTCTCTATACTTTCTGTGATGATAGGAGCTCAACAAGAACAAGATACGTATATGTAATATGGGGATCATAACCACAACATATATAGATAGTAAACCTTACTATCTATTTAGTATTTCTATTTTAGCCCATCATAAAAAATAGAAATTATTCTTAAGTATTTACACATTAAAGGCCCATACTCTATTAGATACATTTAAGTCCAAATAACTTCAACTTTATTTAATCACTTTTAAAGTGACCTTAACCATTTGACAGTTCACAACACATAATTATTGCACATATAAGCCCAAGGTTAAATTAAGGACCCAACATATTTGGCTTGGTTTTCTTTTTTTCTTTTCAAGTGTAGCTTTCTCCCTATCTATTCTCTTTTTGAAGTTTTTCTTTTCTATGATACCACTAGTTCCTAAACAAAGTAAGTAGGCGAATACATCCTACTTTTTATATATAAAATACCACCATTGTGTATGATTTTAGGTGAATTAAGGAAGGAGTGTACATGCCTCTACAAGATTAAAGGTCCAGCAATGTTATAACGACTAATTTAATATTCTAACTAATTAATTGAGTTAATTTTGTAGGGAATTATTATTGATACATACTAAAACACTCTCTAATACTTCACCATATTTACTTGGTACCATAGCACTGAATACCTACACATTTACTCAGTACTCAGTGGTTGAGCTATTATTAGGTAAAAAAGAAACATTGGTTCGACCCTAAGCACCGAGTGTGTGTCAATAATAGCCCTCTTTTTGTATTGCAAAATTTTGATTTTTGTTAGAATCACTTATTGTTAGAAACAATCAGTTTGTCAAGCAGTGGCGGATCCAGAAAATTTCCTTCCAGGGGTCAACGTATAAAGGTGAAAAAAATATTATACAAAATATACTCATAAAAATGAAATAATAATATTATAATCATAATTCATAGAAAAAAACCACATTACAATTGTCCACGACGAGTTTTCATATTCTGAAAACGCAACATTACAGTTTCATTATCAATACAAGCAAACACATCTTTATCAATATAAAAGTATAGCCCTAATTTATTCAAACCAAATAACTAAAACCCCTAATTTATATTATTCAAACTAAAATAAAAGTATAGCTCTAATTTATTCAAAATAAATAACCAATACCCAAACTCCTAATTTATTCAAACTAAAATAAAAGTATAGCTCTAATTTATTTAAAATAACTAACCAAAACCCCTAATTTATTCAAACTAAAATAAAAGTATAGCCCTAATTTATTCAAACCAAATAACTAAAACCCCTAATTTATTCAAACTAAAATAAAAGTATAGCTCTAATTTATTCAAATTAACTAACCAAAATCAAAACCCCCAATTTAATCGAAGTATAAACCCTAGTTTATTCAAAGTAACAAATTAAAATAAAATATCAATAACAAACAACAAATTTAAGGGCACCTTTCAATAAATATACTTGATGCTTAAAGAAATAGGATAACATACAAGAATATTCACTAATTAATTAAAGCGCAAAAAAAAATAGCATTTACTGCTGCTCGACGACGGACGACGGACGACAGACGAGTGGACGACGGAGGCTTGGAGAGTTGGAGCTTGAAAGTTCAAACAAAGAATTAAAGATTTGGAGGTTGGATGTTGGATGTTGGAATTGGTGACTTGGAGTTAGGGTTGAGAGTTTAGATAGATGCAAAGAAATTTGAGGGAAGAAATGAAGAATGGTCGACGGACCGCTGCTCTGTTTTGTGTAATTTATTTATTTTATTTTTTTTTTTGCAAAACGACGTCGTTTTGGCTCCAGTGAATTAAAAAAAAAACAGGCGATTTCCGCAGGCGCGCTGCACAAAACCAAACCTAGCCCAAAATTTAGCCCCATTCAGGCATTTCGTCGAGCACCTTGCGGGGGTCACCTTGGACAGCTCTAATGGAGGTTTTTTGAGTTTGCGGGGGTCAATTGACCACCCCAGCCCCTCTGTAAATCCGCCCCTATTGTCAAGTGAGGATTAGTCCCATATCAATGCAAATGTCTTGTGGCAAAGATAAAAAAAAAAAATTGTTAATTAATTTTTTTAAAAAACATCTAATATATATTTTAATTTCAAGTTTAATCAATTTATCAACCCTATATTATATTGATGAGGTCCACAAAAATATAATTTTACAAAAAAATAAAATAAAAACATATATATGCCTCCACGCCTCCAGCTCTAATGCTCTATGCACGCATCTCTAGCTAGAGGCCAACTCGCTACCAACGTGCATGTACATACATATATATACATACACACATTATCTCTTTCGATATCTTCTAGAGTAAGTTAAGAAAGGATTTAACTAAATCACGTGAAATTAATATATTGATTATTAAATGTGATTTTATTTCTATTCACAATATCTTGCAGTTAATTTGCGTCATTAAATTAATTCGCGTTGCCTACTAAATTAATCCGTGAATGTGGATAGACTAACAAAAAATATTATTGATTTAATTTTATAAATATTATTTTATTATTGATTTAATATTAAAAAAATTACTGGATTAATAAGTACATCTACTTTAATTAAACAAATAAAAATAAGGGCAATTAGTTTTAAGGGCGAATATTCCTTTCTCTATCTATTTAAGGACACAACTTTTAAATCAATACTTTAAGGTCCAAAGTTTTGTTTAAAATACAAACTTTTTCGGATAAATAATTAAAATTAAATTAATATAGCTACAAAACTAATTTATATTATTGTTATTCCTAAAATGTCACTATCATCTAATTGATTATTAAACTAATCTAAACTTTTAAAATCTTGCTAGAAACTAATATCTATAAAATCAAATTTGAAATTTAAATTTAAACAATCAAATAACTTCTAACAACTTAATTAATTACTAAAATATAAAAAATCAAATAATTCAAAATTTAAACTTCAACAATAAAAAAATTTAAACAACCTAATCAATTTGATTAGTAATTAACAAGGGTGATTTTATTTATATCCGCGAAATTTGTCAGTCTATCCCTATTTTTTGGTTATACTGAGATAATCTGTATTGCTCACTAAGTTTAACCACATTATTGGATAAACTTACAAAAATCAATATTGGCATAATTTTTACAAAATAATGATTCTTTTTAATTCAATTGTAAATTATCCACCAAATTTTTACTTCTATACACCATCATATAATATATCAAAAAGTAAACATAAATTGTATAATAAAATGATATTTATAATATATATATATATATATAATTTATTGTTAATTATATCTATTTTTCGGACTCGAAATTAGGCTATAAGATTAGACTATAATCTATGATTCACATTTGTTTTCAGAATTGAGATTATACAATAATTTACATTAATCTTAGAATAGTAATTAAACAATAAGTATAGTTTGAAACATTTGTAATATGTTTACAAAATTTAGTTCATAACTAGAAGTAAATTAAAATTATAACTTTAATTACAGATTTATTATGGCAAACAATAAAACAAACATATATTATAATTGAATATTATTCCTTTGACTTGAAAGGATTGAGATTAAAGGAAACGATGTTTTTTGTCTTCGGCTATTAATTCTTTTTTAGTTTCTTAAGTTCCAATTTTTCTTTATTTTTATTTATTTAGATCCCTCATTGTATAGAAAAAAGAAAAAGAAAATAGTAAACTCATTTGTTGAAAAAATTTATTTGTTAGGATTATGATGTAATAATAGAAATTAAGAAAATATATTATTAAGGAAGTATATTCTAATTAGGAAACTAATTTTAAAAGTAAGAAAGTATATTCTAATTAGGAAACTAATTTTAAAAGTAAATACAATTAAAAGGATTATTAATTGGTGGATATAATTCTCAATTTTTATAAGAAAGTTTTGAGAAGTTTATTGCAATGTTAACATAAATCAAGGGTGGATAAACTGCAAAAACCCGCCGATAAAAATAAAATTATCCGATTATTAATAGGTGAAATAAGCTTTTATCACTTTACGCATTGATTAATTTTGCACTAAAATTATTTGAGTCTTTTTTTGGCAACCATTAATCTCTATAAAACATTTAATAATACTCAATTTTTCATTGTCTCGATGAAAAGCGAGTAAATGCATCTTACTTGTCCGATGACAATTGAGTACAAGTCTACATACTCGGTACTTGTAGGCCAAGCAATGCATTTTCAAGCTTATACTCAATTCTCATATATAAAGCTAACATGCACTTACTCACTTATTATCAGGTGTTTACAAAAGTAGAGTGTTACCAAGTAAAAAGTGGTGTGCAAATAACGGCCACCCTTTTTTAGTCTCAAATACTTAGTCACTTTTGAACTATATTTTTTTCCTTTTTTAAAATTATCATATTTTCCAAGTGCTATATAATCCCATCCCTTCTCCCTCCCTTACCCACCAGGATTCAATCTTGTATAGGGAGCATAAATTTACTTGAATTTTTTTATCGAACATGATAACATATGGAGTGATTTTGTTCACTAATCGTTCTTACTTCAGTCTGTTGTCCTTACAACATGTCATAAATTTACAAAATTACAAAATATTTATATGTTAAATTTATTTGAGCAGAGTATCTTGATTTTATCCTTGGTTGTTAATGCTTCATTTTACTTAATCTAATTCATACAAGATTCGGTAAAGTATTAAATTATTTAATTTATTTAATCAAATAAGTGGTTTAAATTAAATTTTTAAAGGGACTATTGTATAAAATTTGGTTAATTAAAGGGAGATAGATGTGATATATATATAAATGAGTTGAAAAATTCTAGGGGTAGTTTCGTCCCAACCTCCTTTATATATATATATATTAAGTTAGAACTCGTGCCAAAGCACTATTAACTATTCAAAAAACGTATTTAATTTCAATCACACAATTCTTTTTCTTCTTATATATTTTTAAGATTTAAAAATCATGACTTCTTATTGTATAAATATAAATATATACACTATACATATAAACATTGATCTTTAAAAAGAAAATTCAAAAGGAAAAGAGATATTGATGACTAAAAGTTTACAAAGAAAATATAAAGGAAGGCAAAAGAAAAGGATGCCTTAACAAGTTGGCGATCCTTTCTACTTATTCAAGCCTACATTCAAACGGAATGAATAAAATTTTGACATCCGTGACAAAAGAGCTGACATGTGCTTGATCATTATTGTAGTCGTACAGTAGCTTCTTCGTCGTTTAGTGGCAGCGCCTTTATCTTATACAGCTATGCTATTTTTTCCTTATCTCATCCATTATATGGGGTTGCGGGCCCACTTGTGGGTTCATTATGTCTACTTGATTCTTTACTTTCTTTCTTGATTTTTTCCATGACTTTGACCTGATCTGCCCAAGACATGCCCATATATTTTTTCATATCTTCATTTTCATTATAATCGTATTCTTCCAAATCATCCAGGTTAATAAAAGGAGCTTTAGAATAATTAATGGACATATTGTCATCTTCCAAAAAGCCTAGTTGAGATATAAAGGCTTTTACCATCTTTTTTTTATCTCCTCAGGAGAAGCATCCAAAAATTTCTTTTTAATAGAAGCAACTGAAGGAGTCTTAAACTACTGGTTCGTAAATGCCTCAGTTTTTTTTAATTTTTTTTCTTCTTCTTCCACGTAGAGATTATACTCTTTATAAGTATTAATATCTTTGACCATTTGAGGAATAAGTTCATCAAACTCATATTTTATCCACCATTTATAGAAAAGATCACGGGCTAGAATAAAAAGATTTTGATTATTTCCAATAGCGTAAGTCCACTGGAAGATCCAAGGAATAGAATAATGACCTAATAAACAATGACCCAAGAAACGCAAAAGAATAGCATTTCGAATGGGTTAAGTTTCGTTTAAATGTTTAGGGTGAATAGTTTTATACTTTTTAAAAAGTTGTTTAATTTTTTCATGAAAAAAATCTTCCTCAGGCCCAAACTTGAGGAACTAATTATAAAACCAGTAGGGAAGGTTCTTTAGATCCACTCTGGGCTTATGGAGAGCTTCCAAACGAAACCACCAAGTATGAGTATTATAAGAATTTTGATAAAAGAAAGCTTTATACCAAGCTTCTATATAATCCCAATATGTATACAGTTTTCCACATGTTTAAAGCATCCGAGTGCTATTAGGATTTACACCCCAGTCCTGGAAACCAAGGACTCCAATTATAAAACATTTAGAAAATTGAATATCAGCTTGTTTACCATGTACCCTTGGATTTTTATTAACGTGGGTAATTTTACAATAACGAGTTTCAGTTAAAATCGCTTCATAATAATCCATTTTCTTCTCATTTACAACATGGAATTCCTGGTCATGCTCAAAATATTGTTTATCCAGGTGTATAGGATTAGAGAAAAATCTCTTATCATTTTCTTTTAAAATATAATGAAATCATGAAAAGATTTTTTAAAAGGAGGGGGTACTGGAGTATTAAGCACATTTACAAAAGACCTAGACTGTGAACCTTGTGGAGATTTAGAACCACCAGGATTTCTGGAAGAAGATCCTTGATTAAAAGTGGCTTGTTTAAACGAAGGTTTAAAATTAATGGTGGTTTGTTTATCGCGACCACGGCCTCTTCTTCCCTGCTGTGAGGGATTCATAGTTTAGAACCTGTCAAAAATTCACGAGTTAGAAAGTCTGGTTAAGAATTAGACTATACTTTTATAAACTCAATGTTAAAATCAAATACAGATAATATAGCTTAACATATAGCAAAGATTTGTTTAGAAGCAATGTTTTTTACATCTTTTTCTAACATATCTTTTGCAGCTTTATAATTAATTCGCAAGAGAAACTCTTGATTTAAAAGATCATCTTGGAATTTAGAAATACAATAAATTATATAAATATTTTCCTTTTTTATAGTAGAATAGTTTAGTTGAGCTGGATTCCATTTTTCAGATGTAAATCTAGAAAGAATCTTTTTGGAATTGTCTTTAAATTTCTGCTTAAAAATTCCTCCATACCCTATATCAGAGGCATCAGTTTCTATGATTTTAAAACTATAAGGGGAAACAAGTGCTAAACTAGGCAGTTATTTTACTTTAGATTTGATAATTTTTACTGCTTTAGTATGCCTGTCTCCCCAAGGAGGAGGGTTTTTACGAAGACGTTCATATAAAGGGGCACAATCTATAGCAAGATTTTTATAATAATCAGCTATATAATTCAAACTTCTCAAAAACCTTTGTAATTGTGTTTTATCAGTAATTATATCAGAAAATTTATCCGCAAAATCTATAAAACGATTTGTAGGTATAATTTCACCATTTGAAATATTATGGCCGAGAAATTTAATATTTGTTTGAAATAAGACCATTTTCTTAGTTGAAAGAACTAAACCAGCTTTTTTAATAACATTAATTAAAATATTTAAATGTTTAAAATGCTAATCTATGTTTTGTGAAAAAAACAAGTATATCATCAATATAAACTATAGTAAAAGTGGTATAAGGAGTGAAAATATCATTCATTATATTCTGAAATTCAGAAGGGACATTTTTAAGACCAAGTGGCATAACATTACATTCATAATGTCCAAAAGGGACAGCAAAAGCAATTTTATATTTATCTTTTTTTGCAATTTGAATTTGCCAATATCTTTGTTGGTCGGATTTCAACCCTAGAGGGGGGTGAATAGGGTTTAAAAAGTTTAATGCGAAATTTTAAAAACTTTTCGAAAATAGTTTAAGTAAAACAAATTTGCTAAACAAATTATCAAGGAATGCAATCAAATAAGCAAACAAGCAAATAAACAATCTCAAGCAAACAATAATGTAGCAAGTAGATAATGAGATTGAGTTAGAAAGATTGAACCGATTTGAAGTCCAAGACGTTTTGTCCACACGGTTTTGGTTTACCAAACCATAATCCGCGCTCGGTTAGTTCCCCGAGAATTTCCACTAATTCCAATCTTCTTCCGGGTGAAGATAAAACCACTACAAGTGTTGTTGTCTCACTACACTCTTTACAAATATTGCTTGACCACAATATTCACACAAGACTCTCTCTTGCTAACCTTGTGAGATTTACCTCTCACAATATCTAGACAAGAATTTACCTTCTTGTTTTTCCTATGAGATTTACCTCTCACAATTTGAATACAAATGATTGGTGATTCACACCAATTAACAACAACTCTCAAGTGTTTAAAGAATACAATTGAAGCTCACACTAGAGTTACTTGTTTGATCAAGTTTATAGCTCAATAAGAATGATTGATCAAAAATAATTTCTTGAATCTTTGAATAATGAAGATAGATGAAGTAGAGAGTATAAGAGTGATTCAAGGTATTTATAATGAGTCTTGGAAGTCATATTTATAGTCCCAAAAGTGATATAGCCGTTTGAGAGGTTTGGTGGAAGTTTTGTACCAAAAATAGTAAAAAAATGGAAATCCAACGGCTATATTCAGGTCATCAGTCGACTGAGCAAGGCTCCTTAGTCGACTGAGTGACCATCAGTTGACTGAGCAAAGCCCATCAGTCGACTGATGCCCTCTGCTGGTCTGTTTAGAAGATTGCTGCAGACAGCAAATTTTTCCCGATTTGTTTTGATCATATCTCATGATCCAGCCGTTGGAACTTGATTAAATTTTGTATGTAAGTACTATAATGTGTTATATAACCTCTGTAAAAATTTCATAATGATCGGAGTCCGGGAAGGCCTCCAACAAACCGTTAGATCAAAACTGCGCAAAAACGGAGCGAGTCTAGAAAGGGAAAAATAAACATTTTTGCAATTAAGTTCCAAAATCAATTATAATGCTTTGGGGACTTCAAAAATAAGTTTCTAAGACACCAATTTTTGGGAAAACTCAAAATATGATCATTTGAATTTAATATGCATTTATTTCAAAACCGGTTTTTGCTAAAATGATGTTTTGAAATGATTTTTGATTCAAACTGATTTTGATCAATCTAAGAATGATATATCAATATATATGAGCCATATAATCAATCAATGAAGAAACTTTACATCAATCCTAAGCATACACTCAATTACCGAATATGTGAGTCTTCGAATGCTTTGATTTGATTCTTCAACTTGATTATTCTCTTGAAGCTTTTCCATATGATCCTTGATCTTGATCTTCATGGATTTGTGTTGCTAGCAGCTGAGTGATAAGGTTGTTCTCTTGCTAGTCCAATGCTACGTTGACTTGATCGAATATTGATTCCATTGATCCTTGTCATGCTTCCTTTGAGCAATCATGCTATTCTTGATTTTTCAAATAAGAAATCTATAATCTTAAATCAAGAACATGTTAAATTACACATGATTAAATTATTGTTATTATCAAAATAAGATTAAGACCTTCTAGGTCAACAATCTTGATTTTAAATCAAATTTAAAAAAATATTTTTGCAGCCTGAATTCTAGCTAAGAGATTTTTTTTATTCAAAAATGGATATCTTATCCATTGAAGAGCTTTGTTTAAGGGTTTATAATTTATAACAAGTCTTGGTGCACTCAATTTCAGAAGTTTTGTTAACATAAAATGCAGTACAACTACAAGGAGAATAACTTTTTTGAATAAGATTATCAAGAATATATTGAATCTCATTTTTACAATATTCAAGGAGTTCAGCGTTTGAGCTGGACGAGCTTTAGTAGGGATTTTATTTTCAGAAAAATCTTTTTTCATAAGGAAGAGGAACTATATATTGTTTCCTATCTCAAAACGCATTAAGATGCTCATTACAAAGTTCATTACTAATTAATTTAAAGATTTGTTCTATATTAAATTTTATAATAGAATAATTTAACTGAGAGGAAATAGTTAACACTTGAACATCTTTTTTCAGAAAATTTATCTGTTTTTCTTTGAAAAATAAATGTTCTTTCATTTCATTAATTTTCTTAGTTTGAGGGGTTGTTATAAATTCAAATAAAATATCAGTGTCTTCAAATTTAGTAACCATACCTTTAGTAGTAACCATAAATGGCTTTATAAGACTTAAAAAAAGAGTTCCTAAAATAACCATTTGAGAAAGGTTTTTAACTAATATAAAAGTTGAAGGTACACACAAACCTTGATTGCATATATAAGTATTAGAGAGTTTAAATTTAATCTTTAATTTAGAACTATTTGCAACAGTAAGGGTTTGAGTAATTTTATCAAAATATTGAGTAGGGACAAAACATTCTCTAATACAATTTATATTAGCTCCACTATCTACTAGAGCTATGTCTTTCAATATAATTTTTTTATTTATAACAAGGGTAATATTAATATACCATTTTTGATATGTAACTTTATCAATGAGTTGTAGAAAATTTTGTTTTTATTTTTCTTCAGGAGTAGCAAAAGAAGGAGTTAAAGCTGGAAATGATTTATTATAAGTTTCAAGATTCAAGAGGCGAACTTTTATTTCTTGAATTTCTTTCTTTAAAATATTAATCTCAAATTTTAATTCAGGAAGAGAAGATTCTCTTTTGGGGATATTAGTGTCTCTCATATCATCGAGCACCTTTTGTAAAGAATAAGGTTCACTGATAGGTAAATGATTGTTTTCCTGTTTAAATGTAGAAATATAATATTCTATGATTTTTCTTTTTACAAAAGCATCTTCAATACCATCAATGCTATCAAGAATGTTTTGTTCTTCTTTAGAGAGGACATTTAGGCATAGGCCATTAGCTTCAAAAATAGCTTCATAATAATATATTTGAGAATTACAATTACACTCAGATTTAGAACTGTCAGAGTCAGAAGATTACTCAATATCATCAACTTCAGGATAATCACTTTCATCTTTAGAACTCTTATGTTCATTCTCACTGTCTGTAGGGTTTAGGAGAACAGTTATAAGTTGTTTTCTCAAACATTCATCAGCAATCTCATTTATTTTCTTTTTTCTCCAGCATTTATTAGCATAGTGTCCAGTTTTCCCACATTTTTTACAAACAATATTACTGGGATTAAAATAGCGTTTCAGAGGGCGTTTACTAGATTTAGGTTTATCTGGCTTAGATTTAGAAGGTGAAGACTATTTTCTTTTAGTATTTTTAAAATACTTCTTTTTAGGTTTATTTGTACAGCGACGTGGAGGTCCTTATGGAATTTTTATATTAAGGCTGAATTGGTCATAAAATTCACCAATTTCTTTTCTTCCAGTCAAATTTTGAGATTTTAATTGGGCTTTTAGTTTTATATCATTACATATAGCTAAGCCTTATAGAATACATTTGCTTATTAATTTACCATAGTTATATTCAAAATAAGGGATATAAGTACCACCATGTTTACGAATAATTCTATCTTTAACCTTTTGGGCAAATAAAACTAGAAGACCAACTATAAATTTTTCTTTTCAAAAATCTGCATTCGCATCATTTCGAATCATAACTTTAGATAGAAAAGTATCTTTATACCAACGAAAATAGGTTAAAGTAGGACACTTTAAATTTATAAATAAATCTTTACTTTTATCAAGAACTTCAGGATGAGTACCAATAAAGGCTATAATAATACTATTTAAAAAAGAGTATACAACATTTTGTTGAGTAGCTATTCTTGTTTAATTTGGCTAGTGCCATCACAAAGTTTAGTGGTAACCACCGTTTGAACAATTTTTACAGAGTTTAAAATTTCATCTCTTTGGGAAGCTGTTAAAACATTTTAAATTATAAAATATTTATATGTTAAATTTATTTAAGCGGAGTATCTTGATTTTATCCCTGGTTGTTAATGCTTCATTTTACTTAATCTAATTCATACAAGATTTGGTAAAGTTTAAATTATTTAATCTATTTAATCAAATAAGTGGTTAAAAGGGACTATTGTATAAAATTTAGTTAATTAAAGGGAGATAGATGTGATATATATATACTAGGGTATGCCCGTACTGATGGCACTACGATTTAATTTGTGTAACCACTACGTACTGAAACATGAACAGAAAAACAAATCTTTATTATACAAAACATGACACCCAACCTTGGCACCATCACAGAGAGAAATTGATAATTATGTTCCCCATCCTTAAAACTATGTACAGATATAATTGACATCTAAAATCATCGATGTTTTCAACAATTTAAAGTGCACCTGACAAATTTACTAAATCAAGTTGTGTCATAAAAATTGATTGTAAAACTTTTTAGATTTTACTTTCAAAGCTAATTTATTTGTTGTCTACTAAAAATAACTTGATTTTTTTTATATAGAATAAAAGTAAAGTTAACTTAATAAATTATTTACAAACGAAATTATGAAAAAAGTTTAAATAACCAATATTTTTATTTAAAAGTATTAGACGGATAATATAGTTTATAGGAAATATAGATATATAACCGTTCTTATTTGGTCCAAATTAAATCAAAATACCATATTTTTTGCAATACAAATATCTTCAATTTCTTCAATAAAAAGAATAAAACGATAATAATCTAACAAAATAACATTTTTTTAAAATAATAATTTTGTTTTTTTATTATTTTAGAGAATACCATTTTTTTAAAAAAGGAAGACAATAACGATAGTTTGTGAATTGTTGTCTTTTAAGAAATGTATTAAATTTGACATTTAGTGTTGGTTATAATGGGTGGTATTATTATCATAATCTAAGTTAGATAATGGGTGGTATTATTATCAAAACTATATTATACTCTGGCGAAAACATAATTAATTTAATAATAAGTGAAAATGTAAAGCTAGATAATGGATAAGTGTTGTTGTGAGATATATTGATTACACCTCAAAAGAAAAAAAAAGATTTTAATTTAAAAATTATATTAAAAAATGAAAGCCTAAAATAATTTATTTGTTATGAAAGTGAGAATTCTTTTTTTTTTTAAAAAAAGTTTCTACTTAAATCATAATATGAAGTAACATAAATTTAAAATCACCAAAATGTTAACTTATATAAGTAAAAAAAAATATTTTTTTATACATAATTTTATAATAACAATGGATCTTATTGTATATGTATTTATGAGCATGTTTCAAATATATATTTTTTATTAAAAATATATACTTTGATTAAAAGTTATTATATTTTTAAGTTTTAAAAAAAAGGAAAGAAAAATTGGGTTTGTTTTGATTGTGTGTGGGTGGAGTAGATTAGTGGATGTAGTACTTTAATCCAAAGGTGCAAAGTGAGTGAAAATAAACAAATCTAAGGTGGAGAATGCTTCTTGGAGATAAACAACATTCTAGAGTCTAAAATATGTGTATAGAAAAATAAATTGATCAAACTAAATCTAAACCTTTGATTAGGTAGAATTTCAAAAGCTCTTTAGTAAAAAAATACCTTTCCTTATTTTATAGATATAAATGAGTTGAAAATTTGTAGGGGTAGTTTCGTCCCAACCTCCTCTCTCTCTCTCTCTCTCTATATATATATATATTAAGTTGGAACTCGTGCCAAAGACCATTAACTATTCAAAAAACGTATTTAATTTCAATCACACAATTCTTTTTCTTCTTATATATTTTTAAGATTTAAAAATCATGACTTCTTATTGTATAAATATAAATATAAATATATACACTATATATATATAGACATTGACAAGCACATGATCTCATTAGATATATTAACTCAATCCATTCCCTTCTTCAATTTCTCTCTTGGGCTCTTGGCCATGGATAATTGCTTTGACATGGACCTGGCTTTAACCATGGAAGAAGAAGAAAATTCCTGCAGTAGTAGTAATACTGGGAATATCGAAGCCACAACAGCAGAATCATTATACATGCCCAAAGTCACTGCAGTGGGTGCTTGTACCATCTGCATGGATGGTTTCCAATCATCTAATGGTATTGGTAAGCAAGTCCCATGCGGCCACGTGTACCACCACACTTGTATCGTCAAGTGGCTCTCCCTCCACCATTCCTGCCCTCTTTGCCGCTCCAATTTCTCCGGCCACCGGAAAATTAATCTTTCAACCAGAGCCGGACCTGAGGTGAGCCGCAACATGCTCTTGCCTCAGGCCCCAAATTTTTGAGGGCTCCATAATTTTTTAAAGTTTGAAATTAGAGAAGTTTATTGATCAAAAAATCTTATATGGTATCATTGATCAAAAAATAAATAGTGATAATTTATGTAGATTAATTTAATTTTATTTATTTTCTTTGAATTTGGATGCTTAGAAACAAAAAGACCTAAAAATTTGAGAATAGAGAACCTCATTGATAAATTTCGCTTCGGGCCCTCGAATTCTCAGGTCTGGCCTGCCTCCGACTTCGGTTGCTTCTGTTTAGGTAGATTATATTGATTTTATATAATGTTATTAATAAATAAATAATAAGTTTTTATATAAAAGAGCTAAAATATACTTATCGTCAAATCAAATATGACTTGTAACTTAAATATCTGATCAATGAAATATAATATGCACTATAATTTGATGCAATGTCTGCTTTCACAATATCTCGATCGTATGAACTAATTAAGACCCCACAAATTAATGGTGGGGCTTAGCTATAGTTAATTTTGTATATTTTTATTTTTTTGGTAAATGGTTGATTTTTTATGTTGGCATGGAAGTTTAGACATATATTAGAGCAATTAAATGTCCTATTAATCATTCATAACAACCAAGTAATGAATTACAAATGCACATATATTTGTGTGGGCAAGGGAGCTTATTGTACCGATTTGGTAAAAATTGAATGGGCCAAAATATTATACTAAATTTTTTGAATTATTGTATTAAATTTGGTATTGCATCGTCTTTGAGGGAAGAAACGTGAAAATTATACTTTTGTATTCAAGATAAAGATAGAGGCACTTGTAAAATGTTGAAGTAGTGTCTAAGTTTTGCCCTTTTTAAACTTTTACTGTTTATCCTAATAGTGCATTTGTAATCCTAATTTTATGCCCATAAATAAAATAAGGAATGCTCATTATAAGCATCCTAAATTTGAGGTAGGCAATTCTAAAGAGAGAAAATAGGTAGCTTACTTATATCATTATCTAAGTTTACTGCCTTTGAGCAAAATAAACAAACGCATATACATAAAGAAAGACGTACTGTTGGAATAGAATAAGCATTACTTGAAAAAATCTCAACCTCATTTACTCACTATTTCTCTCATCTCAATTGAATTATGCTTAACCTAAATACCAGTGGGGAGACTCAAATTTTTTGGCACTCACATAAACTAATCTAAGCCTTTCGATCTAAGTTAATGATCCGTATTATTATGTAATTCTACTTCTTATCACTTTTTTTACACAAGCAATATATTCATAATACAAATTTTTTTTTTGATACAAATAGTGATTATACAACCATTCTACAGCTGCCATAACAAAAAGTAGATAAACAACCACCACAACATTAGATTTAATAACCATTCACGTTCATGCAGATCGAATTCGAAATTTCCTTAAGATGACAAAGAAAACTCTAACGGATTACTGTGACGTTTGGCCTACTTCTCATTTATATTACAAAATACCATCTTTAACCAAAACTTTCTCCAAAAAGTATAAAAATTTAATAATTAAAAATACACATGTTATGGTGTGCATTAGTTCTACACCCTTAGATGAATTTTATACACACATTAGGATATCACTTCAAATTTAAAACACTTACACCAATAATATGTACTCAATAAACTCTCACACACCAATAATTTTGTCTACATTAAAAATACCAAAACTTAAAATAAAAAATAAAAAATTTAATATTTAAAATCTACTAATCAAAATCAATTAAACAAGATCCATCATGACTATATAATAATGTAAAAAAAATCAAGAAAAATTATTGAGTAACATTTAAGGACGTACTTTATGTATTTATACATTATTGGTCATCTCAGTCTGTCATTTTTAGAAGTGTTCATGATATATCAGTCCAATTTTTGGACTATTTTCAAATCATATTGACAAACATAGTTGGATTATTTTTACATATGCCCTTGAGTCTAATTTGTTAAAAAATTATTTTGCCGAAATCAAAATAAGATCAAAAAATATGATTAAAAGATTCTTTAAAAAATTAAAAACAAGTCGATCCAATTTGGTGTACTTTTAGTTTTTTCAGCATGAAGATATATTGAACCTACGTTTCGGTTGTTCAAAACTTTAGACTAGAGTTAAACAATGACTTTAAAATAGATTGATTGATATTTGTCAATTTAGATTCATCTGACTTTACTCTTTTTTATCCTATTATCATATCTTATTTATTTTATTGTATCGATTAGTACATGCATATATACCCTAGTGATTTTATATGGCATAAATATATATGCATTTTTCTATCTATTGACCTTATGAATACTCGAAAGAGGGGATGAATCTCCTCCAAATGTACCTATAATCTAGATGATGGTCCAATGCAGAGATCCAAAAGCAAGAGACATATCAGGTCTTGGTCTGAATAATAATAATAATAATAATAATAATAATAATAATAATAATAATAATAATAATAATAATAATAATAATAATAAAAATAATGAAAGAAGACAAGGTCGATCTTTGTCTTAGAATTTAGAAAAGGCGCATTTATAGTTATATACTCTTACTCCCGAATAGTTTTATTTATGAAAGATAGTTTCTTGAAAAAAAAAAAAACTTTGAAATAGGTCGATCTTTGTCTTAGAATTTAGAAAAGGTGCATTTATAGTTATATACTCTTACTCCCGAATAGTTTTATTTATGAAAGATAGTTTCTTGAAAAAAAAACCTTTGAAATAATTAAGTTTTTAATAAGATTATTATTATTATTATTTAGTGGCACGTCAAATTAATAAGAAGTTGTAGTCGCTCTTGCACACTCTCCAACTCTAAAAAAACTCTTGCCACCTTTGTTCTCTTTTTTTCTCTCCTTTTCCTCCCATGGAAAGAGAAGGGGAGGAATCCGTTTATTCTTTCAATTTTTATATTATATATAATATTACCTTTAGATTTGATTGTCTTTAGTACACATTTTTTTAGATATACGAGGTTTTCGTCTCTCATTTTGTGAGAGTTATTCTCCTTCCTATTAGATATGAATGCGTGTCTCGAGCAGTATGGATTTGAATAAAAATGAGCAGATATGCTCTTTTATGTGGATATCTAATACAAAATTACGAAAATTTATACTTGCTCATTCGGTGGCATTTCGGCGTGAATGAGAAATCTTTTTGGAAGATTTCTTTTGGACGTATTTTTATGTTTCGAGGCGTGTGTAGGTACTTATCTTTTATGGACGTCATCTTGCTTTTTCAATTTTTTTCCTTGTATCATAAGATCCTTGATTAATGTGATTTATATCTTTAAAACATTTTTAAGCTTGTTGGAGAATTTTGTTATTCTTACTGTAATGTTTGAACTCTATTATTAATGATATTATATTCTTATTTAAAAAAAAAAGATTTTCCATTTTAAGAGAGAATGTTGGAGAAGAATTAATCTAGCTCAAAGTGGATGAATTACATTTTTTTTTTCACACTTCAAAATGATTAGACCTAATTTCTTTATGTGAAAGAAATAACCGTTCTAGACGGGGACAAAATGCATTTTTTTTGGATGATACAATCACCGTAACATTGAAATTTTTGGATATATATAGTTGTAGTAATGATGATATGGCATAATTAACTAATCTAACAAAAACTAAGGGGGTCAAATGTTTAGATGAGGCTCTTTTGTAATTAGTTAATGAAAAATCATAACTTATGTTTTAAAAGAATATGCTGGGTATATTATGAATATAAAAAATAATTTTATAAGTGAGGACCCGTACCATATTAAATATTTATTTAATTTTTTTTATTATAAATATGTTGTTAACATTAAGGACACGTATTAATATAATCCTTTAACTAATTAACACCTGATTTTGCATAGTTTCACAAATTCAACAAATAATATTAAAGGTTACGCAATTTTATAAAGAAAATCATTATAATAAGTACGTGTAGAATGGATCACGTACAACTATCTTTGCGGATCGAGATGTTCATGGAATGTAAACATGCATGTACCTATTTATCTGTTGGATTATTTCACAATCAATATGATTATATATATATGCTAGCTAGCTGTAATTAATGATAATTAATTTAACTTAAAATTGTTTAATTGATATCTTTATATATCTATAGTATCTTTTATAGTATATATAAGTAAAATGGAGGAAGTCCTTCCATTAATGCATAATTAATATGTAATTAATGCAATTAATTTGCTTTTTATGTTTTTTTCCAACTTTGCACCATAATTACACTATTTGACCTATTTATTGAGTTTATATTTATAAAATGGGAGAAGTGAAAGTATTAATGCACTTTTTTTTATAATTAATTAGGCAATAAATAACACACTTAATATCATTCTTTAATAAATAATATAATTATAATTATTATATATACTTACTTACTATATAGTGTTATGGAGGAAGTAGATACATTAATTATTTTTCTTATATTTTTAATTGTAGTAACATTAACTACTTATTAATTGATTTTTTATATTCTTAATGCATAATAAAATAATAATTATTATTATAATATTGGAAGTAGCATAATTTATTATACTATTTTTTTAAAATGTGTTAAATTAATAGTATTATTTTTAGTTTGTCATAGCAAATGAGTTATATTATTAACCATTAATTAGATTGAAATTAATATTTTCTTGAAAATAATAAAGTAAAAGTTGTAAAATTCATTTTAAATAGAAGCAATATATATTTTATTCTCCTACACAACATATTAAAATTAATTATTTATCAAACTTATATTAAAACAAAATTACTAAAATTATATATTTATCAAACACTCGTGCATCGCACGGATTGTTAACTAGTTTAGCTAGTAAAGTCAAACAAGTTAATCAATTAGTAAAATCACCGACGTCAAATTATTGCACAAATTCGGGAATTCTGGTTGTCACTATCCAATAATTAATTTAAATTATCACTCCTCCATAAATGCACGGTCTGTCTCTTTTAATTAATCCAACTTCCAAGTTGCGCGCAAGACATCAAGTCAACCCTTGGGGCTAGTATGCATAAGATGTCAGAGAGAAGTGATTTTATACATACATACATGCATGCATAAATATATTTAATTGTGACAAATTCGATTAGAGTATGATATTATTGTTAGACCAAGGTCTGACGGGGGTAAAGTTACTGGAATTTTGAATTTGAATGATAATTTTTTATCTTCCGGTTCGTTTGAATGAGGAGTTTTGTATTGTATAGAACTCTATTATTTAATAGCTGAAATCTTGATTTGCAGGGCCAGCCTCGAGATAAGGCAAGTAGAACGACTGCCCAAGACCTAAAAATGAGAAAGGGTATCAAATTTTTTGTATATGTGTATATATAATAAGTATATGTTAAAAAAATATTAAATAAATAAAATATCTTTCCAAAAATCTTTATTTAATAAGGTAACTTTCCAATAAAATGACGCAAATTTTCAAAGTCGGTTTATTCATCTTCGCTTATTTTCTATTGACCAAAATTAAGAAAAACAGAGCTATGCCTATTCTTTTATTATTCTTCAATCTTCAGCTCTTCCTTTTACAATAGCCTATTGCCATCTTAGCGTTATTTTGGAGCATCTAGAAACTTTTTAAAATATGAAAATGCACATGAAGATTGAAGATATAGCATATAGGTACTTGAATTATCGTTGTATTGGTTTTAAAGACATATAAACCTGTACATTTTGAAATAAAGTTTGTAAGCACTTTCAATTTTTAATTGTAATGTGTTTTTGGTGGAATACAAAAATTAATTGATTTTTTTAATATAAAAAAATTAATATATTTATTTATAAAAAGGGTATCATTTTAAAATTTCGCCCAGGGACTAAAATTGGCTAGGACCGGCTCTGTTGATTTGTAGGAACATTTTTCTATTTTTCAAACATGTACTTATTAATACAATAAATATAAATACACATCTGTAGCCACATTGGTTAAGCAAGCTTTTCACGCTATTTCAAATTCTTACATGGTATCAGAGCTTCTAGTCTGACGACGCCTTAGTTTTTTTTTCTTTATCTTCTATTCTCATGGCTACCAACAATTCTGCCACACCCATAACCAACAATTCTCTCACACCCACCAATGTTACTCCATATACAGTCTCCACTATTATTACCATTAAACTCGATAGAACCAACTATCAACTTTGGTTGGCTCAAATATCTCCCATTCTTCGCAGGCGTGACCTTTTTGGCTATGTTGATGGCTTGGTGCCATGTCCACCTAAGCATTCTCCAACCACAAATATTTCTCAAACGAACTCTGCTTATTTCAATTGGGTGCAACAAGATCAGACCATTCTCAATCGGATTAATAACTCATTGAGTCCGGCAGTATTGGCTACTGTCGCTATTTCCTCTACTTTTCGTCAGACTTGGCAATCGTTGGAGTGTCACTATGCGTCCACCTTACAAAATCGGATTTTACACTTGCGAAATGAGTTGCTACGTACTACTAAGGGAGATATGTCCATTTATGGTTTTTGGACAAAATCAATTCGATTTCTGATAATTTAGCTCTTGCAGGAAATCCTCTCACAGATGGTAATCTAGTCTCCATCATTATGAATAATGTTGGGATTATATTTGAAGTCACAGTTAGTGCTGCACAAGCCTGTGATATTTTCATCACTTATGAAGCCTTGGAGGCTCTTCTATTGAGTGCTGAACGACGTTTGGGGGAGTAGTCACAGCCTGTTCCTAATTTAAACACAGGAGTTACTACATTTACTGCTTCACGTGGCTGTGGTAATCGTGGCAGTGGTTTTTCTTCCAGTCATGGTTTTTCATCCAACATAAATTCTACTGCTACTTCTGGGCATGCTCAATTTCGGTCCAACTTTCTTAATCAACGATCTTTCAATTCTCTAGGGGAGTTTTTTGCTTCACTCCCTGTTCCCAGCAGGCTTCTCTTTGTAATGGCCACTCAGCCTAACACTGCAAATTGATCTTCTTCAAATGCTTGGCTCGTTGACACAGGTGCTAATGCACATATCACACAAGAAATTGGTAATCTCAATAATGCTCAAGAATATGTTGGCAATGAATAGGTTAACGGTATAGGTACTGACTATGATTTACACATAACTCATACTGGAAATACTAAAATTGTCACGGCATCTACAAATTTCTCTCTTAAAAATGTCTTACGTTGTCCTAATGCTCAGTCCAATTTGTTATCTGTTCACCGTTTCACTGTTGATAACCATTGCTATTTTTTAATTTATCTTACTTTTTTTTCTCATCAAGGACCTCAAAACCCAGATGACGCTTTTCCAAGGGAGATGTGAGAATGGCTTATATCCATTGCAGTTTTGACCCCCTTTATCAATCTAGGCATTGTTGTGTTTGGCTTGTAATCAATGCAAGCAGGTATGGTGCAAAACAGTTTTTGCACCAAAACAGTGCATGCGGATTGGGTGCAAAAAGTGTTTTGCACCAGGCAGTTTACCCGTGGATTAGGTGCAAAAGGTCTTTTGCACCAGACAGTGTACTCGGCGGAGGTGCAAAACATGTTTTGCACCAAGTCAGTGTACTCGAGAATGGGTGCAAAACGTGTTTTGCACCTGGGCGGGTAAAAACTTTTTACTCTTATTTTTCACTTTGTATAAATAGAATGGTCATTTTCTATTTGTGAAAAGAGAGACTTGAAAGAGTTGCAAGAGTGCTTTGTAAGAGTGAAGAGAGAGCTTAGCTTGGGTTTAGCTAAGGTGAGAGGTGATCTTTGGAGGTTTGTTCCATTGATCTAGAGCTAGTATTATTGAGAGAGAATTGGTTGTAATTCTTGGTTTATCAATAAAGGAGCTACCTCTTGGTGGAAGACCCAAATGGTTCCACAAAACTCTCGGTGTGTTCTTTCTCTTTGATTTGCACTTGTTTGTCATTGCTCTTTATCTTCTATCTATTGTTGCTTGTTATTGTGTTGCTATTTCTTGGTTTGTACAACGATCCTATTGCTTGTCGGATTCCGCCCGCCAAGTGTTCGTAGAAATTACCGAAAGGGATTTCTCGGGTTTAATTGTGAGTTTGGAACTAGGTTAATTGTTCCACGTTCACAGCAGGCATTGGCGGCTTCCATAGGTTCTAGAGTTTCTACACAAACTTGGCACTCACGCTTAGGACATCTTGCGTCTGCCACAATAAAATATTTAATTTTGAATAAGATTGTACCTGTTTGTGGTTCTTCTAAATTTTCCTTTTGTTATTCGTGTCCATTAGCTAAGAGTTCTAAATTACCTTTTAGTGTTTCATAATCCGAGTCACAGTTTCCTTTACAACTTGTACACTTTGATGTATGGTGTTTTCCAGTTAATTCAATCAAAGGTTTTCTGTATTTCTTACTGTTTATTGATGATTTCACACGTTATTCTTGGATTTTTCCTATGAAAAATAAATCAGATGTCCATCAAATTTTCATTCAATTTAAAACTCAGGTTGAAAATCTTCTATCCCATAAAATAAAAATATTGCAGTGTGATGAAGGTGGAGAATACACCATAAAGACATTTTCTCAATATTTGTCATCTCAAGGTATCCATCAAAGGTTCTATTGTCCAAAGCATCCAGAACAAAATGGCTCGGCCGAAAGAAAACACTATCACATAGTCGAAACAGATTTGGCTCTTATGACTCAGTCTCACATGCCACAAAAATATTGGGAAGAAGCTTTTTAAACTGTTGTGTATCTAATAAATAGGTTACCCACTAGAATTCTTTAACAGAAGAGTCCGTATCAAATTTTTATTCAATCGCAGTCCAAGTTATAATTTTTTTCGAATTTTTAGGTGCACTTGCTTTCCTCTTCTTCGTCTTTATAACCAAAACAAACTTCAGCCACAGTCATGTTCGTGTGTATTAATGGGTTATTCTCTTAATCATCTTGGTTATAAATGTCTAAATCTTACAACAAGTAGGGTGTTTTTGTCTTGCTATGAGCTGTTTGATGAAAGTACCTTCACATTTGCACATTTTGAACTCACATCTCTTAGGCAAGGTGTCATCTCTGACTCAAGTATAGATTATACTCTTTCTTTTAATTTTCCCATTACTAAACCTGATCTTGTTTACCGAGAGCCATTACAGCACCTAATGATCTTGTACCAAGCCCATGCCCACAAATAACACACCCTATACCATCACATCCGCCATCTTCATCTCCTCTAAGCCAAGACAAAGGTCATGACACTTCAACATCTTCTCCTCTAATCCAATAGTTAGTTGTGATACGTGAATCCTCTCCATCTATCGTATCATTGAAAGTTTCCACTTCATTTATTCCACCGCTCATCACCGACATACATGCTGATACTACCACCACTTCGACTCAAACTGCTTTATCTACACAACCTGTTCCGCATCAGATGGAAACTCGATCTCAAACAAGGAGTTTAAAACCCTCTTCCAGGTATGCTATGCATCTCTAAGTTGACTCTATAGATGTTGAGCCTTCCTGTTTTAGCAAAACTATTAAACACGCAGAATGGAGGACTGTTATGGCCACATAATTCAGTGCCTTTTCAACATCATATGAATATTCTTCCCAACAAGTGGGTGTTTAAGATTAAAAGGCACTCCAATGGATCGATTGAGCGTTATAAAGCGCGTTTAGTGGCCAATGGTTTCCATAAACAGGAAGGGCACGATTATTTAGAGACGTTCAGTCCTATGGTTGAGCACACCATAATTTGTATGATTCTTGGGCTTGCTGTGTCTAATAAATGGCATGTTCATCAATTGGATGTTCATAATGCATTTCTTCATGGTTTTTTGACGGAAGATGTATACATAAGACAACCGGCTGGCTTTGTTAATTCGCAATATCCCAATCACGTTTGCAAGCTGCAGAGGTCACTTTATGGTTTAAAACAGGCACCTCGAGCCTGGTTTAATCGGTTCAGTGATTTTTTACTGCAACTTGGGTGTCAAGAATCCAAGTGTGACTACAGCTTATTTGTGTATAAACACAATGGTATATTTCTTATTCTACTTATTTATGAAGATGATATTTTGGTGACTAAAAATAATTCTTCTCAGGTTATGATGCTTACTCGGAGATTGGGAAAATTGTTTTATATGAAGGATTTGGGTCGTCTAAATTATTTCTTGGGTATTGAGGCTACTTATGAAGGTTTCGTGTTGCATTTGACACAAAAGAAATATGCCTCTGATCTTCTTACTCGCACTAGTTTTGCGAATTGTAAGCCTATATTTACACCATGTATTTCTGGTCAGAAATTGAGTCTTCACGGTGGTGAGCCTCTTGTGGATCCTTCTGAATATCGTCAGGTTATGGGTGCCTTACAATACCTCACAATTATTCGGCCAGACTTATCTTATGCTGTGAACCAAGTGTGCCAGTTTATGCACTCCCCTACAACACTGCACTATCAAGCAGTGAAATGCACTCTGAGATACATGAAGGCAACATATGATCATGGGCTTTGGTATTAACCTGGCAACCTTGAATTAAATGCTTATTTTGATGCTGACTATACAGGGGATCCTGATACAAGACACTCTATTGGTGGTTTTTGTGTTTATTTTGGTTCTAACTTAATTTCCTGGAGCTCAAAGAAGTAGAAGACCATTTCACGTTCTAGTACGGAGGCCGAGTACATTCAATTAGCTTATACTGCTGCTGAGTTAACTTGGTTACGCTCCTTATTCCGAGATTTGTGTATTTTCTTACATACGCCTACCCTGTGGTGTGATAATGTTTCTTCTATTGCGCTAGCTTCCGATCCAGTTTTTCATTCTCGGACTAAGCATTTAGAATTTGACTACCACTATGTTCGGGGAGAAAGTAATTCGCGGTGAGTTACGTGTTAATTATATTTGTTCCTAAGATCAGGTTGCTAATTTGTTCACTAAAGGTCTTAGTTCTTCTTGGTTCAATGCTCTTGTTTTCAAGCTTCTTGTTCTCCGAGGACCACCCAGCTTGAGGGGGGCTGTTAGACCAAGGTCTAATGTGGATAAGGCTACTGGGATTTTGAATTTGAATGATAGTTCTTTATCCTCTAGTTTAGGGGTGGCAAAAAAAACCAACCCGTCGGGTTACCGAACCGAACCGAACTGATCTGATCCGTTTGGAGCGGTTTTGGGACGTTTTTTTTGGACCGGTTCGGTTTTGGGCTTTTAGAAAAAAACCGCCGCGGGTTCGATTTTAGTTTCGATTTTTCCCTTTTAAAACCCGCCCCGAATATATATATATAATATAAAAAATATTATTTTATATAAAATATATATAGTCATATTAAAAACCTAACCCTAAGATATATATATATATAGTCTTATATTTGAAGAATGCTACATAGCTACTTTTATTTGAAATTGTTATTGTTCATTTTTTTTTAAAATAATGGTTATTCGGTTCGGGTTGGGGCGGGGCGGGGCGACCAGCCCGTAATTTCTATATTCGGGGCGGGGCGGTTCGAATTCGGTTAACCGTAAATTAATTCGGGGCGGTTTCGGTTTAAAAAAATAAAAACTATGGCGGATTCGGTGCAGTTTCGGTTCGGGGTAAAATAAAACGGTTCGGTTTCAGATTTAAGTAAAACCGTCCCGAAACCGCCCCGTTGCCATTCCTACTCTAGTTCGTTTGAATGAAAAGTTTTGTATTGTATAGAACTCTATCACTTAATAACTGAAATCCTGATTTGTAGGAACAACTTTCTGTTTTTCAAACTTGTACTTGTCAATACACAGTTGCAACTGTATTGGTTAAGCAAGCTTTTCACGCTATCTCAAAGTCTTACAATTATATCTTGTAAATTTAATATTTATGTAAATGTTTGATACATTTTAATTGGTGTAACAGAGTTAGTTGATTTAACTTTTTTTATATTTTGGACAAAATTACCTCTCGTTTTCGGTCTTGCTTCCATGTCATCTTCTTCCCTTCTTTTCTCATTCTTACCAAAAACCCTATTTTTTGAAACATTGTAATATCGTATTCGCATCTAAACTTGACACCAAATAGAGTAGTTGTCTCTGTCTTAATATATAATAATAATAAAAACAAAATGTTTATTTAGACCAAAAATTGTATTTTTTTTTAAAAGAGAAAATTTTAATTCTCTTCTAAGGCTGGATTATGAGTGCAAATTATAAAAAATAGTATTTTTTATTCAAAGTAACAAAGTTTTATTTTATAATTTCACGTGTATACCAAATATATTATGAGTGCGAATATGAACCCATTTTTAGTAGGTTCAAAAACTAACATGAAATAAATGTCAAATTAACACAATCATTCAACTTCACGATATATATATATATATAATGGACATATAACTAACAATATCTTGTAAATTTATTTTTTTTGGTCTAGACCAAGTAGTGTTCGGGTCAATTTTTGCATAGTTCGACTAATCTTCCTTTGCAGTTTAGAACACACTCACTACTGACTACATAATGTTTTTGCAGTCACCAGGGTTCAACTTAAAGAGTTCCTAGAATAATTATATTATCATGAAATGATTACAAGATCATCAAGAATAATTATAAAATTAGGTATTATCGTCTCTAAATGTTTGATAACTAAACATGTTTACTAGTGTTATATGGTCTCATTCAAGACTTAAAAAAATTAATCACTTCTGTTGTATTGCAGGTCTTGTCTTGTTATGCAAAAATAACACAGCATTGTGTTGTGTTTTCGTGCAAGGTATAAACACAACTAAAAAACAGGAATTACCACCATTATGTACTTTTAAAATAATATTTTCACTCTCTCACATTTTCTAATTTACTGAACATTAGTCATAACCCGTGCCAAAAGCACTATATCCTTAAAAATATATATTTCAATCTCAATTACACAATCTTATTTATCACTTACACATTTCTAACATTCAAAACCATTGTCCTTATGCTATTCCTAAGTTGAAATCCATACCAAAGTCACTACCTATCATTCAAAAAGTATTTTAGATGTCAATCGCACAATTATTTATCCCCTGATATATTTTTGAATTCAAAATGTTAGTAACCATCTCACCTAAAAGCTTAAGTTATTAAGTAGTGGGCTAACAATGTATATCATACTCTTCAACACTCCCCCTCACGTGCGAGCCACTTGCATGTGGATAGACAAACGAAACCAAAGGCCAAACCAAATGTGCATTTCGTGCACAAACACAAAGGGAGAAACAAATGCAAGTGGGAGAATTCGAACCCGAGACCTTGCAGAACCTGAGCTCTGATACCATGTTAGTAACCATCTCACCCAAAAGCTTAAGTTGTTAAGTAGTGGGCTAACAATGTATATCATACTCTTCAACACAAAATTCATTACCCATTATTATATAAACTAGGTCGTAACCCATGCTAAAAGCGCTACCAACCATTCAAAAAACATCTTTAATCTTAGCAACACAATTCTTTATACCATTACACATTTTTGAGATTAAAGAACTATTACCCCTCATTATATAAATACTGGGTCATAATCCATGCCAAAGGCAATGCGAACCATTAAAAAAAAACACTTCAATTTCAACCACACAATTTTATATCTCCTTACATATTTTTAAGATTCAAAAAAGATTGCTCCTTATATAAATAGATTACAACCGTTTAAAACTGACAATCCTTTCAATCAAAACCCACCTCCAGAATTCAAAACGCACGTACATCTTAGCGAGCTATGGTACAACAGCTTATGACATACAACAGAAAAACCACACCAAACGGATAAACAGACAACAAATAGCCGAAAAAAATTCACAAAAATTACAATGCCTCATGACTTCGCTTATAATTCACCGGTAAGTTCGGTAATTGGGAGTGTACATGCAGCTTTGGGCATGCTTCACCAGATCTGCAGGTCGAGGGAGCCGTGTTGCCACACCTACAAAATCATTTACGTAGTTTTTCAAATTAAATCCTTGTTTCATTTGCCAACTAGCTACACGAAACCGTAAGATATTGGATAAACCAGGAACCAAGGTTGGACAAAGTTGGGTCAAGTAGATTGGAGTAGATTATAATTTCCTTTTTTATTGTGCCCTAATAGGTTCTCTTTTTGTGGGCCGGGCTATATAATAGCCTCCTTTGCCAAGTCCTAGTTCCGCTCGCTTGGTTGGATACACCATGTGTGGCCCATGTGATGGGCTTACGTGACATTTCCTTTCTTAACGTGTACTAGGGGTTTTCCTTTTGTTGGGCTGGACTCGGACCTACTCTGCCAGAGCTCAGTTTTGACCCTTTCGACCAAGTTGTATGGTAGCCCATGTGACGGGTTTACGTAGTACACCAGGTGTATTTGATATTGATGATGAATATAACAAGGTACTCACCAAGTTCATATGCTTTAGCAGCGACGTTAGCAGCAATGTTGGCGGAGATTGTTCGGATATTAGATAATGGCGGGTAAATCATCCCCTTATCATAGTGTTCCTTTGCCACTTGCCCGGCCAAAGCTTCCGCTGTTCCAAAAGGAAACACAATTTTAAACAATAACATAAATATAATACATACACATATATATATGTATATATAATGTTTGGAATTCTACTGTGATCTTGTATTTTTTACGGAGAAATCATAGTTATTTTAAGATATTTATGGTCATGCAGGTTTCTCTCGGGGCACCAAAGCATTATTAACATGATCTATAAACTGTGTTCAGGAGCCCAACTTCAAGCTTTGGAATTGGAGCAGAAAGTTGGCTAAAGACAATTCCAAGCTTCGGAATTGTTTGAACTAATTATTGGTCCAATTCAAATTCCAAACCTTTGTGTTGGAGTTCCCAAAGACGCTCTAAGGGTGCATTGATTGGTTTACATGGAAATGAATAATCCTTGGAATTGTTTTGAATGGAAAATTTTGTCTACGGAATAAAAATATAGGAGGAAGCGGCTTTTAGATTCCATGGAAAAGGAAAACATTCAACTAAAGCAAGTTGTACCGTATGGAAATTGATTCCTTCAAACCCCAGAAAGTAAATTCAATCAAATACCATGGATAACATGGAATCTTTGGTATTTTCTATCAAAAAGAACTGAAATCTAGCACACATATGATTCAGAATTAGATATACAGTATAACATATATATGTGTGCAAGTACTTACCCGCTGCCAGAAGCATGTCATCATGCACACGGATTGCGCCAGACATAACCAAACCAAAACCAAGTCCAGGGAAAATATAAGCATTGTTTGCCTGAATAGAAAACAAAAGCAAAATCTCAATAATTAATGTCCAGTCAACGATTTAACTATACCAACAAAAAAATTCACATTTTCAAATAAGATATAGAACCTGGCCGGGTATGAAAAGTTTTCCATTGTATTCAACCGGATCGAATGGACTTCCACTTGAAAAAATCGCACGACCCTTCAAATTTACAAAACCAAGAGTGAGCAATGGAACAGGAGTTAGTTTTGTGTGCATATGTAGCCGATCAAACTTCACTTTAGACAAAAGCATTATAATGAAATATATTTACCTCAGTCCAGTTATAAGCTTCTTCAGCTGTGCACTCGGATTGCGAGGTTGGGTTGGAGAGAGCCATAATAAGAGGTCTCTGCATGTCATTCATGTACAAGTACAAAAAATATATATTACATAAATAATAATAAGATATAAAGTGTGGCTATATCCTTTACAGATAAAATAGTCTAACCATTCAAATATTATTGCAAAAGATTTGTGAGAAGTGTCACTGTGTTTAATACTGAACTGTTGAAATAACTCAGCAAATACTTTTTTTAATTTAAATATTGTTAGGATTAAAAATGTTATACTAAGACCCTAAACCATTTTTATCTACACCGTATCAGTTGACTTTTAAAATAATTCAGGGCATCACCCCGCTTGTTATCATGTAGTAAGGCCATGCCTGTCTGTAGAGAGAGAGAGAGAGAGAGAGAACCTTGTTGAAGGAGGCCAGGGCCTCAATAATCTCCTTTGTGAATTGCCTTCCCACTCCAGATGTTCCAATTAAAGCGGTAGGCTTGATAGCCTGATGAACAAAATTCAACAAAGAACAAGAATCATCCAAAATGCATAACTGGGCAACGGAAAAACAAAACATTAAGCCGAAAAGTTCATCAAACCTTGACAGCATCTAAGAGATTAGAAACAGGTTCGTGTTCATGAGCCCAAGGCTTCTTGAAGTGTTGAAGGGATTCCTTGCGTGAACTAACAATTAATCCCTGCAAGTGAAATCACACAACAATATGAATGTTCAACAAACACCTTTTTTTTTAAAGGGTAAATTCCAATGAACTCTCCTTAATTACTTATTTTCATTTTTACCCTTACAATGAGAAACTGAATGAAAGCCTCTTAAACTATTAAACTTTTACAGTTAACCTTTCTGTCTAAAATACTCGAAACTTTGTTGTAGTATGCATAAAGCATACAACAAATTACCTCCAGTCAATGGATCCAACATATTAACCCAAGAACTCTCCAAAAATTGATCCAAACTCGTTGAACCTTTGACAGATTTTGTACCAAAAAGTGTAAACTTAGATAGTTGAAGGGGTTATGTTCACTTTTATAGTTCAAAGGGAACAAAGTAAGAATGGAATATAATTTGCCAAGAATGGTGCTACAGTAATTTACTCTTTTCATAACAAATATAATAGAGGAGAAAAGAAAAAGCTATCAACAGGTAAACATTATTGTTTAACAAGAAACCAACTTTCTTCAATGATCGTACCTTTGAGTCCACAAGCCAGATATTCTTGCGGGTCTCTTCCACCGGAATCTTTGTCTATAAAAGACAAACGGATATTATTAATACAGGATAATCATAAACCATCATCCACAAAATTCGGTAAGAAAAAATCAAGCAGACAATGCATATATAGTATTCAACAAACACCTGCTTTGACATCTCAAGAGCTATAAGTTCTGCTATACCAGTCCCAGCCTGCAATTATGAGCAGAGAGAAATGTGAGAACGTTGATTATGCATATCCTTTCTAATGCTTGAGATTCGAGAACATATATAACTGGTTCAATGCAGCCAGTGAGACGAGACAAAGAAATCTTAAAAATTGATAATGTCCACAAAGAGAGAGCAAAAAGGATTAGTGGATGAGATTGAAGCAAAAACAAAATGGACTTGGACATTTCATTAATTTATTTTTCCTGTGTAATTAAGGTATATGTCATATGCATGTTTTTGTCAGAATGATTATCTTTTTCATTTCTGGTGGCTTTCTATATGATGATTTTCCGTGTAAAAAAAAATATTAGCAAAATAACTCCAATTGTTTCCATGCATATCCAAAATCAAGGTTGTTTCAACCAATACTTATTTGATTTTGCCCTCTGCAAGTGGGAAATCTCAAAAAATTACGTAACAATGGAGGCGATGTCTAATTTTTGTGAATCAATCCCTCGAATTTACCCCCCGTTTTTATGTAATGCTTTGAGATTCACCAACATGTAGGCGGAAAAGTCTAATGATTATGAAAACAGGGGGTTAAGTAACTTTGAATATAAACTGGGGGGCAAAGTAAAAAAGGCTGTACTTATTTCGAATATAGGATACATATCAGTTTCGTATCCAAAACTAAATTTTGAAGTATTGTGCTACTGAGTAGCAATGATCCATTTTCTTAATTTATGCTCCAAGAAGTTGAAATAGAGGCAACAAAAGGAAAGCAAAGAATAGAGTCTCACTTCCCCAGCACCAAGGAACAAGAATGTGTGGTCAGCCAATTTTCCGCCAAGTAACTTAAGTGATGCAATAAGTCCCGCTAGAACCACAGCTGCGGTCCCCTGCAGTAAATAAAATGAGGTGTTAAAACGTTGATATACTGGATTCCTCGCAGTGACAGTAATAACCTTGTGTTACTACATACCTGTATATCGTCATTGAAGACCAAATGGGTAGTGCCATATTTTGCCAACAGGTCAAAAGCATTATGATTTGCAAAATCTTCAAACTACCAAAGTTTCCAATGATTGAAAAAGTTACCAACATTAGTACTATATGTACAGATCCAGCACTGAAAACATATAAATATGACGATAGCCTAGCAGGTGTGAGGGATTATGAGAAAAAATAAATTCTACCAGTCTCAGGGATCATAAATAACCTGTACAAGAACTTTTTCACCATAGTTTTGCTTAACAGCAGTCATAAATTCATGTAGAAAGTCAGCATATTCCTGAAAAATATAAATACAAAAAGGAAATTTTATGTACTTAAATCAATGAAGAGAATACATAATTTATTAAAACTATGCTGGTAAACTATAGTCCCTATAATCTAACAAGGTAAATATGAAATTTGACCTGCCCAGTAGCCCTCCTTTGTCTGAGCCCAATATAAAACTCATCATTCAATAACTTCTCGTTATTTGTTCCCACATCAATAGTTATAGGCAAGCACTGCATGGCAAGTTGAAACCCTTGAGTAAATGGTTATAGGAAACAATATTAGATATACAATTAAAAAAGGATTATATGGTGTTTTAGTCATATTCACAGGTAATCCTGTATTAGAGGTTTCTTGAATGAATAAAGTTTTTAGAGATGAAATGAGTGTACCAAAGAAATGTTGGTTATATTGAAGAAGTGCTTATGCAAGCATCTAACTAGTAGAGTGATATTGTACATCATCGAGCAAAAATAACACTTATGTTTGTTGTGATGCTTACAGTTGAAGGTCTAACTCCTCCGAGTGCAGTATACAAAGCCAGTTTCCCGACAGGTATGCCCATCCCCTGTAACAATTCAAAAAATGCCACATTAATACTACAACACCATTCCAATCATCTTAAATTGTGTATCAAACGTCAAGGGCAGTTCAATTTAATTGGGGTAAATTTTTTCACCTAGGAAAAAGAATGAAATGAAGAATTTTCTCCTATTTCGTGGCAAATTGTTATTCACATGAATTGACGAACAAATCCACATACTAGAGTTCTAATGTTTTAAACAATAATAGCGCGCAATAGTTCAATGTACAATTGGTGGAAAAACTTTTTACTGCCTCGGTGAAAAATATTTCCTGTAGATGGAAACATTTCACCCTGGACCAAATGGGCCCTTAAAGAAACTTATAAAACTAAACTAAAGAAAATAAATACTAGCAAATTTACCTGACAGCCAAGGTCTCCGAGTCCCAAAATTCGTTCACCATCAGTCACAACAATAACTTGAATGCTCCTCTCAGGCCAGTTTTTCAATATCTCAAGAATCTTCCCCCTGCAAAAGCCAGTTACTCCTATGTCAAGCTAAAACAATTTTGAAGTGTAAAGCCAATTAAATACAGTCGAAAAATAATAATCATACTTGTCTTTCAAACTAATGTAGACACCCTGAGGGCGCTTAAAAATGCTCCCATATTTTTGGCAAGCCTCGCCAACAGTTGGGGTGTAAACAACTGGAAGAAGTTCCTCTACATTATCAATGAGAAGCTTGTAGAACAGCCTCTCATTCCTTTCCTGCAAATCCAAGCAATAATAATTTGGATATTATCAAACAAGAGAAAAATAAATAGAGGAACAATACAAACAACTTGAAATTTTAAAAATATCACTAAAAGTGTAAAACAAGCAATCCCTTCCCCCCAACCAACCCCACCAAACCCCACCCAAACTGCATACACATTCTCTTCCCACCACAGGCCAAATTTGTGCAACATATTCGTTTAAAGTTTATTATGACTAAAATAAGAAACATTTGATATGCTATATGAATCAAATGATTCTAAACACAAGTTGTACATAAGTATATGCTGCAAATACAAAAGATACTTCGAGATAAAAATAAAAAAATAAAGATTCTGGTGTTTGTTTTAAGGTATACCTCAAGTTCCATCATAGCCATGTATTTGTGCAATGGTACATCATACTGGCGAATACTGTGCATTAACTTCTTCTCCTGATGAATCAATTATAAAAACGATTAATATGAAGATCATTTAATTAAGATAGGGGAAAAGGCCTATAGATTTGAAGTTTATATTACGAATATATACCTGAACCTCCTGGCTAATAACCACGGGAGGCAGAAGACCGCGCAAGTAATGAGCATCTCTTTCTTTTTCAGTAAATGCAAGTCCCTTGTTATGGCGAGGGTCCCTCATTAAAGTATACCCACTGTATCACACGGTTAAGTCGAAAGAAAATTGAGAAATGATTATAGCCACGCCATTACAATAATCAACATGTTCCATATATCTTGAGACAGAACTAAGTAGAACATACTTGAATCTGCTTTTAAGTTTTACCACATCATAATTTTGCAAGAAACTAAAAGTGTAGAAAGCAAAAATATGAAGAAACACAGACTGACATCAATATTGGCTTGGAGATACTTTTTATTTGAAAAAGACAAAAAAAGAATCAAAGGAACTAAATTGGATTTGTAACTTATAATTTATAAATACCAATGATATTGGTATGCCCAAGAAATTGGACAACATGATATACATCGTTGATCAACTATCTAGTAGTAGTAAATTACCCCAATGTTAAACTATCACACTTGTTCCTCTATGGCCCTCAAACTATTTTTGTACCCCTATGGCCCTTCAACTATGCAATTCGTACCCTGGTGCCCCCTCCAGGTTAATTTATGGAAGCAATGTTTTAGTGATATAATGATATTTGTAAAAAATTGGTGATAATTCAAGCAATTTGCCACTAAAGCTACACTTTTAGCAACGAAATGCATGGTTTGTCACTACAGGTGCACTTTTTAAGTGAGGAATATAATCGGTAAAATATTTGTAGCTGTAAACTCTGAGGGACCGCTCAAAGTACATAGTTATAAAAGGGTCATAAGGGTATGCAGATAGTTTAAGCGCCATAAGCGAACAGGTGTGATATTTTAAGGGGCATGGGGGTACAGTGGTACACCAGCTTAAGCTTTAGTGTGACATTGATGGTTTTGAAAAAATAGTGCCGATAGTCGCAATTGAAAACAGTCTGCCCTCAAATTAGACTTGAGTAAAAATAAAAATTCATCATCTAGACCCGCCAATTACACTACAATCAAACTAAAAGTGATCAAATTTTAGACTGAAGTAAACCAAAAATATTGATTAATGTATAACCACCGACTCCAGGAGTAAACTAAAAACTGATCAAATTAGCTCAAGCTAGACTGAAGTAAACTAAACATAATGATCAACTTATAACCACCAATTACACAACAGTAAACTAAAAGCTGGTCAAATCAGCTCAAATCAGACTAAAGTAAGCTAAAAACAGATCAACTTGTATCGCAAACTGAAAAATTGATCAAAATAGCTCAAAAGCCTAAAGTGAAACTATAAATTGATCAACTAATAACCACAGATTACACTAAACTGAAAAGACTGATTAATGAGACCTCCCTTAAATTTTAAAAAACAAATAGGGGAGGGGTTGGTCCAATGATAAGCAACCTCCACCCTTACCTTGAAGTCAAGGGTTCAACTCATGAGGGTGAGAGGGTTTATTTTTTTTGCGGTCAAGGGAGAAGCTTAGACCTCCCTTAATTTTTTTAAAATAAAAAAATTTGATTAATTAGCTCAAATTAAGCTTTATGAACAGAATAATCATCTGTAAAACAGATAAAATTAACTTAAAATAGACTAAAGTAAGATACAAACAGATCAACTGTATAGCAAACTAGAAATTGATTAACACAAATTAGACTAAAATAAAACTAAAAAAACTGATTAATTAGCTCAAATTATGTTTTAAGAACAGAATAATAATAATAATCTGTAAAACAGATCAAAGTAGCTCAAAAGAGACCGAAGTAAAGCTAAAAACCGATCAACTTGTATAGAGCAATAAAAATTGATAAAATTAACTCAAATTAGACTAAATGAAAAATGAAAGAAAAAACTAAAAAAATGATTAATTAACTCCAATTAATCTTTATGAACAGAATACTGATCTGTTAAAACCGATCAAATTAGTTCAAAATAGGCAGAAGTAAGGTTAAAAAAGGATCAAATTAGACTAAAGTAAGACAATAAATTGATCAACTAACAAACAAAGATAACACTAAAGTAAATTAAACAATAGTGATTAAATAGCTCAAATTACGGTTGATGAACATAATAATGACATGATCTGTACCTGGCGACTGAGACAGTCCAGGGAGTGACTAGCTGGTCCTCCGTGGCACAATCCTCACCGTAGACATCTCCAACTCCACCACCGACTGTCGATTTAGGATCCATGTCCAGCACTGATGGTCCATCTCTCATCTCCTTCAAAGTACTCTCCATTATTGAAACCCTAGAATTTATGTCTATGCAATAATTACTTCTACTAATACTTAAAATCTTCGTCGACTGTGATGGATATATATATATATATATATATTCTAAAGATAAGAAGTGAAGCGTGGATGCTATTTTGTGCTTTCACACACACACAAATAAACAATTGAATTTAGCTTTTGTTTAGTATATACTAGTCCAACGACAAATCAATTATTAAACTCATCTTTAATTGTCAAAAAAGCGACATTTGCGGGATGAGTCGCTGTCATCCTTCATCATACAAAAGTTGATGAGCAGTGCCACGGGAGTTTCATTCTTACTCATGTCGTTTGCATACAGATCGATGTTTACCCCCCCCTCCCCATTGATTGAATCGAAACTAAATGGTTAACGAGGGAGATGAAATGGAATCGGAAAAAATAAATTTATCGATTATATTGTTATTTTGATACTAAATGGACCGTTGGCTCATAAATTTTACTTTTAATAGATTTGGGTAACTTTTTGCTTCAATCATGTTTGAAAAGTTAGGAAGGAAAGAAGAAAAAGTGATAATCATAGATAAGATAAAGTTTTTATCCTCAAAAACATTTGTTTTTGAAAATCTGCTACGTCTTTTGTGAATGAAATAGTTAATTCAAAATATTTCAATTAATTAAAAAGGAACTTTTTTTTTTTCTTTTAGATTCAAAAATAACGATTGGGATAGAGAGAATGATAAAGAAAAGAAAATACCAAGAGTGATTACATATCACTCATTTATATAAACGAATGAGAAGGAATGAAAATAAAATGGAGTAATGAGAGAGATTATCAATCCCTTTTAATTTTCAATGAATTCTAAATCTAATCTAATTATGTAATAAATAAAATTAGCTACATCAACTTAGTTGGATTCACCACGTGTCGCTACTATTAATTCCCCATCCCTAATTTCTTATTTAAATAAATATTCCACAATTCCTTATTTAAAAGGCTATTCACATTTACTGGCCACAATATTAAACGGGTCCATTTTTTGTAATAAGCACAATTTTATGATAATAAATACAATCATTTTTTTGAATCCCGTAGTTCTCTTTATTAAAACGGATATTCGTAGTCACCACTATCTGTCTTCCTATTTTCTTGGCCATTCATTTTTCCCTTTTTTTTGGCAATGATTGTATTTAATGCTATAAGTTTTTTGAAAAAATATTTTTTGTATTTTATAAAATAAATGGTTCATGTATAGAGTAAAAAAAAGAAAAAAAGACAATTCGGTCATAACTTTGAATTTTTAAATAATCAGTTTAATGTTTACTGACTTTTCTCAACTATATAAAGCACATAATTAATAATTTAAATCAAAGCATAAATGTGTGTACGAACACTTGGATCAAAATTCTAATTAATTAATTTTTGACATGCATCTTCGAAATACGATAATCATCATATCCACTAGCTAAATTGTTGAATTAGAATTTTGAGAGGAGGGAGGAAGAAGAAGTTATTACTTGGTGCAAAACTTAATTACTTTATACCTGGAATGATTGGAACCAAAATAAAATATCTATTGCTAGAGCATTGTGAATATATATATATATATATATATTATTTAAACCATAACTATAAAAGATTATTATACTTTAAAGATGGTTGTAGAAATTATGAATATGTAGAGAGGGTAAAGAGGGGAAAAGGGAGCCCCATATAATTATTATTTAATACAAATAATAATAAATTTATACTAAATAAATGCATGGCACATTTAATGATAATTCACATTATATAATGTAAATCCTTGAGTCCAATAAAATAGTATTGTAGAAGATTTTATTTCTTACATTTTAATTTACATTGGATTATGAATATGGAATTTGTAACAATTCATCACTAATTTTTCCATACTTTCTCATCTCCCTCCATCACTTTCCTATTGAATTATTTATCAACCTATTATCATTTACTCAATAAATATTTTTAAAAAAAATTACATCCCAAACTTTTCATTATTCTCCTCTTACAAGATTCATACTTTCCTCTTACAGGTACCTTTTTCTTTTAACTTTTATTCAATAAAAAATTTCCTTTCAAATTTGATTCTCGTAAGTTTCTCTAATATATTTATTATATTTTGAAGTGTTAAAGAGACTCTACCAACATTGTTTTCTTCCACTACATTGCATTATTCTTTTTGAAGGTTAGCCAACATCTCTTTTATTATACTTTAAGTGTACAATGTTATAGATTATGTATACATACATACAAACATATATATACAATTCGATTCAAGTGCACACTAAGTTTGCTTACCGTTCGATATGGACCGAACTTTTGGCCCACTTTTGAGATGAATTTTTTAATGAAATTTGGTGGAGCTTATTTTCATGTCGTGTAGATCATCTCTACCAAATTTTATGAAAAAAATCATAAAGTAAGTAAACTAAAAAATTGATATATATATATATATATATATTTACATGTGAGTTTCAAAAATATCAATTTTTCATACTTAAAAATTTATACACGTTTATAGTTTCATTTTAAGTAAATTTTGATAGTAGTGAATAAAATAAAAGGAAGTTATTTAGATCATTCTTAATACTTAAAATTAATTTATGTTAATATAAATTTCTCAAACATAATCTCCGAATTGGAGATCTAATTTTCGTTAGATTTTTCTCAAATATGTGTTTCATTCCATAAAGTATTTTGGGTTAATTTTAACGGTTATTACATTTTTACAAATTGTCTAACATAATAACATAAAAAAATTGCTATCTCAATCTCATCAAGGTAATATTTTATTGGACTTATGTTTTATAATTATGTTTTTGCCTTCTAATTGTATTCTAACAAATTTCTTTTGAATTTTGTGAAATGTTGAATGTATTAATCAACTATTATTTTCTTCTCTTCATTGATAGTGTACTTTTTCAAAGTTAAGTCACATCTACTTCTTTTTCTTTTTGACTATTTTTAGGCTTTACAATTTTCATACATACAAAAATAAAGTTTCGAGATTATAATCTAACCGGATAACAAAAAGGAAAAAGGTTGATCAAATGTTTAATATTTGTTTTATATTAAAAAAAATCATTATATTTCTTATACATTCCACCAAAAGATGACTTTTATATTTTATAGGGCCGATTAGTGGAGTCACGAAAAGAAGAATATCCCATAAAAAACCTACAGTATTAAACTTTTGCTACCAAGTATGTGATTTTATAATTTCTTCATAGCTGCTATCTTTTTAATGCATGATAATTAAAATAACAAGTGTTTATGATAATTATGTCACTTATTTCAATTTTCTATTTTGGAGGCAGTTCTTACTACATAATGCAACACACATATCTTTCAACATTTATACATACATCTTTATGAAATTAAAAGTGAAAAACAAATCTTCTACAAGCACAAATTTCACACGAAACAACATACGGAAAATGTGTTCTAAAGATAACTGAAAGTATAAACACAAATATATATATTAGATATGTGTGTACACACCATCTGAGCATTGTGTGGATTGCAATCTAGTTTAATCGTAAAATATATTGTTGACAATATATATATATATATATATATTAGGGTAACACTATTGCTAAAGCATTTTCTTTAAGTTTAATGCTAAAGCAAATAATATATTGCATGGTTGTACATCATTCCTTTAAGCATTTTATATTGCTTTGGTATTAAAGGAAATTACTTTGCCAATAGCGTTACTCTATATTAAATCACATTTTTTCTCTTTCTATCCAAAAAAGTTATTTCCATTCCTTTCAATTTCATTCCGTTCATTTGATATTCAAATAATAATAAAATTAAAACTCATTATTTTTTATTTCATTCAATTCCTTCCCTTCTATAGAGTTTGCTCGATCATAGTAAATTCAGCAAGGCTGCAACTCACTTTAATGAGTTCAGCAATGGGATAAATTGGAAAAAAAAAAAAAAAACCCTCAGAAAGTTACCACGCAAATCCATTTGAAATTGATTTGCTGATTCAGACCCACCTGATTACAATACTTGAATCAGACTAAATGTGTTTGTAGAGTAATTTTTTGTGTGATTAGTATTTCACTATGTTAAGTAATGAACTCATGATTTTGCCCTTTAAGTAGTTCAAAAAGAAAGGAAATTTAATATGTCGAGTAATAGGCCTAATACTCGACGACAGATTTGTATAATATCAATCTTATACTATCTAGTTTTGTATAAAGAAGAAATGTTTAAAATTACAAAAATACTAATACGTACGGGGCCATACATAACCCTTACGCCTTTAATTCTAGTTTCCATGCAGCGTTAATTGGCACGTCGCTTGGATTTCAGTAAGAATCAAATTTGGATTATAGAATAATTTTTAATTCGAATCAAACAACGGGTTCAAGAAATATACAGAAATTAAAAATTAATTGTCTTTTTTTTAAATCGAAGTTTGCTAACCAAAAATATTGACAATAACGAACCCCACACAGTAAAACGAAAAACTTATTGAGTGTCGAAAATAAGAGCATCATATAAAAGACATGATAAATAATAACAACGAAAACCATAATTCAATAAAAGCATACAAAATTTATCCACCGCGCGAGAAACAAACATCACTTTACGGTAATTAAGAGTATAAAATTTCTAACTGCCTGCATGCCCAAGGTATCCATGAACAAATTTTATTTTTTTATCTAAAAGCATATACAATAAATTACGCTACAAAATCACTAGGGGTGATAACTTTTGAAATTGACACAGCACAAAATGAAATCACATGAAATTAGAATTATATCATATTTAAATGAATTTTTTTTTAATTATTTTAAATTAACTTTTAATTGTCATTATGCCATGTACGTTGTATTGAGATAAATCGTCTTTGTATTTTATGAAAAATAACATGATCCATGTTAAATGGTAAAAAGATGGTCTAGTCATCCTTAAAACTAAGGGTGGGTTTAAATCTTTTAGTTAAATTTTATTATATTTTGTACTCTATATATTTAAGTAATATAGATGGATAAAATAAAATGCTTATTGTAAACGAATATGGATAAGGAGAATATAGTCGGTGGGTGGAAGTGGAACTGAGGGTAACAGCTACAGTTTTGTCCGTGTTCGGCGCAAGAGGAGAGAGAGAAAGAGACTCTCTCACTAATCAGCCTTGATTCGGCACCAAATAAACTCATAGAATATTGGACATGTTTAATAAACAATTGACAAATGGATATTATTTACTTTTTATATATTTGGACCCTATTCATAATTAAATTTGATCAATTCACGACTCATTTCAATACATAAGAGTATATTTGTTAAATCAATCAAACAAAGTGAAGAGTTTGTATCATTATTTTCGTTTTACGTTATATATTTTTTTCCTTTTAGAACTTCAAATTATCACATATATATGAGAACCGGATAAATCCAATTCGCATGAATTGAGGGGGAAAAAAGTGGGTCCCACTGCTTCTTTTGCACAAGGGGTAATTAAAAAAAAGGGCGTATTAGAGAAAGATTTTCACACTAAAGTCAAGGAATAATTTTTTTTTAAATAAATGGCCTATTTTTTATTTTATTGATAATATGACATGTGTCTTTTTTTTTTCATTATAAAATGACATCCCAACCCTTAAAATAAACTAAAAAAATACCAATATGCATTAAAATATGTACTGCAATATGAACTTTGCAGTCTATATTTCACTGCAATATGAACTTTGCAGTCCATATTTCACTACAATGTGAACTTTGCAGTCCATATTTCACTGCAATATGAACTTTGCAGTCGATATTTTTAGTGCAAAGTTTATATTGCAGTCCATATTTCACTGCAATATGAACTTTGCAGTCCATATTGTACTGCAATATGAACTTTGCAGTCTATATTTTTTGTGTAAATTTCATAAAAAGGGGTAATTTAGGTAATACATAACATGTTTTTATTAATTAAATGATATTTAAATTTATTCAAATACATTCATTTAAAATATAAAACAAAATAGGCCTCTTACACTAATTACTAATTAAAAATAGGCCCTTCATTCAAAAAAATATTATTCATTGGATTTTTGATAAAAATCAATGTATAATAAGCCCTTCTACCTAATTTCTAGTTTGCACAAAAACCACTTTAACTTACGATAAAAAAATTTCACCTCCTCTCTCTCTCTTCGTTTCCTCCCCCTCTCTCACTGTTCTTCCCTCCTCTCTATCAATTTTTTTTCTCCAAGAAAAAGCAAACAAAACGCCCAAAAAAAAGAGAGAAATGACTACCCTATGCTAAAGATCGCATTATCACGAGGAATATTCATCAATCAGAAGCTCATTTTGCAAGGTCCCAAATAATTCCCACAACAATTTGTGGAGTTTTGATGGAAGATGAATTTTCCATAACTTAGGTGTTAATACATATCAGACATTGGTTTACACAGTAGCCTAACAAAAATCTTGATTTCTCTCCATTTCGCGACGGGAAGGATTGTGTTGGAAAATAGAAAAAGATAAAAAAAATAAAAATTTTAGGAAAAGTTTTCGAAATTCTTTTTTGGAAAACTTTTGGCAAAAGTTGCAAGTACGTGGGTCTTTCTTTTATTTTCTTTTTCATGCTAGTGGGTGCGAGAAATGGTGAAAATACATACACATAAAATATGGAGAAAGAGAAGTGAAGAAGGTATCTCCTCTCTGCCGAGAGGAGAACTTCTTGTGTGTCTCTATGGGAGTGATGTACAATCATTTGTTTGGTGTTAGTTTTCTAAGAGAGAAGAAAATTATGAGTGAAATTTTCTTCTAAATAGAGAAACCAAACACTTATTTTGTGAGAGATAAGTTTCCATATGTTAGAGAGAGATTATTTTGTTGTTGAAGAAACAAAATGTTGTTCAAATTTGTAATGGTTATATTTCAAAATAGAGAGAAATCACGATTTTTGTGTGCTGCATAAATCAAGCTCAAAGAGAGATTAAGCTGTGAGAGAGATAAAGGAAGGAGAACAATGAGAGAATGGGAGAAAACGATGAGGTGAATTTTTTTTATCTCAAATTAAAGTAGTTTTTGTGCAAAAGAAGTAGTGGGGCCCACTGTTTTCCCCCCTCAATTCGTGCCAACTAGATTTACCCGATTCGCATCTGAACAATGCTCTCTCTCTCTCTCTATATATATATATACGGGTTATTTCTAAAACGCACCGATGCGTACGCATTTTGGGAATTGAGTGGGTCCCATTCTAAAAGTAACGGAGAGAAGAAAGTTTGCATTAACATTCATCCATTAACTTTTTTTTAAGGTAAAAGAAAAAACATAAAGAAATCAAAGTGATTTCCCTCTCATCTTCAAAGTAGACCAATGGTGTTCTCACTCTACTGTTTGTCTCTCTCGCTCGAAGGAGAGCTCAAAAAAAATTGAAGCTCTTTCTTTACCGGATATCTCTCTCTATATGGCTTCATCTCTCTACCGAGCTCAAACTCCATCTTTCAAGCTTCGAACACCATATGCGGTTTATCTTTCTTCAACTATTGTTAGACCACCATTAGCTTTGTAAGTGGCCTTCTCCTCTTAATTGTTTCAAATATTTCATTTTCTAATTTTGAGTTTGGGTTTGATGTTTGTTGAAATTTCGAGTTTGGGTTTGCTTGGAACGGGTTTGGTACTTGTTAAAATTTCGAAAATGGGTTTGCTTGAAATAGGATTGAAGTTTCAAACTTGTTTTTGAACCCATTTTCAAAATTTTAACAAGTACCAAACCCATTCCAAGCAAACCCAAACTCGAAATTTCAAGAAATATTAAACCTAAACTCAAAATTAGAAAATGAAATATTTGAAACAATTAAGAGGAGAAAGCCACTTACAAAGCTATTGGTGGTCCAACAATGGTTGGAGAGAGACCATAAATGGTGTTCGAAGCTTGAAAGACGGAGTTTGAGCTCGGTAGAGAGATGAAGCCGTATAGAGAGAGATATCCGGTAGAGAGAGAGTTTCAATTTTTTTAGCTCTCCTTCGAGCGAGAGAGACAAATAGTAGAATGAGAACACCATTGGTTTACTTTGAAGATGAGAGGGATTGGAAAGCACTTTCATTTCTTTTCCTTCATGTGTTTTCTTTTACCCTAAAAAAAAGAGTTAGTTGATGAATGTTAATGCAAGCCTTTTTACTTTTAGAATGGGACCCACTCAATTCCCAAAATGCGTACGCACCAGTGAGTTTTAGAAATAAATTATATATATATATATATTAGAATAGGGTGATTTTCTGGTGCGCATTACTGTTGCGCACCAGTCCGTACGCATTGGGCGTTTTGGCCCGCTTCCCGATGGAATTTTTTGATGAAATTTTGTGGGGGTGTTCTTCATCGTGTGTAGAACATCTCCACCAAATTTCATCAAAAAATTCAACCGGGAAGTGGGTTAACTACATGATTGAAAAATATTGGTCCAGAAATAGATATATAAAGTCCAATATTTTTCAATCATGTAGTTAACCCACTTCCCGGTTGAATTTTTTGATGAAATTTGGTGGAGATGTTCTACACACGATGAAGAACATCCCCACAAAATTTCATCAAAAAATTCCATCGGGAAGCGGGCCAAAACGCCCAATGCGTACGGACTGGTGCGCAACAGTAATGCGCACCAGAAGGGGACTGGATTAGAATAATAGGTAGTTTTTACTATATGTTAATCGAAATTTAAACTTGCAACCCTTACTCTAAAGTGTATACAACCTTTTTTTTTCAAAAGAAAACAAGGTTTATATATTATTATTCACCAAATCAATAATCCATTCTAAAAATACAAAATTCCTAATTTCCTCTAGATTAAGAGACAGGGTATGATGAACAATAGAATGAGCCACTTTATTACCCACACGATGCACAAAAAGAAACAGAAAATCATGCGCTGAGATAATCGCCGTTTTTCACTTTTTCTTCCACAACTAAAGTACATACAATTTTATTGCTTGCTGACATATTATAAGATCACCTCAAAATATTTTAGACTAAAATATATAAACTCACTTAAAACTGTCGTCTTTTGGCACTATACTACACCCTATGCTATTAAAAGTGACAATAAACCCCCTTCGACTATTCAAACACCAGCTCACCACCACCCCGTCACCACCCTAAGCCATCCTCATCTTAGGCCTTTACAAGCTGCAAATTCATACACGCCCATGTTTACATTTATACATACATACATATATATATATATATATATATATTTATTTATACACAATGATATTATTGTGATAAACAAGTCCAAAAGATCGAGGGGGCCGGATAATGTTTGTTCGACTCATATATTCATCTGTAAGAATCATACAGAAGGGCCTACCTTCTTAATGCTCCACCACATGTTGCCAAAAAATCGACATGTTCATATACTGTGATACTTTTAAAACATTCCATGAAATTTTATAAATTTATTATCATCACAACTTACTTAGAGACTTAGAGCATCAACGTTTAAGTGAAATGTGTTAGGTGTCCAAACTCCAAATGCATAAGTGAAATGCGTAAGGTGTCCAAACGCATTGCGTTTTGATAGAATTCTCTATGCGTAAGGTGTCCAAACGCATAATTGTTTACTCTATGTTACTTACCGTACACCAAAGCTTGTCCTCACTGATGCTCTTAGTTACCCTGATTAAGTGTAAATAATTATATAAAAAAAAATGGGCCTTCCTCTTTATATGCATAAACACATGCACATATATAGAGCATAACACAGTAGCCACCTTCATCGTCACAGCCACCTCTCTCTCTTTAGACCTCTCACTACCCCCACCAAAATCTTCCTACTATTCCCTCTTCCTCTCCCCTTCCTTATCATGCAATGCCTCAATCTCTCACCACCTCACCCCCCACCCCCAAGTAGCGGGCTCCTCCGCCAATGCTGAGGCGGCCATCTATGTTCTTTACAATCTCCTACAACATCAAATGCCACGCGGCATCCTACGATGTTTAAACTTATCCTGGCTGGGCGGTCCTTGAAACTGACACCACGTACCACCCCCAGACCCACCCACGACGTTCACCCTTAGCCAGGAGGTTTACAAGGTGACCACTACGCTGATGTGGTGAGCAAGGTGCTACCTACATTCCACGCATATGCAAAGTCAGGGACTGCAGTGAGGCCAGTGGCATACCTGATCACGGGCGCGTAGAGGACTATAGGACACTTGGAAAAATGGGGTGAACGTGTCGGCTTATGTTGTGTTGGCGAGGTACGGGCAGATATATAGTGGTGAACGCTTAGGAAGCTGGTGCAATAGGGGTGGTGATGTATTCGGATAGGAAGGACTACTGTGGCGGTGGTGGTGGGAAGTGATTCCCGGATGACAAGTGGATACCACCAAGTGGGGTCCAGGTGGGGCCAGTGCATGTACAACGGGGTCGGGGACCCCACGACGCCAGGGTGGCCGAGTACAGGACATGTAAGAGGTTACCAATTAAATGATGAGGTGGAGAAAAGGGGAGATGTTCCATTGATACCCCTGAATCGGGGGGCCGATGGGGAAACGATACTGAACGCTACCGGTGGACACATGGCAAACGATGATTGGCAGGGAGGCATGTATGTCCCGGTTTACAGATTGGGACCCGGGCCGGCAGTCATTAATTTCAGCTACATAGTAAGTGAGTGGCCCAATAATTCTAAACAAACATTTGTACATATATATATATATATATGACATGAAAAAAACTTTTGACATATCTAATTAATGTATTAATTAGAATGTGAAGGTCCATAGCAAATACAATTATAATAGACGGGTAATAGACATATTAAAATGTCACTTTTGATATCAGATAACTATGTCATGTAGAATGACTAGTGAGTGGCCCCTACATAACGAAAATTTGTTGGTTCTAACAGGAATTGTAAGAAGTTTTTATTGGGATTTGCAGGGGAGGCAAGTAATAAACAAAATTGAGTATGTAACTGGAATAACTGAACGAGAAGAAGAACCTGATAGGTATACTTTTGAAATCTTTCCGGCAAGGTCTTGTAATTAAGTTGTGATGGTGGGTTATAGATGATATTGCATATAGAATAATCGGTTAGAATTTTAATTAGTAAAGAATTAAGTACTATATCAAAAACTACATATCCAAAACGGCACCAATAGTTGTTAATATAGAGCTAGAGAAATAATTATGCATTGATAAATTATGCGGGTGAAACTGTTTTTAGATTTGTGATTCTGGGTAATAATCGGGATGCATGGAGTTTCGTAAATGCATGTTGATCCCAACAGTGGCACCGGCCGCAGCCCTCCTTGAGGTAACAAAATTATGCTTCTAAGCATTCCCTTGTCAATCAAACTCGTAAATTTCAATAAAAAAAGAACAAGCTAGCTTGTCATATGGTTTTCATGTGAATATTAGGTTCACAAAGGCCGTGGAAGCTGCAAGAGAAGGGTGGAAACCTAGACGAACAATCATGTTTTGCAACTGGGATGTGGAGGAATATGGCCCGGTCTCTCTCTCTCTCTCTCTCTATATATATAGTCAGAGGCGGACTCCTGATTCTTTCGAGGGGTAAGCTAATAGTAACAGACAAAAAAAAATCATAAAAAAAAATCAAAAGTATAACCATATAGTGAAAAGAAAATTTAATAGAATAATTTAAATATTTGAGTTCATATATAACCAAAAGTATTTAACAAAGTTGAGTTCGACGAGTTTTTAATGATTATAATTCATCTATTACATACTCTAAATTAATTTGCAAACCGAGGTCTCGCTCTATGTTCAGCAACATGCCATCGGCAAGAACTACATCTCCCATTGAGCTGCATATATCTCTTTTGATGTTATTTATACTAGGAAATGCCCTTTTGCATGTGCCGTAGAAATGGGAAGAATTAATATAAGACGAATCAATATGTAGTATAATCCTCCAACTTTCTTCTCAAAACTAATTCTCAGAAATAACTCGGTAAGAGTAGAAAGCTTATAAAACTCGGGATAACAAACAACATCAAGCTTGTAATGCATTAGTTGAGATTTCAATACACGAACATTCCGAAGCAGTGGGCTTATAATATTTGAGCTGTGTTAAAGGGTGGGTTAAAATTTAACAAAGGGGTGGGCTTATACTAATTTTTTTTTTTACAAGTAGTAATAGGTTTTTGAAAATTTCCCCCTGTGCTATCCCCTGTGGGTCCGCACCTGTATATAATTGACTAAGTTGATTGAAAATGTGTCATTTTCAGATAGGATCAACAGAATGCGCGGGTAGAAGAGAGAACAGGGAAATGCTAGCTTCAAGGGTTGTTGCTTACTTGAATGTCAACACTGCAGTGACCGGTGCAGGATTTCAACCCTCTGCAACCCCACAACTGGATCAACTAATCCTCGAAGATACTCAACAGGTAACTTTAAAAGGTTATCACTAATGATAATGGCATAACTAAACACGTACAGCGCATAATTAATGGCTTAGCAATGCACTATCCTTAAAGCAAAATGCACAAAGATTGAATGCATCACTTTTGAAGGTTCAAGACCAAGATAACTCATCACAAACAATTACGAATCTTGGGTTGGTACTAGCGAGGAACCTACGGTAAGCATTTTCTCTCTAATCAAGTCAATAAACACTTTCAAAAATAAATAAATTAAGATGTAATGTTTTGTCTTTCATGAAAGAACTGCAATGTAGATGGGCAATCTATCTAAATAATAACGAATAAACCATGGATCATCATTTTAAGTGAACAAATCTATTCGCTAACGTCAAGTTTTCAACTTCATAAACTACATATAATGGACTTTTATGATCGAAATAAAGATTGGGAGGCTAGGAGATGGAGGTTCACGCTATACAGCATTTGTACATCATGTGTTCCGGCAGCAGATGTGTCCTTCGGACAAGGTAACAGACATTTCTTTGCTTGAAACTTATATGTCGCACAATGGGCATGTTTTTAGTTCACAAACTTATATATGTACATAGAGGGGATTTGGTACGGACTGGCCTTTAGGACGAATATTCATCGCTGAAAAACATCTTCCCATGTGTTGGCGCTGGAAATTCGTTGCTAAAGGTCAGGCCATATAGGTAACTCAAATAATACTCACCCAACTAACCACTTTAATCTCTCACAAATATAGGAAAACTAAAGCTATCTCATGAACGCAAATTGTTACCTATATTAATATCAATCATCTTGACTTAATTACAAGCATATAATAAAAAAATTATGATCTCTCCCTTCTATTCGTTCAACTTTTAAAATTGCCTATAACCTTGATATTGTTGGCTTCTCAAAGTTAGCAAGTTGGATCCACGGTAAAGGTGACACATCTCTTTATTTCCGTATTTTAAATTTTCAACGATTACTCAATACGTGATTATCAAGTTGCAGGTTACCCTGTGTACCACTCAACGTATGATGACTCCATCTGGATGACGAAATTCAGTGATCCAATGTTTTGCAGGCATTTAGCAGGTGAATTGCACCCTCTTCTTTCATAACAGTATCTAGTAAACTTTTCCTTTTCATTTGATTATGTTCAAGTCTCAAAAGTTCTACCAACAAGTAGATTTTTTCTCATAATTATATATATATATGCTTATTCATCTGAAAAACAGTGGCAAGCGTTTGGGGTTTAGTTTCTCTCTGGCTTGCAAATGAAGAATTTTTGCCTTTTAATTATCTCTCATACGCCAACGAGCTCCGGGTACATCATTAAAACTGGAAATACGCACATTGGAAGCACACACATCCTAAACATTCCATACAAATCTCATTATTTAGCAGCACAGGTAAAAGAAATTTGATACTCTCTTTTTTACACTAATGTGTAGAAGAATTAACAGACAAAATATTGGATCGTAAGGGCATAAACCTTGTTCATGTCCATAAAAGAGCTCAAAATAGCAGCCACCATAGTGAATAACAAAAGAAAGGTATTTCTTGAGATCAATTATATTTCATGAAGATCTGCATAGAATTTATTTTCCATGTAGAGAGAGAACTTAAGCAATGGAGGCAAACAAAGGTAGCTTTACAATATGGTAAGCGGGAGAATTGAACGATCGGCTAATGATGACGGAACGAGCATTTACAAACTGAGATGAACTTTTGGGAAGGCCACGTGTTGGAGCAAATGTGTATTTGAGAAAAATAAACTTAGACAAGGCAGAGTTTTCCCAAGTCTCACATAGGAGAAAGAAAAAACCTTTCATGGGTTTTTATATGGGAAAATTGGCTTAAGGGCTCGAGCCCTTTGGACATTAGACTTTTGTGCTATTGAGTGAGGACTTAGATGAATGTTGTCCACCACATGCGCGCCGACCGACCCGACCCGGTCCGGGTTTGGGGTTTTAAATTTCAAAAGTGGTCAAACCACTTCCGAACTGCTCCCTCTTTTCTCTCCACATCGCCGTGCATTTTTCCAACGAAACGGATTTTTAATTATCTTCCTACCGTTTTAATTTTTTCTAGATATACTGAAAGAAATTTTTTTTTATCGATATCTTCTTCAACAAAACAAAACGAAAAATATTCAGAAAGAACCCTAGAAAAAAAAAATTGCCTCCGGCAGGGAAATCTTTCGCCTCCGGCGGTAAAAGATTTACCGATTCCGAGCAATTAAAGGAGTGTTATTGTCGAGCGATCGAAAAAGTGCAAATCGATCGTACAGAGGGTATCTGGGCTGTTTTATCCTAGGGACGACGTGGCGATAATCGAACTGCTAGCACAATTCCGGCAGAGCCGCAAAACGTCTTAAAGAGAGCGACTTAGTCCGCAACTCAACCTGGTGTACTCTCTCTCCATCTTTAATTTTACATTTTGCAGTTCATATTTTTCAACACCATGGTATTAGCATACTTTTAACCAGCTCATTTTTAGGAATTTGAATTCTTACCCTCCCCCAAGGAAATGAAGTCTAGGTATGGAAAATTGCTGAAGGCACAACTCCACGTAAAAAAAAAAAAAAAAAAAGACGTGGCCAATTAACAACCAAAAGTTGAAAAATGTGTCATCATTGCATGAAAAAAGGTACAAATCTTCCACCTTAAAAATAAATATAATCAAACACCTTTACGTGTTTTGCTGCTTTGCTATGAAATTCAATTGCCTAATATTAAAACATTTTCTAGCCTAATTGCATGCTTACTATCAAACACACACTATTAATAAAGTTAATTTTATATTTCCTATCATTTTTTTGCTAAATAAATATTAAATACACCGTAACTTAACGGTGATTTCATGTTTGGTTTTTTCAGATTTATGCACCATCTAAGCATAATGACTATGGATCTAACTCCTTCCCTGGGATAGAGGAAGCCATTGAAAAGGCAGAGTTTGAACACAAAGGAGTCTTGGAATTTGGTACAACATGAAGTTTGGAGAGTCTAGAGCAATCACACAAGCATCACTAGTCCTCAACGCAAACTAACGTGAAGATTTGTAACATTAACACCCTACATATGGTTCATTCATACTTTTCATTTTAGGGTGACTAAAATCACTCTATAGAGAGTAGAGTTGTGATATCGGGATCATTAACTTTTTAAAATTGGACAGTTCAAATTAACTTATATTTCATAGAGTACGTCTCCTCGGGGGTTACACTTCCTTTGACAAAGACCTCAAAATTTGAACCATTCAACTACAAATCTCTTAACTCTATTCTAGAGAAGCCGGAACCCATTTTAGAAGTTCAGTTATGACTTTTTTTAGTGTTTGGTGTGTGTTAAAAGTTGAAATACTCAAACCCAAAATGTGTTTTTCACACATTCTATGTTTACAGCTTACATCAGATATCTAGTCAAACCCTCGTCCACTATGAAGCAATTCAAGTCCTCATAATTTTGCTTACATGACCAATAAAACTCTCTTTTCTTCAATAGAAACCTTTGAACTTCATTTCTTGCCAACCCTTCTACTTTATCCGGTATATTAGCATTTCTTCCAAGCATAATACCTACGAGCTCAATTATTTCACTACTCACTGTTCTTATGTTCCGAGTTCAATCTAATCTAATCTAACCTAACATATCATGGACTTAACTAATTCAACTACTCTAATCCATAATCACGCAAGAACCCTAACCAACATTTTTTCTTGTCCGGGCCCAAACATGGGTTTCCCTTTGCCACCTTGCAAAAGACAGCTCAGACGCAACACATTGCATAAGAGTGTTTTCAGCAGGTTTTTCCGCCTCCTCAACAACCATTTCACCAGCTGCCTTGGCCACAATTATTCGTTCATCCTCACCTACATCAGGTACGTGATGTTGCTTCCCCTTTTTGTGCATTTCACGAAATTTCTCCCGATAAGTTGCAAATTCTGGATCTGCCATTTCGTCGTTAACCCAAACAATTCTATCTTTTTAGTCTTCAATTTATCATCGCTTTCTTTCAACTTTACTGTTAAATATTGATTTGAATCTGAGTCTACATATGCTAATCCAATAAGACTGTAAATGCTGTACTTTTTTTTTCCAGAGGATTTATTTATTTATTTATTATAAGCAGTAGTCGTACATAATTCATCAAGCATTTTCGGATGCTTTTCAAGAAAGTCCAATATAGAAGCATCCTTCAAAAACAACGGAAAGGTCGTTGAATACAATACACGGCAACGGGTTTTACCTTCCTAAGGTCCCAAGCTTGTCAGCAACCACATTAGCGTCTCTGTAACAAAACGAGAGCCAAGCATTGGCTCACAGGTGCATTACATTACAAGATAAACAATAAAACTTCATGACACATACGTACATATATATACACATACAATCAATATTTACATGTCACAATCTATTAAGGTTGTCTCTAATTCAGCACATCCTTGAGAACAGATGGTAAGCATACCATTGACTTCTCATTTTGCTTCATTGCATAAAACTTGCACAAAGCAGAACCTGCAACCTTCCAAACGAAGCTACATTTTACAACATTCCCTTCTGTCCTCGCGTAGTCATAAGTTGCATGATAAAGCGCGAGGGCATCATTATATATATCCTCGGTCTTCCTTGGACTTGCTTCAAACTCCTCAGCACCATACACCATCTGCATTTATGTAAATTCTTTAATCAAAACAGCATTTACTTGACAGAATTTTGACTTCGCTAGTATCCTGCATGTACAGATCGTATATTGGACACAGGGAACTTAAAATAAAGGGCATTTTTTGGTTTGCCCCCATTTTATATGTAAATTAGATTTGCCCCATGTTTTTTTAATCGTTAGAGTTTATTCCATGCAAAGAATTATGTAAAAGGGGGGTTAAGTCAAGAGATTACGTTAAAAAAATTATATATTGCTCCCATTTCTATGCAATTCATTGAGATTCCTCCATATACAAAGGGTAAACAAGGAGGTAAGCCTAGTTAGAAAGATTCCCCATAGTAAAAAAAAAAACTCAATGAAAAATTCTAGAGAGAGAAAGTACGGAAATTCTCTCTTCTCTCACCTCCCTCTTTTGAGCAGAAATTCTCTCCTCTCACCTCCCTCTTTTGAGCATTATTCAACCTATGATGATTCCGGTCACCACTCACCACCCTCCCCCACCCTCCATAGCACCACAAAACCACCCACCCCCACCACTTTACCACCCTCCTTCACCGGAAAACCACTTTGCTCAACACTATTTCCCACCTCATATACATCATCAAAATTACATTCCACATGCACAAATTCAGTTTTCATCAAATGATTTAGCAAAATTTTTTGTACAACAAGCCCAAAAACAACAAAAAAATGGCTGAAGATCTATTTCAACAGCAGCAGCAGTTGGTTCTCTTCATCTATGGCCTTGGTACTCCATCTAGTCTACCACAGGTTCACAGTTCAGTTTCTACAGTCCCAGCAGTGGGCAATGTAGTTTCTGCAGATTTTATGCAGAAATGTGAAGCTGCAGCAGTCCACACTTCTATAATAGGTGCACAACAGAATCAAGCATTCCCACAACATTCAAATACCTGTGTAAGATCAGCTGTAGCAAGCCCTCCCTTTTCTGCAGCTCCAGAAAATCCCATAAAAACTGCAGATTTTGGCATCAATGTTGATCCCCAAGCTAAGCAGGTTTTGCCAACCTCCCAAGCCCCCTCACAAATCTCTAATACCCCTTTACACTCATCTGCTCAAGTTTCACATTTGTTTGATGCCCATTCCTCAATTACACCATCAAAAACCGACTCTTTAGGCCAAAATGTGGATTTCCCTATCATTTTTGTTTTGGTAAGTTAATTTTCATTCAAACAAACAAACAGATACAAAATGTTGATTTCCCTGTCATTTTAGATGAAGATCTGGTTATTGCTCTTCCTTTTAATGTTGTTAATAATACCACTAGTGGTATTCCGGAGTCTCAACACCAACAAAACAGCCCCACTGTTTTTTCCCAGCAAAAGAGCTTTTTACACACTGCACAGTGTACTTTGGCAGAAAAGCTGCTGCCAACTTTTTCTGATCCTGTCATTTCTGTGGCTGCTGGTGCACAAGGCTCTAGGGCAGACATTGTTCAAATATTCTACTCCACCTATCACCTCAACTAACACTCCTACACCCCCTGTTAGTCAGCCAAATTTCCCCCACACTTCTAGTTCCATTATGTTATATTAAATGTTGTAAATAATATATTAGGAGAGTAGATAATTAAGGAATCCTAATTACTAGGATTGTTTCCTTATTTAAGTAGAAGTCTCATGTATATATAAATGGGTAATCACCTATCTAATACAATATAATTTTCTGCTCATCTTAGATTACATGGTATCAGAGGGATTAGGGTTTTCTTCCTTGGTCTGCTAGTTGACGGCAGGTTGCTAGGTAGTACGCTAGGGTTTCCAATTTCGAATTTTGGTTTAGCAGTCCACAGTGCTTGTTTAACCTCACCACCGGCCTAGGGAGGAGCACCATACACCGTTTAGGACTCGCTCAAAATCCGCCATCAAAAAGAGCAGTGTATGGTCCTCACGCGCCGCCACAAGAAGTTCTCCACCGGCGCATGACGGCACATCAAGCCTCCGTTCAACCCCCAGCCACCACCGTTGGCTTCGTCTCAGCGTCTACAGCACATATATGTGCTTGGTTTGGTTCAGTTCGTCTTTATTTGGTGTAGATCTGAATTTGGCTTGCGTTTTAGCCTTCCTCGTATAGTTTTTACACATCCAGATCTGAAGTACACTTGTTTCCAGACCTGAAACAGTTTCTAGCAGCTTTTTGTTTGTGTTTCGTGCTTTATGGTTACTGGTTAGTTCGTTCCTTGCTTTATTCGTACATTGTAGTTTGTGGTTGGTTTGTTTCTCGCTATCTACTATAATTTTATTTGTTCTTGTGTGCTTTACAAATAAAATTATTTAAATTATGACTGATACAAAGGCCACAATTGTTTCAGATGTTATCACAGTGATGTCAAAAATCACTTACCACAAACTTAATGGCTCTAATTACTTGGATAAAAGTAAAACAATTTGAATTTATTTGCGAAGTATTGACAAAGATGATCATATAACTGATGATCCACCCTCAGATGATTCTAGGCAAACATGGTTAAGGGGAGATGCTCGATTATTCCTTCAGATCCAAAATTCCATTGAAAAATACATTATTAGTTTGATTAATCACTGTGAATGGGTTAAAGAATTAATGTATTATCTGGATTTTCTATATTCTGGAAAAGGGAATATTAATCGCATTTATGATGTGTGCAAAGCATTTTACTGTGTAGAAAAACATGACAGATCTATTATGAATTACTTTATGGACTTTAAGAAAACTTATGAAGAACTTAATATGTTGTTGCCGTACAATCCTAATGCAAAAGTTCAGCAAAGTCAGAGGAAGCAGATGGCTATCATGACCTTTCTAGCTGGTCTTCCGTCTGAATTTGAAACTACAAAGAACCAGATTCTTTCTAGTCCTGAGATCTCCTCATTAGAGAATGTGTATACTAGAGTTCTTCGCACAGAAATGAATACGTATGTTTAGAGTCCACCTGTTCCGTTCAATAGTGCTTTGGTTAGTAGAAATACTGAGTACGAATTTGGGCGATCACCGTATCGGGGAAGCAACCAAGGAGGGGGATTGAACAATAACAATTTTGATACTTTTTCACATGAGTCAGGAGTAAGTGTGACTCGGGGACAAGGCTCCGGAGGAATTATATGTCATTACTGTCATATCCAGGACATCTAAATCAGGATTGTTGGAAGCTTCGATACAAGACTCAGAAAGCTCATTCGGCCCATATTTCATCTATTATTGATACGGCTGAAAAGTCAGTCCTCATTCCTGCAGATAAGTTTGCCAAGTTCTCTAAATACCAAGAATCTCTAAAGTCTTCATCCACTTCGATCACCTCCGTCACTGCTATTGCCGATTCAGGTAAAACAAATGCATGCTTTGTCACATTCATCTTCTAAATGGATCATTGATTCTGGTACCACAGATCATATGATAGGTAATTCTAGCATTTTCTCTACTTTTCAGTCATATACATCCTCTTAAAGTGTTACTTTAGCAGATGGATTACCATTTTTCGTTTTGGGGGTCTGGCACAATCACACCAGCTCCTTCGCTTCTCCTATCATATGTCCTACACCTACCTCAATTGTCCTTTAATCTAATCTCTGTAAGCCAACTTACTCGTTCTCTTAATTATTGTATCTCATTCTTTCCTGATTATTGCTTGTTTTAGGATCTTATGACTAAGAAAATTATTGGTAAAAGGACATGAATCGAAAGGCCTCTACATCCTTGACACACATATACCTAAATCCGTTGTATGTTCGGGTGTCACATCTGTTTTCAAGGCTCATTGTAGACTAGGCCACTCTTCTCTTCCTCTGTTTAAAGAGTTGTGTCCACAGTTTAGCAAGGTGTCCTCATTAAATTATGAGTCATGTCAATTTGCCAAACATCACCGTAGTAGTTTTAGTCCAAGAGTCAATAAAAGAGCAAGTGCTCCATTTGAATTAGTTAATTTTGATGTTTGGGGTCCATGTCTTATTATATCAAAAACTAGGTTTAAGTATTTTGTTAATTTTGTTGATGATTATCCTTGTACAACTTGGTTATATTTAATGAAAAGTCGTTTCTAACTGTTTTCTCATTTTTGTGCGTTTTGTGCTAAGATTAAAACTCAATTTGTTACTTCTGTCCACATATTGCGCAGTGATAATGCCAAAGAATATTTATCTTCACCTTTTCAAACTTACATGATTCAGAACGGTATCCTACATCAAACTTCTTGTGTTAATACTCTGTCCTAAAATGGAGTGGCATAATGGAAAAATAAACATCTTCTTAAAACTGCACGAGCCCTATTATTTCAAATGAATGTTCCAAAACCATTCTGGGCTGATGCGGTTTCCATAGCATGCTTTCTTATTAATCGAATGCATTCCTTTATTCTTCATGGTAAGACTCTTTATAATGTTCTTTTTCCAAATAAATCATTGTTTCCGATTGAACCCAGAATATTTGGTAGTATTTGCTTTGTTCGGGATGTCCGTCCACAGGTTACTAAATTAGACCCTAAGTCTTTGAAGTGTATTTTTCTTAGGTATTCTCGTCTTCAGAAAGGATACAGATGTTATTGTCCTAGTCTAAATAAATATCTTATCTTAGCTGATGTTACCTTCATGGAAGAAACACCATATTTTTCATCCTCTACTTCCGAGAGTCAGGGGGAAGATGATGATTTGTTAGTGTATACTGTCACGTTCCCTGAACCCGTTGCTAAACCAATGACAGTCAAACCTCCCATTCATCAGGTTTACTCCAGACGACAACTTCCTAATCCATGTCCTCCACTAGCTTCTTCTTCATCAGATTCAGTGACGAGTGGTGATCTTCTCATTGCTTTACATAAAGATAAACGTCAATGTACTTATCTTGTTTATTTTTATGTCTCTTATGATCACCTGTCACCTTCATCTTGTTTATTCATTACATCTCTTAATTCTATATATGTTCCTAAAACCGTTCATAAGGCAATATCCTATCCTGGATGGCGTAATGCAATGATAGAGAAGATGGATGCTTTAGATAAAAATAGTATATGTGACTTGGTCACTTTGCTTGCAGGAAAACAGGTTATCGGATGCAAATGGGTATTTACCATCAAGGTCAATCTTGATGGATCTGTTGCTCATTCAAAAGCCCGCCTTGTTGCTAAGGGTTATGCTCAGAAGTATGGAGTAGATTGCTCTGATACTTTTTCTCCTGTTCTTAAATTAACATCTGTCAAATTATTTATATCTTTGGTAGCTACTCATCATTGGCCTCTAGATTGGCAATATATAAATAATGCTTTTCTTCACGGTGATCTTGCAGGAAAAGGTCTATATGGAGCAACCTCCTAGATTTGTTACTCAGGGAGAGTATGTGAAAGTCTGTCATCTTTGTAAATCATTGTATGGCTTGAAACAGAGTCCTCATGCTTGGTTTGAAAAATTTAATCAGGCTATTGAGACATTTGGCATGGTGAAAAGTAAATCTGACCACTGTGTGTTATACAAACAATCTAAAACAAACATCATTTTGTTAGTTGTGTACGTAGATGACATTGTCATTATTGGGAATGATACTAAGAGAATCTCTTCACTTAAGTCATTCCTTCATGTTCAGTTTTATACAAAGGACTTAGGGATGCTAAAATATTTTTTGGGTGTCAAAGTCACAAAGAGTAAAAAGGGTATCTTTTTGTCCCAGAGGAAAAATGTTCTTGACTTATTAGCTGAGACAGGAAAATTGAGGGCAAAGCCGTGTAGTACTCAGTTGAATAGGGATGGTGAACAATTCAAGGATCCTGAGAAATATAAAAGATTGGTGCGGAATTGAACTATCTTACGGTGACTCAACCAGATATTGCATATTCTGTTAGTGTAGTGAGCCAATTTATGTCGTCCCTAACAGTTCATCATTGGGCAGTGTTTGAACAAATTTTATGTTACCTGAAAGGAGCACCTGGGTGTAGTATCTTGTATGCCAATCCTCGTATTGAATGTTTTTCAAATGCAGATTGGGCAAGCTCCAAGGTGGATAGAAAATCCACATCATGCCATTGTGTCTTTGTTGGAGGAAATTTGGTTTCACAGAAAAGTAAGAAGCAAAATGTTGTATCACGCTCCAGTGTAGAATCAGAATATAGAGTTATGGCTCAGTCTGTGTGTGAAATAATATGGATATGTCAGCTCTTAAATGAAGTAGGGATTAAGACTTCGGTACCAGCAAAATTGTGGGGTGATAATCAAGCTGCCATACATATTGCGTCTAATCATGTGTTCCATGAACAAACGAAATATATTGAAATTTATTGTCATTTTGTTCGTGAGAATATATGAAGAAAGAGAGAGGGCGGAATATTTCTTATATTTTGTGTATAATTTGAAAATAAGCTACAAAGATTTATAGAATCTTTACAAGAGAAAGAAAAGGAAAGAAAACTGATTGCCTAAATTATGCCAACAATCAATCCTAAATTATATTTGACTTTTATACAATCAATTACAAACAATACTAAAAATAATCCCAATCAATACCAGTTGTAATTGCTTATAATTGGGATTTCCAACACCCCCCCCCCTCAAGTTAGATCGTAAATGTTGATCATATCCAACTTGCGAATGAAGTCTTCAAAGTTTTGCCGAGGAAGGCCTTTGGTGAAGATGTCCGTTGTCTGCTCTTGAGTCGAAATGTAGGTCATACAAATAACACCATTTTCGACCTTTTCCTTGATGAAATGTCTATCTACTTCCACATGTTTGGTTCGGTCATGTTAAACAGGATTAAGAGAGATATTAATAGCAGCTTTGTTATCGCAGTAAAATTTAATTGGAAACTTGACCATGATTTGTAGTTCCTTCCAAGAGCTTTTTTAACCATAACCCTTCACATATTCCTTGAGCTACTGCCCTGAATTTAGCTTCGGCGCTACTCCTCGCCACGACATTTTGTTTCTTACTCCTCCACGTAATTAGATTTCCCCAAACAAATGTACAATACCCAGTAGTCGATCTTCTATCTTCAATTGAACCAACCCAATCTGCATCTGTAAAAACTTCAACTTCACGTTTTTCACCTTTTTTAAAAAATAACCCTTTCCCAGGTGATCATTTAAGATACCTGAGAATTCTGTAGGTCGCTTCTAGATGTGCTTCTTTTGGTGAGTGCATATGTTAACTAACTACACTAACCGCGAACGCAATGTCAGGTCTTGTGTGGGATAAGTAAATTAATTTCCCGACTAACCTTTGATATATGTCCTTATCAACTGGTTTTCCAGCATCATCTAATTTCTTCCCAACTTCAATAGGAGTCTCACTTGGTTTACACCCTGGCATGCCTATTTTTGTCAAAAGATCAAGGATATACTTACGTTGAGAAACACTAATACCCTTCTTTGCTCTTGCAACCTCCATTCCCAAGAAGTACCGCATTTGCCCCAGATCTTTTACTTCAAACTCAATGGCCATAATTTTCTTCAGTCTTTCTATTTTAGCTAGATTGTTTCCTGTCGAGATTATATCGTCAACATACACAATTAAAATTGTGTTCAAGCCACTTTCTGGTCTGTTGAAAAAACATAGTATGATTTGACTGTCCTTGCTAGGTATCCCTGGCCTTTAATTACTTTAGCAAATATGTCAAAACCAAGCTCTTGGGGACTGCTTGAGACCATAGAGAGACTTCTTGAGCTTGCAAACCTGGTTTTCTTCTCCCCTTTTACAAAATCCTGGCGGAATTGTCATAAAGACTTCTTCTTCTAACTTGCCATTGAGAAAAGCATTTTTTATATCAAGTTGTAGAAGAGGCCAGTCTAAGTTCGCTGCCAATGATAAGAGAACCCTAACGAGTATTTAGTTTTGCCACAGGTGCGAATGTCTCTGTGTAGTCGATACCATAGGTTTGTGTAAACCCTTTTGCAACCAACATAGCTTTGTAACATTCAATCGTTCCATCAACTTTACAGTTCACCGTAAATACCCATTTGCAGTCAACATGTTTCTTTCCCCTCGGTAATTCCACTATATCCCAAGTTCCATTTTTTTCAAACGCTCGCATTTCTTCCATCACTGCTTCTTTCCATTTTGGATCCTTCAATGCTTCTTGAATATTCTTTAGAATCTCTGTTCTATCAAAGTTTGAGGTAAAAGTACGAAATCTTGTAAAAAGAGCATTATATGACACAAACCTTGAGATAGGATGAAAAGTACATGACCGAGTTTGTTTTTTAAGTGCAATAGGTAAATCATCAATGGAAGATTCAGAATTACCTGTTTTGTGAGGAGTCGCATTACTTCCAGGGCCTATCACCGGTTCTAATTCTTTTGGTGCTTCGAGTGTGAGATTATGTCTATGCCCTGATTTTGGCTTCCTTGCGTAAACACGTATCTCCTTGTTAATTTGTTTTTCTCCATCTCCCCCTTGGTTCAAGTTTTCTTCTGTAAATGGCATATCAAAATGGGGCGAAACCACAGGCTCAATGTTGAGAATAGGATGAGGACTAGCAATAAAGAATTCGGAGTTAGTGTCTAACGTGCGAGCTTCATTCGAGTTCTCCCCCTGAAGTGAGGACTTTTGGAAAAAAGGGGTGTGTTCAAAAAATGTAACATCAAGACTAACGAATACCCTTTTTGTAGAAGAATCATAGCAACGGTAGCCTTTTTGCGTAGGAGCGTATCCAAGGAACACACACTTAATAGCTCGTGGGTCTAATTTATTACGACTGTGAGCGTGCACATGAACAAAAGCAGTACATCCAAACACTTTAAGATGGAGGTTTAAACTGATACGAGAAGAAGGGAAGAATTTTTTGAGTTGGCTGATTGGTGTTTCGAAGGATAAAATACGACTGGGCATACGATTTATGAGATAAGTAGATGTAAGAATAGCATCTCCCCAGAATGATTTAGGCATATTTGTGTTAAACATCAGAGCATGCACAACTTTAAGAAGGTGTCTGTTTTTTCTTTCGACAATTCCATTTTGTTGTGTTGTATCAACATATGAACTTTGGTGAATTATGCCGTTCTTGTTTAAGAAATCGCCCAAAATGGTGTTGAAATATTCTGTCCCATTATCAGTACACACGATTTGAATTTGTGTTTGGAATTGTGTTTGGATCATGGAGTGGAAATTAATAAAGACGGTGCGAACATCGACTTTTTCTTTCAACATATAGACCCAACATACACGAGTATGATCATCAATAAAGGTAATGAACCATTTTGTGTGAGTGCGGTTAATGATTCGAGATGGTCCCCAAAGATCACTGTGAATCATAGAAAAGGGTTTAGATGGTCTGTATTGAGATTTTGGAAAAGATGTACGCTAGTGTTTTGCTAGTTCACAAATGTCACACTGATAATTTAGCATCTTTTTATTCGAAAAAATAGAAGGTAACAATTGTTTCATATATTGAAAATTGGGATGACCCATTCTAAAATGCCATAACAAAATCTCACTATCCCTAGGAATAAATGCAGAACTACATTTTGCAAGTTGATATTGTTCACCCATATTGGCCTCCTCAAAGTAATATAGTCCCTCACACTCCTTAGCACTGCCAATCGTCTTCCCCGATGATAGGTCCTGAAAAATACACAGTGAAGGAAGAAATTTAGCAGAGCAATTTAATTGTTTTGTTAGTTGGCTAATAGACAACAAATTGCAGGCCTATTTAGGAACATGAAGAACAGACTCAAGGGTTATAGAATCAGAGATTTTTATATTCCCTGTTCCAACAATAGGCGAAAGAGTTCCATCTTCTATTTTAACTTTAAGATTGCCCACACAAGGTGAATATGAGGAGAAAAGGTTAAATGCATCGGTCATGTGGTCTGAAGCACCAGAGTCGATAATCCAAGATGTTTGGATACGAGAAGTACTAAGGGCTTTTAAGAAGTTACCTTTGTGGGCTAGAGAACCAGAAGGTGCATATGAAGAAGAATGACCAGTATGTTGAAAACTAGAGAACATTTTGTATAACTGTTCCATCTGTTCGGAGCTAAATGCTCCACCCGAAGCAGACTTCTCCCCTTGTATTTTCCTTGTCTGATCAATGGTTGCTTGGTATCCCCGATTTCTGTTGTTTTGTCTAGGTTTCTAATCAGCTCGCTTACCATGTAGCTTCCAACAGATATCCTTCGTATGCCCATCCGTACGACAATGTTCACACCAGGGACGCCTCCTTTGATGATTCTGACTAGTACCAGATTGAGGTCCATGGGAAAGCATGGAAATACTATCATGGCCATTAGGTCCAATTGCCCCACAGGTCAATAGAGCCGACCCATCAGACCCAGAAAGCCCATTTGAGGCATTTTCGCTTTCTTTCATCATCATTTTTCTCCTTTGTTCTTCGCGTCGCACTTCTGAGAACACCTCAAGTGTGGAATGCGGCCGTACTTCGTCAAAGTTCATGATTGAGCCCGACTAAAACCTCAAACACGCGCTCAGATTCTAGTTTCTTCTTGTACTGAGCATTATCTCCTGTACATCCCCAAGCCTCTTCAAAACTTAAATCAAGTTCTTGCCATAAGGAAAGCATCTCCGTGTAGTAGTTTGTTACTCTTCGGTCGCCCTGTTTCATTTGCCAGAGCCGAGTTTTGATTTCGAAAATTTGGGATAAATCTTCGGTGTCAGAATAAGTCTCGTGAACGGCGACCCAAACATCCTTCGCTGTTAGTAAGAACATATAGGTCTTACCAATGGCAGGCTTCATGGAATTCACCAACCAAGATATCACCATGGAATTTTCTGATTGCCATTTTTCGAGGGCAGATGAGTCCATTTCTTCAGGTTTTTTTACTTCGCCATTGAGGTAACCAAGCCTTCTTTTTCCGTCAATAAATAATTTCATTGACTGTGCCCACTCCCATAAATTTTTTCCGTTGAGTTTCTCAATTATAAGCTGGATGGACGAGTTATCGAGTCCTCCAGGCATCATGTTCAAATCAGCCTCTGTCTTGTTATCACAGGAAGTTGATTCCTAGTTTGTTTTAGCTTTTTCGGCCATGGTTATCAATGAGAACCTCCCTCTGATACCATGAAGAAAGAGAGAGGGAAAAATATTTCTTATATTTTCTGTATATAATTTGAAGATAAGCTACAAAGATTTATAAAACCTTTACAAGAGAAAGAAAAGGAAAGAAAGCTGATTGCCTAAATTATGCCAACAATCAATCCTAAATTATATTTGACTTTTATACAATCAATTACAAACAATACTAAAAATAATCCGAATCAATACCAGTTGTAATTGCTTATAGTTGGGATTTCCAACAAGATATAGCAAGGCTTAATATCTACAGGATATGTGGAAACTGGAGAGGCAATTGGGTGATCTTTTCACGAAAGCCTTAAACTGATTATCTTTGGAACAAACTGGGCATGATCAATATATATGCTCCAGCTTGAGAGGGAGTGTTATATTATATGTTGTAAATAATATATTAGGAAAGTAGATAATTAAGGAATCCTAATTAGTAAGATTGTTTCCTTATTTAAATAGGAGTCTCATGTATATATAAATGGGTAATCACCATCTAATACAATATAATTTTCCGCTCATCTTAGATTACACATTCAAACTAATTCTTTTACTAGTTTGTTTAAAAATTCGAAGGAGACAACTCCCATAATTCTTGCTCACATTCCTCAACCATATATCAAAGGTAACCTCCCAGCCATCAAACTTGATGAATCCATCTACCAAAAATCTGTGCAAACTTGCAAACTCAACCTCATTGGCAGATTTACTTTACCCAAAAGTGCTTCACCTGTCACAACTTCATCTCTTCATTATAAGCTAAATGAGAGGTGGAACATAACAAATGGCTTCATTCTCACCTCTATTGGCAGGGTATTTTTCTGTCTTAGGTTCAAAAACCATGAAGATCAGAATCAAGCTTGGTTGAAAGGCAGTTTGAACTTTAATCCTGGCAGTTTTAAGCTACAGTCTTGGCAAAATGATTTCAAAAGTAAACCACAGCTCAAATATGGATCAGACTTCATAGTATTTCCCAAGAATACTGGGATCCCCAGCTTCTCATCAGTATTGCCAGCCTTGTTGGCATTCCACAAGCTTTTAATCCAAACACCAAGAATTATGTCTATGGTCACTTTGCTATAATCCAAATGGAAGTGGACCTATTGCACACTTTACACTCAAAGCTTCTCATTGAAAGAGAAGATTTCAGTTTTGAAGTGTTGATCACATATGAGAACATTCCTAAATTTTGTTCCCATTACCATTTCATTAGTCATTTGATTAAAGAACGCAAATCCCTCAAAAGAATCCAAGAGACCTCCAACAAACCTTCCTCTTCAAAATAGCTTTCTTATTATACCCATACCAAGAAAGCTCAGTCAACTAAAGCATCAGATATTGTTGTTATTCCCAGCCATAAAACTGGCCATAATGCAAATCATCCTATTTCAGATCCCATTGCCAGTTTCCGACCTGTTGTAACCATTTCTCCTCAAGGTGCTGGCCATTCTTCTGTTCATGTGGGGAATTCTGATAATTGTCCCTGCAGACAACAAATCTTCTGCCAATGAAGTCAGTTATAATGTTCTTGTTGATCCTATTACAGTAGGAGAAATTAACAATGCCATTCAGGTGGTCTTTAGAACTCCTTAGACCATTCCCGCTAATCACAACCAAGGCTCTAAATCATCAAGCCATATGATGACCAACTCCAACCCTCAGATACACAGCTCATCTATTGAATCAGTTGTTCCCTGTTCAGTTTCTTCTAAGTCTAAGAAAAATGCTGCCAAAAACAAGCCAATGCACCATAGCACTTCTTTTTACATACAACATAGTCCCACCCCATCCTCTAGCAGATCTCTTCCCCACTTTAAACAGAGGTTCGACAACCAATTTGATCCTATTGGTAATTGGGAAGATGATGGTAATGGTGAAGGTGAAAACTGGGATATTTTTAGGAAATCTGATGATATTGTAAAGAAAGAAGTGCATCATGAAAAGCACCAATCTTTAACATTCCCACTGATATAAAATCCATGAAAGACAACCCTTCCAAAAGCAGAAATTGGGTATCTTTAGTGGAAGAGGAGCCTTTCATGTCATGGGAAGCAAAAGCAGATATGACTTTTAATGCTGCCATAAACAATATTGATGCATACAATGGTTGCATACAAGTGGAGCAAGATGATAGATCTTCAATCCTTGGACAAGATTTTCCTCCTTTTCAAAAGCAACAATTCTCTACTGGCACAACTCATCCTATTTCATCAAATAGCAAGCTTTGTTCTACTACCAATAGTAGTAGCCCTGAGTATGTTCCTTCACCTTTGAAGACAAGAGTACAAAGGCAAAAAACTGGTACCACAATTCTCCCTTTGCATAAGTAAAAGAAGATGTCTAAAGCAGCCAAAAGAGAAGCTAATGCAGTTTCTAGGCTAGCTAAATCCAAATCTTCCCTCAAGAATCATGACCTTGATGAATTCCAATGACAAACTCTTCTGGCAGATCAAAAGAAAAGACATGAGGAGGAAAAAGCTATAAAGAATAATGAGTTAGGAGAAACTGTGCATATTAATGCTACTGCAGCATTTAATCAATCAACATATGACAATGAGGACAACAATTATGACAACCAGGGATCACAATCTGTTAGTTTTTAAGCAGTTTAGTCCTGCTTGTTCTCAATTTTACAGCAACAGCAAGCCCTTCAATGCCAACCACAGTTTGCTGTATGACTGTATCTTTTATAGTTGTAGTTGGTTTAGTTTAGTGCTGCAGTGCACAACCAATTTCACTGCAGCTCATCTTGAGTTGCAGCAATTTATTCAGTTTTGTGCTCAGGTTTTGGTGCAGCAGTGGGTTCTTTTTGGTGATCCAATTAATAGCTTGCTTCTTAATTACTGTTTACAATTTATTCTCTTTTTTCTGTTTCTGTTAGTAGCTTTGTTGGGTCTTTCTTTGGCCTTTTGTCATGCATTTTTTTTAGCCTTCTTGTTTTGGCTTTTCTTTTACTTTTTTGTGAATTTGCTTGGTGGAATTTAGTTCTTAGGTATTAGTCCATTTTGCAATTTCTTCTTGTAAGTTGCTCATTTCATTGTGTTTTTTGAGGTTATTGGGGATGACCCCCCTCCTTTTGTTACTTTTTTCTTTATTTATGCTACTACTCTAATGTCCTAGTTTGGACTTGGAGAATTTTTTTTTTAAAAAAAATGGGGGAAAGCCTAGATTTGCATTATGAACAAGGGAAGTCAAATAATTAAGCAATGATCTAGTAGTAAGGTACTGTCCTTGCTTAAAGACTTGAGTTCTACAGCTTACACTGAGGGTCAACTTTGGAAACTTAAAAATACGACAGCCTCAAAACAGTTGAAGTGAGGACTGGCTCTACACCTGTTTATATTTCTTTGTCACTTCATTTGCAGAGTAGTTTTTGGACTCTTCACCGCAACGCAAGGCCTCGGTCATGTCCCGTCTGTATTCGCTATACCTCTTCTCCCATAATCTCTTCAAGGCCTCGGGGATTTCGACATCGAAACAAGGCAGCTTCCATATTTCTACATTAAGAAGAAAACACAATATAGCTTCATTCAACATAAAACACTTCCATCAACAATGGATCCTTTTAAACAGTAGCGAATTTATTTATTCTTAATTTGTTGCTTTCACGGTTAATATTGCGACGCCAATACGTTATCAAATAATCTAATGCGGTGTGTGGGAGCATCGGATTCATGCCATAGAATTGGAATGAAACTATGAGAATCATATTACTTCAAAGTTTCAATTAGTTTTTTTCCTTCTTTTTTTTTTCAAGTCCAAATTTAGAGCATAAATTCATGCTCCCAAACACAGCTTAATGCAATACAGAGCGAAGAACTCTCACCATCTGTTGACAAATTTTCAGTTTGTGATGATTGTATAGTATCATAAATTTGTCCCAGAACAGAAGTAGAGTGATAATTGTTTTCTCTTTCCATATAATGCGGATACAGTTCTGCCGTCAGTTCGTTTGGAACGTTAACCTGTTTTAGAAGAAGAAAAAAGTAGTAGGGGACTCTAAAACCAGAAAGCATAATATAATTGTCTTGAATTTCAAAAATGAAATCCTGCAGAAGGTCAAAGTGGAAAAAAGCTTAACAAGGGTATTGAAGACAGTCTAGAAAGTGAAAATTAAGAAAATAGTCAGCACGTGAAGGATATGAAGCAATTTCAAAATATATCAACATCATCAAGCCCAATCCAAAAAAACGCGTACCAACAAATCATTAGAATATTGTCAAGAAAAAAGCCAAAAGAAATTGATGTCAAGTCAATGGCTGAGCTGACACTAACCTACTTCTCACTCTGTCCCAAACTACTCTAATGTTTTCTTTTTTGGGAAGTCCCAAACTGGAAGTTTCCTTTCCTTTTTGGGATATAATCAATGTACCAAGTTTGTTCAATTGTTGATCATTGTACATTGAAAATAGTTTTTCCCTTAAAATGCATGAAAGTCAAATAGTGACTCATAATTTGGGATAGGGGGAGTAGTAAAACAGCACTAGCCAGGAAATCCACAGGCAAACTACAAAAGCAAGGATCTCTGTTGACGTGATTTAGCCAGACTATGCAAAGCAAAAAAATTGCTATGATAATCTTGGCCAAAAACTAACTATGAAAAGCAAAACTGTAGCCACCACAATAAAGTTTCATTAACAAATCTTCGTTATTTAAGGTCCATTACATAAAAGTTAGAAAATAATTGAAAGCACTACTAATTTGTATGTGAAATTGGAAAAAGGGAAGAGTGATTTGGTGAGATGTTCCATATTTTCCTCTCTTTTTGTGAAATTTTTTTCCTACCCATCCCCCAAAGAATTGGATTCCATCGAAAAACTGAAACAGTAATAAAACATCTCACCAAATCACTCATCTCTTTTTCCCACTTCTCATACAAATTAGTAGTAAAGTTGGAAAATGATTGAAAACACTACTAATTGTTATCAGAAGTTGGAAAAAGCAAGAAGTGATTTGGTAAAATGTTCTGTTACATTTTGGGATTTCCATGGAATATAATTCTTTGGGTGGTGGGTAAGAAACAATCCTCATGAAAAGTAATGAAAAGATGGAGAATCTCACCAACTCACTTTCTTTTTTGAACATCTCATAAAAATTGGCAGTGTTTCAATCATTTTCGAACTTTTTATCAAAAGGAGTACAAAGATAGAAATTGCAAAGCCTAACCTTTTTACCACTTTTTGGTGCATCTAAAGCATCATAGTATATGTCAACCAACTTAAGCATCGTTTCCTTCATACAATCCTTTTCTTCCGCACTACCATCTCCCAATATCAGAAGTCGATCCATATATGCTAGCCAGCTATCAGCTGCCACTCCCATACAGCTCCTGGAAGAGCATATGGCACTTGAAACATTAGCAACATGGATAAAATACTCCCCCTGTCCAAAATTAAGAGTCCACTTCTCCTTTTCAAAACATAATCAACAAACCAAAACTCAAGATAGGAAAAGACGTTTTGTATTAAACCATTCATTGTGATGAAATTAGAGCATTCTAAAAAATATGCAATTGGACTCTTAATTAGGAACAGATGGAGTACTAGATTATCAAACGAATAGCAGTTTAGTATCCAAGGGAGATCTTGATTTAAGTCCCATTAGAAAAGAGGACAAGAAATTCACACAATTTTCAAACAAAATAAAGGGATTTTTTTTGCACCATCTCCAAGTCCTAATGCAAATTAGACTAACCCTACTGTTTTCATAATCGCTTGACATCACCTCCTGCACATGAAGGTTACTCGAAGCATTAAAGTGAAATTCAAGAGCAATGGCTAACCTTTTTTTTTTTATTTTTGATAACCATGGGTATCGGGGCCCCACCCCCGCTAATCCCATGAGGCCCTAGTTGCTCGACCGGGAGACACCCCCAATGGCTACCTATTTTTATACATAGTCCCTTGACTGATGTGCTATATATGTGCGGTCATCCTACATTGCTTGTCTTTCCAGTCACACACCAAGTGAAATCAGCATAAAACTAAGTTCTGATTACATATGTCCAGGATGTTTGTGGATTATGAGGTACAAATGCATACCTTTGCTTCCTTGAATTTAAAAATAGTTGAAAATATTCATGCTCCAATTCCTCGGATGAAAACTCTCTGGGTTTTCTCTTAACTGCATTTGGAGTTGAATAGATACGAGTCCAAGGTTCACTTGCTTTAAACGATTTCAACAGCTGAAGAGTACACCACAAATTGACGGTTAAATATGTAGGTTTCGATGAAACTAAGAAAATAAAAATGGAAAAATGCAAGGGAGAAACAGGTCAGAGGTAGACTAGAGAGCCCACCATAGAAAGAGAAAATTAAAGGCAGGACAAAGAGGAGAGAATCACATGTATATACTGTCAAAGACAAACATAAATAAGGATCAAGATCCCTGCATCACTAATAGATCACAGATGGTTCACAGGTAATTTGTAGACAATAATAATCCACATTTACAAAAATAACATAGTGTTTTTATGAAGAGAGAAAAACCAAAGTTTGAATAAAGATAAAGCATTTGGTCTCAAATTATACTCTTCCATAAATGAAAAAATTAACAAAATATATAAAGATGATATAATCAGAAGCTTGAAGAGCACACTTGCACTTGCAAACAGCAATTAACCACTAAAACATCATTTTGGAACAATACAGTTCTTAATTCCTCTGCATTTAATTAACCTTTATTTGATCATTTGTATATCCATACGCCATTTTGGCTTTTTACAAGACTATTCAGATAAATTAGGATCGGAGTAAATAGATTTACTCCCTATATATCGACGAAAACCACATCAAGTACTAGGTTGGCCAATCTTACAATAGATGCTGCAATGAACAGATAGATCACTGATAGGCTTCCTCATGTTACACTTGGCACATCCTAGTATCAACTATTACTATTTGCTTAAAAGAAACATAGGTCAAACATTACATAAGTATTATAATTTTTAGGTTTTTCTACTACTAAATATCTCGAGGATAGAACTCAATCTATGGTAGAATCCTCCATCAAATTAATGCTTAGAAGCTATTTGCTTAATCTTTACCATGTATAAAGAAGCTTATCTTAATATATTAAATCAATTGACGAGGCTGGCAACAATTAATCTTAATACATTAAATCAACAATAGATAAAAAGTTCAGATATTTTGGTGCACGGCAAGATATGCATTGAAAAAATACACATAAATCGCTTAAAAGGATAAAAGAAAATTAAAACAGATAATTAATGTGTAACCTGAGGGTTTCGGGAGACCCAGTACATGTCCCCGTCAAAGTCACCATTTGCAATTTCACTCGCCACAGATCTCGGGCCTTTCGTGGAGAAGAATATGCCATACTTGGCATTTCCAATGACATCTTCCAATTCCTTTACATAGACAGCATTCAAAACATGAATGTCCCCAAAGTGAAGTCCAGGATTCCTGTATACTAATACCTCCCCTGATATTTGCCCATTGTCACTGCGTGTCTCGTTAGAAGAGAACATTAGTAAGTACAACCTTTTTTCAGTTGCAAATATCACAGTTAGAAGTAAAATCGCAAAGTGTAGCCATAAGCTACTTGAGAAGTTCTATGTAGGCCTGTCAACGGATCAAAATACACTATACTGAATCCAATCTGTTAATCCAATCCAATCCAAAATTTGAGATATCATTGGACATAGCATGATGTACTCAAATTTTGTTACACAGAATTGCATTTTTAAAATACTTCTTGTATTTATTCATCATTAATAAATAAAATAATTACTGGTAAACCTACAATACTACATACATAAAATTTATAAACTTGTAAGTATATACATACTCAAATATAAATGTACGAATCGGATCAGATTGCAAATGGAACGGATGGGGATATATCCGTATCCTATTTTATTTTGCTTTTATTTTGAAAGGAAGTGATAAGAAATATCAACAATAAAGCAAAGATACATCAGAATGGACAAGAGGTAATAGGAAATCAGAGGCCTCTTCCATCCAAGCGACAAAATCATCAACAATTCATGCAAACTTAGCCAGGCGGTGAGCAACAGCACTCCCTTCTCTATGCACAAAGGAAATGTTTCAATCTTGCCAATTTGCAAGGAGTATTTTACCATCTACAAATAGTGAGTTAGTGTAATAGAGCGCCTCTTGGTCGTCCTCGATAGCCTTGTAAACTAAAGGTTTTATGGATTTGGATCAGATTTCGATAAACGGATTAGAACTCTTTTCCCATATCCTACTAAACAGATTGGATTCAGATCAGACTTGGGCAGAAATCATTTCCGTTGACAAGCCTAGTTCTTTGCCCTAAATGCATTTCTACTTCAATTGAAATGATTAGCTTGTGACTGGGTAGGAGATATCAATATGTTATGTTCATTGCTTAGTTATTGGTATAACCACTATGTCATCTACAAAAATTCACGACTTAGGAGTATCTATAAAGAACACGTACAGAATAACACAAACTTGATCTTGATTTAACGCTCCAGTGGGATCAGCTGTCCCCATTAAGTAGAAACTTTCAGTAATTGGAAGCTTTCCTCCTTTGAGTCCTTTCCTTTCCTCATTTGCCAGACGAGATAAACGATGTTGAAGACTTGGCTCATTAAGAGGAACTCCAGACAAAATCATTCTTGTTGTAGTAAAATCATCATCTATTTCTCCATGGTTCAAGGCAACTGCAGGAGGAAAGACATTTAAAAATAGATACTTAAAACAAGGTTCTACTTTTGGATATAGAAATAAAAATCAGCACAAAAAAGACTTGTATGGTCCCGAAAAAGGAGCCAAAAACACAGCAATATCAACATGGACAGAAACTTTACCAGTAACAAATTTTGATTCAGTGAAGTACCTCTTAGTGCTGCACGCTTATTGGAGAAGACACTCCGAGCATCTTCCAATGCATTTGTCAGTAAACCCAAAAAGTATTCCCGAGGCACCCCTCCAAAGCTTAGAAGTGCAATCAAATTCTTTGACAGATAATTTTTCTTCGGTTTATGACTGAAAGATGAAAAGTAAAGATCAGAAGTCCTCATTAATGATAACAATTTCAACATAAGACTAAAGTTCCCAATTTTGTCTCATGATTGATGTGTCATTCTAGTCAATTATTTATTGTCACCACTCACCATAACATCCATTATTCTGTCTCAACTCTTAAGTAAGCATTGGATCGACTTATTATATGGAATTATAGTGATGCTTTAGAATGTTTAGGGAAAACAAAATAGTTTTTAATATTGGGAAACAGGAAGACACTCAACCGTGAAATTTGTTATCAATTCACTTCCATTATTTCACATCATTTAGAATAGTTACCAAGTCACTTCCTATATGGGAAAACAATCTTTTTAACTACTGGGCCACAAATCTGTTATCAAATCGCTTCCATTCTTTCACATCATTTTCAATAATACTAAATTTTGTTATCAATAATGCTAATTGATAACAAATTTGTGGTCCTATAACATGAAATGTTTAACCAAATCAATTCACTTCCATTTTTTCACATCAGTTTCAATAACAAATTTGTTCTTTGCCCACCAGCGAGCGGCAGGGACAATGAAGTGATCAAAAGTAGAATTTGACTGTGCAAGCGGAATAAACATATATACGTTAATTTTATGTAATTTAGGCTCAAATGAGTTATTTTCTTGATTTTAGGAATTTAATTTTGTTTCCATGTTTTATTATGTATATCTAAGGGATTGAGAAGTAACGAATTTTCAGTGAAAGAATCAAGATTAAAGCAGAATTTCCTCCCCTCTAATTTATATGCTTCTCCTTTCTCTGTCCAATTCCTTCCTCTCCTTCCCCATTCTTTCTCCCACCTTTTGTTTTCATTCCATCTTTTCTCATGCCAGTATTAAAACAAGGCAGTAAATAAGCTAACAAGCTATCTGTTGTCTTTTGACAATTGTATATGTGGGAAAAAAAGGGGTACAAATTCATGCATGCGTATGGGTGTTTAATGCCCCTTCAAAATTTCATCTCTATACGTAAAAAAAGTTATATTCAGAGTTCAGCATTACTTAAATGAGCTCATTACGGAAATATTCAAGTGATTTTGAAGAAAAATGCATAAGTGGCTTCTAAGGATTCATGCTGTAATAACCATCAACGCCATGATATTTAGTAAGAGAACAACATGCAAATTACAGTGGATAAAGTCAAGGATACCTTATTTTGACTACCTCCAGTGAGTTCAATGATTCTGGGTTTAGAAGTCTTGAATCTATATTGACCTTAACCATTGAGGGTCTAATTTCAATTTTTCCTCCTTCAAGCTAGATTTATATATATATATATAGAGAGAGAGAGAGAGAGAAAACATGTAAATGATTATAAAGATATAACAGAAAAGATGGAAAAATTAGAACCAAGAAATTAAAGTTGTGATTCAAAACTGAATATGATATGCGATTAACAAGATATAAAGTTTTAGCTCAAAGAACATTTGGTCCATAGAAATGACTTTCAATACTTACCCACAGACTTTGATAAGAACATTTGAGGTTCAATCTACAACATAGTACGAAATGGGATAAATATATAGGACTATGTGAATGTATGCATATCTAAATAAAATTAATTTGTTTAATTATTAGAGTGTGAATAATTCAAGTTAGCCTCAACTAATTCCTCATAAATGAGACGGTGTCATTGTAAGTAGTTCATTTGCATCATGGATAACGTCGTAGGAATGAGTAATACGTGCCTAGTGGCGTTGGTACAATTAATTCTCTATAAACAACTAAACGTGGGTGTGATTTGTTCCCTTTAAACATGAATAGTACCATAGCCACCAAGTTGCACCTTGTACACAAAAACTACAAAATATAAGATATAGTAGAAAGAAGATAGCAAACTATACCTTTTTATTAACAAGAAGGGTTCCCTTGACAGCTAGACCTTTGTAGAACAAGCGGCATTGTATAAGCAAAGGCTAGAACAAAATGAGACATGAAAACAGAAATTTGAGAACAGACACTGCAATGACAACTACTGATTGCTAGCCATTGGAAAAGGATGAAAAGCACAAGCGTCAAACGCTAGAAACATGGGCTTTTTGACATTTGCCCCCATTTGTATGCAAAATTAAACTTACCCCCCTGTTTCCATAATTGTTAACTTTACCCCTACATGCGGGGAAATCTCAAAGAAATACGGAAAAACAGGGGGTTAAGTCAAATGATTAATTTAAAACTAAATTACACATTGCCCCCATTTTTACATAATTCTTTGAGATTCGCCCATGGCCGTACATGTAGGGGTAAAGTCTAATAATTATGAAAATAGGGGTTAGCCGGTTAGGTCTAAATTGGCATTAAGAATAGGAGGCAAAGTCAAAAAAAAAGCCATAGAAACATTTACTGGTTCTCTGACGCAAGCATCTGTCCCTCTCACTTCCAATGATCTCTGCCCAAGCTTGTCATGATCAAGAAGTCTCTAAAATACAAAATTGAATAAAATATTTATTAGCAAAATGTGCGCATGCATACACTGAATCGCTTACAAAAGAAGGAACAGCACACTAGTTTTTTTTTTTTTTTAAGATTTTCTCTTGAATACCGTATCCTACATTAAATTGCAGACATCTATAGATTTGCTATATTATTTTTTTATATTTCTCACATGAAAAACAAGCCTGGGGAAGGAACAGAAGTGTACTGAGTTCCATTTTTAAATATTGTTTTGAGAGGAAGGTCTAAAGTCTCTTACTTTGGAAATACTACAAATTCTATTGTGTGTGGCATGGGGGGGTGGGTTAATGGAAAAATGAAGTAGCTATAGAGTAGATAATGAATGGGGAAAATCTGTCCCAAGGGGGACAAAACTCATAGGAACAAGATCTATAATCTTGTAATAATCTTTTGTGTGCCGTTACGTGCACACTAATACATAAATTGCTAGGGTATTAGCATATTCCAGTTCCAAGATCTTATATATTGCCTTGTAAGCGAATTCTCGACGTGGGGTTTTTATCTCAACATACCCCCTCATATGTGGCATAATTTTGAGCCAAACACGTGGATCGGATTATACTGGTTGATGTGGAGTCTTTTTGCCTGACACATTAGTGAAATAGCCCACTCTCACACCATATTAAAGTTAGAGCATCCAACCCAAAACCATATGGAAGTCAGTGGAGTAGCTCCAAGATCTATATATTGCTTTGCAAGGCTTTGAAATATCCGATGGGTAATGTATAGTTTCATCAGTTTATGCATAAACAATTAAAAATAAAAAGTATGCATAGTAAAACAAAGTGAAAAAACTTGACCTCAATACTCTCATCCTTCATATACTTTGCATCGGAAAAATCTTTGGGACACTTCATTGCCAAATCTTCTGATATATAACCGGTTCCATCCGTATGTATAAATGGTTCTCCATCTTCATTACAGACAGTGCGACCATTTTCATCCTGCAATTCACAAAAAAGTATTCTTTTGGTTGCAAAGAGGAAAAATAAATAAAAAGAGTGTGTTTGTTTTACAAGTGGGAGAGACAAACACTATACATGGCAATCTATTTCGTCTATTATCTTAATATCCACAGAATCTAAATTGACTGGAAGCTTTATAGTCTTTGACAGTATCAGGGAAAACCTACATTCACAAACAAATTATAAATCACCATACTCAAAAGGGAAATATTAAATTACAAGCATGACAGTCTTCATAATACCAACCTAGCCGCGTATTTGGCCATGCTATCGACCATGTGTAGATGCATGAAAAGACTCCTTGCTTCATGTACTGTTTTGGTGGACAATATATAAGGTTCGGTCTCGTTGCAAGGGGCAAGAGACTCCATTCGAACAAAGTAGCATTTTACAGGAGATGAAGTGGGGCTTTTCTTCTTCTCCTCTTTACCGCCATCTTTGAAAACTGGTCAATAACCACAACATGATAGATAAATCATCATATTCCGATTACTCAAATTCAACTTGGCATTGCAAGCAGAAAAGGTACAACAACATTATACTTGCATAATATTGGTCTAGAAGACACGTCGATATAATTTCAAGATAAAATGGAAAACTCGTGATCTGAAAATAGATGTGGGGTCTTTCTAATACGATGGAGAAATATCAGTCTGCCAAAGGCATGATAATAATGAGATCTTGCGTAGTGTGTTAATAAAATCACAATCAAAGGATCCTTTGGACCCCAAGGTCTTCAAAATAAATGAGACAGTAACCTCCATGTTTATAATCCCACTTTCTAATTTCAACGAATATGTAATAGAACTTCAAAATTGGAAAGAAAGAAAGAAAGAAAAAAATGACCTCAAGCTCATCTAAGGTGCTATAAGATTTGAACACCGATAAAAAGGCTCCTAGATGTTCTGTTGTGGTTATGGACCATAAATAAATTAGTAATCAAAAGGCGATAATATCTGTAAATTGCAAGAAAAAGCATTTCGTAGTGTTTAGTAATATGATTTTATAAACAGCTCGTTCAACGAGAGAGAGGAAGAGAGGGTGGGTCACAGGGGGCTCTGTATTGTGATGATTTGAATACAATTAATTTCACACAAACATACCTCCTTTGAAACTCATCCCTTGATCAGAACAAATCAATCTTACCAGCCATCAAATATGGCAATTTATGATATTCTCATGGGTATTAATACAAATTGGGAAGAAACCAACAAGCATAGAAGAGAGAAATCAAACTTGTGTTTCACGAGAAAAATATTTAAAATCTATTTAAAAAGAACGAAAAACGGACGATGGCACACAATTGCAACATATAGAATGAATATCTAAAAGAAACTGCTGGATGTAGGGTTTTAAACCTCGGGAAATTCAAATGAAAATTGCCACTAGGAGACATAGAATTCAAGAATGAAGAATCAAAAGCTTCAAATTAAAAGCTTTAAAAAAAATACCAAAAAATCGGTAGCGCCTCAAACCAACAAGAATTCCCTCTTTAGAAATCTTGACATAGTTGCTTGTTGAAATAGTAGAGTCCGTGGCCTCTTCAGCAAACTTGACTATCAATACATTCTCATCTCCCAAAGCCCTTTGCAGGTGAGTTTTTGTGGCATTTAGATATGGGCCCTGAATTGTACAGATATGGGTTAACTTTCACTTAGACTAAAGTACCCTTCGTCTAATCAATAAACAAAAAGCCAACTCAAAAAACATTTATACATTTCCAGAAGCATGCATGTTATAGAAGAATTTCAAAATATGAAATTATGTTGATAATTGTTGTTTTACAAAGACTAATAAAACAATACCATATTTAAACTAGATACTATAAACTGATCTACCATATAAATGATAAAATCTTGATTTCCAACATTCCTAACCCAAAGAAATTCTTGTAGTTTTCTACATAAAGTGAAAATTTCTTGTCGTAGGTCCCTCTCCTTGAAGAATAATAGTTTTTCATCCACCATTGTTCTAACATTATTATTTGAATCTTGTACAAGAAGGGCATAAGCACAAAAACAGTACAAGATCCCGTGAATGAGAGTGAAAAATTAAAAAGATAAATCACAAGGTCTATATAAAATTAACTAAGTAGTAGACATACAAACCTTGAAACTGTAACTACCGTCTGGATAAACATAACAGTAATAGAGATGAGTCTTCTGAGAATCCCAATCAAGATACTGCAAGACATGAAGACAACATAAAACAGTTGTTGGACCGTATAACACGAAGACAAATACAAACAATATTAATATGCATCACTTAAATACCCAATTAACCCGCACCACAGGCTAGAAAATAATAATGATATAAGCTTATGCACAGTTTTAAGTAATATAATTACAAGAGGAGAACTGTTATAGATGAGAAAAACAAATTTCAAACACCTAAACCATTGAGGTTTAAATGAGCTTTAGCTTAGATGGTATCACTTCCCACTTTTCACACAAGTGGGAAGGGTTCAAACCCCGCCAGGGTAGTCAATTTAGTTAATTTATTAGGGATGGTGAAAGAGACACATTTTCTACCAATGAGCTTTAGCCCAGATGGTATCACTGCCCACTATTCATACGAGAGGGCAGGGTTTCGAACCCTGCTAGGGTTATATTACAGTGAAGATTGTAAACTTTAAATTAAACCAATCTTAGTTTTCACTGCTAGAAGATGTAACTGACTGGCATAGTATAATAGTAAACAGCAGGGGACTGACTCACTGACATTACCGAAACGAGAGCAAAAATGAAAACATCATATTCACCTTGCTTCTATCTGCTCCATCACAATAAAGCCTGCCATAGCTACTCCAAATTTTTGACTCAAACACCACCATTGGTAGATGTTTCAGTGATAGAATATTATCGGCATGAGAAACAGACATAACATCCTCCAACTTGTTCCTACAGAAAAAATAAGCACAATACAATTTTTACAACCCAATTATATATCAGCTCATTGTGGCCGCAACAAAAGCCAGAATAAACATGCCAAACTAACCTGCCTATGTAACTTAGTATTAAGAAGGTTTTTCTAAATTCAAGTTCACTGAGGATCAATTGCTGTTGACTAATTGTGCGAGTGTTGGCCCTCTCTGAACTTGTAGGGGAGGAAAAGCTCAAATGATTTGAGATCAGAGAGCTGGATGAGGCACCATCTGTTACCACAGGAAGTAAACAAGTTAAGTAACCAAATAATACTGATAAGAAAAAAATAGAAGTGTTGAACACTTGAAAAAGAGTTTTAACCATCAAACATTCAGAAACCAAACAAAAGAAAGCCACAAGTGAATGCCTGTAACAGAAAAATTAATAGCCAAGGCCTACAATACCAAAATACAACACAAAGAGAACAAGCCTGCGAATCAAGGTATGTTTATTTCTCTTGAAGATGATCATGATCCGTGTGCATGCACAGAAGCAGTTCACCAAGTAAACATTGTTTTTTTTTTCACCACTTAATGCTGAATTAGATTAAATTCACCATTTGGCATTAAGATTTATGTTTATTTCTCTTGAAGATGATCATGATCCGTGTGCATGCACAGATGCAGTTCACCAAGTAAACATTGTTTTTTTTTCACCACTTAATGCTGAATCAGATTAAATTCACCATTTGGCATGAAGATTCAAGTCTTGTGCTCAATGCCTTATTTATTTTTTTGATAACTGTAAAATTAGAGAGAACAAATATTTTATTCCATCATAATAAAGAATGAATACAATGCACCTTACATAGGAAATAACCCACGACTCCTAACTTACCTAAAATACCTATCAAGGTGGGATTCTACCCACAAATAAAATAACAAAAATAAATAATACTAAATTATCAATAATAACCATGGGTATCAGGGCCCCACCCCACTAATCCCATAAGGCCTTGGTTGCTCTACCGAAAGACGCCCCCAGTGGGCCAAGAAAGGTTTCACGTAACAGGGAATCGAACCTGAGACCGTGCGCCTACCCACATAATCCCAAGTTCGCCCTTATAGCTGTGGCAACCCCTTGGGTTCAACGCCTCATTTAAGATCAATAAAAATTTATTCACTTTCCCAGGCTGATTGTGGACTACTCGTCCTCTTCCACCTTATTTTGCCTGTCTTGGTTTTATTTTATCAATTCAAGTTTTTTGTTTCCAATCAAAAAAAAATAATTTATTCCAATATTGCTCCTAATAAATTTTTGCGCACCTGTGATGCGTGTATGTTTTGGTTATATATAATTTAAAGAGAAAGTGATATAATAAAAATGTTCTTAAATTCACCCACATAGTCTTGCTTCTCACCCCACATTTAAATAAACACTTTGAACTCACCCAACAAATATATTGACAAATAGGCCGCTGATAGGGGCACATCAATCTTTTAATTAGAGCACATCATTTTCATTTGAATTGCTTCAAGCGTAGTTCTGGACCTTGGAAGAATTTCCATTCCCTTCCTGTGCAGGTCGACTCCAAATGTTATGGAATCGAACCTCAAACTCAATGTCTAACCGAGAAAAAATAGAAAAAACCTGTGAACAATAAGGTTTAGTTATCCCCCTAACCCTTCAGTCATAGCTTCTCAGTCCTATAATCGAGATCTATAAGGGCACGGCACTTCCGAGTAAAAACTTTTGTCTTCACAAATAAAAGATTATTGACAGGAGCACATACTCATTTTTTAGGTTTTATCCACTAAAGTCACTTCCAAAAACCAGAAAGCTTTATATATGTAACTAGTAATGCATCAGTACAAAAGAAGTGGATCACTCATGGCAAACCATTGCCGCATACATCAAAGTCTAAAGCTACTTCAACACAAAAAGGAGACTATCCCTCTAAACATATACATAAAGGGATTTCTCCGGCCAAAATTTGCAAGCATGTCAGCAACGGAGTTAGCTTCCCAGTATCAAAAAGATGCCTAAATGTGGTGCATCGCTTCAGTCCTCGGGAAGATATCCTGAAGTAGATGCCTGTGTACAATGTTCGTGGGATCCCTCCTGTGTAAAAGATTAAAAACAATCATCGAATCCGTTTCGATATGAATTTGAGTTAATTTATTAGCAAGAGCGAGTTCTTCCCAAATAGCCGTAAGTTTAAAGTTTGGCTGTGACATTTGTGTTAAGATTTGTATATAATTTATTTATAGAATGTGTATATTTAGGAGATAGTTAGGAAATCCTTATTATCCTTACTAGAAGGAAATATTCTTATTTTTAGGGTCTCTCTCTTGTATATATAGATGTACTCCTTTTCTCAATAATTAATAACAATTCTTTTCCCAGTCTCTTGTATTCTCACATGGTATCAAAAGTCAGGTTCTGCAAGGTCTTGGGTTCGAATCCTCCCACTTGCATTTGTTGTTTCCCCTTTGTGTTTGTACAGTATGCACATTGTTGTTTATGTACAAAGTGCGCCTTTGGTTTGGTTTGTCTCTCCACATGCGAGTGGGGGTTGTACGTGAGGGGGAGTCTTGAAGAGCATGACATACATTGTTGGCCCACTACCTAACAGCTTAAGCTTTTGGTGAGATGGTTCCTAACAATTTGTATTAAAACAGATGTGAGCTGCTACTGCCACTTTGAATTGCCATTTCTGTCTCGTTTTAGTGCATAAAACTTAAAAGATCCATCCGCGTTCAATTTGAATTTGGTAAATTGAGACAGTTTCCATCTCACACTGAAATTTTAGGACGAGGATAGTGGAATAAGGTCCAAATGATTAGCCAGATAAAAATTGCGAATCAAGTTATTTACAGCACCCTTTATTTTCTACATCGAAATTGGAGCATTTGAACATATAGCAGTATTTCATGCTTTCCAAGTTTCCCAAGGAACAAAAGGTACTTTTACAAGAGGAGAGGTATTATTTTGAATAATGAATTCTAAAGGATCAGGTGGAGAGTATTTTTGCATAAATAGCCAATGATAGCATGAGTTGACAGTTAAGAAATCCCTAGAATTCGGTGACCCCAAATAGAGAAGTTATCAACAAGAGAATCATACAAAGGTATACTATAAACAGTCCAACAATAATGGAAATCATACTGGATCAAAGTCCACTTTATGAAGTCCCACTCAACTTGGTTTTGGTCATATTCTTTCCTAAGATCTAATTTAATGGCCACAGAACCATTGGAAAGTTTGGATTTACGCTTTGAATGGAGAATTTCATGGGTAAAAGAATGTTAAAAAAAATTACTACTTAGCAATTTTCCCTTCTCTCCTATCCAATATTTCATCTCCTTCTCTTCGATGTTCAATTAATTGAACAAAAACTGGTTGTTTACTTGTATATTACTTATTGAAGACCATTAATGTCATAAAGAAGAGTAGCACGGTGTTTTGGCGCATGAGAAAGGCTTTTTAGATACTATTGTTCGAATTACAAATATAACTTTTGGCACTCATTTTTCTTTAGCTCAGTACCAGTCCACACCAATCTCCTCAAAACCACAGCAATATCTTTAATCACCTTCTTCAGCAGTATGAAAATAGAACACCAATAAGCTTGAATACTGTGCAGAACTGAGATGACCAACCAAACTCTACCAGCATAACTGAGGGATCTAGTATGGTTGCGTGGGATGAGGTGTGTGCTCCTAAGAAAGAGGGAGGTTTGGGTATTAAGAACATTTACGTGTGGAATAAGGCTTGTATGGTTAAACACCTTAGGGATTTAGCTAGGAAAACTGACTCTGTGGTTCAAATGGTGTCACACATTTATGTTAAATAGAAAGAACCTTTGGGTGGATGAATTTCAGAGGGATATCTCTTGAACTTTGAGGAAATTGATGAAGCTCAGAGCTAGTGTGTGGAGTTTTATGAGATACAAGATTGGTGATGGCAAGAATACTTATATGTGGTTAGATAATTGGCACCCATGTGGGCCTCTAATCCTGCAGTTTGGAGATAGATTGCTGTATGATTACGCAGTTCTGTTTATGCTAAGGTTGCTGATTTCATTAGAAATAATAATTGGGCCACGCCTCCCCCTATTTCTAAGGGTTTAATTACCATTGGCAGTAATTTGCCTCGGTACAGGCCAAATAGTAGCCAAATGGACACAGTTGAATGGGTGTTGAACCCCACTAAGGAGTTTACTTGTAAATCTGTGTGGCAAGCCCTCATATCTCATTCCTGTTGTGATGTGGGCTGATTTGTTATGGCGTATTGATCACATTCCCAAGTGTAACCTTGTTGAAGAGCATGATATACATTGTTGGCCCACTACCTAACAACTTAAGCTTTTAGATGAGATGGTTCCTAACATGGTATCACAGCATTAGTGAGAAAAAAAATCCTACTCCAATTTCATGTTTGCTATGTCCTCATTCCAGCAATCACCAAAACCCTAGCCACAAATCACCTAGTAACCAAACCTTAGCCGCTGTGTTTTTATTCCAGCGTGTTAACCCTAGCCGTCACGTATCAACAAAAAAAGAAGTTACTGTTCACCGGCGCTGTTCACTTAGGCCTCGTTTGGTTCACGGAAAGGAAATTAGTTCCCCTATCTTTCCCATGGAGGTGGGAAAGTAAATTTCCTGTCAAATTTCCTTTCTTGTGTTTGGTAAACCATGGAAAGTATTAAGGTAAGAGTATTATTGTCTAAAATTTGTGTAATAAATGCTTGGAAATCACATGGGAAAATCAATCCCATGTGTTTTGGGAGAAATGGTTTTACCCCCTACTTTCCCCTCTCTCAGGAAAGTGTTTCCGGAATTTGTGCTTACCAAACAAAGGAAAGGAACGACTTTCCTTTCCCGAGTACTAAAATCCGTGAACCAAACGAGGCCTTAATATTCACGTTTTCATATCCACTTTTTCCAGATTGTCTCTTTAAGATCTGTGTTCTAGCATATTTTTGGTATATTCCCAGCATTAGTTTGGTGGTGTTTTGGCTTATATTGCAAGACTCGAATGGGTACTCCAAGCGAAGAATCAATCCTTACGCTTTCGATATCTACGACTAAATACGCTGAGTTCCTGCAATTCCAAAAGAAAATCTCCACTGCTTATGTAAATCAAACTGGTAACCCTATTACTTACATCTCTTAATTATCATCTCTTGGATTTTGGGTTCTTGATTCTAGTGCTTCTAATCATATGTTCGGTAACGAGAATTTGTTCTCTTCTATTACTTATTCTGATTCATTGTTTATTGTTAGCTTAGCCAATGGCTCTCAAACAAAAATTAATGGCATTGGACAGGCCAAACCCTTGCGTACTTTATCTTTAAATTATGTTCTTTTTATGCATGGATGTCCTTTCAATTTGATTTCAATTAGTAAATTAACCCAAACCTTGCCTCATTTCGTTACCTTTGTAGCTAATACTGGAAGTTAATTAGAATAGGACATGAGTATCGTAGTCTATACTACCTCACCCCACCACCAGCCCCTATAGCGTGTGTTGATAGTGATCCACCTGCACTCCTTCACCAGCCTTTAGACCAACCCAACCTACAAAAACTACAAAAGATGGCGTCGAGTCTTGTCAGTTAAGAAAACACGTTCTTAATTCTTTTCCCAGTCGTGTTAATAAACAAGTAGATTCACCTTTTTCTCTAGTTCATTTTGATGTATGAGGTCCTAGTCGTGTCAAGACAACTTTGGGTTTTTAATATTTTGTCATTTTTGTTGATGATTTTTCCCGATGCATTTGGTTATTTTTAATGAAAAATCATTCCGAGCTATTCTTCATCTTTCAAACATTTTGCTCAGAAATTAAAACCTAATTTGGCACCACTATTCGTATTTTCCGCAATGACAATGCATGAGAATATTTTTCTGCTCCCTTCTAATCCTTTATGACTTCAAGTCATACTTCACCAATCTTCTTGTGCTCATACTCCTCAACAAAATAGAGTGGCTGAACGAAAAAATAGACACTTGATTGAAACTACTCGTACTCTCCATATTCACAATCATATTCCACAACGTTTTTGGGGAGACGCAATCCTCACCGCTTGTTATTTAATTAATAGGATGCCATCCTCAGTTTTAGAAAATCAAGTACTTCATTCTATGTTATTTCCTATACAGCCTCTCTATCCCGTCCACCCTCATGTCTTTGGCTGCACTTGTTTTGTTTATGACCTCACTCCTGGGAAAGATAAGTTACATGCCAAAGCTCTCAAATGTATCTTTTTGGGGCATTCTCGCTTATAAAAAGGTTAAGGGTTATCGTTGTTTTTTTCCGGACCTTAAACGATACCTTGTTTCCGCAGTCGTCACCTTCTTTGAGACAACTCCCTTCTTTCCCTCTTCAGAGAGTGCTACGTGTCCTCTTAATATTAGTGAGTCCCCCATATCAGACGCTAGTCCTATTTCACAAGTTGTGTGCTCTCTTAACCTTATGGCTCCTACTGCACACTCGCGACCTCCTCTATTTACCTACCATCGCCGACCTCGACCTATATCTGTTGAGAATCCCACCACCGAGCCTACCACTGAAACTATATCCGAGTCCATCACCCCATCACCGGATCAACCGACTTCATATCCTCTCTGGTTACGCCTCCGGTTTAGACTCCTAACCCGGTTATTCCCATTGCCAAATGCAAAAGTATTCATTTTACTCGTAACCCTCATCCCATTTATAATTTTGTGAGTTATCATCGTTTATCTCCACAATGTACTGTCTTTGTATCATTTGTCTCCTGTTTCTAACCTAAAAATGTAGGAGCCACTCTTTCTGATCCAGGCTAGCGCTAGGTTGTGGTTGATGAGATGCCCGCCTTGCATTCAAGTGGCACATGGAACCTCTTGTCTCTTCCACCTGGTAAATCAACAATGGGTTGTCGTTGGATTTACACTTTCAAAGTTGGGCTCAATGGAAACATTGATCGTCGAAAAGCCCAGCTCGTTGCAAAAGGATATACCCAGATCTATGGACTTGATTATAGTGATACGTTCTCACCGATGGCTAAAATGTCCTATGTTCGTTTATTTCTCTCTATAGCGGCCATTCGTCACTGGCCCCTTTATCAGTTGGACATCAAGAATGCTTTTCTTCATGATAAATTACAGGAAGAGATATATATAAAGAGCAACCTCCTGGGTTTGTTGCTCAGGAGGAGTCTAATCTGATGTGTCGCCTCCGTCGCTCTCTTTATGGACTAAACCAATCCCCTCGGGCTTGGTTTGGACGTTTTAGTTTGGTTGTTTGTCAGTTTGGTATGACTCATAGTGAGGCTGATCATCCGTCTTTTACTCCCATTCATCTCTTAACAGATGCATCTATTTGGTCATTTATGTATGTAATGACAAGAAATGATCAAGAGGGCATACAGAAACTCAAGCAGCATTTATTTTACCACTTTCAGACGAAAGATTTAGGGAAACTCAAATACTTTCTAGGAAGAGAAGTTGCTCAATCTCGACAGGGTATTATCATATCCCAGCGGAAGTATGCCTTAGATATCTTAAAAGAAACAGGCATGACAAATTGCAAACCCATAGAGACTCCAATGAATCCAAACGTCAAACTCCTACCTAATCAGGGAGAACCATTATCAGACCCTAGTAAGTACAGGAGACTTGTTGGGAAACTCAACTACCTCACCGTGACACGTCCTGACATAGCGTTCTCAATGAATGTACTTAGTCAGTTCCTAAGTGCTCTGTATGATAGTCATTTAAAGTCAGTTGTTCATATTTTGAAATACATAAAGAAGGCACCAAGTAAAGGCCTTCTGTATGAGAGTAGATGCCACACTGAGATTGTTGGCTATTCTGATGTTGATTGGGCAGGTTGCCCATATGATAGACATTCGACCAGTGGCTATTGTATCTTCATTGGAGGAAATCTGGTCTCATGGAAGAGCAAGAAACAATCGGTTGTTTCCTTGTCCACCACCGAGCCAGAATATCGAGCCATGGCAAAAGCGACGTGTGAGCTCATATGGATTAAACTAACTACTCCAATAGCTGAAGTTCACAAAGATTCAACAAATGAAGTTAATATGCGATAACCAAGCAACTCTCCACATTGTGTCTAATCCGGTCTTTCACAAAATGACCAAACATATCGAGATTGATTGTCACTTTATTAGAGAAAAAATTCTTTCAGGAGAGATCACTACTAGCTACGTGAAATCGAATGATAAACTAGCTGATATCTTTACTAAGTCTCTCAATGGACCTCGAGTCAATTATATTTGTGACAAGCTTGGAACATACAACTTGTACGCTCCAACTTGAGGGGGTGTTAAGATTTGTATGTAATTTATTTATAGAATGTGTATATTTATGAGATAATTAGGAAATCCTTATTATCCTTATTAGAAAGAAATATCCTTATTTTTTGGGTCTTTCTCTTGTATATATAGATGTACTCCTTTTCTCAATAATTAATAACAATTCTTCTCCCAGTCTCTTGTATTCTCACAAACCTCTGGCTGGCTTGTAAAGACAGGTTGAGAACTAAATAGAAGCTTTGTAGATTGGGAATTGTGGTTGATGATAGGTGTGGTTTGTGTGGTTTGAAAAGAGAGGATAGAGACCATTTGTTTTGTCAGCACACTTGCTCTAATCAGATATGGCGAGAGGTAATTTACAGATGCAACTAGAGATATAATTGTAATAGTTGGCAGGAGGAGGTCCTGAAGGCTACGCGTAGATTCAAAGGGAGGAGCTTTGTTGCTAGAATAGGGAAAATTGCTTTTGCAGTGGCTGTGTATTGTATTTGGCAGGAGAGGAATCTTAGAATTTTTGGTGATACCTCTAGAGGTGGTCATGGTGTAATGAAGGATATTGATAGGTATATTAATGCTAAGGTGTGGTTTTGGAAAGGTAGTAGAACATATGAGAATTGGCTTGTTTGTAAAAGTTGGGGAATTTAGGAGAGGATTGTAATTCCTGGGGTACGCCCCTTGTACATATTTTTGTTTATTATTGATTGAATTTACAAATAAAAAAAAACACCCTTTCGGCACTCATTTTCCATTAAAGCCTTCAAGGCCAACATTATAACTTGCAATTACCGCATGCTGATAAGTATAGGAATGGCATCTTGTGGTAACAGAACTCCTGCTGAACTTTTTGTGAAGGTGAAACGTTTTACTCAGATGTGCTCTTATAATAAACAACTTCAGTTTGTGCAGATGCAATGAGTGTGCAATTCAGGTATAATTAGTTTAGAGAAAAATAATTAAAAAAATTAATATTTAGCCTACTGGCTGAGAGTTAAGATACCCCGCTCTTCAGGTATTCGAATCACGTTGATTACGCCATAAAAAAATTATTTTTAATGAAATATAAGGGCACAGGGGCAAAATAGGAAAAGTGAAACATGACAGAGCTTCATAACCACTTAAATACCTTATGACTTTATATAATAGTAGATAAAAAGCAATTTTAACTTAAAAATGATGTGCTTTAATTAAATGATAGATGTACCCCTAGCACTAACCCATACAATCTCTACGTTTTAATTAAAAATTGTTTTATAAGAAAATTAAAATGCCATGTATAAGGATCTTACACTCAAAATATTAACATTTTTAGTTCTACTATCCCAATTAAATGGTGAATTTCTCCATATAATAACCTTTCGCCTTTATATAATATGAAATTCATCAAAATAATAAAGGTAAAACTGTAAAATGCTACCTATACATCCTTAAGAGTTCAATAAAATCAAACACGTCTTTTATAGATTTTCATTTGAAAGTCGAGCATTACATGTTCAGCAATAAAAGGCCAAAGAACAAGAAAAATGCTGTGGGCCCCAAAAAAAATGTCTTTAAAATTATAGACAAATGAATTTCAACCACACATCTAACCTGGAATTCGGGAGACAGAAAGCGATAAGCGGATGAAATGCAATAATCCAGTCTTAGTTGCTTTTGGGATTTCATGGGTAAAAAATTATAATCTGGTCACGGGTTAAAAAAATACAAAAATTTACCGTGAGGTCATCTAACTTTTTTTTAAAAGGAGTCTTTGCTTTTGAGGTTTTTGTAGGAAGGGGTACACTAATAATTGTTCTAGGGGTACCCAAAAAAACACTATGAGGATCGAGTATAAGGCTATGTATTCGGTTTTTAACAATCGAATGAGACATTGTCAAATTTATATATCCGGTCCAAAGATTCGAAAAATCACTTTTTCACGAGTTTGAATTTTCGCACATTTTTCTCGAACTTTGTGCCTCGTTTTTTGTGCATAATTTACTGTGATTGTCCTTCGCAACTAAGGAATGCACTCAAGGATCCAATGAAAAGTGAAAATATTTTCAAAAGATATTGGGGTGTCACTTTTTCTATAACACGAATACATTTTTTCACAAACACTCTATTTATCGGTCCATAAAATACTCTATTTCTTTGTACCTATAACGGAGGAGTATCTAATATACGAAATTATCTACCAACGAGAAATAAGGTATTTATCAAAAAGTTAAATTAGAGGCAAATAAAGAAAAAAAAAGTTGAAAAAATCATAAACCCGGTAGACTCCGTTTGATAGCAACATGGAAAATGAAAATAAAAACAACTAATTTAAGTGAGGAGATGAAAAATAAGTTGGAGCATGTGATGGGTTCCATCTCATATACTCATTTTTGTGAACATATGTCATATATCCTTCTTTAATATTTTGTGAAAAATTTTATCCACCATCATTCAAAGAAAATTTTGTCATGGAAAAAAGTAAGAAGCAAGAGTTAATCTCACCACATACCTCAACTTATTTTTCTATCTTCTCATTTAAATTAGTTTTTTTTTTTTTTCATTTTCCATGTTGTTATCAAACGAGCCTAAAAGCCTAGTATTTTTGGGTATGTGATATTGCTGAAAAAAATAAAGAAACCCTTACCCTGCCTAACATTGGAAGGAGGAGAAGTGCGAGTGTGAGGAAGACGATCGGCGACGGAGACAAAAGCAGCGTTGTGGTTGATGGTTTTCTTGGCCAAATGAATAATGTAAGCAGTGAGAGTTTTTTTTATCTTGGAATTGGAGATTGTGCGGAGGAGAGCGAGAGCAGCTTGCTCGCCTTGCGAGAGTAGGAGTCGTCTGGCTGTAGCGTTCGCCGGCTGTTGAGATTGCTGCAAGCAAATTCTTTGTAACATTTTCTCCACGGATTCAGGGAGAGGGACTTCAATGGAAGAAGGCTCCTCCATTTTTTTATAATTTTAATTTTCCCGCCCGGTTGATTGGATTGTGAGCGAGGAAATGGAGTTTTGTTTTAGATGCAGAGGAATTCAACTTGGGGTTGCGCATAAATACTCATTTACATAGGGTGCTATTATTTAACCCCTCAATTTTGTCGCAAACACCACCATTTTTAATTTGATAAAACTCATTTTTCAACACCCTACCTTTTTATCACAAATACCTTCTCATTTAACTATTACTTAACTTATTTATCCAATGCTTAAAACATTAACCTATCTATTTATTCACTTTTTAATAAACTAATCAAACATTAACCTAAATAATTAAACATATATCTCTCATTTTTTCCTCATTCACAATCACATTACTTGCTTCAAGTAAAAAGATTGAGAGAAAATAAATTCACTTCTTCATCATTTGAGCTATCAAAATCAAGAAATCACAACCAAATTGAAACACAAACATTATTAGTGGGAAGTTCAAGGCTTGGATTATAATAAATAAGAACCATTGTTCATTAGATGGTGGATAAAGAAGAAGTTAAAGAAAAAGTTTGTGATGAAATTCCACTCCAAAATGAAGTTAAAGGGGTATTATAATTGTTATTATTAGTGTATCAATGTGTTTATTAGCTTTCATACATCATTCTTCAACATTCAAATTGAAACAAAAATGTAATCCCTAAAACAGAGTATAAAACGGGTGATTCTGTCCAGGCTTGACTCGCTTTATATAAGGAGAGTAATATAGTTAAAACTCTCCTAAAATAAGGCAAGTGTGTACAAATACACTCACCTATCATTAGGTGAGGCAAGCCTAATTTGAAAAATACTCTAATACAATCAGCACTCCATTACTTTATGTTATGCGAGTGATTAACATCATAGTCACCCCATGTGAGATGAGTACTTATGAATGCAATCACCTATTATTAGGTAAGCCTAATTTGAAAAACACTCCAAGCAAAGGATGGAATCCAAGTAATATGTGTGTACAAATACAATCACATCAAGATAAGCGAGTGTGTATAAACACATTCACTTTAAGATAAGCGAGTGTTTAAAAACACATTCACCTCAAGATAAGCGAGTGTGTACAAATACATTTAATTCTCCCAAAGTAAATTGAGCCAAAACTAACTTTGTATATAATTTCAGGATTTATCACATCAATCTAGCATATGGGGAGATATATCAACGTTTGAAAATTTTGATTTCACGGCAATGCAATTACAACCAATTCCTAAACCGACTTATATTATCAAATTTATCGAGCATATTATTGAAGAAGAGAGTCCAAAGGATGTTAATTATAAGCTTGGTGATGTTGAAGAATATCATATAGTAGAAGAGCCTCTTTCTCAAAGAAATTACGTTGATCTTAAGTATGATGGTGGAGACAAAATTATTAAGCATGCTAATGAAGGAGAGGCTAGTAATGATGATTATAATCCATGGAAAGCAATTGACGTGAGTAACATTTTTACAACAGACGAAATAAGTACATAATACTTTAGTACCATGTAGTTACTATTTAATTACAACATAATAGCAATTAATATTTATTGAATTTATTTTGTAGGTATTTAATTCCCAGAAAAATTTAGCTGACTGGGCTCAACGAAAAGGAAGAGAGGTTAAAACTATAATAGTTATCCGAAAATCTGACCAAGGTAGTAGTAGAAGGAGGCCACGGGTAGTTTTGGGTTGTGAAAGATGAGGGATACCTCGTGATAACCGACCACAAATGTAAAGTTCGTATAAGTATTTTTGTAAAGTTGGGTTGAATTGAATATTTCAACATCTTATATGTAACTTTTGTTATATTAATGAAGTAATAATTATCTCTTATTAATGTGTGAATTAACTCACCTCTCTTCTTATTTGCAAAACATTCCAATACACTCATCACTCCATTGCCTTATATTAGGTGAATCACTCGCAACACACTCACCTGATGTGGGGTGAGTGCGAGTGAATTCACTCACTTGTCATTAGGTGAGTATAATTTTAAAACACTCCAGTACATTCCAATCTCCATTGCCTTATATTAGGCGAGGCTCTTGCAACACACTCACTTGATAAGGGGTGAGTGTGTGTGAATTCACTCACCTATCATTAGGTGAGTCTAATTTCAAAACACTCCAGTACACTCCGTTCTCCATTGCCTTATATTAGGCGAGGCTGTTGTAACACACTCACCTGATATGGGGTGAGTGTGTGTGAATTCACTCACCTGTAATTAGGTGAGTCAGTCTAATTTCAAAACACTCCAGTACACTCCGTTCTCCATTGCCTTATATTAGGCGAGGCTGTTGCAACACACTCACCTGATATGGGGTGAGTGTGGGTGAATTCACTCACCTGTCATTAGGTGAGTCTAATTTCAATACACTCCGTTCTCCATTGCCTTATATTTGGCGAGGCTCTTGCAACACACTCACCTTATGTGGGGTGAGTGTTTGTGAATTCACTCACATGTTATTAGGTAAGACAATGACAGGTTTAGACATCACATATCTATACTTTTATTATCCCTGGACAATCCAGATTTCAAAAAAAATCATCAATGTAAATCAACAATCAAGTAGTGTATCACATCACATATCTATACTTCTATTATCCTTAGACAATTCAGATATTGAATAAACCATCAATGCAAATCAACAATCAAGTAGTGTATGATGCACTAATAATAAAAACTTCATTAAACTAAAACTAGTACCAAAAGAGGTTCATACAAAAATAACCCAAGTTTATAAAATTACATGACGAACTACCAAAAGATGTTCATACAAATTTAACCCAAGTTTTTTAAAGTACATAACGTACTACCTAAGAGGTTTATACAAAAAAAAACAATAAACTTAAAAAGTTCATGAACAGGACTTGCTAATTCAGTCGATGTAGCTTTTCCTTTCCCCTTGCGAACGTATTCTTTGGTTTTTTTATGTCTCTCAGAAGCAGTCATTCGTCTATTCCGAGTAATGCCTAAAACAAACAAAGAAATTCAATATTAATAAAATTGGAATATATGTGAATAGTTCCCCCTAAAAATGGGTAATTACAGTGCATTTTTCTCTTACTACACATACTTCACAAATTACAGTTCCTCCCTAAAATTTGGGTTTTATAATTACTAAATGGGTAATGATGATGTTGATAAAATAAGTAAGATTCTGAAGAAACGATTCAAACCACCTGATCCTGTCGTTCAAGCTTTAAATGGTTGCAGTGTTATTGTATCCGAGAGTCTAGTTACTCAAATGTTGAAGAGATTTAGCAAAGAATGGATACCAGCTTTTGAGTTTTTCAAATGGGCTAAATTGCAAACGGGTTTCAAGCACTCGCCCGATTCTTATAACTTGATGGTTGATAGTTTGGGAAAATCGAGGAAGTTTGCTCTTATATGGGAAATAGTGGAAGAAATGCACAAATTGGGGTATGTTAAATTGGTGTTCTTAATAACAAAATGATATCAACTATACACATAAACAAACAATAGACCTCCAATCATCAGTCATCACGATCACCATGAAGCATCAATTTAACAGTTATCACATTAATACACAACTAAAAAAGCCCTAATTTTATTTATAAAGAATGGGAGAGAAGAGATGAGCACATACCTAAAAGAACAGTCGCGGAGGTGGGATAAGGTTTTTATTTGTCATCAATGGCTGACCTTCGGCGCAGAGAGATGGGCGGGAGAGCTACGCAGGTGAGACACGAGCGAGAGAGCTACGCAGGTGAGACACGAGATGAGAGTTTCGAATGTGATAAATGACTGGGAGAGCGACGAAGATGAGAGCTACGAATAGGAGAGATGAAGATGAGAGCTATGAATGGGAGAAATGAGCAGGCGAAGGTGGAAGACGAAGGAGAAGGTTAGACGTAAATGCATTATTTCTTTTGAATGTTAAGTAATTTTAATTTTAATTAATGTTTGTATTAACATTTAATTGGGTGCAAATTGGGTGGTGGGTGTTTCTGACAAAAAATTGATATGAGGGGGGTGTTTGTGACAATGGTGGTGTTACTCACAAAAATGGGGGTTGTAAATAATAGCCCCCTTTCTATCCCAATAAACTTTTACATGCCTTTATGGCACGCTCTATGTGTACGTAAATTATTAAATAAAAATATTAAATTTTGTATAAAATTAATGACATTATTTTTCACTTTTTTTCCTTTCGCTGCCGTTAATACCTTTTCTTTCTATTTTAGGTATTTTCTTTGTTTTAACAATGCACCGTTTAAATTCTTCATCTTGTACATGGGTGGATATATCTATCTACATTTTTCAAAGATTTTTCACAGTATCTTAAGTTTTTATTACACTTGAGCAATTTAACTTGAATATAGGTGTCTAGAATTGTGTATATGTGTATTTGTTTTAGTTTAGTATTTATTTGAGCTTTTTACGTGAATTTTTGCAATATCTCACTCTCTCGTTCTTTTATCTCTCCTTTTATCGCATTTTTCTTCACATTTTTTGGATTTGATTATGTAAATGGGTGTATTTGCTTCATGTCACTGTTTTCAAATATTTTTCACACTATCAAAATTAGAAAGATTTTTTATTCATAGTGTATATATTTTTTGTACGGATGTGTATTTCCTTCAAGTTACCATTTATTTAAATTTCTTGCGTATATAGTTGCAATTTTTTTTATCGCATTTTGCTTTCGCCTTCAAGATTCCATTTTTTTCAATAGTATACCTTTTCAATTCTTAGATTATTTACATATGCATTTAGCTCGGGTCGCACTTTTGTGTATAATTTCTTGCGGTTATTTTTGTCTCTTTACTATATTTTCCTTCCTATTTATGGATTTAAAAAAAATTGAAATAATAAAGTTTTGAACTGATGTTGAAAAAAATCAAGTCGGTTTTTTCTTGAATCAACTTTTAAAAAAGATCTAATTAAATTGAATTTTTAATTAAAATGACAAAAATACCATTGATTTCGTCCAACTTAACTTGGAAGGAAGTTAGAGACAAAGTAAGGCTCTTAAGCGCCAAAATTTGGCATTTTTTAGTATCATGGTCAAAGTGAGACAAAGTGAATAATTTATGAGCAATTAGGATTGTTTATTAATTTGATTTTATTGTTTCATATTAAGAGTTAAGTCTTTTTATTATAATATAGTTAAGACCACATGTTGTGTTATTTCTTTGCAACAAAATATGATCATTTTAACAAGTGCCCTAGCACTAAACACTTATTTATGAAAATTATAAGTATCTAATATGTATTATATTAAGCACAGATTCTCTTGCAAAATGTTGTTTTTTTTCCATTCATATGATACTTGTCATGTGCCCCTAAAGGCACGTGTCAACATTTTCCAAAAAAAAACCTTTTTCGATACTACTTTTTGTAAGAGTTTCTATATATAGGTGTCTAGAATTGTAAATAAGTATACTTGCTTCAATTTTCTATTTCTTAGAGTTTCTTATGAAAACTTTTGCAATCCGCTATCTCTTTATTGCCTTTTCCTTCGCACTTTTTGATTTTCGTTTCCTTTTTAGGGTGCTATTTTTGTATTTATTTATCTACATGGATGTATTTGTTTTTTTATCACTGTTTTCAAATTTTTTTCACATTATCAAAGCTATAAAGGTTTTTGTTCATAGTTTATTTTGTATATATCTCGATGTGTATTCCTTCTGGTTACCAATTATTTATGTTATGTGCGTACATAGTTGCAATTTTTTTCTTTTTCTTTTTTAATTTATTTTTATTGCCTTTTGCTTTCCCCTTCAAGATTCAATCTTCTTTCAATAGTAAAATTTTTAAATTCTTAGATTGATTAGAAGTGAATTTAGTTCAGGTCGTAGTTTCATGTATAATTTGCTGAATTTATTTTTCTCTCTTTACTATATTTTCCTTTCCATCTATAGATTTTTGTTTACTTTTTATAAGCACCTTTGATCATTTCCTAGAATATATATCAACAAAAAGTTGAATGGGCTATATTAAGATCTTAACTTAAAGACCTTTAAATCATGGATTGATCATTTAGGGGGTCAAACGGATGACTTTTTTGATAAAACTTTACGGAGATTAATAGTTTCCATGATTAGTAGAACATTTTTATCAAATTTTGAAAAAAATTCAATCGAAAATCTGGTAAATACAAATTTGAAATATATATCTCTGTTAATTGTACATATATATTTCATTTTCGTAGTTAACTCACTTCTCGGTTAAATTTTTTATGAAATTTGGTGTAAATAATATAATAATCATGGAGACAATTTTTACCAAGTTTCATAAAAAAACTCATCCATTTGACCCCCTAAAATGCTTAATCCGTAACTTATGGCCCTCAAGTTAAGGCCTTACTTGAAATGCACCACGTTACCTTTAAATAGTGTTTGATCAAGTGCTAAAAATATGCTTTCATTATATTTATGGTCATGTACTTCAAATTCTTAATCACTTATTTTAGTAATTCAACTGAAACGCCAAAAACTTCATCACACTTAATTAAAAGTGTAGATATAGATTAATAGTATTTTTTATTATTTTATGTATAGAAATATCTACAAAGGGATTTGTATAAGTGGTAACACTTATATAACAAATTATTGTGTTTATCTAAGTGGTAAGCTCATGGCTTTTTATACATGAGGTCATGAATTCAAATATTTTAATAGAATTTTCTTTATTTTCTTAATATAGAGGGGTATTTTAGTAATTGAATTGAGACACCAAAAACTCAACTCATGCTTTATTAATAGTATAGATGTTAGAAAAGATAATAGAAAAAAAATTGTTGTAATGATTACTTTTATATAAAGTAAAAGGTGGGTTATGTAAAAAAAAATTATAAGTATTTGTATACGTAAAAATTGTGATAGAATTTTTTTAAATAATTGGACCAATCTTATTAGATATTACTAAACCTATCAATTACCTTCCTTCTTAAATATAAATGATAAATAAGGAATAAATTATATATCATTAGAAACTATTTTTTCTATCATTTTCTACCCATGTAAATGTAAATATATTGTCAATTACATATAGAAATTTTCTACAAACTCCGTGGCACACACGATAGAAATGCAAAAATATAAATTACCATTAAAGATGGCCTTAGGACCCGATTTTATTTGGTAGGTCTTGATTCACAATGTCTTTATCTGCCATTAGGCATGTAGCTATTATCTGAGCTCTCTCTCAAAATTATTAACCTAAGTTAAAATTTAGAATTACTGAATCCACATATATATAATATGAACCTTCTTATTGTACTATCAATATGGAATATTTAGATTGTTATATTTTGATTTATACTTTTTAATAATATAATATTTATAAAAATAGTATATATATAATATTTAAAGCTTGAAAAAAGAAAAGTGTGTTGATAAATAAAATGATACGGCATTTAGACATAGCATAAGATACCCTCTAAATATAGAGGGCACCTTCACATAAGCTTGATGGTCATTATTAATAATTGTATTGGAGAATATTTTATTCGTTCCTTATTTATCTAGGGTGGTGTTATTCACACCTCGCCCAACCATTAATTGTTTGTTCTTGATCTTTAAAAGGGACATTCCTTAAATCAAGATATGTGCCATGTTGTGCAACTGCTTGTTTATTTAAATCATCTCTTCTAAGAAAATAAGGACTTGGTTCTTCCTCTTTTTTAGTACCATTAGTTGAAGTTTCTGTTGTTTTAACGAAATCTTCTTTATCTGTGGCAGGATTTTGCATGAATTCTTAGAATTCTTCCCAGTTAGAGAATTCCTTTAAAGGTTCTTCTGCCTTTCTTTTTCCTTTATCTTCTTTTTCATCATCACTTATAGTGTTTACTATATAAGATGGTTATTGGTCTTCTTCATCATATGAATATTGATTTATTTCATACTGAAAGTGTTTTAATAATTTTTCGTGTTCCAAATACGTAGTTTGTATTTGTTCTATTATTTTATTTCTTTCAGAAATATTTAAATTTGGGTCTTTATATAATTCTCTCCAATAATCTAGGATTTCTTTTACATTTATAAATTCTGTACAATTAAACTTTTCTGTTTGAAAAGTATTTATTTCTTCAGTTCCATAGTATAGTCTAGGAGTTTGGTTACTTCCTGAACTATTCATACCATCTAAAGAGTTTAAAATATCCGCAATATTTTCATCACATTTCAAATTTAATTTATTTTCCATATTTAGTTGATGTTCTAGATTCAAAAGTTTGTTTTCTACAAACATTTGATGTTTTTGATTTTTGAGATTCATAGGTTCGATTTTCTTAATCCAACCTATCATAAGATCTGTCATATTATTTAAGGCAGCACATACACTACTTATATTTTCAGACTGTTTATCTATATGCACAGAATGATTATACATAATTTCTTCTTTACCTATTACAAGAGCTATGTATTCTAAGTCAATACTGTACGTTTGTTCTTCCATTAATGTTTTCAAGGGTACCTAAGACCTCCTATTACTGTTGTTTCAGGTGCCTAAAACCAGTTCCCTTAATAGCCTAATTGCCACAACAACGGCTTAAAACGGCTTGGCGGGAGATACGGGCTTTGAAACGTAATAGGTGTATGGGTTTTATGAAAACACACACGAAAAAACAAAGATACAATCTCAACTTAAAATTAAAATACCAGAAATAAAAACAGAAAAATAAAGATAGATATACTTACATAACAAAAGCGAAATCAACCTCTGATACCAGTTACACAAATACGGAATAGAGGATCAAAATTATTATTTTTAGAAAAGAGAAGGAATTTTTTTAATTACTGACGATGATAAAAATATTACAGACGATGATAGAAGATGTTACAAAACGATGCCTCTATGCGTCTACATGCTTTCCCTTTTATAACGCATTTGGTCTACAAGAACATATTGTTGCTCCAGTATCTATTAACATACATAGACTATATTGTTTATAGCCTGCAAAATTAAAATATCCCAAAACATAGGTATATCTTTTCTTTCCATGACTTGGTGAAAGTATTATTTCTTCTTTTCCTAGTCAAAAATGATATATTTGGCTTGATTTACTAGTTTCATTTTTACTAGTAGTTCCCGATAATATTGGAATTTTTAAGGAATTTCTTTGACTACTCTCTCCTTTTTCAAAATTAATTGATTTCTTTAGTGCTTCCAATAATGGTTTCGGAAAGTTTTGTTGCCATTGTGAATTTTTACTAGTACTTCTAAAATAAACATTATTGCCTGAAACTTGTAATTCAACATTGTTTTGTTGTTTTTCAGGTTCTTCGTCTACTACCGTAGGTAAAATTCATTTTCGAGGGATTTCGAGATCTCGCCAATTCATCAATCTTGGTTGAATTGCTGAATCAAAAGGACGAGGCTCAAATATTTCTATAACATTTTTATCCAAAAAATGTGTTGTAGTTATTGGGAGTCTTGTTAACTAATGTATTGTTTTTCAATGTATAGAAAGATTGGAAGAAGTATTTTTCATTCCAATTCCCTTAGTTTGTATCTTTATTTTAACAGAATCCTCTATATTTGGGTCTGTTATTGATATGAAGAAATTTGGTTTTATGTTAAACCAAATAATTCCATTTACTAGATTTGATTGTACTCCTCCAATTATTGCATTTAGAGAATTTACGAATCTTTTATCCAAAACTAAAACTGCTACTGGAGTATCCATTCCTTGTCTGAATAGAGCTGTAATACATATTTGAATTAATCCAATATGGACATATCTGATTTCTGGATGTTTTTTCCTCCATCTAGCAATTTTCCTTTTATCGAACAGTGTGATTTCAGCTGTTCCTTCATCTGTACTTTGAGCCGTGGTATTTCCACTAAATTGCTCAAATATTCTTGTAGAAAATATTTTAAATTTTGATAATTTATAAATATCTTATTTTTTAACCATTTGACGAGTTTTTTCTAATTGTTCGTTGGTAAAAGTTAATTCTTCACCAACAACATCTTTTAGAGTTAGTGATTGTAACTCATTTTCATTATTTCATAAACACCTCTTCTAAAATTTAACTTAAAATATATTTTAACACTCTCGTATTTATCACAAACACTCCCTCCATTGCTTGATATTATGTGAGTGTTTAACAAAACACTTTCCTCATGTGAGCCGAATTTATGTAAGTGTACTCGCTTCTCATTAGGTGTACCTTATTTGAAAAAACTCTAGTAATTCATTGATTGATGTTATGCGAGTTCTTACAAACAAAATCTCTTCAAGGAGGACGAGTGTGTGTGCTGCACTTACATCTTATTAAGTGAATCTTAAGGAATATAGTTATTAGAAATTTACTTTAAGATGTGTTTACAATAAATATAGAAGGTATAAATAACACCACCCTCTTAAAAAAACAGAACGTCGTATCACTGTGATTTCGTATCTGCTGCTTCAGTGTTTTGCTTGATTTTGCATCTGTTAAATGTTTCAAAAAAAAAAAAAATGTTTCAAAATTTCGACCAAGAAAAGATAGAAGGAAAGATAAGAAAAAAAAGTTTCAAAATCATGATTAAAGATTCCATACATGTGAATTCGCATGCAGGGCCCGAGGCAATGGATTTAAGTGCTCCTCTCTCTCCATCTCCGCAGTTCGTATCTAAGGATTTTTATTTTTATTTTTAAATTTAAAATAAGGATATTATTTCTTTTTATATTTAATTCTTTTTTATATTTATTGTTTTCTAAAAAGAATATTAAATCAAACATTGGCCGCCGTCACCCTTTGCCGTTACTACTAGAGCTCTAGCGACCTACCAGAGACCTTCAGTGCTTCGGCAACCATTATCGAATGCCAAAATTGCGTAAGAATTCCAACTATACAAATCTATTTGTTTTATTGAATTTGCAGGCAACTTAAGACATAAATTGTATTACATATCAATTTTTGCATTAAATCCACAAACAACTTAAAATATAGATTTTAGTATAAATCTATTTTTTCACTTATTCCGTGAGAACTACAAATATGTTTTCCCTCCGTAGACAACTGGCGATATAGATTTTAGTATAAATATATTTTTGTATTAAATCTGCAAACAACCTTACATATAGATTTTACTACAAATTTATTTTTGTAATAAATCTACAAACAATTAAAGATGTAAATTTGAGCATATTTGTACTATATAGAAATTATCTTCTGGAGATCACAGTCGAAAATCCGACAATGGGTGGTTGTGGCAAAGGTGGTTATTGAGGCCTAACAATCACCAATGAAAATAAATAAATAAAAATACGTAGTAAATATATATTTGATCATTAAAAAAATGTATAACCTTTAACTGGACAAAAATAAAAAAATATTGCTATGCCAAAAACAAATTATAAAGAAATACCCCTTTTAATATGATATAATAAAATTGGTGATTTTGTTTCTATCTACAATATCGTGCAATTAATCCGCGATATTAATTTAATCCACAGTAATTTTTAAGTTAATCCGCGAGTATGGATAGACTGACAAAAAATATTATTAATTTAATTTTTTTAAAATAATTTTGAATAATAATTTAATATTAAAATATCCACTAGATTAATAAGTTCATCCACGTGAAAAAGTTAAATCCTAATATTATTAAGCAATGAGTAAATCCTAATTAACTTTGAATTAAAATAACAAAAACAAAAATTAAATCCTTACTCTTAGTTCAAATTTTACGTTGTTCTTTCATCTTTCTCACTTTCAGATACCCACCGTCCCTCTTTTCTCCCACAAATTCCTTCTTTTTCCCTCTTTCCCACCATCTCCTCCTTCATCTCCTTATTATTCCCATAAAAAATCGATAAAGTTTTAACCGATTGTAACACTTCTTGTATCGGCACATCATTGACATCACTTTTAACCAATTGTAACACCAATAAAGTTTTCGGAATAATCAATTCCTTGGGTGTGGATACCTCAGGATTCTACAAAAAAAATCATAACTGATTTTCATAAGTTTAAAAGAAAAATAATAATAATACAATTATTATTTTGAAACAACAATTTAGTTTTAGATCTAACACTATATATTAACTGAGGTTCTGCTAAAGTCTTTAATGACGCATCCAAAATTAAGTTATTCTACCTTATTTCAAATAAAAATATAATCTTAAGTATAGACTCATAAGCAAAACTTCTAATGCCACATTAATTCATTATATTGTAAAGTATTATTCGTGATGCAAAATATTGTTCAATTATCTTGTTGTCAAAAGATCTTTCATTGTTGTATACTTAAACTATATATTGATATTAAGGTTTGTAGTTTTCGTCGAACAAAATACGTACCGATAAACTAATTGATGTTCAATTATTTTGAAATCAATCCATGCACATTGATCACTAAACCCTAACCCTAAAACTGTCTGAAAACTTTTAAAGGTAAATATGAAATAAATTAAAAAGGAATTATGTTTAGACTAAGAATCTTAATTAAAATGAAATATAAATTGATATAATTATAAATTAATTTTAATTGGTGGATATACTTATCAATTTTGAAAAGAGTAATATTGTAAAACGTTGTTTAAAATTTTCATAATTTAAAGGTGAATTAACCGTAAGATATTGTGAATAAAAACAAAATCACCCTACTAAAATATCTTTAACTTAAATATTATTATACAGGAGAGATGTAAAACTCGTATCTCCTTTTTTTTTTCCCTATATTTTACTCTAGCATTATTTTTTAAACTTAAATATAAACCAAGTTGCGCGCTAAAAAGGCAGCGCAATTTACTTTTGTTTTTTTTACCACGGCCAAACAAAACTACCCTACCAAAAATGTTTACATGACATTCTTTACATCGAAAACAATCTTGAAAAGTGCCCTTCCAAAGTGACTAAACAAATTGCATGGGTTTCGATAGAAGGTATGGATTTTTAATTTTGTTTTGAAAAGAGCCCTCCCACTTTTTTTATTTATTATTTTTAAAAAAATTAAAGATCTAACCTCTTATCTTTACTACAAAGAAACCCTTCCCACCACGAGTAAAACTTAAACTTGAAACCTCTTGAATTCAGGTGGATGCCTTTTAATCTTTTAGTTCTTGATGACCCTTGCATTTGATTGATTGATACAATAAAATAATTATGGTGAATTTCACACTTTTTGTTGCATCCATCGATAAAATGCAAGAGTCACTATAACCCTCTTTAGATGAGGGTCAACAAAGTCACTCTTATGAATAAGTAACCTTAATAATTTGCAGAGGAAATGTTTAATCCACATCCAAGAACCACAGATTTATTCACAGCACCAATATAGGCAGGGATACTCATGGTACATACAAAAGACATCCAATAAAAAAATAATAATCAGCTTTCATCAAATAATCTTACAACATAAGAACTTAGCTTTCAGCAAATAAGATCCCCTTACAGTTACAGACATGATAAAGAGTTAGAAAGGTAAAAAATCTATAGTGAAATTACGCAACTACAAGGTGTTCTGTTGCCCCCCCCCCCCCCCCCCCCCCACAAAAATACGTTTGTAACCCAATATTAAAAAAAGAGGAGATTAAACATGTATCAGACATGGTTTTCTTCAACCTTTTCGAATCAATTACACTCGTATGCTCAAGCATGATGTTTAGTAAATAGCATATATTCAAACATAAAATGAAAAAGAAAATACACTGCATTTCTGAGGACTATCAAACACCCCTTCAGAGATCGGTTGCATTCATGAAGAGAACGATTGTAAAAAAGTCAGCTGCACCTTTTGCTCTATTGCATCTCAATTGTGAATCGTATAGATATGCAGAAAGAAGAACAAAAGAATCCAATTTCCTGATATTCACATATTCTAACCTCGCCGAGATTTAAATGCTTGCAGTTCCAGAGAAAGTGAGTCGGCAATGTAGAGAGGAACTGTGCAAGAGTATAATATATATATATATATATCAAGTAAAGGTATGGTTTGCAAGTCCCATAGATTCTGCAACTTTCATGTTGGCAAAGGTATCAGCTTGCTCCTGCTCATTAACATAACAAACTTCAGTTAGACCCTGAAAATATAGACCTTCATGTCTTCAAAGATACAGTTAAAGTTTCCCAGTAGTAATAGAAAAAACTACATCCAATGACAGTAATGGATGGTAAAAAAGCCCAACCTGGCGGGGTTTTTTGCCCGATCCTAACGGGGTGAGTTTCTTGGAACCAGGGCGGGTATGGGTTTTAAAATACATATCCAGCTCGGGTTTGGGTTCGAGTAAATTTAGTCTCTTTGACAACCTTGACCCCAATATAATATTTGTTTTTTTCCTTTTAAACACTCTTCTAATAGACTAGTAGCATATAATTACTCCAAGCCCATTCATACTAGCATATAGTATTCAGGGCAGGTTCAGGTTCGGAGAAGTAGACAGCAATAAACAGAAAATTTCAACAGAACAATGAACAAACTGACAGCCACTCCAAACACCGTCGGAGCCAAGATTTCTAAAGGGAAATCAAGGAAAAGCCTTTTATTAAAGTTTAGAACTGAAATTCTTCTTACAAGTGCTTAACAAGTTGCTTCTTGAAGCTGTGGCAGACCATATTTATAATACAATAGAGACTAAAATTTTCTAATTACTAGAACTCTCTAATTAGACCCTTTAGACTCCCTATAAAACACTAATATCAACTAGACTCTAGATTCTTCATGGACTTATCCTTTAGACTCCCCACACAGCATTAATATCAATTACAAATACCAACAGACCAGGTCCCTAAGCACAATTAATCCTTGGGACTTAGAAAATTTTCAATACACAGTAATCCACACTTTGACAGCTTTAGAATTAAATTACTGATTGCATCATTCGGGTTTTTCAAAAGTAAACCCACTTTGGGTCGGAATGTTTTTAGTCAGGTTGGGTTTGGATTTGGCCAAACATGACCCATTGCCATACCTATTGCTAGAATGGAAATGATAGCAATAACAATTTCGACTTGTTCTTTAAAGATTAAAATAATTTCAATTCACATGATATTAGTCCTAGATGAATTTGTGCACTCATGCAGATGGCCAGATAATCATACCTGAAGGCGATGCAACAAATACATCAAGAACAGGTGCACAAATACCTGCAGATAATATCATGTGTAATATGTTACCATGCAATTCAAAGACTACTACTCAATAGTCTAACAATTAACTTTCTGAAAGGCAAAATTAATTATTATTAGTATTTTATGTATTAACAATTATACCTTGTGACAGCTGGACCTCCGGCCAGGTGGCAATGGTAGCCAAATATTTTTTTAATTAAAAAGATGGAAGGGGATTTTAAGTATTTGAAAATGAAACGAAAGGATGATTGGAGGACACGTGGAGCTATGTGGTTTTGTAAACAATAGGCCCATTTTTCCAGAAGATTTTCATTACTTGTCCTTGGCTTGGATTTGGTGCTTTCTTTGTCTTCATTTACATTCTCCAAAAGAAAAAAATCTTAACTAAAAGTGATTAACAATTGAACTTTAAATAATCAGTGAACTATCTCACCAGATAGAAAAGCAGAAGAACTCGAGCAATCGGATACCGCCAAAGAAATCTTGTGGCCCTAACAGCAGCAGAATCCAAAAGCTTCGCTGCCTTTTGCAACTGGATTAGGCAAGTTTACAAGAAGGAATCCGTAAAGTGGTACAAATAATCCATAAAGTTAGAAATGGAGTATCCTTGCCATATCTGAACTCTATTAATTTTCTTTCTAAGTTTGACGTATTGCTATACTGTATCATATCGTAACAGGTTTCTGTTTACTTACAACAGAAACAAGGGAGTGGAATAATGCAGTGCAATAAAGGAGTTGCATACCTGTATGCTTGCCACAGTCATGTGGCGGTGATGCAACGGTAGAGGCCTGCACTTAGTTTATTGGAAAAAAAATTGTTAGTTTCCACATGTTTTAAAATGGGTTTGAAGAGAGACTTGATGGCATATACAATATATATATGTACATGAATTTATCTTATAGAATCATATCATCAGCTCTTACTGTAAAAAACTCCCGACTCTGTGTGTGCGCGTACAAATAGGATAGTCTCACTACTAGTCTAAAATGTCATCAGAAGGATATCAAAATGCACAATTTAATTTAATCATAAGAAAAAAAGAAAAAACATACTCGAGGGTTTTCATGTCAGTATCTTCTTCCCAAGATGATGACCCTCTACGAGAAGCTCTGCTCTTTTCTACTTCTACCTGTTTAATATAAAAAATGTAGCAATATAGCAAAACTCGGATATTATATATACATTAGAGTGTATACATACAGTGATGCATAAAACAGAAAAATGATAAACCTGAGCTTCTTGAATACGCTTTGTCTCCTTCTCCAATTGAAACTCTGCCGCTGCTTTTTCACTGGCCATGGCTTCCAATTGCGTTTGCTTGTAATACTATAACACACATGATGATTATACATACACACCCATTGTAATTTATTGACCAAAGTAATTTGACATCATGGGTGAATGAGGTGTTCTGAGTTTGACATACCAACAAATCTGTTAGTTCACGGTAACGTTTCTCCAGTTCCATATGCTCCTGTTCAACACCAATCACAACCCCTATGGGTGATTATTGAATAAAAAACTAATTACTATGACTGAAAACTGCATAGAATTAATTCTTAATATTATTAATGTGCTTCCTGGGATTCCCCAAGACTATATTTTATTTCGAACACAGTGGCCTTTCTCTTCTAATTTTATTTATTTATTTACATAATGTAAATGAGGGAAAATAAAACAGTCATATTACCTGACGCGAGTAATGCTCAGCATCCCTCTTCATGGCAGCCATTTCGACTCTCATTTTTTGTAATTCAGCCTGCAAATAAAAAATAACAACAGCATGGAATACTTAGAAAGCATTGAAAAACAATTTCACCATCAGAAATGACAAACCAATCTTTGGAACCAACATCTCCTTAAAGATCTTATTAACACCATAATCTGATACTTTGACATGTATGTATGTATGTATGCTGTATGTATGTGTACATGTATAGAACAGTGTGCTTGTTAGTCCAAGCAAAATGCAAGAAACATGCCTCCAAAGAAGAAAGCTTGCTCTCGGCATCTCTCTGACCTTGGCGTGCACGCTCCACTTCTTCCTGCCATGCCTGCATCTTGACATACAAACTTGAAGTGTCAGACAGATACCAAGAAATTAGGGACAACAAAAATTAATAGGGCTTTTAGATGACTAAATTACTATATGTTATTATGATAAATATGAAAACGCTCTGACCTATTAAAGCTTGCACAACCTCTAAGACAATTAGACAAAAGCAATATCAGAAATAAAAAGCACACGGTATTTTTCCGTCAATATAAAAGAACAATTTGTAACCCTAATTCTGAAAACCCAAACTAAATTGGAATTCTTACACAGGCCGGTTCCTCTAATACATCTATAATATCATATAAAGCGAGCACCCATTTCAACCGCCAATGAAGCTGTCATATCAAATTCCTATTTTACCCTTGTAACCTTCTTTTTTCATAAAAAAATTGCTTACAACAGGACTCACTTGCTTCTGTACAAGTTAAACAATTTTCTGAGAACTATGCCACTTATCATTTTTGTTAATTATTTTTTTCGGATTAAATGTATATGAGTTGTGCACACATCAGGAGTGCTGAGTAATCTAGTATAAGTAATTAGAACATAAACTTGTAAGAATTTGAAAGCAAGTAAAAAGTTAAAACTCCTTGGGTCTGTATTGTTATGCAGTTTATAATACCTGAATCACTTGATTAGCTTCTTCAGGAGACTTCTTTTGTCCGCGGCGAGCACGAGCTTCCATATCTTGCAACTCTTGATTCAAAGAAGCACATTCGACCTGATGGCAGTTGGAGCTAGTACTTTATCACAAGTGTGGAAACAAAATCATCAGAATCGAAAAATAAATTGTTATTATCTACCTCGAGTAGTGCCACCTTCTGCTCAAGCTCTACAGCCTTTGCAGTCCTCTCGTCTGCTGTTCTCTGAACAAGGAAGCCGTTGACATAACGCAATGAACGATTGAATGTATTAAACAGATGGGTTAAAGAATAAGAAAACATCTAACATATGAAATAAAACACTGCTGCAGCAATAACATGATATTGCATGATGTGCTGACATAAAAATAATAATATATGCATAAATATAAATATATTAATTAAAGAAACCTATTCACTTAACTCTGCCAAGAAGACAAGAGGCGAGATAAAGCTACATCACGCCAAGTAAAAGAAAAAGGGGGGAAAACTCAGTTCATCTTTCAGTAATTCAGTCACTAATTTTCCAGATTTTATCCACAGGAAAGGGGATAGGCATACGTTCATCCAACACAAATGTTGCATGCATTTCATCTGTGCTTCTTATTCAAGATTGATGCCCATATAAGAATATAGAAAAAGAGTGGCAGGAAAGGCAACATACATCCTGATATATGATTGAATGATGTAACACTGTTCATAATGGGTGACAAAAGTGTGTTGGTATAGTACCTGGATCCTGGCTAGAGCTGTGGATGCATCAAGTGCTCGGTGTTCCAATTCTACTTCCCTTTCCATAGCAGCCTGTTTATTCAGAAATATAGTTATTGCAATAAAGACTACTTGAGAAAAAAATAAAGAAAGAAATAAGCAGAGACAATGGATTTTGTGGATGCTAACCATCTTACTAGCATTGTGTGCAGCACGCTCTTCTTCTGCTCTCCGTTCTGCAGAAGCCAGCTCCTCCCTTAGAGCCTGATATGAGAATAATCTTAACAATCTCACAATTCCATGATAAAACAATAGATGCAAGGGCTAAAGAGGTTGTTAACTATGATATTCATTACGGTTCCTTTTCCTAACAGCTTAAGCTTTTGGGAGAGATGGTTCATAACATAGTATCAGATGTTGGTTTTCTAGGAGGTCCAAGGTTCAAGCCTTGGCACCTCCATTCCCGATTTGTTAATCCCAAATTCGAAATTTGTTTGTTCTCCATGTGCGAGTATGGGGTCGCACGTGAGGGTGGGTGTTCACTATGATATTCATTACGGTTCCCTTTCCTAACAGCTTAAGCTTTTGGGAGAAATGGTTCATAACAGAGGTCAAAGTATCCAAATATGCCCTGTTCCATGCATGAGAGAACCGGCAGACTTACTTGCATCATCCTCGTTTCTGTTAGTTCTCTACTCCTCATCAAAGACTCCATGTTTGCCTGATTAAAAGCAATTGTTGTAACATTAGCCTCAACTATTTGACAAATTAAAGTCAAAACATGCAGAGACTGCATATTTAATAATAATAATATATAAAGCCAAAGGTTATCTTTACAAGGGCATATTAAATGAGCACATAAACACATCTCAAACATAAAGTAAACCACAGAGAGAGTACAAAACATGGTTGCAATTAGCATAAGGCTTTTGGAGAGTGCATTCTCAACGCCCCTGCCACCACCACCCACGCACACACAAAAAAAAAATAAAAAAAATAATAATAATTCGGGTCAGGTCTGGTAAAACCCCGCCAGATTTGGTCATTTTTCCATTCCTATCAAATCACTGATATTTTAATAAGGGAGTGCACAAACCTGCAGTGATGCCAGATTTCCTTCAGCTAAAGCAGCTTGCTTCTTGAGTGCATCCATAGAACCAACAAGTGTCTCGATTTCAGAGTTCTTTGCAGCCAAAGCCTCAAACATATGTGACTCCACCCTCGTCACCTCACTTTTGGAGGCAGATAAATCTTTTTGTAGCTGCTGTATGTGCACCTCATATGATTTACTCAGCTCTCTCTGTTGCAATAAATTTAACTTTGTAAAACAACAATTTGTAAGTCAAATTTACTCGGCAACAAATGAAGGGAATTTTGGGGTTCACCTCTGCAATGAGCAGCTCCTCCAACTGTCCATTTTCAGATTTGTACTCTTGAAGACGTGATGAAAGCCCAGCACAAACCTGAGCATTATTGACATATCTATTACTATATATTAAGTGAGAGGAAGACTTTTGGTATGTATGTAAAATAATGAAATTGCCCTTCATGCTTTAAAAATAAAACAGTGCTTAAACAAGGATTTGAACCCAAGACCTCAAATAAGAAAAGCATGTGTAATCACCAGTTGACCAAATGTCATCACATGTGCTTATCGTGTTCTAAAAGTCAATTACTAGGTATAATCTTGCACATGCATCGAGTGTGCCACAAGTTCTAGTAGGTAAGAAAGCATGCAAAAGGTGTGATGCATTTTCATATTTGTATTCTTGAACATGTGAGGCAAGTTCCGCAAGTCTAGCACAAAACTGAACATCATTAAGAAAAAGCAACAAAGCATGCAAAAAGGGGGAGATTATGAAAAACAAAGTAGTAATTGGAACTTATTTGATTACTCTGAACAAATTGGTTGTTCAAGATTGTTTAATAAAAATTATCGAGCTTTATAATGTGATTGCATTTGATTTGTTTAGCTCCTGGGGCGATCACAAGCGAGCCTATAATCAAGCCAAGAACCAGGAGCTTGGATAATTATTATACAGTTGGATTATGAGATTATCCATGGGAATATCGAGTCGAGCTCAATAAAATTAAAGACATCAATTATAATCAACCTTGGATTGTTTAATTTGTTTAGTTCATGAACCAATATCGAACAAGCCTCTAACCCAAGGGGTTGCCACAGCGGTAAGGGCAAACTTCGGACTGTGTGGGTAGGCGTACGGTCTCAGGTTTGATTCCCTGCTGCGTGAAACCTTTCTTGGGCCACTTGGGCCGTCTCCCGGTTGAGCAACCAGGGCCTAATGGAATTAGTGGGGTTGGGGGCCCGATACCCATGGTGATCAAAAAAAAAATATATCGAACAAGCCTTTAACCAAGTCAGGTGCAAGCCGATATAAAGAGCATAAAGGACGGTGTATGCTAAGCACTTGGCAACTTACTGAAGCTTTCTTTAGCATATGAATGTTGCAAGAAAACATTTTTAGAGGAAACCGTAGAAATAGTCTTGGCAACATTTATTTTGTCAACAGAAAAAAAATGTCAGTAAAAAACACTGAAATACAGCTCAAGGATACTTGAGGTATTCTAACATCATTGCTTGTATGTTTTGAAAAGGTATTAACCAGCAACACTTCTTGGTTGGTCCACATACAAACTCATGAAACTATCTACATAATAAGGGAGAACGCTTCTGAATCATAAGAATGTACAGGGTATAAAAGATTGGAGGGAATAGATGACAGATGCTTTTTAAAGTATTGAGATGAACGTTTAAGGGATAAAAGAAGGTGGGCTGGGATAAAAGATGTTTTTTTAAAAGTTGAGATGAAAGATATATAGAAGATGAATTGGACCCATAGAGCCTTTGGCATGGGATACAACTAGTAAATTATATGGCAAGATCAGAAAACAAAGGCAAAATTCTGAAAGGACGAATTTCTTCTGGTAATCTACTACTCATCACTTATGGTATAAATGGAAAAATAATGTTAAATTCTTACCCGTGCTAACCTTGCCTCTTTTGATTGACCAGTGGAAACTGCACTTTTAAGAAGTCCTTGAGCCTGTAGAACTAAATAGAAGTCAAAAAAAAAAACTTATGTGGCATCCAATATCTCTCTTTACTTTCTAAATGAGATATAAAAGAAAAAGGAAAAGAAAGAGAAAAAAAATCAAATCAAAACAGAAAAGAAAAGAACAGAACAGAACAGAAATAATCATCTGAAAGTCTAGAATTGACAAAGTACACCAAGATAACCTATTATAAATGATTTACCTCATCAAGTTGATCTTGTACTTTCTTTGGTGAATCAAAAGCTTTCTGATCTAAAACCTTCTTTTGATCGTGGTGAGGCTCAACCTTGAGATCAACATCTTTCAAATGTGCTTCGACATTAGTAGGTGCATCGGTTAGAGATTGAGTTCCCTCCAGGTCAACATTTGTAGTATTTAATTTATCCCCCAACATGACATTTTGGCCAGAATTAACCGGAAGATCTTCACCATCAACCTCAAGGCCTTTGGCTCTTAGAGGTGAAGAAGGAATCTCGTCATGAACATCTGACAAAGTATCATTGACAAGATCCCCATTTGAAGTTGGTGGAACGACCTCAACTTCAGTTGTAGCAGTCGCTGAGAGTTCCTCATGATCAGTGTCAGGTTTCGCCCCATCATTAGATAATGTGCTTAATGAAGGAGCATCTACTAATGAGCCATCTCTATCAATATTGTGTTGCTCCTCATTGCTAGTTTGGGCAGCACTATTTTCCATTGATGATGGAATCCCATCTTTGTCAGTTGCCACATCTGCTTGTGATGTTTCAGAGCTAGTCTCCTCTCGTGCAGCATCAAATGTTGCAGGAGTTTCATCAATGGAGAGTGGCTTTTCAATCTAAAAATGACCTAATTGTTAGATAAATCGACATACGAGTTTCTGTCATGAACATAACTGAATGTCCCCAAGGCTGCAGAAAAGGCTTGAAATACCTTTGCTTTTGACCTGGTTCTCTTTGCTTGAGATCCTTGTCCATTAGAAGCTTAGTTGTTTGTAAAACATAAAAAATAATAATAAGTACTGATCATATGCAACTACTACTATTTAGAAGTTATTGCAAGTAGAGACAATTATTTCTTATTTTTTTTGGTTATTATTTACTTCTGCTGTATTTAAGCAGAGACTGTTACAACAATATATTAAACTATCACCATAACCTCAGTGCAGTTCATATACACTAGAACTTGTGGCACACTCGATGCTTGTGCAATACTATACCTAGTAATCCCTCACATTATGTAAATTTTTAAAACACATTAAGAACATGTAATGGCACTGGTTAGGTGGTGATAACTTGTGTTCTTCATATTTGAGGTCATGGGTTTAAATCTTAGTTCAAGCATTATTTTTATTTCTAAAGCATGAAAGGTAATTTCGCAATTCCGAGTGCATACCAAAAAGTCCTCATCTCACTTAATGTATGGTAATAGATGATATGGCCAATGTCATATAAAACCGAAGTTAGAACAATCAGAGTTCCTACATCCTACCAAACTGTCAACCTGGCCGTATGTTTATTTCCTACGAGAGCTGAAAGCAAATGTGATAGAAGAATGTCCCAATGGCCAAAGTGAATTCAATAGCAAAAGCCAAAGAGTGTTTTCTAAAATGCAATATAGAAAAATGATGCATTAAGTCATACACGCACCGGCTGGCATAGAAGTAGACTGCTCATCTGGCTGGTCGCCAACAACAAGCTTTGCCCTCCGATCTACAACTTCAAACAAATCTGAAGAAAAAAAGTCGGCACACTTTTCAATTGCTCAGAAATATCTAATAACATAGATTTACATGCATGCGCACACATCCATTTACTGTAAACACACACACACATAAAATATGTGCATGTTATCGGTTAAAGCATCTGTCACATCTTATAAGTTGCTTGTGAATGAAATGGCTAGGAATCAGACACAAGAAAATCCGAAGTACAAAATATTTGTCCAAGTTTAGACAGCAACTGAATAAAGTTAGCAAAATGCTATGCTTAATTAATTTTTGTACAATTTTTTCGTAAAAACTGACGTGGCACCACTTAAATGTCACGGTGGGGCCACACATTTAATGTGCTTCTACCTTTCTTTTTTATCAGATTGGTGCGACAACTATTAGTACAAAAAATTAGTAAAAAAAATTCAGTAAGTTTAGGCACTACTCATAAAACAACCAACATTAAGAACAACCCGTTCCTTTAGAAAGTTTGTACTACACTGATATATTGGTATGTGTATGCATAAATACATGTAAACGGCACCATCACTACAAACTTTCTAAATCAACGGGTAATTCTTAATGTCCAAATGATAATGTTAGTGCCACCAACATTGTTGAACATAAAATTGCATATTTTCATGGTGCAATCGTAATACTAATACCATGTGATTAGCTGTCAGCAGGTGTGCTGATGGTGTCATTGAAGCTTGAATTTTAACTGGAGATAAAAACGACATTTTTGCATTTATTCCAAGGTTTTAACTAATACCACCCTCCTCAGAATTACCAATAGAAATGATGAGACATGACCCCAAAAAACACAGACTCTAACATCACAAAATGGAGTCAAGGTTTAAAAAAAATCCTCTTGCCACCTCCCATAGTGTTGGTTTGCTCAAAAATTTATATATATATAAGACCTACAGTTTTAGCATTTATATCGACAACTCAATAAAACTTTGCGCAACTACTAGCGGTCAACTAATTCTAGATTCCTAGGCACATAGCCCGCCTCTATCACACAACAAGTCAACTAGATGCCAGATCTCTCTTTCCTATCTTAATCTGTGTTAAGGTGGACCCACTTTGGTTACCGCCAGTAATGGTGATTGCATCACAAACTTCTCCGCACTGTGCAGACTGCATTTAAGAGTACCATAGCACGTGACTACGCTATTTTATAGAAGATTATCTCTTGATTTATCTCCACTTTCTGTTACCCTGACTCGGTATCATATATGTATTGATTTGTTTCATTATATTCTATTAGGCACAGTCATGATTCATCGCAATTCCTTAACATTCACTTTTCACCTAATCTTATTTACGAATGTCATCTTTCTTAATTGTTCAACATTCTCACTCATACAGTATGATTGGTCTTTCAATCACTTGCATAGCTTGCTACAAATAGACTAATAAAGTTCCCAAGACACCAAGACTATTAACAGCGATGCACATGGATTCATCGGTTGCCATGAACCAAAACTACCCTGGCAGTACAACATATAGGCCACATGAAGCATGATTAAAAAAACATTAAAACTTAATACCAACACACTTAACTGAGCCATATAGAGATTATTATTATTATCTTTGATTTCTCTTGCCTGTAAATCATAAGGATAAAACTGAATATAGGTAAAAAATTACAAATCCGGAAGTATATTTTAAAGATGATGCCTAGCTGTCTGCATTAGTTAGCACGTCATGCACTAAACTTCCATATCAGTAATTAATAAGCCCACTAGCCCAATCGGTGTCCACGTTAAGACTTAAGACCCATTGTGTACTTATTGTGCTGGAGGCAACAATATGCTCATGCCTTGATAATGACCAGAGTTTTTTTGAACTCGTTTCCGTTTGTTGAAAAGTAATTAGCCGGCAGGAATCACAAATGGCAGCAAAAATATGGGAAGCCAAAAATTTGTCTAATTGTCTTCATCCTCCTGGCTCTTATAATCCACAATTTTAACTAATTCTGCAGTTAGATGACACAACCTTTCCACTATCAAGTGAAATCTTGAAAATCTATCATCTCCTTGTTCTCTTTTTCTTTGTCATTTTTTTTTGTCTTTCCCCTAATTAGACCTTGCAGGAACTACTAAATCAAACTCTGCGTTTATGCATGATCAACTGAGCTACTTCTTGCACGTGTCGTGGAATAATCAATGCAGAAAGGCCTCAAAATCGCACAAATTTGAACCGTTCATCAAATATTTCAATTCATATTGCAGTACATTAAGTTTCACACCAAACATTCTATTTATGTAACTCTCTGTAATTTCTACACTATAGAAACCTCTCAACATTGAAACCGAAACCCAACGAACTAATTGCGCATCCAAGCACTTCAGATCAGATTCTCAACACGCCAATATGCACAAAAGTCAAAAAGATAAGCTCATAAACACCACAATAACGAAGCAATACATATATGCATGATCAACTGAGCTACTTCTAGCACATTTTGGCTCCGTTTGATTGCAAGGTGGAAAAAGAAAATAAATTTAATTAATTTTGGTGAAAAGATGGAAAATAAGTTGAGTGTTAGGGGCTCTTGATTTTAAGTTTTTCCATAAAGAAATTTTCTTTGCATGGTGGTGATAAAAAAAATTTCATAAAAAATATAAAAGGATGGAGGATATCTACTCATAAAATGAGCAACACCTCTCACTTGATTTTTTATATTTTCACGCAAACTAACTAAATTTATTTTCCTTTTCCATCTTAGCGAGCCTTCATGTAATAAGGCCTCAACAATCGCACAAATTTGAACCGTTCATCGAGATTTCTCGATTCAAATTACAGTACCATTAAGTTTCACATCAAACGGTTCTATTTATGTACCTCCTCTGTAATTTCGCTCTATAATAAATTGAAACCGAAACCTAACGAGCTAATCGCACATCCAAGTCACTTCAGACCAGACTCTCAACGCACAAAAATCAAACCGATAAAAACATCAATAACAAAATTAAGACGTTCAATACATACACATAAGAAGGATTAGATTCATACCTTCAGCGGCTTTAAGCCAATAAGCCATTGAATACAGAAACCAAAGTGTGATGCTTCAGAGGTTCGAGAATTGGAATGGTGATTGAGAAATTTGATTAATCTTGCCAAGGGGATCGACAGATCAGTTGATTTTAGAAACAAATTGACACGATTTTGTTTTCGGATAAATGACAAAGCAGAATTTTGTATAATTTTTACTTATTTATTTCTCTCACAGAGTCGTTAGTTAAGGGATCTGTCATGTGTTTTAATGTTACACCGACTTGTGATTGTTCAAGTGCAACTCTTTTTTCTTTTTTTTGACAGATGGGCTACACGCAAAGAAAATAAATCAAAAAGGAAATTAAAAGACGCACGCGTTATTTTTATATATATAATTTAAAAAATTATTGTATAAGTGGTTAAAAAATCTTATTTTTAAACCAGTGTTCAGTTAAAATATAAATTTGTTGTAATCTATATTATAAAATAAGAATTTTTTTAATAAAATAATAAATCAATTTATTGTCTCATATTAATTCGTTATGATGTTAATATTTTTAGACCATTATATCACTTTTATACTCACATTAAGATGTCAAATCAACTTAACATTTACTCACACGCTAAACATATACACAAATATAACTCTTACATCTCTCTACTTTTCTACAACATTTCTTTCTCGTCAAATTTTTAAAAAACTTTCAAATGCTATAACTTTAAATTTGCAAATCCAACTTTAATAAAATCTATATATTTGAAATATGTCCATCAAGATTTATAAATTAAGATCAATTGTGATTATTAAATTATGTATACAAAAAGATACAAGAAAACTTACAAACATTACAACTATATTATCATAAAACTTATAAAACATTACAACTATAATGACACACTTAACGTATTTTTAATTCGTTAGTTATTGAAAAATATTACACAATGAATAAAAGATACTAAAATAAAATTAAAAATAATAAAATATCTCGATCGAATATGTTTTAATCCGAACAAAGCCAAATGGGGCGGAATTTTTTTATACTATGGTCCGACCTACCTCAAATATAATTTTTTTTCTTTTATCTCTTATCAAATTTTTAAAAAACTTTCAAATGCCATAACTTTAAATTTACAAGTCCAACTTTAATAAAATTTATATATTTTAAATATGTTCATCAAGATCTACAAATCAAGATCCACTGTGATTATTAAATTATGTATACCAAAGATTCAAGAAAACTTATAAAATATTACGACTATAATAGCATACTTAATGTATTTCTAATTCATTAGTTATTGAAAATATTACACAATGAATAAAAGATATTGAAATGAAATTAAAAATAATAAAATATCCCGATCGAATATGTTTCAATTCGAACAGAGCCAAATGGGGCAAAAAAAAATTATATTAGGATCCGACCTACCTCAAATATAATATATATTTTTTTATTTTAAATATACTCATAACACCATTACAATATAAAATGGTCTAGGCGATTTCAGGGCGAGAATTTTCTATATTACAATTCGACCTGCCTCGATTTCAGATCTAATTGAACAAGTAAGACATGTCTCGGGTGAGGATGGCTATATTTTTAGTTTGACATGTTTTGTTTTTGTGATACCTTATATGTTTTCATCCCTAGATAATATACAATCATACACATCTTTAATCCTCACTTTTTTTACATAATTATATTTTATTTGATTATTGTTTTTAATTCTTTTTATCGTACCGGACGGCACGGGTATACTCTAGTGTGATTATAAGATGAACAGTATTAAATTGAAATACTATATTATCTTATACTATTAAAAAATCAATAATAATTTTAATAATATAATGATATATGTATAATAGATAGTGTTATAATTAGTATAATGTTGTAGTAAACATAATACGAATTGATATGTTTAATATACTATAATATATGTACAACAAAATAAATATTTTATGTAATATATAATATTAATCCTTTTATTTTAAAGTGATGATGTGATTGAAAGAGGGAGATAAAGAAAGAAACAAATATTACAATAAATAAGGTTTTGCAAAATAAATGACTTGAAGTAAATTTTCTACCGCATGTCTTTTCACAATTATTTCTTGTTTTGAGAAAAGTTACGTATGGATTGGCTATATAAAGCCACCCATTATAAAATACATATTTATTTTATAAATTAAAGTAAATAAATTAAATAACTTCTCTTTTAATCTAGAATTATAAAAAAAAATACTATTTTTAACATAGAATTTTATTTTTGACAATATACTTTTAAAATCATTTTTAAAACTTCAACTATACTTATGAATATCACTTTCAAAAAACGCATTCTACAAATTAGATAGAAGCGTTAATTGTTTGCGCGTTTGATGTGTTGAATAATAGAGAGAAAATGAGAAACTTGTAATAAAACTTAAAAGTATGCTGAAAAAACAATTATGTCAAAAGCAAACATATCTAAAACTTCATGTAACAATTTTTTTGTGAAATATTATACTAAATTCACTATGGCGTACCTCGATCGTAAGTTTGATGTTTTGAACAACATATCGAGATGTAAGAGATCTGCAATGATAATAACAAAAATTACAGACACAAATGAAAAGTATAAATTAAAAGAATCTAGGCATTGTAAATCTATTGCTTAAAACAACAAATTAAGCATAACAGATAAAACTACAATAACATTTACAAATTAAAACAAACAATTTAGGTAAAAAATCATAGGGAAACGAAAAATTTGCAATGCATATGTAAAAAGATAGCTAGGCATGAAGAAGATTGAGAGGATATAATGAGTGCCAAAATATATTAGAGTAAAAGATTAGAAAACTAAGAAAAAGAGAAGAGTGTAAATCATTCATTTGTTTATGGGTAAATTACCAAAAAATACAATGTACTATACCCGTTTTTACATTTTGGGTAATATACAATTTTCTCAACATTAAAAACATTATACTTTATTAACGTTTTCATTTTGGGTGACCCGTTTAAACCCCGTTAGAACTATTTAACGGAATGCTGATGTGTCACGTTAAATTGCAATGTGTCCGGTTAAATTGCCAACTCAACATTAAATTAAAAACACATCACTAATATCTCCTATTTAACTTTGAACAGATGAAACAAACTTAACAAATAAATTAAAAGTTACAGAGAGAGAGAGAGAGAGCACAAAAGCCCTAGCTGTTATTCTTCTTCTTCTTCTCAAACCCAACATTCATATCCCACTCGGTTGTAACTTCTCTCGAGCGGAAAAGGTAAGTTCTTCTCAAACCCACATGATCCCGTAATCCAAATGTCTGATTTTTCCTTTATCCCTTTTTCCCAAATGTTTATGTTCTTCTCCAATCTATAATTTTTGAACCTTTATTATACATTCAGATAAAAAAATGTCAGAGAACTCAGCAAACTCAGCATTCATATCCAATTTCTACTGTTTTTGTGGAGTTCCAGCTCCAGTAATGAGGGCCTGGACAGATGATAATCCGGGTCGGAGGTTCGTTGGTTGTGGAAATTACAAAAGTAAGCCATGCAAGTACTTTGATTGGGTTGATGGGAAGAAATCACACAAAGATAGAGTATACCAATTTTATAGTGAGTGCCAACAATTGAAGATAAAAAAGGCGGACATGAATGTCTTGATGAAGGAGACTGTGGAGAAGAAAATGGAGATGGAGAACAAACTAAAAACAGAGGAATGTGAGAAATTGATGTGGAAGCAGAAATTTGAACAGATGAAAGAGGAGAAAATGAAGATGAAACTCTATGTTATTGTTCTTGTTATCATGCTTGTAATATCTTTCTTTAGAATATTTAATTAGGTTGTTAATGTGAAGATGAAACAGAGGTTGTTAATGGCAAATGTATGAAATGTCCATTTGGATGTGTTTTATGCCCCCTATTTTTGTATAATTTTTTAGCACTTTTAATGAAATGTGTTTTATGTTGAAATGAATTGTCCGGCCGTTATACATTTGCTGCATAGTTAACCCCAAACACAATCATTCATAACATATAACTATATATAAGATGAATACATAACATTGCCCATTCATTAAATAATAGTCTATTTACATTCATCAGAAATACATTCATCAGAAAACCACTAATTTCATCACAAAACCAGTTTCATCACCTTTAGAAAATAGATGTGGTTTCATTACCTTCGCAAAACATTATACTTTCATCACCATAACAAAAAAAAAGTATCATCACAAAAAAAGGTCATATTTCCAAACAACAGTTCTTTCTATTTCCAAGGTTTTCTCTTGCTAGGTGTAGCAGCAGTAAGTTGAGTTGAAGCACTTCTTTTCACAGTTGTCTTTGATGGAGGTGCAGTGGTAGCTGGTTGACTTGAACTCACTCTAGCTTGATTCCCACTAGGTTGACTTGAACTCACTCTAGCTTGATTCCCACTTTGGCTTCCACTTTCATTCACCTTAGTATGAGCTTTTTGACCTGGCATCTATATTCAAACATCACAAACAATTATTAGAAATTACAACACAATTGTGCACCATGAACACTATAAAACCATCACAAATAACTCACCCTTACAAATGTGCTCCCACTATGGGGTGATATATAAACCCCAAAACCATCTGGAACATGTTCATTTCTTCTCACCTATATGAAATATAGTAGTGCATCAAGGCCTTATATATGTAGTAAAGCAGTATATATGTACTAAGGTAGTGTATATGTACTCACAATGTTTTGAGCTGCATTGGTTGGCTGAGAGTCCTTCGACACTTTTGGTGGTCTACCCCTCATTTTTGGAACTGTTGGAGTAATTCTTACCTGAAATAAAGCAGAGATACCTGTGTTGAAATGATAATTTAAAATAAAAAATGATAGTTGAAATGATAAGTTAAAACTCAGATACCTGTGTTGGCCCTGTACATGTTTTTTTGTTGTGTCCATGTTGATTGCAATTTGAACACTTCATTTGCCTTCCTCTCCTGCTGATTTGTGATGGAAGGGACAAGTCCCTTTTGTTGATCAGTCATCACAGTCAAACCCTCCCCATTTGTCAAACCCAAATCATCTTTAACCAACTCAATAAACCAATCCCATGATGACCTACTCTCCACCTCTACCACTGCCCAAGCTATAGGGAACATGTGATTGTTCCCATCTCTCCCCACATGTTGATATGACCATTCCTCTTGAACTTAATTGGGAATCCATTTGCCACTGCATAGTTAGTTAAACAATGCTTAATTTCTTCTGAGTGGGCAAACTTCATTCCTAAAATTGGTTCAATATATTTCATATCAACTTGAGGGTTATATACTGGAAATCTATGCTTAAACTTACTCCTCCCACCTTCATCATCACTTAAATCAGGTGAGTTGTATCCCCCAGACCCACCATCATCCTCAGTATCATAACCACTATTGTTTACCCCTACATTAATGCCACTCTCTACATTTGCACTACTTGTGTTACCCATTGCAGTTGCACCCTCAACATTTGCACCCTCGACAGTTGATTTCTCACTCACAACATTGCATTTTCCTTTTTTATTCTGTTTTTTTTTCGCGAAGTACATTTCTTCTAATTTCTATCAACTCCTCATCATCACTAACATGATCTAAACTAGGTGCATCACTTTCATCTTCACTCTCTTCTTCAAGATCAGACTCTGCAAGCCCATCACTAGAATCACTTTCATCTTCACTAATATATTCATTTGCCTCATCCACTTCAATACCTCCTCCCTCATCAACTGTATGTTCAACATATATTTCAATATAACCATTTAACTGAACAAGTTTCAACATCTTCGTAACATCTTTATCATTATCTATTAAAGTAAGACCATTTTCCATTACCTTATGTGGATGCCTATAGTAAATCTTACTAACATTAGTATGACCATGATCTTCTACCATTCCCTTAATTTCGAAATATGACATTTTATCAGGATCAACATCATAGTAATAATTTACTTCACCCCCATAGTAATACAGAAAAGGCCAATGTTTAAACTGACCACCGTGCCTCAAATGTATAGCAAATGTATCAGACACTGCATAGATATAAAGCAAACAAACAGAAAAAAATAGCAGTTTAACATTTCACCCGCAAGTAAAAGATAAACAAAAATGAAAGTATCATCGTTTTTTACCCCATAGCAATTACGAACCCCAATCACCTAACAAGTATGAACCAAATAAACTAAACAAAAAACCCTAGCTACGACTAATACACTTACTTGGATGACGCCTGTTAGCTTTTATTGCATTCTTCTTCTCTTCTTTCATGAAATATGGCTTCTTTTCTCCTTCGATCCCACCAGTCGAACCTTTCTACGGAAAGTTAGGGCTTTTTGTCCTTTCTCTCTCTCTCTGTAACTTTTAATTTATTTATTAAGTTTGTTTCATTTGATAAAATTAAAAAGGAGATATTAGTTATGTGTTTTTAATTTAATGTTGAGTTGGCAATTTAACCGGACACGTTGCAATTTAACGTGACACATCAGCATTCCGTTAAATAGTTCTAACGGGGTTTAAACGGGTTACCCAAAATGAAAACGTTAATAAAGTGTAATGTTTTTAATGTCGAGAAAATTGTATATTACCCAAAATGTAAAAACTGGTATAGTACATTGTATTTTTTGGTAATTTACCCTTTGTTTATCTTATGATTTAAGTTATTTGAAAAATATTACTGACCTTATAATTATATTTATTGGGTCTTAAATGCATTAATGGGTTACAACAAATTAACGATATAAAAGAAAAAACTGAAAGGTGAGTAAACAAAAAGATTACAAAGTAAAGTAATGATAAAAATGACCAATTCAACCCATAAGATGTAAGTATTGAAAATTGCAAGAAAAGATAAAAGATTTTTTTTTTAACTATTTTTCTCTTCTATATGCACATTTAGAAGACGACCATAGTGAACTGGTCCAATCACGTCATCCAAAACTCATAAAATTTACATAAAAATTATAAAAGATAATTTTAACAAACTAACATAAAAAATCCTCATATTAATATACATAAAGCCTAATAATATCATACGTTACAAAATAATGAATTCTCATAAATCTCCTTATAAACTATACACAATTAATTTTATAATTGATAACTTAATATAATACTAGGGTATACCCGTGCCATCCGGCCCGATAAACTAAATAAGAATTGATAATACGGTAAAAAGGAATAACATATGATGAATCTAAATCGATAAACTTAGTCATGATGAATTTATTATATGTCATGATGGATTTTGTTTGCTTTATATTGATTAATAGATTTTAAATATTAAATTTGGGTGTTAAATGTTACTCAATAATTTTTATTTTACATAATTCTATAATCATGATGGATCTTATTTAATTGATCTTGATTAGTAGATTTTAAATATTACATTTTTATTAAATTTTGAATTTTTTATTTTAAGTTATGGCATTTTTAATATAGAAAAAAATTATTGGTGTGTGAGAATTTATTATGTGTATATTATTGGTGTTAGTGTTTTAACTTTGATGTGACGTATTGATGTGTGTATAATACTCATCAAAGAGTGTAGAGTTAATGCACACCATAACATTTATATTTTTAACCATTAGATTATTATACTTTTTGAAAATAAATTTGATCAAACTTGATATTTTATAATATAGATAATTATTTTTGTAAAATTTTGAACAAATTGTATATTTTGTTAACTTTTTCTTTCAAAAATAAATAGAGAAAAAAATATTAATTATTACATGATAATATATCAAAGATTTTTTATTTGTCAAAAATATAAAGTTGAGTCACGAATAAAATAAAAGAATATCAAAGAAACTAAGAAGAGTCGTATTAGTCACTCATTGTTGTGTATTATAGAAAAATGAGAGAAAATAATGAGAGAAAGACCCGTTTCAAAACAAAATTGTTGAATTTTAATTTGAGATGGGGAGAATTAAAATAAATTGAGTTATGCAAGTTCATTCAATTTTTGTACAAACACTTTTGACACCAACAAAAAAAAAAATAAGACAGATAACATATTAACTACAAGACTCTACTAATTTATTTAAGTAGTACCATATCAATTTATACAAAACTTAAGTAAATATAAAATTTTCCAAATAAATTAATAGGGAAAGTAAAGTTAAAGAGAGAATAAGTTGCTAAAATTTCATTTAAATCATTGACGTTGAAAGGAGGAGTTTTTTGGTTTTAAATATTAAGTTATAAGGGATACAGAAAGAGAGGGTGATTTTAAATAAACTATAATTGATATTATTTTAAATATTAGATATTTCTTATTGTCCAGATATTAAAAAAAAAATAGAATTATGGATATATAAAATTATGAATATGAGAAATTAAATATTACAAAATAATTTAGTAGCTATATAATATGAAATATTACAAAAGTTTCTTTCAATTTAATTTTCAAAATTAAATGGTTAGGAGAGAGAAAGAGGAATAATTAATTGCACCAATTTTAAAATTTGAAATTCAAGAGGAGATAAATGGTGAGAGAGAAAATAGGGTGAATTCCAGATTTTTAGGGGATTAAATAGGAGATAAACGAAAATAATTATTGGAAGGGAATAAGATGAGCAGTTAATGAGAGAGTGAACAAATATAAAGCCATAAAAATCGGAGAAAAAATATAGAGAAACCGAAATTACAGCCCCATTTAATAGGGATTTAAATTTTCGAATTTAAGAGTGATATGAGAGATAAAAGGGTCATGTTAACATGTGCCTTAAGGTCAGATGTTAAGTACTTATTTTTAAAAATAATTAACTCCCAACATGCACTAAATATAACACAAATTCTCATACAAAATTTTATTATTTTTATTTATAGTAGTTTTAACATATGCCATAAGTGCATATGTTATCATTTGTCGAGATAAAATTGCAAAGTAGTAATAATATAAAGAGTTTTTTGATTTAAAATATTAAGTTATAAGAGATACAAAAAGATAGGGTAATTTTAAGTAAACTATAATTAATATTATTTTAATTTTTTTTAAAGCAATATTATTTTAACTATTAGGTATTTCTAATTGTTTAGATCTTAAAAAAATAAAATCAATTTAGAATTATGGATATATAAATTTATGAATATGAGAAATTAGACATTACAAAATGATTTAGTAGTTAGAAATATAAATTATGGATAATATGAAAGATTAGAAAAGCTTATTCCAATTCAATTTTTAAAATTAAATGGACACGATATAGTTATTTTCCCTATATAATTAGGTGACAGTTACTATTTTAAATTAATATCAATTAATGAAGAGTCATAATTAGATGACAGTTACAATTTTGAATTAATATAAATTAATGAAGAGTCGTAATTAGAACAATAAAAGATAGTCCCACATGTCAAATCCATAGTAAAAGACAGTGGCAATTTGTTCAAGCCCTACTTTTAATATTTCTAATAGGATTTGACGATTATTAAAAAAAGGAGATGTTGAAAAATATGATTTGTATGGAAAAAAAAAAGGAAATAATATTTTTGTAAATTAAGATTCTATGTCTGATTAAACTTTAAAAATAATGTAAAGTTAATTTTGTAGTGAATTTTTAAATTGTATTTCTTTTATGAAATCATGCAAAATTAAGTTTGCACTACATGTTTTTTAATATATTATTATAAATAAATTTTTAATTGACAGTTAAGTTATTAATTGAATAGGTTTTGAAGTTACTGACAATAACTATTAGAACACCGGAAACGAACACTGAACACGCAAAATCTCCAACGGTACTTTTGGAACAGCGGGGATAACTATTGAAACACAGATGACAAGTTTTACCTATTTTCATTCCGTTATCTTTTGTGTTCGGATGTTAGGGTTTATTTCAATTTCTTAATTGATTGCAACATTAGGTTGATTATATTGTGTGCTAATTTTTATTTTTTCAAATTAAAATTAACTTTAATTGCAACATCTAGTGTCTTTCTCTTAATTTGTTAATTTTTATTGTTTTAATTATTGATGGAGGTAAAACTTAATTAATTTTAATAATGATTTTCTAATTTTTATACTAACCATAGTTTACACAAGGTTAAAATTAAATTCCTAGTGCTATATTAGCAGAATCTCTTAACCAAAATTTTCGTAAATCAAAGAGGTCTAACCATAGTTTACACAAGGTTAAAATTAAATTCCTAGTGCTATATTGGCAGAATCTCTTGGCTAAAATTTTCGTAAATCAAAGAGGTGGGCCTCTCTTATTGGCTATCTTTGATTTATGGTGTCACTGCATAATTTTTTTGTCCCTCAATATAATTGATGTTCCCTTTTAAAGCTAGATTTATCCCATCTTTTTAGCTATTTTATCATGGGTAACTTGACAGGTCAAATTCTTTCTCTTTGAAATCATTCCCACGCCCAAATTCCCTCTCTCTTTGAAATCATTCCCACGCCCAATCTATCTTCCTCCTCTCTAATCTATCATCTCTATAACACACACATAAATAAACACGAAACACAAATTCACCACAAAAAGCTTTCGCTAAAGGTCTGATCAGTTCAAAGAGAGGTGGTGATAGAAGAGGCGGAGGCATATTACTCTTACTGAAATTACGCAATGATGATCTTCACCAACTTGTAAAGTGATTTTAATTTTCCATTTTATCTCATAATTATTTTTAGGCAAATAAAAAAAAAGAAACACAAATCCACCGCATTCTATTTCCCTTGATATTTTTAACTATGTAATATCATGTCTATCTAATTTAATATGTGTTATATATGCGCATATGTGAAACTTAATATGCCTAGTTTTTATTTAAGTAAAATTTTGTTAACATTTATATAGCTAATGATCATTATTTTTTACATGTTAATTTTTCACACATTAATAGACATTTTTACGTACAAAGTTATATGTTTTGGAATGTTTGTTCCACTAGTCCCTTTTTTGCACGAAACTTAATATGCCTAGTATATTTTTCATGATGTATTATGTCTACATTTAAATTGATTATATGTCTGAAACTTTAATTTTTTATAGTAAACACTTAATTTTAGTGATTAAGTTTGGTAATATTCAATAATTCCATTTTGCAATTTTGATTTTTGATTTTTTTTTGAATTGATTATAGAAGTTCTCTAGATTTTTGGAGTTTTATTTTTAGTGTTAGACTGTAATTCACTTAATTTGTTTGAATTGGTTTGACCTTGAACTTTTGAATTTATGTTATGTTATGAATATTATCTAGATATAGTTATTTAAATTTAGGTAGGCTAGATTATAAATATTATTTAGATTTTACAAGTTAACTGTATATATGTATGATATATTCATTAATATTATAACACTTAATTTTAGGACCACTTATACTATTTTGTAGAATTTACATTTTACAAGTTTGATTTTTTTTTAATTCATTTGAATTTAAAGTTTCCATTTTGACTTTAGGCTAGATTTTAGGTGTTATCTAGAATTTAGGAGTTTGAGTTATTGCAGGATTTAATTCGGTTCAATGGGTAGTTTTGGAAATTTGTGTATGTTTTGTATAATTTAGGGTTTTTTTTTTTCCAATTGTTCTTTTGCCAAAGTATGGTAAAGTTTGAACTTCAAACAATGGCAACAAAAGTTGTGTCCTTTAAGAGATAGAGAATGCAACATTTGCCCTTTAAACCAAAAGCCCCATTACTTCTTTTATTTTAATACTTTGTAAGTACATTAATTTAGAATATGACTAATTATTTTAGTATTTTAAATCAATATATAATGATATTTTACTACAACTTTGGTTAACATTTCAATTCTTTTAGTGGAATTTTTGAAACATTGAAAAAAAAAGTGTACTAAATTACATTAAAATTGTGATTGGATCTTTGAAACTCAATTTAATGAAAATTATTTTCAACGGCGTTATTTTCTAGTGTGTAGTTGTTTATATCAAAATCAAAATATAAAAAATAATATAAAAGTGAAACATTATTTTTTAATTTACGATGTCAATTAAATACACTTTCTTGCATTTTTTTTCGTAAACTAGATCCTCCCGTAACCTTAACATGACTCAAAAAGTGAATCACAAATTTTTTTTAGCCACGAGGCTAATGCAATTCTTGATATTGTTCTTGGAAGCAAGAACGACCAAGACCCGTTTGTGTGGTACTTCACCGTTGATGGAGAATATTCACTAGATAGTGGATATAAAGTTGTGAGAAATCGGTTTGGCCAAAGGTAATGATTATTCTTATAGTATTATTGCTTCTTCCAAGTTCCAATCCATCATTCAAATCTGTGATTATATATATATATATCTAAAAATGCAGTTCACGTTCTATTTTGTTTTCAATAATTATGTAGGAAAATATAATAAAAGATCGTATATCACACAAATGCTTAAAACACACGTGATAGAAATACCTGAAGCCATCAATGATTGTAGAAGGCCTTCCATTTGGATCTTCCACTTTCTCCAAACCTTATGTTCAAATTTTCAATGGGATTGAGCTAACTGTATTGATCAGCTTATTCTTTGTGAGATCCGAGACTAAGTTATTTATAGTCCAAGTAAACCTACCCATTAAGAATTAATGTAAAATAAAACAAGTTATGTTGTTTGTCAGGTTAGAGTTATTCCAAAATAAAATTCCTTCATGTATTTATCATATTATAATTTAACCATAATAAAATATTATATATATATATATATATTTATCTGGATAACTAACATATAACTATATCTTTCTAGCTTACAATCACATGTGGCCAAGGCACACCGTAAGCCCATACACTTTATATCACATTTTATGGGTATTATAATAATTAATTTGGTGTCAATCATTAATCTGGATTTTGTAACTCTTAAAACTTAAATCAATGGAAGACCAAATTTTCTTACATTCTCTCCCTACTTGGGCCAACATTGATTTATAATGTCCATTGTTACAAAGATTCGGGTTCAGTGGCGGATCCAGAAAATTTTATTGGGGGGGACCACACAATTTTCAATAATATAACATAATATAAAAAATGTGGAGTTGCATTACAAAATAAAAAAAATATAAAGTTGCAATATAAAATACATACCTTTCAAAGTTCTATATTGTTATAATTTTACTTGACGTTCTTTCAAGTCACAAAATCCGTCAATGATCGATTCAATACTAATGTTTCTTGCAATTTCTCTTAGACTCTCTCTACTATTTTTTTTTAATTGGGGGGGATCACAATAAAAATTTAATAGACTAATTTATATATATATATATATTAAAAAAAAAAGAATTGGGGGGGGAACATGGCCCCCCTCAAGGTACAATTCCATCCGCCCCTTTCCATGTATTTGGTACCAAATACAAGAAAAGAAATTTGATAGGAAATTTACTTTCCCACCTAGCTTCATGGGAAAGATAAGGGAATTGATTTCCTTCCGTGAACCAAACGAGGCCTAACAGTAATACTGACTTCCTATCTGATTACAAAAATTAGTATCATTACCCGCATAGATCCTAAAGATATGAAACATATGGGAAATATGGAAGCTTTAATATGATAATAATTTATACCACGCCCATATTTGGTCAAACTTTATAATTTTTCATAAAACACTTCATACCTCAAGAATTCGACGCCCTTAATTAGTGTCTTTAATAAAACGAATTCATGTCTTTTAACCACATGGCCTTTAATTACCTTTGGACACAAATTTAAAGATTGTACTATCCAAACAAATATTTGGCGTACGGACCTCCAACTAAACTAGCCCATGCTAGAAAAATAATTTAAAACCTTTAACTAATGGGTATTTTATGTGATCAATCATATTCTTGTCTATATATACCTTTTCCACCATGGTAAGAAAAATACTTTTGAAATGTTAAGAAACATAATGAGCTCACTTAGGCATAATAAAGCTTAGACAAAGTCTCCCACTATCCTTAACTTCAAACCGTTTTCGATAGTAATTTAAAGATAACATATATCGCAGAAAAATAAGTGGAAGTCTTAACTATAGTAATAAATTTTTGTTCAGTAAAGCTACCTTCAATAGGCCAAAAGACTCATCATACCTTAAATGCTATGTCCAAATAGAGTTCAAAACAATAGGCCTAACTTCTTTTAAAAGTAAGCCCCACTCAAATTTCCAAAATAAGAGAAAATAGAGTTGGCGGAACTACTTATAATAGAAAAGAAAAATAAAAATTACCAATTAAAACTTATGATAAAATGCAAAAGTTTGTTGATAACAATATCAATTATCGGAAGGAGTCCTTAAAATTATTTTGAGCATTATTACATCTCTCATTTGGGACAAGATATAATATGTAACAATTATAGATATTGTATCTTAAAACATTAAAAAAAATTCTACACCTTTGGGCAAGAAGAAATAATCAAAACGATGCATCAATTACATCTCTCCTTTGGACGAGAATGTAACATGCGATAATGCAAAATGACTGAAACTCAAAATTGACATGAGTAGTTCTACACCTTTGGCAAGAATAATATTTATGAAAATTTATGCATTGTAATAAACTTAATTTGAATTGAACCAAATAAAACCTCCTTTGGGTCGATTTTATTTATTATAATTCAAAATACAATGTTTGATCCAACAACCCTATTGGTTGAACCACTTTGGTGGTACCCAAAATATCTATAGACACATCGAAGATCATTTCATGTCCACATACACGCATATATATAAGTATTTAAATTAAAGTTGGGTTCAAAATATAATCACCATAAGAGAAAATAGTATTTGAATAAAATCTTCACGTGGACAAAAAGAAAACACATTGCAACATGAAGTACTTGAGTTTGCAAGATTCTTTAGGCATTATTACAATCTCTCCTTTGGGATGAGAATATAATTTGCAATTATCAAAGGAAAATTCCATACCTTAAGATAATAACAAATAATCAAAACAAAAGAGTATGTTGCAATGTTTTCTCTCATTTTTTTTTTTAAAAATTGAACCAAATAAAATCACCTTTGATCATCACTAATTTAATGGGTGGGTTGGACCACTTTGGTGGTGCCATCCAAAAATCTAAACCTGGATCGAAATTCATTATTGAGGAGGATCGTTAAAACTTTAATAAAAATATTATATCTTTATAACTTTAAATTACAATTACCAAACTTGAAGTAATATGTAATTAATGAGAAAACTCTATGATTCAAATTATAATGATACATTTGACAACGAACATGGAATCAACTAGAAAGAAAATAAATTTCTCGGGATTGAATTTCTTAGCTTTGAATTCCATGGAAAATAAAATTTGAAGATGTTTGATTGGTTTTTATTTTCAACCGTTAGAAATTTCAATATCAAGCTATCAAAGAATTCTTTTCAAGGAATCTGGAATTAAGTGGAATCAAAATTCCACACAAACCTATTTACTCTATTTTGTGTGGAAAATAATATTGAATACCACCGAAATCCATGACTGTTAGTTAAAACAAAAAATGCTATTAAGATTCCCATGGGAGAAAAAATGTTTACCCAAAATTTTGCCACAGACAAATAATTCTAATTTCTTTTATGGCTTCTTTTCAAACCAAACAGGGCCACAAAATCTATACATAGTTTATGAAAGCGTCATATTCGATTTTAAACATGTCCAACTGTGCTAAAATCAATAGTGCACAAATACATGTGTCAAACCTTTACTGTTAATATGGGTTGGATAATAAATCCTTATATATCATCAAAACAAATCAATCTATATTATACTTGTAAGTGTTGTGTTTTTTTGATCGGTTCCAAACCTAAGAAAATATGAGTTTTGTTGAAAATCGGATTGTTCGCTTGAATGGTGCAAGAGAGGATTTGTGGTTCTGGAAAGGTGCAAAAGTCGTTTTGCACTTGGATGAAAATTGGTTTCCTTATAAAACTTGATTTCCTTGTTTATTTTGGTATTTATTACCTTGTTAATAGTTTCCTTATTTACGTAGGATTGCATTTCATTATTCTAAACTGGATGGATTCTATTATATCAATATATATAGATAGAATTATTCAAGAGATTAAGGTGTGGAATAATTCTTCTTTCTGTGGAAATTTGTGGGAGAGTTCATCTTGTTGTAAGAGAGATATTAAAGAGCTATTGATTTTCTTCTTCTGTGAGAGTTTTTAGTGCAATAATTTTTGTGATAGATTTTGTAATCGTTTTCAAAGAATTAGTAAAATCTTCGTTTGTCGAATATTGTGTGTTCCATTATCTATCTTCTTGCTTTTTTTTTCATTCATATTATCTCTATTTATTAATATCCACTATTTAAATTAAGATCCGTGACATGATTAATTGGTAATAATCACAACAGTAAGCATGTAATAGCTTAATATATGTATATAATAAAGACGATGTCAAAACATTAAGCATTTTTTCAGAACATTTAATTACTACATGTATACACATACTTACGTATAAGATTATGTAAAATCAAAAAGATCTAGCATTCTGGCAATATATGCGCTATGCATAAACATGTGTATATAGCTTTGGTTCAAGTATCACATCTAAATAATTTATTGAACAATAACATATGTCCAAAAAATGTAATTATTCCAGGGGCTACTATTGACACAATCCAAAACAGTAGCTAACACTTCAACATTGACTTGAGTCTTAAGGACCGAGTATGTGTATATTGGCTCGGTCTTTAAAGACCGAATATGTGTGCACATACTCGGTCCTTAAGGGCTGAGCCAGTGTAATTTTTTTTACGCAAAAATGGCTCGACCTCTAAGCACCAAGTATGTGCACATACATTCGGTCCTTAGGGGTCGAGTAAATAGGACGGAGTGTTCGTGGGTGTTTTGATAAGTGTCAATAGTACCGACCTTATTCTATTACATTGAAAAGAAACAATTTGTAAAACTTTCCTATCGACGAGTATTTCAATAGCTCCTTATCAATACATATATAGTATATTAGCCTAAAAATCAGTTATACTGTATCTATATATATATACAATAATATTACGTACCAGCACGTGCACAAACACAAATATATATAACATAATCATTCAGTCAAATCAATTTAGGGAAAGGGTCAAGATTCGTATTTAATAGCGCGGGGAAAAATTATTTTTAGAAATTCCGTGAGGCGAATTTAATCCCCCCCCCCAGTTACTAGCTCTTGTTTTTAGTTGATGCGACCTGAATCTTGTACTAGGGTGTTGGTGTGGCCATTGGAAATAAGGTTGGTCTGTTCTTGGTTATAATGTGCAAAAAGTTTAAAAGTGTATGTAGATCCGACATTAGCAGAAGTTATCGCCTCCATATAAGCAGTTGCATTCTCTATAGAGATTGGTGTTCGAAATGTCATTTTTTAAGGCTTTTGCGATTATTAATTTGGCTATTTGATTAAAAGTTATGCTAGTTGCTTTAGGCCATAGGGTCATATTATTGATAATGTTATAATTAGGAGAATTATGTCTTTGTTTAGGACCTTGTAATTGGTCTCTTACTCGCCGAGATGATGACGGAGTCACTCGCTATTTTGATAGGTAAGCTAGGTTTGTGTTAGAATTTATGTGTTGAATGGAGGATGCCTTTTTTTTCCTTTTAGTCCATTGTTGCCTTTCCTTCATTATTATGATTTAAATACTTAATATATTTTCTTTTTATTTAAAAAAAGAAGAAATAATGTAGTCCATTTTTTTCCTACCAATAGATTCACATAAATCTCATCATATAATGTTGATAGTATAGTATAAGTCATATGCAACGCAAATAATATCGTAAGCAGAATTAACTTTCATAAATATTATTTTAGACACAAATAACATATACGAATAGTGTCATAAATAACTTTGTATAAATATTATTAGTCCTAAATAATCTTGTCCACATGTGTATATGCATGAAAATGGGTAAGAATTTCACATGGTAATTCGTAATCGACGGCTTTGCTCAACTATTAGGTAATTGAAAAAGTATTTAAATGGGATGGGTTAAGGGCCAAAAATGTTGGTGGACTTATAAATAATACTAGTAAATGGCCTTTTTCACACGGCCATCTAAATTTGAGCTGCCTTTAAATTAGGATGTATAATTGACTTAGAATCAATGTTTTAAATTATGCTAGCGTAACACACTGCATGTTGGTTCTGAAATTACGTAACGCTTACAAATTATGTAATAGCGTAAACAATTTGGATAATGAATAGCCTAATAATAAAAAAAATATATTATCCTAAAGAGTATTGATAAAAAAACTATTAAAAAGCTTAGAGGAAAAAAGGGTAATAAGAAAAGAACCCAAAAATAAAAGGGTGACAAATAAATTAGAGAAAAAGAGGGGTACAAAATTAAGAACCCAAAAATAAAAGGGTCATTTTCAATAAATTTAAAAACCCAGCCTTTTAATTTCACTCCCCTCTCTCTTTGTTATTTTCACTATTCTTCTCTCAAAAACAATCTTTCCCCTTCTTCTTCTCCATAAAAAACGATTGTAATTTACCTTCTCAAACTCAAAAACGATTCTCTTTCTAACCCATCCAAAACTATCGACTATCAGTCTCTTATTTCTTTCCTAAATAAAAGCTTAATCTACTTAAACCCACTCATCTAAAGTAGAGTAAGATAAAGCCTCATCTCTTTTGAGCTAGGGTTTCCTTTTGCCCTTTTATTATTTTTAAGTTGGTGGTCCTAAATAACATGAGTAATTTAACAATAGTGTGAGTTTAGCGTAAAATATCGTGCCATGTCATCAAATTGCGTCAACAGATAAAAAGCAATTGGAGCTGCACTATAAAGCATTTTTCTCTGAAAAAAGGCACTTGAGCGCCATATGGTGCGCTTTTCAAAACATTGCTTAGAACGGAGAGGAGACGACTTGGTTCCTCCCTAACAACTTTTTAATTTATTTTTTTCGATGAAGTTCATTTAAAAAATTAAACGAAAAAGTTTATTTTTGAAATTTAGTGGAGATGGTTGTTATAATAAGTTAATTATCTATAAAAAAAAATCATCATAAGATTAAATTTAAGTGGTTATCTAAATTTCAACGGATAATGATGGAAATATATATCAAATATTATGAAAAACATTAACTTGTACCCTAAAAACATATATTAAGTTTTTTAGAAACGAAAATAATTAATTCATGCATGAGAATTTGTCTCATTTAATGCATGTTGAATTCTTATTATTTATATTTTTATCATTTTTTTTAGAACACATTAACATTACTTAAATTTGATTATACCAACTTTTAATTTCGTTGAATGTTATAAAAATCTCTCCATTAAATTTTATAAAATAATTCATCTGTTAATCATTCAAAATGAATTCCCGGAACAGAATGAATCAAAGCTTGGGAGACAAACCCTAGGTAGATAATTTACTCGGCCCAATTTCGCATCTAATATATCTAAACAAAAGACTAGGGCTCTCCCACTAGAAATTTGGTATTAATAGACCCACGTGGCTATTTCCCATTGGTGACAAAAGGAATTAACCAAGGGAATGAAAGACGTCATCTTACTGAAAGTCGTTTTTGAAGGCGCTGCCGGCGGTGGCTAGTCGCTCTACTTTCCAACTCTGCCCTCAAAAAATTCATATATGTACCCAAACACCTCTCTAGTAACACACTGGTTTTCAAATTCTTGCAAGGGGTACTTTAGGTAATCTTTTAAAAATATTAACTGCAGCTTTGTGGTTTTCAACCATCTCGACTTTCAAAACCCAGAAACATTTTCCCAACCGAAAGAAAGCAGAGGAAGGGAAAGGGAAAAGGAAAAGGAAATTAAATTCCTAATCCCCAAATTCGTCATTTGTTAGGGTTTTTGGAAGCAAAATTCTCCCCAGTTCGATTCGTCGAGACGATTCATCGAGAAAGGTAATCTTTTTTCCCGTTATAATTCGTGGTTCTTGTTTGAATTTGGGGTTTATATGATTGATATGTGAAGTTTTGCTTCAAATTTTTATTGAAAATTCCGTATCTAGGGTTTGGTGTGATTTGGAAATTGATACTCTGTTTGGTTGCAAAGAAAGTAGAGGAGAAAAAAGTTCAGTTCTGTGAGACGTGGATCATGGACGTTGTAGTGAGCGGGAACAATCGTTGCGTCAGTAATTTTTAAGAAACTTTCTTTTGATTGTAGAATTTTCAGATGTAAGTAATGAAAAAGAGGATAAAACAGGTTCAAAACTGTACTTCTCTTACTAGTCAACTCAAAGAGATCCTTAACCCTATCTTCTTGCGATTGGCTAAAGAATTGCCCTTGTTCAACCTATATCTGTAAATATATATATATATATATATCATTGAAGTATGGAGTAAATCTAATTCATATTGGATGAATCAATGAAATTTTTCCAGCTTTTAATTTTACATTTCATGTTTACTAAAGCTAATAGAACTACAGACAGAAGCATAGTCCCTAGGATCTTCACAATCCCATATGCGTGCCACGGTTGCAGGACCCTAAATATGGTGGGTTTGCGCACTGGATCACCAAATTTAGTTTTGCAATTTTATGCTTTGACTTCTTAGCTATTTATAGGATCAATGGAGGTACTTCAACTTTTAGCCTTTTACCAAGTAGATTTGTATATTATATACTTCCTCTGTCCGAAATTAAGTCTAGTTTGACTTTCACATATTTTGATGATGCACAAGCTTCAACATAATCAATGTTCGAGAATACAACTTGTTTACTGTTGTAAGATATGGTACATTGGTTATGTCTTGAAAAGGAAGCTAGAATCTTAATTTGGAATGTCTGGAAAAGTAATACTGGACTATTTACTTTGAGACGGAGGGGGTACGTTTACCAAACATTTCCATTATGTTGAAATATAAATATACAGTGAAATGTTGCTGGCAAAGTATTTTTGTCCTCTGTTGGTGCTACTATTGCATTGAATGGTGTACATCATGTTTTAATGTTGTGATCATGTTCTAAAATTTGTGGATTTAATGTTTTCGTTTCAATTTTCACCTGTTCCTTTCGCTTCTGTTGATTGGGAAACTAAAGCCTGCTTGGTGGTTTGGGAGATAATTCTTAGTGTTGAAGTCAAAGATTAGAAAATTCACTTGGGGGCTGTTTGATTTCAAAGTTGGCAAATGATTGAACAAGTAATTAGTTTTTATGATTGGAAAAAGATATGAGTGATTTGGTGAGACGTTCACCATCCTTTTCTTGTTTTTCATGAAATTTTTTCTTACCCATCTCCCAAAGAATTGTATTCCATGTAAAACCAAAAAAGTAGTAGCACATCTCACCAAACCATTCCTCAAATTGTCCAACTTCTCATAAAAATTAGTTGTTTTTCCAAAACTTTGCAATCATTGCACTCTTAAGAGAAAAAATTATCCCTTTGGCTTTGATAAGTAGTCTTCTAGCTTTAAAAAAAACAGCAGCAATAATGAATTAAGAAGAGATAAAATAATAATGAAAAATAGGCATAATTTATCGATAGCAACTATTCCTGATAAATCTTTTGTTAGAAAACGTTATGCTTGCCTAGTTTCTCTCATTTCTAGGATAAATATTGGGACATAATCAATGTGCAAATTAAAAATATGTTGTATCCTTGACCATTGAATAGGTTTAGGTTGAAATCGGTGTTTTCTTATGAAGTACTAAAGTCTAACAAGTTTTTTGTTCAAGAGCAATATAATCAATAACTTGGAAAAAAAAACTCCCTTCAAATTCTATTTCAGGAACTTTAGATCTGGAAGGAGTGGTACGTAGTGCAATGAATTATCAATCAAATGGCAGATATCAGCGGCCCAAAGGGTTCAAGGTTAAGCAGGCCCTTCAATTGGCAGTGCTTTTGGTTATTTGCATTTGGCTGTTGTACCAAATCAAGAATTCAAACAATGAGAACAAAGACTTAAGCGTGAATGTCCAAGTCAAGCTGCATAAAGAACAACATGCTCTTGGTTTAGGGCGTAAAGGGGATACAGGGGGGTCCATAGACAGAGTTGACCCAAAAAATGAAAACATCAATATTCACAAAAGGAGAGAAGATCTAAAGGAGCCCAAAATAGAATATAAAGATTTGCAAAACATTGAAGAAAATGGAGGAAAAGATCAAGTAGATAATTTAAACAAGGGCGTTTACAAGGATGGGTTTAAGGACCCGAAAAAATTAGTTAAGGGAAAAGAGAATGACGAGAATCTGAAGGATACCCTAGTTAAGGGCAACGGTGAAGATAAAGGTACTAAGAAAATTGCATTGAAGGACGATGAAACATCTAATGTTACTGTTAGCTTTAATGATGAAAATGGGGTTCCGCAAGATATTAAAGAAGAAGAAAGTCGTAATGCTGACGATGAAAAGGTAAATAAGGGAGATCTGGAGGACCTAAAAACTGGTGTAACAACTGATGGTGAAGAAGAAAAGAGTAAAGATTTTGAGGATTCTCGTTCAATATTCGTTCATCAGCAATTGGAGGAGGTTAATGATAAAAGCACACTTCAAAAGGACGGATAATAAAGTAAGAAAACAATAGCAAAAAGATAATAGAAAGGTTAGTAACATAATACAAAGGTGCACACTCTATATACATCATATCTTCTTTTTATGATGTTTCTTGTACATTCTTGTCTCCATTTGCCATTTTTCCATGATAAAATCAAGTGTGGGTATTTTCTGTGTTGATTGATTAAGTAACTGCTTGTTTGGTTCGAGTTGTGTACTTTCTTGAATCCAAAATTGGCGAATTCGCATATAAAATCTTGTAATCCACGTCAAGAGTTTGAATTACAAATGTTATTTTGATTGTAAAGCTCATATATATGGAAATATAAATCTATCTTTGTAGGGGAAAAAACCTATCCATTCTATTGTCGCAGATGCATTTAAAGTGTATTTGATAGCAAACATGAAAGTAGCTGAAAAGAAAATAATTTATGGGCAATTGAATTGCATAGAAATGAATTCAATGGAAAATGTCATTTGGAGGTGTTTGATTGGCTGTAATTTCTACTTCGAAAGTTATGTGGTCCGTATACTATATATGTTATATATATATCAATATGCAGAGTAATTACTTTTTGAATGGTTTATAGTGCCTTTGGCACGTGTTATAACCTAGTATATATATAGGGAGAGGGAGAGAGAGAGAGAGAGAGGAGTAGGGTGTATCCTAATCCATGTGTTCAAGCTGGAACTTCAATTCCATGGTAGGGAAATTGTTTTTTTTTTTAACCACGTTTTGAAGAAAATCAGCTCATGTGACCAAAAGTTGGAAAATGAATTGCATGAAAAATTTGGCCAATCAAACACATAAAAAGTGGGAATTTGGGGGAAAAGTATAGTCTACCATAGAAAAAATAGCAATCAAACACATCTTTAGTGATAAAGAAATTCATCGCTAAAGACTAGTCCGGTCAGCTTGAGAGACAGCCTACTATATGTAGATTTGGAAAAAGAGGGGGGGGGGGGGGGGGGTTGTTTCTTTTCAAGAAGAAGATCAAACAAAAATTCAAAATTTAAAAGAATCTAAGCAAATGGATAGATCATCATCGTCGTCATCAAAAGTTCTCAAAGCATATCCATTTTCCAATGGAAGATTGATTGAAATTAATAAATAAACACCCAATTTTTGTCTTTTTCATCTTACACTTTCACTGGAAGAGGCAACACACAACTCCCCTACTTCCCTCCCTCCTAATTACCGTCCTGCCCTCCCCCCTTCACATTATCCACCACCACCACCACCACCGCCCCCCCAAAGTGGACCCGCCGGTCACTAGTCGGCGTATTCACTGGAGACTCCTCCATTGATGGCTTCTTTGTCAATTCTGGCAAGGCGGTGGCAGCAGGAGGGGGGCCGTGGTGGCTCTCCTGCAAGGGGAGGCGGCGGTGGGGGAGGCAGCAGGGCTTGAAGCAGGTATAGATGTAGGTGAAGAGCCAAAATATCCATGGGGAGCCAATGAGGAGAAATGCAGCTATGGGAAACCAAGGGTGGGAGAGATGGGGGATGAAGACATAGAGGACAAGGAAAATTCCACCTGTTAGTACTAAGAGGCAAAAAATGGAAGAGATTAGAGGGACTCTAATGTCTCTTTCCCTTTCTTCCTCCATTTTTTCCATTATTTGTAATTTTCCATTCAATTCGATTCCTCTCTCTCTAAATCTTTAAATTTTTTTCCTTTCTATGTCCATCCTTCTCTTTCTTTGTCCCTTGGTTTTGCTTTCCTTTTTCTTTTTTGTGGGGGTTTTCTCCCTGTGTGTTTACCTCAATTCCTTGATGAGTTTTGTTTGGGTTGCTGGAATTTCAAGAATCTCTCTCTCTCTCTCTCTCTCTCTCTCTCTCTCTTTTCAGTTGGGGTTCCGTTGAATGTGGTTGGACGGATTCAAAACAGAGGAAAACACCAAAAAAGAAAGTTTTTAGAACAGCGGTCTACGTGGGAAGTAGTTACATATTTTTTTTCAAAAAATAAAATAAATATAATTAAAGATTAAAATTAAAATTTTATTAAAACAATTTAATGGACTACACAAATTATTTCTAACGGGGTTGAGCCTGCATCACCTCCGCTCTTCCACCCTTCGAACTCTGAATTCACCATGCTTGTATTACTACCCCCCACCATGCTTGTATTACCACCCCCTAAGGGATTAATCAACTTCCTTTCCGGTCAAGCCTGCGTCACAGGTTTGAAACTATTCTTAATAGGGTCGAGCCAAGTTTTTCTCTGGAAACTTGCTTTTGCTATTTGAACTCTGTATTTGCATCATCGTCTCCTGAAGGATTGATTAGTCGACTTTCTTCCCCATCAAACTAATGCAGAAGGGGTTCAAACCTTGTCCGCACATGTGAATTGTAGATAGTCATACAATTTGAGTTAAAGCTCATTAGTTTGTTATTGCAAAAATTGTATACAATCTTAGAACTGGAAAAAATCATTATTAGTCCCGATATATATTAGCAAATGTGCACACTTTACGTGTTAATATTTTTTCACACTAAAAACATGTAATTATAGTTGGTTTAATGGTAACTAAATGTGATCTTCGAATTGAAGGTTAGGAGTTCAGTTTATCCTGTTATTATTTTATAGTAATTTTCAACATAAGTCACAAGAGGAGTAATTTGGTAATTTTGTATATATATATATACGAAATATCTTTGATATGTTTTGTGTATATATATATTGTTGAAACTCTAGTCAAGGACTAAGTTACAAGTGGGATTAACTCTCTTGGCCAACTCAATCAACTATCCCTTAAGGCCGCCTTTGGACGGCTGAGAGTGGCTATTCGATTTCTAGTAATGAGATTCATTTCTTTTATATTACCAAGTAATCTCAATATCGTTGTTTGGTTATCGTCAATAATCCAATTAAGGAAAGAGAATGAATTTTTATTAATTTATTTGAGTCAAATACAAATCACTTGAGAGTTACGTTTAAAACACATACTTTTGACAATAAGGTTCTTTTTATTTTATTTTTATCGTAGCACCTTAATTAAATAATTAACAAGTGTTATATAACACAGATTGTTTTCAAATGAAGTCAAAATAGCTCCTCAAATAAGTCGAGAATGTGAGTTTCATTGATTAATTGACCGTATTCATGTAGATTAGAGTTGATACAATTATAAGGAAAAGAGCATTGACTACATCCAGGAAAAAAGAAGAAGAAAATATTACATACTTTTGCTATGGAACTTGGTAATTTATAAGTTGGGATTTTTTATTGTACATTTTGGTTGATTTTTTTTTACATGATCAATGTTTCAATTTTATAGGCATATATTATATTCTTGAACATTAACTCATTTTAAAGTAGTGGTTTCTTTTTATATATATATATACAAATTCAACTTGAAACAAATAATTTAAAACGGATGAAGAATTAAACTTCAAAAACAGAAAGTAAGGGAAAAAAAGATTTTTTTTAGAAGGTAGAGAAAAATCTATTGATTTTGTTTCAAAAAAATTCTTAAAATCTTCGGAGAAAAAAAGATTATAAATGTACGTGTTGTAAAAAAAAAAGATGAAGTCATCTAGCACCTCAATTCGTTGCAAATGTAAACAAAGCATACAAAAATACAAGAAATATATTAAAGTGCTAATAGCTATGCCGAAAAATACAATCATTTTAAATAGGAAAATATTAAGCTTATTTAATTATACAATTATTTTATACAAATTAATGATATACCACTCAAATATGTTATCACCCTTTCTTTTAGTCTGAATGGTATTACAGTTATTTATATAAAAAGTTTATACACTACTCAGCTAAAGTTAAACTTGCAAGCAAGGCTATATTTATTGGATTCGACATTGATGAGTTGTACAATTATTCAGTAGAAAAAACTGACAACAATATTGTTAAGATATTATTATTTTCAAAACAATTTAATTAATGTAACTTTTAATGCATGTGATACGATTTTTGAAAGGAGTACTTTGAGCTTGGATAAACTAAAAATGGGTGCAGCTAATTATTTACCCAAACGTTCGGTTTAATAATACTACTAAATATATACAAATTTGTTCGGTATATATAGGTGAGTAAATCTTAATTTTGCGAACAAAATTACACTGTTGATAATAAGAATTGAAATACGGAAAACATGCATATCCAGAGTACTACAAAATAAACTGCATAATATAGTTGGAATTTGACACAAAATATAATGTGGAACTTCTCATTCTAGGGCTTAATAAAAAGTTTATTCATCTTCTTTGCTGGGAAGCCTTGCAAGCTCGTTGGTAACAACAACATCTAGCTGGGCGGCACTTTCCACTATCTCCTTCCTCTTCTTGTTAGACCCGTAGCCAACATTTGGCATCAAGGTGACGCCCTTGAACTTCCTTCTGACCCGGAAATCAATACCCTTCGGCCCTTCCTAGTTTGCCTTGACGAAAACTAAGTGATCGCTCCATGGCCTCTTGAACTTCTTGACTCTCTTTTTAGTCTGCACAGGCACAGCCATTTTACCTTACCTTTTTGTATAATTAGGGTTTGTATTTTTCTTCGAAACAAATCGTATTGATATTTTTAAATCAATTAATCCACATGCAACTGTAAGCTTTAACCTTAACTTTAACCTGTTCGAAATTTTTTAAAAGATTAATATGAAAGAAATTAAAAAAAATCTATTTGAATTATGAATCTTAATTAAAATAGAATCTAAATTTATACAATTATAAATTAATTTTAATTGGTGGATATATTTATTAATTTTAAAAAAAATAATATTATAATTTTTTTTCATAATTTAAAAATAAATTAACCGCAAAATATGATAAATAAAAAATCACCATTATTTTAGTGGGTAGTACGCCCCTAAAAATTGTTGATTTGACGTTTGACCGAACGTTCCTTACGGTCAGTTTGGATTGAATGAAAAGGGATAGAAAGAAAATAATTAATTAAAAGAGAAATAAATAAAATAGAATAAAAATGAATAAGTTTAATTTTATTATTATTTAAATAGTTAATGATAAAAAAATTGAAATAAAAATAAATTTTATTTAAATAGAAAAAAAAATATGATTTAATATATTATTAAAAATTTAAAATAACATAAAAAAATTATTAAATTCTTTTTTCTTCCCTCCCAATAATCTTTAATAATAATAATAATAATAAAATTTAGCATGCTCTACCGATCCATCCGTTTCCTTTCTGCTTCCTATTATAAAAATATCCAAACAAATAAAATAAAATCTTTACTCCTCTTTTCTTTTTCTTTCCTTTCCTTTCCTTTCCTTTCCCACGATCTAAACGGACCGTTAGATTCCTTCGTCTTGACAAACTCAGAACGGACGCTCTCTTCCATGCTCCTCCATTAACCGACCCACCTTCTCTAGCGTTTCATTCTACCCCCGTTTTCAACCTTATCAATAGGGTTTCAATTTTAGTCCTCAAAATGAACCAGCAACCCCAACCTTCAACAGATTCCAATCACGACGATTCATCGCCGACGATTCTCGATATCACCAGCTTCCAGCTCCACGATCTCGACTCAATCGAACTCCCTCAAAGTTTAATCGAGCTAGATTTAACGGCTAATCGGTTATCGACTTTGGACCCTCGGATTCGCCTTCTCACGAATCTCAAGAAGCTATCTCTTCGTCAAAACCTCTTCAACGAGGATGGGATCGAGCCGATTTCTCATTGGGAGGAACTATCTGACCTCGAAGTATGTGTTTTTATCCATCAATGATTCAATTCAATTGCCATTCCATTCTTGTATGAGTAGTGCTAAGCATACTTACAAATTGTACAAACTTTATAGGATTATACAAACAACTGTGGCACCAAACAGATAAAATGAAACACATACCACACATGAAATGTGTTTAAACAGAAAGGTAGAAAACACATTAAATGCGTGGGTGATGCCACGTTAGTGCGTACAAAAATTTAGGTTCTGTTGTTTCGTTTAACCTCTGACAAATGCATTTGAATTTATTTTGAGTTTGAATGCTGAATAAATGGTATTTTATAATTTTACCATTATTAATGTCATATATGTATATCAATAGCTAATGAAAGAAAATAATATAAGCTTTCATTAAAGTTAAATTGAGCATTTAGTACGGTACTTGCCTCCTAACGCTGAATGCTGAATTTAATCTTATTCAGCATTAAGAGGCGAGAAAAGTCCCAAAACACTGGTCTAACCGCGGTACGATAGAATTTTCCTTTTAACTTGAGTGGTACCTTTTTATCACATAACACACCCGTTTCCTCCATTTCAACCATCCTGCTTGAATCCGGTTTTACATCTCCCTCTATCTCCCCATCTTCTTGTTAATGGATGTACTTAAACCGTGACTTGTGGTATGACTTATCCCCAACTTTTACCTCTAAGTTTCTCCATGTGTTAGTGATTGTGTTTCGCCCTGGAAGAGAACAATGCAACAGGAAGTGTTTCTTTATTAAATAAGTGACGCAGCATATAGTGCTAAATTGCTAATATATAATTTGGCCCAAAACGATAATGTCAAACATAGAGCCATTTGAAATTAATTGATATTGGTACTAAATATGTTAAGAAACTTGAAATAACTTGCCATTAATGCTGGCATGTTTCTGGTTTGAAAAATAGGTATGAAGTATGGGAATTTTCAAGATTATAGCTAATTTTCATTTTTTTTTGGTAAAATTTGAATATATTAGAATCAATCAAGAATGTACAAGAAGTAAGCGCTTCCGTTTGCCTCCCAGACCAACACCCTTCAAATGAATAACAGGCCCCTTCTCTTCACTTTCCCCTTAGGCCTAATTATCAACCAAGGCGATCTGCGAGCATGCTGCCCCAAGCCAAAACATGTACAGAGCAAATTCACCCATTAAACAAGCATAGCCATGTCTCTTAGACTCCACTCCTGGCACAAGAGCCAATTATTGAAAGTTCTCCTGCTTCTCAATCTCCAGGTAGCTTCTCTCCTTCGCCTTATCAGTTTCTCCTCCTACTTTAACTATTTCCATCGAGTATGCTGCCAGTTTTGAACTAGCCCCCGCACCCGTTCATTGTCACTAAAGATACTATAAGTCCTCTCTTTCCTTCCAAATCAAGTAAACCACAGCAGCCAAAGCCCTCATTCTAGCAGTGAAGTCACTCCCTCTAGTTTCAACAATAGCCTTGCTACTCTCATTCTCCTAGTTACCCACCTCCCTATGCAAATTGTTCCTTCTAAGCACCTCTGTCCATCAGCTCCTCTACTTTAACTAGAGTATGCTTTAGAAAGATACTGGACACTCAAAGTGAAGTCAAGTTTCAACAATAGCCTTGTACTCATTCTCCTAGTTACCCAGCAAATTGTTCAAGCACCTTCAGATAGCTATCACCAGGACATAATACACAACCTCCTCCTTGAATGCCGCCCCAAGCCACAAATCTGTCTTTAGTTATCATCTTCCTTTTGTATGCCATCCACAAAATGATAGCTAGTCTAGGAACATTGCCCTTAAACCAAACAACTTTGTACCAATCAACATTGCCATTGTGCCTTCTAATTGCATTCCTAGCCAAAACACTAGTATAATCACCAGTGCCACCAGGAGTCCAAATAATCTGTTCTTCAGCAGTATGATCAGTAGGGGGGAGGGTTTGACCAACTTGAGCTAACTCCCTTGAGGAAGCTATGGGAAAATGCCATCTGCCTTCAATAATATAATCACTTAACTTGCTATTCTGGTGACTAACTGGATCATATATAATTCTCAACCCAACTTTCTCTCATCACGCCTTCAATAATATAATCACTTAGCAAGCTAATTTTCATTTATACAAGGGGTAACATATAATCATTAAGTATTTATAATACAGTTTTGAGTTTCTTCTTATACAAGGAGCATTTGTTTTCTGATAGTACAGTAACTACCCTAAATGCTTTTTCCTTTTCTTCTCTGATATCACCAAGCTATCCCAACCTCTTAAATTTATCTGGGTACATAATAGTCCCTCCCACACTGTGGCTGTAGATGCCCTTGGGACCATGGCATCTAAGTTTGTACCACTGATCAATTTTTGTCATGCTTCTATCAAGTACAATTACTAGATAAATTCCATTAGGTCCTACTTTAGGATATTGTGGATTTGATATTTTGATGCTGAGGCTAACCGGTAAGTCACCTTCCCAAATTTGGCACTAATCAGTGTTCTAGAAGGTATCCCCAATTCCCCATAGGTAGTTTAAGTGGGTTTTTTTAACCCTTTTGTTTTTTAAGTCTGTTTGTTTGTGGCCAAAGTATTGGAAATGTTTGGTTAGAGAACCCTAAGCGTTTTTAAGAATTACAGTTTACTTCTTTGTAGTAATACATTTAAAAAGAATAATAAAAATGACTGCCTAAGACATAGGCCTCCTAGCCACTAGGACCCCCTCGTAATCTGCCCTGGCGCTTTTTAGAACATTCTATAACATGATATTATATTGGTCTTCCCTTTTCTGGTTCAAAGGGAGGCCCAGCCCAACATGCTCAGTACCTAAATCCAACACCTCAACAGGAGGCTCGTTGTAGAAAACAAAGTTCCCTGGCAACCAATGCGCAGGGGCCTAACAAGAGTTCACTCCTCCAACATGTTCAGTACACAAATCCAACACCTCAACAGGAGGCTCATCATAGAAAACCAAGTTCCCTGGCAACCAATGCCCAGGCTTCTTGAAGTGTTGAGCACATCTTTTCCCCTCAACAGGAGGCTCGTCGTAGAAAACAAAGTTCCCTGGCAACCAATGCCCAGGGGCCTAACAAGAGTTCACTCCTCCAACATGTTCAGTACACAAATCCAACACTTCAACAGGAGGCTCATCATAGAAAACCAAGTTCCCTGGCAACCAATGCCCAGGCTTCTTGAAGTGTTGAGCACATCTTTTCCTTTCTCTGCAAATATGTTGTGTAGTGCAATTAAGGCTCCCGAGTGTAATTGACCATTTCTCTCATTTATAATCAGATACACTGCTTGCTTAATCAGATTCTACCATCACTTCCCTACAACCCTTTTCCAAGTAATAGACAAGGCTTGTGCATGCAACTAGTTTTAACTATTTATATATTAAGTAAATCTTGTCCCTTGGCCTGGTATATATTTGGTTATTCAATAAAATTGCCCTTTGTGGGTCGGTGGACTGTAAAAATTCATTAGCGATATGGTTAATCGTCTACTAGTTTATGATTCCAGTCAGTATGGATGTTGAACGTAAATAAAATAAAAGAAAACAACAGTTCCGATATTTTTGCTAAATTAAAGTCCATTTGATAAGATATCCCCAATTGTGGGTTCAATGCTTGCCATTCACTAAAATAGCAGAGTGGCTGTGACCTTTCATCCACAACGGAGGTTGTGGGTCTTTTATTTTTTTGTGTGTTGAGGTTGTTTTTTTTTTTGGTGGGGGGGGGGGGGGGGGGGGGGGGGCGTGTTACTAGTTATTTCAGCTTAATATTTTGATTTGTTCTACCATCTGTTTAACCATTATTATTGGTGTTGTTTCTGCAGGAGCTAGTCCTCAGGGATAATCAGCTTAAGAAAATCCCTGATGTCAGCATATTCAAGAAACTTTTGGTGTTTGATGTTTCTTACAATGAAATACCATCAATGAATGCAGTGTCCAAGGTCTCCAACACACTCAAGGAACTATATGTGTCCAAAAATGAGGTTACTAAGATGGAGGAGATTGAGCACTTTCATGCATTGCAAATTCTTGAACTTGGCTCCAACCAATTACGGGTAAGGATTGTAGTCTCATAATGCCTAACGGATTAGTACGAGGGCCGATTGCGTGTTCAATGCGTTAATGTAAACACATGGAAAAAAAAAATCTTATGTGTGTTTAGGTGGAAGGGATTTCATTACATAGTTGTCAAATCGTAAGATCCAATACAGAAAGAAGTGGATAAATGTGTTAGAGATGCAATACTAAATATGTTAAAAGCAGACAACGAAGATAACACCGTTGACCCAAATTTAGATTTGATTATTCTAATAAAAATAATTTTCAGAATAAATAGAGTTGACAAAAGTTTATGATTCTTGATTCCATTGATACAATTGTAGAATCCATTACAATCATAAGCACAAGTCAATAATGATCAGATCATATAAATTTTATCATTATATAAGCTTCATGATTCACATTCAGTTTAGATTTTCTAAACAATTTGTATTGTGTGAGCTATATGGATCGCAAGTTATTTCGTGAATCAAAAAATTCTGACCACTATGATTCTACGACTTGAAGTGAAGGATGTATTTTAGACCTTCCTTTTCTTTTTCCCAAAAAATATGCTCACTCCTGAAGTGCCTAATTTGCTAGTTCAGGTAATGGAGAACCTACAGACTTTAACAAATTTACAAGAGCTATGGCTGGGTAGAAATCGTATTAAAACCATTAACCTATGTGGGTTGAAATGCATCAAGAAGATTAGCCTGCAAAGCAATCGATTAACTTCAATGACTGGATTGGAGGTACTCAATTGTACTTCGAACATATTTCTTTCAACTGAGATCGTTTAAACACTGTTTATCTCTGATTTATGATTTTATTCCCTAATTTGTAGGATTGTGTTGCTCTGGAAGAACTATATTTGAGCCATAATGGTATTGGAAAAATGGAAGGCCTATCAACCTTGGTAAACCTCCGGGTCTTGGATTTGGCGGCAAATAAGCTCACTACAATTAACGACATTGAGTGTTTGAGCCAGTATGAATATCTACCCTGCCCAACTACATGCATCTTCCATCTTCAATTCTATACTAGGGTCCCGTTGAGTCCTTCTAGACAGACATATTTAGCTGACATAGAATAGTGACATTCCAATCTGGTGCTTACTCATTGGTTAGAATGGATTTTGATAAGGATGAATGTGATATGGGTTCTATATTCTAACCAATGCATGGTGGCCACATAAGATATGTCAGTATTTTATGTATGATATGTATGTCCCTCTAGAATTATTGGGGTCCATTAGGTTTGGGGTGTGATATCTTCCACTAAGGGGTCTAATGGTGAAAAAGTATTTTTACTTGTTTAGCAGCGAACTGCTCACTATTTTTGTTTTAAATTGTATATTATAGTATGTGCAATTATTTGTAATTTCATTTTTCACCATTTGTCTTTTACCAGGTGAAAAATATTCCTCCCTTGACTGATCGGTTCATAAATGTTATCATCTTAACTCTGGGTCTTTCTCTGCAGACTAGAAGATCTGTGGCTTAATGACAACCAAATAACATCGTTAGAGGGTATTGCTGAGGCAGTTGCTGGTTCCAGAGAGAAGCTCACCACCATTTACCTTGAGCGCAATCCATGTGTATGCTTTATTTACCGCTTTAGCACCAAAATTTTATGAATTAGAGCCTCCATTTTACTTTATTTAAATGCTAAACCATGGCTTCTTGCTCCCGATTCTTTATTCTTCGTATTTGAGACCATCTCTGTTGTCTTCTTTTCCCCTTGGATGTGGTATTTCAAATTCTAGTTTTTTTCATTTTGCATTTCATCTTTAGTTTTATTATTCTAGTCGTAACATTTTACAGGTTGAACTGTTTCTTAGTTTAACTTCTTTCTTCTTTTTGTTTGCTTCTTGGCGAAGATTGGGCAGCTGCACTAGCGCCATCTTTTACAATGCTTGATTGAAAAATGAAAAGTAACAGATTTGTTTTATGCTCCAGTTGTCAAAACTTCATAGTCTGAGACTCTAACTTCACATTTGAGTGTAGAGAGATTTTACCCCTCTAGTGTATTTAATCCATTTAATGATTTTTCAACAATTGTTTTGTATCATACATTTAATAGATATATATTTAATCCACTTGATGATTTTTCAAAAAGGGTTTTGTATCTCGAGATACTTGCTGAATATCAACCTGTCATCGCCCAATTCTGTGTTTTTGGGTGCAAGTCTAGTTATACTTTCGATATTTATTGGCCACTACCCCCCCCCCCCCCCCAACCCCCAAAAATAAAAAATAAAAAAAAAACCTGTCCCGGGGCGCCTTGCTGTACAAAACCACTAGAGATGACCTTTTTAGTATTTCTTTCACAAGGGTTCCACTGGATGCATTAAACATATGGGAAACTCTTATTATGACAGCATGGAATTGGGGTCTAGGAAATTGGGAAATTAGTGGGGGAATGAAGGCCCAAAAATTTCTGTAGTTTTAAACATAGTTGAATGACTGTCTGGGGGTGGAGTTTGGCTTACGGAGTTGAGTTTGTTTTGGTATTGAGAATGCAGACCGTCCACTTGTTCATTGTGAACTCATGGGCCAAGTGTGTTTCTGATTGTAGAAGTTTTCGAAGGAACTAGACAGTTCAATTCTTATAGCCCAATTTATTTATTTTTCCAACTCTAGTTTAAGTGTAAAACTCTCAAAGACAAAATATTCAGTTCTAGGTGAAATTATGCAATCACCAAAAGTTCAAAAATTATCATTACGTAGAAAAAGTACCATCTTTTCCATTGGAAGAATAAATGCAATTAAACATCCTTACATTCCTTTTCCATGGAATTTGTTTGCCTGGAAATCAGTTACCTAGGAATTGCATTATTTACTATCTCAGTTCCATGCTTGGAATCGAACACCCTTTATTAAAAAGAGCTTGTCTTTAGAGGAGTATTATGTCTGCCTTGTTATGCGGGGTGTGGTTTGAACCAAATAGAAGAATTTTGAGAGTAAAATGTGCAAAATAATTTCAGTGAGCTGGATAAGAGGAAAAACATACAAACAAACTACATAGCCGTCAATTTTTGTAAGAGAAAAAGAAAAAAGCGGGCAGAAAGGCAAAGGGGAGTTCGGAAAGGCTTAGCAGACAAGGGGAACCTGTGGGAACATCTCTACTGACGAACCATTTCAATAGTGCGGGTACTGCCGTGCCACAAGGCACAACCGGGCTTCTCTTTGCTCCTCAGTATCTAAGGGACACCACCCTAGGATATTATTGCTCACCCAAGCCGCGTTCTTGCTGGCAGTTATTTGTAATTTATCTTTGAGTAGCTTGCTATTATTTTTGCCCATTCTTTTAATCAATAAAGAGCGTTTGTTATAGTACACGAGCATCATACATAAACATATGATGTTGCACATCATCTGTCTCTCAATTTGCCTACAGTTTTACTAATTCATTTGTTCCTGGTAAAAATGCAGGCCAAGAATCCAAACTACTTGACTACTTTGAGACAGATCTTCTCTAATATTGAGCAAGTTGATTCCGAAATATTTGCATAGAAAGTTTCGCTTCTAATAGAGCTGATCAGTTCAGGCCAAGAGTTTATGCATATATTTAAGCAGGGCAATTTTATTGCCAAAGCAGAAATGGCTTACGTCAAAAGCATTATAAGGCTAGGATAAAAGGTAGTATTTTACTTGGGCAAAAGCCAAAATTGATGTGACGGTAGTATTTCTCGTCCAAGTATTGGCTCTTAAATTACCTTTGTGTTTTATTTTTTCTAAGAATTATGGGGCAGTTGAAGGTTACCTCTTGTTTCTCTTTAATATTTTTGTTACTAAAGGTGTGTAGGCTTTACTGGATTTGGGAGGTTGAATGTACGTTAAAGTATTGTTGGTTGTTAGGGGCAATACAAAGGTAATTATATGCATTAAGCATGATGTACAATCAATATTAAGCATGATACTGTATCACTTCAAGGGCATCCTGTATTCGTGTTTGTACCTCAAAAGGGAATTTTCAGATCATGTATTCTCATGGTTGGATTGTCTGCTAAGCCAATTGTACATTTTGTTGGGCACAGTGTATATACGAGAGCCATTGTTGTGGGTGCCATTATACGGGCAGAGGGGGGTACAAGTCATGATAGTCTTGTGGTCCACACTGGTCTCGGATGAGCCTGATTTTGAGTTTTGTAATTTAATAAAGAAATAAAAATCTGAAGTTAAGATAATCGCTAGGGAGAAATAATACTAATTTTCTATAGTGAGACCTGGTACATTGATTATTTGATTATGTTTGAAAAAATGAGTAAGTTTCAATTTGAGTTATGTCGGAAAGAAAATGAAATTCGTAATTGTAGACGTGAAATAATGTGCGCTTGGCACCATGCCTCTCCAGCAGTTCTTACGAAGTTAAAATTTGTCAAAATGTAGTAATGGTCGTCAAAATTTTGAATTTTCAATGGCAAATACTATGTTTATGATTATGCGGAGTAGTGTAATTAAAGATGGCCTTAAAATGGGCTTTCTATATTTGATTCCATCCACAAATCTATTTTCTTCCCTATCAGTTCTACTTTCAATAAGAATGCTAGTTCTTACTTTTCATATAGTATGATATGAATATATGATACCAATTTGTTATGTGTGGTATCTTCGTTCGAACTCGATAAATAGAAAAAACTTGAACATGATTCGAGTCCCCAAATGAAGGCATGGGATGCAACATCTTATAGCATGCCTTATTTCCCGAAACAAACTTGACAATTGACATACTTACATTATAATAGTGCTACATGCACTAAAATTTTATATATGAAGTTAATAAATTTGTGGCCAATCAATATAATAGATAACCTTATAATAGTGTTTGATTCATTTTATATATAAAATAATGAGTGAAGACCTTCTTTTGACTTCCACTTTGGGGAAGAACTTTATGATCAGCTGCAAATAATAAATATATATATTGAATTTGAGTTTGAGTTTGAGTTTTCTCTCTCTACAAATCAGTTCTACATCCATACAATCAGACATACATATATATATACATAAAACACAGCCAGAATTCTGTGAGTTTCTTTAATTTTTTGATTTTGAGTTCTTTCTCTAGCAATTTTGGTGTTTTTTTATTTTCTCTTTTTATGTGTTTAGAATGATGATGATAGCGGAAGAAAGGGGGAGAAGGTGTTAATGAGAGGAGAGAGAATGGGTTTTAATGTTGGTGGAAATGAGAGAGAAAGGGGCGAAGATAGCTGTGGTCGGAGAAAATAAGAAATTAAAAATTATATTTATTGTCCTTGTTTATTTAAAATTGTATTTGGATTTTAAATTGTTTAAAATATTAACTTCGGTCAATTACAATAAATTGAATAATTAATCGTATTAATTGTTGATTTTAATAATCCATATGATAAAATGCTAGACCCCAAAAATGGGCAATTAACCCCAATACAGTGGTTCGATAGGGGATACTGAGATTCTCGGAGCAAACTGAAAATATGATAGAATTTAGATGTTGGCTTCAAATTTTAGTGGACGTTAACCTTGATATCAATTTTTATTCCAACTTATATTCTAAAACACATATAAATTATTATTCGGCTGTATACATGATCTAATTTATAAATTAATTTATTTTCTAATAAATAATTGCATGCTTGAAGCAAAACTTAGCTTGCTTTGACCATTTCGAGTTTATAATTTAAATACTCGTCTAAAATTAAATGATCTTGCCTAACTTTTCTACTGTTTAAGAAAAAATTAATTTCATCTAAATCCATAATAAAGAATACAACTTATTTGTTATTATCATGAAAGTGAATAAATTGGTTATGTCCAGAAAAAATAATGGAGTTGTCTTAAAAACAAAAGTAGAAGTCGAACTCTATGAGACGAGAATAGTAGCTTGTAGTGTGGAAGTCATGTTTACAAAATGTAAGTTAAAACAACAAAATTTCTAACGGTTTAAACCATCTGGAGCCAAAAACAACTGGCTCAAGCGTCATCGACCTACACCTCCCACTTGAGTGGCTTTAAAATTTTGTTTTTATTGCTATTGCATTTTGATTAATGTAGCAGCAAGAACTCTTGAAGAATGCTTAAGAAGTAGACATAATAGTGATTAAACTCAAAATACCTAGCCTCGCACCACTAGAAGCACCGCCTTCCTGCAAGAAAAGGGCAAATATAACACACCAAAAATTGAATATCTATACGAGCATCTTCAGCGCGGCAGGTAAAGTTACATGGTAAATGAACACAAATATCATATAATTTTGGACAAGCTTGCACGCAGTGGCAGAGCCGGCATATAACATTAAGTGGGCAAAATCAAATTTTAATGCTCACTAAATTATTATTTTTCTCAAAATTAGTAGTACAAATAAGTAGATTTTACAAATAAGGTGGGCGAGTGTCCACCTTGGGCCAAGGATGGCTCCACCAATGCTTGCACGCGATGTGTACAAACTTGCATCGCGTATGGCATGTTTTTACTTTTTAGTCTGAGACGGTGAACTCTTACTCATCCTACAACAGAAGGCCGCTTGAATCCATCCCAAATAGGGTGATTTTCACTTCTCTAGTTCCTAGTTTTGCTTCACATAGAAAGAATCGCGCTTTTATAATGTAGAAGGAAGAAGAACTAACAACAATATAAAGGAGATGTTTATTAACCTGTAGCCGTTCCAGAGTGGTACATAAGTAAAACATAATTTGCAGAGAAACAAAAATAACGACGAGAAATCATTTGGAAATATAAGCATAAGCACTGAGAATAAAAAATAACAAACAGAAACCAATTGATAACAAAACTCAAAAAGTTCTCATTAAAATCCAAGGAAAAAGGAGTAAAGTAGTAAACTAATTCAAGAAACATAAGTCCATATTAAAAGTTTAAAACTTGATCGTTTGTTTGTTTATTGGGTATAAATTTCCAATCTAAGTAATCAATGCAAGCCACTCAAATTTGAAGTCCATTCCAGTAATCAAACTTGATAATTTGTTTATTGAAGGATGGATTTTTCAAATTTTCAATATAACTTCCTATGCCCAACCAGAAAAGCAAACTTTCTTAGCTAAATTATAGTAAAATACTCTCTGTATTGAATGAATCTGATTAAAAAACGCAAGACAACCATCCTACGTCCAAGCAAAGCGCTTACCATCCATTGGTCAGGTTGGTTCACTATCTTCAATTGCTTCCTGCTTTGCACTCCATTCCTCCGTTTCTTCAGAGCTTACGCGTGAATGGAGAAGGGGTGTGCATTTATCAGCTTCAAAGGGAAACATGTATACATCCCAACATTAACAATTTGAGCTCGTGGTTCATGAGAAAAATCGAAAGGGTCAAACTTATGCAAGTGAAGTAAATATGAAGGTGAAGTCAAAGAGTAGAATAAAACTATTAAACTAGTACGAAAGTTCAACCAACAAACCCGGCTATAACACATGCTCAATGACTCCACAAGCAGGTGCATATTAAAACTGATCTTATGTTACTCGATCATAAAAGAAATAACAGGAATTGGAAGCACATAGCACTTCAATACATTAGCCCCAATCCAAATTCAGGGTAATAGTGACCCTCACTTGGAAAGAGTGTACAAATTTAAAACTCATTCGCAAGTTCCATTCACATTACCAGCAATACAATCTATTTGCTCAAGTAAGTAAAGAGATAAGTGATTCTTAAGAACTCGGTAAAGCAGGCAAATCCATAAATTCTATTAAGTGGAAATGTAGATTATAGCCCTGGACCTACCTCACAGGCAAAAATTAACCTCCACAACAGCATGCACATGACCTTAAACATGCAACCATGGAGCCAGAGCAAGAACTATAACCTGCACTTGTAGCAAGTGGTAATGGACTTGAAATTCATTCGAGAGAATTCACAAACATCTCAAGGCTGAGGTAGATGGGAACAGTTGCCATCCTACAAAGTAGCCATTCTAGAAAAGCTCTTGAAAACATTTCATGTAGTGCATTTAAAAGCTACCAAATAACTTCCGAATACAAAGTATTGTTTGTCTTCCCATTTGAAAACTAAAATAGCAAACTTCAAGCAATACAAACACATGAAGCTGAGGGCATAAACTATTACCCCAAACCCAATAAAACGTAGATAATAACAAAAAAATATTTAACGGCCCCTTTCAAAGCCAATACGAGATCTACCGGATCCGTCAAGTCCATCTCTCATGGATGATCCAGCACTAGCTTTCATGGTCCCTCCACTGCCGACTTTATCCATAGCTTTCTTACCCTTTTTAACCTCCGTCAAGAACTGGTCCAAACCAAATGGATCAGCTTCTTCAGCATCCTTCTCAAATTCCACTGGTCTATCCCTTGGTCCGGTCTTCTCATTCGTACCAGCAAAAGCCCTATCAGGCTTAAACCGTTCAGTCTTCATAATCTTCTCCATCTGCTCATCTGCACCTCCATACATATCATTATCTGCATCTTTCTTTGGCCTGTAGAGGGTCGAAAGGGTAGGCTGAGCAGTAAAAAGACCCTTATCATAGACATTGTACTGATCATCAGTGGCAAAACCGGAATCCATCCCTTTTTCTTGGTTGAACAATCTCTGGTCGTACATAACCTCCCCGCCTCGTCCGGCTCCTGCAGATGCCATCCCGAGTGCAACTTTCTCACTGATATCACGGTCTCTGTCTCTGGTAATTTTACTCTTTTTCCCCATTGCAGCATCCTTGGCCTCTAACCTTCTCTCTCTCTCCCTCTCTCGGCGCCGCTCCTCGCGAATTTTCTCTCTCTGCATCCGCTCTTCTTTCTCGTCTGTCGTCTCCCTCGGAGCGTCTCTCTCTTTCACACGTTCATAATCTCCTCTCAAATCATCAGTATCCATCATCATACTCTTGCTAGGAGGCAGCGGGATGGCAGCGGGAGGTGCAGCCCCGGTTCTCTCGGATCTCGCCTTTTGGGCTAAAGCCCGCAATTCTTGTTCCTTTCTTTCTTTCTCTTTCATCATCATCTCCTTTTGAACCTTGGACCGCATAGCAACAGCCTCTCTAGCCTTCTGTTCAGCAACGTACAATGCCTCTGAAAGCTTCGCAAAGTTATCATTAATCTGCACCTCTTGAAGCCCCCTACCATCTGCAGCCAGACGCTTATCTAGCGGGATGGTATACCCTTTAGGGTTTTTCCAGTTTGAAATGCACGGTGGGATTTTCCAATCTTGCTGATCCTTCACGGTTACGGGCCGAGGTGGAGAGTGCATGACTGGTACGGGTGGTGAGCCATTAGCCTTGGGAACCCTCTTGTGTTTGAACTTTGGCGGCTCCAATGGGTCCACAGGCATCTCCACCATCCTAATGATCCTCTCCTTCGCACCCGAATTAAATGCAGCCGACTGCTGTGAAGGCTTGTACTTTATAAAATTTGAATCTGATGATTGAGCGGGAACATTTTTAGGCTGTGCTGCACTCAACCTCACGTTAACAATCTTCTCCAACGCTGCTTTAGTTTGCTCCGTTGTCTCCTCAATCTCTTTCTGTATCTCATCCAATTCTTCGTCTTCATCCATATCATCTTTTAAAATCTTGGGCACAAGATCCCTATGCTGAGAATAAACAATCTTTGAAGCATTTTCATTCTGCTTCACAATAGCATCAAACGTGACCCTACCATGCTCATCCACCGTAACAGGTAATGTCTTCTGCCCCGAATTTGCATCCTTCTTCCTACCCATATCAAGCGGATACTGTGCATAATGAATCTCTGGGAAGGCTCCGCCATCACCAAAATCCTGTGGCTTTGATGGCCGATAACCATCTCTCTTCAAGTAAGGTGGCACTGAGTTGGATTTTATCATCTCAAACTTCTCAGCCTCTGCTGCAGCACTGTACCTTTGCTTAAACCATGGGTCATTCGAGTGGTCGTAATGTGTTGTTCCAGTTGATTTAGCAGGAGGAAGAAGCTCTTTTAAGGCAGCCATCGGAAACCTTGATCCAAGATCCACAAAGCCCAAAATTTTAATCAACTCCAAACCCTAAACCTGGATGATATGAATCATAAATCAAATTACACATTATAAATAGCACAAGTAAACAAACTCAAAAAAAATTGCTCGTACCCAATGTATGCAAGTAAAAACACATGCAGATATACAGAAGGAAAAGATCAACAGATAATATGTTAGTAAAGGTGGATAATCATCGCATGAAGCTTCAAAGAATAGCCTTATGTCCAAAGTATAATCTTTCAGAATGATTGATGGCCAAATTCTTTTTTTCAAAAAAAAAAAAGAAGGAACGTAGAAGTAGCCATTAGGCTCCTCCTCGCCCTCATCGTAATGACACACGACGAACATGATGAGGATTGAAGACTGACATGATGGTTGTTTTGATGAAATGTGAGGACCCTAGAAAAGAGCCTCGTGGAGATATTCCCACAGCACTCTCTTATGAGCTCTAATAAGATACAACATGAAGGGATTGATTATTTAAGGGGGCGATGTGCTTTAGTTTCCTTAATTCTGTATTCTGTAATCTGTATCTTTTTTAACATTTAAAGCTACCATGTCTCTAGAACAAAAAAATGGTATTCAGTAGTACAAGATCCTAAAAAGCAATTAGTAAGAACCAAAACTTCAAATCTATATATACATGAAATGTGTAGGTGTATTAATCTAGACTTCAATAGATGTTTATACTACATCTATATCAAAAATAGAGGCCATAACAAGACAATCCTCAAATTCTGTTTCTATAATTATGCTCATAAAAAAATAGGATACTGGAAAAAGAGGTATAGATTGAAAAAAAATAAAAATAAAATAGGGATAGGTCATCTAGGTGAGAGAGTGGCAACCTCGGCGATTAGCTAGCTCTGTTTTGATCAATGAAGAGGCCAGTTGTGTTTGTAAATCTATACTTATAAAACTCGTCTAAGGAGCTTCAGAAGAGAAGATTAAGAATAATAACACTATAAAGTTGTTCAAATCAGCTTAATAACTAGGATTTTATTCAGCAATCCAAATAAAAAAGGGAACCTAATCAGCGAATCTCTCTATATACACACACACACACATATATATACGCGAGCGGGTTATTTGAATCGTAAAACTAGATGGAAATTTTAAAAAAAAAAAAAACGGAGCTCACAAAAGTAGAAGCCAAATGCAAAAATTGCAACCTAATTCCCAAACAACTCTATAAAGTTGTTCAAACCATCTCAAAATTAGGGTTTTATTCAGCAATCCATACGGAAATAAGTAAGCTTGTTCGACCAATCTCTACGTATGTGATTTGAATCCTAATCCTATATGGAAATTTAAAAACCTAAATTTATCATCATCATAAACTAGATAGGGATATGATTTTGATGCATAAAATAGTGCAAAACTGTTACCTGGAGATTGCTGTGAGATGAGATTGAAATTGAAATTGAAATTTTTAGGGCAAATATGTGTGATAATAGATCGAAGAGAAAAAAGGTAGGTGTCTATCGCCGAGAGGAATGGGGTGTTTGGCTGCGATTTCAGGCTTATTCTTGAAAGGGTTTAAGGTCGGCCACTAGATGATGGAATGAATCTGGATTTATTCGTTGACGAGTTACGAATATTTGGGAATTGGGCTCCAATTATAATATTCAACCCAGCCCGTTTTGTTAATTGTTGGTTTCTTTTTATCATTGACTGTTAATACTATATATGCATACTAGGATATACCCGTACCATTCGGTACGGTAAAATAATAAAATAAAAAAGAGTAACGTGCTCTAAATTTAAATAGATAAACATCATTAGTTTATTTCGACAAACATCAATAGAAAATGTAAAAATAATCCAATAATGTATAGATTCTTAAATGTTACTCAATAAATTTTTTTGATTTTTTTTACTTAATTTTATAGCCATGATGGATCTTGTTTAACCGACATTAATTAGTAGATTTTAAAAGTTAATTTTTTATTAAATTTTAGAATTTTCTATTTCAAGTTATAGCATTTTTATTATAGACAATATTATTAGTTTGTGAGAGTTTATTGTGTATTATTGGTGTGAGTGTGATTAAGCCAAAATATTGAATTTTTATATGTATTTAGGTGGCTTAATATGCATGAATTTGATTTTAATTATCCTAAATTGTTAAGAATTGAGCTTTAATCATGAAATGTGATAGTATGTTTGTTTTTAGTGTATTATAACCTTTTTACATGTTAAAAGTGAATAAGAACGAATCTAAAAGCAAATTCCTCTAAAGTTAGTCATTACCGGTCAAATTCGGAGCTGAATTGAGTTCAAAAAGTGAACCGAAAGAAAATTCCAAGCTCAAGCATGAAGGAAGTTGATAGAAGAGACTAAGAGAAGCCAATAGAGCAGTCCCAAGCAAAGAAGAGTCATTTGAATCAAACCGAGAAATTTTTGAATGAAGAAGAAATTCACCGCGTGCAATGCTGATGTTCTATCCAATTCTGGTATTTATCCATGCATAATTTGAAGAAAACTCCAGAAATAGAAGTTGTAGATCTCTGAGTTATCTACGCGTAGGCGAAAACCTTACATCAATCGGACTTCGGAGTACAAAGTTATGGCAGAAATACGATCAGTGCACCGGTGGATTGAGTTTGACCTCGAAAGAATACCTAAATTTATGATGCAGATATTTATTGAATGGGGTCCTTAGCCTAGATGGCAAGTGACCAGCTCTCTACTCATGCTTAGTCCAGTGTTCGAATCTCGCGGCCAACAAGTTTTAATTATTATTTTTAAGCTAACCCGAGAAATTAAGGTGTCGTCATTTTTTATTTTCTTTCATTCTATTTTCTTTGAGTAGAGAAGAAGAAGAACAGTCGTCATTCTTATTCTTCAATAAAATAACATATAATTCTATTTCGATTTGAGTTGAGCGAGTCCCATTACAGTTCTTCAACAACTGCGTAACTGTAAGTTTTTTCTTTTCATTCAATTTTATTTTTAATTTATTTCAATTAATGCTCATTAATGCTTATATATTGTTAGTTAATTATGTGTTTGAATGTGATCGATGATTGAAATCCATGCATAATTTATAATTTTTATTAGATTTTTTTTATAGATTCCCGCGTAGAACCCTAAAAAATATATGTTTTCTTATTTTAATCATAACTTGCTCGTTTCTTGGCCGATTTTGATGATCCACCTATCAAAACGACCGCGATCGAATTTTCTACAAAATCTTACTATTTTGGGGATCTAAATTCCGAAATTTCCTAAGGACAGTATGCGATTTTCGTGACTTTCTGTGTGCTATTTTTTCGAAATTTGTTTAAACCGTATTTTTAATTTATTAATTGTTCCTTAGTTTTAATTGATGTGAAATTTTGCGTGATTATTCAATTATATTTCAGAAATATGTTTGCTCAATTTGTGATTGAATTTATCATATTTTGCTTAATTTTTATCAATATACTAGCGTAATTTAGTAATTAGGGGTCCGTAGCGAAAGCATGACAGACTAGTGTGAGTATATGATTCAATTGTGATTGTGGCTTGAATTTCTCCTTGGTTATAGGTCAATCAATAAGTCTGGAAAATATAGTAACTTTTCATGCGTTAAAAACATGAATTTTTAAGATTATTTCTCAATTATTCGACAAAAGAACCGAAAAACCTCAAATTACGAATTTTTGTACTAAAACTATAACGAGGCTGAATAGAGGACGGTCCTTATCCTTTATTGAGCTGAGTTAGTTATCCAAGTAATTTGGGAGCTTTGAGCGCTGTTTTGGTGTCATTCTAAAATCGATACCGAAATAATACTAATTTTAGCTTTTAATGACTTTTTAAGAACGGTTTTGACGTATGTCATGCATATACATAATCAAATCTTAGAAATGAGTTAAGCTTTTGATATTTACTAAAATTGATTAAATTTAGTTTGTTTTTGTCACGCACTAGCATTACTAAGTGAAAATTATTTTTTGTAAAAAAATAAATTATAAGTTCCCTTATTGAAAACTAAATTTACATGCAGCTTATGTGAGTTTTGTTATGCACTTCTCATGATATACTCGTGAACTTTAGTATTTAATAATTGGTAAGTTAAGGACATTCATTATTAATAGGAACTCAGGTCCACAGCCATTTCTTGAATCGGTTGGTCATACTATCTGTAATGTCGTAGCTATGGATACCCCTAACGCTTTTTTCCCATTTTATTAGACACTTGTTTTAGTTGCTGCTTATTTTATCCTTGCTTTATTTATTTATATTTATTTATATTTATTTATTTTCTTTCAAGTTTTAAATTTAATTTCTTATCCTATTCGTTCCTATTCTTAAAATAAAAATTTATTATCTTTTATTTATTTTATTTTTCTTTTCTTCGTTTCCCCTGTTGAAAGTTTAGCTAGAATAATAAGATTATCATCATTCCCTGTGGTTCGACCTTGGACTTCCAAGTAAATATATTATAACTTGACCACCTGCACTTGGGTGTATTAATTACGCGTTTCTGAGCGTAGTCAGAGTGGTTTAACTTTGATGTGACATCTTGATGTGTGTATAAAACTCATCCAAAGTGTGTAGAACTAATGCATACCATAACATGTGTATTTTTAACCATTAGATCCTTATATTTTTTAAGTCAAACTTGATGTTTTATAATATAGATGTGTTGTACCTGATTATTTGGCAACTTAAATATATATAAAAAATAATAATAATTACATATAAGTTAAAAGATAATTATATATGCAAATTAAACATTTGAACCTAAATTTAAAAATATTTCTATATGAATACTATGATTTGAAAATAACAATTAAATTACATAATAAGAAAATTAAAATAAAACCGTGATGAATATTATTTTTTGCTTTACGAGTATATAACTTATTTTTTCTTTCTAATTCACTCTTTGGAGTTTATCATGTTAACATATAAATTTAGTTAAAAAAATATTTTTATTAAATTACTTTCGGCTTTCAACAAACCAAATAATGAATTAGGTGATTGTACATTATACTCTCCAAGTAAAACAATTCTCCATCTAAAGATACAAAATTGATTCGACAATTAGAGTACTGTTAGCTAGTTCTTATGATGTTAGATTTTAGATTTTAATTTATTTATCTCACATACATAGGCAATCAACAAAAAGATAACTTCTAGAATATGAGAATATATATATATATATATATTATTTTTATGTTTGAATACCTTGTAAGATTTATTCGGTTTTTGTGGATTTTGTTGTGTATTAAAATACTATAAATATGGTAGGATTTAATGTCTAGTTAATTGTGGTACTCTTTTATTTAATAATTAGTGTATAATAGATATTATTAACCAACTGATAAAAGTTTATATGTGATTGGTATTCAAATGTTAATTTATAGAATTTTATATTAGAATTATGAATAAAATAAAATAGAAACCAAAGGTATCTTAAATTTAATGACTATCATATTGTTTTTAATTCCGAATAAAAATAGTAAATAAAGTAAGATTTAATGTCTAATTAAATATGATACGTTTTATTTAATAGTTAGTAAATCTTCTTAAGCAATTGACAAAAGTGCAATGTAACTCAACTCACCTTGTTTACACTTTTTATAATTAGTGAAGTATAGATATGGATATAGATATAGATATTCACGGTTCCTTATGTGAGGAGGGCTCTCAACGAATCATAATTTGATTGAATTTAGGTGAATTCATATAACAAAACCATTGATCCATATCCATATTTGTATACGGAACATATTTTAATCGGATTACATCAAATATGGCTACAATTTTAATTATGTAATAATTAATTTGAAATATATCAAAAACACTAAGATAATATTAGAATTATGCCTAAAAACAATAAAATTTATTATTTTATTGTAAAAATAAACTTATTTAATGGTATATTTAAGAATACTTATATTTGTATAAGTGTAATAACAATAAAGTGATGAAATTAAATAATGATAAATTTAAGTATATATGTAGCGGGTATATAATTTCGAATTTTTTTTTTGGGGGGGGGGGGCGCAAAACATACGCATAAATTTATTTATTTTGACATGAAAGTAAATTAATATAAAAATATGCTCAAAATAATTTGCAATTAGTACGTTATGTTTTGTCTGCATTTTTATAATGGTAAAACTATGGGTGTTTTCAGTTTTGGTCGGAGTCAAAATTAGGAGACCAAAACTCAAACTGAATTTGGAAGTTTGGTTTCGGTGTTTGTCTTCCAAACCGAAATTCGAATCAAAACTTTCAATTCAATCTTTATATATATATTTTAAAAATAAATAAATTGTATGACAACATTTAGTTTTGTCAAGCAAATAATAACTTTATACTCGTTCCTACTTATTTTGTATAAAAATATTAATTATCACATTTATAATATAGCTTCAAATAGTCGATTTCTTGCTTACTTTGTAAATTTTAGGAACATAAAATTTTAGACAGTGAAATAATATTATTTTCGAGTCACATGTGCAACGATTCAATTTAATTTGATTCGATTCGATTCGATTTTTCAATGCCACGTCTTAATCCCAAACCAAACATACTTGGTTTATTTGCTTCCATTTTTTTTTCAGTTTGGTTCGGCTTGATATGATTTGGTCATTTGATTTTCGGGTTTGTCATAACACCCCTAAGTAAAACCCATTATATGTTTAAAGCCCAAAAATTATAAATTATACCTATAAAGAAAAATTTGTAAAGGCCAATAAAAGGGTACGGTACTACTTAAGTTTTAAAAACTGTAAGGAGAAGTACTCAAATTTTCAAAAACCTAAAGGAGGCCCTTGTCTCCAACCCCCCTTTACATCCGTCACTGTTATATCTATACTTGATTTGTTAATAAAAGATCTAAGATGTTTGGATCAAATTTGTCTCAATAAATATATAGCTAAATGGATCAGATTTATGTACAAATACGATTAATTGACAAGCCTACATGTGATTGTAAACAAATCATTAAGGACATGTTGTTTTAACAAGATATTAAGAGTGATATTTAATGAATTTTATTTGTTCATTTTGAAATAAATAAAAGAGAAGATTTTTAGAACTTATATCTTCTAAAATCATACAAATCACGAGAATTCAAAATTTCAAAACATGTTTTTTTGTATGAATTTTACAAATGAGATTTTTTTCAAGTGATGACGAGATTTGACGGTTCTTTAGAGGAGGGAGAGGGGAGGAGACTCGAACCTTCGCAACCCATATACGCATGAGATTTAAAATTTACGAATTTAATATGTTATTTTTTTGAGAAATTATAAGATTCCTAAGTCTTATGATATTTTAAAATTATACATTTCTATAGATTTTGGAATTTAATTTTAAAATCTCAATAAATTTGTGTGATTTTCAAAATCACCAAGATTTTATCTCTCGAATTAAAATATATAAATGGATAAAAGATCTCACTCAAGCCCAACATACATTATTTCTCACTGTCCAAGTTCCGGCGACCCAGACAGTGGCCGTAGGGTTTCCTTAAACCCATTGTCCTTTTGTAATTTGAACTAAATTATGGAAATTAACCAAACAAAAAAATAAAAATAGATTGGAATTCTAATTAAATTATAAATAAAAATTTCATACAATTCAAATAATGGTAGTGCGGGATATTGTAATTTGGACAACTCTAATTCTTTACATTATTTTCTTGTGATTTTGAGATAGTATTTGGTAAATCACGTGATTTACGTAATTCATAAGTGTTTTTTAATCATGTAACTCTTTCATTATTGGTCACTAAGATTTCTCTCCAACTAAAATACGTAAATAGATAAGAATTTCTCTAAATTACATTCCTATGTTTTGATAATATATATATATATATATATTAAAAAAAACACTTAAATTGAAAATCACTAGATTTTAAATTCACATATTTCTAAATCTTATGATTTATCTTCAAATATTTGTGAAAATAACAGAACCCTGTGGAATTGCAATTATAAAATAATTTTGAAACCCATGTAATCAAGTACATATTAAACACCTATTTATAAACAAATGAAGTGTCAACATACACTAAATTAGTAGGGATGATGATGGGTCGAATTTGACCAAATTAAAATTTGACTCAACTCGGAACAAATTTTACTTTGAAAAATTTAAACCCGCTTTACTTGTCAGTATACTTAAACCTAAATTCATCTGACTACGATATGGTTATAGGATATTAAAAGATAAAAATAAAAATATACACAGGTTGGTCTTGAAATACCTAAACCAATATGCTTTGGAGAATTCCACGTCCATAATTCCAACTCAACAAGTATGTGTAGATGTAACATATCATCACACGCCACGTGCCTTCCACCAACTGCGACATTTTATTTTACCCTTTTGCAAAAAGCACCATATAGATTTTAGTAGCGCACGCTCTATAGTCTAGGTGTGCGCACACACTACTGTCTAGGGGTATAAAATTCAACAATAACAATAAAAGGAGTGGTAAATTTATGATTTCCACTAAAATCTGCTACAAGGTGTATAATAATAAAGGGGTAAATTTTGTAATAAAAATAAAATAAAATGGAGGGGGTAATTTGCAATTTCCAGTAAAATCTGCTACAAAGTCTCCCCATCGTCTTCTCGGCACTATACTCTCGTCGTCAGTCCCGACCTACATACAAAACCCTCTCTCTATCGCTAAGACTCTTAACTCTTTCTCTCTCTTAACTTCAGAGCTTAGTTTGGTCATCAATGGCGGCAATAGAATCCGCGAAGGATTCGACTCTTCGCTACGCCTTTGGAAATGTTCTCGCATTCTTCATCCTTGTCTTAATTGGCGTGCTCGCATTTTCGATCCGTATCTTCTCTGTAAGAACTTTTGATCTGCATTTTTATATACAAATATATGTATTTTTGTTTGTAAAAGTTAGATCTGATTTGAAATGTTTTCAAATTCAATAACTTTTGAGTATTTATGGAGTTCGTTTTGTTAATTAAAGTTGATGTCATTACTCGTAGGTTTATGGTTACGTGTTTTCATACTTGCAGGTTATTAAGTATGAAAGCGTAATTCACGAGTTCGATCCTTATTTCAATTACAGAGTTACTCAGGTTTGAATTTTATTAATTTCTTTGTTTTTAGAACTTCAGTTTTGAGTCTTCTTTCGGATTTTAAACTCAGCAACACTAATAGCAATGTAGGTTTTGTGTGGATAATTATCTAGTTTTGATCATTTGATTAGTGAAAAAAAATTTGTGTAGCCTATAGTCAAGGTGTAAATGTATGTACTCTGTCCATGGATGTCTGAAGAACGTTTATTGTGACATTGGTTTCTGGTAAATGTTTGAATTATCTTCCAAGTTATGTTTGTGTTAAGGTGGGAGTTGTTCTACTCGATCTCAAAATCTGGTACAAACACAATTTGAGTTGATGCTAATGAGAGTAGTGAGATTCAATCTCTCACACCAGAGTTTTAAGGGGTTGGGCTAAGATTTTAAGGCCATTGCGGAAGAGTAAATCTGCTACATCATAAGGAAAATTCAACGATCAAGGCTGATGCTTTGATGGTGGTGTAAAAGTTGCACCGAGGAACAAATTATCGATACTAGCTATTTGAGAGCAACGCTCAAAATGTAAAGATCCTATGCATGTGAGGATATTAGTGTGAAAGGAAATATCTTATTTCGACAAGAATAATTTCCCTTGCAATGTCTTGCTATTTTCCATTTGGTCATGCCACTTGATAAAGCATTGCTTTCTTAGACTGCTGGGTTGGTCTTCTTTGACAATACAGCAATGGCTTGTTCCATGCCATAGCCTGCTAAGCCTAGGACAACCCTACTAGGTTGTCTTGACTCTCGAGGAGCATCATTGACCGGTTTCCTCTTGCTTTGACACTAACTTTTCTAGTCTTTGATGGATAACTGAGCTGGCATGAAAACTTGGACTGCGGGAAACTCACCTGTTAAAGGGGCATGCCAGACTATCTCACATCAGGTTTCCCTTGGTCCCAAGTTTGAGTTCATCTTGTTTACTACCCATACAGAATACTAACTTATGCTTGCCATAATGTGTGCTGCCCCTCCGAGCGTCTTTCTGTACCACTTCTATTTATACTAAAAAAAAGATTGCGGCAGTTGTTCTGCTTCCATCAGCTAGTGTGAAAAAAGGGACCTATCTGTACGTCACAGTTGCTTCAATAAACAGTAAGATGGTCATACAAATTGCAAGAGATCGAGTACTTTAATCATTTCAGTTCATTCAATACAAACATTGAATAATCTCAAGATATATAAAAAAACGAAAGGGAAAAATAAACTGAAAACTGGATGAGTTGGGTCTTGAATATCTTCTTCATCATCATCATTTAAACTCAGGTTCTGCATTGAATTCATGCCTGATGGAATCACTGAGGAATTAAAAAAAGTAAAAACTCATCACAAATCTTATAACAGAGCTTGTATTGTAGAGAGACATCCCTTGGTAGGTGTAGGTCAAATCGACAAACTAGTGCAGTCTGAACCACGTATTTTCTTGTGTGTTACAAGTGTTTACTGTATATCTCTGATCACATTTTGATGTTCTATAAGATTTTGTTACCAACATATAAAGTAGTAAACACTAAACAATGCATTCTCAGAATCTTCATAATTTGTTTATCTTCTGCGAGTTTTAGTTTTGCTTTGGATAAGCAGTGGCAAATTTTGCTACAATCAGCGCACCCCTCCCCAACCAAAGAAAATAAGGGAGAAAAATGAAAAAGAAATATAGAAGGAGAAATGCAGTGAGATATTGGTCTTCCTTGCTCAAATATGAGGTCCTAATGGTTTTCTTCCTCCCAATTGGTCTGCTGTTGCTGTATCTCTTTCAAACCCTTGGATAAAAATTAACACATCTCTACTTCCACCCCTCACTTTGTTAACGTTCAAAAACTATTATATTAAAGTTTCGAGAACATTTGGATCTCCCGTTATGACTTTCAGAAGTTAATAGGTGAGTGGTGGACTGAATGTTTGTTGGAGGCTCGGGAAGGAATCCGCAAGTTGAGATTTGTCAAGGAAAGTGTTAAAGAATGGGAGAACTAGGTATTCAGGGATGATAGGGTGAGAACAAACAACATTCTTAGCAATATAATATGTATAGATTTATTTGGAGGGAAGGCTTTGGAGAGTTGATGATTCAACACACAGGATAGAACGGATCATGTAATAAGTTTGAAGAGATAGCTTTGAAGTAGCAGACTGAAACGAGATTTAAATGGGTAAGGTCTCAAGGATTCAATGGGGACTGCAATATCGTCTAATTAAAGGAAGAACAAAATGTTACTAGGGAGTTTAGCGCTTCATTCCGCTTTTCTTGGTAGGAGACCTTCATAAACCATAACTAGTTTCTTTAGCACGTAGACTGCTCCTTTTAGGTTAAGGATTATGGTCCCATCAGTGCATTTTTTGACTGATTTCATGCATTCTCCACATTTGGAATCCAGGCCTTGAATTGACACTCTGAGCAGCGGCTTTCCTTAATTTCATCCAGAGTCTCCCTGTTTTTTATCTTGCCAGTCAATTGTTAAGAACTCCAATCTTTAGCATAAGGATTTGAGAACTCTGGGTTTTTTTGTCAGTAGATTTTTAAGTTCATCTGGTTATGCAAGTAAGGTGGAATTTATACTTCACCATCTACCAACTATTGAGTAGGAATCTCTTTCACTTTTTGGGTGCATTCAAATACTTACATTTTAACTACTTACTCAATGGAATTTTAGTTACTTTATAATTTTATATAGATCTATTGCATATTTCATTGCATTACATTATTTTGCAATATCATAACAGTATGTAGAAGTTGACAAGAATCTCTGTTGATTACAGTTTCTCATAAAGAACGGAATATATGACTTTTGGAATTGGTTCGATGATAGAACCTGGTAATTGTGATTACAACCATACTCTTGAGAATTTTTTCCCTTCATTATCCTATTCAGGAGGTCACTTAATGAACCTAAAGTGACATTGTGTAAATCTTTTTGTTGTTCTAAGGTATCCTCTTGGGCGTGTGATTGGTGGAACTGTTTATCCTGGATTGACGTTGACAGCAGGCACCTTGTGGTGGTATTTAGTTGAGCTTAATATTACTCTCAGAACAAGAAATTTCTGTACTTCACTTGATATTTGTCATTACTCATTTGATGCTCCTAGATTGGAAAACAACCTAAATACGACCGTCGGCAAGTCATATATCAATTGATAATTTTGATTATGTACTTGTGATGGCAGGGTACTGAATTCCTTGAATATTCCTCTATCTGTGGAAACTGTTTGTGTATTTACTGCTCCTATATTCTCTGCTTTTGCCGCATGGGCAACCTACCTCTTGACTAAGGTTTGTAGCTGACTCAGTTGATCTGTGTTTTGACTGTACTTACTGACCTTTGTTGCTTATGTATTTCTATTTGTGAGTTGAGATCTCTGAATAATGTTTAATTTCTATTTTTATAGGAAGTTAAGGGCACAGGTGCTGGACTGACTGCAGCAGTTCTTTTGGCCATGGTAAATTATATAGCGGGTATATTTAACTTTATTTGGTTCATTTAGTAACATTTTGAAACCTTGACCTATGATTTTTGATGCCTCCCTTTTTGTGGGTTTTTCTACAAAACACAAACCTACTTTTGTAGAATAATCTTTGAGATCAAAAACATCAAACGAGTTGAATTTACCAAAATTTGAACCCATCCCTTTTTCTTAGATACTCTTGTCTGCTAATAAATGATCAATAGGAACATCAGGTGTAATATGTTAGCTATACCTTATAAAAAGAGAAATGCATTGATATTTATTCTACTTATTAGTTTAGATAATAATCAAAGTATTTGATTTGTTGTGTTCTCATTTGCAGGTGCCATCCTATATATCTCGGTCTGTTGCTGGAAGCTATGACAATGAAGCTGTAGCTATATTTGCTTTGATCTTCACTTTCTATCTCTATATCAAGGTTATGTTTTGTGGCCTTTTTTGGTCCTCTTTTTTGGGAAGAGGTTTCTTTTACACTGCGTATTCTTTTGTTCTGCCCACTTTAGCAGTTTGTAGTTTACATTTTTACTATACAAAAATAGAGGTTATATTTCGTAACTTTCGCTTGTTCCCGTTATGCTATATGTACTACTTAATAAACACTTTCATTTTAATACCTGTCTTACTGATTGTTATTTGAACCCTGGGCATGGATCATGACTGAACTATTTTCTGGCAATGATTAATTATCATGCAGACATTGAACACAGGATCCCTCTTCTACGCTACTTTAAATGCCATAGCATACTTCTACATGGTAGGTACAGTAGCTCGTGATTTCCTTTTTGCTCTGTCAGTATACTGATCCCTTTTTCAGGTTTGCTCTTGGGGTGGGTACACCTTTATCATCAACCTCATACCGATGCATGCACTTCTCTGCATTGTAACTGGTCGCTATTCTTCTCGGTTGTACATTGCATATGCTCCACTTGTAAGTATAATGTTCTTTCATGAAGCCTGAACCATATTATCTAGCATTTCTACAGTGATTTTGCTTGATTGGGCATGAAGAATTTTTGTCCAAGGGATTAATGTCCGTGCTTTATAATCTTTTCGTGTACATGTCCAAGACTTCAATAATAACTTACCTATTCACATGCAGGTTGTATTGGGGACATTGTTGGCTGCATTGGTGCCTGTAGTTGGTTTTAATGCTGTCTTGACATCAGAACATTTTGCTTCATTTTTGGTGAGCTCCTTATAGATAAGTGATACTGTTTTCCCCCAACAACAATGCTCATGTTCATATTTTAATGACAGCTTCTAATAAATTTCTATGTTTGCCTTTAGGTTTTGACTTAAATGCAAGCTTTCCTGTGTATATTATGCTTGATCTGTAATCTAGAATTACATTAATGTAGAACCTTAATATTCGCAGTATGTACAGGAATATAAGTAGTGTAAACTTTTGGAAATTATATATTTATATAATAGATAGAACTCTTTTTTCCCCAACAATGCTATCTGTATGTTATGGAATACAGAGAACGGGAACACGAACAAGAACAAAAGAACACAACTGGAAAAAATAAAATGAAGAATGCAGCAAGAAGCTATGAAGTATACCATAAATGAAATAACACAGAAAAAACTGAGAAAAACCTGAGCAGCCGCGAAGTCTGATAAACTTTGTGGCAGTTACAGAAACTTTTAAGGACTTTCTTTTTCGGAGATAACCGAGATTTAAAGAATAAGAATACAGAAGCAGGAAAAAAATGAATAAGACGTAAAGAGAAAGAACACGGAAAATGAAGAGCCTGGGAGATAGCAGCCAGAGACTTTTTATTTTGAAAGTCCTGATTACTGACACAACTTTTGTTGGCATGATTTTAAATTTTGATATAGTGCTGAATGGGGAGCCAATTAAAACTACACAAATTTGAGATTCTCTTTTATGATTTGATCTGCTCTATTTGTATTAAATTATTAATGAATATGCCTGCAAAGTTGAGTTTTTACCTTGAACTGAAGGAGTAGTACAGTTATTTGTGACCATAGGTACATGCATGTAGTATAATTTCACAAAGTGCGTGCATGCAGTACAATTTGTGGAGTAAATCGCAAAAAGCCTTTCTGGTGGAAACAAACTAATCTTGTTATAAATGGAAGTTTATTGAAATAAATGTAGAGTTATTTTAGGAAACCAAATTGTAAAAAACACCTCATGTTTAGCAATGCTTTTTGAATTTTAGGTAGACAGTATTGTGTAGGTAATTTTTCCGTAAACTTGTTCACTGTGCTTAAGGAGGTGTTGTTGTTATCACTTCCCTTTTTGTGATTTCAAGTTAATTGATTTTGTGTAGTCTTTGCTGACAATTACCATGTACAGGTTTTCATTATTATCCATGTGGTGGCTCTTGCTTACTACATCAAAGGAATTCTCACTCCAAAAATGTTTAGAGTTGCGGTTACACTCGTTGTATCTGTTGGCCTGTAAGCTTCTTTCATCCGGATTTCTAGATAACATCAATCAGAGTGTTCAAATATTAGCATAATTTAGCTATAACAAGGAAAAAGAAGGGCTAATACTTGTTTTCAGTTACTTTTGCTAATTCTTCAAACTGTAGGAGTACAAATGCTTTTGAGCTTGATCAATTGAACTTATAAAACAGAATTACTCACCGCATTATTTTTTTTATTATTATTTTGATATATTGGGGTATCTGGCCTCTTAGAGTGGCTGAGTAGTTCCCAGGGCTCAAAACTGCATTTTTCCATATAAATAATGAAAGAACCAGTCTTCTTCTTTCACTCATTAAATTTTTGTGATTCTGTTATTCAGGGTAGTATGTTGTGCTGTGATAGCAGTACTTGTAGCATTGGTAGCTTCTAGTCCAACGAAGGGATGGAGTGGACGAAGTTTAAGCCTGCTTGATCCGTAAGTGTTCCCTTACCAACCATATATATGATCCCTTTATCGGATATCTGGATGACTGGATCCCTTTGTACATGTATATTTCTTGCTTGTGGACTTGGGAATTTATTTACAGGTAATCTGGAAAAAGGACAAATAATATACTCAATTCAAGAAAAGGACAAGAAATAATTGTTCTATGATTTTAGTCCCTTTTTTTTGTGTGTGAATAATGCATCAACACATTTAATGTACCAAAGCTAAATTATAGTAATAACCGGAAATGTATGATATAAGTCATTCCTTTGGTAAGGACCAATTAAAGACCAAAATGGAAATAAGTAAAGACAATGAAGTTTTATCTTTCTAGTCCCTCTCTTTTCAGCGAATAACACGTTAACATGTGTAAACGTGTAACTCCTACAAAATAAGGACTGAGAACTAAAACAATTGTTGGCCGTCCTAAACATGGAAAAAGGGACTAAAACTGTGAACCAAGTAGCTGCATCAGTGGGAGTAGTGAACATTTCTACTAAAGAAGGGAGAGGGAGCCTTTACTGCCTTTTCTAAACACAACAAAAATAGAGTCTAGTTCCTAGTTTTCTGATATATTTAAATTATTTCATTTTCATTAGCTGCATACCAGTTTGTAAATGATGAAAATATGCCAAATTTCTATTGGACAATGTATTGGTGCCACCGATAGTAACCCTATATATTTGGGTACTGTTGCTTCTCCATGTAGCATATGGTTTCTTTTTAAGTTTAGATGTTATAAGCCAGACTTTAACCTTTTATTTTTAGTTCTGACTTCTGATTGAAGGAAGAACTAAGGCTGCATTTGACTGCAAAGGGTTGAAAAGATTTGGTTTCCTTGACATCGTTTTACTTGGAAATAATTTCTACAGAAAACAGAAGCTAGAGGGGAGTTGGCTTTTGGATTCCTTGAAAAAAGTGACGTTAAGTTAAAAGAAGCTGTAACTTTGAAATTGATTACTTGGAAAACTATGGTGTTAATGTGTTATTGACTTACCTGGAAAACAAATTTCCTTTATTAGAAAATGTTCTTTTACCATAATTTTTCAATCTAGTGCAAGCATACATACCATTGGAGCATAGCCATATTTTTCACCTCTCTTTCTCTCACATGCATGCACGCAAGCACTCAGACACACACAGGATTGCTTTTCTGAATGAGTGAGTATTTGTTGTGCTGCTGACAGCTCCTACTAGCTATCTTAAATTACCTTTTGCTATCTGCTCCGTTTCTTGTTGTCTTGAGGTAGCTTTCTGATATGCTCGTTTCTCTCTCTCCAAAATTGTGGCAGCACTTATGCAAGCAAGTACATACCGATTATTGCGAGTGTTAGTGAACATCAACCACCTACGTGGCCTTCTTACTTTATGGACATTAATGTTTTGGCATTCTTGGTTCCAGCTGGCATCATTGTAAGTTCTTGATGTTCAACTAAAATTTCCTTTGGGGTATCTTTATCCCCTTTTCACTTTCAAATTTCAACTTATTATTTTATCATCTTCTTATACAACACTGTCTTTCTATTGGCACTTGTCAGGCATGCTTTTTGCCACTATCGGATGCAAGCTCATTTGTGGTCCTTTACATAGTAACATCAGTATATTTCTCTGGAGTTATGGTAAGAGCAACTTACGGATAGCCAGCTTCATATTGTTTACTTGTCGAAAAAGAAAAAAAAGGCTTCATATTCTTTTCTTATTTCTGCTCTCTTGATCGTTGGCCATTTTTGACAGGTGCGCCTAATGCTTGTGCTTGCACCAGCGGCATGCATAATGTCTGGTATTGCTCTTTCTGAAGCCTTTGCTGTCTTCACTAGATCAATCAAATTCCAACTACCTGGCTTAGCACAAATTTCTGAGATTAATGTAAGCAGCCTATCTTATTTAGCTAAAACACAATTCCATGTTACATGGATACTGATATGGAATACAATACGGCACTAAGTAAAATCTTGAAATAAGGTAGAGTTAGAATACAGCAAGGATACAGTCATAAATAATACATATATTATGTTATATACATGTCTATTTTGTGATAATCTTGATTCTTGAAGTAAGGTAATTACTGATTCTTTTGATAAAACTTTAATAAATACCTACTATGCATGCTTCAGTATTTTTTAAATTTTTTTAAAATTAACTATTTATTTACTAATATTACTTTTTTTTTTCTTTCTCATTCGGAAGGCCAATTATTAAGTACTCTCACACTCTTTCCTGATTTCAGAAAATAATTTGTGAAATAATCCTAGCTGTATTCATGCCGTACATAGAGGTTAAAGTTCTAGAAGTCAACCGATACTTATTTGGAGTATTGAATATGTATGGAGCCATATTGGTGCAGTATCCATATCCGATGCTCCATTTCTTAGCCTTTGAAGTATCCATGCTATTCAGAAACACATTAATCCAAAGAATTCAGTATGTAAATATTCAGCTTCTGGACTAAGGTTCGTTTATGATATTGATAATTAAGGCAGGGGATACTAGTTCCGATGGTGTTGTTGCACAAAATGATGTGGTGAAGACTGAAGTTGAAGACTTACCGAAGGAACGGCCTTCAAGGAAGAACAAGAAGAAGGAAAAGGAAAGGGAAAAGGAGAATGTGGAAAAAGTTTCTATTAAAAAACAGGTTGAGAAGAGGCTTCAGGTTTTACCCATGGAGGCATCTTTCATTGCTCTACTCTTACTTGTGTTGCTGGGTGCCTTTTATGTTGTACGTACTCTTTCTTTGTTCTCTATCGTAAATGGTTTATGATTGCTTGTCTTCAATTTTGCTAGTGAGATCTATGTTTTTGCTGTATTAGGATGACGTGCTTAATGATGTACTGATATGATGCTTGAAGCTATTAAGAGTTAAGACACGCGCAAAATGTGGGTGTGATGCTGTGTTTCTAAGCATCTCTCATCACATGTGTGCATCATGCGATGTTGTAAAAGTATATTATATAATTCCTTAATATCTGTATGAACAGTACATTGATTTTTGTAGAAAGAACACATTTACTAGTAGAAATTCTTGAATCAAGTTACATACGTTCATTATTTTTCAAATTAGTTATCCATATAAAGTTTCTGACCAAGATAAATAGGATAAAGTTTCAACACACTTGATTCTAGTAAATTGGTTGACAGTACGTGTTCGCTTAGCGAGTTCTAAAATCGAATTCTTGAAACATTGATTGGGTAATTAACACCTTGATATTATACTACTGCATAATATTGAAGACCTCTAAATGTAGAAACCAGCCTTGTAACAATCTTTGTAGGGTCATAGATATTTAAATATGAATATGAAAAGACTGGCTACGTTTTCATTTGTTTACCATGTATAAGTTTTATTTTGTGGTTAGGATCCGTTATGATTCTTTGCTTTTTATAGAAAGATGGCTTTTTTTTTATTGCATATGACAACTCTCTCTCAATGGAACATTTTTTTTTTCTTTTATCTATTTCGAAGTGTCTCTTTGTTGAATCCCCATCCCTCCCCTCAAGCAACCGGCCACCCTCCAATTAATAACATGCTAGCTCTCAAGTTTTCTAATTTCTCATAGCTGGAAAGTTTTATACTTAAATAACTTTTATGTCTATTTGTATGTAAGTAATATATTTCTCCTTGTAGGTCCATTGTGTCTGGGCAGCAGCGGAAGCGTATTCAGCCCCTTCTATTGTGCTAACATCTCATTCGCACGATGGTCTTCATGTTTTTGATGATTTTAGAGAGGCTTATGCATGGTTGAGCCACAATACTGAAGTGGATGATAAAGTGAGTTTTACTCCATGTTTCCTGTAATTTATGGTTTATCTCCTTTGGTGATGCAGGTTTGTTTAGCTAACTATTAGGCTTATTAGCTATTTTCTGCTTTGGTCAACAGTGTGCTTTCACTGCAGGATTTCAAAGTACAGTATTTCTACCAGCCCCTTTCTTCTGTCGCTTTTTATTTGGATGCCCTTTGATATAGAAGTGTTTTTCCAAAGAAAAATACAAACACAAACACAAATATTAAAATATTACTCCATCCATCCCAAATTAGGAGTATTTACACTTTTAGGCCTCGTTTGATTCGGGTATTAGGATCAGTGGGATTAATAATACCAGTATTAATAGTACTGGATTATTAATCCTGGTATTAATTTAATACAAATACCTTGTTTGATTCATGCAGTATTAATACTAGGATATCTCATGCTGATGTTAATATCATGTTTGGTTCTGTAACTTGTATACGGGATTATATTTTGGACTAACAAAATTAAATAAAATAAAAAATTATTTTTTTTTTTTAAAAAAATAAAAATAAATTTTTTTTAAATAATTTTTTTTTAAATAAATTAAAATAATAATATAGTAGTGGCATTTTTGAAAATATTATAGTAGTAATGGCATTTTTGAAAATATATGATTCATTTTTCTTAATCCTGGATAAACAATACCACCTCCCCTCTGGTATTAAATTATACCACAAAGAGTGGTATTAAGTTAGTACCGGTATTAGTAATCCCAGCACATTTGTGCAAATCAAACAAGGTATTATAAAAAAAGTGGTATTATTAATCCCATCCCACTTTTTAATACCCGAATCAAATGAGGCCTTAAAGAATACAATAATCAATATAATTTATGGTTGAGAACAAAACTTACTTGGTATTAGATTTGGCATATATGTCCCTAAAAGGTCTTGATTTGGCACATCCCAAAAAGGAGTAGAGAACTCTTAATTTGGAATGGAAAGAGTATCTTATTGTAAGAATAGAGTACAATGATAGTACTGCTCCATTTGTTTCCTGAGTTGGCTTGGTTCCCTTACCCGCTCCATTTGTTTCCTGAGTTGACTTGGTTGCCTTACCTGCTAATCCAAAACCAGTACCCGTACGCAAAATAAGAGAACATGTTCATACGGAACCTTGTCTTTGAACCATGGAAAGTGTCACGGGGTGACCCTCTCGACCCCGCGCGGCGCCCGGCATCCAGACTCCCCCGGATCCGAGCCAGCCTAACAACAGCGGCAACACGCAGCGGAACGCGCACAAGACACCGAACAAGCCCTTACGTACCTGCATAGATTCCCGAAACCCATTAGTACCGCAGACAATTAAGGACCGCATCGCCATGCCTCCTGGTGTTAGGCTCTTCACGCATTGGGGTGTAACAAACCACCCCCACTCAATTCTGCAACGCCCTCGTTGCAGGTTCTGACCTTGTGGCCGCCACCAAAGTCATATTGCGTGCCCTTCACCGAAGCTCCACGATTCACCACAGTCCGGTTCTTCCCGTTCCACTAGTGTAGTCATGTCTCCGCTTATCTCTTCATAGCTTGATCCGCTGACCAACCTCTGATACCAATTGTCACGGGGTGACCCTCTCGACCCCGCGCGGCGCCCGGCATCCAGACTCCCCCGGATTCGAGCCAGCCTAACAACAGCGGCAACACGCAGCGGAACGCGCACAAGACACCGAACAAGCCCTTACGTACCTGCATAGATTCCCGAAACCCATTAGTACCGCAGACAATTAAGGACCGCATCGCCATGCCTCCTGGTGTTAGGCTCTTCACGCATTGGGGTGTAACAGAAAGTGTGTGAGAGGGAGAATGTATGTCTCTGTGGGACAGTGTGAGGAGAGCAATTTTTTGGGGAGAGAGATTGCGCTCGTGTGTGTGTGTGAGAGAGAGAGAGAGAGAGGGTGTAGGAGGTGACTGAAATTCTTTCCTAAACACATCTTTCAGGTTGCATCTTGGTGGGACTATGGTTACCAAACAACTGCAATGGCTAACCGCACTGTCATTGTTGACAATAATACCTGGAACAACACACATATTGCAACTGTTGGTACCGCCATGTCATCACCTGAAAAGGCAGCTTGGGAAATTTTTAATTCTTTGGATGTTAAATACGTTCTTGTCGTCTTTGGAGGTTCGTTTCCCAGTACTTCTTCCATGAGATAAAAATGCAATGCAAAAGATAAAAAGAAATTAACATTACTATTCTAAATTAAATTTGCATTTTCAGGTCTTGTTGGCTACCCTAGTGATGATATTAATAAGTTCTTATGGATGGTTCGTATTGGAGGGGGTGTATTCCCTCACATCAAGGAGCCCGATTATCTGGTAAGTACAGTTCAGCTATTCGAATTTGTTATGATTGTCTTCAATCGATATTATACTTTGTGTTCGCACTGGGCATTCAGATTTTGACTCAGTGTATTTAGTCAAATACTATGCATAATACCATTAGGACGTGTTTGATTGCCAAAGTTCGGGAAAGTGGAAAATTTGTTTCTTCTCCACATTTTGGTGGTGTTTTTTCATGGGACACGAGCAGTTACGCAATTACCCAGAATTCAATTCTCACACCGCCTAAGAATTAAATTAGGTTTCTGGGAAAAGCTCTATAAACTCAAAAGGTGCATGTATTCTACTATTCTAGGTGAAAACATTGTGCAAGCAAATTCTGAATTTTGAAATTACATCATCAGAAGTTGGGAAGTTCAAGTTTCCCACCTGTATAATAAAAGGCAATCAAACAAATTTCCGAGGAACCATGTTACCCTGAATAAAATTATTTTCTTGCTTGCATGATAACAAGTTCTGATATAAATATATATGTAAACATAGAAATAGCGTTGAACATGATCCCTGCATAACAATATGAGCTACGAAAAGATGGTGGTTGGATTATTATATTAGCAAAAGGCCTGGTATTCTATCCTCTTGATTGGCATATATGTTATATGTTTGAATACTTGGAAATAATAGTCACCAGGAGTGATAATATGCAATATATATCATATGCTGACTGACATATCATATCCGAGTTACACTTATGTTTGAATGTATGATTATAATTCTATTACTTTTCAGCGTGAACATGTTTCTGTGATCAAGTTTAATATTCTTGACTCTTACTAATCTATCTAATGAGACGTATTTCTTTCCCTCGAATATTTTAATATGCCGTTTGAATAATTTGAATTTTTGCTTGACTAATCTTTTGCTTTTTGTATCGTACAAAAGAGAGATGGTCAGTACCGGATTGATAACCAGGCTACTCCAACCATGCTAAACTGCCTCATGTACAAACTATCTTATTACAGGTATTTTGCTTTCACTATGAATAGCCCCTTTTTATATTTTCCAAGTTGTGAGATCATTTTCTGGCTGTTTACATGTCTAATTGTGCCCATCTTTCGTATAGATTTGTGGAGACTGATGGCAAAGGATTTGACAGAGTAAGGCGGACTGAAATTGGAAAGAAAAGATTTAAACTAACCCATTTTGAGGAGGTAAAGAATATTTTTATCAATTTTCTATTGAATTGATTCATTGTGTATTCATAATCTTTAACTTACTTTTTTTAACTCCACCTTAGGCGGCATCTAAATGTGAATCACTCAACTAAAAATGTTGAAAATCATTTAATTTTTCATCTTTCTGTATGGATTAGTCATGCTTGTGTTTGAATATTTTTAGTTATTTAATGTTTTTGTGCTTCCTATTCTAGGTATTCACAACCCACCATTGGATGGTTCGGATATACAAACTAAAAGCTCCAAAGAACAGGATCAGGGGAAAGTCACTGAAATCTAAATCGGTACGAACTTACAATTCTTTTAGGGGTGCCAATTTTTAACATGAATTGCTAATCCACCCAAATAATAAATACGGGTCTGAGGCAATTGAGACGTTGGACACAATTAAGAAAATGGGTCACCTGAATCACTTGAAACAGGACACAAATTCATTGTAAATGGCATGAAGCCATTTTTCTCTAAAGTTAAACAAATGAGGTAGGAGTTGCATCTAGCCATCTACTAACTGTTCTCTTTCTCGGGTTATGCAGAAAGTTAGCTCAACAAGAAGCTCGAATAGAAGCGGAACAAGAAAGAAGAATCCATGGCATTAGAAAAAATACTCATAATAGGCATTGATCCGAGGTCAGTTATCTGTAATACAGATATATTACATGTATTTGTATGCGCGAGCCTCTTGAGGAATCTGCAGGATAATTTATCAAGTTTCTTAACAGAATTGAAAGTGATCAAAATCAGGAATTTTGCACGCTCTTGTAATATTTCCGGATTTTCAATGTTTTTTGACAAGTAGTGGAAAGAGCAAAATTAAGGTAGATTTCAACAGGTTCTTTGGTTTGGTATTGAAGTTTTTAGGTAATTCAGTCTTGCATTTGTTGAGTTGCACTTTTACTATTAATTTTAATTTGTGGAAAATTTCAGATTCATTGTTTGATCTGTCCCGTAAGTTAATCTTGCGTTCGATTCTCTGGCATGGAGAAGAATTGAATTCCGTTTTACTGTATTGCATTAAACAATTTCCATGAACAAACAAAAACTTGGGGGTCCATTTGATTCCAAAGTTGAAAAATGTTTGTTAAGGAGCTCTACAGGCGGTGAAGGCACCGAATTCAGTGTCAAATCAACAAATAGCTTCTGTTTGCTAAGGAGCTCTGCACCTGATATGCAGACACCTGATATCAGTGACAATCACGAAAATATCCCAAGGAGTCTTTGGAGCTGCAGCAATAATCAACAAACATCTTTGCTTGCTCTCCACCCAGCCACCAAAAATCATAAGCTATTTAGGCTCCGTTTGATAATAACATATAAAATACTTGACTTATGTGAGAAGTTGAAAAATAAGTTGAAGCATGTGATGATATATTCTCCCATCTTATACTCATTTTTATAAGTAGATGTTCTTTCATCCTTCATTATTTTTTGTTCAAAATTTTTCTTCTACAATTCCTAAAGAAAATTTTTCAATAGAAAAAGTCAGAAGTATGAAAATATCTCACTACATTACTCAACTTATTTTTCAAATTCTTATAAAAATCAAACTGTTTATATTATTATTTTTCATTTTGTTAGCAAATGGGTCTTTATTCAGTAAAAAGCCTCCCGAATTGCAGAAGTTTCAGTCTCGCACGTACATTGCGATTCCTTAATACGTAACTATTTGTTCGGCTTTTGCTTTTTCTTATATTTGTTTTGTCATTGATAGATCTAAGTGTTCAATGGAGAAAAGGGTGGAAAGAGCAAGGAGTACAAGCCTATTTAATTTTTGAAATTTCTTTTTTTATGTTACATTGTCCTTACAAAATTAAAAAAATAAATATATTTTTAACAAATTTTTTCCTTTCTTTTGATTTTTTAATTGAAAAAAATACTACTAAAACTAATTTACCCTCTTAGTTATGAAAAAAAAAGGGTTGGCAATATAATTGCTTTTCTTTAGTTAAATTCATTTCTCCACTCATGACCCAACCACAGAAAGCTGGGGGAAATCAAGTTGTGTTCACCCAATTAATAACACACCGCGTAGAAGACGTCCGGATCTGCATTAAGTTTTCGTTAGGTATTAAATTTATGTAAAATTATAGTAATAACATTTTAAATGTTTTATCTAATAGTTTTGTAAGAAAAGGTAGAACGGTAAGTTCAATTGCTGACTACAATTTTTTTTTTTTTGTCTGAACTGCAAACACTTATAACAACAACAAAACATAAACTAATCAAAACACAATCAGACATAAAAAATTAATATATTAATGTATCAATTATTTATTACTTTTGATAGATTGTAATACATATACTTATTTATGCCTAGAATTATTTTCGATAGTTGTGTTTTAGCTGATTAGATAACTAAGTTCTGTTTGCTTCATTTTTTGAGTTTGAAGTTTGAAAACTTAATTTAAAATAATTGTTCGTCTTCTTTCAGAATGTAGGACATTGTTGTTCATTTGTTTGTTTGAACATCTGAATGAATGTTATTAGACTATTCTACGTTGTCTTTTATTTTATAAAAATGATTATGAACATAATGTTATATTTAACGCATCACATAATAAAAAAAACTATTGTATATAAAATCAATTATAATATACACAAACTACAATATTAAACAACGAAGTACTTTTCTTGACTTATACTAAAATCCACGTAAAATACTATTATTTTTCATTTTCTTTCCCTTTAAGTTTATGTATGATACTGTCAACTAATAGACAGGGAAAAAGAAAAAAGAAAAAGGTTTTGCAGTGCAAAACCGAAGGAAAGGAGATATTTCGTTTTGATTTGGCGGATGGGGAATAGTTTATACTGTATGCATAGGGAAAATGATTGAATGGTAATTTGTTATAATAGATAAGGGCAAAATTGGTAAAGAATTTCAATAATTCTTTTCATTTTTTTTGAAAAAAATTAAGGGAGGTCTAATAAGTTTATCCCTTAGTTTATTGTTTAATTCTTTTTTATTTTTTATCAATATAAATTCTTTCTGTGGTGGCTGTTGACCCCTAAGATTTAAAATAATAATAATAAAATACTGATTTTTTGCAATACCTCACTAAATTAAATAATCACAAAACAACCAATTACTTGGGATAAAAAGTTTAGATCGCAACAAAGTTTGGTCAAACACATATTATGTTATATTTAGGCCTCTTAATGGATCGGATTAGTATCTGAATTTTATTCGTTTAGTCTGATATGGATTGAGATTTATGATCCGTATATCCAAATTCGATCCGAACCCGTTAAGCCTTTGATTAATAAATCGAATATGGATTTATGCAAATCCGATCCGTTTGCAATCCAATCCGATCCATGATACACATTTATGCTTAAATTTATTATATTTATATTTACTGCATTATTATTAATACACTCATAAAAAATAAATATAACAAAAAAAAGTATTCAATAAGTTTCTTTTTACAAGAGTAGAATAAATTTGGCTATTATTAAGTTTAACTTTTATGTTAATTTCATTATTTTTTATATATTTACAAACTAATTATTATATAATTAAAATTTTAAATGGATCGGATATAATCCGATCCGAATCCAATCCGAACAAATTTGGACATGGATTAATGTTTTGGTGATTTGTTACATGATTCGATCCAAAAACTTTTTCAAATATCAAATATGAATTTGAATTCACCTCGATCCAATTTAAATCTGATCCATTGACAGGCCTAGTTATATTGTAGTAAAAATAACAAGAATACGTAGTGTAGTGGCTTCTTTACTATAGCGTATTTATTAAGACAAATAATTGGTAAATATTTTGAGTTCAAATCCTAATATATACAAAATTATTATGACTAACTGCAATATCAAATTTACGAGTGAGAATAATCCTTCATTTACTGTGGTGTATTTGATATATGGGGCTTTTAGACTTTGGTCATATTTGATAATGCATATTTAGTCTTTAGCCATCTTTTAAAATGAAATTAAAGTTTAGCTATTATTTTGTAATTTTCGTCAAGTAACCGTTAATAGGATAATTTTTGGACAACTTTGCCCTTGTAGCTAAAGTCTAATATTGATATATAAATAGTGGCTAAAAATTAAATTGGACCACAATTTATAATTTTTAAATATATAATTATTGGACAACTTGTTCCTTATTTAAGATCATCCAAATATAAGAAAGAGAGTAACATTATCCCATAAAACTTATACACTATCCAAAAATAAAAAAACAATAATTTGTACTTAAGATAATATACTTGATAGCTATATAACAAGAGTTATGAAAAAAAAAATCACTTAGAACTTAACTATATAAGATGCCAATATCTAACATGTCTTATCAGTCCAATCTAATCACATCCAATTAAATATTAGATTTGGATTGGTTTCAATCTTCTCTAATTAATAAGACAAAAAAAAAGAACCCTAGTAATAAGAACTACAAGAAATGAGTAGCTTTTTGATGATATTGTTTACTTGGGAGGATGTGAATTCTGGGTAGGTATGTTACCAAGATTTTTTTTTCTTATTCAATTAGAGAATATTGAAACCAATCTAATCCAACATCTAATTGGATGTAATTAGAATGGGTTGATAGGGCGTGTCAAATATTAAATATTGAATTATAAAACCGACATTATATCGGATTAAATGCAAATGGTCTAAAAACTACTAGATTGGATCGGATGCCTACCTTTAAAAAATACTAGGTACTCTTGATCGAAGTATCATGGGACAATATTCTAGACTTAATAATTGAGTATCAAATAAGCATATTAAGAGATAAAGCAGTCACAAACTTCATTTTCTAATTAAATTTGACAGTAATGAAATTAATATATGATTGGAGATCAGAGGATGCAACATAAGATGAGGATGAATTTGTATCAAGGGTGGAAAAAAAACTTAGAAAACTAAAAAAACAGTATCACCATTACACTCCTAGCAATTCAACATTGTAACATCAACTAGTGTAGGTGTCAATGTTTAACTTTATACTTAAGTGATATCCTTTTTTTTAATTTATGCTATATATGGCATGCATCTTATGTGGTTAAGTACCAAGTAATTGCCTTTTTAGAAACTCTTGTTATGTAACTATCAAGTGTGTTATTTTTAAGTACAAATGATTGGTTTTGATTTTTGGATAGCGTATAAGTTTTATAAGATAGTGTTACTCTCTTTCTTGTATTTGGATGATCTTAAATAGGGAATAAATTATCCAACAATTATATATTTGAAAATTACAAATTATTGTCCAATTTAAATTTTAGTCACTATTTATATATTAATATTGGACTTTAACCACAAGAATAAAGTTGTCCAAAAATTACTTTATTTAACCGTTACTTTACAAAAATTACAAAATAATAGCTAAATTCTAATTTTATTTTAAAAAATAATTAAAGATTAAATATGCATTACGAAAGAGGACCAAAATCTAAAAGCCCCCTTGGGATATCAATAGTCTATGGCAACGGAGAATCATCTCATGGGTCGACCTTTAACAGCAATTCTAAAATTCCCTTAAAAAGCAAAAAGAAAAGAAAAGAAAACTATTATGAATACTAAGCATAAGCTTCGCGAAGCAATAGACTTACTATACACTCGTGGCAGAGCTAATTCTGATACATACACTCGCCTCATCCTTGACTCCCTTCACTGCAATGACTTCCATCAAGCCAAAAGACTCCAATCTCACATGGACCTTCACTTGTACAAACCCACCACCACATTCCTCCACAATCGCCTGCTACAACTCTATTCAAAATCTGGACATCTCTCGGATGCCCAGCAACTGTTCGACAAAATGCCTGCCAGAGATATTTTTACTTACAACGCTATGCTTTCGGCCTACTCAAAACTGGGTTCTGTTGAGGATCCAAAAGAGTTCTTTGATACAATGCCGGTTCGTGATTCTGTTTCGTATAATACGGTCTTGTCGGGTTTGTGTTCGAGTGGGCGTGAAAGGGAGGCTTTGGCGGTATTTGTTAGGATGAGGAAGGAGGGTTTTGTGGTAAGTGAGTACACTATTGTGAGTGTGTTGAACGCGTGCTCGGGGTTGTTGGATTTGAGCCGGGGGAGGCAAATTCATGCAAGGATTGTTGCTTGTGATTTGGGAGGGAATGTGTTTGTTTCCAACGCTTTGATTGATATGTACGCAAAGTGTGGTGAGACTGACAATGCACATTGGTTGTTTAATGAAATGAGATACAAGAATGTGGTTTCTTGGAATTTGATGATTTCGGGTTATATGAAAAATGGGCGGCCCGAAGTATGCGTTGACTTGTTTAAAGAGATGCAATCCTCTGGTTTGAAGCCGGACCAGGTTACGGTTTCAAATGTTCTTGGTGCTTTTTTTCGAATTGGATATGTTGATGAAGCTTGGAAAACTTTTAAGGAGATTAAGGAGAAGGACAAGGTTTGTTGGACAACGATGATTGCAGGTTTTGTGCAAAATGGAAATGAAGAGGATGCTTTGTTGTTGTTTAGTGAGATGCTATTTGAAAACATCAGGCCAGATAGTTTTACTATCTCAAGCGTAGTTAGTTCATGTGCCAAATTAGCCTCTTTACATCATGGTCAGGTAATTCACGGAAAAGCAGTTCACATGGGAGCTGATGTTGATTTGCTCGTGTCTACTGCGCTTATCAATATGTATTCTAAATGTGGAGAAACTAAGGATGCCTGGTTTATTTTCAATATGATGCCTACTAAAAATGTCGTCTCTTGGAACTCCATGCTGTTAGGTTATGCTCAAAATGGGAAGGATCCAGAGGCTTTAGAGCTATATGAAGAAATGTTGCAAAAGAACGTAAAACCCGATAATATCACCTTTGTGGGTGTTCTATCTGCTTGTATGCACATGGGTTGTACCGAAAGGGGAGACCGGTATTTTCGTTCTCTCAGTGAACTACATCAAATGAAACCAACTTTGGATCATTACGCTTGCATGATCAATCTCCTTGGCCGCAGCGGTTACATAGACAAAGCAATTGATCTAATAGAAAACATGCCACACAAACCGAATAGCCTCATTTGGTCTACCCTTTTGTCTGTTTGCAAAATAAATGGTAATATCAAACATGGAGAGATGGCAGCGAAGCGCCTCTTCGAATTAGACCCAATCAATGCTGAACCCTACATCACACTCTCCAACATGTATGCTTCTTGTGGTAGATGGAAAGACGTGGCGTATATGAGATCTCTTATGAAGAACAAGGAGGTTAAAAAATTTGCTGCCTATAGCTGGATTGAGCTTGACGGTGTGGTTTACAAGTTTATCTCGGAAGACAGAACTCACCAGGATTCAGAAATTATTTATCTCAAATTAAATAAGCTGATTAAAAAGATACAAGAAGCTGGATTTATTCCCGATAGTAATTTGGTTCTACATGATGTGGGCGAGAGTGAGAAGTTTGAATCAATTTGCTTCCATAGTGAGAAACTAGCCCTTGCATTTGGGTTGATAAGGAAGCCTAACACTGGAATGCCTATAAGGATAATGAAGAATATTCGAGTTTGTGACGACTGTCATCTGTTTATGAAATTTGTGTCTAAGATTATTGGACGGGATATTATCTTGAGAGATTCAAACAGATTCCACCATTTTGTTCGAGGGGAATGCTCCTGCAAGGACCTTTGGTGAAAACATGTGAGCAGCAACAAGTTTTGTAATGATGCTAGTTTTGTGGGCGGGCTACTGTATTACCCTGGTGTGGTTGCAATAGGCACTAGCAGGCTACACAGTATGGGTGTGAATTAGACATCACTCGGGTGAGGTGAACTGGCATCGCCGGTTCTTCCTAGCAAGAGGCCTTCTAGGGATAAGAGCGAAACCGTGACGGCTGGGCAGTTATGCACAAAGCGGACAATATCTTATTGAGTTGGCCCGGACGTGACAGCTTTCTTCATGAAGAAATGTTACAAAGAGGAAGGAAAAACCGTCTTTTGGAGTTGTAGTGTTTTTAATTATAGTCCATAAGGACATGAGGTTCAAATGGACAGTGCAGCCAGCAGAATTCATCATCAAGCAAGGAAGAAGCTGGTCTGATCCAAGCTTGACCTCATGCCGAATTCGATCCAAACTTACTGTCTCTTCAAGAATAATGATCATTTTGGACACTGTCAAAGCTAGGTTTAAGACGGTGAAATCGAAACCGTCGTAAACAAATTACTAGCAAGCTTTTTAAGACGAATGGACATTACATTTTGTTTCGAAAATTATTATTTTCATGTTTGAAGTAGGAGGAATATTCATTTAACAAACTCTTAATGTCCCTCTTAAAAGTAAAATTATATTTTTGTAATTTTGTATTTAAAAAAAATAAATGCCTACCCTAGCCACCTAGTCCTCACCTAGGCGCTAGGGCTCCTCTTCTCGCCGGACTTCTGCCTAGCTCAATTTAGAAGATTGAATCAGATATGATATACGAAGTTCAGTTTCTAACTTGAATTTTTGTGTCGATCTGCAAGTTAGTCTTCTTATCCTCTTTTCCCTCTTCCCAAGTCACCTACTTATGCAACGAGAAATACCTGTTCAACACACTTATATTTTTGTGTTTATAGCAGGAACTGTTGCCATTGTACGTGAGCCTTTGTCACGAGGCAAATGATAAAGGAACAGTAGATGACACTTCTAGATACACTCGCAAATAGCATTCCTAGCTCTTTGGTGGTGGATTACACATATTCAGAGAGGTACTACATTTACCCAACCACTTTAGCTTTTGGGAGAGATGTTTTTAATTCAATGTCAAATTCAAATCCTTTTTATCTAGGAGGTTCAAGATTCAAGCCGTTATCTCCATCTCCCATCTAATTATCTTGTTTATATTTGTTCTCTGCCTTATCTTGTCTGTGAAAGAAAAAGGATGAATTGTTAATAGAATTTTCACAATGACAATAACTCCGGCGAAGTCTAACAACATGTAGATGTAAAACAGAGCAATTCAACTTCTTTCTGATACGCCTAATTTTGAGCTTGCTGGTCTGTTTGATGCTTCTCTCTGGTCATAATTTTGATCTCTTGAAGTGATTTCTTTTGTGATTCTATTCGGGCGTCTTCTCTCTTGCCGTGTGTTCATCTTAATTTGTTTTATGCTTCTTAAACTCATTTTGTCATAACTCATATGATCTTAGTTTCTATGTCCTTTTAATTTGTTCATTTGATTGCTTATTTTTGTTCATTCTGTATTGTGATTTGTGGTTATCCTTTACTCTGTTGTAGGAAACAAAAAGTTGTTATCAAATTGAACAAGGAAATTGCCATAACCTTCTTCTACTATACTTTGTTGTTTGATTAAATGCATGAATGGAGTCTTCAGGAGGGCCAAATTTGGAAATGATTGAAAAACTACTAGTTTGTTACGAGAAGTTGGAAAATGAGATAAATGATTTTGCTAGATGCATTATTTTTTTATTTTTGTTTTTTATATAAGTGATGATTCAATAATACAACCACCTTCTTTTTTTTTCAATGTTTATACAATTCTACAAATACTGTAACAAGTGGCACAATAAAATGTCTGATACCACATCTATGTGGACCGAATCCACGACTTCCGTATTATGAGAATAAGGAGTATGCCAACCAGGATACAAGGTTATTGAGTGGAATTCAATTTTTCAGGTGGCAAGAATCTCATATATATATATTTTTTTCCCAACAATTTTTCTTTTTTAATTATTTATCAACTTTACGATCAAAATCTTAAGGCATTTTCCCCTGCCGTAATGCTTAGGATTAGAGTTGGGCTTAAGAATATTCAGGCCCAAGGTTGGGTTGGGCCAAGCATAGACAACATAGTATTTGTAGGAAATTGGTGCATTGCATACACATTCAAGACCTTTTTTAAGTACGCACTTCTCTTATATTTTTATTCGTGCACTCCACTTTAATTTGTTTTATTAGTGTTAAGAGGATAAAAAAGTTTTATCGCAGTTATTTTGAATATGTATGTATTGAGATAGACGTGGGTTTGAGTATTTCGGGAAATGGAGATTATAGTTGGGGGACTCGAACTCATACCCTCAGACAATTTTATAATTCTTATGGTTATTCCACAACGGCTATACTAAAGACCGAGTTCTATCATTTTAAATATTTGGGCGTGCATCAAATGTATGTATGTGACAGACATAAAATGCCAGTAATTCGGCATAAACCTTGCATTTGTGTAAAATGAATGTGATTGACTAAATAATTGAGTGATTGAATCAGATAGTGTTTACCTAACAAGCTCGGGTGACTAAATGATTAATACAATATACAAACTTGAAAAAACTTGGTTAAACCCAACACAAACACATGACTATCAATAAATTAGAATCAAATTTAATAATTTGGACAAATATCCATTGTAAAACCGCATTGGCTCGTCTCCATATGTTAAAAAAGTATGCAAGTGTACTATTGTTAAAAGGGAGAACTCTAATTTAATGGTAAAGTTTTAAATAATTGTCAATATTTCTTCATTTATGTAAGAGTTATTCGTTCATATAACACACCTGCGAAAGAGTCCGGCAGTAGTAACTGATGGAATCAAAATTTTTAATAATAATAATAATAATAAAGAAAAAGAAAAGAAGGTGTTTTAAATATTTAACAAAATGGAAGAATTGTTATTGTGCCCCTTCTTTTTTTTTGTGGGTTGTTGACAAAGTACTGAACCACAAGCTTGGCCGCCTCGTATTCATTTGGGAGGCTCTTTCCCCTGATGCACGTGGCCGAACACATTGCACGAAAAGAATAAAGAAGAGAAAGAGACAATTATAAGTAATGAAAAAAGGCCCGTACTGTACGTATACTTTTTGACTGAGACTTTGTATACATACACACACACATATATATAATACACATGAACATAACAAGGTCACCATTATACTACACCCCACCTCCACCGCCCCACCCCCACTCACTTTTACCCATTTCTATCCCTTTGACCTCATGTCTCCTTTCAAGTACCACGATTGTAATGATCACGTTTTTTAATAGATTAGTATATTAAAGTAATCTCAACTTTTTAATTTTATTATCTAACAATTATATTTCGATTTGTTGTATTATGTTATCGTTATAACGATTTTAATCAATGTTTTTTTCTTTAAAAAATTTGTTTATATACCCTAAGTAATCAATTTAAAGTTTTTCGTGTAATTAAAGCCGTGCAAATGGCAAACCAATAGTTTTGAAAGTATTTCAATTTAATTGTAGTTGTAGAATTGGGAGTGTTACAACACATGCATACAATGGCCATAAAAAAATACACGTAGGATCCGTTTGATAACATCATGATAAAAGAAAATAAAAACATTTAATTTTTATAAGAAGTTGGAAACTAGGTTGAGATATGCGGTGAGATGTCTTCTTACTTTGTAACTTTTTACATGGAGAATTTTTTTTTTGGTTATTGAGGAAGAAATTTTTTTTCACAAAAAATTATGAAGGATAGATGACATCTACTAATAAGATGAATTTGAAATAGAGAGCATCTTATCACATGTCTTAACTTATTTTCCAACTTTTTATTAGACCACCCATCTCATAAGTCCGTCGATTGAAAAGTGTAAACAACTAGCACATGACTCAAAGTCTCAGTACAATTGCGATACAAATGATTTACTTTGTATAAAAGGCCGGATTAGGTCACTAACACACTACTATACATGCCACCTCTTGAATTTTGCATGTATATATATACATAGAATTAAACCTATATATAGATATCTGTAGCTCCTTTTTTAAATGACCAACTTTTTAATTTTTAAATATAGATCAACCAATTTAAAAGGATAAATAGATGAATTTTATTGTGAAACTTGGTAAAGATGATCTCTATGATTAATAGATCTTATCCACCAAATTTTATTAAAAAAATTCAACCAGAAAATGTGTTAACTAACCATCTAAAATTTTAACCGTCAGAAATGCGTGTATATATCAATTTCTTAGTTAACTCACTTTTCAGTTGAATTTTTTGATGAAATGTGATGGAAATGATCAATCACGACGATCATATTCACAAGTTTTATCAAAAAATTCATCTATTTATCTCATCAAATTAGTTGGTCCGTATTTAGGATCAAAAAATTGGTTCTTAAGAGAAAGAGATGATATATATATATATATATATGTAATTAATAATTCTTCACATTTAAAATATGTAATTACATTTGGTACATCGGTGGTTAAATATATTCTTATATTAATGTTAAAGGTCATGAGTTCGATCCCTTTATGATATTATTTTATAATAATCTTCGGCTTGAAAATGTAATTTAATAATTTTGTGTATGTATATAAATTTTTTTGCTCACCCTTAATATTATATAGGTACGTATTGGTATATAATGTACGTCGGCAGGTGGTGGGATAGTAGGTCCATATACCATAGGTCTCAATTGTCATCCATATATGTTGATATATTGCGGCCTGTCCATGTCGTATAAGATCTTTAAGAATCTCAACACCTTTTTAATAAATTCATATATATATATAGAGAGAGAGAGAAATGATGTAAAGATGAATAATTTTTTTTAAATGCGGATTAATTATTTTAAAAAAACAAATAAATGATTTTTTTGATAAAATTTAATAAAGATAATTTTCACTAAATTTTATTAAAAAATTTAATCAAAAAATAAATTAACTATTAAATTAATATATATATATATATATATATATATTTATAGCTGTTAATATTTTAAATATATATAAGTAACTAACTTTTTAATTGATTTTTTTGATGAAATTTTAAATATATATGATTTACATATATATATATATATATATGTTGACATGAAAACTTTTTCAAGGAATTATTTTGCCGGTGTTTATTGTATTATATATGGATGCCATGACTACTTGACTTTTGGTACATAAAAAGGGGGTTATATATTTTCACCAATATATGATGCAGATACATATGCACTTTTTTAACAAAAAAGCACAACCTTTTTACATGTCTTTGACGAAATTATAAACTCAACATCTCATTATTATAATTTGTCTTCAAACATGGATTTCTAGGTCTAGAGTGATCATTTTTTTGTCTTTTTTTCCCTTTTAATATCTGACGCCATGTATTATTATCGATATATTATAAGGTTATTATTTTTAAATTTATATAATACTTTAATTAATTTATGTTTTTTTTAATTGTCTGCAATTAAGTCAATATAATTCATCATATCTCACAATTATTTTCCATGATAGCGGACACTATTTAGTCCAATGACACGATCAAATTTTATGGAGTATCTGTTTTATCTTAGAATAATTTCTATAGAAATTAAAATTTCTTGTGAAAAAAAATGATTATATTGCAATATTAATTAATCTAATACTCCATCCGTCCTAATTTAATTGTCTACTATTCTATTTTTGAATGTCCCAAAATAATTGTCCACTTTCTATATTTAGCATGTCATTAATTACAACACTTTTTATTATTTTCAATATTACTCTTTAAACTCCCATCACTTTCTTTATTTTGGGTCTTGTCACATTTTTTTATTAGGAAAAAAGTAAAGGGCATTTTTAAAAATAAATATTTTTTTAAAGTAATTAATATATTTTTTTAATTTTTAATTTTTCAAAGTGTGACAATTAAATTTGGACGGAAGGAGTAATAGTTACTCTAAGGTCTCGTCTGGTTCACTGATTTTAGTACTCGGGAAAGGAAAGTTGTTCCTTTCTTTTGTTTGGTAAGCACAAATTCCGAAAACGCTTTCCCGAGAGAGGGAAAAGTAGGGGGTAAAACCATTACTCCCAAAACACATGGGATTGATTTTTTCATGTGATTTCCAAGCATTTATTACACAAATTTTAGACAATAATACTCTTACCTAAATACTTTCCATGGTTTACCAAACACAAGAAAGAAAATTTGACATGAAATTTACTTTCTCACTTCCATTAAAAAAATAGAGGAACTAATTTCTTTTCCGTGAATCAAACGATGCCTAAACTGAATTCCCTTCCTCAATGCCAATCATTATGAAGTTTGTGGAGCTATTTAGATCAACATCCTTAATAATTATTGGGCAATTAAAGCAAGTAGCTTTCTTCTACCCTTTCTACGTAATTAGACCTTTGCGCTCTGATTAGACACGTTTACGCAATTAGACCTTTACGCTCTGATTAGACCTTTACACTATGTTTAATAAAATTTTTGAAAAATAATAATAAAAAAATAATATATTTTTATTAAAAATAAAAAATTAAATTAAAAAATGGTGTGAAATTAACTTTCATTTTTTAACTTCTTTCATAAATTTTATTTTTTTTGAGTGGTAGTGAATTTTTTTTTCACAAAATATAAAAAAATAATATAAGACATATACTCAAAAAAATAAATATAAATAAAAAATATTTCATAATATTTTTAAACATATTTTTTATATTATTATTCAAATTAAATATTTTATTTTTTATATTACTAACAAATGCAATGTTGATAACACCTGTCCACCATTTGTTTCCCCTTCAGATGGGAGATAACTATGTTCCCTCAAACTATTTAAGGTTAATTATGGTGACATAGAAAGGTTAGACAATTTGTTTAGGGAGACAGTACTATATATTAAAATAATAGCTTTTTAACGGAGCAAGAGCACTACAATATTTTTCTAATAAAGCAAGTCATCTCACCTCTCTTATTCTTTCATTTAGATCAAATTATTCTGAAAAGAAACTATTTCTTTGAAAATAATATCTCCTTTTTTTATATATTCTAAACTAATTAAGACTTATTTCGTTAGAATAGTATGTTAATTTTAAATTATATGAAGATCAATATCTCAATCGATACATTATATATATATATATGTATAATTTAAAGTGCTCTAGTATTCAAATATCTTTTGTCTTAAATTGGGGTTAACTTTTCTTTTTTGATACAATTAACTTTACTTTTATTAAATGACTTAAATCTATAGTATATTATTATTATTATTATTATTATTATTATTATTATTACGGAGGAAGTCCGCAATTAGTGTACTCATTATTGTATTCCTTTTCGTCTCAAATTTTGTATTTAATTCCATAAAACTATCACTTTCCATCATTTTCTCACTTAAATTTTTTTTCATCTCACCATCACAATTCACAAGGTTCTTCACCCTTTCTTTTCCAAATAATTTTATTTGTCTATTATTTGACATTCCTCTTTCGTTAAGACCAATCAATTTTTTTTAAGTTGTGTTCTTTTTACAAAATTTTGAAATCTTGTAAATTAAAAAATCATACGATTTTAAAATCTATGATGTTCAATTTAGTTGTTCTTTTAAAAAGTTTAGAATTTTTCATAAGTATTTCTATAAATTATAAAAATATAGTAATGTAAGTTGAGTTTGAAAGTCGTAATAATCAATAATGAAGAAGAAGTAAGATTAAAAAGAGATGGATCAAATTTAAACTTTATAATTCAACACGCAATTGATTTCCAAAATCCCAATCGCCTAAGCAGATTATGAAATCATGTAATTTTACAGAATTTCAAAATTTGAAGGAATTTTGAAATATTGAGACTACCGAATCATATCTCAAAAATGTGTAAATCACATGATTATAAATTGAGAAATTTTGTATTTGCACCCCACATTTTGGAAGTATTTTGCAGTTGCACGCCACATTTTATTTTCTTTACATTTGTACCCCACTGTTAGTGGATTTTGTTACGAGGTATTAAATTTTATGCCAATGGATCAAAATACCCCTAATATGAAGAAGAAGCTAATATAATTTCAATGAAAAAGCAATTAGAATGTAATGCAATTGATATAAGTAAGTTGAATAATAGTAAATTTTTATTTTCAAGTTCATCATGTTAAGTATTACATATAATATATATATATATACATGCTTAAAATACAAAAATTATATTACGCTCTCCATTATATTGACTATAACTAAAAAAATGAATAGATAATCAATATTGAAAACAATCCAAAAAAAAGAAGACAAAGTCCCAATCATGTAATCAAATGAACAAATTTTTATCTTTTGTTTTTTCGAAAATACTCATGACCAATGTCTATTAGTTTTTGGTAAAACAGTCCTAGTGTACCCTAACTTGTCCCTAAAGGTCTCACTCTTATAATTGTGAGTCACAACAATTCCTAAATTACTTTTTTCCTATAAAGTCCATCCCCATTAACTGCTCGGGCAGGAAGAATCCGTTTTAAGCTTATTTATAAGAGGCATTAAGTTTAAAGGGCATCCTACAAAATTAAAAATAAGAAAAGGACACCATATATTATCATTATAAATTAAGGACAGTCAATATAAAGAAGACACGTGTTTTATTAAAGTTAAGATAAAACCCTTTCTTTTGTGATTAATTACAACTTGTGCCATCAAACCCCTCCCCTCCTCTCACACGATCTCCACTCTCATTTCTACTCACGCGATACTCAATCTCCTTCATCAACAAAAATCTCACAATCCGTCTAAAACATCATCTCCATACTCGATTTGAATTTCCTTATTCACTGCATTACTTCATCACTCAATCTTAATTTTCTCTCTCATTCCCTTACTCCATCGCTCAATCTCCATCCAACAAGTGATTGAAAAAACCCTAGAAGCTTACCCTCTCAACTCTTCAACATCATCAATCATCAGGTATTATTCAAGCTACTGTGTATAGTAATGTATATGTATCAATTGATTTTGTGCAAAAACGATTTCGCACTAGATATGTATTCAATCGATTTTGTGCAAAAATGGTTTTGCAGTAGATATGCATTCATCAATAGTGCAAAATCGATTTTGCAGTGAAATGTTTCTAAAGATTGCACTCGCATTTAGTGCAAAATCGTTTTTGCACTGAAATATTTCACTGCAAAAACGATTTTGCACTAAATGCGCGTGCAATCTTTAGAAACATTTCACTACAAAAACGATTTTGCACTAAATGCGCGTGCAGTTTACTAGAAATAATTGCTGCAAAAACCATTTTGCACTGAATCCGAGTGCAATTTAGCATAGACAATCAAAGTCTTTCGCATTCAAATAAACAACTTGCAAAGAATAGCAAACATCTTGATATTGTTTATTCCACAAAAATAGAAAAACATCACCATTCATATATCAAAATCAAAATTACATTCTTTTAAAATCAAAACTAAAGGAATCCAAAAAAATTCTCAATCATACCAAGAATTTCAAAATTCCAAATATTCGCTAAATGAAATTATACTATCCAACAATAAAATCTAAATAATCGATGCAGTGCACGTCTTCTTATTGTGAAATCCATAACGGTTAAACCTTCCACACTTTCGTTTCTTCTTTGTGCTTAAGCCGGCGCTCTCAATTCGATTCTTTTTAGGACGACTGGGTTGAGTTTTACAATCAGGAGGTAAAATTTCCGATGCACTAGAGACATTAGTAGGACGGTCAGAAGTTGGCACCGGGTAAATTGCATGTGCATAAGAACTCTGAAAGTTACACGTAAAGAAAAAAGGATCGCAATAGTCATAAACAACCTTCCTATCAGCCAAAATACACAAAACCGCATGCGAACATGGGAAGCCATCAATCCGCCATGAATTACAACCACACTCCCATGTCGAAAGATCTACGCGATAAAACTTTTGCTCTATAACCTCGAAGACGAAATCAGATGATTTGACAACCCTCCACGTCGAACTCTCATTAACCTACTCCTTCAAGCATTTTTCAACCTCCGGACACAAGAGAGTTTTCCAATTCCTCGACAATTCACATCTATCCGACATTTGCTTCATTATTTTCACACGAATTTGATCTAGCATCGTCGTTATAGGAAGATTTCGTTCATTTACAACCATTGTAATAAACAACGCCTATAATGCCTCTATCAAGATCCCTAAAAAAATGAGACATAAGAACTTAGAAACAATACATTGCATAACAAACATGTATGTTCATTCATTCACATATGAAATCACACATTTAAACTAACCAAAACCTACAATATAAGAATCAAATGCAGAAATAATGCACTTAAAAAAACTTAGATAAAAAACAAAGACTGCAAAATCAGTTTTGCAGTTTTTTCTGCACAAAGAAGAAAAACAAAAAACAGAGCATATACATAAATAGATCAAAATGATGCTAAAACTACCTTACAAAACATGAACAATCACTCATTATTTGATCAAATCTTCTAAATATAAGCCAAAACAACCAAAATCAAGTAATATTTCTACTTGATTTTGCAAAAATATAAGCAAAAAATGTGATAGCTCTCTCTATAATCTAAATATATCATCAAAACCGAAAAACTGCAAAATCAGTTTTGCAGTTTTTCTGCAGTTGGGAGGAAAAGAGCAGGAAAACAGAGCATTCATCAAATCCTTCATAATATAAATATACATGGATTGATTGAACAAATATTTCATCAAATCCTCTAAATATAAGATACAACAAACCAAAACGAAGCAAAATCACACCTAAAAACATGAAAAAAAGAAAGAAAGAAGCTATACATAGAAAGAGCTTCAACATCCATGGAAATAAAAAGTTTCTTCTCCTTTCCTTTGCTAATCCCGTCGATCTAAGATCCTTTTCGTCAATCTAAGATGATAGCATTCCACTCTTCCAGTCGAAAAACGTATCGCCTCTCCCGCTGCTCACTCGCTGCTCAATCGTTGCTCGATGTTTCTGCGCGGGATATTGAGTTGAAAGAGGGAAGGGTACTTTAGTCATTTTAAAATTTTTAAATAATTTAATTTATAAAAAGCTAAATACTTTCAACTAACCTAAAAGTTAAAATTGTCCTTACAATGAAACAATAATGTTAAAAAATCCTTTATTTATTAACCTAATGTATGATGTCCTTTTATTATATAAAATTATGAAAGAAGGTCTCTCAACCTATTTTCTCTATTTATAATCCACTAACATATGTGGTAATGAACCCAAAGATTCCTAGTGGGTCCAATCTACAAATATATATATATATATATAAGAAAAAAAAAGAAGAAAAAAAGAAGCACAAAAACATACATGCATCTGCCTTCAAAACAGATGAAATACTAAACGAAAATAAATAAATTCATCTCTTGGACATTATAACTCGATTAAGGTTTAAATGTGAACTTTTAGAAAACAAAATCATGTTTATATTATTTAACTTGCTTATATCAATTACATTATATTGTAATTGCATTTTCATTGAAATTATATTAGCACTTGTTCATATAAGGGCATTATGGTCCATTCAAGTAAAAGTTAGCACCTCATAACAGATTGCATTAACGGTAGGGTGCAATTCCAAATAAAATAAAATGTGGGGTGTAATTGCAAAATACCCCCTAAAGTGTGGGTGCAAATACAAAATCTCTCTTATAAATTTTATGTACGCACTATTATATCCAAAAGAAAAACACAACCTCTGAAACTGAAATAATTACTTTATTTTAAGCACCTGGTTAACTTTTTGTGGACAAAAAAAAAGATCGAGTCTTAAAAACCTATAAGATTGGAAGGTTTAGATTATTTAAGGAAAGTATTGTTGTTATTCCTTCGTTGTTACACCAAAATCGTTTTCCACATCAAAAAATGCCTTAACGAAAAAAACTATTCAAAGAGGAACAATTTTTTTTTTATCATTTCCTATATATTAAATGAGAGGAGCCTCTTTTATTGAATTTATAAAAAAAAGATATAGGATAATTTTAATGAGATTCGTACCCTTGATTTCTTTACACATGCATGGGCACATTATACTTTTACAATATTTTTCTTGATAATTCTTGATACTAAACTATTTTTAGAATCTTTTAAGATAACATTATTGTATTTAATGGAGTGATAACTTTAGAGGAGTCAGATTCAAATTTAAGAAAGGAAGTCAAAGCAAATTTCCCTCCTCCAGCTACCAGACAGTGTAATTTGTAGCGGAGGTGGTGAAATTCGTAAGCATTGAAGTGGATGGAAGGCAAGAATGAATTTGTGAAAACAGTAAAAAAAATAAATAAAAACAATCGCTCGTCACTATATAAGGTGGTTCGACAATTTGCTTAAGTTTATATATGCTTTAGCCTAAAGTTATTTTTCTTTGATAGTAATCGTATTTTCTTTTACATAGCAGTTGTACCTCTTTTTATAAGGACGTCGTATAATTTGTTACTTTTCTTATTTGGCTCAACCGTTTTTAATTAGGTCCCTCCGGTTAGCTATACAAGGTTAATGCATTGGTCATGAATATATATATATATATATTGTTTTGTTCATTAGTTTAATTAATTACACATATACACATTTTCATTGATAATCATTGACCCAATTAAATTTGGACGTGAAGATCTAATAATAAGAAGAGAAAGATATGATTACATTAGATTTAGTCGTTCGTGCTATAATCCAAATAGAAACCACTTTATCATAAACAAATAGAATATACTCAAACAAGATTTTATTAAAAAAAAGAAAAGAATATACTCTAACAAGAAAAAAAAAAAAAAAAACAAGAAGTAAACTCCACGTGTAATTGACTTTAATTTTGCATTTTTCCCTTGTTACTTGTCGGCGTGGATTTTTAGTGGATGGCAAAGGTTCGGGATTTTGATAATAGCTAAATTACACTGCACAAACATCTTAATATGATACAATTTTAGAAAAAGTGATATATTTAATAATAAAAAAAGATAAATATCTTATTGATTAAACATGTCCTTAAATTACTTGATAATGAAGTATCGCTTCTCGCGAGAAGCATTTTTTTATAGAACAAAAAAAAAAAATTAGGAGAACAAAATTAAAAATTAAAATTTTGACGTAATTTCTATTTATATAATAATATAGATAATTTCACTTGATGTTATATATGAATAAATATTATTATTATTCTTATTAATACTGTATTACTATTATTATTATTATTATTTGGAAAAGAAATTGTCCCACCCTTACTGTATTATTGGTTTTATGTGATTTTGACACCACAAATTTGGAACTATTCATCCATGCAAGCTGTCTTCTAAATCTTATTATAATTATTGGGTACATAATCGTACGGAATTAAATCAAAATGGGTCCTTCTCGATCGAATCCTCATCATCAAAGGGTCCATTTTTCTCTTAAAATTATATATATATATATATATTGAGGGAATCCATTAAAGTTTGTTCTTGACACATAAAAAAGTAATGCCGTCAACATTAAAAATCAATAAAGATAAATAAAATGAAATAATCCAAATGTTACATGTGATTAATTTTCGAATGGACCTTTTTTTTGAACAAATATATCCTCGATCTCTTTGCTCGGTAATAAGAATCGAGTGATTTATAAATTAGCCTCAAAGTATTTACATATTTTTTTGTCATTATTGTTTCATTTTGTATTATGTTATTGAATCGTTTTTAAAATTATCAGTCATAATTGTCATTTTGAGTTTAACTCTAGTTCGTACCTAGCTAGGTTGTAAATGGATTGAATTTTAATGCAAATCCAATCTGAATTCCATTAATTTGCTCGAACATGGATGCCAATTTATATTAAAAAATCCTGATATTGGATGATCCGTTTATCCGGGTTAATAAATAGAGCAGTTATAAATTTGTACTAATTGATCCAAACGTTTAAGAATCAAATCCATTGCCATGTACTTTGCCTTTGTCTATCTTCTTTATCTTTGCAACAAGGTCCTAGGATTGAACCATGCACATAGGTGTGATTATTGAATCCGATATTATGTAAAAAAAAAATTGTATCGTAAAATTATATCTTTATATAAAAATAAATATATGAATAAAAATAAATGATTCTCATCCACTGGGGGACCTACCCACACTTGTAAAATGCAAACCCAAACCGCCAAAAATCTACTTCAAACGTGATAAATTTTCGATTATGTATTTCTTCGATTTAGTCCATACAATAAATGAAATAATCTCCGGTTATATAATATCCCAAGTCTCATACAAAATGTCATGTCAAATAATTATTTAATTTAATAGACCGCACATATAAGACATGGACCACCCATGCATGGTGCAAAGAAGAGAAATAAATAAATAAATTTTAAGTATCGATCTCTCCACTGGAGGTCGTCGTCATCAAAGTTGAAATAATTAAACACGCTATCAAATGAAGAATAATGAGGAGTTAGAATTATTAATACGAAAATAAGTGACGGTGGATGCCTATAGAGTCTAAGGTGAAAGTGAGTGGTGACCCATAAATATGTAAAGCTTACAACTCATGTTTTTCCTTGTCTTCCAAATCCTTATTCACAGCCGAAATTCTTGAAAAAAAAAAGAAAAGGAAAAGGGTTTAACAAAAACCCTACTAAAAGATGGTTGGTAGGACCCAAATTCTCTGTCGGTACTGTATATATATATTGCAAGTCTCTATCCCACGCGAAAAATAATAATTGTATTGGTTTCTAATAAATTATATATTTTAAGAATGTATATCTTATTAACGTATTTGATATTTATAAATAAAATTAGTAATTGCAGCAAAAGTTACTTCTACGTATGTACTTACATCACTACTCTTATTTATATAAGAGTGTTCTTAAATACACTTACTACGATTTCTATCCTAAGAAAAAATGACTATTGTTCACTTCTTTTAGCACGAGTTTTTTTTTTCTCTATCGTTAATTTTTTTTACGACAACACAAACATAACTACAAATCAATCATCTTACAAAGCGAACCACAAAAACATAGAGGGGACAAAGCCACCCAATTATAAGGCAAGGAACCCTTGTCAACAACCATATTAACAGTCCTGGGTATGAAATAAAATTGAAGGCCGAGTTTCATTGTGTCGTTGGCTTCTTCTTTCTCAATGTTCAATTAAACTTTGCATTCTTGCCTTGGTTAGGTTTTTAGTTAGGAATCCAGCATTGGTAAAAGTCACCATTGTTGTTGAGTGTTGCAGTAATCTTTTAATATATTTGGTGTAGTGAATTAAGAATTATATTTGCTTATTTGATCGATAAAAATAAAATTTGTAGACAAATTTGAAATATTAATTATAAAGATTATATAAAAAAATATAATTGCTGAAACAGTATTTATCACAATTAATATTTGTATTTTCGTAGAACCTATGAAATGGACGGAATTTTTAATGAAATTTATCGAGAATGATGTAAATTTTGTTTATTATGTCTTATTTTAATGCAAAAGTTAATATTATTTAATATTTTTTCTTTTAGGGACGAAACTTTATCGTTCATGTATTGTTACAATAAACTCACCCCTACCATTAGGGTGGAGTGCAAGTTTTTTTAGAGAATTGATGGGGTGAAAACAGAGCCGGTCTCGTGTATTTTGATACCCTGGGCGAAATCTTAAAATATGTCATCTTATAAATAAATACATTAAATTTTTATATTAAAAAAATAAAATAATTTTGTTTCGATGATAAGAGTTCACATGCCACCAAAAACACATCACAATTACAAAGAACCCTGCAAAAATATTACAATTAAATATTTAATTCTCTCTTATTGTTTTAAAATCAATATAAGCGAAAGAAAAAATATTTGTGCCCCTCTGATTCTCTCTTATAGAATAAGAAGATTGAGATTGGATTTGGAAAGAAAGAATCAGAGAAGAGCTGAAAAAGCTGTTTCCCTATACACTGTTAGAGTTTTGAAAACTCGAGTTATTTTCTTGGGTATTTGCATTATTGATGTAGAACGGGAGCGGGCGGGAAGAACGAAGAACACCGTCTTCAACCTTGGCTTCTTGATTTCACAAGAACGAAACGAAAATTCATCGAATTTTCAAAGAACAAGAGAAATGCTCACAATATTTATTAATTCATAATTGGTTGGTTACAATGATATAAAATAAGCACTTATTTATAATCTAAAATCCTAAACCTACTTAAATAAAAAATCCTTCACATAAGGAAATTGAATTATTATAATCTAATTATATTTAAAACTTACCAAAACAAATATTCAAATTCAAATTCAAATTTCAAAAAAGACTATAAATAAAGAAACTATTAACCCTAATTAATAAAATAAAAATAATAAACAATAAAATAATAATATGATCTTCGTTTTCATTGCACCAATTATAATATATATATATATAGAGAGAGAGAGAGAAATTAAATATTAATGCCCCTCTTAATTTTTGGGTCCTGGACGGTCGTTCTTCCGGTCCTACCCCAGGGCCAGCTCTAGGTGAAAGAAAATATTCTCAGACAGACTAAGAAAATTGATTTTGTGGGTGCAGAGTTACTGTTACTCGCCAAGTAGAATTGTATGCTATAGATATGGCAGTAACGATGGAACAGGTTCATTCCTTGGTTTTGGATCCGGTTAACACCTGCTGGCACCCTCACCCCCTGGGGTATCTTAAGCTAAACATCGATGTAAGTTTTTGTGATAGGCAAGCAACGTATGGAGGCAATCTTCAAGAAGAGAATGGTCAATGGAAAATGGGGATTTAGGGGTAAATGCACTGCCGGCGATCCTCTTCTTGCAGAATTATGGACGTTAAAGGAAGGTTTGCAAGCCTTGGTCAGTCAAAATCTAGCTCGGGTCCTTATCAAAATGGATTCCTCTCAAACGGTGAATTTGTTGCATGGCTTTCTTGATCAGGAAACTCACCCTCATTTTTCTACTATCCTAGAGTACAAAAAACTTCATACCAAAGTGTGGAGCTCATGTATATAGATATATTATGTTCCTCGTCAGTGTAATAGTACGACTCACTCCCTAGTAACTTGGTCATGAAACTTGTAATGAGTTAGGATTAGTTTGGTTTCATGATGTGCCCTCCTCTGTTAGGGAGGTTTTGTATAATGATATATATATATATATATATATATAACTAGGGTCTTATAGACCCTTTTTTGCACCAAAACATTAAATAAATTAATTCAAAATAAAATATTAAAAGAAGTAATAAGTTATTTATTAGTAAAAGAAATATATTTTAAATGATTCATTTGTACTGTACTATGTATTTATAAAAAAGTTACTCGTGCTTATATCACTATTCTCATTTATTTCTTTACTTTTGTTTATTTTGCTACCCACAATCAGGGTTGGCCCTAGCAATTTGGGGGCTCTAGGCGAAGATAAAAAACGGAGCCTTTTTGTCGTTATAATATAATTTATATATAATTTTTTTCCCCAAAAAAACGTGCAAATTCAATGGAAAAAAACAGAGTAATATTTTTATTTTATTTTTACATGCAAATTCAATGAAAAAAAATAGAGTAATGAAAAAAAACAGAGCAAGCCGATGTTGTCTCGAGTCTGCGTTTGGTGAGCAAGGCAGCGGATTGCGATTTGCGTGGAATACCAGTGAGTGTTTGGTGAGCTGTGAGCGGAATTGGAATCGTAATAGCAAGCGTAAGAATAGTGTAATATTTTTTTATTTTACATATACTAAAAATATATTAAAGGGGTATAAAAAATTTGGGGGCCCTAGGCGCAAGCCTAGTCCCACTATACCCAAGGCAGGCCGGGTCTGCCCACAATACAAATGAACTTTTGACATTGACAATATCTATGCTTATGGATCAAGTGTTCGTCTTTTGTATGGGTAAATCATCTAGTCATTTAATTTGTAATAGCTAAATAGTTTAATTTCATTTAAATTTATAAGTATATATATATATATATATATATATTTATGCATATTCCTTTTGAAGTGGAAAAATCGACCTATTAATATGGTTATAATATTTATCTGGAGGGACAAAGTTACATCTAATAGAATTAAAGCAGTACGTTATAATTGGTAAGTAACAGTTGGACGATTGGTAACAAAGTTAGTTTTTGTTCAGCCACAATGCATGTGTGCATTCAATATAAAGAAAAGAAAAACTGAATTACAAAAACAATATATTTGTAACAAAGTATTTAATTCAGGCAAAAAGTCCACAGTGTGATACGAGTCTCAAAAAATATGAAATAAAACTTATAAGACATTCATATTTATATCTGGTACGGACTTAATTTCCATAATTCAGATAGTCCAAACTAACAGTAAATCAATCTCATATTCCCATTTCTTGTCCGAGCAGTGGAATTAACGGGGTTTATAATTTTTCTCCTAATCATCTCCAGTGATATATTAATCAATTAAAGGAATTATAATTTTGATGTTTATTTTCACTTGATCGGTTATTTGAAATTCGAAAATATACTACATATCTACTGTCTTCATCAATTAAAAGATTTAACATTTAGGAATTAAGGCTTGAGAACTTACCATTTACAAGTTCCCGAGGTGATGTTGGTGACTCTATGTTGCTCGCCTGCACTGCACAGTGAGAGTTTGAGAGAGGAAGAGACTGGACGACGTAGCCCGTAGGTGCAGCCACGTAGGGAATGGAGGCGTAGGCGCGCAACTGCGGAGCTTGAGTTTGGGATTTAGGAACTATTTTATTTTTTAAGTTTTGAATTCCGACCCCAATAGTTTCACAAATACAATTTAACCCCCCAAAACTTTTTTTTTTTGAAAGTATAATTTTTTTTTCCGGTGGGGTCTGCTGCCCCCGCCTGCCCCACTGTAGCTCCGCCCCTGTTTGCCAGTCAAGATTATTTACTTAATTTAATACTTTAACAACTCTTGTTTTTTTCTTGTTTGTCCACAATTTATTATTTGATGCTCTATATTGTTATTCATTTGATCTTTGATGCTATATTTTGCTTGTTGTTTCTTTGATCTTTGATTTTACACCATAGTAACTTTAGCCCCAATTTTATTTAGACCTAATTTAATGAACTAAAATTGATTTTTGTATTCAATTTTGAAACAGTGATAATGCATTACACGTAATTGAATGGAAGATGAACTTATGAATGATTATTTGGAAACATAAATTGAACAAGATACTCTCGACAAGATTAATAATGAAAAAGCTTTGTAATATTTAAGAAAATGAAATTTTGTTAGAATGTTATTGTAATATGCAAGTGTAATCACTGATTTTGTTAGATTGTACAAAAAAAACTTTAAACATTATATTTGCACTGAAATATTTGTCCTATATAACTTTAATTTTCTCAATTTAAAATAATATATATTATAGTACTAATTTCGCGACGTCCGCTGCTACATGCAGAGTGTATTGTGTAAACGTGGGGCTATTAACTAATATATTTGGTGCACCACCACTTTTCGAGGATTAGGACATCTACTTTGACAGCGGCAGCACCTTTGCGCTTCCTCCGCCGGTGGCGTGGCCTACTTTTACTGCAACAAAGCAGACCGAATTAACTAAAATTGAATGTTACAACTTTCATTCTTATTTCTGTATACTGTGGCGCCAACTAAATACAAGAAATGAGGAACAAAATATCAATTACATATATGCAAGTTCATTTAATTAGCTTCACTTTAATTTCAATAAAAGATTTATACAGAATAAATTAAAATAACATTTTTTCATATGAAATATAATGTGAAACTAGCAGCAATCAGCCGGGCTAGGTCTACCAGTCCACGGACATAATAACAATGACATCCACAACTTGAACATTTTTTGCCACAGATGTAAGGTTTTATCGTTAAAAATCCTTATTATTATTATTATTATTATTATTATTATTATTATTATTATTATTATTATTATTATTATTATTATTATTATTATTATTTGTGACACTACTCTACTAATTAGTCCTTGTTGAGTTTTACAATTTTACTATGTGGGATCAATGGTTTGAGACAACCATTCTTAATAAATTATTTAGTTAGTGAAGAATTATTTGCGGCGAAATGTATCCATTAGCGACAAAATATTTGTGATGATACACATTTTTGTTACATAATGTAAGCGAAACTCAGAGTCTTGTGAATAAAACGTGTTTCCTCAATGTGGCCCAAAATTTTAGTACAATAGATACTCGATAAAATAATAATCTTACTAAATCAATAAATTTGTTGGTCCTGAATTGGGCCCAAGAGTTAGATTAATATTTTCACTAAATTTATAAAATAATATTTTTTTATAAGGTCTCTATAGGCCCATTAGTTACATAAATTAATAATTCACATTTTCAGACATATTATCATGTCTTATCAAAGTATGAGTTCAATGTTATTAGCTTTTTACTAAAATTTATATTTACCTGAATTTCATCCATAACTTTCTTCAATGCCCTAAGCATAACATGTGTGCATTTCTCATCTTGTAAGAGGAAATTATTTAGTGCTGTTATTGCTTTGATGGTTTCTTTTCGAGAAACATGATCTATAATAAAACTATAAATAATACTTAATTTTGAAAAATCAAAGGATAATATAATTATTTAATTGAGTTTTTGGGAAATAAAAATTTAGGGAAGACCAATATTACAATATTGAAATTATAAAATTTTCAAATTATTTATCAAAGATAATATAATTTTATTAAGTTTATAGGAAATAAAATCTAAGGAAGATCAAGGAAGCAATATTGGAAACACAAATCTTTCAGTAAATTAATAAATAATTAACTTATCGATAAATTAATTAAAGATTAACTTATCGATAAATTAATGAATTATTAATTTATCGATAAATTAAAACCTCATTTAATTAATAAAATTGGCCAATCCTGACCTTATTAATTTATAGAATCGTGGGTTTTTAAGTGAGCAATACCTTTAGTGACGAAAATCGATTTTTATCACTAAATATTTTCAATAAGGTAGTTTTAGTGATCAAGTTGTGATAAAATCTTTTGTCACCATTATGATCTGTAACGAAAACCATAAAGTTAGTGATCGAAATTTTTTGTCGTTGAAGAGTTAATTTAATGTAGTGTTGCCTGTGAAAACTTTAACAATTATTCATCGCTTAATTTGGTGGGTAAATTTACTAGGGTTTCAAAGTTATTATTGCGCGCTTTAATTAAGGGGTGGGTCTTGCCCAATTGATAAAAGTTGGGTTGCAAGTTTCAAGATAGCTAGTAGCAAGGGCAGAAATTAATTAATTTATTTATTTGGGAGAAGGGGGGTGGTTATAATAGACCAAGTTATATTTTGAGTGATTTAGACTTTGAATGCCGTTTGTTTTTGCATATTAGACATTGTGTGCTAAAGTTTTGCATAATAGTTGTTTGGGTGCCATTTCGGACGGATTTCGATAGTTAACGTGGTCAACCGTTAGCTCTTTTAATTTTTACCCATTTTACCCCTAAGTAGGAGTAGATACGTTTTGTCATTTTCTAGGAATAAAATGGGTAAATTGGATCAAAAATTAATTGTGCTAATGGTTGATCACGTTGACTAAAAAATTCCGTTCAAAATGGCACCCAAACACCTATTATGCAAAACTTTGGCACCCAATATCTCATATGCAGGAATAAATGGCATCTAAAGTCTAAATCAACCTTTTTTTTCTAGTGTTAATTAAAATATTGATATAGGTTTAGTCTAACCCTAGTACAAAATATTAGTTCAATTCATTACTCATGATCACGTGCTAATTTTTTTTTTATATTAAGCAAGATGTTGTGAGTTTGAATTCCCTATTTTTTTTTCTTCCAAACCTCCCTCTCTCCCTCTTGGTTTCTCTTTCTTTTCACCTTTTTTTTTCAAACCTTCCATTCCAGTCTCTTTTGATTAGAAATAAAAATTCTTAATAGTTCATGTGTTCAATTAAATTTAGACATACTTCCCAAAAAAAAAAAAAAAAAAATTAGAAATATCCTTTTATACAGCCCACTTCTCCATAATAAGTTCTGCCTACAGCCCCTCTCCCTTTCCCTTAGACACTCAATTTTAATCCACATTTTTTTTGTCGCTTAGAGCAACTCCAAGGTTGCACCATCCCATCAAATTTGGTGTAATTTCTATACAAAATTGCTCCAAGGAAGTACCAAAAGCCATACCAAATTTGATGCAATGAATAGTGTTGCACCATATTTGGTGCAACACTATTCACCCCACGGCATCCCACCATTTTTTTTTGTTTTTTTTTCAATTTTTATCTTTATTGTTATTTACTTATAAATATCAATTAGGTCATTTTTATACTTATAATTTAATTTTTTAGTTTATTTTTTTAATTAGAAATATTAATAATTTGTTTTATTAAAAAAATTAATTTATTCTAATTAAATTTTTGTATATTTTATTGTAATTAATATTTTTAATATATAATAATAAGGACAAAAAAATTAGAACATTTAAACTTCATAAATTTAAACTTACATTAAAATAAAAAAAACATTTAAAACAAAGCCGAAATAATGCAACATTGAACTTCGAAATGCCTTAATTGAACATTGGTGGGAAGAATTTACTAATTCGGAGAATTAGTGTCGATCAATTCCAAATTTTAATTATGTGTAATTTTTTAAAATTAAATGTAATTTTTTTTCCAGCAATGTAATGTTTATTTCCATAATAAATATGTTATGTTAATTTAGTGATTTTTAGTTTTATAAGTTATAATTATTTAAATTATTATAAGTTAATTAATAATAATATTTATAATAAAATAATTAGTACAATATAATAATTTATATGATGATATAAAATAATAGAATAATAAAGAAAATATTCTATTTTTGGAGAGAATATACTTTTTGGTGTTATGGTTGGAGTTAAAAAAAATATGGTGTAAAAATGACACCATTTTGGTGCTAAATCAACACTAAAATGGTGTTTTGGGTTGGAGTTAGTCTTAAGCCTCTGAACGAAGTCTTTTTCTTTTCTTCCTCCCCGTTCATCTTAAAACACATTAACCCTAACTCTAGGGGTTCTCTTACCAATTTTTAGATTTGTAGGATTTATGCCATCCTTTTTGTGAATTTTTTTTTCTCCTTTCTCTAAGCATTTACCAATCCTTTTTCTCTTTTTTGTGTGGAGATTTAACTCAAAATCTCAAAGACTTGTATTTGCTTGTTAAAATATTTGTTTACTTTTTTTTTTCCCGTAGTTGAAAAATCTGCTTTGGAATTGCTTTTTGTAGTTGTTGCTGAATGCTTCGACTTATCTTTGATGCCCTCTCATTTTTTAAGTTTTTGCCTTGTCTAATAAATATATATTCTTGATGTATTCTATATCTTTCCAACTCTCTTTGTAATATTATGATCCATATTAAAGTCATGCTATAATATTTTGATCTTATTGATGTAAAAGAAAAAAATTTGATTTGATTTTTACATTAGTCAAGTTCAAAGATTTATTGCGGTAAATTAATTAAGTTGGTGAATGAAAATTCCCCTCCTCTTAATTATTCGTAGATTAGTACAAAAGTTGGTGCGCTGTTACATACATATATATATATATATATTATTGTTTTTTTTAGATGATAAAATTATACATGTTTTTTTACTAGTATACAGGGTAAAAATCTAAACACTAAGCTCCATTTGATAACACAATAAAAAATAATAATAAAAAGTAATATATTTTTATGAGAAGTTGAAAATAAATTAGGGATGCGATGAGTTATGAGAAGTTAGAAAACACCACATTCCTAAACTTATTTTTCCATCTTCTCATTCAATTCAAATTAATTGTTTTTCTTATTATTTTTCATCTTCTTATCAAATAGAGCATTAAAACTTTCGAAATACTTCGACCAACCGGAGAAATCTCGATATTTAAAAAACTAAAATAAAATAAAATTGATAATTAAACTTGTATTTATAAGAATATAATGTATCTTGCAATGCTATTTCCCGAGCTCGTTAAAAAAATATACTTTGAATATTGAGATCAAAAGTTAGGGACGGAGCCAAGGTTTAGATTTTGGGTATGATCGGTGGTGAAATATCGATAACTGATAGTATTAAAAAAAAATTGGATTCTGTTTCAAAAGTTTTCGCTAATTATTGGTGATTTTTTTTTACCTCCCAAATAACCGTCAATTGTTTTTCTTCAATGATACTTTCAGTAGCTAAAGGTACATCGTTAATACTATTTTGAAAAATTGCACAGTTTTCTGGGTGACAAATTTGTTTCCTCCTAAATATTTTACCAATGGATATGACTTTGAAATAGCTAATGTTAAATTTGCTTTTAAATATTTCAACACTGAAAGACGTTTCTCTTATGATGATTAATTGTTTAAAATGAAAACAGAGTTTAGAAAATTAGGGAAACCTCCCATTTTTTTAACTACATAGGGTTTATGACTACCTTTAAAACACTTAAAAGCTTTAAGTCTTTAACTCCCATGTCCTATTATAGATAGTGAAAATCACATGTGCATTTTGTGTATATTATTGAGTTTCGTGCTACAAAATAATTTTAAAATTTTCGAAGGTCAATTTGTAAATTCAAAATCTTTCAACCAAGTAGGATGTCAGCGACAACAACATTTTTCAAAGCAGTCACGCATTTCACGTCAATTTTTGGCAAGAATCTAAGACGCTTTCCGTTTTCTCGCGCAAGTAAAACGAGCGTTGTGATTGTCTTTTTTCCTTCTCTTGTTACAATTCTTGTTTTGCCGTAGATTTTCGGTGCTCTTAAATTTGGGTAATTTTATTTCTATTCGTAGGTTTTTACAGTTTATTCACCCTTAATTTATGTTAACATTGCAATGAACTTCTCAAAACTTCCTTATAAAAATTGAGAAGTATATCAACTAATTAATAATCCTTTTAAATATATTTACTTTTAAAATTAGTTTCCTAATTAGAATATACTTCCCTACTTTTAAAATTAGTTTTTTAATTAGAATTTACTTCCTTAATAATATATTTTCTTAATTTGTTAAAAGTTATATGGATACAAATACTATAGATTCATTATTCATCAAAAATATACAACACTACAAAATTGGGCGGAATTAATTTCTATTATTACATCATAATACTAACAAATAATTTTTTTCAACAAATGAATTTACTATTTTCTTTTTCTTTTTTTATACAATGAGGGCTCTAAATAAATAAAAATAAAGAAAAATTGAAACTTAAGAAACTAAAAAACAATTAGTAGCCAAAGGCAAAAAACATCGATTCCTTCAATCTCAATCATTTCAAGTCAAAGGAAGAATATTTCATAATAATATATGTTTGTTTTTTTGTTTGCCATGATAAATCTGTAATTGAAGTTATAATTTTAATTAACTTCTAGGTAGGAATTAGATTTTGTAGACGTATTACAAATGTTTCAAACTATACTTACTGTTGAATTACTATTCCAAGACTAATGTGAATTATTGTATAATCTCAATTCTGAAAATAAATGTGAATCATATACTATAGTTTAATCTCGAGTCCGAAAAGTAGATATAATTAACAATAAATTATATATATATTAGAAATATCATTTTATTTTACAATTTATATTTACTTTTTGATATATTATATGACGGTGGATATAAGTAAAAATTTGGTAGATAATTTATAATTGAATTAAAAAGAATAATTATTTTATAAAAATTATGTCAATATTGATTTTTGTAAGTTTATCCAACAACATAGTTAAACTTAGTGGGCAATACAGATTATGTTAGTAAAACCCAAAAAGAGGGATATACTGACAAATTTCGCGGATAGAAATAAAATCACCCTTGTTAATTACTAATCAAATTGATTAGGTTTAATTTTTTTTGATTGTTGAAATTTAAATTTTGAATTATTTGATTTTCTATATTTTAGTAATTAATTAAGTTGTTAGAAGTTATTTGATTGTTTAAATTTAAATTTCGAATTTGATTTTATAGATATTAGTTTCTAGCAAGATTTTAAAAGTTTAGATTAGTTTAATAATCAATTAGATGATAGTGACATTATAGGAATAACAATAATATAAATTAGTTTTGGAGCTATATTAATTTAATTTTAATTATTTATCCGTAAAAGTTTGTATTTTAAACAGTTTGTATTTTAAACAAAACTCTGGACCTTAAAGCATTGATATAAAAGTTGTGTTTTTAAATAGAGAAAGGAATATTCGTCCTTAAAACTAATTGCCCCTATTTTTATTTATTTAATTAAAGTGGATGTACTTATTTATCTAGTGGATTTTTTAATATTAAATCATTAATAAAATAATATTTATAAAATTAAATCAATAATATGTTTTGTTAGTCTATCCGCATTCGTGGATTAATTAAGTAGGCAACGCGGATTAACTTAATGACACGGATTAAATGCAAGATATCGTGGATAGAAATAAAATCGCCCTTAAATTTTTGTCCTCTATCATGCTCAACTCTATTCTAAAATGATTTTTAGCCAAATCATTGAAATTAGTTTCTAATAAGGGTGATTTTGTTTCTATCCACCAAATCTTGCAGTTAATCCACCCTTAAATTATGAAAATTTTAAATGAAATTTCACAAAATTACCCTTTTTAAAATTGATTAGTATATCCACCAATTTTAATTAAATTATAATTGTATAACTTTAGATTCCTTTTTTACTAACATTCCTAATCTAAATATAATTTCTTTTAATTAACCTTCCTAATCTAAATATAATTCCTTTTAATTAACATTCCTAATCTAAATATAATTTCTTTTAATTAACATTCCTAATCTAAATATAATTTCTTTTAATTAACTTCATCTTTACGTTTAAAAAAGTTTGAATGGCTTAGGTTACTTCTGCGCTTGTGTTGATCGAATAGACGCTATTCTCTCTCTCTCTCTCTCTCTCTCTCTCTCTCTCTCTCTCTCTCTCTCTCTCTCACACACACACACACACACACACAAACACACACGAAAACAGAGTGAAAGAATGACCAAGTATATATAGTGTGTATTATATATATATATATATAAGAGGGGATGACCAATTTTTTCAGCTTGCATTGCAAATAGATCTTGTCCAGTAATTTACAATTTTTTTATTCATTAATCTTTTGGAACTCCCAACATTATAATTAATAATATAATTATTTAGTCTAAAAGTTAGACATGATATAAGAAACTTGGTATAATTTAAATTTTTAATCTTCCGTATTGTGAGTCAGACTTACATAATACAAAAACCAAATTAGTTCAAGATTTTCGAAATTGTGGGTGTGGGTTTCTAAGGTTGGAATACAGATTTGGTGATTTAAAGAATATGAAACTAATCTAGGATTTGTGATAGGATGAAAAAGAAGAAGAAGAAGAGACAATGGGGAAAGAGGGAAGAAGAAGAAGGATGGAGAAAGAGTGATAATGGGAAGAAGAAGAAGAAGAAGAAGAAGCGACACTGGGAAAATCGTTAAAACCGTAAGGGAAAAGGGGTTAAATTTTGTTTTCGTTATTTTACTACAAAGTTAATTAAAATTTTCCCATCTAAATTTTTAAAGTGGTTATACTTATTAATTTAGTAGATATTTCCATATTAAATTATTATTTAAAATAATATTTATAAAATTAAATTCATAATATTTTTTTGTCAGTTCATCCACGCTCGTGGATTAACTTAATATGTAATGTGGATTAACTTAAAAATGTGGATTAACTGCAAGATTTGGTGGATAGAAATAAAATCACCCTTCTAATAAAGGGGATAGTGTTAAAAATTTGATGCACATTGATCTTGTTTTATATACTAATTGAATTCGGAACTGAACCGAAACAGGCACCGAGTTTGTTTCACATAAAGTTTGTGATCACTTCTATCTCTATATTGCATATGCATTGTGTGTATACAAAAATTTAGGACATATATATATATATATATATATATAGGCCTTCTCACAGAATATCAAATCTAAACCAAATACTTTATAAACCCGCAAAAAGTCTTTTACTATTTCTGCCAAAGATTGTGACAAACGAAGTTTATTGTCTCTTTTTAAGTTGTCACTCCTAAATTAACAGTGACAAAATGTTATTTTTGGTATAGTGAAATATAATTAGATTTTTTAGTAATTTTTTTTTATATATATTTGTAGTGATTTAATTTATGTATTTTTATTTTACAGGGTTACTTCCTCTCCTCGCTCAAGTAGCAATGTCCAATTAAAATAACCATTTTACCTATTGAAGGTCATACAGCATCTCTTGGGACGCTTGAAAGGAAGATTGGGCTAGAAATGTTCATCAACTTTAAAAAACTAACCATTTTCCCATTTAATAGTTTTGGATTTGGAATATAGTCAATGAAGACTTTTAAAAAATGAATATAATATAATCATGGGTTATAATATATGTGTTAATTTAAATAATTAAATTACTAAATAAAATAATGTGTTAGAAAATGCACTGATTTTTGTGTGGGGTCTATTATTTAAAGTACTAGCCAATGAATTTTCTAATGGTCATTTAAAATAATAATTTAATCACTTAATTTAGTATATTTATAATTGCTCTATAAGCTCTAATCCTTGTATTATAAAAGTAAAATAGATTGTTTAACCATACAGACTTGGCTCCCATTCATTACACCTTCCATCCAATTTCGTCCAATGGAGTTTAGTTTGAAACTTAAACGGTTGAACTTTTTCACGAAAATTGGTGGAGATGATATATACAATGAGTATATCATTTCCACTAAATTTTATCAAAAAATTTAAAACGAAAGTGGGTGAGATGATCTTTCAAAATTTTAACAGTCGAAAATGAACATATGTATTAAAATTTTAGTACACCTACTTTTGGTTTGAATTTCTTAATGACATTTTGTAGAGATGATCTACTCATTGTAGAGATCATGCCCAGCAAGTTTCATGAAAAAGTTCATCTGTTTAAGACTCGAACTAAACTCCATTGAACGAAATTGGATAGAAGGTGTAATGGAGGGAAGCCAAGTCCCAACCATACGTAAAGGCCATAGTTCAATCAAACTTGATTTAGAAGGAATTTTTAAATAATTTTTTGTTTCAAATTTGGAAATTTAAACTTTAACAAGCTTATCGAACTCAGTAAACAAAAGATTACAACTAGATTAGTCGAATTAATCCACATCTCTTGTTTGTCTCTTACTCAAATTGTCTTTTGGAGAAAACTTGCCATCTTGTATGTACATATATATACTTAGATTATTTGCACAAACTATGCGTGTGCGCCTCCCATGTATAAATTTTTAACAAAAATAATGGATGCCTTGGTGGTTGATCATGAGTTTATTTTATTTAGAAGTGAGAGGTTTACGATTCAAATTTTATTATAAGCTTATTCTTTTTTTATTGAAAAAGAAAATTGTAGGAATCAACATGTCATCGCAAAAGTATGATACAACTTGATACATATATAAATCACAATGTTTGATATCTCTGTGATAATCAAATTTAAGACTTTTTTGTTATAAGGACACAAAATATATATCATAACATAAGCTAATTGAAATGATCACAATAAGAGATATATTTTGTTTTCAACAAAATAGAAGTTTTATTTAAACATCATAAAATTAGTATGTACCTGTAGACACCTCAGTTTGAGATTCTTGCAAGAATCCTTATTTTATTATTAAGTTATTTTTCATTTTTAAGCTTAATTTTTGATTTTGTAGTTTGGCCTTTTTTAGGCTTTTTTTTTGGCCATCCCACATTGGATAGGAGTCAAAACTAAGGCATTGGGTTTCTTTTTATTATAAATAAGGGTCTAAGGCTTGTGTTTTAGGAGAGAGCAAAATGAGGAAGTGAAGAATCATGTAAGAGTTTTTAGCCATCGAACCGATAGCTCTTATTAATAAGATTCTCCCACTTTTTTATTAGAGGTGTTGAGAATTATGCTATAGTTTATTTTTATTAGGTTCTTAGAAAATAAGAACCTTTTTCAGTATGAAGTTTACATCCGAAGTGTCAATCTTTGTCAATGCCAGAGGTTTGTCTGCTTCTCTCTTATTTATATTATTATTGGGAAGGTAATCCTTTGCCCCTTTTTTTAATTAAGTTTATTATATGCATATTTGTCATATTTTAATTAAGTTTATTATATACATACTTATCTTATTTTAATTAAGTTTATTATATACATACTTATCTTATTTTAATTAAGTTTATTATATACATACTTATCTTATTTTAATTAAATTTATTATATGCACACTTTTTTAATTTTAATTAAGTCTATTATATGCACTATAATTTAATTAAGTCTATTATATGCACTCTAATTTAATTAAGTCTATTATATGCACTCTAATTTAATTAAGTCTATTATTATGCATACTTGTTTAATTAAAATATATATTAAATTGTTTAAAACTCCCATTAAGTTCACATCAAATTCGGAACTCACCCACACATTAGAGCATGTTTAAGGAGAGTTTGCAGCTCAACAATCTTACTAGATGGGTTTGTCATACAACAAACCCAATTTGTCGCACGATAAACCCATTAAAATAGACAAATCACATCCTGACACATCAGTTTATCAGAACCCATCACTTTAGTTGTTGTTATGCGACAAATGGCAAACTATTGAGATTTGTCGCACGACAAACCCTTCGCAACACTATAAATAGGCCAACACCCCCATTGGTTCAAGAACACGATTTTGACTATAAAAACATTATTTTATTTCATATATGCAATCTTCAAGCCTTCTTCGGAAACACATTTGATAACATTTATTTTTGCAAGAGTTTCAGATCTATTCTTGGTCCCCGGAGTGCCACTTTTTAGAGTTAGGCAGCTGAAAATATTTCAAAGAAGAAAAGTAAGTACACACTAAAGATTTCTCCATAGTACTTTATTTTTCTCTTATTTATATTATATCGACGAGGAGGTAATCGCCTAAACTTCTTCTTAATTTAAATTAAGTTAGATATTTGTGTACCTATTTTTATCCGCATACCTGCTTTATCTTAATTGTTTAACTTAAGTTATTTATAATGTAGACTTGTTTTGTCTGTTGTTCTGTCAACTTTTTAGTTAAATGAACTTATTGTCAAGTTACCGATATTCTATCGTTTTCAAATAAAACATCTTTTCAAAATCCTGATAAAAAATATTTGTAAAACCAAAAAAAGTAAGATTATTATCGTCCGGATAAAACCAAACTTTCAAAACCCGGACCGATATGTTCTTGCTTAGGAATTCAACTGGATATATTCCTTCTTTTATATAGACTGTAATGTATCTGATACACTCTCCTTAAGAGCTCAATTCCATATCAAATCAATTCCGATAAAATTCGATATTTTCTAAATTAACCAAACGAGATAATTGATATTGTTATTTGAGCAAACAATACCGAATCAATCTTATGATTTTAAATTGATAAGATTAATTTTTGTCACTAGTAATCAGATTTTGACAAAATCAAATATCGAATTATGAAATACAAGGTTTTTATCCCTTTTTTCTGTTTTTTCCAGAATCAGGTTTTTATAAGATAATTTCATAAAGTAGTAGAATATCAATAAAAGTATCAAAGTTTTCCAATATCAAATTAACATATGAGATCATTAGAGACCAAAAAGACGGAACGAGTGCTTAATACCTTCCCAATCTGTAATATAGTTTCTGAATCCCATAGAATTCTATTTTGTAGACAAATGTGTAAAGAAAAGATTTATCTGTAGCATTTTCATTTACATCACTCTTTTATCATTTTTCTCGTAAAACGTACTGACAATTCTAAATGAACCCTCTGGCATCTAGAATAAGATAGAGGAAAACACGATATGAATTATTACCATATAGAAATGGATGAAATGATGAAATTTCTTCAAGTATTTCAGACTCTCCAACAAGAGGTTGAGACTCGAAAGTCACATTTGCGGATTCTCACAGTACCATGATTAAAACCCCTATTAAAACATGTGCTTTCCCATTATTAATAACAAAAGAAAAAAAAGGAAAAAGTGTTCATGGAAAAGAACAAAAAAACAAAAAAAAAAGTAATGGTAGCTTTGATTAAAGCTCGGATGTTTTATACAACCTTATAAGACAAGATTTACATGTTTTTACACAAAAGCAATGGATGACAAAAACCGTACATATAAAGAAACCCACTTCGGCCCATTGTGTGTGTATATATATATATATATTGCGCGTGTATGTGCAGAAATTAATTATATGATGATTGATTAATACTTTTCTAATAAGAAAAAGAGTTTTGTTATTAACAGCTAATAATTGTATGACATTCACCTTTTGTAACAAGAAATGATGCTTCATTGATTCACTTTAAAAAATCTTGTGATTAACAGCTAATAATCTGGTGTAATACTAGCTTAATTTTTTATTTTTTAAGAAAACAAAATTAGTAGAGATGCGCATGAAATCGATAGTCTGGACAATTCTTAACGTTGAAAAAAATAAACACAAAAAAAGAAAAAATAGAAAGATAATCATGCTCTGAGTTCATTCCATATTTTATCACATAATTAGTATTACTTGTACCTAATTATTTTTTTGCTAATTAATTGGGTAGCCTTATTGCCAAATGAATTACGCATTTGGCAAAACATAATACTAGTTTGGGAAGTTGTACTATATGCTTTTAATATTGTATATTACTTTAGTAATAATAATAATTAATTGTTTTGGTAATAGTACCACCCTATTAATAATGCTTTCGTTCTTCCTCATGCAACTTTTCTTATATAAAATGCGCTTAATTATTTTTCATTTTATTATTATTATTATTTTTTTATGGGAAGAGGTTATGATGGAAAAAAAAAAGAAAAAAAGAAGCACACTTCAGATGCATTAATCAATCATATTTTTTTTGTGGGAGAAAGACAAAATTGAGTGGCTCTCCAAAGTTAATGCATTACTCATTCAGTTGCCTGAAGTTTAAAATGCAAATTTTATTCAAAAATAAACATGTTGAAAGCTTTTGCAGTATTTTTAGGTAATGAGAATTTCATGCGTTTTTAACACCCAAAATAAAATAAATAAATAAAAATACACCATTAAGTGCTATGGCAAGGCATCATTTCACTTTTGATAAATTGGTTCAAATTCGAATCTCATATGTTCTGTAGTCCTTATTTTTGTTAAAGATTTTCGGTCAATTATAAAATTCTTTTTCACAGTATGGATTTCGTCACTTGTTGCTTCGGATATTTAATTAACGAATTTTGCCTCTCCAAAACTTTGATCAAAAAATATATTTATTAAAAGAATCTAACCCAAAAAAAAAAAAAAAAAATCATGTTTTCAGGAATTTTATATTTTTATTTATGAGTTCGTTTTTAATATGCACTTTTAAAGCACAATTAGCATAACCCTTTACGAATTGTACATGTTTCATTGATAATTATTTTTTAAGATGTCAAAACTTTGGGCAACTTTAATTATTGAAGGGTCATCAAGAGCTAACCACTGAAAAACTACAGCCTTAAATTTATTATTCATTAAAAAGAGTTCCGAAATCTTGTGACCAATTTAAACTGACTTCAATCATGTGTATTTGATTGTTAGATCAAATGTGAAGGTTACTATCCATCAAAATTGGGCCAATAATGCCTAATTTAATGAGACATTTACCTTTAAAGCCCCCACACTCACCCCACCCTACATATTCAAGGCTTAACAATATTTTGGACCACATTGAAGGGTTCTTTTCTCTCTAGCTAAGAAGAGGTACACAAGCTTTTCTAAGGACTCATCAAATAGTGACTTGTGGAGTTGTGAATTTAAATTTGGCTGTTGAGGTGCTTTAATAATTTGAATTTCATTAATTAATGGGTATGAACAATTCCAAACTCCTCTCCTACTCTCATCCCTCTTCCAATGTGTGTCCACATTGGACACAAGCATAATGACAACTCTCTTTTATCATGTGAAGATGAGGTTTGAATACATAAATCTACGTCAGAGTTTAGAAAATAAAAGATAATTTGGATAGTTAACCTCAAAACCATGAGCGGAGATTAGAAGGCTAGGATAGGCTAGGTTGAGCTGGGCTTGGAGAAGAAAGTGTGGTGCAAAAAAAGGGACGCGGGTGTTATTATTTTTATCAAAATTATTATAAAATGAAAATATAAAATAATCAAAGGTATGTAATGTGCAAGGCCGGAGGCAATAAGGGCCCGGGGGGGCATGGCCCCACCTAGACTTTTGAGTAATTTTGCCTGAGTTTTTGGGTTCCTTTTGTATAGTATGGAAAGTCGGGGGTGTTTGTGCAAGTACAAGCATATTCTAGGTAGAAGATTGTATTTAGGGAACTTGGTTAGTGGCAAGAGGTGTATGTGGAATAAACGATAAGAGTTCAGGGTGAGAATCGGTAATTAGGTTATGTTGGGCATTAATTATGTATAAGCCCACCTTCCTTTTCAATTGGTTCGGAGGATTTGTACAAGTTTACTTTCTTTTCCTTCTTTTTCCGCTGCTACTCTTTTTTCTTATTTTTCCGCCATCGACAACTCCCTTTTGGAAGTACATTAATATTGAGATTAATATATTTGTTTGTTGGTTATTGAGGTTAATTCAATATTGGCTTGGAAAAAATTGAATCTTATATAATAGGTTGAATATCGAGTTGATAAAGATATTTCTACATTTATATAATTAATTTTTAGTCTATCCTTTTTTATTTTTTGGAAACAAAATGGAGAAGTATTTTAGTAAAGTAGGAGTAAGTTCTACTTCTCAAAATGTTGGTTCGAGTTCTACTCCAAAGGTCGATTCTACTCCGTCAAATATAGATTCATTTTCTCCAAATTTGGCCCCACCTGAAATCAATTCTTGGCATTTAAAAGAGAACAATGAGATATAGGGTTCAACTTTCATAGTGCGCAATTCATATTATTAAATAAAAATTGTTGCAATTATGCTTTATCTTTTCTTTGAGTGCGGAAAGCATTTTATTTTTAGCAGTACTTGGTTACCTAAGACATTTTGGCGAAATTGAACTTATGGTTTTGGCATCTTATATATATAACATAAATCTTGAACCTTTATTCTAATATATATGATCCATAAAATTATTATTAGACGTTCTAACATAAAATAATAAGACACAGATAAGATATGGTATGAATGTTTGTCTTGCTTATTTTGAGAGCAAACTGTCAGCTTTTAAATGATTGAATGAGACTTTTTTTCATTTTTTAAAAATTAAGGGAGGTCTAAGTCTCTCCCTTAATCTTACAAATAAAGAAAAAACCTCCCCCTTTCACCCTATGAGTCGAACCCTTAACCTCAAGGCAAGGATGGAGCTTGCCTACCACTGCGCCAACCTCTCTCCTCAAATGATTGAATGAGACTTAAATGTTCATATCAAACAATAAACCCACAAACAATTAAAGTCCGTGGCAACGGGTATTAAAAGAAATAAGTATGCGATTCTGAAAAGGTTGGCCTAAAAATTTTCAATTTTCATAATGTGTGACAAATTTATTTTTTGGAAAAAAATTTTGTAAAATAATAATTTCCGACAATAGACATAATGAAAAACTTTCTTGTTCCCATTGTGAAAGGGCCACAACACTCAAAAGAGCTAGTACTCTCAGCACCTATCCTTGCAAAAGATTGAACCCTTAACTGCTAAATTGTTTCTTTTTTTTCTTTTTCCTTTTTTATCTCTAAGGGACCCAAAACAACTAGGATACATTAAATTCAGTTCAATTTATAATTGAATAATTAAATTGAAAAAAAATAAATGGCCTGTCAAAAAGATTGTGGTGCCCCTTCCTTCAGGGTTTTTCTATGCACCAATCAAGTCACCCACAACCAGCTTCAACGGGTTATCATACTTTTATATAAATTAAAAAAAAGTAGAGAAAAAAAGTTAGAAAAATGATAAATAATGCAGCGGTGAAGAGTTTTATTATCTCGCGATCCCACTAACAGTAAGTGTTAGAATTTCATTGCTTATGTTATAGAGCAAAACTTTTTTTTGCAACATCAAAGCCTATAAGGATAAAACAAGCAAAATAAAATCTGACACAATTTTTATAATTGTCAAAATGTTTTTTTATTTTATATAATAGTAGATTAAAAATTATATATTTATTTAAAATTCTGAATTTAATGACATGTTTATAAAATAACATGATGATCAATCTTTTCCATTACGGTGGGAGTATATAATAATATAATATTGAAACATAACAGACGAGATTATTTGAATTTTATGAATGTAACACTTTTGCTATTAGTTTTTCGTGTATAGATGAAGTATGGGTGATTTTGTTTCAATGTATGATTTTTTGTTGTTTATTCATATTTTAAATTAATTCACATTATTTATTAAGTTTAACTACAGGTTGAGATAGACTTATAAAAAAAATTAATAACTTAATTTTTATAAATAATAACCATTAATAATTTAATTATAGAATATCCACTAAATTAATTAATATATCCACTTATTTAATTTAAACATTAAAAAAAATAAAAATAAAGATAAAGGTAATAAAGGTTAAAATAAGACAATCAAATACCTTCATCATCATTGTGGGAGCATAAAAATTATGAAGATAATAATGGGCCTGGACATAAGCCAAACCAAACTCTATGGGAGAATTTGTAAAGGGGTAGAGTAATCCTTTTTTATTCTTTTACCATTAACCATAATGTAAGATATGTAACCATAATTCTATAAATATAAATAAAATAAGGGATAGACGTCAGAGGGGGCCTCCTTCTAGATCTTAGATGGGAGAAAAATGAATTAGCCAAAGGAATTGTTTCTAAAAAGTGAGTGTAACTTGTATCATCATTTCAATTGCCTTTGAGCTGATAAATCAAACAAACCCACACACAAACGGAGGATGTACTACCGGAATAGCATAAGCGCTATCAGGGGAACCTACCGTACCCAAAAATCTCTTGTCTCCTTCCCCATCTCCATCTGTTACTCCATTGATTTTGCTAAGAATTTCATCATGTGAGTTTGCCCAAATTTTTGGCCACCTACAATTGGCGCCGTCTGTAGGAATCCATTGGTTACTTTCAAGTTCTCGGCATTTTCGTCTATCTTTTGGTGGAGAAAAAGGGCTCTTAAGCAAACCAGATTTTCATTAAAGTCAGGTTCATGAATAAGCATGTACCATGTCAAATCCATGGCAAAAAATAAATCTCTACAGATAAGTGGCCTTATCTATTACTAATTTCAATCTCACATAGTGTTATTAATTAGTTATATCCATATTCATTCTATGCTGGTAATTAATAGGCAGATGGTGAAGTTAATTCTAAAAAATAATAATGATAATGAAAAATCAATTTCTTTGAGATCTTGGTCCAATAGGCCAAACAAATCTTTTCAATATAAGATAAAAAGTGCGTGTTGCTGTACAATTCTTTTGGTCGGCCTCATAATTTTTATGTCAAATTAGGGGCAGAAGAGGCTTATAAACAACCTTGTTGACCAAACTTATATCCAGCAGCCGAGCCCATACTTTTGGGAAATTCGGCGTTGAGAAACCCTCATTTAGTAAAAGGTGCAATTTTTTAACAACTCAATGTATAGCTTGGCTAGTTAGCTACACCTTTAACAACGGTCAGGTCTTACGTTCAATCCCTGGCCACTGTTATTTATCCTTTTACAATAGAAAATCCTGTCCAATAGGCCCAGATGAGTGCCGAGCAACACATTTGAGTGAGCCTTAAGAAACTCAGCAGTCACTAAGTGTTTTATTAAAGATAAGGCGTAACATTATTAACAAGTTGATGTCGAGCTCAGCTGGCCAAGTGATGCAGCCAGAATGTTTGGGTTGCGAGATCAAAACTCGTCGACTGTAAAATGTTTTTTTCGGCATATATATTTGGATGTTGGCCGACTAAATTGAAAGACCATGATCTGAAAAACGAGAATATTATAACGTCTCGGCGTCTAGCTCAGATGGTCGGCGCTCTTACTTTAAAATGAAAAGGTTTCGAGTTCAAATTTCGGCCATGATAGAATATTTTTACTCGGCATATTACTTGCCGAGCTCATACAAGATTGGACGAGTTATCAAATAGAAGTACGAATAAAATTTCAGAGATGTTTTTAGCCGAGCTGGTCAAGCGCCGAACTCAAAAGCCCGAGGTACAAGGTTCAACTTTTGGCCACAACAAAATATTTTTAATTTGGCAGAATAATTGTTGAGCTCGCACAGGCCCAATTGATCTATAAAGTTGAAGCGCGAATAAAATTCCAACAAAGTATCTAGCCGAGTTGGTTAACCATTTTTTTCCAAACATTGAGGTTAGGAGTTCAATACCTAGCCATGACTAATATTTTTGCCAAGCAGTGCATAATTTATTTTCAACAGCCTAAGTTCTCAGGTAATTCGACATTCGGAAAACAATCATAAAGCAAAAAACGCGAGAACTATAACAACTGGGATTCTAGCTTTGATGGTCGGAACTCCTGCTTCAAACAAAAAGGTTATGAGTTCAACTCTCAGCCATAACAATTATTTTTGCCAAGTCTAAAGAGATGTTTAAATCACCAAAGTCCAGCCGAGATGATACTATAATCAGGAAATGAGAAATCTCTCATGTACTGAGACTTAGCTGAGTTGGTATGCAGCGTGATTATAACCTTGAGGTTGCTGGTTCAACACCCAACAATAACAAATTGATATTTCCCAATAGATGAATTCATGACAATTCTTTTAAAGATAAGTTTTATGACTTTCTTACTATATATTCTTTAAATTGTACAAGCATGCAAATACATACTAGACACATAATAGTTTCAGTCAAGAATTGAAATTTTGAGCTATATGCTAAAGAGCATGAACATGATATAATGAACATCAGAACCTTGAAATTTTGATACATTAGAATTTTGATACCATAGTCGGCCTGAGTATACCAAACATTTCACATGCTTGAAGTCCCCTACTATGCAATTTATTTTGCAATTGGCATTGCTAAAGAAAAACTTCGATAGCAACAATTCATCTAGAAAGCTTGTTATGTACTTGTTCTTACAATATATAATTAGATATACAAAATTATTGGTAATTAGAAGCCATTTTTATGCACGACATGATTAACACTTTTTTCGAATATTCATGTTAACAAAAAGGGGGGGGGGAGATGGATAAGGTCATCGTTACTTATAGCCAAATGCGCTTTTTGGTAAGAAATTTGCATATACAGCTATGCATTATTCATGCCGAAAGATTGACATGATAAATCGCAGTTCTAACCCTTATATTATCTTTATATTGGATAACAGCTTTGTGAAAGCTAAGGAGACTTATTGTAGCCAAATCTTTATAATCAAAGATTGTCAATTTACAAGCGGTCAAAGCATGGCAGCCATATTTTGTTTCGGAATGCCTTTGTGTATCCATTTAGGCAAAAAAAATCGTTTAAGACCTTGCTCAGTCGATGCGGTAAAAAAGAAAACGTGTAAGACCTTACTCAGTCAAGGCGGTAAAAAAAATCGTATAAGACCTTGCTCAGTCGAGGCGGCACAAAAGAAAACTTGTAAGATCTTGCTCGGCAAAAATGCAAACGTATAAGACCTTACTTGGACAAAGTAACAAAAATTAAATAAAGCTTTTATCAATTAAAACAATTTAAGTAAGACATTTATTTGCAAAAGGCAACTTTTGCTTAAGACATCTCTCGACAAGGCAGTGTATTAAGACCTTTCGACGATTAAAGGCGAATTTCACTAAGTCCTATATTTTTCATGAAAGGCAAATTTTACATAAAACCTTGATCGGGAAAACAAATTTTAAAAAACCCTTTATTCATCAAAAGTAATGTGTTCAAGATACGACCTTCTTATTGACGAAGGCAGTTTTTCGATCATGAAGCTAACAAAATCTCTTAAGACCTTTCTAAAGTTTACTTCTTCCTACGGGAGCATGATCGTTCTAAAGCTCGTTGCAGTTAGCTGGATAAATGTAAGACCTTTCTTCAAGGGCATTAAAGACCTCCCCCGGAGGCACAACAAAGGTCGGTTAAACCGATTAAATTACCGGGTATGCAAGGCCCAGAAAGCCACCATAAGGAACACTTTCCTGATTTAGCCGAATCGTCTTTATTGCTTTAATAAACTGCACAAAGTTTAAACTTTTAACTTTAAAAAGTTACGAAGGCCGAGTAAGCCACAAAAATATCAGTAAACTCGGCCAAGATGATTGTTTATGCCCTAGGGACAAATTGATGAGGTTTGGAAGGCCAAACAAAAAATGATGCTCGACCTCCGAGCAAATTAGCCTAGCAAAAATAAAAAAAATACAAGTACAGTCAAAGCTCCATCCATAAAAGCCAGACAATTAATCACATATGGTAGGGGTCTTTGGCTCATTGACTACAAGAGGAAGAACTTAAATAAAAAAAAAAGCTCGCCTAACACCAATAGTCACCTGCTCGGCAACAAGTATTTCTTGATTTACAACAGTTGGCCTAACAGCCCGGTCAACAACAACAACAACTTGCTAAGTCAGAAAAAGAAGATGATTTAGCGCGCCGACCATTCATATATCAACGCATCTCACTTCCCCGCCACAAGATTTGAAGTTTTTCAGGAAAGCTTGCTTACAACACTTGGTGAATTATTTCAAAGACTACAAGGATAAGAAAGCTGATGGTCTAAGTACATGAACTCACCTTGACAGCCGAGCTCACGTGCTTGGGGGGAAATTGTGGGAGCATAAAAATTATGAAGATAATAATGGGCCTGGACATGAGCCAGCCCAAACTGTGACGCCCTGAGTGATGAGTACTCCCTTGTGTGGAGGAATGGTAGCTCGAGCGATGAGTACTCCCTTGTGTGGAGGAATGGTAGCTCAAAGGGGGCATCCCACACCGGAAGTTGGGGGATCTTTGGAGACCCATATGAGTAAGATATGGTCGCTAATTAAGTATGAGGCCTGTCTAGGACGCTACCCAGAGCGGACAATATCGTACTGAGGTGCAACCGGGTCGTTACAAATGGTATCAGAGCGGACCCCACAGAGTACGGTGTGTCGACGAGGACGTCGATTCCCTTGGGGGGAAGGATGTGACGCCCTGAGTGATGAGTACTCCCTTGTGTGGAGGAATGGTAGCTCGAGCGATGAGTACTCCCTTGTGTGGAGGAATGGTAGCTCAAAGGGGGCATCCCACACCGGAAGTTGGGGGATCCTTGGAGACCCATATAAGTAAGATATGGTCGCTAATTAAGTATGAGGCCTGTCTAGGACGCTACCCAGAGCGGACAATATCGTACTGAGGTGCGACCGGGTCGTTACACAAACTCTATGAGAGAATTTGTAAAGGGGTAGCGTAAACCTTTTTTAATCTTTTACCCTTAACCCTAATATAAGATATGTAACCCTAATTCTATGAATATAAATAGAATAAGGGATAGCAGTTAGAGGGGGCCTCCTTCTAGATCCTAGATGGGAGAAGAATGAGTTAATCAAAGGAATTGTTTCTAGAAAGAGAGTGGTAACTTGTATCCTCAATTCAATTTCCTTTGAGCTAATAAATCAAACACACACACAAACGGAGGATGTACTATTGGAATAGCATAAGCGTGCATGCGTATTGTTTATATTGAATGTCTGGTTAGTTAAACAAGGAAGTGCAAGTCCTTTTTTTAGATCTCCCATGTAAAAGGTTGTGTGAGTTCATTTTCCTTATTATTAGAATTATATATTATTTACAAAGAAGAGACTTAGTTTAGTCCTGCATTAGAGAGCGCGAGAGAGAATTAATTAGATTCCTGAATTTGAAACCTTTTTGAACTTGGTCCAACTCTTTTTTATTTCCTTTTTCTTTTCTAACTCTTAGTTAGTGTCCATGCTCAATTATTATTACTGTAATTTCACAGGTACTCAATTTCACATATATTTTTACTGTAATGCATAGATATTATTGGTGCCTATCATAATTTTCTATGCAGATGTGGGTGAACAAGTTGCCCAATTTTAAAATTTTACTCAAAAGTGGATTGTCTAACTACTATGGGTATTTGGTCTTTAACTATTTTTAATTTTTAATATTGTTGGTGCGTAAAACTAGAAGGGTAGTTTAGACCACACAGTCAAACAATTAGTTCAAATGATTGGGATGACAAATGCAAGAAGTTAAAATAATCAACAATATATAGAGGGGATTTGCCTCATATGAAAATATGGGTTAGTCTTCCTCTGTGAAATGAGTTAGGAGCTCGGTTTGCTTTGTATTTAAATAATTGAGTAGCTATTACAAACTCATAAAAGTCTCTCTAACTATTCTATCATCACAAGATTACACTAAAAGTAAACTTGAGCTACACGAGTTTTAAATTTCTTATATTACAAGCTCTACAGTGTGCTCTGTAAGTTTATATCTCTCTATCTCTTTCTAGTTGCTCACTGTTGGCTACTTGAATGTTGGATTCTCTTTTATTCCTGATTGTTGTTAGGTTGACTGAGAGGAAACGTGTTGGAGAGCTCCCAGAGTAGGTCCGGGGCCATACCTTGATCATCACCAACTCTGACATTACTTCTCCATGAATTCCAGTGTATTAAATACAATTGTTATGCATTTAATGAAGGTGAGGGGGGTTCTGTGCCTTTTGCAGGTGAGGCGGCAGTTGCCGATACCTCTTTCAACCACTCTGACAGAATGGTTAGGCGTGAGAGCTCTAGAGCTTGCTAAAAGAACTCTGACATTTGAGTTCCGTTACTTATTGTGTATAATCAATTATTGGACCAGATACCAAGTTATAAAGAACTCTGATCTCCCCGTAATACTTGAACAAAGCTCTTCCGAGCTTTTCTTTTGTTGCGATGGGCCTGGTTGCTGACGTGGATGGCCAAGTGGCAGCTCGTGGTTGGCGGGGTGAATTAGGTCACTAATCCGCACCATCAAACATAAACACAACAATGATTGGTATGTATTTGTAAATACTAAAATACCCTTTACAAAAAAAAATAAAACAATATAACTTATACGATGATTCAACAATATGATCTTATATATAGAAAAATGCTCTTTTTTTACCTATAAAGCTTATCACCTATTTTTACCGGGTACATTAAATTTGTTGTATCCTCGTTATATTTTGTGAAAGTGCAGTCCATGTAATACACTCAGTAAGAATATGTGGAAAGACTACATAGTATCAGGAATGTTCATGTATAATATTGCATATACGGCGAATATGGTATGAATTTTAGTGGTAAATGAGCATACGGGGGAACGTGGTTGCTTAATTACAATTATTAATTAATCATCAGAAGTTTATCATAATAACGATCATTGGATGGTCTCAACAACTGCTTAATACATGCAATTTCATAGTATTAACAGGTTAAATTGAAATTAACGATTTAACCTATAAATTGGATTAGTATTTTCCCCATTCTTTAATTTTTAAAACTAGGACAAATATTATGACGGATCGCACTTTCAAATGTTACACGTTTAATTTGTATCCTTTAATGTTTTGAGACGCACGGCTATAACCAAATACACAACTAAGAGCATCCGTATTGGGTAGGGTAAATAGATAAATTTACCCTACCTTGTTCACACCAGAGAGAAAGATAGGTTAAAATTTTGACAGGTAGGGTACCGAGCGACTAAATTTACCATCTCACTAATTTTTAATCATACGAACCTCGGACACTCGTATGAATGATACGAATTTTGCACGCTCGTATAAAAAAAAAAAATTTAAATGAGTTATACGAATGTGTGTCACTCGTATGAGTCATACGAGTGTGGTAAATTCGTATGACTCATACGAATGACACACATTCGTATGAAGCCCATTTTTTTTTTTTTGCATATTGCCGTTGCTCATAGATTGGATGGCTTTGGATGATGTTAAATTAAAAGTTAACTTTTTAACTTTAGGGGGTGAAATTGTAAATAAGTTATTAAAGTGTATATTGCAAAACATAATAAATGGATGTTGAAATAATTTTTAAAACAAGCTGGCATTTTTTGGAACCTTTTGCAATTGAAATTTGAACTAAGTTTATTTTTTTTTATGTTTAATACAAATCATATAAATTTGTTTTGTGTTTTAAACATGGCTTATTTGAGTTATTCAATTGTTGGGGCAAAGATATAATTAACATAAAATATGGACCAAACGGTGCAAGCAAAAGAGGTAAAAAAAAAAAACTCAAAATTGCCCAAACGAATTTCCCAAGATCGTATGGCCAATTTTTTTTTCTTTCTGATACGATTCTGCTTCATTCGTATAATTTTTTTTTTACCATTCTCGCTGTGGATTGCTTTAAAAGTTAATAAAATGAATGCTAAATTTAGCCTAAATAATTTCATTACGCTGTGGATGTTCTAAGAAGCAACATATTTCATAGGGTTTGCATCGAAGCTAGAGTCCATTAATTAAAGGAAATAATTACTATATACACATACAAAGATCACATGATTTTAGGCCAATTAAATTGAGGGTTTCTTAGAATTAAAATTTTACGTTAATTAATTGCACGATAATATAATTCAAAGGTCAAACCGACTTTAGTCCCACGAGAATATAATTCAAACGTCTTGGACCAATAGTAGACTATATATAAGGATAAATGATAAGAATTTATATATAAAAGAACTATTAATACATGTAATATAATATTATATTACATGTATTTTAAGGATATTACAATATACATTAAATAATATATATAATTTTGTGCAAAATATAATTTTTTATTTATTTATAACATATTTAATTTGTTCACATATTAACACTATCTTAATAATAGATTTGTACAAGTTGATTAGTTTGTAATTTCCAATTAAGTAGTTTGATTATCATAAGTCAACCTTAGAATTAAATGCCACGTGTGACGGCACAAGAAAAGCTATAGTTCTTTACAAAAGAAAAAGGTTAAAAACAGCTTAGTTCACATTGGCTCGAAAGCCGTTAATAATTAATTATTGTTTTTGTGTCCTTGTCACGAGCTAAGTGTCAACACAACATATGAAATAGAATTAATCATTAATTCTGGCTTGGCTTAGTATTACAAGATTGTCACTGAAATGATTTTGGATCGATTTAGTATTTTTAAGGTCGAATTTTGCTATTGTTAAAATAATGTTTAGCCAACGGTAATCACAAATCGCTAGTAGAAATTAGTCGAGGTATATGAAAGCTAGTTGTAAAAATCCAAAAAAATATTCTCGCTTGAAAATTAATATTGTCCCCGACTGCCATTGCTATTATTAACTCTCGCTTGAAAATTTATAATTCATTACACTATCAAAACATATTTTAATAGGACACACTTATTGCATGGGCACGGTTACTAATTATTTTCTAAAAATTATATCAAAATAAATATGTCGTAATTATTTAAAATAAGTAATATTACTCTAGATTAGAACATACACGTATAAGAAATTAGTCCTATGGTGTAAGGTCAACAAATCCAAAAACTAGTTGATCATAATATTGATTATAAATGTGCTAGAGTAAATCTGGTATATGCGTACAGCGACAAAGACATATTTTTTATTAGATGATGGTTTCTCCAACCAATAAATAGTAAATCTAGGGTGCGTTTAGCGCGTCGGATAAGAAAGTAGGATAAGATAAGATAAATGCCAGATATGATAAGTGTCGGAATTAGTTGAATAGGAATTATGTGGAATAGGATATGAAAGGAATCAATCGAATAACGATTAAGCGGGATCAGACAGGATAAAGACTAGTCGGATAAAGATTTAATAAACTTTGCATTTGATGGAATTTCGGATTACAAGTCTAGATATTATATAATACAATTTTCTTTTTTTTTTAAAAAAAATATATTCAATTTTAATTGTTGTGCATATATTTTTTTTAACTAATACAATTTTTCTATTTATAAATAAGTTTCCTAAAAAACTCTTTCAGGAGAAAAGTTTTATATCACATACAAAATTTACGAATTAAGCATTAAGTACAGTTTCAAATTCTAATGTTACCATTTTTTCTAAAATTAAAAGTTTCTTATAAATACCTTCATTTAATAAAAAAATAAATAAAAATGCCATATTATAAAAGAAATGAATTTTATTAGTTGAGTTACTATGATTTTGGGTGGTTGAAAATTTTCATTAATAAATCTGATTATCTAAAAGGTGTAAAGAAAAAGATTAAAAAAGTTTAATTAAAATTTAATTTTTATATTCATTTTGTTATTCAGTAATCATGGGTTAAAATAATACCACCTATAGGGGTGGTATATATTTATTCAGTTTTAAAGGGATAAGATGATACTCCCTCCGTCCCAATTTAATTGTCCACTATTCCATTTTTGGATATCCCAAAATAATTGTCCACTTTCTATATTTAGCAAATCATTAATTAGAGCACTTTCTATTATTTTCAATATTATCCTTTAAGCTATCAGCACTTTCTCTTTATTGCGGGTCTCGCCACCTTTTTTTATTAGGAGAAAAGTAAATGTCATTTTTGGAAATAAACATTTTCTCTTAGAGTAATCTTTATGTCTCCTTAATTTTTAGTTTTTCAAAGTTGGACAATTAAATTGGGACGGAAGGAGTAATTAATTCCAAGTGCAATTCAGTCCCGCGTTGCTCCAAACGAGGATATTATTAAAATATCATATCCACCCTTACGCCAAACACGACATAATTTATTTATCTTATCATTTCTGACAACAAACACAGAATAAGATTAATTAATCCTATCATACTTGTAATATCGCATGACAAACACACCCCTGGTGTACATCCACTCTTTGAGTTGTATTTTCATTGCATTATGTTAAAAAATAATTGAATATAAAAATTTGGGGGATATGAGGTTTGTGTGTTGAAATTCTCTCTAAAGTTGTACCATTCGTACATGATTAGGGTCTATAAATTTGAAAATTATTATAGTGATTAATTAGGAAACAAAAACATATATGGTAAAGATATAAAAAGGATGATTCCTACAAGTTAGGAGTTATCCGTGACAATTCTCTTTACCTAAGGGATCACGATCACATCTAGTGGCGTAGCCACATAGAGACGACGGGGTGCGCGCGCACCCCCGATGATTTCGGGATTTTTAAAAATAAAATAAAATAAAAAGAAAATAGAGATTTATATAAATTTATAGTTTAGGGTATGTAATCGTAAGAAATAAAAGTTGAGGGGCATTTTGAGAATTGAAATATACTTAAATGAGGAGGAGAGAGATCCTGAAGCCTTACTCTTCCCCTTTATTTTTCCGTTCTCTTCTCAGTTCTCCCCTATTTCTCTTTTTTTTTTCTCGCTTTATTTGACCGTTTCACTCCACACTATGTGACCGGTGACTCCGTCCAACGACTATTTAGTCACTCACATTCATCACCGATCGGCTTGAATTGCGCACCCTCGACTTTAAATTATTGGCTACGCCATTGATCACATCTTATAGCATGTTTCGATTTGAATTATTTTCCTTATTTGCATTCTTAACCGCTTTTGCTTAGCATGGCTGACCTCCTTCAATGATTTTAATCGATTATATCGAGATATCTTGAGAGCTCAACATCTACTGAATTATTTTACTTGTTTATTTATTTTTTGTCACCCTCATATAACTTGTTAATTATTATAGTCAGGTTGTTGTTTCTCCACTTAATTTCACTCTCTTCAACTTATTATGTCTGATATTTTCATGTATGAAATATCGATACTTATAAATAATGAGCATTTTTTTAGCGCTTCTAAACTTTTCACCCCAAAACTACATTTATAAATCTATTTTCATTGTCGAAATTAATTATATGTTTAAATATAAATTGTTAAATATTGAGATGTACATATTAAAAAGGAAGAATTAAATTATACGGAGGGTATCTCCTGAAGGGAAAAATATAAATTAACCTGAACAATGAGAATATATATGTACAGTCAACAGTGATACAATATATTGAAAATTTGTCCCTTAATTTTTATACTAAAATATTTATAAAAGTTGTATCGCCAGATTTAAGGTTTCACAATTTCCAACAAAGAAAAATTAATAATATTCGCCATGTTACACAATTTCCAGGCCCCACGTACGACTAAGTTTGAAAATTAATAATTGACTTACTAGAAAGGAATTAAAAAATATAGTAAGTACACTGAAGGGTGTTATATAAATATTAGAAAAGGAATTTAGCACATCACTAATTAAAATATATAAAAAAAAGACAAAAAGATGAAGGAAGCAGTGGGGTTTTTCATGCTTTGATTCACATCTCACAGCTGTGTGATGGGGTCATCCTAGTTTGACTCAAATTCTCCTCATTATTTAAATTAAAAATAAAATTATATATATATATATAATCAAATGAGACACCATTATTGAATAAAGATGGGCTGTGCATTTTAGATTTGTGTCTGATCTTGTATAAAAAGTTTTTCTTTGTAATGGTGCCCCCCATTCACAATCAACCACCCCACCCCCACCCATTTCTACACTTAGTATCCTAATATAACTTTTTCATAAAAGGTAATGTATTTGTATTCAACTCACATCTATATGTGTCGGAATATTTATAATTGTGTTTTAATTGAAATTTTTAATCTTAAATATATATAATATCGTTTATATTGCACTCATTCAAAATTTAATTGGAACTTCTAGAGCAGGAAAATAAATTAGAAATTAAGGAAGAAAAGAAAAGGAAGAAACCCAACAATTTGGTTGGATAGATTTTGTGAATATATGCAAGAAGTTGGTGTAGTTGAAACCTTGATAGGTTTGCTATTAATGAAGCATTTGGCCAAGGCTTTTATGTAGGAGTATCTGTTAATTATGCCACTTCAATTATTATTTGGAAGGTGGAAGTCTATGAACTCCAGATGTATTACAATTAATTTTGCTTTTTCCTTTTCTTGTAAGCATTTGAATGTTAAGTTAAAAAAATAAAATTACATATAATGGAAAATTTCATACTCCAATTGATAATCACTAGTGGATGATATCATCAATTTATAATATTTAGACTGAACACCGTATCATAATATATATTAGCACATTTTTCTCCCCCTTTAAATAAAGTTTTGACTCTGCCATTATTTATAATTAAATACCTCTATAAAATTATGACTTCTAGCTTGCAGCAACAAATGTTTGAGCATGCGAGAGTAGTGATACATATTAAAATTTGTCTTGTTATATGAGTAAAGTGTAATTAAGAGCTTCCCTTTTTATAAAATAACGTATAATTTTGTCGTTACTATAAATGAAAGACAACGTTAATTATACATATTAGAATATTTTAATATATATTGACTTAATCTTATAAGATTTGAGTAATGTACACATACTCAGTCCTACAGCATTGAGTATATGCATAATATCTTAGTCTTATAGGATCAAGCAATTGTATTTTGTTTACTTTTAACAATAGTTCAATCTTATTGTACAGAATAAATATACATATATTCTATACAATAAGACAAAATAAATTAAATATAATATTATTAAATAAAGTAGTATGCATAATTTAGTGGCGGTGTTCACCAAAAAAAAATGTAATTTAGTGGCGGTCATAAATGATTGCAAAATATTGCACCTCATTTGTTTTTCTATATTGATAATTATGTGGGCTATGCTCAAAATACTGTGGGATTTTGTCCTCCAAGTCCCATCCATACGACTTCATGGTTGTTAAACACAAATTGGTATATATATAATATGCATAAAGATTCTCTTAAATATTCACATTCCCATCTATTTCCTACAATGACAATTAAATAGTATTCATTCATTCATTTATTTAAAATTAATTTATATTCCAATCAATGACCCAGTTAGTTAAATTATCATCAATGTTAGGTAAGCAATACATGCCTCAACATTAATTTTTCATTTCCATTTTCATCCGTATGCTAATTTTTTCTACTTTATTTGGACCCATTGTAATGTACATGGCAAATTATATTTTCTTGTTATAAAAACATCTAAAATTGTGCGTTCATAATTATTAATTGAACGTTCTTATCAATAAAAAATAATATGTACTTCTTTGCTGATAAGGGTACCGAAAGCAAATAAACATGTAACTCGCTTTTACATGCGGGCAAACTCAATTGTTAAAATAATTCTGAATTTTGTTAAAAAAAATTGAACAAGTACTCAAGTAAAAGTGACGTGCTAGCAAAAGAAATTTAAGCATAAATTATTAGTAATACTCTAACAAAATCTATTAATACTTAAGCAATAAGTTGTCCCCTTATTTTTAAACTTTTAATATGAAGTGTGCTATTTGTTTTACATTAAGATTACATTAGGTACTAAAATTTGGATTTGGCCTAAATAAAGACCCTACATTGACTTGTCCAATCCTAACTACCCTTTAAAACGCAATTAAAATAAATAAGCATACTTTAGTGACTAGATTAGTAAACTCAAAACTAGATTTTTAGAATAAGTTTACATTGACTAAATTGGCGAATTAAAAAAAGAAGGAAAAATAACAAGAAAGAATTATAACGGTCTTTAAAAAGTATAAAGATCGGGTAATAGTGGTTGTGATGCTGCCGTTGAAGGAATGATTCTCCCTTAATTAGATCCATCTATGCTTTTGCTTTTGCTTTTGCCTTTTCTTTTCTTTCTTTTTTTATTTTCTTTATTATATACATATATATTACCATTACAATTAAAAAAAGAAAAGGCACACCAACACATTACGCAAAATGTTTATTGTAGGAATGCAATTTTGAGGGGATACTATTGGGAAAAAAAATTATAGGATGTCAAATATTATTAAGATTACAATTGTACATTAAAGTAATTTTGGCTAATGTTAACATAAGTATATCATGCACAGTCATAATCTAAATTGATCTATGTAATAAAGGACTGTTAACTCAAATTTAGAGATTCTAAATTCTGTTACATTAACTATAAATACAATATATATTCATTAATTATAATATCATAGTATAAGTAATATTGATATTGATATAACAGAGACATACCAAGGCACCTTAAATCATAACTTACATTTAAAAAAATTAATATTTTAACATACATTAAATATCACACATATTTTTGTACAAAGATTTTTTTTTTTTTAATTCATGGTACTTTAATCGATGACTTTAAAACACATGTTAATAATTCACCGTGAATGTTTCAGTCAGCAAATAATAATCGACGTGGCATTACGTGTTGTCAGCATGTAAGAACTACGTGGATATTAGCTGGATGGTAGCTGTTGAGAACTTGAGGGTTTTGTTAAGTTAATGCACTATATTGAATGAGGTGTCAAAATCAACCTCCCGCTTAATTAGTTTGCTTCAAGATAAACAATATTTTCGTTTATATTGCCAAACAAATACGGTATCTTATAATTTTTTCTCTTTCAAAGAAAACCCTATAGCATGTAATCAAACATAGGCTACCTTTCAAATTATATTTATTTGAGGATATTTGATTTTATGCAAAAAAAATTTAACAATTCTATACTTGTCTTTTTTAGGTCAAATAGAATTAATCAACTTCAATTTGCAATGACAAGATTAAAGAGTTTTCTTGATTATAATAATAATTAAAAATTCGTTTTGCCATTTAAAAAATCAAAATAAACTTAAACAAATGGTAACGTTATAACCAAAGTATTGTCAGGTTAATGTAGAAGTTTAAATATATATATATATATATGTCAATTATTGAAAAATATAATATGGTGTGACAAAGTAAAAATTCAAAGAGAAATTTATTGTCTCACTCAATTTTTGATGGACTCTTTTAGATTAATTATGATTGCTTTCCACTTCCACTTATTACCCATGAAAAGCAATCAAATCATTCAAGATAAATAAATTGTATAAGAGAACTTGAGAGGAAAGAAAAGTATATATGTAATTTAAAACTTTAGCCCTTTATAGTTAAAAAAATTCCAAAAAGGGCCACAAACACAAACTAAACATCCAAATATATATATTAAATTAAAACAGAAAAGAAAAAAGAACACACTCTCACTCAAACCATTAATGCTGCCACAATAATGCCTCGAAACTGGTGGAAAAAATACTCTGATCTGGCTCAGCAAAATACCCACAGTGATCTTCCGCACTGTGCAACCACGGGGGAGGATAGCACCACCCATCAACCACCGAGTCAACAAACACAAAATCGCCACTCGACTCGGCCGATTCGTAACTCGCACCCAAACTCGGTAACTCAACTATCTCCCCCAACTCCTCCGGTGGAGCCGTCGACACGACATCCTCTTCCTCCGTGCGCGGGTATTTCACGCCCCGACATATGTGGTCCGTCGACCCTTCGTCCGATCGCGTGCACTCCACGCGCCGGTCGAGGTGGTCCATGGAGGCGGCGATAGCGGCTGCGGCCTGGACGTCACGTGCAGAGCTCGTAGCGGGGCGGGGGAGGAGGTCGGAGATTTCGGGGAAGTTGAGGATGGCCGTGTTTCCTTTTATGGACATAGCGGCGACGTCGTGGGCACGGGCGGCCATTTCGGGTGTTGAGAAAGTGCCTAGCCAGATCCGGGACTTCTTCTTGGGTTCTCGGATCTCGGATACCCATTTGCCCCATGTGCGCATTCGGACCCCCCTGTAGAGCGGGTGCTTGCTGCCGGTGGAGGTGGGTTCTCTCTTACGTTTGGGGTCGGGTGAGCGGGTGGAGAGCGGGCTTGAAGATGACATGGGTGAGGATGTGGAGGGAGAGGGAGAGGAGTGGTGGCTACTTGACCCAGATTCTGAGTTGGTTGGGTCAGCCATTGGGTAATGAAGTTTGATAATGAATTATATAATTAGTGAGTAAGTTGAGTTGAGTGGGTGTGTAACTGGGTGGGTGTGTACAATTAAAGAGAATGAGGGGTTAGTTGCTCAAAAGAAGAGAAAATGACTTGGTGGAGGTATAGTTGAGGAGAATGTATGAGAGAGAGAGAGAGAGAGAGAGGTAGATTCAAGTGTAGAGAGGAATAGAGAGAGGGGGAAGGAGATCACTTGATTGAGGGAAGGAGAGTTGATGTAATAATGGGAGAGTGTGTGTGTATATATATATATATATATAGGGGTTGAGGTGGCAAAGGAAGAAGAAGAACCGTAGAGAAGTACAGAGAGAGAGAGGGGGGAGGGGGGGCCGGGGAAGTCTCACTACCGACCGGACCTTTTACCCATCATTTCCTAACGACGTAGCACGCAATTTGAGAGTGAGTAATCCCGTGTGTACGTATATATATATACATACACCTGCACCTGCACCTGCCTATCTATAATCTATACATACGACTACAAACCAATGTAGAAAAACAAGGGTATTAATTAATTACTTCACATCATTATTTTAATACTTTAAAATTATTTTTAATAATATTTTATTATATCTTTTTAGCAATTTTTTTTTGATATATTAAAAACATTTTTTGAAATATTATAATACACTTGAACAATGTTAATATTATTACCCCCAAAAAAATTGGTACATGAATTGTACTTTTAGCTCTAATTATCGTTACTCAAAACATCTTTTAATGTTTTGGTGATTAATATTTGTCTTGAAAATATCTCTAAATGTTTCAACTATAAACAACTTCGTACGAACGGCTCATATTAGATCTGATCCTCACAAACAATTTGTATACATATGTATAAATATACATGTTGACAAACAAAATTAAAATTTATTAAGATTTTCAAGGATGGCGATACACGGGAAATCTGAAAAAATAATAATTTTAAATGAAATATAATATATAGCATAACAATTGTAATTAATACCGTACGTCCTTGTTAATATATACCATAACTTTTCATTTGTGAAGTAAAAGTCTTGAAATGGGTTTAGACTTTATATATAATAATAAATGGCAAATGTATCCTCTACATCCGAAAGAGGTTACGAGTTGTCTAACTGAAAAAATTAGGGTCCGTTCGGTAGCGTTTTTAGAGATCTGTTTTCGTTTTTTGAGTTCAAAAACAAATAAAAAATGCGTTCGTTGGGATGTTGATAAAAACACGAAAAACGTTTTCGGAGAATGAATTCACGTTTAAAGCGTAAAACGCAAAAACGCCAAAATGATGTTCTCACCATTTTCACTCTTGCAATCTTCGTTTTCACTGTTTTCGTTCTCGGAAAATGTTTTCATTATTTTCATTCTCTGGAAATTCATTTTCTCATTTTCATTTTCTGAAAATATTTTCATAAAATATTCTCCGAAAACGTTAACGAATGGGGCCTTAGTGTTTTCGAGGAACTAACTTATTGAGAGTAAAATCAAAACTTTTAAAGCGGTTGAGCGTGAAGCTATAGACACCTCAATTTAAACCTCATTCAAAAAAGGTTTGAAATCCATGTAAAGAATAGGCTTCCTTGCAGTGGCGAAGCCAAGAATTGAAGTAACCTGGGGCGAAATTTGATCGAAATTCAAAACACACTAAAATTTTGCTCCTTATAGCTAGGTACCTTCAAGTTTATTTTTATGCATCAAAGTCCATATATATATATATATATAATTTTTTCAATAAAGGAAGAAGCTGAGATAGAGACATAAAGAAGAAGTTGGGGTGATTTGTTAAGTTTAGTGTTTTCAAATTGTACCATAAAGTTTTGCCCCTACAATTAGACACCCTTAAATTTATTTTTATATATAAAAGTCCCTTTTTTTTTCAAAAAAGATCTTATATATAACCCAAAAAATTGAAATCCAAGAAGGGGCAACTGTCCCCCCTACTCCTACGCGGCTTTGCCACCGCTTACTCGTCGAGGAATTTTTAAATCCTTCTGAAAAATAACTGACAGAGGAGGGTGACAATATATGTGTATGTGTGGCATGAGTATTAGCACTTTAAATAAATATTTTAATTTTATAATATTGTTAGATACACTCCACTTTGATACTAATTCAACTAGTGACATGATGAAACTACTCCAAAAGAATCACAAAGCGTATAGGTTAGTGAGGTCATATATGATTATCACTTGTTCTTAAGACACACTAATACACCATCCATACATGGTTGCGTACTTGCGTATCCAAAAATTTCTTTCACCGAAAGCTAAATTACTTTTTTAATCAAGAACTTTGTATGTATGGGAAAAAAATTACCTTGAAGGCTAGGAAGTACTTATTATTTTTTTTTTCAATTAAATAAATTGTTACAATTTATAATCATGACAAAAATAATATTTAGCCATCATTACAGTAAACATATATTAGTTTTTTCTTGTTATCTTTTTTCTTTAGTGATGAAATAAGAATATAACCCTGCTAGTCACACAAAAACTGTGACATTGGGCACGCACCTGAATAGATACTTTTGTCCTACTTATAATGTATGATCATGTTTGATATGATACAATACGTTTACCACAATATATTCTCACCTTAAAGTTTTAATTTGTGTTGAGTATTTCTCCAATTAAATTTAAAAAATGATAGATATTTTATGATGAGATTATTTTAGGTTTCTTGCGAATTTATGGATGAACCTGTACGTTGTTGAAAAGTGAAAGGGTGGTGCAATGGAGACATACACCACTTGAATCAGGTATAGTTGATCTCATAATGTACGGTTACAGTGCACCATGCATACATATATGTTGTGTACAGTCGTACGTGGTGCATGCACATTTAATATATGAAGGACAATATTTCCTATTCCTACCGTGGTAGAAAAAGGGATTCAATAGGTTCCAACGAGGCTAAGGCTAGTTTATACTTTTAGGCCTTGTTTGATTTAAGTATTAGAGTAAGTGAGATTAATAATACCAGTCTTAATAGTATTTTATTATTAATTCTGGTATTAATTTAATATCAATACCCTGTTTGATTCATGCAGTATCAATATTCGGATGTCTCATGCTAATGTTAATACCATGTTTGATTCTGTAACTCGTATAAAGGATTTTATTTTGGACAAACAAAATTTTTTTTAAAAAAAAAAGGTTTAAAACAAAAAAAATTATATAAAAAAAATTCATTTTAAAAAAAATAAAATAATAATAATAATATAGTAGTAGTAGTAGTGGCATTTTTGAAAATATTATAGTAGTAATGACATTTTTGAAAATATATAGTTTATTTTTCTTAATCTTGGATAAACAATACCACCTCCCCCTGGTATTAAATTATACCACAAAGAGTGGTATTAAGTTAGTACATGTATTAGTAATCCCAGCACATTTGTGCGAATCAAACAAGGTATTATAAAAAAAGTGGTATTAACAATTCCATCCCACTTTTTAATATCCGAATCAAACGAGACCTTAGTACCTTATTTTTATTTTTCAATCTTCTCTTATTTTACTTTTACACCAATATCTCTTGTTTTACGATACTTGTCAATTTAGTTCCTCACCAACCCACGAACACACTTTTTCGTCATCTACAACATTTTTTATAATCAAAAGTAATATATATATATATATATATATAAGGTTCGGTTTTAATACGTATTCGAACATTTAGTGATGATTTTCATCGCTAAAACATTGGGGTGATATTTTAGTGATAAAAAATTGTCGTTAAATGACCCAATTCATACACACCAATTCGGAAAAAAACAGGGTCGTATATATATGCGAAAATTTTCTCATGCATATCATATATACGAATATAGCTTTTTGAGGAGGTAAACAAATAAATATTTTAATGAATTTAGAGATTATCTTTACCAAATTTCATCATAAAATTCAACCGCGAAATAGGTTAAATAAATATCTAAAATTTTAACAGTTAGAAATGTGCATATATCAATTTTCACTTTTTGGTTGAATTTTTTGATAAAAAAATTTGTGATTGAAATTTAGGATATTATTTTCATGGTTAATAATGCCTTTTTGCATGGATTACCACATAGTATATATATGGATCAAATTTTATACGAACCATTTGTACACGGACCAGTTTTTCAGCGACAAATCTAAGTTGCTAAAATATTGGGAAATGTTTTTAGCCACGAATATTCGTCACTAAAAGTATGAACAGTATATAAAAGATCCGCACTAATCCTGATGACTTAAAATTGAAAACTTAATTTTAAATAGTGTAAAATATCTATTTATCCTCTTACATTTTAGAAGCATATGATCGAAATAAACGAATAAGGGCAAAATTGTCATACTAAAAAATTTTCAATTTTCAAATGTGTTACATTCAAACAAACAATTTTTTCAGTTTTCAATTTTTTATCAAATGCCACCTTAGATTAAGGTGCATCACTAAAAACCAAAAAAAAAAGAGAGAAATAAAGAAAGAAAGAGATTAAGGTACATCACTTTAGAGTAATGCATCGTAAGAATTGTATTCAACTTTTGTGACACCTCTAATTTTTCACTTACACATTTTGAGGGCTAGAATAGTAAAATATAGTGCATTTAGTTATGATCTTAATTAGTTAGATTTCAAGATTGTTTATACTAAAAAAAACCCTCAAAATTAGTAAAATACAATAGAATGCCATTATAGTTTATATATACAATACAAGTTGTTTTCATATGTTGTAAGAACGTAGGCATGTTATAGAAAAATGTAATTTACAATTTTAGTACGCTTCGTACGTAAAATGGGCTTTCTAAGTGGCCAAGTGGGTATGGTACATGATGGGGTCTTTATGCAGTTGGTCCATAAATAATCAACTTAAAACTTTACCTTCATTATATATTGGTCCAATAACAAATATAGTGCAATTTTTTTCATCAATGTAGTAACTAATTATTTGTGGCTTTCTCTATCTCTTCCTATAAGCTGAATATATTCTATTGGAGAATCTAATTAACAAAAAAAAAATATAACAATTCTCTTTCATTAATAATAAGTACCACCACAAAATTAAACTTCACATTACACATAAATGCAGTACAAAATTATTAATTCTTTTAGGTAAGAGATTTTAGTCTTACAATTAAAAAATACAAGAACAAAACTAGGAACACCAAACTTAGTGTAAAACTGCTTAGGGGCACTCTGCATTTTCAAACCTAGAGGTCAACAATTCAACCCCTGCTAACTATCTTTTTCATTTTAAAAAAATACACTTAAGACGTTCGGTATCCATATTATATATAAATCGTGTGTGTAACTTTTGTTTTAAAAATTTATACATAATATCAAAAATTTATTAGATATATATTTTATTACACACAAGTAAAATATAGTCTAAGACTAACAGATATGGATAAATGGTGAAAACTTATCTTTTTGGGTTTAAATTATTTTCCCAAAACCTCCATATATTTTACAAATCTGAGCATGAATTAAATTGAATCGCCTTAAAATCCACTTGGTCCAACTGAGGAACAGATCTGCACCTAATAAAGAGTTGGTTATCTAATGTTACTTCAATATATCAACTCAAAAGAAAAAATAAATTAATTTGTACCTTGTTTCAAAACGTGAGCTGTCGAGCTAACTAAGATTTGAAAGTTATTTATTAAACTCGGTCCGGTCCGGTACAAGGCCAGTGACCGTATTTTTCCCTTTTATGTGAAAGGACCCAAAACACCATGGTCCTAGCTCACTATCATAGCCACAAATTTCCTAGTTTTTGTTGGTCACATGATTAAAATGCAGCTATATATTGTGATTGGTATAAACTAGCTTTCATCTTCAACTTTTCAAAAAATAATATTGGTTTTGAGTGAGAACTCAAGATATTTGTATTGAAAGTAAGGGTTTTAGCCAATAAGTTAATAATACTGTAAACGAAAAAAGTTACTTCTCAGTCTAATAAATAAGACATTATTCATTTAAACTCAACATCTTGTGGTATTGACCCTTTTGTGGCTACAGTTGTTATTGGCGCGCTACTAGTTTGAGACTTGTTAGGCCATCTGCACTAACAAAGCTAATATTGTAGATTTGTATTTTTTATACTCCACCGCAATATGGGAAAAGCTAATAGTTTAGTGTAAATGGTAAATGGATGCCACAATGTACGTGTGTTGTACAAGTAATTCTATTTTTTTTATTTATTTTTTGCTTTGAGCGACATTCATTGTGTTGTCACAATTAAAAAAATCATAAGTGAAAGGACACACAATGTACCGTCCCATAGCTTTGCTGCTTTGACGACACAAATATGTCACTTGGTTTATATTTTACACTTTTATGGTTCGGATTTTGCAAATTGATAGGCTAATACCGACTTTTACACTACTTATTTAGCATTACCACTACAGATGGCTTTAGTTTGGCTGAGTAAATCCGAAAGCCATCCGTTCGGCCCGCTAAATTGAGAATCGAGTTTTAATTGAGTTTGAGGTGATTCTAGTGTAACAAATTTTCAAGTCCGTGTTAAATTTCGCGCCAAGCTCAAATTTCAATCAATTCAGTCGCCGGCCTGGATGCACGTACTGAAGTTAGTAATTTACCAAGTTATTCAACCCACTTTCGTCATGTTTAAAACTTAAACTCGTACAGCAACTCCAATTATAATTGAAAAATGAATATTCTCTAATAACAGTTGAAACTCAAAGATACCTTTCCTCGTCTCTGACATCGGATTTCATTGTTTCACGCATTCATCGATCACACTTAACATTATGCCAATTTAGTGTATAAAGTCTTTTGAGTTACTTTATTCTCTTGTATGTGTCGGCCAGCCGTAAAATAAAATCAGTTTTATTTTGAGCCAAGTTCGGATTCAAGTAGGCTCGATTTAATTTGAGCTAAGTTTAGATAACATTAAGCCTGACTTCATGGTACGCACTTCAAAAAGTCCATATAACAGTACGTTCTAATATATATTTTGTGAACGGACTGTGATGTATTATGTTGTGTCTCTTAAGGACTAATAATTGCAGCTAGCCGGCTACACCACTACCTGAATTCCATCCCATATCATATATATATATATATATATATATGCGTGTGTGTGTGGTTTACCCGAATTAAGTTCTATCATCAATAGTTCATCCCGGCCACATATCTAGTGAAAGACTTTATAAGAAGGAAAAACTGAAATCCGGAGAATTTAGGTCCAAATTACAATAGCTTACTGGACTAGCTAATCGAGACATAACATAGAATTGCTACAAAACCATTATCTTCATGCATGTAATTAAGCTACCATGGAAACCTTTTTTATTTTATTTTATTTTATTTTATTGTTATATGATATAAATCTTGGCAACATGCCAGCATTAGCTATGTCTAACATCCATGATAAACAACACATAATTATAAATATTCTAAGGAGAAATGTCAAGTGTTGGCGGTGTACATTAGGTGATTAGAAATTGAAAATTGTTCTTGTTATAGTAGAAATTGAATAATGTATACGTGTATATATATATATATATATTTGTACATTATATTTCAAGCATAATGTTTTGTTTTGGTGTTAACAATTTATGGTTTATCATAGCAATTAATTTCTTTGAAATTTCACCATTAAAAAATAATGCACTATACACTTACTACCTTATATAAGTGTTTAGATATACATTGCACAATTCAATGATTAAAACTAGAAAATAGAAAAAAATTAATAATAAAATAAAGAAAATAGAAAATCCGTAGCAATTTGCTGTAAACATGTCCACGTGCATGTGTGCATGAGAGAGAGAGATATTTATTTGTGTATACAAGCTGTCTCTGTACCTTAACATTGAAGTGACATAAATGAAACCTTTTAGTTGCAAACCATAAATTCACTTATTAGCTGAGACCATCTGCAGCAGAAAATTAAAATAATAAGTTAAAAGTGTATATTTAATTTATTATTTTAATTTTGTTTGCACTTAAAAAAATAAAGGAGAAGATAAAATGGACACTGACGATGTACTGAGTATCGACTGTGGGAAAAAACTCACGGTCAATATTCTGTATATCTTCTGTGACATTTTAAAATAAAAATAAAAATAAAAAATAGAAGGGCGCTGTTCTGTGAATCGGCTGTGTACAGTCGATGCACAGTCCATCGGCTATAGTAAATGGTTGTCTGCTGCCAAATATTGCAATCACTTACCATTTCACGGACCCAATTATACAATATTTAGCATTTCCCTATTCCCGTGAAGATGATCTAATAAAATAAGAGAGATAGAAAGATATATATATATATAGAGAGAGAGAGATGGTTGCAATTTTAGGGGTGCTTTTAGTTGCACTATTTTTAGCTTAATGTGAACAGGGATGGTAAATATACCACAGGTACTTGCAGATCTTCAATCCGATGGAGGTGGGTATGGAGAGCTGACAATTAATCGGGAGCGAAGGTGGATTCAGATCTTAGATTTTTAAAATTAGTACGGTGCGAGTATGAGAGTTTCCACCTCGTACTCATCCTAATATACTTAATTTTATAAATCTTTTTACTTTGTGCTCATACATGTGTCAGTGTATATGTATATAAAATTAGTTCATTATTCATTGTTAATATATATAATTTTTTTTTTTAAATTAAGGGAGGTCTAAGTCTCTCCCTTAATCCTACAAATAAAGAAAAACCCTCCTCTCCCACCCCATGAGTCGAACCCTTGACCTCAAGGCAAGGGTGGAGGTTGCCTACCACTGGGCCAACCCCTCTCCTCATATAATTTCATATATATATATATATATGTATATATATTATGTAACATTATATTATTTCAATCTTCCCTCCTCTGTTGATTTTAGTTTTATATTTTTTGTTTTTTTTTAAAAAAAAATTATCGGGGGAATCTCCATGGGAACCCGTTACCCGACAAGGACGAAGATGAGGATTGCCTGATGCCTTGAATCGGGGACAGAAATAGAGACCGGGATGTTTTTTAATAGTGAAAGTGGGAATAAAAATCGTAAATGTATCCAATCTGTTACCATCCCTAAATGTTTTTTTTGGTTACAGTTACCATCCCTAAATGTGAAATCAGTATTTCCTATTCCCTTTACCAACCTTTTTTTTACTGCACAACTACACATATGGAAATTGAATTCCCGAAAGCGTTTGCTGACATTTTGATCTATATGTACGTAAGGGCCTTGATGAATAAATGAGTCTTTCATGCAATGAATCAGGCCACATTAAAATACATATGGTTCGGATATTACGTACACGTTATTTTTTATTTTTTTGTATTGAAATGGTTTTTATAGCACTTATTAAAATTAGCAAAAAATTTTTTTCCAGTAAATAAAAATAAAGTATAATTATTGAATAAATGTATTAAATTGCAATTAAAAAACTACTTGTATGCGGGATTATGATACTGCATGTGATTATGATACTACTCTTAAAATTAGGAAAATACTATTTTTAAAAATTATTTTATTAATTTCACTATTTTAAATAGCGAATAAAAGAAGTAATGAATTAAGAGAGTGCATGTGATGATAAACGTACGTATACGGCTCCGTAAAACAATAAAGAAAATTATAACTAGGATGATATATAAATTAATAGTAAGCTAGCTCAATATTTAATAAATGTACGTAATCATGAAAGTGCTTTTTATTTTTGGCAAAAATAAAATAAAAGTTTGTACACATATATTATTTAAAAGAAAAACTATGTAATAGAATGGACGGCATGGGCCGGGTTTTATTGCATGATATTTAATAGTAACAAAATCATTCTACTAATTATGAGTGTTAGACAGTGTAAAACAAAAGAATTTATATATGGTCACTTAAAAATGTTGTAGAGAGAGTAGAATCTGGTAAATATTTAATTGCATTTACCACTCCTTCAATTCATTGGTTGATAATAACAACCATCTAAAAACTTAACCATTCCTCTTCTTTGACCGCATCTTTACTTGCTTCGACACCAGATTTTAACATTCAATTTCACAGCCATAAATCCTTGAAAAGTTGGTTAGTACATTTTAACAACTTCACAGCTAACATTTCAATGTTGAGCGCGCGCAGTTACTCATTGATTACAAGAGATTTTGATAAGGATGGATTTGATATGAACCTCACTTACATTTTAAGTTTTTAACCAATATATATGTTGAATATATTGTATTTTTCTTTTACTTAATTGGGGTTATCTCTTGTATTTATTTGTAGATTATTCTTTATTTATCCATATATAAACCCCAACTCAATACATAATTCTTTATCTCTAGAATTCTCTCTTGCCTTTTCTATTTTCAACATGGTATCAGTGGGATAAATTAATCATCCAATCTCAGTTCTATTTTTGATTATTGGTTTATTGGTTTTATTCGTCTGCAAATCAAACCTACTGCCATCACCATATTCTATATCCCAAAACCCTACTGCCATACACCTACTGTCCAATCAAACCACGTCCAACTATAATTCTAAAACCTTAAAATACCCATTGCCGCTATTCACGTCGTCTCCAATTGCTAGACATCATCAAAATCACCGTCTCAACACAAAACCACTGCCTCATCACAAAACCACTGACTAGCCAACTACCAAAACCATTGCCCTATCCATATTTATTCAACTCGTCACAATGACCTTCCTCTCAAAATCTTCTCTCTAAGACGATCCTGAAGCTGCAAAAACCAACCCGATCTAACCACATACGTATTCGCACGCGCAGTGAGTGTAATCGCCTTATTGCCATCGTCTTCTTTACTCGCCAACGTGTGCATTTTGTCACAAATGAAGTTCCCAGAAGAAAGTCAACCTAAAAGTCAATGAATTTGATCCAAAAAGAATGAATTAACCGGAATGGAACCCCTGAGATGAGATCAAGAGAAATTTGAAGAAATTCCCAGAGATAGAAGTTGTAGATATTTGAATTATCTCCGCCTAGGCAAAAACCATGCATCAATTGGAGTTCGGAGCAAGAAGTTATGATAAAATTACATACGAACAATATACTAGCATCGGTTTAATTTTAAGCCCATTTTTGGCTCGTAGAGCTTTTAATTGTAAATTACTTGATTGAAGGGTTATGTAACACATATTTAAAGCCCTAGAGGTCAGAAGATCAAAGAGATAGCAATCACAGTATTATAAATCATTCTTCGGAGATTAAACCCTAGTTTTCAATAATTTTTAAGAGATATTTTCATAGTTTTCTTAGATTAGTTTGTTTATTTTGTTTTCAACTCTTGTAATCTTGTTTGAAGAGAAATATGAAAACAAGAAGAAATTGTTATTTTCCAGAATACAATCAAATCTTTGAAGTTTAATATAACGTTTCAATTTGTCTAGGTTTTTATTTTATTTTATTTTTTCATTGCAATTATCGTTTATAGACCTTGCATGATTTTAGGTTTTGATTTATTTTTAGGTACTGAGATTTATATGCTGAATATGTTCACTTATTTATCTAGCATTGGTGGTGGATTTGATTTCAATCAAGTTTTAACATATCCGAAATGTGTTGGATGCTATGCTACTAATTTTTAAAGATACTGAGAATAAAAGGTTTTTTGTCACGCATAAACAATACTTCAATAAAAAAAAGTGTTTAAGAATTTTATGCACCGCCGTTGGATTTTATGGCTAAAATTGGTTCGTAAAGTTCTTGTCATGTATGAATTAAAATGTACCATGCATAGTTATAATATTCATTAGTGGGTAGAATAATATATCATTTTTAGTAGAGAATTGCATAGAAATTGTTTTCCTATTTACCAAATTTGTCTGTTTGATTGTTTGCGATACCAGGATACCCCTAAACATTTGTTCATATTGATTTATACTTGTTTTCACCTACTGATTTTTATGTTTAATACACTATTTTATTATTTTTATTTGTTTTACATGTTTGCATATTCCCATAATGTTAAATTAAGTTGTTTTTAGTTAGTTAGTGTCGGATAATTAACGTACCTTTAAGGAAATATATGTGAAATTTAAGTTATTTTGAAACTTTTAAGCAATAAATATTTAACTGCGTGTCAAGGAAATATGTCAAGCAATAATGATAAGTAAAGAGCTTGAGTTTAGAAAGATAAAACCGTAAGAAACCAATACATTTTGTTTACGCGATTCGGTTATTTAGACCATACGTCCGCGCCCGAATAATTTTTCGACCAAGACATTTTGTCTTAAATTATATATACACTATCTAAGACATATTTGAACCACCTTAAATCATTTTTACTCTCTATTCTTCATCTATTTCAAATATTCAAATATTCAAGAACACATTTTGATCAATCATTCATTGTTTAAGCTATACATTGTGATCAAATTTGATAACTCTAGTGTGAGCCATATTTGTAATCCTTCAAACACTTGAGAGTTATTGTACATTGGTGTTTGCCACCAAAACTTTATTCTTTAAACATTAAAAGATGTTTATCTCTTAGAATGGCAAGAAGTATTCTTGCGTGAGTGTTGTGAGTGAACAAAATTTGTAGAGTGTGTGAGAAGTATACACTTATAGTGGTTTGATTTTCACCCAGATGAAAATCGAAATTAATGGAATTTCTCGGGGGCACTACTCGGGCGCGGACGAAAGGTCTAATCAACCGAACTGCATGAACAAAACGACTTGAGCTCATTCGGTTTATTCATTCTATCTCTTAGTTCTTTATATATTTGCTTTATTATTTTTGCTTGTGATTAGGATTGCTTGTTTGTTTGGCTTGATTTTTTATATAGACATTGAATCATTTTAAAACAATTTTTAAAATTGATTTAAGTTTTTAAAAACCCTATTCACCCCCTCTAGGGTATTTTTCGACCTATATTAATCTTTCTCATTACACTCAACAAGTGTTATTCTTCTCACAATACTCAACCAAGTGTGATTTTTTTAACTATACTCAACACAAGAAAACCTTCTTGCTAAACTATGAGAAATTCTTTTACAAATGAATAATATAAGTTGTTTGGTGATACACACTAATGACTAACAACTCTTAAGTGCTTACAAGATATAAATGAAGTTCATACTAGAGTTATCAATATTAATTAAAAGAATATAGCTTAAATATGATGAATATAATCAATGCATGATTTGAATCTCTTCAATCTTAGTATATGTTAAATATAAAACATTAGAGTGGATTGAAGTAGCTAAAAATGAGTTTAGAACTTCCTATATATAGCTCCTAAGTCAATAAACCCGTTTAAGGGTTTTAAGGAAAGTTGTTGCATAATATGAGGCAAAAATCACTTTTCCAACGGCTAATTTTTGGCTAGACAATTGACTACATGGTGTCAATGGTAGTCAATTACATGCTGCTGGTTTGTTTAGAAAGATTGCTACAGACAACCAATTTTATTCAATTGGTTTTGATCATATCTCTTAATCCAACTGTTGGATTATGCTAAAATTTTGGGTATAAGCACTATAAAATGTTATTTAACTAGTGTTCAAATTTTATAATGATCAATACTCTTGGAGGTTTGGTGTGTATATATATATGGGGAAGGTTCAAGTTATACCTAGTATAAAATAAATAAGTTTTATACTTGTCAATAACTTTATCCAAAATAATTTAACTGTTAAATTAGTTAATTATAATATCTTAGCAAAAAAAAAATTTATTGGCAGATGTATAAGTTCCTCCTTATAACCATGTTATTATTGAAGTATGAACCTTACAAAAATTTGGTGTGTGAAAATTTGCATACTTGATAAACATAAAAAAAAATAGTTTATCTAACGGTGGAAGATAAATTATGAATCTTAGAAAAAGTAATTTATAGGTGTAAAATTTCTTAATATTACATTGTCATAGCTTGAATCTTCATTTATATGTATATATTATATAAATTTATGATATATAATATATATAATCGATTATCGGTTCGGTAATACCATGCCATGGGAAAAAATTACTGTTATAGTAACAAAAAAAGTTAATTATCGACTTTTTGGTTATCGATTTTAGTCAACTCGGTTGGCAAGGATGGGCAAGATGCAATCCAACAAACTAACCAAACTGGCTGAATTAATCCATTTTTTTCGAATTTTATAGATCAAATTGGATCCACTTTTAAAAAATTGAAAATTATTGAATCAATTTCAGTTTTAGGGCTTTTTGGTCAAATGTAAATAAAAATAGCTCTGGCAATAATGGCGTCGAAAAAAATTTACGTCTAAATTAAGGGTCATGTTTTCATTATGAACTTGAAACTTCAACTTGACCTTGTCTTACTCCCTTCGTTTTTGTAATATATTAATATGGTCCCACCTTGATTCAATTATGTTTTATTATATAACTAATATAGTTATTAACCCGTGCGATGTACAGGATGTGAAAAATTATAAGAAAAATATTTATCTTTATCAATGCAAAATATAAAACGGACTTACAAAGCTTTCTAAAAAGAAATGAGAAAAAAAATAGGCATGGAAAACATGCAGAATGAGAAAACGGTTGAGATTATAATAAAAGAATAAAAGATGTGTTACTCAAAAACAAAATATAGATGCTTCTCTAAAGAGAACCACTATAGTCCTTCCTTTAACATAAATGGAAAAAAACTATTTGAACTTTTGTAGAGAAATCTCTTGATTAACGAAAGAACTCCTTCCATTAATTGAGAATGAAGATAAAAATGCCAATCGAGAAGAAAACTAACAAATTATGTTAAAGGTGACTTTAATATAGCAGAGATTAAAAAAAGATATGTTTAAGCCAATTTTTTATGATCAAGATAAAACGGAAACACTAACTTGTCAATTAGCAAAGCCTGAAATTTTAGAAAAAGGAGGAAAAAATGATAGACGTAGATCCATGTTAATAGAAATTGGAATAAATTTATTTTAGATATTAAAACAACATAAATAGGAAGATCTTTTATATTCTATCCAAACATTTAAGCAGAAACTAAATAGATGCAAGTTAATCAATACATGTATTAAGTGCTATAAATAATTTTCTACAAAAACGTTTTGAAAGAGTGTAAAGAGGCCGATAAAATTAATAATGCAACATATTAATTGGTATAATTACTACACTTCATAATACTATGTTACTACATCACATGCATGCACGACAAGTGTGCTACTCAAATATATCTAGTTCAAACTAAAATATAAAATAAAGATGTTAAGTAGTTTAGTAGTTAAGTAGCATATTACTTTATCAAATGTTTAAGTTTCGAACCATTTTGCAAGCATATTTTTTTAATGAAAAAAAGAGACTGCAGGGATATAATAGGCTATTCCAAAGTTGGACACATTTTCATAGCGGTTGAAATTGGTCTTAACTTTATATATTGGGTTCCTACAGACAAAACTATTATATAAGTTACATATCTATATTATGAAAACAAATGTGCAATCTCAGTAGTGTTTGTCTTATCAATTTGCCAAATAATTGACTTAAATATGTTGGTTACGGAGAATAAAATATATACTGCCTCCATTTCAAATTAATTTTACAACTTTTATTTTATTAATTGCCAGAAGACATTAATTTCAATTTAAATAATGGTTAAGAATGCAACTCATTTGTTATGGCAAATTGAAAATAAGGCTATTAACTTTAAGCCATTTTTAAAAAAATAGTATATTAAATGATGCTACTTCCTCTATAATACTAAATAAGTAAATAGTAAATTAAAAAAATATTAGTATTTAACCCATTTTCATGGGATTGTTTTTACTCAGATCCAGTCCGTTTCAAAAATTAGGATTTAGCTCACTTTTTTGTTTTTACCCAAATTGTTTTGCATTTGGCCCAGTTTTATTTTAAAATTAATTTCATTATTGTTATTAGGTTTTAAGCATAATATGACCCTCTTGCCTGGGTTATTGATTGGATCGGTTATGGCTCCATATTTTTTGCTGCTACAGTCACAATAAATAGATTGTAGTAACAACCTAAAATACATGATAATGGGTAGTTGTTTTGGAGTATATCAATTAAACAGATTATGTGATTAATCCTTATCATTTATTTTTGTCCTTCTATTTTATTAGTGGTGTGTTTTATTCTCAAGCCATATGTAAAACAACTATTTTTCAGTTTCATCGTTAGTATTGGTCTACACATCATCTTTTTACTTTTTCCCTACAACAATTTTCTTTGATCAGATGTACGTTTGCATTTCATAAAGATTCCTTGCCATTCGGTCAAGATTTTTGTCACATTATTTCGTTATTCATCAGGTTTTTTATCATATGTTTCATTTTTGTTTATCGATGATTAGGTAGGTTTGTGTTTACAATATCAATTTATTTTGTGGACGTATATCATTTTCATGGGATAGTCAGGGTGTATCATACTAATATGCCTGCTTATGGTCTATCACATTAATATGCATGTTTTAAATATTTAGGTGTATCATACTAATATGTCTACTTTAATTATTTATGATATATTACACTAATATATCTACCATGTAAATAAAACTATCTATATAATATGTCTCCAAAAAAGTAATATATGTCTATTCATATTAGATTAGATAATTTGGTTAGATGTTAAAAATTTTGAAATTCAAAACGAAACTAGATCATACGTGATTAAATATTTATTTATTTATTTTAAAAAATATATAAATAGTGTTTTATCCGGTCAACAAAAAAATTATTTTTAAATATTTAATTGTTCCCTTAGATTACAAAAAGATAGAATTTAGGATATTATTGAATATTAAAATTAGATGTCAACAAAAGGGTAATCTCGAAAATCAACTAAATAATTTTTAAAATGAAGCCCCCTATAATTTCTAATTCAGAATGGGCTAATTGCTAAACAATTTAAATTAATTGGGCTAAACACAAAAAGCCCCCTATAATTATTATTTTATTATGCATTACGAATATAAGAAAAGTAATCGATGAGTGATTAATATACTACTTCTTTCATAATACTATATACAAAATAAAATAATATATATATATATAGTAAGTAAATAAGTATAGTATTGATGCATTAAGAATATAAGAAAAATAATTAATACGTAATTAATGTTTCTACTTCTTCCATAATACTATATAGTATAGATGTAATCAGTTTATCATATTTTATGTTAATAAAAAAGATTTATTTGCAACTATTAAATATTATTTAGATTAAGTGTATCTTTAAAAATGTGTGAAAATCAAATTAAACACATAATTTTAAATTTTGCAAGGAATGAGTGATTAAAAATACGGAATTCAAGAATTATGGATCCATACTATGGACTAGTTTTTGAACCCTGCCTCATTGTCTAAAGATTTTCAAAGTTCAAACTATAAAGCAGTGACCGGTGGGTCATGTATTAATTACAAATGTAATCAATTTATCATATTTTCTATTAATAAACAAATTATGTTTATAACTATTAAATATATTTTAAAAATATTTGAAAGTTTTAAAGGGAGCGAGGGATTGAAAACACAGAATTCAAGAATTATGAATCCACACAATGGACTAGTCTATGAGCCCTGCCTCATTGTCTAAGATTTTCATAGTTCAACTTCAAACAATAGTGCGATGTTGGTGGGCATGGTGAAGCCAACCCATTTACCACTTCACAACATCTAGTTGTGCCATACCTCATTGATTTTATTTTTTTTAAGATACAAGCAATGGATTGAAATTGATCGGGTGGTTCACAAAAATGGAGGAGGACAAAAATTAAACATGTGCATTATGCGTGAATACTCACCTTTCTTACCACTTGTATCTTATATTATTATTATTATATTGTTGTTAGTGCTATGATTGTAATTACTAATATTTTCTAAATTTGTTGATGGACTAGTGTTATTTTATTGCTAATTTGTTTGATTGGTTTAACTATATTTGAGGGTTATATTTTTGTTTTGAATTACTCCTTTTTAAAATTAATAGTTTCACTCTGACTTACTTATAAACTAAAGAAAAATTAATTTCAACATAAATAGTGATAAAGAATATCATTTATTTTCTGCCATGAAATTTAGTACATCAATTGTGTTCCACATAAAAAAGAAGGTAAAATTATCAGTTTTATAAACTTCAAATAAGAAAATGAGATTATCAATTTCAGAACCGAAGAGTATAAATTACTGTAAGAACTTAGCAAAAACATTCCCATTACCATTTCTTTCAAAACAATTTTTTCCGAGACTCAAAAAAATCACACCACCACTACAACAAAAACAAACTCCAAAGCAAACAACCAATTTCGAAACCCGTATCTCAAACAACACTCCTCTCATTCTCTTTTTTCTTCCCCTTACCAATCTCGACGAGCATAGTCAACAAAGCCTCGCACATTTCGCAAGCATCCGGTCCGCTCATCTCCTCCTTCCTAGACGAGTAAACCATCCAAGCGTGGTCCAGTTTCCTGCTTGGTCTGACCACGACCGAGCCGGGAACCTCGGCGTCTCGGCAAGTGACCAGCCCGTCGCTCTTCTCCCCATACCGGAGTTGCAAGTGGAGGGCACACAAGGCCATTACGGCTGAAACGGGGACTACAACAGGCACCACTCGAGCTGCTTGAACCACATCCTCGGGCCCACTGTTGGACGTGAACCAGGGGAACGGGATTTGGGGGAGTTCAGCATGAGCTATGTGAGTCATGGTGCTGATAACGCCTAGGCCCACGCTCGCTTCCGAGTGGAATGAGATGAGAGGAATATTAGGGGGTAGCTTGTGGCTTGTGATGAACTCCTTTCGCTTGTCATAAGTCAGATCTTCTAGTGCCCGTATGTCGCCCTAAATTAAACATGCTTTTAGTTTTGCTTTTCATTTAAGGAAAAAGGCAGTGGCGCAGTGCTATTGCCAAAGCAATGCATGGTTATATTAGCCTAAAAGCATAATGTACTTCACTGCATCATTAGCCATAGCATTTCCCTCTAGAAAAACATATTCATGAGAATCTTAATTAGGGACAGATGGAGTTACAACAACGTAGAGTCATAGGTAAAGGGTAATTTTACCTTAATTATCTCGCAAATCAAGAACTCCATGATCCGCCGAGTTTCCTTATCAGCAATTTGGCCCTCTCGAAGAATATCGGAAGCTAAAGGGGTGCCTCCATACGGGCTTTGAACGAGTGCCAAACCAGCAACTTTTTCCTTCAAATCAGACCAATAGAGTGACAAAGCAGCCGCAGTGTCGACCCCACCTTTGCTGTGACCAAGTAGCATTACACGTTTGCCGGAGCCCCAGTATAGCTCCTCAATGTAATGCTTTAGCTCCCATGCATTGTGTTCTACAGACGCCTTTGTAAAAGAACAACAAATCATTTATTAGATGAAGAAGAACGCAATAATACTACAACTTTTAGGGAAGTACTAGTAGACAATAAGTAGTAGTCTTGACCAATGATTCATGATTAGGTTGAAATTATTGTTTCCTTAAAAAAGTACTCGAATCAAATATATATATGTGTGTAATCAAAGATAAACACAAGATGAAGATAGGTTATTTATACCTCGCTGTGAATTTTAGCAATGTGGCAAGCAAGACCCATCTTTGAAAAGAACCTCTTGGTGCTCACAAAATATAAGGGACCGTGATTACTAAAAAGCCCTGAACATATTGAATTTCACAAGGCGGACATAACTCCAAGCAATTGTTAACAGAATCAAAAGGCCCAAATGGAATTTGAGTTTCAGAATTTAAGGGTCCGTTTGATTGCAAAGTCTGGAAAATGATTGGAAGCAACTAAATTTCCTTATTTTTCCTGGAAATTTTTTCTTACCCCCGGCCCAAAGATTCCATAGAATATTTTCTAACTTTGCAAACAAACACTGATCGTTTTATACCTGGAATTAGCAGGTAAACAAATGAATCAGGTAATTTGTGCTCTCCGTCCCTAGACAACAGAAATTAGCAAAATAAATCTTTATCAGGTAAATTATATGCAAACCAATGACGAAGATAAAGAATTTTACTCTAAGCAAGGTTCATTTCATTCACAAAAAATTAAAATTGATTAAAATTCATAAAAAAAATTAAACATTTTGGATTCGTTACCTTATGTCTTGTAGTAGTTCTTCGAATCTAGCTGAACCATCCTCAACCGAGGCCATTCCTAGAGCACACTGCAACCATCCAATATCATCAGAAGAACCACGCAATGTTTTCCGCACTCGAGATATAATTCTGAAGATTCCAAATAAGTAGCGGCAATATATAAAAAGTCAAATTTAGTAACAACAGAATTCATTTCTGGTGCGAGTAGGAAATGAAACCTAGGATTTGTTTTTACCTCCGGCCTCGAATTTGTACACTTCTTACGTAAGAAAAGTGAAATCTCCAAGAGGCCAATGCTAACCTCCAAGCAAATCTCAGACCAAATAAAGGAAGAAGCAACCTACAACATTATGAACCAACTGCAAGATAATTTGGATAATACTTGTATACAAAAGGAATATGAGATATATACGAACCAAATAGAAAAGATTGAATATCAGAAAAGAATTAATTGAATTTGAGGCTAAGTCTAAGTCTTTTCCCTTGTACATTTTTGCCGCCCCAAACCTAACCCTCCGATAAATATAGCCAACCCGAAGTGTTCCCGAAGTAGGCTTATTTTGGAAACCTGAACCCTACTATACGCATTAGCCAGAACCCACCCTTCCTTGACCTGTCTTGATCCATGGTAGTTATATGATGTTGCAAGGGTGTTTACAGAAAAAAAGCATTATATTCGGATCCAGCTGGGTAAAATGGGCAAAATGTACATGAATCGAGCTGGGTTTGTAATTTAAAACCCAACCCTGCCCCGTTCCAAAAGAAAACGCCCAATTAGGGTCAAGTTGGGTCTTTTGCCATCCCTTATCTTGGGGCTTCTTTGGGGTTTGTTAGCCAATACGTTTTGTTCTTCAAAAAGAAGGAAATCAATTCTCAGGGAAAGGGATATATATGAAATTAAGTTCCACGAAAAATAAACTACTGGCACGGATTACAAATTACTGTAGATCTTTCACTAGAACATAATGCAATCAAACACCTTCACTCCATCACAGAATTCAGCTAACCAAATTAAAGTAAAATTGTATTTAGTATTAGAAGAAGATTCATAGGAAGACGTAAATACCCTTTCAAAATGGAATGGGCACCTCGATAAGCGCAATTGCTTGCTACTATTGCGGGCCTTGAGTATACAGAAAACTCCTCGTCAAGATCCAGGCTTTCTATTCCATGGACCCCCAAGTTTGTACTAGCATTACAAGTTTTTGAAGAAAATGAACAACCCTCTGTATCATATTTACAATTGCTATAACTCGAAGATAATTGATTTGGTCCATAGGAAATGCCAACTAAATGCTCTGAAAATATATTGAATTCTCTGGAAACAAGATCCTCTGCAGTAAAATCGAGCCAAAGCTCAAAAAGGAATCAATTACAAATAAGTTTTATATACAAAAATATGCATTAACTAAAGAATTATGTTGTAACTCACCGATAAATTGAACGAAGTGACGGCTTATAAAAGATGTCAAGGTAAGGAGACGAGAAAAAATGTCCTCCATTGACTTGAGAAAAGTTATTATTAACACGGTCTAACAGAAGTTTCTTGTGACTCACACCATTACAGAGAGCCCGATCAAGCACCTATATTAGATCAGAGAAACCAAGTTTCTTATCTAACACAAATATTATGTAATATAAACATCAGCTATAAAATGAGCCATATTACAAACTTGTAATGTGATCTATGAAGAAAATAAATTGATCCTATATTAATGACATGAGGACTAGAAAAAACCCATATTGAACAACCATCTGATGAACATAGTCATCCTTAATCCTATATTTATGGCTTGAGGACTAACACAAGTGGGCTATATGAACCAAAAACAAGACTATTCAAACACAACTACATCGAGCATTCAAGCCAAAAACTTAGGGCAGTAGGGCACTGAAATGAAGAAGCTAAAAATCAACCAAGTTCTAAAAGCCAAAATCAAGATGAAATGCGCAAGCAACTTTCAGTAAGAAAATCCCATGAAATTTGGATATTCAATCCTTCAAAATTGCAGCATGTAGTGCTCGTTTGGTTCGAGAGTTCCTGATGTCCAAAATGGTAATTTCACATGGAAAGTTTGAGCCTCATTCAATCATAATTCAACCTCTTGACATGAATTATAAGAGACTCTTAATGTGAATTTACCAATTTAAGATTGCAGGAACAAACCAAACCAGCACTTGTTTTGAATAACAGTTAGATAATGGAAACAGCAGCAGTGTCAAATTTTCTTGGTGGATGACCGGCATGTCACAGTTATCAGATATACATAACGATATCAATCAAAAGCCGATTCATAACAGTACCACCGATAGTTTAAAACTACTCAATTCCCAACCAATCCTGTGAAGATGAGCTATCCTCATCCCCAAAACCAAAATTTTGGGGTTGAAAGTTTCTCATAGACAATCCATCAAACACGTTGACCATTTGAATTAGGAACTGAACAAAGATAATTTCAATCACCACATTTAACCCAATTAAGATATGGATTGAAACAATGAAATTGAAATCTCATCTTACAGTACAACGAAAACCCAACTGAGAAGAGCAAAAACTTATCAGCAAGAAATGACCAACTTACCATCAAATCCATTTTTAAAAAACAATCCACAAAAACCCAAGATTTCAGAGAGTAACTTACAAGAAACCTGGAGTCCGCAAAACCCAGAAATAAATTACTCCTCAAAATCATAACAAACAGAGCCTGGCCCAGATTTATAGAAGTAGGAAAAAAGAAAAGGCAAATCCCCATTATCTTGATTTGGCAAATGGCCCATTCCCCATAAAAGCATGAGATTTGCCGAAAGAATAAATAAAAAGCAATCACATTATTATCAACATTAACATTTATTCCCTTTAATTGTCACACTTTAAAAAATAAAAAATTAAGAAAACATAATAATTATTTTAAAAAAATATATTTATTTTTAAAAATAATTTTTACTTTTCTTCCGATAAACAAGGTGGCAGTACTCAAAATAAAAAAAGATGAAAAGAGTTTAAAAAATAATATTAAAAATAAAAAAAATCTTATAATTAATGACATGTTAAATATAAAAAGTGAATAATTATTTTAAAATAACTATAATAAAATAGTAAATAATTAAATTAGGACGGAAGAGTAATAAATACTCCTCTAGAAATTAGGTAGAAGGGCTTATTATACATTGATTTTTACCAAAAATCCAATGAATAATATTTTTTTGAATGAAGGGCCTATTTTTAATTGGTAATTTGAATGAAGGGCATATTTTTAATTGGTAATTAGTGTAAGAGGCATATTTTGTTTTATATTTTAAATGAATGTATTTGAATAAATTTAAATATCATTTAATTAATAAAAACATGTTACGTATTACCTAAATTACCCCTTTTTATAAAATTTTCACAAAAAATATGGACTGCAAAGTTCATATTGCAATAAAATATGAACTGCAAAGTTCATATTGCAGTCCATATTTTAATGCATATTGATATTTTTTTAGTTTATTTTAAGGGTTGGGATGTCATTTTATAATGGAAAAAAAAGACACATGTCATATTATTAATAAAATAAAAAATAGGCCCTTTATTTAAAAAAAAATTATTTCTTTGCCTTAGTGTGAAAATCTTTCTCTAATAAGCCCTTTTTTTTAATTGCCCCTAATAAATAATGGGTTTCTCAAAATTCGGCCTTTTTACCTCATTTAGTGGGGAATGGAGAAATGAGCAATGAAGCTGATCCGAATTTACAAAATTGAACCCTACCCTGTACAAATTAAGCAAATGGGTCTCTCAAAATGCTGTTTAATTCTTTTGAAAAAGCCCTCCAAAATTTGGGGATTTGATGAATTGAATTTGAAGCCCTAAAATCAGCCTTGGTTAATGTGAAAAGGAGTGAAGAATTTAAAATTGCACACGTGTCTGTTTAGTGGTGCGTGTTTGGAAAGTAAGCAGATCTAAAGTGTGGGACCCAATTAAATAAAGCAGTCAATGGATGGAATGGATGGCTTTGATTTTAAAAAAGAGGGACACGTGGCGTGGTGGGTGCTGGTTCTTTGGATTTGGATGGGTTGGAGTGGACAATTGGAATTTAAGAGTCACGTGGCTACGTAGATGTAATATAATGTCATCCACACTCAATTTTAGGGATGGATCGGCAGATTTTTCTATCCAAACACACTTAATTTTAGGGATGGATCGGCATATTTTTCTATCCACACTCAATTTTAGAGATGGATCGGCAGATTTTTCTATCCAACCACATTTTAATGAATCTCTTTTTGGAAAAAAATAATAATTCAAATATGGACCCTAAAAGCAAATTGGGTAAAAAAAAATGTTTAGTCTTTTTTATTCGACTTACTAAAAATATAATGGTTTATTTTTTAAATATTTTTGTAATATTATATAGCTACTACTTACTCCTATTTAGGCAAGTTAATACATATACATAACAAAATAAAATAGTGCAAGTTCAAGTTGAGACATGTATAGCAAAGCTTTAATATAATATGTATATATATAAAGGATATTATATCATTGTTTACTGGATGGTTTCTAAATAACATTGACATGCAAGTAACTAATAAAAACAACCACCGATTATTAGGTAAAAAGTAAGGATGACACTTCAAAGATTGCAAAAATGGAGTACAAAATACAAACACAACACTAATACAGCACGGTCCTTTTAATAAGCATGTGCAACACAAATTTGTTGGATTAATTTTTTAATTAATTTTAATTGGGACCACATATGTAAATTATTAATGTATGTGTTATCATTTATTAGTCTAACCCTAAGTGATCTAATTAAAGTTTTAAGTAGGCTTCGGGGATATATTTGTTATGAAATTAATGTGTAGATACCTATGGGCAATTTCTAATTTTATGAGGGACATAATTAGAGATATATACTAGAAGTTGGCAACCGCCGTCAACCGCCACCAACTACCATATAAATATGTAGGGTTATAGTCCCCAACCCTCTCTAATGTCATTTTTCTCATATCATTTCAAGAGAGAAACTTAAGAATTAGGAGGGAAAGGGTTGGAAGACCATCCTAAGAATCATTCTTCTGCTTGATCTCTATCTCAATGCATTAAGGGGCAGAATTCATGCTATTGATATCAATATTTGTTGAATTCCGTCTATTTTTGCTTGCGGCATAATTTAAGTTAATTGTGTGAATACAAAATTTATTTATAACAGATATATTTTTTATTTAGTTTTTGTGTCAATTGATTCCATTCGGTCCACATATATATAATTACTCAGATTCCAAGGTATATATGTATAAGGAAGATATAGTAATGGAGTAATGCCACTATTATGTTTTATGCTGGATGGCAATGGTGCATTATAGATAATATTAACATACTATTAATTTGGGTTTTTTATATTTAAATATATGGAGAAGTATATAGATGCATGTATATTTATATTTGGGACCCTGAATGCATATGGCGTAATATATGTATATATGTATCTATTATATGTCTTTGCATGCTTTGATTATATATATTGGCTTTAATTAATAGTTAAGATTATAAGAATTATATATATAATTAAGGATGGCAATATATACATGAATATATATATATATATATATATGGGTGAGGTTTCAATGGTTATTTCTCTTTTTACCCATGGATGGTTATTGTAATATTAACCATTGAATGAAAAATCAATGGTTGAGATCAAATGTGTAGTTGACTAACATAATTAATGTACATTGGAGAAATACAAAATATTAAATGCAAGGTTAAGTAGGTAACTTGTTGTTACCTGATGACATGGCATTTTTTTTCTATTTAATTTTAAGGAATCATAAATTAGATATTCATTACATAATTTTGTAATTCCAATACAGGATATCTTGTAGTTAATCTACATTATTAACTTAATTAGTATTGCCTCCTAAATTAATCTATAAGTGTAGATAAACTAACAAAAAAATATTATTGATTTAATTTTATAAATATTATTTTATTAATGATTTAATATTAAAAAATAAATTAGATTAATAGGTACATCTACTTTAATTAAATAAATAAAAATATAGTTTTTTTTTAAATTACAAATTAATTACTCTCATTCTAACAAAGGACATTCTATTTTTAGAATTAGTTTCAAGGATAACTTTTTAATCGATGACAAAAAAAATTTTAATTTATTATAAATAAAAGACAGTCATTTTCAAAACTATCCCTTATTAAAGATAACAACTGTTAAAAAATAAAATAATAAAAAAATATAAATAACAAAAACTCAAATTCAAGCTAAACATCTCAAACAAAGATTTTAAATTTGAACATGTAATCGAAATTTTATCACAAAGGTCAACCAAGAACATAAAAGTATCTCCAATCGTCTTATATACATTTTATGTAAACCATACGTGTCAAAGTGGGATTTACACAAAAATAATAAAGAATTCGTTTTATACTCCAACAGTATGTTTTAGACTTTTGTATAAATATTAAACTACCAATTAGATACGCACAAGTGAAACTTATCCTATACTTATTTCCTTACTTTTTAAATCCATTTATTTCTAGAAACGGGATAAAGAAAAATAGACACAAGATTATCTTACGTGGTTGTGTGAATTGGATTTGTATTTTACACAATATTTTTACACAAATCCTAAATGTCAAAGTTTCTTAAAAGACTGCTAGAAACTTTTTTTTTACAAAACGTGTAAATTTTACACAAAATAAAATTATGCACTACGGTTGGAGATGCTCTAAGTATTAAATATATATATATATTATTAATTCCGAAAACTCTAAATTTTAAATTAATTATCAAATGATAAGTTGCTACAATTTTAAAAAGAAAAAAAAGTTTATGTACAACAACAAAAAAAATACTTGAGAATTGTAAACCTTTCAAAAAAAAAATTAAAAATTTTGATGAATTTTGTTAGAATTGTTTGTAGGCTCATTTATTTCACATAATTTCATAAAGAATATTTTTTTTGAAGTACCAAATAAATCTCAAAGGTTTATGGTATGTTGTTTGCATAATTATCCTCTCACAAACTATTTCAGTGGAAGAAAATACTATTCGTATTATAAATTACAATACTAAATATCGTACTAGCTAATTAATTACATGATCATGAATACTTTATATGATTATATATTGAAAAATTGATAAAAATTAAATAGGTCTAATGTGATTGTCAACATAGAAGAATATGTATACTTGATTCTTAAATCTTTATTATTATTATTATATGAAAGAAAATGATGGAAGTATTAATAACATAGTTAATTGAAAATATTTTTTAATAAAACCCTTTAAAATTCTTTAAGGGTGTGTTTGGAATGTGGATTTGAGAGAAGATTTTAACATGAGATTTGTATTTTTAATCTTAAATCTAAATATTTTTGTTTGGTGTGAAATTATGATTTGAGATTTATAAATATATTCAAATAATAAGATTTGATACTTATCATAAAATTAAAACTTTCAAATTTTAGAGATAAGGTTGTTCCTTATAAATCCTAAACTTGCGAAATTGAAAATAATATTAATTAATTTTTAAACAAATTATTGTTTTTTATTATTATAAATATATTTGTAATATTAATTATAATAATAATACGAAGGATGACAAATGGTCGTGTGTTATCCAAACCCAAACCCAAACCCAACAAGCATATAAACACATCCCAACCCAGTGCAGGTTTTATTATTTTAAATATAAATTCGTCGTGAATAGTGTATGCATAAACACACTCCCGCTCCATGGTAATTACGCTATATTATAAGGAATAAAATACTATAATAAGGGCGGGTTGAGTTAAAAGGGTTAATTTTGTGTAAGCATGAGTTCGCCACGATGTCAAAAAATAAAAATAGCTTACTAATCAACTAAATATAAATTTTAGCGAAATAATATTTAGATTTATAAATCAATTTCCTTGTATTTGTTAAGTAAATACAAAATTTTAAACTCTTGTATGTCAAATATGTAATTTTTGAATCTTAGATTTATGAATTTTAAAGCTAAATTCAATTATATAATTCAAATGCACCTTAAAAGAAAATAGAAAATAAATTAAAATGGAAGTAGATTCCGATTAAGAATCTAAATTAAAATGTAATCTAAATTAGTATAATTATAAATTAATTTTAATTAGTGAATATACTTCTCAATTTTGAAAATGGTACAAAATTTGTTTGTCAAACATAACACATTGATTATTGAACCAAATAATTAATTATTTAATTTTAAATAAGATATATTTTAAGTTTTATTTAGGAAGTCGTACGCATATTTCCGTATCTGATCAAATTATTAAAAGTTAAGTTTGTTTGAAATAATTTAAATTAAGAAAATACGTTTCTTTTAATATTATTTTATGTTATTGTGTTCAAATTATTATTTAGTTGAACAATGATTAATAAAACTAGTAGCACAAGTTATATGAGATGCTTCAAATTAATTTTTAGGTTTTTATTGTTATATGATTTGTCACGAATGTTAATAAAATGATTAAATTGAAAGTGTTATTAAAATAGTTGAGTTATATGGAATTTGTAAACATATTGTATAGAAATAAAAATTCAAAGTCAAATATATTTTAAAAGTGTTATTTTTCATAAACTTATGTTATTAATTAATTATAAAACTGAAATTATGAAAACACCTATAAACACTTATCTTAATTTAGAATTAAGTTATCCTAGGTCTATTTGGCAAATAAAATCTTTACGGAATCTTGTTTGGTTGAGATTTTAAAACATGTTTTGAAAAAGTGAATTTAATTTTTGTTGAAGTTTTTTTCAACCAATTCAAAAAAACTAGTAAAAAAAATAAAAAAAAAATAGTAACAATGGATCTTGTTTTATAGATCTCGATGATTAGATTTCAAATATACTTTTTTTTATCTAATTTCAATTTTTGAATTTAAAGTTATGGTATTTTAAAAAATTTATGAGAGAGAAAGTAAAGAAATTTGGGAAGTGTGAAGTAAAGTTGACTTTTTAGTAAAAATTTTAAAAACTTGATTTTAAAATCTCAACCAAACACCACCTAAAGTTTAATTTGAAAAATAAAAATAGAATAGGTTACCTTAACCTGTTATAACAGGTTAAAAGATTTAACACCTCATCAATGTGTATTAATTATTGTCAGTATCCATCAATAAGTAGAAAGAGAATGTAACTATTGAAAACTCATCTATATATATATATATATATAAGAATCTACCAAGTTCATATATATGAAGTTAATTGATTTCCTTTTCTTTCTACCAATTTCGGTTGCAATTATATATACAGAGGCGGACACAGGATTCTTCCGAGGGGTGGGCTAATAGTGACATACAAATAATTATATAAAAAAATCAAAAGTATAACCATAATGTGAAAAGAAAATTTAATAGCATAATTTAAATATTTGAGTTTATACATACAGAAAAGTATTTAACAAAGTTGAGCTCGACGAGTTTTTAATGATTCAAATTCATCTATTACAGACTCTAAATCAATTTTCAAACCGAGGTCTCGCTCGATGTTCAACAACATGCAATCGGCAAGAACTACATCCCCCATTGAGCTGCATAAATCTGTTTTGATGTTACTCATATGAGAAAATGCCCTTTCTGTACTCGCCGTAGAAACAGGAAGAGTCAATACAAGACGAATCAATCTATCAAGCATAGTATAATCTTCCAACTTTCTTCTCAAAATTAGTTCTTGGAATCACTCGACAAGGGTAGAAAGCTTATCAAACTCGGGATCACAAACAATATCAAGCTTGTAATGCATTAGCTGAGATCTCAATACACGAATATCCTAAGTAGTGAAATCAATTGGATAGAATTTTATAGCAAGCATGCAAATCTTGTCCTTGTCAAATGATTTAAAAGAGTCACTAGGATCCAAAGCTATACTAAGAGTTAGAAGTTCGATTACGACATCATCAAATCTATGTATCTATTGTGGCATTGAATATATTAAAATGGTAGTGATGTTCAATTGTAATTTGATCACGTTGTTGACAACGGCGACTTGTACCCTCTTCGTATGGAAAACTCATATTCACTACATCAATATTGTTCCTAGTGCAAAATAACAACACATGTGCAAGGAAATTGTCCTAGCCATCTTCTCTAAATTGTTGGAGAAAACTTTTTGTTGTTGAGACTAATTTCATCGCATTCACAATATCTTGAGATTTACGTTGCAAGGCTTGGCAAAGTGTGTGAGTGATTCTCATAATATTATTCATCAAATATAAGATAAATATGAAATCAAAACTCCTTATTACCTTAAAAACACCAAAAGTTTGTCCCCTTATTTGTGGATTTGCACATTTCTTAAGATCTTTGACAACTTCGCAAGATGCACCATACATGTCGATCATGCTTTTAACAGACTCATAATGTGAGCTCCACCGAGTAGTTCCAGCTCGTTGCAAATTACCAATTTGATTAGCACCCCTACCAGATTGGCGCTCACCTGTAGCCAACATATTCTCAACCTCAATTCTTTGTGTTGATTTTAACTCACTGACACGTTTTGGGGAAGACGTAATTAGATTGACAACACAATTCAAATGAGAAAAGAATTGCCAAACATTAGGCTCATCTTTTGCTGCTACGACTAATGCTAGTTGAAGTCGATAAGCGAAACAATGTACATAATAGGCAAATGGACACTCTTTCATAAATAATGCTTGAAGGCCATTCCATTCACCACGCATATTGCTTGCACCATTATAACCTTGGCCTCGCATATTTTGAATAGGAAGATTGAACTGAGCAAGAATAGCAGATATCTCATTTTTAAGTGTAATCGCCGATGTATTTTCAACACCCACAATATCAAAGAAACACTCCTTTAAAGAACCATCTTGCATGACATATTTTAACACAAGTGCCATTTGCTCCGTTTTAGACTCATCTTGGGATTCATCAACGAGAATATAAAAATTGCCCCCACCAATTTCATCACAAATCATCTTTCTAACTCTGTTAGCAAGAATGTGCAAAATCTCTTTTTGTATCTTCGGAGAGGTATATTGGGCATTTTGTGGAGCATTCTTTAATATAATACTTTCAAGTTCTGTCCCTTTTGCTTTGTACTTCAATAATTCAATAAAGTTTCCTGAATTTCTTGAAGTCGAACTTTCATCATGCCCTCTAAAACTAAGTCCTTGAAAAGCAAGAATTAGGACAATGTCAATGGTTCCCATGAGTCGCTTTCGATTTTTAATAATCTCCTCTCTTGTTAGTGCATTTATCACTTTGTCAATATGTTGAGACGATCTTTTTAAACTGTCAAGACAAGTTACACAGCGGCTATGTGACGAAGATGCAAGCCCAATATGAGTCAAGAATGCATAATTTGCCCCCTCATTCACTCTCTTCCAATTACTAAACCCATCGCTCACAAGTGAAGAACGACTGACCGACTTATTCAATTAATCAAAAAGGAAGCATGAAAAGCAATACGCCTTATCTTTTGAAGGAGAGTACTCTAACCATGAGAATTCTTTGAACCAAATATATTGAAATTGGCAATTTTGTTTTCCCATAGCCGACTTCGGATACTCGGCTAATTTAGGTTGATATGGGCCATAATTCATATATGCTCGTCGAACCTCATCATGTTGATTAACAGGATATTCACAAATTTGTTTACGCAACCCTGGATCCCGTTCAATATTTAATTCCATTGGCTCGACTACATGGGACATAGAAGGAGCTTAAAGATCGGGGCTATCAACATTATGTTGCTCATTATTCTCTTTCTTCTTTTTCTCAAAAAATGAGAAAATAGTTTTCCCTTTTTTATTTGGTGGTTGATGTTCCATTGTTTATAACCTAAAATAACAAAATAATAATAATAATATTACTTTAAACCAAATCAATGTTCAAGTGAATAAATATTTAATAATAACATTAACATTATTAATATCATCATATCAACTAGCTTAACCTAGATTAACTCATTAACATACAAAATTATTAAACTCACATCAATATTCTAGTAAGTAAATACTTTAATAATAACATTAACTTTACTAATTATTAAATAACATCAATATTCTAGTAAATAAATACTTTAAAATTTAAACCCATATTTAGAGAGTTTATATTTACCTCAATGTAGGAGCCAAAATTTCTAAATAAAATCACTAAATCTTCCAAGTTCCAAAAGCTTTCACAATCCTGGATCATTTCACAAAGAATAATACAATTTATTAATTAAAAAAACTAAGAACTTAAAAGAAAAATACTAAAAGTCTAAAATAGGGAGATAATTAAATACAATAATATAAATAAAGATTAAAGAATGAACTTACTTGGAAGGGAATAAGGAGACAATTCTCTAATTAAATAGAAGTGAAGCTTTGATTTTTTTTTTTTCAATAAACAATTAACAATGGCCAAACAATCACCAATGGAGCCATGGAAAAGCTAAAAAGAATGAAGAGAAAGTGAGAGATTAGTCTACTGTCGAGAGAAGAAGCAAGTGAGAATGCATAGTTTACCTCAATGTATTTTTTATTAAAATTAAACATATATTTAAATGATGGATTGACAATATTGCATAGCCTACTACCTGCATGAGTGGTTAGGGCAATGCCATAGGGTGTTGAAGACTTTGGGCCATTTGAACCTTGAGCCACGCAAACGTAATTTGCAGAGAACATAATTTTTTGTTTTTTTATTTATAATATATATTTATGAGAGTTATATAAATTAGTGGGCTTATAATATTTGAGTTGGGTTAAGGAGTGGGCTAAAATTTTACAAAGGGGTGGGCTTATATTATTAAATTTTTTTTTACTAGTGTTAGTAGGTTTTTCAAAATTTTGCCCTGTACTGAAGCCCACCCTGCCCCCTGGTTCCGCCCCTGTGTATATATATATATTGCCGATTGTACTTTGTTTACATATGGTTATTGAATTAAAAGATCTTTAAATTTATTTCATGTTTAATTGTGGGATCTTTCAATTTAATTAAATTGGAGTTTTAAATATATATATATATATATATATAAGGGAAGAATTTCAAAAATTTGCCGAATAAGATGAACAGTTTTTCCGTGCCAGAATTGTCACTGTTTATAACAGTGACTAGTTTGTGCAGAATTGTCACAGTTTTTAACAGTGGCCAGTTTCAGTTGTCTTTAAATTTAATTAATTTTAATGTGACATCTATGATTTATATTAATTGTCCAAAATTATGTTGAGGCCAGTTTAAATGAGATGTCACCAAAGTGGCCTCTCTTGTTTAAATTGTTTTGTATGGAATATTTGGACGTTGTGTATGTGTAATTCATGCAGATATTAACCATACAATCAAAAGAAGGGTTCCTATTTAGCCGAATTACACATATATTTGTGATGGTAAACATGTGACAATTATAAATGTAATTTAATGTGAATAATTAATCAATCCAAAAATAGATTTATTATTCGACATAACTTATTGACAATATTTGATTATCATAACAAGAGTACTACTTACAGTTAATACCACTATCCAAAGACTTAATATTAATGTTGTGTTCTGTATCTTGATATGTGTATACTTATTATTCATGCGGATATTGACCGGCCTAAAGGAACGTAATTATTTTGCCGAATAGTGAGCATACTTGCAGTAAAAAATATGAGATGTCTACTAGGTTTTCCATGTAAATAATAACTGACTTAAATAAAGCTTATTATTTGACAGGATTTGACATATATATTTGATTACTGCATGAAGATGGCTACTTACAAGTTAATATTTTTGACCAAAGCCATTAATATCAAGATTGTATCAGGCATCTTGAGAGGGACCTCATTCTTGATTATTGAATTAAATGTTGTGTGTATAACAACTGCTATAATAATTGTGAGCATGTTGAATTGATATTCAGTTTTTAGTTTTACTTTTATTTCTGCCAACATCGTTATAGATTTTGAAAATTCTTGAGGATATTGAGTTTAAGGGGGGAAATAAGGTTTAAAATGTTGTCTTTAAGAAGTCGTCAATTTTCTTGTCAAGCATTATTGATAATAATCAGAATTTTAATTCTGATTGACTGGTTAAAAAATAATTAAGAAAACAAGGAAATCTAGAATATCAAGACAACAATAAATAAGTCTCCCAATAAAGATTAACAATTTCAGAAAAGTCAAACTCAATAACCTCAAGATAAAATATCGCCAAGGAAACTCATATATATAAATGTATATAAAGATGTTATTTCTCAGTGGAAGTATTGAAACAACGACATATACAGTGCAACTGCAAAGTTTAGTATCAAGAAGATACAAAATATATAGTTTGCAAATCAAGAAATACATTTATGTGTCCTAGCAAGTTGCTTGTGATTGGTACTACAAACTCCATCAAATTATTACCTTATACGATTTCGAGGTTAAGGTGATGGATGCTTGTATATACCATAAGATCAGTGGGAGTAAATTGACATTCCTGGGGACTATGTAAATAGTATTATACTAAATGATGATATAGGTTTATTATATGAAATCGAGAAATTTCATATAAACAATTTTAAGTTGAAAGATCTCAGGTATGTACTCTTTGCATAAATACTCCAGTCTTGAGTTCCTTGGGTTATCATAAAAGAGTTATATCGGAAAAATATCTTGTCAGATTTTCTGGCATACAAGACTAAATTCCAGGGAATACTGTTATTGTTAAAGGACACAAATTAAGTATAAAGTTTTCATAAGTGTTGGTTATTGAAAATATTATTCATGGTAAAGTATTAACGCTTTAGATTTTAGCGTATGAAGTAAGGGATGTTCGGTATATGTTTTATGGAATGAACTAATAAATGCAGCAATTAAGATTTTGCAGTATTCATAAAGACTAAATACTCATATTTTGGAATTAGATCAGTTCAAGATGATTCGGTATTCTGATTATGTATTAAGGTTATAATTGTCACAGGGGCTGGATAAAGTATTAAGAATCATTAAAGTTTTATGGTGATATTGAGGTCTTCTGATTATTAAGAAGATAAGTTTAGAGTTGACAAGTATGAATATAACATATAAGGTCAACTCCACTAATACAAATCAACTCATCAAAGGCCAGATACCCGGGGCCATTACGGTTAACTTGGTCGTGGGGTATTGCTTACTTAATGGTGTGACAGTTTAATGGGAGTTTATGGGTATTTGCTCTATTTAAACATACTTGCAATTTTTCGATCAATTAAAGAATTTGGTTTTGACTCTGAATGTTTGTTTTCCATTGTGGTAATGACATTAAGGGAAAAGTTAAAGGATCAATCTCAATCAAGTAAAGTATGACCAATTCGAAATAGGCATGTGTAGATCACATTGCATGTAATTTCCATGCTACGCACCATGATTGATCTATGTCATTTGGCTATGTTGATATACGTGAGCATTGATAGGCCGAGTTACGAATACTGTAACAAAGACCACTTTGATTTTATATCAGTGTAGTTGATAGACGAGATTGTTCGAATACCCTCAAGTCATGATAATAAATTTTGGAACTCACTACAGTTAAGCACTTTTATCATGATACATGTGCAGTCCAGTGAGAGATTGTTGGATTAATTTTCTAATTAATTATAATTAGGACCACATATCTAAATTATTAATATGTGTGTTATCATCTATAAGCCTAACGCTAAATGATCTAATTAAGGTTTTAAGTTGGCTTCGAGGTATATTTGTCATGGAATTAATGTGTAGATACATACGGGTAATTTCTAATTCTATGAGGGACAGAATTAAAAATACTAGATGGCAACCGCCATCAACCGCCATATAAATATGTAGGGTTATGGTCCCCAACCCTCTCCAATGTCATTTCTCTTATGTCCTCTCCAAGAGAGAAACTTAAGAATTATGAAAGAAAGGGTTGGAAAACCATCCTAGTAATCATTCTTCTGCTTGATCTCCATCTCAATGCATTAAGGTATGCTTCCCCTTTTAGTCTCTTAATAATTGATATGATACGCATTCGATCCTTGAAGTTTTTATGGATTTTAATTACCAACAAAATACGGCATGCTTAATTAATTTACAATTAAACATGTGGTACTAATGCGTGTGCAATACTTTACATGTAATTCTTGAATATTTATTGTCTTAAACATTCTAATGGAGTGTGACATGTTTAATCACATGGTTACATTACTAGTCCTTTAAAGTAAAGGTCTTGGGTTCAAATCTTATCAAATTAAAATTGTTTTTTTTTTTAAATTACTATTCACATCCAAGATAATTTATTAATAATATTTTCTCTTTTATAATTTTATTTGAAATTACCCGTTACTACTAAAAGCTAAATTATAGGTTTTACCTTTTAAACACGGAGAGATTTCGAAAATTAAACAGAAGTGCGCAGGAAGTCCTGGAGTATCCCTTTATATATTGTGGGAGCATTCTCAATCTATAGCCTTGCCTATTGAAGTTCCCGATCATGTGCAGAAGACCATTTTGACCTCTACAACCAGAGATAATACATTAAGATTTAAAATAAATTAATAACACAATTGGACAGATCAAATTGAAAGCTCTAGTTCATGTGATTTAAGTTAAAATATTTGTCGCTTAAGTAAAACATGAAATGTTGGAAAGTAATTTTCACCATTTGACATTTCACCTTGACGAAAATTGTTTCCCCCTGAACTAAGCAGGCCCTTAAGTTCTAACATATACTATTTAATTAACAAAACCAAAAGCTTGATATAACAACAAATTCATTTGGGATTGTCCTCGATTTTTTCTCTCTTTTTCAATATAGAAGTACCAACTCGTGCTGTCGAAATATTATTCGAAGTACCCATCACAGCTTGCTGCATTTCCTCGTTCGTTGAAACGATTAGAACATTTAATGGAATAGAAGTATTATCCTTACTTGTAATGTTTCCCATTGCCAAACTCTTGTCAATGACTAAACCCATCTCAAATGTGATTTTACTACACCAGTTTCTACTAATATCGTTCATCAATCAGGCCATCAAAATCAGTTTTTGTTCTCTCCTTTTGCTCCACTCTTATACCCATCTTTCTCATATATGCAACTTAAAAACGTTAGTATTATCATGAACAATGTCGTCGTATTTAAAAGGGTCATACCATTATTATGTGATAGAATTGATCGAACTGTAGTTTTTGTACGTAAGTGTATTTGGAATAACATTCCAACTTCCATTTCTTAAACAGGTGGTTCCTGTTTGGGTAAGAATCAAGAAAATAGCTAATAAATGTACGCCTTATGTTATGAAAAAAGCATTTATTAAGAAAATGAAGAGTTTGTACCAACAAAAAAAAAAAATTAAACAACGCATGAAGGGCCGAGCTAAGACTGTGCAGTATCTTAGGACTGAACGTACCTACATGCATGCTAAAATAATAATAAATATAAAGAGGATCATAAATGCAAAAAGTGGTTTTGGGTTCGATCAATCAGAACAAGAATACATCTTCAGGAGTTATTAAGTAAATATATATACACAGCTAGTAAACAGCCTAAATGACCACTAAATTTTTGATTTAGTACCATTTTGACCATCAAACTTTAAAATGAACTACTTTGGTCATCCATCCAACTTTGGAGTGAGTACCATTTTGACCATTCCGCCCAATTCTTTGGTTATTCAAATTTGGAGTAAGTACCACATTGATCATTCCATCCAATTTGGCTGTTAAATTTAATGGATTTGTGTAACACATGATTTCGTGTAAGGTCATTTTGGTTATATTGCAACAAAATAACATTTTTCTCCGATAATTCTCCCCAAAATAAAATAAACATAATTATAAAATATAGCAATATTTTTAAAAAAATAGCGCAATTTAGGCTATTTTATAACTAAAATAATTAAAATACGCTTAAATAAAGCCATGTACCTTGCACATGGTTTCATTCCATTCAATTTAACAGTGAAATTGGAATAAATTATCAAAGAGGTACTGATCACTTTAAAGTTTGACGGACAAAATAGTATTAGATCAAAAGTTTAATGGTTATTTAAACTGTTTACTCTAAAACTCAAGTGTAAAAGGACAATTTACGACCTAGCAGTACTCCAAATGCCATGAATGGCAGCAATATACAAATGTTTACCAATATTGAAGTTGCCTAATAACCAAATGTGAAGCATCTTTTTGAAAACATAAAGAAACAATTTCTTCAGGAATACTTTTGTGGTTCCCTCTATATACATTACATTGCCAAAGGAACTATCAACTTTTATAAAATTAAGCAAGTAGGTAGTCTAGTCGGGAAGATATCCACTTGAACCTGAGAGGAATTCATGTTCAAGTCTAACCAAGAGGGTTTTAGGTGAGTTTTCGTTATTAACGAAGAGATATAGACCTCCCTTTAAAAATCACATCTTGCATCTAAGCCTTGAAAAATTAAAGCATCTTATATCTCAATTATCCAATCTTCTATCATTTACATATTTTTTTGATTCAAAAATTATTATCTTTTATTATATATGTGTAAAATGTTATGGAGCCTAAAAAATTGTAACTCAAATAAAATTGAATCACACATCTGGTTCGAAATCCAAAAGGTTGAGTGTACTTTTTTAACTCAACTTTGGTATTAGTGACATTTTTTTTGTAAGAATTGTTTTGTGTTCCCTCAAACACTATCTTTCTTTACTTTTGTGGTATAAAACTTAGAATGTGGATGGAATTAAGGCAAAATTACTTTGCAACATTGAACTAATGGACTCCAATGTCAAATCTATGCTCAAAAAGAGCAAAATTAAGACCAACAAGAGCAGAAACACACACGTTGAACAAATATATATGCGTACTAGTACGTACTAGGTTGTAATCCATGTCAAATGCACTACTAACTATTCAAAAAGTATATTTAATCTCAGCCATACAATTATTTTATCTCCTTATAAATTTTCAAGATTCAAAGTTTTTTCCCCTTATTATATTGATATATATGGAATTTTCAAGTGTGGACTGCCTTTTTATGACGTTTTTCGTTGTAAACAATATTCTCAAATACTTTTACGACGAAAAAACGTTATAAAAAAGTCTGGTCCGTACTAGAAATGGACTCAATATATATATATATATATATCAAAAAGAGAAATGTGGTAAATGAACAATTGCAGCATGAATATGCAAAATTATTCCCAAATATTTGGAGTTGAAGTTAACTGAGACGCAGAACAAAGAGGAAGGCAGATATTTGGGTGGGTTGGGGAGTTATGTATAAATTGCAATAATGGAAGAGTCGCCGACAAAGAAAAATCTCTAACATTATTACATTATATACAGAAGATTGAATTCAACAGCTTCACACAACAAAATTATAAAATCTAAAAATTTATAATAGATAAAAGAATTGTCAAAAATAATTTTTAGATACTTTTTAAATAAATGGTTGATGGTATTTTTGACACGACTTAAAATTTTCTATAAGAGATAAAAAATTGTGTGGCTAATATTTAAGGGTATTTTTTGAATTCCTTTGTCACTGGTTACCAGCTAATTATTTATAAATTGTGGGTTTTATCTTTCTAATTTTCTGTTTCATATAAAAAAAAACCATTTTAATTTATTATATACTGTTTCTAATGTATTAAAATTTATTTTCTTAATTAGGGGAAATATTTTTGTTATTCTAGTTATTAAAGTTTTGGTAAGTCTTGAATATTAGTTTATTATATTTCGTGTTTGTTAACTTAGGAAGGATTTGTTTTGGAAGTTTGTCTCATTATCTGAATTTGAATGCTAAATACAAGGACTGAAGACTGGTTCAGAAATTTGAAATTTGTGTTTCTAAATGGCATATTTGAATAAGTGTTGTTAATTTGAATATTTCACATCTGAATATTGAATAAATATTACTGCCACTTATTTTTTAAGAAAAAAAATTATGTGTTCAAATCTGAATGTTAAACCAACCATGCAAAATTAGAACCTCTTACCATCCAATAAAACCTTTTATTTAAATTATATATAGTAAAACCTCTTTACAAGAATAATTTTGGGACCAAAGCAATTTTATTACTATATATATAGGAAGGTTATGACTTAAAAGAGTTTCGGTTGAAAAAAAATAAATCATTTTTAACTTATTTATCTTTAATAAATTCGTATAGATATATATTCAGAAATATACATTTGGCGAGCGTATTTCCAAGATGTAAATATTGGGAAATAATACACTTGGCCCAAAGAATTCTCTTAGAATCCACTAATTTTCATCACTCTATCAATTTTATCTTTCTTTATACGAGTTGGAATTTGTTAACCCTCCTCTAAAGAGGGTCATGGTGATCCTTACATTTGATTGGTGGATGCAATAAAAAATGTGGGGCTCACTAAACTGTTTTATTATTATTTTATTTCATCCACCAATCAAATGTAAGGGTCACCATGACCCTCTTTAGAAGAGGGTTAACAAATTCCACCTCTCCTTGTACCTCAATCAAAACAACCATACCACCTAGGGAAATTACATATATTTTGTACTATTGAAAATTATTATTATATGGAAGCAAATTTCCCGAAGACGAGACAGAACAAATCTATAACTTAATAAACTATGATGTTTATTTCTATATGAGATCGGCTCAAGTTGAAACCACTAAATGGAGGTTATAATTTTATTACTAGTTACAAACCCGTGCGATGTATGGAATGGTATTCAAATTATCATTAAAAAAAAAATTATGTAATAATGAACAAAAATTAAATAATATAAGTATAAATCCATGTAAAATAGTCATAACTATACGATAAAACACACAATTAATCCAAATAACAAAAGCAGTGAAAGCTCAAAATAAAGCAAGTAAAATGATGCATTTTTGCTAAAATAATAATTTATTATTATTATTATTCAGTTCGTGCTTAAAAAAAATGATTTCAAAAAATAAAAATAAAAAAGAAACATTAAAGAGTACACACTAAATAGGGCAACTTGGTCTTCTTCCTTCCATAATACTAATATATACTAAGTATAGATGTAAATATGGAAAATGAAAGATTTAAAAAATAAGTAAATAAAGGTTTAATAATAAAAATTATTTATCGCGAAATATAATTATTACAAATTCCTAAATTTTACTATAATAATAATAATAATAAATAATATAGATTATTAAGGCAATTATTATAGCAATTAATAAGAGATAGTGTATTGGTATTAAGTGTGTTATTATTACGACAATTATCATAGCAATTAATAAGAGAGAGGGTATTACTTCCTCTATAATACTATAAGGGTGTGTTTGACGCGCCAGATTAGAGAGTCGGATAGGATTATTTAATCATATCCGGACAGGATAAAACAATCCCGCCTCTTAGGGAGATTCGTTAATCCACCTCTCGGTGGAATAAGAAGCTTTAATGGGATAAATAATCCGCCCGAATATCCAATTTCGATGAACACCAAACATGAGATAGGATAAAGTTATCATTTCCCGTCCTCTTATCCTGCACGTCAAACACAACCTAATAGTATATGATAACTATAAAGAGGTTTTCATCGTATATGCTTGAGCAAAAGTAAGCTATTATAAAGAGGTTTTCAAAAATCTTTCAATCTTTATTATGAAAAATATATATTTAGCAACCCTCGCATAGCTTTGATGATGGTTAGTGTAGCCTAGCAATAGAGAAACAAAAATGCCATAATTTGAATATTTTTCAAAAAGAAAATTAGACTGCCACTGTTAATTTACAAAGAAAATAAAAAAAAAATAGAATCTTAGTTTACAAAATCCCCAAAAAAAAAAAAAAGTGGACTCTTAATTTGCAATGGAGTGTTCAACTGAGTATATTTTGAACAATAAATTACTCAATTCTTTTGTTAACTCATCTACATATCCATAAGCATCTATATATACAGTTCCAAAAATACTGCAAAAAGATGGATGATAAACCTTTCATGTTTCTGCTTGTTTTGTGAAAGATAGACCAGGCAAAATGAGACCAGGCACGGACCAATATGAAATATGGGTGGCGGCTTGCTGGGTCCGAGTCAGTACCATTCTGACCTGTTAGGCAAGCCATCACAGTCGGGTGCAAACTTAGCCATACGCAACACAATCCCGTTATGTATGTTAACTCCGCTCTAAAGAGAATGATCCTCTCTTTAACATAAAGAAGGATTGTCCGTGTAGAGGTATTATTGAATGAATTTTTTTATATCTACCACGTTTCATGAAAAGATTCATCAATTTCCCATACAAAATGGATAGTCCTCCTTTTTCTTAAAGAGAGGACCAACCTCTTTCCAGCTAAACTGTATGATACAAAAATTATAATATTCTTAACCAACTGGCCATGAGCTCAGCATTCTTTATCACAAAACTAATAAGAACCGACACAAACACGATCCGTTTTCCCATCTCTGGTCCAAGATCAAACAATTCTTCATCCGGGTTTTAGTTGAAAGTCTCTTCTTTATGAGCTAAGCATTCTTCGACACAAGACCAACATGACCTGAACATGATTTGTTCCCATCTCTAGTCCAATATCAAAAAATTCCCCCAAGCCCTCATCAGGGTTTTAGTTGAAAAACTCTTTTGTACCAAATCGAGTGAAGGATCATATGAAACAAGTCATACTTAACTGGTTCTTTGTGCCAAAGAAAATGTTGTTGCACCAGTTTCACCCTTCGCTGCATTGCCAAGTACTTTTCTTCCGGAATCGAAAGAAGAATGTTTCTCAAATTAGGAACATCTTCCTCTAACACAAACACGGAAAATGATTCCCAATCCAATACACCAAACAACGGAGGGACATAATTGTCCGATATAATAATCGGCACACACTCATAGTATATAGACTCAACTACCCTTGGAGTGTGAACTTCATAACCCTTGGCACAAATGCAATATTTACTACTCTTCATTAGTTCTCGGTATTTGGATTTACCTTCAATGTCCCTAGGCATTGGCCCAAAGATCTTCATGTCGGGTACTTTATCATTCCAATACTTTAGTAGAACGGGACGGAGATAACCGTGCATGCCACCAGCAAAGAAAGCAAGAACGGGTCTCTCTGATGGAGGGTTCCCTCCAAGGTCTTTTATGGGATTCCGTGATGTACGAATATAGGTCACTGGAAGTGAAATGTCTTTCCCTATATTGAAGTCTCGGGCTACATTGGAATTGCAGAGAGTTTTGATGCAACTACCCATACTCTTTCTTGTGAACTTGGGTGCCTGTGAAATGTTGACTTAGTCGCAAAAATTTATGAACTCTAAAATCCACTCCAGCTCACATATAAGAGGGTATGTTTGATAGGCAATTTTTTCCATGGAAAAACTAGAAAATATGTACTTTTCCATCTTTTTGTACTGTTTGATTGACTAACTCTCTAGGCAATTTCAATTCCATCTAAGTCAATGGAAGTAAATGATGCATAATACTAAGAACTTGATTTCTTACCCTCCCCCAAGGAAAATGAATTCTAGGTTGAAAAGAGCTCAAAGGTAGAGAAGTTCAATTCCAGATAAAAAGTGGGAAATCAAACACCAAATGTTTGAAATTGTGTTATCATTGCGTGACTAAAGGGCATATTTTCTGCCCAGAAAATAAATACGATCAATGGGCTCATATTTAGGTTTAGAGTTAGAATGTTATAAAGAACATAGGAAGAGGAATTTATATGCAGTTGTATTTTATTTTATTTTATTTATAACTTAGGATTAAAGGTGGGGGAATCATTTGTGTAATTAAGATAAGTAGGACCTATGTTTTTGTTGTCATTTGATCATTTAGCCTAGATTTGGATTTTCTTTTAGGGTATAATTAAAAAAAGGAGCAGTCTTTGTTTGCCTATGGTACGTACGATACAAAGCAATTTGTCTTTGTCTAGGGGGAGAGAGAGAGAGAGAGAGAGAGAGAGAGAGAGGGGGGGACTAACACAAGGGGTGTTTCTTGAATGACCATAGCTAAGTCATAAGAGGCTAAGACTAGTTCCAACTTCAAAAATTACACAATAGCATTATAAATTTCAAATAACAGAGAAGATTGAGTTTTAGTGATATCAAAATATTCCTTGCCTCCCTACACAAGAATCCGTGTTTGACTTTCATATTTTTTAAGAGATCACTGATTTCATCCCAATCAATACTTTTAGATCATAACTTGTTTCCTATCGTGAGTTTTGCAACGCTGATTATGTTCTAAAAAGGAAAGTAGACTCTTAATTTCGAATGGAGGAGTATGATATAATTAAGCTTAAAACTGAACTGATGGATGGAAAGCATACCCAATCATGACAAGCAACAAGAAAATGATCGGCGCCATTACTTCTATTCCAGAAATGATATCTTGAGGCAATCATGTCAATGTAATCTTGCAGATGTTTTCCCAAATCATTTTGAGTAGCAAAATTTGGCTGATGAAGAGCGATCCGTAGCTTTAGCGAACTAAAAGGTAAATAAAACAGGTGAGCTTTTTTGGGATCCTTGACGACAAATTTTTTATTTGCCTCCATCAGTTTCATGAACCATCCTTCAGAAGCATAAATTCCCCTCAACATTGGTTGATGAAATATTGGCTTTTCTCCTTCCCTATAGATGTATACTTTGAGCATGCGTTCCATTAATTCATAACTCCTGCAGTTATGACCATATTAAAACTTTCATTGAAGTACACATATATATAGCATTATATCATCATTAGTGGATGGTTTTAAAGAAGGTTGATATGCAAGTGATTATTAAAAGACATTATACGAAACGATTATTAGCTAAAAGCCTCAAAAAGAGAAGAAACGGAGAACAGAGTACTAGTATTACACCAATACAGCATGGTTAATAACATTTTTTTTGGCCAACAAAAGAAGGGGGCTAGAGTGGTTTCAAAAAAACAAAAACAGATGAGTTCAACAGTTATGCATAAACAAGATAATTTACTATTAATATTTTCTTTTTATATGTTTTTATTTAAAACTGCCATAATCTTCCACTATCCAAGCTCTATTCCTTTTTCAGAATTGTTAAGCTGTTACATCGTATCAAATGTTATCGGGTTTTCAACCTCTGTATCCATGCAACATAGATTACTAGAAGCTAAAATATATCTTTAAACACGTTTTACCTTTTAAACATGGAGAAATTTCGAAATACAGAAGTTTCAAGTCCTAGAGTATTCCTTATTATCGGAGCATTCTCAATCTGTAGCCTTGCCTTTTGAAGTTCCCGATCACGTGTAGAAGACCATTTTGGACTCTATAACCAGAAAAATAAGTTAAGATTAGAAACAAATAACACAAAATTCTTACATATCAAATTGATAGCTCTAGGACTCATCAGGTTCGCATTGAAATATTTGTCACCTAAGGCAAAGCATGAAAAAGTATTTTCACCTATTTCAAGTGATATTTTCTTCAGAATAGGATATTTTTCACCATTTGACTTTTCACCACAAACCAAAAAGGCCCTTGGGCCCAAACACATACCATTAAATTAGCAGAACCAGAAGCTTGATGCAACAACAAATTCATTTGGGATATTGTTGTTGGTTTCTTCCCTCTCTTCTTCATGGTAGAAGTACCCACCACTGTTGTAATATTGCTCGAAGTAGCTGTAGCAACTTGCTGTATTTCCTTGTTCATCGAAACAATTATAACCTTTAATGGAACATAACTATTATCCTTACTTGTAACGTTTCCCAATGTCAAACTCTTGTCAATGGTCAAACCCGTCTCAAACGTGATGTTACTACGTGAGTTTCTATCATTGTTCATCTCAGCATCAAAATCATAGTCTTTGTTCTCTCCTTCTGCTCCACGTTTGTACTCATCTCTCTTGGGTAACTGAAGAGGATTAGTATCATTTGCTACCCCATGAGCAACGTTTGTCTCCGTTAATGGCGATATATTTAAAAAGGTCTCGCTCTCAACTGTCATAAACGTCTTATCATTATTATGTGATAGATATGATGAGTAGTTTTTATAGGGAAGTTCTGATAACTGGACCAGAACTGCAACAGAAGCCATGGCACCAATGACAAAAAGTAATCTTCGCAAGTGTACTTGACATAACATTCCAACTTCCATTTCTTAAACCAAGAATCGTCGTGAGGAGCACAGATTTAGTATCATTTAGAGGTGAGTAGTGACTAATTGGTCTCTTGGTCCTTTCAAATCTAAACGAGCAATCACTGCGACTTTGGCTCCACTCACTAAACACCGTCGTTAATGAAACTTGTTAATCAGTGGTTCCTGTTTGGAGAAGAGTCAAGAAAATAGCTAATAAGTGACAGTCCATGTTCTGGAAAAGCGGTTATTAAGAAATTGAAGAGTTTGTCCAAGAAACAACAAACCACACTTGACACCCTAACATGGAACATTGATTCTTGTTCTGATTGATTGAAATCCCAAACAAATTTTGTAAGTTCATGGATATCTGATGTGAATTAGAAGCTTAAGTGTCCTATTTTCTCTACAACTATACTTCAAACTTGTAGCAATTTTGTATTTGGGTCATTTAGACTTCGGTACTACGATAATCGTTGAGATTAGACTTAGGTAAGTTTTTGTTTCAAAATTTAGACTTAGATACTTCTTTGTTCCTCCATTAAGATCCATTACAATTTGATGGCCATGTGTGTTGCACATGAGCTTTCACCAGATGGAAAAAGATAATGTTTCAAGAAAAAAAAAAGGAAAAAAAACATCAGAGCAACCATTGTCTTCCCCAACCCCCTTATTTCAACTTTTCCCCAAAACCATTAAACCTTGCCACCCCCAAACACCCCAAGCCCATACCTAACTTTAATTTCTAACAGAATAAAAAAAGGAACTAAACTTAAGCTATTAGGAGAAGGAACCGTAATGAATATCATGCTTACCACCTTCCCTCACATGCGACCCCGTACTCGCACATGGAAAGCAGACAACTTTCGAATTTCGAATTAACAAATGGGGGATGGAAGTGCTGAGGCTTGAAACCTTGGACTTCTCAGAAAACCAACCTTTGATACCATGTTATGAACCATATCTCCCAAAAGCCCCTAAAAGCTTAAGCTGTTACGAGAAAGAACCGTAATGAATATCATGCTTAACATTCCAAAAAGCGCTAGGTGGAAGTTAGGCAATAGCCTAGTTCCTAGAGTGCCTAGGTGGGGACTAGGCAAATAGGTTAGCCGGTCAATTTTTTGTTTATTAAACGAACATTTCTCATAATTCAAACATGAAACAAAAAAATATTTCCAAACAAAAAGGAGTGAAAAACTCCATCCATCCTACTGAATCGCTAGGTAGACTTGGAGCCATGGCCTAGCACCTAGGCGGGGATTGTTAGAACACCGAGAAGAATGCATCTTCCCAGGAGTTATATGAGTATATATACATGTATATATAAATTGGGGAAGGTTCAACTTACATCGAGTGTAAAACTTTACATCTATCAATAACTCTTTGTCAACTTCATAGTTCATCTACCTATCTGTTAGATTACATAATTATTATAAATCAAAGTTGCATGCAAAAAATTAAATTAATCAGAGTTGCAGAAGTCCTCGTCATAATCATGTAATATATTAAATTATGATCCTCATAAAATATGAGTAAAACTAAGTGTTGATTCAATGGTTACAAATGTTTGATCGATTTAAAAATTTGCATGCTTGACAAACACATTAAAAATAGCTTATCTAGAAATGGAATTGATGAATTATGAATCTGAGAAAAAGTTACGAATGGGATAAAACTACTTAATCTTACACTGGTGTAAGTAGAACCTTGTCCTATATATATAACCCAAGTTTAAAAGGACAATTTATCACCAAGCAATACTTACAGCTGCCACAAATGGCAGCTAACATTGAAGTTGCCTAATAACCAAAAGATGCAGCATCTCTAGTTAGAGCTGAAGACAAGGTGATAAACTTAGGCTCAAACAACTGCACCAGATAACATATGTTTTTTAACTCTGGCAACTTTTATTAATAAAGAGAAATGCAATACAGCTATTTTATACAACGTAAATTGAAAAAACCAAGCCTATCACTATTAACAAACTCCCTCAATGCCAAAGGCGGCTCTCCAAAATCTCTAAACACAATTTTCCTTTGAGCATTACACCCCAAGTTAGCAAGACGATCAGCAGGCCGATTGCTCTCTCCATACACATGAGACAAGTGATAATTCAATTGCTCCAAATATACCATCATGGTCCTAACCTCATACACCACACACCAAGGAACTTCAATTTCCTTCTTCAAAATTTGAAATAAGACCATAGAATCCATTTCAAAATCAACATCAAAGTATCCCTCATGAAGACACCTCTCCATACCTTGCATAAGAGCACGAGCCTCGGCCACCACATTAGACTAAACACCAAACCCATCTGCTTGAGCCCACTCAATTTTCCCACAGTCATTTCGAAGCAAACTACCACCACCACTCTGACTTGGATTCCCTTTAGAACAACCATCAGAATTGAGCTTAAATCAATTTCTAGCTGGGTGCTGCCATCGAGTAACAATACAGGAACTAATGATACAATGATACCCATACAAACCAAACTGTTTGAGCACAAAAACATCCCCTAAAGCAGATTTCTTTAACACATCAGAACCAGAAAAAAACACTTATAATAGAGTTGCGGACATTATTAATAATAATCCAACTCTCTACCTTTAGACCTTCAAAACGACATTGGTTACGATGCTTCCATAATTCCCAACAAATACTTGTAGGAATGAAAGACATAATTTCCTTAAGACAAGGAGATTTCACCTTGAACAGCCACCAACTACTAATTTTCAAAGCAAGCTGATTACCCACGCTATAAATACCCAAAATTGATTCAAAATGATTCCATGTATCTTGCGCAGCCCGGCTTGAAACAAACAAATGATTGATTGATTGATTGCACCAGATAACATATACGAGTGATCTTCTTGAAAAATATAAAGAAACATTTTATATTCTTGAAAAATATTGGAAATGGGAAAAATATCAACCCTCTAATCGTTTATCACTTATACATTTCTAGGAATCAACATCCTGTTTAATTATATAGATATGATATTCTTAAGATTGCACACTTTTTATCCATTTCCAAGATCTTATACATATGTATTGCTGTACTTTTCACTCAACTTTGGTATTAGTAACTTTTTTTTAGTAAGAAATGGTTTTTGTGCCTCAAAGTAACACTATCCTTTCTTTGCTTCGATGATATAAACTTAGGAATGTGTTTAGTAAATCAGATTTCATTCTTTTTAACTAGAATTAGGGCAAGATTACTTCAACTAAAGGACTCCAATTTCAAATCTATGTCCAAAAAATGGGGCAAAAACTAAGACCCAAAAATTACAAACGAATATATATAATTCAAAAGAGAATATTAGTAAATGAATAATTGTAGAAATATGCAAAATTATTCTGAACATTTGGTTCTGAAAGTTACCTGAAAAGCAGAACGAAGTGAAAGTCAAGGCTAGAGTGAGAGGTGAAGCATCAAACTACAGTTATTGAGGAGTCACCGACACACGGGTGATTGTTTGCACCTGTCTGATTGCTGTGCTCCATTCCATTTCGTGGAATTAAGGTGACGTTGGTTAATGTTTTGAGTTGAGTTTATAAAATACGGTGTTTGATTGAATTTGAAAATATACAGTGAATTTTATTTTTGTTCAAATTTTTTTTAATCAATTAAATTTTTTTATAAAAATGGTTATTAAAAAATAATTATAATAGATCTTATTTTATAGATATCGACGAGTATGTTTTTAATATATATTTTTTATCTAATTTTAATTTTTGGATTTAAAGTTACGATGTTTTAAAAGAAAATTTAAAAAGAGAAAGTAAAGTGAAATAAATTTTGAGAAATATAAAAATAAAATTAATTTTAAATTAAGTTTTTAAAATTTTAAAAAATAAACACCCACCAAACCAAACAGGACCTATAAGGATCTATAATTTTAGCTACAAATTTTATTTCGACTTTGGTTCTATTTTGATAAAATGGTGAGTTAAAGTAAAAAACGTACTTCTGTCAAAAAAAAAAAGTAAAAAACGTACTGGTCAATAAATTTATTTACTTGATGTACTTATTTTACCCCTTAGGTAATTAAACAAACTAAAATAAAATTTATTTTAGACTCTAAAATCAAATTAGATCAATTTTATTTTTGACTAAAATTTGCTTTTTTTTTTCTTTTCATTTTGGATGTTACCAAACTATTTATTTTGATTGAATTGAATTTGATTATTTGGCTATTTTTTGGGGGTGTTTTTAAGTTTGTCTTGTTTTCTTTTTATAAAATATTACAAATATTATTAATTTTGACACCTCATGCAAAATTTTATTTTTATTGATAAAATGTTTAAAATATTCTCTTACGTAAATTTTAACACTTTAACCATTTGGTCATATATACATAAAAAAAAAAGATAGTGGTACAGAATAAATAATACACATGTACTCCTTATAGTGATTTATTCCTTTTTTTTGTGTGTTGTAAAAGGGCGTCATATCAGGCTTTATGTCATATATATATATATATATATATATTCTTTCTTAACACGCATATTGAATAATATGCTAATTGTACAAAAAAAAAAGAACAATATGTTAAGAAAGTTATAGAGTAAGGTTAAGAACGGTACTAGTCTTTCATGCAAGCCAACATAAATATTAAAGCGCAAAAATTACTATAACATTATTTGGGGTTTCATATTTTGAAAGTATTGATAGATAAAGCTAATTATAATTAGGGGCTTAGGGTTAAATTTATAAAAATAATAAAAAAAAGAGTTGATTTCTATTAAAAATAAAATTGATCTAATTTGGTTTTGGGGTCCAAAATAAATTTTATTTGGGTTTGTTTGATTATCTAAAGGGCAAAATAGGTACATCAAGCCAAAAATGGATCCTAAAGTTCAAGAAATGAAAACCGTGGACCCCTAATTCAAGATTGTCAAAATTATGGATCCCAAAACTCAAATGACCCATTAAAATATTTAGATCATATCACATATTTGCCACTTAAAATTTAGAGGTGCTCTTTTTTTTTCTTTCCTAAGTACGAGACATTAGTCAGTTTTATTGTCTTTTAATTTATGAATTATTTAATTTAAGTGTTTGGTTGTAAAAATGAATTAGCGTATAAAGTCATAAATTTAAGTTAATACTTAAGATATTAAATAATAAAGTGAAAAGATATAGTTAAAATTACGTAACTTATAACTAGTATACAAGTTCATGCGAAAAAAATAACTCCAAAAATTTCTTTGTTGAAATGAAAAAAATACAATTTGTTAATTTACAATAAAACAGTTATAAATGAGATAATTTATACAATCAAACGAGCCATTGATTTTTAAAAAGATAAAATACACTGGGATATGATATGTTAATTCATACAAATAAAGAAAACAAACAAAATTTTCAAATTCAATGAGGGATAGCGACAAGTTTGGTTTAGGGCAGGTTTGGCCAAACCTTAACCCAATCCACCTTAATACTACCTCAACCCAAACCCCACCCAAGGCGGCTTTTATAGTGAAAAACCTTAACCCGGTCTGTTTGCTAGTATACTAGGATCCGAACTCACTCCAACCCGCATTAACCCACCCCAATCAGATGTAATTATATTACAAGAGAATTAAAGGTTAAAAAAAAATACTATATTCGGGCAGGTTGGGTCAAATGGGTTTGTCTCACCTAAACCTGAACCTGACCTAGTGCAAAACTCGAAGCTATTGAAAAAAAACCAATCCAAACCCATCCCATTCAGATCAAGGCACATTAAAAATCCATCAAGTCTTGCCATCTTACCATCCCTAATTAGAGTTAGGGTTCAAGAACAATCATAAAAATATTATTACTTACTTTTTTGCAAAAACTTTTATCATGCAAGTAAGTGTGCCCAAATTCAAGTTCAGAAACATACTCATTTTAACATAAATAAGACAAAAAAGAAATAGATTCATAATTTGTGATGGAATGGAGTTTAATGGAGCTATTTGTATTTATCCATCATTTGAAAAACAAAAATCGTCTCTTGAAGCTAACGCAGAATTTGAAACAAGATAATATGTCCATTCTTCAAATTTAAAGTTATATATTTTATCGTTTTTGTTCTTTCTGCCTTTTTATGTTATACAAACTGTGAATATCCAAACTTTTCAACGAAGAGGAGGTTCGGGAGGAGAGGGATAGCACCTGAACTCATCTACATATACACTTTTTGTGTTAGTTAAAATGTAATTTTTTAGAACCACTAGGATTAGTCTAGAGATTAAAATTCATTTTCAACTAGCAAGAAGTCTTAAATTCGATTCTTGCTTTAAAATGAATGTACTCATAAAAAAATGTAATTTCTTATAAAGTTATTATTGTTACGGTTTTTTTTTTTTTTTTGCCTTAGTTAAAATGTTTTATTATTCTCTTATATGCCGGTTTGTGTTACTTCCGTACTAGATAGCTCCTAGGGCGATGTATTGTCATTGATTTTTTGACTCTGTTACTTCGGTACTAGATAGCTTCTAGGGCACTATATTGTTATTATTTTTTGACGCGGCGGTTGTGTTCTGGGCGCTATATTGTTATTGTTTTTTTTGCCTTAGTTAAAATATTTCATTATTCTCTCTTCTGTGCTGGACCTTTGTGTTAGTTCGTTACTAGCTAGCTTCTAGGGTGCTTTTTGACGTGATAGTTTTGTTCTTTGTCCGCAAATTCTTTCGCTAAGCCTATGATTATATTTGAAAAAATTGTTTCGAAAAATGTGAGATTCTATTTTGATAAGAAGACTAAGAAATTGCACTTTTTTACTTTAACATATCCTAATTAACTACGATAATAATAGCATATTTTTAAATGTACTAGCATTATTCATCTTCTTATTTTATTAAAAATCAAAATTACGTTAATATTAATTTAAAAGATAGTATAAAACTCATTTTACTCACCCTAATTTTTATTCATTAAAAAAGTATCACTAAATTGTCTTCTCACTCACTTAAATTTTTAAAAATTAAAAATTAATTACATAACTAAAACCCTAACTTTCACTAAACCCATTCATCCATCTATTTCTACTCTAATGACGGATGAGGTTCAAAGACCTGAGAGATTGAACAGAGTTGGAGAACGACTCAGACAGCGGAGGGAGCAGGAACAGACGGCGGATGGAGGGGGCGGACTGACTGTGAGAATAAATTAGCGCCTTAGATGAGACAGATAAGAAAAAGGACAAACGGACCTTTTTCGTCGGAGAGAGAGAAGGAGGACTTATGAGAAAGAAGAATGGTGGACCTGCAAGGTTTTTTTTTCTTGGCGGTGTGAGAGAAGAAGAAGGAGGAGGAGCAGGGGCTTTGATTTTGTTAAAGTTGGATGCAAGAGGGAAGGACCTGGGAGTGAAAGAATGAGAGTGGATTTAAAAAAAAAATTCCATTGTATATTGCGATTTTACCTTACCTTAAGAAATGGTACCCCTTTCTCACTTTTTTTAATAGAGATAAACTAAATAAAATTTGGGGACCTTAAAATCGCCATCTCCTCTTGTGGTTTTTAGTATAAAATCGCCACCCACTCTAATGGTTTTAAAACAGTCCTATTTGCCCATTTAAGTTGAAAAATACCCTATTATACTAATTAAGATTGAAAACAAGCATTGTTATAAAAAAAGTCAGTTTTAGTTTGTTGATTTGAATTTTGAAAAGAGAGTTTGGGAAAAAGAGCCTAGGTGTAGTAAAAAAAATGTCAATGATTTGTGATATAAAATATCATATGATCGTTAAAAATGTATTTATCACAATTAATATTTTATATTTTTTTCATAAGTATTATGACTTGTATGTAAATTTATTAAGAACGAGGTAAACTTTCTTTTATTATGTTTTATTTTAATGAAAAAGTTAATATTATTTAATAGTTTTACTTTTAGCAACAAAACATTATCGTCATTATATTATTTTAGTAAACTCACCCCACCATTGGGGTGAATTGCAAGTTTTTTTAAAAAATTGATGAGGTGAGAAGAAAATATTTTCACGCTAGAGTGAGAAAACGGATTTTGTATATGCATTTAAGAACACCCTAATAATACTTACACTTATAAGTATTTTGATGGTTAGATTATTTCCCAAGTGTCCTAAAATATATTAATTTTCTTGAATGTTTTATATAATATTTTATATGATTTTACAAAATTCTATAACCATCCAAATCAATTAAAAACTTTAGTGTACAAAAATTATCTATCACAACTTTTAAATTATTTTACATCTTTCTTAAAAATAAATCAATATGTACAAAATTCAAATTCAAATCCAATATAAATAAATAAATTTTTTTAACTAAAATAAAGATACAACATTTTGTATATAATATATACACCTAAATTAAAATGACAACCACCTCCTGTCATGTTGCGGTAATGAGAAACTATCGAGAGTAATAGTACATTAGGTTAAATATTCGATCATATTGTAAACAAGGGGAGGAATTGGCCCTTATATCGCAGGTTTGATACGCATAAAAGCATTCCTCCTTAGGTTAAATATTCGATCATATTGTAAACAAGGGGAGGAATTGGCCCTTATATCCGCAGGTTTGATACGCATAAAAACATTCCTCCTAGAGTAGCTGTTAATACGAATAAGAAAAACTCTGTTACCATTTCTGTACATTCAATGTACTCTACGGATAGAAGAATACATAGAGTATCAGTTGCTATTAAATATATATTTTATACATATAATTAAGGCTACTTAAATTAACAATTATTTCTTTGCCATATCTTAATACTATTTTAACAAATTTTATTGTTTGCTTCTAGAGTTGTATATTGCTCTTACAATAAAAATAATTGCTCTGACAAGAATACCCCTAAAATTAATAACTATACGTATGCAAAAGCAAATTTATATAATATAATACATGTTCCATAAACAGGCATATATAAGAAAACATTTTTGTTTCATTCCATCTTAGAAAACATAATAAATGCATAAGCATGTAAGAAAACAAGAAATTCTACAAAAAAAAATTAAATTACAATTTAAAAATGAAAGCAAACATATGCGCTAAATAATTGCATATCACTATCCTTCAATAACCAAATGCTTAGTCCACAAAATTTTGTTATCCAAAATCCACAGCTTGTACTTGGAAGTTGGAACTGTATCAGTCAGCTCTCACACTTGTTTCGAAAGCATCTCTAGTTTTTTTGGTCAAAGCAAGTGCTGCTATGATAAGCTGTGCATTGTGCTTCTACAGTTGTACCTTAAATAAAAAAAAAAAACGTCACTAGCTTTCGTGGTTAGAGCACACTTTCCCACAACTCTTCAGCGCTTCCGTTCTGCTCGCCATTTGTATACTGATTTGGAGGTTGGACATACAATCTCGTCGTCACGAAGTTTGCGCTTCTTACCCTTTTTCTGATACACCATCCAATGCATATTTATTTTCATACACCAGGCATTAAAAGGGACGGTGTCCGGTTCTGAGTGAAATATTTTTCATATATAGTTAAAAGTATTTATCATACTATTATATGAAGCGAACACAGATTCAACCATATTGAGGCTCCGTCACACTTTCAATTTCTAATTGTACCCTTGCAAATTTTTTGCCATAAGAAATACAATAATTGAAGAGGGACTCGGGAATTTGGGATTGCGACTCAAAAGGGTTAACTCAGATGATGTAGTATTAGTGCATTGGTTAGTGAGTAGAGTGATGAGAATGTGTTCCACCCACTAACCAATGAACTTACACCACATCATTTGAGTCACATTTTTTAGTCCCAAAATTGAGTCCCCCTATAATTACTCAAATACATATGCTTGCAACAAGATTTGAACCCTTGCTATTAACAAGTTGTATCTAACCACTAGGCCACTTATCATTTTGTTATTTATTTTCTTCAAATTAAATACATAGTTGCACATGCATTATGTGTGCAAACAAGCTAGTTTGTATAAAATTAAGAAAAAATGCACCTATAATTATGTATTTTACGCAATAGTATTGAAAGAAGTTTGTTGTTTGGTAAAAAATATTTCACCTCTAGTCAAACAGGCCTAGAACCAGACAGTAGGCACAGGCAGAAGAATATGGAAAATAGAGATGGATAGAGATACCTGTAATTCTTTAGTCAAAGACATATCCATGTATAGTTTCTCCAAATCATTCACTCTGCTTTTCCTTGCCTCCAGCTCTTTGTAGGACGAGGCTGTTTTTCTGCACATATTAAACAAAAATGAAACACTTGGGGCCAAGCATAAAAGCAAAATATTCCTTATTTTTTTGCACGGGGGGGGGGGGGATTTTTTTTTTTCTTCCTGTTTGGGTTGGGGGACCATAAAACCAAAAGTTGGCCAGTTTCCCATCATTCTCCATTTCTCTTTCACCCAGATATCACAAAAAAAAAAGCAAAGATTTTTTTTAAAGAAAACAACCACCACGAACTAGCTGTAACAGTGATATAAATATAGGCTTGTTGAGGCAATATATACGAGTATTCTATAAAAATGTTTTCTCAATTAGAAAATGTTCGTTATTGAACCATGAGTGTAAATCTTTAAAAGTATTTTGATCCAACAAACTTTTTTTTTGATAAGAAACGAAAATTTTAGAGTAAATGACCCATTTGCACCCCCAACTATGTACAATATTTCAATTTGCACCCCAAACTTCTATTTGTTCCAGTTTGCACCCTAAACTTCAAAAATCGATTTTAAATGCACATTTCGTCAACATTTCGTGATTTTTCTAACAGAAACTGTAAAAGGAGGGGGATGGAAGGGTAAAAATGTAAAAAGAGACACTTTTCCTTATTTCTCTCCATTTCTCCCATCTTTTCCCTCCATTTGACACACATGTATATACGTATATATCCATCTCTCCCACACACATAAACAATGAAACACACACATATATATACGTATATATTGATCTCTCACTCAAATGGTGTTTTTACACACATAAACAATGAAACACACACACACACATATATATACATACGAATATATCCATCTCTCACTCAAATGGTGTTTTTACACACATAATCAATGAAACACACACATATATATACGTATATATCTATCTCTCACTCAAATGGTGTTTTTTTTTTGTTCTGTTGAAATGGGGAAGGGAAATGGGAGAGATGGATATATACGTATATACATGTGTGTCAAATGGGGGGAAAAGATGGGAGAAATGGAGGGAAATAAGGAAAAGTGTCTCTTTTTACATTTTTACCCTTCCTATCCCCCTCCTTTTACAGTTTCTGTTAGAAAAATCACAGAATGTTGACGGAATGTGCATTTAAAATCGATTTTTGAAGTTTAGGGTGCAAACTGGAACAAAAGGAAGTTTGGGGTGCAAATTGAAATACTATACAAAGTTGGGGGTGCAAATGGGTCATTTACTCAAAATTTTATTTCAAACTGAAAAAGATTGTACAATCAGAGAGGGTATAAGCCAGTGGATGAGAATACTTTGACAGATTTCAGATAGATTTATATCAAAATGCCACTTGGTTCGAAAAGCTACAAGGCTTGAAAAGAGAAGGCACGGAGGGGGGAGGGGGTGTAAGAGAAAAAGAAGAAGGCAAATGTCAAGGAAGTTCACTCTATTATTTTGTTCCAGTTGATGCTGAAAGGGATTCACTCCCATAGTTCTTTCTCAACAACTTAATGCCCACAAGCGAGCATTCAAAGAAGATAAGGATTCAAGAGAAGCAGACGAGTCGAGATAGGCAATAGATCTTAGAGAAAAAATGAACCCAAAGGCACCTACCCAACCAAATTCTTTAAGTTCAACCCCCCACCCACTAACATTTTTGAGGAATGAATCCAACCCTCGAGAGATGAACTTTCATGGATGACAAAAGAAACCATTTATCAACCACTTTTATACCATTGCTATTAATAAAGGCAGCATAAAGCAAATCCTGTTCCACAAAGAATATTCATAACCATTTGCCTAGAACCAAATTCCAAATCTTTTTTTCAAAATTGTCTGTCCCAAACTCCCCCTCCTTCCTTCAATATAGAAACTTCATCCCAATTTTCAAGGTGGTCATGAGAGCTGATCTCCTCTTTTTAGCTTTGACCCACCATGACGGCAATATGTTCTTTACTGTTAAAATGTTCAAGTTTTGTAGAAACAGTAGCCACAACTACAAGAGCAAGTTTGTTCTCTTCTACATTAAGTCCAAACACTAGGAAGCATCTACTAAGTACAGATACAAAGGAAAATTACAAATTCCAACAACCCCGGCATTGTTTCCATCATTTCATCTTAAGAAACTTAACTGTATTCAAATTACCAAAATCGATCTTACAAAAACAGTAATCAGTTGAAATTTGACACTACCACAGAATGAAGTGCAAAAGTAACTTTACCTTTTAATATGGTTAGGAAAATCTTCAAAAGACAGCATTTTCCCACCTTCCGAAGATCGTAACTGTATCTCTTTAGCTTCATCCCTAGAAGAGAAAACATAAGAAACATTACCATACATCAACATAGAGAATGTACTAAGATGGCGTAAATTGCCTACTTTTAAAACTAGTTCACTTTTCAAATGATGAATAGTAAATTTGTGCATTTATACATAATTCAATTCTAATTCATGTAGTGTTTGGAAGACTTAAATGTGAAATTTCGAATGTTGGAATAAAAACCACGTGCTAAATTCCTGTGTTACTTAAAATGAAAAAATGCATTCTGAACATAGATCTATATAGAGGTCTAATAAACTTAAAACTTTCTGTAAATACTAAATATTACGCCTCCTTTTTGAAATTCATGATAGGTCTTGGCTTTAAACAACTCATAACCACTTAGGCAAATCTGACGGCAAAGTTTATAAGCATGTGGAACTCTAGTCACATCTGGAATCGGGCTTTAGTAAGAAAGTGGTTTCCTTTATTAAAAAAAGTATTTGAACCTTATCAAATAATTTGGAAGGCTGGAAATACATTTAGAAGTTCAAATTCGACCTTGGTGGCTTGGTGGGATATTAATATGAAGTTGAACAGTTGGGATTTTATCCAATGTGAAGTTGTGAACATCTACATGTGTCTCTCCAAGTTGGTGCATCTTGTTTACACAAGCAGGGAATTCAGTGGATCAAATTGTTCTTCGTTGTGAGTTCACCTTTACTATTTGCCATAAAATTTACACTGGATTCAGACTTGTGGGTTGTTTGCCAAAGGGGTGTGAGAATTTTTTTGGACAGGAAGGGTTTTTAAGTAACATAGAGAGGTTAAAAACTTTTTGAGATGCATTATAATAGCTGCGATGTAGGCTATTGGATTAGAAAAAAAATAATTTCCATTTTTTTTTAAGACAAATCGGTTGAGAAGGAGATAGTTAGGAAAACGTGAAAAACATAAAGGTTGCGTTTGGTTGAGCTTTTGAGTTAAGTTTTTAAGATGAGTGTTTGGTAGAAATTGAAAGTAGGTTGAAAAGTTAATTTGGTTTTTGTTTGAGTTTGAGTTTTTTTCAACCAATTAAAAAAACTCATAAAAAAATTCAAAAAATAGTCACAAAAGATCTTATTTTATAGATCTCGATGAATAGATTTCAAATATATATTTTTTATCTAATTTCGATTTTTGAATTAAAGTTACGGTGTTTTAAAAGTTTTTTTAGAGAGAGAAAACAAAGTGAAATAAATTTTGAGAAATGTAGAAGCAAAGTTGACTTTTAGTAGAAATTTTAAAATCTAGATTTATAAATGCCAACCAAACATGGCCAAAGTTTCTTTATTCCTGTTGGGCATCCATGTCAAAGGTTTTCCACAAGGAATCACTTGCTACAGTTGAAAGAACAAGGAAAACAACAAAATCTTCAGGTCCATTTGATAAAAAAGATGAAAATATATGAAAAACAATTCATTTTTAAGAGAAGTTGGGAAATGTTATGATCGCTTGCTGAGATGTTCTCCATGTTTTCGTCTTTCTCATGGAAAAATCTTCTTACCAATTACCCAAAGAATTGAATTCCATGGGAAAACAGAAAAAGTAATAGAACATTGCACCAAATCACTGATCTCCTTTTCCAACTTATCAAAATTAGCAGTGTTTTCAATCACTTTCCAACTTAAAACACACCCTTCCAGTTACATTTAACATTTTTAGTGCATCAAAAAATGCAAACAAGAGCACTGCTGATTAAATATAGATCAAGAAGTTCGCACCTATCTTCAGCATAGTATGTATGTCTGTTTGACGGCTGATTATTGAGAGAGTGGAGCATGGCAGTTAGCTTTTCTATTTTCTGCATCAGAAAAACAGATTTCCAAAACAAGATTTCTAAAAATCGAGATCTTGAAAGCTGAAAATAATCAATAAATAAATAACTGAAAAGAGTTGTAAAACTCCCAACCTTTTTCTCAGTTTGAACTTTCTGCAGGACATATCCTATATCTTGGGTCTTCATCAACATGAGTTCTTCTGGAGTGTATTTGTTTGCCACACTCCTGTAACAAAACATTATAAGTCAGGCGTGCAAATCGAAGGGGAAGGAACAAAATGAATGTGCAAATGTAATTCAGAAGTTACTCAAGCTTATGGACTCCATCGACAGTTTTGGTTTTGATCATCTTGAAGTAAAATTCATCAGGGTTCCTGAATGCTGCCTTTTCCCTGAGTTTCTACAGAAGGCATTAAAAAAAGATGAAAATGAACTATGCATATTAAAGAGTTTATAATTTATAAATCAAACACCAGCTGTAAGGAGAAATTTTTTTGCAACAGCCCAAAGTATTGTGGTATCGGGCTCCTCTAGAGTGATTTTCATCACTCGAGAGAAGGATTGAAGAAATCTGGACTGTTAGTTTAAACATAGATTGTTCAGGTTTTGGCAGGTAGACAATTATGTCTAAATGAGTCCTCTCCAGAGCCAAACACTGTCTGTCAATATCTAAGGCTCTAAGCCACCCAACTCTAACCGAATGGCCCAGAGTTACTACGCGCTACTCTAGATGATTTCAAGGAGCCGGATCCAGTATTGTGAGAACAGAATGGAAGTAAGTAAAATTACCTGTAAGGCCTCCTCCTTTTTATGGTAGGCCTTCGCACGAATAACATAGTCCTTGTGTTTTTCGAGAAGCCCAAATCTTTTTCTTGAACTCCTGTTTTAACAATACAAGCCATCAAATCAGATGTGAATAAAACATAGTTTATCCAAAGTATATCAAAACAATATGACCACTTACGGCTGAGCTCGCTCCTTGTGAGCCCTTCTAGGAAGGGCATTCCTTAGGGATGACATTTTCAAGACAAATAAGCAAGTGAAGCTATCAACACGCTCTTCGACAGATTACAAACTTTTAATTCTTGATATGCTGCAAAATTCGCAAAGACAACAAGAGCTTCTAATTTAGTAAGGGACTACACAACAAAAAAAGGCTTTTACAGGAAGTACTAATCAAGGTGTGGTAATTGCATACTTTAAATATAAAACAACTGCATGACTAAAATATCAAACAATACAGCCGAAATCATCTTTAATGATCAGCGGTCAAAATCAAAGCCAAACTATCATGCGAGTAGGTGAATTGACTTTGAAAATAAAGACTATTAATTTGAGAAGTTCTGATAAGAAGGTCAAACTCTTAATTTGAGGATGACGAAGTACATGTTCCAGGTGAATTGACTTTGAAAATAAAGACTATTAATTTGAGAAGTTCTGATAAGAAGGTCAAACTCTTAATTTGAGGATGACGAAGTACATGTTCCTCAGGAGTATATCTATCGCAAAGTTAAAAACAAAAGTCAATGAGAAACGTGTAAAATATACAAGCTTTAACTTATAAAATGACAATGGCCTAATGCAACAGATAAATGAACTCGCTTCTTTCAGAGGGATAATTATCAAACCAGAACAATGGGAGAAATTGATAGCGAGACCTTAGGGTTTAACAGCTCAAACAGGTAATCCTTATTCGACAGGCATATGTAGTTTAATTGAAGGAATGCACAAATTACTTGGAGATCAATTCAATATAACTATGGTTTTTAACAGTAAACATGTAAAAGGTTATGATATCATATATGAGAATCACAGATATGAAGGGAGGTCACAAAATCATAAGTGGATTATCATCAAATTTTGAAGAATCTATATCTTCTGTGTAATAGCATAAATACTTCTAAAAGGAAAGAGAAAGATAAGCATAGCCAAATTTATCAAAAGCACGGGAGGGTTTTCAGGCTTGAAAGAGATGGATTTCCAATTAAAATACCTAATATGTGTATGTGTGAAAAGAGCTAATAACTGAAACAGAAGTAATAATTACGTAGAGTACCTAAAAACATAAACAGAAGACCCAAATTTCTTTACCTAATTACAAATGCACCAAAAGCATGAATAATGGGTACTTGTTTTACCCTTGATGCTAATTAGAGACATCATTAAGAGCTTTTATTGGGCATTAGTGTTTTTACCTCTCTCTTTTTTTTTTCTTTTTCTTTTTCAGATTAAGCACTAAGAAGAAATAAAACATAAACCAAGTACATCATAACAAGTCTATGAATAGAAACACGGTAAATCTAGACATGAATCCTGCAATAAAGAAGAAACAAAAATGAGTGGGACTACACCGAGCACGGTTACTAGGGCTTGAAGTCTTAAGATTGATATTAATCAATCCATAGGATTGATATGCATGAACTCCAATGTATACTTGCATTTACTACTAAAATTGTTTGACACAAACTGAAACAGTTCTATTTCCTATTTTCTTTTAGGTGAAGAAAACAATCAAATTTATACAGTAAAGTGAAGAAGAATTTAAAACAATACGTAGACAAATATTCAAAATATGAAACACAAATAAGCTCAACAAAAGCAAACCTTAACTCATCAAAAAGTATATATAGGGATGCTTAAATGGTATATAAAGAGGAAAGAAAGAAATTCAATCTTAATGACACACCAGTGCAAATTTATGCTGAAGAAAAAAACCTAATTCACATGCATATGATAACTAGAGGAATTGACATGATGATTTATGGCTTGCAATCCAACCTTGTTGAAAATTTTCCAATTTTATCTATGCACATGATAATTTAAGGCTTATACACTGCAAATTTATCGTGCAAGTGTGTATTTCGAAATCATCATCAGAACCCATATTTGGTAGCAGTGAGAAGGGGGCGGGCGGAGAGAGAGATGACCTGAAAAGAGTGGTTGCCGCCCGGCGGTCAGAGAGAGAAAAGAGCGGTGGCAGAGAGATAACAAACGGCGGTGCGGTGGCTGTAGTTCACGCAGAGGCTCAATGGTACGGAGCAGGAAAAATAATATTAGGGCTTTCTACTTGTTTGGGAGTGGGTTGAAACTAGATTAGCCTGGACATCTGGGCCCCGCACAGGTATCCACCGAATTTAGGAAGGGTTTAATTTTGAATTTGGAGAATTTTTTTTTATTTATTATTAGAAAGAGAAATTACACTTTAAAAAATATGTGAATGCATATATAAAAGGTTGGATTAACTATATTTTAGAATAATGTATTGGTACTGAAATTTTATTTAATATAAGATATATTTTTTTTTAAATAAAGCAACGTATTTTTTATTTTATTTTAAATAATAAATCTGTTAGTTTAGTCTTATAACACCGTTAATAAAACTGATGTAGCATTTATATGTATGCACAGTCAATTTATTAATATTAAATAAGCAACAATTAAAAAAACAAAAATAAATAAAAAATAAAATCTACAAAAAATGGATTTAATAAAATTTATACCCACGTGAACTTTATTAAATCCTTTTTTATCAAACAATGATGCAGCTAGATGGGTAGAAAATCGATTAGACAAATAAAATTGATTGAATTGACGCACTTTGATCAGTCTTTTTTCAACCAACATTCTAATTCAATATTTTGAAGAACCGAAACTTTGATCCTATCTTCAATTTGTGATATATTAAAAATCGCACAAGACTAAGCTGTATCATTTTATATTTTAAAAAAAATTCCTTATCAAACTATTAAAGGTCTCTTTTTTTTAAGAAAATTATACTATAACAAACGATGGTACTTTTTTTTGGTAAATGTTGTCTTAGGCAACTTTTTTTTTTAAAATATTACCAAATTATATGGAATGGATTATAAATTAAACATAAAAGTTGATGGCCGCATGTAAAAATAATTTATGTTAACCCAACAAACCAATTAAATTTATAATGCAAAAACCAAAATGGTCCAGTTTAATTTAAAGCAATAAATTGGTCACGTCCTATTTTTAGGCCATGTTTGATTGGCATTTATAAATCTAGATTTTAAAATTTCTACTAAAAGCCAATTTTACTTTTTCATTTCTCAAAATTTATTTCACTTTTCTTTCTCTCTAAAAAAAAAAATTTAAAAACATCATAACTTTAAATTCAAGAATCGAAATTAGATAAAAATATATATTTGAAACATACTCATCAAGATCTATAAAATAATATTCGTTGTGACTATTTTTTTAAAAAAAATTATGAGTTTATTCACTTTTCAACTTACTTTCAATTTTTGCAAAATATTCAATTTAAAAATTCAACTCAAAAGATTAACCAAATGCGCCCCATTCAAAACCGACATGTTCGGTTTGGTCCAAAAATAGACCTTCCACATTGTGCACACCTTAAGATTAAGTTTCTTACTTTGTACTTTATAATGAAATATTTCTAATATATTCTATACCATTTGAAATGGCTAAGATGTAAAAATACATAAAATATAAAATTATATAGTTTCTTTTAAAAAAAAATTGGGTTCAAAATAGATCTTGTTTCAATAATTTTGTATACTAAATTTCATATATGAATTTTATACTTTATAATGGAACATTTCTAATCTATTCTATACCATTTAAGATGACCAAGATGTACAAATACATGAAATATAATATTATATAGTTTTTTTTAAAAAAATAATAATTTTAGGTTTGAAATAGATCTTGTTCAATAATCTTGTATACTAGATTTCAAATATATAAATTTTACCAAAATTCAACTTTTTAAATTTAAAGTCATGTTATTTTAAATTTGATAACAAAAAATGATGAGTGAGCAGGTAATTTGGAAGATTAGAGAGTATGGGGAGTGGTTGTATTTGATTGTATTGTTTAAGGGTGCAAGATTGCGTTAATATTGATTTGGATCTAATCGTGGATGTAAATTTTGCCTGTTATGCGCCTTTTCAATTTTGGCTTACTCCCTCCCTCTCTGCTCTTATTAAAGGCCAATAATCCAGATGACCTTTACTAATTTTATTAGGCATTGCGGCTTAACCAACTCTTCAAGGTTTACTATACGTTTCGCTATTTTAATTAGAGTATTGCTAAATTTACAAATTTTATGTTCGATTTTTTTAGTAAGTAGTTATAGCACTAATCAAGCAATCATATGAAAATTAAAGAAAAGTAGGCAACACATTAAATATATGAAAAAATAATAATCCTATTCATTTTTATACATTTTTTATTTTTTTTGTAAAATCAGTGTGATACCACTCAAATTAATTGATAGAACGATGTATTTAATGGATTATTTATTTGATTTTTCAGTTAATTGGCATCAATATGTTTTATGTAGTTGGATAAAAAAATAAAAAAAAAATCTAGTTTCATCCCCAGGGTGAAGTTAATAAGAGGGGCAGGATTAGTTGGTGCCTATTTATTGTAAACAAAGGTGTTCAAATCCAAATTTCAGCAAACCGGGCTTAAACCTGACCAATTTTCATCCATACAAGCACATTACTATTTTATTTCAGATCCGTGATTTGGAGAGAAAGGAGAGGAGCAGAAATTAACCCTGGTCCATAAGGTTACAACATTACCTCTTTTACAACTAGAACAATTATGTGAATCCACTAGTATACTAGGACAAGAGCTTACATCATTTTAAGAGTGGGCTGAGTACATATGAACTTGTTCCTTTGAAACCCTTGTCTGTTGGCATAATATTTCTATGCAATTTTTTCCACTCGAGTTTATTTTTTTTGAATGGTAATTGGTATCTTTAAATCTTCTTTTCTTTTCTTTTTTTTCAAATAGTTGCTTTCAACGAATATAAATATCCTATTCCGGATAAAACAAAATAACTTTTTTTTCAGAGACATGCATGGGCCAAATTTTTTATTATCTTGTTCCGGTTCAAAGTTTTAGGTCAAATTTTATCGTATCCTGATCCTGCTTTAGTTGTTCCAAATATCTTCCATAGTTTATTTATTATCTTAATCCGGTTGATCCAAGATTTTAGGTCAAGTTTTATCATTCATGATCCTAATTTGGTTGATCCATCAATCTTCCATCTTTCCATGAGCATGCTTCGAGTATAGCTTACTATTTTGGATGATCCATCCTTCGGTATCCTAATCCTATTTTAGTTATTCCAGCTTTCCCTGCGCATGTACGTTTCAAGTGTCAACTCTCTAATTTGGGTGATCAATTTTCAACCTCTTTCGGTGACACGCTATGACACTATACAACTTTCTTTTACACGATATCCAACTCACTAGCATTTTATGCACATGCATAAACTTATTGTGCACGAGTATTAGCTCGCATATAGATTTTATATCATAATTCCTCTTTCCTTGATCCATCTTTCCTACCTTATAGTCACAAATTGTTTTGTGCATGATTTGAGTATCATTATATTTACTCAAATATAATGGTTTTTTGCCCTATTTCCTTTTTTAAGTTTTTTTTTAACAGAATATGTCACTTTTTTTTTACAAAATAATTCACTAGTTTATTTGTTTTTTTACGTGCACGTGATACAAGTATTTGACTTGCATATACATTTTCATGCCCTAAATATTTCTTTTACAAAATAACTCACTAGTTTTTTCGTGCGAGTGATACCAATATTGACTTGCATATACATTTTCATAATTCCTTTTTGTTGTTTAAAAAGCTCTTTCTTTTTACTCATTATCTAACTCTCTAGATTTTTGTGCACACCCAGTGTTGTGTGGCTTCCGTATAGGTAAGTAACATATGCCTAGACTCTAAGGGTGTGTTTGACGTACCGAATTAGAGAGCCAGATATAATTATTTAATCCCATCCGGACGGGATAAAATAATCCCACCTCTTATGTGAGATTTGTTAATTCCTCTCTCAGTAGGATAAGAAGGTTAAGTGAGATAAATAATATGCCCGAATATCTAATCCCGACGAACAACAAATATGAGATAGGATAAAATTCCTATTCCGCCATTTTATCATGCGCGTCAAATACAGCCCAAATGGCCGCTTAAGGTCTTTTAGAACATTGTTGTGAAGCTGTGGTTCATAATGGATAGGTAAATTTAGTTTAATTTATTAAGCATCTTGGCCTATTAGCTCAGTTGGTTAGAGCGTCGTGCTAATAACGCGAAGGTCGCAGGTTCGAGACCTGCATGGGCCAATTTATTTTATTTTTTATTACATAATAATTATTTTAAGTCCCTCTTTCACGTTATTTTTTATTACATAATAATTATTTTAAGTTCCTCTTTCGCGGATACTTGAACAAGTATTTATCTATTGCTTATTTAAAAAAAGTAAACGAGATACCAGGTAGTTCTAGTGGAACACACTAGCTCTTTCTTGGATACTTGAACAAGTATTTATCTATTGCTTATTTAAATGAAGTAAATGAGATACTAGGTAGTTCTAGTAGAACACACTAGCTTTTCTACTCACTTGTTTTGGGATCAACCGGCAATCATCTTATAAGCTTAATAACGCCTCTTAGCATACTTTTATAGGCAAGTTGGTTTGCTCAATATTTCTTTCTTAAAGAAAAAAAAAATCATGATCAAACAATATAGTTAATTTCTTTACTTTCGCAATTTCAATAGAGTTGCCCTTTAGCTCTTCCCCACAAATTGTGACAAGATTGGGCCTATTAGCTCAGTTGGTTAGCATCATGCTAACAATGCAAACAAGTTTGTGAATTGATTCAAGTTTAAGTAGACTTGTTTTAATTAGTTTGAAAATACTCGTTTACGAGCTTGAGTTCAAGATCGTATTGGCTTGATTGTATACTCCATCTAAGCTGGATTGATTCATTAAAATTTGATCAAGATTGAACACACAAAAGCTTGGTTCAGTTTGGCTCGATTGCACAATTGCACCCTACATATGCACTGTACCCATTATATATAAAAAAATGAAATAAAAATATATTTTAAAAAAAATGAAATAAAAAGACAATTTTGCAAATGAGCTTCTAGCTCAATGGCAAGTGTACCTCTCTCATGATGTAAATTCGATGTAAGTTCGGAACTTATAAAGAGGCATGTTTCACCCTGCGAAATGAAAAATAGTCTACTCTAGAGGAGCTGCCAGGATCAAGTTTAAACCACCCATTTGAATCAATTTATGAAATCCATGCTCCATTTATGCAGCTCTTTTTAGAAGATTGTTACGTACGTGATAGCCTAGTATACAAGCTACGTACGATTTATATATATATATATATAAGCGTAAAGACATATGGAGTTTGACTGTTTTGTTTCCATTTCCTGCAAATTTCAATTTCCAATAACTTACAATATCAATTATTCAATAAAAACAAATTAAACGCGTGTATTAAAATAGAAAATGTATCCGTAAGCACAAATGCTTTCAGCATCAGATCATTTTCTTTCTTGATAAAGAAACTATATATTCAAACTACACATCCGTACTATCTCGTATCCTTCATTTCCTTCTCGTCCGGGTAATTCTCCTCGGCGCAATATCTCTTCCAAAACCAGTGATTTTGGAACAAGAAATGTATCTCCTCAATCGGCACTTGCTTCGTTTCAGGCAACAGGAAGTAAATAAAGCAAGTCATTATGAAGATCAAGCCCGCAAAGAGTAAGAAAATTCCATATTTGAGGTGACAAAGAGACACCAGGAAGCATTGAGCAATGAGCGCGGTGAACAACATGTTCACACACACCACCATGGCTTGACCGGCCGATCTGGTCTCTAGAGGGAAGAGCTCGCTCGGTACTAACCACCCTAGTGGCCCCCATGACCTGCCAAAACCTAGGACGAAAAGGAAGATCACAATCACGAGAAGGATGCTTACACCTTTTGATAGCTCAGCGCCGTTTCCGAATTTCAGGGCTAGAGTGATAGCGACTATCACCTGCAAAATCAAGAAAATGTTCAAACGTGCATCCAAACATGCCCTTAATTAGAGATAATCGATATTTTACCCCGTTTAATTAATTTTCAAATATACCAAGTAAAAGTGGAATGTTTTTCAATTGACGTGTTTTATATATATAGTACCACGCTGCTGAGATTTATTTTCTAGAGGTGAGTTGAAGAAATCTAGATCATTTGTTTTAAAATTAGATGATCCACATTTTGACAGGTAGCTTTCTTCAAAATTAGTATTCCACAAAGGATACAAATTATATGTCAAAATCTAAGCCATCTAATTTAAACAAACTGTCCAAATTACTACTATATTCTAAAATGATAGGAACCCGATCCATACCCTACAGGGAGGGGGGAGGACTTAAAAATTGTCGGTATACAGAGGACGATAGGATTTGTTACGCATATAATCAACCTTAAAGTGCTTTTAAATCAACCTTAGACCACTTCAGCGTGAACCAAACGAATCCTTAAAAAAGTGAATTACCATGCAACAAATCATTTCAATCCCAGCCTCAATAAAAAAAGCTCTCCTACCCCACTTGTCAACAAAAGCCATTGATATCAAGGTAGCAATTACAAGTGCGCCACTAGTAATGACGGACGAGTAAAGCGACGCACTGTTACCAAAACCCAAGCTCTGAAATATCACCGGCGCGTAAAACAAGATCGAGTTATTCCCCGTAAGTTGTTGAAATGCGGGGATCCCCAAGGCTCCAATGATCAATTGGGGCCGGTTCTTACGCTTTAATAGGTTCCTAAAAGGGTGTTTTATGGCTTGAGCCTCTTTGCTTGCATCTATAAGATCAGCAAATTCTGCGTCTACATTTTTGGTACCCCTAACTTTTTCCAACACTTGCCTTCCTTGCTCTAGTTTTCCTTGCTCCACAAGGCTGTTTGGTGTCTCAGGGAGGAAAAGTCCGCCCACAAACATGAGGACTGCGGGGATTGCAGCTGAGCCGAGGGCTAAACGCCAACCCCAAGGGTGGAGCTTTTCGACTCCATAGTTTAGGAAGTTGGCTATGAGGATCCCTAAGCAAGTTGTGAGCTGAAACAACTGGTTCACTGCCCCTCGGACCTTTGCTGGTGCCATCTCTGAAAGATATAATGGAACCGCCTATAAAACAAGACAAGAAAATTTTCAGATTTTTCTAATACATTATCCATATCACACAATTGGTATCGAATAAGATGTATACATCAACTTTCTTGTACTAGAACTTTGAGGAAACCGGAATTTCCATCTAAATAAGTTCTCAATACAAGCAAACACTATCGACCAAAATTTAAGCCATCCAAATTTAAATGAGCAATCCGGATTTCCTACTCTATTCCATGTCTCCATAGGATTCCAGATCCATGAATGAGTACCATCGTGTACCCAAATATTAAAGTACATGTAGCATTGTATCGTTGTTTTGAATAGGTTGATGAGTTAGTCTTGCTTACTTGGTTACCGAATCCAATACCAACACCAAGAAGGATTCGACCGATGATAAGCATGGCGATATTCTCAGCTGCTGCATTGAGAACTGCTCCGGCAAAGAAACTAACAGCCCCACATAGGATACTGGCTCTCCTGCCTTTGTTTCGTGTAACATGGGATGCTCCAAATGTCGATAATAGTGCCGCAAAGTAGAGGGAAGAAGTGAAGAGAGTGAGAATCTGGTTATCATATTTGCAGTAATCAGTTTCTTGTAGATGTGCATGCTTTCTTCTATATACTTCTGGGAAGAATTTCTTCAAGAAGTCATCCATTGATGTCACCCCACCTACAAAACCACCACCATTCAAATGTTAATTTCAGACACATTTGAGTTCACTGTTCTTTTCTGTGATATGTCAGTTTCAGTTCCTTTTTAGGGTATATTCAACTACTGCTGTATCTCACAATGGTAAACAAGTTAATTTTACATGAAAAAGAAAATTACAAGTATATGTGAACTCTTGTGTTTGGATTAAGTAATTATGAACTCCATCATGATTGTAAATGATATAACTTAAAATTCTTTCAATTGCAATTTCTCATGTTTGGACATCTTGTGTGTAGAATTTAAAAAATGATATAATCACAATATCACTCGCTTTAAGTCGGAATTTGAAGAATAACAGCTCATATCACGGAATTTTAAGAAGACCAAATCTAGCAAATTTACAGCGTATAAAATTTTAAATTCTTCGCTAATTTTACCAAACGATGGACTTTCACTTTTCTGCGCACAAAAGCCAAAACAACTGTTCATTTTTGGACTAAAGTGAACCACACTGTAAATTAAGTAATTTTTTGTGCATTTTTTAAAATCAGGGCCCAAAGTAACTGGACCAACAGGGACAAAACTATGGTTTATCCAAATTATTAGAATTTTAGAGAAACCACCTCATCTTTATTGATTTTAAACTGAAATAAAATTATTTTGGAACTATTAATTTAGCTCCCTAATTTTACTATTCGTTACATACAAAGGGGAGGGGGAATGTAAAAAGTAAATACAATAAATTTTATGTTTTTGTCCTCCTTTTTCAATAAATAGCTGCTGGAATTTGCGCGCACTTAAATTTTATGTGTTTTTTTTCCAACATACAGCGAATTAACACGTGTATGCACCTTTTAGAATAGTAGGAACAAAAAAATATAAAACAATTGTAGTTGTACTGTTATACTGTAATGAGTGAAGAACAAAAAAAATAAAATAGGGGCTAGAAAACGTAAAACAATTCTTGAGAGGGACCAGCAATCAACTTTCCATTTTCTTCTTTGTTTGAATAAACCAATAAAGAAACAGAAAGAACAACTGGAAACAAAATTATTATAACACAATAATGTAACGTGTTATTAGACTAACAAAGGAAAGAACCTATTTTAAAAATTAATAACAATATTGACTCACCAAATAGAGAAAAATACTAAAAACAAAAAAAAAATAAAAGGAGCGTGTGAATTATATATAGTAAGTAACTAAGTATAAATAAATTTCATGAATAATAATTGTCTTCTTGTTGATAAGAACCATGAATAAACTTTTATTTATTAAGAAATATTGTGTGTCTATCAATTAATTAACAAACTATCCACATGTGAATGATAAATATATATTGTACCTCTGGTTTTAAAAAATCTCCTAAACTTAGATGTTAATTCTTTTTTAATGTGCCCGTGAAAAATGTAATTTAATTTTTGTTTCTTTTTATGTTTATAATTTTAATAGATTATTTTTTCAAGTGATTTGCTTAATAATATTTTATTGGAGTCCGTTCTTCTTATTTTGTTGTATCTCTAATAAGTTGCAATCGCATTAATCTATTGTATTATTATGCATGTGTCTATTTAAATTAAATAATTGCAATAATGTGTGTTAGCAACTCTTAAATTTAAAATTATATGAATTATCCATCCATATGAATTTTGCTGTAAGTATTTTCACTTATGATTAGATAGATATGAATAAATACTCAATATTACGAAATAAATATATATTAAAGATAAATACCAAAAGTAAGACAAAAGCATCTTTTAACATTTTAAATTAAATTAAAATTAGTCTATGCCAAAGTAAACCACATCAATATATAATTATCAGCGAAAAATTATTATTTTAATAATAGTATCTCCTTAAAATTATTATTTATCTTTTTAACTAAAAGTCCTTGAGGACATGCTAGTAAACATTAATTTCATTTTGGCATTATATGTCTTTCTGGGTCAAACTTCAACCCGAAGAAAATAATAAACAAACACTGTAGATAATAATATTTACGCATTAATTTAGCGAACCGATGATTATTCATCGATTATTTGATGATGAGATAGATGAATTAAATAACAACCTTCACATTTTAATTTTAATCAATACATATCAACCGACGGACGCCACATTACGTATGCGTATGTTGTTTTTATCACTGGTAATAATAAAATAGAGAGAGAGAAAATGTAAGAGTGAAATTCAGCACAGAAGACAGAATATGCTCAGTGATACCACCAAGATCACAACAAATTTTGGCTAAAATTCCCTTAAAATGAAAAAGAGCACGAAATTAAATTAAAAATAATCAAGAATAGATAGAGAGAAAGAAAGAAAGTAATTAATTACCAGACACGCCAAGATCATAGCCAAAGAGAGAACCGCCAAGAGCAGCAATAATGCAAGCAAAAATGAAATAGCCAGTAATCTTATGCTCATACAATTCTGCTCTTGCTCCTCCACTTTCCCCCACAAATCCTCCACCTGCCATTTCTTCTTCTTCTTATTATTATTATTATCAATCAATACCCACCACTTTCTCTCTCTCTTTAAACCCAATTCAAACAACAACAAGGGTTGAATCTTTTGATACAATACAATACAATAGATGCGGATTTTCTTTTCTTTCTTTAATTTTGTGTGTGTATATATATGTATAGAGATAGAGAGAAAACTAAAAGTGAAAAAAAGCTTATTTGTGATCACATTGAAGACAATAGAGAGTGAGTATAAATAAGCGCGCTCTCTCTCCGCCCCTTTCTCTGTGTGTGTATTGGCAATTTGGTCAAACCAGCTTAATTATAGTGAGTTTGTTTCAACCCCCCCCCCCCCCCCCCCCCCCCCTTTTTGATAACTACAAAGATTTATTTATTTACTATTTTTTATATTTAATTAATCTTTATTTTAATCTAATTTAAGATTCTGTCCCATCCTTTATATTTGCAAGTTGACAGTTGCCAGCCAACTTCCCTAATAGACGTAAATTATTTTAGGCTTTTTTAATGATTTGTAATTTATTTACAAATTATTTTCTATTTATTGACCAAAATGGGTTGTAATTAACAAATTTCATTTTTTTTATTGGTAATGTGACATGTGGCAACGTATGAATGGAGGACGAATTCACTGCAATTGGGGGTAGGGCGGGGGGGTGGGGTTGTGTGTGTCTGTGTGTGTGCGTGTGTGTGTGTGTGAGAGAGAGAGAGAGAGAGATGGAACAACTTCCACCACATACGTGGTCATAATCTTAGATAAAGATGAGAAATATTTGCATTCTGAGTGAATATACATACGTACATTTTCCTATTATGTAGGAGGATTTATTAGCATATACAGATAACTTAATCTTATCCAAAAATTATTCATCTTTATACAAATTAATTAACTAATAATCCCTTTTCACCACTTATAAATTTATCTTATCCACTATCCTTTAACACCTCTCCTCTACGTTACTCTTTCATTTCAGTTTTTTTTCAATATGTATTAGTTTGAGAGTTATGGATAATTTTTTCCATTAAAGCTAATGTAAATGATATTCACAAAATTTTATTAAAAGATTCAGTTTCGAAGTTTTTAATATGATCTCCTAAAATTTCAATAAACGGTATCAAATTATTGTTCTACACACTTCCGGATTAAACTTATTGATGAAATTTTGTAAAAATAATCTACTTCCAATTTTCTCAAAAAAAAATTATTGTCTATCTAGCCCACAAACTTAACCAAAAAATTGAATCAAAATGATTCTTTGAACAACTGGGTGAAGATGCCCTCACACTTAAATTAACGTTGCTCTATTATTTATTATAGTATCATTTAAAAAAAAAAAAACCATAGTTAAATATATCGAATTTCATTATATAAGATGAATATTGATCATTAACTTGATTGAAGTGTTCTACTAGAAAAAAAAAATTACTAAAATTAAAGTAAGTATAAAAGATTATTAATTTAAAATGAGAGTATTATATAATTCACCAAGAGCATTTATATGTTTATAATTATGCGTATACACGTACATATACCGCCAAGTTCACAGCAGCTTTCATTGACTTGCACCTTCCTATTTTGTTTGTACCCAGAAGACCTTCAAATGAATTGCAACCTCAAGAAGAGGAGAACATAAATCAACAACTAATAAAAAAAATTGTTTTAATTAGCGTGATTACACTTATTTTCCATCTTCAATTGTGTGTGATTTTATATATTTAATTACGTAGTACAGTGCATTATATCTTCATTGTTCATGTAATTCAGAAAACTATCTTACTTTTTTGTGTTCCATACAAAAAAAAAAAAAAGAGTTCATTTTAAAACAATTGTAGGGAATTGTAAGCCTAATTATCTTTAATTTCCTAGGGATACAATATACTGAAATGCCTAATAATTGATTTATATGAAAAATAAAAGTCTTTTCTACCTAAATTAATCTATCAAACAAATCCTTACAATCTGATTGATTTATATAAAAAAATAAAAATCGGGTTTCATGAATTGTATATATCAAGAACTTTTCGAAAGTCGTTCTGGAATTACATCGAAAACTTAAAATAAAAAAAAATAGACTAAATAAATTTTATGAAAGTCAGCATAATCAAATTATATCAAATTAAAAACCCACTTTAGCTTTAGTACGTATATGCTAAAGCAATGTAGGACTAAAACTTTTTGGTATTTTGAAATTTTCTACGAGTTGACTATATTTAAATATATATAATTTTAGATTAGTGTATGCTAAAAAGAACAAGGAATTACATTTGATCCGAGACGAAAGAAGTGTAACAATTTTCCCAGGAAAAAATTACGACATCTCACTTTATTAGTTGAGAAAAAAGGGGGACACAAAATACTGAAATGCAACTAATAATTGACAGCACGAAATGTGTTTGACACCTTATTTGGGAAAACCTCAAATAGTTCTCACACAACAGGCGTTTGTTAAATTCATGAAATTTGGATGTTCTCTTTTTTCCTTTGGGAGTTGTAGAGGTGGCAACGTCTTCCATGTAAGTATAAAATGACATTCATATTTGTACGTGGAGAGTTGATGAAGGTGTCAAGTCAAATAATTAATTTATGATTTATATTGTTTACATATAATATATATATATATATAATAATATATTTAGAATATGATAATAATTAACTCTTGGAGATGTGTTTGGCAACTCAATTCTAAACTTTGTAATTATAATTTGATAAAAACATTAACGTTATACATTTCTGACCAAACTCGGATTTAAGCTGTCAAACATGTATTAGAGGAATTTGAAAAACTCTTCGAAAATTGATTTTTACTCTAAGATCCACCAATTCCAAAAAAAATAAAAAATCTCCTTTTGAAACCTACAACTTGATTATCTTCTGGAAAAAGGTACACTTGCATGTTATTGAATTAACAATTCATGTCTGTTTTGGTTTGAGTTAACCCAAAAATTGTGCTCAGTAATTTGTAAAAAAGAAAGTTCATGATAGTTGGCATTTATAAAATATATGGTATGAATTAATATTTAATTAATAATATCTTACTTTTCTATAAGCATCCTTCCAAATTAAACACAAGGCCAAAATGATACTTTAGATAGGGGGACAGAGACTTGTACTGCAAAAACAAATATACAACCCCTGCAGCTTAATTCGCAAGTTGTACTCGAACTCGACTAGTAAAGCTTTGGGGTTTTGTTCATTTTAACTTATTTTATATATAGTTCAGACTCAGAGAATGAGTCTTTTCTCTGCTAGCATATACTATTTTCGATCATCCTCACCTCTCTTTCTAGATGGCACAGCAACATTTTCCACTTCAAAATTGACTGCAAATATGTACTAGCAATCAATAATCTTGTAATATAGTGATATTAATATCGACATGAATTGGTGAGAGGAAGGAAATTAAGATTTAGTTTTTGATGTTATTACTCAAAAAATAAACACTAGTTAGGTAAGTGTTAACATCATATCATTTAGCTTTCGCCGGAGATTTTTAAAATAGTAAGATGATTAATTGTTAACATGTCCATTTAGGTAATTCCTTATTGCCTAATTAATATGCTCAAATTATTTCTTTTTGGGATCTTGTACCATGCAAGATGAGAGGCTTTGCTGAGTTTTTTATTTTTAATTTTGAAATGCTAGGTGCTCGTAGATTCTTACCTTCGAAAATTAATAATCATATTTAACAGTCGTGCACATATTAAAAAAAATGTCTTAAATCTCATTATAATAATAATTATTAAAAGTAATCTTGATTATCCGTTCAGTTTTAATTTGTTCATACGGTCACCAGTTGATTGTTTTGGTTTTCATACCGTCAATTTTTATTTGTTAATATTTAGCTTTCAAATAGTACGTCCTCTATTATTCTTATGATAATAAACTTTGTGAATTTTTTTTTTATCATTCGTCTATTTTACATAGATAACATAGTAATTCATTCTACAAATTTAATATGTGTGAAGATCGACCCAACAACAAAAATATGTTACTCATCTTAATGTACAGCCATGCTTAATTAACCCGAAACTAAGATAAACTAAACAATTGCACAAGTTGTCTTGGGATAATAGTGTAGTAGTATATATAAAGCTAATTAAATAAATCAACGTCAATATATATCTTGAGTTTCTCATACAGCGCCTCTGACTCCGGCCTCATTTTTATACTATAACTTGAATTTCCTGTTCTTTTAAGTGTAACAATTTTCAACTCTATGACCAATTCTTTATCATTATTATATATATATATATATATAATAATAATAAGTAATTTTCCAATTTGTCCGACTCTAAAGCATTAATTGTATAAAATGAACAACATGATGCTACATTTAATATAAAGTATATCTAATTTAATAATATAGAAATTTAGACGTACTACTCAGTTACGTTGGTTGTCAATAATCATGTGACCTAATGACATAACCCTTATTTTCATAATAAAAGAGTTCTAAATAATCGATACCATTTACATTTGTTGTACCGAAGTAATCTAAGCAATTTATTTATTATTAAAACAATTATCGTGACATTTTTACCTCTCCCCACTTAAAGAATAAAAAATAAAAAATATATATGAATTTCAGTTTGGTCTTACAAGACAGTTTTTATCCCAAGTTTATCACCAATTGCCTTTACGCAGGTAAGTTTGGAGATTATTATTTTAGTGCATGCACGTACATGTGAAAACTCCCACAATCCCCCAGTTATTAATAACTTCACGTCTCCATCATATCATATAGGGATAGGTTTAAATTATACAGCGGGTAAAACAAAAAAAAAATACACTCTTTAATAAATTTTTCTCAACTTCATAATTCATTAATTTATTTATTAAATTAAATCATTATTATATATCAAATATACATGTAAAAAATTAAATTAATCGGAGTTACAGAAACCTCTCATCTTAATCATGTTATATATCAAAGTATGAGCCTTATAAAATTTAAGTAAAACTAAACATACCGATTAAATGGTTACAAATACCTGATTGATTTGAAACTTTGTGTACTTGATAAATACTATAAAAATAGCTAATCCAACAGTGGAATCGATAAATTCTAAATATGAGAAATAATTATGAGTGATTATAAAACTATTTGATCATACACCAAAGTATAACTTAAACCTTGTTCTATCATATATATATATAGTTGTGGCAATTATCTACGCATTTTAACCCATGCAGATTATTTGAACGCCCTTGCTACCTTTGAAGTGTAAATTACCCTTAAAAAATATATTTTAAATCTCTCTCTTTTATTACAATAACAAAAAAAAAATCTTTCTCAGGTGAAATTTGAATCCAAAATCTCCTCCTAAATCTAGGTGGCCACTTAGCCTCTTCTTTTGACATGAACGAACGTATGGTTGGCCTACTTACAACCAAATCATTTTATTTAAATTTCCACTCCTTATATGAGAGTGTTCAAATTACACATGGTATAAAACAAAGAAGTTTTACTCTTACCAATAACTTTATTTCAATTTCATGATTTATCAATTTAACTATTAAATTATCTAATTATAACATCTCAAAGATGCGTGCAAAAAATTAAAGTAATTGGAGATGCATAAATCCCTCATCATAATCATGTTATATATTAAATTATGAATCTTATAAAAATTAAATAAAAATAAATATACTTATTATATGGTTACAAATATCATATTAATTTGAAATGTGTATGCTTGCTAAAAATGATAAAAATAGTTTATCTAACGGTGTAATTAATAAATTATGAATATGAGAAAAAGTTACGGATATGTGTAAAATTTCTTGATTTTACATCGGTGTAACGTGAACATTTCATTTCTATAATAACTATAATTTTATTTGGTTTAACATGATCCACAAATATTTCTTTTTAATTTATTTAATAAATTAATTACATGAGCCTTTCTTTCTTTCTTTTATTTTTCCAAAAAAAAAAAATTATGTTTTATATTTATTTGATATTTTTGTTATATTAAATGAGATTTCGTAATGTGAGGTGATAGAAAAACACAAAATTTGTGTAGTTTTTATTTTTTGTTTAACTTTTTACGTAGGCTTTTTTTTTTATTATTGAATTACTTACTTGAACTTTTTTTCTTGTTGTATAATTTACATGGACCTATATATTCTGGCAACTCATGGTACATGTGTCATGTATGTTCCCTTTTTTTTAAAAAGAAAAGAAGAGAAATTAAAGTCTCCCCTTTAATTACAAAGGTGGAAAACTCACTCCAATTTTTTCTTTGATGAGATTGAATATGAGATTTTTCATTAATTTACAAAAGATATATACTAAAATTAAAAAAGGTGACCTTATCTTTATGTTATTTTCCTAATTCAACTTACAAATTTAGTTCGCTTTAAAATATTAAAGAATATATAAAACACTTCAAAAATATTTTCAAAACTAACATTCTCAATTATTTGGACCAAATATCAACACCTTCAATAGTATAAAGATGAAGCCACCACTTTATGTGTAGAAAAGATACTTGTACAAATTGAGAAAAAAAAAACAATAAGCAAATTAATAATACCTATTCTTAATATTTTGATTTTTTTATGAAATATATGTTTATGGAAATATGTATAAAAGAATTGTACAAATATATATAAAAAAGTGTGTGTGTGTGTGTGTGTGTGTTGAGAGGGGGGGGGGGACAATCAAATCAATTAAATCTGTATTAGTTTTAACAAAAGATGAAACTTATAAATAGGAGAAAAAAATGAAAATGAGGAGACGATGCAAACAGAGATAGCTAAAAATGCAGAGAGACTGACATAAATATAGAGACATAAACATTTCATAATAGATATTAAATAAACAATATGTGTAAAGGTGTAAAGTTATTAAAAATATATAAGCATAGTAATTAACATAATATTAAATTTAATTAATACCGTAATAAATGTTCTATTATAACATTAATTAAAATTATTGCACTCTTTTAGGGTTATTTGGCTTTTGGCCCCCATTATTTATGTCATTATTGGCTTTATTACCTAAAATTGTGCATAATGCACCTTTGGTACCCATTCTGGACGGTTTCCGTCCTTTGACTTAAAGTGCCGTCTGCTGATTCCAAATTTAATGTAAAATACCTAAACTGCCCTATATTATTCATTTTGTGTATTGTAGGTTTAGTACCCAACCACTCCAACAACTATAAATGAAATAGTCGTTTGACACCACTCCATTAAATACCAGAAGTAAGCACAGTTATACACATACTCAACAAGCAACAAGTAAACTAATTTGCAAATGGGTGGGGAAAATGAAGGCTCAACAAGTAACAAAGTAAATATGAATACTCATTGTACATACACATACATATTAACTTATAAAAATACAATGCTAATTCATTATTATTTGACAGCAAACATGCCAAATATGTGAAGATGAAAGGCACAAAGTTGATAAATGTCCATGGATACACAACAGATGCCTTAAACCTAGCTGCAATGGTTTAATGATCATGTGTCATTTTCAAATGAAAAGCACATATAATAAGAAGTATCTAAAATGCCAGTATGATAATTGTAATGCAATGTTATGGCTAAAAGAAGTAATTGCTTTAAAGAATGAATGCAAGAAAAATAAAAACACAAGTTTTGTATCAGCATCCTATACAACTGAGTGTTGCTTTGAATGTGGAGAAATTAGGCATTGGGTGAGGTATTGCCCTTGGAAATAAACAAAATATTTAAGTGGATGTGAAGGAGCAATAAAGCTATGGACTTTTAGGCAAAAAGGAAGCTATGGAGAGAAATTTATAAAATGTTTCAAATGTGGTCATTTTAAATGGTTGAAGCCAGCCAAGTCTAGGAAGATAAATGTTAGGGTTAAGCTAGAGGTATATTTGAATGATATATGTAATGAGTTTAAAAGTAAGTTTAGCTATAAAATATGAAGGTTGTAATAACTTTCATATATATATATATATATATTGTTTAAAATGGTTCAAGCAATTCAAGAAGAAATAATAATAACATAATTTCACAAAAAAAAAAGTTCCAAAAGATACAATGTTGTACTTAGTTACAATCATCCAACAGAACATTGTTTACCATACTTAATTCATACATAAAATAACATTGTTCTAATTAATTACAACAAATTTACTGATTTGAGGCCTAAATGTGACTAGTATATGGTGGTACTGGACTTGGAGGCATAAATAAGTTTTTTTTGCCTCTTTTTGCAGTTCCACCTCTATTTGAAGTACCACCTCTCTTTGTACAACCCCTCTTTAGCTAATTAGATTTTGGAATTAGCATCGAAGGAATGAACAGTTAAGGCCTACTAGGTTGAGTAGCTTGTGCAATGCTTTATCATTCTGATTCAATCATAAGCTTCACTGTAAAAATAATATAACATTAGCATATATTTTTCTCATTGAAATAACCACATTACTATATTTTGACCATACATATTCTTTCATTTCCATCAGTCATAGGTGCTCCCTTATAAGTGCTTTTGTTGTGTCCATACCCACCACACTTGCTACATTTTTTTTTGCCTCTTTTCTCTACAATAACTTCATCCGCACCTAGGATTCTGTTGTGCCTTGGTCTACCTGGTGGTTTAACAAATAGGGGAGGAATGACCCTATATTGTGGCTATACAACATAGTATGAGAACCATTGTAAAGGTTATAATATAGTATAAATAATCAATATAAGTCCACAACTGAATGATGCATTACCTAAGGCTAATAAGATGAGTCTTCCATGGGAATAACATGGCCATCATATGCGGCTTTATAAGTATTGATAATGAAAAAGTTATTGTAATACATGCATAAAACAAAGTATAAATAAGTTATCTTTATTAAGAAAACAAAGTTCAATGACAAAAAATAAAGTGTACATAAAAAAAAACTTACTTTCTCTAATCTTCTCTTCTTGCTAAGATACAACTATGGCATGTACATATGGGACTCCAGAAATTTGCCACCCACAGCAGCTACATGTCATCTCACTTAAGTCCACAGTCCATATTTTCCCATACTTATTCATTGCCACACGTAGATAATCTGTTAAGCCAACTGTTGTGTACTTGTTGTAATGTTTCTTCACCCTTGAAATTTCTTCTTCAACTCTAGGCACAAGACCATCAGAATTCATTTGGTCTACATTCATCTTCCTATCATATAGTAAGCTCATAACTAGCACTTGATACTTCTCAATTAGCTTTGTAAGTGGCATATCTCTAAGAGTTATGATCATTTTGTTGAAGGACTCACTGAAATTATTGGTAATGTTTGCACACTATGATGTGATATCAAAGTATGACTTGCATCATCCATTATATGGCTCACTGTCTAACCATTTTTTAGCCTCACTGTCATCCTTCCCTATTTGAGCCATTAACTTCTCATGGTCTTCATTTTTGTAAACTCTAACAGCCCCCGAACTTAGATGCTCCATGTGTTCACCAGCACTCTTAAAGTTCTTATACATGTGTCTAAAATAAAATCTATGAAAACTATTTGGGAAGACTTATTGTACATCTCTTCTTAAACCCTTTGCTCTATCAGATATAAAAGTAAGAGGCTGATTATATTTCATCAAATAAGGCTTTAATGTGTTCAAAAATTAGCTCCAATTGTCATAATCCATATGCCTACACACATAAATTGCAATGGGAAACAAACCATAGTTCCCATCCAAAGAGACAACTGATAACACACACCCACCATACTTACCCTTCAAGAATAACCCATACAACCCAAGAACTAGTCTGCACCCATTGATAAATCTATCTAATGAGGCTTTATAAGACATAAACAGTGCAACAAAATTGTAATCATAAGGGTTTCTCAACCAAATTAAAATGCTACCCGAATTCTTCAACATTAACTGCCTAAAAATTTCTAAACATATCTTATATCCCTCAGGATAATTACCATATTTCCTATCATGGCAAATAAGTCTTGCAATATATGTTATATGGTATGACACTTTAGCCCCATAATTCTCCCATATTTATGCCTGTACATCTTTTGGCCTATATTGCTTATGGTTCCTTATATCTTTGCTCTATCTCATTGGCTACCTAACTGTATAAGCCAATGATTTTTTTCCATTTTTACCACATTTGCAAGTGTGTTCTGGCTGTATTAATCTCAACATGGCAGTAAACTCATTTGGTAACTTCCTAACATAAACTCTCCAATTGCAATTAGGATCTTTACAAACCAAATCAATCTTTAGATTATTATTCTTTTTCTGTTTGTACTCAAACTTTTTCTCAATTGCATAATTCCTCATGTACTCCCTACACTTAGACATTGTTGGCCATTGTATCTTAACATGTAACTCCCCTATGCCCCATTTCTTATTTTCCCCTTTTCATCACTACCATATTTATATAGGTTTTTAGTTTCAGAAACAAATTCACCAAACTCTGTATTTATATTACTAGATTCACTCTTATCTACTATTTCACCCCTAGCTTTTACCCCCTCATCACAATTAGCATTTTCCTTTCCATCTTCAAAATAGTAATATTCATCACTACTTTCATTTTCAGATCCACTATGATACCCCTCTTCAGCATTTATAGCATCAAATCCTAAGCAATAACACTGTGATAAAATATTTAATGGCTCAAAGTCAGAGGTTGAATGTGGCACAATGGCTAATGGTTGAGATATATCTCCAACTGGTTTATCAGGTTTCTCATAAGATGAAAAATCCCAATCCCAATCATCACATTCTTCATTTGTAGCTTCTATCAAATTCTTGATTGTCCAATCATCCTTATGATCTAAACTACTAATAGTTCTAGCCAATTAACTATACAATGGCACGACTGCATTATCACCATCACCCACTTGTTCATCACCTTTTACCACTGTTTTTTTTCCCTTGTCAACCACAGGCACACTTTTTTTTTTCAAAACCACATCTTCATCATCAGATAATATGACAGGCTCACTAGAAACAAACTTAGACTTGAAATTTCTTACAAGTCTTGGTGACCTTCTTACCCTCACTGTTTCTAGATTTAGGGGATTTGAAGGATTTGTTTGGGGTTACCTTAGATTTAGAAAACCGGTTGCTAAGTCTATATGACTTTCTAGAATTATTTATAATTTTCTTAATTGGGGTGGTTGGGTAGTCATTGGTCGTAGTGTCTGTAAGTGGTGCAGGACCACTATTTTCTTCAACATACAAATGATACACAACTTTTACATCTTTGGTATGGTCCCACATGTACAATAAGTCAGCATCACTGGAGACCGCACACAAAACCCAAACTTTAACCCACAGAACCCTAAAACTACTCAATGTTGTATTCTCTTGAATGTCTTTAGTTAAATCAATAAAATAAAATTCATCCACATTTACATCACCCAAACTAAAACTAATCCCACCTATGTATTTTTTCACATAAGCTAACCATTTCCCCCCAAAGTAAACTATAAAGTATTTTATCCTAAGTAAAACCATTATGTGCAGCAATAAAACCTTTAATAAAACAAACAAACAAATAACAATCAAGGCAATGAACAACGTAGGCCAATAAACAAAGAAAATAAGTTATGTCTTCACAGCACACTATATATTCCCCCATTTAAATAATATTATTAAACTTTGGAACTCACATTTATGAATATATAAACCCTAAAAAGTATCGAATATAGAGAAAAGGACATAAAGAAATAATAACCCTAAAATGACTTAATATATAAACACTAAAATTATCTACACATCGTTATAATAACCCAAAAATAATATTCACATTTTAAAAATAAACATTCAATAAACATAAAAAAATATTTATTAACATAAATCACTAACATTATTAGGTCAAAACCCTAAAAATAACAAAATAAAATCCTAAATACCTAAAATCAATTCCTAATATCAAAAAACATTTATCAAAAGTACACAAACCTGGTTAGATCGCTTCTTTTTCGTCTTCAAACTGTTCGTTTTTGTTCTTTTACAGTCCAAAATGCTCAATCTTCAATGGCTTCAATAGCGGTTCATCGTTTTTTGCACGCAGTAAAAAGATAAATGGCAGTTTAATAGCGGTTCTTTGTGGATAATTAAAGGGTACTAAACATACAATACACAAAACATAAAATAAATGGAAGTTTAAACATTTTACATTAAATTTGAAATCAACATATGGCACTTTAGGTCAAAGGACAAAAACAATTTAAAATGGGTACCAAAGGTGTATTATGTACAATTTTAAATAATAAAAGTCAAAAGCCAAATAACTCCTCTTTTTACTATATATTAGTAAATAGATTGCTCGGTCCGGTTTATTTTGGTTCAGTTTGATTTTGTGCACCGGTTAAGTCGGTTAAAAAAGAAGACGAAGGAACAGCCCAGATCTCTTTTTCTCCCTTCAATATCTCTGTCTCTTCGACCGCCGACTGACTCCTCCATTAACGGCGAGACGTATATTCCTCTACCTCTCTAATTCAAGAATAAGCCAACATTCAGAAGGGTATTAATCAATTTCTTTTATATGCTTTCTCTGTCAATCAATTGCATCACCATATGAGGTTCCTGCCTTCTCAACAAAGAAATTGTCATTTTATTTGTGTGTTTATTTTTACCTCTTAATGCTGAATTAAGAGGTAGCAATGGTGTTTATTTTTTCTCTCATGGATTAAAATTCTCTCTAATTCAAGACTAAGCCAACATTCAGAAGGGTATTAATCAATTTCTTTTATATGCTTTCTCTGTCAATCAATTGCATCACCATATGAGGTTCCTGCCTTCTCAACAAAGAAATTGTCATTTTATTTGTGTGTTTATTTTTACCTCTTAATGCTGAATTAAGAGGTAGCAATGGTGTTTATTTTTTCTCTCATGGATTAAAATTCTCTCTAATTCAAGACTAAGCCAACATTCAGAAGGGTATTAATCAATTTCTTTTATATGCTTTCTCTGTCAATCAATTGCATCACCATATGAGGTTCCTGCCTTCTCAACAAAGAAATTGTCATTTTATTTGTGTGTTTATTTTTACCTCTTAATGCTGAATTAAGAGGTAGCAATGGTGTTTATTTTTTCTCTCATGGATTAAAATTCTCTCTAATTCAAGACTAAGCCAACATTCAGAAGGGTATTAATCAATTTCTTTTATGTGCTTTCTCTGTCAATCAATTGCATCACCATATGAGGTTCCTTCCTTCTCAACAAAGAAATTGTCATTTTATTTGTGTGTTTGTTTTTACCTCTTAATGCTGAATTAAGAGGTAGCAATGGTGTTTATTTTTTCTCTCATGGATTAAAATTCTCTCTAATTCAAGACTAAGCCAACATTCGGAAGGGTATTAATCAATTTCTTTTATATGCTTTCTCTGTCAATCAATTGCATCACCATATGAGGTTCCTGCCTTCTCAACAAAGAAATTGTCATTTTATTTGTGTGTTTATTTTTACCTCTTAATGCTGAATTAAGAGGTAGCAATGGTGTTTATTTTTTCTCTCATGGATTAAAATTCAGTGATATAAGGCAAGTCTTGTACTCAATTAACCTTACTGAAATATTATTCCAGTGGCCCTATTCTTTTCATTCATATATATATATATAAATCATATTATGAGACTAAACTTGTAAGATGACATATATTCAGCATTCAGAGCTATATAAAATCAAACAAATTTTGCCGAGCTTCCGTTCAGTATTAAGCATTCCAAAATGTGTGGAGAAATCTGTGTAAAAAGTCATTTGGGGAAGACTTCTCCAATTGCAAAGCTTGATTTCCCCAAATTTGGGGAACTTTTTGAAGTGATTTTTTATGCATATTGAGTCCCAATTTTATTTGTCCAGTGATTGTAAAATCTCAAATATTGAGTGGTGATGATGGCATTGAGGATGAGTGCTCGTACTTTGAAGAGTATGCTGTTGCCCATGTTCACTCCAGCGTCCATGTTGCATTCTCACACTACGAGTTTTGGTATGTCAATTTCTTTTAGTCATTGTGTTCTTCCAATAAAAAGAAAAATATTCTTTGTGGATTATAACAAAATGTGTAGTTGTGTTCCCATTTTTCAGTTTCAATTTACAATGCTAAATCTGATGTTTGTGTTGCTTATAAATTGGTTATTATCAACGTATGCAGTAAGAGCATAAGTTAATAGCTTATATATGGGAAAACAATACCATGACAGTTGATAAATACTTGACAAATAACACAAAAAGTGCGTCTCTCTACGACCAAAAATGCTTAGAGAAATGTGAATTTAGAAAACCAGTTAAAATTGAGACTCTGAGATTACATCTTGCTAATAAAAAGCTTTATATCCAATCTATAATTATGTACATTGAGCTTAAAATTGAATAAATCAACTACAAAAGTAATTGATATAACCTAACCTGCTAATGCAGGACCCCTTGCAACATTTGCTCTAATTGATACATGAACCATGAAATTCACATCCTGAAAGTAGGTTGTTCTGAGGAGCTGTTCAGCCCTGGTTATAGGCAAACTAGGCAGTCGCATAGCTCCCCCCCCCTTCTTATGCCAGTCCCCCCATTTTTTTTTTTGGCTTATTTAATATGGTCCAATTATCCTACACAAATGTTAAGAAAACTCCAATCTTTTAATAAATTTTAGACACGCACTGAGCAGTATTTGAGCTTTTTTGTGGTGGTTGGTGGTGTAATATTTTTTTGTTGCAAATTTGTTATTGTACTTGTATACATGTATTACAAAAGGCCCCAAGATGGAGGTTCGCTTGGGGCCCCTCAAAACTCAGGCCATCCCTGCTGTTCTTGTTGAAAGAATTGGAGGCTTTTAATGCACAAAAACGACCCCCCCTCCTTTCCCCCCTTCTGCGATGTGGTTTGCTGTGAATGTCATATAGAAGTTCATTCTGTACCTTATTCTCATTGATTGAACTGTTCCATACTCTTTTTTTGCCCCCAGTTGTTACAAGCATACTCCTTTATATTCGAAATTAGATATAAAGATCTTTCTTTTGCGGATTTGAGATCCATTTGTTGTACCTCGGTCCACTTTCACAATTTTAGATGCTATGTTGACTTCCCAAGGTTACATTTCAGGATTTAAAGAAGTACGGGAAGAAGAAAAGAGCCAAATGGTTGGTAATGTCTTCACCAATGTCGCTTCTAGCTATGACCTTATGAATGATTTGATGAGTGCCGGACTACACAGATTATGGAAGGAAAGGTTAAGTACTTCAGATCTTGTATTAAAAATCAAATGTTGATACAGCTTGGGATATTTTTTTTCTCTTTTGGATTTTCCGCTCTCTTCTAACTGCAAAATTTATTTTCTAGATTGGTTTCCAAATTGAATCCATTTCCTGGAATTAAGCATCTTGATGTTGCTGGCGGGACAGGTCAGCTTATTTTATGCAATCATACTATCTAATAACTGGTACTCTCTAATTATCAATGGTAGAGTTGAAGGCTTCTTTAATTCCTCTAGGGGCGTGAAGCAAGGTGACCCACTGTCTCCCTGTTTATTCATTGTTGGTGCTGAAGTGTTGAGTAGGGGTATTAGAAATTTATTACTTACTGGGAAAACTGTTGCATTTTCGACACCTGTGCACTGTTCTGCCATTTCTCATCTTGCTTTTGCTGATGACATGATCATTTTTACCAACGGGTCCAAAAATTCTTTGCGGAATTTAATGAATTTCTTAGCTCTGTATGAAACTGATTCTGGCCAGGCTATTAGCAAAGAGAAAAGCTGTTATATTGTTAGTAAAAATGCTTCCAATGCTAGATGTCAAATTATTGAAGACTTAACTCGATTTCAGCGGAAAAGTTTGCCTATCAACTATCTTGAGTGTGTCCTTTTCACGGGCAGAAAGAAAATTATTTATTTTGATGATTTGTTGCAAAAGTTTGAGAAGAAATTAGATGGTTGGAAATCGAAACTCCTTTCGTATGGCGGTAGAATTGTTTTGATTAAACATGTCTTGCAGAGCTTACCTACATTCACTCTTGCCGTTCTGAATCCTCCAAAAGCTGTAGTGCATCGTATGGAATCAATTTGCGCGAATTTTTTGTGGGGTGATGGTGAGCATGGTTCAAAACACCATTGGATAGCATGGCATAAATGTTGCCGTCCCATCAATGAAGGAGGTCTGGGCATTCGCAAATTTCAAGATATTATTGATGCTTTTTCTATTAAACTTTGGTGGCAATTTCGTACCACGTCTTCTTTGTGGGCCAAGTTTATGAAAAACAAATATTTCTTTAATTTGCATACTTCAGACTGTGATAAAACGGTTGGTAGCTCTTCGGTGTGGCAGCGCTTAGTCAATATTAAGAATAGGGTCGAGGATTCCATGTTATGGGTTTTGGGTGATGGTTCCATCGATTTTTGGAAGGATAAATGGTGGGGAGAGGTTAAAATTGGTGAGTTGATTAATATAGCAGTTCCCTCAATCTCTGTTAGATCAGCTCTACGTAATTCGTTATGGCAGAATCAATGTAAGGATGTCTTATATGCTAGTGATATTCAAGATATTCATGCTATGGAATCGTTGTTAACTCAGGAAGCTGATCAATGTGTTTGGGTTCATTCGCCTGATGGTCAATTTAGTCTCAGCTCTGCTTGGGATTTATGTCGCGTCAAGAATGCTCGGTTGGGGTTTTATACAAATATTTGGCATCATTGTGTTCCTGTGAAATGGTCCTTTCTTTTGTGGAAAGCTTTACAAAGTTGTTTACCCATTGATGACAATCTTTTGAAGATTGGCTTTTAGCTTGCTTCCAAATGTGGCTGTTGCCGAGAGCCATGTTTTGAGTCTAATGCCCATGTGTTTGTCGATAGCGATGTTGCTAAGAAGGTTTGGGCTCATTTTGAGGACCTGTGTATTATTAATTGTGTGGGGACGATGCTCCAACATAAAGTTAATGCCTGGTGGTTGCAAAAGGTTAGGTCCCCCTGCTATAAAGCGATTTTATCTTTAATTCCAGATGCCATTTGCTGGGAACTTTGGTTGAACAGAAATAAAGGCAAGTTTGATGCAGATTTTAAGAATGCCGATCAAATTATTTTTGCAGTCACGTCGAACTTAAAAGCTATCCTTACAGGTCATCAATTGCTGCAAAAACGGGTTTTTGCTGACACAACGTTATTAAGGCAATTACAGGTGCAGGTGAATTGTGATTGCAGCTGTGATTGGATTCTCACTAAGTGGATTCTTCCTGTCAATGGTAGATTTAAACTTAACTCTGATGGTAGTTGTAAAGGCAACCCGGGTGTTGGTGGAGGAGGTAGTGTTCTTCGTGATAGTAAAGGCCATGTGGTGTATGCTTTAGCGGATTTTTATGGTGAGACAACAAATACAAAGGCTGAGGCCAAAGCACTGCTCCAAGGTTTGCACCAATGCTCAAGGAGATGTATTTTTAACGTGGACATAGAGCTTGACTCCTTGGTTATTGTGAAAGCTATTCAAGGTGGTTGGGCTATCCCTTGGACTATTGCTTACGATGTAAGGCGAATCAACATCTTGTTGCAGAAGTTTGATTTTTCCATTTGCCATGTTTACAGAGAAGCTAATCGGTTTGCAGATTTTTTGGCTAACTTAGGAGTTAGAAAGCAAAGGACCATGTTGTTTAGGAAAGATAACCTGCCTCACAGGCTTATAGGGATTGATAGAATAGATAGAGCAGGCTTGCCAGACCTTCGTAAGATTTCTTTGTAAAAAAAATAAAAAAATATAAAGGTCATATATATGTTCGGATTTTATTTTGATGAACGGACCCCACTACAATTATATGATTGGGCTGATGAGAGCCTTTTATGCCCCAGAACAGAAAATGACATAAAACAAATCTTTTTCTTGTTCTTTCTTTTTAATCTCTGTCTTCTTTTATTGGCAAGCAATTAGGGATAAAGAAAAAGAGAGTTTGCACGCGTTAGTCTAGAACATGCAGTTGGCAAATTAATTGAATTAAAAAATAAGGAATCATAAGTGCATAGACGAAAACAAGAAAACTGTGAAGGCATGAACTAGTTCATTTAAGAAAGTACTAAGAATGATTAATGTAATGATAAGCTTGTGTTTATGATCATTGATGCGTTTGTTAAACCCAGTATTACGTTAACATAGATTTATTAAGTGCAACACAGTGGTTATGATATCTTAATAGCCAATGAAATTTTAAGGTGAAACTATAAATATGGGGCTTTAACAAAGTTCCTCAGCAACTCGTGGAGCTGCAAATCATATTTGATTACATTTTTAAGCTGAGAAAGAGATTATATCCACCCTTTACCCTTCTTTAACTTGTGACATGGATTTACCTTCTAAATTAAAATAGTGCAGCTGATGAAATTTTAGATTGCACAAATTACCTTCTGAAATTAGTTTCTTCTTTTAAACATTTTTGTAACCCATAGGGTTAGCCCAGTGGCTTGTCGACCGCTGGATTCCTGTGGGGGGACGATCTATTTAAAGGGAGATCCCATGTTCGATCCCTCCAAATACAAATTTCCTATCGGCTAGCTGCAGGCTTAGATCCGCAAGTGGGGATTAGTCTCACATCCAACATGGCGTGGGGACACCTCGTGGGAAACAAAAAAAAATAAAAATAAAAATTTGCATTTTCCCCTTTCTTGAAACTTATTTTGTGGCCAGAAACTATTGTTTTTGTTTATAAACCTATAGAATATATTTTTGTGAGCGTGATTTAAAAATTCTCTACTTTACAGGGGATGTGGGATGTTGCTTTCAGGATCCTAGAAACTGTTAACAGTGTTAGTCGCAGAGCCATACAGGATATGCTTGAAAGTAACTTGCGGGAGGATACTCAGATTTATGTATGTGATATCAACCCAAATATGTTGAACGTTGGTAAAAAGCGGGCCCAAGAGAGAGGTAACTGTACAAGTAGTGAACCTAACAATAAGGGTCCATTTGATAAAAAAAATTGGGTAATGATTGAAAATTCTACTAATTTTTATGATAAAGTTGGAAAAAGGGACGTGTACTTTGGTGAGATGTTCTCCATCTTTTCCACTATTTTCATGGAAAATTGCTCTTACCCATCCCTAACGAATTGATTCCACGGAAAAACCAAGAAAGTAGTAGACCATCACATCAAATCACTTATCTCTTTTTCCAGCTTCTCATAAAAATTACTAGTGTTCTCTATCATTTTCCTTTTTTTTTAATCAAAAGCACCCTAAGTGAATAGGATTGAAAATGAAAATTAGGTGGTCATTTCTTTCTTAATGAACAATGTTTTGATGACTCACTTAGGTCTTGGAGAAGATGGGTCCCTCATTTGGGTGGAGGGAGATGCAGAAGCCCTGAAATTTGAAGATGAATCGATGGATGGATACACAATTGCATTTGGGATTAGAAATGTTACCCACATAGAGAAAGTTATTGCTGAAGCTTATAGGTAAATTTCTACTTGTTGGCCTTATTCCTCTTGAACATAGTATCTTATAAGATATACAAGGTTTGAGTAGGCAAAGTACACCCTCCGCCCCAAATTAAGAGTCAACCATTCCTTTTTGGCATGTCCCAAATTAAGGGTCCACTTTCCTTTTCAGAACATAATCAACGTGTCAAAACTCATGCAGCAAACAACTTATGTTCTAAACCATTGATTGTGACAAAATAGATTCATTATTAAAAAAATGTAAAAGTTAAACATGGACTCTTAATTAGGGACGGAGGGAGTATTACATTAAATTGCTGAAGTGGCAAGCATTCCTCTACTCTCGTTATGTGGGGGGGGGGCTGTATCATAGTAGAATCTAGAAAGCTATTCATTGTGATTGACAAATTTTTGTTCCTGTTATTGTGTGATATTAAAAATGTTATGTTTCATTAAACCGACGTAACTTATACTTGGTATCTTATCTTCTAAAAAGCTCATAAAAAATAAATAAATCTTGGGGAAAGGAGGGTGGTTGTGGTGGAAAGGAGTAGGCTTGTCAAGGGATCGGATTTCTTCCAGGACTACAAATGGATTGGATTTATTAGATCATCAAGGTCGATCATAGTCCATTTATTAAGAAATCATGAGATCATTGTAACTTTTTTAAATGTTTATGCGTGTGATCTAGTTATAGAACTTGCCTACAAGATCAATAGTAGAAGAAGGAAAGTTCATATAGAATCCATGTCCTAGGTGTGGTACAATATTAACAATGAGATACAATATAATCATATATACATAAGTAGAAAATCTTGGTTTATATTAACAGCTGGTATGAACCCATATCTGGCCATCTATTGATCAGCTAAAAGGATAATCGGGGTTTGTCTGATTACAAGATACCATCCATATCCGGTTTAATAGATTGGATTCGGAACAAAAATTTCCCACTTCTCAAATCTTTTCCCTCTCAGAAAAAAAGTAGCAAAGGTGGAACGGAGGTTCTTGGGGAGTTCTAAGGCAAATTAAATTTTCCTGTCCTGTTTGCTGACCTCTTGCTATTATAATCAGATATAAGGCAGCAAGGGGGTGCCTTAGCTATGAGGTGGAACCTAGGTTCTTGGGGATTTCTAGAACATTTAAATTGATGAATTCTTTGTAACCATTCAATCCTGCCTTAGTACTCGCATACCAATGTTTTGGGGGATTTTATTTGAGGCAACAGGTCCCCCACCTAGCATTTAGGCAGGGATTTTATGCCAATTTCGCAAGTATATAATGAAAAATTGCTTGGTGATTGTTTTGTACCATCATATATAATTTTTCTTTCTTTTCTTTTTTGTTTTCTGAAAATCCACCATTTATTTCTTTGGTAGTATTAGGCCTCGTTTGGTTCACGGATTTTAGGATTCCGGAAAGGAAAGTCTTTCCTTTCCTTTGTTTGGTAAGCACAAATTCTGGAAACACTTGCCCGGGAGAGGGGAAAGTAGGGGGTAAAACCATTCCTCTCAAAACCGATGGGATTGATTTTCCCATGTGATTTCCAAACATTTATTACAAAAACTTTGGACAATAATACCCTTACCTAAATACTTTCCATGCTTTACCAAACACAAGAAAGGAAACTTGATAGGAAATTTACTTTCCCACCTCCATGGGAAAGATAAGGGAATTGATTTCCCTTCTGTGAACCAAACGAGGCCTAAAAGTAAAAATCTGAAAATTGTTATTTGGGTCATGGTATGAATTATGTTTGGGTTGATTTATAAGCGCCAATGCCTGGTGGTTAATATTCTGATCTGTTAATTCATTGAATTCCCACAATCAAGTTACTTTTTTTTTTCTTGGTTTTAAGCAAGTTTCTTGCTCTCATTTTTTCTTTTAAATGCTATATTAATTTGTTCTCTTTATTTATCAGGGTGCTTAAAAGGGGAGGAAGATTCCTTTGCCTTGAACTTAGCCATGTTGAAACTCCAGTTTTCAAGCAGTTGTGAGCATCATTATCACTCCATAAATGACTTATTATCATCTCGGCCTCTTGGGATTCATCTGCTGATATCTGTCTTTTTAATATGGTCAGTTTTAGACAATTCATGATCCTGTTGATAAGAGTCATAAGACTATAAACCAGCCGAGCAATGGTTTGTTCAAGCCCAGTTCAATTTAACTATCAAACGGTTCAAGCTTGTCTTGTTTGGCTCTTGACCCGTTTTTTCAACAAATTAGTGCCCAAGTCAAATTAAGCCCATTTTGGAGGTACTCAAGTTATCAGCTTATTGACACAAGAATACGAGATTAATAATTGTATGAGCTTGAAAGATATTCAAACTTGGTTTATTGTTTCTCAACCATTCTCTGAACGAGTCTTGGACCAACAATCACCAGCCAAGGACAATACTGTCTGTTTCGTTTGCAGCTTTATCTGCAGGATGAAGCAAGCGCTAAAGTATTTAATGTTCCGCTTGCTTCTTGGATATCTCCCATTATGTCTATATTTTTATTTCCGTTCATTTGTCTCTCTTTTTTTCTCATAAATTGGGGGCCATAATGAGTGGGTTGCTCTATTCTTTGTCAGCTACGATTATTACTCGTTCTCAGTTATTCCCGCTATGGGAGAGCTGGTTGCTGGAGATCGTGAATCTTATCAATATTTAGTTTAGAGTATTCGCCGATTTCCCCCTCAGGTATTATAACTAACATTTCAATGTTCACATTAATGTACTTATCATCAAATGTCAAAAAAATCAATGGATTTTTGGTAATGATTTAATTTAATATTGTATGAACAGCCTAATTTAGAATTTTGCACTGGTTTATAGTTGTAAGTCAACAGGACATACAGAAGTGACATGCCTGCGTTGGTCGGGCTGTGGGTTTGTGTGGGCTGTCACTCCACACTCGATCAATTTAAGCACGCTAGGACTTTCTAACTTTATAGTTTATATATATAGTCTGACTCTGAAAATGAGCTTAATGTATGGTGTATAATTGATACACTACTTATAAAATATAGAAACATCACATATACATGTATATATATAGTCAACTCAGAATAAAGACCAGTTTGTTTGGGGACCGGCTTTTAGCAGTGAATCTTTTGGGCATTGGGGCCGTTTTATCGTCACCAATACATAGAATGAAGAAAATTTTGTCTCTAGAAGCTAGTTCAGAAATTGATGGTCCTTTTGCGAGCTTAGACATTTATCCATATCTGTAATACAAATATATATATATATATAATATAGATATAGATCTCAGCGACCGTGCTTTAAGCTGCTCAAATTTAGGTTTCTTTTTAGGGGTTTAAAGTTTCAGTATGCATCTTTTATAATATCCATTATACGTGATTTTGCAGGATAAATTTGCATCAATGATTGCGGATGCCGGGTTTCAGAAGGTCGAATATGAAAATCTTGTTGGTGGAGTGGTCGCGATCCATTCCGGTTTGAAATTCTAAGTGCATAGTTGTCCAAATTGTTAAATGATTTTGTTCATTTCATGTTCGTCCCAAAACTTTGTTAAGTGATAAGTTGGCCAGAAACTTTTTCACTATTTTTAAATGTTTGTTTATGTTCTAATTTTTGAACTTCTCTTCGGTGAGATTACAATTTGATGTACAGAACCAGTAGGGATTGTTTGGTTATGTTTTCAGAAAAATTATAACCCACCCTTCCTAAAATAAGAGAGATTTTTTATTGCGGGATATTATTAACTTACCAAATTTCATGATACGGAGTAATAAATAAGTTTCATTACTAATTGTTGATTATACGTTGAAGTTAGTGTTGTCTTTAAAGCATATGAAACTAAACAGCGAGTCATAATTTGTGGCGGACAGAATATGATTTCAAGTGTTTATAGAATATGATTTTAAAAATCATTTTATTTTTATTTCTCTTACTTTGTTGTATGTATAAAGATCCTAGTGAAGAATGGCTTGGTTTTTCTTTGTCTCAAATTAATAATGCTACCGTTCTTCTTTGAATGTGTCAAATTGGTAAGTCCTGTTTCTCTTTTTGAGACAATCAGGTCTGTTTAACAAAGAAGTTAGAAAAAGAGGCTAGTGATACAGTGTTTATTGCCCCTTTTTCTTTCCATTGATTTTTTTTTGGTACCTATTATTCAAAGAAACGGATTCACAGAAAAATTAGAAAAGTGGTAGAAAAAAACCACAATTTACGGTTCGGAACGGTAGCCGGGGGGTTTAGCGAGCATAATTGGTGATAAACCAATAAAATGTTTAACTAGGTGGTATATATATATATATATAGTAGAAAATCAAAATCTATATAAAAAGAATATTTAGTTAATAAAATAGTACTCACAAAAGTTGGCCAAGAGATGTTATGTCATGTTTGGACAAAGAGTTATCTATTTTAGGTATAATTGCAAATATTTTGTAGAATTTTTTTTTGGGACAATTAAAAAAAAGGGCTTATCAGAGAAAGATTTTCACACTAAAGCTAAGGAATAATTTTTTTTTAAATAAAGGGCCTATTTTTTATTTTATTGATAATATGACATGTGTCTTTTTTTTTTTTATTATAAAATGATATCTCAACCCTTAAAATAAACTAAAAAATACCAATATGCATTAAAATATGGATTGCAATATGAACTTTGCACTCCATATTTCACTGCAATGTGAACTTTGCAGTCTATATTTCACTGCAATGTGAACTTTGCAGTCGATATTTTTAGTGCAAAGATCATATTGCAGTTCATATTTTATTGCAATGTGAACTTTGCAGTCCATATTTTTAGTGCAAAGTTCATATTGCAGTCCATATTTCACTGCAATATGAACTTTGCAGTTCATATTTTACTGCAATATGAACTTTGCAGTCCATATTTTTTGTGTAAATTTCATAAAAAAGGGTAATTTAGGTAATACATAACATGTTTTTATTAATTAAATGATATTTAAATTTATTCAAATACATTCATTTAAAATATAAAACAAAATAGGCCTCTTACACTATTACCAATTAAAAATGGGCACTTCATTCAATAAAATATTATTCATTGAATTTTTGGTAAAAATCAATGTATAATAAGCCCTTTTACCTAATTTCTAGTATTTTTTTTAGTTTAAGATATTTTCCTATTTTATAAATCCTTGGACTTATCCCCTATCTTTAACATACTAGTAACTTTATCCATTTTTCTATCACTTTTACTATTTTGTTTATTATCTTCATTTTTTTTTCTTTTTCCTTTTTTGAAGAAACAAATTAATTACCTACCTATAAAAGAAAAAAAAACACAATCATCACCATCACTAACCAATCTCCCCCGAATGATTTGGACTACCTCTCTGGCTTCAGCAACCATTTTTCGTCGGAGGCTATCGCCGGAGCTCTCCCCTCACCTAGAACAGCCCTTTTATCGATAGTAATTTCCATCGATTTGCCTCCGAATTTCGTTCTCGTTCATTTGGATAAACATAAATTGGTATCAAAAATTAAAAGCAAAAATAACAAGAATAACTTGTTCTTCCTGTCTTTTAAAACCCCTTTATAAACAGCCAAGAACTTGTTTTTCCCCAACAGATTGGACTCCGAAAAGTGCTGAGTTTCCGATTCAACCTCTTCCAAATTAAATCTAAAGCTGTTAAAAAACTCAAGCCAAACCCTGTTCCCGTTTTGACCATCAAACATCGGGTCCCACCCATTAGAGTATTTAAGTGCTACAAGAGGAGAGGCACTTCTATTGTAGAATTCTTTCACAAGTTTAGTGCTAAGCTGATCATCCGAGTTTTCAGACGTGTTCCTGACTTTCTGTTTCTGGGGCCGCTGATGGGAAATAAGCAGGAACCCAGCGACCACAAGTGTGAGAATGGGAGTAATTAGTGAAGCAACAATGGCGATTTGGGGGAGTTTTAATGGATTTGAGTAATGGGTTTGGTTGCAATGTGAATGAATGGTAACGGGCTCAGGGATGCTATTTGAAGCAGTGTTATTTGGTATGGCAAAGGGTTGAATAAGTGACTGCCATTGAAGAAAGTGTAGAGAGAGAAAATGGGTATGTTGTAATCCATATGAACGAGAGCCGAATTTAGGGTTTTGTAATCCATAGAAGAAAGTGTAGAGAGAGGAAATCTGTGGGTTTTGTTTTGGTGGGGTTTTCATGCGAAAATCTATATTTATATTTAGAGAGAGAAAGTAGAGAGAAAATTGGACTGTTATAATAAAAGGGGCATGGCTATCCGTTGATGCTCCAATTCACCGGCGATTCACTAGATTTGATGTTTTGGCTATTTACTAAGGGTGTGTTTGTCGCGCGGGATTAAAAGTATGATTGAATTAATTAATTTTATATGGTGTTTGTTGTCGAAAATGATATGATAAATAAATCCTATCATGTGTTTGGCGCATGGGTGGATAGGATATTTTAATCATATCATACGTTTGATGCAACACGGGATTGGATTGCTGTCAGGATTAATTATCATTTTATCCCTTTAGAACCGGATAAATATATACCACCCATATAGTTGGTATTATTTTATCCCATAGTTGTCGGATAACAAAATTAATATAAAAATTAATTTTTATTTATTTTAATCTTTTTCTTTACGCTTTTTAGATAATCAAATTTATTAATGAAAATTTTCAACCACCTAAAATCATAGTAACTCAACTAATAAAATTCATTTCTTGTGTAATATCGTATTTTTATTTATTTTTTATGAAATGAAGGCTAAGAAAATTTAATTTAAAAAAATTGGTAACATTAGAATTTGAAAATGTACTTAATGCCTAGTTCGTAAATATTGTATGTAATATAGAACTTTTCTCTCGAAAAAGTTTGTTATGAAACTTATTTATAAATAGGAGAATCGCATTAGTTAAAAACAAATTATGTATAACAATTAAAATTGCATATATTTTTAAAAGAAAAGCAATTGTATTATATTATATCTGGATTTATAATCCGTAACTCCATCAAATACAAAGTTTATTAAATCTTTATCCGACTAGTCCTTATTCTGTCCGATCGAGTTTAATCCTTATCCGACTGATTCATTTTTTATCCTATCCCACATAATCCCTATTCGACTAATTCCGACTCTAATCATATCCGGCTTTTATCCTATCATATCCTACTTCCTTATTCGGCGTACTAAACGGACCCTAATGTTAATGTGTAACGGTTCGGCAAAAAATTTAAGCATGGAATTATTTTCCAAGTTTTCGGACTGGTTCATGTTTTTTTGAGGTGTACCGGTCTGGCTATATTTTTTGGGCACGAATTTTTATCGCAATTTTTTTTATATTTTTAACATATTTCAAAAAGAACTTTGACTTTATATTTTTTTTTTTATAAATATAACCATTGATTTGGGTTAAAAATACATAATTTTAGAGAGCTTTTTGAGGCAAAAAATTATCCAAACGTTAGAATCAATTTTTTAGAGTTTTGAAACACCACCTAGGTTTTGTTTATATGCCATATGAGAACATATTGCTCTTCAAATTTAAGAACTAGGGTTCCAAACGTTCATGGTCTTGCCGGAGTGTCTTTGATTGCGATTGGAGACGGGGTGAGCGAAGCAGTTAATGCGCGACAAGGGAGATCGCAGGTGGGGTGTAACGATCCGGTCCCACCTCAGTACGATATTATCCGCTCTGGGTAGAGTCCTAGCCAGGCCTCAACCCCAGAACATCTACCCTCGCGGCTTTGTTTCTGGGAGCTCACGACCAGCTTCCCAGGGGGTCACCCATCCTGAGATTTCTCTGGTCCAAGTACGCTTAACTTCGGAGTTCTCATGGGATTCGAAGCCAGTGAGCCTCCCAAAAGGCCTCGTACTTAATTAGCGACCATTTCTTACTTATATGGGTCTCCAAGGATTCCCCAACTTTCGGTGTGGGATGCCCCTTTGAGCTACCATTCCTCCACACAAGGGAGTACTCATCGCTCGAGCTACCATTCCTCCACACAAGGGAGTACTCATCGCTCAGGGCGTCACATGGGGGTAAAGGTTTGTGATTAAGTGCATAGAAGAAAGCGACGGGTCAGCCAAAAAAAGGGGAAGCACTACACCAAGCCAATTGTAATTTGGTTCTACGTTCAAGGTACTGATGGGATTGTTACGTAAATTGTGGGAAGTAATTTTTATAAGTCATCGAGTCTGTAATTCTGTTTTGATCATAATGAAGCACTATCAGTTAGTCCCGAGGATTAGTCCTACGCAAGTAGAGTTACTTTTTAAATTCTTAGTATTGTGTGATTACTTGATATAATTGTTAGATAACACAACACATGTTTCGATAGTAAAATTGATTTGATCTAGGGTTTTAATTCCGCCATTCAAACTTTAAATTATTTTTGATAAAAACCCTAAAATCAACCTAGATAATACGATCCCAAATTTTGATTTTTTCTTCAACCAGTGCCTAACTTAATATACATCTAGAAGATGAAATCTAATATGAGTCGTTGGAAAGAGAGAGAGACAGCAACACATCATGCCTTAACGAAAAATGTAGATCAGATCCACGACAAAATGACGGTGATATCATTTACATAGTGGTAAAAGACGACATTGTGAGCTTTAACGGTGGAGAAGGAAACTCAAACAAAGGGGTTAGATACGGGTTGCCATATGGGAATGGAGAAAGGAGCACAGATGAGGAGGAAACTTTTTGATGGAGGTAAGAAAGAGGAAAACCCATGATAGAAAGGCGGTGGCGACGGCAAAATTTAAGATTGGGCCTAAGAAAAATCCTTAGATGAACTAGAGAGAGAAAAGTGAAATCTAACTTTCAATATGTTTCAAATCATGATCACGAATGTTTTCCAATCATTATTCATATATGATATTCATTTTTTCGGACATTTAAAAACATTATTTAAATCTTATTTTTCAAATATGATATATATTCACAAAAACTTCATATTTGAATGCGAAACGAATTCGAATTTGAACAGTTACGCATTGATGATTCAATGTATTTAGATTGGAAGTCCAACAAAAATGAATTAAATTAATTTACCTAATTTGTTCAGAAAAACCAAAATCAAGAAAGTTATGAACAATATAATTATATATGTATATATATAAAGTACAGTAAGAAAAATTATCTAGGAGGGCCCAAGTACTAATATCATGATTTGGTACGTATGAGGTTTATGAATTAAATTCCACTAAGAATGTTCTATTTTTGCATTTCAGGTGCTCTGCTGAAGGCCTATTCACAATAACTTCATACTTCTATCACTATAGTATTTTGTTCCTCCATAGATACATGTATAGCAGGTGGAACTATCAATGGATTAGGATTGGATTTTGATTCGATTCCGATTGAAGTCTGACATATTTTATTGGATATGAATTCAAAATTTCAATCCGATAATTCGATTATAATTTGAATCCACTTATTTGATAATTTAACGCAGAAAATATGGATTTAGGCATATTCAATCCATTAAAAATCTGTTCCGATCAGATTTGATATCATATAACATATAATTTATTTTTATTTTATATGTTGAATATATATATATATATATATTAAGTTGACTGAATTGTTGTTAGAAGCTTAGAGCACTCATTTTGGTTTCAATTTGCTTATGAATTACTGTTTTACTAGAAAAACATAGAGTCCAAACTGATGGCAATTTATTTTTGTGTGTGTGTGTTTTGGAATTGTTAATGCATTATCTAAATAAATATTTTCTTTCATTTAATTGTTTATTGTTAAAAGTTATATCATCTATTTATATTTTTAAAATTAAAAATTGAAAGATTTTTCTTAAAAAATTTGGATTAGACTGTCAAATTGGAGATACATTAGGCTCACAAAATCAAATATAAATTAGATTATTAGTAATCCATCGGATTATCAGATCGGATCAGAATATTTTTTTCTCTTTTAACGGATAAGATAAGATTGGATATAGGGATATAGTGTAATTCGATCAAAACTCAATTAATTGACAAAATTAATAGCAGGGATGACACAATTTTGAGAGGCCATAAGTAAGCTTCAAACTTAAGGCCTCATTTATATGCATTAGTTTATCAATTGTAGGCGATATATGTGTAAATTAAATATATAAAATAATGGAAACTAAATTCACAATGTTCTATACTGTTTTTCTTGGTCTAGATAATTTATAGTATCACAGATGTTTGAGTTAACTTTCGCGGATCTGTCGAGGTGCGCTTTAATCCCATTACACTACCGCGGAGCCAGGCCACTTGCTAAAACAAGAAGCGTAACATTATTTTCACTCATGTATAAAAGAGTAAGTTTGCATACAAAAAAGAAAAGAGAAAAGAAAATTATAAGCCTATGCCTATACCTATAGGATAAGTTAACTGAAAAAAAGACAAAGACAAATGCCATCTATGTATACGTATACATATGTGCATGTATATTGCATTCTTCCATCTCCTTTTCTATTTAATTTAAAGAAGCTTATTTTTTCTAACATTTCGAGCTTAGGATGATGAAGTCGTGAGGATACGTCTCGAAGTAATTGCAAAACAAAGCTTCTTCATTTGGTTATGACGAAACATCCAAACATAGATCCAATCTTCAATGTGTTTCAAACCATGATCTGACACGAATGTTCTCCAGTTTCTTTGAAGATGATACATCCGCGCACTATCCCAATACTTGAACACTATATCATACTCTTTCCTTTGAAAATCATAAGTCTTCACCTCTACTCCTTCTGTTAAAATTTGTATCACTTTGACTAATTAATAATTAGCACATGAATCACGAGCATACGCACATTTTTTTCATATTATGTATAGAGTTAGGTTATAAAGAAGAATTCTCCCACTTAATAAAAGGGAATGCTCATTTAGAGGGTAATGGTGTATGTAATAATCTATACGGGGAATAAATCACTTTCACCCAAATTTTAAAAAGAAAAATGAAAAACAATGTCTACTTAAAATTGAAGCGGATGCAGATATATATTAATTTTTCAAAACACTCAATTTTAAGTTGAATTATGTAAATCAGATAATTTTCGATTTTTATTTGGATAATTATTTGTTTTTTAATTCAAGAAGGACTCTTGAATCTAAAAAGTAGTTTACTAGTCCTCCGCTGCTACTAATAGAAAAGAAAGGATGCGAAATTTGAAAACCATGAACACATTAATTAATTAGGGCTAAGAAGCCTTTAAATTTGAATGAAAAATAATAATAATAATAATAATAATAATATCACATTACACCCAAAAATTTAGTAAGTGAAAAGATAGATTTAAACTTCATTTCATGTCTTAATTCTTTTGAAAAATAAAGTAGTTTAGAAATACTTTACACAAACTTTATACGCACAAATAATAATGTACAAAGCTAAAAATAGTAACATTACCGAGGTTTTTATTTGAATTCAATAATGGCAATAGCTCCTCTCTTGCAAAATCTCTGGCGAACAATAGTCTATTTTGTGAAGACAAAACATTGCACTCTGTTAACTGCTTTTGGAATGGCTTGCTGCACTATCCGATCAACCCGTCTAATCTTTTTATTGGCGGCAAGTCTCTCTGCTTAATTTGCGAAATTTTTAGCATTCCCAAATTGGTACTGGGTACAGTTTTTCGGCGAATTAATTTGCCCCCAGTGACTTCATTAGTTTCAACTATACCACAAATCTTTTGGTGTAAAACTTCTATTGTGATAGTTGTTTTAGTATCCAATTTCTCGTGACTCAGAGAAATAAGAGCCAAAGCACCCATAGCATCCTCTTTCAATACTTCACTATCATTAAAATTGCAATTTTTCTTTTCCATTACTCTTGTATTAATCAATAGGTAGCGGTAAACAAATTAAAAATTTGTGCTGTCAATAAAACAACCAAAAATCAACAAGGGCGCAAAGGATTAGGGATGGCAACAGGTCGGGTTCGGGGCGGGTTTGGCCAATACCAAACCCGCCCCGCATGTAAAATACTCCGCCCCGAACCCGATGCGGGTTTATTTTTTGGAACACAAACCCGCTTCACATTTATGCCTTAAAACCCGAACTCGCCCTGCCTCGAATATATAAGCCCCTTAAATATTTATGTTCACGAATTAATATTAACAAAATCAAATTTGTTCATGAATAGATTTAAGGAATTAAATTTATAAAAATAAAGACATGAAAATACTATATAAAAATGGATGAAGTTAGAGATTTTTAAAAGGCTATATACATATATATATTTTTAATATATAAGTATGCGGGTCGGGTTGGGTTTTAAAATGCCAAAACCCTAACCTGCCCCAAATCTGGTCTGAGTTTTTTCTTAAAAACCCGAACCCGACCTGGGCCAAAAAAAAAAACCCCGACCTGACCCCACTCCATCTGGATTGAGTTGGGTAGGAAACCCGTTAGGTTGAATTTTTTTGCCATCCCTGCACAAGATCAAAGATGAATGCACTGATTATTCATTCTTTTTTTTATATTTATATTAATATTAACTAGTGTTACTGTGAATCTAAAACTAAAGTATTTATTTGGATTTCACTTGAATACAATAACAAAATAGATATTAAAAATTCTATTATTTTTTCCCATAATTATATTCTCTTGGGACCAAATTGTCAGACATTATTTCGTGACGCAGGTAGTCGATCGATCGAGATCGAGATCGAGAGAGAGAGAATGGATGATTTGTTGATCGAAATACTGTTGAGGCTACCTGTGAAATCTCTGTTGCGTTTTAAGTCTGTGTGCATGAACTGGTATGTAATAATCCAAAACCCTAGATTTGTTACTAGACACTTGCACCAGTACCGGTACCATCCAGGTAATAACCGTGTACTTGTTCATAGCGTACGTCACTTGGATATTGAAACTTATAATTCTGCGTTCAAGCTCTTCTCCTCCTCCTCGGCCGTGGGCGGCGGCCTTGAAGAAGGAGAAGTGATTATTGATAATCCACTAACAATGTCCCAACCAAAAGATGCCGTTTTTCATCACGTACTCGGTCCTGTCAATGGCTTATATATATTTGCTCCACTACGGTCCTAGTTGGGCCATGGACAAAGTTGCTCTGTGGAACCCCGCAACTAGAGCCTTCAATTCAGGCCCCTACCTTCACCTAATTTCAACCTTGGCACTATCCTACCTCTAGCACAAAAAGTACAATTAGGTTTTGGTGAGTTCTTTTTATGATTAAGGTGGTTTTGTAACATATTTGTAAAAATAAGGTACTTTTCTACTTATTTATATAAATAAGGTGATTTAGACTTTTTGTCTTTATTAGACAAATTTAGAAATTGGACTTTAGTCCTTAGACTTGGTTATAAATTAATTTGTAACCCCTCAGATTTTAGAAAGACGAGAAAACCCCATTTTGGTATCAGAGGTAGAAGAGTTATCCAAAACTCCTTTCCTCACAGACTTCAAACAATAGACGTTGTTTCATAGATGCCCTTGGGAATATTCCCTCGCATCTACACCTCTATTTTTGGAACAAATCCAGACTACCAACCAATTTCGATTCACCACATCGGAGCAGAAGGGTGTTTAACAACTCAGACTGAAGGTTGTTCACATACAGAACATATACCTTTAAAACACTCAGAAAGCAAGCAGGTTATTGCAGGAGCAATAAATTGCTTATTAGACCAAAACTAATATTTATTATTAGTTTTGCAACATACTCATTTTAATCTCCAAAAGATCAAAACAGATATCCAACTTCTGGATTTAGAGACCAAAAATAATAAAAGACTATTTAAAGAATTAGACCAACAAATCCCTTCGGATTTTGTTACCACGTTGAGAGAAATCCTCAACACAACTAGAGAAACAAAAAAGATTTGCAAAGAGCAAAATCCTTCTCTAGAGACAAAAGTTGACGAATTAACCAAGCATATTCGCCAATTAGATATTGAGCTCAAGAAGTTATCTTCTGAGAAATCTAAGATTATACCTAGACTACACAACTATATTCCAGAAATATAAAAATGGAAATAGTTAATACAGACTGGAAAGAAGTTCCAGGAGGAATCATTCCTCAAGATATATCAGACTTTTATCGAAAGATAATAGAAAAGATGAGCGAGTCGAATCAGAGATCAGTGGTGCTAACAAAGCAGCACTCTGTATTTTAAATAGACTAAACTTTATTTCTACAGTTATAGCAGCTTCCCAAGATTATGAGTATAATTTTGCTCAAAATCTAAGAAATGATTTACAAGCTAAGACTGAAGGATTGAGAACCTTCTATATTGATTTTGTTAAGTTCCAACAAAACTTAGCATATTATCTAGACATGAAATGGGAAAACCATTTCAAGACTCAAGAAGCTACCATAAACGAATTTACAAAAAAATCAGATAAGGTAGAAAGACAGCTAAAAGAAATCATGAATGGAATACAAGCCATTTATGAAAAACCTAATCAAACAAGTCAAGCAGATCTAGACACACCTCATATATTGATGTATGTCGATAAGCTTGAAAGAAGTTTCAAAGCTTTAGATGCTAGACTTACAGAAGAGATTGCCTCTAAACAAGACTCAGAGAATATGAATATGCATGAATTAAAAAAATATATTGCAACAGCACATAGTTCTCTAAAAGAAAATACTAAGACTGTAAATGAAGAATTATACATTAAGTTGTATAAAGACCAGTTGGCTCTTAAGGAAACCCTTATCAGTCAAATTAAAAGACAGAATGATTATTCAAAATCATTAGACATAATTGAGAAGAAAATTGAACAAAAGCAAGAAATCACTTGCAAGTTCAAAGAAACTCCATCCGTCATAATAAAAGAAGAATCTTCAACAGGAAGAATTAGAAATGATGGATTAGATAAGACTAAAAAGGTAGCCAGCCTTACCCCTAGCATTGGACATCAAAATATGATGATCCAAAGAGTAAGAGACTCTTCCTCCAACATAAGAACATGGTGGAGAGAAAGAAATATTTCACACCCACTTCAATGGAAAGAATGGGGAGTAATGGACTGGAAGTATGCGGAAGAATCCATAAGTAATGGACAGCTTCCCCCAGTCAGATACATAGACTTGTTCCGAGAAGGAGCTATTCCTAAGACACCTAGCTACAACATGACATATTGTAGTAGGAATCATATCCTCGAAAAGAATTATACAGAAATTCAGATCTTCGAACCAAACTGGTTAAGATCTAGAGGAACATACAGGAACTTTCAATTCCTAACATTCGGACTCTTCCAAGCAAGAATCCAAGGACTGTATAGACCGCAGAATGGAGTTAACATCATTTGTTGCTTAGTTGACAAAAGATGGAAAGATTTTCAGAAGAGCCTAGTTGGAATAGCCCAATTAGAGATGTCAGACAATATAGGATACTTCAATGTCACTCTGGCATTTACAGTATCTATACCTACAGCCAAACACTTTAAGTTAATCTTATATGCCACATGGTATGAAGATTACGTGTTACCAGATGCAAACATTAACATAGAATATCAAAGTTATGTTAAGTTTTCCCAGAAAGCATTCGAAGGAATGCAACCAGGTATTCCACAAGGAAGAGTAAATGAACAAATCCTTGTTAGAACGAATACTTCATACTTTAATAATACATACAGTATTAGAAATACTGGACCTATGAAAGAACACGCTAAGACTCTCTGGCAGTTGCCAGAATTCCAAGAGACAAAGGCTGTACAGAATGAGCCTTTATATATTGCTCAAGATAATATCACAAGCAATATTAATATACAGTTTGCTCCTCCAAAGTTCAAAGCAAAGAGTATTAGAACTGAGGAATCAAGATTTAGAAACATGGGAGATTCCACATTGGATGATCCTTCAGAAGGAGAATGTAGTACTGCTAGCACCGCTAGAATATTACAACATGCTCCAGACTATAGACCTAGAAATTCTATAGACAATCATGATATTTTGTATGAGAAGGCCAGAATCCAAAATTTTGGACATGACCTATCAGATTGAGAAAGAGATACATACAAAAATAATCTTGAAAGAAGCAAATCAACTAGATACAACATGATGATATCTAGTGAGATTATAAAAGACTTAAGAAATTCTCAAGACACTAGAGAGCTCCTAAGAAAATTAAGACTAAAAAAAAAGATGAAGAACAGCAAGTGTTTCCAGTTGCTACGGCAATCCCAGGAGGAGACAATGCTAAAATAGGTGAAACCTCTAGAAGCAGGTTTAATTTATTTGAGACTCCTGCTGCTATAAATATTCCTATTTATAGTGACAGTATTATTAAGACTAAACCAGACTATGTTAATGGGTTACCCACGACAGCCATAGACTTCCAAAGTACAAAGAATATGGCTTCAGTAGCCATCAATCCAGTAGGTATCTACCTAAATTTGGATAATGTACAAGATAGAAAGAATGCCTTAAAAGAATGGCAAGATCAGATGCACATGTGCTTTGCGTCTAACAAAAGTTGGGATGCAGAATCGTGTAGACGTTATGCTGAGCAATCCTTAAAAGGAATTATAAAAAACTATTTAGATAGTTTAAGATCAGCAACAGACGAAACTAGTATAGCTAAACTAGCAAGATTTAATGAGACAAGAGACCAAAGAACTGTAAACGGTTATGTACAACTCTTTACAGCTGAATTCATTGGTGCAAGTCACCTTGCCCAAGAATCAGAAGTAGACGTTGCAAAAACTAAGTTATCATTACTTAGTATATGCAGTTTAGACAAAATCAACGAATATAGTAATAACTATGAAACGTTGTACTATCAGATAAAAGAGTTTACTACAACTCTTAAAGACGAGTATTTTAGAAAACTCCCAGCTATTGGACACCTTCTTATTAATGAATATAGAAAGTGGCATGGAGTTAATAATACTAAAGAAGATACTCTTGGCGAAAGAATAAATTTTGCCAAAGATTATATCATCGCTAAAAGACGCGAGAAAGCACAAGACGCTTTGATTAAGGAGACATTTAAAAATATGCCTTCAATCAAAGATGAAAGAGACATAGCACCTATCCAATGGGGATGTGGAAGAAGTTCTTCCAAAAACCATATGAAGAAACATTGGAAGCAGACTTTCAAAGTTACAATTAATACAGACCCCAATAATAAAAAATATAAATTCAGAAAATCGACTAGCTTTAGAAATCCAAAGAAGAGAAAGAAATTATTTCCTAGAAGGAGATATTTCAAAAAGAATTCAGACTCCAGAAAGAAAGTGCCTAATTATAGAAAGGGCGAAGATAGAAAACCAACAACCAATAATTCAAAGAATGAATGTTGGGTGTGTGGAAAGACTGATCATTTCGCTAAAAATTGTTCTCAAAGAGAGAACAAGGAAATAAAACCTAGCGTTAGACTGGTAGAAGTCATGCTTACCCAAGCTGACATACAAGACTTAGACCTCATCTATAATATCGAATTATCAGATTTCGAAATAGATGACAATGCCAGTGTATATAGTGCATATACGACTGAGTCAGATAGTGAACCTTCTTCCGAAGAAGAAGAAGAAGAAGAATTCAAAGAATGTTTCGTTATCACTACAATTGATGACGATGAACCATTAGACGAAGCGATTTATCTAGACTATGAAGAAGCAATTTACTGCTGTAATCTAAGAGACGTATGGCGACCTTCCCAACCAGAAAGAATGGTTAGAATACCACAGTGCTACTCGAATCCAAGCCATAGGTGTAAATTCGAAATGAAATGTAGCCCTGCAGACTTCATTTGTGATTATTGTTTTACAACAATATCACTTGAGTTATTCATGGTATGCATTCCATGCAAACTTCACTACCATGAAGAATGTTGGAGACAAGAATTTCGTACTATATATGAAAATAAGTATGATCACATACTAGACACAGACATAGATAAATACTATCAAGAAATTGATACAAATAGACTTAGGAAGATTAAGGAGGGAAAGAGAAAGATAGATGAATGTCCTCCTCAGACAATCTCTGATATTCCAAATCCTCTAAAAGGAATTAAAATCAGATAACAGAATAATCTGAAGATTTCGACTAAAGAAAATTTCATGAGCCTCATTGAAATAAAGGTTCTTAATCCAGATTATCCTAGATTACTCTCTGCATTAATAGATACAGGTTGTACTACCAGTATCTGCAAAGCAAATGCTTTTCCAGATGAGTATTATAGACCTAGCGATCAACTTATCTCAGGACGAGTTACTAATAGGGATTACTTTGAACTCCCATTATAGACTATCCCTATTTATTTCCAAATAGGAGACAATGAATTTACACATGAGTTCTATGTTATGGACCCTCCTTGTAAATTCACAGGAAATCTTTTAATTGGAAATGATTTCCTTAAAAAGACTCAGCCGTTTGCTCAATATGATGATAAAATAGAATTATCTCATGTAAGCAAATTTGATACTCAGACAATGCTCATATCTAAAGACCGAGCATTTGATCTCATGCAAGTTAAACCTTCATGGGTCCCCCCTCAGAGTTCTACAGCTAAGTGTGGTGAAATAGAGGAAATTACTGCCCCTCTTGTTGATCAGACTAGACATCGGACAAGAAATGTTATAAACAAATAACATTAATTCAACAAGAAATTGTTGATCAGACTAGACATCAGCTCTTGGCAATACAAGAACTGAGAAAGAAAAAGAAAATAGACATTAGATCCTTAGAAGTGGAAAAGGATAAGATCAAGGAATTAGCAATTCCTACCACTGGAGAAAATCCTATAGAAAAATGGGAAAAAGATAAGGCATACTGCCAAATCATACCCATAAACCCAGACGCCACCATAAATGGAGGCACCTATAAGAAAGGATATTCCCAGAGAGATAGAGAAGAATTCCAAACAGAGATAGATAGTCTACTCAAGGGTGGAGTGATTCAAGAAAGCATTAGTAGACATAATAGCATTGCCTTTTATGTTGAAAATGAATCAGAAAAGAAAAGAGGAAAAAAACGAATGGTATTAGACTATAGAGCTCTCAATAAGAATTGTGAGTTCGATTCATACAAAATACCAGATAAGAATAATCTTATTAGTCTTATTGAAAATAGAAAGATATTTAGCAAATTTGATTGTAAGTCCGGTTTCTGGCAAATCAAAATGCATCCAGACTCCATACCATGGACGACTATTAGGGTACCACAAGGAAAGTATAAGTGGCTAGTAATGCCATTTGGATACAAAAATGCTCCACAAGTCTTTCAGAGAAGAATAGACAGCATTTTTAGAAAGTACTCAGAATTTTGCTTAGTATACATCGATGATGTATTAATAGCAAGCCATACAGAAGAAGACCATATAGAACATCTAAGAATAATAATAGCCGAATTTGATAATCACGGTATTATTATCTCTCACAAAAAGATGCTTCTATTTCAAGAAGAAATAGACTTCATAGGAGTCCATATAAGAAATGGAAAAATATCTCCTCTAGACCACATTACCAGAAAGATTTTAGACTTTCCAGACAGAATCATTGACAGAAAACAATTACAAAGCTTCCTTGGGTTGCTTAATTGTGCCACAGACTACCTTAAAGATTTAGCCGGAAAAAGAAGAAGTTTTACCGCTAAATTAAAAAGAACAGAAAAGACTAATCCATTTAATTGGACAAAAGACGACATGGATATAATGACTAAACTAAAAGAAGAAGTCAAAAATATCCCTGGATTAGAGATGCCTAATGCAGAGGACATCTTCATAGTAGAAACAGATGCTTCAGATAAACAATGGGGCGCAATCTACTATGCTTTAGACTATCAGACTAAGAAGAAAAAGTTGTGTAAATACAGTTCAGGGACATTTACTGGTCCCGAAACTAGATATACAACCCACGAGAAAGAAGTTCTCGCAATTGTAAGAGCTATAGAGAAGTATATGCTCTTTTTAAGACCAAAGCACTTTACGGTGTATACAGACTCCAGCTATGCTGTCGGATTTAGAGATCTAAATCTGAATAGATCAAAGACTAATAGATTAATTAGATGGCAATAATCTCTTAGTGATTATGATTTTAGCATAATTCATATTAAGGGAAAAATGAATACAGTTCCTGATATCATTTCAAGAGAACCTGTATTTGCCAAAAATCTAATAATTTGTTTTATGATATCTACAGACAGACAGACTAGACCAATGTAGACAAAGGGAAGCTCCAGCAGAAAGACCAGGTTCATTGACCAAGTTGAGGTCGCTAGGTACCTGCAATGTGCATATGACCCTCAAACTCAGGCTAGCGAAAAGGGCAAGCTGAAGATGCCTAGACCTATTATAGAAAGTCTAGATGAGATACTCATTCCTCCAGGAAGAAGGAGTGAAGAAATTTGCAGACAGAACAAGATAATCGGAGGAATGTTCTTCCCCGAATACAGACCAGACCAGAGGTTTCCAGACTTAGCTAAATTCAGAGGAGAATTTACTAAGGAAACTCTCACCCTAATAGACGCTCTATGGTGGAATCATTCCAATAACCTCAAAATAGAGTTTAGACAAAATTTGGTTGCTGCAGCCAGATTTATGAGGATGCAGTGGATTGTTATCTCCCAGATAAATCCAGTTCCTCCCAGGAACTTGATAGAAGCTCCTAGATCCCAAGAAATGACATATGCTAGAGCCACAGGTCAAATTGCACCACCAAGGGAAAACAAGAAGAACGATCTTGTTTATGAAAAGAAAAGGTTCTTCATCAATCTTTTTACCCCGTTAAGAAAAGAACGAGAGGTAGAAAATAATGAAACAATGGACCTAGACGCACTTAATCTAGACATTGCTGAAACCTTAAAGGAAATCGGCAATTATCTCTTCAACAGAACAATCCCTGGACCTGCGTCGTTCATGAAGGGATTTTGTGAAGAGGTACCTCAGATAAATATTTGGGGAAAGACAGACATTCCTGTAAAGCTCTTGGCTAGCCAAGGACTCATTGGTCAAATTTTTGTACAGGAAACCACAGATGCGGACTGTTTTGGCGAAAAAATAGCCAATTACATTGAGACAGTTAAAGAATACCTTCCTTTATATTTAAGAAGTTATTCTATTGGACCAGAAGCAGGGTTCAACCATGAAATTGGGGGATTCCAGCTTGTGCGGTTCTCAGAAGAACCATGTTCAGTCGTAGAAGGACTCTGTTCAGCTGAACTTGAGCCCATCGAAAGAAGACAGAACCCTACGGCCTTAAAAGTTAACCGATCCCTGGGAATCATAAGGATTATGGAAGAACTTTTAAGCGAAGAAAAATGGTACACAATGTGCCAAGAATAAGGCCTAATCATCCAAGCTCAAGAACCCTTTGGAGGGAGGATGACTAGAGGACAGACCAAGGGCACGGAAGTGATAATTCCAACCACCACTTCCAATATTGCCAATATAGAAGAATACTGGAACACCATTAAAGGCTCCATCTAGACTTACCAACAAGACGTCGCCAGTAGAGCACCTAGCCCAAACGACTACGTCAAGGTGATCGTCGACGACTAAGGAAATCAGACAGCAGCTTATGCAGAATCGTAAGCAATGACGACTCAAGGACGCCAGCCTAAAAAAAAAAAAAACGTAAGCCATGACGCCTCTTGAAATTGTAAATTATTAACAGACCAGACGAATCTTTCTTTTGTAATTATTTCTACTTTGAAAAAGAGATTGATTGCAGTGCTGTGCTCGCACATGTCGATGGGGCCACAAAAGCAGCACCCGATGTGCATTATTGTGTGTAATCATCCTTTTTTATTTTTATATGTAATTTGTTGTTTGTTGTAAAGCGTGTCGGCAAGCCTCCTTCACTCATTATTTGCCTAGTGCGTCTAAAGCTGTGGGGCCTGTCTTGTTAACCGGATTGCTTTTAGCAGCCGGTAGTCAGTTGTTGAGTCAGTATCCTCTCTATATAAGGAGAATGAGTTTTCATTTGTAAGAAAGAGTTTTTGGACGGGTGGCTTTAGCAACCTAGACGAGTTTTTTTCATTCTGAATTTAGAATTTAAATTCTAGAGAGCATGAGTGAGTAAAGCTTCCTTTAGTTAGCAAAAGGAAAGCAAATAGTTTGTAATAATAATTTTACTTGAATAAAATTATGTTTCTCCTTCAGTACAACTTCCATTGATCTCCGAGTTCTGTTGAAATTTTCCAAAAATTAGACCTGTTTATCTGTGGGTTCCCCGTAAGAATCCTTCTCCTGATTCATACAAGATCAGTGAGTGGCCGGTTTTGAGGTTGTTGCCGTCAGGTGCCGTAGCCGTGAAACCGTTAGCAAGGGTGCATTAGGCGATTGAGGCGTAGGCAGGAAACGAATAACTGATCCTATTGTAGGTGGATGAATAGTGAGAACAAACGCAGACAAGACAGAACAGACTACAGACGGAAGAAGAAGGCAAGAAAGGTGATCGGAAGCAAGGTGGACCAGACATCTTATTCAGGTATATTATTGTTATAATTATTTGTGAGTACTTATTGCTAGCTAAATATTTAAGACATAAAGAATCAGCACATAATTAATTTATGAGCAATATAGACCGTGATTACGAGAATTTCGTAAATCAGATAGATATTAGATCTACCCAGCCTATACTAAGGTGGGGTCTAATAAACCCAGAAGAACAAAGACTAGTGCGTAAAGCACACTTCAGATCAGGAGGATCTTTTCCTTATTTACACCACGTTTGCAAGTGGGTGTCTAAAAAAGTAAGGAAACTCCCAGACTTAGAAAACGCCGCGGATAATTATATCCAAGCGTTAGTTGAAGATATAGACGAAGAGGAAGTTAATAATCCTCGAAGAGACCTTCCTCAGGGAAGAGACAACGCCCAAGTGGACGTTTGTGGAGGAATCCACGATCTCAGACGTATACTGCAAGAAACTTTAGAGAAACTAAAGTTCGTGCAAATAAGAAGACTTGCAGAGACTGTAGAATTCCTACGTGAAAACGGTGGAATTAGACGTCTCAGATTTATAGAGACAGCCAGTACGTATAATCTACGTGCTTACAGACAGTTATTATCCAATTACGGAGACCAAGAATTAGACTCGTATATAGAAAACAATATCTTAATCCCTGTAAGAGATATTGTATACGATATAAATTGGAATATCCCAGACTTCAGGCTAGAAGTCTTAGATTTAATAGACTTTCCGTGGAGACCACTGACAGCCTCACAGCTCCATCAGTGTCCATACGGATTGAGTTGGAGTGAAATTCTTAGACCTCCTCCTCCTCCAAGTTCACCAAGTGAACCAGATAGTGATTCACCAGCAAGAGAACCGTCTGATAATTTTTATACAGACGATAACAAAAATACAGACATAGACGACATAGATTGGTCGGACTAGATTCCTTATTTCGAAATAATAAGGATAGACAGAGTTAATTTAAGATAGTCCAGGGTGAGAACTTGTAATTACAAGTGGTCCCCTCATATAAGACAAGTGATCCAACAAGTGGTCCACGCGGTCCCTAGTCAAAACTACCCTATTTGACTAAATAAGATCAAAAGGACCCTATTTACCAAAATAAGTTTAGAAAAGACCCTATTCATACTAAAAACTCGGTTTTGGTTTGGATCTTTTGAGAAATGATTGCAAGGTTGTCATGGATTCAGAGTCACAAGTTGATCTGCTTTCACCAGCAGACTGGGGAGAAGATAATTTTGCCTGATGTTGCTGTCAATGTCGCGTTGTACAGCCTAGCTTATGACTCTTGGAGACAAGTCCTCTGCGGCATTAGTAATCCTCCTACTACTAGTCCTCCTGGTATCTATTCATCTCCTCCTACTAATAGTCCTCCTGGTATCTGTTCATCTCTCGACACTCTTTTTCCTCCTAGTTTTTTTACCTATTCATATTCAACCGGAGCTTACTACTGGCTAAATTGCCGTAACATAATTTCATTCCACATGGGTAGGGAGGTTTTTCGAAAGGTAAAGCCACCACCGCCATATTGTAATAATAATAATAATAATCCCAACGGGGAGGAGGAGGACTTGACCGTCGGTTGGAATGCTAGTCTTTTGCCGCACAATGATGACTCACTTGTTCTACTACTACTGTTACTACTACTTTACTACAAAATTTGGAGTCTATTGACATATGGGTAATGAAGTCGGAGGGCTGCTGGAGCTGGACCAAAGATGTTGTCAATGTCGCGCTTAACTCGAATCCAATTGGGTTTTGGAACAACAGCCACCTTTTCTTTCTCATAAATGATGAACTGGTTTTATTCAACCCTGATAACCAAGAAATCAGCAATATCGGGATCCGATCAATTTTAATTCAGGTGTTGAATTACAAGGAGAGCTTAGCTTCGATCAATCGGCCGAAGGAGGAAGAAGGAGGAGTATATTTTCAATAAAGTCTTTTTTTTAAGTTATCGTACTTATATTTATTCCCTTGGAGTATGTGGTGCTCTTGCTTTTTAACTTATCAATACTTTATTAATACTGCGATTAGTTTGTTAGTTTTTGGTTTCAATCTTATAGAGCGGTAAATAAATGGTAGAATGTTTTATGTGAAACTTGATGGTACTGCAATTTGAATCGAAATACTTGATGAATGGTTCAATTTTGTGTGATTTTGAGGCCTTTCTGCATTGATAATTCCATGGAATGTGCAAGAAGTAGCTCAATTGATCGTGTATGATTCTGATTTAGTAGCTCTTGCAAGGGCTACTAGGGAAAAGAAAGCAAAGAATATCTCACAGGATGATGGAAAAGTTGTGTCATCTATATGAAAATTTTGCTAAAATTGTGGATTATATGGATGTATGAATGGGTTAATTTGTTATTGCGGTTTCTATTGTTTTTATTTTTGGGTGCATTGGTGTGTTGAGAGTTTGATCTGAAGTAACTTGGATGTCATGTTAATTAATAATTTAATATTAGAATGCTTGATGTAAAACTTAATGGTACTGTAATTTAAATCACAGTACTTGATGAATTCGGTTTTGGTTTCAATTTTATGTGTTCTTGATTGGAAGAAGCCACAGAAAGATCTGCATCCGAAAGGGAAGTGACCAGGGAGGAGTCACATATATATGGTTGAGGTTTGGGCTGCGAAGAACTCTGAAATCAAGGCACTTGTTAGTTCTATGGATGCACTCAAGAAGCAGGTGGCCTTAGCCAAAGGAAATCTAGCATAACAGCTGGTTCGTGCACTCCCATGTTAAGATATCAATGATTTGATTGGAATGGAAAAATGACCCATTCTGGCGGGGGTTTACCAGACCTGACCCCAATGGGGCGGGCTTATAAGACGGATGGGAATGGGTTCTACAATGAAATCTAGCACAGGTTTGAGGTTGCGTAAATTTAACCCGTTTGACCCAACTTGAACCAAACTGAATATATTATGTATACATATTTATATTAAATACCCATATAATGTCAAATAACTACAACACGGTAGGTTGGGCTTTTCCAAAACAAAACCCACACAGTTCGAGAAGAATGTTAATATATAATCTGTTGATTAGAAAAAAATGTTTTGAAAAACTTGGGTAACAGTGCTTAGTTGTTTCTCCCCGGAGCTTGGTATAATGCAGTTTTTGTGCAAATGGGAAGTTCATGTCTGTTGTTTCATCTCTTGTATTCCAAGATAATTATGCTCACAAAGGCTTGAAAAAACTGTAACTTTCTACCTAGAGGGCATGTTGACTTCTTTCAGCCTTGATTAGCAAATAATTGTTTTCTCTTTCGTTTAATTTTTCAAATCAATTACCAAATTTATGAACAAGGATGGAGCTGGGAATCTACAACAGACGAATACATTTAGATTAGGGTTTTACTGCCTTGTGGTTTAGCAAACAGTCGCATAGCCCTTGAAGTTGTGATTTTATTACTCAACTTGTTTCTGGCTTATGCTTGTTTAATGTAAAAACGCAGCAAAGGTTAACAGTGTAGCTTAGAAAGACAAATCCCCTCACCTCACCTCTCCTTTTTTTTCTCTTTTTTTTCCCTTTCCCTTTTTATGAAAACAGGAAAACATTTTTCTTTGACTTGAGTAATGTTATAATAATCAAAATTCAACTGTTGCATCCGACTGTTGATTTTGATAAATAAAAAAAAAAAAAAAACTTGGTAATTCGTTAGACAAACAACTTGATGCAATGGAAACGAAAACCATATTATTATTTTATTGTTTATTATTTTTATTTTATTAATTAGGGTTAATAGTTTCTTTATTTATAGTCTTTTTTGAATTTGAATTTGAATTTGAATATTTGTTTTGGTAGGTTTTAAATATAATTAGATTATAATAATTCAATTTCCTTATGTGAAGGATTTTTTATTTAAGTAGGTTTAGGATTTTAGATTATAAATAAGTGCTTATTTCATATCATTGTAACCAACCAATTATGAATTAATAAATATTGTGAGCATTTCTCTTGTTCTTTGAAAATTCGATGAATTTTCGTTTCATTCTTGTGAAATCAAGAAGCCAAGGTTGAAGACGGTGTTCTTCGTCCTTCCCGCCCGCTCCCGTTCTACATTAGTTGGTATCAGAGGTAGGTTCCGAATCCATGATTCGCCCTACTATTATTTCAACTTCTGTTGCGGTTAGCAACCTTCTTGTTGATCACAAGGGCCATTCATATGTTCATCACCGATCACGAGGTGATGCATTATCCCGCTACTCTTACGAGTGTGGTCAACGTGAGCGAACACCCGCATTACAAAAAAATCACTGGTGTATTTTTAATGGCCAATTTAACAAACACGAGTTTGTAGATTGGTTATTAGAAATTGAAAGGTATTTCTATGATTTCAAGGTCTCAAAAGTCCAAGGTGCTAAGTATGTTTATGGCGCACTTTCACGAAATGTTCAAAAATGGTGGAACGATTTTCAATATGATCGGCATACATTTGGTGGTCCTCCTATCAACACATACGGACTAATGGTATACTTATTGATTGAAGAATATTATTCTAATGATTTTGAAGAAATTATATCTCGCGTGAACAAACTTTTTCAATGGGTTTATGATGATTTTGAAGAAATTAAAACCCAATATCAAGAAAGTTTTGTAGAGAGCATGCCAAAGGAAAAAGAAAGAATTCATTTCTTCAAAAACATTAAATATTCTACTTCAGCAATTGTGCGCGTAATTGTGCCACAAGTAAATTTAACTGAGCTTCCTAAACTTGTTGAAAATCTTAAAAATATACATGTTAATGGGGGAGCTATGACATTATTTGATTTTGGAGAAAGAAGTTGTCTTGAAGAAGAAATTTCAGTTGTCAAAAATAAAATTGATACAAGAAAAGAATTTATTGATTTTATTGGCACCGAAAAAGTTGCTCGTATTTTTGGTTTCCAATTAAGTCAATTCATTGATAAATATAGAGTTGGAGATCTAAATTTTGAGAAAATTCCAGTTTACTTGAAATTGAAAACTGTTAAAAGTTCAAAGTATTTGCTTGGTTGGTATGGGCGACAACAATTTTCTTCATTAAACTCGAGGACGAGTTTTTTTGAAGAGTGAGTGAATGGTGCAATGGAAACGAAAACCATATTATTATTTTATTGTTTATTATTTTTATTTTATTAATTAGGGTTAATAGTTTATTTATTTATAGTCTTTTTTGAAATTTGAATTTGAATTTGAATATTTGTTTTGGTAAGGTTTAAATATAATTAGATTATAATAATTCAATTTCCTTATGTGAAGGATTTTTTTATTTAAGTAGGTTTAGGATTTTAGATTATAAATAAGTACTTATTTCATATCATTGTAACCAACCAATTATGAATTAATAAATATTATGAGCATTTCTCTTGTTTTTTGAAAATTCAATGAATTTTCGTTTCGTTTTTGTGAAATCAAGAAGCCAAGGTTGAAGACGGTGTTCTTCGTCCTTCCCGCCCACTCCCGTTCTACATCAGCTTGTAATTGAATCTACAAAACTGATTAAAATTCCATGCTGACAACGCCTGCTTACAACACCCTGAAGCACCTCTCAACCCCTAAGACCGGAGCCACTGCTATCAGTATCCCACGCATTTTCAATGATCTGTTTACAGTCCGGAGCCAAAATTTGCTCAAAAAGAATGAATTAATTAACAAAAAGAAAATATTGAATACTAATTATATAAGAACATCACCGAGTTTCTAAAGGTGATATAAAATTCAAATTATTTCATTACCATTAATATAACAGAACGAATTACAATCGGAGTAGGGGACGAATCCACGCCAAGATGGGCTTAATTAACCTGTTAGATTTTTTTTTTCACCCTTTTCCATTTTCTTAGCAGACACACTGTAAGGGGATATGGAGTTGATTTTACATGTAAAAAAAAAGTGCATCATCTTTATTGATAGACTAAATGACACTAATACATCCCAAACTCCTTAAACATTTTTTTCGACGCTTTGCACTCTATACATACAAATTATATCAATTTATCTCAATGCTCCATTTCCGGCAATTTTTCAAAATCTCCAACCACACAAGCGAATTGCTGCATCAATATTCCATATTTAAAACACCATATTCATCTTCACAACATTAAAATAAGACAAAATCCATCATTACTTCCTACTTACTATCACAAAATCTATTCTACATTCCTAATTACTACAACAAAATCCATTCTACATTCCTAATTACTACAACAAAAATCCATCTTTACTTCCTACCATAAAATCCGCTGTGTGAAGTTCAATATGAAACCCTAATGGCGAAATAGTGTTTTGTTTCCCCATTTCGTCTTCTTCTTCTTATAACAGTAGACTCATAATTTTAGCGCCAAAGTGGAGAGCAAAAGTGGAGTGAAGGTCTGTTGTTGTCTCTTGTCCACGCCCTTCCTAATTGCACACGCGATCCGCTTGTGTGGTCGGAGGTTTTGAAAAATGGCCGGAAATGAAGCATTGAGATAAATTGATATAATTTGTATTTACATGGTGTAAAGTGTCAAAAAAAAAATGTTTACCGTGAAAATTGATACATTCTTTTAATTTGGAGTATATTATTATCATTTAAAAAAAATAATTTACGTATATTTGGAAATCTAGATCGAAATGGACCGCAATAATGCCAAACCAAATGAGTTTTAAAATATATAATTACTAATCAGGAAACAAATTCACAAAACAATTTTGAATTACACATGAGGAAAATCTTACGGATGGATTCCTGCATAAAATACTCAAAGGGATGCATAATCCCGAATGATGAATAATGAAAAGGAAATGATGATAAGGCCATTTATCAAATAAAGATCGAGGCCAAAGAAACAGAAGGAGAGGAGAAAGAAGAACAACAAAGCAGTGAGAGGTGTTTGGGAAAAAATAGTTTGCGGAAATATTTGATCCATATATCAAATATTTCCGCAAACTTTGACTTGCTTAAACGAGCAAGGAATTCCTAATGAGCTATTAATGACTTAGAAGATGTTTGGGGAGAAGTTTTCGGATATTAAATTAAAAAAAAAAAACTAAATAAAAAAACTAAATCCAAGTATATGAAATACTAAAATAAAAATAAAAAGGTTCTATTTACGTAAATGATAAATAAATTGCTTCTCAAAACAATGGTAAGGAGATAGCAGGTCCTCAGTACGTACGTCTTTTGTTAAAACCCTGTTTGCAATATTAGAAGAATGATAGAGCAGATCTAGATGCAATCATGGTGATGGATACAATTTGGTGCATCACAACCTCGAAATTTAGCTAGGAGTAATTCCTTGTTAATGAAGGAAACTGATACTGAAAAAAATAAAAAAAATAAAATAAAATAAAATAAAATAAAATTCCTAGTGTAACAAAATAATAAGTATGCCAGCCAGATATATACATAATGTTTACATGTTAGTTAACTAATCAGGTTTTTCCTATCCTTCTTTTTTTTTTTTTTTGCTTACAAGGAAAAAACACAAACAAAACTAGACTCTAGGATAGGCGATCAGCCAATCCCAACTAGGTCGGCAAAGAGCAGATGCTCAACCCTTCAAAAAGTGGTTGCTCGAGGATGCACAAAAGTTGCTCTTGATTTCCTCCTAAATTTGCCAATTTAGCACGAAAATTTCCTTCCCGATACGTATGTTGAATGCTTCGTCTAAGGTACACCATGATTCTCCAACATTCTTCAATCACGTGCTCCATTGGGTGATCCTTCTCCATGTAAGCTCTGCAAGCGTCATCGCTACTTTTGAATCTGTTTCGATAATTATGTATTCTAGTTCCTCTCTTTGGCAATGATAAGACCTTTGCGAATACTCCAAATCTCAACGGTGGTGATGGAAGTGTTTCTAATGTGCCCATAGTATTCGAGCATCATCCACCTTGATCGTTCTGAAACAAACCGCCATAGCTAGCTTTTTTCTCACCTGCCAAAAAAATCCCGCTAGTGTTAAGTTTAACAGATCCTGGCAATGGGAAATTCCATTTGACTTTGAGTTTCTTCATGTCTAGAATTTCTCTCACCATCAAAAATGTTGAAAGCATTAACAACTTCCCTAGCAAATTTCTTTCTCAAGTAAACAATAGAGTTTGTATCGAAACTCTTACCATTGAAGACCAATTCATTTATTATTTTTTAAATATGCCATAAAACCGAAGGAAAAAGGACATACCATGGAGAGGTGTCATTAATGAAAGACAAAATCTTCAAGTTACCTGCTATCCACTCCCGAATATCAATGGTAAGTTGGTTCCGTCACTAAAACACATACCAATATCTTCCCACACTTTTTGAGATTTAGCATTAATGCATAGTATTCTCCACACAATTCTCACACCTCTCACAGAGGTCACAAGTCGCGACTTACAAGCCAAAGAAAGTGTTTTCACTCTATTCAGCAATTTTTGATTCCAAACTTTTTCCCATTGGAAATCATTTTATAGGCATATTTAACCATGAAATTACCATTCACCAATTCCCCCCACAAGAGGGAATCTTCACAAGCCAACACCGCAGGAATCGGAGTGGCTGTAATAGAGTTAAACTCCACCATGTTAACCAACTGGCTGATATCATTCAACTTCCAACTTTCCAAGCACCCTGCTCATCATTGACATCCGTAACAGTCAAGTTATCATGAATATCATTGTAAGCATTATCATTTTTGCCATGCAAAAGGGAGGAACCTTACCACCAGTCCCTCTAAAAATAAATCTTTCTCCCATTTCCAATTTTCCACTTAGATCCCTTCCCCAAGATCATCTTAGATTTGATAATGCTTCTCCATATGAAAGAGGATTGACTCCTCTATTTGAACTAATTTGCTCTAGGATTCATGTTCGGTGGGTATTTTTTCCTTAACATTTTCACCTAAAGGGCATTTTCCCCCTTTAAAATTTTCCAAGTAAGTTTGGAAAGCATAGCCAGATTATTATTATAAGCTTTCCTTAACCCAAGGCCGCCCAATTTTCTAAGCTTGCACAAAGTGTTCCACTTAACCAGGTGAACTTTTTTGGAGGTATCAGTGTCTCCCCAAATAAAATTCCTATTCATTTTATTAAGTGTATTGCAAACCACTATGGGTAGAGCCATAGTTTGCATATTATAAACAGGTAAGCTCTGAGTAACATGTTTAACTAAAGTGACTCTAGCAGCAAAATTAAACAATTTAGTCTTCCAACACGCGAGACGCTTTTGAGTTTTCTCCAACATACTCGCAAAGGTGCGCTTGTTAACTTATTAACTCTAGAGTGCACCAGCGGAATACACAAGTACTTACCTAGATTTTCCGTTAGGGGAATACCACATCTAAAATGGAATACACCAGGCACGCTTGCTGAAACAAAAAAGAGAGACTTACTTAAGCTAACAGTCTGGCCAGACATCTTACAAAACTCCTCTGCAGTTTCCATAACTGTATCGCAAACAATAGAAGTAGCTTCCGCAAACAGAACAATATCTACAGCAAAAATAAATAACTAATAGCCGGACCTCCACTCAAGGCCTTGGTTCATTTCCAAGAACCATCATGAACGCAGCTATTAATCATAATATAGGATCCCCTTGCCTAAGTCCGCGTCCAGGATTGAACTCCTCACACGGCTCACCATTAACCAACATAGCAATCGAGCACGAAGAGACACAAAACATGATCAAATTAACCCAACTCTCAGGAAAAATAAATTTCTTAAGAGTTTGCTTAAAAAAACTCCATTCATCATAAGCTTTTTCAAGATCAATTCTTAGAATCATACGGCCTTTCTTATTCTTAGACTTCATCATAGGGCAAATGATTTCCTGACATACAACAATATTATCCGAAGTAGACCTCCCCGGGAGGAAACTGCTTTGATGCGGGCCAATCAAGCTATGAAGAAAAGGCCTAAAAGCCTATTCACCAAAAATTTAGTAAGAGTTCTGTAAGTAACATTACATAGACTAATAGGCCTAAAATGTGTAATAGAGTCCATGGACTCAATTTTCGGGATAAGGGTAACAAAAGTGAAATTCACAATGGGATTAAAATTACCTAAAGCAAAACTTTTAGTCACAAAGTCACAAATAGAACTCCCCACAATATCGCAGAATTTCTGATACAACCGACATTTAATCCCATCCGACCCCGGTGCTTTCGAAGGGTTAATCCCAAAAACAGCTTTTTTGATCTCTGCATTCGAAGGGTAAGATATAAAATAGCTTTTTCTCTAGAAGATGAAGTCACGTGATTACCCTCCCAGGATATGGGGCAGATTTGCACATTAGAGACTTGTAAAAGTCCACAATAACATCTTTTATAGTAATAGGGTCAAGAATTCAATCTTAAAATTTTCAGATTTAAGTGGTTATAAAGTTATTTGTTGGCAAAAAAAATTAAGTGCCAACTTAATTTTCTCTACTTAAAACTTAAAAGTTAATTTTAACGAGTATAAAACACCTATTTTACCATCTTACATTTAGAATCATGTGATCCAAATAAACTTAAGGGAAAAATTGTAATACTAAAAAAATTCAATTTTCAGATGTGTTATATTACCACATTTTTTTTCGGATACAGTTTTCAGAACTAAACAAACAGTTTTTTTAATTTCAGTTTTCGATTTTTAGTTTCAATTTTCTGTTTTTTTATCAAACGCCACCCCAATTCTATTAAATTTCCTACGCACGCTGGTGGATATATGAAAGAACTTGGTGTTTGGATCCCTTGAGTGAGCCATCTATTATGAGATTTCTCCTTCCAAAAACATTCTTCATTTTGAAGAGTATTAATAAATTCTTTTTGGAGTAATTTTTCCAATAAAAAACGATTTTGAGAGTAAGAAACAGCCTGAGTTGTGACATATGATATGTATTATATATATTATGTAACAGAAACCAATGTGAAAACACTTTCCGGCCAGTACTCATTTAACACGCATAAAAAGGTAAAATAGCTTCCAAACACACTTAAAATTAAGTATAAAATTGGTGCTTACTAATAGTGCAAAAAACAATGCCTCAAACCCCTAAAATATGCTCAAACAAATCAAAATTAATTTAGAAGAGGGTATCAATTCATGGACAGTTGGGAAAATACTGAGCCAAACCTGAGGAGGGAGCGATATTGATTATGGTCGCTTCTAGCAGCGATAGACGATTTGCAGAGAGAAGGGGCCAAACAAACCTAATTAAGAAGAAAAATAGGCGTTAGGAGTCATCAATAAAGCAGTTCAATTGGAAGAAATTGAGAGTAGATGGATAGAGAGAGGACGAAAAGCAAACCTAGGGTTTCGTTTTAGAGTGTGCTGAAAGAGATAGGTGCTAATTCAGGTTTACAACGATTAAACGCATAGGAGAGTCCGGCTAAGAAGGTTGAATTAAAATTTGCGATGAAGTTAATTAATAATACGCGTGAAAGAGAACAACAGTTGAATTCAATTTTGGGATATAGAGGTTTGAACATGGCTGTTCCCTACCGCTGGAAGCCTTTTGCCGTCGTTGGCAGGGATAAACAACTACGGTTGAAAGGAGAGAAAAAATACGAAGAAGTTCGTGAAAAAAAAGCGTTTTAATATTAGTTATACGGGGCAATTAAAAAAAAGGGTTTATTAGAGAAAGATTTTCACACTAAAGTTAAGGAATAATTTTTTTTTAAATAAAGGGCCTATTTTTTATTTTATTAATAATATGACATGTGCTTTTTCTTTTCATTATAAAATGACATCCCAACCCTTAAAATAAACTAAAAATATACCAATATGCATTAAAATAGGGGGCCATTATTTACACCCCCATTTATGTCATTAACACCACCATTGTCACAAACACCCCCCTTATGCTAATTTTTAGTCACAAACACCCACCACCCAATTAAAAGTTAATACAAACCTTAATTAAAAATAAAAAGATAAAGGAGAAGATTTCTCACATTTTCCCGCTCGTCTCTCACCTAATGACAGGTGAGTGAATTCATACATACTCACTCCACATTAGGTGAATGTGTTACAAGTGAGTCACCTAATATAAAGCAATGGAGTGTAGAGTGTACTGGAGTATTTTTAAATTAGACTCACCTAATGACAGGTGAGTGGATTCACACACACTCACCCTACATTAAGTGAATATGTTGTAAGTAACTCGCCTAATAGCACAAACTCACCTCACATGGGGTGAGTGTGTCTGTACACACTCGCCTTATTTAAGAAGAGTTGTAACTAGATTACTCTCCTTATATAAAGCGAGTCAAGCCTGGACAGAACCCATTTTATACTCTTTTTTGGGGATTACATCTTTGTTTCAATTTGAATATTTTAGAATAATATATGAAAGCTAATATACACATTAATACATTAATAATAATTATTATAATACATCTTTGGCTTCATTTTGGAGTTAAATTTCATCACCAACTTTGTTTTGAACTTCTTCTTTCTCCACCATCTTATGAATATTGCTTCTTATTTATCATAATCCAAGCTTCAAACTTCCCACCAATAATGTTTGTACTTTGATTTGATTGTGATTTCTTGATTTTGAGAGCTCAAATGATAAATAAGTGAGTCTCTTCTTTCTCTATCTTTTTACTTGAAGCAATGCAATGTAATTGTGAATGGGGGGAAATGAGAGATATAGGTTTAATTATTTGGGTTAATGTTTGATTAGTTTATTAAAAAATGAATAAATAGATAGGTTAATGTTTTAAGCATTGAATAAATAAGTTAAGTAATGCTTAAGTGAGAGGGTGTTTGTGACAAAAAAGTGGAGTGTTGAAAAATAAGTTTTATCAAATTAGAGATGGTGGTGTTTGTGACAAAATTGAGGGGTGTAAATAATAGCACCCTTAAAATATGGACTGCAATATGAACTTTGAAGTCTATATTTCACTGCAATATGAACTTTGCAGTCCATATTTCACTGCAATGTGAACTTTGCAGTCGATATTTTTAGTGCAAAATTCATATTGCAGTCCATATTTTACTGCAATATGAACTTTGCAGTCCATATTTTTAGTGCAAAGTTCATATTGCAGTCCATATTTCACTGCAATATGAACTTTGCAGTTCATATTTTACTGTAATATGAACTTTGCAGTCCATATTTTTTGTGCAAATTTCATAAAAAGGGGTAATTTAGGTAATACATAACATGTTTTTATTAATTAAATGATATTTAAATTTATTCAAATACATTCATTTAAAATATAAAACAAAATAAGCCCTTCATTCAAAAAATTATTATTCATTGGATTTTTGGTAAAAATCAATGTATAATAAGCCCTTCTACCTAATTTCTAGTAGTTATATTTGATTTGATATTGAATTCATGTGCATAGATAACCAACAAACAAGCATCCAAAAAGAATGTTACTTTCGGGGTATATCTAATTCAAATTTTAAGAAATTATAATTGATTTTTTTAAAATTTATGAATTTTGTTAAGTAAGGGTTGTTTTAAATTCTTATTAAATTTGATAGATTTTAATGCTATTTTTTTTTAATTTATGCAGTTTTTAATAAGTTCATAAATAAATTAAAAAATAAAAAATAAATAAATTACTAGGTTTTGTCGTTTTGGTCTTTGTACGTTCGTTGTTTGGGGTTTAAGACGATAGGGTATGTGGGTTTGATTCGCTATTCTTTCGCCTTTTTGTGTGTGTATTTCACTTATATATATATATATATATATATATAAATTATCAAAATAATGTAGTATGCTAGAAATATCTCTATAAAAGGAAAAAGAGGTTTTATATATAATGAATGGAATTGATGGGTTTAAATAGATTATAGAGACGAAAAACATATAATACATAAAGTTTGGGACAAAATGGGGTTTAGGAGAAGAAAAATGGAGTGAAATTGTTTAATAAGATCATAGAGACAAAAAAAAACCCTAAGGTTTAGGAAAAATATAGAGGAGAAATCCATGTGAAATCGATCTTTTACTTGAAGAAAAGATTTGTTAATTAATTTGTTATTTATAAAAATACTCTCAAATTCATCAAAATTTATCAACTTATAAAATCTTTCAAAGTTTATTGAGTTTTCAATACTGTAAGATTTTAAGAGACTATTTTTAATCATAACTGAATACCACAAGATTTTAAAAGACTTTTTAAAATTTTAATTGAATACTATAAGATTTTAAAAAGCATTTTAAAATCCCAATTAAATACACGTAAACTTTACAAATCCAAAAAAAAATCCTACAAATTCTATATTGAATACACCCTCAATTACTCAACTTTTCCTCTTTTAAATTGGATTGATACATATGTTAAAACTAAATTGTAACTTCTAGATGTCTAAAATAAAGGGCGATGCTAATTATACACACTACTTTACTAGATAACATTCTATCTTATTTATTTTGTCTTATTGTACTGAGTATGTGTACATTACTTAGGTGCAATAGGGCCGAGTTATTGCTAGAAATAAAAAAAAAAAAAAAAAAAAAACTGACTCGCTCCTATAGGACCGAGGTTATATGCACATATTCGATCCTATATGGCTAAGTCAATATTATAATATTTTAAAATGTTTTGATACGTGTAATTAGCCTCAAGGGATTCATCTTTCTCTTGAAACACTTTATCTAATGTTGTATCTAAGATTTTCGTGGGGAATTGTGTAAATAAGGTATGGAATTATGGTCACTGATTTCCTGTTGTGTGTTGATACTTCGTTTATAGTTTCTTTAGTAATCTAATTTTAAGTTTTGGAATAAAAATTGGAATAAAAATTAGTGTCACATACAATTTTGTTAATTTCACGTCCATTTCCAATTTTAGAGTTTGAAATTGAATTGTAAAACAAACCTTAAATTTAATTGGTATTCTAATTGTTTCATTTGGTTTGTTCTTATAGGAGGAGGGAAAATTGGTTGTATCTTATTCAAGAAGCTCATATTGTGTGAGTTACGTACGAAACATATATAAGACAATTTTATCCTATGTTATAATTAGGAGCCCAATGGGCTAATTGAGAAGGAATAATTCCGTTTCTACATCAAAAATTTGTATGTTGTTAATTAGGAATACTTTGTATGGTGACTATCACTTTGAGATTGCAAAAAATTTACATATATACTTTGTTGTAAATATATATGTATTCTACAATGTCTGGTTGATGAAGTTCCTGTATCTTAGTTTTGCATCAATCTCCTCTTTTGTTGTTTGTTGTGTCTATGAATTTCAATTTGGGACAACTCAAAAAAAAATAAAAATTTGAATGTTATTTTATTTTTTATTTCTTACGCCGTCTCAATCAACTACTTACTAGAACATTGGATAATATATAATTTCTTCAATTTTATAATTGTTTTTCAATGTTTGATTGTCCTCAAGTTTTATTTGAATTTGCGTAGGTTCATCGAAAACTATTGGAAGATACTTTTTCAGTTTTTACTTAAATATTAATTTGATTACATGTACGTTCAAGCATGCCTTTTAAATACTCTGTTGTTGTTTTTCATAATCTTGCTGATGCAAAACTGAAAGGAAAAAACTTTTATTCAAAATTTGTACATGCGGCGTGATTTGCTCGCATGACCAAAATTATAGTGTGTTGGGCAAAAAATGTAAAATTAATTACATAATTCCAAACTCATATATGTTAGTTTTTTTTTTTAATAAATAAATTATAGTATATTAGGCATAAAATTACACAACAGCCGCGTATCGCGCGAGTTGAAAACTAGTATCTTATGAAAATAAAACCAATTGGAGTGATTAATTTTTTCAGGTATAACTATCAGCAATCCATTAAGTTATAAACGTAAATGAAGTGTTCCAAAAGTACAAGAAAAATATCATTAAAAATCATATTAGACTGCTAGTAGACTTATTTAGACTTTTAGTGAGTGTATTAAGCCACTGACGGAGCCATAACCAAGCCAAAGGGGGGCAAATTCCTCCCCCGCACGCCCTCCAATTTTATTTTTTTCCCTGTAATTACATTTTTACTTCTATTATTATTTGAAAAATTGAAATAAATGTGCATTAATCAAGTTTACCCCTTTAATTTTTATTTTTAATTAGTAGTATTAGCCTTCCCACCTAATTTTGAACAAAAACAATATTAATTCTAATTTTTCTCTTTTAATTTATAAAAAAAAAATAATATTAATATTAAACTTGCCCCTTCTTAAAAAAATCTCTAGCCTCTATTCCTGCTTAACAGCCATATCCTTTTTTGAAAACAAAAATTATGAGCGAATATATCCACTTTAGTGTTGTGTTCAAACTATTTATATTAGACTTTTGTGGCTCAACTAGAATCAATTTGTGGCACACTTAATACATGTGCAATAATATACTCAGTTGTTTTTTGAATTTAAAATATGTAATTACATTTGATTTAGTGATAATAACATGATTTGTTTATTTTTTATGTCATGGGTTCAAGCCTTACTATTTTTCAAAACAATTCGTGATTTACAAAATTAACCTTCAAGAAATAAAAGCCAAAAACATTATGTAAAGTGCATTTACGTAATTAAAAGCCAATAACATTATGTAAAGAGCATTTACGTAATTAAATAAAAGTCTTTTGAGTTAAAAATAAAATTGTCGGAGCCTACAACGTTGAATATTTTACTAAGTGAATATATACGTGTCACAAAATAGTAGATATTTATAAAATGCTAATTATTATTATAAAGAAATAAAATAATTATATGATGCGTAAATTCAATACTGTATCTTTTTAACTTCAAAATGGTCAAGGATGGTTTTTTCTCGAAAACAGAAAAGAGACTGAAATGAAATGAATTAATCAACCAAATCATCAGCCAATATGGGATATATATTAGAATCCCATAGTAGCATCGCGTTAATAAGGTCTCATTTAATTCGTAGATTTGAGAATTAAATTTTTTTTTTTTATTTCTTCTATTTAGCAAATACAAATTTTGAAAATACTTTCCTAACATAGGAAAAAGTAGAGGGTAAAATTATTTCTCTCAAAATTCATGAGATTAATTTTTTCTTGTGATTTTCTAACATTTATTACAAAAAATTTAGACAATAATACCCTTATTTAAATACTTTCTATATCTTATTAAATATAAGAAAAAAAACTTGATAAAAACTTTAATTTCCTACCCCTATGAGAAAGACAAGAAAATTGATTTCCTTTTCATGAATCAAAATAAACATATATACATTACCATGGAGATTTGGGATTGAGCTATATTAGTAGTGGGATAAGAGTTTTTATTATTATTATTATTATTATTATTATTATTATTATTATTATTATTATTATTATTATTATTATTATAAAATGGAGATACTTAGATATTTATTTATTTTTAAACAAAAAAAAACATTAAATCATTTTAATTTTGACAATTTGATTCTTTACCAAATATTAATTACTTAATTCTAGTACTTTTGAAGAGATGTCTACTATGCTCTCACACACACACACACACATATATACACTATAGGTGTGTTTGGTGCGCCGAATAAAGATAAAAGATATGATATGATAAATGCCGAATATGATAAGAGTTGGAATTAGTCGGATAGGAATTATTCGGGATAGGATAGGAAAGGAATCAGTTGGATAAAAATTAAGTAGGATATATAGGATAATGACTAGTCGGATAAAAAATTAATAAACTTTATGTTTGATGAAATTCCAGATTACAAGTCCAGATATTATATAATACAACTTACTTTTCTTTTAAAAATATATTAAATTTTAATTATTGTCCAAAATTTATTTTTTTAACTAATAAAATTCTCCTATTTATAAATAAGTTTCATATACAGTTTCAAATTCTAATGTTACCTTTTTTTCTAAAATTAAAGTTTCTTATAAATATCTTCATCTAATAAAAAAATAAAAAAATATACCATATTATACAATAAATGAATTTTATTAGTTGAGTTACTGTGATTTTGGCTGGTGAAAATTTTCATTAATAATTTTAATTATCTAAAAGGCGTAAAGAAAAAGTTTAAAATAAAAATTAATTTTTATATTCATTTTGTTATCGATCCGTCTAAAGAGATAAAATGACAATTAATTATGAGTACAATCTAGTATTTAATGCACCGAATATAGTTAATTAATCCAATCTTACAAGATATATACACAATAAGAGTATAATATATTTAATGCATCTGATTTTTTTTTATTTTTTTAACAACTTACACTTGGAGTGATTCAAACACAGGATCTCTCGCTAAATAGATCGATCCCTCACAAGGATCTAGTAAACCACTAAGCCACCCCATAAGGTTATATTTAATGCATCTGATAAAATAGCTAGTTAAATTTCCAGATAAAAAAACTTTTTTTTTATTTTTATGTAACAACCCAATCCACTTAATTACTGTTTGTTTTCCTAGTATATCTTTAGGACAAAGGCAGGCATGCATCCATGCATCTGTAATTTTATGTGAATATAAAATCCAAATCTTAAAAATTCTTTGCTCACTTTTTCCTCTTAAATCCGTCTAGTTGCCAAAGCAAGTATATTTAATTTTAAGCAAATGGGGTAATGTATATAGCTCGACCCCAAATCTAGCTTTTACAATAACATCAAAAACTTAAGTATTTAATTATTTATGTAGTATAGAATGCTATAGTTCGATCTTGACCTAGCTAGCTCAATGTCACGACCCGCTCGATTTTGTCCAAGAAAACCGAAAAATTCCGGAATACTACGGAGGCTTACGGAATTTTCTAGAACCTTATGGAATAATGGAGAAGAGCCTTCAACCTTCTAGAGTATTCTAGAAAAGCCTAAATGTAGAACTTTCTAGAATAATCTAGTTGTAAATAATTTTCATAGATTATTCTAAGAGTATTCTAGTTAGAGATATTTGTATTGAAAGTTCTGGAATGTAAATCTAGACCATTGGATTGGTTTAATCTCGACCATCCATTCGGGAAGGCCTCACCTATAAATATGTGGAAGGTTCATTTGTGTTGGAGCATAGAAAGTGAGTTGTATTATAAGCATTGTAAAGTGCTCTTAAGTAATATAAAGTTTCCTTTATAAACTCTTGTGTTCTATCTACTAAACAAGTAATAATCAAATATCTTCAATTTACCAGTACTCCACTTGAATATCCAATCAAATCCCTTTTCCACACAACAAACCCCTAATATCATTCAATATAGCACCAGAGAGCGTACACATAATCCAACCAACCATAAACTACTAACATGCAACATATATCATAAGCTAGGTCCACATAAAAAATCAAAAACGAACAGAAACTTATAAGAAAATACTACCACTAATTTTCCATATCGAGACAAAAAGCCCTCCACTTGTGCCCCTTCAGCCTTGTAGCCTCCCTCTTCCACTTCGAGCTCTTCCACTCTCAATTTCAGCTCGCCGGTAATCTTTTTCTCACTTTCAAGAATGTTAATGACTTCAGTGTGTTGCAAATCAAGTACACGGATATTGTCCTCCATTTCTTTAATTTTACTAGCTCGATGACCCAGTTCTTATTTGAGTGTAGCCATCTCAGCATAGGCCGTATCTTTCTCTTCCATCATACTGCCATACATCTGCTTAAGGGCGTCGAGATTTTTGTTTGAGTTTTCGAGTAGCTAGTTATCTTTTTTCACTTAGCTCCAACTTCAATTTCTCAAATTCAACTCGCCAACAGTTTTCTTGCGTTTCATGAGAACTATGCATCTCTAACCTTTCGGCTTTACGTTGCTCAATCCCATTTTTTAGTTGCGTTTCTTTCTCATGAAAAGTTTTTTCCAATTTTTTCTTTTCAAGATCAATACTGGCCTCCAACAGGGCCAGATCTCTCTGAGCCCTTTCAAGTTAACTCTGCAATTCCAACTGATTACTCACAAGCTCAGCATGCTCCTCCTTTGATCTCGAAAATGTTCTTCATTTACCCTCAAATCTTCCTTTGATTCATCAATCTTCCAAACCTGGTTAAGATTTTTTTGGCGAAAACGTGGAAAATAAAAATTTAAACAAAAAGTAAAACCGAGTCTCATGTAGCACACGATCTCCTTAAAACAATTACGCCACCTCCCGCAGTGCTTTTGAGGTTTATTATAGCGTTTGTCTCCCAGGATGAAACTGTACAAAAAGTGTCTACTTTTAGCACTTTGGTGTCACTCGCAAAACGAACTTAAATTGTGTATAAACTTTGATCACCACCAAAACAAAACTATTCTAGAGAGCAAGAGAGAATTTCGTGAAGAGATGTATGTGTTGAGTTGTGTGTAATGAGGTCTCTAAGGCCTTCAATTTATAGAAGGGGGAGGAGCTCAAGAATTAATTTCCCATTAATCATAAAAAACGTTTAGTGTTAATTACTACAATTAAACAAAATATTTTTTTTATGATTAATAAGAATTAATTCACACGTTTTTAAATTAATTTGAATTTGAAATCTCTTAATTAAGAGTAATTCAAAAATTAAAATGGGTGACATTAAGGAAAATAAATGAACTGAAAAACTCTAAGTGCAAAACATGACCCCGCGCGGCTGGCCATTTTTGGAGCGACATTCGTGTCCGCAGGTGCAGGCGCACACAAGCCAAGCCTGTGTCAAGCCAAATTCGGTCCGTGATTTGCACCCCCTGCACCTGGGTGCGCGAGAGAGAGCCTTATTTTTCTTAGAAGCTTATGAGCTAGTGAAAGGTTATCATTTATAAACTCATAAATATTTTCTCAAAGTTCCAATGTGGGACTAACATTTTTCATTTTATTTTCCATCTCAAATAGCTCACTTTGGGTGACAATTTCTCATTCACTCCAAATTCATTTTGAGCAAACAAATATATGATCTCGATGTACTCACGGAGAAGAACACGAATCTATAATTTTCTTTCATAATCGAGTGTGAAACCCCATTTAAAATTACCCTAAAAAAGGCTTCAAAACCATTTTTTTCCAACAATTCCCCACATGAATGAAAATTGGAGACCAAAAACACGATAGACAAGGTGATAAAGTTCGACGGTTGAAACCTACATAGAATAGGTAGGTTTTACCCCTTGAACCTTCCCTTATGAAGATATGTTTACTCTATTAAGGAAACAGTAGACACGATGTCCTTGAACTGTTTTGCTATTTGTGTAAACGACGACATATCTCATACAAGAGTCTTCCTTATACATTTTAGTTCTCACTATTATGTTATTTATGGCCATGAACATACACCTAGTTCTGCAAGAGTTCACTAAGAATTGTGCCCGAAGCAATTCTCTTAGAAGCGGCCCTTCTTCCCTCTTACATAAGTGATTTCTTAATTAAAAGTAACCCGCATTACTCCGTTCGGTTTTATCGACACATAAGAATCATTAAAAGTTTAGCTTATCTTTTTCCTTACTGGTATCACTGTTTTCATCATAGGAATGGACATGAAAAAAGTTCTCACAATGATCCAACATAGCATTTACAATTTAGTTGTCCCTTTTGAACTTAGATCTTGGGATCTCCAGTCATGTAGTTGGGTATCCATTGTATCGACTTATTTATTCATGGGCTTTAGTCCCATTCCTCTTGATGACTTATCAACTAACTCTATATTCAACCCTTTGGTTAACGGATCCGCAATATTATCTTTTGACTTTACAAAGTCAAGTAAGATAACTCCAGTTGAGAGTAGTTGTCTAATGGTATTATGTCTTCGAGGAATATGTCTAGACTTACCATTATACATATTGCTTTGTACCCTACCAATAGCTGATTGACTATCATAGTGTATGCAAATTGGAGCCACAGGTTTTGACCATCTCGAAATATCCTCTAGAAAGTGGTGTAACCATTCAGCCTCTTCCCCACATTTGTCTAATGCAATAAATTCAGATTTCATAGTGGATCTAGCAATCACAGTTTGTTTCGAAGATTTTCACGAAACCACTCCACCCCTTAGCATAAATACATAACCGCTAGTGGACTTGGAGTCCTTATCATTAGATATCTAATTTACATCATTATATCCTTCAAGTACAACTGGATATCTAACATAGTGCAGTCCATAATTACGAGTAAATCATAAGTACTTTAGTACTCTAACAATAGCTCGCCAATGCTCGGCTCCAAGATTACTCGTATATCTACTCAATTTGCTAACTGCATAGGCTATATATGGCCTTGTACAACTTATTAAGTATATTAGACTGCCTATCACTCTCGAGTATTCTACTTGAGAAACACTCTCTCCTTTATTCTTGTATAAATGTAAAGTTAAGTTTATAGGAGTTCTTGCCACCCCAGAATTATCTTTATCAAATTTTTCAAGAATATTATATATATAATGAGGCTGACTCAATATGAGCTCTTCTGATGTTCTTATGATTTTAATTCCTAAAATAATATTAGCTAGTCCCATATCTTTCATGTCAAACCTTGAATTCAACATCTCCTTTATAGATTTAATCATCTTATCATTACTTCCAACAATAAGCATGTCATCTACATATAGGCATACAATGACATATCCATTCGGATTATCTTTGACATAAACGCATTTATCACATTCATTAATTTTGAATCCACTCGCAATCATAGCGTTGTCAAATTTCTCATGCCATTACTTTGGTGCTTGCTTTAAACCATACAAAGACTTCACCAATTTACAAACTTTTTTTCTTGACTAAGAGAGGAAAAACCATCAGGTTATTCCATATAGATTTCTTCTTCTAAGTGATTAAGCCAAAATATTGCATTTTTATACGTATTTAAGTGGCTTAATTGCATGAATTTGATTCTAATTATCCTAAATTGTTAAGAATTAAGTTTTTATCATGAAAAAGGATAATATATTTCTTTCTAGTGCATTTTAACCTTTTTATAGGTTAAAAATGAATAAGAACGAATTCAGAAGCAAATTCTCCCAAAATTAGTCATTGCCTGTCAAATTCGGAACTAAATTAAGTTCAAGAAGTGAACCAAAAGCAAATTCCAAGCTCAATCATGAAGGGATTTGATGGAAGAGACTAAGAGAAGCTGATAAATGATCCCAAGCGAAGCAAAAGTCATTTGAATCAATTCGGGAAATTTTCGAATGAAGAAGAGATCCACCGCGCGCATTGCCTCTGTTCCAGCCAATTATGGTATTTTTTCGTGCAGAATTTAAAGAAAACCCCAGAGGAAAAAGTTGTAGAGCTCTGAGTTATCTACGTGTGGGCAAAAACATTGCATCAATCGGAGTTCGGAGTGCGAAGTTATGGACGAAATATGAACAGTGCGCTGGAGGAGAAGATTCCTGCGCAAATGAATAAATTAATTGAAGGTGCAAGAAATTATTGAAAGTGGGCATAGCCTAAATGGTTTGAGTGAGAAGTTTCTTCTTTATGATCTGTTCAAGTCCCACGTGTTCCAATTTGTTTTTTTGATTAATTTTTAAGCCCCAAATTAGGACAAGCCCATGACTCATTGGCACATCTAATTAAATTAGGTTTGTAAAATTATATATATAAATCATCATTATCAAGTAGCAACCGAGCAGCAACAACAACACATAGCACACAGCCGTCCCTCTCTCGCCCTTTTTCTCTTTTTCTCCATTCTCTCTCTCTCTCTCCATTATTTCTTTTTCTTTCTTTCTTTGTTTAATTTTTCCTTTCCAATATTAAGGCTTCGTTTATATTGCTTCTATTATTTTTCTTTTGGTATTAATTCGGGGTTGAAGACGAAGGATTTTAGTACAATTATTGAAGATTAATTTCAGAATTTAATTATTGGTCTACGCGCGTAGTTCAATTTCAGGTTCTTAATTTATTTATTGCTTTGTTAATTATTATTATAAATTTTGCATGTTTATGATTTTAATTGCTTTTCAATCTATAAATTTATGTAGGCTATTTTATTTAATTAATTTATTGAGCATAAATTAATAAGATATGTTTGGCTAGTTCGTTAGTTAGGAGTCCGTAAGGACCAGATATGCCGACGCGGTAATTTTTCGGACCCGAATTCAATTCTAATTAATTTTTCATTGGTTAATAGGTCATTATAAATCTGATTTTTATTAAATTATTATCCTAGTATGCTAATCACATATTTTTATAATAAATTTAATAAAATCTTTCCGACAAAAGAACCAAACTAGTTTGAATCGTTGTTTTTGCGCTAAATCCTAATCGGTTAACTTAGAGAGCAGTCTATACTCTCTAAATTAATTGGTTTTGTATCTCTTTATAGTTTCAAACTTAAGTGCGATGTTTTTGGTAGTATTTTTAATCCTTAATTTTTAATTCTGAAATTGCCAATTTTGTGTTTCTACTACCTGTTTTAATTCAAATTTGATTTCAATCATGTTTTAACATATTTGAATTAAATTGTGGCTTTTACTTAATATTTCTAAACTCACTTTTAATAAAAGGTTTTGTAGTGTCAAGCACTACTTCACTTTAATAAACAAGTGTTTTTGGTAAAATTAAGTAATGCGAATTGATTCCATAATTAGTATTGGTACGTATAGTTCATGTCACGCATGAATTATTGCAAAAAATATGAGTTTATGAGATCAATTAGCTTATGAAAAGTACGCTGATTTTTAAAGAAAAATTAATTAGAAAAGGATTCCCGGTCTATCGAACTGCCCGTTGTGTTGCCCGAAACTTATGGATACCCCTAGCGCTTTTTATTCTTAATTTTAATTAAAGTTTTTTACTCATTTAATTAATTTAGCACGTTTTTTTTATTATTTATTTTATCTAGCTTTATTCCATGTTTTTCTTATGTTAGTTTAATTTCCGTTAGCATAGTAATGTTTCGCTACCTTTAGGGTTAGTTTTAGTTGCATGTTTTATTTAGTTAAATTGCCTTTAAATAGTTTACTTATTAATTCTCATTCCATTCCCTCCATATTTCATCTTTTCTTTATTTTTCTCTTCTTGCTCTTGAAAGAAATTTTCCTAAGTCAAAGAACTACCCTCCTCCTCGTGGATCGACCTCGACTTACCTAGTTTTTATTACTTGACCGACCACCTGCACTTTGGTGTAATAACTCGCGTTGTTCCTGAGTCACTGAGTCTCCATTAAGAAAAGCTGTTTTCACTTTCATTTGATGTACTTCAAGATTACGCAAAGTGACAATTGCAAGTACCAGTCTAATGGAACTTATTTTCGTTATAGGGGAATATGTATTAAAGTAATCAAGACCTTATTTTTGTCTATAACCTTTGATCAGAAGCTTTGCTTTATATTTATCAATTGACCCATCTGCTTTCATTTTCTTTTTGAAAATCCACTTGGAACCTAGAGGTTCACTGCCAGGTGGAAGATCTACTAGTTCCCAAGTATAATTTTGCAAAATAGAATCAATTTCACTCTTGATAGCCTATTTTCATAAAAGTTCATCATTTGAGTTCACAGCTTGTTCATAAGTTTGAGGTTCATCTTCTAGCATATACGTCAAAAAATCTGGACCAAAAGATTTTTCAGTTCTAGCCCTTTTGCTACGTCTAGGCTCTACCTCAACTTCCTTATGAGCATCGTTGATATTCTCATGTGTTCGTTTAGAAGAATTCGTTTCTTCTTTCTTACATGGAAACACATTTTCAAAGAATGATGCATTTCTCGACTTCATGATTGTATTCTTGTGTATATCAGGTATATTAGATTTATACACAAGAAATCGATAGGTGTTACTATTTTATGCATATCCAATGAAAATGCAATCAACCGTTTTTTGTCCTATTTTCACCGCTTTAGGTGGAGGTGCTACCATTTTAGCAAGACATCCCCACACGCGTAAATAACTGTAAGATGGCTTTTTCCCTTTCTATAATTCATATGGAGTTTTCTCCTCTTTCTTTTTGGGCACCTTATTTAAAATGTAGTTAGCCGAAAGAATGGCTTCTCCCCACATGTTGAGTGACAAACCCGAACTAATCAACATTGCATTCATCATTTCTTTTAATGTCCAATTCTTTCGTTCACACATAACAATATTTTGTGCTATCATCTACAAAAGTAATAAAATATTTATTACCACCTCTTGTTTGTGTCATTTTTAAATCACATATATTGCTATGGATTAAATCAAGGGGTCCAATGTTTCTTTCAACATTAGGAAATGATGATCTCGTTTGTTTTGCCTAAACACAAATTTCACATTTATGTTTTGGATCAATTTGAAAAGAAGGTATATGATTTAAGTTAATTAATTTTCGTAAAGAATCATAATTAACATGTCTTAGTCACCATGCCACAAATTTGAAAACTCAAGCATATAAGCAGAAGAAGTAGCTTTATTATCATTCTTAATAATGGTCATTATTTTCATTTTGAATAAACCACCATTCATATACCCCCCTTCCCCACATACATTCCACCCTTAGATAAAATAAACTTATCCGACTCAAACATTAGTCGAAAACCATAAATATTTAGCAATGAACCCGATACCAAGTTCTTGCGAACTTCGGGTACGTAGACCACATTGTTCAAAGTTAACTCCTTTCCGGACGACATCTTTAAAACCACTTTTCCTTCTCCCTTGATTTCAGAATTAGCCGAATTTCCCATGTACATTTTCTCCCCATTTTCAATAGGTTGAAACGTAGAGAACCAGCTTCTATCAAAGCACACATGACGTGTAGCACCTGTTTCAATACACCATTCTTTTGGGTTTGAACCCACCAAGTTCACCTCAGTCACCACTGCCGAAAGATTAATATCAGAAACTTTTTTAGCAATGCATTCAATTATATTTGTTTCCTTATTTCGGTTTCTTTTGGGTAACCTACAGTCGGAGGATTTGTGACTCAATTTGTCACAGTTGAAACATTTGCCTTGAAACTTTGGCTTTATGGAGATTCCTCCGTTCAGCCCCAACACCTTCCATTTGCCTTTGTTATTATTGTTATTGTTCTTCCTTGAACTTTCACCATATTCCACCATATTTTCCTTGGCAACAAACGAAGTGGTATTGCCCCCCCTTTTTTCAGAACTTTTATTATCTTCTTCAATTCGAAGTCTTAATACAAGGTCCTCAACTCTTATTTCTTTTCGTTTGTGCTTTAAGTAGTTCTTAAAGTCTTTCCATGCCGGAAGTAGTTTTTCGATTATGCATACTACTTGAAAGTGTTGACCTTAAAGTCAATTAATCTTATTTTGATAATTACAATAAGTTAATAAAGTGTTATTTAACTCGGTTGTTCCAATGATGATAGCCATTTTAACCGATATATCTTTCGACCAAGTGTAACTTCAAACCGAAGCAATCAAAATCTCACACAAGCTTTACAAACGCCTCTACTCACAAGAAATGAACTCAAGTGATATACATGTGATAAACAAAGCCAAGAAAAGATCTAGATCATCAAGCAAGTGAAGATATGCACAAAAATGATCTCCACATGTTCTACAAGTTATCAAAACCAAGAAAGGATCAAGAACATCAAACAAGTGAAGATACGCACAAGAAAATCAAGCATCACGAAGACTCAAATTATCATTAAATTGAGTGAGTGCTTAGATTTTATGTAAAGATACTTTATTGATCAAATCCCTATAGCTCAAACATATTCTTGCATCTTTTAAAGATTGATTCAAACTAGCTTGAAATTGAATTTATTTGAAAAACATCATTTTACAAAAACCGAGTTTCAAAATAAATTCATATTAATTTTAAATGATCATATTTTAAGCTATAATAAAAATAGATATCTTAGAAACATATCTTTGAGGTTCAAAAATCATTAGAATTTTACTTGGAACTAAATTGTTAAATTGCAAAAAAATATATTTTTTTTACATTTAAAATTCGCTCAATTTTTGTCCAGTTTTGATCTAACGGTAAGATGGAGGCCTTCCCGAACTCCGATTATTTTGAAATTTTTACAGTAGTTAGACAACATATCTTGAAAATTTTGACTAAAATTTGAGCATGATCCAACGGTCTAATTGGAAGAAATTAACAAAACAAATTTGAATTTTTTTGTCAAAACTAGCTGTTGGAACTTTGACAAATGTGCAATTTTAACCCATTAATTAATTAATCCACCACAAACGGCTACAAAATTTTTCAAGCTATAAATATGAGTTTTAAGACTCATTTTTAACAACTTGAATGATCATACAAAACTATTTTTTATATATTCTTATTATTCAAGTATTCTAGCTAAAGCATTGATCAATCTCTTCATTCTTTGAGCTTATATTCATTGATCAATATTGATATCTCTTAGTGTGAATTTCATTTGTATTTTGTTATACACAAGAGAGATATTGTACATTGGTGTTAGCTACCAAAACTTATTCAAATCATATTTGTGAGAGGTGTATCTCATATAATAGCAAGAGGGATTTCTTGTGAGAGTATTGAGGGTGTTTCAATACTCATAAGAGTGTGTGAGAAGAATACACTTGTAGATGTTTGATCTTCACCCGGAAGGAGATCGGTTATAGTGAAAATTCTCGGGGAACTAACCGAGCGCGGAGTGGGGGGAACAAGTCGAACCGTGTGGACAAAAAATCTTCGACTTCAAATTGGTTCAATCTTTCTTACTCAATCTCTTTATTTATTTGTTATATTAATTGATTGAAATTGCTTATATTATTGCTTATTCTTGGGATTGATTATTTAATTGATTGTTTTCCTTGATAAACTTATTTAACGAAGTTGCTTTGCTTAAATATTTTAAAAACGTTTTAATTCTGCATTAAGTTTTTAAAACCCTATTCACCCCCTCTAGGGTATTTTCCGACCTACAGAAAGCTCTCGCTCAAAGTCATCCCTTAGGCGTGAATTTCATGCAAAATCAATTGGAGATCTTGTACTTGGCTTATTACAGTCTTATAATCAACCATTTTAAAATCAAGAAACTGGCCAACAATAAACTTTTTAGCATCGGCATCCTCAATTTTATATTTATGATCCAACGCCTCCGACAGTTCCTTAGCCGTTTTCTTTTTAATATACACATTGTATAAAGAATCGGCCAAGCCATTCATTATACTATTTCTAGCCAAGTAGTCGGCATGGTTCCAAGCATCCACAGCACTAACGGCTTGAACATCTTGCTCACCTTCTTTGAGCTTAGGCCTCTCCTCGGTCAAAAATCGAGCAAGATTAAGAGTGGTATGATATAACATCATTTTTTGTTGCCACCTCTTAAAATCTTGGCTGCTAATTTTTTTGGTTTTTCCCCTTTCACTACATTAGCAGTCACAGGAGCAAAAGTCGGAGCAGTTCTAGAAACAGCAACGGTAGGGTTCAATGGTGCAGTCGTAACAACAGGATCAACGGGATTAGCCTCAGTGGTCATTGTACCTTTAGCAGTTACAAACAGAATATCAAATTCTAGAAATACAAAGTTCCAACAAAACTAGAATCATAAACCGAATATATATATTTCTCGAAACTGTTTTTTCCTAAAAAACAATTTTTACGAAACTGTTTTTCCCAAACAATTTCCCAGAAATTGCTTTTCCTTCTTTTTTTTTCCCTGCTTTTCCAAAAAAAATTCCAGAAACAATTTTTTCCAAAAACCTGTATTTCAAACTGTTTTTCCAGAAAAAAAATTTTTTTCTCCTTCTCCAGAAACAATTTTTTCCAAAAAACTGTATTTCAAACTGTTTTTCTAGAAAAAAAAATTCCTGCTTTTCCAGAAATAGTTTTTTCCAAAAAACTGTATTTCAAACTGTTTTTCCAGAAGAAAAAAAAATTCCTAAAAAATTGTATTCCACATTGTTGTTTTTTTTTCCTTTTTTCAGAAAACTGTTTTTTTCCATAAATGGTGTACCAAAACCAGTTTTCCAGAAAAATGAAAAAATTCCGAAACTGGGGAAAGTTCTTTTCTTCAAATCTGTTCAAAAATTTCCAAAAATTGTTAATTCTAAAATAAACAATAATTGTTTTAAGATTGTTGGCGAAAACGTGGAAATTAACAATTTAAACAAAAAGTAAAACTGAGTCTCGTGTAACACACGATCTCCTTAAAACAGTTACGCCGCCTCCCGCGGTGCTTTTGAGGTTTGTTATGGCGTTTGTCTCCCAAGATGAAATGGTATAAATAATGTATACCTTTAGCACTTTGGTGTCATTCGCGAAACGAACTTAAATTGTGTATGAACTTAATCACCACCAAAACAAAACTATTTTAGAGAGCAAGAGAGAATTTCGTGAAGAGAGGTGTGTGTAATGAGGTCTCCAAGGCCTCCAATTTATAAAAGGGGAGGAGCTCAAGAATTAATTTCCCATTAATCATAAAAAAACGTTTAGTGTTAATTCCTACAATTAAACGAAACGTTTTTTTTTATGATTAATAAGAATTAATTCACACATTTTTTAATTAATTTGAATTTGAAATCTCTTAATTAAGAGTAATTCAAAAATTAAAATAGGTGACATTAAGGAAAATAAATGAACTGGAAAACTCTAAGTGCAAAACATGACCCCGCGCGGCTAGCCATTTTCGGAGCGACATTTGTATCCGCAGGTGCAGGCGAACACAAGCCAAGCCTGCCAAGCCTTTGTCAAGCCAAATTCGATCCGTGATTTGCACTATCTCCTGCGCCTGTGTGCGCGAGAGAGAGCCTTATTTTTCTTAGAAACTTATAAGCTAGTGAAAGATTATCCTTTATAAACTCATAAATGTTTTCGCAAAGTTCAAATGTGGGACTAACATTTCCCATTTTATTTTTCATCTCAAGTAGTTCACTTTGGGTGACAATTTCTCATTCACCCCAAATCTGTTTTGAGCAAACAAATATATGATCTCGATGTACTCACGGAGGAGAACACGAATCTATAATTTTCTTTCACAATCAAGTGTGAAACCCACTCTTTGGAAAACAAATCAAAAATTATCTTATTTATTGTAATTAAATGTGAGTAATTAATTTGATAAATTAATAATCTGATATATAAATATACAATATATATATATATATATATATATGTATGGTATTTATAAAATAATTAAATAAAAACCTCCCGAGGAAAAAGTATCATACATACAATTAGCATACTCCCTCTCCTCTTTTCTCTTTCTTCTCCCTTCTCACACTTATTTCTTTTAATCTCCCTTCTAAAAAAAATGCACAATACTCAATTTTGTTGTTATAATCTTTTTCCTAACAAAAAATTTTATTTTTATTTTTTTACAATTGAATTTGATAAAAAATATATTTTAATCTGAGAAGGAGAAGGAGGTTCAGTCAACTTTTGGAACAAGCTGTGGATAGATTTGTTAGGGCTTGTTTGGTAGCTCTCTTTTTTTTTTTTTCTAGATAAGTTTTTAAAAATGTGGTGTTTGGTTGAATGTTTTGAGTTAGAGTTGGTTTTTTGAAAAGTGAATTTGGTTTTGTTTGATTTTTTTTCAAACAAAGAAAAAAATGCATAAAAAATTTCAAAAAATAGTCACAATGGATCTTATTTTATAGATCTCGATGAGTAGGTTTCAAATATATATTTTTTATTATTTTTGAATTTTTGGATTTAAAGTTATGGCGTTTTAAAAATTTTTTTAGAGAGAGAAAGTAAAGTTAAAGTTTTTTTGGGAAGTGTAAAAGTAGAGATGTTTGTGAGTTGAGTTTTTAAAATTTGTAGAAAAAAAAATAAAAAGAGAGCTACCAAACAGGGGCTTAGGGTTCTTCTTCTTCTTTTTTTTTTTTACAATTAAATTTGATAAAAATAATATAAATCAAAAAACTAAAATGCCGTTGGATATATATCAATTTGAATATTTTCAAAAAAATAAAAACCAAAGAATACCCATATTTGTTATTCAAATCATTCCAACGGTGGAAATTCGTTTAATTAATTCAAATCAACCGTCGCGCGCTTATTCCCTTTCTCTCTCTGTAGCAGCTTCGCGGTCTTCTTTCTTCTTCTTGTTCCCTCAGATAAAGAAGGAAACTAACCCTAATTACTTCTCAGTTCAATCAGAATTCATTACAGAGCAACCGATTCTTTTCTCATTTGTCGCAACCACTACTTCAATTAAGGTATGTTCTTGTCCAATTAATCATATCATCATTACTACAATGAAACCCGTGTAATTAATTAAACAGATTCTTCTATCTTCGAATATTATAATTCACTAGTTACATTGACTTATCCCCAATTACTTTATTTATTATTAAGCCAAACCCATTTATTTCCCCTATAATTTCTTCTTCTTCTTCAACAAGATCATTCAGTATTCATTAGAGAGCAAAGAAGCAAAGCAACCAATTTTAATCAATTCTCTTCTCATTAATCTTAATCAGTACTTCAGTTAAGGTTTGTTCTTGTCCAATTAATCATCTCATCATGATTAAAACAAAACCGTTCTAATTAATTAAACAGATTCTTCTTTTTGTAATTCTTATTCACTCGTTACAGAGAAAAGAAACAGAGCACAGCTTTTCACTCAATTATTTTCTCATTCATCATAACAAGTGCTTCAATTTAGGTATGATCTTGACCGATTTAGTAACACTTCATCATTACAACAAAACTCAATTATCTTATCATTAATCATAATAAGTGCTTCAATTTAGGTATGCTCTTAAAAAAACCATTACCATTCAATCTCTCTCTCCCATTCTCTCTCTCTCTCTCTCAGTAGTTGCTTCTGTAATACTGATTTTTTCTTCTCTTGATTTGATCACTTGGGGACTAAAAAAAAGGAAGATGGAATCAAAGAAAGATGCATCAGAAATGAAACCCAATGCCCTACAAGACAATGAATGTACTGATGAAGTCTCGCAAGACAATACTCCAAAAGATGATGAATGCACTGGTGATGCTTCAGAAATCAATAATGCAATGCAAGCTGATAACGGGTAAGTAAAAAGCCATTCAATCTCTCTCTCTTTCTCAGTAGTTGCTTCTGTAAACTGATTTTTTTCTTCTCTTGATTTGATCACTTGGGGACTGAAAAAAAGGAAAATGGAATCAAAGAAAGATGCATCAGAAATGAAACCCTATACCCTACAAGACGATGAATGTACTGATGAAGTCTCGCAAGACAATACTCCAAAAGATGATGAATGCACTGATGATGTTTCAGAAATCAATAATACAATGCAAGCTGATGATGGGTAAGTAAAAAATTATTCTCTCCCCCTTCCTCCCTCCCTCCCTTAACACATATTATGGGTACGCCCCAATTAATTTGTTATTTTGTTTTTCAAATTGCATTGATAGCTCATATGGCTCCTTCATTAATTGAGGGATTAAGTGTAACGTTAGGAGATTGCATATGTGCAATTACCCTTTTCTCATCCATGAACAGGGCTACAAAGCAGTCCCCAAAGTTTACAAAGAGTCTATCTAACTGCAAATTTCTTCCTCTAGAGAAGTATTCTTCAGCATCACACTGTTAAATATTATACAAGATAGAAATAAAGAAGTGAACAATTATATTAATGCTTCAAGATCCCAAATGGGTTACATTGTTAAGCTTCACATATCCTTTACAATGGGGAAAGGCCCTATATATATACAAGGCAAGAGGCTAAAGAACATAACATAATTACATGGCAAATGATGAAAGAAAACAACATAATTGCATTACACCTCAAAAGAACATGGAAGAACATGGAGAGGGAATATACACATCAAAAGAACATGGAGAGGATATATTCTTTTAACACCCCCCCTCAAGCTGAAGGAGGCTCTTAGGGATCCGAAGCTTGGATACGAGAAAATGGAATTTGGTTTTGGTTGTTTGACATGTTTGATTTGACCGGCAGACGGAACGGCGGTAACTGGAGCCGACTGAACGGCGAGGTCCGGTGTAGAATTTTCGGAGGAAATAAAAACTTGATCTGGATACGCGAGCAGTACGTATAACAGTAACAAGAAATTGAATCAGAATACTTGGAGGTGCGGCGAAAGGCGACCCGCCGAAAATATTAAATTGAAGAGATTGAATATATATAGATATGTTTTTTTTTTTTTTTTTTTTTTTTTTTTTTTTTTTTTTTTTGGAGAGGTGGAAGAGTAGCAGTGGTGCTAGTAGTCAATGATGGCCCTTTCTTTGGTTTTGGTTTTAGAGAGATAAACTGAAGTTTCGATATGAGAGGTGAGAGGTTTCCGAGGGTGTTGGCGGTGCGGAAGGAAGGGAACACACATTATTGAGATAAAAAATAGAAAGGCGATGGATTCTGAGAATCATCAGCACCAAAATTCAAGATATCAGTGAAGTTAGAAGCAGAGAGCGAATTGTATCCTATATCTTCTAAGGTAGTCCAATCCGGAGTCATTAATCCGGCAACCTCCGCAACAGAACTAATTTGAGGAGACCCCTTTGAGAAACCATCCAAAGCAACTTGGTAATCTGACAGAGTCGGATATGCCGGCATATCCACTGCTGTCAGAGGATCCCCGTGTTCTGAAAGATTCACGGTCGGTAGATGGATATCAGGGGTTGATGAGAGGAGCTTTAAAAAACTTTTGTAGTGAGGATGCTCCAACAAATCTTCCTGGGTCGGAAGAACCCCAGGTTCTAGAGGATTCTCTGAGGGGTCAGATGGAGAAGCGAAGGAGCCTGGTGGGTGAGCAAGGGAGTCGGATGGATTGGCCCTTGAGGAACTTGCAGGAGGGTTAAAGGAGCCAGGTGGAGAGGCAAAGGAGCCGGATGGGTGAGTAAAGGAGCCGGATGGGTAGGCAAATGACCTGGAGGCTGGAGATTTCTCCGGCAGTTTTCCGGTCGAACGGTGGCGGCGTTGACCAGAGCCGGATGGAGAAGCGAAGGAGCCTGGTGGGTGAGCAAGGGAGTCGGATGGATTGGCCCTTGAGGAACTTGCAGGAGGGACAAAGGAAAATGACGGATTAACCCTGGGAGAGCCTGGTGGGTGAGCAAGGGAGTCGGATGGATTGGCCCTTGAGGAACTTGCAGGAGGGTTAAAGGAGCCAGGTGGAGAGGCAAAGGAGCCGGATGGGTGAGTAAAGGAGCCGGATGGGTAGGCAAATGACCTGGAGGCTGGAGATTTCTCCGGCAGTTTTCCGGTCGAACGTTGGCGGCGTCGACCAGAGCCGGATGGAGAAGCGAAGGAGCCTGGTGGGTGAGCAAGGGAGTCTGATGGATTGGCCCTTGAGGAACTTGCAGGAGGGACAAAGGAAAATGACGGATTAACCCTGGGAGACTCGCTGTCCAGTCGAGCCTCCAACGCCGTCATTCGTGACTGCAGAGCCTCAAGCTTTTGATCAAGAGAGGTAAGGAGGGCAGCGCATCCACCAGCAGGATTTAGGATTCTTGCCTTAGCTTCAAAGAGAAATGAATCGAGAGTTTCACGATGTTTGTGATCCGGTACGTGTTGTAAAAAGAATTCAACACTTTTTACCCCGAAAACGGAAAAGATTGTGTGATAATCTCGACGATGATACGCATTTGGAAAGATTTTAACTGATTCACAAGATGGAGGACAAGCTCTGCGGCGAAAAGAGCAGGCAGGACATGGAGTACCTCGCTGGCGGATGCTGATCGACATGGCTGTTTGTAAGGGATGGAGATAGAGAATGGAGAAAAAGAGATTTGAGGAGGGTATTTTCTGGGATTTTTAGGAGGATGAGCTCCGATGAGAGAGATTGGGCTTGAGACTTAAAGCCCTGGACAGAGTTTGAAAAACTTTCGAGGATTTCGAAATCGGAAAACCTTTTGAGTATTTCGAAGCTGGAAACTTTAAAAGGAAACTGGCGTTCGGCTAGGTGTGGCCTTGACATGACTTCAAGAGGAAATGTCACGCGTGGAACCCAACAGAACCTCTTGAAAAACTCTACTTTTACAATTTTACTCCTCTTTTTTTTTTTTTTTTTTTTTTTGAATAAAAAGTAATTTCCCCTAAAGCACCGATTTTAGTGCTTGCAGCAGTAGCACACACATAATTAAAGTTGGTCGTTACTTTTTCTTTAAACTAACACCAAACACAGTCAAAAAAGCACCGATTTAAATGCTATAGCCCCGACCTACATAATTAATGCTGATTGTTGCTTTTTTTTTTTTTTTTTGAGCATTTTGAAAAGATGTCGGCAGTTGATGATGGCAGTGATTTTTTTTTTTTTTTTTTTTTTTTTTTTTTTTTTTTTTGGGCGAGGGTTTGGAGTTTACGGAATTTGCGGGTTGTCGGTTATGGTATAGATTAGGAGTGGGCAATTGGCGGGTGGGAATTGAATTGGTGGGACCTGAAGAAGAACCAAGAACTCAGCCTTGGCCCTTGAATTTTCCAGAAGAAGAAGATGTGAAAGGATTGACTGAGGAAATGGACGGTGTTGCTTGGGATTGACGGAGGAGAGAATTGGGAAGTTGAACGAGTGGATGAGTGGTGCAATGAGATCAACGGCTCTTGATGTTAGAATAGGAAAATAAGAAAGTTTAGGGGCTAGAATAGAAATATCAGAAAGTACAGGGGTGAAATTGTAAATATATCTGACGGTGTCTGGAATATTCCGTCAAGTCTGACGGCGTCTGGAATATTCCGTCAAGTCTGACGGCAAGTAAACGGCAGTTAACGGCTGACTGGATGCCACGTGGCGCTGACTGGATGCCACGTGGCGCTGACTGGATGTCACGTGGCGGACACGTGGCGCTGACTGGATGTCACGTGGCGCTGACTGGATGTCACGTGGCGGACACGTGGCGTTGACTGGATGCCACGTGGCGCTGGCGTGGCTGACACGTGGCGCTTGTGTGTCAATGATGTGGCAGTTGCAGTTTGTAAGGAAATAGAGGAAAAATAAAATGCTATTAGTAGGAATCGAACCTTGCACTAAGCTGTGGTTACTTGATGGTCTTGCCAGCCAGGCTGAATGCTTCAATAATAATTATTTGGATGTGGTTTTATTTGAACAGGTTTGCTGCGTAAAGTCTGATTCGAGTAGTGTTTGGAGGCGTATTTGATTTGTTTGATAATGGTGATAGGTGTGGTGGCTTGGTGGCGAGGTTTGTGTGGTGGCTGGTGGTTGGTGGCGAGGTCGTGGTGGCTAGTGGCGAGATTGTGGTGGCTGGGCTAATGGTTTCCCTCTGATACCATGTAAAATATTATACAAGATAGAAATAAAGAAGTGAACAATTATATTAATGCTTCAAGATCCCAAATGGGTTACATTGTTAAGCTTCACATATCCTTTACAATGGGGAAAGGCCCTATATATATACAAGGCAAGAGGCTAAAGAACATAACATAATTACATGGCAAATGATGAAAGAAAACAACATAATTGCATTACACCTCAAAAGAACATGGAAGAACATGGAGAGGGAATATACACATCAAAAGAACATGGAGAGGATATATTCTTTTAACACACAATTCAATATACTGCTGTTGCAGTAATACCCTCCGTTGAGCTTTAGTTTCAGCCAAGCCAATGTTGTATCCCGTGCACCTAATTGAATCTCAAAAAGATTTGAAAGTCACTTATTTTTTTTGTTGTAGAATCGTGTCTGTATATATATATATGTATATTTAATATTATTATTATTATGATCACAGAGTGCAAAATATGGAGGCAATTTGTTTGTCTTCGCTTGTCTCCTCATCTGAGGACCTTATAGCAGCTTTAGGCGGAGTCAGAGCTTCTATTGAGGTGACTTTTTATCTGATTATTACTCTATTCCCGAAAACAATATATATATAATTAACTAAACAGATTTCTTCACTCACAGGAACGCAAAAAGATAACAGAAAGCATTCGTTTGGCGCTACAATCTGCAGCCTTTTGCAGCATCAAATTCGCCAAAGGGCTGGCAAATTGTGTATGCGAGGATAGTGAGAATCTGGACATTGAGCAGAGTAAGATACTATGAAAGCGATTCTTGCAATATGCTAATTAAGCACTTATATAGATATAATCTTCGCTAGATGTGGTTTACGTGAAAAAATAGGTCGTTCTTTGTAAGATCAATTACTTTTATCTATACTTGGCAAGAAACAGCGAAAGCTTCGATCTGATATCATCAGAGGAATGGGCCCATTTGCTATGGAGTTGTACCCCTAAAGACATTCTGAACTTCGGCCGTGTCAGAAAGAGTGCCAAAAAGGCTATTGAAAGCGCCTCTTTCTCGTTTAACAGAAACTACTCTGGAAACGATGGTGACCAATATGGGCTTTATTCCGACACACCATTCAATAAAATCGATCATGAGGTGACGTTGGTTCCCCCTTTGAATAACTCGAGAGTCATAGGCTACCTCAACGGGGTGTTATGCATCACTTCCCGTGGCATAAGGCATTGCTTTGCTGTTTTGTGGAACCCGGCTGTGAAGAAAATACGAATCCTGCCCCCTCTGACAGTTGGTGAAGGAGACGATTGGGGGAACATGTTAGGATCTACGCCAATATAATTCCGACACCACCCTTTTACCAATCAGAATATTTCCACTACTAAGCGATGCTCACCGTAAACAATACGTATATATGATGTAGCAAGTAAAATAATAATTATGAAAGAGACACAAAAGTTACGTGGTATCGGCAAATCGCCACTAATCCACGGAGAGCCTGATTTCACTATTGAGATAATAATTGTACAATATAAGGAATACAAGATATACACTCTTTTGCCCTTAACCCAAGTACACCCAATCTCACTCTAAAATCAAAGTTTATAAAATAAACTCTCTCACCAAATAAATTCTCACCAAAAGAAACTCACTTTCTCTCCTTAGAATTTAATTTCTCTCTTTTGCTATTATTTACTTGGCTTCTCATTTGGATCCTCCATGGTCCAATATTTATAGACCGCCAATGTAAAGCTTGCTTGGAGATTAAGCAGTCAAAAATTGTAGGCTAGTCAAAAATTGTAGGCTAGCTTAATTACTAAGCAGCCCGCCATTTTTGACCGTTCTTTTACTTCACCGTTAAGCAGCCGCCATTTTTTACCATTCTTTTGCTTCACCGTTAAGCAGCCCGCCATTTTTGACCATTCTTTTGCTTCACCGTTAAGAAACCCAACAATCTCCACCTTGGCAGATAATTGCCAATTAGCTTTTGGCAATTTCCTGCCACACCAAAACACAGCTGCATATGACTTTCTTTTTCGCCAAGTTCAAATAGCGCTCCACCTGATGTGGATTTCCCTAGTCTTAAATAATAAGACTCCCGTTTGTTATACACACAAACGTCTTCATTGGCCTGTTTCTCGTACCTGCTACGCATTCTCCAATCAAGGAAATATTCGGTCCTAACTCCACCTTGATTCATGTCGGCCAATGCAATGCGTAGCTTTGCCAGTCAACCTTACTTGCCGACTCCGAAGGGGGACTTCATAATTACCCCTTCATTAGTAGGAATTTCTATCTCACCATCGCCTTCTGCCTGGAAACACAACACATGTGTCTTCGTTTTTGTACGATCAAACGAAACACGTTTCAAGCGCTTGATATCTTGTGCACCCCGTTTCCTTGAAATCTGAATAAGGCGGTACAAACCGTTTCTCTCTTCTCCCTTTGCTAGGACCTTATTTCCACGTGTGATTTTCATGGCTCCACCTTCTACCAATACCCGGCAGCTTTTGGAGTCCAACTGGCTAATGGATATTATATTTTTTCGTAATTTTGGGACATACGCCACACCACCCAAAGTACGCTCCACCCCGTCAAACATTTTGATTTTCACCATTCCAACACCCATAACAGTACATTTATTACCGTTTGGCAATGTCAAAGAACTATTTACATGTTCTTTGAACGAATCAAAATATTTCTTCTTGAAGCAAATATGATTCGAAGATCCCGAATCTAATATCCAATCACTTTGAGAAAGAGAATTACATTTGGAGATTGTGAGAGCATCTCCAAAGTTTCCTTCATCTGCACATGCTATTGTTGCATTACTGGTGTCACCTTCCTTATTCAAAGGACAATACCATTTTATGTGACCCCACTGCTTGCACTTATAGCATTGCTTGCCTTTTCCACCGCCCTTTGATCTAGACCTACTGTTTCCACTAGATCCCCGGCTGGCATTCCTTCCCCTATTTTGGTCATGAACAATCATAGCCGAGTCCAGAATTTCCTCACATGAGGACTTCCTCTTGTCATTAGACAATAAAGTTGACTCCACATCCTCCATTTTCAACGTATCCTTTCCATACAAGACGGTGGTGACTATGTTTTTATAAGAATCTGGAAGTGAGGTAAGAAGCAATAAGGCCTCATCTTCTTCCTCAATTTTAACATCAACTTTCTTAAGTTGATCAACAAGCCCATGAAATTTATTCATGTGGTCCATGAGGTTGCCGCCTTCCCCCATCTTCAAGCGATAAAGGTCCCGCTTGAGATTGAGCTTTGTTGTGAGATTCTTGCCTAGATACATCTTCTCTAGTTTATCCCATAGCTTCGGCACCGTATCCTCATCGATGAAGTTGTTGATAATATTATCACCGATATATTGTCGAATCGTGCTCAAGCACTTTGACTCTATATCTTCCCAATCATCATCACTCATCTTCTCTGGCTTGCCACTTAATCCTTTTAACGCCCTTGCCAAGCCTTGTTGGACAAGGAAGTCCTTCACTCTTGTTTGCCAAAGAGTAAAGCTCCCCTTTCCATCATATCTGTCTGCCACGTACTGAACTGCAATATTCCTTGCCATGGTAAAAAGAAACTTTGCCGAAATTGAACAGCACCTGTGATATGAATAAAAAAAAATCTATGCACGACCTTTTTTAATCAAACACCTTGTGCGAACCTTGAACCTCCTCTGATACCAGTTGTTAGGATCTACGCCAATATAATTCCGACACCACCCTTTTACCAATCAGAATATTTCCACTACTAAGCGATGCTCACCGTAAACAATACGTATATATGATGTAGCAAGTAAAATAATAATTATGAAAGAGACACAAAAGTTACGTGGTATCGGCAAATCGCCACTAATCCACGGAGAGCCTGATTTCACTATTGAGATAATAATTGTACAATATAAGGAATACAAGATATACACTCTTTTGCCCTTAACCCAAGTACACCCAATCTCACTCTAAAATCAAAGTTTATAAAATAAACTCTCTCACCAAATAAATTCTCACCAAAAGAAACTCACTTTCTCTCCTTAGAATTTAATTTCTCTCTTTTGCTATTATTTACTTGGCTTCTCATTTGGATCCTCCATGGTCCAATATTTATAGACCGCCAATGTAAAGCTTGCTTGGAGATTAAGCAGTCAAAAATTGTAGGCTAGTCAAAAATTGTAGGCTAGCTTAATTACTAAGCAGCCCGCCATTTTTGACCGTTCTTTTACTTCACCGTTAAGCAGCCGCCATTTTTGACCATTCTTTTGCTTCACCGTTAAGCAGCCCGCCATTTTTGACCATTCTTTTGCTTCACCGTTAAGAAACCCAACAGAACACTCCAGGAATTGGGGTTGTAGGCTTCGGATGTGACAGGGTCACTGAAGACGAAGACTACACTGTTGTTATGCCGCTCTACACCGTGTTGCCAAAGAAAGTGAGTATGTATGAAGTGTCGTTTAGGACTTGGTCTGTAAAACACCCTACATGGAGAGACAAATCCTCCTCCACCACTTGTTACAAGATTTGTCCCAAAACACCTTCCATTTTCTTGCGTGACTCGGTATTTTGGATCGCAAGGGCTGGGTCATTGGAAGTAGTTGCCGAATACGATGTTGGACGCTGTGTGTATAGAGAGATAAATCTCCCAAGGGATGCACCAACAGAGAGTGTGTGTATCAGACCTGGGCGGGAGGCGCTCTCTTTTCCCGTTCCGATTAGAGAACCCCTGGCCTCGAAATATTAGGATTTGGGAGCGGGGACCTATCTCGAACTGGGAGCTGATTCACTCGGTCAATCTGGCGTATCGTGTAGAGCTAGTATTCAATGTGAAGAAAGATGGTTGGTTCTTCCAGATTGCTAACAGACAGTTGGTGTCTCAATATGACCCATATAGTGTCGTGCATCGTCATAATGTTTGGGGTCAGCCTAGTATGTTTTTTGTCACATATAGTGCCGTGCATCATAATGTTTGGGGTGAGCCGAGCAAGTTTTTTGTCGCAGTCTATGGGGACAGTATGGGCCTCGTGGACGATGGGCTTTATTACGATTGAGAGGAGGTATGTTCACCAAAGTTATATAACACATTCAATGGTAGCTAGAAGCTTAAAGTTTCTTAGTGGAAAAAAGAAAAGAAAAAGGAACAGCGCGCCTTAATAATTTAAAAGTTTTTTGTATGTTGTGCAGGCACATGGAGGGGGCAAAGTCTCTTCCGAACAAAAACGAGGAAATCAAGTAAGAAGGTACGTATATCCTGGGCATTGACATAATTTATCTCTAATCTGTGATTGTGTCAAGTCATACATTGTTTTGTTTATTGCCTCAGGATGATCCTAAGAGCAACTGAAAGAAAGAGTGAGCTGCTATCTCAGGGTTCGCGGAGTTGATATATATTGTTTTGCAAATACAAGTAAATGGGATAAGAATTTTATGGTATGTTTCATCTTTTGGTTCAGTTCAAGTATAACAAATTGTAAATTTCTATTGTATGTTTCATCTTTAGGTTCAGTTCGAGTACTTTTAACGAATTCTAAATTTCTATTGTATGTTTCATCTTTTGGTTCAGTTGAATTCTAAATTTCCATTGCATTTTTCATCTTTTGGTTCAGTTCAAGTACTTTAACGAATTTTAAATTTCTATTATAACAAAGGCATCAAGTTGAAATTAGTGTATTCATTGCAGTGAAAAGTCTTGATTTGCCATGAATTTAATTTTTCAAACTATTTACAAAACAAGAAAGTAAATATTATTTTCCTTCTTCAGTTTCCTAATTGAACTCCAACAATTCTAGGTACGAAGTCGTTTTTGTAGTATGTTTTATCTTTTGGTTCAATTCAAATTAACTAATTTTTTTTTATTTTATACTTTATCTTAACATACTACAAAAAAGCGCAACTAAGTTCAAGTAACATTTAAGTATTTTTGTTTTCCAAACTAAATCCTTTCGTTTCATATGTCTACCCACTTGGGAGCGAGAAGTTATTACATACTCAAATGAAGTCCATTTCGATGGTCTTTTATAGCAATTCACAGTTGTGTCTATTTTGCTTGCCACATAGCACACAAGGTGTATCCAATAGTTTATTTCTATTTCGGGACCAATAAAGTAATAAAAAAGAGTACTCACCAAAGCGCATTATTGATTAAAAATCAACATGAAAAAAAAATGGACTTTTTTTCCTCGAGGCACTATAGCATTTATTAACATGACGTTTACACTAAGATGCATTTCAATGGGTTACAAGTAGATGACTTGGAATTGTTTTGCATGTTACAATTGAACAAAAGCATAAGATGACATGGTTCTCGAAGTACCCAGAAAAGGGTCGGTTAAATGGAGTTGTACCATGAAAATTGATTCGTTAGAAACTCAAAATTAAATAAAATCAAATGGCAAAAAATATTGAATCTTGGGCAATTTCCATGAAAAAGGTGCATACATACCCAAAGATTCAGCAATATTACTATATCATTTACATGGTTGTAGGTGTGCGTAGTTACACGCTGCAAGAAGCATGTCTTCATGTACATGGATGGCACCAGACATAACCAAACCAGAACCGAGTCCAGGGAAAATATAAGCTTTGTTTGCCTAGATAAAGAAAAACAACTCAATAATCGATGACCGGTCCATGAGTTAAGGATACCAACACAGTAAATATCACATAAAGGAATAAGTTATATACAACCTGGCTGGGTATGAAAAGTTTACTTATTATATTCACCAAGGGATCCCATAGATTGAACGACCTTCCAAATTATATCAAGAGCATGCAATGAAACAAGTGTTGTTAGTTTCGTGAGCATATATAAGCCGATCAAAATTCACTTTAGACGAAAGCATTATAAAGATATCTATCGAATTACCTATTGGAAAATGAGTATTTTATATATCATTTTTAATTGGTGAATGAGAAATTGTAATCCAAAAATATTTTGTTATAACATCCATATTAAAGGATGTTAGTGGTCACTAATGAATATAATATAACATCCATGAAAATGGGTGTTAGTGGTCACTTATGACCATGTTGTAACATCCATGTTAATGGGTGTTAGTGGCCACTTATGAGGAGGTTATTAGTACTAATTTCATATTTAATGGCTAGTTAATTATCCCAAGAATTTTTCCTACATGATTAGTATGAATAGCTTTCATCTTCCACACAACACATACAGATCATACACTAGTTTTCTCTCTAGTTTTTCATAGAATTCGTACATTCTTCGTGTTCAAGTTAGTCAAATTGCATGTCGTAGTCGGTGGTGGTTCATACAATTTTAGTTTGATCGATATATCATGTGCTTAGATATAATCGATAAATCGTTTTATCCTGGGAGACAGATGCCGATTAGCATCCTCGAAGCACTCCGGTGAGGCATCATAACTGTTTTAAGAAGATCGTGTGATACACGAGACTCGATTTCATTTTCTGCCCAGATCTGTAAATCACGTTTTCGGGGTTTAAACGACCTCAAACGCAAAAATGCCCAGAGACGGAAGTTGTTCATAATTGAATTTTACGTTGGACTATGCAGTTTCAGAATTTTATGAACTGATTTACTATATTTAAAAGGTAAAATAGTATTCTGGGAATTTTTCGAAAACATACGATTCGGGAATTTTTTCAAGAAATACACGGTTTTGAGATAATACCATTACTGGAATTTGTCTATTGTGGTACATAAATTCATAAACATATATTTCAAAAATTTATATTGTTTGGTTTCTATTTGTACGAAAGGTATAAAAACGAATGAAATCATTGATTTGGCTCCATTTATCATCAAGGACTTTCGCTTGAACTATAAAATTTGTATATTTATATTTATATATATATATCAGGTTTTTATATATAAATATGTATTTAAGTGACCAATTTTCTAACAATCTTAAAACAATTAGAGCTAATATAATTCTAAAACTAAAAATGGCTATTGAACTGAAAGATGTTCAAGCGATTAGCGTCATTGACGTTTGGGACCATTCGGACTGTTTAGCCCAAAATGGCATAATGAATGGTTTGGCCAATTCTTTGTAAGATGTAATCGTGACAAGAAAATGGTTAGAAATTTGTGTAAAGTATTGAACCACAAAGTGGGTCACAATATGTTCGTCATTGTTAGTGAGGCGAACATGGTAGGTTCAAACCTAAAAAAGTTGTAGCAATGGACGTTTGGGATCAATCCAATTATTTACACACAAATTATATAATTAATAGATACTCTTATGCATTATATAATGTGTAAATTGAAAAGAAAGATATTAAAGAATTATGGTAGTCTTTAGATCTTGATCACGAACAAAATTAAATTATCATTGAAGATCTGATTATAAGATTTCAAAATGAAAATGGTAACCAAACTTCTAAGAAAATATTAGGTAGCTGCATGGAACCTAAGGTTAAAGTGATAGAACTTAGTCAAAGTTCAAAGAAAAATGCTAATGGCAAATGTATCAAACTTGGAGGAATATCCAAAAAGCTTAAGTTCCAAGGCAAGGGCTACAATTGTGACAAGATGAGTCATAAATCCTTTGAATGTAGACTACCTAAAATATCGAAATATGAATTTCGCAAACTTTTGTTTCGGGTTCATTATTCCCTTTAGCTTTTGAGTTAAAGAAATTGTCTAAACGATATGTATGTTGGTAAGCGGCGTATGAGTAACGGGATGTTCTTGATGAACATAATGACTATAGTTAATGAAAGGAATAAAGCTAGCTCTTTTACTTATATGCTTGAGGCTTCCATTTTGTGGCATGGTAGACTAGGATATGCTAATTATATTTTTGCGGAAAATTGATTAACTTAAGTGATAGACCAATATTTCTAATTGATACCAAACATAAAATTTGTGTATATATAAATAGATACAAACATGTTGAGGTAATTATTATTTAATTATTATGTGTTTTTTTCTCAAAAGATAACATGAGGAAATAGAGAAATTTATTTCTTTAAAATGAATGGAAAATGCAGATTTCGGTCTCTGCAATTTTTCAGTAGTTTGGTGTGAATTGTATAAATTGTTTTGTACAGTTTTAAATTAGTAAACAAGTTCAAAAAATTCTGAAACCTCATTCTTATATGGAAAAACAGATTCCGAAAAATTATCGTTCACAAAATATTTTGATTATAGGCCTTCTTGACCTCGAAAATTGTAAATTTCAGATTTGCAAAAAAAAATTAATTTTTTTTCCCGTCAAGCAATTATTGTTTAAAAATATTTTTGTTGTTCAGTTTTCTGACTTTCACATAGTGACAAATGTGGGGATGTTGGTTAAAGTGGTAACACATCCACCTAAATAAAATAAAGTGTAACAAATAATGAAGTTACCAGATTTAATGAGCTCGGATTACATAATTGAATATATGTATAGTGGAGTTACAAAACTTTATGAAAATTTGTTTAATGGCTTTAATTACATAAAGTCTAACGGGTGGTGGAGTTACGAGATTTAATGACCATGTGATTAGTGGTTCTAATTGCATAATTAAGTAGCCATTATGCTCTATTATAAGAAATTAATCTTTATATTAAAGCCATTAGTTGAAGGCTATACTGAGACAAATTGGACATCTAATGACCAATCTTCAAGTCCATTGGTGGGTATATATTTATGTTAGGATGTGCAATAATATCATAGAAATCCTCAAAACAAATGGTGATTGCCAAATCCACTATGTAATATGAGTTTATCACATTAGGCAAATGTGGGGAAGATGTTGAACGGTTACACCACTTCCTATAGGCAGGGGCGGAGGCACATGGAAGCGAGGTGGGGCCATGGCCCCACCTGGACTTTTTGAAAAATTTTAAAAAGTATGGGGGGTTTTGTGTAAGAAGGGAAATATTATGGGCCATTGTGCAATTTTGGGGGAGGGTGCTGTTTGCAATTAAGTTTATAAGTTCAGGGGACAAGTGCTGTAATATAAGCTAAAGGAGCAAAGCTTAGCCAGTTTTTTTGGGCGGGGGGTTTGTGTAAGTAGTTGTATTAGTTTAGGGTGCACAAGTGTAATATATATTAGGTTATATGTTATAAGTTAAACTACATAAAGGAAACTTGCAGCCGTTTCTCTCATTTCTTCTTCAGTCTTCATTGCCGTTCGTTTTTTTTTTTTTTTTTAAAAACAGCCTCCATTTTATTTTGACAGTAGCAACCAAGGCAGTAGCTCCTCTTTCCATTTTTATTCTTTATTTGTTTCGGTATTTTAGGTTAGATTTCTTTTTTATAATCTTATATATTTTGTTTTAAAATTTTGAATATTAAGAATTATGTGTTTTAATGTTGATTTGCTTCTTAGATTGTTAACTATTGATATTAAATTTGATTATTGAAGTTAATTTGCTTATTAGATTGTTATTTGATAAATTAATATTTAGATTAATATATGTGTTTGTTAGTTATAGTAGGTTAAATATTGAGTTGATAAAAATATTTTAAAATATATAATTAATTTTAGTATGTCATTTTTAATTTTTTCAAAATATCAAAATATAATGGAGAAGTATTTTAGTAAAAATTTAGCCTAGAAACATAATTATTAAATTTGATTTGGCTTAAAAAAAATTTTAGCCCCACCTGAAATTTTTTCCTGGCTCCGCCACTGCCTATAGGTAATCCAAGTTGGACAAAAACATGTGCCTCCAATATGCATTAATTCAAATAGTTAATCGGCAATTAGGGTAGCACAAAATAATATTAGACAACTATTATCAACTAGAGTTATCTCTTTAGTCTTTAAAAATCTAAGGATAACATTGTGGATCTGCTAACCAAATGGTTAAATAGAGAGTTAGTTGAAACATCGTTGAGAGGAATGGGGTTAAAGCCCATGAATTAATAAAGTCATTATAATGGACACCCAATTTACGTGACTAGAGATCATAATATGTAGGTTCAAAAAGGATAACTAAATTATAAAGATGATGTTAGATCACTGTGGGAATTTTCCTCAAACCCATTCCTATGATGAAACAGTGATGCCTATATGGATGAAGGTTAAACTAAGTTTTTAATGATTCTTATGCGTCAAGAAATCGAGCAGGATAAAGTGGGTTACCCTTAATTAAGATATCACCTATGTAAGAAGGAAGACGGATCGCTTCCAAGGGAATTATTTAGGGCAGAATTCTTATTAAACTCTTGCAGAACCAGACGTATGTTTAGGGCCATTAACGAACATAATAGTGAGAATTGAAATGTGTTAGAAAGATTCATGTGTGAAGTATGTCATCACTTACACAAATGACAGAACAGTTCAACGACATCGCATCTACTGTTTAATTAGTAAGATAAACATATTTTCACGAGGGAAGGTTTAAAGAGTAAAACCTACCTTTCCTATGCAGGTTTCAATCGCCGAACCATCACCAAGTTTTTCGTGTCATTGGTCGCCAATTTTCATTCACATGGGGAATGTTGGAACATGAGTATTTTATATATCATTTTCAATTGGTGAATGAGAAATTGAGACCCAAAAATATTTTGTTATAACATTCATATTAAAGGATGTTAGTGGCCACTAATGAATATAATGTAATATCCATGAAAATTGGTGTTAGTGGTCACTTATGATCATGTTGTAACATCCATGTTAATGGGTGTTAGTGGCTACTTATAAGGAGGTTACTAGCACTAATTTCATATTTAGTGGCTAGTTAATTATCTCAAGAGTTTTTCCTACATGATTAGTATAAATAGATTCCATCTTCCACACAACACATACAGATCATACACTAGTTTTCTTTCTAGTTTTCCATAGAATTCGTATATTCTTCGTGTTTAAGTTAGTCAAATTTCGTGTCGTAGTCAGTGGTGATTCATACAATTTCAATTCGATCGATATATCATGTGCTTAGATATAATCGATAAACTGTTTTATTCTGGGAGACAAATGCCGATTAGCATCCTCGAAGCACTCCGGTGAGGCGGCGTAACTGTTTTAAGGAGATCGTGTGATACACGAGACTCGTTTTATTTTCTGTCCATATCTATAAATCATGTTTTTCGGGGTCTAAACGACCTCAAACGTAAAAATGTCCAGAGACGGAAGTTGTTTAGAATTGAATTTTACAGTGGACTATAAAGTTTTAGAATTTTATGAACTTATTTACTATATTTAAAAGGTAAAATAGTATTCTGGGATTTTTTCGGTAACATACGGTTCGGGAATTTTTTCAAGAAATACACAGTTTTAAGATAATACCATTACTGGAATTTGTCTATTGTGGTACATAAATTCATAAACATATATTTCAGAAATTTATATTGTTTGGTTTCTATTTGTACAAAAGGTACAAAGAAGAATGAAATCATTGATTCGGCTATGTTTATCATCAAGGACTTTCACTTGAACTATAAAATTTGTATATTTATATTTATATATATATATCAGGCTTTTATATATAAATATGTATTTAAGTGACCAATTTTTCTAACATTACCTTGGTTCATTTATAAGCTTCTTCAGTTGTATGTGCACTTGAGCCATAATAGGAAGATATAAAGCATGGCTATTTCCTTGCACATAAATAATTAACAACTCGGATATTATTGCTGAAGTGCCAATATACAATTTATTGAACTGTTGAAACAACTTAGCAAAATTCATTTCTTTAAAGGAATAAGGTTAGGTTTAAAAAGGTTGTATTAAGGCCTTGAATATACAATTGTAATTTTTTAAAAGATTTAGATTTCAGGGCATCTGATCGTACCCCCTTATATCATATCTGTTTATATTAGGGTCAGAACTTCCAACCCAGAATTAATTGGCAATGGGCGAAGTAGCCAAACACATGGATCAATAGAGAGAGAGTTCATTGTTGAAAGCGGCCAGGGCATCGATAACCTCCTTTGTGAATTGCCTTCCAACATCAGATGTTCCAATATTAAACCTGAAGACTCGATAGCCCGATGAAGGTAAATTAAACAAAGATTAAGCATTATTCAAAATGCATATTTTGGCAAAAAGATAAAACATAACCTTAAGGTGAAAGTTCATCAAACCTTGACAGCATCTAAGAGGTTAGAAGTGGGCTCATGGTCATGAGCCCAAGGGATTCCTTGCATGAACTAACAATGAATCCCTGCAATTGAATTCACAAAACAATATGAATGTGGCACAAACACCCATTTTCAAGGGTAACTTAATAAGAACTCGATCCCTTGAATTATTCATTTTCATTTTGCTGATTCTAATTTAAATTTGGATAAGAAAGCCTTTTAAACTCAACTTTTATAGTGAACCTTGCTGTCGAAATCCTTGAAAAATTGTAGTTGGCATAAAGCATACAATAAATTTACTTTTAGTCAATGAATCCAATATATTTAACCCAAAAGCTCTCCAAAAATTATAACTTTGTTAAACTTTTGGCACAAAAATGCATAAAAACAGATAGTCGAAGTTTTCAAAAGTTCGCTTTTGTAGTTAAAGGAAACAAAGTGAAAAAGATTTGTCCTAAAACTTGGTCACGCAAAGTCAAAAGAATAATCTTCAAATAATTAAAATATACTTGTAGCCATGAGTCACAGACTACCATCTATGTACAATTACCAATAGATGGAATCCAAAATATATGCAGCATGTCAGTACATACAATGGGACACATTCAAATGCCCACTAACCGATGTGGAAGAACCAATAAGTTATAGTTACAGGAAATAAATATGGTTACTTAAGAAGAAACAAAAAAATTCGCAATGAGTAGCACATAGTGCTAGAAAGCAAGAAATACATTGTTGGCCTACTATCTTAAAGCTCAAACATGATATACGTTGTGTCAAAGTTCAAGTTTCGCAAGGTCTTCAGTTCAAATCCTCTCATTTGTGTTTGTTTCATCATTGTATTTGTGCAGTATACACATTTTGATGTTTGCATATCTTGGTTTGGTTTGTCTCTCTGTGTGAGTAAGGATCGCATGTGATTCTCACTTTACAGTACCAATCAACAGAATGTGTGGTCAGTCAATGTTCCACCAAGCGATGCAACAAGCCCCACTAGAACCATAAATGCCATCTGCTTCAGTAAATGAAACGAGGGGTCAAACAAGGATATAATACATTCCTCGTACTGACGATAATAGCCACATAATGCAATATACCTGTATATTGTGATTGAAAACTAGATAAGCAGTGTTGTACTTTGCCAACAGCTAAAAAGAATTATTGTTTGCAAAATCATTCAATTCAAATTCAAAAATAAAAAATGTATCCTAAAAAAATAATAGTGATAAAAATAGAAAAAGAAGAACAATAAGAAGAGATAAATTGTGTATATCTTTGAATTGAATTATAACAATACAATGAGAAATGTATATACATGAATGAATGAATATAAAGTCAATATTGACAACCCAACAAAATCCTTAATATTACGGCAGCACATATATGTTAACAGCCCCCCTCAAACTTAAGATGGCAGATGAGAAACCAACTTAAGTTTGGACATAATATCTTGAAAACGGCCAGGTGGATGGACTTTGGTGAATAGTTCTGCAGGATGTTCTTCGGAGGAGATGGACAAGAGGCGAATAGAATTGTTAGTAACATGCTGACGAACAAAATGACAGTCAATCTCAATATGCTTTGTTCGCTCATGGAAAACATCATTATGAGCAATATGAGTAGCACTCTGATTATCAAGCCAATTGTTGTTGGGAGATGTTGAGGGACTCCCATATCTGAAAGTAGCCAGCGTAACCAGATGACTTCTTGAACGATGTCAACAAGGGCACGATATTCTGCTTATGTACTAGAGCGAGAAATAAGAGATTATTTTTTGTTACACCAAAATATAAGGGAGTCTCCCCAAAAAATACAGTACCCGATGGTTGACCGTCGATCAGTTGGATCTCCTGCCCAGTCGAAATCAGAGTAGATGAGTAGCTCTAAAGAGGATGTCGAAAAAAAGTGAAGACTGTGGAACAATGTCCCTTTGATATAGCGAATAATTCGAAGAATAATCTCTTGTTTCTCGCTCTAGAACGTGGTGCTAACATGAATTGACTGATAATGTGAATCGCATGGGCAATGTATGGTCGAGTGACAGTGAGGTAAACCAAACTATCAACTATCTGTCGATACAAAGTGGTATCACTTAAAGGAGTACCATTAAGAGGGGTAAGCTTGAGATTCATTTTTAGTGGTGTAGGAACGGTTTTACAGTCGGTGAGGTCGGCGCGAGTAAGAATATCGGAAGCATACTTTGCCTGAGAGAGATAATACCCTGCAGAGTCAGAAAAAACTTCAAGGCCCAAAAAATAATTCAGACGACCGAGGTCTTTCATTTTAAAATGATAGCTGGGAAATTGTTTTAGTTTAGAAATGCTAGAAACATCATCCCAGTAATAATCATGTCATCCACATAAAGAATAAGAAGTATAATGCCAATATGAGATTTTCTGATAAAAAGCCCGTAATCATGAGTGCTAGAGACAAAACCCATTTTTTGAATGGTGGAGCTGAACTTTTCAAATCAAGCACGAGGAGCTTGCTTAAGACCATATATGACATGACGCAATTTGCAAACTTTAAATATAGAGTGTGGAACTCTTGGCGGTGGTTTCATGTATACTTCTTCAGAAAGATCGCCATTAAGAAACGCATTTTTACATCCATCTGAAAGTAATTCCTATTTCTCTAATGGCTGCAATAACAAGAAGACTTCTGACAGAAATTAATCGGGCAATAAGAGCATAGGTTTTCTCGTAATCAACGCAGTATTCTTGGTTAAAACCTTTTGCTACAAGACGGGTTTTGTATCGATCAATGGACCCGTCGAATTTAGTTTTGATTTTATAAACCCATTTATACCCAACTGCTGTCTTTCCTGGGAGAATAGTGACTAATTCCCAAGTTTGAGCTTTTTGTAAAGCCTGCAATTCCTCAGACATAGCTTGCTGCCACAATGGATTAGTACTAACTTCTTTATAAGATGAAGGCTCATGATGAGAGAATATAGTAGAGTAACATTGATAATCGCGAAGATGATGAGGGAGTTTTTTTACTCAGGTGGACTGCCGTATAAGTGCTAGGATGGTTGATTGACTGATAGGATCAACATGCGTGATAACATCAATGGGATGGTCTATTGTTGGAAGTTCATTTGAAGATGACGGTGGATCATGTGGTGTATCAGGATTGGTGATGAATATATAAGAAAAAACAGAAGAAGTAGGATGATCAGGATCATTGATTGATGCATTAGAAGACGGAATGTCTAAATTAACTGATAGCGATGAAAGATCGATTGAGGAACTAGTAAAAAAATGGAGAAGATAATCCTCAGAAATGTGAAATTTTGAAAGATATGAGAATATTTTGTGCTCCCAAAAGATGAAATGGCGAGAAATACGAAGGCGTTTAGACACAGGATCTTAGCATCTATACCCTTTGTGTTCAATTCCATACCCCAAGAAACAGCAAAGACGAGGCGGTGGTTTAAGTTTAGAATATTCATGTGGTTAAAACAATACAAAACAAGCACATCCAAACACCTTTAGGAGGCTATAAGCAGGAGTAATTTCATATAGTCTTTCATAAGGTGATTGGTTTTGAAAATTAGGCACAGGAATGCTATTAATTGTATAAACAGCCGTGAGTGCTGCTTTCCCCCAGAAATGCTCAGGACACCCACTAAAAATAAGAAGAGTGCGAATAATGTCAAGGATATGTCTGTATTTACATTCAGCACGACCATTTTGTTGAGATGTACCTAGGCATGAATACTGAGAAATGGTTCATTGTTCACGAAAAAATTTAAGAAAAATTGTTTCTTTATATTCCATAGCATTATCAGCATGAAAAACTTTGATAGAGCGTGAAAATTTAGTTTGAATCATTCGGGCAAAGTTGTAGTAAATTTGGGGTAATTCTGATAGAACTTTCATAAGATATATCCAGGTAAAACGAGTGTAATCATCAATAAATATAACAAAATATTTGGAACTACCCATAGTATTATAAGAAGAAGGGCCCCAAACATCTAAATGAATAAGATCAAATGCGGCAGAGGAAATAGATTCACTTTTGGAAAATAGTAATACTGGCTGCTTTCCGAGTTGACAAGATAAATAAGAAATGGCTTCAGACTTAACGAATCCTAACTAACCAGTTGACATTAAGGACCGAAGTCAATCAACAGACACATGTCCTAAGCGGGAATGCCATAGGAAAAATGAAGAACTGGATGGATAAGTAAAAGCTACAGTAAAACCTGATGAAGTATAAAGGTTTGATGCAATCTTAGAAATTTGAGGGGTACGAAGATGGATAAGTTCAAACATGCATCCAACCTTATGGTCTATCCCAATGACATGCCCCGTTTGTGGATCCTGCACACGGCAATCAGAAGAGGAGAATATTACATTTAGTCCAAGCTCACATAATTGGCCAATAGAGATAAGATTGATAGTTAATTTTGGGACATGAAATATGACAGAGATGGAAAAGGTTGAGGTTGATATTGATCCTATATGGTTGACATTTAAATGAAAGCCATCAGCAGTGTTAATAGGAGACGAATGTGAGATATGAGTTTTGTCTATGAATACAATAGAATCAGCGGTCATATGGTTGCAGCAGCCAGAGTCAAAGAACTAAGAATTACCTCAGTTTATTAACATAGTAAAACTAGATGAAGACAAAACCTGTGTAAGAAGCGTCGAAAGTTCATCTCGAGAGACAGATGCAGTAGAGTTTCCTTGTTTGGTTGTCTGAGATGATAGTATATACGGTTGAGTGTATCTGTGAGGATTCATGCCACAATCATCTTGATAATGGCCGGGTCCCTTCATGTAACAATACTTGCATTGTCTTTTGCGACAACTCAAAAGATCATGGTTCAATCTATGGCAATAGGCGTAGTTGCGTGGATCGGTCCATTTGTAACTAGAATATAGAGGCTGATTTTGGAAGTAATCGGAAGATTTGGACTTGATTTGGGATGAATTAGAATGTTAGGGGTTGATATGAAAATAACAGAGGCTTTTGGTGTAAATATGAAAACAACAGTAAAATATGGGGACCAATATGAAAATAATGAGAAATATTGGGGTCAATATGGATAAGAGGATGTAGGGTTGTTTTTATTTTTATTTTTATTTTTTTTAAGAGAGAGAGAAAAGGGGTAAAATGCATAGAAAATGAGAGGGGAAAAGTGATGTGGGGACGGAGTGGATGGGGAAAAGTCAAAAGTGAGGTGAGGAAATTAGACTAGTATATATCTCTCAGCAGTGGAGAATAACTTGTTTAGAGTGAAAGTGAAGTAGCTAAAAAAATGGTAAATGAGTAGCGGCGGCCAGGCTAAGAAGAATTTGGATTTGGAATGGAATTGAGAGATTGGCCGGCGGTCAGGCTAAGAAGATTAGATTTGTGATTCAGAGAGTGTTGATTTATTTTTATTTTTTTTGGTGGAATATGAAATGGAATAATATAATATTCCGTTGAAAAAAGAGTAAGAGAGATAGAGAGAAAAGGTTGAAGTTGTGAGTGACAAGAAGTGATTTAGTTCGACAGACCGGCGACAGTGAAGAAAACAACCGACGATGAAGAAATCGGTGAAAGCTGAAGTTATGAATAAAAAAGATTTGAGTTTGGTAAAAGTGTTTGCTTATCTAAATCATGTTTCAATAAACTTCGCTCTGATACCATGATAAAGATAGAAGAAGAAGAAGAATAAATAAATTGTTTATATCTTTGAATTGAATTATAAAAATACAATGAGCAATATATATACATTAATTAGTGAATATAAAGTCAATATTGACAACCCAACAAAATCCCTAATATTACGGCATCACATATATGTTGACAAATTGAATGACTTCTTTTTTCTTGGCCAGATCAATAAAGTTTCTTCAATCTTAATGTAGTTTACTTGTTACCAAACTTTGTCCTTAGTTAAAACATTTGGACCCTTAGCAATGGCACCAAATTTTGTGTCTTTTAAAACAATCACCACACCGAATCTAGCTATCTGGAACGTCATTTTGACACGATTTTAAGATGTTCCAGATTGTATAGGTAACACACATTTGGCACGGATAAATCCATGTTTGGGTTGGAACAGTTTAAAACCGTGCCAAAACAATGCTAAGTCTACATTTCCTTTTTTCCCTTTGACCAAATCTCCCGCCCTTTTTTTTTTCAATTTTAAACCATTTTAAGAATCCCACTAATTATTTTCTAAATTTTTAGAAAACAGTAAAATTCTGTTCAATTTTATTTTAAAAAAAATATATTATTTTTTCACTTTTTCTAAAAATAGAATGGAAATAAAAAATATGCCTAAATACCCATGACTCGTTTTTTTCAGCTGGGCTCAAAATTGTTTCATTAGTTCGGGTATTGTTTCCCCCACAAAATAATTGTGCCATTTCAATTGGGGAAGGGGTCAGATTTATCCCGACAGGAGTAAAAGTAACAATATAGTTTATAATGCTACAGCAGTGGGTATCGTAAACAAAATTATACGAAAAGAAAAAGGGGGGAATAATACCATTTTGACTCTTTTAAAATTTATAATTTATTACATTTTTTTATACTTTTAAATAAAATAATTTCATTTTGTAAAACTTACCTATTGTATAATTAAATCTTCTTATAATTAATATTCAATAATTTAATTATTCTTATATTCAATATTTTTTCAAGAAATAAAATTTATAATGAATATTTTTTTTATTAGCACTTTTATTTACAAATCCTTTTGTTTAATTGTTAAAATATGAAAAAAAAAATGTTCTTTATAATCTAGTTCTTTTATAATCCCTATGTATTATATTAAAATTAAATTTAAAACTAATCGTACTAAAATTGGATATTTGTAAAATAACTTGTACTTACACTTAACATTGATGTCTTTAAACAAAATTTACAGAAGATTTTAGATCTGAGGTTCGAACCACATGAGAGGAGGGGGAAGGTTTTACCACCGTATTAAGTTATTGGTTCTTAAAATTGGTTATAACTTAAGATCTTGCCCATATAAAGATAAAGTATTATCAGCACATTAGCTTATTGTATCTTAAAATTTTATAAAACCTCTTGATAGTAATATTCTATAAAACCTCCCTTTAGTTATAAAAAAAAAATAAAAAAAAAATCAGCCTTAACATATTTTAGTGGCCAAACACTCCACTTAAGCTAAAACAAAAATCAAGCATGTAATTTTTTAAATTAATATGATATTTGTAACTATAAAATCATTATTTTAATATAAAATATGATAGTATCAAATAAACAAAACTCTTCTTTTTATTCTTTTTTTTAACGTATACAAAACTTTACAGTATTTTTTGTATTTGTTTCACAATACTAGTATTAGATACTTTAAGGGTGTGTTTGTCGCGCAGGATTAGTAGCAGGATTGGATTAATTAATCTTATATGGTGTTTATTGTCAGAAAGGATAAGATAAATAAATCTTATCATGTGTTTGACGCAAAGTTGGATAGGATATTTTAATCCTATCTCGCGTTTGGTGCAACACGGGACTGAATTGCTGTCAGGATTAATTATCATTTTATCCCTTTAGAACCGGATAAATATATACCACCCATATATGTGGTATTATTTTATCCCATGGTTGCCGGATAACAAAATTAATATAAAAACTATTTTTTTTATTTTAATATTTTTCTTTACACTTTTTAGATAATCACATTTATTAATGAAAATTTTTAACCACCCAAAATCACAGTAACTCAACTAATAAAATTCATTTATTGTATAATATCATATTTTTATTTATTTTTATTAAATGAAATTATTTATAAGAAACTTTAATTTTAAAAAAATTGGTAACATTATAATTTGAAACTGCACTTAATGACTAGTTTGTAAATATTATATGTAATATAGAACTTTTCTCCCTAAAAGTTTGTATGAAACTTACTTATAAATAGGATAATCGCATTAGTTTTAAAAAAATTGTGTACAACAATTAAAATTGCATATATTTAAAAAAAAAGCAAGTTGTATTATATTATATTTTGACTTATAATTCGTAACTCCATCAAATGCAAGTTTATTAAATCTTTATCTAACTAGTTCTTATCATGTCCAATTTCGCCTAATCCTTATCCGACTGATTCCATTCCTATCCCATTCCACATAATCTCTATCCGACTAATTTCAACTTTAATCATATCCGGTCTTTGTCCTATCCTATTCTACTTCCTTATCCGGCACGTCAAACGCACCCTAATTATATTATGATGAGGAATTATACTAATAGTGCTTGTGTATTACAATAAGAATATGAACTTATATTAAGGGTGTGTTTGTCGCGCGGAATTAGAAGCAGGATAAGATTAATTAATCCTATCCGGTATTTGTTGTCGGTAAGGATAGGATAAATAAATTATGTCATGTGTTTGGCGCGAGGGTGGATAGAATATTTTAATCATATCCTACATTTGGCGCAACACGGGATTAGATTGCATTCGGGATTAATTATCATTTTATCTCTTTAGAATTGAATAAATATATACCACCCATATAAGTGGTATTATTTTATCCCATGATTGCCTGATAACAAAATGAATATAAAAATTAATTTTTTTAATCTTTTTCTTTACACTTTTTAATTAATCAAATTTATTAATAAAAAATTTCAACCACCCAAAATCACAGTAACTCAACTAATAAATTTCATTTCTTTTATATTATTTCATATTTATTTATTTTTTATTAAATGAAGATATTTATAAGAAACTTTAATTTTAGCAAAAAAGGGTAACATTAAAATTTGAAATTGTACATGTGTGTATATATACACACAGGTAATGCCCTTTTTTTTTATTAAATGAAGATATTTATAAGAAACTTTAATTTAATAAAAATGGTAATATTATAATTTGAAATTGTACTTGTGTGTATATATATAAGAAACTTTAATTTTAGAAAAAAGGGTAACATTAATTTTATAATTATTTTTAAATTAAAATTAAATATATTTTTTAATACTGTAAATATGGGCATTACCTGTGTGTATATATATTTTTTCATTGCACCCTTGCAAAAAGTAAAATACATCAATGCACTTGTGACTCAAATGTGGGACGAACCTTGGCTGCATAGCATGTATCTTCTTGGGAAAAAGATCAACCAAGATATTGTGATATTTGTACTTTCATTCAATTACTCAAGGTTCCGGTTTCCTTATTGTCACAGTAGTTCACTTTCGTTGAATAGCCTACAACTTTTGCTATTAACTATTACATTAATCTTCGATAAGGAAAGCAGAATATTTAAGTAAATAAACAATCTGGAAAGAAGAAAGAACAAAATGAATAAACGTCAATAGAGAAATAACCAAGGCTGGCAAGATGGCCAGGGGTGTAAAAAGTTGTGTCATTAGCAAATTTTGAGGGTGTAAATTTCAAATTGCCCCCGAATGGATTCACAGGTGTTATTGCCTCTGAATCTGAATACTACATCGGAATAGACAAAAAATTCGAACTATGCTTACGTTCTTGCAAAAGCTTTTTTAACTAGAGTAGAAGGACAAGATGGTCAAATACCATAGAATGTTGCAATTAGAATTTTGGATGGAAAATTAAATGAAAATTTCTGATCTTAGATCTCTGATTAGGATTTGGAACTTCAGATTATGGCAAGGAAACTGAGGTCACCCTTACTGTAGTAAATCAAATCAATATACGTGTAATTGAATTCTTTTAGTTGAGGGATCTTGAAAAACGACATGCTTAGCAACCAATGGTGTACACAATCAATTCCTATTTTGACTATGCAGTTATCGATGACTTAACAATCCTAAGGTACCAAGTTCATAGGAGTTATCGATGTCTAAAACAAAATCTATGAAAACTACTTGGGAAGACTTCTTGTACAGATCTTCTTAAACCATTTGCTCTATCAGATATAAAAGTAAGAGGATGATTATACTTCATCAAATGAGGCTTCAATGTGTTCAAAAATTGGCTCCAATTGTCATAATGCTCATGCCTACACACATAAATGGCAATGGGAAACAACCCATTGTTCCCATCCAAATAGACAACTGATAACACACACCCACCATACTTACCCTTCAAAAATAACCCATCCAACCTAAGAACTGGTCTGCACCCATTGATAAATCCATCTAAAGAGGCTTTATAAGACACAAACAGTGCAACAAAACTGGGATCATAAGGGTTTCTTAGCCAAATTAAAATGCTACTTGGATTCTTCAACATTAGCTGCCTAAAAATTTCTGGATACATCTTATATCCCTCTGCATAACTACCATATTTCCTCTCATGGTAAATAAGTCTTGCAACATATGTTGTATGGTATGACACTTTAGCCCCATGATTCTCCCATATTTCTGCCTATACATCTTTTGGCCTATATTGCTTATGGTTCCTTATATCTTGCTCTATCTCATTGGCTACCTAATGTGCATAAGCCAATAATTTTTTCCCATTTTCATCACCTTTGCAAGTGTGTTCTGGCTGTATTGATCTCAACATGGCAGTCAACTCATTTGGTAACTTCCTAACATAAACTCTCCAATTGCAATTAAGATCCTTACAAACCAAATCAATCTTTAGATTATCATTCTTTTTCTGTTTGTACTCAAACTTTTTCTCAATTGCATAATTCCTCATGTACTCCTTCAATTTAAACATTATTGGCCACTTCATCTTAACATGTAACTCTCCCATGCCCCCTTTCTTATTTTCCTTTTTCATCACTACTATATTTATATAGGTTTTCTGTTTCAGAAACAAAGTCACCGAACTCTGTATTTGTATTATTAGATTTACCCTTATCCACTCATTCACCCCCCGCTTTGACCCCCTCATCACAATTAGCATTTTCCTCCCCATCTTCAAAATAGTAATATTCATCGCTACCTCACTTTCAGATCAACTATGATACCCCTCTTCAGCATTTACAGCATCAAATCCTAAGCGATAACACTATAATAGAATATCTAATGGCTCAAAGTCAGGGGTTGAAAGTGGCATAATGGCTAATGGTTGAGATATATCTCCAACTGGTTTATCTGGTTTCTCATAAGATGAAAAATCCTAATCCCAATCATCACATTCTTCACATGTAGTTTCTATCAAATTCTTGATTGCCCAATCATCCTTAGGATCTAAACTACTAATAGTACTAGCCAACTGACTATACAATGGCACAACTGCATTATCACCCTTACCCACATGTTCATCACCTTCTACATTATCTTCTTTCCCTTGTCAACCACATGCACACTTTCTTTTTCTTTCAGAACCACATCTTCATCATTAGATAATATGACAGGCTCACTAGAAACAAACTTAGACTTGAATTTTCCTACAAGTTTTGGTGACCTTCTTACCCTCACTGTTTCTATAACCCTAGATTTAGGGGATTTGGAGGATTTGTTTGGAGTTACTTTAGACTTTGAAGACCGGTTGCTAAGTCTATATGACTTTTTAGAATCATTTACAATTTTCTTGATTGGGGCGGTTGGGCAGTCATTGGTCGTAGTGTCAATAAGTGGTGTAGGACCACTATTTTCTTCAACATAAAGATGATACACACCCTTTACAGCTTTGGGATGGTCCCACATGTACAATAAGTCAGCATCATTGAATACCGCACACAAAACCCCATCTTAAATCCACAGAACCCGAAAACAACTCAATGTTGTATTCTCTTGAATGTCTTTAGTTAAATCAATAAAACAAAATCCATCCACATCCACATCACCCAAACTAAAACTAGTCCCACCTATGTATTTTTTCACATCAGCTAACCATTTCCCCCTAAAGTGAACTATAAAGTGTTTTATCCCAAGTAAAGCCATTGTGTGCAACAGTAAAACTTTTAGCAAAACAAACAAACAAATAACAATCAAAGCAATGAACAACGTAGGCCAATAAACAAAGTAAATAAGTTATGTCTTCACATCACATTATATATTCCCCCATTTAAATACTATTATTCAACTTTGGAACTCAAATTTGTGAATATATAAATACTAAAAAGTATCGAATACAGAGAAATGAACATAAAGAAATAATAACCCTAAAATGACTTAATATATAAACACTAAAATTATCTACACATCATAACAATAACCCTAAAATAATATTCACATTTTAAAAGTAAACATACAATAAACATAAATAATTATTTATCAATATAAATCCCTAACATTATTCAGTCAAAACCCTAAAATAACAAAATAAAACCCTAAATACCCGAAATCAATTCCTAATATCAAAAAACATGTATCAAATGTACACATCCATGGTTAGATCAATTCTTTTTCGTCTTCAAACTGTTTGTTTTCTTCCTTTTACAGTCCAAAATGCCCAATCTTCAATGACTTCAATAGCGGTTCATCATTTTTTAGCGCCCAGTAGAGAGATGCGATAATTTGTGAATTTTGATTTCTTTATGGATAATTAAAGGGTACTAAACATACAATACACAAAACGTATAATAAAAGGCAGTTTAAGTATTTTACATTAAATTTGGAATCAACAGATGGCATTTTGGGTCAAAGGATGGAAACCGTCCAAAATGGGTACCAAAGGTACATTATGCATAATTTAACATATCAAAGCCACATAATTACAATGACAAAGACTGGCACCAACACGAAGAAAAATACTAGCTGAAAGGCAAGTCAAAAGTTTTCACTTCTTTACAACCTCATACGTAAGCCTCTTTTTTAATACATGTTCTTATATAACTAAAAGTAGTAAATAGAGCATGTGTATTCGGCCATACATAATCGGTTTCGGTTGTTCATAGCCGAGCAAACATTTTTAGAAGAATGTTTGCATAAGTTTGCTACTTACTCGGTGTTTTAGCCGATCACTTGACTCGGTTACCGATCCCTCCCTATCACACTCGTCGAGCAACAAGTTTCAAATTACCGCCGAGTAATGTTGAATGAAAATCTTGTTGGACTCGGCTTAGCACCGAATCCTTTGCTATTTAAACGGTTGCCCGAGTATAGCTTCATATTAAATTTCTCGTCCTCGTTAATGGTAAAGAGTTCAGAGGTCGTTAATGGCGGAGAGCTCGAAATGTCAGAGAGTTCTCTCCCGATTATTAATTATTATTATTATTATTAATGCTACTAATTAATACAATTTAAAGACATTGTACTTGGAGAGTGTTACCAATAGCGCATTTAACGCCAATAATGACATAAATAATGAAGGTCAAAAGTCAAATAACGCCTACTGTATAGTAGTAAATAGATTGATCGGTCCGGTTTATTTTAGTTCAGTTTGATTTTGTGAACCTTAAGTCGGTTAAAAAAGAAGACTCTCTATTTCTCCCTTCAATATCTCTGTCTCTTCGAACTGACTCCTCCATTAACGGCGAGACGTATATTCCTCTACCTCTCTAATTCAAGAATAAGCCAACATTCAGAAGGGTATTAATCAATTTCTTTTATATGCTTTCTCTGTCAATCAATTGCATCACCATATGAGGTTCCTGCCTTCTCAACAAAGAAATTGTCATTTTATTTGTGTGTTTATTTTTACCTCTTAATGCTGAATTAAGAGGTAGCAATGGTGTTTATTTTTTCTCTCATGGATTAAAATTCTCTCTAATTCAAGACTAAGCCAACATTCAGAAGGGTATTAATCAATTTCTTTTATATGCTTTCTCTGTCAATCAATTGCATCACCATATGAGGTTCCTGCCTTCTCAACAAAGAAATTGTCATTTTATTTGTGTGTTTATTTTTACCTCTTAATGCTGAATTAAGAGGTAGCAATGGTGTTTATTTTTTCTCTCATGGATTAAAATTCTCTCTAATTCAAGACTAAGCCAACATTCAGAAGGGTATTAATCAATTTCTTTTATATGCTTTCTCTGTCAATCAATTGCATCACCATATGAGGTTCCTGCCTTCTCAACAAAGAAATTGTCATTTTATTTGTGTGTTTATTTTTACCTCTTAATGCTGAATTAAGAGGTAGCAATGGTGTTTATTTTTTCTCTCATGGATTAAAATTCTCTCTAATTCAAGACTAAGCCAACATTCAGAAGGGTATTAATCAATTTCTTTTATATGCTTTCTCTGTCAATCAATTGCATCACCATATGAGGTTCCTGCCTTCTCAACAAAGAAATTGTCATTTTATTTGTGTGTTTGTTTTTACCTCTTAATGCTGAATTAAGAGGTAGCAATGGTGTTTATTTTTTCTCTCATGGATTAAAATTCTCTCTAATTCAAGACTAAGCCAACATTCAGAAGGGTATTAATCAATTTCTTTTATATGCTTTCTCTGTCAATCAATTGCATCACCATATGAGGTTCCTGCCTTCTCAACAAAGAAATTGTCATTTTATTTGTGTGTTTATTTTTACCTCTTAATGCTGAATTAAGAGGTAGCAATGGTGTTTATTTTTTCTCTCATGGATTAAAATTCTCTCTAATTCAAGACTAAGCCAACATTCAGAAGGGTATTAATCAATTTCTTTTATATGCTTTCTCTGTCAATCAATTGCATCACCATATGAGGTTCCTGCCTTCTCAACAAAGAAATTGTCATTTTATTTGTGTGTTTATTTTTACCTCTTAATGCTGAATTAAGAGGTTGCAATGGTGTTTATTTTTTCTCTCATGGATTAAAATTCAGTGATAGAGGCAAGTCTTGTGCTCAATTAACCTTACTGAAATATTATTCCAGTGGCCCCTATTCTTTTCATTCATATATATATATGTAAATCATATAATGAGACTAAACTTGTAAGATGACATATATTCAGCATTCAGAGCTATATAAAATCAAACAAATTTTGCCGAGCTTCCGTTCAGTATTAAGCATTCCCAAATGTGGGGAGAAATCTGTGTAAAAAGTCATTTGGGGAAGATTTCTCCAATTGCAAAGCTTGATTTCCCCAAATTTGGGGAACTTTTTGAAGGGATTTTTTATGCATATTGAGTTCCAATTTTATTTGTCCAGTGATTGTAAAATCTCAAATATTGAGTGGTGATGATGGCATTGAGGATGAGTGCTCGTACTTTGAAGAGTATGCTGTTGCCCATGTACACTCCAGCATCCACGTTGCATTCTCATGCTACGAGTTTCGGTATGTCAGTCTCTTTTAGTCATTGTGTTCTTCCAATAAAAAGAAAAATATTCTTTGTAGATTATAACAAAATGTGTAGTTGTGTTACCATTTTTCAGTTTCCATTTACAATGCTAAATCTGATGTTTGTGTTGCTTATAAATTGGGTCTTATCAACGTATGCAGTAAGAGCAAAAGTTAATAGCTTATATATGGGAAAACAATATCTTGACAGTTGACACACACTCGACAAATAACACAAAAAGTGCATCTCTCTACGACCAAAAATGCTTAGAGAGATGTGAATTTAGAAAACCAGTTAAAACTGAGACTCTGAGATTACATCTTGCTAATAAAAAGCTTTATATTCAATCTATAATTATGTACATTGAGCTTAAAATTGAATAAATCAACTACAAAAGTAATTGATATGACCTAACCTGCTTGCAACATTTGCTCTAATTGATACATGGACCATGAAATTCACATCCTGAAAGTAGGTTGTTCTGAGGAGCTGTTCAGCCCTGGTTATAGGCAAACTAGGCAGTTGCATAATCCGCCCCCCCTCCACTTCTAATCCAGGCCCCCCATTTTTTTTTGGCTTATTTAATATGGTCCAATTAGCCTACACAAATCTTAAGAAAACTTCAATCTTTTCATATATTTTAGACACACGCACCGAGCAGTATTTGAGCTTTTTTGTGGTGGTTGGTGGTGTTATATTTTTTTGTTGCAAATTTGTTATTGTACTTGTATACATGTATTATTGTACTCTTTCCCCCCTTCTGTGATGTGGTTTGCTGCGAATGTCATATAGAAGTTCATTCTGTACCTTATTCTCATTATTGAACTGTTCCATATGCGGATTTGAGATCCATTTGTTGTACCTTGTTCCACTTTCACAATTTTAGATGCTATGTTGACTTCCCAAGGTTACATTTCAGGATTTAAAGAAGTACGGGAAGAAGAAAAGAGCCAAATGGTTGGTAATGTCTTCACCAATGTTGCTTCTAGCTATGACCTTATGAATGATTTGATGAGTGCCGGACTACACAGATTATGGAAGGAAAGGTTAAGTCCTTCAGATCTTGTATTAAAAAAAAAATGTTGATCTGGGATTTTTTTTTTCTCTTTTGGATTTTCCGCCCTCTTCTAACTATGCAAAATTTATTTTCCAGATTGGTTTCCAAATTGAATCCATTTCCTGGAATTAAGCATCTTGATGTCGCTGGCGGGACAGGTCAGCTTATTTTATGCAGTCATACTATCTACTGCCATCATGTTAATTTCTGGGTATATATGAAATCAAAGGTAGAACAACTGTTATGATATAAAGGTCATATATATGTTTGGATTTTATTTTGATGAATGGACCCCACTACAATTATATGATTAGGCTGATGAGAGCCTTTTATGCCCCAGAACCGAAAATGACATAAAACAAATCTTTTCTTGTTCTTTCTTTTTAATCTCTGTCTTCTTTTATTGGCAAGCAATTAGGGATAAAGAAAAGGAGAGTTTGCATGCGTTAGTCTAGAACGTGCAGTTGGCAAATTAATTGAATTAAAAAAAAGAGAATAGTAAGTGCATAGACGAAAACAAGAAAACTGTGAAGGCATGAACTAGTTCATTTAAGAAAGTACAAAGAATGATTAATGTAATGAAAAGCTAGTGTTTATGATCATTGATGCATTTATTAAACCCAGTATTACGTTAACATAGATTTATTAAAGTGCAACGTAGTGGTTATGATATCTTAATAGCCAACGAAATTTTAAGGTGAAACAATATATATGGGGCTTTAACAAAGTTCCTCAGCACCTCATGGAGCTGCAAATCATATTTGACAACATTTTTAAGCTGAGAAAGATATTATATCCACCCTTTACCCTTCTTTAACTTGTGACATGGATTTACCTTCTAAATTAAAATAGTGCAGGTGATGAAATTTTAGATTGCACAAATTACCTTCTGAAATTAGTTTCTTCTTTTAAACATTTTTGGAACCCATAAGGTTGGCCCAGTGGTTTGTCGACCGCTGGATGCCTGTGGGGGGACGATCTATTTAAAGGGAGATCCCATGTTCGATCCCTCCAGGACTCCAGGTACAAATTTCCTATGGGCTAGCTGCAGGCTTAGATCCGCAAGTGGGGATTAGTCTCACATCCAACGTGGCGTGGGAACACCTAATGGGAAACAATTTTTTTTTTTTGTATTTTCCCCTTTTTTGAAACTTATATTGTGGCCAGAAACTATTGTTTTTGTTTATGTTTCTATAGAATATATTTTTGTGAGCGTGATTTAAAAATTCTCTACTTTACAGGGGATGTTGCTTTCAGGATCCTAGAAACTGTTAACAATGTTAGTCACAGAGCCATACAGGATATGCTTGAAAGTAACTTGCGGGAGGATACTCGGATTTATGTGTGCGATATCAACCCAAATATGTTGAACGTTGGTAAAAAGCGGGCCCAAGAGAGAGGTAACTGTACAAGTAGTGAACCTAACAATAAGGGTCCATTTGATAAAAAATTGGATAATGATTGAAAATTCTACTGATTTTTTTGAGAAGTTGGAAAAAGGGACATGTACTTTGGTGAGATGTGCTCCATCTTTTCCGCTGTTTTCATGGAAAATTGCTCTTACCCATCCCTAACGAATTGATTCCATGGAAAAACCAAGAAAGTAGTAGACCATCACATCAAATCACTTATCTCTTTTTCCTACTTCTCATAAAAATTAGTGGTGTTCTCTATCATTTTCCTTTTTTTTTAATCAAATGCACCCTAAGTGAAAAGGATTGAAAATGAAAATTAGGTGGTCATTTCTTTCTTAATGAACAATGTTTTGATGACTCACCTAGGGCTTGGAGAAGATGGGTCCCTCATTTGGGTGGAGGGAGATGCAGAAGCCCTGAAATTTGAAGATGAATCGATGGATGGATACACAATTGCATTTGGGATTAGAAATGTTACCCACATAGAGAAAGTTCTTGCTGAAGCTTATAGGTAAATTTCTACTTGTTGGCCTTATTCCTCTTGAACATAGTATCTTATAAGATATACAAGGTTTGAGTAGGCAAAGTACTCCCTCCGCCCCAAATTAAGAGTCAACTATTTACTATTCCTTTTTCGCATGTCCCAAATTAAGGGTCCACTTTCCTTTTCAGAACATAATCAATGTGCCAAAACTCACGACAACAAACAATTTATGTTCTAAACCATTGATTGTGACAAAATAGATTCATTGTTAAAAAAATGTAAAAGTTAAACATGGACTCTTAAGAGTATTACATTAAATTGCTGAAGTGGCAAGCATTCCTCTACTCTCGTTATGTGGGGGTTGTATCATAGTAGAATCTAGAAAGCTATTCATTGTGATTGACAAATTTTTGTTCCTGTTATTGTGTGATATTAAAAATGTTATGTTTCATTAAACCGATGTAACTTATACTTGGTAACTTATCTTCTAAAAAGCTCATAAAAAATAAATAAATCTTGGGGAAAGGAGGGTGGTGGTGGTGGTGGAAAGGAGCAGGCTTGTCAAGGGATCGAATTTCTTCCAGGACTACAAATGGATTGGATTTATTAGATCATCAAGGTCGATCATAGTCCATTTATTAAGAAATCACGAGATCATTGTAACTTTTTTAAATGTTTATGCATGTGATCTAGTTATAGAACTTGCCTACAAGATCAATAGTTGAAGAAGGAAAGTTCATATAGAATCCATGTCCTAGGTGTCGTACAATATTAACAATGAGATACAACATAATCATATATACATAAGTAGAAAATCTTGGTTTATATTAACGGCTGGTATGAACCCATATCTGGCCATCTATTGATCAGCTAAAAGGATAATCCAGGTTGTCTGATTACAAGATACCATCCATATCCGGTTTAATAGATTGGATTCGGAACAAAAATTTCCGACTTCTTAAATCTTTTCCCTCCCAAAAAAAAAAGTAGCAAAGGTGGAACCGAGGTTCTTGGGGAGCCGGAGTTCTAAAGCAAATTAAATTTTTCCTGTCCTGTTTGCTGACCTCTTGCTATTATAATCAGATATAAGGCAGCAGGGGGCTGCCTTAGCTATGAGGTGGAACCTAGGTTCTTGGGGATTTCTAGAACATTTAAATTGATGAATTCTTTGTAACCATTCAATCCTGCCTTAGTACTCGCATACCAATGATTTTGGGGGATTTTATTTGAGGCAACAGGCCCCCCAGGCCCCACCTAGCATTTAGGCAGGGATTTTATGCCAATTTCACAAGTATATAATGGAAAATTGCTTGGTGGTTGTTTTGTACCATCATATATATTTTTTCTTTCTTTTCTTTTTTGTTTTCTGAAAATCCACCATTTATTTCTTTGGCAGTACTATAAATAAAAATCTGAAAATTGTTATTTGGGTCATGGTATGAATTATGTTTGGGTTGATTTATAAGCGCTGATGCCTGATGGTTAATATTCTGATCTGTTAATTTGTTGAATTCCCACAATCAAGTTACTTTTTTTTTCCTTGGTTTTAAGCAAGTTTCTTGCTCTCATTTTTTCGTAAATGCTATATTAATTTGTTCTTTTTATTTATCAGGGTACTTAAAAGGGGAGGAAGATTCCTTTGCCTTGAACTTAGCCATGTTGAAACTCCAGTTTTCAAGCAGTTGTGAGTATCATTATCACTCCGTAAATGACTTATTATCGTCTCGGCCTCTTGGGATTCATGATTCATCTGCTGATATCTGTCTTTTTAATATGGTCAGTTTTAGACAATTCATGATCCTGTAGATAAGAGTCATAAGACTATAAACCAGCCAAGCAATGGTTTGTTCAAGCCCAGTTCAATTTAACTATCAAACGGTTCAAGCTTATCTTGTTTGGCTCTTGACCCGTTTTTTCAACAAATTAATGCCCAAGTCAAATTAAGCCCATTTTGGAGGTACTCAAGTTATGAGCTTATTGACACGAGAATACAAGATTAATAATTGTATGAGCTTGAAAGATATTCAAGCTTGGTTTATTGTTTCTCAACCATTCTCTGAACGAGCCTTGGACCAACAATCACCAGCCAAGGACAATACCGTCTGTTTCGTTTGCGGCCTTATCTGCAGGATGAAGCAAGCGCTAAAGTATGCTAAAGTATTTAATGTTCCGCTTGCTTCTTGGATATCTCCCATTATGTCTATATTTTGTATGTCCATTAATTTGTCTCTCTTTTTTCTCATAAATTGGGGGCCATAATGAGTGGGTTGCTCTATTCTTTGTCAGCTACGATTATTACTCGTTCTCAGTTATTCCCGCTATGGGAGAGCTGGTTGCTGGAGATCGTGAATCTTATCAATATTTAGTTGAGAGTATTCGCCGATTTCCCCCTCAGGTATTATAACTAACATTTCAATGTTCACATTAATGTACTTATCATCAAATGTCAAAAAAATCAATGGATTTTTGGCAATTATTTAATTTAATATTGTATGAACAGCCTATTTTAGAATTTTGCACTGGTTTATACTTGTAAGTCAAGAGGACATACAGAAGTGACATGCCCGCGTTGGTCGGGCTGTGGGTTTGTGTGGGCTGTCACTCCACACTCGATCAATTTAAGCACGCTAGGACTTCGTAACTTTATATATATAGTCAGACTCTGAAAATGAGCTTAATGTATGGTGTATAATTGATACACTGCTTTTAAAATATAGAAACATCACATATACATATATATATATAGTCAGACTCAGAAAAAAGACCAGTTTGTTTGGGGACCGGCTTTTAGCATTGAATCTTTCGGGCATTGGGGCCGTTTTATCGTCACAAATACATGGAATGAAGAAAATTTTGTCTCTAGAAGCTAGTTCAGAAATTGATAGTCCTTTTGCGAGCTTAGACATTTATCCATATCTGTAATACACACATATATATATATAATATAGATCTCAGCGACCATGCTTTAAGCTACTCAAATTTAGGTTTCTTTTTAGGGGTTTAAAGTTTCAGTATGCATCTTTTATAATATCCATTATACGTGATTTTGCAGGAGAAATTTGCATCAATGATTGCGGATGCTGGGTTCCAGAAGGTCGAATATGAAAATCTTGTTGGTGGAGTGGTCGCGATCCATTCCGGTTTGAAATTCTAAGTGCATAGTTGTCCAAATTGTTAAATGATTTTGTTCATTTCCTGTTCTTCCCAAAACTTTGTTAAGTGATAAGTTGGTCAGAAACTTTTTCACTATTTTTAAATGTTTGTTTATGTTCTAATTTTTGAACTTCTCTTCGGTGAGATTACAGTTTTGATGTACAGAACCAGTAGGGATTGTTTGGTTATGTTTTCAGAAAAATTATAACTCACCCTTCCTAAAATAAGAGAGAGATTTTTGATTGTGGGATATTATTAACGTACCAAATTTCATGATAATAAATAAGTTTCATTACTAATTGTTGATTATACGTTGAAGTTAGTGTTGTCTTTAAAGCATATGAAATTAAACAGCGAGTCATAATTTGTGGCGGACAGAATATGATTTCGATAAGTGTTTATAGAATATGATTTTAAAAATTATTTTATTTTTATTTCTCTTACTTTGTTGTATGTATAAAGATCCTAGTGAAGAAGGGCTTGGTTTTTCTCTGTCTCAAATTAATAAGGAAAATGATAACATGTACCCTTAAGGCACGTATTAAAGCTACTATAAATAGAAATAATAAAATTTTGTATAAGGGTTTGTGCCATATTTAATGCATGTTGAAAATTAATTATTTTTAAAAATAGGTACTTAATTTGTACTCTTAGGCCTCGTTTGATTTGGGTATTAAAAAGTGGGATGTGATTGTTAGTACTACTTTTTTTATAATACCTGTTTGATTCGCACAAATATGTTAGGATTACTAATACCGGTACTAACTTAATACCACTCTTTGTGATATAATTTAATACCAGGGGGAGGTGGTATTGTTTATACATGATTAAGAAAAATGAATCATATATTTTCAAAAATGCCATTACTACTATAATATTTAAAAAAATGCCACTACTACTATATTATTATTTTTTTAACTTAATTTTTTTAAAAAAAAAAGTTTAAATTTTTTTTTTGTTAGTCCAAAATATAATCCCGTATACGAGTTACAGAGTCAAACATGGTATTAACGTCAACATGAGATATCATAATATTAATACTGCATTAATCAAACAAGGTATTGGTATTAAATTAATACCAAGATTAATAGTCCAATACTATTAATACTGGTATTATTAATCCCACTGACCCTAATATCTGAATTAAACGAGACCTTAAGGTACATGTTAGATGTGTCAAATTGGCAAGTCATGTTTCTCTTTTTGAGACAATCAGGTCTGTTTAACAAAGATGTTAGACAATTGTTGAAAAATAATTAAGTTTTATGAGAAGTTAGAAAAAGAGGCTATTGATAGTGTTTATTGTCCCTTTTTCTTTCCATTGATTTTTTTTTATTTTTTTTGTACCTATTATTCAAAGAAATGGATTCACAGAAAAGATAGAAAAAAACTACATTTTACTGTTCGGAACGGTAGCCGGGGGTTTAGCGAGCATAATAGGTGATAAACCAATAAAATGTTTAACTAGGTGGTATATATATATAGTAGAAAATAAAATCAAAATCTACAAAAAAAATATTTAGTTAATAAAATTGTACTCACAAAAGTTGGCCAAGATATGTTATGTCATGTTTGGACAAAGAGTTATCTATTTTAGGTATAATTGCAAATATTTTGTAGGGATTTTTTTAGTTTGCTTCTTATTATTAATACGAAAATCAAAATATCTCCCTATTTTACTAATCCTTTGACTTACCCTCCTGATTTTTAACATTCTAGTAACTTTGTCCATTTTTTTTATCGTTTTGACTATTTTGCCCTTAGTATTCATCATCATCACCATCTTTCTTTTTTTCTTTTTCCTTTTCTGAAAAAAAAAACACAATCATCACCATCACTAACCAATCTCCCCCAAATGATTTGGACTACCTCTCTGGCTTCGGTAACCACTTCTCATCGGAGGCTATCGCTGGAGCTCTCCCCCCGCCCAGAACAGCCCTCTTATCGATAGTAATTTCCTTTGATTTGCCCCCAAATTCGGCTCTCGTTCATTTGGATAAACATAAATTGGTATTGAAAATTAAAAGCAAAAATAACAAGAATAACTTGTTCTTCCTGTCTTTCAAAACCCCTTTATTAACAGCCAAGAACTTGCTCATCCCCAACAGATTCGACTCCGAAAGTACTGAGTTGCCGAATCAACCTCTTCCAAATTAAATCTAAAGTTGCTAAAAAACTTAGGCCAAACCCCGTTCCCGTTTTGACCATCAAACATCGGGTCCCACCTATTAGAGTATTCAAGTGCTACAAGAGGAGATGCACTTCTATTGTAGAATTCCTGTTAGAAATTTGGTACGTATAAACATAATTAAACTTCAGTATTATGTAAAGAATTCATAAAATAATATTAAACTGAGTCTCATGTATCACACGATTTCCTTAAAATAGTTACGCCGCTTGCCGAAGGTGCTTATGACGTATGTTTTCCAGGATGAAACAGAGTTTAGAGTAGCTACCAAAAGGTGTTATTCACTACGAACTAAACACTGTGTGAACAATATCACTAAGGAGGGGATGAAGAGTATTGTGCATGACTTGAGTATGCTAAGTATGTGTATTTTCTGTCTCGAATTATGTGTTTGTGCCAGAAGAGAGATGGCTATTTATACAGAGGTGAGGGAGTGGTGTATTAAACATAGCAATTAAGCCAAAACCATTTTGGTTAATTATGAGCAATAATTCAGACATTTCTGAATTCAATAAGCCATAATTCAGACGTTTTCTGAATTAATATGGCTGTTACAAATGGTTCAAAATTTGAATTTTGAATAAAAATGGAGAAGAAAAACAAAAATTAGTTTCGTTCTAGGTGCAAAACATGATCCCGTGCAGTTGGCCATTTTTGGAGAGACATTCGTGTCCGCAGGTGCGAGCGCACACAAGCTAAGCCTGTATTAAGCTAAATTCGATCCGTGATTTGCACCCCCTACGCCTGGGTGCCTTGTTTTTCTTAGAAGCTTATGAACTAATGAAAGGTAATCATTTATAAGCTCATAACTTTTCCCACAAAAATTCAATGTGGGACTAACACTTTCCATTCTATTTTTTCATCTCAAATGGCTCACCATGGGTGATAATTTTTCATTCACCCCATATCCGTTTTGAGAAAACTAAAATACGATTTCGATGTACTCACAGAGGAGAACACGGATCTATAATTTTCTTTCACAACCGAGTGTGAAGCCCCGTTTAAAATTACGCTCAAAACATTACTTTAATACCCATTTTTCCAACAATTCCTTAACAAGTTCAGTGTTAAGCTGATCATCCAAGTTTTCAGACGTGTTCTCGACTTTCTGTTTCCGGCGCCGGTGCGGGGAAATAAACATGAACCTAGCGACTACAAGTGTGAGAATGAGAGTAATTAGTGAAGCAACAATGGCGATTTGGGGGGATTTTGATGGATTTGAGTAATGGGTTTGGTTGCAATGTGAATGAATGGTAACGGGCTCAGGGATGCTATTTGAAGCAGTGTTATTTAGTATGGCAAAGGGTTGAATAAATGATTGACATTGAAGAAATTATAGAGAGAGAAAATGGGTATATTGTAATCCATATGAACGAGAGTCGAATTCAGGGTTTTGTAATCCATTGAAGAAAGTGTAGAGAGAGGAAATCTGTGGGTTTTGTTTTGGTGGGATTTTCATGTGAAAATCCATATTTATATATAGAGAGAGAAAGTAGAGAGAAAATTGGACTGTTGTAATAAAATGGGCGTAGCTATCCGTTGATGCTCCAATTCACCGGCGATTCATTAGATTTGATGTTTTGGCGATTTACTAATAGTATAAAGTTGTGGAAAATGGCTGGAGAGAGGTTGAAGATGAGGATGAGTGGTTTAGATGTTGAAGATGAGAGTTGTGAGAATCCGCAAATGCGACCCCCGGGTCTCGTCCCCGCTCGTTGGGCGTCTGAAGCGTCGGAACGGATTCCGTTGCTCCATTTGCTTGGAGTTGTTTGATGATTCTTATCATGTGTCCCTACATCTATTCTAGATGCAAAGGGATTCGTTCAGAGTCGCCAGTACGTTTTACGAAAAAACGGACAAAAAGGGTTGTGTAAGGGGAAAGGCTACAGATAAGCCTTTCTTTACACATTTGTCTGCGAAACCAGGATTCTATAGGGTTCGGGAACTATATTACGGTTTGGGAAGGTGTTAAGCACCCATTCCGCCCTTTCGGTCTCTAGTGGTCTTTATATGTTTATTCTATGTTGAAAAACTTGGATGCTTTTACTGACAGTCTACTACTCTTCAAATGAAAACCCTAATTTCTGGGGGAAAACGGGAAAGTGATGAAAACCTTTGTGTTCCGAGATCCGATGTTTTTATTTAAAAGGTGTAAATACAAGTGACAAAACCTTTTATTTTGAAAGAGTATCCCGTATTATTTCCTCAGATAATGACGGTTTTCTCGTGTTGTGTTTACTTTTGTAAAAGTTCGGATCTATGTCGGGACTAATTTAATATGGAACTAGAACTCTTTGGGGAGAGTTATCAATCACGTCGCAGTCTATAGAGAAGACAGGATATGTTGATTCTAATTCCTAGATAAGTCGTATCAGTCTGGGTTTTGAAAACAGAATTTTATCCGGACGATAACATACTTACTCTTCTGGTTTTGCAAATGGTTTTATCAGGGTCTTTTGTTTTGAAAACGGTAGGCTATTTATAACTTGGCAATAAGTTTATTCCAATAAAACGTGGACAAGACAACATAAATAAAACAAGTACACCGATAGACCTATTTTTCGAGCGCGTTAGGAATCTAGCCCAACCATGTTGCCACTTCGCTTACCAGGACGGGGATCGACCTGCCCGGTCAGGTCGCGGGGTGCGGGGCAGCGCCCCGTTAGGAAAAAAATCGAATTCTAAAAGTTTACAATAAAACTAACATGCGAATATCTTATTTAATTACGAGAAGAAACTTTATTTACCTTCCCGACGAGAATAATAATGAGAAAGAGAATATAATACGGCAGAGAGATCTCCGGCGATAATAATCTTCTCCTTCTTCAGATATTTCCGAGAATTCGCCTCCAGAGACGGGACACGTCGAGTGTCGGGAATAGATTCGATAATTCTTCAGAGATAAGATGATAATATAAAATGCTTGATAAAATCAGAATAAAACTCAGAATTTCTAGATTCCAGTCCCCCTAACCCTTGGGGGTGTTGGCCTATTTATACTGCTCGGGGAAGATTGTCGCGCGACATTTCCCCAAAAAAGGCAAGTGTCGCGCGACATATCTGTTTGTCGCGCGACAATCGGCTGAAGTGATGGGTCCTGACACTGTGATGTGTCAGAAAGTGGTTGGTCGGGTGCAGAGAGAGATTGTCGCGCGACATAGTGGGATTGTCGCGCGACAAGCGGCTGAAGTGATGGGTCCTGACACTGTGATGTGTCAGAAAGTGGTTGGTCGGGTGCAGAGAGAGATTGTCGCGCGACATAGTGGGATTGTCGCGCGACATTCCAGTGATTGTCGCGCGACAATGTGATATGTCGTGCGACAATCCTTCATAAAAAAGGTTTGTCGCGCAACAAACCCCCCCGGGGTAGTTTCGGATGCTCGGGTGGGTCCCGGGCTCCAAAAACAGTAGTCTCGTAGGTCGTTTAGGGTTCTTGCGGGGGTCACGGATCGGGGTGTCTACAAGAGTATAATGGTCCAATAGCGCAAAAAAATTAACTGAGTTAGTCATCCGTTAAAAGTTAGGAGGTATGTCAAAGGATTAGTAAAATAGAAGGGTATTTTGAATTTTGTATTATATTATAATAAAGGCAAACTCAAAAAATCCCTATCTTGTATGTTTAACAAAAAAAATTATTTTTTTCAATACAAACGACTAGTATGGCAAACAAATACACCTGGTATTTAGCCTCGGGGAAGGGAGCAATAGATTCGGGGTTCCATGGTGCATGATGAGAAAAAAGCATTCCTTTTTTTCAAACTAAACAACAACTTTGTTTGCCTAATCTTAATCAAACTACTCTTTGAACTCAAAATTGTCCGTGATCTATCCTAGCTAACATTACAAAAGGATGACTTATTTTAAGATAATATTATTTCTTGTCCTTTTATTTTGAAAATATTTCGTGCAACCACTTTTGGCCAATTTGCATTAAAAAAATAACTCATTGTTAAATAATCATATATTTTTTTTATCGTAAACACAATAAACAAATAAAAATGGATTGTCTGTACCAATAAAATCTCATTTTAAAACGTGGTGTCCGCAAGTGTGTATGTGTGTGTGTTTTTTTGATAAATACAAAGCTTATATATACAAGTGACAAGACTAGTCATCTCAACCAAATCATTCACATCGCAATTTATTTCTAAAAATTATAAAAAAATTATAAATAAAACGTGATATATGCAAATTATTTTAGTAATTTGTAATATAAATTTATCAACTTTCATTAAATAGAGTCTTAATGATCATACTTTTTGATTGGTTAATATATAATAAAATTTTCATAAGAGAGAACATTTTGTCATTTAAAATCTAAAATTTAATAACCCCAGTACTAATTTAACATTCGCATCTTTAGTGAATGTAGAATTGTTCTTAGTTTATTGGTGCCTCCCATTTTTCAAACATATTAATTAATAATATTTAAATGCCCGAAAACTAGTCCAGATATCCAATTACATATATAAATATATATTTATTAATAAATCATATTAGTTCTGATATTGCACGACTCTTTATGTTCTCAACTGGTGGCCAAAATTTAATATGAATGTTTATGTTTGATCGACCGACTCAAGTTATTATAACATTTTTGTAATATAAATGATAATGATTGATTTCTGTTTAATTCACCCATAAATATGATAATAATTAAAACCTACCAAAATTCTTAGCGTAACTCTATTTATTAAATTCAATATTTATTTATAAAATTAGAACTTTTATATATTTCCATTTATGTACAGAAATGTATTTTACACTAAGTGAATTATATATATATATATCAAAAAATGTAAATTGTCTTTATAAAATTTTATCATATGAGAAATATTAACAAGTGAAATATTTATCTGTAATTAATTTAGTGAAATAAATCAATTATTATCGGTTAACACTTTATTATATGATGATTATATTTTAATATTATCCATCCATTTAGTGAAATATAAAATAAATATTATATCATATCATATAAATTCAATAATATTTGTGTTTTCCCTAATAATAATAAATAAATAAAAATTAGTACTATTACGTTAATAAGTCGAAAAAAATTGTTGCACCTGCAATTAATAAAACTTTAACTTGGAACGCCTATGTTTTCTTTAAATTTTTTTTTTACATAGTAATGATAATTATAAAAAATATATGAACACAAGTCTTTAAGTTTTGTTCAGCATTTTTTAAAATATTTTTCATATGGTATGGTAATCTTATTTTGGCGTGTAACCCTTTGTCAATAAACAATGGTAGAGCAAGGAATTCAATGAAGGGGGCGCAAAATTTAAAGTACACAAAAATATAAATTTAAAGTGATAAAATTTTAACAGAAACATAATAGCATTAGTACTACAAATTACTAACATTCTACTCGATTTCATATTTTGAAAGTATTGCAAGACGTCTTCCTTCTTAATAGAATACACAAAATTAAGAGTTTAGATTGAAATCACCTAATATTATGTAACTCGTCAATTAATAAAGAAGTAAACATAATATTATGCAATTAATCAAAATATATATCTAATATTATGTAATTAATCAATAAATAAACTTAATATTGAGCAAGCACTATCAATTCTTCAATTAATCTAATATATATTAAATATTATGCGATTAATCAATAATATAACTAATATTAGGTAATTAATTAAGAAATAAATATAAATACAAAAATTTCTCATTTTTAAAGCGAAAGTCATTCTCGCTACATAATTATTTTCAAATTAAAATTAAATATATTTTTTTTATACCGTAAGCATGGGCATTACCGGTATATATAAACATATATATTTGTGAGGCACTTGGTGAGAAATTATTAAGCATAAAAAAACATGTGGTTATATTCTTATTTCAAAAAATAAAAATAAAAATAAACATGTTTTTCATTCATCGACAAAACTATCTCTCTAGTTTCCTTCCCAAAAATAGGATACCACCGTTTTTCATATTTTTATTTTCTTATTCTCTCTCTAGCTTTCTCGCACTAAAACACCTCCATTTTCTAATTTCTACGACTTGCTCTCCTCTCCTCTCTTTGGGCTATGGAATTGAGTTTTTAAATGGAGCTGGTTTTAAATCCATTTTAAATGGACAATCAAAACTTATCAATAAAGGTAACATATTCTTTCATATCGTACACTTTCTAGGTTTTTCAAAATTGGGGATTTTTGCATTTCAATTATCTCAATTGCTTTAAAACTGTTATCTAATTATTCGTTTTGTTACTTTTATTGAATATTAATGGTTTATTTACATAGAGTTTTTTTTTGGTTGATTTCAGTAATTTTTCTTCAGGTCAACTAAGGAAGAAGAATTCGTAGCTACCACCAACACACAAGGGAGGTAATTTTAATTTTCACAATTGTAATTGATGTATTTTTTTTTAATGTTGCTTTGCTAGGGTTTTTACCATTTAAGTTGTTGATTTTGGAGTGTTTTCTTTATCTTTGTTATATTTGCTTTTGGGGATTTTAGTCTCTGTAAGTATGGATCTCATTTTTGATTAAGTAAAGGGTGGTTTTGGCATAGATATCTCGTTAATGGTCGAAATCAAACTTCGCTAAGGCTCTGTTTGATAACAAGTTGAAAATTTATAGCAAAAGTAATTGATTTGTGTTAGAAGCTAAAAAATGAGTTAAGAGTGATGTGGTGAGATGTGCTTTTACCATGGAAAAACTTCTTTGGGTGGCTAGGAAGAAAAAATTTCCATAAAAAATAAAGAAGGATGGAGGAACTCATAAAAATAATGGTGAGATGCTCACCAAATTACTGGGTCTTCTAACTCTCTCATAAAAAGCAATTGTTTTTCTTATCATTTTCCAGTATCGTTATCAAAAGGACCTCGACAACCAAAAGGTACTTATGTCTAATTTTGATCATTAGGAGGTAATAATGGCATAAAAATATTTATGTAGATACCTGAGGGTAATTTCAACCATTAGTGGTACCCAAGTCAGAAATCACCTTTAAATATATCGGATTATAGGTAGCTTTAGAGAGTTCATTAAGTTGATTTACAGAGGGTTGTTTACTTTATTGGACTCTTTGTGGTTGGTGCTTTATTTTGGAGTATAAGAGCAATTTGACTATGTTCTCAAGTTCTAATGCTGATAATTCTTGTATGTTGAAAGTCAATTTGCATATGTAGATCCTATCGTAATAACTTCTTCAAATAGAAAAGATATGATCCCAAGTGAATTGATTCATTGCACCCTTGCAAAAAGTAAAATACATCAATGCACTTGTGACTCAAATGTGGGACGAACCTTGGCTGCATAGCATGTATCTTCTTGGGAAAAAGATCAACCAAGATATTGTGATATTTGTACTTTCATTCAATTACTCAAGGTTCCGGTTTCCTTATTGTCACAGTAGTTCACTTTCGTTGAATAGCCTACAACTTTTGCTATTAACTATTACATTAATCTTCGATAAGGAAAGCAGAATATTTAAGTAAATAAACAATCTGGAAAGAAGAAAGAACAAAATGAATAAACGTCAATAGAGAAATAACCAAGGCTGGCAAGATGGCCAGGGGTGTAAAAAGTTGTGTCATTAGCAAATTTTGAGGGTGTAAATTTCAAATTGCCCCTGAATGGATTCACAGGTGTTATTGCCTCTGAATCTGAATACTACATCTGAATACTACATCTGAATAGACAAAAAATTCGAACTATGCTTATGTTCTTGCAAAAGTTTTTTTAACTAGAGTAGAAGGACAAGATGGTCAAATACCATGGAATGTTGCAATTAGAATTTTGGATGGAGAATAAAATGAAAATTTCTGATTTTAGATCTCTGATTGGGATTTGGAACTTCAGATTAGGGCAAGGAAACTGAGGTCACCCTTACTGTAGTAAATCAAATCAATATACGTGTAATGGAATTCTTTCAGTTGAGGGATCTTGAAAAACGACATGCTTAGCAACCAATGGTGTACACAATCAATTCCTGTTTTGACTATGCAGTTATCGATGACTTGACAATCCTAAGGTGCCAAGTTCATAGGAGTTCGTCTATGTCTCCTCACAGATTTATATTTTCCAGGCATTCTTAAAAATAGCAAACCTTAAAATTATATTCTAGCATTAGAACACTGCTGTTGTTTTAATTAAACAAGTCACTTCATGTAACATTAAGTTATTCTTCAGCACAGGTGGCTTTTTACATGAAAATGAGTCTTGAGGCTGTATCATGGCAGAAGAGTACAGTATAGAATGATAGCTAAAGGAGTTTCCTTTTAAATCATTTGAAATTCCCTTTTTGCCCCATTCAAATGGAGGACGAGAACGGGCTTGAGCTTAGTTTGGGTCTAACTTGTGGGGGATCATCTGCCACTGCAAAGGGTAAAAGTGGTAACTCTTCAGAAACTAGGACAGATGAAGCTGATAGAGGCAGCAAACTGATTGATGATTTCAAGAACTTTCTTCATGGCGGGACCCAGAAGCAAGATTCCAGCATGAGGCCTCAGGGAAGTGCTCCAGTAACATCCGGTGAAAATTTCTTTAATAACCTTTGCAAGCCAGTAACTGTTAATGTTGATACTTCAAACTTGAATGGTGGAGGATTTTGGGTTCCAAATGATAACAGATCTACCGAAGTTGAAGAAGAAAAGAGATCAGAGGCAGGCAGCAAACGTAAAGGCTTATTCGAAGAGATAAACCATCAAAAGAAACGTGAGAGAGAAGCTCAGCAAAACGATTTACATGATAAGACGAAGACATCACACATATCGATAACAACAGATGAAGGATCAACTGGTGACAATGAAGATGTGGCTGATTCTGAAGCTGACGGGTCAACCTCAAGGCTGGTCCCACACCACGATGAGGGCTCAAAAAGACGCACCGGCAGCGGCGGTGGTTTATATGAGGCAAATAAGGAGGTTCACGGGGTGTCAGATTCGAGGTTTACCATTTCATCGGAAAAAGACTTTAAGCTTGGGAACGTGTCTTACGGTGTTCAATTCCCTCCTCAATCAGTAAATATCTTGAATATGCCTTACTCGTTGCCTATGAAGGAATCTAACCCCAACCCTAGTAGTGGGCCCGAAACTTCAGGCTATTTATTACCTGGCATGATGCAAGTAATGAATGGTGCAAATGGCGAGAGACAGGGGAACCTACCTGTGATGAATGCAAATTTGCCGGTGATGTTTGGATACTCTCCGGTTCAGCTCCCAGTGTTGGATAAGGATAACTCCCGGGGTTTGGTTTCTCATCCCCAACAATTTCACCCGTCCTACTTTGGACGGGGTTCACCAAACTTGGATAAACACAGTGACGCGCCGAAGATATCTCAAGGTTTTCTTTCTCACCCTCTATATACCCTTCTTTACCTATCACTACATATTAAGTGAGGAGTACATTTGATATGTACATGAAATTGCTGAAAATCCTTCTTAATTTAGAAAAATTGACATTAGATTCAACAAGATTTGAACCTTCAACCTTGTGACCTTTACTCCTAACACCATCAAACTTAACCACTTGATTGAACATGATCAGATTGTCTCAAAAGAATTTAAAAGATAATTTAAGCATAAAGAAATACCAGGTACAACATTGCACACACATCAAGTGTGCAATGTTCTTCTAGTAGTTTATATACCTATTGGTAATCTTATTAGGCAACTGCTGAAGGATTCAATTATTCAAACAAGCGAGAAAGGGGTTTTGGCGTAGTTAGACCTTGGAGAAAAAAAATGATTGAGATACACGTGGTAGATATTTAAAAGGTGGACTATGTTCCATTGTTTCTTATGGATCTGTTTTCATTATTTTGGCACCATCAATAGCCCAATTGAAAAAATGTTTGTTTTTTTTTTTGACTTATTTACCTCTTTTCCTTGTGAAATTTTAGAATGGGTTTTAGACTCATAGAGTTAAGAAAGTGAATCACACTATCTGATTTATTATATATCATCAGTTCTACCGTAATCGACACATACGATAAATGATGTGTATATTCAATTTTTATTTTTGATAGGAAAAAAACATAGAAATTTCACTGAATCCTCAAAGAGTGTACAACATATGTCAGGGATGAGGAGTCCCTGCAATACAAAGAAGATATATTCAATGAAGTTATGCATTTGTTCTTTACTTGTGTAGTTACATAAAATCGAGTTATGGAGATTATTTTGGAAGATAGGGTATGTCGTAAGAATTCTTGTTGAAGAGGGTATTGGAAAACAATTTAGGGTTCAAGTGTGTATTCTTCTAGGAAATTATTGCCTATGAAAACATTCATAGTACACCAAAGGAGCGTGCTTTTTATTGTTGAACCTTTGGATAGATTTTGATCAATTAGCAAGTTATGTATATATATACAACCAGACTTCGGAAAGGGCTTCCCCTTTGTTAGTTAACAAGCGAACTCCCCTTTTGAGGGGGTAAATAGTTGGATTTTTTTTATATGAATTTTGGTGGAGATGATCTACGTGATGAATAGATTGCCTTTGCCAAATTTCACATATTCAACATTTCAACCGGGAAGCCCAAGCCAAGCTTTATATATACATATAGCTATATTACACTTGTTGAAGTTGATGTTCATTGTTTCAAACGAGGTTCCTTACCTTATCACATCGTATCAAATTTATTAGCCGTGCCAGCAAGCCCGCATAAGTCGCCAGAAACTACGCAATATGAAGGAAGGACAACTCTAGAACGGCCCAAAACCGACCCGAAACACCACCCGACAGAAGAAGGTGGCTCCTCTTCTCATACAGAAGAAAATGCAAAAGGAAGCAATGTCAACACCATCGTCAAGGTGATAGGCACATCCGACCAGCCAAGGCCCGAAGGTTTTCCCTCCGAATACCCCGCCATAAGGCCCGGTATAGCCAGTGACGTAAAGTTCGGGGGAAGCGGATCCTACCCGAATCTACCGTGGGTCTCTACAACGGGTCCTGGTCCAAATGGTAGGACCATATCAGGTGTTACCTACAGGTTCAGTGCAACTCAAATCCGGATCGTTTGCGCTTGCCATGGGTCCCACATGTCCCCTGAGGAGTTTGTTCAGCACGCAAGCGAGGAGCAAACCAATGCTGATGCTGGCTCAGGTTTATCATCAGTTCCAGGTAACAACCCTGCCACCTCTGCTCAAAGTTGATTATTATTATTATTGGTCAATTTGGGCTAATAAATGATGGAACTTGAAACTTGCCTTTGGTTATTATGTACAATGTATGGTAGCTTCCCCTTAATGTTTTAGCTGTGCTACAATTATTAGTAGACTTTGTTTTTGTGCAATAGTACTACGTGAGCAATGCTACTTCTGTAAAAGTAAGAGAACGTCCAATGATAGCTATTTTTAACTTTGCGACAATCCTCTATATTTGAGATGTACTTTATCTGGCTTAAATTAAAGAATTCCAGTTTGACAGTCAAACATTTGAAGGAGTATTTTGAACTTCTATATAATCTCCTCGTTCGACAAGTCTCTAAGATTAGGTTAGTTTTCAGCTACAGTTGGATTGTAATAAAAGGTTAATTTTCGATCAGTTCATTCATAAGGAATTAAATTATTGGTGTATTTGTTAGGTGGATAAAAAGTATGTCGTGAGACTGAAAAGCAAAAGCATCGGGAGTTTTCAAAATTAACTTGTATATGATATGATATGTATATATATATATTCATTGTTCGATCTTAATATATATACGGCTAGGATCGTGTGTATGCGGATTGCGGACTGTCTTTTTAGCAATGATTTTTCGTCGTTAAAAAATACCTTCCCCTGTTGTCCAGCAAAATTCGTGGCTAAAGTTCCGGTCTGAAATATGAATGGTCCGTATATTCAATGTTTGATGCGCATGATGTTATCTGTCATGTTTGTTCTTATAATTGACTAATTAATTAATTTTTCTCTCTGTCCATCATCTCCCATGTGCAAGCATGGCCACATTTTCTATGCATTTGTCTCTAATTTAATGTTTCCCAAATTGGTATTAAAAGTATAGATGTTTCAAACAAAATGACATTTAGACCCTGCCTTGGATTTTCTTTGGTGCCTTTAGAGAGAACAATTTAATGATTTATTAGTTATATACGCGTATCCTACTAATCTCTCTCTCTCTCTCTATATATATATATACGCTAGGATTTTGTGCGGATTGTTCGTAGATGACTAGTCTTCTCGTGTTTAACTTTGTTGCTAGAAAACTAGTCCTTGTACGGGCGATTTGTACCAGAACTAGCGTTATATATTATATAGAATTACCCACTCTTTCTCTCTACTAGCCTTTGATATTCTTTGCCGTTTTGATTGCGTATGTTCTCTCTTATAATTTGTTTAGTTAGGCTCCGTTTGATTGTAAAGTGAAAAAGGAAAATAAATTTAGTTAGTTTTGGTGAAAAGATGGAAAATAAGTTGAGTGATAGAGGTGATATCTTCTTGATTTTTAAGTTTTTCCATGAAGAAATTTTCTTTGCTTGGTGGTGAGTAAAAATTTTTCACCAAAAACATTGAAGGATGGAGGATATATACTCATAAAATGAGTAACATCTCTCATCTTATTTTCTATCTTTTCACATAAACTAGCTAAATTTATTTTCCTTTTCCATTTTTGCAATCAAACGGAGCCTTAGTGTTTATACAATATATTTAAATCTTAATTATTATTTTTTCTCTTTTAAAAAAAGCACATTGTTTCTAGGTTTAAAAACAATTTCATTTAAATCGGTTGATTCACGAGTTTGAAATAATTTCACGATTAGTCATAAAAAAAAAAAGAAAAAAAAAATATGTCATATGCATTCTTCAAAGACAACATTGAACTTACGTGCTTACGAAATCTCTGTTTAGTTGACTTTCACAAATGAACGTAATTTTTCTTATGATTACTCATAACTATAATTTTTTATTTTGAAGTCTCGTAATTAAAATATTTTATGTACTAAATTTTTTTTATAATTACTTTATTGATAGTAAATTTTTTAAAATGTTGCGCTTTGCATAAATTGCATGCTTGTATTAAAGTAAAAGGCTATCTTCTCATATGGAGTTGTTATGTGTCTAGTAATTAATACATTATTCTCTATCTTTATACTTAATATTAACTATCTAGCTCTTCTTTCTTCTTAGACTACCTTTAATTCTCAAATTTTCTTTTATTAAATTCATTATTTTCTTATTCAATGGTATTTTCTCTATAATCATTGATCATGTTTTAAATTATATTATACTTATTGATATTAAAGATATTTTAATTTATAAATGCATCATGATAATATTCTTTAATTACTATTTACTACTTGACTATTCAAATTATTAAATTTGTCATTTTCATATATTGTGTATTACCTTATTTTTAAAATTATATATTTTAAAATGTATGTACATCGTGCAAGTTATATACACTTGTATATCTTCTATATATTTATGCCTCAACATAGTATCTAAAGATGTAAAATTTGTCGTCATGGGTATAGAATTTTTTGTTCTCAAAATAAACAAAAGAATTACAGTATATTGTCGAAACCTTAAGGTTTGTATTATTGTATATAGCCATTTAAGATTTGTCACTGCTCTTGATTGTTGTAATAAAGAATGCGTAGTGCTATTGCAAAGAAATTTTGGCTACTGCAACAAATAATAATACATTACTTAATTGTACATCGTCTTTTTAAGTATCTTATGTTACTTTGGCATTAATCAACTTTCTTTGGTAATAACTTTATCCTAAATCATCCCTAAAGTAACATAAATATATATAAAAGTAAAATTTTAATTGCTTCGACAATAATAATCTAAAAATAACCTAAATGCCTAAAATGAAAAATGTTACTCCCTTCTCAAATTAAAAATTGCATGTTTTTTCCCAAAACATCTCAAATTAAAAAGTCACTTTTTTTAAAAAAATATATATAATAAATTTATTGCTTTCATTGTGCTAAATTGGATTATTTTAAAAGGAATTCAAACTCTAAATTGATCTATAGTTTAAACTTGGTCCGTGTAGTTTTGTCCAAGTTTTGAATAAATATCATCTCTTTTATATAAATTTTTTTGAGTTTTAACTTTCTTGCATCCCAAGTTAATAATATATTTAGGATTATCTCTTTTAAGAGATGAATATTTTGGATTGAGTAGTTATTAGCTGACTTAATTATATTTCATATTTTAATAATAGCAAGATTTTGTATGGGCAATGAAATCACCTAGTTGCATGGCTGCATTAGAATAGCAATATATATCATATTCTTCTCACTTGTTATCTCTTTCTTTTATGGGCGGCGGCTTCTCATTAATCATATTTTGACTTTTATTACCTTCTGTAAATGGCTGCCAACTAGAGCCGGCCCTGATCCATTTACCGAATTGAACTGGTCGATTTTATACTAAACCGGCAGTCGGTATATGTAAATGTAAAATCGCTTCTAAACCAACCGAATATTAGTTTTGCCGATTTAGTCGGTCGGTTCGGTTATAATGTAAAAAAACTGATTAATTGATGCAATAGAGATGATATCTTACATAATTTCTTTCCAACTAATTTTGACTCTCATCATTTCTAGCCTTTATTATATCTCTTTATTCGGCACGTTTAATGCACCCCTAATTAAGAAAAAGTGTGTACTGTTCACATATAGGAAAAAACACCATAAAAAAACATAGAAAAAAGCCTTTAACAGTTTAAAATAAGTAAAGTATTTAAATAACATTATTAATTTACAACAGTTTTATTTTTTAAAGGTTTGGTCGGTAATTACCAAAAATGTACATGTAACAAACTGTTACTCTAACCGATTTTGGTTGGTAATAGAATTTTCAATAATTGACCAAATCACTTCAATTTAATTTATCAATTAAAAATGGTCGGTTCGATTGATTTTCGGTTTACGGACTGAAATTACCAGCCCTATGTGCCAATAGTTGTTTAATACACTGCTAACCGACCCTAGAAGGTAAAATAAAATAAAATAACGTACAACTAATATTTGTTGTGAACTCAGGAGGAGCTCGATGTTTTATTGGAAGGCACAATTTTAGCCGATATATATAAGTTCATTTTTTATTTTATAGAGATAAATCAACACTACAAATAAAATTAAAATTAAAGGGGGTAACTATCCTCCTGTCTTACTCCCTCTGTTTCTAGACAAATTATGCGTGTGCGATATTGTATATAGTTATTTTTCATAGTTAGTAGATTTTTAATATAATTTAAAATCAAGCAAGACGATTTGGCTGAGTTGTTAAGATGCATTACTTGATAAAAAAAATTAGGGTTCCGAATCTCATTTGAGTAATTTGGCAATATCGAGTGCAAACTAACTGCCAAGTGGCCCTCTGTATTTAATAATATGTATATATATATGTAGGATTATGCTATAAAAAGTGATATATATATATGTAGAGTTAGGCTATAAAAAGTGATATATATATAGAGTGCCTATCAGACACGGACCGATCCTTACGGATTGATCCTGTCTTTAAAACACGGAGCCAACTTTACACTTGCAGCCAAACAACCGAGCTTCTTTGCAACTTAATACTTAGGCAGCAAAATAAATTTTCAGCTTCATTCTTGCTCTCAGTCCCTCTCCTCTCCTCCCATGCGCCTCACTCCTCCCTCTCCCCCCTTGCGCCTCAATCCGTCGCGCTCTCTCACCATACTTCTTTTATATTGCACATGCCTCGAATAAACACGATTGCTACTAATAAAAAAAAGATCTTACAAGAAATGAATAGTCAAAGTTTAATTTCACTAAATTATAGCTAAGCACATTGGCATCAAAGATGTCCCTTATACATCACACAGCATCAAACATTGCCAATTTCAGGAATAATATTTTCAAGTTCTTGAAAATGAACTAAAATTTATGAGCTATGTATGACTAAAATAGCTAAGCACATTTTTCCTTCTTTGCCTTCATATCCTTGATTCGAGCCCTAGAAATTTTGGAAGGAAAATAGAGGGAAATCAACAACCGACCTTAATTCGTGCTTTCCACGTGCTTGCGAGGGAGAGAGCGGATTCTGGGCCGGAGGTGGTGGGTGTAGGGGACAGTGGTGGGTGGTGTGGCTAGCGGTGGAAGGTGGATGGAGTGGCGAGAGTGGTGGACGGTGAGAAAGAGCGACGGATTCAGCACAAGGGGGGGAGAGGGAGGAGTGAGGCGCAGGGGAGGGGAGGGGAGGAGAGGAGAAGGATTAAGAGCAAGAATGAAGCAAAAAAATATATATGTAAAGATAGGTTAAAAAGAGTGATATATATACGTAGAGAGAGGGGTATAAAGTGTGATTTTTTCTTTAGCAAAAAGAAAGAGATAGAGTATAAAGAGCGATATATATATATATGTAGAGATAGGGTATAAAGAGTGATATATATATATATACTAGGGTATACCCGTGCCGTCCGGCACGATAAAAAATGAATAAAAAATAATAATTAAATAAAATACAGGGATAATTACATGAAAAATGTGAGGATCGAATGTGTATAGATTGTATATTACTTAGGAATGAATAGAAGATAATTAAGGTATCGCAAAAACCAAATTTCATTAAAAAATATCAACCCAAAAATAAGTCGAGATGATTTTACATTGTCCAATTAGACCTGAAATCGCAAATATATCGACCGTTTTCATACACCAACTTAATTAGATGTTATGAGTTTATTTAGGAAATTTGAGAAAAAATTATTATATTCGAGGCAGATCGAATTTTAAAACTTTCAAAAAAAAATCATATATTTACGCTTCCAAATAGCTATATCTTCTTTTAGTTAAAGTAAAATCTCTCTTTATATCCTGACTATATATTATAAAAATTGTTATTAGAGGGTATCATTTTTTAAAAAAAAAAGATGATATTATAGGGCTTTGAGGTAAGTTGGAACTAATAGAATTTCACCCCATATTCGAGTTAGGAATTGGACACTTATTTTATAAGTGCCTATAGCATTTGAAAATAATTTAAAATTTGATGAGAGAAATGCAAAGTTGTAAAAAGTAGATTTTGAAATTGTATTTTTTTAGTTTGTGAGTAAATATTAAGTTGATTTGACATCTTGTTGTGAGTTATAACAAGTGATCCAATGGTTGTCACTAAAAGTATTAACACCCCATTACAAATTAACTAATCAAGTGAGACGTTATGTTAAAGATTGTCCATTTCCATTATTTTATTGCAAAAAATCCTTGTTTTATAATATAGAAGTTGGACACTAATATAAAAAAAATAATCACCCCCATATTCGAGTCCTAGGTTGGACACTTGTACCATTTTAAAGTTATAGCATTTGAAAATAATAATAATTATGAAACATTTGATGAGAGAGAAATGTTGTATGAAAAGTAGAGAGATGTAAGAGTTATATTTGTGTATATGTTTAGTGTGTGAGTAAATATTAAGTTGATTTGACATCTTGTTGTAAGGTAATTTAAAGTGATCACTTGTATGAATTGGTCTAAAAGTGTTAAACACCATTACAAATTTTTAATATGAGACGTTGTGATTTTTATTAAAAATTATTCTTGCTGTTTTTATAATATAGAATATATCTGGATATATATATATATATGTAGAGATAGGGTATAAAAAATGATTTTTCCTTAGCAAAAATAAGGAATGCTTCATCTTTTATTTTGAATGGTTGATTAATTTGATCTTGCCCTTTAAAAGAGAGTATAAATTCATTAGAATTTTGTTAGACACAGTGTATATCATGATTATAGAATGAGATCTTCTACCAAATTTCATTCTTGAAAAACATTCAACACCAAAAATAAGTGAGCCTCATGATCATAAAAAAATCTCAATAGTTTCTCTCTCTAGAATAATTTGAAGAACGCAAATATATCAAATTTTCAATACACCAACTTTTAGGTTGAGTTTTTTTAGGAAATTTGGTCGAGGTGATCTAATTATTATATAGATCATCTTTACAAACTTTCAAAAAAAAATCATATATTTACACTTCCAAATAGCTGTGTGTGTTCCGAATTTGCTGTAGTTAAAGTAAGGGAATTTTTTTATATCCTGACTCATATATTGTATATTGCAAAAAATTAATTTATTTTTCACCATCAAAGAGAATGGTGATCATTTTTTAAGGAAAAAAAAGATGAGATATTAAAAAATAGGGCTTGTTTGAAAAAGAATTTTGCAAAATAATCAAGGAATGATATTTTTATAAAAGTTTAATGGACTAAAATATTTAACATAACGTGTTCCGTCCACTTGATTGACGGAAAGTGGAGCGAAGTAAATTGAAGTATTGTGGAAACATTGGGGTGTGCAAAATTGAAGTTTATGAAAGTGACATGCAAAATTAAGTTTGCATTACACGTTTTTTAGCATATTATTATAAATAAGTGTTCGATTTACAGTGGTTTAGAATAATTTAATAAATTACGAATTCAAAACATACTTATAAATAAAGTGCATATTTTTTGACGTTATGCAAAGTTAAGTTTGTACTCATTTTTTTCTAAAATATTATTATGTATTTGTGTTTATTTGATATTGTTTTAAAGTTTCATGAATGAAACATAAGAATATACTTGTTAAAAAATATAAACACATCATGCAAAATAAATTTGAATTATTTTTTTTTATTGCATAGTTAAATTTGCACAAAACACAATTTTATGCGAAATTAAGTTTACACTCAGTTAAAGTCCTTATTTTAAAACACAATTAATAAACAAGCTTTTATTTCATAATGATAATGATAATGATATCTAGGCCCTTATTTCTAAAAAATACTATTTGTTAGTTTTTTTGCGAAAAATATTGTCACGCAAGACTTTTTACCTCATTTCTAAAAAAAAAGACTATCCATCTAGAGGGGTAAATGAACAAATATTTTATTAAAATTTTCCAGAGATAATTCTTATGATAAGTAATTTTCTTATAATAAAAATGGATAGTGTAAGTATAATAATTTCTTTTCGTGAAATCCATATTTGTTTTGAGAATAATATTTTTCAGAAATTATAACACCACACTTTAGTTAAGTTGGATTTTCGTAACAATATGTTTTCTGTGCACTCGTCATGATATGTGCGCAATTCTGATATTAATGGTTTATTAAAGCAATTCTGATATTAAAGTAATAATAAGTGTTTAAATGGTTAATTAACAACTAAATTCCATATATCCTCTATCTTCTTCTCAAGTATTCGAATCACATTAATTAATACAATCCTTTCCTCTTTCTCTAACAAAAAAATGCTTACAGAGCAAATTATAAAATAAAAAAAATAAAATAAAAATATATGACATATATAGTTATTCCAAAATTTATCATACTAAATAAAACTGAATCAAAAGGTAGAAAGTTGGTACCCACTTTTATACCCATCTAACCACTCTGAATTTCTTTCAGTGACACCAATATTATATAGATATAAATATATGTACATAACAAAAGTTAGTTTGTCTTGCTGTGAATGCATGATCAATGGCGTCAGGTGCTGCCAAAATAAATACAAATTTAGTCACAAAATTGCATGATGACTTGCTTTTAGTAAATTATTAAAACAAATTAATTACAACGGATAATTATTAACCCTAGCCTGTGAGATTCAAATTTATTGTGATCGAGTAATTATACATTAGCACCAGGTTCGAGTCCATCATTCATTTCTTAACCTCTTTAAAACAGTGAATCTATATCTATATATTTATATATATCCATAGCCTGTATTAAAATAATAAAAAGAAAAAATTAAAATTAAGACCCAAATAATGTCTACCAAATCATAAAGTCAAAAGCATATACTCCGTAATACAAAATCACAAACCCATCTACCTCCCCCCATACAATCTTTCACCAGATATCAATTTTATTTTAGAGAAAGAAACTATCACTATACACAAATCACTACTCCTCCCTAATATATAATCAAACCCAAAAGAGCAAAAGGACAACAAATTCCAAAAAATCAGAAAGGCAAAAAAAAAAAAGAAAAAGAAAACACCCTTTTGGAGAAGGAATTTAGACGAACAGAGAGGCTATGCATATTACGGCAGCACGGCCACCGGAGAATCTGAGAATTGCCGGCAGGGTTTTGCTGCTTGTGTCATACTTGGTAATTTTGGAAAGTGTACAAGCACAATCTTCCTCAACTGGCCAAGACATGCCTGCACAAGATGTAGCAACTAGTTTTCAAGCAAGTCTAGCTGTGGTTATTGGAGTTCTTTCAATTATGTTCCTACTAACTTTCATACTAGTTGTCTATGCTAAATTTTGCCACAACTCATCTTCTTCCAATCCGAATCGACAACAACTCGTTCGGTCAAACTCTCGATTCTCCGGTATTGACAAGAACGTGATCGAATCTTTACCATTTTTCAAGTTTTCTTCTCTTAAAGGAGATAGAGAAGGCCTTGAATGTGCCGTTTGTTTATCAAGATTCGAGGAAATTGAGGTTCTTCGCCTTTTGCCTAAATGCAAACACGCGTTTCACATCAACTGCGTTGACTTGTGGCTCGAAAAACACTCCAGTTGTCCTCTTTGTAGGCAGAGGATTAATGAAAATGATTTAACCTTCTTCACTTACTCCAATAATACTAGTTTGCGGCTCCCTAGGAGCCAATCGGATCTCGGGGATCCATCCTCGAATGTCGAGATCTTCGTGGAGAGGGCCGAAAGTCAAACTCAAACCAAACCTATCACGGTTCATCAAGATTTGGGAGTTTTAGGGGACCCGCCAAGGGCGAAAGGGAAGAGGAGGTCCCAATTCGTGACAACCAAGAAAATGAGGGGCGGGTTCTGGGCGGGTACAATCATAGGATCGTGGTATCCGAGGTTGTTTTCAAGAACAGGTGGAGCAGTGTCAGCTCCTCGGATCTCGTCTACTTGAATTCGGAGATGGTCAATGCCACTTCCAGTAGTAGGTTCTCGAATAACCAGAATTTTGAGGAGACTTCGAATCCATTTTCCAGTCTTTATTTGGGGAATACTTCGAAGCTTTTGAATGCGACTGACAAGAGGTCGGTATCGGAGATTATAGTTCATCCAAGGTTTAGAGAATTTAGCTCAAAAAATAGCTGTGATATTGTAGAGACTTCTTGTGTTGATGGAAATAGTTTTGAAGAGGAAAGAAAGAGGAGGATATGGTTGCCAATTGCAAGAACAACACTTGAATGGTTTGCTAATAGAGAAAGAAGGTATACACAAGGTCACAACACAAGCCATTCTTTGAATGTTTAAATTAGATTATTGCTTCTAATAATTGTACTTTGCCTAAAAGTACAAGTTAGAGAAGCGGGGATTGGTGGGGGGGTCTAAAGTTCTTGAAATTCTTGTGGATTTTGAGAGCAAGGCATTTTTTTAGGAATAAGTTTAAGACGTAAAGTTATACCATACCATTTTTTTTTTATTGTGTAGATATATAATCTTCCCTTAAGTTCATAACAAGTTTATGAATATGGGGAATTTTTTTTTTCTTTCTTTCTTTTTGTTCTTTATTATTATACATAGAAGAAATATAAGATTTGTTTTTGTACATGAAATTGTCAAGTGTTTAATTTTTAGTTTGGAATTTGTTTTAAGTTCTTGAAATACCCATTGGTATTGTTGCATCTATCGCTAATGATTCATTCCTTCTTCATAATAAGTTACTTTTGTTTTTGTACATTGTTGAGGATGTGAAGAGTTGGGCCAACCTGCAGTTTAGAGCGTGCAATTGACAATCATGCAGCGTAGCGATTATGAGGTTGCTAAGTGTCTTGCTAAATTTGCTAAATTCTATAATCGATTCTTGATTGTTTGACGTGGAAGCTAGGGGGAGGTCCCTGAGTTTTTGTTACCTCTCATTCAAGCGGATTCTCATTCAGTATTTATCATAACAATTACCTATAGCAAATTTCAATTCGAAGTAATTATTTCCTTAATCTAAATTTTATCCTAATATCAGTATTTATCATAACAATTACCTATGCAATCCCTTGGCGGCAGCTGAATACTTTGTTGATAAAAAATGAGTACAGTTTTATTATGAATTTTTGCGTGTGAAAAATATTTATTTACACAAGTACAAGTCACAGTACAAATTAAATTAACCTATATATAGTAAGTACGTCGATCCTCTAATTAACAATAAAACAATCTTATCGTTGTATCGACGCACTGTAGTATTTTGTCTTATTTTCATGTTCAAGATTGATAAATGAGAAATGTTACATCAATCAAATTCATTTTATCAAATGTTATTTTATTTTATTTCACATTTTTTACGTATAGTTTGAATATTTATTCCTTGTTAACATTGGCTAGCTAGAAATATATATGTATACACAATTGTCAAAACACTTAATAGGCCAGTTGAATAAATAGTTTAATTGCTTACGATATTTTGTTTCTTTTCATCAATTTGTGATTGTCCAACAAGAAGAAGAAAGGACCACTTTGAATAAAAAATGAAAAAATATGAGAGACTAATTAATATTTATAAAAGATAACATATGTTAATCTCACCCGAATGTATATGTATAACTATATAGAGTTAGGTTAAGAGATTCTCCAACTTTAATAAAAAAAAATGGATGATTATTTAGATGACTTTTTTTATAAAATTTTGTAGAGATGATTTATATTATAAGTAGATCGCATCCACCAAATTTCATAAAGAAATTCAATCTATAAGTGAGTGAGATGAATATCAAAAAATGTAACGGCTGAAAATATACATATATATTAATTTTTCAAAACACCTACTTCTAGGTTGAATTTTTCTATAAATTTTTGTAGAAGTAATCTAATCGCTATATAAATCATCTCTATAAACTTTTATAAAAAAAATTTATCGATTTACCCTCTAAATAGCCATCGTCCCTTCTCTTTATCGACATCGCTAACGTATATATATATAGACAGTCGTATACATTTGTGCATGTATACATATATGTATGGTGATGCAAAGTGGTTAAGCCCCGGATGTCAGTAGTGATGTCAAAGTTAGGTATAGTAATTGAATTTCTTAAGCCCCAAGTCAGTGGGACCACCTTTGCCGCTTCCTCATAATCCTTTGCTATACGTTTCTGTTTTATTCACAGGAATTAAAGGGCTCTTATATCATATATATATATATATATATACCTGAGTTACTACGTGTATAATTCACATGAATATAATTTTAAAAATATAGTTTAATAAAAATAATAAATAATTTAGTGATTAAACGTGTACTTAAGTTGTTTAGTGGTAAGCGTACGAATCTTTATAAATGTATATTTTTATGAAAAATAAAAAATTACATGAGTAAAATTATAAACCAAAAGTTTAACACAATTTCATGGTAAATCTATCTTCCTTTTATATAATAATATGTATGTATATATCTACACACACTTTCTTTCTTTTAAATTCCGCCATGAAGTTAACTAATTTAAGATCCATCTATTTCGGGGGATAAACGAATAATTTTTTTATTGAAACTTGGCGTGAATAATCAATCTTTATAATGAAGAAATCATTTTCACTAACTTTTATCAAATAATTCAATCGGAAAGTGAGTGAACTAAAAAATATATATACGCATTTTTTGCTATTGAAATTTTAGATATTTAGTTAATACACTTCCTAGTTGAGTTTTTTTGGTGAAATTTAGCGGAGATGGTTTACTTAATTAACATCTACACCAAGTTTTATGAAAAAAAAATCCATTCGTTTATCCTTAAAAATGGACAATTCTTAAGTTGGTTAACTTAAGGATGGTGACAATTAATATATATATATATATCAAATTACCTTTCACACGCAATGTGTGTGTGACACACATGCATATAATTTGAAGAAGAAATTCTAACAATAATTAAGAGTGGCTTGGTTTTTAAGTGCCTCTTTAAATTGATTGGATTACAATGGTTTAAGACTTTCTATATATAAGCAAAATTTTATGAGAAAACATTGTATGGGTAAAGTGAGTATCAAAAAGTCTAACACAAATTCAAGCGGTTAAAATTGATTGGTTATTAACAGACTTTAAGAGTCTCTTAATTCTGATTAATTAGCAAAAACAAGTTAATTAATATAGCATAAATAAACTTAAAAGTTTACCAATTTTAATTCAAAAAGTTTGTTTAATCGTGTCTAGTATGTACCAATGAAAACAATCAATCAACCATAGATAATTGAGACAAGATATAACGAGGTATCCCTGCAGTGCATAACTAATCCTCAACAAACAATTCCACTACAATAATCACAAAAGGTATAGACTCGATTAATCACTAACCGACTTAGACGAACAATTCTTAAATTGCTCAAGAACAACTATAGACATAACCTCTAGTGCAGCAGCTTCCTTCTTGAATCTCTCAATTTAGAACACAACGTATCACACACCTCGAACTCGCTCCGATCTCTTTGACAGCCTCGCACTTCAATGGCGGGATTGGAATCTCTTGTTTTTGGAATAAAACAATTAGATTGGCATGAAAGTTAATTCAAACCCTAAGTGGTGGTGTGATATAAAAAAACTCTTGAAATATGTATAAATTGTTGCAAAAGGGGCCTTAATGAATTATGGCGAAGAGGTTTTATTTATAAGAAGAAATAAAGTTAGTTTCCTTTTTAAATTAGGAAACAAACTTAAAAGATCAAATTTTGCGATAAAAAAAACGATGCCGAACCGGTCCATATTAGCACAATGTGTACCGGTACACCCACCCTATTGAAGGTAGAAAAACTTAGTTCCATGGATTCACATCTTTGAATTAAAAATCAATTCAATTTTTAACCACCATCTAGACATAGAATCTAAACTTTCTACCTGGCTTACCATACAATGAATATCGACAGCATAATCTTTGTAAGCTTTTGGTAAATGAGATTTTCAAGATAACATGATTGACACAACCAAGATTACAAGATAAAATGTGTTTTCGTCGAAGGAAGTAAGCCAACATAAATAAACCTTACATTCTACACACACACATATATAGATACAATCAAACTCCAAAGAAATAGTAGATCAATTCCACCAAATTTCATTAAAAAATTCAATCGAAAAGTGGGTGAACTAAGTATTGATATTGTGCTTAGGGGTTAATTAAGGGGACATAAAAATAATCATCTTATTATAGGTTAGATTAACCCATAATGAAAAGAAGGTCCACTGGAGACTTCGGGTTTTTGGCTTAACAAACTTAGCATGCCTAGTAAAGACAGCGCCTAGCATAGAAAGTGCCTAGCAGAGACAACACCAAGTAGAGACAGTGCGTAGCAGTGAAAGCGTCTAACAGAGACATCGCTTAACAGAGATAGTGCTTAACAGACAAAGCCTATTAGGGAGTATCGAGTAGAGACAACACCTAGTAGATAACGTCCAGTAAAGAGCGCCAAGTAGAGACAGCGCTTAACAGAATCGGCATGCCTAGTAGATCTAATGTGCCTAGCAGTCTAGCAAACTCAACATGCCTAGTATACTTAATGTGCCCAGCATAATGCGTGCCTAGTAAATTCAAGGTGCCTAACCTAATAGACTTGATATGCCCAGCAAACTCTGAGTAAGTTTTACCGGTCCGGGTATTAAAAATAGAATTTTGTCCGGATGATAATGTACTTACTCTTCTGGTTTTATAAATAATTTTTATCAGGGTCTTTTATTTTGAAAACAATAGACTATTTATAACTTAGCAATAAGTTTGTTCAAATAAAACGTGGACAGAACAACGGAAGTAAAACAAGTACACAGATATTTAATTTAAAATACTATAAGGGACTTTCTTTACCTCCCGACGAGAATAATAATAAGAAAGAAAATATAATACGGCAGAGAGATCTCCGGCGATAATAATCTTTTCCTTCTTTAGATATTTTCGAGAATTTGATTCCAGAAGCGGGACACGTCGAGTGTCGAGAATAGATTCGATAATTCTTCAGAAATAAGACGATAATAAAGAATGCTTGACGAAAGACTAAAAATCAGGTTCAAAGCTTAGAATTCTTAGATTCCAAGCTGCCGTCCTTGAACCCTTGGGGGTGTTGGCCTATTTATAGTGCTCGGAAAAGAATGTCGCGCGACACTTCCGGCATGTGTCGTGCGACAATGTGTACTATGTCACGCGACAAACGGCTGAAGTGATGTTTCTGACAGACTGATGTGTCAGAGAATGGATGGTCTGTGTCAGAGGGGTTTGTCGCGCGACACAGGGGAGATTGTCGCGCGACATACTTATTTGTCGTCCGACAATTCCCCTCAAAAATAGGTTTGTTTGGCCAACAAACCCTTTCGGGGCAGTTTTGGGTGCTCGGGTGGGTTTCGGTCTCCAAAAACAGTACTTCTCGAAGGTCGTTAAGGTTCTTGCGGGGGTCATAGATCGGGGTGTCTACATATACCTATAAATAGAATAGGGAAATCTCATTATAAAAAAAAAAGGCTAATAGAAATTATGAGCTAGAGGAATTGTTTTTAGAGAGAGAAAGTGTAACTTTTATTCTCATTTCAATTCCATTTAAGCTAATAGATCAAACATACACACATAAATAGAAGACCTACTGCTAGAATAACATAAGTGCTACCGGAGGAACCTCTCATACCCAAAAATCTCTTGTCCTTTTTACTGTTTATATTTACTATTCCATTGATTTAGTTTATAACTTACCTTGTGGGGAGACCCAAATTTTTTGGCACCACAGATATATGTGTTTATTTTTTACCGTTAAAATTTAGATTTTTCAAGCATCCACTTCTCGATTAAATTTGGATGGAATTGATCTACTACTCATCACAACGATCACCCCCAACAATTTTTTAAGAAAATATGACCAAGGAAAATTGAAATACCCAAAATTTTGAAACATAAGTGGTTGAAATTAGGCTCACATTTATAATAGTGTGTGAGTCTGTATATATGTGCTATATAAATATATCAGCTAATTTTAGAATCGGCTTCTTTGTTTTAATTAAATGATATATTTTTTTTCATATGGTAAATGGTTGAATTTTTTTAATAAAATTTGGCGGGGATGATTGCCGTGATGAGTAGAGATTGGGTTATGTTAACATGAGTCCTAAAGACACACGTTAAAAATCTATTTATAAAAGGGCAAATGTTAAATATACATTTAATATAATACAAATGTTAAATATACATTTAATATAATACGAATTCTCACATATAGAATTATCATTTATATTCATAATATATTTAATATATGTCCTTAGAGAACAAATTATCATTTTTGGTTGGGGAAAAGTAAAATTTGTGGGAAACTGTCCAAGGAGTAAACGTGACAGAATTATAGATTACCAGTTACGTTGTGAAAGAGAGAAACATAAATACTACTTTAACTTTTTAAGCTTAAATATGCTTTAACTTTTGGTGTGCATGTTAAATCTTTCCATAAAGTTCACCATCAGGACTCTTCAAAACCTTTAAAATGTGAGTGATGAATTTAACATTTTTTAATAAATATACGAAGAAGTTTCAAATTTATTGAAACTCATGAAATCGGTGTTAATATGAAATATCTTAAACTAATAATTTTACTTTGAGTTTAATTTGTTCATATATTTTTAAAAAAAATACTAATTGTAACTTAATCACTGTCAAGATAATTTTTAGGGTAAAAAACACTAAACCCCCTCCAACTATCACTTTTTTGCACTAACCCCCCCCCCCCCCCCATCTTTTAAAAGTGACACTAAACCCCCTTAAACTATTAGATGTTATCACTTAACCCCCAAAATTACATAAATGCCCTTGTAAATAAATGTCCTTTTATAAATTAGGGGGTAAAGTGTTAAGTTGTGATAGTTTAGGGGGGTTTAATGCCACAAAGTGATAGTTTGAGGTGGTTTAGTGTTTTTTACTCAACTTTGTACAAGGACATTTATGTAATTTTGGGGGTTAAGTGATAACATCTAATAGTTTAGGGGGGTTTAGTGTCACTTTTAAAAGATGGGGGGGTTTAGTGCAAAAAAGTGATAGTTGGAGGGGATTTAGTGTTTTTTACCCTAATTTTTATTGTCAGATTTAATACATTATGTCCTAAAATAGAAAATGAGACTGCTACTTTAAAGATCTTGAAAAAGAATGTGAAATTATTAATTTAAAAAGTATAGAAAAATTGTTATACAACCTTGCTTAGTTTTGCTGTTAGAATTACAGCAATGGAATTGAATAATTTGTGATGAACCAGAAGGTATAGTAGTAATTTGCGCTCCAAGTGAGTGAAGCATCTTTGTATTGTAAGTGTTTGATTCCTACCGGAAGCTTGTACGTGGTTAAGGTTAGTTTCTCGAGTTGGGATTAATTCTATCACAAAACAGGTATATGAGGATACCTCATGGTAAAGGGAAAAAAAAAGGAATCATTTGCGACAAAGTAAATGCCATTGCAATTACAAATAATTTATATATATATATATATCGGGGCTAAGGGAGGTATAAAAGGAGCATCCCTCCTCACAAAATAAATGAATACAGAGTCTGGTAAAGATTGTCCATGTATAGATCGACCCGATCGGCCCTATAGCAATAATCATCACTAAATTATACAAACCGTTAATTTCAAATTAATAAATTGTCCATTTCTCTATAAAATTTTAACAACAAAAATTTATCGATGAAATTGTAAGTTTGTATACCGACGTCCACACTAAATCTTGTATATATATTTATAATACAATTCTCATATGGATGGTTTTTTGTCATTCAAATATTGAAAAAATATATTTTTAACAAAAAAAAAAACTATTGTTAAAAGTTCAGACAGTACAGATTTCTCCGTACAAGAAATTATATGTACATATGGCGAGAGAGAGAGAGAGATGGTCCAGCCAAGTTTAAGGAGATTGTGGTGGTCCAAGACCAGCAGACGTAGGCTGCCTAGCCCATATCCTGTACTGGACTCCCATTAATTAACTTGTTGGTTAAAACCAGGTTTATTAAGAATCAACTTGGTTGCTAAACTCTTCTTTAGTTCCATTTCGGCACTCATCCCAATAGGTAGACCTCACAAAATGCGCAACAACTTTTAAGTTTTTAGTCCCTATTTTTTAATAAATAGATTGTAGACACTTTATTATAAAAGGAAGGGTCTAAAGACAAAAAGGCAATTATTATTGTCCTATAAACAAAACAAAAGGCATGACCTAAAAACCGCTTAATGGTTGGGTTCGAACCCCCTTGCAGACGTTTGAGTGATGCTAAATATGGGTACCACTTGCACAATTATAAAAGTGGCTATTTTCAATTGGGCTCATGTAATTTGCTCTTTCAATGGAGTTAATAAGGAGTAACCCACCGAGTAATAAACTCGTGCTTCGTAGGAGATTTATAAGGTGCTACACCTACTTGTCTACTTTCTCTTAAAAAAATAAAAAGGACTAAAGACATAAAACAATTATTACTTGTCCTAAAAATAGAACAAAATTATTAAAAGAAAATAATAACTGGCAGCCAATTTTCCTAAAAATAGATTATAAGTTTTGTTAGGGCAATTTTGTTTCTATGCACAACTTCTTTCATTTATTATCCCTTTTTTTGAAATTTGTTAAGTCAATTTGCGTTGTCTAATAAGTTTAATTAGAGGTGGGGATAAACTTACAAAAAAAAAATAGAAATTTAATTTTACATAAATTATAATTTTTTATTAATTATTTTTAGAATATCCATCAAATCAATTAATATATTCACCTTAATAATTTAATTATAATTAGAAATACAACCTTTACTCCTCCTTCATCCGCGTAAAGTTTGTCCAGTGCTAAGACTCTATTATCATTGATTAACACTAATCCGGCCTCTTTTTGCCATGGATACAATGATTTTTTTTCTTAAAAAATCATTATTAAAATCACTAGATATATAAACTCAAATCAAATCAAACCAAACTAACCTAAAGCACAAATCAAGAACACATCAAACAACAACAAAAAAATCACACCAGACCCTCACCAACATGAAATACTCTATCCTAGCACAACACAATCATGACACACCCCCATTCTCGTAGGTCCTAGATATGAAGATCTTTGATTTGTGAACCTCATGATTTAATTTATGAAGTAAAGACTAGCATTTCTAGTGGCATAAAAATACTCATCTCTAAATAATATTAGATGTAATAAATATCTATTATTAATTATATAATTTACTGCTTAAAAAATGAAGATGATAGCTAGCAACCTTATCATTCACTAAGGATAATATAGTCAGATTATTCTAAAAAAAAACTATAATATTATATTTCAAAAGATCAAAAATGGGATAAAACAAAAACAATTGGGTTAAATCCTAAAAATTGGGCTATTCAGTAATTTATTAAATGCAATGGATTTGAGTAAAGAAACCCTTAAAATCTTGGACCAAATTCCAATTTTCTAATAAAATTTATATAATTAAACTCGTTAATTCATTGAATTATACACCAGGGGAGTAGTTCATTTAGAATAAACACGAAATAAATATATGATTAATTCTTTCTTGAAACTAATTAAGAAGTTCTACTAGTTGTAATGGAAGCTACCTACATAAGAAGATTGAGTTCCAATAATCCCTAAAGAAAATTAGAGAATAAAATTAATAAGTATGTTGTGATTAGAAATCTATTTTAAAAAGTAAATGTAGATTTATAAAATAATTTTAATTAGTGGATACACTTCCAAATTCTCAAAAGAGTAATTTTGTGAAACTTGGTTCAAAATTACCATAAATTTTGGATGGATAAACTAAAAGAAATAATCGCTAATAGAAACAAAACCACACTTTTAGTTATGTCACTCAAAGAAATTAGACGGCAAAACACTAACGGTTATCATATGTCACGAAAGATAGAAGAAAGTAAAGTTACTATGACCCAACAATACATTGAACTAAGAATTTCACTCTCAAGAAAGTTGGAAGGAAAAAGAAATGAAAATAAACCGCGATCATTCATTTACATATATACTTATATACATAATAAGTCGGAAAAGAATCAACATAGAAAACCAACAAAAAAATCCATTCACACCTCTGAGGTGCGTATAATCTAAGTAGGTGCACGCATATAGAAGGCGCGCTTTTCTCCACTACTATGATAGTAATTATGTATCCGTGGTTCGAATCATCAATGACTCAATTATGCTGGGAAAAAAATATTTAATACAATTGTTGTATCTATAATGGTCTCTCTGTATCTCTCATCATGCGATGTGAGTGAAACTATCGCGTGATGAGAGGGAAACTACGTCTTTGCCTACCAGTCCTCAAGCCATTCTGGGGTGTTGAGTTCATCTAAGTCTCGGGTTGGGGAAAGAAGAGGAGCAACATTTTCCTCGGCACGACTTCCCGTATATTGATTTATACGAGAAATGATCTCTTGTGGAATGGGATAGGTACGGTCCGATATTCCTCTCCAGTCAACTCCATCAAACCACGGATGAATTTTGACGGAGTCTGCACCTAGGGTTCCGAGTCTTGCAGTTTCATCAACTTCGAGTAGCTGAATAAATCAATTATTAAACGGAATTGCATTCAAATTTGAAAAAAAATCGTTTTTTTCAATTTTTCATTCAACTAGGCAATTCATTGGCATAAGAATCAACTCGATTATCCTGCGTGTGCAATTCATATAAATTTGATTTGAAAAGGATTAAGTAAGAAAATTGATCATTGGCCCAGTAGTTAGACATATGTTTAGCTTTGTTAGTAGCATGGGTGCGAATCCTGCAAGCATATCTTTTATGAACAAGAATATTGCAGGGGTAAATCAAAAGGTATGACAGTGCCTCAAGTAGTTGAATCCATCTTGACTTAATATATAAATATTCAACATATAAGGAAGCTAATTTATTTGATATAACCGAAAAGTTATATAGAAAATATCACAAATATAGGAGATATTGTGGTGATAAACCCGAGGTATACAACGGGTAGGCCGCTATTAAGTCAAGGGTGGAGGCCACTATAGTTTTTTAACAACACCTAGGAGGCCATTGTAATTAACCCAAAACGTAAGGGAGGTTAGTGTAATTATTAGAAGGGATAATTAGAAAAGAACACTGATATACCTTAGTGATGAGATCAACAGCTTGAGCGGTGAAAGTATGCGGAAGAGTGAGTTGCCCTTTGGCAATCTTTGCGAATGTATCAAGCTCACTTTCGCGCCAAGAGCCAAATGGCATTTCCCCTTTTAGCATGAAATATATCAATACTCCCAATGCCCACCTGCACATTTTCCACTAAACCAATTTCAGGTTCTATATGCATTCAGGCTTAAGCCCAAGTGTTTGAAAGTCTGAGTATTCACACAAGATGCCCAGGTTCAAGCCCCATACCCTCCCCCCTCTTAAGAGCCACCTAGATCTATCTATCAGAAGTTTGGAGATGTTTTGTCACAAAAATTCGTTGCTAAAGGAAAATTCGTCGCTAATGGACCTGTCATTATGTTAATTGTCCCTACCAGATCCTTCCCACTTGCTAATAAGCCATATGGAGTATTATGTCATATGCATTCTTAGTAGTATATCTACAGTTCTACACTAAAAATATGGTCTGCGTTAAAAATTTGTTTTGTCCCTCATTTTCTATCTTCCATTTAGTCTTTTTCCTCCCGGTGGATTGAAAACATGATTTTCCCAAATACTACACATTTTTACATGAAGTTTTGAAGAAGGAACTACATTATTTATCGGATGAAAACAAAGAAAGTATACGGGTGGCATTACCAGTCAGCTGGGAGACCGTGACCTTTCCCTTGGACTATTTCTGGGGATAAAGAGTCTGCCATCCCACATATCGTAAATGTTCTCTCTCCAGATAACTTCTTTCCAAATCTGAAGTCTACAAGCTACAACAGTTCAAGAAGATAAATGGTTACATCCATATAGATTCACATAAACATGAATACAGATACTAATGAACACTAGGACCCAAAAATATATATATGAACACAAGGAAGCATGTTATTCCCTTGCCAATGGCATAATTGCAATTCTTTTTTCGATGTAATCTTGCCTATGGCACACCTTATATGCTGTGCTTGCAGCATGTGTTGTAAAATTTTATACAGCATACAAGAAATCATTTTGTACGTATGGAAAACATTATATATCTTTATACAATTGCTTTAAATTGTGTGTAGAATGGGTCCTTGTTTAAGAGTGGGAATGGCAAAAAGGCCTGACCCCGCTGGGTTTTCAACCCAACCCAACCATAATGGGATGGGTTTGGGACAAGAGTTTTTTTTAACTGGGGCAGGTATGTGTGCCTAAAATACAAACCGACTCGGGTTCAAGTTTACATAAAATGAACCCATTTGACCTGAACCGAACATAATACTTTTTTTCCTTTAAATACCCTTATAATAGCGTATAGTTACAACAGGTCAGGGTGGATCAATACGGGTCGGATGGGCTCTGGTTTTTGAAGTAAAACCCGCGTCAGGGCGGGTTTGTGGCCGGTATATTCCTTTGGGGCAGTTCGGATTTGGCCAAACCTGCCCCAAACCTGATCTGCTACCATCGCTATTTAAAAGGGGGATTCAAATAGGAGTGAGAGAATTGTTAGGCAGCAAGAGAGATAGAGACCCAACCTGTAAATGTCCCGTCTGATCAAACATTAGAACGTCTGGAGACACACCTCTGTAGAGAATACTGACCTGATAAGAAAATCAATTGAAAATGAACAGAGTGAAAATTAAATCACCATATAATGATAGACGTTGATGGAGGACGTTGAGTGAGTCCAATAAGTTTACAAAAATCAGACCTTGTGTAAATCTTCCAACGCTATAACGACAGAGGCAGCACAGAAGCGGGCAGACAGTTCATCGAGTGGGGTGTGAAGTATTGAAGCAATAGGGCAAGCTATTCGCGTATTCATAAGTATTCCAGCATATGATTGGTCGGCACAAGTGCATAGGAGTTGGGGCACACAAGCCGAATGGCTCATACTTTTCATTAGCTTCTTCTCCTTTAAAACCTGTGCTTCTTTTCCTAGCTTTTTTATCTTCTGCTTTGAAAATCTTTTCAAGCTCAGCGACTTTTCGGTTTCTTTCATTTTAAAAATAAAAAGTTTATGTTAAGAATTGCTCAGAGGTTGAAAAATTCAGGTATCGCCATCCCAAATTAGAAGTCCCCTATTCCTTTCCAGAACTTAATCAATGTACCGATTCTCATGGTAAGAAACAAGTTTTGTTCTAAACCATTGATTCTAATGAAATTAGTTGCACTCTTAAAAAATATGAAAGTCAAACATGGTCTCATAATTAGGGATGGATGGATGGAGTATAATGTAAAGTAAAACAATATATGACAAAAACCAACCTGAGTCTTTTAGAAGTACAAGCCCAATCTCACTGCAATCAGTAGAGTACAAGCACGTTCTCCACTCCTAGACAACATTATCAGCAAATATATTCAGATATCTTCATCTTTTTATAGAATTGGGTCATGGACACGTAGGCACATAGACTGTCAATGGATTGGATTTTTGCCCAAATCTGATCTTCGATTAGTCGGATATGGTAAGAGATCTCTAATCTGTTTAACCAAATCCGTTAAGCCTTTTTGTTAACAAATCAGATACGTATATATCTCAATCCGGTCCATCTTTTATCATAACCACATATACATACATTTATATATTTATGTATGTCTATCCTTGCATAGTTACAAATATATTAAATAAAAACTGTGCAATTCTTTTGGTCCATCAATAAATTTGATTAAAGTCATGTTGGGCCAAATATTCTTCAATTCTTGGACTGGATATTCATTTGGTAACTAATTCGGATATGGAACAGTTTTTTATATGTCCATCGGATTCATGGATCGGGTTGGATTTAGTAATTCTCAGCGGAATCAGCTTTGGATACAGCATGACCAGGTCCATATCCGATCTGTTGATAGGCCAATTCATTAATGGAGCAGCAGACAGTAGTACTTACCAAATCAGAGAGCTGAACCTCTGTAAGGGCTGATGGATCAATACTTTCGACAGATTCCTTGGAAAACCGGGTAGAATTCTCCCTTGACCTAAATCAAGTTAACCATCAGAATCAGCCACTCAAAGTACTTCTGGTCAAGGTATTATTAAACAATAAGGCAATATTAGTTCCGGCCTTCCAGGTGAAATATTTTTTAACCCTTGAGAGGGCTCGTTTAGTTTGAGTTTTAGGAAATGAATTGGCATTTTAGATTATAGGAAAGCTTGAATCCTGACATTTGAGATTCCTTGTCAATGTTTGGTTAAAATTTAAGCCCTCCTCTCCTCATGCTGATAATAACTTGCATATGTATTATTAAAATATAAAGATAATTTAATTGAAATAGCCTTTATCATGTTTTAATATATTATTAAATATTACTTTATTAAAATGCAAACAAAAAATATTTAGTAATTTATTAAAAAATAGGAGTAATTTTGTCAAAAATTTATATAGGAGACGATTCCCAGTTAACCTCTTAGTTTCGCTCCATTAAATATGGGAATGGATGAAGGGAATTCTCCTATCCTGGGAATCCTGGATTCCTTTCCAAAACTCCAACCAAACATTCAAATCTTAAATGAATGGGAATTTAAGATTCCAATAACTACCCAAAGAACAAACCAAACAAAACCTCAAGTTGAAAACACTTCACTTTCACTGAAGTGAAGTGAGGTGAAATGAAAATTATTAGGCCTGAAGCAAATAACTAGACCAAAATATTTTGATTAGAGACTTAGGATGATAATGTTATCCCCAATTTATATGTATATATATATGTATTACATTATAATTAAACCCACTTAAAAAAAAGATAACAACGTACTTGTAATCATCTTGGGAAAGCTTTGCTAAAGGGCCAACAACCGAATCGAACTTTTCCTTGGTTAAAACAGCACATACCACATCACCCACAGCAGTGGCACTTAAGGAATCAATGTGTTCGCTAAGAAGTGTCCATTCTCCAAAATAGCTTCCCTCACTCTTCTCCAAGGAGAGATCTTTATCGTTCTGCAAATAATCATCCTGATTTTGATATTCAGACATGAGACTCGAGGCATTTCGGCTTCTTATTGACTCTGAATCAAACGTAATTCTCACTTGTCCCTTTTGGATCACATACAACCCTGCAAGACCATCATCCTGCAAACATGTATCAAAGAGAGATGAAATCGGCAGTGTGCTAGAAGGCGAATGGCAACAGGTTGGGTTTGGGCGATCCCAAACCCAACCATCCAAAACCGACCCGAGGCATGTTTTACTTTTGAAAAAGCAGAACCCAGCCCGTTTAGCTGTACGCTTGGACCCAAACAATTATAAGGTATTGTTAGGGTAATTAATGGGAAAAAAATTATAATCAGGTTGGGTCACACCCCAAACTGAGGGGTGGTTTACTTTGGAAACCCCAAACCATCCCATTAGGATCGGGTCTGGATTGAAAATTCGCCAGGATAGGCCATTTTTCCATCCCTAAATGGGGGAAGGGGAGCAAGGCCCACAAGGGGTAGTTAGTTTAGATCCCTAAAGTTGAACAACTATTTGTCCATTTGAAACATTCAATACCACCTAATATTCCCAAGCCAAACATTTGGAAAAATGAAACTAGTAAATGGTAAATATGCTTTCCAAGAGAAAGTTTACCTTATCCACAATTGTCTGCCCATCAGAGAAGGAGACTTCAAAAAGAGAATCTGCAATTTGACTAAGCTGTAAAATTGTGAGTTTTGAGAGAAGATCCACTGACCGAAGCAGCTTCAACGATGACAAATTTGAAAACTCTGACATAAGAATTCCTCTAAAATCTTCTCTCTTTAATGCCCAGAGAGTACCACTCGTCACTGCACGAACAGAAGCTTGGAGAGGTTTATTATACCTGTTGTTTAGATAATCCCAAAGAAATCCATGAACAGTATATAATTAGCCAAGTGAAGATCTCTCAGAAAGGCTAAATATATGTCAGATAACTTGAGCAAGTTTCTAATTGGCCTTTTTCTTGTTTATGCCATATTTCTAATTTATGCTCCCTCATTCTCAAATTGAACTTTATAATTTTTAAGGAAACACAAATTTCAATGTAATCGATGGTCTAGAATACAACTTATTTTCTATTGAGAGATTTCGTACATTGATTATGTCCTAAAAAGGAAATCGGACTATGACTTTGAGACATCCTGAAAAGGAAAGTTGGACCATCAATTTGAGGCACAGGGAGATGAGATATGCCCTGTTCTTATATTCATTGATCTATCCCCCCCCCCCCCCCCCACACACACACACACAAAACCCACAAAACACAAAAAAGAAAAGGAAGGAAAAAATTGGGGGAGAAGGTATATCTAAAAAGTATCATTAACTGAAAATTGAGGGCATTAAGTGTTACTCTCTATTTCTACAGTCAATGCTAATATTTGAGGTGCCCTTAATGATAAACTTGGGTTGATGCGTTAAAAGAAAATGGGAAGGGGATTAAGTCTTAACAATTATGAAAACAGAGTATTTCAATTGGAGCAATAGTAAAAAAGGGATAAGTTAAAGGAGCCCTTATGATTTTACGAAGATCAAGAAAGAGATTCTTCTATCAGCGTCAAACCACTATATAATAACTTATCAAAATCAATTTTACTATGTCCACAAAACCACAAAATGAATTATTAAGTAAAGCATTCAAGAAGCAACCATAGTAGAAAACTAGAAATAAATGTCTCACATTAAAGCAAGCTCTCCAAAGGATGACAACTTTTCAGCTGTATATCGATGCAAAACCCTAGACACCTCTCCATTAGTCTCTTCCTGTCATCATACATTATAGTGAATTTATGATCCAAGAAAGTTATACAATGTACACCAAGATTAAACTTGAAATTTTGTACTAAAATGTTTCCTACTTGTTGACACTTCAAAAGCATCTATTGGAAACAAGTTGAATATAATGACCAAAGAAACTGAAGTAATAAGTATAATGAGTAAATCTAACAACGGAAACAAATAAGATATATGATAACCTGTGTTGCCAAGACCTCAAATTCTCCACTCCCAACAACATAAAAACAGTCACCTTCCCCACCCTGCAAAATATGGTATTCATTACATTTTTCAGTATCCACATCTTAAGAAATCGTGGTCAAAAACGAAACTTTTTGCTAAGAAATCAAGAAACACTACGGATTGGGTCCTAGTATCTTAGACAGAAACCTCAAAAATGTCAAAAGAAAACCGCATGCAAAGATTAAAGTACGACAAAGTTACCTGCTTCACTACAACTTCCCCTGGTTGAACCTCCACTCTTTGCATGCAATCCAACAAAACGTGACACTGAGAATCAGTAAGTTTTCTAAAAAGAAAATGATCATGCAAGGCCCGCTCTATGTGTGCCTGCCAAAAATGGGTTCAAAAAATCACTGACTGCCCACAGAGGTTCAAGAATAAAGAATCGCTACATAGGAACTAATTTTTCTTTTACATAAAATTATGCTGAAAGAAAACACGAGAGAGAGAGAGGGGGTTTACTTCTTCTTCCCAAGTTTTCCTGTGGGCTGGAGAAGGAGGAACCCATACTTGCCCATTCTCTAGAGAAGTTTCAATAGCACGCAGACGAGTCCGTGAAACATCATGCCTTACACGCTGGTTCCTAGAGTTCCACCCCATTGGAGAAGGAGACTCTGATCCAGTCATCTCTACAACTTGAGGTATGGGCGGTCTTAAAACGGCACCAGAACTTGCTGGTTGACAAACAGAATTCTGGCATAAAAGTGAATCGTCAGTAACTGATCAAGTATGAAGAATAAAAAAAATTAACACAAATGCACAATAAGGTTCTGTTTCGCCTGTTCTTTGGATGGTTCCTGGAATCCTAAATTCCAATTCACTCAAGATTCCAACATTTGGTTGGAGTTTTGCAAAGGTATCCAGGATTCCTAGGAAAGGAAAATTCCTTACATTCATTCCCATATTCAATGGGAGGAAAGCTAGGAGGATTCCCGGATATCCTTTCCTTTTTCCCTTTTGGTTTGTGAAAAAAATTACCCCTAATTTAAACAAATAGTAAAACATTTTCTTTTGCAAGTTAATTCAATACAAGGAAAGGAGAATTCCAGTCTTAAACAAACATTGGCGAGGAATCTCAAATGTCATGAAAGGAGCTTTCTTGAGATCCAAAATGTCAATTCCTTTCCTAAGCCTCAAACCAAATGAGCCTAAAATTCAATTAAAATAAAAAGGTTCGATAGATTGAGGATTACAAGCTTTTCTTACATCAGTTAACCCCTTAACATGCACAACTATCACAGTAATGTCATCTGTGCGGGTTTCGTACTGAAGCCAAAGTCGATAAGATTCAGCGACGATTGCTGCACAAGCATCACGGGGATCCTTAAAATTTGCAACCTAGAAATGTCGGGGAATAATAAAGAATATTAGTGGTTAACGGACATGGAAAGAGAGACAAAAGGTATAATTTTCTTGAAATAAATTATAGAGGGAAACAAAGTACAGAGAAGCTTGGTTAAAGATAATGAGCTAATAAGGGACCAAACCATATGGTGAAAAGTAACAATATGACAAGAGGTATGGTATCAGTTTATGTATCTAATAGTATAAAAATAACAGTGATTTGAAGTATTTACCAAACAATTGAGTATAATTTAGTGGCTGTCAAGCAGAATCCCAAGTACTTTGTGTAGCGTTTGAATGAAAAAAAAGCAGCATATTTTCGTTAAAATTTTCTTGTAAGAATAAACCTAGAACAATGCTGTATACGAATATAGTTGATAAGGTATAAAGATAGGAAAAATCTTATTTGCTGATCAAACTGAGAGTATTCAGTTCTTGATCAAATCCATGTCCCAAAAACTCTAAAACAAGAATTTTCTGATAGTTAAAAAAAATAATTCTGAAGGATTGAGACGGCAGATAAATTGAAATGATAGCTATACCAAAGTGATTTTTTCATATTGATATGCGTGTTCCACATTATCGTACAATTGCGTTCCAATACAATAAAATTAGTGAATCCGAAATGTATTTTTCTGTCACTTCCCTCACGATTGTTTGTAAAATGAAATATATTTAACTTGGCAAAATTGTTAATCTTACAATCTAATAACACACACAGGTGGCTCTAATAACACACAAGGGGTAACAACTAACAACCACTGTGGCCAACTGGCCATGGCCTCATTACCATTCAATGACCAGATTCAGATGTACAAATAATTTTTGCAATTATTTCATTATAACTATGGAACTGCTAATTATGTTCAAATAAATGAGTAAAACCAAGCTATTAACTTAATTGGCTAGGTTAAATCACAGATAATGCAGTGCCATATAAATCAAGCAAAATATAGGGTGATTGGAAAATAAAATTGATTTGCCTGTTAAGATGGAAAAAGAGGAGTGATTGGGCGAGACATTTTCCATCTTTTCCTCTTTTTCCACTGAATTTTTTTTTTAACCATCCCCAAAAGAATTGAATTCAATGGAAGAACTAAAAAACTTCTTTTTTTTTTTCTAACTTCTCGTAAAAATTAGTATTGATTTCAATTATTTTCCAACTTTTTGTGTAAATACTAAATATCAAACAGTTACAATATGAAAAAATAATACCTTACCATGTCAACCACAGTTTGGCTAGAAAGAAACTCAAACACCCCATCACTAGCAATTACAAAGAAAGGATGATCCGGTGTAAGTTCCAACACGACAATCTCGGGATTTGCAACAACACCAATCGTCTCAGCAACAGAATCACCTATACTTCTTGTAAAAGCTGTACCGGGGTACATACCATTTGGGACCCACAGTCTAGGAGGATCACCATCATCACCTTCTTCAGTATCCCAACACTGCACTTCGGGATTCTTCAGTCCTTCAATCTGATCCAAAGTAAGAACCCTAGCTCCACATTGCTTAACCCGTTCAAGTTCATCATTTCGAAATGGAGTTTGGTCAATTGATAGGTCAACAGCCACAATATCCTCCCCTCTCTTTTCTGCTATGACAGCCCTAGAATCACCCGAATTAGCAATGTAAAGCGTTCGACCCCTAACCAGTATTGTAATTGCGGTTGTGCCACTCATGCTATCATCAACAGTGTCAGCATGCAATTGTGAATTTGTCGTCAAGAACGCAGCATTACATGCCTCAACAGCATCCATATGAAACCGACTGTTTCTAAGCAAATTTTCACATAATTTTCTTTTCACAAATTGCGAGCACTGAGCTCCGAATTCTCCGTGTCCATCAAAAACCCCGAAAAAATTGTCATCCGGGTTTGTCCCAAATGGAGTATGAATGCAAAAACTGTCTTGGTTAGCTTTATCTAAAGCGTCGGGGTAAAACCCTCTCTGTGACAAATATGAGTATTGTAATTCGTAAGACCCCGAGGGAACCTTAACAGTTCTAGATCCGTCAGGAGGTAGAAACTGCGAAGAAACCCTAGATAGCCTAGTAATACCAACTTCAGGATCCCTAGTTAGACTTAGCTGATTGAACTGATCTCTAGTTTCTCCTTGTTCGTCTGAAGAATTAGGTGAGAAAACCGGAATGTCAGTAGTTCTCACATTATCAATTTCTTTCACCTTGGCATCTCTGGGTGCGCATATTTCGCCAATACAAGCCCTTGAATAAACACAACCCATTATTGCAAAATACAAATTGAGAAAAACTTGGATAGCAAAGTTGCCAAAAGGCTCATCAGACTCAAATCTCTGGAACTGATTGAATCAACCAAACTATTAAACCCTAAAAACCCTAATCAATTAAGTCCACCTCAATAACAACCACCCCAATTCCAGCATTCAAAAAAGAATCTTCACTCAGTATTGTATTTCTGTAGAATGCAAAAGATAATAATCATCAGAATCAACTCAAAGCTTATCTTTTCACGTCACTAAATCACTAAGGGTGTGTTTGGGAACTCCAATTCCAAGGTACAATTGGAATTTGTGTCATGTCAGTTTAAAATTCAACCAACTTTCATCAAATTCCAATTCCCAAACACCCACTATAAAAAAAAATCCAGTTGTGAGACTAATGAATCCACGAGAAAATTCAATACAGCGAAAAAAACCTAATGAATCAAAAAACCCACATTCCCAATTAAGTTCTTGATCTAGAATTACAAAACAAAACAATGAAATTAAGGAAAATGCATACAATTCACAATTAATTACGCACACACACTTAATGAAATTCAATAAAACAAATGCAGAGTGTGTGGGAATTCTAATATGGGCAAAGTGAAAAAAAATAGTAAGAGTGGTAAGTTTAGTGTAACCGTAGACTCTCTCACCCTCAGTTTGATTCTAATTGGAATTGCAGCGAGAGTTAGGAGGAGTTTTATTTGTCAAAGTTGCTGACTGAGACTGTAAAGAATTAGGGAAGTTGGTGGTGTGTAGGAAGTAATCACCGGCGGTTAATCGGAGGGGAATGGGGTGAAGTGCGCCCACGGCGTAGGTTAGAGAGAAAGGAGAGAGAGAGAGAGGGATGTTGTTATGTGGTGTCAGTGTAGACTTGTAGACACTATACAAAGTTTGAGAGAAACGGGGGAATGATATATTTTATGATATTATATTATTTTCGGGTAACTAAATTAGTCGATCTCTTTTTACCCGTTTATCTTCTTTCTAACAACTTTATATTATTATACAAAGTAGTGAGATCGTAAATATTTTTTATTGTAAGTTATAATCAATATTTTTTTAAATTAATATATATGTTTAGCAGGAGATATTCTAGTGAGAACAAAACAATAATATAATAATTAAAAATAAGAATTCACTTTGTTATCAGAAAAGAGAGTCGACCACTTTTTAGAGGTGTTATTGATTTCAAATTATTTTTTTTAGGTTACGTTTTACGTAATTTTAATCGAAAGAAATATTTGACCAATGTAATTTTAATTACATGCATAACTGTAAAGGAATGTAAATCCTGTACTATTGATTGTATGTAATGGGATTCATTGTATTAAGAGAAATTTATTCTAGTATATTTTCGATATTTGTTTCATTTATGGGATCCAAAATATAGGCAAATGTCAAAGATGGGTGGGAATAAGAAATAAATTCTCATACCATGCTCTTATTCCCACTAAACAAACAAGATCTAATATATTTTAAATATTGATGCCTTAACTCTTGCTATCCTGCATTCACACTTGCACCCGTTCAACAAATAAATCTCTTAGACTCCGCTTGATTGTCAAGAAAATTATAAGATAAAATAATTCTCAAAAAATATGAAGTTAAGTAAAGATAAAAGGGACCCTTATCTTATCGTGTCATTTTGTTCGATAGTAAAATGGTAAAAAAAAATTGATTAAATATAAGACATATAATTATAATTAGGTTACAGTTGAAAAGAAATTGAAAGTATATACTATAATTATTCAAATAATAGAAATATACAAAAAATATTATAATAACAAATCGCAAAATGTTTTATTCGTATCATAAGAAAAAGAAAATGATGTACTAAACATTCTGACAAATTTAATGTTTTACAAAAAACTGAGATTAAAATTTCTATCAATAATATATTTACATATGTTATAATAATATCAATTATTTATTTATAAAAAGTAGTAATTTACGCATAAGATTATCAAATCTAATAGTGTATAAATAAAATGAGGGGAATGAAAAGACTTTGTTGCATTAAATATTAACAAGGTTCTTTATCTGTCACGTATAATTATATATATATATATATTTATACTATTAAATTTTATATATACACTATTTATATTTAGCAGCACGTGTATTTATATTTATTACATTATATTTATATATATACTATTAGATTTTAATAATGATTTAATATTTTCTTTCTTTTGCATAAGTCTTGCACTAAATTTCTAATGCTATTATTTAGTAACCGTCCTTCAATCCATTTTCGTTGTTTCTATGGAACTTTTACAATTGAAAAGAACAATTATATATCTCTAATTTATAGTTCATCTAATAAAAAAGAAAAGTAATTAAAAAGTAAAATATATATATATATATATAAATTTATAAATGCGCCCGTGCATCGCATGCGTTAGAAAACTAGTAATTATATTATAATAAATTTATTATTTGAATATAATATTTTTAATTGTATAAAGTAATATTGGTATAGTTGCATAGGTTTAATTAATTAACTTTTACAAACTTAGTCATAAATAAATTTTCCGCTAAGTCATGAACAACTTTTTTATAAATAGTTGCTAACTTTCTTTTGACTTTCCCTCAGAATTTTGTATATGCTGCATAACGCAATTTGCTGGAAAACATTTTTACATGTGAAAAAGTTTGAGGAAAATTATTGATCCACTTTTCTGCGAATCAAACATACAAAAAGTGAAAAAAACATTCAAATGCAGGATTAGGTGATATCTCTATCAACACTTGGTTCATTTTCGAAACAAACATTCACAACATTTTATACCATACTTTTGTCATTTTGTATTGTAACATTTTCTTTATTTGATACAATACAATATATTTTTTATTGGATTTTTTTGAGTTGAATCTTATTTATAATACAAAATATCTTCATATTTGTATAATCTTTTGACTTAATTGCCCGTGTGATTTCCGGAACCCACTTTACTCTCATTTTCAACCCATCACCCCTAAAACAAGAAAACTGATCTTCAAACAGAATTCGAATCCTCCAATTATTCTTCAAGCAGAAATTTCACGAATTCCTACCAACAACCTTGCCTTGAATGTATACACATATAAAAGAGGAGAGATAAAGCGTGCGTAGAGGGAGAAATCAACAAGGGGAATTGTTGGGCAGAGAGAATCAACGGCAACGATGACGCCTTGAGTTACCGGCATTTTTATGCATAGAGATCGAGAGACTTGGAATTCGGCAAGAGGTAGCCATCGGATTATACGTGTATGTATATATATATATATATATATAAAAGCTATGGGTTAGGGTCCATTGTGGATGAAACAGAGCACCAAGAATAATAGAATATACAATGTGGGATGGATGAAACAGATGACCAAGAAGATAAGATTCAGATTCTGTCTCACTGAAGAACAATTGTGGGTGAATCCAAGAGTGGATTTTGTTTTCAATAATTAGAGAGAGGAGCTTGTTACAATTAATGGATCATGATATATGTATTAATTAATTAATAAAAAATATTTATATTTATATAGACACCATTGATTTAATGATACATCAGTGTATATATATAGTACACAGAGAGTCATAGGAGAGCACAAGGGAATCCATGAGCATTAAAATTAAACAAATTGACAGACTGACTGACGCTATCAAATTCAATATCTATCTCCCATGTATGTTCCCTCCTCGATCCATTTCTATACATATTTAATCTCTCTCTCTCTCTCTCTCCCCCCTGTTTGGACGAAGGCAATCACGGGGTTATATTGACTTCGATGATGGATAGATATCTTTGAGAAGTCGAATTAGACTGTTGGCATGGTGAAATTAGGGTTCAAAGGGTAGGTGTTTGGTGATGGCGGTCTTTGATAAGCCAGTCATTTTCTTTGCGCAGAAGCACGTTTTAGCTACTGGACTAATTTTGTTGGATTAGAATAAGAATTAGGGTTCATAAAATTAGGTTAAGTTTCATCTAATAAAAAAAATGAGTGAATTTTAATCCAACAGATGAAAATATTGATGGATTAATGGTCTGTTAAAATTTGGGGAATTAAATTAATTAAAAGATTATGAAAGTAAAGAGTAACTTTAATTATAGATTTTTTTAACAGGGGTAAATAAAAAAAAAAAACAAAAAAAACTTCTTTATTCAATACAATACACCATATTTTTGTAATTACCTTACATCATTTTTGTTTAGAATTTTGTGCTTTGCATGAGCATGGTGGAGATATCCAGGGACCACTTGTCGTGTCGATTTGTTTAAAATTTAAATATAAATTTTTTTTATTTATATATATATATATTTTATATCATGAAATGTTCAAATTAATTTTTATGCACTCTAATTAATTTTTACTTATAGATTTAAGTTTACTACTTTATTATAATTATTTTGTGGTTGCCAGAATCAACATTGAACTTTGAATTGACCCCAATACTCAAACAACCGAACGGTATCTTATAATTGAGTTTTTTTTGTCAAAATAGACTATTTTTTTAGGTTATTAGCTAAACTAAGTTACTTTTTAATATATTCGTTAAATTAGCACACTTTTTAAAATAGTGATTTTGAATCACTATTTTAATGAAAAAAATAATGATTTTGAATCACTATTTTAAGTCGAATCATTGTTTTAATGGAAAAATGATGATCCAAAATAAAATACCATTGTTTTAATGGAAAAATGATGATCCAAAATAACTATTTTTTCATTGAAATAGTGATTCAAAATCACTATTTTAAAAAATGTGCTAGTTTGACAAATATATTAAAAAGTGACTTAGTTTAACTAATAACTTAAAAGAGTGATCTACTTAGGCAAAAAACTCCTTATAATTATTCTTTCTTCTTTATTTCTTACCCGTCAATCCATTTTCGAGGACCTCGATTTTAATACTCATCTAACCCAGTGCTACTACTGCTTCAGTAAATGAGTACAAGAAAAAGGGGTTATTGTTGATGCTTCGGTAAATTCATTTACATGTTTTAATTTTAATTTCATTTGACGATTTTTTGAATAAGAGTCGGTTTGATTGTCCTTCAATTTGTAAATTAAATTGTTTATAATTGCTTAATTTGAGTGTTAGGTTGTAAAAGCGAACTAGTATATAAAGTCATAAACTTAAATTAATACCTAAGATATTAAATAAAAAAAATATAGAGATATAGTTAAAATTACATAATTTATAACTATCATACAAGTCCATATGGAAAAAATCACATGACAATTTTTTTGTTAAAATGAAACTATTTACAATTTATCAATTTACGATTAAACAATTATAAATTAGATAACATATGCAACCAAACGAGTCCAAATAAATTAGTTAGAATCGACTTCGATTTGATATCAATCCAATCTCCTCATAATACCCTCACAATATCATCAATTCAAACAGCATCTATTTTTTAATCACAACAAAATAGTATAGTAATTAATTATTCTAAATTTAAAAAATCAGACTCGATCGAGAGCTTTTTACATTGAGTCCTAGCAACTGTAAAATCTCTAGTGCCTAGCATTTGACACTTTCTACAAAAGGGATTAGTTAAGGCACGCAAAAACTAACCCCAGACATCCCATAGGTAAAAAAATATAAAAAAATCCGTCTCCTTTTTCATGTTGCCCCAAACTTTTATACTCTTTTCAAACTACATTTAAAATAAGAGTTATGTTGCTTTGCAGCTTATACAATATAAAAAAATTTATCATGTCTATTTGTTAGGGAATATTGGGTCCGACTCAATGCCGCAGCTTACTCCATATATTAAACGAACAAATTCTATAGACCCACCAAGAATAATCACTCTCGCAGTTGTTTAAATGGTATTTAAATTTAGCATCACCAAATAAATTTTTTTTTGGGTCACTAACAGTAACTGAGCATCTCTAAGAGATTCTTTATTACTATCATATTCTCTATTATAAAAAGTGAAATGAATAAATTAATACTCCAAGAGATTAGCTATAATAGTTAATAAAAATAGAAAGTTTAATTTGGCTTTACAAATTTAGCTAGCGGCTCTCTACTTAATAAATTAATAATATATATGTGGTTCCTATTTTTTCTCATCTAATTTTGCTCTTCTAAATAATTTGATTGAAAAAGAAAAAACAATAAAAAATTGGTAAACTATTGCAAGTAGAAAATATTTTTGAAGTTGGTCGTTAAACTGTATGTCTATTTTAGAGATTATGCTCTCCGCCGTAGAGAGTATTGTTGGAGATGATTTAAGCAACGGAAATAACAAAAAGTAATTATTTGAATAGATATCCAAACATTAAATTGGAAAGAATGACCGTCCTCTTATACTATGTAAGACGCCCTCCGTTAATAGTAAAACTTTAAAACAGGAGTGAGTAATAACTAATGAAGCAATAATTGGGCTAGAATTTTAGCAGAATTATTAAAGATGGGCATATATAGCTCTCCTTTGCCGATATATTCACACACAATTATTCATTTATTCTTATCCAATAGTAACTGCAATAACCATGAATGAGAAGAACCCTAAAGAGATTGAAAAGGATATTCACACAATCACACTCATCCATGATCGCATCTTACATAATTGGAATATGGTCCCCTTTTTGCCATTATGAACCCAATATGCATAGCCGCATAGGCAATATATACATGTATTTTCGAAGGCATTCGCTTGGGTCCCAAAATTTTCGGTTTAAATTTCTACCTATTTATTTTTTTGTAGTAAAAAAAACAAATTTAAGAGTAGGGACAGAATTAATGTACTAAATGTCACTGTATTATTAGTTAGATAGGAATTAACATTTTAAAAAAAAATAGTTAAAATGAAATTATTAATTCAAGAGATAGAGTATTTTTTTTTTGTCTATGTCAAAAGGAAAATGTTATTATTACCTATAAATCTTACCACATATTCTTACCGAGTGTATTAAATGAGTTGTACCTTTGTTATATTTTGTAAAGATACAACTCATGTAATACACCTGTTAAGAATAGATAGTAAAGTTTGTTGGTATATGTAGCATTGCTTATATCTAAAATGTTCACACCAATTTTCATATACTTCGATTAATCTTTCTCGCGGAAGGGGTCAGTCGCTGGTTACCAATTTTGTTGTTGAAGAGAGAGAGAGTATTAAATCAAGAGAACGTGACAGGATCATTTAAGCATGGTCGGTACCTCATTAACCAATCCTCTTCTAATATTACCAATTTTGATTCTTTTAACTTTTTGTATGTATTTTAATATTAAAATTACCCTAGACTTATGTTAAAAATTCGTAGACTTTGCTCCCACGCGCATGTAAGAACTTTAAAAATGATTACATGAAAACAGAGAGGAGTTGGTGTGGATTAACCCTTAAGTGATTTTTAAAACAAGTCAAAAACAATTCTTCTAATTTGTCACAATCTTGGAAACTAACATACCTTTTTATACGTAGGCTTTGTATGGACACATTTCATGTTTCGATTCTATTTGATGTTTTTGGAAATAAGGCTAATGATGTTAAGTTGTTTTAATTAGTAATGATTTAAATATTTTGTTCTAATCTTACTATTGGCAGTTCTTTTTAATAAACAATCTTTAAGAACTATATCTTGGACTAAGTCGACCTCCATCACTTGAACTTTTTTTTAACACTTTCTTTAATTGGAAATGAAACGTTTCAAAAATTAAAAGTAATGCAAAAGTTAACATTTATTTGAAGCTTGTGAATGTGGAGAGATTAAATTATGTTTGCTTACGCTACAATTTTTTTCCTTTTTCAAAGGAAAAAAAAGAAGCTTATTAGAAAAATAATTAAAGTATTTGTAAGTGATTATTTATCATTTGAAAGTAAAGCTACTAACATTCTAACACTAAATGAATTTTTTAACATTTTTGATATTGAGAGTACTTTTTAAAGTATTAAAATATTAATTTAAAATAATAATAATAATAGTCGCAACCGCTATTTAAGTGTTCATGAATCCATTGAGTCATTGACTTCTACGAATAATTCAAAATTTATAAAATAAATCATACTCCGTAATAGAGAGAGAGAGAGAGAGAGAGAGAGAGGCAGAGATGATTTGGTTAAAAAAAGGGCGGGTAGCCATTAAACAGACTAGGTATAATAATAGATGGTGTGGGGATGGCATTTCACATCAGTTGGATATACATATAAATATATATTTGTACAGCTGAACTATGACAGCGACTACTTTATTGCCCCAGCTGAACTAGATAGGAGTATTATTTTAGGGTGGGATTATTGTCTCCCATCAAATTTCTTTGTATAATTTTCATATTATTGAGCCTTTACACATTGATTCAATGTAATATGATCGAATATATGTATATTGAGTCGGTATAATATTAGGATTGAATCAATGTATGTTTTTTAATTTTATCATTAATTCAGCCTTATTACACCGAGTAAATGATCATATACTTAGTTTTATTGTACTAAGAACATCTCTAGCAATAGTTTATATTTTGGTTTTATGTAAATTAAATTTGTACTAGTAAAAGTTTCCATCTCCAGCAATCTTTTAAATATGATTTTTGTGTAAAATGAATGTGCAACATTCACCTCACGTTTATGCTGGCACATCAACTTTTTATTTCTCCAATAATTTTATAAAATTTTAAAATGTAATCATTTTAAATATATATTTTAATAATAAATTACACATTTGAAATATACTCATTAATATGAATAAATCAGGATCAATTATCGTTACAAGATTATGTATACATATTTATTTATTTTTTAAAAAGTAATAAAAAATTGCAAAAAATTACATCAAACATGCATTTGTAACTTAGTGTATCTTATTGGTTTATTCAAATTTCACACAAAAATATCATTATAACGTACATCTTTTAGACTTTAATATTTATATAAAATTAACTTTACACATAAAATTTATACAATATTTTTTATACAATTAACTTTACGCATAATATTTTTTATGATGGTTAAAAATATATATATATATATATACATGTGTTTGACAATATAAAAAGCCTCCGTAGCGACAACATTTTCCTTTAATATTATTTATTGTAATTATATATTGAACATTCCTCGATCAGGTTAAAAATTTAGAGAGCAACCAATCAAAGCAAACATTTAGATGGTAGGTCCATCTCTATATGTGCAGTAGAAATATCTCTGAACAACCCAAAAATATCCAAAGGTTACCATTCATATATCTTTTTCTTAAGGTTCACTTTTTCCACAACTAGACATAATAGCATAAGCATCCTTGTACATTTTGTCCTCCTACGTTTTAAAAATGCTATTTGTAAATTGTAAACTCAATTATTTTGTTCAATAGATATATAGTTGTTTCGCTTGTATAATAGTATTAGTAATTTGAGTTTTATGAGCAAACCTATATTATTATTTTGAGTTTTGTTTTTGAAATTCTGGCCTAAACGCTAATTGGGTTGTATATAACTTTAAATTTATTTTTTGATAAACAAATTTAATTAACGAGTGCATAAATTAGTTTAATTTTGGTGATTGCATAAAAATACAAACCTAGAAGTTTGTAGAAGAGTAATATTGTTGAAGTACGTTATTGGGGTAAATTCTTTTTTTGGGTAGAATACAAAAAAATTAAACAGCAAAGAAGAAAGAACATATCAAAACTCAAACAAAAAAGAAAAGAACTCAATCAGCCCAACTTGCACCTGTGAACATAGAAACTAACTAATCCCAATGTGTTGCATAAGGCAAATATTGTATAATTGTTTGGTTTTGTGTTTTGTTTTTCTAATGACATAATCAAAAAGTTGGTGCATAACACAATTATGAGTATATGTATTATGTAAACTCCAGAGTAAAAATTATTGCACCGATATTTAGTATCTTATATATATATATATATATATTGTGTACGTGTAGGGAATTATCCCCGCAATTAACCAATGTCCGAAGGCATCAGCCTCCAAAACTTACACTAACTCCTGGGGAAGAGAGGACTGCCGCAGTCCGCAGTAGAGGGAGGTTTGCACACTTATGTGAACAGCCATCCAACCTTGTTACCATGCTCCTTCTAACAAAACAAAATAAGATTATGCTAATACCTAGGACCTTGGATTATTAATTAGTGCATGTAATTTGAATCAAAATATTAAAAAATATATATCATGTACAATCTTATTGGTGTAATTAATATAATTTCAACCAAATTTCCAAACATATTATCAAAATCAAAACATATGTTATCTGTTAGAACAACAAACGGATCAATTATCAAATTATGAAGTATGTCAGCAAACTACAATATATACCATCCGATAATATATACTTTTGGATTTTTTTTTTTTAAATTTGAAAAGATAAATAAATAACTTTGTCATAAGTATCTCTACTTGAAATATTACAAATTAAAAGAAGAAAAGAAAATGAAAAAAAGAGAGGTATGTGGCAATATTATCTTGTAAAGTGGAGAAAACCAATCATGCATGTGCCTCCCAAAAAGTACAGTCACCTTCTTTCTTGTGATGGATACAATGTACTGTTTTTCCTTGAAGGGGGAAAAGGTAAGTACTGATTTGATATCACATGGAGAATGGGCCATAATAATGAAACATTTTGCCTACCTTAGACATGTGTAAACCCTAAAAAAACAGTACAGTTTAATCTCAACCCCGTCTTTGATTCAACTTCAAAGTGTTAGAGTAGGCTGTTTGAAGGATCAAATTTTATTGTATTAAAATTGTGCTTCACGTTGAAAAAGAGGCATATTTATTGTTAAAATACACAGTACTACTCTATAATATGGTACTATGCTATGATAAGCTATAATTGTTTTGTAAATTAATAAGTGCGCCATGCTGTCAAATATATATATATATGCGTGTGCATGTGGATGTGGATGTGCGTGTATAAAATATACTTACTTCTCTAATATTATATGGCTCTACATTAATTTCTACTATACGAAACTATGTCATACTTTCTAAATTTTTGTAATAAGTTTTGGCTCCTTGTAATCAAGGAAGAAATGTATGTAATATCAAATTTTCTTTTTTTGTTTTTGTTATGAGGTGTTCAAACTAATTTTTGTACATTTTGACTAATTTCCTCTTGTGAAATAGTGATGTCGTTGGACAGCAGAGTTTTTATTCAGCCGCCAAAATTTGAACTTAAAAGCTTTTAGTCAAACTTATAACTCAAGACAATACGCTATCGCTTATCCCCTCTTGGTGGTTACTTAAAATCCTTCTAGAGAAACAAAGATAAGGACACTTGTTTGGGCTCTTCTAGAGTTGTTTAGAGCATTGGATTTTTCTTGTTTTGTTTCTAGGACTGTCTTATGGGTTGGTACATTTTAGAAAGTCTAATCTCCAGTTTCATTGTTTTGCCTTTTTTAGGGAAGTCGATTTTATAGCTTGTTTATTGATACGATTAGGAAAAGAATTACGAACATGATTTCCTAACTGACAAGACTCGCACTCTAAAAAAGACAGACTCGTAAGATTCGGCACCATCTTTTGTAACTTTTGTAGGCTAGGATGTCCTAAACGGTGATGGAGGATGGCAGGTGGATCAACGGCAACACAGGCTACAGGAGGTGGCGATGGGGAAATGTAATATAACCCGCGGTATTCACATCTTACTCCAATCGTCCTCCCGGTATTTCGATCCTGCACAAAAATCGAATTAGCAACGAATGTAACAGAATAAGGCAATGTTTGGGTTAATTTGCTAATGGAAATTAAATTGAAAGGACAATTTGGTATGAAGAGAACATAATCTAAAGATAGAGAGGGCAAGGGTTTAGTTTGTTTAATTCCTCTAGCTTTAGTTTGTGAGCCATCAGCTAAAGTAATAGTAGATAAAGTATTAGAATAAGTAATACGGGAAAATAGATCCTTGTTACCAAACATATGATTGGAAGTACCAGAATCAACTACCCATGGCTCAAGAGATGATGATTGAGAGATGCAAGCAATATGATTACCGATTTAACTGATAGGGGCTATGGCAGATGACTGGTTACTCTCCTTAATTTTCTAAAATGTAGCATACTCAGCAGTAGATACGGTCGTAGTCCCAAGTGTATCCCCAGAGGTTGGATCATATTGTGAAATATTGGTAACCTTAGGTGGATAACCATGTAGTTTATAGCAACGATCTACTGTATAGCCCTGATTATGGCAATGAGTACACTTGAGGCGAGATCGGCCTCGCTGCCTGCCTTTACCATCCCGTTGAGAAGTTACTTGAGATGCTAGGATAGCAGAATCGGTGGAAGTGGTAGAATCACTCAGAATGCTTAAAGGTGCAAAAATGCGAATTAATTGCTCAAATATCGTATCTATAGTAGAAATCCCAGGATTAGCCAGAATTTGATTGTGGACTGAATCGAGTTCAGTAGGTAACCCGGTTAATGCAAGAATCCTGAAAAATTTTCCACGATCTGCTTCTTGTTGCGTAACATCACTTGAAAGAGGCATCAACTCATTAAATTCTTGCTGCAAAGTCTCGATTTGGCCTAGGTACTCTTGCATATCATGATCATTTTTTTTAACTGTCTTCATACGAGAGACAATAGTATAAAGACGATTAATGTCATTTGAATAAAGTTTCTTTGTTTTTTGCCACACCTCATAACAAGTGCGATAAGGTCGGTATTGGCTAACAAGGATTTGATCAATAGATTGCCATAAAACATTGCATAAAAATGCATCAACTTGCTTCCACTGTGACTGTTCTTTTTCAGTAATATCGATAACACGTTTTACCAAATGTTCTTCATAACCCTGACCCATAAACCATAATTCAACAGAGGCATACCATGACATATAATTACTAGGACCTTTCATTTTTTTTGAGCATATAATAGGCGTAATCGCAAAATTTAGGAAAGATTTATTAGGTAACATAGTACTTAGAGTATCCATTAAGAATAAACACAAGTAAAAGTTGAAAGGCAGGGAAAAACCAAACCAAAATTTGGACTGAATAATACCAAACCAAGGCTGGAACAGTGGCCGGAATAATGAGACGATAAAATCTGAAAAGTTAGGTGGTTATCGGAGAAGCCACGCGCCGTCACGCGCGGTGGTTGTCGACGGTGCAAGAGATCCACGCGCGAAGAGAAGTGGCGCATGTAGGCGCGTGAGACGTCGGTTGCCGGCGATGTTTCCGGGCGTGCGCTCGTCGGTAAATTCCGACCGAGTCTGTGTGGTCGGTTTCTTGAAAAGTCAAATATTCAAATGTGTAAAGTGAAAAAGGGATGGCGGCTATGCGCGCTGGATTGATACACAACGGCAAAAACAACTGGAAGAAAAAGGACAGCAGTCACAAGAGAAGGATTTTCTCATAAAATAACCTCTGATACCATGTGAGATTATGAGAAGAAAGATTATTATATTATTTACAATAATGAAGACATCTATTTATATAAGAATAATCGCTATTAAACTAGGAAACTGTCTAACTTAGGAATGTATATCTAATATATTTATCTATACACAATATTTAAGCCATGGCTAAAGCAACATGTGAGCTCATATGGTTGAAACAATTACTCTAGGTGCTAAAATTTATGGAGGTTCAGCAGATGCAATTAATATGTGATAATCAAGTTGCCCTCCATACTGTCTTTAATCCTGTCTTTCACGAGAAGACCAAGCATATAGAGATTGACTACCACTTTATTCGAGAAAAGATTATTTCAGGGGACATTACTACTGGTTATGTCAAGTCAAATGACCAACTAGTAGATATATTTACGAAGTCTTTTGTGGGTCCTCGGGTTAATTATATTTGTAACAAGTTAGGAACATACAATTTGTACGTTCCAGTTGTTCTTTTAAAACTTTTCAAATATTTTAATTAATTGAACCTATGGACGTTACGAAGAGAACTCATGGACATTCAAATAAGAGTGTTGTTCATTCAATTAAAATATTAGAAATCCATAGGTTCTCTTTTACATATCTTTTTATAGTGGGTTCTTGTTCTAATATTTTATTTTATAACATATTTGATTTTTTTTTTAATAATGTTTTTCTCTGTATTTCTTTTTGATCTAGAGATTTCCTCAGTAAAAAAAAACAAACAAACCAGAAATAGGTAAAATACTTGGAGCCAGGCCTAGAATAGTAAACCTCAAATCTAGTCCAATTCAATCGGGCCGAAACTTCAGCCCAGACTCTAAACCTCGTGTCCAAGTTTGGACATAGATTAATACAAACCCCCTAGTCCCTGTTGGGGAATACCTAATACCCAAAAACAAACAGCCCTCCACTTAACCCTCTTCTACAGTGTATAGTAATGGAATCAGAAGAACCACCTTCATTTCCATTGCTTCTTTATTCTCATTCCCATTAACAGTTTATCACAGTTTCTCTATCTCTCTATATTTATATGAATAAATTGTAGAGAGAGAAAGTGTTGAGGGTTTATAGAGGGAGAATAGAAGAGAGATGGTGAGGATTCTACCCGTGGCGTCGTCAATTCGGCCTTAGGTTTTCAAGTGCATCATCTCGTTTTGGTGTTGCTTTTCTTTCCTCGTATACTACCCCTGCTCGTAGCCTCAGTTTGCATCATATCTCCAGTGATAATACTTAGCCTGTTCTACTCATATTAATTATATATTTGCTGCTTAATTCACGATTTAATTTCATTATTATGAGTGAGCTAAATTGGTTGTAGGATTATATCTATCTATACAGTGTATAATTACAAAATTACCTTTCACTTTCACACACCTTAAACTTAAAAGAACACATATTATTACAACTAATACCATTATATGTTCATATCTTATTTTAAAAATCGATACATAAGGTGTGAGGGGAATTATTAGGTATCATACTGCATACTCGTCGTTTGTGCCATCAATTCTAGTTATATATATAAGGTTAAAATTCGTGCCAAAGGCTATGCCATTCATTCAAAAAACATTTTGAATCTCAGCCACACAATTTCTTTACCGCCTCATATAGATTGCTTAGGGGTGAGGGTTTGATTTCTGTTGCAAGAATTTTTTTAATGAAAAAGAAAGTTGCAGGGAAAAAATAGGCATTTCAAGAATATGACAGAGCTTCATTGGTGATTGAAATGCCTCTTCCCATTTTTTGTGAAAAAGAAAATCACATGGGTAAAATAGGCCTTTCAAAAATTACGACCGAGCTTCACTGGTGGTTGAAATGCCTTCCCTTTATGATACATAGTACAGATGCAGAAAGATTTGTGCTTAGAAATTCTGTTAGCTTTAGTGTGTTCGTATAATCGTGTCTGTCTCTGCGGTTCTAATGTCTGTGTTTGATGCTATTATAGAATACTGAAAGTTGTTTTTGTCAGTCAGTTTTAGCATACCTGATGATTCGGTCGCTATTGAGATATAAATGGCGTTGGAGAAGTGAAAAGGAAAATATATTGGTCAAATGTGCTTTACCATTTGTCATTAGTAGTTACGATTTATTGACTTAATTGGATACAATGTTGAAGTATTGAAAATTTATTGTTATGTTTTTCAATATAATCTAGTAGATGTACAAACTCTCCAACTTCATGTCGATATTGCTGGCCAAGTGCGGTAGCTCCATAGAGCCTTTTTTATGTGTTGGAATTACCCCCTAATCAAGTTCCTTACATGTTCATCGAAGTTGAATTGTTGGCATATGTTATATAACGAACGCATACCTAGCAAATAATTATCTGTCCTTGCAACACTTATTCGCATTATACCTACCAAGTGGTTGATGTGCATCGTGTTGCGTCTCCACTTACTCATATGAAATGGTTGAATGGTTTGTATTCGACCTTTTCAAGCTGTAATTAATTATCTAAAATTATATTCCTTTGAGGTATGGTTCTTGAAGTGCAAGGTCCCGTAAGTTTTGCCTAATTCGTGGACCTCCCATGTGTTGCAAATTAGGTCTGCTAGATCACATGCACACGCGATGCGTTTGCTATTCAAATATATCTATTTTAAATCAAAATATAAAACAAAGACATTAACTGGTCTAGTAGTTAAGCAACAAATTACTTTGTCAAAGATCCAATGTTCGAACCCTCTTGCAAGAATATTTTTTAGTGAAAAAAGATACTGCAGGGGTAAAATGGGCAATTCAAAAGTCTAACACAGCTTCATGACGGTTGAAATTGGGCTTGGCTTTATATAATAGTATAGATATAGTAGAGATGATAAATAGTGTGCATGCAACCCCAAAAAAAAACATTTTGACTAAGCCTACCCCACTGCACCTTGTACCATGCTGGGTACTGTACCCCTTCCCCCTACGTATTTTGGTTGGTCATTTTATGACATGCTTAATGATTTTGCATGGTTTATCCAGCAGTTCCGCAGTCGCAGTTTTTTGGCCTTACAGCTTCTAAGTTATTAAGAGGAGAAGGAAACAGCTTGATTGTTGCTGCATCTGGAAATATAGCACAAGCAAGCACTGCTACTAGCCAAGAAAATGCCTTAGAGTGGGTCAAAAAGGACAATAGGAGAATGCTGCATGTTGTTTATCGTGTTGGCGATATGGATAGAACAATAAAGTAAGTTTTTTCAGTGCATTGTGATCCGCTTTGAATTATTTAATTTTGTCCTTTCTTTCAACTATGATTTTTTTTAAAAGGGCTTTTTTGACTTCCCCCAATTTTCTATGTGAAATTAGACTTGCCCCTTCTTTTCATAATCGTTATACTTTGTCCCCGACATGCATTGGAATCTCAAAGGATTGTGAATATGGTGTCAAAGAATTATATTAAAAAGAATTAGACATTTGCCCGCCATTTTTATGTAATTTCTTGAGATTCCCCTATATGCAAGGGGTAAAGTCTAGTGATTATGAAAACTGGAGGTAAGTCTAATTTTGCATTAAGAACAGGGGTAGAAGTTAAAAGAGAGAGAGAGAGAGAGAGAGAGAGAGAGAGAGAGAGAGAGACCCTGATAAAAACTCATACGGTGGTGGCAGATTCTACACAGAATGCCTGGGAATGAAGCTGTTGCGAAAACGTGACATACCAGAGGAGAGATACACAAATGCCTTTCTTGGATATGGACCTGAAGATTCTCACTTTGTCATTGAACTCACTTACAGTAAGCAATCTTAGAACTTAATTTTTTTACTATAAATTTCATGGACCGTATATTCACACATGGAATGTTTGAAAATGCATTGTATGTTTTTTCCATTACAAGCTCAGTGGCAACTTACTTTGGCTCTGATCATGTGCCATTGACTCTTGTGTTTCTATTTAATTGTGCCAACAGATTACGGAGTTGACAAGTATGATATTGGATCTGGGTTTGGGCACTTCGGTATTGCCGTTGATGATGTAATTTTCTTTTGAATTTTCATACTTCATATATATGTGGTCCAATATATTTTCCCACATTACTATTCATAATGTCCTAATCGTTAGTGGAATTATTTCCATTTTCTTTCTGTTGTTTTAATATAGAGTCTATAATACAAGCTGACGCCTGTGCCAAACTGCCGGTGATATGATTCCAACTACCAAGTTTGTTCTAATGTACTCTTACTTAAAAACACATGCATTGTCAATTTATATAATGCACACACCAAATTATAGATGTAAAAAGATTATATATGTATATATATATTTTTTGAAAGTAAAATGAATTTTATAAATGTAAAAAGAGTATTTAATTACTTGTATATATATATATCACACATTTGCTTTTGATTGTGTGTAGATTAGATTTCTTTAGAGAGATTAAGGAAAAAGTGTAACGATTGAGAGGGAATATTTAAGGAAGTGTATTAATGTAACTTTTGTATTTGCCAGCAAAAGTTTTGAGGGAAAGGTAAAACCATTACTCCTACATTATATTCCTAGCACGATCACAAATTTGTTCCAACACATGCAAGTTGTCGTGCTTGCTACACACACTGTTGTATATTATTATAATGCATAAAGAAATTATTTTATCATCTGTCGTGTAGATTGAGACATCTTTGGCAAGGTAATAGAAGAAGTGTGAGTATGTGGATATATTAAAAAAAAAAGGAACTCTTAGGGTCTGTTTGATAAAAAGCTAGAAAATGATTGAAAAAAATTCGTCTATTTTTCCATCTTCTCACAAAATTAAGTAGTGTTTTCAATCATTTTCCAACTTTTTTCTATCAAACGCTCCCCTATCATCTTCTTTAAATTACATGAAGGTTTGAGTAAAAAACGAAAAAACCAGTGTTTCAGCAAATTTCAATATTGGGGATTGGGTTCATTTATGTAAAATATATTTCCCTTCGGGCATTTAAAACATTCGTATGAACAAATGCTGGCTGTATGGGTAGTCAAGACTCTGGATCTTATTAAGGCTAAGGGTGGAAAAGTAACCCGGGAACCTGGTCCTGTCAAAGGTGGCAATATAGTTATTGCATTTATTGAAGATCCTGATGGTTATAAATTTGAGCTTCTAGAGAGGGGTCCTACACCTGAGCCGTTATGTCAAGTAATGCTTCGAGTTGGAGATCTTGATCGTTCTGTAAACTTTTAACATAAGGTGAGAATTTTTCCTGCAAAATGGGGAAATCTTGCACCTGTCATTATCATTTTAAATTTTTACTCCTTTTTTTGCTATATCTCATACGATTTTACATTTTTGGGCCTTTTCGACTTTACCCCCTGTTCTTGATGCGAAATTAAACTTACTCCTTGGTTTCATAATCATTAGACTTTGCAACATGCGGGGATCCTCAAAGACTTATAATCTCAATTTTTTTAAAAGTAATCCCTTGACTTAACCCCTTGTTATGTAATTCTTTGAAATTCCCCGCATGCAGGGGGGCAAAGTACCGATTATGAAAATAGGGGGTAAGTCTAATTTTACATATAAAATGGGGGGCAAGGTCAAAAAAAGGCCCAACATTTTTTTAATCACTTATTTGTAGTTTAATTATGCCTTCCCTGTTTTGCATCCTGTATTATATTTCTGAATATGTTCCTTCTTGTTCTTCCTTTAGGCTTTTGGAATGGAGCTTCTTCGCAAGCAAGATAACCCCGAATACAAGGTAACTTGACAATTTCTCAATTTGGATGCTAGGACTTATGTAGGTGCTCGTTCCTTTTGAAGTCTCAATCTATCACATTAGGTGTCTAATCCAAATAATGAGATTTGAGTTTATGTAAAAAAACGAAGGGCGATTCTAACTTGGGTACCTTGCCAATTGTCAAAATTATTTTTCAGTACCCCGTTATTTTATTTTTGTTAGATTTGAATACCTTGATATCACTAGATGGTTAAAGGCTTCATCTAAAGGTAACATTTAGTGAGGAAGTACCCAAGTAAACTAGAATGGGAGATTTGTATTGATAATTGTACTGATACTTGTATGATTACAAAGACTCCCAAAGTAGGTATATATAGTACACAAACTAAACCCTAACAATAATAGAAAGAAAGATAAAGGAAATAAATAACTAAGGAAGGACTACATATATAAAATACCTATCTATGGTATGTTCTGATCAAGGACAATAAGCAATACCGTTACTAATATAAATACCATAAATAAAATATACTCCCACAAATACTATAAGATTGCTTTCTAACACTCCCCTCCCCTTCAAGTTGGAACATGTTGAACAAACATGCTCAACTTGAAACAAATTTAAGCCAAAGGGGTAGCACGACTGAGATGATCATCATATCCATGCAGCCAATCACCATCGAAAGTCATCCACCCCCAAAACCATAGCCATATAAAATGGCACCACACAATGGGGGAGGGGGATCCAACCTGAGTGGCCAGGGTAGATACTCCGCTTCATAACCGCTGGGCCACCTCCCATATCTACATAAAGTTGTACTTTTTAACACCAATCAACAAGTACTTTATCATTCATCATGCGTATAATAAACCGCATCACTACTTCAACACAACATGCTGCTACTAGGATACTAGGACATCAACACACCAATAAAAGGATTTCATCACTCATCCACGATTCCACGAACAATATAAGAACCTCCACTAATGTTCTAAAAAGAGGACTAAACACCTACCAACACAGGATTGTACCATCACTAAAAAAACAAACCAACCTCCATTAAGGTTCAAACCACAAGAGGTGAGAAACACCTTTAAAAAAGGGCGAAACACCCATTAACACCGAGTGGTGGAACAAATCTTATCAACAAAGAGTGAGAATCCTATAAACAAATGAGACAATGAAATACATAAAGGGCATAGATGACAATCAACAAATAATAGGCCGAGTAGGAAAGCTGCCAAATCAATTGAAGATCACCAAAAAATGAGGGGAGGTAAGAATCACAAGCTACAGGTGGGCTTGAAATATGTGGGAAATACAATAAAATTTTGGAACTAGGGTTTTTTTCTTAACCCTTTGTAGCGCCAGGAAACACAATCAGTTGACCACTAAACCAAGAATACCATTCACAGCAAAAACCGCAATTTTTCATGATCAGCTTAATGAGATACTGTTCACGGGATAATGCAGCGATTTACTGTTCATACCAGCGTGATAAATTATTGTTCATGGCACTGTTCACTAGGTTGAAAAACTAAGATGGGACTAATACAAAAAGAAGAATCCTGTCCGGCGGAAGAGAAGGATCGTTTTTTGAAGTCCTCTGACACCAAGTTGAATTGTATACAAGAAAATAAAATAAGATAAAAATAGAATGGGAGAGTTGTATTGATAATTGTATTGATTACAAAGACTCCAAAAATGGGTATATATAGGACGCAAACTAAACCCTAACATAACAATAAAGGAAATAAATAACTAAGGAAAGTCCATAAATAAAATACCTATATGTGGTTTGTTTTGATCAAGGACAATAAACAATACCATAACTAATATAAATACCATAAATAAAATATACTCCCACAAATAATATAATATTGCTTTCCAACAGTGAGGTACCTAGGTCAAAATCATGCAAAGTGAGAGAACAGAAAAATAGAAGGGAAAAAAAATACTCCCTCCATCTTGAATTAAGAGTCCCACTTCGACTTTTACACCTTTAAAAAAAAACAGTAAATGCGACCTAATCAAAGGTGAATGATAACTTATTTATTATGGTAAGATATGGTAAACTCTGTATCATTAATTTAAATTTAATCAATAATAGAGAAAGCAACTCATTTTCTGTTGTGGGATTGGGTTCATTATTATGTCCGAAAAAGAAAATGGGATTATCAATATCAGACATCCCAAAAATGAAAGTTGGGCTATCAATTTGAGATAGAGGGAGTATGTCCTAAAAATGAAATGGGACTCTTAATTTGAGATGTCCCAAAAAGAAAGTGGGCTTTTATTTTGAGATGTAGTATATGTGAATCATGTGATCACTAGTAGAATCCGTGTGCCTGTCTCCAGTTTTTGTCCACTCATTATTCCCCTCATGTCCCCATAGATGAGCCATTCTTGCATTAATTTTTGAGAAAGAGAATTAAATAATTTCTATGTCAAATCATGACAGATCTTGCTTAAATATTCAAACTACTCAAGAAATTTCACAAGTCTTACCTTATGTTTGTCTAGATAGTCCTAATAGTTCAGCATTTACATTCCAAATAGACTCAATTCCATGGTGGCATGTCTCGCATTTTCACAAGGAAACCTATGCCAAGTTGTACATTCTTTCTAGATTTTTCAAACCTGTAAATTACTTTCTGGCAATGAAGTTTCCCTTTTACTTATATCATGAACTTTTTTGTACTTTGAGCCTTTTACAAGTACTTAGTCTGTTTGGGGCATCTGTCTAGCGGATGTAAGCTTGTGGTCCTGTTTGCAGTACACGATTGCAATGCTGGGCTATGGCTCTGAAGATAAAAATGCTGTGCTGGAGTTAACATACAACTATGGGATCACCAAGTACGACAAAGGAAATGCTTATGCTCAGGTATATTATAATTTTTTGTCATTTTCCCCTTAAACCTGAAGTGTATTTGTAGTATTGGCCTCCTCTAGAGTGTTGAAATCTGGAAAGTTGAAGAAATCTGGACTGTTAGTTTAAAATTAGATAGTTAAGATTTTGACTTGTAGTTTCTGTCTAAATGAGTTCTTGCCAGGGCCAACACTGTTATGAACCCAAAGTAGTCCTACATGGAAAAAAAAGTAAATCTTGGAGTAGTATATAAACTCCATGGGCACCTTTCCCTTTCAAGCTGGTTTGCAAGGGCAAGTTCTAGCCATGGGTTTGTAACAAACACTATATGTCAAAATCTAAACCATCCAATTGTAAATGAACAATCTACATTTACTGTATTCTAGAGTGATTTTAGTCACTCTAGAGGAGCCGGATCCATATTTGTTTTACGCATATTATAGCCATCCTTTAGCGTAGAGCAAAGGAGGAGGGTTGTGTTAGGCAGTCGGCAGCCAACGTTAAACTTAGTCGAATCTTTATGACATGGACAAACGATATAAGAGTGTTAATGCTAGGTCGTTGCCCAGAAGCAACGCGCTGGATCGTCCGAGTCCAGTGACAAATGAGCAAGGGCCGCTACATCGCCGCCTGGGTGTAGTGAAAAATAAGCAAGGGTTCCCGCATCTTTGTGAACGGGTGCGGGTAAAGAAGCTAGTTCATGATAGGAGGATTCGTTTTGGGACTTGGAATATAGGCACACTCACAGGAAAATCGATGGAAATAGTTGACACTATGATCAGGAGGAGGATCAATTTCATGTGCCTTCAAGAAACTAAGTGGGTTGGAGCTAAGGCGAAGGAATTAGACACTTCGGGTTTTAAGCTTTGGTACACTGGCAAGGTTAAATCGAGAAATGGAGTGGGTATAATTGTCGACAAATGGTGGAAGAAGGACATTGTAGATGTAAAGAGGGTAGGAGATAGGATCCTAGCCCTAAAATTCGTAGGGGAGCAGGACACTTTTAATGTGATAAGTGCTTATGCACCTCAAGTCGGGTGTGAAGAACACCTCAAGATAAAATTTTGGGAGGACTTAGAAGGCTTGATCCAGGATATACCACTTAGAGAAAAGATTTTCCTAGGAGGGGATCTGAATGGGCACGTAGGGAGCTCTTCTGAAAACTATAGGGGGGTGCATGGAGGTTATGGCATTGGGGTGGTAAATACCGAGGGAAAATCTATCCTTGATTTCTCGTCTGCTTATGATCTTATGGTTGCCAATACATGTTTTAAGAAGCGGGAGGAGCACCTCATCACATACAAGAGTGGGGCAGCATGCTCGCAGATCGATTTCTTCCTCTTTAGGAAAGGAGATCGAAAGAGTTGTATGGACTGTAAAGTCATACCTGGAGAGAGCTTGACTACCCAACATAGAGTCCTGGTGATGGATATACGAGTTAAGGGGAAAGTGAAGAGAAGGGGCCAAGGTAAGGTTTCAAGGATTAGATGGTGGCATTTGAAGGGTGAAAAACAAAGGATCTTTCAACACAAGGTGCTGGAGGGAGGGTTTTGGGAGGCAAACGGAAGCGCAAATGATATGTGGGACAAGGCGGCCGAGGGGATCAGGAAGATAGCTAAAGAGACGCTGGGTGAATCAAGAGGGTGTGGACCTAGGGATAAAGAATCTTGGTGGTGGGATGATAGTGTACAAGATAAAGTTAAGGTAAAAAGGAAATGCTTTAAAGCTTGGTCTCTATGTAAGAATGCGGAAAATTGGGAATCTTACAAAGAAGCAAAGAAAGAGACTAAGAAGGCGGTGAGTGAGTCGAGGACTAAAGCTTTTGATGGATTATACCAATCTTTAGGCACCAAAGCTGGGGAAAAAGCTATTTACCGACTTGCTAAAGGTCGAGAAAGGAAGACAAAAGACTTGGATCAAGTGAGATGCATTAAGGACGAAGAAGGTAATGTCTTGGTTAAAGAACAAGACATACAAGAGAGATGGAAGAACTATTTTCACAAATTATTTAATGAAGGTTACGAGATTTTAGCATGTGGAGATGAGCTGAACATGCGAGAGGATGACCAAAATTTCACCTTTTATCGCAGAATTCAAGAAAAGGAAGTGAAAGAAGCATTGATACGAATGGATAGTGGTAAAGCAGTTGGGCCAGATAGTATACCTATTGAGGTTTGGAAGGGTCTAGGTGATAAAGGCATTGGTTGGCTCACAAGGTTTTTCAACAAGATATTGAGGTCAAAGAAGATGCCGGAAGAATGGAGGAGAAGCACCCTAATCCCGATTTATAAGAATAAAGGGGATATACAAAATTGCGCCAATTACAGGGGGATTAAACTCATGAGTCATACTATGAAGTTATGGGAAAGGGTGATTGAGCGGAGACTAAGAAAAGAAACCAGCATTTTAGATAATCAATTTGGTTTTATGCCCGGAAGGTCGACCATGGAAGCAATTTACTTGTTGCGGCGTTTGATGGAGCAATATCGGAGGGATCAAAAGGACCTACACATGGTTTTCATTGACTTGGAGAAGGCGTACGATAGGGTACCCAGAGAGATTTTGTGGAAAGCCCTAGAGAAGAAAGGGGTTAGGATTGCCTATATTCGTGTTATCAAGGACATGTATGAAGGAGCTATGACTAGTGTGAGAACACATAGTGGGTCCACAGAAGATTTTCCTATAACTATAGGACTACACCAAGGGTCAGCTTTGAGCCCTTATCTGTTTACCTTGGTCTTGGATGTACTCACGGAACACATTCAAGAGCCAGCACCGCGATGTATGCTGTTTGCAGATGATATTGTCCTAGTGGGTGAGTCCAGAGAAGAGCTAAATGGGAAGGTGGAAACTTGGAGACAAAATTTAGAAGCGCATGGCTTTCGTTTAAGCAGAAGTAAGACAGAATACATGGAGTGCAAGTTCAATAAAAGGCGGAGCACTACTAACTTAGAGGTAAAAGTTGGGGATAATGTCATACCACAAGTCACTCGGTTTAAGTATCTTGGATCCATTATACAAGAAGATGGGGAGATAGAGGGAGATGTAAATCACCGGATTCAAGCAGGATGGTTGAAATGGAGGAAAGCTTCGGGTGTGTTATGTGATAAAAAGGTACCACTCAAGTTAAAAGGAAAATTCTATCGTACCGCGGTTAGACCAGCAATGTTGTATGGGACTGAGTGTTGGGCGGTCAAAAGCCAACACGAGAATAAACTAAGTGTAGCTGAGATGAGAATGTTGAGATGGATGAGTGGCAAGACTAGGAAAGATAAGATCAGGAATGTTACCATCAGAGAGGGAGTTGGGGTGGCACCTATTACAGAAAAGATGGTTGAATCTCGACTTAGATGGTTTGGGCATGTATGGAGGAGACCTGCAGATGCCATGGTTAGGAGAGTTGATCATATGGAGGGAAGCCTAGTTGTTAGAGGCAGAGGAAGACCTAGAAAAACTATAGGTGAAACTATTAAGAAGGATTTAGAGGCGAATGGTTTCACTAGAGATATGATTCACGACAGACCACTATGGCGTCGTTTGATCCATGTAGCCGACCCCACCTAGTGGGATAAAGGCTTGTTGTTGTTGTTGTTGTTGTTTCCATCTGGAGATGACTCGTTTTAATATAAACTAATTGTCAGAATATGAGCCATCCACTTTTAAACCAAATAACCAATGGTCCAGATTTCAACTCTCCTCCAGAGTGATGAGCCCGATGCTCTTAGGGGGCCAAAAAAGATGACTGATTTGTATGTGTTGTATATGAACAGATAGCAATAGGCACAGACGACGTGTATAAAACAGCAGAAGCAATTAAATTCTGTGGTGGGAAGATAACTCGAGAACCCGGACCTCTACCTGGTTCTAATACCAAGATTACTTCTTGCCTAGATCCTGATGGTTGGAAGACGGTATGACTTTTGCTTGAGCACTTGCTTTGTTATATATATATTGATCAAGTTGATTACTTGGTTTACCTATTTTGGTGTTTTTTTTTTATAAGAAACAAAACTTTATTGCAACTCAAAAGAAGATTACAACAAACGATAAGCAAGGGCCATTTACAGTGAATGAGAAATCCACTGAGGGATGAGCCCAAAAGAACAAAAAGAACAAAGCAACTACAATTCAAACAAGAAATCAACCCAGAAAACTAAAACAATCTAAACCAAACAAAAATTGCTCCACATAATAAAAAATATTGGATGCTTTGGCCCATAATCCGACAGAAAATTTAATTTGGTTCGATGTTTCTGCTACTGTGCTGCTTCTATCTTCAAAGATCCTTTTATTTCCTTCCAACCAAGTTATCCATGCTACAGCCAAAACTGAGATTCTCCATAGACTTTTTATTTTACAAATACTTTGCTTAAATTGCCAATTTAGAGCTACGAAGTCGGCCCATTTTTTTGGGAAGGCTCCCACCAATCCAAACATCTCAAAGATCAAAGTCCACACTTTCCGAACAAAAGCATAATGCAAAAGAATATGATCAATATCTTCTCCATCCCGTTTGATTCGGTTTGAATAACACACACCAAGTTGGTGACAAGCACATATAAGGCATCTTCTCTTGAATAACGTCACAAGTATTCACTCTACCTCTCAGAACTAGCCAAGCAAACACCTTAACTTTGGAATGGACCCTGTGTTTCCAAATAAAATTAGATTGTGTGAATGAGGAAATGGATGATGGTTGATATAGAGTATCAAAGAAGGATTTACAAGAAAATTCCCCTGAATGGTGAGCCACCCAAACCCGCTTATCTAAAGAATTTTGATTAATACACATGGATTGAAGTCTTTCCATCAAAGATGTGAATTCCTCATATTCCCTATCATTGAAGTTTCTTAGGAAATTTAAATCCTAGGACTAATTGGAACTTGAGGTCCAAGAGATAACCGGATGTCTTGACATATTTGATATGTCTACTTCTACTTTTATAAATATAAACCTCACTGAACTATTGGCCATATCTCGTTTGGTATCCACCTAAAACTACACCTAAAACTATACAATATGAATACTTGTCCTTTTTAGACAAAAAGGGAAAAAAATTTAGCTAATGTACATTGAAAAAATTGAAGAGAATTTAACATGCTTGTCCAAAATAGCTTACAGACATCGCTCTAGTAGTGGTTTTAGTTTTCATAGTAGGAGGCTGGATGGCCCAAATGACCCCACCCTAATGGGGCAGGTTTTCTTAAGACTGGGTGGGCTTGGGTTCTAAACAAAAAAGCTGGCACTAGTTCGGGTTCGTGTAAATTTAACACCTTCGACCTGAACCAACTGAATATATTATTTGTTCGTTTGAACACCCTTATAATATCAATAGTTACAACGGGTCAGGGCAGGGGGAGTTCAAGCTTGTGCATATAGTAAACCAGGTGTGTGGCTTTTTCAAAACAAAAACCGCACCAGTCAAGTTCAGGTCTGCCATATTTTTAGGCTGGTTGGCTCAGGTTTGGCCGAACCTGATACATTGCCATCCCTAACTAGGAGTGACTTATTGACTTGGGCAGTATTTGGCAGCACATTGAGATGGGCATTTTGGTATCAAAAGTCCATCCAGCATTTGTCGTCTTGTACCTCAAAACGTCCATATTGAGGAAAGTGTGCTCGGATAGATTTCGATCGTTTTCACCAAAGCCGAATCACCTTTTTAAATGTAGAAGGTGATGTTGGATCTGTATGAAAGTATAGATGCTGGTGTTAGGTGTGGGTACAGGCTGTACAGATATATGAAAAACATGGTTGAGCCAGGCGGAATAACATACTGATATAAGATTCATTATGTTAGTTCTTAATTTTGGCAAAAAACAGTTTCATAATTTTGTAACTCAATACATTCGGTATTAGAGATTCATAGTTAGGTTACGTTTGTTGATCTCCAAAATCGTTAGATTAGCTTAAGTGATTTGACACACTTCAACTGTGCTTGATACATTTTTGCGTCATTACTCTGTCATACTTTTAAACAGACAACATTAGATAACTAAATTCTCATGATGCAAAAAATTAAGTCCATGAATTTTTTTAATTTATTCTCTATGTTATTCTTTAAAAAAAAAAATAAGGTTTCCATTTTCTTATCGTTCAGTTGGCCTGACCTATTGTTCTCAACCCTTTGCAGGTTTTCATTGATAATATCGACTTTTTGAAGGAGTTGGAATGAAACATTTTTCCTCAGAACACACAGCCAACGGCACTCATTTGTCGAAATTTGGAAAGGTTCGCCAAAAATCCCAAAACCCCAAAACAACCAAATATCTCCGCCCTTGCCTTCTGTAAAAAAATTTTGCCGACTGTCATAGTGACCGGTATTTATCACAAACCATTTTGTAACATAGCTTAGGTATATACCGGAGCCAAACTTATGCTTATTTTCGTTGGCATATCCCTGTACAGCTTCCAACAACCAATGGTTGACAAAGAAAAATGGACCAGGTTCACTTCCCCCTCCCTCAAGGTAGTTCATGAATCTACCGGTGTGCCACTTGTAATAATCATAATCAGAAGTTGACATAGAAACATGGACCGAAGTTCACCATTGACCCCGAGGGAGGGGGAACAGGTGTTTCCAAGGTTGGAAACATGGTGTGATGAGCACGAGGCCAATCTTTTGCCAACTTAAGTGCGCCTGCATCAACTTTTGGTTGTTTTTATCCGTAGTTTTGGGAAATCTTACGTAATCCTTGCTTTGCTATCATGTTTTTGTTAAATTAGGCATGAATGGTGAAGCTAAATGGAAAGGAATTGAATTCCATATACTTATTTTGTACTTAAATTTCTTTATGGGAATTAAAAGCTAATGTTGCAAGATCTTACAAGAGAAAACAAGTTTTATTTTCCAAAATTGATTATGTTAAAATAAATGTTAGTGCTTAGAAAGTGTTAAAGTGAAAACGAGACTATAAAATTAAAACAGGGGTTGTCAAAATATTAGACAGATGAAGTAATTTTATATAAATAAAGTAGAAAAATGAGAGACCGAGTGTTGATCATTGGAAGTGGTTGGAGCTACAACGGTGGTTGGTGATAACTACCGATTGCCATGGGTGAGAAGCAATAAAATAATTTTTGACAAATATATAATTGACCTTACGAAAATGGAGAGTTTTCTGTTGTTGTACAAATATTGTAAAATGTTCTTATGGTTAAACTGAATTATGAAGAAATTTCTCTTTTTGAGGGGTACTCGGGACTCTCGAGTACTCCCCTCGGCTCATCTTCGTGCTGATGCTGCTTCCGCTCGGGGTAAATTGTAAGGAAAACATGATGTTTAGGGTCATTTTCAATGTCTTTTAAAAATGTCTCCTTTGAAGTTTCTAATCTTTCAAATTAAATGAAAGTCGATGTTGGCGCTCCTAGTGGCAACTGAATGGATAATTTTTGCTTGCCATTTCCTTCTGTCTTCTTTCCTTTCTTTTTTTGCTGACAATGCATTAGGATTAAAAATAAAACAAATACTATAGGCTCATTTGATTCGAGTTTTGAGAAGTGAATGGGTTTACTTGATTCCTGAAAAGCTTTTTTCCTGGCATCTAGGATGTTACGTCGATATTTGACTCATACATGAATACTCTATTTCTAAAATGCTACATTACTTTCATTATGTTTGGTTCAATCGGGAATAAAAATGGAATAAAGTATCAATTACAAAAATACTCTTCATTTTATAAGAGAAGACATCTCTTACTAATTTTTAAAAAGGGACAATTACTATAATAAATTACAAAAATTACACATGCCTAATAATTATCTTACAAAAAATACGAATTTTGTAATTAAAAAAAATTTACAAGAAGAAAAAAGAAAAGAAAAAAGTTCCAAACAACTTTTTATTTTTTTTGCAGTTACGAAACAAAAAAAAATTCCAAACAATATTTTCATACACAGATGGAAAAAGAATTATTTATCCATAAGGAAAAGAGTTATTTTAGTCTTAATAAAAAAATTAAAAAAGATGCCCACTAGTAATTACTTATTCCTTATGATTTAAATGAGAGAACTTGGGGGAAAGGTTGATTCCTAAAATCATTTATTCCGGACCTAAAATTTTAACTAAACGCGAAAATCATTTTGGAATGGAAATACTAAAATACAATAGGTACTGAACTGAAGCGTACAGTAATATGCAACAAGCATTAAACTAAAACAAATACTAGAACAATAAAATAAACATACTGCGTTGAATTAAATTCAAACTTCTGTTTCATTTCCACTTCATATACCAAGTGAGGTTCACAAAAATATGAGTTATTAGTGATAAAATGACATTTCTTTACAATCGAAACCAACAAAAATAAGCGCCATTCACCTCACAACAGCATAACACAGTTAATTAAGATTTAAAAATGACAAAAAAGCATGAAAAATGCCAACAACACGATAATGCATGGAAAATTCTTTAACAAAAAGTATAGTATATTATACAAAAAAGTTAAACTAGAGTTTAAAAACTAGTATTAAAGTTTGAAATCATAAAAGCTCGCTATTATTTGGATGAACCCTTTCATTTGGTGATCTCATAAATTGAATCTTTGCACACATTAAAGTTTTTGTTCATTAATTACAAGCAATCTAGGGTTTTCTTTAAAATTTAGAGTAATATATATAAAAAAAATTCCGTTCGAGCTTTCCCTCTCTAGGGTTTTCTCCACGTGGTTGATCATATTATGGCCCAGATTGGTTTTGTTTTGCTCAAATCACTCTCATCTATTATGCACGAGTTTTTCTGCAGATTATACATTCAATGTCCAACTCAATGCCTAACTTAATCCCAGTGTGGACTTTCGTTTGGTGTTTTAAATGGAAATTATCAAAATGTCTCAATCGGAACACTAATTGTATTTAAGGTTTTAATTTGGAACATGAAATTTTAAAGGTGACATTGAAAATGACCCCAAAATATCAGGGTTTTCCTTGCAACTTACCTTTCCCCTAAATTTTTAAAAGTTGTTATTTTACCTTTAAAATTATTTTAAAAATTATAAATATATGTATATTAGTTAATGTTCATGCTAAAAACTGGAAGGGTATTTTAGACCACGCAGTCAAATGATTATATCAAATAATTTGAATGGTACATGTGCTGAATTTAAGTGGTTCAAAGATTTATAGAGGAGGTTGGTCTTATATGAAAATATGGGTTAGTCCTCCCCTGTGGAATAGAGTTAGGAGTTCAGTTTACTTTATATTGATGATGAACAAACAACTATTACAAACTCACAAAAATCCCTTTAACTCTTTTATTCTCACAGTGTTACGATAAGAGGAAGGTCAAGCCACCCATAGTTTAATCTCTCTGACTTAGGAGCTCTGAAGCAAGTTACGGAGCTCGGTGTCTCACACTTGTGGTGGAATGGTTGATCGTTCTTCTTTTTCTTTTTTTTGGTTGTTGCTTGATTCTTGGAAGAAGTAAATGCTTCTTATATATATATATATGTGACTGGAGGAGACGTGTGGCCAGAAGTTCTAAATCAGGTTTGGGGCCATACTTCGATCAGTGCCAACTTTGACCTTACTTCTCCTTGAATTTCGGTATATTAAATGCAGTTGATGTGCATTTAATGAAGGTGAAAGGAGTCTTACGCGCTCTGCAGAGCATGTGACAGTCGCCCATGCTTCTGTTAACCACTCTAGCAGAGTGGTTGGGCGAGAGGGAGCTCCAGAGCTCGCTGAAAGAGCTATAGAGCCTGGGCTTTCACAATTTGTCGTGTGTAATCGACTTTTGGGGCGGGTACCCAGTTCTTAAGGGACTCTATCCTCCCTACGATGTCTCAACAGGGTTTTTTCGAGCTCCTTGTGCTAAAACAGGCCTGATAGCTTACGTGGACGGCCACGTGTCAGCTCAGGGTTGGCGAGGGTAAATTGAATTAATAATTTGCGCCATCAGTTAAGTTTGCTTCTTTTGAACTTTTTAAAATTTACTCTTAGTATTCATCTTGCTCTTTATTCTATTATGTAACAGAAATGATATTAGTATTAAATTTTTCTTCTTCAATTTTGTAAAAATCAGCATTAGTATTAATATGGCCATTAGTATACTTGTTCCCCTTAAAAAAGGTTCATAACTCCGTTCTTATCCCTTTTGGCATAAGAGGTAAGGTAAACAGTTTAAATGACAACTAAACTTTTGATCTAGCACAATTTTGGCCATTAAACTTTAAAATGAACCACTTTAACCATTCAATTGTTGAAGTTAGCACAACTTTGGTCATTTATTCCAATTTGATTGTTAAATTAAACTAAATGAAATTATGTGTAAGGTATATGGCTATATTTATACGTATTTTAGTTATTTTGGTTATAAAATAACTCAAGTTGCTTTATTTGTTGAAAATATTATTATATTTTATATATTATGTGTGTTTCATTTTAGTGAGAATTATTGGAGAGAAATGTCGTTTTGTTGTAATACGACCAAAATGACCTTATATGAAGTTAAGTGTCACACAAATGTGTTAAATTTAACAACAAAATCGAACAGAAATGGTTAAAACGATATTCACTTCTAAAATTGGATGACCAAAGAATTGTACGCAATGGTCAAAGCGGTATTCAATTTAAAATTGGATGATTAAAGTAGATCGTTTTAAAGTTTGATGGTAAAAGTGATATTATATTCAAAATTTAATGACTATTTCAACTGTTTATTTTAAGAAGTACAAAAAAAAAGAACTGAAGAAAGGTGCCTACAATGAAAAGAATTTTGAAGAAGAATGCCCCTATATCTCCATCGCTCATGGATGTCCTATGCTATGTTTAGTGAACAAGAGGTGCACGAGAATAAAAATTAAGGGTGGTGATGTTGGCACCCCTATAATCACTTAGTAACACTCCCACTAAAAAAAGAGTTTTAATTGTTATTTTCACCACCACTTGTTTTAATTTAATTCAAAAGTTAATTAACTCACTAATTATATAATTATCTCTTATCTATCTAGCAATAAATTTTGGTTGCACCAAAACAACAAATAAAACCTTCCATTAATGCAAAACTCTAAATTTGAGAAGAATAGTATAAACAAAACCTCCATTGATGCAAAACTCAGATTTTGAGAATAATGGTAAAAAAAACAGAAAATTTTGAATAAGGGAAGAAAAACAAGTAAGAAAGAATTAATGAAAGAGAGATATACATGTTATTATTTTGTTTAATTGTTTATATTATTTTCATAACATACGCATCAAATAAATTTTGTAATACACATCAAATATATTAACAAAAAACACAATTTTTATGTTTGAAGTACGAAGAAGGTTTACTCGATTCTCCGTAACCGAGTTGCTTGCTTGTAGGCTGCTCTCAACCGATTATGAAATCCCATAAAATGTCAAATTGATATGCTCTCGAGACCTTCATTCGATTGAGAGTAGCCGAGTGTTATTATATTATTCTCGGCTGTGAGCAGCCAAATAATACTAATCACACTTGGTTGGTTTGAACTGAATAAAAGTCCCAAGAACATATCAATGTGACATTTTATAGAATTTCATATCAATATCACCACCCAAAATTAATTATAAACAAATGTCCTGCACTTGATAATGATAAATTACATACTTAAAAATACCACTGTAAAAACAAAAACATTCAAAGGTGGTGTTTGGTTGGGAATTTAAAATCAAGTTTTTAAAATTTTTATTAAAAAGTCAACTTTACTTCACATTTCTCAAAATTCATTTTTCTTTACTTTTCCTCTTATAAAATTTGTAAAATACCATAATTTTAAATTCAAAAATTAGAAATTAAATAAAAAAATATATTTGAAATCTACTTATCGAGATCTATAAAATAAGATCCATTGTGACTATTTTTAAATTTTTTTTCATAAGTATTTTTGAATTAATTAAAAAAACTCTAATAAAAATTAAATTCACTTTTCAACGTACTTTTACATTTCTCAAAAACTTTATCTAAAAAATATGTTTTAAAATCTCAATCAAACAAGCAGAAAGTGTTGCGAATATTCTTTATCACTAGTAATTATGATATTTCATAAATCATTGCTAAATATAATTTAAAGAAAACCTCCATCGTTAATTTTAAATCAAAAATTAAAATTATCTTTTATTTAATTGAGTAAATCAAAAGAAAACCTCCGATCTATTATTATTAATAATATTAATTAATGTTAATACATAAAATTCATTCCTATTTACTAAACCCTAAAATAATAAACCCCTCCTTCTTCTTCGTTCTTCTTTTCTCTCTCTAAAATACCGACCTCCGAATTTATTTGAGCTCGGTGACTCCGTATCGACAAAAAAGATTCACTTCGAAAACCCCAAAAATGGAAGAAGTTGTTGAAAAAATCGACGAAAAAGTGGAGCTTGATAATTCCTCTATTCATTCAAATTACTTAAAAGAAACCCCCAAAGTGGACGAAAAAAAAGTAGAGGGGGTTGATAATTCCACTCAATCGTCGAACAAGAAGAGAAAACCTAAAGAGGTGGCCATCTTTGGTAACTACAGAAATTACTATGGCTACCGCGTAAGTTCCCCACCCCCCTCTTCAATTTCATATATATATATATATACACACACATTTTGGGTTTGATATTTTAGCCACTAAAGGCTGAATACTGGTGGCTGAACTCTGAATACTTTAATGCTGATTAAACTCTTTGAATTTTTTTTTTTTCATTTGACTGGGATGCTGAATAAGTGAACGTATGTTTGTTGACAATTTTACCCTTGTTATAATATGTACTAATATTTATAAACACAAAAAACAAGGGCTAACACAGGAATAGAATTTCATTAAAGTTTTTAAACGTTCATCAATGAGCTTCTCTCTTAATGCTTATGTATATGTGCAAGTATGATGTATGTTTCTATATATATATGTTAAGGGTTTGAAATTTTAGCTTATGAATGTTGAATATTGATTGCTGAACTCTGAATACTTGATGCTGAGTAAGCTCTCTAAAAATTTTGTTTGTCTTTTAAGTTTTATCCGAACGAATCTCTAAATAATTGTTGTTAGTTTGAGTTTATTTGACTCTACCATTCTAGTGCTGAATAAGTGAGTATATGTCAATTGACAAGTTTACCCTCGTTATAATATGCATTAATATTTATTAAAAAAAAAAAGAAAGGAAAAAGATAAGGGCAACACTAGTGTAAAATCTCATTAAAGTTTTTTAGCATTCAGCAAGGAGCTTGCCTATTAAGTGCTGAATTTTAATCATATTCAACATTAAGAAGTGAGAAAAAGAACATCAATTTTACTTGTTAATGCTGAATAGCTCTCCATTCAGCATTAAGAGGTAAAGACAAACACCCATATATATATTTGTGTGTGAAAGTATGATGTATGTTTGTAATTTTAATTGTATAGTAATTACAGTTGTTGAGGTTTATTTTGATATAATTTGCAGCTAGTGAAGTTATTCTAATTTGTTTCTCGTCCGTTTTTGTTTGTGCACTTGCAATTTTGTTGTAATGATTCAATCGATAACTCCTATTCTAAGAATTAAACAGTGTTATACTTGCAAAATTTGTAACCATTTGAGTTTTTTTTTGGTTTTGTTGCTTTTGTAGATTGACCAGGGTGTCGAGGAAGATCCTAGGATAAAGGTTTTAAAGAAGGAATGGTTTGAAGGGAAGGATTGTCTTGATATTGGTTGCAATAGTGGTTTGATCAACCATTACTATTGGTAATTAATTCCTCACTGAAAATTTTGCAATATTTCATGCTGGGGAATTGAATCTGTGGTTTATTCTTCTAGTTTTGGCTTTTTGCGATAAACTATAAATTTCTGTTTTACACCTGTTGAGAAAATTATTATTCTTGATCTAATTTACTTATGAGCCATGGTTCTTTTGTATCATCATAATTTCTTATAGAGAAACAATCCTAGATGCTTAAGCCACAATGCATCTGATCCTATTGAAAGAGTTGCAGAACTTCTGTTAAAATCTTAGAAGGAAATTGAAGGAGTGCAACATTATTGGTTATTTTGTGTTTTGAGTTCCCCAGTTTATTTCTGTTAGTGGTTGGTTGTTTCTTTAGTTTCCCTGTTGGGGATGCCTTGTCCCCCCTCATTATCTTGTATGTTCTCTTTTGAAGTGGCAATGAAGTTTCTGTTTCTTATCCAAAAAAAAAGAAAGAAAGAAGTAAATAGAGATGTGGCATATGGATTTTTTAATAAATTACTACCATAACCACCACTTGCCAACTTACAGTCTCATTCCATTGTCATCTATGACACAAGAACTTATCTGTCACCATTAACCTTTAACTTATATTATGTGGAAATTGAACTTATTTTGAATGTGTAATTTTTTTAAATTTTTTTTTTTTTTGCTGGAGAGGCACTTTTAGTCTTATTATAACATCTGCTCCTGTTTGGGTTCACTCAGCAGGGTGATAACTCGATTCTCTCTTTAGCTTGATCCCCACGGACATACTCTGGAATGATTCCGTACAACACACATAGGTAATAGCATGTCCCCTGCTGCTATCTCACTCAAAGTTGCTAGTGAACAATGTTCACTTGCATATGTACCTTTTTCCTTTGAAGTCTCTCACTATATTACTATATAGGAGGGTCATTACCGTTGAGACTGTTTCAAATGTCTGTTCTCTATGGCTTTTGGGATGGCTTTTTTTTTTCTCTGTCTGTATGTATATGTATTTTGGAAATTTAAAGAGGTTGGATGGCGACTTATCGCACATTGTATTATCTATTTGTCCTCCCTAATCTGGCTGTGGTGAAGCAAAAATGCAAAATAGAGAAATGCACGACGGATTTTTTGTCAGGTGTTTAAGGAATATAAGTTAAGTGCATTATATCATCTATTGGGGTGAAGGAGGTGGGCACTCCACTTGCTTGGGTTGTCTAGAGATTAGGAATCATGGCCTACTTAAGAAGGATATGATAGGTAAGTGGTTATGGATGTTTGCAAAAGAAAAAAGCAGAGTTTTTGGAGGCAGGCGATAGTGGCTAGATATTTGTGTGTCAAAATTTGGCTGGCTAGTCGATTCTTTGAGGCTTCCTCATAAGGTTGCCTTTTGGAAGCATATTGGCTATGGTTGTATTAACTTTAGCAATTTGGTTATGAGGTTTTGGTGTGATTTGTGGGGCACATATTTCCCTATGGTTATGAGGTTTCTGGTTTTAGTTACAGTGCTAAAGAGTCATAACTATAGTTGATTATCTCTCTTTCACAGAGGATTGTTATTTTTAGAACTCTACGTTCATACACGGTTTTGGATTGGGAATTAGATGAGATGAAGTAGTTTTTATTGTTATCCTTTTTTTTTGTCGGGTGTGTGTCTGTCCTTGTTATGCTCGTGTTGGGTGATAAATGATTTGTTTTGTAGTGATGTCTTTCCAAAAGGCGACTTTTGAATATGTCAGGAGAGCTTTTTTTTTGGGTTTACATTAAGCCATTGAGGTATTCTCTTGATTTTTTGAGGTGTAGTTTTCTACGGAACTGCCTTTTTGTAGTATATCTTATTCTCACAATCTGGCTAGTGTTTATTTTTTTTCATTGTATATACAAGCAAAAAATGCAGCAATGTTTTTTTACCTTAATAACTTATATGCGTATGTTTTCATTATCTACAGCGAAAAAGTTTTGCTGTCGGAGCATCCATGGAGTTGACATTGATTCTGGTAAGATCTCATTCCAAAGTGATTACAGTTTTTTTGCTGTGCTATATTGCTTCTTGCTTTAACATTTTCGGCATGTTGACTTAATACAAAAAGCTTTCATTATTATTACTGGGAAAAACCAGGGCTGCATTTAAGATCAAATGCAATCAAAAAGCACTTGCTGATTTACATTGGATAATTTTTTAGGCCTGAAGCAAGCTCGTATTATTGTAGAATGTCCATCAAAGTCTCCGCATTCTTTAATGCCAGTGAAGTAAACTATGCAAAAAACAGTTGGGATATGTAGATTACGAGGAATTTTAACCTCCTTGAGTTGACGTTCCACAGATGCCTTATCGTAATAGTGTGTTGATACCTGCAACACATAGCAAAGGCAGTAGGTTCCTTGTTTAACTGTTGTTGATACCTTCAGCACATTGTAGTTCTGCACAAAATAAATAAACAAATAAGGGTATAGCGAGTCCCCTTGGCACAAACTCTCCTCTGTCATTATAATAATACAATGAACTGCCCTCTATTGATGATCACATAGTATCTCCCATATAGATATTCCTTCTTTTTATTACTTTAATCCCTCCATAGATGAAGGGGAAAATTCGTGTTTTGGGTGAAATCGGTTTAGCTTGCTATGAATCAATGTGAAATCTTGAAATTCTATCTGAAAATCCTATTCCAAATTCCAATCCTCTAGAAATTGAGTACATTTAGAAACCGGAGAAATCAAACCTCCATAGTTGATGTTGAATCCTAGTTATACCATCGCTCTGCAATAACTTCATAGTCCCTTTCTTTAGTTCTCCAAATCTTCTACCTAAAGAAAATCACTTACTCTTCTTCCAGCTGTTACTAAATTTGCTCCTCTACCTACCCCGTGAATAAATGAATCCAAAACTCGTGCCTTTTACCTGGGGTATAGTTGTTCCAATTCAAAACTTATGTCCCGTTTCTCCCTTGCAAATTTTCAATACAGCCTCCCATTTTTCCAAGCGGGCGGATAATTGCCTTTGAATCCCAAGTTTCAGAACCCTGGATCGAACAGCTTGACTGAAGTTATTGATTAGGCTGAAATGGGAGACTCCCCTTTATTCAGTCTATGTCCCAAAATTCCATTGAAGTCTCTTACACTGCCATGGGAGACTTGGAAGTCCATATAACCTTGTAAAAAATGTTCATGGTGCCGCTGGTAGATGGTATTTGAAACCCATTACTCTACATTTTGAAGCATAGACTAAACACGCGACACGCGTTTCGACTCGACACACGACACACAATTTTTCCAAAATGTAGGACACGACACATGGGGGGGACACGTTTTTAAATTGATTAATTAATTATATATGTAATAAACATTGTAAATATTTAAGAATTCAATAAAATGAAACTAGATTGCATTAATAGCTTAAATACTCAAAACATGATCACTAAATTGTTCCATAATTAAAGCATCAAAAAGCATACATAGACTAAATTGTTCCATAGAATGATAGAAAACAAAAGGAGAGTATAAAAAGTGGTTTAGTTGCCTCATCCTTAGTTGATGTTGCAATGAAGAAACACTAGGAGTAGTAGGCCATCTAAATCAATTATCAAGTATTAGAGACTATAATTAAATTCAAGTGTCTGAGAGAGTATTGGAGTGTCGGAGTGTCAGACAAGTGTCGGGCCTGAACACGTGGCCTCAAGAGAGTGTCCATGTTTCATAGCTCTCCATGGATCTTACCTAATTTGTGGACCGTTTTGCTGTGTGTACCGGTACAGGGTACAGTACCTACCCCAGTGGGGGGTAGACTTAGATAGAACACTATTTATTATCTATGCTAATTGCAATGCAAGTATGTATATAGTACAGTGAAGTCCTTGATATTTGTGATACATTTATTTTTATATTTTTTTCTTTTCACCTGTCTATGCAAGTCAAAATAGGGTGTTGCTACCTTTGGTGTTTTGGGTCGCGAATGCACCCTGTTTGGCATTGGCACACCCAATTTGCAATACATAAAGAGAAGAAGGGGGGGGGGGGGGAAGGATTTCCACGAATTAGGCATACCGGTTGTTGTGTCTACAACTCTGCATCTTCCACCACTATTGTACCGTCAATGTGACATGCGGAAGAAAGACTTGAAGAAAATACCAGAGGCATACTCAGATAGGGAAACCCACCCCAGGGGCCACTACTTAGAGAATATATGAAAGATCAAACTAGCTGTCATGTATTTGTAATTCACTAATTTGTTTTAGTTAAATATCTGTTTGCATAAAATGTAAGCGATTCTTGGTGTGTTGTCCCAAGTGATTGTTCTCCAGCATTTTGGTTTTCATATGCATAGCAACGTTGAGAATTTTATACATGGAAGAGTGTATCTCACATGGGGTATTTTGGTCCACTATTGCTCTGGCAATAATGACCTGTGACCCAGTATTTACTATCACTTTTGCATATTACCATCTCTGTCCCTAATTAAGAGTTGACTTTAGCTCTCTGAGACATCCCTATTTAAGAGTTCCATTTCTACAAACAATTTACCAAATCCCAGTATAGGTTGACAAATATTGTCCTTGACTACTGCTTACGTTGAAATCGGGATCCTTAGAAAGTGTGGAAGTAATTAGTGACTCACCTGCTTTTAGAATTAAAAGACTGAAGCCTTAACTTTGGTGTGGGTGCTTATAATGTATTTCCTTGTGGGCATCACATTTTCAACTAATGGTTGTATTTTTTTGTAAATTTCTTACCCTTTTGACAATAACTAAAGAGGAAGTGAACAATTTTCAGATTTTGAGTATTAAAAATTTCAGCTTCTGGCAAACCCTATTATGTTTTTGTTAAAGTTAAATTGACTAATATGTGACTAATAAATACGTGAAATTTACTATTCTTCTTTATCTTCCAGCTCGAATTGAGGATGCATATTGGAATCTCAGAAATACTGAGAAGAGGAGTTCTAAGAAGCCTCGAAATGCTTCCAAATTGGAAGATTCAAATGGAGTAAATGGAATAGAGAATTCTGCAACTGAACCTCAAAGTGAAGTGAAAATGGAGAATTCTGCGGGTCCCTCTCCTAGTACTACTCTGTCCGATAAAGTTTCTTTCAAAAAAGAAAATTTTGTGTTGCAGAAGTATCCAACAAAGGATAATTGCTACGACACAATTATTTGGTAAGTTATTTCTTGATTTTGGTTTAGCTTGACAAATATTTACCATATCTAAAAAGGAACTGGCTAATTGCCAAAGAGAACGTGACAGAGAGTAGAAACCCGTGGAAGTCATCTTATATAGTAATCCATTCTTCACTCTGGAGGAGTTCAAAGAAATCTGGACTGTTAGGTTAAGATTAGATGGTTCAGATTGTGACAGATAGTTTCCGTCTAAATGAGTCCTTTCCAAGGCAAATATTATCTATCAAAATCTAAGCCGTCCAATTTTAGGATCTGGTTCCTCTAGCATAGAATAGAAAATCTGGACCGTTCGTTTAAAATTAGATGGCTTAAATTTTGACCGTTATTGTTTGCCTCTGTCAAGGACTCATTTGACACTTAAACTACCTGTCAAATCTAACCATCTCATTTTAAAGTAACGATCTGGATTTCAACTCTCTATTCTAGAAAAGAGGTGAGAATGATACCGGATCTTATGAGAAACAAAGATACAAAAATCTTTCATTAGTTTACAAGCACACTTTTATATTGTTTCTGATCAAAAAAAAAAAATATTGCTCTTAATTTTGTGACTAAAAGTATCTGTTTACTGATTTGCAGCTTAAGTGTGACAAAGTGGATCCATTTGAACTGGGGCGATGAAGGAGTGATTACATTATTCTCAAAGATTTGGAGGCTTCTTCGACTGGTATTTACCATCTCTAATCTTTCCCAATCTTGCATTTGTTCATTATTACATATTCCATCCGTCTCAAGTTAAGAGTTCCACTTTTCTTTTTGGGTATCTCAAATTAAGAGTCCCATTACCTTTTGGGACATAATCATCGTACCAAATCTCACAATACAAAATAAGTTGTAGTCTTGGATGTTTTATTAGGTTGAAAATTAGCGTTTTCAAAAGTTCCAAAGTCAAAATGGGACTGTTAATTTGAGACAGGCAGAGTATTGATATTTGCCTTTAGGAATGGTGTTATATCTGATTAATGCCATATCCTCTTCAGGGTGGCATTCTTATTTTGGAGCCTCAACCATGGATTTCGTATTCCAACAATCGTCAAGTTTCTGAGGTAAATTTTTCTTTCCCATATGCTTTCCTTACGAGTTATGACTTAAATGATATTTTGATCATAACGTGAGAAGAAGGCAATCTTTCTCTCTCTCTATATATATATGGTTATGCAGAAGCATTAATGTTATAATTTTTCTGCAGATAGCAAAACAAAATTACCATGATATTTCCATCTATCCGCAAAGTTTTCAGGATGTCCTTCTGGACAAGGTATTTTGTAATGTTTCTTTACTACTTTTGCATCTGACGCTAAGATGCTTGAATATACGAAAATATCATACAGATATGATCCGACAAGTGTGTGATACTTCTATTTGACAGAAATTGTTTTCCCAATACAGTTCTTTTAATTTTGCAAATCTTTTTCAAACCAAAAAAGGAAAAGAGAAATTTTAAACATTTCACCTGTTGAGGTGAAGAAATATGGTGTAGTAGAGCTGTTGTATACATGGCAGTTCAGTTATTTATTTGAGCTTTGATGTATCTCTATATCGTATGGTATCACATACTCCATATCCATATATGGGCCAGATTATCTATGAACAATCGTATTGGGTATTCTGATTTTCTTTCCAGGATCAACCGTTTGATTTTCTGTTTGTGTGATTTGCAGATCGGATTCAGAATGGTTGAAGACTTGACTTGCGGCTTATCAGGTAGCAAATCTGGATTTCGAAGACCCATTTTGGCATTCTGGAAATGATTTCCATCGACAAGCTGCTATTTATTTCTGTGTGGAAAATTGAAATCCCTGGAAAGAAACGCTTCGTCTCTATTTTGCAAAAAGCTAGTGTATTGTTGAAGATGTATAAGCAATAGGAAGTGAGGACTAATTTATGACCAAAAAAATTCCGTCAGTCTAATATAGTAATTTTTGAGACGTTTGTTAATGTTCTTCCGTTAGTGTTCTATGTCCATCTATATTACCAAAATAATATCAAATCAGTTCGAAATTTCCTCTTCTGGACTTGAATATTTTTTTTTCTTCCCATTTTTTAAGGGAATTCTTTAGTGCCTCTGCATAAACCATCTTCTCATCCCACTTTTGAACTTGACCCATCAATTACTCTTTACAGCCCGCCTTTATTTTTGAATACCAAACTGAGCGTGTAAAAAAACTTCGGCCATAGCAACCAGTATGCCGCAAATTCATTCTTCCAGCTCTAGTTTCAACTTCTGGAAAAAAAGGCAGGATGAATCGAATGTTTATGTGGGTGTGAATAAAATTACTCCTTTTTAATAATTTGAAAGGAGAAGTCTTGAGTCTAGTTTTACAATTATTCAAGGGCAAAATGAGATCATCTCTTGAGCAAGTGCTAGTTTTGTTGTAGTTGCCTTTTAGGAGTCTTCCTATTCTTCCCGTATCCTCATCATTAAGGTAGAAAATACATATTAACGAGAAAGGTCGATTTTGTTACTATTTATCGAATAGTTACTCTTCTGACTATTAAACAAACTCCTCTTATTTATATTTTAGATTAGATCTATGCATGTATGCGTATTGTTCGTGTCTTTTGTGTCTATTTTTTAAGAAATTCATTTCTTTCCTATTAAACGAGGAGGAAATTGTATGTTTAAGAGTATCTTCAACCGTTTTGTATAATTCATTATTTTGTTAAAAAAATGATCTATGGCAGTTTTTAAGAGACTTATGACACTTGGATTTGTGTAAAAGGGTTTTGTAAAATACAAACCCATTTACATATCCACATCATTTTTCTCCTTAATTTATTTTTAAAAAACTTTAAAATTATATAACTAAAAAGCTAAAAATTAGTTTTTAATATAATTTATATATTTGAAATCTACTCATCAAAAGTTCTAAAATAAGATCTATTGTGACTCTGAAATTATGTATAAAAAAATTTCATACAAAATTATTAAACATTACATATAATGATACATTAAATTTCATATAAAACTACTAAACATTACATATAATGATATCATTTAAATTTGTGTGATTTTTGTTGGTGCATTTAAATTTTACACGTGAGTATCATTGGAATACAAAATTGATATGTGAGTAAAACTTCCTTACATGTAGGATTTTATACAAAAAAACATACACAATTGTTAGAAATGCTCTAGAAAAAGACATATTAGTCTATTATTAGTAAGTCATAATTTTAAGTCATGTTCATCCCAAGTAATTTTCTTTCATATTACAGGGCAGTGACCGTGATATGGGAGTCCAAGAATTGCTCAAATTATGACTTAAAATTTGTTCACTTTCTTTTGTTCCTCATGCATTTGATCAGTAAATGTAGAAGAATAATAATAAAATATTTGTGGTAGGTTTTTTTTATTATTATTAAATTTATTAATCAAGTGCAAGAATCATTGTAACTTCCATTAGAGGGGAGGTGGTCAATAAATTCCAACTCATACTACTACGTTTTTTAATGTGTTGATACTTGATAGACTTGCTATGTATTTTTACCACCCAAAAGGCATGAGTTACGTGAGATGTAACAACTCATATAATGTATACGTAATGCATGTCAATTAGAATAAATATTAAAAAAATATTTTCTTTTCTATATATGTCCTCCAAGTTAACTTTTGAATTTATTACTTTTAATTAATATAAAAGCTAAACCCTGAAGCACACACAATGTGTCCCGCTAGATATTTTTTCATTTCAAAAAATAAAGATTCAAGCGATAGATTACGTTTTCAATTTGGACATTAATTTAAATTAAAGATTCCAAATTCAAAAATATTTAAATTAAAGATTCCAACTTCAAAAATTATTATCTTTGTTTCTTGTTATTAACTGTGTTGAAGTTCGCGTTCTCTTAAAATTCAAAATTAAGGGTGGAACGAGATTCGAATCGAATTTCAAACCATTTTTATTATTTGGAGTTGTTCGAAATCGTAAGTTGCCACGTAGGTCCCAAGTTCTCGTAAACATGACTCTTGGTTGGATAAGGTTTCAGAAAAGCCTCAAAGGAAAGTGGAATTCTTCATCTTAAACTATCCAAGATTTTATCCACCAAGCTAGAACGGAGGTCCCAAGTTTGAACTATGTACCCATCCCTATCCCTTCCCACTTCCTCTACAGATTGAACGTATCCGTGTATTATATATATATATAAAAAACTATCTTTGATTTTGAGGGATGGCCAGTGGCAAACATTTCTCTGCCAACACCACCACCATTATCACTGTTGCACCACTTCTGTTGTCCCACTGCTGCCGCCGCCACCACAATCTGCCCACCATTGTTATCTCTGGAAACATAGCCAACCTTGCCACGACCACCACTCCACCACCATTACCTAATGCCACCACCCACACCCACATCAAAAATCAAATGGTGTTAATTCCTAATAACTTTTCCTTCCATTTGTCAACGCTCAAATCCACGTAAATAAGCAGGAACATAATTTTTATAACCAACCTGCTAAATTGAAAGCAATCACCAATGCAGTGAATCTCCAATGCACCAAAAGCAGTGCCATCACACACACATACACACAAAAAGGCGAACCACTATTTCTGTATATTACTAAGCACCAGACACTTAAATTTTGACAAATTAAGCAAAAACGTCCAGCAATTAGAAAAAACTACAAATGGTAGTGTCATACCTTGTCCACTGTATTTGGTTTAAAGACATTTGTAGCTAAACATCAAAATACACTTTTCTTAAGATTCTGGGAAATCACAAAAAAGCTCAGAAACCAACTCGCACTTAACCCTCTTTCTTTATCAAAAGCCATACTGTAGGCATCTGCGCTTCCTTTTTTTCTTTTTATTTTTTACAATTTTTTCCCAAAAAAAAAAAAAGAAAGAAGAAAAAAGTCTGAAGTCTAAAGTCTCAGTCCCTACTGCAATAATAAACATCCCCCAGCCCCAAGTGAGACTCTTAACCCAAAATCTCCCAGGCCTGGGGGGAGAGAACTTTACTTTCTAGGCTAGCCCACTTGCTCCACAGGCACTGGCGCATTCTTTATGGTCTGCCATCTTCATTTCCAGCATCGCAACACCAACTTAGTAAAAGATGAAATCTGCAATTCACAAAGTATGGATTTATGATTGAGAGAGGCTCAATTAGAATAACAGTATAATTATAAAACTATAAGCTAATCTTTTCATCATTGTAAAGGAGAGTTGAAATCAGGACCATGCTTTTAAAAGCGAAGAGCTCAGATTTTGACACTAGCTAGTAACTTCTATTTAAGTGAGTCCTCACAAGAGGCAAAAACTACTTGAAAAATCTGAGCCATATATTTTTCAAATCAATGGTCGAGATTACTACTCTACTCGAGTGATTTCCATCACTCTAGGAGCCTGAATCTGGAAAGGAATGGTCTTACTATCCAAGAACTTGAAAATCAAAAGTATAATCATCAGCAAGAGAGATAAAATTGAGAAGTAGTTGAACGCAGACTTCACTCTGTTTGTAGCTTCCACAATAATGAAGAATCCATGTGGAGGACACTTGTTCCTGTAACAAACACACTTCGATACAAAAAGAGGTGAAATATGCACATCTCAAAAATTCAGTATCTGGATAGCCTCATTTGAACTAAACAAAATCAATCATCGTTGAAACTGAAACATGCTACGGTTTTCATCAAATCGGTATAGCGATGAAGTTACAACACAGAAAAACTAACCACAATTGATCATCAATGGAAAGACAATGTTCAAACCACTATATGCACAAAAGGTGAAACTGTATGATCTTTTGAGATGAACTAAGGAGAAAACGCTTTTGATATTGTTTATGTTACATGAAACCATAAAGCCAAACTCGGTGTGACTAAATATGTACGCCAGAGGAACCAAGCTCATTCTGAATTCAAGGGCCAACCAATGGTGCTTATATAGTCAACTGAGGTGGAAAAAAAATTCTACGCTGAGTTTCCAAACACAGAGATAACTGGGAATTCACAATCAAAGAAATTTGCTCCTCCATTTAGATGATGCAATAAATCTTGCCGAGCTACACCCGATGGTCCACAAGGTGGGACCCATAAGATAAGGATGGAAAATCCAATTTCAAGGCATGTATTGGCCTGCTCCATCACCAATTATTTAATCCTATCAGGAAAAGAAAAAAAATTAAAAAATAATTAGGTGCACTTTAATAACAAAAAAACCTTACAAAAATGCTCCCCCAACTGCCCATCTCAAAATAAGACCCCCTATTTGAAAGTCAAAACATATTACTCCTTTTGCCTCAAATTGATGGTCCCAATTTGACTTGGTACTTTTTTAGAAAACACTAATTTTAACCGAATCAATGGTCAAGAATACAACTTATATTCTATTGTGAGATTTTGTAGATTGATTATGTCCCACAAAGCAAAGGGGCTATTAATTTGAGGATTTCCGAAAAGGAAAGTGGGACTATCAATTTGAGACCGAGGGAGGAAGAAATATTATGCACTTCCATAGTTACCCTTCTCATCTAAAGAGGGGATGAATTGATAAGCGGTATCTTAATTATTAGACCATACAATAATTGGTTTGTTTTGGTATAATAAATGGACTCCTAGGGTAATTTTGACAATAAACTTGGAAAAATGATCGAAAACACTACTAACTTTTGTGAGAAGTTGCAAAAAGAGACGATGATTTGGTCAAATGTTCTATTACTTTTTGGGTTTTCCAAGGAACAAAATTCTTTGGGCGGCAAGGTAAGAATTTCTTTTTTCCATGGAAAATAAGGAAAAGATGGAGAACATCTCACAAAATAATCTCTTTTTCCAACTTCTCATAAAAACTAGTAGTGTTTTCAATCATTTTCCAATTTTTTTTATCAAATGCACCCTTATTTGAGACGGAGAGGTTAGTATAGAAGCATTAGAACATATATATAACCTAGGAGAGTGCTAAAGATACATAAGACAAATCAAAATTACCAGGTAAATCATTTGGCGGAAGAAATGCGACGCAAGGAAGAAATCCAGCTGCTCGAGGGACCAATACTGTCACCACGGTTAGAGTCTGTCGACTCAGCAGGTAACAACGGTTTTGAGGGATTTCTCTTCGAGATGCCAGGTGGCATGTGTGCATTGGTCATGACCTACAAAACCAACGCATTACAAATATAGTTTCCCAGAGAACATAATATAATAATATTAATAGAAAGAAAAAACACCAACTTTGTAACAATAATTAAACTATCATAATGGCAATGCAGATTATATTAATAAACACGCTTATAAATGTAAAGGGTGCATCAAGTTCTTTTTTCTTTTCCATCGAATAGAATGAAATAACTCACATTTCTCTCGAGGGTATTGTCGGAAGTCAAATTCCTGTCTGTTGGTGGTTTAAATTGCATGTGAATGCCAGGGCTTGCAGCATTGCTTGATCTCATGCGATCTGATAATTTAGTAGAATAAGAAGTATTATTGCCTGCTGACACCACATAAGGAAAAAAATCATAATACAAGTTGGGCCGCTGTTAAGAGACAATAAACAATTAATACATCCGTTTTCTTTGAAGCAATCATTAGACTAAACATGCGCGCTGAAGGTGAAATTTTATGAACCGAAGATTGGATTACACGTGGCACAAGTAAAGTAGAACAGGTGTAACAAAAGTACCACATGAAAAACCAGGGGGACAGGGAACCAAAGAAGTGGAAGTAGTTTTCTGAAGTTACTAAGCACTCCTTATGACCTTTACCATTTTGCGGTCTAAACGTCTATAAATAAAAGTTGGAACGAAGCTAAACATGGGAAATCAGTTCCACACGACAAAGCACTTGGTTAACATGTTTCTGTTCCAGCAGTTCCTTTGCTATTTGTTTGTCTCGTATTAGTCTTCTGGCAATGGAATATAAGGTTCCAGTTTACTTTTCTTCCTGTGTTTGTTTCCCTGTTCAATTTAACATTTTTGGTTTAGGTTTGTATGCATTCGAAGTACTCCCTCTGTCCCAAATAAAGAGTCCATTTTCCTTTTTCAGAAATAATTAATGTACCAAATCTCACCTTAGTAAATAAGTTTTGTTTTTAACCGTCGATAATGTTGAAACATAGGAGTCCTTAAACAAGTGTAAGCTTAATTTTGGACAAAGGAAGTAGTAACAAATAAAGTTAGTCGTTTTAAATGAGAACTCAAAGTCCTCTTAATTGAGGCATTTGAATTGATTGCAACTGACTGCTTAAGTTTTTGACATGTAATTTTTGGAAAAGCCTCGGCCATTAATTACTTTGAATCCACAACAGCCTCAAATATTAGCCAAAACCAACAATCCCTGAAAAATACATGCCGTCACAAAGTTCAACATCAATCTTGGCCACTTTCACGAAGAAAAATTATGTGGTAACTGGGCTACAAAAATTGACATAATTCATGTGCTATAATTAGTTGTAATATGATTGTATATAATAATCATTCAACCCAAATGAGGACAATGGCTTCTTTTTATGCCCGTAACTCTTAAGAAACTCAAGATGGGTAACAACAAATAATAGTTGAAAATTCAAAGATATATGCTACAATGTGAAATGTAGTATAAATTTTTTGCCCTATTTGGCTAATGTTATCCTGTGAGACACAAGAAGCGCACCAGCAAGATCTAACCTTGGTGCTTTTCTGAATCCACTTGAACTGCTCGACTGCTGCTCTCCACATGAACAGGCTGTACAATTTTAAAATTTCAATAAAATTGGATCAGATTTGAACATCATTTTCAAATTTCCATACTGAGTATTATGGAGTAGATGCCAATATTAATTTTGTTCATCTAGATTTCTTGAATTATTCTGAACTTTCTGAAATTATTGCTACCTTCTCCAGTTTTGCCGCAATTTACAGGTTTGGAATTTTCTCTATAATTTCCGAAAACCAGATTGGGAAAGAGAATATTCTGCCGGAAAAATGAGAAACTCTTCCATAAGGCCATTTCCCAATTCAATTGCACCAAACATCATCACCCCATGAAGAGTAGTCCTATTGAATGAGTGAATGACATATAGCAAGATACTTACTGATACACGAGGCTGAGTTTTACTCTTTTGTGTCTGTTGATACTTCAGGATGGTCCAATCAAAAATGTAATCAAACTCATATCCTGCGAGACATTTAAACATGATTGTTTGACTCTGTAATTCCATATATGTGAAAACAGATCTGGCCATCTGGGCACAAGTGCACAACACATTGAAGAATTCCCAACAGGAAACAAAAAATATCAGGACAACACAGAGCATTAGTTTGAGTTATGCATCAGGATAACTTTAAGGTTGCGTTTGGCTCGTTCTTTCAATCATTCCTGGAACCCTAAATTCCTGTTCACTCAGGATTCCAATGTTTCCTTGGATTTATGGAGAGGAATCCAATATTCCAAGGACAGGAGTATTTCCCACCTCCATTCTCATATTCAATGGGAGGAAAGTTGGGGGATTCCTGGACTCCTTTCATAATTTTTGGAAATAATCCTATTTTTACCAACTAGGCATTTTTCTTTTGCATTATGATAATGTAATATTTCGACATATATTATGATATATGTTATCTATTTCAATCAATATAGATTTATGTTCAATTTATGAGAAAAGGAGAGTTCCTTTCATAATTTTTTGTTTCTGACAAAATAATCCTATCTGTACCAACTAAACATTTTACTTTTGCATTATAACAATGTAATATTTCGACATATATCATAATATATGTTATCTATTTCATTCAATATAGATTTATGTTCAATTTATGAGAAAAGGAGAGTTCTAGTCCTAACCAAATATTAGTAAAGAATCTCAAATTCCAGGAAAGCTCCTCTCCAGGAATCTAAAATGCCAATTCCTTCTAAAACTCGAACCAAACAAGCCTCAAGTGCTCGTTTGGTTCAACCTTGTGCTTTCTTAGAGTAAGAAATTGGTAATTTCACATATGAAGTTTAAGTATAACAAATAAACTAGGACCACGTAATTCAAACACTTGACATGAATGACACGTGAATCCATCAATTTAGGTTATTGGAGAGTACAAAAACTCGAACCTAAAGACCAATGATGGGAATGCCAAATACTTTATCGAGTGAACAACAAATACTAGAGGGTGAAAAAAACGTATCGAAATTCACTGGGCTTATATAAAGAGGATGACTCCTATAAACATCCAAATTGCAAGGCATACCCAAAAAGTACCTTCACGAGTGAATAATTCGCGGAACAGACGCTTCAAGAATCCATAATCAGGTCGTTGATCAAATGTCAATGAATGACAGTAATGGAAGTATGATGCAAACTCCACTGGGTGTGTCTTGCACAAAACCTTGAGAAAAACATTAGCACAGAGAACACAAGCTAAGATCCAAAAAGTTTTAAATCCCAACCAGACGGAGATATGGTTATATACATACCTCAATAGGAGTTGATAATTTCTTCTCACATATCTTGTCATACTTTTGCTTCTTTGTGGCAGCTTTTAAACCCTGCCACGGAAGGCTACACAAAATCTTTGTCTCAGTGAATGACAACAATGTAAATTATCACAAAAACTAATCCCAACAGGAGAAGACGAGGAAAAAAATGCTGTAAATGAATGTACTACCTTCCTCTCAAGAAATATAGTAAAACATATCCAAGAGACTCTAAATCATCCCGCCGACTTTGTTCTACATGGAGATGCAAAAAGAGGCAAGTCATAAATATACCCCCGCATCCCGGAAAAAAAAATATATGTATCCTTACCAATTCCAAGATGAGTATTGCAACTTGCATAGCGTGCGGTTCCTGTTAAATTTTTGTTCTCTCTGTAGAATTCAAAGCACAGAATATAATTGTTCTTTATGATGCATTATAAAATTGTTACATATTGATTCTAAAGAGCTAACAAACTTGTGGAAATTGCACAAGAAACTGATAGAAAATAACAGTGAGAGAACGAGTAACAGAAAAGAGAGCACGCATGTTTTGTGTTTAAATGAAGTCTCTATAAGTAACCCCCACCCCCAAAACAATCTCCCCAAAGGGTAAACATTCAAATTGCATTGGAGTATTTAATTATTTATTGACTGTATTCAAAATGGTAGTCTACTATGGTTGACAAACAAATAGACTCAAATCAGATAAATGAAGAGAGATACACTTCAAAAGAGTTCACAAAGATAGACTAGAAGGAAACCTGTAAGGAATATGGCGGTTGGTTGTCGAATCTCGGTATCGTTTCGCAAGCCCAAAATCAATAATGTAAACCTAATGAGAATACTAAAAAAAATGAGAATGATGATAACTTGATAAGTCGAGAACAAAAAGAAGAAAAGAAGCCTTTTCATTAACTAATATGGAGTAAATGCAAAGCAATTATCACCTGATTCGCTTTTCGTCCAAGACCCATGAGAAAGTTATCAGGCTTAATATCACGATGTAAAAATCCTTTAGAATGCACATATTCTATCCTTGTAACCTACACAGATGAAAAAATTGATATTAGTTAATTAATCCTCAGATGCAATAACTTTATAAGACACCCAGATAATTTTGGGTTCAGACTTTTTGTCGTATGAGGCCCCAAGTAAGAGACTCCTTTTTGAAAAGAAGATCAACTCCTATTAACAAATGGGAATATGGGACACTTTTTCTTCTTGGTATGTTAGACGGACCAAAGCAGTGTCAAAAACTTGTTGTCTCCAACCTTATAGACCAACCAACTCCATCCACTTCGAAAATACAAGTATATAACAGCAAGCTATCATGGAATTGCTACATAAACTACCACATGTTATTAACATTTAACAGCACATTACATTGTCCCTGAATTATAGAAGCATTTAGATGTGAAAGTATGTTACCATTTGATCAGCCAACATTAAGACGGTCTTCAATGAAAACTTTCGACCACAATACACAAAGAGGTCTTCAAGACTTGGTCCCAGCAAATCGAGGACCAGTATATTATCATCGCCATCTAGGCCGGACCATTTTGTGCCAGGTATACCACCTAAAACAAAAGAAAAAACAAACTTAAAGAATAACAAAAACGGAGTAATAAAACAATCATCCATGCACGCAGCATAATACAAAAAACTACATTTATAGACAAACAAGTGAGTTTCAGAAGATACATACTTCCTCCCTGAAGAATGTTGTACAACTTGGCCTCATACAAAAGTTGTGGATGTTTTGTCTTGCTGTTCTCCTGCACATTGAAGATCACAAAGATAATTAAGCTGGAATTCACGTTACGAGACAAGAAGGCAGAGAGAAAACTCTAACCAACGATCTCTGAAAAGATATATAGTCGTATCAACAATTACTTATGAAACACTATTCTAATCGAGGATGAAATATTTAATATTATTCCGCGATGTGATAAAGCTTTAATAGATTTTCAGTTTGCCAAATGGATTCCATACAAGAATGCTGAGAAAAAAGGTTTAACAAAGTAAACTAAGAAAGCAAAATTCTGTCCCAAAGCAGCACTAATAAGCCATATAAAAATTTAACTTTAGAAAAATAAGGCTCCTTTTGATGACAAGAAGGATTGGTAGGAAAAACAATATATTTTCGTGAGAAGTTGGAAAATAAGTTGAGGGATATGGTGAGATGGTCTCTTGCTTTTTGCTTTTTCCTTCGACAAAATTTCTTCGGGGATGGTGAAGGAAATTTTTCCCCCCAAAAAAAAAAGAGGATGGAGGACATCTACTCACAAAAATGTAATTCAGATGGAGAGCATCTCACCACATTATTCAACTTATTTTCCAACTTCTCAAACAAATCAATTGTTTTTGCTATCATCTTCCATCTTGTTATCAATCGTAAATAGTTTAAATTTCCTCAAACTTAGTCCCTACTGAAATACATTCATAAAACTTCTTATCTACTGCCATACAAAGTTCTTCATGCTTTAAAAAACTGCTAGTGTAACTGTATCCTCGTATCACAAATTTTGTGTTATGAATAGAAGTTAATTTTAGTGAATATTTCTTTTTCTACAACTTACAAACAGTTTTAAAGTAATTTTTTTTTTTCTGAATTTTCCGAATTTCAATTGTCCAAACACAACTTGCTGTTGATATAAACTGCAATTACTGCCATGTGCAGAGAATTCGCTTCCTTCAAATTTCGAATAACATATTAAATAAAATAAAAACAGAAAAAATTATAATTTGACTCCAATTGCGAAAAGATGTCATGTAATCAAGTCTCAATAGCCGAAAAAACCAAATTTGATAAATCCAAAACAACAAAAACATATAAAAAAAAAAAAATCTCCGATCCAGACTTACGATCTTAACTGCAACGATCTCAAAAGTATCGATATGAGTAGCTGCAAATAAAATTAAACAAAAACATTAAAAATAGAAAACTTCAAAAAAAAGAAAAGAAAAATATTAAATCACATTTAAGTAGGTATATAATATATATACATATGTATAGCTTACCGAGATGAATTTCTCCAAATGATCCACTTCCAATCTTACGACCGAGCTTGTATTTACCACCGACGATCCTTTCCATGCTTTAGATCGATAGATCAGATTAAATTAGATCAAATCAAATCAAATCTCTCAGAGCATCTAAATAAGCAGGACTTCGAAGATCATTCTATATTTCATTGATCGCGGGGACGAGAGAACAGTATAGGAGTGTTTGGATAGATGTAAAATTTCTCACCGATTTTCGCGAGAAAATTGCAAAAGGGATTTGGGTGAAGCTGAAAAAAGACTTGATGACTTTGCTGCAATGTGCGAATTTAGAGAGAGAATATGATAATGTTGCCACGTGGAGTTAAATGACTGAGTGGTAGATTCGAAATTATAACTAGTTTCTAGATCTTTATTTGGAATTGCAAAATTCTATACACGTTTGCAATTGAAAAATCTTAAGTTTGCACCCCCACATTATTACTCATGTTTTGACTTTGTATTTTACGTTTTAAATTTTTTGAATTTGCACCTGATTCTTACTATTTTTTAGGGTGGTGATGTTGGCACTACCAAAATTTTTTGAAAACATTCTCACTTTTCATTTAGTACTTAACAACTGAATAACATATATATTATTCAGTTGTGAAGAACCGAATATAAACTTGCAAAAATTAAAAAAAATGTGAAAATGCCTTATTCGGTTGTCAAGAACCGAGTATATAGACTTATATTCCCTTTAGAACATCTCTATATACAATTGTAACACCAGTTAAATGCTTCTTTCATTATTTATCACTTTTAATAGCGTGTGTGTTAGTATTATTTTATTCTTCTTATTGTGTCTTGTTGCATTTAATTCTCAGTCTACTCCAATATCTCAGCAAAGAGGTACTCAAGAATAATTACAAGATATACTAGAGCTCCGATACGTTTATGCACAATTACTCTTTTTCAGGTATCGACTGGGAGGATCAGGTAGGTACAATTTGAAGGATTCAACCAAAAACTAATGAGCTGTCTTGAAGGACTTGCTCATGGGCTTATTCTTTAGACCACATCCTTTCCTGCCTGTTTCACCTTTCTTCATTTCCACCAACTAGTTTCCATTTGGTTAGTTATGATTGATAAATAGAGCACCATTAGTATTAACACCAGTTTAATCCCAAAAAGAAAAAATGGCAAAAAATTACCCTACCCGATTGGTTGTATACCCTTAATATATATGAAATGAATAATTAACATCAAAGTGTATGAATAATTAAAACTACATACACAGTAATATATATTACATTTAAAGTAAATTAAGTTGAAGCATGGCATTCCATTGTCATAGTGTCTGCATAAGGGCCATACAATATCTTTAGATTCTAAATAATTAAAAATATAATTAAACTAAGAAGTTAAATTTTAGAAGCCAATTAACTTAGACAATGGAGGATGTTTGTAGAGACGGTTTTTAAATTACAAACCAACATTTTTTGTTCTTTTAATATAACAAACCATTTTTCAGAGACATTAAAAAGTATAATAGGTTGTTAATAAGTTGAGTTGCTTGCAAATGTAAAATTAGAGAAACAATGTTTTAACATGTCTACTAAAAGTTCTTTAAGTGCAAACGATACTAATAATCCTTTACATATTACAAATAAATAATTAAGTCAAAAGAAGCCATTGTTATACAGTGTGGGAGAATTCTAACCAAACCTAATTAAGAGATAATTGGTCCATAATAATGATTTTGGCAACCAAATATGGATAGCAAAAGTGATGAACTTATGAACGGTAAATAGCAACACAAAAATAGAGACGAGATTTATTCGTGGGGTAGGTTCCTTCGGTGGCTCTTATACCCTGTCTGACAGTACATCATCCTTTATGTGAGTATTTTTCACTGACTTTAATGGCCTTAAGGAAAATGATTACAGTGGATAAGGTTTTCTCTTAAAGAGAATATATGGGACTGAGTATTTGGATAATAGGAATCATATTTTTTTAACTATGGGTTTTCCTTTTTTATTTATACGTATAGGATAGGGTTACATTAGGGTTTGAGATTATTGGATTTTACTATAAAAGGTAATCTTGATTACTACTTCAGGATTTCCATGAGTCCCTAACAATGTTCACATTAGTCAAAGTAGTTATTTATCATTGTTTATTTTCTAGCTCAGTTACTTTACCTTCGTTATCCGATTATCCATGTTCAATTGATAATCTTCTGGTCGGATGGAAATAAGGATATAGTTTAGTCGGATGGAAAATGTTTCTCATCACTCATTGGGCCTCAATTATGGACTAGCGGATCAAATTCCAAACTTGGGCCTTGGCCTAAAGCCCATATTTAAAATTTACCTCCCACATAAAGTGTTTTACATTTTTGACAATAAATTGTTGGAGCAGATAATGACCAAAAATATGAGAATGATAAGTGAAGCGTTTAAGTGTAGGGGTATGTATTTCTCATTTTCGCCGCGTAGTTCCAAATGGCGTGTTCAATGGATAGCTTCGAAGGCCAAGCTTAACCTTCCCCCATAATTGAATTTTGTTTAATCCTCTGACATTATCCAAGTTTCTTTTGGATTGGATGATAAACCTCTGGCTACCATAGGCTCATATTTGTTTTGTTTGTTTTGTTTTATATAGGCGTTTTGTTTTGGAAAAAAAAAACTGCATTATTCAATCAAGATGTTTGTTAATCATGAATTTTGGTTCAATTTAGTTGATTTTTGGTATAAAAATTCCACTCATAGTGGCAGTAGTTTATCAGCTTTACATTATGAAATCTTGATGGCATGAAGTTTAATTGTGGAAGGTTATCTTATATAATTTAAATACCATAAGAGTAAATGTGTTTATTTTCATTTAATGGTTTTTTAGCTTAATATGTAAAGGTGCAAATTGAATCAAATGAGGCAGTTAAAATGTGGTTATTTTGGTCATTTCAGTAAATAATTAATAGGGCTTTACAGGAAAAGATAAATGTTGGGTGCAAACTAAAAAAATTTAAAATGTGAAATGCAAAGTCAAAATATGGATAATAATATGGGGTGCAAACTCAAATTTTTCCTTTATAATTCTTAGAATTGTTACATCATACAATTATACCACTAGGGGTGTTCAAAATCCAATCCAAATCGAGGAACCGATCCAATTCAATCCAATCCAATCCATTTTTCCTAAATTTTATGGATGATTGGATTGGATTGGATGCCAAATTTGAAAACCGAAAAAATTGGATCGGTTTCGGTTGTATGTACTTTATAAACCGATCAAATCCAATCCATTATTAGAATTGTAACTTTGTAATATTCATAAGATAAGGGGTCACCTTGTAATATTTATAAGATAAGGGGTTTAATTAAAATAACAAAAACTTAAACAAATAGCATCATCCAATCATTCACAATTCACAACGGAGTAGCACAAAGCCACAAACCCAATCCCTAAATAAATAAATAAAAACCCTAGGTTTGAGCTTACAAATTGCGCCGCACCTGCGCACCAGACTTCTCTCCGTCTCCTCCTCCAGGACCTCCTCCACGCTTCTCTCCTCCTCCACGGCTCCACCAGCGTCTCTCCTCCTCCACCAGCGTCTCTCCTCCTCCACCATAGGTCTCCTCCTCTACCAAAGTTCAATAGTCAAATAAAATTCTTTTTTTTTCATAAAAAAAAATTAAAAAAATTGTTGCGTGGGTTTGATTGTTAAAAGAATTAAGAAAATAATATATAATTATTTAATGTGATTTATTGATATTTGCGTGGGTTTGATTGTTGCCTAGGTTTGCGTGGGTTTGATTGTTAAAAGAATCAAGAATGTGATTTAATGTATTTTTGTTGTACTTTTTATTTTAACTGCTTGTGCCAAAGAGAATGTGGCCCTTAAAGTTCTCATTTCACCTTTATGTATATTTGCTAGCAGGGACAATTTATGGTTGATGATACCACAAGCAATTAGAAATCGAGTTTCAATAACATAACGTCATAAGTGTGCATTCATTTAGTGCATCACATTGTATAGGATTATGTCAGATGCATCAAACTTCTAATCGGATCGGATCGAAACCGATCCAATCCAACATTTAATTGGATTGGATTGGATTGATAAAGTATGTTGGATTGGATTGGATGTTAAAACCTAAAACCGACATCGGATCATATCGGATGCGGATGATTTAAAATGACCGGATCGGATCGGATGGACACCCCTATATACCACTATGATTTGGATTATTATATGCGGTTTTAAATTTGAATTTTAAATTTATTTATTTAACTACTTTATAGGATTTATTTGATGTGATATTAGAAAATGGAATTTGTTTGAGATTTTTTTTGTAAAAATATTAAGAAATAATATGTTGGTTTTTTTTTTCTAAAGAACCAATTTCATACTCTCTTTTCAACGAAAGATAATATTTTTGAATGATTAATTTCGAGAATAAGTTTTGTTTGAAGGACAAAAAATTATTTTATTTATTAATTCTGAAATTTTAATTAAATTCCAAAACTATCCTTAACAAAGGTACATTTGACAAATTAAAAAAAGAAAGAAGTTTGAATCATGATTATTAAACGAAAACAAATTCAAAGTTATAAACTTTAAATTTCAAAAAACAAAGTTATCGTAATAAAAAAAAGAAAAGAAGTTAGAATCGTTTACTGTTTCTTTGGTTATTTTTATTCGCTTTCTCAGATGCTACTCCTTCGTTACCCAACTAAATAAAGTAGACGATTGTTTTTATGTTGTTGTTGCAGCTCTCAACTAAGTCTGCAAGCAAGAAGAAGAGAAGCATTCTTGGACTCAAATAAAGTAGAAGCTTTTAATATATATCATCATTTATGTAAAGTTGCATTTTCTTTGAACAATTGAGTTAGGTTATTTAGTACTTTTTCAACAATATTTTAAAAACCTCACAGATCCCACGAGTACATGGACATTTTGTAAAGAGAGCCCCCATATAACCTTTTGAACTACAGTAATACTAGGCATGCTATTTTATTTTATATAACTTTTTTAATACAATGGCCTCGTTTGATTCGGGTATTAAAAAGTGAGATGAGATTGTTAATACCACTTTTTTTATAATACCTTATTTGATTCGCACAAATGTGCTGGGATTACTAATACCGGTACTAACTTAATACCACTCTTTGTGGTATAATTTAATTCCAGGGAGGAGGTGGTATTGTTTATCCAGGATTAAGAAAAATGAACCATATATTTTCAAAAATGTCACTACTACTACTGCTACCTTGTTTTAAATTTTTTTTTTTTTAAAAAATTTAGTACAAAATATAATCCCGTATACGAGTTACAGAATCAAACATGGTATTAACATCAGTATGAGATATTCCAGTATTAGTACTGCATGAATCAAACAAGGTATTGATATTAAATTAATACCAAGATTAATAGTCCAGTATTATTAATACTGGTATTATTAATCCCACTGACTCTAATACCTGAATCAAACGAGGCCTTAGTGTAGTATCAATATATATCGTAGTAGCACTGGTATAAATATAAAAAAACTTGATATATCATCAACAAGATAAAATTAAATATATGCAAAATAATAATATATCATGTATTCCTGTAACTCATTTAATTGGTAGCACATTTATTCATCTGACTTGGGTAGAACCACATTGGGCGGCAAAGCTCTTCCTCCCAAGATTTAATACAATTACATTTTCAAGGGTCGAATTCGAAACCATGACTAAGCTAAAATAGTCTCGTGCCAAGTGATCTATGTGTTTGGAAATATATAAAATTATTTTATTATATAAAAAATGGAATAAGAGTAACATTTTCGATGCACACACAAAAAATTAAACAAATATGACGATAGAATAAAAAAATCAAGTTTATTATCAGATCACACACATCCAGCTTACTCCTATACATATTATATACATAAGTGGTATATACAATGCCTAACTTTTTTATAACTTACTAATAAAAGCTAGATAAGTTAAGGTTTAAAAATGCTAGCATGAGTAATTTTTATTTTAAGAAGCAATCTGGACCCAAATTCCCTTGCCTGGCAAGCCCCGATAAACGGCGAAGACAAGATAATACCCCGGCGGAGCAATCTTGCCGGAGGGTGGTGCCACCGCCTTGATCAAATGGTTTGCAATTTCCTCAATCTTCAAAACGATTAGTCTCTGGTTCATGCTAAATGCATGAGTAGTAAACGGCGGCGAGTACATCGTCACTTTCAAAACCGACGCGTCTATTACCGGCACATCTAATTTGATATGTAAGTAATAACTCTTGCCGTACTTCATTGTCTTATCGGAACCTTCATCTAAAATTACAGGCCTAAGGTTTTCTTGGGCAGGATCCAAATAAGGCGGGTCAAATTTCTCCACACGTAATTCGGTGTTATATTTCACATTAAACGTGTAGCTGCCAATGACGAATTAAGAAAAACAACAATAATAATAAGCTAGACTTTAATTGGTGGTGCAAAAATTTATGGCAAGAATTAAAAGTTGGTTTCCTATTTTCAACTTTTTTCGCCAGCGAATTTTTTTAACTTCCAAATCACCATTAAAGATTATTTTTCTTCAATGATATTTTGAACAGCTGAAAGTCATCCATCGTTAGTACTGTATGACAGATTTGCCGCCTCCTAATGACTTGTAATTTAGTTAAATATCATATTGGTTTTTAAACATCTCAACGCTGAAAGTGTTTCTCTTGTGATAATTAATATTAATATCACAAGGCTAATTTTTTCTGAGAGATACATAAGGCTATTCTTATTATCTGTGTTTTGGGGGAGACAAAAGTTGTAAAGTTAATAACACTTTTAACTCCCGAATTATGTTACTAGTCTCACTTTTGTCCCTAATATTTTGATTTTGGCACATTAAATCCGCGCGTTAAACTCCCAAAATTTAGATATTGTTTCGATGTTGTCCATTTGGTAACTTCCACTAACTTGTTAACATAATTAATTAGCATGTGGGGCCATATGATTTCTTTTTAACTTTCCTGGTAAGATATTGCATCGCAATTTCGAACCTTTTTAGATGGTGAAATTTTAAAAAATGTTGAATTGCAAACTTGTAACTCTTGAAATTTTCTTCGCAATAGATTCAAGAAACTCATTATTTAGAGTCCCGAGAAAAAAATTATGCTTTAAAAATTATTTAAATCAATTTAAATATTTTGTCTCATAAATTCAACAAAGTTAAGCATTTTAACCCACTTTTTATATCTTTAAGCTTATTTTATCCATATAATTTACATTCAAATCGTACATTTTACACAATTTATCTATGCAAATTTAGTGGTTGTCAAACCCAATTGGTACCTAATTCTTCTTGTAGATATTTTTTTTAGAAATATTTTTGTTTAATCTTTTAAAAACTTAATTTTTGAAATTATATAATTGAGGGTGGCTAAATGTAAAACGAATAATAATGATATCTCTCCAGGAATATCAACTTTACTTTTAACTTCCCTCGATTATACATTTCCAAAAAATAAATTTTTAAAAAGATTAATAAAAAAATTTTTTTTTTTTTAAAAAACTAAAAAAAGAATTAGGTTGCGTGCAACTGAGTTTGACACCCATTAAATTTGCGATAGATAAATTGTGTAAAATGATTTGAAAGTAAATTATATGGACAAATAAGTTTAGAGAGAAAAAAAATGTGTTTGCATTTCAATATTTTTTCAAAAGTACTTAGAGTGTCTTAAATAATTTTTAAAGCATATTTTTTTTCAAGACTCCGAGTCATGAGTTTCTTGATCCCATCAAAAAAAGAATTTCGAGAGCTACAATTTTGCGATTCAATACTTTTTAAAATTCGGGTATCTCGAGATCTTAAATTGCGATGTAAAATCTTACCAAAAAAGTGAAAAATAAATCATATAGAGCCCCACATGTTAATTATGTTAACAACTTAACGGAAGTTACTAATTGAAACAATTTCTAAACTTTAAAGTTTAACGTGCCGAAATTAAAACATTAAAGATAAAAGTGAGACTAATAACATGTTTTAGGGTTCAGAGGGCCTAATCTTTATAATTTTGTAATATTGTTATATATAATATATTAATCACTAAATAATAGCTAGTAGAAATTATTACATCTTTGGGGAGGAAGTGGCTCCTACTACCCCTAGATGATCTATATATCATTGGTACCTGTGATGGGGGTTACTTCCAGCAAGGAGGATATTTGCGTCGGGCAAGACGCAGGCGCATGAGTGGTACATTCTGGGAATGTTGGTTGGAGCTAGCTCTTTGAACCTGCTGCCAGAGGGTTTCTTGGGATTGTAGAGAACCGGACTGAGGTTGGCGTCATCGCCGTTCTCCCAACCGGCAGCGCCCTTTTTTGCTCCGTTGATTATTAAGACTTGCCCATTTGGGAGAACAAGCATATCCCCCAATAGTCTTGGTGATGGCATTTGTTCTATCTCCCACTGTGCATCCTGTTTTGTGACAACAATTCGACCACAATCCTACAAATTAAAATATTATGGGTGCCACGTCAGGTTTTTTAAAAAAATACTCGTTAAATATAACAAATCAATGTTCAAAAATAAATATATATAACAAATAACAAATTATAAAAAAGGATGAATAGTTTTTGCAATAACATATTTTATTTAGTCGCACGTTCTACCTGTAAATAGGGGTGTGCAGAAAAACCAAAAAACCAGCCCGAACCGATTTAGTCGGTTTTTTAAGGATTTTGGTCTGGTTTGGTTGAAAAAAATAAAAACTGATAGGGGTCGGTTCGGTTAGCTGTTAGCAGAGTTACGAAATCGGTAATAACCGAACTGAACCGATATAACACATGTCGTGCTCCTATTGGTTAGTTAAGTTTATTTCTTTTAATATATATATATATATATATATATTATGATAAATATTAAATATATAAAAATTATATAAGCCCAAAGCCGACAATAACCGAACCGACCCTGACCGATTTTAGGTAGTTAGCGGTTTGGCTCGGTTGACCGTTATTGTAAAACCAACAGGCCGGTTCGGTTGGCGGTTAATTTGCACAGTTCGGTTAACCAAACCGTGCACACCCCTACCTGTAAAGCTGGCGCAAAAACTTTTTGTGGATCATTTAGGTCGTCTACTAAAATGAAAGCATCGTGGGAGTTACCGCCACAAACTAGCATTGTAACATCAACATTTTCAGAATTATCTTGGCCAAGTTCTAAAGGGAGAATAACAGCCGAACCAGAGGACGGGTAACACCGAGACCCTCCGGGTAGGACGGGCAGCTCGCGGATCACTTTTGCTGACCTAGGTTCGAAAATTATAGACCGATTGTTTGCAAAAATTAAGGTGTTACCATCGGGGAGAAGGAAAAGGAAAGGATATAAATTGTTCTCTATAGGACGACCGTCTGGTGTTTTGTCCGTTGTCTCGACAAGGAATTTAAAACCAAATAGTTGCTTTTGAAACTGTGTCGTGTCTGGTGGAACGATTTCATAGTCAAATGAATTACGACCTCCAACGACAACATAACTACCATCTTCCAATACTGCATTTGAAGGATACCTGTGAAAATTAAATTATATAAGATTGTGTTCTTTTAACGGGATTTTAAAATCAGTTAATTTATAAATGATAGATTTTCAATTCAAGGGTTTTTTTTAAAAAAAATTAGAAATTTTCATTAGTCTTTTATGAATTATAAAATATAGTAATGTAACTTGAGTTTGAATGTAATTCTTATCTATTTATGTGTTTTGGTTAAAGAGAGTTTTGATGACCAATAATGAAGGAGAGACACAATTAAAATGAGATGGATCAAATTCAAATGCTCTAATTCAACATGGGATTTCCCAAAATCTCAAGCTTTTGAGCGGATTATGAAATCACAGGATTTCAAAATTTAATGGAAATTAAAATATCGAGACATATTTCAAAAAGAACAATAATAAATTTGGTAAATCACATAATTTACTAAATCCTGTTTCAAAATCACACAAAAACAACATAGTCTAAGGTAAATTTTGATGCATATCAATACTCCAACATATAGTCTTAGGCGCGGGTGGGGGACCTTAATTAAGTTGGTAAAGAACATATACTCATATATGATTTAAAAGTCTTTGATTTTCATTTTAATGTTGTTTAGTATTAATACACAAATCGATTGCCATGATGTTACAACTGTAAAATTAAATGATTTACTCAATGTACTTTGTATACAGTGATAAAAAGAAAGTACATATATACACCAGAGCCGGCCCTGGGCATAGGCGATCCATGCGATCGCCTAGGGCCCCCAATTTTTTTTCCTTATATATAAGTTATATAGTTGGTAAAATTAAAATATTTTTTGGCTAAATAAAAGTAAACAACATGACAATTGTTCCAGCGGGTGATGATGCTTGTCTTGCAACTCGAGTTTAGAGTCTTGGTATGGGCAGGATTGAGCTTCATTTTGTTTTTCTTTTCTTTTTTAACAAATACAAAAGCCCAAGTTCCAAATTCAACTAAAATAGAAAAAGAAAATGCAATAAAGGAACCCTAAATCCTATATATAGACGAGTTTATTTGAGTTTTTTTTCCCGTTGTTGAATAGAACGGTATCTTTTAGTTTTTGTTTTAACTAAATTCTATATGAATAGAAAATTTAGTTACTCTTTTTGTTTTTTTCAAATCTCATAATTTGTATATATATATATATATTTGTTGGAATTTATTGATATAATCATGTTACATGAATATACAAAAGGGCCCCTAACCAAAATTCGCCTAAAACCTCTCAAAACTCAGTACCAGCCCTGATACGCACGTTTACATTTGCCTAAAATGCCTAAAACTAATTGAATGGAAAATAAGTCTTAAATACCGGAACAATTAATCTTTGATGTTATATTAATTTCTTACGTACCATCTATTAGACGCGAGTACGTCTATAACTTCCTTGAACTCGGAATTAGGGGTTGGGGAGATTATTCTGACGGCTCTGATTCCTTTGTTATAACCTCCCGTGGCTACAAGGTCACCATTGGGTGCCAAGACTCCTGATGAGCACCATGGATCGCTTTGCAACTGCATAAAAAAATCATGACATTATTTTTCAAACCATTTCAAACAAAGAAAGCAAATAAAAAGGCTTGGTTTCAAAAGAATAGAATTATACTCATAAAAAATGTGCACAAAATATAGAATAAAAAATAATAAACTGTAATTATATGAAAAACCATATTGTCAATGATATTAACAGAAAGAAAAGCCCACACAAGTCGTTTGGGAAATTTTCGCAAAAAATTGTTTTTGGGCTCCCTTGTATATGTTACATTATTTGGTATTAGTTTATTCGATTCTTGCATGACTTATAGTTAATCATTGTTTGATTGTATGCTCTTTCCTTTCTTTTATGATATTAAAGTGTTTTTTGTTTTCTTTTCTTAATGCTAAATGGAAGTCTACAAGGCATCAAGATGTAGAAAGAATACGTGTTTATCTTTTCACTTCTAAACATTGAATTAAATTAAAATACAACATTTATTAATAATTTTTTTATACCTTTTAAGCCCTGACTTTTGCAGTTTCAATATCATATTCAACAGCATGAGAAAAGCAATCCTCAATAGTTTCATTCTCAAAGCTCTTTGGGCAAGGAGGTTGATACATTTGTAAAGCAGAAGGTCCAAGCGCCGTGGTATCGAACCAAATAACCTTGTTATTAGGCATTAGCTGTAACTGCATTGCCGCCACGCCTGCATTCGGGTTATCCAATTTCCAGCTCCCCAAGTAGTCGGTCTCGATATCCTCATTATCGTTTCCCCCAAACACACCAAAACTCACTCCTTGGAACCACGTGTTGGATCCGCCATCTGATTCTTGCGACCCGTGAAATATGTTCAATCCCATTTCAAATTTCTCGCTTACTGAAGGATCACCAGTGTCTTCTTGTGCATCGGCGAATCGGCTTGTAGAAGTATAGGGAGAAGAAATGAGTAATAGAGAAAGGAGAAAGAGGCATTTCAACAAAATAGACATTATATATTAGAGAAGAGAAGAGAGGAGAAGTATTTTGTTTGTGAGTCTTTGGGTTCATAGCTATTGCCTTTTTATACTTTGGAGATAGGCTAATTGTAGTGCTCTAACATTAGGAGAGAGAAGGGTAAAAGCTTTGTAGAGTAATTTTAGGAGAAAGAGTGGTTTTAAAGTGATTGGATGAGGTTTTGGTAGGAAAAAATTAGGGAGGACGTGTGCTTCCAAATGTTAAATATAAAATTTAAATGTATGCCGATTCAAACGCTCTAAATTGAGCAATGCTGTAATACTTCGAGGGTAATCTTACCGGATATTTGCATGCATTATATAATTGTACTTTCACAAAATACAATGCAATGCACCTAATAAAAATAAGCTGTAAAAAATGCATTTTCCTTCCAAATTAGCGTAACCCACCAAAATGATTTTCAGTCACAGTTTATAAAGACATTTAGGGTGCGTTTGATTGTAAGCATGGAATTTATATGGAAAGAAAATAAGTTTCAGGTAATTGAATTGCCTAGAATTGAGTTGCATGGAAAATGTAATTAAATGTGTTTGATTGTCTTAATTTTCTACCCGAAAAATATTGGTTGTATTGTGGCATTTTTAATGTAGAAAAAATTATGGGTATTTTTTTTTACATAATTTTATAGTCATGATGGTTCTTGTTTAATTGATCTTGATGAGTAGATTTTAAATATAAAATTTTTATTAAATTTTGAATTTTGTAGTTTAAGTTATAGCATTTTTAGTGTAGAAAATGGGTAAAATGTTGTTTCGAAAACCGTGCAATTGCCTGAAAAATAAAAACTAGCCCCCCCCCCCCCCCCCCCCCCCCCCAAAGAAAATATTTTCCTTGTTTACAAGGAAAATGTAAGTGTGTGAGCAAAAGTTGGAAAATATTTTCCCTAGAAAAAAAAGTCAATCAAACACCTTAAGTTGTCAAATCAAGTGAAAAATGGGTATTTTCCATGGAAAATACTCTCAATCAAACACACCCTTAAAGACACTTATTGAGGTATTTGACATATTTGGGGTGCTAAAGTGTGTATTTGAAGTGGCGATAGCTATACCCATTTTCAAAATATCTACGAGTTGGGAATCCACCAATTGTTATTGGATAAAAGGTTTTCCGACTCAATTTTAATAAAAAATTTTAATTCACCCGAGAAGCACGTATATGCTCTCTCTTTTAAGCTAAAAAATTATTAACAAAGAAAAATCTATTGAAGGGTTAGAACAATATTTTCTATAAGAAACATAAAGTATATTAAAATAAGAAGTCAGGGAACAAGCCATCAACATAGAGATACATGAACAGAAGCCAAAAAACAGAATTACAAGTCAAGAACCAGAACGAATGAAGAACGGTTTTTGAAGGAAAACCCGCCCATCACCAAATAAAATTATAGTGATCAAATAAGGAGAGATGAAGGGGAACCAAAAGAGAGTTAAAGAATGATTAGCAAGAAAAGAGCCCGATTAATCTTTTGACCAAATTATATATGTTAACATCTACTAATATTTGATAGAAGTATCTCCCTAAATATAACAGCTCTTTTGTATGTATATTAGATGCCCTGGCACAGCTTCATACATATATAGGGAAAAACTCCATAAGATTTTTCAGGCATGGATTAGATCTATCAATAAATCTTATTAACTTATCAGGAACAGTAGTGAAGTCACCTCACACTTACTGTTTCGCATAGAAATGGGAATTATTGGCTAGACCTAGCAAGTTAACAACAAGCTCGTTTTTGAGTCAGTTTAGTGCCAAGTCTTAATGAATGTAGGTGAGTTTTGTCTCCACCAGAACACAACTCGATAGGCTATATGTTGATGTTCTTGGAATTTGATTATGACTTGATTTTTCATCAAGTGACATGACGTGACCTAATTATTAACGTTAAGCAAATAATTGTTACATAAAAAAAAATGATTGAAGTGTACTGTCAATTTGTTAAAAAAAAAAAAAAGGTTTAGGTAACACTTTGAAAATTGTTAATAGTAAAAGTGTCAAATTGGTTAAATACTCTTCAATTCCCCCATATAAACTTTTAGATCGACGACAATAATGTTAATACAAAATTAGCCCTTTAGTCGTAATTTAGTTTTAGACGTCCCTCCAATCTTGTAACCCCACAGTTTATTTAATTGGTGACATAGCGGTTTGTTGGGAAGAAAGAAGGGCAGAACTATTGGGACTACGAGTCTATGATCAATTGATACCTTAATCTTTGTAAATTGATTTATTCCTTTATTCTTGTAATTTTTAGTTGTATCCCTGTATATTTTCCTTTGCTTATTAGCGATTGTATCCCTATTTATTCCTTTAGCTCTTCCATGAGAGTTAATATGAGTGAATTTCGTATTGTAGTATTTTATTTTTGGGTTAACTACAATAAACTACAATGTACTTATATTAAATTTTCAACCTTAACAATGAATTATTTTTTTTTATAAAATTAACAATATATTTTCTACTTGATTTCATTTGATTTCGTTTAATACATTCGTCAGTTAACCAATTTAACACCCTTAACCAAATGATGACTTGACTAATTTTGTACATGATTAACTGCCAACTAAGATGACAACTAAGCATGTGAAAAAAAAGTGAGTTTATTGACTTAAGTCTTATATTAATAGTTATATTTGAGTAAACATCCTAAATAAATTTTATTACACATAACTCCCTTAAAAAAATTTCTTCTTCTCCTTCCTCTTCTTCCCCAATATTTTCAATCCCCATTTCCCCGTAAACCCTTATTTCCAAATCAACTCAAACAAATAGACCAAATAATTTAAGTTTTAAATAAAAGGTAATTCAAACATTGATTTAAACCAATTTCTTCTTCTTCTTCTTCTTCTTCCTCCACGTCTCGCCTTTTCAATTCTTCATTCTCTCTCTACCACGTCGCCGGCGAAGCTTGGTGTGCTTAGACATCTTTTTGCCATGGCTATCGGGTGTGGAGATGGAGGGTGTGTTTTAACAGCTTTTGCCGCCGAGCTTTGTAAAGAGAGAGGGTGTGGAGATGGAGGCCAAAGTTGTTATCACCGACGACGGCAATCGAGTGGCTTGCGGCAGCTATCATGGACTACATCTAGGGACAAGAGGAGGAGGGAGGTGGTGGTGGTGCGGCGTTAGTGATGGAGTTGATGGTGACTACGAGGCGTGGGAGTGGGGAAAATGTATCGAAAGATGGTTTAGGGAAGAAGATGCTGAGTTTATTTTATTTGATTTTGACTTTTTTTTTTTGGTTTAGTTTATTTGATATATTTTTTTTAAAAAAAAATGCTGAGTTGTAATTCTAGTTGGCAATTGATTATGCAAAATTTGTGCGCAAAATTTGTGCTATGTCATTAAATAGTTCACGGTGTTAAGTTGGCTAATTTACGGATGTACTTAATAAAACCAAATATGAAGTATATTGTCAATTTTATATTAAAAAAAAGGGTTTATTGTTAAGGTTGAAAAATTAATGCAAGTACATTATATTTTTGTGTAGTTAACCCCTTTATTTTTCTTGTTCTGCCACATGGTATCACAGCAGAAGATTGTTGTTTGGATCTTGTTCTTCTTCACATAAAGGGCAAGATTAAATCGTTGTAGTACCTTTCCACGGTGTAACTCTACTAAGTGGTACTATTGTGGTCCAAGTTCTTCTTATCAATGTGTGATCTTAAGTTCTTATTTCTTTTAATGGCCGAAAGTAGCATGAAAACTACCAAAGTTTTATATGAATATATATGAGAATAATCAAAGTATCAAACTCTCATCAGTTCCCTTAAATGGTCTTAACTATGTTACTTGGTCTAGGATTGTTATTTTGTCAATGGGGGGAAAATCAATATGTTATAAATAAAGGCGGCCACTAATTGAAACCGGCAAAGACTATGAAAAATGACATCCAATTGATAAATTGGTTATGTATGGCTTTTAAACTCTATGGAACCCAAGATCGATTTCAGAGATCTTCGCTTTTTCTGAAAATGCTCGACTTATGGGAATCTGTTAGGGACTTGTATGGCCATCAAAATAATATTGTCCGTATCTTTGAATTGCAACATGAAATAGCTAGCTGAAGCTAAACATGATGGAAAATCATTTACATATATATCATCTAGATCTAGGAAAATTAAAAAGTTTGTGGGGCGAACTTGGTTTGTATTGACCCCGGACAAGAGATCTGAAAGTTAATTTTACTTAAAAGAGCGGAGGAAGATAAAACTTTTTAGTTACTTGCAAGTTTAACATACATATGAATATGAGAATTTTTGCAGTTAAATTTTGGTGAGTTATGAATTACCCGGCCACTTTCAAAGCCACGTGTGGCATCAGGATCAAATATCTTTGTGGTTGATAAAAGGAATGACTAGCAACAAATTCCTTGGTGCATGCTCTCATCGCAACGAATTGAGACACAGCACAAAAAAATGTTGGAAACTTCATTCTCATTTGAAGCTTCAATTTAGAAAAGCCAACATAGTTACTGATGCAAATGATACGTACCTCTGCCGTCATGCCCAACATGATTTCATATATATAATTTATACAAAAATGAAATAAGAGGAATTAACATTTTCAGTTGCTCACAGAAACAAACAATCGCCACAAAATCAATTGCCTATAAAGATAGAAGAAAAGAATCAAGTTTATTCTCAAAGAAAAATTTCATACATTTTTTAGCTTGGCACGCATCACATTATTCTCTCTATATGTATATATACACAAGTGGCACTAACAGTACCAATTTTATTTTATTTTATTTTTCAAAGGAATATCTAATAACTCTCCATTTTACATTCTACTAATTAATAGTTCGATCCGGTGGTTGACCAACTTAATTACTATGGTGACGTATGTGGGAATTATTCACAAAGCTAATTAACTAGCTTCAACAAGCTAGCATTAATTCTTATCTAAGAAATAATCTGGACCCAAGACCCCTTGCTTGGGACACCCCGATGGACGACAAAGATAAGATAATAACCCGGTGGTGCAATCTTGCCGGAGGGTGGAGCCACTGTCTTGATCAAATTGTTTGCAACTTCCTCAATCTTCAAAACAATCTGTCTCTGGTTCATACTGAATGCGTGAGTAGTAAATGGTGGTGCGTACATTGTCACTTTCAAAATCGACGCTTCTAATACTGGCACATCTAATTTGATGTGTACATAAAAATTCTCTCCATACTTCAATTTCTTATCGGTGCCTTCCTCTATGATCACAGGCCTTTGGTTGCTCAGGGCCGGATCCAAATATGGTGGGTCGAATTTCTCCACTCGCAATTCAGTGTTGTATTTGACATTAAATATGTACCTGTCAGAAACATATCCTAAATTTAAACTTTGGAGGGGATGTAAAATTTTCTGGTAGTACAAGAAAATTTGGGTTCTCTATTTCAAAAAAAACAATCGCCACTTAATGGTAAAAATTATTTTTAGCCAATGATGCTTTGAGCAACTGCATGTTTTCTAGCGACACAAATTGTTTTCTCCTTAATAGTTTTCCATTCAATGCCACATATTAGCTAATATCGATCAGTTTCGTTCTTAAACATTTCGAAAGTCATTTTTCTTGTGATAATCAATATTAAAATCATATTTTTTTTGCAAGAATTCTATGTTCGCTTAGAATGTGTACAAATAGTTGTACACAACATGAAGTGTCACTTTAGAATTGGATAGAGACTTAAAAGAGGAGTAGCTACTCTTCCAACGATAAGCCGACACCTTATTATTTTGTCCACTTTTTTGATTATTTCTTGTGAGTGTAACATTACTTGATCTTTTTTGTTATACATAAAGGTAATTCTTATTACTTATATTTGGGAGCGAATTTTTTTTTTTCATTTTTTTAGTGGGAGGGTTCAAATCATTATAATTTTGATATATTCATAATTATATATTAAATCTTTGGGGGTTCACCCCGCTCGCCCCCTAGATCCATCACTAGTACCTGCTATGGGGGTTACTGCCGGCGAGGAGGATTTTTCCGTCTGGTAGGACGGCACCGGCGGCGTGGTACATTCTGGGAATGGTGGTCGGAGCTAGCTCTTTGAACCTGTTGCCAGATGGTTTCTTAGGATTGTAGAGAACCGGGGTGAGGTTGGCGTCATCGGCGTCCTCCCAACCGGCCGTGCCCCTTTTTGCTCCGTTGATTATTAGTACTTGCCCATTTGGTAGAATAAACATATCCCCCAATACTCTTGGCGATGGCATTTTTTCTATCTCCCACTTTGCGTCCTCTTTTGTGACGCTAATTCGTCCACAATCCTGCAAATTATTAACACAAGAATTAAGAATTTAATTTGCTGGATTATTAAACTCCATTTCATTCGACGAATTATTGCTAAATCGAACTATCAATTTCTTATATCTAATAAATATGTCCGTGTACATGGAAGTTAACAAAGGAAAATATATAACATATATATTGCGATCAGTGAAGAAGACACTATGGATTCTTCGAAAACATATTTTCTATTTCCACCCTTAAGAAAAACATGTTGCATTTAAGTTCTTAAAGAAGTATATATCTTTGCATCGCCCCATTCAATATTTTTCTCTCTTATACATTTTTAAAATTCAAAATTTATTATTCCTTATTACAAATTAATAATGCTAAGCAAACCTTGTATTTTATGACCTTAGTAGTTATTTATACAAACCGACTAATGTGGCACCAATCAAATAGAAAGAAAGATACACATAGCATTAAATATAATGCACGTTCCTAGCTACAAAAATAACTAATTGGTGTCACAAATGCCACTTTGTATGAAAATGACATACCGAAAACTTGTTACATATAAAAAAAACGATAAGAAAAAAATATATATGTGTGCTTGTGTGTGATGAATACTTCCACAAGGAAATATTTAAGTGCTAATTAATCGCATGTTAAATAAGAAAGAAATTCATGACAAAGAACCCCACTATGACACAACTCGATGGATAATATATCCGGCTCCTCTAAAGTGGCGAGAGTCACTTTAGATACCTAATTTGGACCACAACGTGGTTCAAATTAGCTTATGTTTAATAGAGTTCCCGCTAGAGGGAAACACTTGTTCTGGCGATGATTCAAAATTTGAACCGTTCAATTTAAAATTATTGGTCGAAATTGTATACTTTACATCTAAAGTGATTTTCGACACTTTAAAGGAGCTAATTTAATATATCCGGCTCGATGGATAATATATCCGGCTCCTCTAAAGTGGCGAGAGTCACTTTAGATACCTAATTTGGACCACAACGTGGTTCAAATTAGCTTATGTTTAATAGAGTTCCCGCTAGAGGGAAACACTTGTTCTGGCGATGATTCAAAATTTGAACCGTTCAATTTAAAATTATTGGTCGAAATTGTATACTTTACATCTAAAGTGATTTTCGACACTTTAAAGGAGCTAAATCGATCTCATAACAACATTCTTAAGTATACCTGTAGAGCTGGCGCATAGAACCTATGTGGTTCTTTTACGTTGTCTACTAAAATAAATGCCTCGTGCGAATTACCTCCACAAACTAGCATTTGAACCTCAACATTTTCAGAATTATCCGGGCCAAGTTCTAAAGGAAGAAGAACCGCTGAACCAGTGGCTGGGTAGTTACGTGCTCCGCCCGGAAGGACAGGCAGTTCGCGGATCAATTTTCCTGTTCTAGGTTCTATAATTATAGAGCGATTGTTTGCGAAAATTAAGGTGTTACCATCCGGGAGTAGGAAAATGAAAGGATATAAATTGTTCTCTATAGGGTGACCGTCTGCTGTTTTGTCAGTTGTCTCGCTGAGAAATTGGAGACCAATTAATTTTTGCTGAAACTTCATCGTATCCGGTGGAAGGATTTCATAGTCGAATACATTACGGCCTCCAATAATAATGAAGCTACCGTCGTCTAATACTGCGTTTGAAGGATACCTGTGAAAGGTCAAATTAAAGTAAATTTCAGTCAATTATATTCAATAATCAAACTTAATTAGAATCTCAAGTTTAGGTGGGGGCCTTTATTACTCAAAAATACTTACTCCGTTAAATATGAATCTTACTTTGATATGAAATAAACAATAACTCATCGATTATGTAGTAGATATTGCGGGTTGAAAGCTAGGAAAGAAGGTACATATACTCAAACATAAAATTATTTATGTATGTGCCTAAAATGCCTAACACTAACTTTAATAGCAAATTTATAGTTTCATTAGAAATAGGCAACTAAGTACGTACATATTATATATCCTTTCAGATGGAAAATAAGAATCCCAAACACTAGGGCGAATTGAATTAATATTTGTATATTGTAATGTAAATTCTTTATTATTGCATACGTGCATAAAATATATCACATAATTTAAAATATATTCATATATCTCACGTACCATCTATCTGACGCGGTTACATTTATAGTTTCCTTGAACTCGGAATTAGGGGTTGGGGAGATTATTCTAACGGCTCTGATTCCTTTGTTATAGCCTCCCGTGACTACTAGGTCACCATTGGGTGCCAAGACTCCTGATGAGCACCATGGATCGCTTCCCAACTGCAACAAAGATCGTCAACTAATTATTTTTGAATAACATCTTCAAACAAAGAAAATTATGTGAAAACAAAAATTTGGTTTTTGCTAAAATCTTTTGTGGACTAATTAATTGCCCGTAAATTTACATCATTTGGTATATATCAGTTCATTTGATTTTTCACAAGCTATAGTGGATAGTTGCTTGAATGCATGCATATACACATGCTTTTTCTTTCTTTCTTTCTTTCTTTCATGATATTTAGATGGCGTTTGTTTTTACCTCTTGCTATTAAATGTAAGTATATTAAACGACAGATGAATAATGTTTGATTTCTCACCTCTTAATATTGAATCGGATAAATTCACTATTCATTATTATGAGAGAAGTCATAAGTTGAATGCTAAATTTAATTCTATTCTAGTAGTGTTCATTCTCTTTTTATTCATTAGGTGTTATTATGTATCATAAAAAATGGTATAATTATATATAAAATGCTCATAATTAACCAAGTAAAATCTTTTTAATGTTAGCCTTAATTTTTTTGTATAAACTTGTTCCACAAGCAAGGTAAGGGAGCATATTTAATGTATTTTTCTTTATTTATATGATTAGTGTTAGATGCGTTTGTATTTAAAAGTTTTTTAAAAAAACATAGTAAATGTCACATTGCTTTTGAAAAGATGCATTCAAATACTAAAGTAATAAAAATTTAATTTACCTTTAAAGGCCTGACTTTTGCAGTTTCAATATCATACTCAACAGCATGAGAAAAGCAATCCTCAACAGCCGGATTCTCCAAGCTCTTTGGGCAATTGGGAGGTTGAAACATTTGTAATGCCGAAGGTCCAAGCGCCGTCGTATCGAACCAAATAACCTTGTTATTGGGCATTAGTTGTAATTGCATTGCCTCCACACCCGCATTTGGGTTATCCAATTTCCAACTCCCCAAATAATTGGTCTCGAGATCCGACTTATCGCTTCCCGAGTCACTATTGCTTCCTCCAAAAAAACCGAAACTCGCTTTATGGTACCATGTGTCGGAACCCCTGTCTTCGAGCTTTGAATCTGGTTCTAAATCAGATTCAGAATCTTTGTCTCGAGACCCGTGAAATAAACTAAATCCGATTCCAAATTTTTCGGTTACCGAAATATCTCGATTGTCTTGTGTGTCGGTGAATGGGCGTTTAGAAGCGTTGGAAGAAGCAAGGAGTAATAGAGGGAGGAGAAAGAGGCATTTGAACAAAATATACATTATAGGAAGAAAAATCTTTTCTTTTTTTAGGTTTTTCTTTTTTTTATATTTTTAGTTTTTTTATTTAAGTTTTGGGTTGTTTTATTTTTTTGTGAATATTTGGGTTCATAAGTGTTGCGTTTTTATACTTGGAGATAGGCTAATTATAGTGCTCTAATGATAAGGACAGATAAGGGGAAAAGCTTGGTTTCAGAGTAGTTTTAGGAGAAATAGTGGTTTTAAAAGTTATTGGACGAGGTTTATGAAAACTAGGGATTAGTCCCTCACCTAATTTTTTTAGGATTTAGTTCAACCACCTATTTTGGCGGTTTTTTAAATGTCCCGATTTTACTTTTTGAATAAATACTATATTTAGTCATAAAATTATTTTAAAATTAAAAAAATGGTCATGCAATTAAGGTTGATTTAATTTTACCCATTAAATTATTTAAATGGTTCAATTTTGTCAGCTCTATCCAAATAAAACGTTAGTCAATGAAAGAACTAGGGGTTTTTTTGGTCAAATACCGAAGGCTTTAATATAATTTTGTACTATCCTAATTTTATATTTACTAAAAACCAAGGGTTTAATAGAAATTATCAGTGTAATTAGAGAAAGGAAGAATCATGAATTTAGGAATAAAACTATATGGTTTTAATTCGGCACTCAACTTTCAATTTAATAAAATTGTAATAAAGTTGGGGCGTGTCAATCAGAGGTTTGAAACTTTTGGCAAAAGTTAATTCTACCTCCAACTAGATAGAATCAAGCGACTGTACCTCGTTTGTTACCTCAATTAAAAGGAATTTTAGAAATTTAATTTAATAATTAAAATGATGTCACCCTTAATTAAATAAATTCAAGTAGTAAATTAAAACAATAATAAAATCAAAATAAATGAAGGAAAAATGCTCACTTGTTAATCGTAGTAGTGTTGATTACAAAAATCTTCCTTTTAAATATAAATGACAACAACATAAAGATAAATGACACTTAAAATTACAATAGTAAATAGGGTTTATAAAGAAATCCATTATGATCAATAATACACAATTTATAAAGTAAAATCCCTAATACATATTATATCTAGACTATAACACACTGTGTGTAATTTCTTTCAACACTCTCCCTTGTGATAAGTCAAAGATAGAGTGGTAAATGTTTTATTGGCTCATTAAAACTTTGTCAAGTAACAAAAATCCTGTGGGGAAAAAATAATCTTGATCGAAGGGAAAATAGTAAAACATTATAACAATCATGTTAGACTTCTTCCATTGAGTTTATATTTTCATTTGATCCTTACTTCAATCAGTAGAGTTTGCACATATCGTTATCTCGTTAAAAACCTTACCAAATAACAAAACTCAGTGAAAAAAATAAATCTTGGTTTAAGAAAAAAAGTATAACGTAACATCGTGTGAATATTAGACTCCCCTTTCAAGTCTACACATCCCCTTGATATTTACATTAATCAAGGAATTTGAAAAGCTTATGCATATATCGTTACCTCGTTAAAAACTTTACCAAGTAACAAAATCTAGTGAAAAAAATAAACCTTGGTTTAAGAAAAAAAGTACAACGCAGGTGCGAAAATTCCATCATATTTCACACGTTCTCTTGATTATTACTTCGATCATGAGAGTTGGGAAAGCCTAAGCACCCTTATGTTTTTCACATGTTTTTCAAATATGAACCAGTTTTTCATATTTTTCTTGGAGCTTTGTATGGGTCAGAGGGATACCCAATACCAACAAAATCAATCAATATTTTATTTCGGATTTCAATGTAGGGGGTGACCATTTTACTATCATCGTTTACTTTAGATGTTGCTTTCGCATTCACTTTTTCCTCTTTGTAGGAAAAGAACAATCCCAAGCCAATGGTTTCTTTTAAGTGTCTAATTATGCTACGTTGGCGTTGAGCTAAATTTAGCTAACAAGTTCAATGCGAATGTTATGTCTGGTTGAGTATATTGTTTTAAGTGCAAGAATGTGCATATTGCATTTAGATAAGAAGTTTCATATCCCATCTCCGAACATATTTTCGTAATCTTACTTTGTACGAAATTGATCTTTCATTTGATCTAAACTTCGACCAATCATGGAAGTGCTAATAGAATGCGTTTTGTCCAGGTTAAATTGCCTGATTATCTTTTGAACGTACGCAGATTAGTGGATTAATATTCCACAAGCTTGATATTCTAAATTAAGATCTAAACAAAATTTGAGTTTTCCTAAGATTCCTTATCTAAAATTTGGATTTCAAGTAGTTAGTTGTTTATCTTATTTCATCAAGAGTACCTATTATGTTCATATCATCGACATATACAGCTACAATTGCGAATCTAGAACTTGTTTTCTTTATAAATACGCATAGGCATAATTCATCGTTCTTATATCCCTTTCCAATCAAGTAGTCAATAAGACAGGTATACCACATATGTCCGGATTATTTTAATCCGTAAAGTAAACGTTTTAACATAATTACAAACACACTCCGCGGTTTAGAGTCACTTGACTTAGGTAATGTAAGGCCATCAGTCACTTTCATATATATATATATATATATCTGAATCAAGATCCCCATAGAGATATGTATTAACCATATCCATGAGCTGCATTTTCGATGCTTCGAAAATTACCAAGCTAACTAAGTAGCGGAACGTTATAACATTTAGGCAATTCCAGAACGTCTGTGAGAAACTTTGCGCCACAAGGTGTGCTTTTTTACTTCAGAACTTTTTTTTTATTTACGCTTTATGGCAAATAATTGTTTATGTCCTATAGGCTTTACACTTAGAACGGTTAGCACTACCGAACCAAATACCCGTCTCTTTGCCAGAGAATCTAATTCTGTCTGGATTGCTTATTTTTATTTAGGCCAATTTTGCCCTTTGTTGACATTTTATAACAAAGCGATGTTCGGCATCATCGCGCTCTTTGATTCCTTGAGCAACATTGTATCATTAATGCATCCATTAACTCATATGCCATCTCTTAATCAATTGAGATTTATTTATTCTCTGAAATTATTTATAACTTCGGGACGTCCCCCAGTATTGATTCATAGACATAAGTATAATCAGAGATAATCTCATAAAATGGGCTTTTACATTAATGATTAATTGATCAATTCGTGTCTTATTCCACCTCTTCTTTTGTGTTAGTGTTTGTCGAACCAAATGGTCTCCCTTTATTCCTTTAAGGAGCCATAGCCTCAACCACACCTCCACTAAGTGTGGTTGCAGCGTCTCTTTCTGCGACACTGTGCCCTTTGTTGGGGACTTCAATCCTTGCAGGCATATTGCAGCTGGTATGTTTGATCTCGTCACTTTTTAATATCATTAAATGCATCAGGCATCGAATCTGTTACATTTTTAAAGATCGATTATTCCTTCACTATACATTGTGATATGCGTGGGGATCAAAATAAGATAGAGTGCGGACCACGACAATTCTTGTCGATTATTTCTTCACTATACGGGAAGACTATCTCATCAAAGTGACAATCTGCAATTCTTAACGGTAAATAGATCACCTGACAAGGATTCTAAATAGCGGATTATCGTTGAGGATTCATATCCAACGTTAATACTTAAGTGTTTCAACGAGCCCAATTTGGTGCGCCGTGGGGGTGCAATCGGCACATATGCGTAAAATATCATGCTAATATCCAGTTACCAACTGGTACGCATATAATAATTGTCTAATATGAAATTTTAAAACAAATAAGTAAAGCTGAGTGCAATATTGCATAAATCCCGGGCATATATAGGCAATATAGTGCACATAACTAATGCCCTATCTACCATCTATATCATTTTAATGGTTACTTTTGTGAGACCTTTTTGTATATGCACATGAAAAATGAGATTCTTTACTTCGATTTTGTGCAATGATCATCAAGTACTTTTGATGTAAACTCTTAAACTTTGTCGAGTTTTATAGACATGATACAATAATAAGGGTGGTGAGCCCTTAAATGTATAATATGTGCTAAGAGATTTGTAAATGTAGCATTTCTTATAGGCAATTATTCGACATGTGACCAAAATGTTAAATTATCCACCAAATCCTTAAAGTACTTTGAATGGTTCCGTACCCTGGATGGATTTATTTACAAATATATATTGTAAGAATGAAATATTTTATTTTGTATCTTTAGCATAAGAATGTCTCAATTCTATTTTTGCTAATGAGCAGGTTTTGAAAAATTCATTTGACATGGTTAATTAGGCATAATAGGAAAGGGGATATGCTTTAAATACTTCAAAAATCAAGAATTACTTTTAAGCATTACTAGTATCAACACGTTGCAATGAGTTGAATTTTTGTCCTATTAATTTGTCACTCAAAAGAATGGATATTCGTGTAAGTACTTTAACACATAGATCATCATGACCATGGTGCACTAGACAAACATGCCAAAGCCTGTATGAGTCTATGTCCCACGATAAATTATTGATGACATCATAGGATTCGACAATCCTTATCTTAGTGGGGTACATTCCACTAGAATGACTCATAAATTTCTTTAAAATGTGTTTCTTTGCACATTTGTTTAAAGGTAAGATAAATATATTTTTGTTTCATTCTTACATTTGGTTTTTGTATGATTATTGTTGGTGTGAATATCATTAACAAAGTTCGGGTCGCTTTGGGTGCATATAGAGTGTATGTGACTTTAAACATCATTTTAGTAACAAAATGGTTGAGCAGTTCTTCGCTCTTATAATGATTTAATCATCATAGTTACATATGTATTATAGGCTATTAATTGTCTATTTCGTTGAATGGCTATAGTGTTCCCACTACCAACCAATCATTAAAGTTATCATCGATTCATTTTTATAGTAATGAAATCGAGTATAAATTTTGAACTATGTAGTAATAAAACAAACAAATTCAATTACTTTAGAATAAAATTCGAATAAAACTAACAGTAATCAATTAAATATTTTGTTTAGAAATTTAATTCATCCGATCAACATAAACTGTAAGACAAAATCATAGTCTTATTAAAAATTAGGCAATATGCCTATTCAACTATTTCTGAAAAATAAAGTGAATAAAGCAGATCAGTCAAAATCAAGTCCATTTGTTGGCTGAGCAAAGTCTTTCTTGCCACTAAAGTCTGCGATTGTGAAGTTGACATCAGCGTTATTATATTCTTTATTCATAAAATGAGATTCTTATTCTTTAAACTTTCAAAATCTCTTGTGATTCGCTATTACTTTAGCACTTGCATGGCAGTTCTTGTACCAGTGCCCAACAACTCCACACTTGTAACATGGCTCATCGCCAACTCTTTCCTTTTTGATTGGAGGGTTTTTAGGTGTATTTTTCATCTTGTTTCTTTGACCACTAGATCCAATAGCACCCTTTCTTCTCCATACTTTAGAAGAGCCTCCACGATCTGTACCACGAGTCTCACATCCATTTTCACGTTGTGCATTGTTACCACGTGAGTAGGGATTTGCACGTCCAACCCCTTTTGCATTGGAGTTCTTTTCACTGTTTATGTTGCTGTAGTTGGCATCAAGAATTCTTTTTGTCCCGACGAGCCTGTCATTGTTATTCAAAAGAACCTTATTATGCCTTTAACCCACTTGCAGTAGGTTGATAAACTTATTGAATGTTATGATTCTGCCTATACTGGTTTGTTAGTATAAGTGTTGAAGTAAGAAAAGTGGAAAGAGTTTTCTGAATCATATCATCTTCTGTGAATTTTTTTTTACAGAAGTTTAGACGTGCCTTTAGGCGCAACATGCCCTTGTTGAAGTCGTTAACCCTTTTATAGTCAAGCAGGCGGATTTCATTCTACTGAATGGTCAATTTTGGGAGTAAAGTGTCATAAATATTTCCAAAATGTCCTTTAAGGGCATCCCATAGTTCTTTAGGTGTCTTCAACTGAAGGTACTCCCAGCGTAAGCTGGGGTCAATATGTTTCCTTATAAACATTAATGCATTTGCTTTCACCTTGTTAGATGGTCCGTTGTCTGTGAGGTCTTTGGGGTCAGCAAGTGTGGCAGAGTATTTTTTAGTCACAAAGGCGGTTTTTACATCAGAAATCCACCAATGGTACTCAAGTCCTCCTGAGTCCAAAATGTCAAATTCGGGTCGAGTTGGGTCGGCCATCTTAATAAACAATAAATAAAATATTATACAGTTATGAGTACATCTATATTAATTATTTTTCAGGAATATGAAATAGATTTCAAAACTAAGATTCATAATGGTCACATTTTCGATGCTATATGAAAATACTTTATCATTGTAATTATAATGCGCAAGAACTTTCATCATCATGGCAACTTTTAAATTTATGACAAGCTAAATAAGACAATTAACAATATATGTAATATTCTAATTTTCTTAGCATGTTGATTGTCCACAATTATAGTAATTATAAATTTAATTGGAAAAATGAGTTGTATAGAGTGATGACCAAATTTAGATAAGAAAATAATAAATCTTGGAAGGAATCCCTCTTAAATTGGAGGTTTTCAAAGGTATCACTATCATTATGCGAATCAGAATTTAAGTAAGGATAAGCTGGTGTACAAAATTCTATCAAGCATAAAAGAAGAACAAAAAATTCCCTCAAAATTAATTTTAAAATAAAAATAAACTTATTTATCATGTTTGTCTCTTGATTTTTCTAGAATGATAAAAACAAGGAGACTAATTAAACTAGTGCAAGTAGACATGGTTAAAAGTGTTAAAACATAAACAATATATATTATATACTCGTTTTAGAAAAATCATAACATAAACAGCATATTTGGGGAAAGAAAAAAAATATAAGTGTATATTTTATATTTTTCAGTATTATTTTCTTGGGAACCAAACAGAGGTCGAGAAAAAAAATTACTTTATTAACATTGACTAACAAAACTTGAAATTGAAACTAAATACAAATAATTAAACTGAGCAAATAATTAAACAAAGAAGAAGAAAAAAAAACTCATCCTTGCTTGCAAAAATACAACTCAAACAATATATATATATATATATATATATATATGTATGTATGAATTGATCATAGAAATAAAAACATGAAAATAGTTTTCAAAACTGAATAAGCATACACTTTATGTGCAGGACAATACATACAAAACAAATATATATATATATATATGTGTGTGTATCACCATTCGTTAACAGATGAACAAATTGTAATATATCAATGTGGGGTCAAGTGAACCCTATAATATAAACATAGTGGAAAAGATTGAGGTCATATGGTGCAATAAATTAATGAGCTTTCCCCCTCCAATTGAATGCAGATTCGTAAAAAAAATCCACTCGGCAGATTCTTATTATATATAACATTAACCGGGTACTACAATTGAATGCAGATTTTAATATGGACAGTAAAATATTAAAGAGGTGAGCATGCAGATTGTTGAATAAATTATTTGTGAAACAAGATTAAAGCAGCGACGATCCACAACATATATTTTATCTAATATCTCTAATCAAAACATACCTTGAATGTTGAGCGATAAAAGAGGAGACCGCGATAAATGAGGAGACCAATGGTGATGGTAACTGGCGGCTAGGTTTTTTTTTTATTATATATATATATTTTAGGGTTAGGATTATTAACTCTGAGCGTGTTGATAACGTGTTGTAGGAACAATTCTACTCAACCTTCCATTAGATGAGCCATTTAAATAGGGCACAAATACAATAGTAAATAAGGTTTACAAGGAAGCTCATTATGGCCCATAATACACAATTTACACAATAAAATCTCTAATACATATTATATCTAGACGGTAGCACACTGTATGTAATTCCTTAAACATTTAATCAGTTGTTGAATATATCGGTGCATTTTAAGTGTGTTTTTGGAAGTAATTAAGTCTCGATACTTAATTATATTTATGAGAGCAATAATCAGCCTAATACTCTCTTATATAACCACTCGAGCGAGTGGGCTATTTAAGAAAATGCCATGTGTCCTATTAACTCCAACTACCCTTTTGCTAGTTTTCTCCATTTTACTCAGCAATCTTCTTCTTCACAACCTTAATTTGCTTTGTTCACTAGGTGACGAATTAAAAATTACACAGTATTGCCTTTAGAGCAATTATAATGGGACTCACATTTCTAACATATTTTAGGGACACGATTACGTGGCATGCTAACAAGGTAAGTCCACATTGAAAATTCGCTTAATTTGTATGTTTTATTCTTCTCGTTTATCCTAAAAAACTTAGACTTATCAATGGATTGAATTTTGATCGAATTATCCTATATTCGATCCAATAATATGACGAATTATTAATAATCAAATCCATATCCAATTTTATGAACTTAATGAATCTCTAATCTGATATTCCAAAATTTTCATTTTTTAACTATAGAAATATAAATAGATAATATAACTTTCAACAATAAACAATGGAATAAAAGAAAGTATTCATTTAAATAATGCATTTGTTGACCTAGAAGGTCTTAATCTAATTTTAATAATAACAATAACTTAATCATGTGTAGTTTAACATGTTTCTTGAAACAAATTTGTAGTTTATTATCTTAAAAATTCAACGAAAAGCATGGATTTTACAAAAGAAGTTTGCCACATTACAAAGATCATAGAAATTTTATCTAATCAAGTTAACAAAGTATAGGAGAAGACAAAGAAAATTGATAACTCAATTGTTCTATCAATTTCATACATTTTAAGAACATTACATGTGCTAACAATGTAATTCATAAAGAACAAATGTCAAAAAAATATTTGAAAAATTTGAAGGCAAATGATTCAAGTGAAGATCAAATTGAAGAAACAAATTAAAGCATTTGAAGACTCGTCAGTTCGATAATTGAGTGAGTGCTTAGGATTTATGTAAAGTTTCTTTGTTGATTAATACCTATAGCTGAAACTTGTTCATACATCATTCATAAATCTGATTCAACAAAAAGTTTGAAATGGAATTTCTTTGAAAAATAACTTCTTCATAAATCGGCCGATTTTTGGATCAAAATTGGGTGTCTTAGAATCATGTTGGGAACATTCTCCAAACATTAAAATGGATTTTGGATAAAAATTGAAGAAGTAAAAAAATTGGAGATTTGGCATGATGGACATAAGCCATCAATTGATTGATGAACTTTGCTCAGTCGACTGGTGACTTAAAATATAGCCGTTGGACTTTTGATTTTTGTCTTGTTTCAAGGTAACAACTCTACTTAACTTATAAAACGGTTATATACTCTTTGAGACTATATATTAAAGGTCCAATATACATTTAAACAAGCTTGAATCATCATACAAACTTTTTATTAATCTATTTACAATATTCAAAAATTTAAACATTTGCATTGATCATATCATTCATTTTTGAGCTAAAATTATTGATCAATATTGATAACTCTAGTGTGAACTTCATTTCTATCTTGTAAACACTTGAGAATTATTGTTCATTGGTGTGTATCACCAAAACCACTTATATTATTTATTTGTGAAAAGATTTTTTATAGTTTAGCAAAAAGGTTTTCTTGTGTTGAGTATACTGAGAAGAATCACATTTGTTTTAATGTTGCGAAAATAATAACATTTGTTGAGTATAGTGATAAAGATAACACTTGTATTGAGGTTTGATTTTCACCAGTAAGAAAATCAGTTAGAAAAACTTCTCGGGGAGGACTACATGGGCGTAGACATATGGTATAAACAATCGAACTGCGTGAACAAAAAGACTTTGTGTTCCGATTTTATCTTTCTAAACTCAAGATCTATATTTATTATTATCCATACTTGTTGCTTGACATTGTGATTGCTTACTTTGCTAATTTTCTTGATATATATTTAATTAAAGTTTTATTACTTAAACATTTTCCAAAATAATATTTAATTCCGCATTATTTTTTAAAAAGCCTATTCCCCCTCTAGGGTTATTATTCGACCAAAAATATTAATTGTTGACCATAAAGTCAATTAATCTTATTTTGATAATTACAACAAGTTAATAAAGTGTTATTTAACTCGGTTGTTCCAATGATGATAGCCATTTTAACCGATATATCTTCCGACCAAGTGTAACTTCAAACCGAAACAAATCTCACACAAGCTTTACAAACGCCTCTACTCACAAGAAATGAACTCAAGTGATATACATGTGCTATACAAAGCCAAGAAAAGATCTAAATCATCAAGCAAGTGAAGATATGCACAAGAATGATCTCTACATGTTCTACAAGTTATCAAAACCAAGAAATGATCAAGAACATCAAACAAGTAAAGATACGCACAAGAAAATCAAGCATCACGAAGACTCGAATTATCATTAAATGGAGTGAGTGCTTAGATTTTATGTAAAGATACTTTATTGATCAAATCCCTATAGCTCAAACATATTCTTACATCTTTTAAAAATTGATTCAAACTAGCTTGAAATTGAATTTATTTGAAAAACATCATTTTACAAAAACCGAGTTTCAAATTAAATTCATATTAATTTTAAATGATCATATTTTAAGCTCTAATAAAAATAGGTATCTTAAAAACATATCTTTGAGGTTCAAAAATCATTAGAATTTTATTTGGAACTAAATTGTTAAATTGCAAAAATATTTTTATTTTACATTTAAAATTCGCTCAATTTTTGCCCAGTTTTGATCTAACGGTAAGATGGAGGCCTTCCCGAACTCCGATCATTTTGAAAATTTTACAGTAGTTAGACAACATCTCCTGGCAATTTTGACTAAAATTTGAGCATGATCCAACGGTCAAATTGGGAGAAATTAACAAAAAAAATTTGAAATTTTTTGTCAAAACTAGGTGTTGGAAAGTTTGAAAGTGTACACTTTGGAGCCAAAACCTCTCTTAATCATCCCCAACGGCCATATGGTTTTACAAGCTATAAATATGAGGTCCTACACATGTTTTAACACACTTGAATCATTCTACAAACTCATTTTACATATATACAAAGTTATTCAAGTATTCAATTCATTTAATTGATCAATCTTTCATTTTTGAGCTATATACTTTGATCAATTTTGATATCTCTTAGTGTGAGTTTTATTTGTATTTTGTTATACACAAGAGAGATTGTACATTGGTGTTAGCCACCAAAACTTATTCAAATCATATTTGTGCGAGGTGTATCTCATAGAATAGCAAGAGGGATTTCTTGTGAGAGTATTGATGGTGTTTCAATACTTGTAAGAGTGTGTGAGAATAATACACTTGTAGAGGTTTGATCTTCACCCGAAAGGAGATTGGTTATAGTGGAAATTCTCGGAGAACTAACCGAGCGCGGAGTAGGGGGAACAAGCCGAACCGTGTGGACAAAAAATCTTCGACTTCAAATTGGTTTAATCTTTCTTACTCAATCTCTTTATTTATTTGTTATATTAATTGATTGAAGTTGCTTATATTATTGCTTATTCTTGGGATTGATTATTTAATTGATTGTTTTCCTTGATAAACTTATTTAACTAAGTTGCTTTACTTAAATATTTTAAAAACGTTTTAATTCCGCATTAAGTTTTTAAAACCCTATTCACCCCCTCTAGGGTATTTTTCGACCTACAATTGGTATCAGAGGTTGTACTCTTGTTTTGATTTAACAATCTTAGAGTTTACGATCATGTCTATTTATCAAGGAACCGAAATCAACGAAGATTCTTCCACCACTAGACCACCTCTATTTGATGGCAAAAATTATAGTTATTGGAAAAGTCGTATGTGTACTTTTCTTCAAGCTAGTGATTTTGAACAATGGAAGGTTACACTCATTGGACCCTATGAGATTACCAAAATCGATGAAAAGGGTAAAGTCACTCCTAAATCCATTTTCGAATATGATGAGCATGGTATTAAGAAAATCCAATTTAACGTTAAAGCCTTGAATGCCCTACATTGCGTGCTAACTATAGATGAATACAACAAAATTTCTAGTTGTAAAACCGCCAAAGAAATTTGGAACAAAATTAGAAGGTGCCTATGAATGAACCTCACAAGTTAAAGGATGATAAATAAATGATTGCTATCGTTCATGATTATGAACTTTTCAAAATGGAACCTAATTAATCACTTGCTTCTATTATATAGATTTCTCTATTATCACTAATACTTTAGAACTTGCCTTGAAAGGAATATTCAAATGAGAAAAGATTCGAAAAATTCTTAAATTCCTTCCCAATAAAAATGAGACCTAAAGTGACGGCCTATTCAAAACCCAAGAACCTTAAACACGACATGGATGAACTCTTGGAGTCTCTCAAAATCCATGAGAAAGAATTGAAAGAGAAGACGAGGTCGATTCAAAACTAAAAAACTCTTGCTCTCAAAGCAATCAACTAGAGGATGATGAGGAGTTTGATGTAGGAGATATGATAATGGCTATTCTTCTAGAAAATTCATAAAATTTTTAGCTAAGCAAGAAGAATTTCAAGGAAAGAAACAACTTTGATTCATTATCAAGAAGGAACAATGATCGATCTATTCCAACCAAGAGTTGAAAACAAGAAGAAAAGAAGTGTTTCCATTGCCATGAACCAGGCATTTCAAAACAAATTGCCTGGTTAGAAAGAAAAAAAAGAAGAGATAAAAAGACAAAGCCTCAAACAAGTAAGACACGCCTAAAGGCACTTGGAGTGAATTGAAGAGGCAGTCGATGCCAAACTCTAGAAGAGAAAAAGACTAACCTTTGCCTTATTGGTAAGTAGATGAGGTATATTAGTCTTATGATTCATCTAGTGATGATATTGCCTCTATTAATAATTATACATGGTGAGATTGTATGAAAAATTGTTGTGGTATGTTTGTGGAATTGCATAAAAAGTTTAATTTTTTTAAAATGTATTGCAGCCTCAAAAAGGAAAATTTTGATTATTTCTAACATAGTGGGTAACTTGTTGAGAAAGAAAATGTATTTTTAAAAAATGAAAACAAAACTTTGACGAAAGGAAAGGAAAAAGAAACTCCAAATACACTTGTATTAAAAAATGTCAAATTGAAAGATCAAGTGGATGACTTAACTAATAGTCTAGACAAGTTCACCAAAGGAAAAAATAATTTGGATAAACTATTGGGAGCACAAATGTGTGTCTTTGATAAAGCCGGTTTGGGTTATAATCAAATCCATAACCAAAAGGATTACAAAAATTTCTTCAAAACATACACACCGCATAATCTTACTAATTTTTGTTCATTTTGTGGAAGAAACACTCATAATGCACATTCTTGTTATTACAAAGAAAAGAATTTTGCTAAGAACAAACTTTCTTGGATTCCTAAAGGAACCACTATGTACGCTAACCCCAAAGGACCCAACTTATTTTGGGTACCAAAAGAAAAGTTGCTTAAGATTTTGGTGTAGATTTGCATAAGAGCAAAAGATAGAAAAATAAAATGATTATTGGATAGTGGATGCTCGAAACACATGGCGGGAGAAAAGAGAAATTTCTTATATTGATAATGTTTTACTTGTTGACGGTTTAAAACATAACTTGCTTAGTATTAGTCAATTGTGTGATAGAGGTTATGAAATTATTTTTAAATCCGAATGTTGTATTGTTAAAAATATTAGTGATAATTCTATCTTGTTTGTTGCTTATAGATCAAATAACGTATATACTCTTGAACTTGATGATTTATCTCAACAAGATGTTAAATGTTTATCTGTGTTAAATGATGCTTCTTGGTTATGGCATAGAAGATTAGGTCATGCTAATATGGATTTAATTAATAAATTATCTAAAAAGGAATTAGTTAAAGGATTGCCTAAAACTAAATTTGCTAAAGATAGAATTTGTGATGCTTGTCAACTTAATAAACAACACAAGTCTTTATTTTGCATGTTATTATAAACTAACAATAATTTTACAGTCTAAAAATCATTATATGTTATTCAAAGAAAAGAAAGGAAAAGAATCTGAAGATCATCAGAATCAAAATTCAAAACAGCATCGAGACTAGAAGAAGAATAATCAACAAAATTATGCTCCATATCTAATAGAGTTGTCCAATCAGGACTCATTGGCTCAGCAACCTCTGCAACAGTACCACTTTGAGAAAATTGCGATGAATAACCTTCCAAAGCAACTTGGTAATCTGACAGAGTCGGATATGCCGGCAAACCCACATTAGTTAGAAAAGCACTATGGTCTGAAAGATTCCCGGTAGTAGGAAGAATTTCAGGTGCAACATTTTCTGCTAACGATAGGAGCCCTGTAGAACTTCTAGGATGAGCAAAAGAAAAGCATTGGTTAGCGCTAGAAGTTATAAGAAGAAAATGGATCTCGAGGAAGACAACAAGAAAGAGGGGACAAGAGGTATCTAGCAATTAAAAGAATCCCGAAAACGAAAAGTTGTCATCCTAAAAGGTCAAAAATACAGCGCCCCCCGCGTGTATCTAGAGTCCACCGCCCTAGCACGGTCTAGATCCCTCTTTGATGTTTGCATAGGGGGAGAAAATGTGCGTAATATTGATGTTGCGGTAAAAGGTAAGATTTTTTTGTTGCGGTAAGATTTTTTATACTGACTTAAATGTTATGGTAAGATTTTAAATGCTTTAAATGATTTTCTACATTCATACTTTTGAAAGCTTTATTTAAATATATATATATATTTTTTAAACTATCTCGAATATTTTCAATACTTTTTAATTGTCATCTTTGCATAAATTGAGAGGGAGTATATTATTTATATGCTATTTATGCTTGTTATTGTAAACACACATTATTATGAGTATTAACAAGTATTTTTGCAGCTTTAGATTGATAATTACTGATTCCCTCCTTTTTGATGAAGAAAAAGGGGGGGAAGTATGTGTGTTATGTAAGTATGTGTGTTATGTGTGTGTGTCATGAGTGATAATGGTACACACTCGTTTATTTTATCGTTTATTTTATTATGTTATGCTTGATCAAGAACTACTAGTTTGTCTATTTGTTTAAGTACTTTTCGAACTTATGCTTTCGGTTAAGTTGTTTGAACTTATCTTATCTATGCAAGTATTTTTTATTTTAATAATTGCTTGTATATTTTTATCTATGCACCTATTTAGGGGGAGCATATTATTCATATGCTTAAAATTATTATCTTTTTATAAACACACATTAACTCTATTGTCATCATCAAAAAGGGGGAGATTGTTGACCATAAAGTCAATTAATCTTATTTTGATAATTACAACAAGTTAATAAAGTGTTATTTAACTCAGTTGTTCCAATGATGATAGCCATTTTAACCGATATATCTTCCGACCAAGTGTAGCTTCAAACCGAAGCAAATCTCACACAAGCTTTACAAACGCATCTACTCACAAAAAATGAACTCAAGTGATATACATGTGCTATACAAAGCCAAAAAAAGATCTAGAATATCAAGCAAGTGAAGATATGCAAAAGAATGATCTCTACATGTTCTACAAGTTATCAAAATCAAGAAAGGATCAAGAACATCAAACAAGTAAAGATACGCACAAGAAAAAATTAAAGCATCATTGAAGACTCGAATTATCAGTTCGATAATTGAGTGAGTGCTTAGGATTTTATGTAAAGATTTCTTTGTTGATCAAATACCTATAGCTGAAACATTGTTCATACATCATTCATAAATCTGATTCAACAAAAAGCTTTGAAATTGGAATTTCTTTGAAAAACATCATTTTACAAAAACCGAGTTTCAAATTAAATTCATATTAATTTTAAATGGCCGATCATATTTTAAGCTTTAATCAAAAATTGGGTGTCTTAGAATCATATCTTTGAGGAACATTCTCCAAAAATCATTAGAAATGGATTTATTTGGAACTAAATTGTTAAATTGCAAGAAATATTTTTATTTTACATTTAAAATTCACTCAATTTTTGCCCAGTTTTGGCATCTAACGGTAAGATGGAGGCCTTCCCGAACTCCGATCATTGATTGATGAAATTTGCTACAGTAGTTAGACAACATCTCCTGGCAATTTTGACTAAAATTTGAGCATGATCCAACGGTCAAATTGGGAGAAATTAACAAAAAAAATTTGAAATTTTTTGTCAAAACTAGGTGTTAGAAAGTTTGAAAGTGTACACTTTGGAGCCAAAACCTCTCTTAATCATCCCCAAAACGGCCATATGGTTTTACAAGCTATAAATATGAAGGTCCAATACACATGTTTTAACACAAGCTTGAATCATTCATACAAACTCATTTTATTAATCATATATTACAAAGTTATTCAAGTATTCAATTTAAACATTTGCATTGATCATATCTTTCATTTTTGAGCTATAAATTACTTTGATCAATATTGATATCTCTTAGTGTGAACTTTATTTGTATCTTGTTATACACTTGAGAATTATTGTTCATTGGTGTGTAGCCACCAAAACCACTTATTCAAATCATTTATTTGTGCGAAAAGATGTATCTTTATAGAATTAGCAAGAAAGGATTTTCTTGTGTTGAGTATTGATGAAGAATCACATTTGTTTTAATGTTGCGAAAATAATAACATTGTAAGAGTGTAGTGATAATAGATAACACTTGTATTGAGGTTTGATCTTTCACCCGAAAGGAGAATCAGTTATAGTGGAAAAACTTCTCGGAGAACTAACCGAGCGCGTAGACATAGGGGGTATAAACAAGCCGAACCGTGTGGACAAAAAATCTTCGACTTCAAATTGGTTTAATCTTTCTTACTCAAGATCTCTTTATTTATTTGTTATATTAATTGATTGAAGTTGCTTGATATTGTGATTGCTTATTCTTGGGATTGATTATTTAATTGATTGTTTTCCTTGATAAACTTATTTAACTAAGTTGCTTTACTTAAATATTTTAAAAACGTAATTTAATTCCGCATTAAGTTTTTAAAACCCTATTCACCCCCCCTCTAGGGTATTTTCCGACTTACATTAATAACTCTAAAAATGGAAAGAAGCACTCTTGAGGAAATTGAAACAAAAATGAGTGCAGTAAGCCTCCAACATCGGTACAACTCAACTTAATATATATATATATATATATATAATATGGAATATATAGAGTTAGGTTCTAAAGAGCGATTCCATCTCTTTAAGGAAAATAAGGAAACTCATTTGAAGAGGTAAATAAATGATTTTTTATGAAAATTTGTAGAGGTAATCTATAAGATGAGTAGATAACTTCCATCAAATTTTATAAAAAAAAAATTAAATATAGAAATGAGTGATATGATTATCAAAAACTTCAACGGCAAAAATGCACATATTTATCACTTTTCTGTTTTACCCACTTATAAGTTGAAGTCTTTTATGAAATTCATAAAATTCGGTAGAAGTGGTCTACTGATTATACATATCACATATACAATTTTTTTTTCTTATCTATTTACCCTTTCAAATAGGCATTCATTCTTTTTATTAAGGGATTAGGTGATTTAACCCCCTAGGCTAATAGCGGTATTTGAGAAAAAAACATCATAAAATAATTTTAATTAGGCATAATCCTATATTTTTTGACACAATTAATTTTTCGTCCAAGGTGACATTTTTTTTTTTTTACCCCTTCCTAACTTTGTCTCTATCATTACCCACATTAACCATAATTTCATAACTGTTCAACACTGTAATAAAATGGAGCTCAACCATATACGTGTATATATGGGTGTATATATATAGGGGGGCGTCATCATCTCTTTCCTTTCTTCCTCATTTGTTTCTCATTCCCTCCCTTTCCATACATCCCCACACCATTTTATCCGTACACCTTCAGATCTTGCACCACCACTGTAAAGATCCAGCCAAGTTTCACATCCTCGAAGCTGAATGGAAGGGTGTGCGTGAATGAAGGCCAATATGCCCCTAAAAGAATCAATTTGATCCCACAGAACTCTAATAATCTAGATCTTAAAATATAAAATTCATACAACAAGCTACAAATTATACATACATAAATATAATATGTTCGCCTTCTCTCTGTTTCCGATTTTATTTTTCTAATCTTAATTTTAATTTTGTTTGCAAATTTTTAAATTTAGGTATTGATTTCAGTTTTGAGTTGCAATTGGGTGTATATATATGTTAAAGAGAGAGAAATATATCGAATTTTATTTTGCCATTGATGGTGGTAGTGGTTGTTTGTTGGCAGCGGTGATGATTGGCTGCCGTGAAGCGATAGTGTGTACGACTAAGAGAAAGTAGCGGTGTTGATGAACGACGAGATGAAGAAAGAAGTCGAGGAGTGATGCTGGCAACAATTATAAGGTGGTCGGCGGGTGCAAATTTTAAGGTAGAATAAAATTAGGTTTTCTTGAGGAGGAAGAAGAAAGGTTAAATTAGAAGATGAATATAACCGGTATTTTGATCCAAAAAAATTAGAAAATAATATAATGGAGACAAAGTCAGAAAATAGGGGGTTGTGTGTAATTTTATTTTTTTTAAGATGAAAGATAGATTAATAATTCAGAATTACATCAGAAAGAAAACAAGGGGGAACAAGCTCCAAAACTTCACAACCAGACTGAAAAAGAGCTACCCTAGCAATGCTATGAGCAACTTCATTTGCTGATCTCCTCACAAACTCTATCATGCACGAATCAATAGTCCTAGCTAAGTAACGACAATTCTCAACAATGAGGCCAAACAAAGATAGGTCCTCACAAGTATTATTAAAAGCAAAAGCAAAAGATTGAGAACATTATATAAAATATTAAAATTATATTACTATCAGCGTAAAGAATTAAGTCAATAAACTCATTTCATTAAAGAGAGATAATCCCTATTTAGAACATTATATAAAATATATATTAAATGATATCAAATCCGATCATTAACGGATCAGATTTACCTAAATCTATATTTGTTCCATTAAATTATTGGATTAGCAAATTTATATTGTAATCGAATTAAAATTCTAAATGTATACTAAATTCCGACTGGCCATCATCCCTTACATCAAAAACCTAATATCTCCTTCGAATTTAGCATCGTCACTTCCCGATTTCTTTGCATTAAGGTTTTCACAATTTCTTTAAAATAGGTTTTTGACACCACTGGGGGAATCAAAGTCTAAGCAAATACAGGACTTGTTCAAAAGTTACTTCTTTAGATGAACAAATTAATTGGAGTATAGTAGCTCCTTCTATTTTTATATATCTACGGAGGATTTATCGATATTTGAGAGTTTTTTTAACAATCAGTTTCAAAAAATTTGTTTGGATGGTTTATGAAACATAGTAACTTGCTTATAAGGATTGAATATAACCATTAAACTTTAAGTATCTGTTTGATTGTAAGGTGAACAAGGAAAATAAATTGAGTTAGTTTCAGTGAAAAGATAAAAAACAAGTTGAGTAATAGGGGTGATATCCTCTTGATTTTTAGTTTTTTCTTCTTTGCATGGTATTGAGAAAAAAAATTCACCAAAAATATAGAAGAATGGATGATATTTAATCATAAAATGAGTAACATCTCTCACATTATTTTCTATATTTTCACATAAACTAACTAAAATTATTTTTATTTTCTATCTTTGCAATCAAACTGAGCTTAAATAAATTGAGGATATTATTTTATATATAGCTAAAGCAATCAAATCATGAGGACCTCATGTTGCAAAGATGCCATTTGTTGTATATTAAGTACAAGTCGAGCCAGCTTGCAAATGCGGGGTCAGAAATTTTACACACGCGTAGGCATGTTACATCGAGGTGCAGCCCAAATATTAATTCAGGCTTGCACCCTTGTTTAAACTCAATTATGGTTCGACCCCAAATTACTGGGGTCCAATCCTACTCAATCCAATTTAAATGTCCAGTTATTAGCAAGTTAGTTCCAAACAAAACAAGAAGATAAAACTTGTTAAACATGGCTTCCCATGACCAATTTATATTAGTAACCATTTCATGATGAAATACATATGTTTTAACAAATTTCAACACAATGATGCTAAAGAATAAATGCTCACAAAATGAAAATGAAAGTGGTCATGGAAGATAAAAAGGGCCCCTTCTTCCTCTCCCTTAGCCAATAGTTACCCAAATTCCCCTGCTCGGCACGGCCCGATGAACGACGTACATAAGGTAATACCCCGGTGGTGCGACCTTCCCATTTGGCGGTGCTACTGCTGTGATATGAGTTTTATCAGCCTCCATATTCACCGGTAAAACAAGCAGCCTCTGGTTTTGCGAATAACCATGTGTAGTAAATGGAGGGAAGTACATTGTAACTTTCAAATCCCCTGCTTCCACATTCGGTACATCTAACTTGATTTGTAAATTAAATTTTTTTCCGTACTTCAATTTCAACTGGGGATTTGGCGGGACGATTTCGGGTCGGAACATATTTAGGGCGGGGTCCATGTAAGGTGGGTCGAATTTCTCGACTCGGAGTTCGGTTGGGTACTTCATTTGGAAGTTGTACCTGTCATTTGGGTTGCTTCCCGCCACTAAAACTTGTCCGGAAGGTAACACTGCGGACGCCGAATGGTACATTCTCGCAATGTTGGTTGGCGTTAGCTCCTTGAATCTATTGCCAGTTTCATAATTAGGAAAGTAAAGTGTTGGAGTAAAATTAGGTAAATCGCCGCACCACCAAGCTGCAGTACCAGCCTTGGCTCCGTTGATTAATAGAACATGACCATTCGGTAATAGAAGCATATCCCCCATTACTCGAGGAGATGGCATTTCCTCCATCTCCCATGTGGCTCCTTCTTCTAACGTCCGTAGTCTCCCGCAGCTCTTTAGAGCAGGCTTGTACACTTTCTCGGCCTCGGGTTTCCCATCAACAAACAAGAAAGCGTCGTGGCTATTGCCACCGCAGACAATCACTTCTGGGGAGAGATAGTCGGGCTTAGCGGGGTCCAGTTCCAATGGTAAGAGAGCTGATTGTCCAGAGGCTGGGTAGTTTCTGGACCCACCGGGCAAATCCGGTAGTGAACGGACAGTCTCTCCCTTTCGGGGGTTAATGATCACGGCGTGGTTGTTGGCAAACACGAAAATATCACCCGTAGGCAAAAGGTAGACAAAAGGGAATAAATTGTTCTCGACCTTGTCTGTCGTTTCCATGAGGAATGGGAAACCATGCTGTTCAATAGGAAACTCAAGTGTTGCAGGGACAATTTCGTAATTGTACGATCGACGACCTCCAACAACGAGAAAGCTACCATCTTCCAAGATTTGGTTTGAAGAATACCATCTATCGGCCGAGAGAGCAATATTTTTTTCTTTAAACTGGCATGTATCACACGGAGATAGGATTCTCATGGCTCTAATTCCTTTGTTAAAACCTCCTGTGTTAACTAGGTCACCATTCGGGGCCAAGCCGCCTGACGAGCACCAAGCATCACTGCCTATCTGTTACAAATAAACAAGAAAAGAAAAAAGACTTGAAACAACATAAACAATAAATGGAAGGGGATAAAAAAAACCAATATCATATTTTTCTGCTGCTCCACATAATGTTTTTCCACATGTATTCGTTACAAAAATAATATGTAGTGCTACGCGCAACATTTTCACACTAAATGACATACAAATATTACATATATGTTGTACTGCCATGCATATATGTGGGACAAACCTTGAGTGGAACGATTTCCGCAGTTTCAATGTCATAGGTAATGGCATGAGCAAAGCAATCTGCGTAATTCCTTTCGAAATTCATTGGGCAATTTTCAGGCGGAGTCAATTTAATGGCCGAATCCCCTAAGGCAGTAGTATCGAACCAAACTAGCTTGTTATTAGGCATCAACTGCATTTGCATTGCGGCGACACCAGCATTTGGAGAATCTAACTTCCAAGAACCTAAGAAATTCGTCTCAAAATCCGGTTTACTATTTCCTTCTTGTAATGACATCCCCGGTTCGTGTTCATTATACTGGCCAAACTCGGCATTGTATCTATTGTTTTCTTCAAAGAATTCTAGAAATTGTTTTTGTGCATCGTCATTGTCCCTTTTGCGGGCAAAGCAGGGGACACAGAGAAGGGTGATGAAGAAGAGGCCTTTGAACAAGATTGCCATGAAATAACCTCTTGTTGAGAATTTCCATTCCCTAGATTTGCTTTTGTAGTTTCTTGTTCGCTAATTTTGGAGTTAAGACTCCTAAAATTAGAAAATTTGGTTACCATAAATCAAGGGGCCTTTTGTTCTTAACCCATAAAATTTAAATTGTTTTGCTTTCAACCCACTTCTTTTAGGAAATTAGCAGTTGATTCAAACGAGTGGATAATTACATTATATATATATTGTTCTACATTTTTCCCATTTTACCCTTTTTTGAATTTTTAGAATTAAATTCATTATCCACCTAAAATTTATTTGATGCTAGAATCTAGGGATTTCTTTTAGGGATTTTAAAGTTTCAAATTTTCATAATTGTAAACTATTACTAATAACTTTTTGTGATTATTAATTTTTTAGCATAAAGATATACTAGAAAAACTAAGAATTTGACTTATAATATTTCAATATTAAATATCAAATATATTAAAGTTGGGCATGTAAAAGATATATTAAATGTAAATATACACACAAGTATAATTAACAAATTATGTTTAGTCATATTAAAAAGAGTTAGGGCTACATGACTAATATATCTAGGGGCATTTTTGTATATATGAAAACATTTAGCAATATATGTAGGCATATTAAGAGGTGAATTGGCCGGGTTTCCCTCCTCCTCCTTCTTCTTAAGATCAACATATTGAAGACTTTAAATGCAAATCGACATATTCAATGTAAATATTGACACAAGTACAACTATGAATTATAAGTTCATATATAGACATTTTAAGACTTAAGTTTGTATATTTCTCTTATAACTTATGTTTAGTCATATTAAAAAGAGTTAGAGCTATGTGACTAATATATCCAGGGGCATTTCAATGTGAAAAATATTTAGCAATATATCTAGGCATATTAGGAGGTAAATTGGGTTTCTCTTATTTCTTTTTAATTTTTTTATAAGATCGATAGATTAAAGACATATTAAACGCAAATATTGACACAAGTACAACTAATAATTATAAGGTCATATATACACATGTTGAGGGTTAAGTTTGTATATTTGTCTTATAAATTTGATTTGCTTTAACATTGACCGATATTAGACATATTAAACTATGTCTCGGACTTGATCTGGGAGCATTAGATATTTAAGGTAATTATAGTCAATAAAGAAAAACACGTATAGCATCATATGTGAGTAGAATACAAGAATAATTGAACCAAACAGTTCATACATATTTATGCCCTCATATTTTTTTTAATTTTTTTGTAAACACCATAGTGTTTTAGAACGTAAGTAACAATATGACTCGTACAAAGTAATCAAATGTGTTTGCAAGAATATTATAGGGCTAAAATGTAAATAGACATATATACCTCCCCAAAAAAAGAATGCATTGCCGTGTAGATCTGTACGTATGGATCGGAGTATATATGTGTTAATCTGAATATAATTGACAATGAATGAGGTGAGCACAATAAAAAATAACCCATTATACGTACCTAGAAGGGGTTTAGGTGACGTACATTGTACATCGCTTAAGTAAAGCTTCTTCGTCACCTAAGATTTGAGCGACGAATCTTGTGTCACCTAAGCTCCGTCGCCTAAGTCACGTGACATATGGTTTAGGCGACGTACAAATAAAGGCGCGTTGCCTAAGTATCACTTAGGCGACGAACAATGTGTGCGTCGCCTAAGTGATTCATATGCGACGTACACATTGTACGTGGCATCAGTGATACTTAGGCCTCGAACGTATAACCGGTTGTCTAAGATTCACTTGTTCGTCGCATACGTTTTACACTTAAGCGATGTAGCGTTTGTGTTAGTCGCCTAAAGGTACATCTAAAGCGACGTACTCTTTTTATGTTCATCACCTATAAGTATCTTTTATGCGACGTACTCTTTTATGTTCGTCGCCTAAAGGTACATCTAAGATGACGTACCTTTTTTATGTTCGTCACCTATAAGTATTTTTATACGACGTACTCTTTTATGTTCGTCGCCTAAAGGTACATTTAAGGCGACGTACCCTTTTTGTGTTTGTCGCTTAAGTGGGAGAACTAGGGGACGTACATGGTTTATGTACGTCGCCTAAGTGAAAAATCATAATTGACAAAATTGCTGAAAATTACAGCAATCCCTGCAGTCGAAACTGCATTTTAAACACAAAAACCTGCACTTTATATCACAAACTGTAATCCCAAACAAATAATTCTAATACACATTAGTTCACAAACATATAATTCACATATTTAATGACAATTTTGAATTGTATTTACATAAGGTATAAAATATACAAAATATATACAAGGTAAAAAAATGTTCAATGCTCATAAAAATAAATAAAAATATTCAATATTCAAGTACAAAAATAAAGTAAAACAAACACCTATGGCTGCTGGTTGATAAAGGAACCATTGGCAGTATCCTGTCGAAGAAGTTCAAGGACCTGACGTTGCAAGTCGGCCATATCCCGTCGGAGCCCTTCGTTGTCTTCACTCAGCCTTTCGACAGTAGATCAAAGATCCCCGTCGTTTACAGACGTCGGTCGCGCTTCGCCTCTCGCATGTGGGTCCCTCCTGTACCCTAACCCCATGCCGCGAATGACCATCCTTCTTCGAACACCGACCTCTCCCTGAAGAACCTCAATATGTGTCTGGAGAGGGAGGACGATTAATGCCGACTGAATCGGGTCCTAGCCGTCTTTCACAGGCGGCGGCGTGGGATTCGAGGATTCGAAGGAGGCGATGGAAGCTTTCACCGCGAACCTCATCGCATCATGCAAATAAACAATAAGAGCCAACAATTAATCAGTAATTCAATATCATACTATAAGCAATAACAAATCAACAAACAATTAATAAACTTTTACCGCTTTATCCGGGACATTCTTCACATAAGCGTCTGCCTAGGCATTTAGAATAAGGACTTTATCCCCTTTTTCCTTTAGCTTCTTCGCTCGGTAGGTGAAGGGCACCGATCCTGAGGTGTGGTCCACCTTATTCTGAGACGCCCGAATCTACTTTATTCTCTGAGATCGGGCCTGCAATGCGAACTTTAAAGTTAGTAAAAATTCGAAACGATACTCAAAATAAAAAAAAATAATAATAATAATAGTAATAATAATAATAATAATAATAATAATAATAATAATAATAATAATAATAACATAAATGCAAATGACATACAATATTTACCTTATCCTCCTCGGTCGAAAAGTGCTCCGTCAGCCACGTTCACTACTCCACACGGTGGACGAACTCAAGTGGAATCTCCGAACCGTGTGTCTCAAAGTGGGACATACAATCCAACATCCAATCTTTGTAGCGCGAAGCTGTTAATGTCTGGACGTAGTCGAACAGCGCATCATACTCAGGGCTGATGTCGTAGTAGGTCTACAAAAGAAAAACAACATAGATAAGTCAAACACATTGAATATACACGCAAATAATAAAAAAATAGAAGTAACTATATTAGTACTTACGTAGAAGTTGTTGTAGATAATCATCTGGTCCTCTTGAGGCAGCTCCTAATATGAACCTGACCCCATGGGGACAGATTCCCTCTCGATACTGCCTAGGTCGCGTGAGAGGCGAGCCTAATAATGCTCGTCCAACGGTAGCTTGAGCTCGTCGGACCAGGGGAAGGTAATCTTCTTCCCATTCTTCCGCACCTCCTCGTGTGACTTCTTACACACGCATATGCCACGGGTGCGAGTGGAGGAGGTGGAAGTGGAAGTGGAGGCCGAGTCACCTATAGGATAAAACATACATTATAATTAGTAACATTTTTAGTATTATAAAGCAAAAAAATAGAAAAAAATATATTAAAGATGTAAATAATCACCTCTACTCTTGTAGCGAATCCTACGAGGAAGTGAGCGCCCGGTGGTGGCGATGCTCGCGGCGGTCAACTGCTCTGTAGTAATCAGAGCTGCAGTAGCTGGCAGTATCTCTAATGGAGGTGGTGCAGCGTCGTCCTCGGGAGCTCCTGTGGGAGTTGCTATAGGCGCAAAGAGCTGTGCAGCGACCTCGCGCAAAGAAGCGAGTGTGGCTGCGGATGAGGGATGTCTCCTTTTGGGAGGCATAATCTAATATCTGTAAAGCTACATAATTATAATTAAAGGAAATGAAAGGAGCCACTACAAAATAAGTTGGAATATACGGTGAGATGTTTTTCAATTTTTTCTCTTTCTAACCTCTCCAAAAAAATCTATGAAAAGATAAAAAAGTAAGATTTATCACCACACGCCTTTACTTATTTCTTACTTTTTAGATAAATTAATAATTTTTTTTATACATAAAAGCCTTAATTTATACAAATTTTATAAAAGAAAAATAATTATTCTACCAATAGATAAGAGAATTTTAAATCCCAAATGAAACTAAATGAAGTGTCTAATTAGTATTTTAAGCATACTTGATCTATGTATATTTTAATAAATTATTTAATTTAATATTATATATCTATCATTTAGTAATGGAATCCTTCCTATCTTCAATTAATAAATATGCATTCGCATGTACATTTAGGAGGCGATTGAATGGCAAGATGAGAGTCGTGTTTCTTTAGAACAACCTGGCACCATACAACATACATAATTCAAAGAAGATAGGCAATCAATTGATTATAATTTTATTTATTTCATCGTGATAAATGGTATGAGCATACTTGATACTAATTTATTCTGCACATAAGATGTAATTTAAGAAAGAGTTAGTAATAGACTAAATCAATTCGTTTGTTAAGAAGGAAGAAAAAAAAATAAGGAACAGTACATCTAAGCTCATAAATTAAAGAAAGGGGCTAAAAAAGAACAAATACAAGATTTCTTTGAGTCAAATAAAGGAACAGTACATATCACTCCCCAGTCTTCACTATTTTAATCCTTAAGATTCATTTCCCAAATTTTGAAATGGTTCAGTTTTGAGGAATAGAAGCAAAAGAGATATATTAATGCATCTCTTTGGTTTTAGGACCATAGTTATACCAGCTTTTAAGTTTTTCTCCTTTTAACTATGCTCTTAAGTTAATGTCTTTTACTTTTAACTAAGCCATGAATATTTTTTGCTCGTTCAATTTTGATTATAGGTTGATATGATTTAACTCTTTTTCTATTGCTTTTCCTTTTACTAAGAATCAATTCCCAAACTCCCGTCTCCATTTTAGATATTAAACGCTGCCTAAATGATCCCACTTTCCATTGAAATATATTTATAAAAGTTCATAAATACCTAATTTGAGATAATAATAGTTAAAGGCTTTATATGCCTGAACTAAAATCCATGTTGAGCCAAATCCTAAATTAAATATATCCCATCTAAACTTTTACCTTAAACTTTAGGACTATATACTCTTTGTTTCACAGATTAAGGTGGCGTTTAGTAAAAAAACTGAAAACTGAAACTGCAAACTAAAAAAGCTGTTCGTTTAGTTTTAAAAATTGTATCTGAAAAAATGTTGTTTGTTTGAATATAACACATCTGAAAACTGAATTTTTTTATTATGTCAATTTTGCCCTTATTATTTTATTTTGAACACATGATTTCAAATGAAAATAAGAAAGACATAATATTATATTAAATTAAAATTACTTAAACATTGATAATCTATTTTCCAATCCTTGAAGTATAGAGCAACTCCTTTTTGCTAATTTACGTGATAAGATTCTCTATATAAGTTGTTATTTCCTCATCTTGTTGAAATAATTGGAAACCACAAGAAAATGAAAAAAAATGATGAAAAACTTATATATAAATAACTATTCATCAGCGTAAAGAAAAACTTTATTTGTACCTAGGGCAAGATGGACATACACTTATGTATATATATATATATATATTATATGTCCCTCTTCTCCAAACCATTTCACAATCAAATTCAAACTGTAGAGAGAGAGAGAGAGAGAGAAAGAGAGAGAGAAAGAGAAAGATATAGAGAGGAGAAATGGAAGAAAGAAGTGAAAAAATTGAGGTGATTTACTCATGGTCTGCTCCTAGATCCCTCAGCACCACCCTTACGTACTCTTTTGCCTAGGTACAAATACAATCTTCATTTTTCAGCGTAAAGAAAATGAAAAATCACAAGAGTGGGGGTAAGATGGACATTTTATCCTTATTAAAATTAAGTTTCAATTTTAAGTGACAACTTTGCCACTTAAAATTTTGGATGAAAATTTTAAGTTTTAAGCAGTAAAAATTAAGTGGTCACTTAATTTTTTTAATTAGTGAACAACTTTGTCAACCACTTAAATCTGAAAATTTTAAGTTTTCAGATTTAAGTGGCAAATTAAGTGGCAAATGAACAAGGCCTAAGAAAATAGAATCAGGGCATATAATTAGTAGCTTTTTGTAACAGAATCATTCGGAGAGATGCCAATAAGCCAAGTGATATATGAAGAAAAACCTTTGGCTAAAATCTGATGAAAATTCATATTGTATATTAAGAAAATTGTTGCAAGCCATTCTACTTTATTCGGTATCACCAATATTAATAATAATTTAACAAACAAAACCAAAAAAATACATATTGGAGACTAATAAAATGTACCAAAAAACAACAAATCTCACGGACCAGTGGTGGTGCCGTTCTGGTTCGTAATCCAATTTCAGAAAGGGTCTTCGGGTATTTGATTATTCTCATGCTAATCCCCTTTTTCTATATAAATAACAGAAGCAAATAGTAGTATTCTTACATACACACACATATATGTAGAAAATATTAGAGTTATATTATACATATACACACACATATATATAGAGAGAGAGATTATACATACTTGTAATTGCTGGAGCGCGAGATGGAAAGAAAGATGGTGGTGCACTGGTGGTGCTCGAGATGGAAAGAGAGATGGCGGTGGGAGATGATGGTGCCGGAGAGCTTTGCGGGAGATGGTGGTGCGATTTTGGGAATTTGTGGGTTAAAGGTTTTGGGGGATTTTGGGAGTTTGTGGGGAGTGAAAAGGGCTCGTGGGTTTTGGGGTGGGTGGGAATTGATTTCTTTTTTTTCTTTTCTTTTCTTTTTTTTTAATTTAAGAGTTTTGTTTTTAATAGTTTTATAATTTAATTTAAGAGTTTAAGGTGTTGTTTGGTTAGATTTTTAAAAATTATTTTGGATTTTTTAAAATAGTTTTTGACTCACCAATTTTAAAAACTTCATTCAAGTAAAAATAATAATAAAATAAATTGTATTTTAGAAAAACTTTAAGAAATTAATAAAAAAACAAAGATTATCTTTTTTCTAAAATTTTAAAAATGGTGTACTGAAATAAAAATCGAATTGAAAAATTATTTTAAAGAACTCTACTTGAAAATAAATTTTAAATTAAACATTTAAAAATTTCAACCAAATAGAAAATTTTATAATTTAAGAGTTTAGTATTGCTTTTGAATTTAATTATTGTATTTTAATTAATAATAAAATATAAGTTATACTTTACGGGTCGTTTCTTGTCGGTTCCATGTTGCATGTTAACAAATACGTGTAATTTTTATTTATATCCGAACATGACCCAATAAGCTGTTGGGTGATATTTATAAATTTGTGTATAACTCGATTTGTTATCGGGTGACATAACACAATCTAATATTACAATTAAGGAGATAATTTTTTTCAAAAACAAAAATTGTAATAATTTTTTTCACTATAATAACATATAAAATGAGTGAAGAATAAAATAACTAAAAAAGATAAGGATAAATATTTATAATCCTAAAATTTATAAAATTTCTTTCTTGATTTAATAAATATTAGTTTTATTAAAAAATGTTAAAAAATTAACCGATCTAATGAGTGACCCAAATTCGTTACGCGTAAACTTATGTAAACATTCCTTTTATGTACATGCAACATGTATCTAATAGACTGATACTTCTATGTAGCCATGGTAGTTTTTAGAATGAGATAACCAATTCAGTATCATTTCGTATTGAACATGTGAACCTAATAATTACCACTCGAATTTATTAAAAAACCAGCTAAACTCGTGTAAATCACCCATCAACATATAACTTTATGTCATGTTATCGTGTAACGTGTGATTCTGATAGTTCTAATCCTCATTGTAAAGTTTGTGTAAAATTGACGGCCTCACTCTGACCTTGAGTATTTTCTTTCTTTAATTAGTAGTCTCATTATTCATTTAAACTATATCAGCGAATAAAATATAGATCATACCGAATTGTGTCGTATCCAAGTCCAATTGGATTGACGATATAGCATATCGATTCAATCCGTGATCTAAAAAGATATCTGATATGAATGCCCAATTATATTCAAAAGTTGAAGTAGTAGATGAAACGGGTTGTGTCGTGTTACCCAGGGCCGGTCTTGAGTTTTGAAAGGCCCTAGGCAAATTTTTATTTTGGGGCCCTTTTGTATTTTTATATGTTTATGTAATATAACTAGACTAAAAAATTTTAACAAAAAAAATATATAGCAATGAAATTTGAAAAGTTACAAAAAGAGTAATTAATTTGTTTACCTTTGTATAACTTAGTTAAAACAAAAACTAAAAGATAATGCTTCATTCAAAAAAAATAAAGAAAACACCAACCTCAAATCTCATTAAAATTTGAAGGTTTTTTTTAATTAATTATATGTCTATATAAGGCCCCAAAAAATCAATGGCGCACCCTCCTACGTCGAAGGCCCTAGGCCACGGTCTAGGCCGCCTATGCCCAGGGCCGACCCTGGTGTTACCAACGAAAAGGATTCGCAAATAAAAGTACTAATAAAAAAAATATTAATTACAAACTTTGTTCCTTAAAAAAGTATTTAATGTAATAATCATTAAGTTATTGAATATAAATTATAAAAAGGTTAAACTATAAAATATGTAGGTTTTACAAAAATAAAATTAATTAATTTTAAAATATCAATAATATAAAATCTAAATTTTTAAAAATTCAAAATGGTCTTATTTTTCAAATATATGAAATTTCGTTCAAAATTGCGGTAGGAAAATAACTTTAAGCGACATACATTGATCAATGTACGTTGCCTAAGTGGGCATTTTACGTGACGTACATTAATCAATGTACATCACCTAAGTGGATTTTAGATTTTTCAAATATTTAAAATTTTGTTGAAAATTTGCGGCGGAAAAATATCTTTAAGCGACGTACATTGATCAATGTACGTCGCCTAAGTGGGCATTTTAGACGAAGTACATTAATCAATGCACGTCACCTGAGTGAATTTTAGAATTTTCAAATATTTAAAATTTCGTTGAAAATTGCGGCGGGAAAATATCTTTAAGCGACGTACATTGATAAATGTACGTCGCCTAAGTGGGACTTTTAGGAGACATACATTTATCAGTGTACGTCGCCTAAGTGACTCTTAGGAGACGTACCTTATTAGTCGCTATGGTCTATCGCATAAGTTGTATTTAGAAGACGTATTCTATTTGCATACTTAAGTGGAGTTTTAGGAGACGTATATTGACGTACGTAGCTTAAGTGAAGTTTTAGGAGACGTACATTGATGTATGTCGCTTAAGTGGAGTTTTAGGCGACGTATATTGACGTACGTCGCTTAAGTTAAGTTTTAAGAAACGGACATTAATGTACGTCGACGACTAAGTGAAGTTTTAGGAGACGAATCCTATTAGTGTACGTTGCCTAATACCCTTCCTGGCATAGTGACCCTAATCAATTAATTGGGTAAGTCGATTATTTAGCCATATAATTACTGAATAAATAAAAAATAAATGTATTTTCTTCAACTAAACTAAAAGCAAAATTACCAGGCTAAATAAAAAAAAAATTGGTTATTCACTAATTCGCAAAACGTCAAATATACAACCCCTCCGAATTTTAGGCTAAATCCTAATTTACCATAAAATCAATGGTGTACAATCACGCACGTAATTAAGAGAGTACATGGCTAACAATAATTATAACTGTATTGAGTCTATTGACTATCTCAAACATTATAGGGATAGGCATATTTCTTTGAGGTTCAATTGTTGGAGAATTTATTGAAAAAAAAAGAAAGAAGAAATGTTTTGAATTTAAAAAAATATTTAAAAGTTTTCTCAGCACAATCGTCATAATTGTTGGAACTAATTTCATTTAAATAATGATATTATATATATATTTTTTAAATGAAGCCTATATTAAAGTGAGGCCCACACGTTTCTTCGTGTCGGATCGGGTTAAGACGTGTTCTACTTCGCCAGTAGATCAAGGAAGTACATTCATTTGTTCGTTCAAAACTACTAAAAGATGAATGAGAAATTGGATTTCAATATGCCTTCCTTAAGGAAAGCCTTGTTCCACTAGAAAAACATAACTTTTTTTTTTTTTAAATGACGCATAATCTACCCACAGTTTTATAGCTGCTTGACATTTTTCTCGCATTTGTAACAAAAAGATTTTAAATTTAATTTATTTGGACGTAGTTACTAAATTCCGTTATTATAACTATTCTTATAGTGGTAGTGTATCCACCCTATTGTAGTGGTTATAGATTAATAGCGTACATATTTTGAAAAAAAAATATTGTGTTTAAAAATCATTGTTTTGTATAATTTTTTTTCTAACAATCCTAATTTGGCTGGGGTCATGCAAAGTACAAAATTTTGTGGTTTACTTTCCTCCCATCGAAAAACAAAAACCCATCGGGATATTTTGTAACCACGATCTCCTTTATTTGATCGTGACAAGTTTAATCATGTCACGAAGCGTTTTAAACTTGTCTTAGTCATTGTATGTGATAATCGTAAACTTCTCATGGGCTTTGGCCATGACAAGTTTTCTCCGAGTTACCATTTGCTACAACATATCTCACTCTAAATGTCACGAATTTGTGCATAATTGTCATGGTTGTTGATTTGTCACAGCTCAACATGACAAAGTGTTGTTGTCGCCGATTTAGTCTTTTTGGCTAGTGAAAATTTTATTTACAAATCAATAAAAGATTCAACGGTCTTGTAATCTGTTGACATTCTCCCTGTCTTCGTAACACGGAGGCCCCAAATTCGACCCACAGAAACGTAGTTGTTAAACCCTTTTGTGAATTTATAGTTTGAAACATTGGGGTTGTGTATGAAAAAGTTTTGAATAAATTTATCGCTTGGTATAAAAAGAAAAAAAAAATAACAATGAAAGATTTTTAAAAGTTAGCTACCATCTCAAATGGATGAAATAATCTCAATTATAGATATCACAGTGCTTTTGTGGACAAACAAAAAGAAGAGACAATAGGTATCTAAATACGTGGAAAAAAATTAAGATTCTCTAATCAGCGTAAGTGTGGATTGGGGCGTGGCTACTTTCCTAACGAGTTTAAGTGATTCCACTTAGTGTTACAAAAAAGCACTTGAATATAATATATTTGTGGAGAAATTGAATTTGTATGTACATCTGACCATTTGACATCGTCAAGTTTGGAGAAAAATGTTACTACGGAAATTATATATTTTATCTAAAATGTTACTTTGACTTTGGTATTTTTAAAGAAAATATTTTTTTTAACTTATACAACAATAAATAATACCATACAATGGATCGCCATATTCCATTATTAAATGTATCTAATATACATAAATCTTGTAAAGAGGAAGGCATAAATCCCAAGAGAATTTTTTTCACTCTACTAGTCTAATTTTCTAGCTATGTCATTGGTAGAATCTAACATTATTATGATTCTCGGACTACTCAATCTATTGATAATCGAATTTTGGCTTTGGATGGTACGTATCATCTCAAAATTAAAATATTTAGAACTTTTAAAAAGAGTTATTTATTTATATAAAAAAAGATTTATTTATACTCTAACATTAACCCCCATAACATTTGACAAAATCTTCACTTTGATCAATGAAGTTTTATTTTCGTCAATTTTATCAGTAAATTTTGATCATGGTGTCATGTGCTTTCGTCCAAAATTTAGCGTGCCGTATGTTTTTTGGATGAAAAATGTCACTTGCAATCTTGCATGCAGCTGACATGTAAATTTCAAAGTAACACGTGTTGCTTTTCATTTAAGAAATAAATGGCAAATTGAATTTTGGATTAACACTTGGGATCAAACAACTATGATATGATATGATGAAATTGAAATGAAATTCATGGATCAAAGTAAAAGTTAGGTCAAATTTCATTACTAAGTGTAGTTGAGTAAGGCATCTATTATGATCTCTGAGAAATCTCGTATTCAAGTTTCACCGAGAAAATTTGGAGGAGATTTTCATTGTTTTAATTAAAAGGATATACAATTATTTGTAATCTAAGCATATATCACTACAAATACCAATTACCCTTCAATAAAACGAGTCTAAAATGGTAATAATTGATTCTTCATTGGTAATATAATGAACCTTTTAAATCATTCACAATTATAAACTTTTAATTTTTTTTCTTAATTACTTGGATTTACCATAATTTTGAAAGGCAAAATTGCAAAAATTGTTGCATGATCAATTTAAATATATCATCAAGAACATTTTATGAACTCCTACATTTCTTCAAAACACCATTGTGCTTAAGAATGCACATTATAAAACAAAAAAAGAAAATCTTAATAAAGAAAAACAACAGAAAAAAAAAAAAAAAAGTCTTCTTGCGTGTTCTTCTTCTCCTCCTCAGCCAATGGTGACCCAAATTCCTTCGCTGGGCACAGCTCGATGAACGACATACATAACATAGTACCCCGGAGGAGCAAGCTTGCCGTTGGCAGGCGCAGTTGCCGTCACTTGATTATTAGCGAAACCCTCCACCGGCAACACCAACAACCTCTGGTTTTGCGACCACCCGTGTGTGGTAAAAGGCGGGAAGTACATTGTCACCTTCAAATCTTGTGGTTGTACATTTGGTGTCTTGATTTTGATCTGCACCGTAAATTTTGTTCCATACTTGAGCATCAATTGAGGAGTCGGGGGCACGATCTCGGGTCGGAATTCGTTGAGCGCTGGGTCGAGGTAAGGTGGGTCGAACTTCTCAACCCGGAGCTCGGTGGGGTACTTCATTTGGAAGTTGTACCTGTCGTTGGGGTTACTACCGGCTAATAAGATTCTTCCGCACGGAAGAAGTGCTGCTGCCGAGTGGTACATTCTTGCAATAGTGGTGGGGGCTAGCTCTTGGAATCGTTGGCCAGCGGGCTTTTTCGGTTTATAATATGCGGGAACGAAGTTGGCTATGTCTGCGTCCCACCAACCTGCAGTGCCGGCCTTGGCACCATTGATTAATAGGACGTGAGCGTTCGGTAGAGTAATCATATCTCCCATTACGCGAGGGGATGGCATTTCTTCCATCTGCCAATTGGACCCTTGCTTCAGAGGTTCGATCCTCCCGCAGCTCGTCAGTGCCGGCTTGAACATTTTTTGAGGGATGGGTTTACCATCCACGGCGGAGAAGGCGTCATGGGAGTTTCCGCCGCATACGATCACCTCGACGGGGGTGGTGGCGGTGTTCGGTAGTGCTGGGTCGAGCTCAAGCGGAAGAAGAACGGACTGGCCCGAGGCAGGGTAGTTCCGGGAGCCGCCAGGCAAATCGGGGAGTTTCTTGGTGATTTGTCCGGTTCTTGGGTTGATGAGGACGGCCTTGTCGTTGGCGAACACGAAGACTTCGCTAGTGGGCATGAGGTAGACAAATGGGAAGAGATTGTTCTCGACAATATCCGTGGTTTCCATTAGGAACGGGAAACCGTACTGGTTAATGGGGAACTCGAGTTGGCCAGGGATGATTTCATAATTGTACGCTCGGCGACCTCCTACGACGATGAAGGAACCGTCTTCCAGGATCTGGTTCGAAGAGTACCATCTATCGCCTGAGAGCGCAATGTTCTTCTCTTGGAACTCGCAGGTATCGCATGGCTTAAGGACTCGAACTGCTCTAATTCCTTTGTTGAATCCTCCCGTGTTGACTAGGTCGCCATTCGGAGCCAAGCCTCCCGACGAGCACCATGCATCACTTTCAATCTACAACACAATAAATAATTGCAAGTATTATATAATATGAATTTAATTGCACGCACTAATGATTAGCAAAACGATCGAAAAGGAATCACAAACAATAATTATTTATGTAAGGGTAGCTAAATGATGTAATTAAGAGGATGTAGATTACCCTTAATGGCCTGACATTTGCGTTTTTGGGGTCGTACATAATGGCATGTGCAAAGCAATCGGCATAAGTCTTTTCGAAATTCATGGGGCAGTTACCGGGGGGATTCAATTTGATGGCGGAATCACCCAGGGCAGTTGTATCGAACCACACTAACTTACCGTTAGGCATCAACTGCATTTGCATGGCCGCTACACCTGCGTTAGGTGAGTCTAACTTCCAAAAACCCGGGAACTTTGTTTCTATCTCCGGTCCTCCATAATCGCCCGGACCGGCAAAGCAAGGGGTGAGGAGGAGGGAGGCAAAGAAGAGGGATTTAAAGAAGATATCCATTATTAATGGAAGGTTTTTTTGATTAATGCTTGCTTAATGATTATTTCCCTGTATGCAAAACCCTTTTATAGTTTGTAGTTTGCTAATTTAGGAGTTTTAAGGTTAGAAAATCTTGGTTGAACAAGCCAAATGTGGCTACTTCTAGCCTATAGTTAAGGACGCGAAATTTAGTAAATTTTGACTCTTAATTTTGAACATTAAGTGAAGGCAATTATGTTTTACAAATTAGTTAATGTTGTAATTTCTCAATGACTTATATTAATTATCTTAGTATAAGTGAACTTTTTCTAACTTTATTAACTTTATTGCCGGAATGTTAGCAAAGAAATTAAGTAATGCACTATCCCGGCACAATGGATTTATATTTATGGACGTAATTAATTTTGAAACACTTGAAAAGTCATATTTTTTCTAGTTTTATCAACCGAATTGAATAATTATGCTAAGTATATCATTACATCTGGTATAAATAACTAATTGATAAAACCAATAATTAAGTATAGCATTACGTACTCTAAAACATTTGCCGTTAATAATTAATCGGGGAACAAATTGTAATATTGTACAAAATTAATTTTATTCTAGTACGTTCCGAAACAAATATGATGAAAGACTATATATATATACATGTGTGTGTGTGTACACACATGTATTCTACACATGCACCGATATGCTACATAGTGTCGAACAAATTAAGAAATTGTATTGATCTTATCAAATTTTTTTTAGGAAAATTATAGTTCCAAAGGATTGATGAAAAAATATTAATAAAATTTATTTATTATACAAAACTAAAACTCCGTCGGGGCATTTGTAGTGATTGAGGACGTCGAAGACCAAGAAGTGAGTTAATTTATACCAAGCATTAGTTCTTCTTACGGTTAGAGCCAATCTCCCCTTAATTGTTCGATATTAACTTGTTTGCATGTGATTGAAAAGGAACAAAAACAATTTGAGACATGTTAAAATTAAGAAAAGAAGCCCAATTTGCACGGGCCCATATTGTAGAAGTTATTGTAAAACTAGTCCCACATCTTAAAACCATGCCAAGAGGTCCAATTTTACATTTTCATAAATTCCTATACATAGTACGTACGTAACCCCTCTAAAAAATAAAAAAAGACGACCAATCTATGATTTTACCATCTCACTGCTACAATATATCAAGTCAATTCATTGCATGCACCATTACGATCTCACTGCTACAAACGTAACCAATCTATTAATTAGGAAACTTTATATATATATATATGGTAATTTTGCAAATTACTCTACGGCAGAACGAGTTATTTTGAAAAAGAAAACAATAGCAAAAGTATTTAATGTGCGCAAGAAAAATAGAACTGGGAGAGTAAAACAAAAAGGATTCGATATGCAGGGGGGAGGTAAAAAAAGAATGAGGATTAATAAGAAATATTTAAGGACTTTTTTTGTAACATTGAAAACTTTAGGGTTCTTTTTATAATTGTTGAAAACATTAAGGGTGAATTATGTACGTAATAAGATTTTGCAATACTAGGACAAGGGGAAAAGTAAAAGAGGCTGTGCTCTAGCTCATCTGCGCATGAGCGGTAACCTAGCCTCCATTGCTGACGGCTCTATCAATCATATCGTGATGCTAATTAATTTGAACCCGACTGATCGAATTCATATACTAGCTTCGCTCCTGTTGATATGTCTGTACTCAAAACTAGAAGAGAAGAGGGCGCGCTTTATCATAAAAGTTAAAAGTCGGCTTAGAGATATACTGGTTTTAATTTGTGTAAAAATTAAGATAAAAAGTTCGTTTTTCTTATACAATATTATAATTTTTTAGTCTTAATTTATTCTAATGTCTTCTTTAAAATTTTGTGTATTTTATAAAAGTCTTTATTGTAACAACTTTTGTTCTAGCATATCTTCGGGTTAAATGGTCTTAATTAAATAGTTTCACATTTTCAAGTAATTTTGTCAAAGTGACAGGTAAAATAGGAATAGAGAAGTTTTCTTTATTTTTAAAGAAACAAGCTAAGCTTCAACGTACGTAACTAAATGATGTATGAGATATTATTCCACAACAAATATACTTTTTTAATAACTAGAATTGTGGAACATTTAGTGTGTGCACTATAAATCTTGTAAAGTTGTACGATATAAATTTTTAATACATGTAAAAAGAAAATGCCTTTTTTACCAAAAAATCTTATCATATATTTTCATCGGCATGCATTTTATAAAGTTAGCACTATGCCAAATAGTTAAATCATATGATAGAGAGTTGATTATGTAGTAAAGGCATATATTTATTTATTTCAAAAATTGTGACCTCGAGGATTGGGCTCCTCTAGAGTATTAAAAATCACTCTAGAGGAGAGTTGCTTAGATATACACCATCCATTTAAATTTAATGGCTTGCATTTAAACTCTGCTCAATGAAACACTTATACTATGTTGTTTCATTAATTCCACAATCTTAATGCCGTTTCAGTCGTTCATTCCATCATTCCTTACTTTTTAACAGTGCTTTTTTTTTAAACGAAGAACTCAAAAACGTGGTTCAAGCGAGAACACTATCCATCTATCCGGCCAATATTGCTCGATAATCCAAAAATGTAGAGTATTAATTGAAATCCATTAATCTCATAAATTCTTTCTCCTCAAAAAAGACATATTTGGTAAAAAAATAAAATAAAATTGCTATGTGATTTGGTGCATAGTGCTCCAATAGAAACTATTTTGAGATATAAATTTTTGATCGTTCGAAAATTCTGAGATATATTAAAGTTGATTTAAATTTCTAGAAATATAATATATATATATATACCTACTATATTTATATATATGTATGCTGTATTTTGTGTATATATATTGAGAAATTGAGAAAGATAAATGTGTTAGTTGTTGATATTGCAAGTGATTTTGCAGCATTCTTTCTTACTGGGTTCTCTATCTCAATTTTGAATTCTAAACGAAAATTGAACTTCTGACGTGGAGTTCATTTGATGAAATTGTGAACCGTATTAAAATTGTGAAATTAATAAAATGACGTAATTTAAGCTTTTTTTAAACAAGTGTTAAATTCAAACCATTAATTTTAAATGAAGAGTATAAGTTTGAGTAATTTTCTGATGTGGAGTTCATCTCTTGATCACACTTATTAATATAATAGATCATAGATTCCTATTTGGGAAATTACGCTCTTTCCTCCAAATTTTAATCTTACTAAATTCACTCACAAAATCCTAAAGTTTACAATGTATTTCGCTTTTAGTCCAAAAGCGGACGTGTCATTGACTTTGTTTTTGTCGCACTTCATGCTTTACAAATAACTACTTTTTTTATCCATCTTCGTTAAAGTGATGAAAGAGGTAAAATTAAAAAATTTGAACCATTAATTTTAAATTAAACAATTCAAATTTAAATTCTAGCATAGTATAAATTAAACTTTAAAACAACATGCAAATCAATGCAATTCTCACTTATGCAGTTTATGAAGAAACGAAAATCCATTCATTCATTCAACCTTCAATTACAGGACTAATATATCTTGCAAGGTCATGTTCAACTTTTGCAAATACAACCCATCATGTTGAATTTCCAAATTACAAATATTTTCTCAAAAAAAAAATTAAAAATTATGCAGACTAATTAAATTGAAAGTCTAAGTTCCAAATCTAACTCATGGCTACCACTTGATTCGGAGTTCTGATTATTCGATCCAGTCGAATGGCGCCGCTCTTTCTTTTTCTTCGTCCCCATTGAACCCTATAAAGATTATATATCAATATAAAATTAAACGGCCGGGGACAAATTAAAATTTTAGGCTCATTAAATTTTGGGGATTTTTGGTTCCAGTCATAACTGCAACAAGAAAATATTTGTTGCAAGGACCAGGAGATCGATACTAATTGCAGCCGAGACATACGATTTAGTAGATAGTATTTCAAGGAGCGCATCTTTTAAAAAGAGGTGAGAAATTGGATACTAAAAATATTCGAACTCATGGATCGGATCCTAATTCTTTCCTAACTTTTTTTTCAATTATTACTGATATTCAATAGTTAATATATATATAATGATATTGTCATATATATATACCTCCACATCTTGGTTGAAGAAGGGTGTAGTTATGGTTGGCTGTATAAAATGTTGGGTCTCTAAGCCAGGGCTGTTCCATCTGTAACAAAATAAAAAACATGTAGATTAGAAATGTTTACGTATATCTACTAGCATTTTACGTACACGCAATGCAGGTCCAACTTAAACACAATTGATTTAAAATGAGAAAACAAAAATAAATAAGTAGTGGTTTAAATGTAATAAATAATCTTTATAAATTAGTAAAGGTATTTGTTTCAACACTGAATCATAACTATAATTTTTGTTTTCTTTACAAAAAATAAAATAAAATTCATTTAATTTACTATTGGAAATTCCAAATTGTGACATAACTTTAATTGGCGATTGGAATTGATATTGGCGCGCTTTACACAATTAATAGAGATAGTCATGCTAATGAATGTTTTTTACGCGTGCTAATGGATAGGAAACATTATTATATTTTTATATGTCAATATACAAACGAACAGTTTGTTTGAGAGCCTGATTGAATAAGAATAGAATAACTGTGTGTAATACATATTTACTTAATATGATAATTGAGTTATACAAAGGTACCTTGGATTAGTGCTAGGGTTAGAATCACCATCCAATTCACCCATCCCCATCTGCAATAGAAGTAAATTTTGAAAAAATTAGTCACACTAACAATATTGATTTCATCTAACCAATGGTGTAATGCAAATTTACATTATAGGTATCTATAATAGTGCACAAATTTATTGGGAGTAATTAGACACAAATTATTCACAAGGACGGAAAAATTTAGGGCCGGGTCAAATGAAAAGAGGAAGGAAAAGACATTTGGAAAAAAAAATCCCATTTCTTCAAGATTTCATAATCATAATTCTTGATGATGATGATTAAAACTAGTGAGTCTTTGATAGGTGAATCTAGGGTTTACCCCGTTTCTCTCAAATTAAGGGTCGAGTATTTTTCTTTTCTAATGTTCTAAATTAAGAATTCAGTTTCAAAATTAATATCTAATTCAAAGAAATTGAGCTAAATAAGTTACATCGCAACCAGATATGATGGTTATGGTAAAATTATTTATTTTTTTAAAAAAAATCGTACTAAACGAACTGACGAGGGAAATCTGGAACCTAAAAAGTATTACGTACATGTCATCAATTTAGAAACATTTCCGAAAAGAATGAATATAGCATAATCGAAATATTTCCATAAAATTAAATAAGTAATTGAAAAGGATAACTTGTGAGAATTAGAAGAACTAGCTAGCAAGAGCCAAAGAGCATATTGATGATGATGACGACGAAGACGATTAGTTCATCAAGTGCGTGTGAGTGTGCGTGAGAGACATGGAAACCCACATACCATTACGCCTTGGTGGCCATGAAAACCATAAGAAGTAGAGGAAGGTGATGTGTATGTGAAAGATGAAGACGATGAATATCCTGTCTGCATTCTCATGTCATCCTGCATGTACATATACACATATATCCGACAGTCAACAAAAACATCACCAAGAAGGCCAACACTTTGCAAAAAATTTAACCCACAAATTGGGGAAATGAAAGGAAAGAAAATGTTGCCACTGCATCTGGTGCGAACCACAACAGTTTGCAAAAATCTAATACATAAATTGACGTGACAACGCTAATTAAGTTCTCAGAAACATAAAAAAGATTGAGGTCAAGAGATCCAACGTTGCCACTATATATAATCTGTGTGACTTGAACCAGGACCCTCCAGTTATGACTGAGCCACATCAATCTAAGCAAACTTTATGTGTACTTATTTACGCATCTATTAAAAATAAAAATTGCGCTTAAGAGAGAGAAAATAATTAACCTGCTGGTTGAGATTAGAGTAAGGAGGATGAGACCAACCCAGTTGGGTTTGGAGTCTAATCTTCTCTAATTGAGCAACACCAAGCCCTCTTTGTGGTTGCTTTGGCTTATCTGAATTACTACTCTTCTTCCCTTTTCTTCCTCCAGATCTTTCACTTCCTAGGTTTGGCTCCCCAAAATAACTACTACCCATTTTCCTTTATGTTTTCTAGAGAAAGAAAGTTAAGAGAGAGAGAGAGAGAGATGGGTTTAACAAGATTGCTTGTATTGAGGATATGATAGAGATCTCTCTAATGTGCAAACCCCCCTTTTAAAGCTGTCAACACTTTGAATGCCCAGTACTTATTATTTGCATCGCTGTATCAGATTGTATTAGATTTGATTAATTATATATGATATGTATATATATATATATATATAACTATATATAACTTGGATTTTATTCTCTTTTTAATTTCCCCTTCTCTCTTTTTTTGGCATATTTTCATAACTTCTGTAATTTGCCATATTATATATTTTCTTTAAATCACCTTGGTGAATTGAACTTCTGACCCTCTCTCTTACTAATTCCTATGCCAAAGAGCACTATTACTTTATTATAATACTATTGACATATTATTCAGATAGTGTTAATGTCAAAATAAAAATGATATATACTAAAAAATAAAGGCTATTTAATTATATTTATAGAATATAATGTATATTAAGTTAATTAGTCTCCATTTTATTTAACTTTGGTGACAACATTTTCTCAATAATTATTATTGTTGTTGTTAGTATTATTAGTTTTATTACTGTCACTCCAATTCGTTCTAAACCTATTTTTGTTAACTTGTTAAAAAAAAGCTCTTTTTTTCACCACGGGAAAAAGTGTAAGTAGAAGTTATAGTTTAAAAAAAAATTATCAGCCGTAAATGCAGCATTAATCCACTTCTCCCATGTAACAAGTGCAAGTTTGCTAAAACATGCATATGAAATTGACAATATTAATAATTCAAGAAAATATTTACAATTAATTAGTGCAATAATTCAAAGAATTTATTGCAATATATTCTTATAATAATTAAACAATTTAAGGTATATACTTTTATTTAATGTGGATTTCAGTTCCATGATCAATGGTGTACGTGTAATAGCTGACAGTATCTTAAAACAGCCCCAACTATAAAATTCTATAATGCATAATTAGTATTTATTTTAATTGAGAAAGGTAAACCCAATAAAGAATCATATAATGTTGGACGTACCAAATCACATATAAATTATAGATCCTAGAAATCTTGTAGCAACTTTGCAGGGATATGATTGTCTTCTTGGGAGAGATTAAAATTCTTGGCCTCGTAATCCAACTATATCAATCAAACTTGGAAACATTAATTATTTACTCAATTACCATTTTTTAACAGCTAAGCCTTAAATTTATTATTATAATATTCTTATTTTGTTGAATTACATATATCCACGTAAAAAAAAATTTAATCACTGTTGAAATCACAAATTTATATTACATAAATTCAAATATACAATGATGAGTAGATTGTGCTAGTACGTAGTAAAGAACTAACATGAATTACGCATTATTATATATATAGTGAACAAGATTAATAACTGATGTCGAAAATGTCTCATGTGAGTGCAATTGTTTAAAAGAGAAAAATATAAATTTCACAACATAAGTGGATAGTGGGAGTATTCTTTAAGGTTAAGAGTTTTGCCTGTACAGTTAATTTTTTTATTTTAAGACTCCAGTCTAGGATTAGAACAAAATTTTTATTAAGAAGTCATAATGGACTATACAAATGAAGATGACCTTTCTAAATTAAATTCTCTTAAAGAAATTTGATTCCCCCTAACGAGATTTGATTGAGCCTGCGTCACTGCAGTCCTCAAACTCTTTCCTCTAAAGACTTGTCCGAACAGTTTAAAATAATTTTTGTGAATGCAGTTGCGATAAATGCGTCACTCTTTACAAGGATTAAAACAACAAAAAATTATACCTTATAGTATAAATACAATACGTACATGTATATCGGGATGAAGAAGGTTAATTATGTAAAAGTGTGAGTTGCCATGCACCAAATCTAATTGAGCTGTTTCACGCATGATTTGTGGGGTCATATATTTATACATTATATGAGTTGTTGTGTGGTGGAAAGTGAGAATCCTCTTATTTCTTAAATCCCACATGTGAACTCAAGTCAAGCTATCTTACAAAAAAAATACAATTAAACCATCAATTAAGTATGTCATTTGTTAATTTTTAAATTTGTACCTTTCTCACTCAAAGCAACATAGGTAATAGTTAGTACATTTTTGACCGCGTGCATTTTTTTTCTTTTAAGTAAGAGAATGTGTAAATCTAGGTGGTGAGTTTGACTGTGTAATTAAAAAAAATAAAAAAAATTAAGAGTTGGAGAATCTAAAGATAAATTAATTAAGTTTTTACATAGCGCTCAAAAGTGAGGAAGATGCATGTTCGAACTCTATCAGAAATAATATAAAAAAAAAGTCCAAACCTCTTCACTCATTAGAAGAACTTTTAAATCTCCCTAAATTAAAAACAGTTAACTGAAAAGAATTATATCCCAGTTGTATAACTCAATTTTTCTAAAATTACTACAGAAAAACCAAGACCATTACAATAGAGAAAGTATAATAAACACAAAGATGGCACAAGAAACTAAAAGGGTAATCAAATAGTTACGAATTGTGTGATTGAAAGTCTCCGTCAAATAATACAACTATTTGATAAGTGACCTCAAGTTTTCCTTCAATTTTAACGAAATTAAAATTTTAAATTTAGAGCGCAATTATGATTAATTACTTCTATGATTTAAGATTATTACATATTCATAATTTATAAGAAGATCTATATTCATGTATTTTTGTGTGATAATGATATTTATTTTTTTGGATTCAACTTTCTAATTCAAGTTTGGGCAGTACTATCACAAGTATATTTTTATGCACTATTGCTCGCAGTACATAAAACATATGTGAACCATGCATGCAATATATAATTTCTATAATTCACAAATAATAATAATAATAATAATAATAATAATAATAATAATAATAATAATAATAATAATAATAATAATAATAATAATAATAATAATATAATATATATATATTATTATTATTATTATTATTATTATTATTAATTCGAACGCGCTGATCCAAAGGTGATGAGTTACCATCATACACTATATTCTTAATTATTTAGATAATACATGGCCTCAATATTTAGCTAACCTCTATAGAGCAACTTTTGGTCATAGCAAATAAAAGATTAATAAAGTATATGTGTATATCGATCAATCACTCTTTGAAAATATTTGATCTTTCAACTAACAAACTAAATATTATATAAGAAACTTTATTTGACATCTCAATGTATAAACAAAGCACTCCTTTGCTTTTAATTCTTGTGGCTTATATAAAACCCCGTATAAGTCTACAGAAATTAGTTGACGATACCAAACCAAAAGAGATAGTCTCTGTGGAACTGTATATATTTTGTTCAAATTTTGTTTATTTTTTCTTATTTAATTTTAGAGTTATTTTACTTTACTCCTATGAAGTTTAGTCAAATTTTCACTTTTCATCCATGAAGTTTATTTTTGTAATTCGACCCAACTTTTTTTTTTTGTTTCTTTGACAGAAAATAACACGTATCACTTTAATTTTCAGGCCATGTTATCTACACGTGACATTTTTGGTCCTAAAAACAATTGATACGTTGGATTTGAAGAAAAATAAAAAGGGCATCAAACTTTACTGCATGTTGAGATTGACGAAAATAAAATTTCATAGATTAAAGTAAATTTTGGTCAAACTTTATGGGGTAAAGTGTAATTATATAACCCTTAATTTTAAAACCTCATATACATACTCCAGATATAGACAATTTTAACCCTGAAGTTGGGATTGGTTACAATTTTAACCATGACATTTCAATATAATTGTAGCAATTTTAACCTAAAGTACCTTAATTAAGTTATGCAATGTACATCTTCCGTCAATTCCCATTTGAAAGATGCTAACGGTAGCTAATGTGGATCCAGCGTGGATATATAATGCACCAAATTTTTTAACAGGAACAAGACCTATTTTTTTATCAAAATTTTCACTTATATTTTACGAGGCTCATAATTTAATATATAACGTCATTATGATGAGGGATTTCTGCAAGTCTGATTAATTTAATTGTTTGCATGTATCTTTGATATATAATAATAATAATTTAATATAAGAAATAGATTGATAAATTGTAAAATTGACAAAAAATTATTGAACGGTGTAAAACTTATTTATTTTACACCCGAATGTAACTTGAACATTCCACTTCAAATATTGATTGAGATACATGTTATACACTTTTAAAAGGACACATATATTATTAATACGTGGTATTTATATAGTTCCTTTTTTATAATGAAAAGATGTTTATACTTTTAAATAATACGCTTATATTGTGGCATACTTATGTTATGAGTTAATTTTTTTTTTTTGATTTAACACACACACACACACACATTGACCGAGCACAACAACCTTCAAAAGCCGGTAACTTATGAAGGAGTTGGAACCCAATATATGTGTATGCACACACACACTAAATCCCGATGTGGGACTCTAACACAACGGTTGTTACACTCTAAACGACTCACAACTTCAGTTAAACATCCACACATCACACACAACGCATAGGCACATTGGCCTCTTTTTTCTTTTTGATACTAAAAAGTAACTAAACTAGCTATTTTAGTTACATCCCACTATATGAATTAATTGGTTTAATTAATTTCGAAATTGAACACAAAAATAAAAATAAATGAAGTAGTTGGATGAACCAAGTATCTCTCTCTATATATATATTATTCCCTTCTAACTTCCTTAAATTTAAAGCATTTTATTTACTCTTATAATAATTCCAAGCAAGATCATATACTTTGGCATATAATTGAAATTTATCCAAAAATATATATTATATATTCGCATGTATACAAATTAATTATATATGTAATATAATATATAACATATACATAGATATAATATTTATATGGTCCCATGCAATAACTTGTGATTTGGTGAACATGTGGGGATCTATATATATATAGCCTAGAATAATATAATTGTTTTAATTTGTGTGATATTACCAAGGCCGTCCATCCTTTTAATTAATCACCATGATTGAGTCTCATCAGAAGATCATGGATTCCTAGATCTCTTTAGGTAGTGATGCACTGGTATTAAATATTGCTTGTGAATCCATGTTTGTACATGGTGGAAGATTTTTCTTCTGAACTAAGGGAGAGATCTATATTATATATATATATATATACACACTTATATATATGGGAAGGTTCAAATTACATTGGTGTTAAATTAAGAAATTTTACACCCATCCATAACTTATACTCGATTAGATTCATAATTTATCAATTCCACGTACCGTTATATTTGTGTTGTGTTTATCAAGCATGCAAAGTTTCAAATCAATCCGATATTTATAACTATATAATCACTATACTTAATTTTACTTAATCTTTTTACGGTTCATAATTTAATATAAAACATGATTATGATAACGGACTTGTGCATCTCCAATTACTTTAATTTTTTGCATGCATATTTGAGATATTATAACTAACTAATTCAACAGGATTGATGAATTATGGAATTAAGATATATAAAATTATTAATAGGTACAACAGGTGTAACTTGAATCCTTCCCGTATGTATATATCTTAGAGAAAGAGAGAGAACGTACAAGTTCTATATGGATTTATTGTATTATCACGAATTTATATCCTATGTTAAACATATAACTTTTCCCAAAAGTTTAAGGTCCAACACGTATTTGGACAAACAAATCAATGTGCACCAACTAACGAAGTGCATATTGCAGGGGAACAAGTTTAACATTGAAACTATGCTAGAAATCATCTTAACCAAAAATTTAAGTTGTGAGATAATAGGCGAATAATCAATGTTTATCATGCTATCTAACAATCTAATAGATAAGCACGTGAAACAGTACGAAGTTTAGAGACTTTAAACTAAATGTGACGAATTTTACTGCATATATATAATTGAAAAGGATTAATTACATGTATATACATATATTTAAAAGTGATATCTAAATCTCTCCCTTTAACTATAAACAACTACAAGAAAAATGGGGGTTAGTGAGAAAAATAATTGTCGCTAAAGCTTCTATTTACTTGCTAATGGTAAAAATTTCCTCAGTGGATAGTCACTTAAGCCGCCTCGCCAAAAAGGTTTAGCAACTAAAAACCGTTTTCTCGCTAAAACATTTTTAGTGAGAAAATATTTCCTCGCAAAAAATATAATAATTTGTCGTTAAAAGTCTTCTAAGTTGTGAAATAACTCTATTCCGAGAAAACAATTTGTTGCCAAAAGTATAGTTTTTGTGGGGAAAAATATTTCAAAGTTGTATATATAACACTATTTGCAAGTAAAAACTTTGTTGAAAATCATAAATGATTTCATTGGTAAAACAACCGTAGGTTTTCCTGTAGCTCTGATCCGAGAAACAAATTGGTCGCCAAAGACCCATTTGGTTATTGGCAAAACTCTATTTATGAGCAAAAAAATTCTTGACAAAGGGATGGGAAGATCTAAAGCCTAGCACAAAATGACGTAGTTTTGTGCTGATACAGTTGTAATTTAACTTAAAAATTGAGAAGTAAAACGAAAAACGAAAAAGGAAGCGAGATCTATTTATGTCAAAATTACCAACAAACTACTGACAAAATAATTTCTTGTAAATAATCGAATTGCGAGAACATCGTAATCTCTCACTAAAATGTCTTTTTATTCTTTTTCTTTCTTTTTTTACAATTTTCCAACGAATTTTAAAATTTCTTGCTAAAAGTTAATTATACTTGTAACGACGAAACAAATATTTACTCGCTAGTGCATCATGTTTGGCAAGAAATTGTTTTTCTCATTAAAGAATTTAACAATAACAAACTTATTAGCGAGAAAAAAAATTGTCCCAAGTCTTGTCGCTACAAGTTACATTTAGCGAGTAAATTACAGTTGTCGCTAAAGTTCATTTTTCTTGTAGTACGAAAATCCACCCCAAACCACACCCTCCTCTTGGCATGGTGAGACACTCAAACTTGTGATCTCTCTCAGGTATAAGTGGACGCTTTCCTAACTAAGCTGATCCACTTGCTCATTACATGTATATATGCTTTTTCTTGATAAAAAATAAATTTGTATAAGAGAATAGACTTGTATCTTTGTTTTTGCAAATGAATGAATTGTATTAGTAAAACGGATATGGCTTATAAAATGTACTCAAAAATTGTTTAAATATTTTATATAAGGTACGTAATGATTAGCATTCCACAAAAAGTATTGTGTAATATTCTAAAATCATTTTTAGTGACAAACATTGTCCCAAAAGATCCATATTTATTGTCACTAAAAATAATTTTGAAATGTTGAAATATTTTTGTAGAATACTAATATTATTACTCATTTTATAAATTAACTAACATGACTTTGAATTGAGACAGATAAACAAAACATTGAAATTATACCTTACAATTTCATGTGATCGATCGATGCCTGCTATATATATTTATGTGTCAAAATTAAATAGTCTCATTTGATTGAAAGATGTACAAATAAATTGAGTTATGTAAGCGAGAGACCAATCTATCTAGGTGTATTCGATCGATCGTAACAATTATATATATATTTGATATAAAATAGTGATATTTTAAATATGAAAATTTTCTTAATGAATAAAATATATTGTGTGATAAAAGAAGAATTCGACATAAATTTTATATTGGTTGGGCAGACTAAATATATCAATTTCTTAGATGAGATGCATACGTCCCTGCCTCTAGCTTGATGAAGGACTCTTGCTGCATCAGCTTTAATTTATAAAATTAGAATTTTGATAAACTAAAAATAAACATTTTTATTAATAAGATTTATTCATGTTGATGTGCTGATACAACTGGAAATGGTATCTTGGAAGCTACAAAGAAGGTCCTCAAACCACGTGTAAAGATGCTACATGGTTCAACAATTGGTTGCTTTGGGATTATATTTAGTGCATATATATAAGCCCTAAAAAAGGTCCCCACTTATGTTTGGGAAATGGGAAAATTTAAGGGAACTTTAATGCATTTGGTCTCCTATATATTTCTTGGAAAATAAGATTCAGAGCCAGTTAAATTAAAACCAACATCCCTAGTGCTCTAAAGATCTATCTTGGATATGATATGTTAGTTATATCATTCATTGACAACTATATTTCAATTCAATTAATTTCTCTTTAATTCTATATATACGGATCTATCTGTCTTAGATATAATATTAGTAAATAGTATATAGAGACTTGGACAAATATTATAAATGACATGAATAAAAAGTTGTATATACATACATATCGATTGGTATATGTAACGTAAGTAGTTATTATTGTCAAAGCTGAAAATATTATTGTCAGAATAATATATTATATTTTAAATATAATGTATAAACACACACACACATATATGTACACGCGTACTGTTTTGGTAATATATATTTTGTTATGTCAATATCAATTGCCTTTATCGAAAAAAATATATTCAATTAAATATATACGTATGCGTCTTAGTTCAATTAGTTGATTAGTTACAAGTGCCAGAATTCGAGTACCCCCACCTAACCTCCTTCCCCAAATTGAACTCACTAGATTTAGCTGCGATTATATTGCTGGTATTCTATAAGAAAAAAAGAATTACTACAAATTCAATCTCATAAATAAAATATGTTCTCATTGTTTGAAATATATATATATATATATATATAATTTCTATTTATTTCAGTTTAACTAATTAATTTTATTTTTAGCAAAATGATTAGTTATTATATTTTCTTTTAAAGCCTTCACGCTTATTATCACCTGAAGATAAATAAATATAATATACAGTAGTTATATTCAGTATATATATTAAAGCATTTCTAATGTATATATATATATATAACTAATTTTAATTAAAAAAATAAAGAGTCAATATATTGATAATGATGTGAAAGCAACCCAAACTGCTTTGTTCAAAAGGTGATTCATTAATCCCACATGAATAATTCTATGACATATCTTATGGTCAATGCTATTAATTAATTCATATAAACTGAAGCTAATGTGGAACTCTGTGGATATAAACACGTTAATGCTCTCACACCATAAAATTTATTATAAAATTTTAAAAATGTTTTTTTACAATAATACATAAAAACTATCATATTTAGTGTAACCATACTGTAGGAAAGAAAAAAGAAGAAGAGATATTTTAACTTTGCATGCACTTCATATTTTGAATCATATTTATGTATTTTCTTTATGTTTACACCATCATTAGACGTATAGTTTGTTAGCTGCCGTTAAATATATTTTTCTTGACCAAAATATCTTATAAATTCTCAACCATTTTCTTAATTGCTTCTAATTTGAGTTGCACCGGCCATATGCTTTAATTTTTTAATGCTTTATAAAGTTTACATAGATGGTTTTTATTGAAAATAGAAATAAAAAACTATGCACAAGTTCTTTTCTTTTTTTCTTTAGACGTACGTTGTGCAATGGATGGTTTTCTTTTTTTCTTTACACAAGACATGCAGCTATGGTGTAAACATAGGAGTTTGTAGTTTTTCACATAACCATTGCACAACGTACGTATAGTTTGTTACTACACGCAAAAAACAAATGGTCTCTATTTTCCACATAACCATTGCACAACGTACACACACTCACTGCTATCAACCTTCCCGGCCCCAACTATATATGCATCATCTCCTTGCATGCATGGTTCTCAAACGATCCTTACAAACTAGCCACAAAATAAAAATGCATCTCGATCGGGATATATAGCATCTCGATTCCAAACCAACGAGCGCCACGAAACCACCGGATACGAAATTCTAATAGCGTTCCACACTGCTTTAATAGAGAATTTCCCATTAGGAGCCCAAATTACCTCATCCTTTTTAGTAACATCTGGAATAAAATTTGGCAAATTATTACGTACAACCCAATCAGATCTGTAGAAAATGCTCTTGGCATAACATTTTCCAACCATGTTCATACACCATAGGGGCAATTAAAAAAAAGGGCTTTTAAAAGATTTTTACCATACGAGCATTATTATAAAATGACCATTAAAATAAACTAAAAAAATATCAATATGCTAAAATATGGACCAATATGAACGCATCATACACTATCCTACTATGCACAAGTTCATTTTAATAATTGTATTATCTTGTTATCTATTTACCCTTGTAACTATCTTTCATCTTTAAAGATCGAATTACATGCATTTTTTAAATTAATAGAAATATCACTTCTTATGAAAAAAAGAAAACAAAGAAAAAATGAAAAATTTTTTAAATTAATAGAAATATCACTTCTTATGAAAAAAAGAAAACAAAGAAAAAATGAAAAATCACTTAATTAGAATTGCACAACAAAAAATTTATGCAAAGTAAAATGCGCCACAAAATGCGTAAATAATAACTTATTAAAGCATAGTACGTAATAGGATATGGTATTGCAAAACTAATTTTCAAACGTGCATTATTATGTCGATTTATGACGAGAAATTTTGTGATTTCATTCCTCATTGTTCTTTCGTCGCCATTAACCCAAATTAATACTCGGGTTTATTATTTTTAGAGTTTCTAAAATCATAGAAATTAATCAAATTTTATAGAAGAAATTTAACTAAATTTATGAATCAAAATTAACTAAATATCTAACAATTCAAAAAGTAAAGTTCAAAAAGTAGTTCATTTGATGTTGTAAAATTGTCTTTCTATAGGGTGTCAAAATTTCCAAAATATTGGCAAAATATGGGTAAGTCATTATACGGGCATTTTGGTCATTAAAATAAAAATTTAACACCAATTAATAGAATTCACTAAAGTCGGAGTGCAAACACAAATAAAATAAAATATAGGGTGCAAATTCAAAATATGACCTAAAATATGGAGTGCAAACTCAAAATATATCTTTTATAGAAATTTAGCTAATACAGGTCAAAACTATTGAGAAAGTAAATCATGATTTAGAGCATCCACAAGCTGCATGTCTTGTGTAAAGTATAATGGATAAATTTATTTTAATTACTCGAGCTATTGTATATATAATAATGTAAGATAAATTTTACGACACGTACCACCTATTTTTTTGGTATTAAAAATCAAAATTTCAAGCGACCAAGCAGTTCTCCATTTGGGGTCCGAATTGGTAATAATTGACCGTATAATAAGAAGTTTAGTCGAACTTAATTTTATTTTTTTGTTAATATACAATACACTATTATGGAATTTGGTCGCCAAAACATATGAGGAAGATATTTCTAATTAACGACGAAAAATTATCAGTAAAAGATCGATTGGTCGTCCGGATATAGACGTTACTGTCTAAATCCTGGTTGTGTATATATTTGTGTATATAATGACTGTATAGTGTATTATAAGCATCTCTGGAAAGTTTGCCGTTCCACGTCAAGAAAATAACAAGTTGATTGATTTTTGGGATATGTTTTACAAAACAATCGGGAATACTGTCACGTAGATTGTTACGTGGCAATATAATTGGGAGTGTGTGTGATGCGTATATATATATATACGATCGACAGAACCTGCCTTAGAAGGTTCCTTGTCAAACAAACTTGCATTGTATCTCTATTTTATAAAAATGTTCTAATGTATTTAATTATATGTGTGTACATATATGTGTATATTAATTAATAATTTAATCAGGATGGTGGTGCAAGTATTTGATATATATTTCCCTTTATGTTCGTACTAGATATTAATATTGCCCTATTGGTGTTGATGAATCTCTTGAATTTTATTTTTAACCTAATCCAAACAGCAAGATTTAAAGCATATTTAACTAGCATGCGCATAAATTAGTATAAATAAATCAATATATATAGACACAAGCAAATAAAAAAGTTAGTAGAGAGTTTGAACATTCAACCCAAAATTAATTGACAATGGGTGAAATAACTCTAGATTTCTTTACAAGGTTTCAATTTCCTACTATATATAAGATTTATAGTCTCAACATCTATACATAATACAATACCTTGATTTGCAAAGACTGCTTGAGATGCTTGATCTTCATGATCTAAAGAGACCTAGATTAAGTTTATACTTTCATATTTTTCAACTACAACAGTAGATTTTGAAACCCCTAATCCCTCTTCTTTCGGACCCTGACGTACAGAAAAAATTCTACTAGTGTGCTATAAAGCTGTTAGCAAGTTATATATATTTATGCTTAAATATTACTTTCTCTGGTTCCGTTTATTTCTTCATGAGCAGGTGAGTGGGACGATCCATTTTTAGTCTGAGTTGATTTATTTTCATGGTCTGGACACCCCTAACCATTACATTGTACCAAAAAAGAGGAAAAAGGAAAGTCATTTTACTTTATTTATTTATTTATTTATTTTTACAAGAATTTTATATATAATTAAGTTGAAGGTAGCATATGTAATAATTAATATAGAACTTTGTACTTTAAAGAGTTCTGATGTTATAAAATGTATTGATTAATTTACATACAAGCAGCTAAGAAGGTGATGAAAGAACTTTTAATTTCTTTTAGCTGGAAAGCCTGTATCCATTCCACTACAAGAAACAAGTTGCTTGTTCGTGGGATATGTTTTCTAATGCAGTTGGGGGTACTTCTTTTACAACTTAATTAATTTTGTGGCTTTTGAGACTATAGACCGATCTTTAGCAAAAAGTTTTCGTTGTCAAAGGCCAGTCCGTAATAGTTCCTACCAAACATTAATTTTCTCTTATATATATATATATATATGTATATATTTCCATTATAAATTAATTATAACCCATCCCTCTTTATTTTTACAATTAGATTTCGAGGCTAGTTAGTAAATAATATTTGTAAGTTACACGTCTATTTCATCTAAATTATCCTGTCAATCCCGAACAACAAAAATAATACTTACTTAAAAATACTATTAAATTAAGAGAACATAATAACATTATCATTTTCAAAATCAACATCATCCCATATTCATGATTTTTTTATTTTTTTTAAACAACCTTGTCTTACAAAAAGTGATACTAACAAATATTTACAACTCACACACATATAAAGATGTTTAGTCAAAGTATCCAAGACAAGTCTAGTAAATATTTATATCTCAAAACTTGTCATTTATTTGTGCTTAACTTATTAACAAAATATAGAATGAACAAAAACAACGTAATGTCTTTTTCTATAAACTTTCTCACTCATCCTAGACCTGGCAGTGGACATTCCTTCTTGATACTTGCAAAGAGAAACATATATAAAGGTATGAGTTATAGACTCAGTGAATGCACCACTTTCCTCAACAATAATCTGTAAAAGTATATATATATACACACATATCATATATAATCACATTCAATTCCCATCCTCTAACTATCATATAAGGCATCAGATGTACCACACACATAACCGTCCTCTAGCCTAAATTATTAGGTATTAAGCATCCATACCATATACCCATCCTCTAGTCCTATATATATTGGGTATCAGATGTATCACGCACATAACCACTCTATAACCTCAATTATTAGGCATCAATCATCCACTCCATATATCCATCCTCTAGCCCTATATATATTTGGCATCAGATGTATCACACACATAACCTCAATTATTAGGCATCAAGTATCCATACCATATACCCATCCTCTAACCCTATATATATTGGGTATCAGATGTACCTTTCTATACTCTTCTTTGTATCTTCTTTCAATCAAGTCACGACTCAATTCCACTTTATCAAGCATGATAATATTAACATAAATATTTCACACCACCCTTCACATTTATACATTTCAATGTATATAAATTCTAAGCGAGTACACTCACCTCAAGTCCACACCAACGTAGTTCCAAATTATATTTTCTCGATGTGTTAGAAGTATATGTTCCTTCACCTACCAATCTAACATAATTAGTATTTCAATTCTACATCAATATAATCATTTATAAGTGTGCAAAATACACTAACAATTACACAAATGTATACTCCTTAAGCATTTATTAATTTACAACACATTACAGCCTTTTAAAATTAGGTGCAATCCGAATCCCCTGCACAAACTAAGTACTTTTCATTCTCCGATCATCTCCAAATTTTTAGAGTAGTTACACAACATGTCTATAAATAATATTCCAGAATTTGAGCATAATCCAATAGCTAAAACATCGGATATTCACAAAATAGCTCGGTACAAATATGTTGTCCAGAATATAACGTATGGCAATAGTCCAACTTCATAGATTAAACTGTACTAATTGGCTGAGAGCTAGGTGCTCTACCATATATTTTTGGAAATCTCTATATGTCTGCTTTCTAATACAATTTACGATGCATAAATTAGAATTTTCTACAAGGAGTTCTAATAATTCTCCCACAATGACACCAATTTGCCAGAATTATAAAACTATAAATTTTTAGCATGATTTCTACTTATATCATCTATTATTATCTCTTCATAATCAAGAAAATCCAATTATATCATCCCAACACACAAGAACACCAAGAAAGGAACTCAAAACCATGTTCTTTCATTTTCAATCATAATTTTTTAATTTCAATTACTACAAACACAATAAAGGGATAATAAAAACATAAATAGCATAGTTTAAACTTACCAAACTTTAACTCTCTAATTTTTCTTATTTTTCTCTTCTTCTCCCTGTTTTTCTCTCAATTTTCTCTTATATTTTTAAGATTATCGCTTGATTCAATCGTACACATATTATGCCATTTACACACTATCCCCTCTATTTCTATTTCACACAACTAAATCCGCTTACGTACTTTATTTTTAAATAAGTTCCTCATGAATTATTATTCTAACATGAGTTCTTATAATATAAACAAATATAACTCACATTTTTCCCACAAAATCAAACATTATGGCAAAATGCACAATTCCACTATTCACCGCACATTAGGAATAGATTGATATTATTAAATGCACAAATATGATTGTAAATACTTAATAAATACTTAAACATGTTTAAATGATACTAAAATATTTGTTTTAAGATTTGGAGTGTCACATATCCACCATGAGAAACTTGGTAAACAAGCTTAATTTCCTAATAACTTTGTTCTAAATTAAAAGTTCAGTATATTTTTGTGGGATGTTCAAATTAAAAGTATTTTTTTCTTTTTTGCACTAATATCAACGTAGTGAAGTTAATAAGAGATATTTTTTTAACCATTAGTTATATTAAAACTAACTAATCCATAACAAATATATACTTTTAATTTGAAGAAGGATGGAATATATAATTGTTTTTTCTTTTAAAATTAGGGCAAAGAAGTGTTTAAAAAAAATTAGGCAAAGATGGTGTTAAAGAGACCCATGACCAGCTGATGATGTATATCTAAATCTAAAGTATATTTAGGGTGTTCTTAAATATACTCATAAAATTCGTCTTAACACTTCAATGTGAGAATACTTTATTCTCACTCCACTTATTTTCTGAAAAAACTAGCAATTCACCCCAGTGGTGGGTGAGTTTACTGAAATAATGTAAGGATGATAAAGTTTTGTTGCTAAAAGTAAAAATGTTAAATAATATTAACTTTTGCATTAAAATAATACATAGTAAAAAAAATTACATCATTCTTAATAAGTTTTATTAAAAATTATGTATAAGTCATATTACCTATGAAAAAAATATAAATTAATAATTATTATAAATACATTTTTAATGATTATATTTCACATAATCTATTACTATTCATTGTTCTCAAATGGTTATTATTCATATTTTAAATTTGTATATAAATTTTATTTTTGTGAAATAAGTAAATAAAAATTCTAATTTAGTACACCAAAAACATTAAAAAATCACTGCAAAACTCAACAATAATAGATAAATTGATTTCACACAAACCCTGATTAAACTTATTCATACTCCTATAATTGAACTGATATCAAAGCACATAAAAATAAAGCAATCTATGCTAAGCTAAAACTACATGTACCATTAATAATAAAGGAATCTCGAAAAAAGGTTGTTCTAGATACATTAAAACTTAAAAGTTTTATTGGTATAGTTGTTGTATGCATGAATTAATTCAACACTCACCTTAACTATGTAGTAATTTAGTGCATAAAAATTAATTCAATAGAAAGCCATATAAAAGACGATAGTACTTGTGAACTGTATTTATGACATTATAAATATAGAGAATGAAAACTATAACATGGGGAGATCTACATGTAAATTCATCATAAATTCTTCATTCTAACGATTTAAATCCACATTCTTCTTTATTTTTAAAAAATATTTTCTTTCCTGAAAAGGGAAAAAAATGAATTGAAAAAATAAAATAGTTTTCATAAAAATAAATCATTTATTAAAATATTTTATTACTTTCGATTTTATGATATTTAATTTTTTGGAGACTCAAGAAAACGATTTCCTTGCAACATATTAAAAGGATAGAGATTTTCTCACCAAACTATTTCATTTTTCAATTTACGAGCAATATTAAGAATTTAAATATTGAAACAATAAAAGCACATCATACAATACATATATATTTTTTTAATGGCATATTAGGCACATGTTAATACTACATTTCTATAGCTTTGACATTGTATAACTTAACATGAGTTTTATTGAGCTCTACATACATGCATAAATAAAAAGATTGAATAAATTAAAAAAAATATTATTAAAAACGTTATCGTAGCGATGTAAGTGAAAATAAAAGTTTAGCACTGTATATAAAAGTATGAACATATTTATTATAAACTTACATTAATGAAATGTATGTAATTAAGTAGAAATAATTGTGAAAATCTGCAAATGCGACCCCGAGTCTCAATCCCTAGTTTGAGGGTCTAAAACATCGAAAATGATTATGTTACTTTATTTGCTTTGATATAAGGGTAAATCCTATTTTCTATTTCTAAATGCGGGTAGGTTCGTTTAGAGCCGCCATTATATTTTACGAAAAAACATACCAAAAGTTTGTGTAAGGGTAAATGCCATAAGCAAGCCTTATCCCCACACGTGTTATTTATGAAACCAGGATTCTATAGGATTCGGGAACTATGTTACGGTTTGAAAAGGTGTTAAGCACCCACTCCTCCTTTTCAGTCTCTAATAGCTTTATTTGTTTATTCTATGTTGAAAATTTTCAATGCCTTTACTAAGAAATTTATTATTTTTCTAAGATGATTTATAAAGAAACCTGATTTTGGGAAAAGACGGGAAAGGGATGAAACCTTGTGTTCCATGATCCAACGTTTGGTTTTGTCTGAAATTAAAGTATTAACGACAAAGTTATAAGTTTTGAATCTTAAAAACATATTCCGGCGTTGTTTCCTCATATAACAATATTGATTTATCTTTGTTTCGCTTATTTTAAGAAAAAGATTGAAGTCTTTATCGAAATTGATTTAATATGGATTTGAACTCTTGAGGCGAGCGTGTCGGGTATATAACAGTCTATAGAAGACAGAATATACCGGATTTTAATTCTTAAGTAAGTTTTATCGTTCCGGGTTTTGAAAGCTTAGTGTTATCCGAATGATAATAAACTTACCTTTTATGATTTAAAAAAAAAGTTTTATCAGGGTTTTGTTTTGAGAAAACAATAGACTATTTGTAACTCAATAATAAGTTTATTCAATTTGAAATGGACAGAACAATATATATAAATGAATGAAAACAAGTACATAAATATATAATTATAAATACTATAAGTAATTTTATTTACCTTTCCAACGAGATAAATAAGATAAGAATGAGAGAAAATATAATTCGACAGAATATAATCCGATGGATATTAGCTTTTCTTCTCCAGAAATTATAGAGAATTCGATTCCATAAGACAATACATTGAGTATTGAGAACTTGAAAATTTCTCGAGAATTCGATAATAATAATTTGAACTTAAATATCTTAGAAAATCAGATTTTTATAAAGAGAGTAGTATTTTCTTAGGGCCAAGTCGCTATCTCAAAACCCTTAGGGGGTGGTCTTATTTATACTGCTCGGGGGAGTTTGTCGCGCAACATTCCCTACAAAAGTGGAAATGTCGTGTGACATACAGCTAGGTGTAACGCGATAAACAGCTAAAGTGTCGTCCCTGACAGACTGATTCGTCAGGGAGTGGATGATCTAGGTTAGAGGGTTTTGTCATGCGATAAATGGAGGTTTGTCGTGCGACAATTTGGTTTGTGGCACAACAAAGCCTTCTGAAAACAAGTTTGTCGGACTACAAACTTCCCGAAATAGTTTCTAGTGCTTTTGATGAGCCTTAAACTTAAGAAAAGTGTTTTTACGATGGTTTTAGGGTTCTTGCGGGAGTCACGGATTGAGATGTCTACAATAATAAATATTTGTTTGTTGAAAAAAATAAAGTTTTTAATTAATTTTTATTTTAAAAAAATTAAAGTGAGTGAGAAGATAAATTAGTGGTCATTTTTCAAAAGTATAGAAAGTGGGGTGAGAAGAAAGAATTTTACGCTATTTTTTATGTTAAGATTAACGTAACTTTGATTTTTGATGGGGTTGAGAAGACGAATTATATGGGTACATTTAAGAACACCCTATATTTATCTTATACCTCCCTTTGAAAAATTTATATTATTAATGGATATAAATTTTGGTGTGTTCATTAAATTACTAAAATATTCTTCTTTACTTACACAAAAATAAATAATAAACTTTAGCATGATTTAAAACTTTACTTTTGAGATAATAAGGTGCAACTTATCCACTTGATCAAACATACATTATCAAATTTAAAAAAAAATGTATTAATAAATTGATTCACTAAGAATTACCAGATATAACATCAACTATGCATTGAGTGTGCCACATATTCTCCTACAATTTAAAGTGTATTAATAAAGTATTAATTGTGATCAAATTAATTATCTAATAAATTAAATGATGAAAAGGTGTACACGATTTAGTTATTATTGTATTATTTTATTTTATTGTTTGTTCTGAAAACAAAACCAAGGGCTGGAACCACTTGCATGCTGCTTAATGTATAAAGTAGTTGTTGCGCATTGTTAAGCTGTGTTGATGCATAATTGATATATGATGGAGAAAATATTTGTTATATATTGCTCCCTTAAGTTATATATATATATATATATATATGATCATTTGATTACTATAGTATTGCTGGTCAATGCTGATTTTTACAGATGTACTTGCACCGTAATGCATTCACATGTGTATATTATTTTTTCTCGTAAACATAATGCGTATGCAATTTGGATATAAATCATTTAAAGATAAAATAAAAAATAATAAGTAACTAAGTATTTAATTGTATTTCCTGTCCCATAAGATAAATATTGATTTGTAACATAATTGGTTGATTGTTACAAATGTGAAATTCCCTATGAAATTAAAATATAATTACTAAAAAATTAATCTATGTATATGACTATCTCATTGCTATAATTAGTTTATTGCATTGCTACAATTTTTAGTTCATTGTACACTTATAATCCATTCTTAGATGATAAAACACTTAAAATATCAATGATCACTAATTGAATCATAAAACAAACGATCCAACACACAATTTTCAAAACAATTCACACAGACAACACAACAATAGTGTGGGCGCCACCGTTGATCCCTTCCAGGGGAGGAAGCACGTCTACTTTGTTTACCGTTAAGATCTACAATACTATATTCAACTTAGTCGGGGGGTTAATTAACTTGCAGTGAGGGAAGGTCTTAGGCGGGCACTATCCCTTTTGGGTCTCCTCTTCTTTTGTGATCAGCTAAGTGTATGTTTGTGGAGAAAGTGTACAAATAAATAGCCCTTAAACTTTTTATTTATATGCTTCGTTGCGTTCCATTGGCAAATACTGATATAAGTGTGCGTATTCTAATAATTTAGGGCTAAGTTTGATGTACATGCGGCTTATTTTGAGAAATAATGATTTCGGTCCCTAAAGTTTGGAAAATAATGTATAGACCTTTGAACTTTCAAAAATTGCACTTTGAATCCTAAGGTTTGTGAGAAGATGGTTGATTTATGTGTGTGATGTTAATCTATGGTGTTTATGATGAAAAATGGGTCAATTTTGCATATAAAAACCCTTCAATTTTTAAAAATTGCATTTAGCCCCCTAAACTTTAAGAAAGTACAACAATACCCTTAATCCGGAATGGCGGGCAAGACCCCTACTATCACATGGTTGATAACTGATAAGAGACTCTAACTCTACCAAAGTGAGTTCTATAATTTCTACCAAGTATAACAACAATGGTGTTAAATTGCTATAATAAGATTTTAATAATTATGTGGTATTTACAAACTGTAAAAGTAACTGTAAATAGGTAAGGTAAGATCGTAACCTCTTGAATAACTATAAAAATGCTAAAGAAGGTTGATTTGGAAAACACTGGCTTTTGGATCACCGATCTGCCAGAATTTCGAGAAAACTCCCGAACACTCAAACAAATATTAAAAACCAAATAAATGAAGTACGTAGAGAATATGGGTGGAGTATATGAATTTTGGATGGGAGAAATGAAGAATGTAGGGGGTATTTATACCCAAAAAATGAGAGTGTGGGAGGGTTGGCACTAACCTTGCCCTTTTAAAGGAAGGTTAGCATTAACTGAGCTCTTAGAAAGTGCGCACCAACTTCACAGGTGGGACCAAGGTGGACTAATCTCTAGGGGTTCTACCTTTCCAATTTTTTTAAACTCGTTGTTTTTTGTTGATGCATGTTTTGGTGTAGGTTTGATCAGATTTTGAGGTTTTTAGCTCGGGTTTTAGTGCTGTTGAGCATTCCCAAAAACCCTTGACAAGCATTGAAAAAATCTTGAAACTCATTGAAAAGTCTTGGTACTCCTGGAAATGCATTTTGACTACCCAATTTAGAGTCGAAAGGCCCTATGGTGCATAAAGTGTTTAGTTAATACATTGTGGGTTGTTTTTCAGAGGTTTTGTGAAACTTATAACTATGTAATTTATGGATCTAATACTGCTATAATCGGGATCGTATTGGCCAGTTAGCAAATGTGCAATTATGGGGGTTGTGGAATCGGTGTATACAAATAGTTATTTTGTAAATGATATTCATCTTTGGTACATTAACGATTGTCTTTATTACAATAATTGATGTCTATGTAACAAAAATATATTGTAATGTGACATGACCAACCACTAATTATTACTTCAAGGTTTGAATTAATTTCTAACAGGTTTTTGTTCTTGGAACAAAATACTTTGTATAAGAGGGATTGAACTTTAGTTGTAATTGTCATTATCTCAAACTCACTTTTGTACTCACTCACTAAACTAGTCAATAAATGCTAAAATTTTGTCTTACTTTTTCTTTATACAAAAAAATGAAGGTTTAATATCTTTCTTATACTATAAATAACAACTAAACCTACAACTCGAGTGATACTCAAACCAAAAATCTCCTAGATATAAGTGAGTGCTTTTATCATTAGACTAACACACTTGCTCAAAAACACTGTCATGCTTGCGTATCACATGGATTTTGACGTATTCCAATTCTAATACCATCATTTTTTTTGTTTAGTAGAGAATGTGGGCTAAGCTTCGACATGCCTAATACTAACGTTATTTTTTATTTTATTTTAATGTTTTATGTATGGATATTGTAGTAAAAAAAAAAGAGGTTTACGTTCTTTAGTTAACAAGTGTATCCCCCCTTTAATTTGAAGGATAAATGGTTGAATTCTTTAATAAATTTGGTAGATATAATATTCATGAATTTTTTAATAAATTTGATAGATATAATATTCATAATAATAATTTTCTCCAAATTTTATTAACAAATTCAACTAATAACTGCATGAAATGACCATTTAAAATTTTAATGGCCAAATACACACACATATAGTTTAGTTCACCCTATTTCTAGTATAATTTTTTAATTCTGCCAAATTTCAACAAAAAATTGAACCATTTCACCTTTGTCCAGCCACCTATGACTAAAAAGAAAAAATTCTTTATAGAGCCTGACGACATGTAAACATACAACCAGTCTCTTCCTATCTTTAACAACTAAATAAAGACTAAGGGCTTGTTTGGTTGCTCTTTTTTTTTTTTTTTCTCAAAATTTTAAAAACACAACTCAAAACCAACTCTACTTTCACACTTCCCAAAATTTATTTCACTATACTTTCTCTCTCTAAATTTATTTTTTTAAAACGCCATAACTTTAAATTCAAAAATCAAAAAATAATAAAAAATATATATTTAAAACCTATTCATCGAGATCTATAAAATAAGATCCATTGTGACTATTTTTTAAAAAATTTTATGCGTTTTTTCCATTGGTTGAAAAAAAGTCAAACAAAACCAAATTCACTTTTCAACATAAAAACTCTAACTCAAAACATTCAACCAAACACCAAATTTTTAAAAACTTATCTAGAAACATTAACCAAACAAGCCCTAAGGTGGTATTTTTTTTTTATCTGAATCTGAAATTTGAATTGAACCTAAAATCTAAAGCTAAATTAGAAGATTGAAACTTGAATGTGAAAATTTTGTTTTGTTATCTATCTATATATAATAACTGCATTGACATTAAACATTTACTCGAACTATTCTACCCTTTATTTATACATTTGACTTTTGTTCCTTTGGATTTATAGGGGTTATTTCAAAAAATTTAATGTCCATTAAGTGGTTTTGTGCGCTTATAAAGGTATCATTACCTTTTAACCAATTCAAAGGATTTTTAACTTAATTGTATTTGACTTGCATGATAAGAAGACGTAGCTGAATAAAATTATCCTATATCATGTTTATTGTCGGTTGGGATCGGATATCTATGTGAAATATTTATCATACAAAGGCTTCTTTTCACACTAGCAGAGGGAGTAATCAATCCAACGTAAGAGGTGGAGTTATTTTATTCCGTTCGAATAGAGTTAAATAATTCTATCATGTCTTCTTGTTCGACGCGTCAAATGCACACAAAGTTGAAAAATAAATTAAAAATACTACTAAATTTATGAGAAGTTGAAAAAAGTGAGTGGCTTATTAAAACGTTTCCCCTTTTTTCTCATAATTTTTTTCTTACTCATTATCCAAAGAATTATATTCCATAGAAAAGCCGAATATATAATAGAACATTTCACCAAATATATCACTCGTCTTTTTCTCAAACTTTCACAAATTTAATAACATTTTCAATCATTTTTCAAATTTTTTTTTTATCAGATACACCTTTAAGATCTATTATTTCCCTAAACAAACAACATTGATTACCTTTTAACACAAAATCCATTCAAAATCAGTGAATAGGATGAAACAAACGGAGCCAAGGCCCATAGGAAAATGGCCCATAACTCCGTTAAACTGGAAATTCTACCAATTTTACCCATGGCAACGCAAGTTTCTCTGTGTACAACGAAAACCCAACTTACCCAAGAAAGCAAAATTTATATTGCAAGTGCATGTGTATATGTATATAGTGGATGATGAGATAAGGATTTAGAGACCCACCTTTCATTTCCGTCTTTCATCACTCTCACACATACCCCCCAACACAGAGAGTGAGAAAAAAGAATACGACAGACCCTCCAATCTTCACTCGCACCAAAGAAACACTATTTTGCTTCTCTACAGTTATGGTGGAGACTTAACTAATTAATTAACAGGTGGTTTTTTTTTTCCTTTTCTTTGAATTTTTCTGGGTTTGTATTCTTATTGGGTATTTAATCTTTTATTTGATCGATAATGTTTAAATTCTAGCTATTACCTGTATTGTTCTGCTATTCTTTTTACGGTTTTGATTTTATTCTGTTTCTTTGGTGTTTAATGTTATTGTTGCCTTTCAGCTGAATTTCCTTTTATTAACCAGCATTTGGCATTAACTTCAAGTTATGAGTGTTGCTTTGCGCTGAATTGAAGTTTATTATCCAGTATTTAACATCAATTTTTAGGGTTCTGTTTCTTTGGGTTTCTATGTCAATATGTCATTGTTACCTTTCAGCTGAATTTTCTTTTACTAACCAGTATTTGGCACTATTTTTGAGTTATGAGGGTTGCTTTGTGGTGAATTGAAGCTTATCTGAATGAATTATGTTGACCCAGAATTGGGTACAATTGTTATGTTTGTTTTGAACTTTAGCATAATTGCTCGAGGCTAATTGTTTTACATTGATTAATTTACTTCATAAATTACTTGGTTATACAAATTTTTGGGTTTCTTGTGGGGTTAAGATTATTTTATGCAGAATGGTGGACGTGGCTTTCATAAATTTGGGCAAATAAGATTCAATTTTGGGGTTTTAGTAGAAAACTTGAATGTAGATTGTAGATGTATTAACATAGTCAAATTTGGTATGTCACTTAATATACAGTAAGAAGTATGTTTGTGTGAGTATTTTAGGTATAAATTCAACCATTTGGACAAATTTAGGATTGTGGGTAGTGGGCAGGGAAGAACAAATTAAATGACCCATTTGTTTAATTTAAAGATGCTGTTTATATCTCTAGTGAACTAGTGAAGTGTTGGTTCCCCTAACTTTTCAGGTGTGTTTGATGACAATTGACAAAGTTGGAAAATGATTGAAAACTACTAATTTTCATGAGAAGTTGTAAAAAGAGTGATTGATTTATTACGTTTTTGACTTTTCCATGGAATCCAATTCTTGGGGATGGGTAGAAAAAGTTCGATGAAACAAGGATGAAAGATTGAGAACTTTTCATCAAATCAATCATCTCTTTTTCCAACTTCTCATAAAACTTAATTGTTTTTCAGCCATTTTTGAATTTTTTTATCAAACAGACCCATCATGTTTATTCGAATCTCAAGAAATATTCTAATTGTTGTGGTTCAAATTTATATCTGTTCTACAGGTGAAGAAGACGATGAAAAAATTATTGTAGCCATTTACTAAAACCCGAATTTCAATTTTAAAGTAAATATGACACCCATTGTTCCAAGCTCAGCAAGCAATACTTCACTTGTTCCTCGACCCGCTTTTACAACAAGAAATGTCACATGTTTAACAAGATGCTGTATTTCAAGGAAATCTACAGTATACGCACAAAAACTTATCTTGCCTCTTTCAACATCGGTTAGATTATTTCCTAGTATAAGAACATGTGTTTTACATCGTAATCCGCGAACTCAAATAGTATCAGCCGGCACTGAAGTAGCTGTTGACGAAGCTGATTCTCCAGTTGCAGATAAAGAATCTGGCAAACCCAATGAATCACCACCAGTTGATGTGGGTCCGCCCCAGGACCAGTCCAGACAGTCCGGACCCGTTAGAAAGAGTGAAATGCCGCCGGTAAAGAACGAGGAGCTGGTTCCCGGTGCCACTTTTACCGGGAAAGTGAGATCGGTCCAACCCTTTGGTGCCTTCATTGATTTTGGTGCTTTTACAAATGGACTTGTGCATGTTTCAAGGTTGAGTGATAGCTTTGTTAAGGATGTTGGAACAATTGTTTCTGTTGGACAAGAAGTGACAGTTAGGATAGTTGAGGTGAACTTCGAAACCAACCGAATTTCGCTTACCATGAGGGATACTGATGATACTAGTAAGGCTTCTGATAGCAGTGATAGAGCGAGAACTCCAAGAAAAGGCGGCAAAAGGAGAGAAGATTCGAAGCAAGCCTCGAAGTTTGTGAGAGGGCAGAATTTGCAGGGGACGGTGAAGAACCTAACAAGATCTGGAGCCTTTTTATCGTTGCCTGAAGATGAGGAAGGTTTCTTGCCTTCCTCGGGGGAACCATTGGAGACCGGTCAAGAAGTTAGCGTATGGGTGTTGCATATTACGGGGGGGAAGGTGACATTGACCATGAAGAAAGAAGATTTGGTGGACTCAAGTCTTAGCCAAGGGACTGTTCACAAGGCAACAAACCCATTTCTCTTGGCTTTTCGGCAGAACAAGGAGATTGCTTCGTTTCTTGATGAGAGGGAGAAAGAGGAGGAACCCACTATAAGTGTTCTTGAAAATAATGAAACTACTCAAGAAAAAGTCAATGTGGGACCCAGTACAGACAGTAATGAGGATGCGGACCCACAAGTAGTCACTGATTCGTTAGAAAAGGTTGATGCTGCGGTGGAAATTGTGGAGGAAGAAAGGGAGCAGAGTTCTGAAGTACTAGCCCCTGACAAGAGTGTAGCTTCCGTGGAGGAAATAACCGAGGCAGTCGCTTCCACGGTTGAGATTGAAAGTGAAGGAGAATCTGATAAAACTATTGCAAGAGAAGTGGAGATCGAAACACATAGTGTGGAGAGTGATATTTCTCAATCCCAAGAAAGCACAAAGGAAGAAGGTTTGTACTCTTTGGCTACTCTTGTTTGATCATATTTCTATTTACTCCAGATGAAATGCAAATTGATGGAAAATGTGCCCAAATCTTGAGATATATCTGATCACCAATTTTTATATTTAGGAAATAAGATCACTGAAGTTGTGGAGAATCAAATTGACAGCACCACAGTAACAGAGACCGAAAATCCTGCTGTTCTTGTTGAGGATGAAAATGTGGGCCCTCTGCCTGAGCAAAACGGCACTGTTACTAACTTAGATGAACAAGGCAGTACTCCGGTTCTCGAGGAAAGCACAACTAAAGGTTTATATTTCTCTATCATTGGTTACTTTCTCTTCTTCTTGCTTGTTTAAATGTGTTAGAACAAAATATCATATGAAATTAACACATAATATTGCATTATGATACCCACAAAAAATTCATATGAAATTAACAAATAATTTGCAATAAGTAGTAATCGTATTGTGCTTTATTATTCAGCGAAGGAATGACAAAGCGCTACTGATCCAGCTTCGGAAGTGATGCAGAGAAGATCTTATTCTTTTATCAGTTAACCTAACTGTCTTAAAATGAAAAGACAAAAAATCCTTTACCATTTGGGATGGCTAATTTTGACTACCTCTTTTGAGGTTTTCAAATATGTATTTGGACAAATACATGGCTAGTATTTTCTTTTTTCTTCTTCTTTTCCTTCTGAATTGTGTTGCTGATGTGTTTCCCACGCTCATATTGGTCGCTCTATGATACCTATCTTAATAATATCTTGTATGTTTTCTTGTGTACTTTCCCATAGAAAATTTAGTACTATTGTAGAATTTATCACTTTATGAAGTGTATGTCAAGTTGGTGAAATCGTTGTTCAGAAAACAAGGCTGAAAATAATGTCCGAGTTGACTTTGTTTCGATATGTCTATTCAAAACTGTTACTGGTACCAACAAACAAAATAACCTCTGAATGTCTTGTTGAGTTTTTGGCTAAAACTACCGAAATCTTGGGCCTTGCCAATTCAACTCATCGAATTCTCTTGCAAACTCCCCCAAATGCTACTGTTCTAAAAATCCTCGACAAACAGAAAGTGAAATTAGTAAACAAATGATGCGTCAGTTATCTGATTGGACAAATGTGAGATCCTATATTTAAGTAAAGGGTCCTACATTCTTGCAGATAAGAGGGTCTGCACGTGCCCCTGAATATTGAATAGGTTCTTAAAAAGCTTGCATATCCGGGTTTCCTTTTCTTTATTTTTGGCTTCCTATAAATATGCGACTTATATTGGGCCGTCTTCTGTGTATTACAGCAACAATATCACCTGGTCTAGTTAAACAACTACGCGAAGAAACAGGAGCAGGAATGATGGACTGCAAGAAAGCCCTTTCAGAAACTGGAGGGGACCTAATCAAAGCTCAAGAATTCCTCAGAAAGAAAGGATTAGCAAGTGCCGACAAAAAAGCCAGTAGGGCCACATCACAAGGAAGAATCGGTTCTTACATCCACGATAGCCGAATTGGGGTCCTCATAGAGGTAAATTGTGAGACTGATTTTGTATCTCGAGGCGACATTTTCAAGGAATTGGTCGATGATTTAGCCATGCAAGTTGCCGCTTGCCCTCAAGTACAGTATCTAGTAACTGACGATGTACCCAAAGATACCATGGAGAAGGAAAAGGAAATCGAAATGCAAAAAGAGGATCTTTTATCGAAACCGGAGCAAATAAGGGGGAAGATTGTTGAAGGGCGGATAAGGAAGAGGCTTGAAGAGTTAGCGTTGCTTGAGCAGCCGTATATTAAGAACGATAAGTTGGTAGTGAAGGATTGGGTTAAGCAGAATATTGCAACGATTGGAGAGAATATAAAGGTGAAGAGATTTGTACGGTTTAACCTCGGTGAAGGATTGGAGAAGAAGAGCCAAGATTTTGCTGCTGAGGTGGCAGCACAAACTGCAGCAAAAGCACCTACGCCCATTAAAGAGCCTGTTCTGGCTGCTGAAGTTGAAACCAAAGAAACTGTGGAGAAGTAAGTGAATATTTTATGATGAATTATTTGTTATTTTTGTGGTAATATGATGCTTTTCCAGGAATTAAGTACAAGTACGTTAGGGGTCCGTTTGGTTAAAAGTGGAAAATAATTTAAAATATAATTACTTTTTTACGAGAAGTTGGAAAAAGAGATGAGTGATTTGGTCAAATGTTCTTTTACTAATTCAATTTTTCCATGAAATACAATTCTTTGGGTGGTGGGTAAAAAAAAAATTCCATGGAAAATAAGATAAAGATGGATAACATTTCACCAAATCAACTCATGTTTTTTTTCCACCACCTCATAAAAGTTAGTAATGTTTTTTCTCCCATCTCAGCTTGTCATGGGATGGGGTGGGTGTTGAGGGGAAAATCATGCGGGCCCCACACCGACCAACACACTGATGCCACGTCCCTCTAGAGTCTACTCTTACAATTTTCTCGCTTGTTTCGGTGAATCCTTTGTCTTAGGCCACCAAAAGCAACAATCTCAGCCGCGTTGGTCAAGCAACTGCGAGAAGAAACTGGAGCCGGCATGATGGACTGCAAGAAAGCCCTCACAGAAACCGAGGGGAACCTCGAGAAGGCACAAGAGTACCTCCGAAAGAAGGGCCTTTCAACCGCCGACAAGAAATCGAGCCGGCTGGCAGCAGAAGGAAGGATCGGATCGTACATTCACGATTCCCGAATAGGGGTCCTAATCGAAGTCAACTGCGAGACCGACTTTGTGGGCCGGAGCGAAAAGTTCAAAGACTTGGCTGATGATCTTGCAATGCAAGTGGTGGCTTGCCCGGCAGTCCAATATGTTTCGGTCGAAGACATACCTGAGGCCATTCTGAACAAGGAAAAGGACTTGGAGATGCAAAGAGAGGATATCTTGTCGAAACCGGAGAATATAAGAGAGAGAATCGTGGAGGGGAGGGTGTCGAAGAGGCTTGGGGAGATGGCTCTGTTGGAGCAGCCCTTCATTAAGGATGATGGTATGCTGGTGAAGGATTTGGTGAAGCAAACTGTTGCTACTCTTGGGGAGAATATAAAAGTGAGGAGGTTTGTTAAATTCACTCTTGGAGAGGACAAGTGAAAATGCATAAATTTAAAAATTTGGAGCACAGGTGCATAGGAGCAATGTTATATTTTGATTCTTTTTTGTTGTGAGGAAAGAAAGTGATTTCTCTTGCATTTATGTTGTTTTGTTATCACTAAAGGTACTTCTGAGCATATCTGTCTGTTCTTTTTTTGAGGGAGAGGAAACAAGCATCTCTTTAAGTTATTCTCGGCAATGTTGAAATGTAAAAGAGATTTTTTTTTTTTTCTTTTTAAAAATTTTTTGGGGTAGCTTGTTTATTCCTTTTCCTAAGCATTTTTATTTAACTTTCTTTGCGTTAAGATATTGAAAAATGTAATAGAAAGGAAAAATGATTTTCCTATCGGGTAATATTACCGTTTATGCCTATCACGTGTGTACTTGGTGATTGCAAGGCAAATTTATTTTATGTTATACTTTTCTTCATTTTTTTAACTCTACATAAATGTATTATTTATTGCAAAGTTAAAAAATAATTAATTTTTATGAGAAATTAAGAGAAGTTAAGAGTGATTGGACGAAATGCTTTTCATTTATCTCTTTTTATAGATTTCCAGTGAGAAGTAAAAGCATTGTCTCTATCTAATTCCTTATTAAGATACAACGTGCCATCCAAGTTCGTTTCTTGGACACCTTAACTGGATCTGGATATCGAAAAGGGAAAAATAAACATCTCTGATTTTGTTTTGAGCCGAAAAGTATATCTTTAATCAACCTACGCTGTAAACCTTATCTAATAAATAACACCCGACATAAATCAACTTGTGATACACATAATGTTTAGTATCACTCTATTGAAAAACATACCAAAAACCCAAGAGAAAGGGCAGATTTTAAGCTACATTTCCAGTTGTTTAGTACATTTTCCCTCTCCTTGCCCACAACAATATTAAGACTTTAAAGAGGAGTCACAAAGAAACATTCACTACCATAAGCAGAGGAGAATGTCCTTCAAGGATCCCTTTGACTATTTTCATTATACATAAAATGACATCAAAACTGGATTGACTTGAGAGTTTTACATTCCGAGTTTATCTTCTAAAACTTGGAAAGATCACACCAAACACTTCCAACTCAAATTCGGGTTTCTGCTAATACAGAAGAGGCAAGCAGTTTTTAAACAACATATCGATAAGTGACGTAACGTCCTGCGGTCTCACTCGGCCTTATAATCTTCACCACCTGCCCACGCTTTAGCCCATAATATCTCGCAATTGGATCGGTCACCTGAATCCTAGGTAACTGCGAAACCCACCATTCCAATAAAAATATAAGAATATTACAAAAACTAATTTAGTAAATGGATTAAAAACCCATTTAAAAGTGAGTCTTTTATTGACTTTAAACTTTTTCAAGAAAAAACTAATTTGAACGTAGTCGATGCGTACTGTACTGATGCTTAAATTGGGATGGATGGAGTGCTTCAAATATTCTATCCAAAGAAAAAAAATTGCCAAATGGCAAAAAAAAAAGAATAAAAATAATTTAACCATTGCCCAAAGAATGAACAAAAAATATGATAGAACAACTCACAAAATCAATCATCTCCTTCACCAACTTATAAAAACTAGGGTTTTTAACTATTTTCCATATCAGATGTTGGGTTCCAAAATTTTGCATAATAGGTGTTTCACCAACTTATAAAAACTAGGGTTTTTAACTATTTTCCATATCAGATGTTGGGTGCCAAAGTTTTGCATATTAGGTGATTGGGTGCCATTTTGAATGGAATCCGTTAGTCAATGTAGTCAACCGTTAGCTCCTTTAATTTTCGACCATTTTACCTCTAAGCAAGAGCAATATGTTTTGTCTTTTTCTAGGGGTAAATTGGGTCAAAAATTATCGAAGTTAATGGTGGACCACGCTGACCAATAGATTACATCCAAAATGGCACCCAAACACTTATTAGGCAAAACTTTGGCACCCAAAATTTGATATGCAGGAATAAACAGCACCCAAAGTCTAAATCAGCCTTTTTTTATTACACACCCCCTAGGAGTTTTAGAGAAGGGAAAAGAGGATTGAAGGATTGTGAAGCATTGCATGGTTAGAGTTGAATCTAGAAAATTTGCTCCTATCATTCTGATCATACACCATGGCCATGCAAAACCATCTTAAAACAGTAAAATATTATGCCTCGACTCTTGTTTTCTATTCAAGAAGTCAACACTAAACAGTCAAAATGAATTACAATGAAACTTACTACTGAAACTTTACTACCAAATTCGATGCTGAAATATTTATATCATTATATGCCTAAAGTATGCCATTGTGCATTAAAAACAATAAATGCTGATCTTCATAGTATGTATCTTTAATACAGTTACTTATAACCGACCTGTGTTTCTTTCACAGTGTATCTGTCCAGCAAGGTCTTCTTTTCTTCAGTTGTAAGCAACTGGTGCTCAGGAACTAGAGTATGTTCCTTAACATTCACCAACAACTCTGCCTCCTATACGACGATAAACAAAAAAACAAAAAAAAATGGACAGACAAAACCTAACCGTTACACACAAAATTCAGAAGATAGAGTATAAATTTTCATCAAAGTCTTTGCTCCATTCCAATTTCTTATATCTCTTGGAATTACGTAATAAGTAAACACAAGTCTTTGCCAAGATGTAATAATGCTGACCCTTCTAAACAGAAGAGAATGTATTGAGTGAGAAAAAAATTGTTTTGGTGGTTTTGGGGGGTGGGGGGGTGGGTTGTGGTTTCCACATAACATATATATAGTCCCACCCCAACAACGACGGTCCTCCCTTTGATTAAAAAAAAAAAGAAAGAAAGAAAGAAAGAAAAGAAAAGAAAACGGACTGTCCATTTCGAGGGCAGATGAAAATTCTACGAAAGTTGGTGGGGATGATTTGTATAATAGAATTCAAACCAAAAGTGGGTGGAATAAATGTTTGGTATATATGTATATATATATTCATTTTTGGCCAATTGAAATTTTAGATGATCATCTCACCCACTTTTGAATTGAATCTTTGGATGAAATTTGGTGGGGATGATCTTCATTAAAGAGATCATTTGTTTACCCCTCAAAGATAGGACTATACTCTTTACAGCTATACATATATATTTATACATATGTTGCACAAAAGCATTAACAATCACCTGGAAAACCTCGAGATGGAACTTTGTAGATATCTCGGCTATACATGTACGGGCAAAGGGTGTCAGATTTTGCTGGACAACCAAGATTGCTCGGAAAACATTCTCTGATTTCATGCGATTGGTATAAGTCTTCATTGTCTTTACACCAACCTTCGGTTCCTCAGGAAAGAAAACATAAATCTGTTCCACAAAAGGCCATTGGTAAGTACATTTATCTTTAAAAAAAACCACTTTTAAGAAAATCCACCCCAAAAATTAGAAAGAATATTTTTCCCGATGAAAAGAAAACTTCAAAAACAAAAAGGTGCTCCTGCCATTGCTTTAGGTTTCAGGCCCAATGTAATCAAAATGATCATCCTTATTACTGAATATGTCATTTATCGCTAGAGCATTATTTTTATTTTACAGAATATCAGAATATGACCAAAGAAACTTACATTTATATTACAAAAACCTATACCATCTACTCTCAAGCAAATTCACAATACCCAAATAAGATTATTGAGTAGATTTGCAATAATGCAGGGCATGTTTGACTTAAATGTTTAGCAAAAGGAAAAGCATGTTTGACTTGTACATCCAATAAACAGAAGAGCATTGGAGTGGAGTAAGCGAGGCAAGTATTTCCAAAAGAATGATTGCAACAAGTATTGCACAGGTACAAGCTACTTCTAATGAAAAAGGATAAGCTTATTTATGCACCAAGTTTCAAGCATTCAATATAGTCAATGGTCCTAGATTCAAGCCTTTAATAGAATCAACGGTCCTAATTAGCTGAAGGTTTTTCTCAACCTTAGTCCCAGAATAGATTCTCAACGATAGCTGGAGATGATGAAGAACCATATGGTAGAAATGCTTTATCTAGTAACTCATTTTCAATATTTAAACTCAATGTTGAATCCTTGATCCATCCAGCAGAACCAATACCTAATCTAGTTCTGTAAACATATGTTCTTCATTTGCAAGATATCTTCCCCAATCATGATTCTACTAACCCTGAACCTGTTGAACCTCCTTCAAATAACACCCTTATTTAAGGAAGAATCGAAGATAGATAGGGTGAACTTAAAGTGGTAAGTCCACAAGATTCATCCCACAATGCCCAAGAGAAAGGTTTCTGAGCAAATAAAAAGGAATTTTGATACTTAATAAAACACATTATAAAGCCACGATGGGAAACCAAATGCAGGAACATGAATGATGAAATCATCAACTAAACAATACCAACACATTCAAAATCTATAATGCATAAAGGCCCTGGACCAATCACAGTGAATTTCTTGATATTGTGGTAGAATCAGTATATCACCAAAGACATGAGGAACCCCATCGGCAGGAAGCAAAAGGACGCAACAAGTTCCCAAGGGGAAAGATTTAAGTAGCATGAAGTAATTTGGGGACTCTCTGAATTTTCATAAAACTGTCTGAACCCAATACAATATTTATAATACACAACAGCACTGCAAATTGTGGATGAAAACAATGGAACTGGTATCACAACTGTAAAATTTTCAATTGCCAAACTCCATGTTGTTTTGGAATGGATTTTCATAAAGAAACCTAGATTTCTGCTGGATAGTTTTTAATGCCTTATTTTGCCTCCAATTATAAAGCCACCGATTCTGAAAATTCCTCAAAGACACAAACCCCTAATTTCCTAAAGCCTAATTAATCAAAAAGCACTGGTACGGTAATTACTAAAATAACAAACAACTAGCGTAAACACTAGAAGCTTGCGATAAATTAAAACGCGTAGAACTAGAAAAACAGAAAATAATGTCCTGCCTCAAACACACAAACCATTAGTATCCTTCAAATACACAAAACACGTAGAAGCAAAACAGAAAATAACCTGATCGGAGGCATCATTGCGCTTGGCTTTTTGGATAACTAGGTCCTCTCTTTTCATATTCTCACCATACTTCGAAATAAAAGCCCTTTTTGTCATCTCTTCTTCCTGTTTGGTCACCACGTAGCCTCTGTCCAACAGCATTTGCATCACCGTCATTCGAATTCTGTATAGCCTCGTGATTTCTTCCTCCGATGTTGACATCTCTTCTTCGTCGATTCGATTAGGGTTTTTTTGGAAGAACGGAGCTCTCTCGTCTATTACTCTTAAAAAGCAACGGAAAATGTACGTCTTTACATATATATCTATATATAGGGGCGGAAGCTGAGGAAGATAGTGTCGTTCCATAAAAAAATCTGCTGACTCGAAAACCGAAAACTAGGTGTTAGGTGTTGCTTGTCACTTAATTTACTATTTAAATTTAAAAACTTATAATTTTTAAATTTAAGAACTTATAATTTTTAAATTTAAGTGATATAAAAAATTATTCAATAACTTAAAAAATTAAGTGACAACTTAAAACTTAAAATTTTGAATGAAAATTTTAAGTGGCAACTTTGCCACTTAATCTGAAACTTAATTTTAAAGGGTATAAAATATCCATTTTATCCTTTTTCTTTTAAGAAAAATTATATACACACTCTCTTTAATACCCACAACCACCATTCCCCCACCCCTTCTCAACCCCCATCCACTAGCTCTAACTCCACCCAACTCTCCAGTGCTGCTCTTCCATCCCTAACCCCTAATCTAAAAAAAATTCCATAATACATATATTTATATGCACACACAATATATATGTCATCTTCTACATTTAAATTTGAAATAAATATATATATACACATAAATGTGTAATATACAAAGGGGGATTTCATGGGGGAGAGAGATGAAGTAGTGGGATAGAACGGGAAGTTAGGCAAAATGGATTGGGAGTGGGTGGCAGGTTGAGCTATGATATTATATGGATCAAAATAAAATGGCAAAATTGTCATACTAAAAAAAATTCAGTTTTTAAATGTGTTATATTCAAATAAATAACATTTTTTCAGATATAATTTTTAGAACTAAACAAATAACTTTTTCAGTTTTCAAATTTCAGTTTTCAGTTTTTTTACTAAACGACACCTTAGTTTGTTTCAACCACTTACGAAAAGTTTTTAAATTTAAGTGTTATTAAAGTTATTTGTTTGGTAAAAATTTTAAGTGATTTATTATTTAAATTTGAAAATTTGCATCCAAAAAATTAAGTGGCAAGTTTGTCACTTAAATCTGAAAACTTAAAACATCCCATTATAAAATACATATTTTACTCTCATTAAAGTCCTAATCATGTAATCTAAATACACTAATAAGGGCAAAATTGTCATATTAAAAAAAATTCAGTTTTCAGATGTGTTATATTCAAACAAACAACATTTTTCATATATAGTTTTCAGAAGTAAACAAACAATTTTTTCAGTTTCAGTTTTCAGATGTTTTATCAAACGCCACCTAAGGTGGTGTAAAAAAACTGAAAACCCAAAAAGTGATTTGTTTAGTTGTTAAAATTGTATCTAAAAAAATATTGTTTGTTTGAATATGATACATCCAAAAATTAAATTTTTTTTAATATGACAATTTTACCCTTTTATTTTGATCCCTTATCACCTTTAGTGTCACAGTCTAATCCTGCCACCCACTCCCCGATAATTTTGCCCAGCTCCCCCTTCTATCCCTCCATTTCACCTCTATCCCTCCTGAATCCCCTTGTATGTGGCAAATTAAGTGGCAAGTGAACATCACCTAAATTAAAAATTGAAACTAACCAAATTATTTGTTTAGTTTTAAAAAAATATTATTTGTTTGAATATAATATATTTGAAAATTAAATTTTTTAGTATAAAAATCTGTCCTTATTAATTTATTTGAATTACATAATTTTAAATGTAAGAGGGTAAAATATGTATTTTACACTTTTTAAAATTAAGATTTTAGTTTTAAGTAAAATTTACCACTTAAAACTTTAGATGAAAATTTTCAATTTTAAGTGAAAAAAATTAAGGTGGCTCTTAATTTATTTATTTTTATTAACAAATAACTTTAAAACCACTTAAGTTTTTAGATTTAAGCGTGGTTATCAAACAATACCTTAGACAAAGGATTAGTGGAAATTTTTTTTAAAGCGACCATTATTTGCACATCATTTCTTATTTGATTATACTTTATTTTTCATTCACCCAATAATAAACGAGTAAATGCATGTTACTTGTCCAATAATAAGCGAGTATAAGCTTGAAACTGCGACCCATAAAAACCGAATATATATGTTTATACTCCCTTGTCATTGGACGAATAATATACACTGAGATCATCTCCACCAATGCTCTTTATTTTAGAAAGCATTTTTTTTAAATAAAGAGTATCTTTTGAAGTAGAGAGTGAGAGACTCCAACAATGCTCTCTATTTATGCTATTATTACAACACATGTCACAATTTAATTGGTTGTCAATAAATATATGAGAAAGTGAGCGTTTAATATGTTATTTTTTTAATGTAAAATATTAAATAGAGAACCAGATAAGCTCTCTACTCATCCTCTCTACTTTAACCATATTGTTGGATTTGATTTTTTTGGTAGATTTTGGCTATTATAAAGAAGATTTGTGCAATGAAAAGTCTCTTGAAGATGCTTTTATTCGCTTGTCTATAACCAAGCCAAGTATTTTTTAGAGTACAAATAGTGATTGCATTTTTTTAACTAGAGAGATCCTTAATTTGAGGAAATTACATTTATCTCCCCTCCTCATGGTTTCACAAACGCACACATAATTTCACTATTTTATTTTATTTATTTATTGGTATAGCTATTTTAACTTCACACAAATACACTATATTCCAAGGTTATCTTCAATAATACTTTATGCACATCCCTTTAAATTTTTTAATATGTTAAGAACACTTTTTAAGGTATTAGAATACTCTTTTGGATTGTTAATAGGTATGTATGTAACTTTCCTATTGTGAAAATGATATAATATATTCCCCAATAATAAAAAAAACTACTTAACAATTTTGTATCACAATGGTAAGCGTTAACTGACATTTGAAAAGGGTAGAGAGGGGTCAAAGGTTTCAGTTCTACCATTGTAACTTGATAAAATAAAATAAAATAAAAAAATGTTAATGAGAGAAGACTAATTGTCCATACAATAATTCTGCAAGGACTTAGAATTGAAATTGAAAAAGTTATTGAGATAATGTTATATCAATTAAAAAGTGATAAAGAGGGTGAATTTTATATTACCAACCAAAGCATTAATGTTGTCTCATCAATAAAGTTATTCCTTTGAATCTCAAGATTGAGTCATTCTAAAATTACTCTCTTCCCATATTAAACTTCATTAAAAAAAAAGAAAAAAGAACTAGTATATTGTGGAAGTATTATTATAGGGTTAAATTAAAATTTTGCAAACATGATTAACAAACTAAAATAAGCTGAAAATGGGTTTGACTTTATATTGGTAATGGTACGTAGAAATTAAAATTTGAACATATGAAATAGCCTCAATCCTAGGGGTGTTCACGGGTCGGTCAACCGACCCGTTGACCGCCTTTTTGGACCGGACCGACTATTTCGGTCCTTTATTTTTTTGGACCGGACCGGACTGAAAATGTATATAAGACCGGATCGAACCGAAACAGTGTTTATCGGGTCGGTTTCGGTCGGTCTATCGGTCTGGGCTTGATATATTGGCTTGTTGCAAAATAAAGTTGGGCTTAGAATAATAAAAGATGTCTTAAAAAAATGGTTAACTTTTGCAAAAAAAAAAAATTAATACACCACAACAAAAATACACAACATTAAAAATTAATACACAACCATTTTATGTGCCAAAAAATAGATTGAAATGTTAAAAAAGATGCCAACATTCATGTTAAAAAGAGCAAATATATATATTTTTTTAAAATATACAAATACTCGGTTCGGTTCGGTTTTATAGGGTTTTTTAACCCATAGGACCGAGGACCGGACCGAATTTGATCGGTCCAAAAAAAAGTAGACCGAACCGACCCGCAACATATATAAAAACCAAAAAAAAGCCTACGGTCCGGTCCGTCTTCTCGGTCCGATTCGGTTTTTGTACACCCCTACTCAATCCTGTTAAGTTAAAATTGGACTTGAATTTATTTATAATATAATGGTAAAGGTATTAATAAAGATTCTTATGCCAATAAATAAGTTAATAATGGCTATTCGGATAAGATGATCTATATTTCTGCCGAAGAACACATATTAACAAGCTAGTACTAAATAGTCGATGACACAATTGTAAATTTTTATGCTCACACTCCCAACATAATACGAATGAATCGCCATCTCATACTACCTATTTATCGATCGAACACAATATTACTAATTTCACGAGACGAATGCTCGGAAAACAGAGCAAGTTCTAGTTGGAGAAAAGTTCATTCATATTGTTAAGAGCATTTTCAATACCATCCAAACCGATCTGTGGTGGTTTTCAAGAAAACGATGTTTCAATTACAGAATATAAAATGAAAAAAGCTACTGTTGCTAAAAAATTTAGAATTTCACTCTCAATCTTTTTACTCCTAGAAAAGAATTGAATTCTTTTCACCTAGGGGAAAAAAGTAAAATAGGAAAATGTACTTCGGTCCAATTGGAATTGAATTTTCTTCACTATTTCTCTTGTAAATTACATAATTATCGCTTGCACTTATCATGAGAGAGAACAAAGAAGCCATTTCCAATTTTACATAAGTAGTATTGAAGCCCCAAGCATCAAGCAATCAGTCAGTGGTACAAATAGAAAGAACATACCTAAGAAACCCTAAAAAATTTTATAGTAACTAACAAACCAATAATACTACATACTCAAATCCAAATCAAGTTCTTTAACTTTTACTCATACACAATACAATTAATACTTTCTGCAACCACAATATTTGTACGTACTAATTACGGTTTCTGCACTTCTCCATTGCTCTGGGAGCTGCAATAATCAACACGCATGCACATATATATACATCAATATTTATGACGAGAGGCTCAACTGCAAATTTAAATAACTGATCACTAAGAAGCTAACCACGTTTGGTTCGGCCAAAATAAATATTTTTGGCCTAGGTGAAAAAGAGATGGTGAAATTTGTTTTCACAGAATTTCACCTATTTAGCATGAACTTTTCAAGCGGAAGTATTTCTTGCCATTTCATTTTTTCACACAAGTGAAATTATTTCACCCCAAACCAAGAGAGGCCACAAAAGCTAAGCGGAATTAATGCTTCTTCTTCAAAATCAAGATATAAAGCACAAACTCTTATAAAAATGATATGCATATTCCCTTCATCAAAATGATTTTGTGCTTAGAAACATGAAATAATAAATGTTGTTGAGAATAAAATTCCTAGACACTATTTGTGGATTTACCAATTTAAGGACCACGAGAAAAACTCCAAGCAAAAGGGCACCTTAAAGAACCAAAAATCCTGACAAAAGAAATTATAAGTATTTCATTTAAATATCGTACCTAAACCAATGGCATCCGAACTTTTCATAATTCTCAGCCTCTTGCAGGACTCAGTGAACATCCTGGAACAACAAACAAATAAGAGATAATTAGGAAGCAAAACTTTTACAAATTATTATTCATTTACCTATGTGCTTGTTTGTTATTATATTTTTTTTGTATTTGGGGTATTCGGGCCCTCACACACCTGGGGCTATCTGGGTGGTCAAGTTATGGGCCATATCAATATCTCTCTCTCTAGACAACAACAATGATTGTCATGTGGCAGTCAAGCCCAATAATAAATTCTCCGCTTTGGGCTCAAGTCCTCACGGTTTTCACTTTCCAAAAGGGACCTTCTAGGAAGGAACAGTGACCACACATATATTTATATCACATCAGTGTACCACACCAATATGAATGACTGCAGTTCAACAAAACCCAGCTGAATCAAACCATTTTGCATCCCTGGCAGGCACCACACTATGGGTGTGGGAAATGCAATCGAGCCCGGGTTCTGTTTTTTTAACCATGCCGGGTATCAGTTTCTAACATACAGCCCAGCCCAAGTTCGGGTTTACCTAAAATTAACCTGTTTGAACTGAGCAAACTCGAAGATGAATATGTGACATAATTTCCATTAAATACTTATAATACCATATATTTACAGTGAGACAGGGTCCAAGCGTTCAAGTAAGCAGAGCAGGTTCAGGTTTTTCAAAGTAAAAACCTGCTTCATCCCTACACACCAAGGCACGTACAGCAAACCGTACACAACACTAGGATCGTCAAAACAAGCAAATATGCAATCAACTCTCAATCCCGAGTCGTTACACCAAGGCCTAGCAACACTAGACAGATGGTCAAGCCGGGGACAATTTTGGTGCTAGTTGGGTCTCTGGGCCCAAACAAGAGTGAATAGTGGAAGGCAGATATTGGGTTCAGGCTGAGGTTGTATTACCCACTTATCTGACAGATATAATTCTACGGCTCTGTTTGACAGCAACAAGGAAAAGGAAAATAAAAGCAATTAATTTGGGTGAGAAGATGGAAATAAGTTGAGGGATGTGATGAGATGTCCTCCATCCTCCTTTATGTTATGTGGAAAAAAAATCTCCACCACCACCCAAAGAAATTTTTTCCACGGAAACAATCAAAAAGTAAGAGTTAATCTCACCACATCTCTCAGCTTAATTTCCATATTCTCACCGAAATTAGTTGTTTTTCTTATCATTTTCCGTGTTTCTATCAAACGGATTCTACATTTCTAATGAAACCAGGATTTAGTAGGTCAATAATGAGGGAAGTTGAACTAGAGTTTAAAGGTTTAAAATCACACTTACTCCCAAGGTACATCACCAACAAGCATCCAATCACCATCTTTGTCTTCGTAGGTAAGTACATACTCAGAACCGTGAAGAAGGTCCATTAGTCGACTCTCACTCAGCCCGTCTCGCATCGGAGCTCCATGAGAACTGCATTGCCCTGAACCGTTTCATCATAAATGAGTTAAAAACTCTCTAAAAAAAGTGGGGTAAAAAGTATAATCATGAGAAACAGAATCTATATTCAAACTCGATGAAGCATAAACTGCCATATAGAACTATGATGCAACTAAATACTTCCTCCATCCTAAAATTAAAAGTCCATATTTGACTTTCACATTTTGTTAAAGATACTCAAGTTTCGACACAATCAATGCTTAAGAATAAATTGTTTTTTCTATTGTGGGAGTCAGTACGTTCATTTCAATCTTTCTTTTCCTTTTTCTCTTCCATTAGAGTAACTATCAACAATTGATATGGATTAATTATGTTATTGGTCACTTCAAGAACTAACTTGGTTCGAGTTCGTGCTTTTCACGATCCCTAAATTTGTAACTTGGTAAATTGACAAATAATGTCCTGTAATTCATGTCAAGATTTTGAATCACAGTATATCAATTCCTTTGCTAAGGTCCACTTTGGTTTCGTTTTACTAATAATATAGAAAGGGGCAAGCCAAAATCTACTCCTAACAAGTTGTTGAGTTCGGCTTTCAGGTCTACCTACTTTAGGGCTTGTGTAATATATATATATAAAGAAGAGCCCTCTTAGGGCCTTTTTGTTTAAGGGCTGCTCGCCTTTAGAATAGAAGGAAGTGGGATAGCGGAGGTGATTTCAGTAAACTGATAAAACGGGAGAGTGAAGGCCGTTAAGGTTCATATACGATTGGATGTGCTTTTCAAAGCCGACTTATATGTATATAGGCGAGAGGGTGAAGCAACTGCCTTACGATGAGCCGGGGATCCCATCATAGAATATTTCAATTAGATCGAACCTCTACTAACAAGCAGAAGTGAGGAAAGCAGTGCGGTACATTCTGCGGCATTTGCCTAGGTGAACTAGTTTCCACGAAATGAAAAGTAAAACGTAAAAAAAAAATCCCCTATTTAGTACTGCACTTTGTTCATTATCTTTTTGTTTAAACTCTATAATTGTAGGGTGGGCATTTATCATATTTTTATACGACCCAAAAAGTTACCCAAACAGTATATTTTATGTGGTTAAAAGATAATCCACCCCGACTCAAACAGGCCGTAACCCTCAATTTCGTGTGCCAAATAACCAATATCTGATTCTATCCAAACACAAAACTCGAACCAAACAAGCACTTGGACTGAAGTACTGAAATTGTGTCTTGCAAAGTTTTTAAGAGGAGCATTGAGGAGTTCAAAAGCCAAAACTTGCCATTCTATTGTCATTGAAACAGAGAAGAATAAGGGATTCAGAAAAGCTTACCAATTGTAAAACAGGTGAACATCTTTTCTAGAGCCGAAGATAGTTCAACATAGCTGGGGTAGTTCTTGAGATCAACTTTCCTTAGGTAAGGGGCACCATCCATGCTGACTTTGACATATAAACAACTCGAACCCATCTTTGCATCCGCTTCATCATCGTTCTTGGGAGGATTGATTGCCATTGAATTTTTCCGGAAAGATCGGATTGGTGGCCATCCCACCACTTGTGCCCTATCTCAAAGAAAACAAGTCAATTTTGAGTTTAGAGCAATGACACATATCCAAAAAGAAACCCAAAAGTATAACCCAAAGCTGTAAATGCATCTTAACCAGTCATCACTTTCTTTCTCCCAGGTTCCAGATAAAATGTGTGGTTCAAACTTCAAATTCATTTGGGCTACAACTTTTGGGACATTTTTTGGGCTCCATAGCATTTCTCATGTTTAGGTCAATGCTACATATCCCAAAAGCAAGTGTAAATGAATCTCAACCACTAATTACTTTCTATCTCTGCCAAATTGGCAGATGTGTGGTTCAAATTCATTTGGGCTACATTTTTTAGGATCCGTGGCATTTCTCTTGAATTTATTGTGGCTCTAAGGCCAAAGTTCAACCAACTTGTCTTCTTGAATAACGCATTCCAATTGCTTATAACAGTCACATATATCCACTAGTATAATAGGGATAAGAAAGAAACTAAGACAAAATTGAGGTATCAACATAGAAAAGACACAAGTATGCAAACAAACAAAAGGAAATCTTCGGAAAAAAACTCCCCTCTTAAAGGTGCATTTTTCAAAACATGAAAGTTATATGATGGAAAGTTGGCTCCTTTTGTGATGAAAAGGTTTTCACCTGGATGAAAGTGAAGTATTTTTCTAACTCGTGCTAGGTAATAAAAGAATTCACTTTTATCCAGTTAGAAAAAAAAATTCACTCCAAACAACGGAAGCTTAGGGCCCAAATACCATAAATAAAATAATTTCCATAGATCAATCTACTGTCATAAATTATAAAATCTTGATTCCAACGGGTACTTCAAGAAATTCTTCCAAAATTTTCGGAAACTTGAAACATAAAGAAATATTCAGAGGTCAAAAAAAATTTTAAATCACTCAAAACCACCCCAACCACAATCAAAGTGAATAGACTATATATTAGGCAGAAATAGACGAAGAGCAAGAGAGACAAGATCACAAGAGGTAGATCGATGGTTGTCATTTGAAGGGATAATCCATAAATGAGATTTATACCATGACCCTAATGGTTCAAACAAAAATTATCTTCATTCAGTAAAACTGAATTTGGAATATTTTGGTTAAAAAATATCAGAGTTACTGGAAAAAAAATTGAACAGCACAGATTAAAAAACATAAGTGCGAAAAATCAAATTTTCAGCCATATCAAAACGGTTTCCAATTTCATGCTTTTCCCTTTTATAATTTAAAACTCTAAAACTTCTGGAACCGGAAATTGTATATACCGTGCAAATTATATGTAAATTTATTGGATTGGATTTTAGAATTTTCTGAAAGCCGCAAAAGAACTTGAACCCCTACAAGAATTTTATCTTGAAAATCTTTAACTTTTTCTCTGAACAATTCCATTATATTTGAGCAACTTTGCACCTATGCAGTTATCTTTCCTTCTATTTTCTTCTGTCCATGCAGCAGATCAACAAAATACAACTTGGCGCCACACTCGAATAAATATATCATAAGCATTATAAACCATCCAAAATTGGAAAAAGAAAAGGAAGAGCAAAGTATAACACTGTATTTGTATAATATTTAGAGCAATTTTCCGGCGAAAGATAACATATTAAAATCACTTTCAAAACCCACCAAGAAGATCAATTAGTAATATCAAAGCAATCTAATGACTTCTTTTACTTTCCAAAAAATAAATAAGGGAAAGTGAAAAAGAAAATTTACTTTGCAGCAGGAGCAACACCATGGCCAGTTGCAGCAGAAATTTGAGGCTTCTTTTCCAGCACAGTCTTTGGGGATATTGCAACAGCCTCTTTCACAACAGCAGAACCCATTACAGGTTGTTGAATTTTACACTCAGACACGCCACCATTACCACCTCTTGGAGAGAACAAACCACCATTTTTGCCCAAATCAACCTCAGATCCACCAAAAACCCACTTCCCAGAACCACCATTAATGGTGTCAGAAAAGACCCTTTTGGCTCCTAACATCAACAAACCCTTTCCACCATGCCCACTCTCCCTTTCTGGTGATTCAGAACCAGGCAAGCCAAGTCTCAACTCTGTGGCGCATAAATTCAAACCCTTGGTGGGCATATCAGAGTTCTCCATTTTAGAAACCTCTGATAAGCCTATGTAATCATGTTCTTGTAAGGGCGTAGACATCAAATTTGAACTGCAATATAGAGTATGAAAATGGGTTTAATTTTGTGGCAGAATTGGAGGAAAATAGAGCAAGAATATTGGGAATAGGAAGAAATTGAGGTGGGTTTTTATTATTGCAGTATACTCTCTGTCTTTCCACTAACACGAATAAGAGTGGGGAGTGGGGGGAACAATTATGGAGAATGATAAGCAACAAGAACTGTGAAAAAGTTAAACTAGAAAGGGTTGGGTTTGCTATTAGGTAAAAAGTCCTAGAAACACATTTGTGGCAAATATCATAACCTAAAACAGCGGCTCAAATGATTGTCATAAAATACACTCGGGAATTTATTTTAAAAAGCAATAGGTTAAAATGGCTTTCTCTATTGAAAGAATGATACCGGTGAATAGTGGTGACAAATGTAATTGGTAAGGCTTAACATTCGGTAATGATAATAAAAAAAATAAAAAAGGTGTAATATGGGTGCATCTTCAATAATGATCCGAAGCTAAATCAAATTGTGGGCAATCGATAATTTTAACCTCAAAGTTTTGGGTCATTTTAACGTAAACCTTGTTGTTTTAATTTTTACAATGTTAACATTAAAGTTTTATAATTGTTGCAATCCAACTCAACCGTTCTCTTCTGTTAATATATAACTAACGGTGCTGACGTGGTTGTCCAAGCTGGCACTGACGTGGATGTTGTTACTATGAGTATCGACAATTTTAACCCTAAAGTTTGGGGTCAATTGTAATTTAAATCCTGTTGTTTCAATTTTTTTAATGTCAACACCAACGTTTCATAATTGTTGCAATCCAACCCAGTCGTTCTCTTATGCTAATATACAACTAACGGCGGCTAAAATACAACACACCTTTTCGTTGGCGAGTGAGGAACATACGCTTATGTCAAATCATCTAAGCCAACTTTTTGAGTCACAATCTTAAATCCCTCTATAATTATTGTTCGTTGCCGATCAATAATTGTTGCCGATCATAATTGTTGCATCAAAATTAACGATCATAATTTTTTGAGTCACAATCCTAAATATACAACACACTTTTTCGTTGGCGATCATAATTATTGCATCAAAATTGGGTTAAGGTTGATAGTGATCACCTTACTTTTCGTGGTTATGGGACTCAGTTTAAGAATAATGCCCTTCATTACATTGATTTCATCCAGAAGGTTAGTCCTTTTCAATTTTAGTTTTGTTATGTTTTTTTCTTGATCGTATGTCTTTTTATTTTATTTTATTTTTTCGGTTCCCATTTCATCTATAAATTTTTGTTAATCTTATAATTTTTAATTCTTTCATTTTAGTATTTTGCATCATCTTTTCTCCTCATGGATTATCTTTCTGTATGTGCTCATGAATATATTTTGTCTATTTCCTAGTTTATGGGGCTAAAAAAAGGGTTTTTTTTCTTTCTTTTGTAATGTAGTCACTTTCTGATATTGCATGAGGGAAAAGAAGTATGATAATACTGGATGTTGGGTACCAAGAGATTGCCCTACTCCAGTAAGGTCTTTAATGTAGTCCATTGTGCTCGCTGCAGAGTCCCTTGGCACATTGAATATGACATTGTTGACCTAAGGTCTTAATCTTATTTTGATAATAACAATAAATCAATCATGTGTAATTCAACATGTTTCTTGACATAAGTATACAGTTCATTTACTTGAAAAATTCAAGAAAAATATGACAAGGATCAATCTTTCACTATTCGATCATTGGACAAGACAAGGAAGATCAAATCTCTCAATGCAAATCATGAAGCACAAATGATCAAAAGATTATATGAAAAGCTTCAAGAAAAAAGTTTCAAATGAAGATCAATTCGAAGAAACAAATCAAAGCATTCGAAGACTCGTTAATCCAGTAATTGAGTAAGTGCTTAAGTTTTATGTAAAGTTACTTTATTGATCAAATTCCTATAACTCAAATGTATTCATGCATATTTTAAAAATTGATTCAAACAAGCTTGGAATTGAATTTATTTAAAAAACATTATTTTACAAAGACCGAGTTTCAAAATAAATTCATATTAATTTTAAATGATCATATTTTAAGCTCTAATAAAAATAGGTATCTTAGAAACATATCTTTGAGGTTCAAAAATTATTAGAATTTTATTTGGAACCAAATTGTTAAATTGCAAAAATATTTTTATTTTACATTTAAAATTCGCTTAATTTTCGCACAGTTTTGATCTAACGGTAAGATGGAGGCCTTCCCAAACTCCGATCATTTTGAAATTTTTACATTAGTTAGAAAACATCTTGTAGCACTTTTGACTAAAATTTGAGCATGATCCAACGGTCCAATTGGGAGAAATTATTAAAACAAATTTAATTTTTTTTGTCAAAATTAGCTGTTGAAAAGTTTGAAAATGTATACCTTTGACCCAAAACCTTTCTTAATCATCCCCAACGGCCATATGGTTTTGCAAGCTATATATATGAGGTCTTAGATATGTTATAACACACCTTGAATCATTCTAATACTCTATTATTCATATATTCAAATATACAAAGATTCAAGAACAAATTTTAATCTATCTTTCATCTTTTGAGCTATATATTTTGATCAATATTGATAACTCTAATGTGAGTTTCATTTGTAATCTTCAAATACACTTGAGAGTTATTGTATTGGTGTGTATCACCACACGTAATTCATTCTTCATTTTAAAATAGAGTTTGTCTCTTTGTAAAGTAAGAGAACATATCTTGTAAGAAGTGTAGTGTGTATAACTACATTGTGAGTGTTGCGTGCATAACAACATTTGTATTAAGGTTTGATCTTCACTCGAAGAAGATTGAATAGTGAAAATTCTCGTGGAACTAACCGAGCGCGAACGTATGGTTTAGGAAACCGAATCGTGAGGAGAAAAAGTCTCGAGCTTCAAATTGGTTTAATTTTTCTAAACGCAAGCTCTCTTTTTATTGCTATATTATTACTTGTATTTTGAGATTGCTTACTTGCTTATCTTAGAATTGATTACTTGAAGTTTATTATTTTCTTAATATTGTTGCTTAACTAAGTTGCTTTGCTTAAATATTTTAAAAACGTTTTAATTTCGCATTACATTTTTAAAACCCTATTCACCTCTAGGGTTGTTTTCCGACCAACAGACATTTTCTATCATAATTATATAAGAACTTAGGATTGTGACTAAAAAATATGGCTTAGATGATTTGACGTAAGCGTGGATTCTTCACTCGCCAACGAAAAGGTGTGTTGTTTATTAGCCGCCGTTAGTTGTATATTAGTATAAGAGAACAGTTGGGTTAGATTGCAACAATTATGAAATATTGGTGTTGACATTGAAAAAAATTGAAACAATGGGATTTAAATTACAACTGACCCCAAACTTTGGAATTAAAATTGTCGATGCCCATAGTAGCAACATCCACGTCAGCACCAGCTCGGACAACCACGTTAGTGCCGTTAGTTGTATATTAACAGAAGAGAACGGTTCGGTTAGATTGCAACAATTATGAAACTTTGGTATTGATATTGTAAAAATTGAAACAACGGGGTTTAAGTTACAAATGACCCCAAACTTTGGGGTTAAAATTGTCGATTGCCTTCAAATTATGAATAAACTCCTATATCTAATTTATAATAAAAGATATTCCGTATCCTTAACTTTAATATAATTATAAAGAAAGTACTCAAAATTCACTTTCTCTTATTTGAAACACAGGTTGCATTAAGTCTAGAAAATACAACATTTTTTAAAGGTTGACATATCCGTGTTGTATTTACACCGAACACTATTTTATGAACAACCATTGGAAACATATTAAACACTTTTTTACACATGTTTATAATTTAAATATATAGTTTTTTTCAGAGATATTTGTCAGACACTTCTTAAATACTCACAAATAGGTAACCTCTATTTTTATTATATTGAAATACAATTTTATTTTATTTATAAAATAAATCTGATTAGATGAAACCCCCCCCCCCCCCCCCCCCCCCCCCCCCAAAAAAAAAAAAATCGAAATAATTAAACATAAAAATTAGAGATGAAAGATTAGGTAAGCAAAGTCAACATCTTAATAATTATCACTTTGATTATAGAATTTTAAATTTCATCCCATACAGTATAAATTTTTTTTTCATAAAAAATGAAGCTTATGAATGTATAGTACATAAACATTTATTTACTTTTCCTCGGTGTATCTATTTCCTAATTTTTTAGGATTTGACATATCACAGTGTCCATGTTGTATTGTATATATGTCTTGTCGGCGTTCATATTTCATAACTACGAGTATAATGTATACTCTATTTAAAATACTGATTAATTATATTATAACATAAATATATAGTAGTTCAAATGAAATGTCATAAAATACACTATGTGCTCTATTTAGTAGTGACGCTCCAAATAAGGTTCATGAGTGCATGAGCGAAAAAAATATATAAATAATAAAATAAAAGGAGTGGAATGATATATAATTTTCACCATATGCTATAGTAAATACGACCTCTCTAAGTTTGCACATTTTTTTGTTATATTTAGAGGCAATGATTCGTCAAATATTATTATATTAACTATATATATGATGATCAATATAATAAACACTAAATATTCTTGCGAATTTATGATAAATAATGGTATAGTGTAACTTATTATAATACACATGCACACACCATAATGAATACTATACTATTTAAAAAATTAAAATAAATATTTTCAGTTATGAAAAAAAAAATTCAAATTAACATCTTGTAAACATAATTCAAATATTAAATTAGCAACTCAAAACTTTTTTTTTTTGATTAATCATTCATATCAAAGATCATTACATGGAGTCAGACATAAAATTTTGTTGCCCTAGCTACATAATTCGTTGACCAAAGAGATGAATAAGCAAGCTTTGTTTCGCATCACCCTCATGAGAGTCTCCTAATCGAGCCGAGAGAGAGCTTTAGCTTCCTTCTGCGTCACGAACAATACCACCAACCACCCACATAAGAGGTGGACAAATCATCAACCACCCACAAAGGGTGGACAAACCACTATTTATTTATTTTTTATTAAGTTTGAATACCACGTCTATAGATTTCGAACTTGTGATCTCTCAAGTACAAGACCGGAGAGGATGGCACTAGACTACAAGGCCATTGGCTCAGCAACTCAAAACTTAAAAATATATTGATTTAAAGAAGTACTCACTATAACTTATAGTGAAAAAACCCTACCATTTTATTACTCTAAATAATAAATGTATATTTTATGTTGTTGATCTCAAATTATAGTTTATTCAATTATAAGGAATAAAATTGTTAATATTTTGAAATTTGGGAAACTTGCTCTTCGTTTAGGACATTTATCGGTTTGTTTCAAAAAAATTAATGAAAATGAAATCTTAATAATTTCAGATGGAAATGTTGATAAATTGGCAGACAAGTCAAGTCATTTAGACATTACACAAAGGAAAAATGATAAGACGTTAAGAGCAATTATTTGAACAAAAGCAAAAAAAATATTACTTTTTGGAATTAAAAATAAGTAAATCATAAGTTCAATAAGGGCCCGTTCGGTAACGTTTTCGGAGAATGTTTTTCAAGAATGTTTTCAGAAAATGAAAATGAGAAAATGAATTTTCCGAGAATGAAAATAGTGAAAACATTTTCTGAGAACGAAAACAGTGAAAATGAAGATTGTAAGACTGAAAATGGTGAAAACACCATTTTGGCGTTTTTGCGTTTTATGCTTTAAACTTGAATTCGTTTTCCGAAAACGTTTTTCGTGTTTTTGTCAATATCCCACCGAACGCATTTTTTATCCGTTTTTGAACTCAAAAAACAAAAACGGGTCTCTAAAAACGCTACCGAACGGACCCTAAGTTTTCATTTTAGATCCGAAATTTGCCCTAACAATTAAGAGTGTGATTATTTATAAATGACACTTTTTTTTTCTCTTTCAATAATCACCCGATCTATTGTCGCTTGTATAAAAAAATATTCTTATTTTAAATAAAAGACAATTAAGTTTTATCATTTTTGTTGTCATATAGCATCAAATATCAATTAATTATTCCAATTTTAACGATTGATAGCATTTGAAAAGAATCTCCCAACCTTCTACCACTATAAATATATCTAACTAATTAAAATAGATTTATCTTGAATATGCCGATGCCCTAAAAATAAAACTAGATTTATCTTCTAGTTATTTTTTTTTAAGTTGATGCACTAACCATATAAAATTGTGCTTAACTAACAAATAATTTGGCTAATTGATTATTTATCTAAAACACTTATAATTGAGCCAACTATCTCTTTTTTTTTTGTGCAACCAATCATTCCACAACAAAATTTTATATATAAGGTGGTGAATCTATAACCATAATAAAAGGTTTGATAAAGACGTTCATGTGTGTTTAATTTAAGACTTCTTTATTGTGAAAATAATGGAACATCAATAGATTACACAACCGCTTAGGGCCCAAAAATTAAGAAGGGTACCAATATTTTATATTAAAAAAAGAAAAAAAATTACAATGCAAATTTCAAAAAAAAAAAAAAAAAACTCAAGTTTCCAAAACTCTAACAGCGTATAGAGAAACGACATCTTCAGCTCTTCTATGATTCTTTCATCCCAAAATCAATCTCAATCTTCTCATGCTATAAGAAAGAATTATAGGAGCACCAATATTTTTTTTTTCACTCATATTGATCGATTTCAAAATAATAAGAAGGAATTAAATATTTAATCATAGTGTTTTTACATGGTTCTTTGCAATTGTAATGTGTTTTTGATGGAATGCAAACTCTTATCATTGAAACCAAATTAATTTATTTTTTAATATAAAGATTAATATATTTATTTATAAAAGGTATATTTTAAGATTTTGTCTAGGGTCTCAAAATAGTCAGGACTGACCCTAATTCTCGTTGACCATCTTTTAGTTGGGGTTAGTATCCGCATTTTAATTAGTTAATGCATAACAATAATATATATATGTGTGTGTATGTATATAACCATTATCAATTCATTAGTTAAGTGAATAAGCCAATGAGAGTGGATAAGATAACGATCAACGGCGTGGCTATCTTGCCAAGATTGGGTTCAATTGATCCCACTTGGTTTTAAGAATATACACTTTGGTATGATAATTTTTTGTTTTATTTGAACTGTATGTGTACATTTAACACTACTTGACATCACATAGTTTGGAGGAAAATATTATTATACGGGATCAAAATTATATACTTTCTCTAATTCAAATTAAGAGTTACTTTTAAATTTGATACTTTTTAAAAAATTTAAATTCTTTACTTTATGGTCAAAGATACAATTTACTTTTTATTGAAAATTTAGTACATTAATTATTTAATTGAAAACATCTCAAAAATAAAAGAATTTTGTTTTTGACTCAACTATTCAAATTTTTTGGCTAGGTCACTGATAACAATAAAATATTTCAACATACAAATATATATATATATGGAGCATTTCTGGTAAGGATTACTATTTACAGACCAACGGTACGGATTGGCCCATTTGACACGCTTTTTGATGTAATTTTTTTGATGAAATTCGGTGGGGATGTTCTTCATTGTGTGTATAACATCTCTACCAAATTTCATCAAAAAATTCAACCGGTAAGTGGGTTAACTACATGATTGAAAAATATTGGTCCCGAAATAGATATATAAAATTCAATATTTTTCAATCATATAGTTAACCCACTTCCCGGTTGAACTTTTTGATGAAATTTGGTGGAGATGTTCTATACACAATGAAGAACATCCCTACCAAATTTCATCAAAAAATTTCATTGAAAAAAGTGCCAAATGGACCAATCCGTACTGTTAATTCGTGAATAATAATCCTTACTATAAATGCTCTCTCTCTCTCTCTATATATATATATATGTGCGTGTATTATATTATATTATATTATATTATATTATATTATATTATATTATATTATAAATGGAAGGCCCATTTGATCAACTGCTACATAAAACCACGTTCTACTTTTTATTCCTAAATTTGCCTCTATAATCTTAGTTGTGACAAGATTCGAATCTAGTGACTAAACAATAGAAGTCCATGATTACCCACTAAACCATTTTCTTTTATTGTTAATTTTTTTTTTTAATTTATATACACACAAGTCGTACATGTATCACAAATATAAAATAATCTAATATATATATATATGAGAGTTGAGCCGTAGCGTAGTACTAAGTATTAAAACAAAATTTCAATAATGCAAATTTGTTTCAATATATGAATCAAAATATTTTTATAATATATTTGTAATTTTTATTAGAAATAAATGGCCTGGTGGTTAGGGAACAAAGGGGGTTTCAATCCGTCACGGGTTGCTGACTTTAACACTTTGCTAAATCATATGTTTTAATGATGTTTATTAGGTTTAATCAAATGTTCATTTTTGCTTTCTTACTATAATCTTTTGATTAATGATGAATGTTGGAGATACCATGAACCATGAACAACAATAGTCACTTTCGGCTACCATTTTTACTCACATTCATTTTTCCTTTACGCTTTTATTTACTTTTTGGTCTTAGCCTGCAATGGATCCTTATGAGCTTCTAAAATATCTTTTAGACCACAACCAATGCTCCAGCTAGTCCTATACATATAAAACTTCCGATACATGTGTATCATCTAATTTAAAATGAGAAAAATAAAATAAATATTGATTCAATGGTAAAACTTATTCTAGAGAAAAATTTAGTACTGTCGTATTTTTTTGAGAAAAAATGATGATAGGAACAAAATCAAAAGTTGAAGGTACTAGTAAAAGCACCATTGATTTTAAGTTTTGGCACTCGTTTTGGAAAAAAAATTAAAGGTGCGTCAACTTTGTACCCTAAATCTCTAAGTGGCCATGAAGGAGAACTTGAAGACAACATAGATATCTTGAGAATGAAACTTGGGTTCCATAAATCTTAATGCTTAAATCAATACAAATTATTGTGACGATTTATTCCAAACTATGTTAAACTACTTCTTGATTACCTAGATTTCTTAAAGCTTTTCTCCTTCACCAATTTGTCTAACTCCTGCCTAAGAATCTAGCTTGACAAATGGTAGTTAAGCACTCAATTTTTTTTCAAAAATGGGTGTCTTGAAACAAAAAGTTACAATACTTTTACAGATATCTAAAAGTTTATCGTCATAACGATTAATGACTGCTTCGCATTTATCAATAATATAGATTCATAAATTTTATCATGTACCCAAAAGAAATATTTATAAAAATCGTGTATCCACTAATTATTACTGGATCTTTTATTTATCAAACATATATATGTTTTAAAATACAAATAGAGAATCATGTGATAATATATAGTTTACACAAAACTTTAATGTTTTTTAAGAATCTGTAACATGGAGCCCAAGGTAATAGTGCTCTGTGATTGAAAAATTGAGGGTTTGAAAGGCCAAATAGTGCTCTGTGATTGAAAAATTGAGGGTTTGAAAGGCCAACCCGATGGTTTACAAAAAGAAAAACAAAACTTTAGAATAAAGTAAAAGATTAAAAATTAGAAAGACCGATGAAATTGCTATAAAAACATTCGCGAGACTAAATTGGAAGAGCTTCAACGAAAAGAAAAAAAAAATTAAAAAATTAAAGGGTCAACCGTTGAACCACCCTTTTTAGCTAAAGAATTAGGAATCATTTTTAGTATATATTTGGTGCACAAATTTAAGATTCTTATTATTGTCAAAATTAATAACTAAATACATGTTTCCCTGAAGAAGATCTTAACTCTTGCACAAGAATTAATTAATCAAATATAAAAGCAATTAAGCTAGAGGAATCATTGATACCACATTTAATTTATATATTTTACATTGAGTACCTTAACTTTCATAATTAGGTAGGCTTATCAGATAGTGAAGAGAGGCCAAAAGTGAACATTTGGGTCCCAAATTTATAATGTAGGCCAAGGTGGCAGTATTCTTGCCCATATGTGCTGGAGTCCAAAAGTTGTGATATAATTCATTACGATTGTTGTTTTTGTCTTAATTACATCACATCTATATTTTAAAATAGTTCTTTTTCATACAAACAATATTCTATATTTGTGGAGAGGAAATCAAATAGTCGATATTAGTATATTACGTTTATGTGAATTAAATTTATGACTAATCTTCTTTAACCAAAACAAATAATAAGTGAAAAACTCAATTTGTCGTTATATTGTTTGGTTAATATTGAACTCTGATCGAATATATACATTTATAACTTATCACACCTTTTAAATTATTATTTTTTTCTTAAACTTTTATTCATTTCACAGTTTTGCTCATCGCACATATATCCTTTAATCTACTGATAAAATACAATAGTAACTCTGGAGCAAGAAATCTAAACTCTAAATGGTGGGACCCTAGCAAGAGGCACCTAGCATACTATGGAGCATTATTTTTTTTTTGGTTCCCCACAAGGTGTCCGGGCCAGCTTTCGCGCACCTAGACTAATCCCTGCTCGCGGTTCGTGGCTGCCGCTGGCAAGGGCGGATCCAGGATTCGAAAGAGGGATGGGCTAAAATTATAAAGGGGTGGACTTTAAGAGAAAAATGCAAAAAAAATATATTGTCATAAGAAGGACTTGAACCACTGACCTAAGTTAAACACGAAACTTAATAAAGAATCTCATAACCACCAGGCTAGAAGCTCAATTTGTAATAAATATACATAAGGTACTACTTAATATAATTTTGAAGGGCTGGGCTGAAGCCCCCTTGGGCCCCCCCCTAGATCCGCCCTTGGCCGCTGGCCAAGCATTATTTTGACAACGCCGGGGTTTGACCTTGGAAGCTCCAAGTCGACCCAAAGTTGTCCCAGTGGCAGCCTTATACCATTGAGCCAAGAGGCTTGGTTACGGAGCATTATTGAATTTCAAAAGGATGTGGCCACCCCACTTTCTCCAATACGGCAAACTTCCTTCTCATCTCTACTTGAGTTAATGTTTGGCCAAGCTCAACTATATTCCAATCTTAATTTTTGGGTGGCACTTGTGGGTCCCATTTGTCCTGCACTTTTTGTTACAATAGTGGAACCCTAACATGATAATGAGATAAGTTTATGCTTTTGAAACCACTAAATTAATGAAACCCCCCCCCCCCCCCCCCCAAAAAAAAAAAAAAACCCACACACACTCTTTCTTGTCACTCAACCTAGGTATTAAATTCCATATTTATCAATTTCACACTCATGGTATGTAAAACATGCTAGGTAGGTATAATTTGTGACTATGTTACTAATTTCTAATTTCTAATGTAACGGAAAAAAAGTTAGTAATCTCTAATTAATATATTACATATATTTCTGCATGTAACATTATTTCTTTATTTCAATTTTCTTACCAAAATTGGAACTCATTTGAAATTTATACAAAATTAAAACAAATTTTTAGTTTTGAAACATGTTAATTAAAAAAATAGTTATAAAGGTGAAAATCCATAATTTAAAATTCAGCGAGTTCTCTAATTATATATGATCAAATATATGTGTATATAATTAATCTAAGCTGCATTTTTAAAGTGAGAAATAATTGAGGGCAAGTAAAGTTCATCGACTATGTGCAACATGTGAAATAATGCATCTCATAATCTTATTTATTTAAAAAGAGTTTTATTATAGTCTGAGGCAGGGGGAACAACATGAATCTTTGAACAGCATTAAGCTGACCCCATTCAAGATTTGATTAAACAATTGGAATCAAAAGTGTTGGTACAAATGGACCCATCACACTCTCCCCCTCCTTGGAATATTATAATTATTAACTCAAAAAAATAATGCTAGAAAGATAAACATCATTCAAAATTTATTACACAAATATATATATATATATATATATACATCTATATTAGTACAAGTGATAACGGATAGACTTTGTGTTTGAGTTTGAAGAAAAGGAGAGGAGGGAGAAGAACCTAGAGCAGAACTAGGAAAAGCTTGGTTGTGAACCAAACTGTTAACTATTTTGGCTACCTTCTAAGTTTAGTCGACTAATTTAGTACATGACACATTATATGTTTTAATATACTCTATGCATATATATATATATAGATAGATAATATTGAGTGCATTTTTTATATAGACCGATCTGTATGGATCGGGCTTTTTAATGACAAATATTCGTCGCTAAAATATCGAAAAAATATTTTTAACAACAAAAAAATTAATTTATTCATACTAGTTTACACTTAAAATTTTATAAGATAATACTATTGTATTTGCACTAGGCAAGTATACATACATTTATGGACTTAATTAGAGTGGAATGGGCCTACTCAATTTGATTAATAGCCATTCTAGAATATGCTCTTTCCCGAAAATCAAGGTGATCCCAAAAAAAAATGAATGAATGAATTATCACAAGTTCATGACCACAAATCTCTGGCATTTCAAATTGCCTAGGCTCATAATATTTATTTTTTGGAAAAACATATATGTATATATATGGGATGATTTAACTTTTTATTGTGTCAAATTACGAAACTTCAAAATATTTAGTTAGGGAGATGTTGACATTAATTTTTATTGTAAAAATAATTTTGCTGTTTGAACATGTTAAGCGCAACTATCAAAGATCTTTTGCATTTTTACATTTTCAATACAAGTCATTCTAGTGGATCTCTTTACCAAATAATATAACCTTTTTTTGAATTGGACTACATAACAAACATACACCATGGTAAAATTCAAGGCAATATGACTTTCCTATTATAGGAAGTCTACTAAAAATATCAATCAATGCGGTCTATTTACCAAATAATATAAGCTTTTAAATCTTATAGGAGTAAAAGTAATTTGGTGATAAAATAGAGGTGCACAAGATATGCGTAAATCGAAAAATTTAACCAATTTAACTTTTTTGGATTGGCTCATTTGATTTACAACATAGATTTAACTGATTTGGATATGTTGTGATTTTTCTAGACATATGAGATTGGTTTGGTTTTACGTTTAACCTTTGATTCAACCAATCCGCTACAATAAAATATATATATATGTTTAAATCCGTTACTTATATATTATGTATGTTTAATATATGTATATTTTGCATTGTCTTATTGTTAATCAGGTCCATGAGTGTCCTAGATCAAAAAAAAAATCCTATAATAATTTCATAGGAAGTATCTGATTAACATAGATTAGACTCTTATGTTTATAATTTTTTTATAGTTATTATATGATAATTGCACTATTTTTTTCCTCTTCAAGTGGGTATATCAATACACTTTTTTTCCTTTAGTTTCAAAAGTAAATAAACCAAGTGCAAGCATTTTTAGAAAAAAAAATTATTCCCTATCAATAAATTTTGAAACCGACAATTCAATCTGTTGTTTGGTTTAATTTTTTCATATAATTGATTTGGTTGGCTTAAAAAACTTTAAAACTGATTCATTAAGTTTATGGAATAACCCGATCGAATTCAAACCGTGTGCACCGTTAGATATAAGTAATGGATACATCACTGAATATCAGTTTTTTTTTTTTAAAAAAAAGTAAAAATACATCGAGATAATTCAAAGTGAGGGAGGAGGAGGCGGCCAGAGGAGCATGCTGTATAAATTATATGGAGCTCAAGAGTTGTAAAAATTCAATCCTCCCATGATTTGATCCACACCGAGTCTTCATATATTGGAAGACTTTGAGCAACTAATCCCTTCGAAGATAAGGAGGCTTTTACAAGTGCTTGGCAAAGAAAAGACATTGGTGGGATTTGACTTTGATTGTAAATATATATATATATATATAATTTTTTTTAATTTTTTCTTTAACGACTAAATTTAAGAAATCATTTCGTATAAATTAAAGTTTTTGAGGGATAAATGAATAATTTTTTTAATGAAATTTGGTAAAAGTAATCTCCATGATTAATAGCGGATCATTTTCACCAAATTTTATCAAAAAATCCAATTGGAATGTAGGTTAATTAAAAAATTGATATATATATAGTGTATTTTTTGTACGAACCGGTCCGTACGGATTAGGCTTTTTAGCAATAATTTTTCGTAGCTAAACATTGGGGAGATGTTTTTAGCGACGAAAAAACGTCGCAAAAAGTCCAATCCTTACATATTAGTCCGCACTTGAAGTTGTCTTTATACATATGGGAGAGGTTAAAATTACACTTGGTGTAAACTAATGGAGTTTTACACACATCATTAACTTTTTAAAAATTTCATAATTTAACAATCTAGTTGTCAAATTAGTTAATTATGGTATCATAAATATTCATGCAAAAAATTAAATTAATTGGAGATGCAAAAATTCTTATCATAATCATGTTATATACTGAATTGTAAACCTTACAAAAATTAAGTAAAAGTAAGTATAGTGATCATATAGTTACGAATATCGAATTGACTTGAAACTTTACGTGCTTAATAAACACAACAAAAATAATTTATCTAACGAAAAAATTGAAAAAAAAAAGGGTTATGAATGAGTGTAAAACTTTTCAATTTTACACGTGTAACTTGAACCTTCTCATATATATATAGTTGAGATATAAAAAGGAATTCCCCCTTTCAATGAAAAGAAGAGATGATTATTTGGAGGGCTAATTGAATGGATTTTTTTATAAGATTTTGTAGAGATGATATATATTATGAGTAAATGACCTCCACCACATTTTATAAAAAAAATTCAACCTAGAAGTTGTTCAGATGTTCATCAAAAAATTTAACGGCCGAAAATGTATATGTATATTAATTTTCAAAACATCCACTTCTATGTTGAATTTTTCTATATATTTTTGTAAAGGTGGATCTACAACTGTATAGATCATCTCTACAAATTTTCATAAAAAAATTCATCTAATTACCCTTCCAAATGATCATCCCTTCTTAATCCCTCTTTATAACCTAGTGCGCGCACACACACACACACACATATATATATATATATATATGTCATTCTAAGTATTGTTGGTTCAGTATTTCGGTTTTTAAGACTTTAAAATTAAAATCAACTCAAAGAAAGTCATTATTTCAATTTTTGGTATTTAAATATATAAAACCAAAATCATTTTTTTTTATCAGCTTTAGTGAGTTTTAAATTTTACTGTACCGATTCCCACCCCTAGGACCTTATTGGAAATGCTCTCTTGTATGTGTGTATTATTAACCCAAATTGCAATTGCCAATTAATGATTTTTAGCTCATATTTTTCAAATGTTTTATTAAATGATAAAACAAGGTAAAGTGTGGAAACAAAAATCACTCTTTAAATTCACATACGGCCCAGATAAAATACTAGTTACAATGTTTCTAACGATGATGTGTCATTGGTTCAAGAGTGGAAAATTTTCTTGGAAGAGAAAAGGATGATGTTAAAGAGATTTTGAGGATGATGTTACGAGATTTTGAGCGTATTGATTATAATAGAAATTAAGATATTCGAATTATACAGTGAAGCCTCCATAGTTGCAAACCATAGCCTCTCTTGCTTATGAGGGATGCACTTGCAATCGGGCTAGAAGCTTATGTGCAATTTTCCTTTCCCCTTCCATGAAACACCTTCTCTTCGTAAAACAATTTCAAGAAATTCAATTCGTTTTTTTCATGTAAAGCAAAGAAACCCTCACTTTTCAAGGGGTCTTTTCTATCGAAAGAAAAATAATAAAATTCAGCCAAAATGGAAAGGGATTTTGTAGTGGGAGTGAGAAAATAGACGTGGCACAAGTGAGAAAGTGACCCATCAAATCTAATAAGAAAACCACCATACAAAAGATAAAAAGGTAATAAGAAAGGGCAAGTTGGTGAGCATAAGAATATGAAAAGGACAGGTGAAGGTACAAGAAAAGAGGGCTAGTGTTCTTTGCCTCGAGTAAATTCCTCATATTCCTTCTTCACATGCGAACTCTGACACAAAAAGCTTACTCAAATATTATTAATGCAAAGTGTGCACTCGTGTCAAAGTGGAGAATCAAAGGTTAAATCCTCAAATGGAATTTTACAGGCATAGGTTGAAGCAAGTACATAGAATATAAGATATCTACTTCAGTTTCATTTTGGTAATGGAAACGGGAATGTAATCAATGTAACAAATATCACGATAGTACGAAAACTTAAATATACAACTTACGGACGTATTTGACTACCTCTTGTAGCAAGCTTGTTTTTACAAAATTAGTTGATGACCTGTATGGTAACTTCATAGTTTTCTCGGAAACAAAGTTGTACATTAGTTTTATTCTTAATCGTCAATTATGAGTAACAAATGTTGAAACTTGTATGTCCTTAGAAAAGTGTAAAGGTCAAACAGGGACTCTGGGATGGATGGAGTAACGACAAAATTGAATACCTTGTTTGGGAAGAAAGAAAATGATGTCGGCAACGAGGGAAAATCGAGTCTCTTCATTGCGAGGCGACTTTGAGTAGATCCTGCCATGAAGTTAGTTTATCTCTGGGTTTGTTTCTCAAGCTCCCAAGCCTCTTCTCTTCAGAATCAATCTTTTCCCAGTCACTAAATGGAACAGCTCTCACATTCCTACTATCTAATAACTGCATCAGTCCCTCTCGCCCCGGTTTTAACGAGGTCAAAACCGGCGTTGGCAGGCATTTCTTGAGGTCTTCAGTGATGCTCGCAACCTGCATGTCTTCAAATTAGTAGAGCTAGTAAAAATCAAAGTTGCATGGATAGAGATACAACATGACATAGTATAAAAACGATAAGGTGATACAAGAAATCATTAAAAATTAACAATAACACTCCATCTGTTTCAAATTAGGAGTCTTGCTTTTGTTTACAAGACGGCTCACATTGAAACTTCAAATTTTAAAAGTAGGCTATATTTTAGAAGTGATATACCAAAATTAACAGTTACCAGGTCTAAAGATAAGCTAATGTCGGTTATTATCTCCCTTAAGATGAAGGGTACTTATTGAAGTACACAACAATTCTTAATACTCCCTCTCTCACAAATTAAGAGCCTAGTTTGACTTTTACACTTTTCTACGGATACATTAATTTCAGCCTAATAAATGCGTGAGACTGGATTCATTAAATATCCGAAAAAGGAAACTGGAATCTTAATTTGAGATGGAGGTAGTAAATATTTTATTTAACTATGTTTCTTTTCAAAGAGAACCTTGAAGTATGGCCTAGATGGAAATATCAGAATTAAATAAAAGATAGAGGACAAACAATTAATTACCTTGTTAAGCAATTCAATGCTCTATTTTCAATTTGATTTTGTTTTTTATTTTAAAATATTTTTACCTTTTTAAATTACCCTCACACTCCTTTCCTCTTTTATCAGAAATAAAAATGTAAAACGATTCCAGCCATTTTCTAACATTTTCAAAGTAATTGTGCTCCTTAGATAACAACTCGAAGAATATAAAATGTTCCGTTTAAGAAATGCTAATGCCACTTACGGTTTCCTCAGCACAGTAAAGATTTGTAGCAATGATCCCGGTTGGTCCTCTCTTCAACCACCCAACCACGTAGAGACCCTCCTCTACTTGTGTAACATTTTCTGAAGCATCTATTAGAACCCGCCCTCTAATATTTGGAACTACGCCTGCATCAGAATCCATAGGTAAAGAACATGAGGTCTTACAATCTCCAGCGCTGTGCACTGGTTCTACAAAATTAGATAGTGAACTTTAGATAATTACCCTCTTGCCATTTTTTAAGTATATTATACACATACGTTGCCCCTACCCAAAAAGAGCCACCCATCTTAGGTGCATGCTCTTCCATTAAACATATATATAGGGTCTGGTTCTAGTAAGGACCATCCATATATGGACCTGCCCTTTAGCGACAAATTTTTGATGCCAAAACATCTCCCAGTTTATTGCTAAAAGGCCGCCCAATACCAGATCTTTCCTCTCTCTATATATATATATCTCGAGGTGGATCCATGGTTCGGGAATGGGGTGGTGGGATTTGAACCCTAATCCTCGAGGACGATACTCAGCCTCTTAGCCACTATGGCCAGATAGCGGATCTCTCTTCCATTAATGTTTAATCATGTGTTCATAGAAGAAGCTTTTCTTCTATAATATCTTTCGGATAATTTACAATGACCCGCCATGTATATAATATACCTTTGTGGAGATCAAAGGGTAAACCATCAAAAGGTACAGATTTGTAACCTATGCTCTTCATCACCAACCTGAAACCCAACAAAAACAAAATAAGAAGAAGAATTCAGTTAGCATTTGGTTCCCAGATTACACATTCAATTCACTTGGCATTTCTTTTTTCTTTTGAGGCAGGGAATTTCACTTAGATAACTACCAAAATGCTGGATGTATTTTCACAAAAAAGCTTAACACTTCATTTTTTATTTATTTCATCTTACTTTTGGGGTTGGGGCGAGGTGACGGGGGTGTTCTGTTTCAATGTAACATCAAGTTTTATTTTAGCTGAACGGTTTTGCACTTGGGCCATGCTTACTAATCTTTTGCAGAAACACAAAGGAACACTTTTGGTTACATTTTAATCTGACATTAAATGACCGACCAAAAAATTGACAGGGATTTAAATCAAAGCGAGAAAAATAAAATTAATTTACCCTGCGAACAAAAAAGACAAGTGTATAACATTAAGTTCAGAATGGGTATAGTGCATCGTCTGGTTTTGTAATTAAGCCTTACATTAACTTTTCATTGACAGGAGAAAATTGATAGCCACATCCACTCTACACCACAGGTGATGCGATGGACACAAACAAACACGTGTATATATGTGAAGTAAAACTAATGCAATGAAATCCAATTAACATGCAAAGTATCATTCTCATAAATTGTATAGTTATTGGTAGTGTAATTAAGGCTCAAGTTTCAAAAGAATTTACCCGCAATCAAGATCTTCGTAAGTTCCTGTACCCTCGGCAATCTGGTATCCAGATCCATTATCTACCAAATTAAACCAATCAAGTAACATTAAATGTGGAGCATTAAAGAATCTCTGGAGATGAAAATTAATCCACTCGCGTTTAGCACAATTCTAGTAGTACAACCTTTTCTCATAAAGTGAAAGAAAAAGTTTACTAGCGTCTGTCCCAATGTGGTAAAATAGTCTTTTAAAGAAAATAGGTTTAGGGGGCCTCTTTGTAAACCCCAAAAGTAGTTTAGCTGATGATATAGGTATTTCTTTGGCTTCATTTAGTGAAGTCTTTTCATTTATGTTACTTCCCCAATTAGCCGCTTGAAGTTTAGTCCTTGATGTTTCAATTTCGTCAATTTAACCCTAAAGTTTCATTCTAATTGCAATGTGGCCCCAAATTGGATGCCCTGTTAATTCTTTTGATGGAAAAAGGCATGTGCCATGCACGAGGCACTATCATGAAGGGCAAAAAGCAGTGTTCTAAAAATCGGGCCTAGGCGGCGCCTAGGCAGAAATCGGTACCTTGCCGCCCGACCTAGGGCTAATCCTTTGTGCTTAGGCGCTAGGCTCCGATTAGGCGGGCTAGGAGCCAATTAGGCGGACTAGGCGCCCATTAGGCGGGATAGGCACCAATTTTTCCCTTTTTTTTTTCCTTCAAAACAACGTAGCTTCATGTTAAAAAAAAAAAACATGTTTATTAGCTAGCCCTCTTTCAGTCGACCTAATTCCGTTCTCCTCATCCTCCTCCTCTCAGTCTTCGTTCTCCATCTCCTCTTCTCCTCTCCGGCTGTATTTAGGGATGTTCACTTGGGTTTGATTGTTTGAACTTGTTTATTTTGTTGAAATGCATGTTTTATTGGTTAGATGTTGGAAAATTAATGTTAATTTGAAAGGTATATTATGTTTTGTTAGTATTATGTTATTTAAAATAATATTTTTAATAAAAAATCGTTTGACCGATTAATCCCCTAGGCGCTAGGCCCCCCCTTGCCAATCTAGGAACGCCTAGCGATTTTTAGAACATTGGCAAAAAAGGGAAAACAAATGTCTACAACCCTTGAGTCCTTCATTCCCTCCATTACAGCACGATTGTCAGGGCTTGTTTGGAACCAAAATCCCTATAAATATTTTTTTTTGATAAGAAACGAAAGATTTCATTGCTAGTCAAAGAAAGTTACATCAAAGAAAAGCAATAAAGATAGCAGTGGATGAGAAAACCACTACAGAGATGCTGCAACTCAACCCAAAACAACAAAAACAAACCAATCAAGCCAAAAAACTACAATAATCCAACTCAAATAAAAGGCTATCAGTACTATCAAATAAATTAGCTACCCTAGCCCAAAGACCAATCAGGAATCTCAAATGATCCCACAAGCTGGATACCGATCTATAACAATCTTCAAAAACTCTCTTGTTTCTCTCTAGCCATATTGCCCATGCTGCTACCATCACTGTCACCTTCCACAGATTGCCAGCTTTTGTGCTACTAAAGCTCCATTCCAGCCCAATGAAATCTACCCATCTTTTGGGGGCAGCCCCTATCAACCCAAATGCCTTGAACAGCCTAGCCCAGATTCCCCATGCATAGTTACAATGAAGCAGAATGTGATCAATCCCTTCGAAACCTTCTTTACACAAAATACACCAAGACGGAGATAAACACATGGATGGCCTCCTCTCTTGAATAACGTCACAAGTGTTCACTCTTCCTCTTAATACAAGCCAAGCAAAGACCTTAACTTTGGAAGGGACTATTTACAAGAGAATACACCAGAAATGTGAGCAACCCATAGCCCTTTAATACAATGAATTTTGGTTTAGATTTAAGCCATGAGTCAAACCTAACAAGGAAACATACTCATCGATCTCCCTATCAAGGAAGGACCTACGAAATGAAAGGTTCCACGAATACTCTAAATAGGATGACCAAGAGATTACCGAATGAATGGTAGCATTTTAATCATAAGAAATCCTATATAGTTTAGGGAAACTGATTTTGAGTGGCTTATCCCCTACCCATGAGTCCTCCCAAAAGCGGATTCTCTCCCCATTTCCCACAACCAATTTAATATGTTGCTTAAAGTCATTCCACACCCTTGAAATAGACTTCTAAAGAGCACGAAGAGAGCCATTAATGTCATGTGAAAAGTCCCACCCATTCGGATGAGAGCCATACTTGCTATAATCGCATGCCAAAGTGAATCACTTTCAAGTGGGAACCGCCAAAGCCATTTACCTAGCAATGCCTTATTCCTTTTAATTAAGTTTCCCACGCCAAGCCATCCATTTATCGTAGATCTCGAAACAACCTCCCAATTCACAAGATGATCTTTTTTTCCTTCCGCTCTTCCTTCCCAAAGGAAGTCCCTCATAAACTTTTCCAAATTTGATGCTACTTTTTGGGGAATTTTGAAAATAGAAAGGTAGTAAATTGGAATACTCCCCAAAACCTATTGAAGCAAAGTTAATTTCCCCCCCTTTGAGAGGCATCCTTTATGCCACCCATCAACTCTTTTTGAGACTCGTTCTATAACAGGGTTCCAAAACTCAATGCTATTGGGATTACCACCTAATGGTAAACCCAAATAGCTAAGAGGCCATTCCCTATACCCGCACCCAAGCGTATTTGCAATTCCGGACAGCTGTGATGGGGCTAAGTTCAGCCCCACCACTATGCTTTTTCCCATGTTGATTTTTAGACCCGATACCAATGAGAATACCTTAAGCAATCAACCATAAGACTATCATTTGGGATAAAGAAGATGCTATCATCAGCAAATTGCAAATGAGAAATTTCAGTTTTATTACGCCCAATTTCAAAACCCCTAACGACCTTCTTCTCAGACGCTCTTTTCATTAACCTACTTAAAACATCTACCACTAATATAAAAAGGAACGAGGATAGTGGATCCCCTTGACGTAACCCCCTTGAAGCCCCAACAGGCTCACTTGGTTTCCCGTTAATCATAACCGAGAAATTAACCGAAGAGAAACACCCACTAGTCCACCTTCTCCATCTCCTCCCAAACCCTTTTTTATCCAAAACGAAATCCAAAAAATCCCAATTAATGTGGTCATACGCCTTTTCAAAGTCTATTTTGAACACCACACCCTCTCTCATATTTTTTTTTATCAGAAACAAAGCTTATATTGATTGGCAAAATCAGATACAAGCAAAGGTGCCGGAAGCGGGAGAAATCCACTACCAAGCACACCAGAAAACAAAAACAAAAAAGAACAGCTCCATCCTCTATCTCAAAACAGACAAAAAACCCTACTACAAATCAAAACTGATCCCATGCCCAAAAAACAAGCAATAGCCCCTAACAACAACAATCATACTCCTAGGCACCAGGCAAACCTCTAATGCCTAAATAAGGCTACTGCATAGCCACGCCCCAATCCCTAGCAATCTCTGATATAGTCCAGATACCAAAATTCTTCGAAGAAAATGCCCAAAGTGAAGCCAAATTCTTGATTCTGTCCTAAGTCTTTTCTAATTCTTCTTCAGTTTCTTCAAAAATTCTCTTATTTCTCTCTTTCCATATACACCACATCACAGCCATGCAACTACACCTCCATAATGGTTTGCTTTTCTTTTTGCCACCTATGAAGAACCACCTGATAGTAAGCAATTCATACCAAGAACCCGAAAATATTGCAATCAAGTCGAATTCCTTTCGGGCCTTGTTCCAGATTTCTTGAGCAAATGATCAATGTTCTCTTTGTCCCGCTTGCACAACACACACCATGAAGGAGATAGATGCATAAAAGGCCTTCTGAATTGAATTAAATCCGCTGTGTTGACTTTCCTTAATGCAGCTAACCAAGCCAAAACACAAACTTTAGGAGGAATGCCTGATTTCCAAGTCATATCCGCTGGAGCAAAGATATAACCTACATCAGATTTAGTAAGAATTTTAAAAAAAGACTTCACCGAGAACATTCCATTTTTATCTCCTCCCCAAACTCTACTACCCTCATCATCGCGAGCCACTTCAAAAGTATGTAACCTTCCCAACAGAGCCATATATTCCTCCTCCTCCGATTCTGTAACATTCCTTCGCAATATCACATTCCATGAAAGACATTGGGTAAAATCCCAAGAGAGATTATCAGCAACCACATCCCTCGGATTCTGCACTACTCTGAACAGACCCGGGAAATGATCCTTTAAAACTATATCACCAACCCATCTATTCAACTAGAATTTTGTTCTCGACCCATTGCCAACTCGATAATTCACATTAGCCAAGAAGGTCTCCAACCCATTTGCAATCGCCTTCCAAGAGTTTCTGAAAGTACCTCTGCTTGCTTTATTCGCATCCCAACCATTCTCGAGTACTCCGTATTTGCTTCTGATAATACGATGCCAAAAAGCACTATGTTCATTTGGAAATCTCCAAAGCCATTTGCCAAGCAATGCTTCGTTTCTCTTGATCAAATTGCCAATGCCAAGCCCTCCCATCTCTTTGCATTTGGACACCGTTTCCCAATCAATTAAATGATTTGTTCTTCCTTTATCCATTCCTTCCCATAAAAAACATCTCATTAATTTTTCAATCGTCTTAGCCACTGAAACCGGGATCTTGAACAATGAAAGAAAGTATGTAGGTATACTATCGAGAACCGATTGAATGAGGGTCAACTTCCCCCCTTTAGATAAACATCCCTTGAACCACCCTTTGAGCCTTTTAGTAACCTTCTCTATCACCGGATTCCAAAAACTGACTTTCCTTGGATTATCACCCAAAGGAAGTCCTAAATAGGACATTGGCCAACTACCCACTACACACCCAATTCTCTCAACAAGGGCCCCCATCTCACTCTCACCTACATTAATTCCCACGACTTCCGTCTTAGACAAATTTATTTTCAATCCTGACGCATACCCAAAGATATCAAGAATTCCCATTAAGTTACTAATTTTATGTTCATCATTTGAGAGGAAAAAAATCTTATCAGCAGCAAATTGAAGATGAGACAAACTTACACACTCCCTACCAATTGAAAACCCTTCAATAAGCCCCCTTGTTTTCGCCCTTTCCACCAACAAATTGAGCACATCCGCAACTATAACAAATAAGAAAGGTGATAACGGATCACTTTGTCGTAATCCTCTCGAAGCTTTGAAATTCCCTCTTGGTTTCCCATTCATCATTACTGAAAAATTCACCGTCGACAAACACCCTTTGATCCATTTCCTCCATCTCTCTCCGAAACCCTTACGTTCAAGAACATGGTCCACAAAATCCCATTCTATGTGATCGTATGCCTTCTCGAAATCGATCTTCAAAACGACTCCTTTCTTCTTCATCTCCCTATATTCTTCCACTCCTTCATTAGCAATGAGTGCCAAATCAAGTATTTGCCTATCCTTAACAAACGCACTTTGAGCCATGCTAACAGTCTCGCACAACACCTCACGTAACCTCAAGGATAAAACCTTAGCTCAGATCTTGTAGAGGCTAGTGACAAGACTAATAGGTCGATAGTCTTTGAGCTTGAGAGATGCTATCTTCTTCGGGACTAAGCAAATGTAAGTAGAATTTGTACAAGCGTTGACCACTCCATTCTCGAAAAACTTATTCATTACCTTCATAATATCCTCCTTTAAAACTGTCCAACACTTCTTGAAAACTTCCATTGTGTACCCATCCGACCCCGGAGCTTTGCAACCTTCACATGATTCAATTGCCGCTTTGACCTCATCCTTCCACAAAAGGCCTCTCCAACCAAACCTTGCTCTCGGATCTAATGGGGTTCCAATTTAACCCCTTAAATCCCACATGTGTTCTTTGCTTCTTTGTGTACAACCGCTTAAAAAAATTCACCAACTCACTCTCAATTTCTTGCTCTATACTTACCACCGACCCATCCTCTCTCTCAAGCTTGCTAATAAACTTATTGGCCTTCTTTTGATTGACAACCCTATAGAAGAGCTTCAAGTTCGCATCCCATTCAATTGCACCTTTTATTCTAGCTTTTTGGTTCCATGATATCTCCTCCTTTAATAACAGACTCTCGAACTCCAGTTTCAATTGGTTTCTTTCTGCTTTTTTGTCAACCCCAATGCTTCCCCTAGCCTCTTCCTCGTCAATTTCCTTGATGCGCTCCGACAATTGTTCCTTTTTTATTCTAACATCCCCAAACACTTCTAGATTCCATCTCTTGATCCTGAGTTTGGTTCGTTCCAATCTTTTCATGAATTTGTAGCCTTCCCATCCATCTAGCTGGCTCTCCTTCCACCTTTCACTGAACATTCCCATGAAATCTGCATTGCTTAGCCAGATATTCTCGAATCTGAACGGCGAAGGACCCCACCTAAAAGGGGTCGTATCCAACAAGAGAGGGAAATGATCCGATGTCAACCGCATCAAAACTTCCTGTCTAGCAATTGTCAACTCCTCCCACCCTCCTGAAAAAAGAAATCTATCCAATCTTGAGTGTATCCTCCCATTTGACCAAGTAAAATCTGCGTTGCTTATATTCGGGTCTGCTAGTTCCGCATCTCGGATAAATGAATCAAATTTGGGCATACTCTTAGTCCATCTCCCAATCACTCCACCTTTTTTCTCCGACGGAAATCTAATTGTGTTGAAGTCGCCCCCTAAGCACCATTTATCGCCGCACAAACCAGATAAATCAGCCAACTCCTCCCAAAATTCCTTTCTATCTCAGTATCTACACGGCCCGTAAATACCAGATAGCCACCAACTCTCCCCTTGTTTCGATTTCAACTTGATAGACAAGGAAAAAGTTCTTTCAACACTCTTCACATGTCGCCACTCTAACATCCCAAATAATGACAACTCCTCCCGATCTACCCATCGAAGGGATAAACGCCCAATCTTTATACCTTACCCCCCAAACAGAACCAACAATATCCCATGAGATCTAAGCTTTCTTCGTCTCTTGTAAAATAACAATGTCTGGCCTTTCTTTTGAAATTACTTCTTTGATGCTCCTCCTCTTTTCCTTCCCCCCAAACCCCGTACATTCTAGGATAAAATCTTCATCGAAAACTTTTGTCACCCTTTCTACTAGAACTCCCACCCCCTTGCTTATCATAGTTCACTTCACATTTTAAGTTGTGTAACTCCCTCTCCCCTTTCTGTCCGTATCTTTTTTTCACCTTTGCATATTTCTTCTCCTTGCCCTTAGTAGCATACATCGTGATTCCCATTTCTTCTAATATCCCGCAAAATTTTTCCTTATCAACTTCACTTAACCCAAAACACCTCTCAGAATTGCCCGACTCCCTAGCTGCCATTACTAGTCCTTGAATTGGTGTTGCCTCCTCACTATAGCTCTCAATTGGACTCTTTGATGCCACAGCCCCCTCCTCATTTCTGATTGGAATTTTTGCTCCATCTTCATCTACTTCTGTAACAATCTCTCTAACTCTGACATAACTATCCTCAAGTTTCTCCGCCCCTCTACTTCCATCTACCAAAATCTCTCGTTGCTTATTTTGGTGTTCTCGAAATTCCGCTCCTGCCCTCTTGCTAATGCACAAATCTGGCCTTATATCTCCTGATATAATTGTAAATAATAACCCAAAACTACACCCGAACCGAAACGATGTTGTAAGATGCCCATTTTCCTTCGTGTGTATGACCAGCTGATGATTAAGACCAACAATCTCTTGCTTGTCCATCACTACGTTGTTACTGATACCAAGAGCTCTATCCTCCTCATAAAACAGATAACCACACCAACCTACATTGCCATCAGGATGATTGAGACTATTCTGGTCACTGAAAATTTCATTCTCTGATTCATCACTCTTTGAAACATACTCATCGTTGCTTTCTGATGTCACTTCGTATGCCTGTCTTGCTTCATCATCCGTCATTTCCATGTTATCGCCATCACTCATAAACTCAATGTCCTCTTCCATATAATTATTGTCAATTTGCTTGTTGTTTCCCAAAAGAGTTTCCGCCCATTTGTCCTCGATCATATCTTCCTTATCTGAATCCTCCCCATCACTAGCTTTTAACGTAGCACGGCACTCTTTCTTTCGTCTTTTGTACGTCTGGATTGGTTTTGGGGACCATTTAAATCTGGTGAGCTTATTTTTCTTGAGTCTATTCCAGCCTTTCAATTTAGTGCCATAACCTTGTACTAAGTCCTCTTCAACTGGGCCTTTCACAAATTTCCTTGGTCCCTTCATCACCCATTCTTCCTCATCCGTTTCCAGCGATGAATTGCAATGATTAGGCCCAGTTTCCTCCTTTCGAACTACCTCCTAAGTCTCCTCGATTATTGTTTCTTCCGATGAAGCAACATCCCCAAAGGAAGAGATCCCATAATCTAAATCTTCGGGTACTTCAGCCTTGGCATACTCCTGAATTTGGTCCGCAAATGATACATTTTTAACGATAATTTGATCTTTTCTTGTTTCATGCAATCCCCCTTCGTTTATCGTACTCCTTGAACCCTCACCCTTTTCCAATTCCGACCTTAAGCCCTCTTCTTTCACATTATCAAAGTACCCCTGCTTAGTATCTGAAATGATCAAAATGTCATCCAAATTTTGATAATTGCCTTTGTATTGTTTCATAGACACTAAATACTCCTTTGGGCTACGTTGTCTAAGATCTAACTTGGAAGTGGAGGAGAGGCTTAAGATGAAGGGGTTTGAACATGAATCCATTTGCACCTGCAACAGCATTTGAATAAATCCGTTGTGATTTCCTCTAACTTTTATTCTTGCCACCAGTAAATTTTGAAACTCACAGGTCCTTTTATCAATCTCAATCAGTCCTCCACATCTCTCTCCTATTTTTTTGAATACATTCTCATTCCACCACGCAACTGGTAACCCTTGAATATTTATCCAACCACCCGTACATGCAATTTTCCTGTTTTGATAAATGCTTTCTTCTTCCCATCTCTGTAATTTAATAGCAAATGGTCCACTTAAGAACACTAAACCCTTACTGCCATACATCTCAGCTTCTTCCTCACTTTTACATAAAAACATGGCTTTATCAGTCAGAAAAGGTTTTAACTGGAAATTGGTTTTATAGAACTTGTTCAACGAATTTTGAATACCCCTCCATGAGTCCCACACCGTTTCTCTGCTGCATACAACCACTCGCTTCCATTCAATAACACCTCGTACATTCTAACAATCTCTGCATATGAGAGCCAGCTAACTACCCTTCTGTCCGAACTAACTTGTTGATAGTTCCTTACCACCTCTTTATGGTTGACCTTTTTCTCCCCACTAGGCAGACCACCCAAGATTCTTTGTAATGAAGCTGCAATCCCCTTTCAACCATTACCCTGAATGCCAGCTAGAAAGATTACTGTATTCATGCTAGTACCTTTCCGAAGTTCCACAAGTCTGATAAAACTACCATTTTTATTCGCATATCTCTCCATAACAAACAGTGCATAAGATGCTTGATATTTCTTGGGCTTAAATGTTTCATTAAAATTATAAGCAGCTGATTTTAGTCCCTCTATCAACCATTTAACACCCCCGAAATCAATTTGGATGGAATAAGAATGAAGACGATTCATCTCCTTTATGATCACTTTGGACCCATTGTCATGAATATCAAAATAGAAAGCTTTGTGTTCAAACCTGAAAATCTACCTTCGATGTGTATAAATATTAGTCATCCTTTTACTTAAAGAATACTCTTCACCAACAAACCCAGAAAACGAAACTGCTACAGTGCACGAGTGGAGCTATGAAGGTTGAAAGAGTGAAATGGAAGACCCTCAGGCGTTATAAACTGCCTACTCATAAGAATGGAGGCATTCATTCTACAAATATGGCTGAATCATACCAAATGAAGGCTAGAACAAGGATCGGAACAATGAGACGACTCAATCTGGAGATTTTGGTGCTGGTCGGAGCAACCACGCGCCGTCACGCGCCTGGTCGACGACGGCGAGTTAGATCCACGCACGAAAAAGGGTGGCGCGTACAGGCGCGTACAGGCGCGTGCGTAGGCTTTTCCGGCTTTGCTTTCCGGGGTTGGGTCGTCTGTGGATTCCGACCTACTCTATGTGGTCGTTTTTTGGTAGGGTCAGGTATAGGGTACAGTGGCGGACGGGGTGGTGGTACACGGTGTGACCCCTTTTACATCTCCACGATCAATAGTCTACCCTTCCAGTCAATCATTCATTAAAATCTCAAACTAGTTGCAGTAACTAAATTATCAATCCAAAACAGTGAGGAATGAACTATATACTACTAGGCCCAAAAAAAGGCACACTTAAATAACAAGTGTAGATACACTTGTATCCCTAGTAACTCTCTCTCTCACATTCACGATCTGCGTTTGAGATAAAATCCATTGTTATTACTGACCCCCTCTCTCTTATTTACCCTATATTCCTCCACTACCTCATTGGCGATAAGCACTAAATCGAGTATTTGTCTCTCATGTACAAACGCACCTTATGACAAATCAATTGTTTCTCCCAAAACCCTTTTCAATCTCAAAGAAAGTACTTTTGCCAATACCTTGTACAAGGAAGTAAGAAGGCTAATTGGTCTAAAATCCTTAATTGAGATTGAATTCAACTTCTTAGGAATAAGACAAATGAAAGTGGCATTACTTTTAACATTCACCACACCATTCTCATAAAACTCCCGGAATACACCCATAATATTGCTTTTGATGACCTCCCATCCAGCTTGTAAAGAAGCCATTGAAAAACCATCCGGACCGAGAGCCTTATCCCCATCACATAAGAATAAAGCTTCCTTTACGTCACTCTCCTCAAACGAATGCTCTAACATTTTCGGACTTTGAGTTTCCACCCTCGCCCAATCAAGACCGTCAATCCCAAAACTGCGACCCTCAACACCCTTATAGAGATTTTCAAAGTAGTTTATGATTTCTCTTTCTATCTCTCTTTCCGTTTGAAGTACCTCCCCACTCACATTTTCAAGTTTATTAATTATGTTATTTACTTTCCTACCACTCGCCACTCTATGGAATAACTTGGAATTATTATCCCACTCAATCACTCCTTTGACTTTGGCTTTTTGGTGCCAAGACACTTCCTCTTTAACTAGTAACTCCTCTAATTTTCTTCTCAATGCACCTTTCTAACCTCTCATCCTCATTTAAGCGTGAAGAGGAATTAATTTTATCTAACTCCTCTATACGTCTCAAGATAACGATTTTTTCAACTCTAATATCCCCAAACACCTCTTTGCTCCACTTTCTAACCTTTCTTTTCACATCCCCCAATTTCATCATGAACTTATAGCCCTCCCACCCTTGATGCACACTCGATTCCCACCACTCCTTGAACTTCCCACAAAACTCCTTGTTTCTTAACCACATATTTTCAAAACGGAAAGGCGTTGGACCCCACATGAAGCAATTGGTGTCGAGAATTATCGGACAATGATCTGAAGTTGCTCTAACCAATGCCTCTTGCCTAACCGATTGGACCAAATCCTCCCACCCCGATGTAAACAGAAATCTCTCCAATCTAGAACAAGCCAACCTTTCCATCATATGTGACCATGTAAAATCCGAGTCATGCATTGATATATCTCGCAATTCCGCCTCCATAATAAAATTATCAAACTCTCTCATGCTTTTTGTACACTTCCTCCCCTTAATTTTTCCGACGGGAACCTCACCGCATTAAAGTCCCCTCCTACGCACCATCTGTTTCCACAATAACCGAACACATCCCCTAGCTCTACCCAAAAATCATTTATTTCCCTTTGTTTACACGGCCCGTAAAAATACCCATTCCTTAAACCGACAACCCCACACACTACCCACAATTCTTTTATCAATATCTTCCTTTTTTGTTTCTTGAATTATTACTACATCCGGTTTTTCTTTGCACGAAAATTCTTTGACTACCTTCCTTTTGTTTTCCCGCCCAACCCCCTCACGTTCCAGCTTAATATTTTCATGTAAAATTACCGCTAATACCCTTCCCAACCAACTTACTTCGCTCCCTCTCCGATCTCCCACCCTCATAATTCACACTACACTCCAAATTTTTTAACACCCTACTCCTTTTTCCTATCGATTTCCTTTCTCCCGTGACCTTCCCCTTTTTTGTTATAAATCTTTTCTCAAACGTATTTTGAATTGGTACCAAAGTCAAAACTCATTTTGTTCAAAAGACTAAAAATTTTCCCCCACTCCTCCTTCATAATTTCCTCAAACACCTCATATTCCCCTCCCCCCCCTTTTTGCTCGATTAATGGCATTGGCTATTGATTATTCATTTTCACTTGGCATGTATTTAAGCTAGATAAGTATTGGTTCTCATTTACCGGGGTGTAAGGCAATTGAGACACAATAACTCTTTCGTACGACTTTTCAATTGTGCACAAGTTATGTGAATTAACTCCTTGCAAATTTAAATTAGAGGGGGACGGGGAAGTAAGAAGAATAATACACTCAGACTGATTCGGAGACCTATTTGATGATACGGGAGATGATGTTGTGAATTTACTTGGCTCAACTTCAAGGATTTGTGTCGTGTACCGTATTCAAGAGCGTTGGTTCCCCAAATATGTTCACTCCCTCTAAGCCTTCCTCCTCGATGCCATTTTCAGTTTCTGCTTCAATGTTGTACTCCTCTATGGCCTCATCTTCTATCTGCATGCCTTCTTCAATTCCTATAATCTGGTTATAGGCATCCATAAGGTCATCATCACCTTGCATTTCATCTTCTTCCTCCCCTACTTCTATTTGTTCATCACCCTCTATTTTTGCATCGTCTTATGACTCTTTCTAACCACTGTCATCTGTATCCCCCTCCTCCTCACCTTTGGAACTAGTTTCGTGTGTTTCTTCTTCATAATTAAGAACCTCAACTTCTTTGTTTTCCTTCCTGCTATTACACCAGAAGGTTGTTACTGATGTTACTCCTTATTTCTCCAATCTTGAACCCTTTGGGCTTCTGGCTGTATTCTTTGCTTTAGCCCTCTATTAACTTGACTGGGCTTTTAAATTGATTAAGCCAAATTGGCCCATTTGGCCCATTATCTCCCAAATCCTTTCTTAAAGCAGAAAAAATAGTGTATACATTAACCAATATAGTGCTTGAATTGTGATTAATTACTTTTGACTGAGGGATTAATGCATTATTAATTGCACCATCCTCCCTTTTCTCCACTGATCTTTGCACACGTGGATCATCATCATTGGGTATTTTCTGATTGCCTAATTCTGCTACCTTTTCCACTTCTTCACTTCCTAAAGCCTCCATTTCTTTTCTAATGTTTGCAACATCTTCACGTGTATTGTCAATTACATGACTGTCTTTCTCCAACCCTATCTCCTTATCCTCGTATTCCACGGCACCATCATCTCCACAAACACCCTTGTAAGCGAAATCCATGGCTGTAATAGGATTTTTATTCAAAAATCTTCTACGCCCTAATTCCAACTTCGAATCATTTTTGAGTTTTAGAAAAAACACGCTCCCTTTCCTTTCAATTCATATACCAGCTGGCATAAACCCATTGAGATTGCCTCTAGCCTTGAACTTTGCTTCAAAACAAGTTTTCATACTGAGTGTATCTTGGTGTATCTCCATTAGTCCCCCAAAATACTCCACAATTCTTTCAAAATTTCTTCTATTCCACATGTTTATTGGCAGTCCTGCTACTGAGACCCACCCCCTGTGAAAGTGATCATGCTACATTTCCATCCTTCGTCCTCCTCCCAACTACTGAATCTGACTGCAATCGAGCCTCTAAGGAAGGTAAAATTTCTATTTCTAAATATACTCACCTCTTTGTCATTCTTGCAAGTAATGAAGGCCCTGTCTGCCTTGAATGGTTTAAGTTGGATACTGCACTTGAATAGTTCGTTAATAGCTGTTTCAATGATTTTCCAGGCATCTTCAACCTTTTTTGTGATGCACACAAAAGTCAAATCTTCATTAAATTCAGTTACCATCTCTTCTTTCCTTACTCCTCTGCTCTGTAACAGCCCTTTACTCTGTGGCTTGCTAGGAATACAACTACTCTTAACAGCCTCCACATACGATATACCTTCCAATCTTGTGAACTTGCCCAGTTTGACCCCATTTATGTCTCATGGTTGCTGGTATAACTCAAATTTTCCTTTCGTCTCGAACTATTTATTCCAAACTCTACACTCCCCGAATGATCCCCCCTTCATACCATTTCTGTTTTGATTCATCTATTTTGAAGTAATAATCTCTACATACATCTTCCTCTTTAGCTCTTGTGATCTGCACACCTCCGTGATGTTATTTAAACTCCGAAAGTTGTCCCCTGATCTTGATGTGTTTTTGCATGGTCTTCTCTCTCTCAGTTGTTCAGTTTCCTCTTGCTTATTACCCGTCATTCCACTATACATTCGATATTTAGGCAAGGCAAAGAGGAGTCGGTCCAGTTCACCTACAACTCCAGACTATCCTTCCCCCTTTCTTCCTGCTGGGAAAACAACCACACCCTTCACTGTACCTTACTGAAGCTTTGATAAGCTTATGAAGCATCCATTCTTGTTACTATATCGTTGCAGCAAGAACAGAGCATAAGATGCATGGAATTTGCTAAAAAACTGGTTCTTACCAAAACTTTAGCTTTCTTTGTTTAAGCCCCTGATCAACCAATGCACACCTCCGAAATCTATTTTCACTGAATATTTGTTGTTACGGATTATCTCATTGATGATAACCATGGCACCTCCATCTTCTATCTTAAACTGGAACTGCTTATGCTCAAAACTGAAGCCTCTCTCTCTATTCCTGAACAACGTCACAAATGGGAAGATGAAGGGACTCTCACCCTAACAAACCACGGACGTCCTATAAATTGCAGGAGAATGACTCTCAATGTAGATCGTGAGTGTGTGACAGAGAATACAAAAGGTTTCACTCACTATCTCCCCCTATACGGCAAGAGGATGCTGTTAGATGGTGGTAACCGGTGCATGAAGATTATATTTGTTGATGGTGATCATTTTAAGATAAGAGTGGTGTTGGAGAATGGTTGGTGCTAGTCGTTTATTGTTTTAGATAATGGAAGGTGATGATGGTTTGGAGTCTGATATTCAGAAGGCAAAAAACGAAAGCAAATATAGGTAGAAATGAGAAAAACGATGATGGTAGAAGGTTGAAAATATGACAATTGAGATCAGAGGAAACAGGGGGGATGGGAACGATGGTAGATGTGGTGGAACACCATGGTTAGAGGTGGTGGAGAGGCAGAAGACCTTTCATCTTTAAGAGAGAGAAGAGAGAATTTCCTAGAGAGAGAAAGAAAATCCCTATAAATATAAAGACAATCCGTTTGAACAACTTTTGAAGATTCCCTATCAATATTTCAAAAATATTTATTTATATGTTGACATAAAGTCTCCATTGAATAAGATCCATGTCACATAGTCAAGTTGCACGCCACCAGATAATACGCAGCCAACCCTCTAGGTAGGCAATAGCACAAGTCCTTATTAATGGCACAAGATGATATTGCACACGAAATCAATACCTCCTCTGCGTTAAATTGATAGTCTCACTTTGATTTTGGTACTTTTTAAAGAAACACTAATTTTAACCTAATCAATGGTCAAGAATACAACTTAGTTTCCATTGTGAGATTTGGCACATTCATCATGTCCCAAAAAGGAAAATGGAACTATCATTTTGAGATGGAGGGAGTACTAATATTAAAACATAGGACAATTAAATGAGAAAAAGAAAATGGAAGCATATTGCATAATCTTGCTCAAGCATAATGGATTATTGCATATTATAATCTAGAGAAAGCAGGTGCTAGTGTTTCTTCAAATGCATAAATTAGAAAAGGCCTCGGTTGCAAATTTTTCTCGCACAAGGTCCTTATATATCTCAGGACTAGCCCTGATAATATGTAAGATAGTAAATATGACACACACACACACACAGAGAAAGAGAGAGCGCCATATTTAACACCGTTGAACAAACTTAAAATAGACAGAAATTACCTTTGAGGGTAGTCTTCTCAAACTGCACACCAGAAACATGCCCCTTCCTGCCATCTGAGTCTAGAAACCTATCGGGTTTCCGGAAGAAGATAAAGTGGAGTTCTCGTTGACCTGGACTAGGGTGGGAATTTCCCGAGGTGGCCGCCGCCTTTGAGAGCAATTCATGGATCCTCCTATGAATCCTACTGTTCTTCATTTCTTCCTTTGCCAAATGACAATAAGACGACTTTAACATCAGTAACGACACCATGATGACGATATTATTATTATTTATTTATTATGGTGGTAGGGGACAGGGAATTAAAAAAATCCATTAATAAATTAGGATGGTTTTGGCTTAAATTTTCAGTTCACTTCGCAAATTAAGATCATCTAACAGTTTAATATGCATTTTTCGTCAACTCCTTTTTTTAACCCTATTATTATGTAGAAAATGGATGCAACACATGGAGGACGAGGTGTCCTCAAGCAGATACAATATATAACCTCCAAACAAGAGAAATGAAAGCGATGCAAGCTGCAAAATATGAGTCGACCAACAAACTATAAGGGTCAATTATATTAACAAACAATTGCCCTCCAATTATGTAAGATCTCATTAAATTGGAAATCCTTGAAGAATTTGACATCTGAAGCCCCACTTGATTCTCTACCATGTCCATTCTTTTTGCCGCCCCCTCTTCCCCCTTTTCCTCGAAAATCCTTTGACTCCTTCCCCAACCAATATGACTCATCACCTTCAGGAGAAATCTCCATACATAAAAATTCCAGATTTTGAAAGACCCAGCTTAAACCAAATTCTTCACGCACCTTATCCCAAACAAAACTTAAATAAGAGCAATGCAACAAGATGTGATCTAAAGTTTCTCCCACTCTTTTGCATAACACCCACCAAAATGGAGATAAGCATTGATTAGTCTTTCTTGCAATAAATCACAAGCGTTTACTTTCGCATGTGAAGACTTGAATCTTAAAAGGTGTATTAGCCGCCCAAATAACCTTCGAAGAAGCAAAGAATGTATCCAATGGGGAATCAATAAGAGGAAAGAATAAAGAACAAGAAAACTACTCACCATCTAATAACCATTTCTTTTATCTCTACACCACGGCATCACTCACCCCCTCTACAATTTTTCATTAAAGAAAAGGAATTCTTCCATCTCTCCATTGAAATTTCTAGAGAATACAAGTTCCAAGAAGCAATGTTTTCCTAATATAAGAGGGCTAATGAGGCAATCAACTCCCCTCTGTTCAACAAAAGCCTATATAATATTATAAACTCAAAAACAAAGAATAAAGAGCTGCATCCCCCTTCCAAATGTCCTCCAAAAGCGAATTGAATTTTCATTACCCACTACAAACTTTGTATGATGTTTAACTGAATCAAGACCGGCTTCTATATGAACCATATCTAACCACTCCGGACTTTGGAGCCATATTTAGTTAACATGTGTTTACTGCTAAGGATGTAACACCATAAGCAGGAATCTCCACAACCATTTACCAAGAAAAGTTTTATTAACGAAGCAACAATTGTCAAACCCCTTTGTTGAAGAGCATGATATACATTGTTGGCCCACTATCTAACAGCTTAAACTTTTGGGAGCAATGGTTCCTAACACGGTATCAGAGCTCAAGTTTTGCGAGGTTTCGGGTTCAAATCCTCCCGCTTGCATTTGTTTCCCCCTTTGTAATTGTGCAGTATGCACATTGTTTGTGCACAAAGTGCACCTTTGGCTTGATTTGTCTCTCCACGTGCGAGTGGGGGTCGCACGTGAGGGGGAGTGTTGAAGAGCATGATATACATTGTTGGCCCACTACCTAACAACTTAAACTTTTCGGAGAGATGGTTCCTAACACCCTTTATTTTTAGATATTAAATGTTCCCCACTTTATTAACTTATATTTATTCTTTTCATCGCACCCATCCCACAAAAGATCTCTCATTCTTTTTTCCAACTAATTTTTAACCTTTACCAGCAAACTGAAGATGGATAAAACACTAAGGGCCCATTCGGTAACGTTTTCGGAGAATGTTTTCTGAGAATATTTTCAGAAAATGAAAATGAGAAAATGAATTTTCTGAGAACGAAAATAGTGAAAACATTTTTCGAGAACGAAAACAGTGAAAATGGTGAAAACATCATTTTGTCGTTTTTGCGTTTTATGCTTTAAACTTGAATTCATTTTCCAAAAACGTTTTTCGTGTTTTTGTCAATATCCCACCGAACGCATTTTTTATCCGTTTTTGAACTCAAAAAACAAAAGCGGGTCTCTAAAAACGCTACCGAACGGACCCTAATATTTTTAATTTAACTTGTTGATTCTGTGAAATTGATGCGGAATACGAGAAGATTATATTTATATTTCTATTTCTATTTTATTTATAATGTATTTATATTTAAGGATAGTTGTTTAGTGTTTATTTTTATTTAGGGTAATTAGGATTACATGTCTTTATTTACGGTAGTTAAAATTGTAGTGGGCAATTATCTTATAAGGGTATTTGCTTCAAGGAGAAAGATCTTCCAAGCTGGTCAGAAGACATTTCATCTATCAGTGAAGATGAATCTGAGTCCTATGTAGAGTATAAGCTAGATGGTATTGGTTTGAAAAAGGAGAGTGAGTGGAAACATAAGTATTAAACGGACTAAATTAATGTGGAAAGGCGGCATTTGTTATTTAGATAATTTCTCTACTAGCATAAGCAATTACCCGGCATTAGCTATGAGACCATACATAAATTATAGGGGGAGGAAATATACCTCATCTGCTGGGGTTTTACGTAAATCATCTTCCTGAATGTGGATATATAAATCTTTGATACCTGCAATGAGATGCAAAGACCTTCATGAAAGTCACATTACCGAGAATTCGTGTAATGTAAAATATCGAGGGGAAAATGCAAGCAGTATTTACTTTTGAAAAAACAAAGGATGCATAAAAGAGTTGTACATAATGCTTTTAGTGTTAGGATGCTCTTCGGAACAAGATATGGTATGTATTCAAGAATTGTACTTCTACATGATGGAGTCACGGAATATGGGATACAACAGTTGCGCAACTGGGAATTGCATGACTTTTCGATGACATTAAAGTTTACAGACCCATTTCACATGGTTTAAGGTTAAAAAAAATTTGAAACATGAAAAATGAAGCTCAACAGAACTGGTCAAGCATAAAGATATGAAAGAGAATGAAAAGACAAAGGAAAGGAGGAGAAAGAGGAGGGGGGGATACTAAAGATCACGGATTTTTCTATAATTTCAACTCGACTCCAACAATGAATGGGGATTATATCCTTATTTAGAGGGTGATGAGGAAAACCTTCATCACACTAAATACCAAAAGATACCCTAGAGCTAATACTAATAACTAATCACCAAGGGTGTTTCCACCATCTACAACACTTCCTAGGGACCTTGGCTTACAAAGCCTATATTTACTATCTAAAAGCAAGTAATTATGCATAAAAACATCCAAATCAATTAAATGACTTAGGAACTGAATAACTACCAAGAACCTCGCGTAGCTCTTTTGCAGTACAGGCTGCTTGAACAGGTCCACGTCTTCCAACCAAATAAACTTTCCTGCAATATGTTTATGAATTCAAACACGAAAATATCAATGACAAACCAATGTCTCTAGGTTTGCTATCAAATGTCTGAAAAAACTAACCTTATAGAGCTCTGTTCCAAAGCAGCCAAAGCATGATTGGCAATATCAGTTGTTGCCAATTCCTTTGTTGGTCGTAAAAGGACACGAGCAACATCTAGAGCTACATTGCCCTGAAAGTAAATGAGGTCGATTGTAATAAAGGTCATCAATTGTTTTGAGATTCAAGTTTCTCACTACCACAATAAGGGTGTGTTTGATTGGCAAAGTTTTCCATGGTAAACTTGAGAAATATTTATTTTCCCATTTTTTCGTAATGTTTGATTAAATTAGGCAATTCCATCTAATTCCACAGTACAAGTAAATGATGCATAATTCTAGGAACTAGAATTCTTACCCTCCCCCAAGGAAAATGAATTCTAGGTAAGGAGGAAAATAGGTCAAAGGCAAAAAGGTTCAATTCTATGTAAAAAGTGGGCAATCAAACACCAAATGTTGGAAACTGTGTCATCCTTGCATGGAAAAAGTACATATTTTCCACCTAAAAAACAAACACAATCCAACACCTTTAAATGCTTTCCATGGAATTCAATTTCGTAGAAAAAGAACTCCAAGAATTTATACATTTTCTACCCTAATTCCAAGTTTGCTATCAAGCACACCCTAACTTTTTTTATTATTTCAGGAAATAGCGAAAGGAAAGATCTAATTTTTAACAAAACCATTTCAAACTAAAAAAATACAAAATCTAAAATGCAAAAGTCTCCAGTGTTAGCGCCATTTGCCTCACGATATCAAGGAGCTAGTGTAGAGACCTGTACTTGAGGAAATAGGAGAGGCGATGGTACACTAGAATTCAGCTTATTGCTTTAGCATATAAATATTGGTAGCAGTTGTCCAAATTTGAGTTGGCACACTTATAACATGTTTGTCAAGTCACTTCTCATTGTCCTGGGTGACCTTTTTTACCGTTAACTAGCATTGCAATTACTTGTAGGATGTTAGATAAGCCCATTAACTGCTTAAAATGGAACAGTTCATGTAATTTTTTAATAAGAAAACAGATCAAGGACGCACAATTAAATACATTGATAGTGCATACAAGATATCACTTGAGAAGAGAAACGGAATTCAAATTTCTGGGCCATAATGACTTTATCATACAAAAATTCAAACTTTAGAGATTAAGGTGTTCATTTTGGTTAAAAATTCAAAAGCAACCTCTTTATATGCCTCTGAACCATTAAGAGGCTCTCTTACCTCTTAGTGTGATTATTGAAGTCCGAACAGATGCATAAGACCATTTTATCCTCAACCGAATCTTTTGGTCATACTTTAAAAGACAAAAGGACAAAATGGTCAAAGTAATATATTTAATGAATATTTAGATATTGCATTCAGACAAAAAACAAACAAATTTTCAGACTCAGAAATTAGACTTCAAATTCAGAAACCAGATAAGAAAACAAGGACCACCTTAAATTGTTCGGTATCAATCATCATTTACAAGTATTTAAAATTTTCTGTTTTTTCAATATCCACAAACTTAGATACAATGTTATCACAAAGAAAACAACAAATTACCAATTCTATCTTATAAGCAATATTGTTCATAGAATTCAATATACAAACATATGTTCGCACATAAAAATGTGTGTGTACGACTCATTAAGATACCTGACCGAGAATAACAGCTGTATCAGTGCTCTTCAAATCTGGAACCAGATTACTGCAATCTGGGTGCCCATTATACCACCAGACAAATTCTCTGGCAGAGTGTATTCCAGCAAACTCCTACAAATAATACACAAAAATAAGAACCATAAAACCGTAAGGGTGTGTTTGATTGGCAAAGTTTTCAATTGAAAACTTGGAAATGATTTAATTTTCCATCTTCTGGTAGTGTTTAATTGCCTAACTGTCTGGGCAATTCCAATTCCATCTAATTCAATGGTGCAAGTAAATGAAGCATAAAACCAGAAACTTGAATTCTAATCCTCCCCCAAAGAAAATGAATACTAGATGAAAAAAGAACTCAAAGGCAGAAAAGTTCAATTCTTGGTAAAAAGAGGGCAACCAAACACCAAGGGTTCATTTGACCAAAAAGTTGGAAAATTATTGGAAATCAACTAAACTTCCTCTTTTTCCATGGAAATTTTTTCTTACCCATCCCCCAAAGAATTGGATTCCATGGAAAAACCTAAAAATTAACACATCTCACTAAATCACTCATCTCTAGTTCCAACTTCTCATAAAAATTAGTATTGTTTCAAATCATTTTCCAATTTTTTTAATCAAAAGCACCCCAAATGTTGGAAAATGTGTCATCATTGCATGGAAAAAGTACATATTTTCCACCTCGAAAAATAAGTACAATCAAACCATTAAATGCTTTTTTCATGGGTCAATTGCCTAGAAAAAAGAATTGCCACAAATTCAAACATTTTCTACCCTAGTTCCATGCTTGCTGTCAACACCCTATGTTCAGCAAATGTCATTACTAAGAAAAGCATGTATAGAGTGCATTAATCTGCACAATAGAAACAAAAGCAAGCAAAAATTTTACATATACATACTTCCCCTGGAATGCCAAGAACTCTATCACTCTCAGCACCATAGGCAAGCACAACCTGGCAATTTACATCTAATAATCGTCAAGCATATGAAAATTCAAGAAAAAGAAATGGACCAAAAGTGATCATTTCAGCATGAGCATGCATCCAAGAGCCTAAATCTTACCACATGATACATTTCTCGGAGATCTGACAAAGAAATAGAGGTTCCAAGATTCACATTCCCCAAGAATGAACATCTTTCATTTAATGCAACCCGAGAAAACTGGTTGGTCACAATCTGTTGCAAATTTTCTGGTAGACTAAGCTCAATTAAGAGGATTATTGAAAAAGCATATATAAATGAAAGTTTTTAATACACATAATACAAGTGTTCGATACAGCTTTACTATTAACAAAATATGAGAAAACATGTGGGACAAAAGCAATGTTATTTTTAGTTTTAGTTTTTTATGGGAAACAAAAGCATTATTATAAGGAAAATGATAACATGTGCCCGTAGGGCACTTGTTAACCATACTATGAATGGAAAGAATACCACTTTGTATGAGAATCTATACCTAATTTTATGCATGTTATAATTTAGTTCTTTCTATTTATAGGTGCGTAACATGTGCCCTTAGGGCACACAATAACATGACCCTTATTATAATATTGGATTACCATCCTACATCGACAAAGTAGGGCATTAATGATGGATCTATGAACTCATGGGCACCTTTCTGTTTCAAGCGATTCTTCATGGCAGGTTCTATCCATGGGTTCATATCATGCAAGCCCCACACACACACGAGCACATACACACATATATCCATACAAAATGTTTTGAAGCTACATGTAATGACAACAAAATTAAACTTTTCACACCTTTGTCTCAGGATGATCAGGTGCTACACCAGAGCGGACTAACCCAAAAGGTGTTGGTAACCGATCGATGATATCTACTTCTGCTCCTTGATGTGATTTCAACACCTATGCAATTTGAAAACAACACATTTATTTTAATCAATCATGCTAACTCAAATTGAAATTATAAATGAAATTCATTCCTACAATATATATTAGATAGAGGGGTGGGGGAGCATGCAGGCGTGTGTATTACCTTCTCAGCAGTGTAAAAACCAGCGGGTCCACTTCCAACTACACAGACGCGTAATTTATTTACAGAAAGTGTAGAAAGCGTTCTTGAAAACCACTTTGTCGCTTTGGTTATCAACATAATTGAGCAACGCTGATGGATACTACAACAAATCTAATCCTTTCGTACTATGTACCGCATGGCCTGCTCTAGTGGAAAAAGAGAAAAAGAAAGCTAATTTCACTTCAACTCATGTATTATGCAAAAATATCACAAAACAGCTTTAAATTTGGAAGCATGTACCGCAAAAACTCCCGAATACACCAAAAAAAAAAAACTCAATGTCATTCTAGTCTCTGAAATGCTGTTATTGTGGTGTTCTAAGATTTGTTTCAAACTGCTAAGGCTACTTGACGAGGAATACGATAAGAGGAGAGATCGTATTTTAACAAGCTACCCTGCATTAATTTGGTATCAGATGGTAACTTCGGATCATCCATTGTTACCGCTCACATTGTCTGCTGCCACTCTAAATCTCGATATTCCTTATTGTCGAGTCTCGCATCCGCTACAATTATGTCACCTTAAACCCTAGCCATCATTACAAACTATTGATACATTGGTTCACCATTACTGTCTTGGCGAGATTTTAACAGAACCATTGCCAGAAATGGTTTCGAGTTGCCAGAAAAGTATTGCAGGTTACCATTCCCCACCCTCATCGTCATCCTTCCCTTTTACAGTCGACCATCGAGGATACCCTAGATATCATGCCGTTATTCATTACCAACCAGGCAACCACGACGACTTAGGCCGTCCTTGGTAGCCTACATGTGAGCTTTTCCCACCTTTACATTTATATTCCGGTAGTCACCTCTTTCAGCCTCATTTATATAGCCTTTCTTTGGTTGGCTAATATCCCTACCTTACTCCAGTTAGGAGTTTAAACCATATTTACCTGCCTACCATTTATCTAAGGATGTGTTGAGATTTGGGCAACAGTGAGAAGCAAGCTTGAAAAGAAAAGGTAAAAATAAGAAAATGATGAAATCTCCTTGAAACATCCTTTTTGTCATTTTTTGGCCATCCAAAATGCAAACTAGATAATTTTTTAAATAACTTATTCCTGGGATTGTGTTGAAGTATGTATGTTTCAAAGATCTTACCTACGCACGGACGGGTTCAGTCTGATAAGTCATAACCCTCCAACCCAATCTCCAAATTTGGAAGGGGAAACTAAGAAGATAGCATTTACACATTTTCAATCTTAATTGAATAGATGCATAGCCTTTGTTTAGGTTTACCACCATACTCATTTGAGCTTCCTTTCCTATTATTGCATTTTCTTTGTTTCTTTTACTACAATTTATGAAGTTACTAAATTTGTAACTTATGCGCCATTTGTTTGTAGTTCCCGCCTCTGTGTTTTGATTATGCACCATTTCTGCTATCTTAATTCGGCACACCCCCCGTCAGCTATCTTGATTCCATATTGTCATTTGGTTGTTTTTATTGTCGGAAAAAGGTTTTTGAATTTAAAAGGGTGGCACTATAGCCAAAGCAAGGTACAAAATTAGAAGTCGAAGCAATACTTTGCTCTGGCAAAATTGCTTTGGCAGTAATGAAAACCCATTTTAAAAAATGTGATATAAGGGATTAAAAAAAATGCTTTTTAAGAGGTTTAAAGTGCCTTTGATACGGTATCATTCTTAACACTTGGATATTCTCTTCACACCTAGTTTGTTTACATCATTCTTGATTTGGAAAAATAAATTAGGTTTAGAAATTGGGAGTAAAACACGGGATTTTTTTATTTTTATTTTTTATCATGTAGAGAGAGCATATGTAATCACAATGAGATAAAATGAAAAATCAAAAGAAGGTAAAGAAATGGGGAACAAAACCTGGCAGTGGCAGTCGGCCAAGCGGCTATGATGGCACCGTGCGGCGGCGGCGGTCCAGGTACAGCGATTGCCGTGAGAGATAGAACGATTCGGTGTGTGTGTGTGAGAGAGAGAGAGAGAAGGGGGGGGGGGCGGAGGAGAGTGGGTCACCACCAATTGTTAATTGGGCTACTTGAGATTATGGGCCTGTAACCCAACTTTGCCCCAATTCAAACCCCCTTAGAGCCGCAACCTTGAAGCACGTGTACTCACCAATTAAACAGAATATATCATTTTATATTTTGAATAATTAATACAATAAATCCTAAAGTTTAAATTAATTTATATTTGTATTATTGAAATTTCAGAAGCTGTAAGCAGAATCCTAAGTATATTAAATGACACGTTCTAAACCTTTCGCCTAACTCTGTTAAATTTTATCGACAAAATATTGAGTTAGCTTCCATGTAAATCTGAACTTGCAAAAAAATTTACTAGTTCAATAATTAAGGTTTTAAATGGTTCAAGTGGATTTTAGTTGGCAATAAAATAATCAATACACAAACATAAAACCTAAAATGAAAATGAAAGGGAGAATGTTTTTCTTCATCTTCTCATCCCTTCCCTCCCTACCTTACCCCACCCCTAAAAGTTTGAAAACCCATCATCACTTGCATCCACCTCTTCGCCCACCCCAATCAATGGCACTGCCACCTCTTTTACCATTCTACACATATATATATAATTCATAACAGATCCTAGGGGTGATCGCAGTTCGATTACCGAACCGAGTTGGTCGATTTATAAACCAAACCGACCAAATTGGTATTCATATAATCAAAATCGACATGGTCAGTAAACCGACCGTCGGTTAAACTGAAATTTGTTGAGTTCGTCAGTAATCCTTATAAACCAACCAATACATTTTTTTACTAAATATGGACAAATTTTCAAAATTCCAACAAATTGAGCAATACCCATTTGACAAAATTCTCTGTTACACTAAATCATAGAATATTCGAACCAATTTTTTTGCATTTTAATTAATGTATTTTAGGTTTATAAACCTAATTTGATGTTTTAACCTTAAATCACAAATGAATCTTTAGTTCTTTACATTAATAAATCACTCATTAATTATACTAACTTACTTCATAAATAAAACAAGGAAGTGAAAGAAACAAAGAATTCTTACATACCGAAAATAAGGCCGATGGAGTCTTGGAGAGACGAATGAACTAAAAAAGTGAAAACGGGGGAAAGAAATAACAGAAGAAGTGAGGAACTCTAGGACTAGGAGTGGCCAGTGGGGGTGTGAAGTGTGAACGGATGAGCTGGGGTGTTGGGGTGTGAACTTTAAACGAAGGAAATGATGGTCTGAGGGAGATGGGGGGGGGGGGGGGGGGGAATAAGTATATTACAATATTATTAGTTATTGTATATTTGTATTAGTGAGATAGAGACAAAAACTAAAGTGTGTATTAATTAAAAAATTGCTCTTGCTTAAGTTTAGTCGTTCGGTAATAACTGATCACATGCATCATTGTATCGCTACTGGTCACGTAATAGGTCGATTTTCGATTTACGGTTTAAAATTGCCACCCTTAACGGATCCAATTACATATATACATAAATTATTATATTTAAATGTATATATTTACAAATGACGAGTTCCATTCATCCATAAATCACTTCGCTCAAAACTCAAAATTTAGGATAACGGGTTTAGGTTCGTCGTCGGCACCACCCATATCCACTGAGTGTGAAGCCATATATGAAGGGCATCAAACAATCTAAAAATTTAGAAAAAGTATATCAATTAAATAATACTCTATATTTCTCTATTTATTTCTAACTCTCTATCTATTTTTCTAATTATTTCCCCATCCATCTCTCCCTCTCTATTTCTTTTTATATATAATTTATCCTTTTCATTTAACTTTTTGCTTTATATTAAGTTATGTCCATGGATTAGGAATTCGAGAAACTTAGGAAATCCTTTTTCACTCACATAAGAGGATAATAGGGCAAAAAAGCTTAGGGATGTGGTTTTCCAAAGATAAAAAATAACAGTAGAAACACACCAAAACTGAGTATAATCCTCTTAAAATTTGAACTCACCTCAGGCTTTAGGTTGGAGAAAAGGAATGAGAAGAGTTTGAGAACATTTACCGATCTTTAAGTCCAAAATTAAAGTAGAGAAAAATGAGCAAAAAGAGATCAAACCTTCAAGCTCCCAGGTTGAATTTCATACATGAGTGATAGAGGATGTGTGATTTAAAGATTGAGTTTAAAAATAAGTGAATAAAGTTTTTTGGTCATAAGGTTTTTGCCAACTTGGATCCTTGTAGGAAGCTAACTCAACATTCCATTAATAAAAATTGACGGAGTTAGGCAGAATGTTTAAAACGTGTTACTTAATGTATTTCAGGGTTTCACTTATCACTTCTAAAATTTCAAGGATACATATATAATTTTATCAAAACTTCAGGTTTATTGTGTCAATTACCATTGAATTTTTAATTTGAGTAATCAATAAGGATCATATTGCACACCCGTATATTATGTTTGTAACTTTAAACTTTAAAAGCACATGTGCTTTTACCGCTTAACCAAATAACATTTTATATTTTTAACTTGAGTAATTAATATTAATATGTATTATATTACACATGCGTAGAGTGTGCCACAAGGTTAGTAGATAAGTAACAATGATACATCAAAGGACAAACCTCCTTTAACCATAAAGGAATATCTTCCAACCACATAAAGTTTTTGGGTTTTATCAGTTAACAAAGCGGATCTAACTAAAGCATGAACTACAAAATTATCTTATTATTTAACAAAAAAAAAGACTACAAGATTGAGCCAACAAAAATAAAATCTGAAACAAATCGCACTTCCATGAACTAGGACAACCTTATTCTCTAACAGTACCTTGAAATTGCTACTTTATATCGTTTTAAAATGAAATTTTGAAATTCCAACCCTAAAGCAAATTTAATTTAGCTCCTTAAATCTTGCTACAAGCTCCCCCAACTCAATCTTGCTACAAAAAAATCTAAACCACAATATACACCACTGAGTCAAAATTGATTTTGAAAACACCTTTCAAATGGGTAGTTCAAAACAATCTTTGGTTTGAGTTGCCTTGATTTATGGAAATTGATAGGAATGGCAACATGTTGGGTATTGGGCAGGTCGCATGCATACTACCCTGCCCTAAACCCGAGACGATTTTTTTTAAAAACCCAAACCTGCCCCTTATACATGCCTATGAGCCCTACCCCGCCTCGAATTAGGAGGAATCGGATCGGGTTGAACCGCCCAGTTGCCCTATTACTCAAACTATGCCTGTTTTGAACTTAAAAAAACAAGTTTAAGCCACATTAAACAACAACTCAAACTTAAAATTCTACATTCCAATAGTTTACTGTCTTCTACCAAAATCCATTCCATAATTCAAGAAGCACATCAAACAACAATTTTACAATTCAAACATTAAATTAAAACTAAATTAAATTATTCAAATATCAAAAACCTCAAATTAAAACAACACAAACAGACCCATTATTTATCAACATAGAAGAAAAAAACAAAACCAATGAATTCGAAATAGGGGGTAAGTGTGAATGGGGGATGGTAGATTAATTTAATGATTAGAGATCATATTTATCGGTGGAAGAAGCCGAAGGTGGAGGAGGAATGGCGTGGGAGGCTGGAGATGGAGGAGGAAAGTCGTGCGTGGGAGGCCAGAGATGGAAGAGAGGCGTGATCGTGGCCCATGGGAGTGCAAAAAAGAATGGAAGATTTGAGACTAAGAGATGTGGGTGCGGGAGATTGAGATAATGACAGACGGAGAGTGAGAAAATAAGAGATTTGAGAGAGCTGTGGCTCTGTGCTTCTCAATACATCAAATCTAAAAGGCTTAGAGTCTGTTTGGATTAAAGGGGGATGGATAGAAAGAAAATAGTTAATTAGGAGGGGAATGAATTAGATATAACGAAAATGAATGAGTTTAATTTTATTGTTGTTTGGTTAACTAATGATAGAAAATAATGGAATGAACATAAATCTTGTTCGGATAGAAAAAGAAAAGAAATAAAAGGAATGTAATTTAATATATTATTAACAAATTATGGTTAAATTTGGAATAATGTAAAAAAATCATTAAAAAAAATTTCTTTCCCTCCCAATCCTACCAATATTAAAAGGAAACAAAATAAATGAATATAGGGGATTGGCATTCCCTCCCAATCCCTCCGTTTCCTTTCCACTCCCTCTTATAAATCTATCCAAATGAGTGAAATGCAATCCTTCATTCTCTTTTCCTTTCCTTTCTTTTCCATTCCCTCGATTCAAACGAATTGTAAATTTGGTCAACAATTGTTAGGGTTTGCTTTTAATAATACTATATATATAATTTTATATTAATATATTTATATATATATGTGGGTCGGGTCAGATTTTTAGTATGCAAGACTTTAACCTGCCCATTCGAGTTAGGTTGGATCGAAAATCCACCGGATTAAATTTTTTTGCCATCCCTAAAAATTGAGCTAATTTTTAAATGTCCAAATTTACATTCATTAATTTAAAGCGAACTAAACTCGCGAAAATAATTTTAAAAATAAACAATTTATGCAAATAAATTGGCCTTACTTTATTGAAGAAAAAAAGGAATTTAAAGTGAAGAAAGAGAACAATTTGATGGAAAAAAGGAAATTTTTTTGGTTCATTAGATTAAGACACCATATCTGAGGCCTTGAAAGACTGAACCATAATCACAAGCAAGTAGTAAAGCTCGACCCGAAAAGAATTTCACCACTTGGGCTTATGATTAACATATTTGTTTACAAGCTTTATGCTAAATTCTTTTAATTTATGAGTGCTATAAAAATTATATATTTTATTTGTTTTATATTTTTAAATTATTCGACCGATATATTGTCCATATACAATTACAAATATTTATTTATCTTTACTATGAACCTATCGTTTGATACTTACATCAGTAAGTAAATACATGAAAGAAAAATGAATAGCAATATTAAAAATATGACAACTTGACAAGAGAAAAAATACCACATCTAAATACAAGAAGTGGATTAGTGTTATACAAGATTTCCTCAAATAATAATGATATAAATAAGGGTGGTGATGCTGGCACCTTACAAAACTCTTGCTAACACTCCCGTAAAAAAAAACTCCCAATTGTTATTTTCACCCTACTTGTTTTAGTTTAATACAAAAGTTAATTAATCTTTAAGTAGACTAATTAAAAGACTTGTTTAACTATCTCACATTTAATACATTTTAAACATTTATTTCCACATTAAATTTCTCTCAAAAATTTCTCCATCATCTCTACCATCTTCAAATGAGTTTAGCAACAAAGTTCGGTTGCACCAAAATAGCCAAGAAAACCTCCATTATTAATGCAAGAAAACCTCCACCATTGATACAAATTCTAAATTTGAGATGAATGGTAGAAAAAAGAGAAATTTCAGAACAAGGGAAGGAAAACAATCAAGAAATAGTTAATGAAAGAGAAGCATACATGTTTTTATTTTGTTTCATTATTTATATTATTTTCATATATAACATACACATCAAATGTATAAACAAAAAAATACAATTTTTTGTTTAAAATACGAGGAAGGTTTACTCGATTCTCCGTAACCAAATTGCAAGCTTATACACTCGGCTTCTCTCTATTGTGTTTTTTACTCGGTTCCAAACCCAAAAAAAAAGATGAGTTTTGTTAAAAATCAGATTGTTCACTTGAGTGGTGCAAAAGAGGATTTGCAGTTCTGGAAAGCTGCAAAAGCACTTTTGCACCCAAAAAATTGCATTCTGGAAATGTGCAAAAGCACTTTTGCAGTTACGTGGAAAAAGTGCAAAAGTCGTTTTGCAGCTGGGCGAGAAATATATTTCCTTATCAAACTTAGTTTCCTTATTTATTTTGGTCTCTATTACCTTGTTAATAGTTTCCATATTTACGTAAGATGTTATTACCTTATTCTAGATTTGATGGACTCTATTATATTGTTATATATAGATAGAATCATTCAATAAATTAAGGCATAATAGAAATATTCTTATTTCTGTGGGATTTGTGGGTGAGTTCATCTTGTTGTGAGAGAGGTTAAAGGGCTGTTGATTTTCTTCTTCTGTGAGAGCTTTGAGTGCAATAATTCCTGTGATAGATTTTGTAATCGTTTTCAAAGAATTAGTGAAATCTTCGTTTGTCGAATATTGTGTGTTCTATTATCTATCTTCTTATTTTTTCTCATCCTTATTATTTCTAGTTATTAATATCCACTATTTGAATTATGATTTGTGGTGTGATTTATTGTTAATAATCACAACAAGTGGTATTAGAGGAAGTTTTTCAAAGAGGTGTGTGTTATAATGGAGAAATCTTATAAGATAGAGAAGTTCGATGGAATCATGGATTTCATCCTATGGCAGATGAGTATGAAAGATTATATCGTAGTGCTGAATTTGGATGATGCCCTAGAAGGTCCACCAACGGTGGAACAAATGAAGAAGGATTCGGATGATATGGAACTGGTTGAGGTTATTGATAAAAAATGGAAAAATATGGACACGAAGTGCTTGTCAGAGATTCGTCTCCATCTCACGACGAAGGTTTAAGGTCATGCTTCAATCAAAGAGGCTATATCAGCAAAACATCTATATGAGTATCTTCAAGATTTGTTCATGGTTAAGACAATGACGAATAAGATCTATATCAAAGGTCTTATACATGACATGAGGATGGAAGAGAATACTCAGGTAATGGATCATATTTTCGCTTTTAATTTTCATTATGCTAAAGACTCGAATCTGTAGGTGAAGAATTGAAAGATCAGGATAAAACCTTGCAACTAATTTGGATTCTGCCAAATTCGTACAAGACACTAATTCAGAACTTTATGAGTAGATCATCTTTCACCACCTCGGAGGTGTGTCAAGCTTTGTCTGCGAAAGAGATGATGAGAAATAGGGATCGAATCAATACCGTTCAAGAAGGCGTGTTTGTAACGAATGGAAAGAAAAGTTCTAACAAAGGACGAAAGACTATCTTTAAAGGAGATTGCTTTAAATGTGGTCAACCAGGCCATTGTGCTAGGGACTGCCCAAGTAAGAAAGATGACATCAGGGAAAAACCGGCTACTAACCCTAATGGAGCCGCAACCGTTGCGATGACTTCTTATGACAAAGAAGCCGATCTTATATATGTCCTACTGATGCCTGCAAGCCTTACTGGTCAGGGAGGATGGTTATTCGATTGAGGTACCGCTATACATGTTTTCAATAATCGTTCATTGTATAGCACATATGAAGATTGTAGTGGGTTTATCTACATAGGGGATGGCTCCAGATTGCTAATTTGTGGAGTTGGTGAAGTCCGCCTGGAATTGTTTGATGGCTCAGTTTAAACAATCATAAATATCAGACATGTGTCGGAGTTAAAATGGAATCTAATCAGTCTCTCTAAATTAGAATCACTTGGGATGTGGTACTCTACTCGAGGTGGAATAATGAGCGTGTATCATGGCGATGATGTGGTCTTGAAAGCAAGTCATTGCGAGGGCTTGTATAAATTACATGAGAGAGTTGTACATAATGGTGCTAGAGAACCAAGAATTATATGCTCCGGTGGTGCAAATACAGCATGGATGTGTTATGGCTTAGGTGATGGCTCTAGATCGTTGATAACTCAAAGTTACGTGCCAGTGATGTGTCCAATACAGACATGGTCTGATCATCAACATATATAATCGGACGTGGCTCGATCATTGACATAGATGATTGAGTGGCTCTTGTAAATGGTGAGACAAAAGAAGATTTTATGTGTCATAAAGGCGAAGAAGAAGAAGATAGCGGTTGGTTTTGTTACCTTCGCAAAAGGTGGTGATTGTTGTGTTTTTTGCTCGGTTCCAAACCCAAGAAAAACATGAGTTTTATTGGAAATCAGATTGTTCGCTTGAATGGTGCAAAAGAGGATTTGTGGTTCTGGAAAGGTGCAAAAGCACTTTTGCACCCAAAAAATTTCATTCTGAAAATGTACAAAAGCACTTTTGCAGTTATGCGAAAAAAGTGCAAAAGTCGTTTTGCAGTTGGGCGAGAAATATATTTCATTATCAAACTTGGTTTCCTTGTTTATTTTGGTCTCTATTACCTTGTTAATAGTTTTTATATTTACGTAGTATTGTTATTACCTTATTCTATGTTTAATGGACTCTATTATATTGTTATATATAGATAGAATTATTCAAGAGATTAAGGCGTAATAGAAATATTCTTCTTTCTGTGAGATTTGTGGGAAAGTTCATTTTGTTGTGAGAGAGATTAAAGAGCTGTTGATTTTCTTCTTATGTGAGAGCTTTGAGTGCAATAATTCTTGTGATAGATTTTATAATCGTTTTCAAAGAATTAGTAAAATATTCGTTTGTCGAATATTGTGTGTTATATTATCTATCTTATTGCCTTTTCTCATCCTTATTATCTATAGTTATTAATATCCACTATTTAAATCATGATATGTGGTGTGATTTATTGTTAATAATCACAACACTCTTAACCGAGTATGAAATCCCATAAAATGTCAAATTGATATGCTCCCGGGACTTTCATTAGGTTGAGAGGAACTAAGTGTGATTAGTGTCAGTCGGCTGTGAACAGCCGAACATGATATAGCGACACTTAACTGCTCTCAATCAAATGAAGGTCCCGAAAGCATATTAATTTGACATTTTATGAGATTTCATACTCGGTTGAGAGCAGCCGAGTTTACAAGCCTATAACTCGGTTACGAAAAATCGAGTAAACTTTTTTCGTGCTTTAAACAAAAAATTGTGTTTTGTGTTTATAAATTTAATGTGTATGTTATGAAAATAATATAAACAATGAAATGGGAAACCCAGTAAACCTCCGGCTGCTCTATTTCATTAACACTTGTAAGATGGAGGTGTGTGAGACAATAAGGACTTTGTTTGGGGTCATTTGTTTTATATTATTATGCACTTAATGATATTATTAATTAATTAAGTATATGATTTATTCTAAAAAATAATTGAGAGTGGTAGGAATAAAATGAGAATATTATTAAGATAAAAGTGTAAAAGTTGAACTGTTACTGAGTGAAAGTGTTAACAATAATTTTATGAGGTGACAACATTACCACCCTATAAATAAATAATTTTTTGAGCTCAAAAGCCACGTTCGATCAAAATGCCAATTAATGCACTGAATTAACAGGCGAAGATAAATCAAATTGGGCTTTTAAAATCACTTTTAAAATATATTTTTTTTAAATTGGTGTTTGGTACATACTTTTAAAAATTTCATTTCAACTTCCCAAAACTAAATTCAACTTTCTCCCTCATAAAACTTTTAAAAAATTAAAAACAGCATAACTTTAAATTCAAAAATTGAAATTAGAAAAAATATATATATTTGAAACCAACTCATCGAGATTTATAAAATAAGATCCATTGTGACTATTTTATGAATTTTTTTCACAAGTTGTTTTTCATGTGTTCTACTTTTTCTTATGAGTTTTAGTTTTTCATAACAAACACAAATCAAATTTAAAAATCTTCTTTTCAAAGCTCAACTTCAAAATAAATTTTAACTTAAAATGCCAACCAAACGAGCTAGATCTCCGGAATCTAAAAACTAGGAGTCCATACTTGATTTCTATTATAAGGTCAACTTAACTTCATAGTTTAAATATCTATACTATATAGTATTATGGGAGAATTAGATACATTAATTAATCATCAATTATTTTTCTTATATTCTTACTGGTAGTAACATTAATTACTTTTTTTATATTCTTAATGCATAATCTTTTATAACATATAAGTAAAACAGAGAAAGTACTCATCATTTCTCTTATTAATTAGGTTGCATTAATAATCTTTTACCCAACACTTAAAACGGAGGAAGTGACATAATTGCAGTTATAATTATAGTCTTAATTAAGATGATTTAATTCTACACCTCTCTCCCAAACATTTTCATATAATTCTTAGTTAAGGAAGTAATAATTGTGATCTTTAAACTCCATGTCTCTTTCACTTCCTTTATATAAGTATGTGCCTATTTACATTTATAGATAATTTCAAAAGTGAGCAAGTATCTTCCTCTCTTGAAAAGTTATTCTATGTTTTATTATTCATTTTTCTCCTAGTTATAAAATAAAAATTAGTTCATTTTTTATCAAAATCATTTTCAACATAGAAAGTCTAATATTCTCGGGTTATGTTGTTTTCTTATCATGGACTTGAATTTTGTACCTCTCGCCAATTCAAAGTATTGTTTGTATGTCGGTTTAGTTATCTTGAATGGTGTTGGTCCGATAATTTATATAAATGATATAATCCCCCAAAAAATATCATTAGATGAAGCTGTGAAAAATAGTTTAGGCGAAAGCGGGGGAGATGAATATATGATTTTATTTTTTTATGAGTAATTTTTTCTTCTTTTTTATTTTTTTTTGCAAAGTAACTATCTGCTAATTGAGACAAGTGTTTTTTTTTCTTCTTTTAGCATTGTGGTATTTTTGATATTATACACACATATATGTCAATGTTGTCGAGTACTTAGTTTTGGATAGAAAAGAGAATTTGTCTTTTAATCCAATTCTTAATGATGGTTAAGTAAATTTTCCATCTGAAAATAAGGGAAGATATACAAACATCTCACCGTGTCACAGATATCTTTCTCTAAATTCATTAAAAGAAATAGATAAATCATTTTATCAAACAGATTATACAAAAAACATTTTACATTCCATCTTTTTTTTTTAATTTATAATATAACATTATTATTATCATACGCCCATGCATTACGTGAGTTGTAAACTAGTATTATTGCTATGTATATATTGGAAGGGAAAAGATTCATGGCATGACCATGTATTTAATACAACAACATTGATTATCGATAAAGTATCAAACCTAAAAGTATTGCATCAACTTGAATTCATGAGTTTTCTTTCACTTTGCCACTATCCCTAAGTTTTTAAACTTCATATATAGTTAGGTTGTGTTGTTTTTTTTTTTTTTTTATTATAAATTAATCCTCATATATAATTAAATATAAAAGAAACCTAAACTAAACAGATATAAGTTAATTACAACACAATCCCTTTTTTTTTAATTGTACGTATTTCTTAAATTAAGAGTTCATATCAAGTTTTGAATAAATTAAACACTAATTTTGTTTGGTGGGTGTTTTTTTTTCAAAATTTTAAAAACTTAACTTAAAATCAACTTTACTTTTATACTTTCCAAAATTTATTTCACTTTACTTTCTCTCTCTAATTTTTTTTTTAAATATCATTACTTTAAATCCAAAAATTAAAATTAGATAAAAAATATATATTTGAAACCTACTCGTCTAGATCTATAAAATAAGATTCATTGTGACTATTTTTTGAAATTCTTTTATAAAATTTTTTAGTTGGTTGAAAAAAACTCAAATTCAATTTTTAATATACTTCTAAATTCTATCGAATACCAGAGTTTAAAAACTCAACTCAAAACATCAACCAAATATCAACTTAATTTTTCAAAATTTCAATGGGTCCCACTTGGAGATGCTCACATTATATTACAAAATTTTCGAAATTTCAATGGGTCCCAATACAAGAATTACATTTCAACTTAATGACACAAAAACAATTAGTATGAAAGCAAGTGCAAAAAAGAATTTAAAAGAAAAAAAGACAAAAAATAAGTGTGTGGATGCACATATAAAATGAGGAGGAAAAAAATGTTGTATTACACAGATTTATTAAAAGTCAATTAGTATTTGGGATGCTTCATGAACAAGCGTGCTAACTGCCAGACAATGATGGTTAATTTCTTTACATCACCCGTAATATTCCCAGCTTTAAGCTTTTCTATTTTTTCTTTGTACTTGTGTTTTTGTGATTGAACGTTATGATGTTACATGCCGATAGCTTTATTGAAATGTTAATACTCCTTCTTTAAATTAAATTTTTTTTAATGCATGTCTTTAATTAAAATATCACTTTCTTTTTCATCACATTAAAATTCAAATAGTAAAAATGTTTTGTTTTGAAATCTAAATCATTGATTATGATAACATAGTACACTTTAAAAAGTGGTCAAATATAGATTTTTTTTTAATTAGGGACATAGACAGCATGAATTAATTTGCATTATGTATGATATATATTTTAATTTTAAAACACTTCTAAAATCATATTTAATTTACACTTATTCTTAAACTAGACACTTTCAAGTTTCAACAATGCCATAGTTTGAATTCTCAACGTTATATATTTTGTGTCTTCTGTCATTGCTTTCAAGTTTGCCTTCACAGACTTGATCTTCAAACAGCTTAGTGAACACATCACTTAATTTATTTAGTGTAATCTTTTCCAAATAAAAGATAGATCTCATTAGGGGGGTGGCCAAAAATAAAAAGACCCCCACTTGGTGAGTTCGCCAGACCTAACCCTAATGAGGCATGTTTTTTAGTTACTGTCATTGATAAAGTTCTAAAATACAAATCTCATTTAAGTCAAGCTTGCTATTCATGTAAATTTAGTCCATTTGACTCAACTTAACTTAAATATATAATTATTTTTCTGTTCCATCAAACAAGATGGAGCGATTCCAAGTCACAAGTTTATGCATATAATAAAAGAGGGCAGTTTCAATTTTTTTAACATAATTTAAGTGGAATTAAATTTGCATTGATTATGTTTTTAAATAAAATTAGATTTTACTAAACCCTATCCAAATCCAAACATAAACGGTTGCCACCTACATGATCAGGTGTCTTTGGGAGGTGAATCTCTTTCTTAAGAAAAAAGAAAGAAAAGGAAAAGGAGAAGCTTTACTCAAAGTCAATAAGGGTCAAACCCTTTCAACACACTTCTCTTCATCACATGATTGAATATGGGCACCTAAAATTTATTCTTTAATTACATATAAGCTTAGTACTAATTGGTGGGACTAATTAAAAAGTGTATGAAAGTGATTCTCATTTAGGTCAAAACGTGCAAGAAGAAAAAAGTATTTTCTTCTTTACCACGTACTATGCCATTTTCCACTTTCGCCACTTTACATAGTCAAATAAAGTAACTAAAAGATAAATTTGATCCTCAAAACTATTTTAAACTTTAAATATGAGGTGTGGTTTGTTCTCATCTTATCATAAATTAGGTATTGTCCGTACTGAACAGCACAGCGATATAAAATGTATTAACAGTTTGAAAATAGTTAGATTATAAAAATAATATCTAATATCTAAACAGCGTCCAACCTAAAATATTAATTAAAAAAGCTGTACACGCAACAAATCACACTATAATAGGCAAATTTTTTTTCTAAACACACATAATGAGTTGTCATAGATAAAGATGTCAGCCAACCTAACTGTAAAGAAGGCTTGCTAAATTCGAATTCGATGCACCAAAACATAAATTCGACCCAACCATATTAAAGTGGTTTTATATTGAAAAACTCGAATTTGCTCCCGTTTATGATATGTTTCAATTCAAACATGTTTCACACCTCATTAAAAGCAAATATTTGAAAAAAAATGAATGTATCCTATTACTATTACAATAACATTATATATTTTTAAAATTTTAATCGTAAACAGATAGTACCATTGGTAGTAACATTAGTTTACAAAAGTATTGTGCTTTTTTAAAAAAAAAAATCAAATACTATTTAAATTTGTAAAAGATTAAACATATATATTTTTTAAAACTAAATAAAAGGTTGTGTCATTTTCCATCTCTAGTTATGCACCATATAATAACATTGGTTTACACTTTACAAAAGTAATCTTTTTTTAAAAAAGTAAACTACGTGAAGATTATATAAATAAATTGTGTAAGGTGATTTAAATGTAAGTTATATGAAGAAAATATGTTTAAAGAGAGAAAAGTATGGTACAATAACTTTTCTTGAATTTTTTTCTTTTACACATAATTTTATAATCATAATGGATTTTATTTTATAAGTATGATAAGTATATTTTAAATATGCAAATTTTAATAATTAATAATTTATGTATTTAAAGTTAATGTGTTTTAAATTTTAAAATGAAGTAAATGATAGAGAAAAGTGTGAGAGAATAGATTGGTTGAAAGAGACAAAAATTGTTGATTTATTTGATTTGATATTTTGAAAAGACATTTAATTGCTCAAAAATTATATTTTTTTATTATAATTAAATGTGAGGCATTGATTTAATAAATTAGTGATGTGATTTTTTTTTTATTTTTTTTATAATATAGATTTATATTGCTTTCTAAAATATTTAATCATAGTGAAGATTAGAACAAATTACAATCGTTAAATGAATCTATGTAATGATTGTTTAATTGATTTTTTCAGACTTATGGTTAACCACCAAATCATTAATTTTTCATCCAAATCATCCACCTTTTTTGTGAAACTTCTCCTTCAAAGTTTATACATACGAGACGTACACACATCGCTTGTACAGTATAACCGAGTAGCAATAAATCTAAGGCAAACTTATTGTTTTTTAAAGATGAGTCAATGTCGATCCTTAAATATATTAGATTGAGTTAAACTGAACAATAATTTAAACTTATATGTTAAACGTTAAATGAAAATTTGAGTTGGTTTACAATTATGTCTGCTTAGGTCAGGTCTTCTCCTGAATTACAATAATAAATTTATGGTGTGTTTGATTGCCATTATTTTATAGGAAAAATAGAGATTTTTCATCAAAGTTGTCATTTTTAGTGTGTTTGATTACCAAAATTTTATAGGTGGTCAAATTCCATCTTTTAGTAATTATAAGTTTATTTTTCACCAAAAGCTTGAAAACATTTTTCTTTTTTTTTTTTTGGGGGGGGGGGGGGGAGGGGCATTTTTTTTATTTTTCAGGACAAATATGCACAAATTTCAAGACATGTTTGCCAATTTTCTACATTAAATATACCATAACTTAAAATAAAATATTCAAAATTTAATATTTAAAATCTATTAATCAAGATCAATTAAACAAGATACATCATGACTATAGAATTATGTAAAAAAAATAAGACCAATAATTTTTCTACATTAAAAATGCCATATTTTTCGGGTAAAAAATTAAGACAATCAAACACATTTAATTGACATTTTTCATGTAACTTAATTCTAAACAATTCAATTACATAAAATTTATTTATTTTTTATACAAATTCTATACTTACAATTAAGCGCACTTAGCATTTAAAAATTAAACAATCAAATAATAAATATATAGGTTTTCAGGGGCAATAAAACAATATAAAGTTGAGGATAATATTTCCTTTTAAATTAGTTTTTTAACAAACTTACTTTACTACACTGGGGGCCATTAATAATTAATGCTACAGCTGGTAGGTCATTCATTATCATGAAACTTCACTCTTCTAACTATATTGTATTTATGAGTTACGTTATTGTTCGTTGTAAAACACACAATAATAAAAATATATGAAGAGCAAATATTGAGGTTTTCAACCTTGATGATTCATAACATCTATAACTTTTTCGTTATTTATTTTAGGAAAATTATAATTTGTGCTTTAAATGTATATATTAATTATATTATAAAATAAAAAATTAAAATTTTATCTAAAAATTTGTGCATAATTTAATATATAATAATAATAATAATTTATTTATTTATTTATAGGTACGTGACCCTCTATATTATTTTCAGCCTTACTAAACCTGACTAAAGATTAAAAAAACCTTTGACTATAATGCTCCATTAAGGCCTCGCTTGATTCACGGATTTTAGTATTCGAAAAATAAAAGTCGTTCCTTTCCTTTATTTGGTAAGAACAAATTCCGAAAACACTTTCCCGAGAGAGGCACAACTTTTTATACAATGTTTTATTATTTTCATTTATAGTAGTTTTAACATGTGTCTTAAAGGCACATGTTATCATTTTCCTTAAAGGAAATAGTACATAAGAAATATAAAAATCTGACAAACTAAATTAAGTTATTATATTTCCCTTTATTTTTTAAAATAAAAGGTTCAATTGGATCCGATCCACATTCTGTTTTAATTACTTATATTACCAAAAGGTTCAATTGAATCTAACCCAAATTCTGTTTTGCTGATATTATCGAATGCCAGTAATGATACACACCGTTTTATTTAGTAACACTCAATTTTTTCCTAACATTCCACTACATCTATTTTCATCTTACTAACAACACTCTATTAGTGAGCACCTCCTTTAATTTAGTAATAATAATTAGTATTAATAACACTAATTACTAGAAATTAAACAAAATTAAAACAAAGTCATTAATCTAACAAACCTAACACCTCCCACTTTTTCTAAACAAACTCCTCTCAGCCCTCTTCTTCTCAAATCAAACAACCATCTTTTCCTCTATTATTTTCTCAAATCAAAATCACAAATCATTACACTACAATCAAGACATGTAGTTATTGAATAAGAAAACACTCGCTACACATGGGCTCAATATATTTATTTTTTCCCATTTATTCGCGGAATAAATTAGGAATGGTACGAGTAAATCCTAACACACTATTTTATTTTGTATTTTATCGTATTGCATTAATTGAACTTAAAAGATGGTTATAATAAAACTTTTATTTTTATGTACGCTCTATGGAAGAATTGGGTTGAGTGGGGTATTAATAATTGAGGGGTTATTAATAGTTAACAATTTGGGATTTAATGTTTTCATCATTGGGCAAAAAAATGTGATATGTTATTAGAAATGTCATCTATTTAATTTATTTAGAATATTTTAAAATAGTGTGGTAGGTGTCATTAGCGGCACCCGTGTAATTTTGACGCTCCCGCAAATGCAATTGGGCCGGGTCATTAAACAAGAAACTAGTATATGTCATATGTGACATAGAGATGACGCATTAAATATATAGCTGAAATGGACAAATTTTTTTTATTTTTTTTTTTTAAAATTCGGAGAAAGTAGAGAAATAATTGCAAAGTGGGGCCAGAGTTGATTTTTGGGCAGAAAACATTAATAAGGGAATCCACAAGGAGGGGGGGGGGGGGGGGGGGGGGGGGGGGAGCTGCAGCTTTAGGCTCACCCTGCCTACTGCTAGTAGTAGTGTGAACAGTCCAAAAAATTATAGGGTCCCTTTCACAAATATTATAATAATCCCCAAAAAGCAAAAGGGTGAGAGACAGACTTATGTTTGTATTTAATTTGTTCTTGCGGATGGACTCGCGCATTGAGGGCCCACAAACCGCCCTTGTGAATACTAGTGGACCTTGACAACTCGCCTTTTTTATTTTTAATTATATAAGATATTTTTTACCATTTTATTTTAATTTAAAAATTTTCGTTTATCAGGATGAGTTTTAACAATTAAATTTATTATAGTGGTTGTATTTTTTTTTTTTTAACTATTTGAATTTATGAAACATAATATGGTTTGATTAGGTGAATATTTTACCCGACCTCATTATAATAGAAAATATTTGAACCTTTTAAGACCGAAGCAAGTCTAAATTTTAAAATAAAAATTTAGTATGATATTAGATTGGCGTAAATTTATCACATCGATTTTATTCAAACTTAAGTATAATACAATTTTTGTTAAATGCTCTTTTAATATAATACAATACAATGGGTTAAACCAAGAAAGGTGGTCCGGTAGAAAGACCTATGGGTGTGTTTGGCGCGCTGGATAAGGAGGTAGGATATAATAGGATAAAGGCCGGATATGATAAGAGTCGGAATTAGTCGGATAGGAATTATGTGGGATAGGATACGAAAGGAATCAGTCGGATAAAGATTAGGCGGAATTGACAGGATAAGGACTAGTCAGATAAATATTTAATAAACTTTGCATTTAATGGAGTTTTGGATTATAAGTCCAGATATTATATAATACAACTTGCTTTTCTTTTAAAAATATATGCAATTTTAATTGTTATCCACAATTTTTTTTAACTAATGCAATTTTTCGATTTATAAATTAGTTTCGTAAAAAATTCTTTTGGGAGAAAAGAATTTCAAATTCTAATGTTACCATTTTTTCTAAAATTAAAGTTTCTTATAAATACCTTCATTTAATAAAAATAAAAATAAAAATACCATATTATAAAAGAAATAAATTTTATTAGTTGAGGTACTGTGATTTTGGGTGGTTAAAAATTTTCATTAATAAATTTAATTATCTAAAAAGTGTAAATAAAAGATTAAAATAAAAATAAATAATTAAAAAATAATTTTTATATTCATTTTGTTATCCGACAATCATGGGATAAAATAATACCACCTATAGGGGTGGTATATATTTATCCGGTTCTAAAGGGATAAAATGATAATTAATCACAAGTGCAATTAAGTCCCAAGTTGCGGCAAACGCATAATAGGATTAAAATATCATATCCACCTTTGCGCAAGACGCGATTTATTTATCCTATCTTTTCTTACACCAAACACCGGATATGATTAATTAATCATATCCTATTTCTAATCCCGCGCGACAAACACACCCTATATGTATAGTAATTAGATCAAATTCAAATATTTCAAAATAAGTATGATACAATAACATTTCTTTTTAATTGTTTTAAAACACGTGTTTTAATGCAAAAAAATGATGCTTAAGAGCTTCCATAATGGATACATATGTATGATAAATAGGATATGATAATTTCATCCCCTTTTCTTAAAACTTTGCAATGGATAACAGAACTAGGATAAATCACACTGCAGTAAAACAAGGATCAATATTATATAAGTGAGAAAATAAATATAATTATCAAAATCGTAGGGGACTTATGTTTATTCAAGCCTTATTACTTTAGAGCAGGGATGGTAACGGTTCGGTTACCGAACCGAGTGGGTCGGTTTATAAACCGAACCGACAAAGTCGGTATGCTCAAAATAGAAACCGGTTTTGAACCGGTATAGTCGGTAAACCGACGGTCGGTAAAACTGACGAGGTCGGTCGGTTCGGTAATAAATCGGTAAAAATCGATTCCTGTATGATTCAATGAAGATTTCCAGTAAGCCTGCAAGCAGCAACAAATCACAATAGTACACAATAACTACACATCACAGTTTACGCACCGGCAATTATCAAAGTTCTGAAATCCAAAGTTTTAAACAAATAGTTTTGAAATTTTCTAACCAAAGTAACAAAAGACTTTAACATATTAGCAAAAAAAAATCCATCAAAAAAAGGCAACAGGCACGCAGCAAATTAGCACTAAAAAACACCATCAAATAATAGTAGTAGCCCAGTAGCCCTCCATCAATAAACGGAGTAGCCTGCAACAAAGTGTAGCCGTGTAGCACTATGTCAAAACTTAAAAAACAAATATAATATACTACTTTAGTAATGTACCTGGAAATGACTCAAATGAGAGAGAGAGATAGATAAAGTTGAAATCAAGTGGGTGAAGAAATGAAGATTGATGGTGGAGGACCTGGAGGTGAAGCCATGAAGCCGTGGAGGACCTGGAGGTGAAGCCGTGGAGGACCTAGAGCTGAAGCCGTGGCGAGAATGTTTACCGGAGAAGTTTTGAGAAAGGGCGAAGGGCTTTGGCTGAGGCGCTGAGCCACTGAGGCACTGAGGTAAGGTTTGAAGGAGTGAGGTCTGAAGAGTGATGGAATGACAAAATGGCCTAAGGAGGCATTAAAGTGTTAAACTTTAAAGTTTAAAGTTTAAACATTAAAAGTTAAAACTGTTAGCTTAAAACTAATAAAACAAAAAATTTAATTTCCAAATATTTTGTCGGTCGGTCGGTAGAAACCGTCTATTAGGAAACAAATTACCACAACCGCAAATGGTCGGTAACTGACCGTGCGGTAACCGGTGAGTAGTTAGTCGGTCGGTAAACCGATCGAAATAGCTCGGGTCGATCGGATTTCGGTCGGTTGTCGATTTTCGGTCCCAAAATGCCAGCCCTACTTTGGAGGTAAGTTTAACATACCCCCAAAAAAACTAGCTTTAGAGATTCTTCAGACTAGAAGAGAATTAAGGGTGTGTTTGATTGTTAATCTTTTTTATGAAAAATAGGGTTTTTTCCACTTAAGTTGGCACTTTTAGAGTGTTTGATTACCAAAATTTTCTAGGTGGACAAATTCTATTTTTTGACAATCATTACCCCATTTTCTACCAAAACCTTGAAAATATTTTCGAGAAGGGGGGGGGGGGGGACGATGTTTTTCAATTTTAGGAAATTGTGCACAAATTTCAAGACAAAGTTTTATCCATTTTTTACATTAAAAATGACATAACTTAAAATAAAAATTCAAAATTTAATATTTAAAATCTACTAATCAAGATCAATTAAACAAGATCCATCATGACTATAGAATTATGTAAAAAAAATAAGACCAATAATTTTTTCTATGTTAAAAAATAAGACAAATAATGAAAAAGTACAATATTTTTCGGGTAGAAAATTAACACAATCAAACACATTTAATTGACATTTTTCATACAACTCAATTTTAAACAATTCAATTGCCGAGAACTTATTTCCTTCCATGCAAATTCTGTACTTGCAATCAAACGCACCATAAGTTATTAGTACAATAAAGTGGGGTTTGACGCATAAATAAATCTCTTGATTGTATTGCTACAATAAATGACATTGATAATCTCATATATATAGTAGAATATGATTATTTAATTTCATCCAGACATGATAAAATAGTCACACGTTTTTGGTGGGATTCGTTAATCCATCTCTCGGTGTTGTAAGAAGTTTTAGTGGGATAAATAATCCACCCGGATATCTAATTCGACAAACACCAAACATGGGATAGGATAAAGTTATCTTATTTCACCATCTTATAATCATACGTATCAAATGCAACCAAAAACTATATCACTAGACTGCCATCGTTATTCTTTAAGATAATAAGAAACAATAAGGTAAATTAGAGCACATGCTTCTAAAATTGCACACTCAACTCGTGAATAAATATCCTTTCGCTCAACATCATATGCACCCTATTATAGCAAGAAGTGGTATTTTCGAAACCGAGAACGTGAGTTTCAACCCATAATTCTGAGTTTTATCATGTAATTCAAAATAAAATAATTTTTCAAAAATTAATAGATTCAGATCGAAAGTACGTCTTGAAAGAAAGTTTGCAAGAGAACAAACATTTAATAGAGTTGTATTTATTTCTAGAGTAGTACTGGTATACGTTTGTTTTTCATTATATATATAGATAATTTTTTTTTTGTTCTTAACTAGAATTTATGCTTTTGTTTATGGGTTGGCACGCTTGGAATAACACTTGTGGCATCAAGTGGGCCACTTACCCATTTCGAGTTAGAGCCGTTCGTCGGGTAGTGATTTGGATTCGACCACGGGCATAAAATTTTTTATGGGTTGTCAGGCACGTGACCTTTGCATGAAAATTCAATTTTGGGTTGGTTACTTTGTCCTCTTCCAGAACTTAACTAACCTAACTAGAATCTTTTGTCATTATAGTAACGTATCAAACATTTGTGACAAATGCATAATTCTTGTGACAAATGCATAATTCCTTCCAACTTCACCTCTGTTTTCCTAGGACTAAGTTATATGTATGCATGCATGCATGTTAGCATATTTCTTTACTCTCACATGGATAGTCTGTCTTTTACCAAATCAATTAAAGAGCTTAATCTAATGTACATTAGCCTAATTTATCTAATAAACAAACAAATATTCTCATATATATATATATATATATGCTAGTAATGTCCATGACAAACAAAAACTTATTTAATTAATTTTAAAATAATTATTCTAGGATGGACATAGGTCGAGTTTGGATAACCCACTTGAAAATATTATTGACCCAACCCCAATCACAAACTAAACTTAAAAGAGTCAATTTTAAAAAATGAGAATCGTTTACTATGTGACATGAACTTACTCACCTTAATCCTCATAGGCATATTAGAATTATATGATATTAACTATTGAAATATTTAGACTAAAAACATATATGTAAATCGGTTATGATTTAGTTAGCTAAATTTATGTAAACCTGAACTTAATTGAACTCATGTTATATCTATATTCTAAACCTTGTATCCATCCTGATTTTGAAAGAGAACTCGACAAGTGGCGCCTTTCCATACGCAATTGCTATTGCTTAAGCCTGCAACGATTTTACTGTGGAACCTAAAACAAAAAACTTGTTGGAAACTTGACCCGTTAGAGAGATATTTTAGGCTTTTGGACATCTATATCAAAATTAATTAGAAGTATCCTATTAGAGAAAAAAAATAAAAAATCCAACCAATATATGTAGGTTTTGTTCTAAAAACTAGAATCCGCACTGTCTTTATATGCACAAGCCTAAACTCGACCTGCCTGGACCTCGACCCACCCATTCATGTTGGAATTATATGACATTATAAAAGTATTTAAAGAAAAATATAAAACTTATATTCATCTCAAGTTGGATGAAACGGGTTAAAGTTAGCGAACTTGAACCTAGCCCAAACTTACACCAATTTTGCGTGGAGCCTATACTCGCCTAGCTTAGTCTTAAAAAAAAATCCACTACAAACCCAACTTATTAGGATACTTGTAGTTTGAAGAATATTTGTAGTGAAATTCAACATGCATAAGCCACCGATTAAAAATAACTCGGCCCAAGTGGTGAAAGTTTTGTATCAAAAAACTTTAAATCGCACTTTTTACTATATGTATAAGCTCAAACTTGATTTGGCCCATTCCAACCCACGTCATGTGTTTTAATTGGTACTATTGATAAAAGAGAGAGAATTCTATTTGCTATTTGTTTCAAGGTTTTTTTCTTATTATTATAACGAAGTAAATAGATAAAAAATTATGTATTATTTTGTATTGTAGTTAGAAAATTATATCTCAGCTTTCAATTATAAAGATAAATTAAATAATGTATTTTTTAATAAAACAATCAATAATTTGAAAAAGTTCGAAAGACTCCGATATTAATAATAAACTAAATTAATTAAACATACAATTATTATTTAGATTAATAGATAAGATATAAACACAAGAATTTGTAAAGATTTCAAATGTTTCATATCTACTAATAAATTAAATAAGTAGTCATAATTATCATTGTAATTACTGGTACACCATCACAGTTCTAAGTTGTCGAATTAAAGCATAAATACTCAAATTAAATCTGAACCTTTAGTTGGGAACATAAATTAAGAGAGTCCTTAAATATTAAGACTGACTTGATTTATTAATAGAATATATAAATTTCAAACGACAGTTAATTTTACTTGTTGAAAAAAGAAGAAGAATAAATACTTAAGTAGAGCCATTATTATTCAACCTTACCCGTGAATTCAACACACACTTAACATGAAATTAGAGATTTAGAGTGAAAATAAATAAGTTTGGGTCAAATTTGAGTAAGATACCACGACTAACTTATTTAATTAAGGTTGAGTTTGAATTACCATATCAAACGCGAATCAGACCACTAACTCAAAATTTACCTGCAATACTGACACTTTTAATTTAAAAGGTTAGATAGAATTTGCATGACCCGTTTATTATATGTACATGTTAAATATGTAGTTTGATTATCTATTAAGTATGACACAACCTAGCTACTAATTAAACGGATTAGTAGTTGGTGTCGTGTAACTTATATGTCAAACAGGTTAGTAACTCAAAAAATGTCACTCATGCTTATATTGAAATATGCTTTTATGTGGTGTCTTGTGATTAATTGATAATTAATTAATATGTTCGTTGGTTAAGTTCTGGGTACCTTAAACTACGCGCGCAAAAAGTTTGTTATTTATCCAATTAAACCGCCATTTCAGCAACCTCGCAAACTAGGTTGGAGCTTAAGAGTAATTCACACTTTATCCCTCTAAAATTTAACTTCATTTTCACTTTGGTCCAGGAAGAAGCTTAATTTTTGCTAATTTCATACACAAAGTTTGATCTCGTTGTTACTTTAGTCAAAAATCAAACCTACCATTTGTGTCTTGGATGAAAAATAACACACGTCGCCTTAATTTTCAAGCCACATCAGTTGCATGTGCTATTTTCATCTAAGAAACAAGCGAAAGGTACGTTTAATTTTGGACGAAATTGACAATATGACTTTATAGATTAAAATTGTAAAATGAAACTTTATACACCAAAATGAAAATATAATCAAACTAAAGTGTAAATAATAAAATCGCATTAAAAACATAGTTATTATTAGGTTTGTGGGAGGTAAAAATTGTACACAGACTTTTGTTTGGTCCTAGTTTGAGAAGTCCATATCATGGTCAGCTTACAGCTTAGAATCCTCATACCCATCCCATTACATAATAGAAATTATTGAGCTGAGCAATAAATTTTCAAAAATCAACCGACCACTATTTGGCTATCACAGTTAGCTAATCAAGGTGTGTAAACTCAATGAAGACCGACCAATTTTGATCAACCAATGAGTAGAGAAAAGATGAGTTGGAGGATAAGTGATAAGAAATAGCTACTTGTATAAGTATGAAAAATGTTAGGGACAGCTGTTACATTAGAGTAGCGCCCAAGTTTACCCTTTATAATAATTTTTATACCCCACCAACTTTAATATAACCATATCACATGGGGTGGAAGGGGAGGGTTTTTCTTTATTTGTAGGATTAAGAGAGAGACTTAGACCTCCCTTAATTTTGAAAAAAAAATAAAAAATAATATAACCATATCACATACATATAAATAGGAAGGGAAAACCCACATCTCATGCATGAATTCTTTTTTTTTTCTACACTCACTCCCACACGTACAATCTTCTTCTTTATCTGGCCAAATCCAAAACTCTCTATAATTATATTGTTTTTTAAGCTTTTAAGTTAATATAATCAATAATGCACACCTGCATCAAGAGATGATGTACCGCAAGATTGAGAATTAAAGCCACCGGAGGAACCTACCTTCAAACAAATCGGGTGTTACTTTCATCTATTTTCCATTGTATTCTTATTGGTTGTTACTGTCCATTCTAATTTTTTGGTTGTCAATCAATCTTGCTGCATGGGTTGATTGATTCTCTTTAAATTAGAATTGGTTAACTTTAACCACTCATAAAGTTAATGTCCAAGTGACATTAAAAACTTAGAGTTAAAACTTAGTGAATTACGGAAGTAATTTTATTTTTACTAAATACACGAGTTAAAATAATTGCTTATATTAAAATAAATTAGACATAACAACTTCGTATTCACTAGAACAATCATTAATTTAATTCAAGTTGCTCACCGGATTAAACAATTCAACTTGAGGATGATCATATATGAATAGTTGTATTTTCCGCATTATTGCATTGTGATATTTCTAGAATTGCATACAAGTAATCTACGTGGGATTATACTTCAAGATTTAAAAATTAACAAGTATACATGCATATAGCTAAGATTTGGAAAGGATAAGTTTGTATCTAGACCACACTTTTGCGATAAATTTTCGTCGGTAAAAATATCTCTCAATATTTTAACGATAAAAATTAAGTTATAAAAAAGCTGGTATGTACTATAACTAAACCTCATGTATATATATATATATATATATTTACGTCTTTATTTTTAAAATTTGTAGGCTTAATTAATTCAATTGCCTAATGTTTGGCTGCATGTGTCATTAGAGTAAGAAGCCATTTGAATTCTCCCTCAAACGAAAAATCCATATCTGGTAAGAATTTGGTGCAACAGTACGTCCATATACAGAATGTGTCTTGAATGACAAGTTTTCGTTTTTATTGACAAAAATGTTGAAAAAAATGAGTATTTTTGGCCATTTTGAAAGCACCTTGAATTAAAATTATACATTTGTGTCATCTTCCATGAGTACATTAAGATTGTAAATTTATTTGCTCCAAATGGATATCGGTAAATAAGAAATTATCACCAAAAGTGAGTTATTTGAGAAGAAAAGTGGAGTGTTAATTAAGAATTGAGAATTCTTTGTGTCCCACATTAACTTTGTGGGAAATGTTATGGTTTATAAGGGATTACTCATTATACGTAGGGGTGGATTTGGTATAATACCGTACCATACCGACTATGCCGAGTACCATACTGAAATTTTGGTACACCAAAATTTATTACCATTAGCATACCAAACTTTCGGTATACCGAATTTTGGTATACCAAAATATTGGTATGGTACGGGTTGGTACGGTACATTACCAAAAAATCAATCATATAAATAAAAAATAATTTTTTTTTAATTTAAATGAATTTTTTGAATTTAATTGATTTACAAAATAATTGATTATCATTAATTAACGTAAAATATAGGCTAACTTAGCTCAAACCTAAATTTAAATAAATTTTTTTGAAAAAGAATTAGACATGATTTGTTAATATTTACATCTTTACACTTTATTGCCTAAAAAAATAGACTAAATCACTAAACAGATAAGAATATGTTATTATTATGATGGCTCATATTTATCGTAATGCAAACCGATTAAGTAAATTGAGCCATTATAATTCAAATGTATTAAATGAATTGTGACAATTTTTATGGAATTAAAAGGAGGATGAATAACTTAGAACACCTGCAACTAAGCAGAATTGCAGAATATATACACACATGCATATCTATAATTTATATATCTTAGTCTCACTCAACCAACTAGGTTCTCAAATTCAGAATAAAACTTATGATGCTCTAATTTATTTCTTTTACTTGACGTCATTTCTTGAGATTATAAACTGTCATTGCCTATTGTGAAAGAAAACAAAACAAATATCTTCTCATCATCGATAGATATTATATATGTCAAAGTTCGAATGCATACTCAGTGAAACGCCTTAAATGAACTGAACAATATTAAAATGAACCGACAAAATTTGTTTCAATGGAATATTTATATGGAACGAGAATTGTTATAATGTCACATTTGGTTTTGGTATGGTACGGTATACCATACCGTACCAAAAAATTGGTACGGTACGGTATACCATTGGTAATGAATATGAATACCAGTGCCGTATCAAAGTAATTTGGTATGGTACAATACCAATCGGTATTGTACCATTACCAAATTTTCGGTACAATTTGGTATTGGTTCGGTTTGGTACGGATTGGTACGGTACAAATGGTATTTTTTCCCACCCCTAATTATACGCTTAGTAAGCTTCTAAGAAAAACAAGACTCTTTCTCGCACGCGTAGGGGGTTGTAAATCATGGATTGAAAACCATTGGCTTGTGTGCCTGCACTTGAGTGTTGAACCGAAAAAAGTCAGCCATGCGGGGTTTAGTTTTGCACCTAAGGCGAAAAAAAATTCTTCTCGATTTTTGGCCGGATTAATTATAAATGCCAATTCGATCCCTCACCTCTGTACAAATTAATTTGTTCTCCTTTTGTATTTGACATAGTTTACACAGATCATACACATATGTATTACAAATTATCTTTGCAAAATTATTCTTTGTCTCCTTGGTGATATTGTTTAGTTCGTTGTGAATAATACCTTCCATGTTTAAGGTAGATACTCTAATTCCGTTTTATCACAGAAAACAAACACTGTAAGCAACCTTAAAACACCTTCGGTGAAGCAGTGTAACTGTTTAAAAAAAATGTGTGATACACAAGGCTCAGATCAACTTCCTTCTCGAATTTCTTTAAATTAAAAAATATATAAATTGTTTAAACACAGTTTTTCTCTAAGAAATTTGTCGTTAAAGTTACCGTCCATATATAACATTTTGTACAAGATCATGACGATATTTATATTATAAGAGAAAGAAACATCATATCATTAATTTATTAAATCAATAGCTCACATTTAGTTACAATAAATAAGATAATTTTTAGGCCATTAAATGTGTTTTCAAAATATCAAATCAAATCAAATATTTCTCTCTTTATTCGCATCAATCTATTATATCTCACACATTTCTCTCTCATCAACTTCCTTTTAAAATTTAAATTACATTAACTTTAAATACATAAATTAAAAATTATTAAAATTTGCATATTTAAAATCTACTTATCGCAAAAAATTCAAGAAAAGTTTTTGTAACCAACTTTTCTCTCTTTAAACATATTTTCTTCGTATAACTTGCATTCAAATCACTTTACACAATTTATTTATTTAATCTTTACATAGTTTACCTTATATATATATAACACATTACTTTATAAATCAATGTTACTACCGAGGGTACCATATATTTATAATTAAAATTTAAAAATATATAATGTCATTATATGGTGAATGATTAGGGATGGAAAATGGCATGACCCTTATTTAGTTTTAAAAAAAAATTTAATCTTTTACAAATTTATATAGTATTTTTTTAAAGAAAGCACATTACTTTTCTAAACCAATGTTTTACCAATGGTACCATCTGTTTGTAATTAAAATTTTAAAAATATATAATGTTATTGTAATAATAATGAGATACATTAATATTGATAAATGATTAGGAATGACTAATTGATCCAACCCAACTTAATGAGGTGTCGAAACGGTTTCGAATTTAAGCATATCATAAACAAGGGTAAATTCGAGTTTTTCAATTAAAAATCATCTCAATCTGATCGGGTCGAATATATATTTTGACAAATTGAATTTAACTTTAGCAACCTCTCCCGCTTGACTATTAGACCGATTGTTAGATAGCTCATTTATGTCAGTTTAGAAAAAAATGAGATTATTATAGTATGATTTGTTGCGTATATAATTTTTTTAATATATATTTTAAATTGTACGTTATTTAAATATTATATATTTTTATTTAATTTCACAATTTTTTAACTATTTATTTTTTTGTCGTCGCGCAATTTGGCATGAATTATACCCTTATATATATATATATATATAGTTCAGAACTAATAAAGCTGATTGGATCGGATCTTGATAATTGAATCAATACCACAGTAATTTAATTAAAGCAAGGATATGATCAACCTAATACCTGTCAACAAAAGTTGATTTGCTCAAACCAATAATAACACTATTTTTCTCTCTCCTTTGACCTTCCTTCTAGTTAGAGCCGATCCTATTTTGACACATGGCATGTAAATATTCTGTCTTAAAATATTCATTTAGAAACTAATATAATTTGAATGAGTGGAGAAAAATTGAAAAAGTGGGGCAATTCATTTTCCATTATTATATGTAACAAGACAAAAGAATAAAGATTAAAATAAAGAAGGCATGATGTCGAGGAGGCATTGGGATCAGTATTTAATAAGATTTATAGGAGAAAAAGAAGGTTTGATTATTTTAAATACAAACTGAAAATGATTGTGGGTTTGTTTATATTCTACTGAGATATGGTCCTTTTTTTGTCTGCCAAAAAACTTTATTTTATTAAAAAATTTCCAATTATTTTTATTGATGTTACGGAGTAATATATATTTTACTTACAGAATACTTTTTTGTGAATAACTTTTTTTTATTTTATATATATAAATTTTATTTAATTTAAAACTGTTGAAAACTTTTCCTGTGAAAAAAAATCATAAAAAAACACATTTTTGCAAACCAAATAATAGAAATTATAGGAAAAGATTATTTGCAAGAATGTTTCCATAATTTTCTCGCAAGATTTTTTTTTTCAAATAATGTATAAAATTGTAAGTAGTTCACTTATTACAAAATTATTATTATTAACATGTATCTTTAATTTAAAACCAATTATTTAATAAATTATATATTTTATGTCTATCGTATATTTATAAGTTTTATAAAGATTATTTTAATGCGAATTTACCTCATTTAGACTAAAATTAACTTGTAATTATAGTTTTAATCCGAAAACTTGAGTTATTAAAAATTTATCCCCTTGAAGTTTATCCGCTTTTGTACTTTAATTCATGAAATTTAATTTGCATAACTCCCATCCTTAAAGTTTGAATCCGATTTTACTTTAGTCCAAAATTCAGTACACTGTTAACTTTTTGGATGGCTACTGTTGCCATTTGCCTTGCATATTGCAACTTTAGCAGGGGCAAAACCGTCCACCAACAATATTGCATCCCTCCACCATAACGCCCCCTTACTCCTCCATTACCACCTCCTTTCTCAGCCACCTCACACCATTACCCCATTATCGAGAACCTATATATCTTTCTTTCTCTCTGTCCACACACATCTTTACCATCGGTTAAAGATCCTCCGGTGAGATATTCTATATTATTTCACTCGAGAAGCTTTCCCTCTGAAGAAACCCTAGGCATGGCTCCAGTTCAAGCTCCAAATTTGTGTTCGGATCCTCAATAGAATTTGGAGCAATCACGAGCCTTTATAGTTCGCCAAAAATATCACTGCTATAGGTAGAGTAATCATTGTTTGCATAGATCGACCAGTGAACCGATGAAGTTTTGTTGAAGAAGGTGGAGGAGTGTAATAAGGGCGGGAATCTCCGAGAGAAACCATGGATAACATGAGTTGATTAAAAACAAGTAAAAAAATTTGTGAAGTGTTTGATTAGTCGATTGATTCTTTTTCTACAAAAAGCTCGTTCATGGTTGCTAGTTTTGTTAGAGAGAGGGGGGGCCTTCAAGAAACAGATAAAAATGGTGGATTTATTTAAAAGAAACTGAGGAATTTGATCGAATCGAATTGATTTTGGCCTTTTGGTCACTGTGTGTGGAGAGAGAGAGAGTGTGAGAATCCGCAAATGCGACCTCCCGGGTCTCGTCCCCGTTGGTGGTGGGGGTCCTGGGACGTCGGAACTGATTCCGTCGTTCCATTTGCTGGAGCGTTTTCATTTGATTCATATCAAGTGTCCCTACGTTCTATTTCTAGATGCAAGGGGGTTCATTCAGAGTCGCCAGTACGTTTTACGAGAAAACGGACAAAAAAGGTCGTGTAAGAGGAAAGGCTATAGACAAGCCTTTCTTTACACGTTTGTCTGCGAAACCGGGATTCTTATAGGGTTCGGAAACTATATTACGGTTTGGGAAGGTGTTAAGCACCCATTCCGCCCTTTCGGTCTCTAGTGGTCTTATATGTTTATTCTATGTTGAAAAACTTGGATGCTTTTACCGACAGTCTACTACTTTCTAAATGAAGAAAAACCCTAATTTGGGAAAACGGGGAAAGGGATGAAAACCTTTGTGTTCCGAGATCCGACGTTTTTGTATTTAAAAGATGTAAATGACAAATGACAAAAACCTTTTATTTTTGAAAGAGTGTTCCGTATTATTTCCTCAGATAATGACGGTTTTCTCGAGTTGTGATTATTCTGAAAAAAGTTTGGATCTTTATGTCGGGACTAATTCAATATGGAATTTGAACTCTTTGAGGAGAGTTTATCAGACACGTCGCAGTCTATGAAAAAGACAGGATATGTGGATTTTAATTCCTAGATAAGTCTTTATCGGTCCGGGGTTTTGAAAACACGGTTTATCCGGACGATAATGTACTTACTCTTCTAGTTTTAAAAGTAGTTTTATCAGGGCCTTTTGTTTTGAAAACGGTAGACTATTGGGAACTTGACAATAAGTTTATTCAAATAAAACGTGGACAGAATAACAGAAGTAAAACAAGTACACAGATATCTAATTTTAAATACTAGAAGGGACTTTCTTTACCTTCCCGACGAGAATAATAATAAGAAAGAAAATATAATACGGCAGAGGGATCTCTGGCGATAGTAATCTTCTCTTTCTTCAGATATTTCCGAGAAATCGATTCCAGAAACGGAACACGTCGAGTGTTAAAAATAGATTCGAGAATTCTTCAGAAATAAGATAATAGTAAAGAAAAGCTTGACAAAAATCAGATCTAAAGCACCAAATTCTCGGATTCTAATTGCCTCCCTTGAACCCTTTGGGGTGTTGGCCTATTTATACTGCTCGGGAGAGATTGTCGCGCGACATTTCCTTAAAAAAGGAGAATGTCGCGCGACATTGTGATATGTCGCGCGACATACGGGAATGTCGCGCGACAAACGGCTGAAGTGATGGTTCTGACAGATTGATGTGTCAGAAAGTGGTTGGTCTGGTGCAGAGGGGGAATGTCGTGCGACATAGTGGAATTGTCGCGCGACATATCAGGGATTGTCGCGCGACAATGTGATATGTCGTGCGACAATCTCTCTAAAAAAACAAGTTTGTCGGGCGACAAACCCTCCTAGTGTAGTACCGGGTCCTCGGGTGGGTCCTGGACCCAAAATAGTAGTTCTCGGAGGTCGTTAGGGTTCTTGCGGGGGTCACGGATCGGGGTGTCTACAGACCCTCTCGACTCAAGCTCCTTGCTTGCAAGGAATTGAGGCGACTGGAAGAGACCATGATCCATGGCTCCCGCATGAACTCTATCGGAGTGTTTATGCAAAAAGTGCTTGTGAGTGCCTCCGGAGAGTGCTTCGTGTTTGGTTTTGCCTCCGGAGAGGGCTTTTGTTACCTCGTTGCCTCTTTCGAGGGCTTTGACTTGCTCCACTTGCCTCAGATGGGAGGACTACCATTGATCTTTTTTGCGCCTCAGGTGGGAGGACTACCATTGCGCCTCAGATGGGAGGACTACCGTTTGTGCCTCTCTGGGAGGGCTTCGCCTCAGGTGGGAGGACTACCGTTTGTGCCTCTCTGGGAGGGCTTCGCCTCAGGTGGGAGGACTACCGTTGTGCCTCTCTGGGAGGGCTTCGCCTCAGGTGGGAGGACTACCGTTGTGCCTCTCTGGGAGGGCTTCGCCTCAGGTGGGAGGACTACCGTTGTGCCTCTCTGGGAGGGCTTCGCCTCAGGTGGGAGGACTACCGTTTGTGCCTCTCTGGGAGGGCTTCGCCTCAGGTGGGAGGACTACCGTTGTGCCTCTCTGGGAGGGCTTCGCCTCAGGTGGGAGGACTACCATTGTGCCTCTCTGGGAGGGCTTCTAGATCTGAAAGAAGAAGGAAAAAAAATGCCTCTGGGAGGGCTTTCATGAGTAACTCTTGCCTCTGGAGAGGGCTTGTGATTTTGTGTATTGCCTCCGGAGAGGGCTTGTGTTTGTGAATTTGCCTCCGGAGAGGGCTTGTGTTTGTGCATTGCCTCCGGAGAGGGCTTGTGTTGGTGAATTGCCTCTCTTAGACTGCTAGAGTGAGAGAGAGAGTAGATTTTTGCGAAGGTAAAAAGAGCTTCTCAGGGTCTATTCCGGATGTCCGTTTCCCCGTATCTTTCTGAACTTTACTCTCATGTTTTCCTCGGGTGGAGATGTTTCACTCAGAAGGCAGTTTTCGGATTTCTTCGCTCTCCGTAGAGTGATGGTCCGAGGTTTTCCAAATCATCTCTTCTGTATCGTGCTGAAAAGAAAATTTGTTTGAAAGTTCAATCTCTGATCTTTATTCTTTTCTTAGTTTTCTCTTTTGGTGGGCCCACATCGTTTTCTGTTTTTTCGATGCCCTTATTTCTCCCTCTTTTGGGAAAGACTTTTCCTGGCCCTCTCTGTTTTTGACCAGGAGTCCTTTTGTCCCTTTGTTGTGATCAGGAGCCTTACTCACCCAAAACGAAGCCCTGAGCCGGTTTTGGCCTAGCTGTCACTTTTGGTGTGGCTCTCCCTGTCACTCTGCATTTCTGTTTCTCTCGCTCGCTCTGGGCGCTCATACGGGTTCTTTCTCTTTTCTACTTTTTCAATTTTTTTCCATTCCCGTTTTATCGTGGCATTCTGCCTTTTCTCATTATTTGATGGTCTCGGTCCTTCTGTGAGATCAGAGACTACTTTTAATCGCGGCATTCTGTTTTCGCATTTTTTCGGAGAGATGATTTGGAAGTTTTCTCTTTGAACTTTTTATCATGGGTGTGCGGTTTTTAGCAATTTTCCGAAAACTGCTTCTCCGAAGTGCCTCTGCAGAAGATAAAATGAGACAGAGGTCAAAAAATCAGGGAAGAGGGGGGATTGTCGCGCGACACTTCGGTGCCTGGCTCTTTGTCGCGCGACAATGTGGCCATTTGTCGCGCGACAAACTGACCCACTATATAAACCCCTTGCTGAGCTCATTCCACCTCATTCTCTCCTTTCTCTTTCTCTCTCTAGCTCTCTTTTTCTCTCTTCTCTTCTCTCCCAAGCGCGGAAGCTCTGCCGTGTTTTTGACTTTTCCGACCTTTTCACATATATTCTACCTATATTGATGGACCCTACTCATCTCGACCGATTGGAGGGTGACCAGGAGGAGGTCACCTTTACTGACGCTCAGGGCGTTCTTCGCTGCAGCCCTCATCACGACGACTGGGCGGATTTGGACTGGTATGATGAGGATGGGATAGACCGCGGTCGGGCGGTGGTCTATCGGGATGCTATCCGAGCTGCTCCGGTCCCGGACGTCCCGTGGCTTTTGATGGAGCCCGTTTCTCACGAGATTCGTCGTCGATCTCTGGTATGTCTTCTTTCGTGCATTTATCTGTTCTGCTTCTTGTCATTTCCTGTATTCGTTTTAGATAGTGTTAGTATGCATGTCTGACTAGGAATAACGCCCGATTTTTAGCGAACACATACTTTTACCTGTGATACCTCTTAGTTTAGAAAATTACATAATGTACCCCCATAACTCTATAACTCTCATAATTACACCAAAGTACCCTCAGGTTTTGGAAAATTACATAATTTACCCTTATAACCCCTATAACTCTCATAATTACACCAAAGTACCCTCAGGTTTTGGAAATTACATAATTTACCCTTATAACCCCTATAACTCTCATAATTACACCAAAGTACCCTCAGGTTTTTGGAAATTACATAATTTACCCTTATAACCCCACATCTCTCATAATTACACCAAAGTACCCTCAGGTTTTGGAAAATTACATAATTTACACCTATAGCCCTATAACTCTCATAATTACACCAAAGTACCCTCAGGTTTTGGAAATTACATAATTTACCCTTATAACCCCATAACTCTCATAATTACACCAAAGTACCCTCAGGTTTTGGAAATTACATAATTTACCCTCATAACCCCATAACTCTCATATTTACACCAAAGTACCCTCAGGTTTTGGAAATTTACCCTCATAACCCCATAACTCTCATAATTACACCAAAGTACCCTCAGGTTTTGGAAATTACATAATTTACCCTTATAACCCCATAACTCTCATAATTACACCAAAGTACCCTCAGGTTTTGGAAAATTACATAATTTACACCTATAGCCCTATAACTCTCATAATTACACCAAAGTACTCTCAGGTTTTAGAAAATTACATAATTTACCCCTATAGCCCTATAACTCTCATAATTACACCAAAGTACCCTCAGGTTTTAGAAAATTACATAATTTACCCCTATAGCCCTATAACTCTCATAATTACACCAAAGTACCCTCAGGTTTTAGAAAATTACATAATTTACACCTATAGCCCTATAACTCTCATAATTACACCAAAGTACCCTCAGGTTTTAGAAAATTACATAATTTACCCTATAGCCCTATAACTCTCATAATTACACCAAAGTACCCTCAGGTTTTAGAAAATTACATAATTTACACCTATAGCCCTATAACTCTCATAATTACACCAAAGTACCCTCATAACCCCATATTCGTTCCTTTGTCTGCAGTGGGTTGGCCGCGGTTGGGGTTCCCCCAACACTATATCTTCGGAGTGGCGACGGGCACCGGCCCCTATCCAGGAGTTGATTCTTGCGACTCCTTTTGGCTCCCTCTTCGACGCCCTCCCGGAGCGGGTTTCTAGGGCGACAGTTTTGGTGTCGGCATTGGCTTGCCACTGGTGGGATACTACTCATACTTTTCACTGGAGCTGGGGTGAGATGACGATGACACCCCTTGATCTTTTTGCTCTGACCGGGATTCCTTCAGGGGGGTCCCTATTCAGATCGACGTTCCCCTGCGTCTGACAGCCGAGGGCATTGTTAGTTCATTAGGATGGTTCCCGGAGCGGCGGAGTTCTGGTGACACGATTCCTCGGGGCGTCTTGGTTACGCGTTTAGCCACAGAGAGGGCTCGGCTAGTCGCTTCAGGGGTTCCTATGACCCGTCAGGAGGCGCGTCAGTATGCCCGCGTCCTCCTTCTACTGACACTTCATGATCTATTCGAGGCTCGTGGTGGGGACACGGCTCATCTTTGGTGGTTGCCCTATCTTCGGGACTTTAGCCTCCTGTTTGACTACGACTGGGGAGGCTTCATTCTTGCAGTCCTTTACGATGCCATGGACCAGGTCTCTCGTCATTTAGCCCTGAACCTCAAGGGCTTTTCTTTGCTGTGGGAGGTACATTTTTTAGTCTTTCTGTCTTTGCTTCAGTTCTTTGCTCATTACTTGTTGATCATTGCTGATTTCTTCTATCTTTCCTTTTCAGAGCTGGTTTGTAGCTTATACCCGTCTGGGTCGCGCCCAGGTGGATCTCCTCGTTGAGAACGAGGACCAGTTCCCTTTTCTCCGCCGATTCATCGCGGGGAACTATAGGGCTCCCTATGTATACCGGACTCGGGAGACCGGAGCTGCTGCTGTTCATGATCTGCGGGAGGAGCAGGTAAAATATTTTTAGTTTTCTTGCTTTTCAATAGTCAGATAGAGTAGAATATATAAAATACTGAAATAAAATCTTATTCTCTTTTCAGATTGAGTGGGCCCCTTGGGGTGATCTGGGTCATCATTATGGGTATGGCCGTGCTCTGACCGCCTCGAGGACCAGGCGGCTTATCCGGGATGAGTACGGCCTTCTCTTCTACTTGGGTGAGAGGGTCATTCGTCAGCACACGCCATCCCAGTGGCCTCGTGTTCCATTGTTCCCTCCTGTTCTGATGAGGCGGACGGGCGAGATCGACCCGGTGACGGTGCAGGCTTTGGTTGACGGACTCGGCTTCCAGACGTTCGTCGAGGAGGGAGACTATGCTATTTTTGCTGCCCGTTACCTGATGAGGGAGCCGAAGGGGACTCGGGGACGGGTCTTCTATGAGAGGTATCGGGCATTGGGGGGTGATCCTCATTACATACGGGGACAGACCCATTTAGCTAGGGTGGTTCCGGGTCATCTGCCACCTGTCCCCGATCAGAGGGACAACATTCCGGATTCTGAGGATGAGGATCCTGAGGGAGAGAGGGATGTTCCTGCTGCTGCTGAGGGCGGTGGTCGGCCAGAGGGCGAGGGAGGTGATGCGACAGCCGTTCCGGAGCCGTCACCTCAGGCGACACCTGCGGGGGAGCAGCGTGCTGAGGGCTTCGAGTTTCCCACCGGCCCTTCCGTGTCTCCGGGGGGCCTTTTTGCTGCTGCTGAGGCTGCTGAGGGGAGAGCGGGATTTTCTGAGAGGTCCTGGGAGCCCGCGGACCTTGGGGCAGATTTTGATCAGTTTGGGCGGACTCCTCCCGCGGCGGCGACTACTCCTTCTAGTGGGGTACCTCCTTTGGGGGCGACGGCCATGGTGGATCCTCCGGGGGTCCGAACATATGCTACGTTGACCCCTCTACCGGCGACTGTCATGGGGCCTCCCGCCCGATCTCCGGGCTTTGGCGGCTCATCCTCTCGTCCACCCTTGTTCCCCATTCGTGAGGAGGGAGGGTCTTCTTCTGCAGCTGCTCCTGCGGGGTCATCTATTTCGTGGGTAGATCTACCTCCACTCCCCAGAGATATTTCTTATGTCGGCGCGGGCCTATGTCGATATTCTGTCCCGGAGTATCCCCTTCCCGAGGATACTTTTGATTTCTTGGGTGGTCGTTCTGATGATGAGGTATCTTCTTCAACTTCTCCTGATACTTTCATGTTTATATCTATTTATTTTGACTGTACTGATTCTCCTTTTATTGTATGTCTTTTTTACAGAGAGTGGGTGTACGGGTGGCAGATCTTCGGGCTTGGTATGCCCAGTATTTCTACAGCTAGAACCTGCTCCAGTACGTCGGTCGAGACCCTCCAGCCTACATGCGTGACTATCAGAGGGCTATCGACATCTCTTTACGGCCGGACGACCCCCTGACTTCCTCCCATGCCCGGACGGATTCTCGGAGGAGCAGTAGTCGGACTTCCAGGCGTTCCCGATCGTCGGTGATCCGTCCTACGGCACCGGTCCAGTCCACGGGGCCTTCTCAGGCGGCAGTTCCTTCTGTTCCCGGCGTCCCAGTTGTTGATCTTACCCCCGAGGAGGGCTCGGGAGATAGTGGGAGCGTGTCAAAACGCGCCCGAGTAGATTAGTTTTCCCTTTCTGCACTAAGTCGTTAGTTTTGGACAGATGTGCTTAGACAGATATTTAAAAACTGTTCTTTTATTGGTTTTATAAAATATCTTTATCTGTGTTTGATTATACTTTTATTCTGTCTGTGCAAGATATATACACATATATATATAAGAGTCGGTAATTTAAAAGTCATACCTTGTAGTGTAGTGATACTTATGTTTCCTGCAAAAAAGAACAAAGTGAGAACAGAAAGGCATCCAGAAGTGATTCTTTTGGCAAAAATGACCATTATGTATAAGGAAACAAGTAGGGTGCCCCCCAGATGGGTTTGTCGCGCGACAATCCCTCCTGGTCATGGGTTTGTCGCGCGACACTTCCCCCTGAAAATGGGTTTGTCGCGCGACAAACGGGTACAGGACCCTCTTTTTTGCTATAAATACACCCATCTTCCTTCCTTCATCCCCACGCCTCTCCAAAATGTCTTCCTACCGTACCAACTCTGATTTTTCTTATGTTAAAGCTCGAGATGCTCTGATATCTTCTGAAAATGGTTTGAACTTTGGTGCATTCAGTCCTTTGGCGGGCTGGTGCCATCGTCCTGTAGATTTCTCCTTTCTTTTAGGTGCCTTGTATTTCTGGAGTCCTGCGGACCATCTCTTCCGTTTTGGACTAGATGAGCTCTGCCCAACCTATGAGGAGTTCTCCTGGCTGTTACGTTCTGACGTTCGTCTCCCGATGGCAGTTCCTATAGAAGGAATCGGTCCCCGCGACATGCTAATTGCTCTGTTAGCCATTCCCCAAGCGGCCTGCGATGGTTTCATTGTCGACGGTCTCCTTGACCTCCACAAAATGGTGAGGTTCTTTCATCGTTATGAAGATAGGGCCTCTTACGGCGTGGGGCGTACTGCAGCGGCCCTGATTTGCCTGGTTTCTGATATGCTGCTGGTGACAGGTTCTTCCCGTGTTGATCCGACTATCTTGAGTCTGATTTACCAGGCTAGAAATGGGGAGTCTATAGTGCCGATCATTCTTGCAGAGACCTTGAATGGTCTTGATGATGTTCAACGGGGGCCTCGCCCTTCTTCCGGGGGAGCCCGCGTCTGCTATACATGTGGCTGCTAGAGCGCTTTCGATCGGTGGGTTTCAGCGGAGTTCGGCTCGACAATCCGACTCATTTCTTCCATCGGCCTCTCTTTGGTGCTTTGACCATGTCTTCCTCTGATTGGACGGTGTGGTTTTCGGAGAACTTTCGGGCTATCCGGTGGAACATTCCTTGGTGGAAGCTGAGGGCGATGGTACTTAGCACTGGGGGTCAGAACTACGTTCGGCTCCGCGGGCTCTGGTTTACTTCCTTTTACCTCCCTGGGCGTCTTCTTCGGCAGTTTAACATTCCTCAGGAGGTTCCCCTTGGTCTGAACAACTTCTCTTCTGAGTCTAAATTTGTGACCCCACATGTTTCTTTATTGGTAGAGAGGATGTGGCGTGCTCGACTGACTCGTCAGTTTAACTATGCCCGTTTTGGTATTTCCAGGCCCCTCCGGGCTGATATTATCCGCTATTGCTGGCAATCTCTAGAAGGAGAGCTGATTGATGACCCCTTTCAAATGGAGTGGTTCCGATTCATGGATTCTGAGCCTACAGAGGATGGCATTGTCTTTGCGTACCAGATTTTGGATGAGGCTCGAATTGATTTGGCCGCTGAGGACCCAGTGTGGCCAACCCCTAGGGATTAGTTTCTTCTTTGTATGCTGTACTTCCTTTGTAACTCTCGGTGTTCTGAACCACCTCTTTAATAATATATGAAGGGACTTTTTATGAGAAATAAATTTCTTTACAAAGCTTTAAACCGGGCCTGAAGTCACTTCTCAGGTTGCCTACGTTCCCCCCTTTTTGATTTTTTCCAGAAAATACAATATTCGAGTTGGGGCTCAGGTTTACGTAGTTCTTATACATGTCGTGCTTATTGATAATACTTCTTCAGTCGGTCCATGTTGACTGGTGAATGTAGTAACTGCCCGTCTAGGTCAGTGAGTATAGCGGCGCCCCCTGTATTGATTTCTTTGACGATATACGGCCCTGTCCACTTCTGCCCGAACTTTCCCCTCGGATCTCTGGCTGGCTCTCGAATTTCTTTCAACACGATGTCATTTTCAGTGATACCCCGAGTCCTCACTCTCTGGTTAAATGCTCGAGCGATTCTCTTCTGATATCCTTGATGGTGGTATGCGGCTTTCAATCTTTTCTCATCTAGTAAGGCTAGCTCGTTATAACGTGCCTGGACCCACTCCAGTTCATTGACCTGATTCTCTAGCATTACTCTGAGGGAAGGGACCTCTAACTCGACAGGGAGGACTGCTTCCATCCCGTATGTAAGCGAGAACGGGGTTGCCCCGGTAGAGACCCTTTCGGTGGTGCGGTATCCCCACAATGCATATGGTAATTTCTCCGGCCAGTCCCGGCAGGTGTCGGTCATCTTGCTTAGGATATTCTTCAAATTCTTGTTGGCGGCTTCAACTGCCCCATTGGTTTGTGGTCTATATGGCGAAGATTTGTGTCGGGTGATACCGTATTCCTCCATGACTGTATTAGCTTCTCCTTCGAAGTGGGTGCCGTTATCTGAGATGATCTCGTGTGGGACCCCATATCGGCAGACAATATTCCTTTTGATGAATCGGGCAACTTTCCTGGCATCCAGGGTTTGGTAAGATTCGGCTTCCACCCATTTGGTGAAGTAGTCGATGGCTACTAGTATGAATTCATGGCCGTTGCTGGCTTTGGGTGAGACTTTCCCAATGACGTCAATTCCCCAGGCTGAAAAAGGCCAGGGAGCAGTCATGTTGTACAACTCTTTTGGAGGAAGCTTCTGGGACTTAGCATAAATTTGGCATTTGTGACAACGGCGTACATGATCAGCGCAGTCAGTTTGTAGGGTAGACCAGAAATACCCTTGCCTGATGATCTTGCGGGCAAGCGTATGCCCGCTCATGTGAGGTCCGCAATCGCCCCCATGTATCTGATCCATCATTCTAACTGATTCTTCTTCGGTGAGACATTGAAGATGAGTCCCGTCGTAGTTCCTCTTATATAATCTTCCGGCACAGAGTATGAATCCTGATGCTAGTCTCCTGAGTGTGACCCGTGTTCTCTTGTCTGCTTTCTCGGGATACTGATGGTTCTTCAGCAGGTTCCAGATATCATAAAACCAAACGGTTGAGTCACCGTCTTTTTCAATTTCCACCTCAAGGGTCATGCAGTGCGCGGGTCCTGATTTCTTTTGTACCGTGAGGGTTATTTCTTCCATCCCCTCCGGAATATCGATCATAGATGCCAGGGTTGCCAATGCGTCAGCAAAACTGTTCTGGGACCTGGGGATATAGTAAAACTCCACACGCTCGAACCTTCCTGCGACTTCTTCTAGTCGGGCGAGGTAAGGGACCAATTTCTCATCTCTGATCTTCCATTCCTTCAGAACTTGATGGACCACTAGTGCTGAATCTCCGTATACCTGTATCCTCCTTATACCCTTTTGAAAAGCGATCTCTAACCCGAGTATGCAGGCTTCATATTCGGCCATATTGTTGGTGCAGAAGAAGTCCAGTCGATATGATACCGGGGAGTGAGTTTGGTCTGGAGAGACTAACAGGATGCCTATCCCGTTTCCGTTCCGATTGGCGGCCCCGTCAAAGTACAACCTCCAGTCTTCATTGATCTCGACGTTCATGATGGTTTCGTCCGGGAATTCGGCTTCTTCTATCATGTCTCCCAATATCGGATTGTGGGCCAGGTAATCAGCTATGATCTTGCCTTTGACTGCCTTCTGGGTCATGTAGGTGATGTCGAATTCGGAGAGTAGAAATAACCATTTTGCCATTCGATTCGAGAGAGCCGGTTTCTCGAAGAGGTATTTCAACGGATCAATCCGTGATGCCAGGATGACTGGAAAAACTAGCATGTAGTGCCGTAGTTTCTGTGTTACCCAGACGAGAGCGGTACACGATTTTTCCAATGGTGTGTAGTTTATCTCAAATGGGGATAGCTTTTTGCTGAGGAAATAGATGGCCTGCTCCTTCCGGGTATCGGTGAGGTGTTGGGCTAGCATTGCTCCTGCGGCTGAATCAGTGACGGTTAGGTACAGAATTAGTGGTAGTCCGGTCTGAGGCGGGGCTAACACTGGGGGCTTGGAGAGGTAATCTTTGATTTTGTCAAAAGCCTCCTGGCATTGATCGTTCCATTCTCCTGTTGAAGACTTCCTCAGGAGTTTGAAGATGGGTTCGCACTTTTGAGTGAGCTGAGAGATAAACCTACTGATGTACTGCAGATTACCCAAAAAACCCCGGATTTCTCTCTCGGTACGAGGCTCGGGCATGTCTTGGATAGCTTGAACTTTAGCGGGGTCCACCTCGATTCCTTTCTTACTGACGACATATCCCAGGAGTTTTCCTTTGGTTACCCCGAACACACATTTCTGCGGATTGAGTCTCATCTGATACTGGCGGAGCCGATCAAAGAAGGCTCGCAAGGCTGGTACGTGGCCTTCCCTCTCTTTTGACTTGATTATCATGTCGTCTACATACACCTCTACTTCTTTGTGAATCATGTCGTGAAAGATAGCCGTAGCTGCCCTCTGATATGTTGCCCCGGCGTTCTTCAGCCCAAACGGCATAACGGTGTAGCAGTATGTTCCCCATGGTGTGATAAATGCTGTTTTCTCCTGGTGATCCGGGTGCATCTTGATCTGGTTATATCCGGCAAAACCATCCACAAATGACTTCAGGGCGTGGTTGGCAGTATTATCTACTATCAAATCGATGTTGGGCAATGGAAAATCGTCCTTTGGACAAGCTTTATTGAGATCCCGGTAATCCACACACATGCGGACTTTCCCGTTAGCCTTTGGAACAGGCACGATGTTGGCTAACCACGAGGGGTACTCGATCACCCGTAAGAATCCCACACTCAGTTGTTTCATTACTTCTTCTTTCACTTTCAAGGACCATTCTGGCGTAAGTTTCCTCAGCTTCTGTTTGACGGGCCTAAGTTCTGGATTGGTGTGTATTTCGTGCATGACTATCTGACTGTTCAAACCCGGCATATCTGCATAAGACCAGGCGAAGACATCCACATACTCTTTCAGAGTTTGTGTGAATTCTTCTCTCTCTGTCCCACTTAGGCTTGCCCCAATGCGGACCTCTTTTCTTTCCTCCTCTGTTCCGAGGTTAATCACAAGAGTGTCTCCTTCCTCGCTTTGTATACGTTGCTCCTTCCGTTCAGGGTGTTCGTTCATTCTTTCCAATTCCATATAAGCAATTACAGAATTAAAAATAACAGGATAACGCAAAATAGACTCTTCTTTATTGATACTAGTATTTACAGGTACAAGTTTAAAAAGTTCATTTAGGAGTGACTCCTTCCTATCCTTACCCTCACTCTTATCTCTCACCCTTACAATTTCGCTCTTTTCCCTTTCCCCTTGGTAGTCTGGATCAGCGTATATCAAGTGTACAGGGTCGTCTCCTGGCTCATCATCTCCCAGAGCCATGATGTCGAAGAGATCTCCGATCATTTCTTCCTCTTCGCCTTTCATGTCTTCACTTTCTTCCTTCGGCCCGATTGTCAACTTGGTAGCGAAGCTGTGTACGGTGTTTTCTTTGATATATAGGTCCTCTTCATAGAAGATTTCCCACCCAGGAAGGTTCTCTCCGTCGCTGTTTCTCCAAGGCTCCTGGAAGCCGCAAAAGGGGAAGTCCTCTCCTTCTTTGACAAAGAACCCGTTCAGAGAGCTGAAACTCGGATACTGATGCCCTCGACCCCTTTTTTGTTGATCGTCCTCTTCAGTGTGTTGGTACCCCAAACCTTCCCTCTCGTACCTTGCTACTGGTTCCAATGCTTGAAGTAGTCCTGGTTGTCCCATTCCCAGACCGGCTCCAGGCAAGTATTTCATCATTCTCAACATATTTGTAATCTTGGTGCTGAGACCGGGGATATTGTCAGGGGGAAGATACCTGATTGTCTGGGTGCTAAGAGTTTGCACTTGAGGCTCGTAAGAAAAGCCTCCTAACTGTATGCTCTGGCTCCCGATTCCCAAAACTGGTAACTCCATATCCGCCAAGGTCCTTTCAGGATCTCCTTGGATGGTAATTATGTTCCCTTCAAACGGTATCTTGATCTTTTGGTGCAAGGAGGAGGGGAGTGCTCCTATGTCGTGTAGCCATGCTCTTCCCAACAGTAGGTTAAAACTGGAAGGAATGTCTATGATTTGAAAGTCGGCCGGGAAGTTTCCGGGACCAACCATGAGATCAAGTTTCAGAGACCCCAGAACGGCCCTCCTGGTATTATCATAGGCCCTGACGGTTACAGCGGATGGTGAGAGCTCTGAATCTGAGATACCCAAGCATCTGGCAGTCTTTAGGGGGCAGACATTTATGGTCGACCCATTGTCGATGAGAACTTGTGGCAAGATCTTCCCTCGGGTTCGGACGGTGATATGGAGAGCCAGGCTGTGTTTTCTCCCCAACGGAGACAAGTCTTCATCTGAAAATGACAGACTTCTTTGGACTGTGAGTGACCCGATCATGTTTGGCAGTTGTTCGGGCGTGGAGTCCGGCGATATGACAGCCTCATCCAGGAGTTTAATGAAAGCGGTCCTGTGAGGTTTGGAGGCAACCAAGAGGCCCCAAATGGTGATGTGTGCCTGGGTTTTCTTCAACTGTTCCAGTACTCGGTCTTCTCCTACTTCTTTTGGAGGCGGTGATTTTTCGGCATCCATCGGTGGTGGCTGGTATACCTTTCCTGAGCGGGTAATCTGTTGTATCCAAAGGGATGTTAGGTCTGATCCCTCTGAAGTTTCTGACGACTCTGGTTCTGCCGACCAACTAAAAGTCCCGGGGGAGGTTTCTGTCATACATATCGTCTCCTTATGAGGGGGGCGGGGTTTCCATGGTTGTTTTTTCTTGTCCTGGGTCCATCCTATCCCAGCTTTCCCAGGATTGGTTTTGATGGTGAGGGGTTGCGAGATCCCCTGATTTGTCTTTCCTAAGCCCTGCCCAGGTAGGAAGTTCATCTTGGCCATCCATTGGTCAATTATTGGGTTGAGGCCTGGGGCAACTTGTGCTTTTGCCGATAGCATAACGGGTGCCTTATAGGCTGAATCGTCCCGAATGAGTCCTACGGGATCAAAGCCTTCATCAGTGGTTAAGGCGTTAATTCCTGCAGGTGGAGCATGATTGGGGAGGGGGTTGTTGGTAACATTGGGCCCGCCGGGTGCGGGGATGGTTCCGGCTTCAATGAGGTCCTGAATACGATGGCGGAGAGCTAAACAACGTTCCGTGTCATGGCCTGCCGCCTGATGGTACGCACAGTTCTCATTCATTCTCCAAGTGTTGGGAATAGGATTTGGTGGAGGGCGTGGGTTGAGTGGGGTGACTAGTCCGGCCTTTTGGAGTAGTTCCAGGCTTTTGACCAGAGTAGTGGGGAGGGTGCAGAAATTTCTCCTTTTCTTGACCTCGGTGTTTGAAGAGTCTCCTTGCGTAGGCCAACTCATTGGGGGGACCTGCGGTGACTGCTGAAATGGGTTTTGTTGATATGGGTACGAGCTTAGTTGGTTTACGGCTGGAGTGGCCGTCTTTCTTCCAGTGTAAGAGGCCTTCTTGGTATCCGTGTCCGCCTTTCTGGCCAATTCTTCCTCTACCTGTGACCCCATACTCAACAGGGCTCTGAAGTGTGGGAATACATGCTTTCCCATGCAGTTCAATACAGCTGGAGTAAAATTCTTCTGTATGATTTCTAACTGCTCTTCTTCGTCGGGCCGTTTGGACATTTGGGATGCCATTTCCCTCCAGCGGGTGACAAAGTCGCTGAAGCTTTCTTTCTCGCCTTGCTTGGCCATTTCCAGGTGTTTACGGGTAATTTCCAAATTCTAGTTGGACCCGTACTTGGTCATGAATTCTTTGACGATATCCCCCCAAGTTTTCGTGTGGTGTTTCTCTAGGTCGAAGAACCATCTCAGGGCTGCCCCCGTGAGAGTCATGTGAAAAGCCTGAGCCAGCTCCGGCTCTCCACAGCCGGACACTTGCATGGATCTGATGTAGGATTGGAGATGGGTTTTGGGGGGTGTAGTACCAGTGAATTTGGTGATAGAGGGGAGCTTAAATCCTTGAGGTAGTCTGGCTTCTGGGTAGAGGGAAAAGGCGTTCATGTCTGTGATCTCGTCTGCCCCTTTCATCAGAGAAACACCTCTTTGCAGAACCTTCATCTGCTTTTTCAATTTCTTCATTTCTTCGCTCTCTCTTGACACCTCATCGGGCTGTTCCCGGGCTATCATCGATTCTGCGTATACTGCCCGGAGTCGGTTGATGTCTGGGTACTCATTGGGAGGGGCTATTGGGGCTGGTGGAATAGGTCTTGCGGGGACTTGTGGCCATGGTTGATATTGGGGATCGAGGCCTTGCTGAGGTTGTGGCCAGACGATGGGTGGCTCTTGTTGTTGGTATGTGGGGCCTGAATCCGGGGCCCATTGGTTCTGATTGTTGGGGTCGGTTTGAACGGGACCGGCCATGTTGGGGCTCGTTTGGGGTGGATTGGTTCCTTGGATTGGGGGAAGTACTTGTGAAGATTGCCCTTGATTCGGATCTCGATTCGGTGGTAGTTGCTCAAACCCGGGTGGTGCGGTCCGTTCGGCTGACAACTCTTCCATTCGAATCCGGGTGTTCTGTTGCTCACTTGTGAGGCTTGCCAAATTCATGCTGACGGTCATCAACAAACGGTGCATCTCTGCTAAAGTCGGTTGAACTGCAGACGCCTCGGCTAGGCTCTGATTTGTCTCCTGATTCTCTCGTCCATCGGCCATTTCAGGTATGCTTGGTCTTACTAGTCTTCCGGTATGATCTCGACCGGCCCAACCTTCCAGACTGACGCCGCTTTATGGCTGTAGACGAAACCACGTGGCGAAGATGAAGGGAGACTATGATGTGACTCGATTTTTGCCAAAAGAATCACTAAAAATGGTCGAGAGAAAACCTCGGAAAACAGGTGTGGTAAAGTAAGCCGTAAGGTGGTACATCCCCTACAGCTGTATGACAAGTGTTTTAACTGACTCAATCTTAGATGCAGCGTAGGTGTTCGAACGGTTAAGGCTTCAGGCTCCCTCCTTTTTGGCAAGACCTTGCGATATACCCCAAGGGCGGGTACGTGCAAGAATCTTTTGATATACTTCCCGGGTACGTGAGTGTTCTCGTCACTCGATATACCTCGGGGGCGTACTTGGCCAAGGAGAGTGGAAGTAAATGCTTTCGGTTTATGTTGGCCCAAGCAAGCCAACTCCCTACTCACTTATAATACTTCCGAGGGTTTGGGGTAAATTCACACTCGTAGAACCAATGCATGATTTGTGATAGTGCGTGTAAAGTTCGAAAGGTTGGTTTCACAAATATCATTATCTTTATTACGTCTTTTCGAAAAACTCCCATTTTTTAGAAAAAGGTTTCTTCTCAATCAATTAACATGAGTAGGGAAAGCAGTAAAAGCAAGTTTTCAACAGATAAACAAAGGTCCACATATAAGAGTCTAGTTTTCTAATACTGTCCCCAGCAGAGTCGCCACTGTGAGAATCCGCAAATGCGACCTCCCGGGTCTCGTCCCCGTTGGTGGTGGGGGTCCTGGGACGTCGGAACTGATTCCGTCGTTCCATTTGCTGGAGCGTTTTCATTTGATTCATATCAAGTGTCCCTACGTTCTATTTCTAGATGCAAGGGGGTTCATTCAGAGTCGCCAGTACGTTTTACGAGAAAACGGACAAAAAAGGTCGTGTAAGAGGAAAGGCTATAGACAAGCCTTTCTTTACACGTTTGTCTGCGAAACCGGGATTCTTATAGGGTTCGGAAACTATATTACGGTTTGGGAAGGTGTTAAGCACCCATTCCGCCCTTTCGGTCTCTAGTGGTCTTATATGTTTATTCTATGTTGAAAAACTTGGATGCTTTTACCGACAGTCTACTACTTTCTAAATGAAGAAAAACCCTAATTTGGGAAAACGGGGAAAGGGATGAAAACCTTTGTGTTCCGAGATCCGACGTTTTTGTATTTAAAAGATGTAAATGACAAATGACAAAAACCTTTTATTTTTGAAAGAGTGTTCCGTATTATTTCCTCAGATAATGACGGTTTTCTCGAGTTGTGATTATTCTGAAAAAAGTTCGGATCTTTATGTCGGGACTAATTCAATATGGAATTTGAACTCTTTGAGGAGAGTTTATCAGACACGTCGCAGTCTATGAAAAAGACAGGATATGTGGATTTTAATTCCTAGATAAGTCTTTATCGGTCCGGGGTTTTGAAAACACGGTTTATCCGGACGATAATGTACTTACTCTTCTAGTTTTAAAAGTAGTTTTATCAGGGCCTTTTGTTTTGAAAACGGTAGACTATTGGGAACTTGACAATAAGTTTATTCAAATAAAACGTGGACAGAATAACAGAAGTAAAACAAGTACACAGATATCTAATTTTAAATACTAGAAGGGACTTTCTTTACCTTCCCGACGAGAATAATAATAAGAAAGAAAATATAATACGGCAGAGGGATCTCTGGCGATAGTAATCTTCTCTTTCTTCAGATATTTCCGAGAAATCGATTCCAGAAACGGAACACGTCGAGTGTTAAAAATAGATTCGAGAATTCTTCAGAAATAAGATAATAGTAAAGAAAAGCTTGACAAAAATCAGATCTAAAGCACCAAATTCTCGGATTCTAATTGCCTCCCTTGAACCCTTGGGGGTGTTGGCCTATTTATACTGCTCGGGAGAGATTGTCGCGCGACATTTCCTTAAAAAAGGAGAATGTCGCGCGACATTGTGATATGTCGCGCGACATACGGGAATGTCGCGCGACAAACGGCTGAAGTGATGGTTCTGACAGATTGATGTGTCAGAAAGTGGTTGGTCTGGTGCAGAGGGGGAATGTCGTGCGACATAGTGGAATTGTCGCGCGACATATCAGGGATTGTCGCGCGACAATGTGATATGTCGTGCGACAATCTCTCTAAAAAAACAAGTTTGTCGGGCGACAAACCCTCCTAGTGTAGTACCGGGTCCTCGGGTGGGTCCTGGACCCAAAATAGTAGTTCTCGGAGGTCGTTAGGGTTCTTGCGGGGGTCACGGATCGGGGTGTCTACAGAGAGAAGATGCAATATTGCTTTTGGACGGTTTTGCTCTTGCTACAGTTGCAATGTGCAAGGCACATGTCTCTTTCTGTCCAAAAGGCTAACGCTGTACTGAGTTTTGGATTAAAGTGAAATCGGATTAAAATTTTAAGAATAGGAGTTATGCAAATTAAATTTCATGAATTAAAGTGCAAAAGCGGGTAAACTTTAAGGGGGTAAATTTTTAATAACTCCACAAACTTATACTAAGGTAAATTATAGAAAAATATCAAGTGTTATATTTATGTTACTAGTTGAAACATTTTGTGATTGCATTTTTTTAAAAAAATTACTAGTATCATCTGTTTACATAATATGTAATTTAACAAAAACTGTGTTAACTTACTAATAGCGTATTTATAATTTATTTATATTATCACGTTAGGAATTTATTTCAACTCTAATAATATTATAATTATTATTTTTTTTCAATGTTTGTTATTATGTAATTTTTTTTCAAACAAACATGTACAAAAATTATAGTTTCTTTTTTCCCTTCAATCTCCTTTCCTTTACCTTTTCTAAATGTTACTTTCTTACTTAACTTTTCTGACAAACAACAATTTTAACATAATCAACACTCAACAAGAGTAAATAACAATTTATTCTCTCGTTGTCTAAAATTAAAGTCTCAGTTTTATTTATTAGACCTGTCAAACAAAGTCCAGCATTTATTTTAGAACATAAGTAATGTACCAAGATCCAATAGTCAAGTTGTATTCTAGGGCAAACTACCAAATTTAACATGGTAATAAATGTTTTTTTCACTATTGATTATGCTGAAATTATTATTTTCTTAAAAAAGATTAAAGTTAAATAGACACTATTGATTTGAGATGAATTATTATATATTTTGTAAGTTTACCTTTAGAAAGAAAGTGAGATGGGAGCTAATAACATATTAAATTAAATATACTTAAACTTACAAAAGCAATTGGCGGCACCAAAATCATCCTAAAATTACAACATGTAAAATAATTTATCCTTTAAACGCCTGCTCCCTCAAGTTTAAATCATGGTTTCGCCCATAATTTTCTAGGATACCGTCACCTTAAACTGAGTAACCTCCCTCATTTAAATGTTCCGTAACCAAAGAAAACATAGCCCTAAATGCTGGACTACGTCATACATAAAATAAATGATTGAACTCAACAAATCAAGATTCTATAAATTAAGAGTGCCGCTATAAGAAATAATTGATATCTCGACATTTTCTAAACGTCAGGAAAATCCATATAAATGACTCCATAGCTTTTTGCGACATGTATATGTCGTTTTTTACAAGCATTGTATATGTATATGCCTCAAATTTGCGACATTTATAACAAGCAAATCTATATCCTTTGAGACGTTTGAAGAAACGTCATGATTAAATCTATTTGCCTAAAATTTTAATATTGTGTTGACGCCAAAACTTGAACACACAACCTATCTCACTTGATCGTCATTAACCAATTCACCAAAACCATAATTATATCTAAATCTAAATAAAAAATAGTATTTTATTTAATTCATTATTATACAATAATGTAAAAAAATTAAATAAACAAAAACATGACACAAGCCTTTTAGATTTTTTTTTTCAAACATGACATTCATTTACGACACTTTCTCACAAATGTCATAAAACTTACGACATTTTCTTTAACAAACAATGCGAAATTCACGATGTTTGTGAAAAAAGTGTCTAAAATCATTGATGCTTCCTGACAAACATTGCGATTTTTTTGATGTTAATATCAAATTCGCAAAATTTACAATACAAGTGTACGAGATAAATAAACTTTGAGGATGATTGGCTATATATATGCAACATAAATTTGCTTTAAAAAAATACAAAAAAAGTTTATTTTTGAAAAGATTGATTAATATTGTAATTCAATTGATATTGTTATTTATCTCTGTAGCAATATTTAGCAAAGTAATTAAAATTAACAATATTAATAGCAATAAATCACTCAATTAAGAGACTAAATTATATGGCTACGTTGGAAGTCAAATGCATATTTAGGCATATCAAAGCATCTCTATTGATTATTTTAGAAAGTATCTGCCAAATGAATTTAAGAAATAAGTAGTTATAATACCTTAGTCAATAATTAGTTTTAATTTAGACTAGTAAAAATGAGTAATTTTACATGGATATAAAACTGTAACATAAAAAACTGACATATCAATGTGCGAATCACTCATTGGTTAGAATATAATATGATATGATTCTTTTAACCAATACATAATGGCCACATTGTATATGTCAATTTTAATGTTAGTTTTTTATATTCATCTAGAATTGTTAAGTAAAAATGCATAATTAAATGTACTCAAGCACTTTAAGTTAAATGGGAGGAAGAGGTTCAAATTTGTAACCTGCCAATTCTGGAAAAATGATTTAATTTGCGAATAGAGAAATAGATGTTGCATGAGAAGGTTTTCAAAAAAACGAAAAAAAAGAAAGGAAACAATATGCTTGTAACAAAAGAGACAAAATAATTGTAAATTATATATTATATAAAATATGTCCATATGAAGCTAATATCCTGGTCCTTGTAATAGGTATTTTAAAATTTATTTTTTATAAATTCAATATTGCATTTAACAAAATAGTGCAAAATTAAGTTCGTATAAAATGTTTTGATTATAAATTTTTTGGTTTCTACACAATTAAGTTTGTACTACCTGTTTTCTAGCGTATTACTATAACTCAATGTTAATTGACATTAGAATTATGGGGGTGTATTCAATCTATAATTTCTAGGATTTTTTAAATTTATGGGTATTCAATTAGAATTTTAAAAAGTCTATAAATCATGATGTATTCAATTAGGATTTTAAAACATCCTTCTAAATCTTATGGTATTCAAAACCCTAGTGACTTTGGAGGATTTTATTTATTGATAGACTGTGGTGGATTTTTTTTTGGGTGGGGGGGAAACAATCTAGAATCTATAGAATCTTTATGGACTTTTAAAGTTCATGGGTATTTAGTTAGTTAGGATTTCAAAAAGCATGTTTAAATTTTTATGTATTCAATTAGGATTTTAAAATATATTTCTTAATCTTATGGTATTTAACACAACACTCCAAAGACGTTGGAGGATTTTTGAGCATCTCTAATAGTCTTGTAAATTTTTGTATTGTGTAAAATCAATGTGTAAAATGTATCCCCCAATTTACACTGACATGTCAGCTTTATCTTTTTTTAATTTTTCTATAAAACTTAAAAAAATAATAACTTTTAATACAAATAATGGATGCCAATAAAAATTATATATTTGAAATCTACTCATCAAAATCTAAAAAACAAGATATATTGTGACTATAATTTTTTTTTATAAAAAAACTACAATTAAAAATTATAAAAAATTACATGTAACATATATTGGTATTTAATTGGCTATTTCAAATTTTACATAAGAAATTACAAACGTATTACTGGAGCATATTTTTTTCAAGTTTCAAGTTTTGTGTAAATATAGGTTGACACGTATGATTTACACTTAATTTTTTACACTACGGTTGAAGATACTCATTTTATACCAATTCTTTTTACCTCTCCTCTTTTCTCAACCCTCACCTCATTCTTTCTCTTAAAACCTTAGGTACTCCAATATTTGATGAACACATAAGTTTATCTTCTTCATTATGTAAGGGGGTGGGGTTGTATTGAATTCAAATTACTCTTTGATGAACACATAAGTTTATCTTATCAGTCTCCTTAATAATTTGGTTACCATGCATTACAGTTACAATGTGTTTTTGCATCTAAAATATATTACTTATGTTTTTTAGTAAAGATTTGTGAAGAGCCTTTTTTTTTCCTTATCATTCTAATTATATTTGTGGATTTGATATCTATCATGGATGATATACAATTATATAATCATGTTTTTTAATGAATATAAACAAAAAGAAATTGCAATACTTTACAAAATATAAAAGGTACATCTTTTTTTTGTACAATTTAACATCAATCGATGTTATGTTTTTCTAACTGTTTTTTATATATTCTTAGTAATTTCTTTATAGACTACAAGTAATTTGATCAGAAAAATATATATGCTTATTTATAGATTTATAGTAATTTCTTTATAGTAATAATAAGCGATAGCTCTAAGCCTTAGAAGCGGGCTTAGAATGAAATTTCATAAAAAGAAATTTGGGTTTGAAAAGCCCAAACCCGAAGGCTAACACAATAAGAAAAATAAAAAAGGAAAATGAAACAATGACGCCACGAGAGTATCGCGTTGCAATAGGAAACCAAGTGTAAGTTTGTCAAGTTGAAATATAACTTGGTAAGTCTTAGTGTCGAACCATAAGGATAGTCGAAAATATATGGAATGAATCATAGATTAATGGATTTATCTTCTTTGTAAAGTAGTTTGATTTAGAATGACAAATGTAAATTAATAGTCATTGTAATAAAGTTTGAGAATGAGCCAAGGCAATCGGAATTGGTTTGCAAGTAAAGTTATATGAAAATGATCTCATACAAGTTTCTCAAATATGTTTCCTAAACGAAGAGAGTACTACACTTCTTTAGATAAAAGGTGCGAAGCCTTAGCAACTTATTCCCATATAATGCCATATATAAAGAGAGGGTGTGGTGTAATAAAGACTTAACTAGGCATGAATTTCTAATCTCGTAGCAAAGGGTGTGAAACCTTAACAACTCATTCTCGCATAATGCTAAAACAAGATATGGATATGAAATTCATTAAATAAAAGATAAAACATTTTAAGCATTTAAGAACTCATGGTTAGTTTTCTTTATAGGAATTGACTTGTTTGAGATAACGGTCAACTAAAGAGTTAATTAAAGAATCTTAACAATTCCTTTGTCTAAGCTTAAAAAGTCTATTTGAAGATAAAATCATCCTTCTAGACTAGTTTAACAGATATACAATGAATCCTTGATTAATGGTGTGGTGTTGTTTATGACATAAATTTAAAGAGCTTCCTTAGTCAATTCTTAAATAAGAAGATGACGATTCTAAAACATCGCGTGAAGTGTGTAGAGCACCCACCATATCATTAAGATATTAAGGATTGGATATTAAAATTATGGAGATTCTATGAAAGTCAAGAACTCAATTACTTAATATAAAGAGGCAAATCTTTCACAGATTATAAAAAACAATCTTTCAAGAAATATACAAATGTATCATCTCTCCATTTATGCTTGAGAACTAGATATACTTGACATATAAAGTTAAATCACCATATTAAGATATCTTGTAAGGTTGTGGAATGATAGATTAAATAGAGAAGAAGAATGATTCAAGATAATTTAACAATACTAATCAAGAAATAAGATCAAACTCACATAATAATTACATTGCAAATTTCATCGTTAGCCTTAGCAAAATGATTTATCCATAATAAATGTAAAGACAAGAATTATAGAAGTGAACTTCATTTATCTCTCTAAAAAATATTACAAGCTACAAGAAAATGAGAAATAAAATTAAGTTTAAGAAATATCTCTATCTCCCATCTCTACTTAAAGTCCATGGGTAGTTAACCATCTAGTATACTCAAATAACCATTATAAATAAAATAATATAATCTATGAGATATGATAATTTTCTTAGCAAAAACTATCTCCTCAAGCAACTATGGTAGATGGGAAAAAGGAGAGATGTGACATAAAGCAATAAGCATGGGTTTATATCATTCTTTTCTTGTCTAATGTAATTCTTGAGATCTAGTGCATCAAAATAACTACAAAAAAATGCCTTTTCAAGTAATGTTAAATACAAAAGTGCTACGAGACTAATCGCGAGATAAGTTAGTAAACCATAAGTTTTAAAGAAATAAACACGTCAAATGACTCCAAAAAAAGAGCATATGAATAACAATATTATGCATTTATCAAACAACTTGAAAACTAAGCTGGAAAAGCTTAGACCCAAACAAACACAATCAAAAATATAAAATTAAAGGGAAATCTAAAGACGGTTCATAGCAGGTAGTAACTTCTTTATGTTATTTTATATTTTTAGTTAGCTTGATTCCGATGCCAAAAGCACTTTTTCAATTGTAATTGTTTGAGTTGAATTGAAGATTTGAAGATACAACAATCAACGAAAACTTGTCAAATTTACCGGATGAATTATACATAATTCATGACTTAAGATAAGTTGGTTATATGGTTTGATTCAAAATATAGGTGGTGATTAATCGTTAAAATTGAAATTAAAAGTCTTTTGAGTTAAACTTGAGTTTTAAGTGTTTTTACTTAATTTTGCCAAAATTCGAGAAGTTCCATCGATATAAATTAACAAGAAAGCATATTTTTTACATGTCTAACATGTTTCATTGGTTGCTTTTAAAATTTGGATTGAATTGGAGTTCGAACAGACTTAAAATAATGAAAAATAAGTACAATAGAGAAAAATAAAAAAGAGTCATAAAAAGCAAAAAGAACATAAAAGCATCGTAAAAAATAGAAAAATGTTGTAAAATGCGAGCACGCATTTTTATCACAAAAATATTTTCTTAAGTGTTTTAAATAAATTCCAAATAAGATTTTGGTTAAATATTTTTCTATAAATATAAGCCGTTGGTTTAGGACAAAAACACATGATTTTAGAGAGATTTTTGAGTAAAAAATATCTAAATGCTATAACTAATTTTTGAAAGTTTTGATACACTACCTAAATTTTGTTTACATAGAGATCCTTTTGTTTTTTAAATTTAAGAACTAGGGTTCAAACGTTCATAGTTTTGCAGAAGCGTCTTCAGTTGCTATTGGAGACGGAGTGTCCGAAGTAGCTAATTTGTGATAAAAGGAGATTGCAGACATGGGGTGAATGAACGTGATCAAGTGCGTTGAAGAAGGCGACTGGTAAGCCGAATAGCGGGAGGCGCTACCTTGTTAGTTCTTTATGTTGTTAATTGCTTTTGTGTGATTATTTGATTGATATAGTTGATATAAAATACAATACATGTTTCAATAGTAAAATTGATTAGACTTACGGTTTTAATTTGCACCATTCCATCTTCTTTTGGTTAAATAGGTTTAAAGGTGTGTGTTTCCAATGTCATGGGATTTTAAAAACTATTATTGGTCTATTATTTTGGACATTTAATATTGTTGATTTTTAGGTTGTAGTATATGTTATTCTAATAGATTACGATGTAGTGATATTTAATCAATAACATGTTAAAGTTTCTGCAATGAATTACAATATAAATTAAATAAACTTGATAAGAAAAACACAGATAATTCAATTAAAAGTTTGCATTAGATATTTTGGATAGCAATTTTATTTGAGTCTTGTGCAAAAAGATCGAAGAATATAAAAATAGACTAATTAGTGAATGTCGGCATATTGCTAATTTCCATGCATCTCTGTTGTGATCGCGTCTTGTTCTTTGATTATTCCTTTTTAACTCGTTCCTTGTAAATCCATTGAATTTATTACACAATTTCATCACACGCACTGCACCTTCTATATTATATATGCGTTTTTTCAACTATATCAAAAATATATAAATTTTTTTTTGTTCATGTTTGTTTTAATAGTTATTGTAAGTTAATTATCTTCATTATACAAATATAGTTCCTACACATATGTTGAGAATGCTTGGCTTAAGCCATTAATCTTAGATAAAAAAATTGTATAACTCAACATGAGTATATAAGTAGGGTAATATCATCACATAGTAACGAGGTATTTTAAGATAAAACTCCAAACTTGTGGTCCAAAAGTGTTTAAATTAGGGACAATATCATTACTATATGCACGAATCGGTGGGCCTAGTTGGGGGCTTAGGCCCAGCCCCGTGTGTAAGTAGGCACAATAATTAGTATCAGAGGTCGATGGCGAATCCATGCATTTGTGGAGTAGCACCGGTAGTTAGATTTGGTGAAGTCATAAAAAAGTCAAAAACTCGGTAGAGCCTAAGGTGATGAGTCGCTATATAAGAATTCACAAATGCGACCCTCGGGTCTCAACCTCTAGTTTGGGGTTCTAAAACGTTGGGAGAAATTTCATCATTTCATTAGCTTCTACATGATGATAATTTATATCGTGTGTCCCCTGTCTTATTCTAGATAGATGAGGGTTCGTTTTAGAGTCGCTAGTACGTTTTACGAGAAAACAGACAAAAGAGTGATGTACTGAGAAAGGTTACAGATAAGCCTTTTCCTTGCCGTTTGTCTACGAAACCAGAATTCTATAGGGTTCGGGAACTATATTACAAATTAAGAAGGTGTTAAGCACCCATTTTGCCCTTTCGGATTCTAGTTGTCTTATATGTTTATTTTTTGTTGAAAAATTTGGATGCTTTTACTGATACTCTACTACTTTCTAAAATATCTTATGAAAACATGATTCTGGGAAAAATGGGGAAAGTGATGAAAATTTTGTATTCTATGATATGATGTTTGGTTTTGCCAAAGTTTGATTACTCTACACATGTAACCTAAAGGTGTTTAAGTTGAAAATAATATCTTTACTATATACACAGATCGGTGGTCTAATCAAGGCCCCAGGCCCAATCTTGTGTACCGATAAGCACAACAATATAAACATATTAATTGAGAATCACATTATCACAAATGTAATAATTAAATTCCTCTAGCGATTAGGGGTGTTAAAGCCAATCCGAAAATCGACCGAACGGACCAAACCGATCCGTAAAACTCCGAACCGAAAAAAAATCGAAACCGAAAACGAGAAAACCAAACCGAAAAGTTTGGTTCGAGTTTGGGACAAGCTAGTTCAAAACCGAACCGAACCGAACCGAACCGAACCGAACTATGTATGAGAAAAAAAATGTTAATATATACAATAAGGGCACACGTTAATTATACTATAATACAAATAAGAATATGTTCCTTATTAATTGAATATTATGATAATAAAAAAAATAAAAAATCATTAACACGTGCCCTTATTATTGAATTAACTATAAAATGCTAATATTATTTTTATCACGTATATGATGGCAATATAATTCATCATTTTATTCTTATAAATCTACAAATAAAATAGTAACTAAATAAAAAATATGGTATTTATATGTTTGTTCATTGTTTCTAAAAATCCATGACTTTAATTTGAATATAAACCATTCTTACATTACCATTAATATTACATTGATATGTTAAATTGATTTAGAAGAAAGAAAAAAAAATATATGTCAAAACCGAATAAAACCGAACCGAAACTGAACCGGAAAATTTGGTTCGAATTTAGGTTTCGAAGATTTAGAAACCGAAACCGAATTTTTACATTCAGTTTGGGTTCGGGGTACCTTAATTTCTGTTCTGACCGAAACCGAAAACACCCCTATTAGTGATGACTCTAAAAATGAGTAGACGCATTACCTTATACTTTTATACACGAGTATTCAATTTTCCTTTTGATTTATGTTAATGCATTTCTGATTATTGAAGACGTTTTCATGGAAGAAATTATGGCCATTTCCAGTTTTACATGTGGATTATACGCCAACTTACGTGGCCATGGTTGACTGTAACTTTCGATGTCAATATCCTCACATACGTAGAGAATTGGGATTTGTAGGCCAACTTATGATCGATAATATATTAACTAGCCCAACTTAATTTCTCTTGCTAGCTAAGTATATAGGGGGCCCACTAGAATTTACACCTGTCAATTATATATCTTCCATATGACACAAGGTCATTCGTTTGTCTTCCAAAACAAAATCTAAATAAAACTCTCACACATAATAGATTTTAAACCGTGGCATGTTGAATGTGCGTGCATTAATAAAAAGTTCGAATGATAGAAGTTCATGTGGATTTTAGTGGTTAAGATGCTTGTGACCAGAGAAGGACAACTTGACTTGTATTATGTTTGTGTACTCTTTTTTCTTATAATAAGGTTATGAGTTTGATTCTTATAAATATGATTGTCGACTCAAACTAGTGTTAGTAATTAATGATACGTGTTTGAAGGTCCTTTTCATTCTCTCCCAAAGAGTAGGATTATCGTTTTAACCAAAAATAATGCATATGTTGGAAGATATTTTAGACATTTCAAATGCATGTACAACACACTTATAAGATTATATTGTTGGAATATTGAGATGATTTAATTTTTTTGGGACGGCTTAAACTGTGTGTTAATTAAAACACCTATTTTTTGTATGGTAATTAGTGTTCTATAGTTCAAAACTACTTTCTTCTTTTTTTTTTGGTTCAAACAATTTTAAGTATACCGGGCCAGCTTAAACGCACCAGATTAATCCCCTCCATTGATCCGGTCAAAAAAAACCATGCACATGCAATACATTACTTATAATCTGAACCTCAAACTGCATATCGAACCGTACAAATCCAACTACTAGTTTATCCCAATTTGATTGCTAGTATAAAAAGATGAGGTATTTTTTTTTTCTTGATTGAATGTTTAAGAATATATGACATTATATATATATATATATAATTATGAAAAACTAATTGGTTATTTTATTTGGCCGAGGTGTCGGTAACGGCAAAGTTTCTTTTATCCGTAGACCTAGAAGGGAATAATAGCATTACTCAGGCTCTAGACAAAATTGTTCGTCAAATTAATAATTTATTTATTTTATTGTGGATGGAAGAGGTTCTATTTCTTAGTATTATATATTCAATCGCTCTCTATCAAATATATATATATATATAATTGTGAGTTATAGATGACATATTATTCTAGTTTTATCATATCTTTTGATGGGATGGACAGGGTTTAGAAGCCTACCACATATAGTTTTCAATATTTTTTTCTGGTGAAAATATAGCGGTAATAACATTTCTGTATTTTATTAATTATTGTAATAAATGTAATGACCATATTTACTTCACGTCACTTACTTACTGAATAAAAAAGCCTTTATAATCTAGGTGACAAGATATATACGTTTCTCCTTTTATTTGAGTTTTCACCCCATTTCTAAAAATGAAGTCCCCCCACCACCCACACAAAAAAAAAATTAAAAAAAAAATACTATTTCTGAAAAGTAATTATAGACGATATTCAATATAGATAAATATAGATTAGTGTTACCGGCATATCCGCCAAACCAGTAATTATTTTTCTCAACATGCATGGCATATATACATGTATTTCTCCAAATTTATAATATCAGATAAGACCGGTGGTTAGGCAATCTCCACCCTTGGCTTGAGGTCAAGGGTTCGACTCATGGGGTGTGGGAGGGTAGGGTTTTTCTTTATTTGTAGGATTAAGGGAGAGACTTAGACCTCCCTTAATTTAAAAAAAAAAAAAAAAAATCTGGACAAAATCTCTGAGATAATTATCCTACCAAATATCCCCCCATTAAAATTTTATTTTTCTGCATCAAAAAGTGGAAGATGCAATTCCGTATGGACTTGAACATGTCATCTAAAAGATATATATAAATGAGATTCCCCAAATTGTTAAAGGTTCCTTGTGTGGGCTACATAATTTTTTCCATGTTTTAATTATTAATATTAATGTTTGCTAGACATGCCGAATACGGAATATGATAAGAACTATATAAAGTTGCACCTAATAACCTATCAGTCTATACTTTAATATATAACATTTTGAAATAGTTAATTTGGTGGAGTTTCAATGGAATCAAACACAAAAAAAGTGAGTTAACATTATGATTTCAAGGAAAATTTTTATTCAGTACTTGACTTTAGTAAAAACAATGTAATTAAATAATTTATTTGTCACAAATTATATACAATTTTTCTTTTCTCGAAGGTTTTAAATTAAGAGAATAGCTGTTCATTTTGGGAAATAATTAGCTACTTTAATTAATCTACTGAAAGATAATTTTTATTTTGAGTTCTTTTGCATCATGGGGTTGCTAGGGGCCGATTTAGCTACTAAACAAGCAAAAAACAAAAAGATGTAATGATATGTAACCCAAAGTTTAAACAAAAAGTGATAACCTAATTAAATGAATATGAACCACATATTTGCAGTGGAGGAAAAAAATTAATGAATGATAAGAATTAGTTGAAACTCATTTTTGAGTTTGTGCTTTTAAATTTTAAATTTTTAGGCCGAGTAATAATATTGCTCGGCAAAAAAATAGGATATTTTTAGGGCACAATAAATAAAAGTTGAATGGCGATTATAAAATATTTAAATAGGGTGCCTTGGGATCATGAAAGAGGAATTGGGGCACCGGATTAATTAATCAAGGGAATTTTTGAAACATGTTATGAGGAATCCAATGAAACAAGCATGAACAAGATGAAACAAAAATGACACACCCTTTGATATGGGCCTGGTTAATATATATATATATACATAAAATTTTCCACTACAAAGAAAAGACATAACAAGTTTCAAAGATGTCTATTTCATTAATAGAGACATTGTTTAATTGATTGTTCGTTTATTAATTATATATATAATTCTATTGACATTGATAGTCATGTTAATCTAAATATGTGTCAACATATGTCAATTTTCAAATTAATGTTCTGGTTAAAATAATTGCATAAAAAATATAAAATAAGATTGATGAAATAGTATTCTAAAAATATATTAGATTCGGAACATCAAATCTAAGGTCAATTGACAACAGATAAATTAGTAAATGGTGATTTTAAACGAACCTAATAAATTATTCTTTTCATCTGATTTTTTTAAAATTATTCTTTTCATCTGATTTTTTTTAAACGAACCTAATAATGTGAAAGAAGAACATCGGCAATGTATAATTGCTTAATTCTTTTGTCACAATCACACTCTATTTAATGTTTATGAAAATACAGTCAATGATTCGAGACGTCCTATATATGAATAATGATGGAGCACAAATTAAACAATTATTTTATTTTTTAAAAAAATTTACAATTTAAATTGTAAATATTCGTACCTAAGCCCTATTAATGTTATTCTAACTATTAATTGGAAGTGATTGGGAAGATGAAATAAATGGAGTAGAAGCAAAAAAAAAAAAAGATGAGAAAAAAACATAAGCAACCATGAGACAGGCTGATGGGGGTGAGATTAATTACAAATCTGTGGTCTTTTTATATTAAAAGTTTAAAAATCACTTACTAATAAAACTCTGTTTAGTATTAAATTTAATGTCTTGATTTTCTGAGCTGAAATTTATGTAGTCTCACTATGGCTTATCAACTATAAGAAAATAGAAGTGTGAAGAGACTTGGGACACAGCATTGTGTAAAAATGTTAAATCGATGCAGTCTTTCTAGAAGCTGGCAAAAAAAAAAAAAATCTGTTCAAATTAATGTTTATAGGGAGTGTGGCTCCAGTTAGAGAATGTGTAGATTCAAGTTATATATATATATATATATTTCTATATGTATAATATAATAAGTTGAAAATTTATAATATTTTTTTTTGTTTAATTTTATACTTTTAACATGACCCCTCATGTGTAATACAATTAGGCTGAAGGCGTTAAATATTAAATTGAAAAAGATGAAGTGTCCATTGCCAATTATATAAAGTCTTAATGGATGACATTTAATTATTGCCAATTTAAAATTACTAATTAAATTAGTTAATCTTATTAATTAGGAATGGCAAGTCTATATAAGTATATAAGGGCTTTGAAAGTTCTATTACTAATCGCTATCCTAATGAGTTTCTTAACTCTCTTAATCCAACGGGATTGCCTCATTTTCAACTTGACCTTAAAGTGGGTTGCCCGATAATGTTGATTCGAAATATCGCATTGAAGGAGGGTTTTTGTAATGGTATGAGACTAATTGTTGAAAATTGTAATACTTTTGTAATTGAAGCTAAAATTCTTACTGGAGATAAGTTTGGCAACTTGGCCTTCATCCCAAGAATTTCATTGACCCCCTCATCTTCAGAATTACCTATCAAATTTACTCGGCGTCAATTTCCTGTTCAGTTAACTTATGCTATGACCATTAATAAATCTCAAGGCTAATCTGTTAAATTTGTTGACCTCGATTTGCGAACATATGTATTCAGTCACGGTTAGTTGTATGTAGCATTGTCAAGATGTACAAGTTCCGACCGGATCAACATTCTCCTACCACCAGAAGATACAACTTGCACTACAAATTTATCTACCTCGAAGTTCTGTTATGATGCCTGATCGAGGATTTTTTTAAGCTTTTGTACATGAAAACACAATTCTATGGATGTATATTTTGGGTACCCTATTGAAGAATTGAATGTTTTTTTCTATCTAATCTCATTAGTATTACAATTAAAATGATGTTCATCAAACAAATCATAATTCTTCCTCAACTAAGACATTTTATTTATCTCACCGTGCTGTCCAGTACGAGCAATACCTAGTGTATATATATATATATAACAATTTTATATTGTACTCATATGAGCGTTTTTTTTTTCTTTCGTTTTCTTTTTGATAAAAGCAATGATAGATTCCACTAGTTTTTAAGGGAAGAGGTAAGGAGGGGGATTGAACTATGGTACCCTATATGAATTATTATAATCTTGATCAAGCACTAGAGCAAAACTCGGATCTCTCATATGAACTGTTTAGTATACAAAATCTCACCCATCTAATGCATTATTTCGTTAAGATACATATTTATATATTTGTTCAGCACAATCATATCTTAAAGTTAAAGTACGGGCTTGTCTTAAAAAAAATTATTACCGACGATTTGGTGGGATAAATTTAAAATTTTTTGGACAAAATTTGTTTAGAAAGATAATATTCACGATGTTATCAAATTTCATTGAAAAATATATATATATATATATATAAACTGTTAAGAGCCCATCTTAAATAAATACAACATAATTTAATCTATTTTTATAAATAAATGCATTTCACATCCATAAAAATATACTTATATATAGGCATATTATAATATATATATATATATATATTGTTGGTATAGAGGGAATATGAAGGGAGAGTAAGAAGACAAGGAGGAAGGTTTTGTTTCTTGGTAAGTGATAGAAAAGAGACAATAAAATGAAAATAAAAACAATAATTGTTAATTGGGAATAAAAATAGAGAAGTGTGCATAGGAAAAGACAATTAGTCTCCGACAAAGATTTTAACTGTACGGACCAGAGACATCCCATTAATCCACATAACGACCATTCCCCAGCTTGTTACTCTTCATTTGAATGTAATAAAATTTTCTTCTCTTTTTACGTGAATATATTTATCAAATAAAATAATGATAAATTAACCTGATAATTATTTATTAAATAATTGGTGTTCAAATATAATTAAATTAGATGTAAACCCCCTATTTACCCAATAGATGTCACGCTATTGTACTTATGTCAGTTTTTATATTAATTAAATTATATACTTAAGAGTTGAGTTAGAAATTAATTGAAAGGGAAGGGGTAAAATAGTTAATATATGATATAAAAAATAACTAACATATATACATTTTTTAGTTTTTAAAGAAAAATTCTATATAAAATATGAAATTTTAGAAATTAAAACGGAATAATTTCCCCCTTTTAACTCCACTTTACTTCGCTCGCGTATACGTCTTTGTAAGATTATAAAATTTGCACTGATATATATATATAATTGATATAAAACTCTTATAAATTTAATAGGACCACAATATACTAGTTAGAATGTGAGAATTTATATAAAATTTTAACCACTTCTTATTCACTCACCCCTCCATGTTCCTAGTCACAGTCCTCTCTAGATTTAAGGGATTGTTTGTTTGTTAGCTTAATTATTCTTGACTACTTAAGGAATGTTATATGTCATGGAATAATTCTCTAACTTTGCAGAAGAATATTATTATGTTTCAATATATATATATGTATTCCAATAGTTTATATTATACAACTCCTGTTGTTCTTGGAAATTGCCAGGTTGGTGCTGTAACAGTGTAAGGACAATTTTACCCTCGGTTATTCTTTCTACACCGTGCCAAATATATATATATATATATATATAATTTGATGTAAACCGTGCCAAATATTTCCGTCGCATACATATAGAGCGGAAAATATGTTAGACACTAATCTAGCTCATTTAAATATTAATTGTCCATTTGGGGCGGAAAATTATCACACATATATATTGCATATGTTGTTATCACGTATTGTCGCTACATATGGCCACATATAATAGCTTCTGTTCATTATATTTACACTGTTTAATTATATTCCAATGTCTTTTAGCATACTTTCGTTTGAAAACCAATACTCTCAAATAACATTATGTCACTTCTTGACTCAGCTAAGTAACATATTATCAGTTTTGAACCCGAGTCCACATATTCGGCTCAGACTTCCTTTGATAATAATGTTGTGTCATTTATGCTGTGGTTAGATCAGCTGTATTGAGCTCGACCCCAGACAGTTTCTTTTATTTACACAATAAACTCAATTTATTATACCAAAACAATATCGGATGAACACACACATCTATACATGGTTAACATCTCCAAGAGGCTCTTTGTAAAATTGCTTTTTGTAGTTGTAATTTGTTGACCTATGTGGTTTTTTGATGATCTACTTTTATAATGTGTTTTCAAGTGACTCCAAGAGACTCTTCAAATTTGATTATTTTAATATATATATTTTTTGCTTTTAGTTTTAAAAAACAAACAAAAATTTACTTTAATTAGACCAACACACAATAAAATAATTAAAAGTAATATTTGAAGAGTGGATTAACTCTTCAAAACTGAGTGAGGAATGCACTTCAAATTGAAATGTCATTTTTCTTACTCCTGTTAGAGCTCATTTATTGAAGTGACTCATTAAATATTTGTACTTTAGTCATTTAAAGAATTTCTTGGAGATATTTACATGAAAAAATATTTGAATAGCTACATCAGATTTAGAGGCTTCAACTGGCTCTTCAAGTCTCTACATCTCTCTTCAATTTTTGAGGAGAGAATTCGCACTCTACAAATTTAAAGCATAAGAATCTCACCCATCAAATGCCAAAGTTAGGCACTGCTACTTTTAATAAATTGGTATAATATCAAAATTTAAAGAGACTCTTAGAATTGTTTTAAAAAAATAATTTTTTTCTAAAATGATTTTTTAAAGTCCACACTTTTATGGTGCCTCTTAGATGGCTCTTTTTAATCAGATATTGTATAATCAATTAATTATACAACAAAGTATGGCCAATTATTATATACATTGAAATAATGCTCTTTGGTAAATGTGATCATTCTCTTGGCTATCTGAGGTTAGAGATTTTGCAAAACCCTAGATTTTGACCCCTTTGAATTTTTTGTATCAATTGTCGGTTCAGCTGCTCCTTATGGATAAAACTCGAGGCCATGTATTTTTCATATTTTTTTAGGGTGATTTTAAATGTACCCACTAAATCATATTTCTCACTCCAATTTAAAAGAACTTTCTTTTCACCCCACTAAATTTTATAAAAAACTTTCAACTCACCCCCTTAGTGGGGTGAGTTTATTGAAACTTGTATGAATCCATAAGAGGGAATATTTAGTGACAAAAAACTTTGTCGATAACTAAAATATTCACAAAAAATATTTAATGGCAAAATAATTCATCATTTTTGTGGCCGAAACATATTATGATAAGTAAATGCTCATGTTGCTAGTAATTAATATTCCGACATAATTTCTAATAACACGGAACCACAATAATAATTGTCGAAATAATTTGATGGACGAACTATTCAATGCAAAAAGTTTCACAACCCTTGGTTACAATATTTAACTTTTACCCGTTAAAAAAATTGTTTAACATGAAAAAGGATTATTCATATTTTTTTCTTATTACAATAGACTTAGAATTGCATACAATAATTTGTAAAATGCATGTTGAGATTAACAAAAAAAAAATTACACTAAAAATTTGTATTTGATTTGAAATTTCGAAATCTCGATTCTTTTATATTTTCCTTAATAAAAGTAAGAAAAATAATGAAGAGAAGAAAATGAGTGAAGAAAAAATTGAATAAAAAGGAAAAGGAAAAAAAATAGAACCAATGTTAGCTACAAGTGTAAAAGTGATGGGGTGAGTTTACAAGTTGGGTTTAGGGTTAAATTGCTAAAATTTAAATTTTAGAAGGAGAGAAAAAATTAATTAAAGGGGTGAATTTAAAATCATCCTTTTTTAATTGTGTTTGTTTTGGATCTGAACTTTTCAGTTGTTTATTCTTTCTTATTCCTTTGACTTATTTTATTACCTTTTATGTTTAGGCTTTTTAAATTTATTTTTTTCTCCTTCATGAGAGTACTCTCCCAATCGTGCCGAGAGAGCAGCTTCATGGGTGGACATATTACCAATCACCCACAAAGGGTGGACAAACTACTTTATTATTAACTTCAAATACCACGTCCAAGAGTTTCGAATATGTGACCCCACGTCCATGGGATACAAGACCATACCACGTCCATGGATTTTGAACTTGTGACCTCTGTAATACAAAACCAGAGAAGATGCCACTAGATTACAAGGCCATTAGCCGTTGCTAAGAGTTAAAGCTACTGTTTATTATTATTTTACAAAAAGCTTGCAAGGGCATATAGTTAAATTTACACTTGCACAATAAACAATTGACAATTTTTTGATAATTCAGGGTGAATTAGTCTGTAAAATCACTTCAAAAAGAGATTTTACTTATTTCATTCCTCATTTATGGAATTTTGTTTATTTTTCTCCTTTTTAAAGAAAGTGATTATTGTAATTTTTTTAAAGGAAACTCTAGATCCAGAATATTCCAAATTCTAGAAAGTCATATTATTGAAAACAAAATAAGGCTTAAAAAGCCCAACTCTAGTAGCATACATAGAAAATGATAAATATATGGACTTGATCTCCTAAAAGAAGAAAATAAATTAACCAAGTCTGAAAGATGTTCTTAATTTATAGGGGTTGATATCTATTATGCATCACTATGCTCGTCAAGGCGAACTTCATAGGGTTAAAATTGCCAGCACAACCCCTTCTATTACTCACATATTTTTTACAGATGATAGCTTTCTCTTCTTTAAAGCTACGGATCAGGAGAGTGGCAGTATTAAAAATTGTCTAATAAAGTATGGCGAAGCTCCTAGTCAGCTGGTGAATTTTGACAAATCATCCATTCTCTTTAGTCCTAACGTCGACGAAGGAGGGATAAATAGTATCTGTTCTCGGTTGGGAGTATCTATTTGTCAAAACCATGGCAATTATCTGGGGGTTCCCTCTCTAATTGGGAGGAAAAAAGCTGATGTCTTTGCTTATATTAAAGAAAGAGTTTGGAAAAAATTATCAAGTTGGCGTAACAAGTTGTTATCACGAGCAGGTAAAGAGATTCTTCTTAAGGCCGTTATTCAGGCAATCCCAAGTTATGTGATGAGCGTGTTCTTAATTCCGGCGGGTATCTGTGATGACCTAGAATGGATGATAAGCAGTTTTTGGTGGGGTCAAGGGCCAGGTAGCAGAGGTGGGGTGCGTTGGAAACGTTGGGGTTAGCTATGCACTAAGAAGTTAGAGGGAGGTCTCGGGTTCAGAAATTTAAAAATTTTCAACCAAGCTATGTTAACTAAACAAAGCTGGAAACTTCTTCTCAAACCAAATTCGCTGCTGGGCCAAATTTATAAAGCTCGGTACTATTCTAATTCCTCGTTTCTTACAGCCACGTTGGGGAGTAACCCAAGCGATGTTTGGCGGTCTTTACTATCCACTCAGTCTCTCATTGCTAATAGAGTAAGGCTTCAGGTAGGGAATGGACGGGAGATCAATGTTTGGCGCGATCCTTGGTTTTTGATATGATAAATCCTTACGTTCAAACGTCAATAGTTGATACCTATCCTACGGTTGATACTTTAATTTCTCATGATGCTCGATGGCGAATTGATGTCCTTGATTCGATATTTTTAACGAGGGATAGGGATGAAATTCTTTCTATTCCTCTCCCGCGTAATGATGAAAAGGATGGCTGGTATTGGAGGTGGGATAAGAAAGGTGTTTACTCCGTTAAAAGTGGTTATCATCGACTCGTGGCGCTAAATAACTCTGTTCTGGATCCAATTTGTACAAACTGGAAATGGTTATGGGCAATGGGTATCCCACCAAAAGTTAAAAATTTTCTTTGGCACTCGTTGTCTCATTGCCTTCCAACTATGGCTGCTTTACATTCCCGTATATAAGATATAAATGTTTTATGTCCCATTTGTCAACAGAGGGAGGAAGATACTCTTCATGCGTTAGTCAACTGCACTTCTTCTCGCCGAATCTGGCAGGTGTCAAAGTTCGGGGATTTGGTGGGGGACGATGCCTCCATTGTTACGTGGTGGAATCGCCAAAGATGGGTAACGAGCAAGATGGATATGGAACTGAAAGCTATGATTCTGTGGAAAATTTGGCAACACCGCAACTCACAGGTTTGGAGTGCTAAACGTGAAACAACTATCCGGTTAGTGCACCATGCTAAATCCTTGCTACTTCAGTGGAGAATAGTCAATGCTAAGGAACATCAACAGGGTAGCTTTGGAACAATCTCAGCGGAGGAAAATTGGTCGAAACCTCCACTAAATTGTATTAAATGCAATGTAGATGCAAGTTTGTTTTCAGCTTCCTGCGGGTATGGAGGAGTTATTCGAGACTCCAATGGCTCTTTCTTAGTAGCAGTTCACAGGAAGATCATGGGTCATCACAATCCAAATATGGCTGAAGTATTGGGCTTGAGGGAGGTGTTTAGTTGGTTGAAGAATTTTTCATCCTTAAATATTTTGATCGAGTCTGATGCTCAAATAATTGTTAATGCTGTCAATAGCTCAATTCCAGACTTGTCTTCTTTCGGTCATATTGTGAATGATTGTAAAACTCTAATCAAGAGTTTAGATCATTGTGTGTTATCGCGGGTCAAGCGATCAGCGAATAGAGTAGCTCATAATTTAGCTAGGGTAGCCTATTCTTCGTCTGGTCAAGAGAGTTGGGTAATGTCCATTCCTCCTTTTATTTCTGATGTAATTTTGCATGATTTGAATAATTGAGTTTTTTTTCTGTTTCAAAAAAAAATAATACAATACAATACATCTCTTGTGGAAACGTAATCTATAAATGAGGGGGACATATATTTTCATTTTTCTAAAATACAATTGATAAACCTTTCTAAACTCTAAACCAGTTAATATTATCATTGTGTTAAACATAATTAGCTCCATTATGATAGGCATAATATTTCTTCAAGTTTTATTAAATTAAATAAGTCTTTCAAGCAAACGAAGGTACGTACTAGATCAACCCCGGGCTGACCTATAATTCAAACCTTTCTTTTAGTGCTATAATATATTAAGTTCTAATTCTAATATAATATGAGTATATATAAACATTAATCCACCTCCTCCTAATGAAATCAATTTAATCCAATTTAATCTCTAGGCCCAGAAAATTCCAAACTCTAAGGCTCCGTTTGATAGCAACATGAAAAATGAAAAGAAAAATAACTAATTTAGGTGTGAAGATGAAAAATAAGTTAAGAGATGTAGTGAGATTAACTTTTGCTTTTTACTTTTTTTCATGACAAAATTTTCTATAAGTGATGGTAGAGAAGATTTTTTCACAAAATATTAAAAGAGAATGGATGACATATACTCACAAAAATGAGTATGAGATGAAGAATATCTCACCATATGTCTCAACTTATTTTTCATCTTCTCACTTAAATTAATTATTTTTATTTTTATTTTTTACGTTGCTATTAAAGAGAGCTTAAAGATTGATTGTGGTAAAAAAATAAATTTAAATAAAAATATTACTTTTAAGTTTTACCTTCTTTTTGAGAGTTGTTTTGTTTCTTCCTCATAGACCGTACGTACTATGCACCCTACTAGCTAGCTTTACATGTAGCTAATAGCCAGGATCAGGAACATTTTTATGTGACCTGATCTTGTGTATATATATATGTGTGTGGGGTCCTTTAATTGTTTGGTGGGTTAAATTATGGCCATTAACTTCGTTATCCATTGTTCCTAAAATACTTTAAAACTATAAAGTCAAAAAGTAAAAGATCGAAGACAAGTTAATATTGTTTAACCTTCTCTCTCTCTCTATATATATATATACTATTGGTATAGTATATAATCCGTGAATGATGAACAATTTGGTACATTGTACAACCATTAACATGAACATAAATAGAGAGTTTATAGGCAATATTATTTTATTTCTTTTGGAAAGAAAATAAGAATACATTTTAAAAATACTATGTAAGTATATTTATACAAAGCGATAAGGGTGGCTATTTTCCCGCTTAATGCTTGAGTTTGAACTGGTCCCCCTCCATGACGTTTGATATTGCTAAACTTCGACACTAGTTTCACTGTTATTGAAAAGATTATCTTATGTTAGGCCTATATAGCTTACTACTTTTGTAGGTTGAACAAAGAGGGTAACCTACTGTATTCATTAAAGGCCTAAATGCTATCCGGCAAATCTATATGGTGTCACCCCTACTTGTAAATTTTTGTTAAGGACTTTTACTAATACTTTCTTTAACAATATGCATTATTGCTTTGATAATTTCTCTAAGTTTTTAAAGTTATAAGATTTGGGCTTTTAAACTCTTCTTTAATAATCAAATACCTTAAATTGCTGTGTCTAGAGATTTAAAAAAAAAATACAAAATACAAATTAAAAAGTAATAAATAGGAGACTTTGTATGCGACTTTTGGTATCAACAGGTTGTGACCCTAGGTTGAATATGTAATTTCCTGTACATTAATTACTTATCCTTTTCATCGTTCTCCAAACTTTAATTTGAGTTCTTAAAAAGTCATATCTCTCCATTTCAAGCTAAAACATGTGAAAGAGCAACTACCCACTGTAGTAGTTAATTGTTTGTTTTGCAATGCATGCTAATTGTTGAGTTATGTCTTGTGTTTCTTGTCAGTGATTTTGGATCGGATTATTTGATTTTGCCTTGGAATCTTATAATTACATGAAATTCGAATAGTACTAGAACTAGGTCGAGTTGCTTTCTAGAAAAGGAGATTGTTGCGCTGCAAGAAGATTTTGGGACCATTTTATTCATTGCCAAGTTTATATATGTACGTAACTTGTCTAATAAATCAATATTTAATTTCAAGTGGCAATCTTAACTATCACACTTGCTTAATGTACTTAATATATCTAATATACTTTGTCACACGTATACCAGGCAATTATTGCGTATTCAGTATCAATCTCATATTAAGAAACTAAACACTTTGCAAGTTAAAAGTACATGTAAGATAATGAGCCTACTCCACCCATTATGAGCTGAAATTGGACATTCCGGATTTAAAACTAAAAGAAAAATCTATATATTAGCACTATAAATTGCTATACATAATTCCACCAAAACTTACCTCATAGCTAGGCCTCCATTTGACAGCAAGGAAAAGATAGCCCAAATAATTAATTTGTTTGAAAATAAAAAAAAAAGGAATTGAGTGATATGAGGAGTTGTTTTCTTACTTTTTTGTTTTTAACATGAAATCAAATTCTTTAGGTGGTGTATTAGAAAAAAATTCAACAAAAAATAATAATAAAAAAATGGAAAACATCTCATTGAACTCGAACCTGCATTTTTGGATTCGCCATAACTCTCGTGGAATACTCTAACCACCGTCCCCTAGGGGTATAATTCAACTGCCCCTAATGTGGTTCGAACCTTGTGTAAGAAATAGACATTGATACCATATGAGGGTAAAATGGGTTTGTTTCACAATCCCTAAGGAATTAATTAATTAATTGTTTGTAATAGGGTTCAATTAACTCTACCCGCTTGTGCGAAAAATAAAATAATACCATCTGAACAAAAGCACATTTATAAATCTTGCAAAAATAGTTGGTGATTGTTTACATGGAAAATAAAGCTTGTTTACCAAACAACCCTTATAGCAATACATGATGGAAATATGGTGCACTTACAGTCACCATAGTGGGATCCTAAAAACTTATATATTTTTATTTAATTAATTAAAACCCTTTTCACTTAATAAGAATTGCTACCACCTTTTTCTGCCCCACTTTGGTGATAAAGCTAAAGCAAGAGAAAAAAGCAAAGAAAGAAAAGAAAAAACATAAAAAAGAAAGAAAGAAGAAAGAAAAAAGAAAGAAAAAGGTAAGGTAATAAAGAAAGTAAAGAAAAGAGAGTGTACAAAGGCAAAGGTTCTCAAACCCCCAGATTTAAAATTCTCTCTCTCTCTCTCTCTCATAAAAATGTAAGATTAATTCCTCTACTTAATCAAGAGAAAGAAGACCTCTCAAAGTTTCAACAAAGACCTTGTTTGGGAGCTGAAGAAAAAAAAAGGATAAAAGTTACAAGAGAGAAAGTGAAGTGAAAGGAAAATTTTCTCCTTTTGTTTGTTTAATTTTTTTTCTTTCTCTCTTGAGGAAGGAATTGAGAGGAGAAATGAATAGGGGTCATGTATTGCAAAGCACACCAGTGCAACAGATGATGGGAGGCGGAAACCCTAATTGGTGGAGCATCAATACTAACATGAGGCCTCCTCCACCAAATCCTTCTCTCTTGCCGCCTCCTCCTCCTCCTTCCACTCTTTTCCCTAATCACTACGCTCCGCTGCCAGATTCTTCTTCATGGCAAGATAACAATGAGAATCATCAACAACTTCCAGCTGATTCATGGAGCCAACTCCTATTGTAACTCTCTCTCCCCCTTGCACACACTGAGAAAATATTGGTTTTGTTGGTTTTTTTTCATTTCTTTGGAGTTTAAAGGGTACTTTAGCTCTAATAATTCTAGTGTTCTGATCTAGAGATCTAGTAACTTTCTTCTGTTTCTCTCTCTCTCTCTCTCTCTCTCTCTCTCTCTCTCTCTCTCACACACACACACACACACACATGAAAAGATGAAATTTCTTGACTTACAAACCACTATACTAAAGACTTCGATGTCTCTTACTCTCTCTCTATCACGCACACAGACAACCATGGGATACAACTTCAAAAACATATACATCGTTCGTCTTTGCTTAATTTGTTTTGTTTTGGTCATGACATATATTAGTCATTTATGCATATTATGTAAGCGCCATACTTAACTAGTTCTTTTTCTTTTCATTAATTAATGAAATGACCATACAAAAGATAAATACTAGAAGAAACTTAATAATATAATTGTTTTTCGTTAATTATAGATTGAATTCAACAAATCACAGTGACAATACAGTCTCAATTATTCAATTAAAACAGATAAATTAGAAAGAAGTAACCTGGGTGAATTTATGTTCACTAGTTAAACTAAATTAATTTTCTTATATTGATGAGATTGTGGGTTTTGGAATTTATAGGGGTGGATTGGTGGGTGATCAAGAAGAACAAATGTTACAATTACATCATGCTTCATCCAATAATGGCACTACTACTACCACTAGTGAATTAGTAAAGCAAGAGAACTCCTCTTCATCAGGAGGCACAAGTAGCTTTGCGTATGGTACAACTAGCAATTGGTCACAAATGATGGCAGCAGCAGCCTCTTCTCCAAAGTCTTCTTGCATTTCTTCTACAATAAGCACTAACATTTTGGATTTTTCTACCAACAAATCTGATGCCTCTAGGCATCCACCTCCAGATCATTCCTCTGAGGTATGTATCTAGAGAAAGAAACGCAGACAAAGAAGGAAAGATTTCTTTTCAATTTCAATTAATATCTAGGGTTTGGAGATAAATTTTATGATTGATTCGTTTGTACATAGTCGGATCCAAAAATTCTAATAAATTAGGGAAATAAAATTATTGATCTATGAAATTTAAGAGTTTATCTTTAGGATATGGTACTCCGTCCATCTCAAATTCATAACCACCCTTTTTTTCGCGATATCTCAATTTGACAATAATAAATAAATTGTATTTTTTTATTTGGACTGAAATTACTATTTTCTTAAAAAGTAATGAAGTGACATTGGGACTATACAGGGAGTATTACTTTTTCAACCTAGTGATATATTCTTTTCAAATGTTAATAGAAGGGAAACCCTTTATTTTTTATTTTTTTAAAGGAGGTCTAAATCTCTTCTTTTAATTATAGCATTGAACTCCCCTTTTCAACATGGGGTGGGAGCTAGCTTTAGTATTGATATCTTCTTCTCAAATGTTAATAGAAGGGAAAGCCTTTGTTTTTTAAAATAAGAGCGGTTTAAGTATTCCCCTTGAACTACAACCCCCCCGCCCAAAAAAATAAATAAATTCCCTCCCTCTGGTGATCAAGACCCATACCTCAGATCAAGTGGGTGCCTCTCCCAACCAGATGACCTGAGAAAACTTAGCTCATATGTGTGTGTATATATAATATTAAAAAAAATACTTTATTGCTGAAACAATAATCTTTAGAAGTTAGAGGGTGGCGATCACCTCCCTAATTTAAAACCTAAATAGATTTGGCTGTGCGTGTAATTTGTCCGAGATGCACAAGACAATGTTCAAGTCTCACCAGTTGCAAATATATTATAATTCTCTCTTTCAATATAATAGTATAGATTTGTTAAAAAATATCAAATGATAGTTTAAATTTGTATGAAAGGATTTTGATTTTTCTCCTTCTATTCTTCTTGTATGATGAAGTGCAACAGCACTGCCAATGGTGGGACACCTAAAAAGCCTAGAGTTCAAGCTTCTTCAACCCAATCTACCTTCAAGGTAACTATATTATCTTTCCAATAAACTCTCTCTCTCTCTCTCTATATATATATATATATACATACGCAAAGACACAAATCTTTGGATGATAACTATTGTCTTTCTTGATTGTCCATTTGTTGAAGAATGATGATTCTTTTAGCTATCTCTTCATATCCACACATCTAACAAAAATATCAAATTCAAATTAGATGGAAAAAAAAGGTGAAATAAATAATTGAAATGCAAGTTGCATGTGATTCTAATTATTCTCTCCTTGAATGTATTAATTTATGAAATATCAAAAACAGGTGAGGAAGGAAAAATTAGGGGACAGAATAACGGCTCTTCACCAGCTAGTTTCCCCATTTGGAAAGGTAATTAATATATATATATATTCTCTCTAAAGCACGCATTTAACTAGCTAACTGCTTTTGCACCGCAATAACTCGATTCCTATTAAAGCACTTGTCACTAAATACATTTAGTTTCCTGAGCGAGGATTAGTCTCATATCAATACAGTTATGAGAATAGCTTGTGACAATTTGTTTTTTGACTATCTACCCTCATGGCCACAATCAATTAATTAGTACAATAAAGCACTTACGTAACACACACAAACAATTAAATAGCCCATTAGTCTCAAATTAAGAATTTACTAATTATTAATTTTTTTAGGACATTATAAATTAAGAATTTTTTTTTAAAAATAATTACTTTACCAAATATCTTGCGGGTAAAGTTTTATTTATTAATTTTAAAATTTATATATCCTTAAAAATGCGTCATTTTTTTTTAAAAGCGTCAAAATAAAGTACATCTCTGTAAATTCATATACGCGTAGTGTTAAATAAAGTTTATAAAAAGTTGTCCATGATATTTATTTATTTATACTGATCGAATATTAAATAAATTTGATTAGTTGTTTCACTTTTTGACGAATTAAATATATTTTGTAAAACAATTAATTTTACTAATAATATTAGCACTCTGCTTTCTCTTTATATACTTTTACCGATCACCTAGTGTTAAATTTCTCAGTTATGAAAAATCTTTTTTAATTGTTTCTTTTTGCAGACTGACACTGCTTCGGTATTGTTAGAAGCAATCGGATACATTAGATTCCTTCAGAGTCAAATTGAGGTGATGTTTCTTCCTCTACCTCTAATTATTCTTACAAATTACCATGTCAAAAAAGTGATGGGCGCATTTCTTTAGTAATTGAGATTCTAAAAAAAGAATATATATATATCGGTATTTTTATTATCAAAATAATTATATTATAGTATTATTTTAAAAATTATATTATATATTTTATTTATTTTTAAAACTTTAGTTAAAAATTAAAACTAAAATTTAAATACTTTAATTATAATTATAATTATTTTAACAATAATACTAATTATATATATATTTCTTTAAAGTTGGACTTGTGAATTAATTTCTCCCCCTGAATTGCAGGCCCTTAGTTTGCCGTACTTGGGCAGTGGATCAGCAAACATGAGGCATCAACACTCTGCTGTATGACTTACTTTTTACATTTATTGCTAAAATTAACTAATTATATTTCACTTTCCTATATATGCATCACCTCTTTCCCTCTTTTCTCCCCTCTGGCCTCTCTCTCTCTCTCTCTCTCTCTATATATATATATATATGTATTCTTACACCTTAAAACTCATGCCACACTTAATACATATATAATATTATATTTGATAATTTATGATATTATATAATTTTTAATTTTTTTTCAAAGAGTATGTGTTAGTGTTTGTCCTGATCATAGTTAGAGATATTTTCTTCCTACCTAAAATAGTGGGTTCAAATCCCTCATAAGTTACCTTTTATTTTTTAAAATTTAAAAGGTATTTTAATAATTTAATAAACACATCAAACTTTCCGTTTTGCTGCACTACCTTAATTAATTACTTCTAATTGAAATGAAAGTCTAAATCTTTTTCTACAACTATTAATTTAGTTAAAATAGTATGTCGGTTGGTTCGACTTCTCTAAGTTAAATTGGGGGCATATATTCTTCTTAACCAATGTCTACGCTTGTATATATCTATTAGAAAAAATGCACGTGTCCTAGAAAATTTTGTACTCATCACACAGACTTAGCAATGATTTTTCATCGCCGATGCATTAGAGAGCATATATTGGCAACTGAATATTGATGTTATACCTTGATTTGTGAGTAGACAGTCTGCTTTTAGAGACGGCCCATGCGCATGCATACCCATATATGTATTAGTATTTATTTCCTTGTTGTAATTAATATTTGTAGATCGATCCTTGCATTTAGAAAAAGACGAGAGAACCATGCATACTACTTTTGCTCTGGGATCGTCCATTTGAAGATCAACTATTGACAAAAAAAAGTCTCAATATGTTAACAAATTAATAATTTATCTAGATTCGAGGTCAAGTCTAACTATTTCAGAGTTTGACTGAATATTGGCATATAATTACGTATATTTGGTATACAGACCGAACTGCATATAAACTAACTTTTAAGGACGAAATTTTGTTGCTAAAAAAATCTTATATTTTGGCAATAAAATTTAGTTGCTAAAAACTAAATGGTACTAGATCAAGAGTCTGTGTATATTTAAGCATGTGCAAGTACATACAGGGGTGTTTTCGGTTTCGGTCGGGGTAGAAACTTGGGTATCCCAAACCCTCCCCAAACTTTATAGTTCGGTTTCGGTTCGGTTTCAGTTTTTGTACCTATGAAACCCAAACCCTCCCCAAATTATTCGGTTTCTGTCCGGTTCGGTCCCATTCGGTTTTTTTTGTATTGTTAAAACTTTAGTTCAAAATTGCACTAAAAATATAAATTCACTTAAAAGGCGCTACAAAAAAATTATATAATGTATTTATTTTAATAATTAACTTAAGTAATTATTTATATATGTAAATAATCCATAGGGTTGGGTCATTTATATAATGTAAATGTTATAAGAAAGTTTACTCTTTTTTTTCAACATATTATAAGACAACTTAAGTAATTACATTAAGTTAGCAAATATTTTTTTTAAAAGATTCGGTTTTTTCGGTCCAATTCGGGGACCCCGAATCCCCAACCCATACCGACCCAAATCAATCGGTTTCGGTTTTTTTTTCGGTTCGGGAAATTTCGGATCGCAACGGATTGGTTCGGTTCGTTCGTTCAGTTTTCGGATTTCTGACAACACCCCTAAGTACATATATACATATGAGTGGTAATTATTGTGGTATATATTAATTGATTAATGATTATTAATTTTTCCTTTTTAGGTTCAAGGGGAGAGGAATTGTTTATTCCCTGAAGACCCTGGTCAGGTATATATGTACATATATGCTTTATTGGATCCATTACCCACTCAAACACATTTAAATTAAACAAGTTATGTTGGGTGAGTTTTACGCAAAAACACGTTTGACAGTATTTCGAGAGATTACTCTCTGTTTTCGAGTGAAAATACCCTGATGAAAAAAAAAAACGAAAACAAAAAAAAATATATTTAATTGCTCTCAATCTCTTTTCCTTTTTTGTTCCCCCTTTTTCTGCAAAGGATGTTTTTAAAGAACAAGGTCACACCAGCTTTATAGACTTTAATGTTCTACTTAAGACTCAACACCATCAAAAGAATAAATAAAGACTGAATCATAAAAATATTGAATGTCAGAGGAAAATATATATTGTCAAAACAGTGTATGCATGTATATGTTTGTACATTATACTTCAAGTATAATATATTAATAATAAGTTAATTGATAAAGATTTTTGAACTCTAAGAAGCATTGTAATGTTTACGTAATCTTGCAATTGCAATTAACATTATATGTTTGTATTTAAAGTTAACAGGCATTTCATTCCCCGGTAAATTTCAGATAAAATTTTGAAGTACCTTGCAGACTTCATTTTGAAGAAACATGCTTATAAATAATAGTAACCTTACTCTATTAGAGTGATTATAATTACGCTTAACCACTAAACAGTTTTGTTTACTTTTTTATTTTTAAATTGTTTATTTATATATATATACACCCCAATAAAATTGCTAATCATCTCTATACATGTTTCTTTTATCACGCTTGAAACAGCTCTTGAATGATAACTGCATGAAGAGGAAAGGAGCTCCTGATCAGCAGGTACTTCAAGAATTTGTTTTAATTATTTGCAGTTTGTCCCCTTAACAATTTGTTTTTACCCTTCACTCCCTCCTCTTTCCTTCGTGATTTTTTGTTTGTTTACTGAACTCCATAAAAATCTAAACTTCCATTAAAAACCAACATAATATTCTCTATATTTTCTTTTTAGATTAAATTGAATATGTATAACAAACATTGAAATGCAAAATTCAATTTTCAGCTAACCGGTATTTTGGTAATTATATTTTTTATAGGATTCAAATGAAGAAGGAAAGAAGGACCTAAGGAGTAGAGGATTATGCCTAGTACCACTATCCTGTACACTACAAGTTGGAAGTGACAATGGGGCCGACTATTGGGCTCCGGCACTTGGAGGTGGCGGTTTCCGGTGAATTAGGGATCGATTTAAAATTCGGGCGTATTAATTACGTCAATTAGGGTTTTAAAAATTTGCGGGTATTAATTCACGGCACACTAGATATTTTAACCAAATGATATAACATCATGAGCAGTCACTCTGCCCCCAAAAAAAATTTCTAAGGCTGATTGCTCATGATGCTATGCATTTTCATGGTTAATATATAGTGTGTTTATATATATATATATATATATATGTGTTTAGGCTTTGAATATTGTACCATTAAAAAACACTAATTTCAAGATAAGCTTAATTATCCTTTTTTTTCCCTTTTATGATCGGCTAGTACGTACAATGCTATCGTGTATATGTCGTTTCTAGTATGATTAATCATTTTAAAATGCTACATGCATACTAGTTCAATAATTTTTGCCTTATTTCAATTATTTGCTTAAATAGTATGGCTTTGCGTATTGATCAACTTTACTAGATAAAGTGTGCTCGATGGATTATATTTAAGGTCCTAACGCTTATAACTCAAGTCTAGGTATAGATGTGAAAGCAAGTTTGTACAGTTGGTTAATATTTAGTTAGATAAGTTGATCAGTGTACGCCAGAGATAGTGTGTTGTGTTGTTCGTATCAAGTTTGTGTGAAAACTTGTTCAACTCATACTAGACTCGCTAAGAGTTCTCTAGTATCGGTCTGGAGCTAGTAGTATTTAATTGTATATTAAAATGGGTCATTCGGGTTGTGCATACCGGCCACTAATTTATCATAATTGGGCTTTGGGTACCAAAGTTTCAAAATTGTGCTTTGTGTACCATTTTGTACCATTCCGCAAATGACCAATGTTGACCATTAAGTCATTCCAATTAAGCACCTGATTACCATAATTGCCTTCAAACATTTGTCAACACACATTCACTTACCATTCACATTCGATCAGACATAAAACTCCGATCAAGCACTCTAGAATCCTGCCCCACTTCTCCACCGCCTCCCCCAAAACCACCGAACTCCGATCAAGCACAGAAAAGCTAAGTCCAATACTACTTCGATCAATTACACCTAAAATAAATTGCATTTTTTCACATTTAAACTCAATCGATCAAAACTACACATGTATGGATTTTTCCCCTATTCAAAACCCTAAACCTCAAGCATCCTACAAAGACGGATTGGTTCAAGTGTTCCACATATCTATTTTGTGGATTAGTTGACAAAAAATGCAATCAAAAAGAGGAAATCCAAAAAAGTGAGGACAACCCCTTGTCTAGCTCCATATTAGCAGTTAATTTCTCTCAAGAATAAATCCACTTAATGGGCTTACAAATGTTTTTGGTACCAAGGATAATTTTGAAACCTCTTGTGCCTTCATTTCCTTGTTTTGCAAGCACAACAGTGTCTTTGATGGAGAAGGTAACTAAGCATAAACTTCTTGTTTTTTAGCATGAATTATTTTCTCTATTTTTTGCGACTCGGTGAAATGGACCTAATAATTTAGTTTTTTATTTGTTCTTTGATTGTGCAGCCTCACATAGACTTTGGAATGAAGTTACCGGGGAGCGACGTTATGTCTATACCTGGCCTTTATTGATTAGTCCAGGTGTTCATTCTTTTTTCAGTGTAGGAATTGGAATTTTCATTTCAATTTTCCCATTTGTCAACTGATTTTGATTTAATAGAAAATATATATATATATATATATTATAATTAGCTTCTTGCAATAAGCCGGCCATTAAAAACAAATTTCACGTCTTTATCTCTGGCCCCAAACTCTTGACATATCTATTCTTGATGTTTCATATTCAGGTTTTGAGCAACAAGACAAGCATTGGTTTCCGATCAAAGGTAATTTCTATCTTTACCATGCATTATTCCTTTTCTTCGCCTTCATTAAGTTTGGACCGAGTCTTAAAATCATTGGGGCATGTAGACATTAACCTAGCGGATGGTGTGTACAGTGGATGCATTAACCAAAAATACCATCTCATTGATTCAAACAACGGAGTAATTTATGAAGAAGAAGGGAAGGAGAGTAAAAAATAAATGGAGTACAATATATATAAGTACTGTAACTATTGCATATAAATAATGGTGTTATAAAATTTGAGTGGTGTGGAATGTAATGTGCCTTTGATTGTTAAATAAGGGTAATTTGGTTATTAAAAAAATTAATTAACAGTCAAACAATGTTGACTAGCAAAATGGCACAAAATGATATTCAAAGCACAATTGCTAAAAACTTTGGTACCCAAAGTCCAATTATAATAAATTAATGGTACTTAAAACCCAAATGACCCTATTACAATATACTCCACTCTTAGTACACACTTACCAAAGTCCAATTATAATAAATTAATGCTACTTAAAGCCCAAATGACCCTATTACAATATACTCCACTCTTACTACACACTTTAAAGTCCATTATCAACTTTCATACTTTTTTAAAGATATAATGTAAACATTCATAATTTAGATATAAGATTGGTAGAAATCCTACATAATTTGGTTACGATGTAATTAAGATTATTGCATTGATTATTTTTATAAAAATAAACTAAACTTTTAATTAGGTTCGTTCAAAGTATATTAGTGAACTCTTAATTTAGGAAAAATAAAGACAATTTTTGAGTTATACAATTTTCACTTGACCCTGCTTAATTTAGGCCCACCGCCACATGGGTCATTTTTATTTTTCGCCAACTTAAACACGTTTCGGCCACATGTTTTTTTTTTTTTTTTTAGGCTTAGTTACTATGTGGTAACATTCTCCTACTTATATACCCATGTTGAATTCTACAATATTTTCATGTGGGATCAATAGTTTGAACCAACCATTCTCAACAATATGTATATGAAACACTACTTGACCTCACTTAGTTTATAGAAAAATACTAATTAATATATATGGAGTAAAATTCAATATAATCAACAATAAAAAATATAACTTATTTTTATTGTGTGATTTCCCACTTGATAATATTTTAAAAATAAAATAAAATAAAATTCTTAATTTAAAACATAATGCGTGTGTACATATATAAATAGCAAGTGAAACTATCCTCGTCCACTCACCGTCCAACATTTATCAAAATTTTAATTAATTAATTCAATATTGATACTTGAAAATGTGTATAGTCCATACTTACCAACTTATCTATAGTATATTTGTATTACGGAAGAAGTACATTTAATACAATTTTTAAGAACTTTTATAAGTAACAATTAATGTTGTATTTGTTCTATGTTGTTTTTGAGTCTACAGTTACAAAGGGAAATGTTTAATGATCTTTTGGTCTTCTTTTCTCCCTACTATAATTATCATTTATTAGTAATAGTAATAGTAATGGTAAAATATATATCTATCTTCAGATTATTTCTACGCTCATCATTTTGCTTCCAGTTTGTAGGTATATTAGAAGTTCTTTTGCACTATCATCGTATCCATGTCAAATTCTATGTGTTTTAATTTTATGTAATGGGGTTGCTGAATTGTTTGCTTATTTCTATTGTCTTTTATATATTTTTATGGGTCTATCTTTTCTTTTTCTAATCTTCAACTGAACAAATTTGATGGTAAGTTTTGTGTTAAAATTTTAGTTTTGCAATTCTAATTTTTTAATTTTGGTTTCCCTTTGTATTTGTTTAGGTGCATCTCTCACTTCTCTATTCTTCAAGAGAACAAATTTACACGGAAAATTTTGTGTTAAATTGAATTAAATTTTGCTTATTTTTTATGTTGATTATCAATGCTTTTGAGTGATTACAAAAACTTATTTTATTTTGCTCAGTGATCTCTTAAAGTTTTTACTTGATTATTATGAAAATTTTAAATTGTTAAAGTTTGATCTTCACATATCTTCTATCATCTAATTGCATTACCTATTGTATGTTGTAATTGATATACTATTTACCTTCTCTCTCTCTCTTTCTCTCTCTCCCCCCCTTTTTTTGACGGATACAATTTTGATTTCTTAATCCTATTTGATTTAAAAGTTAAGTTATCGTATTCAATTCATGTATGCTCTTTAATTAATTAATTTATTTTTTTAGTTGAAATGAAGAGCAAAGCGACTAATATCGAACAAGATCGAGGGAGACAAGAGTTCCTTAGATCCATAGTCTGGCTTACACTAAATTATTGTTTATATTTGTAGAATTTAACAAACAAAATTCATATAAACAATTGATAAAGACTAACTTTCAAAATTGGCTTTTCTTTTTCCCTTTTAGTGTTAAAACATATGTTTAAGAGAAAAGCGCTATCAAATTATTGAGTTTATTATTCCGGATAATGTTAGGCATATATAATAAAAAAATTTAATAGGCTACAACACTATTTAAAGTCTATTTCGTTAATTAAGATTTAAGACGCTCACGCATCGCATGAGATACAAACTAGTTTATATAATTTTAGAGTTCAAACTTTTTCTCTATCACATTTGTTGTTTATAACTCATTCAATTAATGCAGAAAAATTTATAAAACAAAAGTTACAAATATTTCATGGTCAAGATGCATTTAATATACAAGAATCTTGTAAAAATATCGACTTATATATATTTTTCAACTTTGTCCAAAAAATATCGACTTATAAATATCTGACATAAAAAGCTCACATTCATTAGTTAGAATAAAATGTGATATGATTATTTTAATCAATATATGATAAACACATTTGATATGTCAGTTTTTATGTTAAATATTTATACCCGTTCATCGGTTTCTTTTAACATATACCACATAATCTTATTTCTTTAGATTCTTTTAACCAATATGTGATGACCACATTTGATTTGTCAGTTTTTATGTTAAATATTTATACCTGTCATCGGTTTCTTTTAAAATATACGACATAATCTTATTTCTTTATTTTAAGCCCCTTCATCGATTTTGTCAAAGGCATTCACAAGACATTGCTAATGGTTTGTACCTCAAATATTTCATCTCGTGGGGTTTGAACTCCTCACATCTGAGTTTTGTGAAGCATTTAACATGACCTAAACTTGCAACTTGACCAGCATTCCAATTGAGTTTGACTCATCTATCACTTTATTTATATTTGTGATGGATTATGTTGTGTCAATAGTCACACCCTATATATTTTTAATACAATATCTAAATGTTAGACCGCGACGTAGTTTACAATATTATTGTCATAAGAATTAAGAAGAATACGGGATCACCCACCTTACACACTTTCATGACCGGCCTAATTAATGCAAATTTGAGAGAAACAACATAATTAATTAATATGCGCACCAAAAGTCCGCAGCTCCTCTCACTTAAATATGAAAGGTTATTTTGTACATACCCAAAAGCACTGCCAATATAGTAATAGATATTTTCATTTCTACCAAAGAGTTCCACTCTTAATACCATTAATTTTTTTAAAATTAATAGGCACAATTTTCATATTTATTACACTATCTTAAATTGAAAGTTTTAGTTTGATTTTAATTTTTTAATACAAATATTAATTTAATATATTCAATGATATAAAATACAATTTATTTATTATATATAGAAGGTTAATTATGTCCTCGTGCCGTAAAGAAAAATGAAAATTTTATTTTGAATTTAGGGTGCTGGTAAAAACACCCTTAACAATCAGTTTTAACCCATTTTTAAAAAATGTCACTAGTTATATTATACCTCTCAAAAGCACCCATATATTTTTTTTTCTTTTAATAACAAACTTGAATATAGTTTGTGTTGGAGCATTGTATATTTGAGAAAAAAACTTAGGCAAGGCAAGAATAGTGTTTTCCCAAGTCCCACATAGGAGAAAGAAAATTTTTTTCATGGGTTTTTATATGGAAAAATTTGCTTTAGGCCTTGAGCCCTTTGGGTATTAGAATTTTGTGCTATTGGGTGAAGATTTGGATGAATGTGGTTCACCACACGCGCGCACCGACCGACCCGGTCCAGGCTGGGCTTTGGGCTTATCTTGTGCAATGTATAAATTTTTTATACAAAATAGTTTTAGAAAATTTTATTTGATAAATAAAATTTATTTTTTAAAAATTTCAAAAGTGGTCAAAGTACTACAAAACGGCTCCCAATTTTCTCTCTGCGTCTCCGCCAATTTTTCCATCGAAACAAATTTTTTATTATTATCGTACCGTTTTAATTTTATTTTGAATATATAGAGAACGGATTTTTATCTCAATCTATCTATCTCTTCTTCAACAACGAAAAACCGAAAAAATACAAAAACCCTAGAAAATTTAATTTTGCCTCCGGCGGTAAAAGATTTACCGATTCCAAGCATATATTTGAGAGTATTTGTCGAACGATCAACGGTAGTGCACGTCGATCTTACAGAAGAGTATTTGGGATGTTTCATCCTGGGGACGGCGTGGCGATTACTGAACTGCTAGCACAATTCTGAGCAGAGCCGCAAAACGTCTTAAAGAGAGCGACCTAATCCGCGACTCAACCCGGTGTACTCTCTTTCTTTATTTAATTTCCGTTTTTGTAGTTCATATTTTCAACAGTTTGAGATAGATTAAAGTTACAGTAATAATATTAAGCATTAATAAAGAGAACAAATTTCTAATTAAGATGAATTATAATAAAAATAAAGATGATAATTAAGAAGCGGCCATTTGTTGGGCCTGGTGTAAAGATTGAAGACGTGACTAGGGCAGACAATAATTAAACACATGCATAAATGTTTGGGTCTCAACTGATTACAGGTTCGGAGAAAATATGAAAAATTGTACATATACAATATTTGATATATGTATTTGTTATAAATTAAGATTCTCCGTGAGTCAAACTCTACTATTTTTGGTAATAACATTTATATATGATTTTTCTTTTTATTGGATAAATAAATCAACTGAATATTTTCACTATGGTATGAATGCTGATAGAATTATCTGGCTAATTTATCAAATAAGTCTATCACTACTCTTTAATTTGATATCTTTATTTAACAAGTAAATAACTTTTATCCTTTTGGTGTCCTTTTTCAACCAAATCCACAAGGTGAGTTGTATATTTATATTCACTAACATATGTAAGAGGCCAACATAAAAAATAAAATAAAATTTTTAAAAAATGGAACACAATTGTAATAACGATAACTTGATACAATAGATCAAACATATATTTAATTTAATTGTTTAATGTCTCTACGTTGTATTTGAAGTAGAATTACTTCTTGTGTTGGGAAAGTTTATGCCCAATTAATAGCATACTTAGAATGACTGAACAAACTAAAAGGAAAAGCAAGAACACATCAATAATGTTATCTCTTAATTAACATCACTAATTTATATATATATATATATATATGTATGTGGAATTTGATATGCCTTCAATTGATGTAGAGCTTTTACTTAGCTTGTTTTACTTCAAAAATTTCATTTATCTTTCTTTCATTCCTAACAAGGAAATCTCCACAGATAACATATCGATAGGACTCCGTGCTTGTGTTCTTATAGATGCCATGAAAAGTGTTACGTGTATATATATATATATATATGTAAATGCCATATTTATTTTGGACTAATTTAAATTATGGCTCATTTTTAGTAGGGATATTTTGGGTTCACATTTGATGGTGCAAATTAGTGACATAATGTACCTCGTAAACCACGAGCATACACGTGTTCTCTTTTGTCAGCGGCATCACTACCTTTCAACTAATGGAGATCAGGAACTCTGATTATGAGGTGTCCAAGAGCCAAAACTTCGACCAATAGCCCTTCCAGCCTGAAGGATTATTCTCGAAGAGTGGATTTACGGAGCTCGAAAAACAGAGCTCCCCCAGCAAGCTTCGAGCTCCCTGGCCGACCACTGTGTTAGGAAAGGCACAGAGAGCGTGGGCGGCTGCTGTCAACTCCGCTAGATACCGCAGAACCTCCATCACTTTCATTAAATGCTTACCCACCGCATTTAATGTGCCGGAATCCCTGGGGAGGCAAGGTCAGGGTCGATGGGAGTGGGTGATGGTTTTGGACCTACTTCACAGAGCCTCCCTCACACGTCTACACTGTCTCATATATATATATATATAGTGAAGCATTTACGCAGGCTGAACCAACTTAGCAATCAAATAATAACTTTTAAACAACCAAGAACATGAGAGAATCTAGTATTCAATAGCTATAAGACAAGAGAGAAATAGAAACTCAAAGTACTCAGTAGAGCTCCTAGAATAGAGAAGACATAACTCGCGCAGCTCAAGCATACTCTTATTGTAACATTGTGAGGATAGAATAGTTAAAGAGACTTTTGTGAGTTTGTAATGGTTGTTTCTTTATCATTAATACAAAGCAAACCTAGCTCTCAGCTCCATTCCACAGAAGATGACTAACTCGTATCTTCATACGAGGCCAACCTCCTCTATACATTTTCGACTTTATTGGTTTGTTACATTTGTTATACCAATTATTTGATCCAATTATTTGACTGTGTGGTTTAAAATACCCTTTTAATTTTTAGCACCAACAATATTTTTACACATTTTTACTAATTTATATATTCTAAAATTTGATGAACATTAATACCAAAATATATATTCCTCAGCGTAGAGTAAGTTTTTAAGCTTACATCATCATTTATCTTGCATTTCACACATCGAATAAGATGGTCTAGTAGGAACATTTTATCACATTCAGAAAAAATAAAATAAAATCACCCCAGGTGGGTTAAAAGCCCTTTCTGAAATTGGGTTGTAAGTACTCCCTCACAATTATATACAACCCATGAACATTTAAATATTTCATACCAGATGGAATATTTCCCGCACAATTTGTCTTAACTAAAAGAACATTTTTTATTCTTTAAAAACTCTCCTTTTTTTAAATGGTCAATCACATTCATAACACAATTTTTTTTATTTCTTTCATTTCCATAAGTGGTCTCTAGGCCTCATTAACCACCTCCACTACCATCGTCCATAGCATCCCTCCATTGTCGGAGTTTCGGTGATCAAGAATTTCTATATAGTTTAAAAATGAAATTAATTACCGGCTGATTTAGGGCAATAATATATTAACAATTAAATTTACAGCTTAAGTTGTTTACAGGTTAGTGTAAAAACGTATGATCACTAAAATCTATATCATTAGATGTTTGCAGATTTAGTACAAAAATAGACTTGCGCTACGTACCTTTTATACAATTCTGTTGAGATTTCTAATAGTGGTCCTTGGAGCTTTATCAATGTCTCGATACTCTAGCAATGGTTGTTGGAGCTTTAACAAAGGTCACTTAATCTTCGTTAGTGGTTGCTGGAACCCCGCGGCAACGAATGGTGGTGATTGAGGGCGGCAGTGGCAATTAAATATTATTTTTTAAAATAATTTAAAATGGAGGAATGGTGTTGTAGTTAAAGCAAAAGGAGTATCCATATTTTGGAATGAAAAAGTATTGTGTCATTCCTTTGAATATAACTATGAAAAGAGCCCTTTAAACTCAGTGCATCATAAATAATCCATTTTTAATTGTTTTTCAAATTAACTTTATGTAAGTTTTGGCAAAAAGGTCATAAAAAGCTGAAATAATTTGATTTTATGACCTTTTCTTTTGAAAAAAAAAATCACCTTTGTTTATTTTTCATGACACATTCAAATTAACCATCATATTTTTTTTTCACTTTGTGTCAGTTTTCGAAAAAAAGTCACAAAAGGTGAAATAATTTGATTTTATGATTTGTTTTTTTTGAAAAAAAAAATCACATTTGTTTATTTTTCATGACACATTCAAATTAACCAACATATTTTTTTTTTACTTTGTGTCAGTTTTCGAAAAAAGTCACAAAAGATGAAATAATATGATTTATGACTTTCTTTTGAAAAATAGTCACTATTGTTTATTTTTAATGATACTTCCGGATTAACTATAAAAGAAAGTTATTCCCTTTTTTTTCTATGAAGCAATTTGATTTTTCCATTATCTCAAATTTAATAAAAAATAGCTTATGAAAAAAATTATTTTCTCATAAAAAAGACGAAGAAGAAGAAGAGGGAGGGAGGGGGGGGGGGGGGGGGGGACTTGGGTTAAAAAAATGGAAAAAAAAAATACTTAACTTGGTATCATTTTTTCAAAAAAGGGCAATTCGCAAAAATTAATTAGGAATTAGATCTGGCGCAGTAGCAAAGTTTGTTGGTTAAAACTTAAAAGTCTCTCTTACGATGGAGTGCATTGTTTGACTCCCCCAATAAGCTATTATACATTTTGACTATAAAAGTAGAATAAGACTTTATTTATGATTTTTTTTTGAAATACATATATTATTTATCACTCTCAAACTTATAAAACTTTTTTATTTCACAAAAAACTGTTATAATTGTATTTTTTATGATTATTATAAATTTTTTTTACAAAAGTATCAAATTCTTGTAGTGATTATTAAAAAAAAAAAAGTAGTAATAAACTCCATTAACTACAAAACGAGTTTTTTTTCCTCTCTTATTTTTTTTTCAAAACAATGACTTAGGTCAAAGGTCAATGATGAAGGTATTATATAATTCTTTGGTGATGAAAAATTTAACTTCCGTCCATGTATTATTTTATTTTTTATACAATCGATGTATTGATATACATAGTTTACGATTACAAGAGAAAGAGAAAATGAGATAAAATTCACGCTACTCAAGCCATAGGAGAAGTTGGGAAAACTCACTTCCATTTCCATTTTTATTAGCAGGATAGGACCCCTAGTTGCGTATATTTTTCAGTTATATATTCATGCATTTGAAATATTTAATTATCATTCGTCTTTATTTCTTGTTAACAAAGAAATCTCCATCTTTCACTCGGGGACATTCAAGAATCAAAATTAATGATTACACAATATTTAAAATGTCACCGTAACAATATAAATAATTATTTACCTTGACTATATATATTAATATTTTTGTTGGCTAAAATGTTAGCTTCAAGTAATTGTCTTAATTTTGCATTCACCAAATTATTATTATCTTTCGAGTTTGCACTTAGTTATCTTGAAAATAAGATAAACGTCTAGACATCAATGTATAAATGTTTGTTGTGAGAAAAAAGAAAGAAAAAAAAAAGAAGTAATTGTTGAAGGTACTTTTAAATTTTTTCCTTACACCTGCATATGTTACACTTGATACAATTGCCACAACACATACTAAATTCAGATACATATTCAATGCGTGTGTAATATTATAAATAATAATTATTAATATTGTGCATAAATTTGTAAAAGAAAATATGGTGTTCAATTAAATTATAATAACTTGTATTTATTATAGTTAAGATTATAAATTCAAATCTTTCTTCAAATATTATTATTTTATTTTTTAGATATTTTAAACGTCTTTTAATGTACAACAAAATTCATTTCCCACGTTTAATTAATAATACATAAAGAATACACGGGTGAAGATAAACGTGAGGTTGCCGCATTTTTAAAAAGTTGCGTATTTGTCGGCATTAATTAAAAGCAAACCAATAATCATTTGAGAGGGAACAGACTAGCCCCGATGGTGACCCCAATAATTTTAAATTCTAACCCACAATCATACATAATCTTTTTCGTTAGGTACAGACACGTGTCACTCATCCGTTGTTCCATTGACATGACGTTGACACATTGTCATGTATGGTAATGTTATCTGGTTGTCAAGTTCCCATTGGTTGTGGGGCGTACGGTCCTGTTGTTTATGATGCGTGAAGAGAATTGGTGCTCTGATGGGTCTTGGTAATTGGTTTTTTGACTACCACAATAGTAATGAGGTCACTTCCTTGTTAAACAAATAACAAATTAGGTTTGTGTTTGATTTTTTTTTTAAATTAAAGAATGTTGAAATCTTTTTTTAACCTTATAAATAAAGAGATATTTTATTTTTCACTTTCATAAGTAAAACTCTCAACTTTAAGGCAATGAAAAAAGTTACTTACTACTGGACTAACATCTCTTTTCTAAATTTGTGTTCTATTTTAAGTTGTGGACGGAGGAAAATTTTGAATTTTTTTTAATTAGTTCCCTTCGAGGTGGATTCTTTAAAATTTAAATCATAGTAAGCTGTTATTTTCTCCCAAAAAATTATGCTATTTATTAAATAGCCCTATAAGTTAAATTAAAGCATCTCCAATGTAAAAACGAATTGTATACCTTAGATCTAACTATAAAAAGCGTGTGTGTCTAACTATAAAAATGTGATATTTTTACGAAGTTTAGTAAACTCATGTTGCGCATTTCTATCTAGCGTGGATGATAAGGCAGGTAAGCTAGTCCCACATTGGAATCCAAGCTAGGGTAATATTACGAGTTATTTTAAAGTCATCTCCTGAAAACCATGATTCCCCTTGTGCCACCAAGGGAGATGACCTAGATGGATATACAGATAAAGATAAATTTCATCTGTCCTATATATATACAAATAAATTAATAAATAGATCCATGAATGTTAGTGAGGTTATAATATTGGGCCCCATTAATTTCATCTGTCCTTTGGGTTTGCTGGCTATGAGAAGCCTACTTGGCTTTGGTCCAAAAAATAACTCAGTTGGACTTGGAGCCAGAATCAATGTGTAGATTTTTTTTCTATTGCATATATCACATTCAATTTGTAGCCAGTGGTGAAGAAGAAAACTTATACACTGTGATAAAAAAAAAAAAAAATTTACTTCATACCGGCGGATTAAATGTGCTAAATTTACTTCAAGTCAAATCACACACAATTTTTTCAAAATGACAATAAAATTCGAATTCAGGGGCATTGAGGATCTGGTAGCCGAAATCAAAGTCTTAAATGATGCAATCCATGTTTTTAATATTTGAATAATGCGGTCCTTGGAAACAAACGAGTATCATCCTTATTTTCTCTTAGATTTAATTGCCTGCCATATCTACTTTAATATGAACCAAATGGGCCCCGAGAATTATAAACGAGTAGGCTCCACCTGGGTGGGTTTCTCATATTCAGAGCATCAAGATCATAACAGTTGCAGTTGAATGAAATCGGCCCAAAGTTAAAGCCTAGCCCATTCTCTATATTGCCTCGCTAGCCGGCCTCGAACCAATTTCTTTTACAAAACTATAATTTTAGCCAATTATTATTATATTTGAACAAGTAATAATTGATTTTCACTGGTGATTTTCTATATATGGTATCTTGGTCTAGTGGAAGATTAGTGAATTTGTTATATATATAAATAACTAAGGTTCGAGCCTACTCACTTTTGTCATGCCAGTTCTTTCAAACACTGGATTTAATCGTGAACAATTTGTACAAAAAATATAATAAAATAAAATTTATTTACATCAATGATTTTGTTTCAAAAAGAATTTATCACATAATTTAGAATGCTCTAAAAAAAGTAAAAAAAAAATTGGTTCATTGGAGTAATAGTGGAGAAAGTGAGACAAAAACTAAAAGAGTTTGAAATTATATTTTACTTTTACATTCTATATACCAAAATATTATTTTTAAGAGAAAGTCTTATAAGCATTTAACTAATTAGTTTGGGCATTTATTGAGGTTAATGGTTCGGTGACATTCTGAGTTCTTAATTTAATATTTACAAAATTATTGTGGCAAGCAGTAAGATCAAATTCGCGAGTGAGAATTAGTTCTACATTTAATATGACGTAAAATATATATGAAAATTTTAAGTGAGGACCAATCCATACGAAGTGGATTTTTTAAAACAATTTTTCGTCGCTAAAAATATCTCCCAATATTTTGACGATGAAAATTCATCGCTAAAAAATCCAGTCTTGTACTAAAAATGGACAATGAATAACGAAATAGTCTAAGTCAACTAAATAAATATGTAAAGTCAACTAAATATTTAGTTGACTTTACATATATATTTAGTTGACTTAGACTATTTCGTTATTCAAACTTCAAGGTTTACATCAAGGAACCGATCACGTGTTATTGTTGGAGAGAGTAAAGAGAGCTGACTTATAGGATTGATAGGTTAATTGTGTTGTATTTAGACCCGTCCTCTTAATATCATTTTCAATGTCACGTTGGATAATTAACTATAGTGAGCATTTAAGCTTGATAATAACTAATAATTATATAAAAAATGATAATAATTGTTAAGTAAGTACACCGACTAAAGTTGATATTTATGTGATCTAAATATTAGGGACGCATTTATTTTGTATTTTTTATCTAAAGCAATACGAAGAATCGATGACCCTAGATAGTGGCGAAGTCAAGAAGTTATTAAAGGATAGTTGAAATTCAAAACACACAAAAACATATTTAAAGTCATAAAATTTTAATGTAAACATAATATCATTAATAGTAATGTTTCATACAACTTAAAGTCTCAAATATCTAACACTACTAGGCCCCGCATTTTGAGACGATTGAATTTCAGGTTGAAAACAAGTTTGTTCATCAGCTCTCTTCTTCTTTATCAAGAATTTGTCCATTAACATTATTTTTTATTGAATACAAAAAATAATGAACTAACTCTCTTCCTATTTAGGGCAAATTATAAATAGGGCTTTAGACCTAATTACCTAGTATTATGCAATTAATCAAAAAATAGACATAATATTTCGCAATTAATCAATAAATATACCTAATATATATTATGAAATTAATCAAGAAATAAACCTCATATTGAGCAATAACTAATAATTCAGTTAATTTAACATAAATCTAATATTATTCAATTAATTAAGAATATAATTAATATTATGCAATTAACTAAGAAATATACTTAATATCAAAGAGTAGATTTACGTTAATCAAGATTTAATATTAATGGCGAACAAAAGGAGAGAGAAGTGAAGAATAAATTAAAAGAAGCGAAAAGAGGAGAAAGAAGAAAATCAAAGAGAGAGAAGAAACAGAATTACGGATGTGTGGTATGTGGTCGTGGGGTAATTGGTGAAAGGTTTTTTAAAGTTTCATTTGGCCATGAAGTTTAGATTCTTACATTTAGATATCTTAGAGTTTTAAATTCTACACATAGATCCCTATATATATATATTTTTCAAAAAATACCTCATATGTAGTTAAAAAAAAAAAAAAAAGAGTCAAAATCAACCCCCCTTACATACTATCCGCCCTTGATCCTAGATATTTATTTTCTTTAATTGAGACAATGAGTTTAAAAGACTCGTTTACAAGTATATTCAGAGAAATATAGCTTTCTTAGTCTTTTTATTTTAAAACAAGTACACCATTTTTTAAAACTTAAAATACCTTTCCGTCATTTATTTTACTTTTTAAATAAAATATATTTAATCGTTGCCAATCATCAAATTAAGTCCACTATCAGCCATTGGCTATTTTTGGCAAATACAAATTGTGAAGGAAGCATTTCATATGTTTATACTGTCCTTAAGATATAAACTTCTTAAAATGCGGCCCTTATGAATATTGTTATTCTTAAATGATACAAGTCGTATATATAGTTATTGTATTTCTTGTTCACGAATATAATATTTACAATTGAGAAAAACAGTATCTACCTATGTATCTGAGTTCTTATAAGAGACAAATATAATATTGACAGATGTATATATAGTATTTGCAATTTACAAAGATTGCATTTTTAAAAAATAAAAAAATTTGTAAGATCGCATTATAAAAAACTTCTATCTCGGGGATAAAATATTAAAAACACGTAAACGTATGTTCTGGTTTTGTTAAACTCATTTCTAAGTATGGAGTAATGTTTATTACTCTGGAGTAACACGATGCAAAACGTAAAGCAAGAACAAATCTGTATGAAGTGGACCGTACCGTTGGGATTCCTCGTGCATTTGGAATCTATTTATTTGTAATATCAAATACTTATACAAGCTAGATACAATTGGAGCTAATAAAGTAGGAAGTTAATGGAAATAAGATTCTTACAAGGATTAATTAATGGAGTGATTTTCCTGGAAAACCAATTTCGTCGCACCAAATCAAATATCCATTTAATGGATGATTAAAGTTAACACACAATGAAGTTCCACGGTTATTATTTTTTTTAATAACAAAAATTGTGGAACTCACTATTTTATTTTAAAGAACAAGAAAACAAATAATAATAATATTATTAAGAACCACATTTTTTGTTCACTATATCCCAATCTAAATACTTAAGCGTTAAGAGGTCCAAAACTAGCTAGGGGTAGAGTAATTCATACTCAAGAAAAAAGAGTTCGGGGATGGGGGTGGTATTGCCCCCCTTTAATTTTTAAAAGTTGGTAGTGTTAAATTTCTCTTATAAAATATATTAGCTATTTTGCCCCTTTATTTTTGAAAAAAAAAAAAAAGTGGTAACCCAGATTTTGCCCCCTTAAATAGTTGTTTTTTCCCTGTGCTATATAGTTGCCTCTTGTAACCAGATTTCTAGCTTCGTCTCTGTCCAAAACAACGGCAAAGAGAAATTCAAAGCAATTAGAACTAGAGCATGAGTTGTCTCATTAACAATAAAATTAATCAGTTTGAAAGTTCTACAAAAATGAGAGTGAAATTAAGATTATCTAAATTTAAAAATATTCTTTATTTTTTCTTTTCGATCACCAGTAGAATAAGTAGAAAGGTTATTATGTAGTGAAAAGCAATTTCATTATTGGTAAAGAATCTGATAAAGTTTGATTATGTCACAAAATGAATAATAGAGCTTTAAACCATGTAATTAAGGCTCTATTTGATAACAATATGGAAAAGAAAAATAAAAACAATTGATTTGATAAGAAGTTGAAAAATAAGTTGAGGCATACTCTTCATTTTATGAATATATGTCCATCATTCACAATTTTTTGTGAAATTTTTTTCTTTCTCAACTATTAAAGAAAATTTCTTCACGAAAAAAGTCACAAAATAAGAAGACATATCACCACATGTCTCAACTTATTTTGCAACTTCTCACAAAAATCAACTATTTTTATTTTTATTTTTCTTTTACATGTTGCTATCAAACAAATCCTAAGTAATTAATAAAGTCCATACAAAATTTAGATCTTAGTTAAACGATTTGAATAGAATGATGGAATAATCTCTCTCTTTCTCTCTCTCTATCTGTCGAACAACATAATTAAAATTCTATGAAAAGTATTTGAAAAAAAAAACACAAATAGCATTCCTTTTTTTTTAGTTGCTAAAATATATTTGGTGATGTTGATTTTCTGTGCAAAAAAGAACTATCGCCAATATTATTCAGCCACAAATATTTTCACGATATTTTTATATCTTAATGACTTTTGAAACACTTTAAAAAATATTTATTGGATTAAAAATATTTTTAGTCCAATCCACGTGCCAGAACATTGAAACTTTGTCTTCTAGAGCATGTATACTTTAATGAAGACCAAAATTAAAGCTCCAAAAGAAACATTAATTGGCATAATTACGCACTAATTTATTTATGTAAGAAAAGTTGTAGTAATCTCCTTGTCCAAATGATATACGGAGTATATGAGACATAGATTAATATATTTTAATTCTTTACTTTACTATTATAACTAGTTCCAGCTAATTATTAATAACAGAACATTATTTTTTTCATTTTTATGTTACTTGTGTAACTATGGTCAAAGTAATAATAATAATAATAATAATGATAATGATAATGATAATATAGCATCAAGCCCAATATTGGCTGCTACGTATAGATTTATAATAATCAAAATGCAATCTGTCAAGCGTAGACTCCTAGCACATAATGAGGACCGAACTAATAAATTCAATTTTTGACTTTTCTATTTTTGACTTTTCTCTATGGCCCAAAAGTCCAAAACCTTAAACTCGTCTCCATTTGTTTTTGTAAAAGTGGATCTTGTCCATTACTAAATATTACTAAGTAGTATTGTATACATATTTTTAATTTTTGTGCGTAAATTAATTAGTATTTGTGTATATTTATTTTATACTCTCAAGTTAGCTCTCTCAATCTTCAACTAAATATTAAAAAAAAAACATAGTGAATTTTGATAAAATTTAGATTGTTGCAAGTTATTATATAAAATAAGATTTATTGTTATTTGAATAAAATTATTTGCAAAAGAATAAAAAAATAAAAGATTGAACATTACATATGCAGTAAGGTTCACAGTTGTATGTGCCTCACTAGTCTTTTCACATTTTACACGAGTTTTGAGAGAAACTATGTATGTAAGCAAACTTTCTTTAATTAAAATTCAAAATTTACGCAAAAACATATAAACATAGAGTAATGCAATAGTATGTACTTTTCACCGTAAGTTATGATAGATACTTTTTAAAATTAATATATTTTTAAACTTTGAGCCAGAGATTTAACATTTTTATTATGTTTACATGATTTTAAAGAGACCAATAGTTTAATTCAAGAATTTTTAAAGAACTGAAACTATATTTTATTTTTTTTAAGTAATATAGAACATTTATTATAGTGTGGGCTTACATACTATAATAAGTTATACCACATCATTATTTATCATAAATTAGCAAAAATATCAACTATTTATCATATTAATCATCATATGCACCTACCATCCTTCTACTCTATAAAAACAATTTGAAACATAAAATTTTTGCATCCAATCCTATATAATTGTTGGAGATGAGGAACCATATATGTTAATATATTAATGTCCTATTACAAATTAGTTTTTTCATACAAACCCCGAAATGCAACATATACATCTAATTCAAAATCTGAAGAGCGTTTTTTTTTTCTTTATTTATTTATCTAAGGAAGTAAATTTATTTACCCTCATCGAAATTTAACCCCGTTAACCCTATATTAATTATTTAATGTACAAGCTGGTAGTTTGTGTATAAATAATTTGTATTCTACGGGCTTCCTTTTGTGTTTAAAATATGTATTTTTTTATTAATGATGAGTTAATTTATTAATTCCGTGTTTAATCTAATTCTGGTGAACTATATATATTTATGTAAGCAAGTTTAACATGCAGAAGCCTCAATTCTGTAATTTTCCGTGTCATATATATTATGGCTCCTCATTTTCCCTTTCCCTTGTCTACTAAATACAATAATCATTGAGGGACACCTATATATATTTGACATAAAAATTAATATTTAAAATAGCCAATATTTATTGTTTAATTAGAATGTAAAATCAATGTCAAATTCATCCTTCAAAACATATTCTAACTATTGAGTAATCGTTAAATTGATATATTATTATTCTATGCCAAATAAATATATCCGTGTAGAAGGATATGCCATTAAATAAAATGGGAACAACCCTTAATTTTTGTTTTTTTGGTCTACAACCACCCTTAATTTGATTCTTTCTTTGTTTAGGTTATTCATTAATATTTCCGTCATGAGAGCTACATCTCACATGACTCCTCTCCATGCTATTAAAGTTCTTCCAAAAGCCTTAGGTTTCATCTATACATCAAATATTGAGAGAGAGAGAGAGAGATAGTGATTTAATTCACATTATACGAGCTGTCTCTGTACAGTGACATTGAAAGTGACATAGATGCACCTTTTAGCTGTAAACCATAAGTTCACTTTTTAGTTATTAGAGAGAGAGAGAGAGAGAGAGAGAGAGAGAGAGAGATGAGGAGGGTGTTATTGGGATGGCTTGTTTGGGTGATTGGTATTATGAAGATTGTAGAAGGTGAAATCATAGGGAGTGTAATGAATGATATAGGTAGACTAAACAAGGAGGGTCCATACTTGGGAATAGTGGTGCCAAACAGTTTTGAGATGAACCCTCTTCTCCAATCTCCAAGCTTTGTGGTGAATGAAAAATTTCCCTTCTTGGATTTTTCTGGTAATTAGCATTTATAATTGTTATTCTTCACTTCTTCTTTTTTTTCTATTTCCTTCGAAATTTTCTCAAGCTACATTCAGGAGCAAAGTTTAAGAATTACCAAAATAAAGGGTTACTATTATTTTGTATTAAAAAAAACCTCAAGCGTTTGAATTTGTTCAAGTGGTAAAAGACCCACCGCTCTTCATATTTCAAATTTGAAATACGCTTTTATTGAATTGCTAAGCCAAATGAGAAGATTCCTTGATGCCAAACACAAGGGTAATCAATGCTTTGGTTGATGAGGAAATTTTAAGATTTTGATATTTGGCTTTGTTCTAAAAGTAGATATCCTATCCATTTTAAATTGATAGTTTTTTTTTTTATCATTTTTAGGACATAACTTATATACTAAATCTTCAATATAAAATAAGGTGTATATATTAACAATTTATTATATTAAAATTTGTGTTAATATGAGGAGTAGGCGAGTAAAGTGTTTGTCTTGAGCCCCCCACTTTTTGGACAATTTTAAGAGCTCTAATTTTTTTTATGCGTATATAATTGTCTTTTGATATTCACATGCCACAACTTGATTGCTTCTATATGTGCGTGTAATTAAAAGGGCCTCCACGGTTTTGATTTAAATGGAAGTATTAATTATTTGTTTTCACATTGTATTATTAGTACGACAATGTTTTGAACTTTGTTGAACAGGGAGAAGGTTTAGAATAGGAACTTTGGAAAGTGAAAAGGTTATTATTGTCATGACAGGGCTGAGCATGGTATGTCTAATCCAAACTTTTATTTAGTTTTTAATAATTTGTTTATTTATTTGAGAATTAAAATATATAGTTGACCTTTTAAAATCACAATCAATTAATTAATTAATTTAGAACGTCATATTCTGAAATATATAAATATTTGCTGATTGCAGCTTAACGCTGGCATAGCTACAGAATTATTGTTGACACTGTTCAAGGTGAAAGGAGTGTTGCACTTTGGAATTGCTGGAAATGCAAACCCTCAACTCCAAATTGGAGATGTAACCATCCCTCAATTTTGGGCTCACACTGGCCTTTGGAACTGGCAGGTACTTCAATTTTATTTATTTTGATTTTTTCTCCTGGCATGGCCTATGATCGGTTGAGGGTTAAATTTGTAATTAAGATTTGTTGTCCAATATTCTATCCATTTCAAATTAAAAATAAATAAAAATAAAATTTTCATTTCAACACATCAAATACTAATTTTACCCTAAAGTCTAGTAAATGAACTAGTCAAGTTACAAATAAGTTAGCGGTTTAATCCTTACCATTGAACAAAATAATTTTTTTTAATAAAGGAATATAGTAAAATTTATTATAAAATTGGACTAATCATCGCTGTCAATTATCCTTTGGAGGTATTTGAATGTGATCCTTATAGGGCATGAACTTGTACGTAGAGAGAGTAGGGATTTGAACTCTTCAAGACTTGAAGCTGTCTGAACATGAATCGTTCTCGCCTTAGAGTAGTCTTTTGATGACTCATTTTTAATTTGCTCAAGATATGCCAAATTCTGAGAATTTTAATTAGGCAGTGTAACTCGTTTAATCTCATTTTGTGAGAAAATTGTATTTTATCGTTAAGTTATAAGGTCATGTATAACAACAGTTAATTTTTTATTTTATTTTTTTTGGTTTACAACAATAGTTAATTTGAAAAAGACCGAGAAAGTAATATTTGTTGACTTAGTTTAAATCTATTTCTAGTTCTTATCACATGTTTTGTATCTTTGAATTTAAATATATATATATATGAACAGAGATATGGACAGGGGCCGGATGATGAACTCGCTTTTGAATCAAGTGGGTACTTCACAAGAAGAATTGGGTACCTTAATTTTTCCAACTATAGTCCCCTACAAAAGGGGAAATCTTCAGATAATCTTTTGAACAGTGTCTGGTATCAACCAGAAGAGATCCTCCCCATAGATGGATATCCTGAAAGAAGGCAACATGCCTTTTGGGTTCCTGTCAACAAACAATACTTCTCACTTGCAAAGAAACTTGAGGTAATTTAATTTTAACTAGGCCACTTGAAATAAGGCAACATTTATTTATTTATTTTGACAATTAAAAATAGCATTCAACTAGATAAACAAATTAAACCAAAGTTAAACACCTCTTCCAGTCGTGAGGGAGGGTTCTCTAGTCACACAACATCGTCATACACATTTCTACCGAATCTAGCTAGAGAATGTGCTACAGAATTCCCCTCCCTTTTAGCTGAAACCTCTACATCTCACCACCACCCCAATTACTACATCAGACTCCATTGCCCACTGCCGCATCGAAATTCAGTTTGAAAGTTCCGTCACGATGAGGAGCAATCCAATGAGAATTATGTTGCTGCCTTAGAGTACTTAATTTCCTGACCACTGGCCAAATAAATTCATTTAACATAGTTTTAGCCTTGTCTATTATCCCTCCTGCATATATCCCACGGTTTATCGTCATACTAACACGTGTTTCGACAATACCACAACATCCAAGCTACACAAAAAAATCGATTAGCTACTTCTCATCCTTCCTCATTTACTATTTCAATCCAATCTGGTCCATTCATGCATTTCGATAATTTTTTATTTCGAAAAAGTGCGGAACAGTTCCAAACCAACTTAATCAAAGCACAATCACGAATTGCATGCACCACCTTTTCCGCACTATTTTCCGTTTGAACAAATTATCATAAGTTGGTACAGAATTTGTTCAAGAAAGATAGTTGGGCATGTAAAAATTATATATATTGATTATGAGCCCTCCTTATCAATAATTAGTCAATTACAAATGGACAATTATATAAAACTGACGTCGGGGCCAACTATGCCACATGTATTGAATCAGAGTACGGGTTTCAACCTTTACCATATATAATACATTCCAGCCAGTTCAAGAACTCTTTAATTTGATACATATATATCTACAAAGCTTATATGTGCCAGTTAAATAAAATAGAATGATTGATGAAGAATTTATTAAATTCCTAACTAGTTGAAGCGCACTAAATCTTGGTTCTTTACTTTCAATATATAGTCCCTAATTTTGTGATTGGGCCCAACACTTTATAAATTTATTTTTCTTGTGCAGGACATGAAATTAGATAGATGCGTAAATTTCACGTGTCTACCCAAAAGACCTAAAGTTGTAAGGGTGAAGAGGGGGATAAGTGCCAATGTGTTTGTTGACAATGGTGCATATAGAAAATTTCTACATTCAAAATTCAATGCAACTCCAATTGACATGGAAAGTGCTGCTGTTGCCCTAATTTGTCTTCAAAAAAAGAAGCCTTTTATTGCAATTAGGGCTCTATCTGATTTAGCTGGTGGCGGTTCTTCTTTGTCCAATGAAGCAGAAATTTTTGGGTCATTGGCAGCTCAAAATGCGGTTGATGTTTTACTTGGGTTTATTTCTTTATTGAAATCTTAATTTCTAGCTCCCTTTTAGTATAGGGACATATATACTTCATTCAGTTCCAATTTTTTTTTTTTGTGTGATTTTGCCTTGCATTGACAATAACAAAAGTAAGGAAAAAGCACTAGACTTGTCTCGTCATGTATTTTTATTTTTATTTTATAGTTAAATAATATTGGGTAAGACCCATAGTTCGAATTGGGAGAAGAAGGAAGTGAAGGCCACGCTTGACAAGTCCCTTTAAAAGCATTATATTACAAGTATGTGGGACTTTCTTAAAGATTAAATATATATGGTTCAGATCTTATACAAACAGTTCGTTTATAGATTAGCTGGCGTATTTCGTTCTTGATATATTAAGAGATATTTTTTGATGTAAAAATTCATCGCTAATATATATATAAATATAGTTGGTATTTTTTATCGAAAAATCAAAACTAAATTAAAAAAATACTAAACCGAACCGAATTAAATTGATAAAAACCGGAAACCGAAATTCAGGTACCAATTTAAAACCAGTTCGAAAACGGATGTAAAACTCACTTAATTCGGTTAAACTGAACCGAACCAATTTTTTTAATTAATATGTGAAATTAGGCTGGCATTTGTAAAATTAAAACACACACGTTGAATCAAAAGCCACGCCCAAATCTCACTCTACTGAGTCTCTCTCCTCTCAAACCCACTTCCCCTCAGTTACTTACTGACACTTCCATCTCTCACTCTCTCATCTCTAAGCCAGTACGGCACAGATCCACCACCACCACCACCGGCCTCCGATCCAACACTGCCGGTCGTGCCTTTCCTCTCAAAACTCTCACACTTCCGAGTCCCATCTCTCACTCTCGTCTCTCACGGCACCACATCGGCACATCCTCTCCTCTACTCTAGCGCTCGCGCCTTCGATCCACCACCACCGGCTGTGCCTCTCACGAGATCTGCAAGATAAGCCCTAAAACTTTATTTTATTTCAAAGTTTAAGTTATTCCTAATATGAAATTATGAACTCGAAATTTGGGAAAAAGATTATTGAGATTTGAGACTAGATTATGTAGATTTGAAATTTCATGTTGTTTCAGTAATAGTTAATTTGTTATGGGTTTGACCGTTTTGAGTAAGCTGCAGTGCTGCTGCTTCTTGGTAATTTTTTTTTTTTTTGTTGGGTTGTATTTTCGATTTTACCGATTCTAATTAAATACCGAACCGTTATTTCAGTTCTCGATATAATTTCGATTCGGGATCCGTTTGTATTTTATTCATACCGAAAATATCGGTTCGGTATATTAAAAAATATATAGCTGGTTGAGTTTCCTTTGGTGTCCTTCGGTTCATGAGAGTGAGAGTATTGAGATTATTGAAATTTCATTATCACTCTCAAAACTCTCACTCCTCTCAAACCCACTTCCCCTCAGTTACTCTCACTCTCTCATCTCTAAGCCACGGCACAGATCCACCACCACCACCGGCCTCCGATCCAACACTACCCGTCGTGCCTTTCCTTTCAAAACTCTCACACTCCAATACAAGTCCCATGTATGTTATTCATGAGAGTGAGAGTTTTCAGATTCCTTTGCTTCAGTTTCCGAAACGTGCCCAGCCCTAATATATATAATATAATATATATATATATTCCACTATCGCTGTTTAAAACTTAAGAAATGAGTTGGGGGCAAAGTGGGATCAAAGGACACTGAATCAAGACCTCCGGATCCATGCCTTGAACACCTTTTGAAAATAATACTCAATGACTTCTTCAACTAGGAGTTGTAATGTAATAAGACTTTAGACTTGTCAATCTAATCTTTACGTAATAAAATATTACTTTTTTTCTGATAAATATATCACGTGCCGAATTTATGTGAAGATCAATTTAGATACAGTACAACGAGCACGGATTAAATATTACTTTTTTATTTTATTTTTTCAGCAAACTTATATTACTATCTTAGGAGTAGTACGTGGGATTAATGGTACAGCTGACTGCAGCAAGTAAAATTTGATTTCTCTTTTAGTATCGACTAATTTATTTTTTAACACCTAAACAATCCACTCGCTCTATTTCCAATCCCCTGATTTTCTTGTATTAGAAACCCCAAGTTGCAGTTAACTAAGGAAGTAGCTAGCACTGCGTATAGAGGACCCCCTTTAAGATGATTCACATTTTCTTGGTTAGACTTTAGCAAATTGTTAGGGGCAATTAAGTTGGCAGGTGGTTAGAAATAAAAGGGTATATAACATTGACACATTAATGATTTGCAGGCAAAGTGGGCAAGTTGTTACTCATTAATGAGCTTTCCAAATTTTCCACCTAGCTAGCTAGTGTATATATGTTGACCTTACTAATCAATTTGTCACATGGCTACTATTGCGAATTAGACATGAAAACGAGTGAAGTTTATGGTGGGTTTAGATTTTATTATAATTATGTCTAATCCAAATTCGACCAGATCAGCATTGACCTAGCCCCATCGTGGTGTAATTATAGGGTATTCAAGGAAAAAAACACTATATTTAGGACTGGTTGGGTAAAATAAATTTATTTTAATTATCTAATCCGATCCCAATCTAATCTGAAAAAAAAAAATAACTCATCCCATTCAAGTTAGAATAGTTTTATAACTCATCGGATTGACTCATTTTGTTGCACATTTGCACCAGTGTTTTAAAAAGCGAGCGACTCGTACGAGTCGACTCGCGAGGCGAGGCGAGGCGGAAGAGTGTTGCCTCAAGTCGTACAAGTCATTGGGAAAATCTGGAACTTACGAGTTTTGTGTATGAGGCAGACGAGTCAACTCGGTTACGAGTTGACTCGTTGAAGGCGGACGAGTCATCTCCTCCCAAAAAAAACAACGAATGAAGAGAGATTTTAGGGAAAAAAAGAATAGGCTTTGAGTGGTGACTGATTTGGGGGAGAAATTAGGGTTTAGGTTTAGAGATTTGGGGGAAAAAATTAGGGATTTGGTGAAGAAGAAGAAGAAGAATTAGGACTCCATTTTTTAGGTTGTTCTACTAACCATCACTATCGAGATTAACATCTCATCGAAAAAATTGGCTCCAAATATCCAGTCCTCCATTTGTACAAAGAGAGAGATTTACAAGGTGTTTGGATAAAAGAGAGAGGAACGAAGAAAGAAGGGAACGGAAATGAGATACGGAAAGTAGGGAAGTTAAAAGGAAATGATGCTTATATTAGTAAATTACCGAACTCCCCCTAAGTTATTTTTATTTACCACTTTAAACCTTACACTAAAAACTTTGACGGTAAAATAACATAAAAAATCTATTTTTATGCTTATATTAATTATTTTATTTTTTTTAATGTAAAAATACTTTGCACAAAAAATTTATTACTCACCTTTGGTCAAACGAATATCTAGACTTATGCCTTCGTCTTTTAAAACATTAGTTTTTGTTGAATTTTTAATATTATTAATTATTATTGTTAAACTTTGTGTTGGTTTATTATTTTATAACCTTTTATATTTATTTTTTTTGAAAAACCGAGGCTTACGCCTCGTTCAGCCTCGAGGCGTACGCCTCGCCTTATTCGAGCAAAACGCTTCAAATACGCCTTTCAAATTTTAAAACATTGATTTGCACAAGAGATAACGAAAGATTTTATAAGGTTTAAACTACATACTATAATAAAGTATTTCCATTAATTACATAAACTCTTATCATATATATGAAAAAGTAAAAATCCAGACTAGAAAGTATGCATGAATTTTAAGTTTCAAGCTTTGACCCAGTAATTAGAATTGTGATATTTCATACAGAGTGTTGCGGGTCAATCTGTCTCTCTGGCATTCCTTCTCCTCAAGCACCGTCCAAATTTAAGGCTTTTATAAACAAAAAATAAAAATAAATTATTGATGAAATAAGATTGGTGGGTGGATCTTAGGGCGCCCAATAACAAGGTAAAACAGTCACGAATATCAACGTTTATGGTTTGTCGGCCAGCAAAAAGTATCTGCCACGTGTTAATATTCTATCCAATCATAGGAAAGTGGTTTCTAAGATCCAGTGTACGCGTATGACTTTTCACTAAATAAGACCAAAAGCAATTTACGCATCAATCTCTGCAGACACAAAGTCTAATGAAAACATTATACCCTAAAATCCCCTTTTGTTCTTCCTTCTTATATTCTTCCTTCTTATATTTTCTTACATACATATATTTAATCTATTTCTCACTTTTGACACTTCTATCTCTATATATCACACGATAGAAAATAATAATTACATAAATAAAACAAGAGAGAGAGAGAGAGAGAGAGGATGAGGATGGTGTTATTGGGGTGGCTTGTTTGGATGATTGGACTTACAAAGATTGTAGAAGGTGAAATTTTGGGGAGTGTAGTGAAAGATATAAGAAGAATAAACAAGATGGGTCCATATTTAGGAATTGTGGTGCCAAACAGCTTTGAGATGAGCCCTCTTCTCCAATCTCCAAGCTTCGTGGCGGATCCAAATCTCCCCTCTTTGGATTTTTCAGGTAAATTATTACTTAAGATGCCAAATAAATAAAACACTTTTTTCTTCCTCTTTATCTATACGCCAAACATGCACAATTTGTGTTTGTGTAATTTAAAGTAAAAAAATTAAAATAAAATTTTCTGTAACTTAATGGCTAGAAATCGTTCATTCGTTTTTTTTTTTACTCTCTTTTCAACTTGATAATCTAATCTAAGTTGAAGGGACAATCCTGCTTTCAAGGTTGGAGTTATACACTTGTAACGTTGTTTGTAAAATTTTAATTAGTGAATTTTTATATACGAGGAAAATCATACAAAAAATCTTAATGATTATAGTGGTGCATGCACGCTTCTATAAATCTTAGATCGGTCCTGCATGAAGAGTGGTATGTGGACCAATTTTTGAAATAAGTTCAAGAAAAGAAGATTAAGAACTGAATTTGCCATATAACCTTCACTAAGAATTATGCTTAATTTGGTGAAATTAAAGCAGAAATAGACAAAGAAGTAGCTTATTATTTATAGATCAATAAGACATGAGGATTAACGCGACAATTACAACTAGAAAGATTTGAATATGTACGAAAATGAAGACTTTTAAAAGGACATTTTAATTACACTTTCTTTTTAAAACTTTCAACGTAGCTACACTTGTATTTTGGGTAGCCATATTGTTAAAATAATATTCTATTTTTTAGTATAATATTGCTTTGAGAGATTGTATGATTCAAAAGTTGTACATTGCTCTCACGTATAAACAATTGCTTTGGTAATAATGTCATTTTTTTTTGTGTGCCCTGTAAGCTCTATGTTAGGAGAATTGTTTTTTTTTTCCCTCAATTATTCTTTGTGATATTTCTTCCCTATAAGGGTCTTGTCAAAATAAGAAAGGGTCATTATTTTGACTGTTGTGCCTCTATGATTAAATTACATGAATGTGCATTTCCATATGTTAGATGATGTAAATAACAATATATAACGATTTTCCTAATTAAAAGCCCAGCACAAAGTGTCTATGAAGTTGCCCTAATCCATTACACTACCATAATTTAGTATTGAATGGGCAAAAAAGCATAATTTTTCGTAGCAGTTTCGGATTCATTATCCTTACAAAAATTGGTGGTATGCACCAATTTTATAATTGGCAGTGTTAAGAAAAGTTGAAATAAATTTGGCCATTTAATATCAGCCCGAGACTTGCTAGTCTGGGTTCCAACCAGTATATTAATTGTTCCTATTCAGGATTGAAATTTATTTATAATTATTCAATATTCCTATATAAAAGCAATGGAATTAACATAATTTTGCTAGAACAGTAGCAAATTTTATTTACTATTTTGATCAAAGTTGACTAATTATAATTTGTAAATTTATTCGTATTTTTGTACAAGCAAACAAGTTTTACAGAAAAATCCCTTATATTTATTCTACAGGGAGGAGGTTTAGGATAGGAACCTTGAAAAATGAAAAGGTTATTATTGTCATGACAGGTTTGAGCATGGTATGTCCAAATTACATTTTTACCCTTTCTTCATGTGGTTAATTTTCTTCAAGTATATATTGACTATATAGTTAAATTTCAATTTTTTTTTTCTGTGTAGCTTAATGCTGGTATAGCTACAGAACTATTATTGACCCTATTTAAGGTAAAAGGAGTATTACATTATGGTATTGCTGGAAATGCAAATCCTGAATTGCAAATTGGAGATGTAACCATCCCTCAATATTGGGCTCATACTGGTTTATGGAACTGGCAGGTACCAATTTCCTTGTTTCTTTCTTTCTTTTTTTAACAAAAAAAGTTACGTATATGGCTCTGTTGAGTTGTGTGGCTTATGTTCTTAATTGGATTATTATCATATATATATATATATCATATTTGTTAGGTACAACAGGTTACGTTGAATCATGTCAGTAACTTTGTAGCATAGTGAGTACTGCATCTGAATGAGGAAGGGGTCAAGAATTTCATACTCGTCGTTAGTGTTTTAAAAAAGAAAACACAGCTTAATTTTTAAAAATACAAAACTTAATGCGGACTCTTAATTTGATCAAAGAAAAGCAACTGATATAAATTGAACATGACAAGTACATACAGGCCAGATAAATTAAAGATTTGAGAGGTCAATAAAAGTCGTACTTTGAAAATTAGTTGAGATTAGATGAAAAGCGGTGAATTTAATCATAGTACCTTTGCCATGTAGTACCATTCATATATATTACAAGGGCCATGTTAACATTACTCTAAAGGCCAAATGATCATAACATATATATATATATATGACAATGTATACTAATATTGGTTCTTTTCGGTCATTGTGCGTATTATTTACACGTACCCATAAAGTACATGTTAACACTTTTATGATAGACCTTGTGCGACTTATATTTTAATTGTTATTATTTACTTGAAAATCTAATTTACTTTTCTTTTCTAAAATTATATATGAAAACAGAGGTTTGGAGAGGGGGCTAATGATGAACTATCGTTAGAATCAAATGGTGACTTCACAAGAAGAATTGGGTACCTCAAATTTTCCAATTATAGTGCCCGACAAAATGAAATTTCATCAGATAATCTACTGAACAGCGTTTGGTATCAACCAGAAGAGATTTTTCCCATAGATGGACAACCTGAAGTAAGACAGCATGCTTTTTGGGTACCAGTCAATAACAAATACTTTTCAATTGCAAAGAAACTTCAGGTAATTATATCTTATTGATTTTTCTCTCTATATATATATATTTTTAACTGAATTTGAACTCTTAATATGAAATTTGGATTATGCAATGAATTGGAAATCTAATATCTGATATGTGAGAGCATTATTTGTGTTTTATCTGGATGAAAATCAGGCAAGCGTCCTTTTTAAGCAAAATTCACATTAAGAGGTATTTAGAGGTTAATACAATTGTTAAACGTTACATATTTAAAGGTATTTAGAGGTAATTTGATTACGCGATGAATTTGAAGTCTAACATCTGAATGCATGTGAGAGAATTATTGGTGTTTTATCTGAATGAAAATCAGGCACACGTACATATTTATTTTAAGCAAAATTCACATTAAGAGGTATTTAGAAGTAAATTCAGTTGTTAACCCTTGAATATATCATTTAGAAAAATAACAAAAAATAGACTTTACCTCTAAAATCTAAATAGATACGTTCAGAATTAAACGGTGAAAAAGATTATCTCTGAGCTAGTGATTGTGTTGTATGTGTTACAAAGTAACAAATAAGAGGGTAAAGTAGGTGTTTAAGTAGTCATTGTTATATGTTTGGATGACAAATTCCAAATGTCTCAATCCCATAGCCATTTTCACCTTATTTGGGGTCATCACCTGACCGATCTTGAGAGTGTACGTGAGAACGACCACACAGGGTCTTGCTTATAACAAAACTTGCTGTAGTTCATTCAAGGGCTCAATATTTTATACAATGCATTAAAATAAGCACCTAAATAATATGTTGCATATAGAAAGAACTTTTTATTTTAATTTTTATACAAAATCCTGTATATTTCGGTGTCAACCGCTATTTCTCTTATATAAGTTGTTTCCTAACAAATTAAATATTAATTTAATTTTTTATTGAACAGGGTATAATGTTAGAGGGATGTGTGAATTCAACATGTTTACCAAGAACCCCAAAGGTAGTAAGGGTGAAGAGGGGTATAAGTGCCAATGTCTTTTTGGACAATGCCGCTTATAGACGATTTTTGCACTCAAAATTCAATGCAACTCCAGTTGACATGGAAAGTGCTGCTGTTGCCCTAATTTGTCTTCAAAAAAGGAAGCCTTTTATTGCAATTAGGGCTCTATCTGATTTAGCTGGTGGTGGTTCTTCTATATCCAACGAAGCATCCTTATTTGCCTCGTTGGCTTCTCAAAATGCATTTGATGTTTTACTTGCTTTCATTGGCTTACTTAAGTCATAATTTGTTTCATTGGCTTACGTTTGCAGCGTAAAACAGTATTTCCTTAAAAGGATTCTAAAAGACTAATTCAAAACTCGAACATTGAAATTCATGTAATTTGTAAAACAACGTACAAGAGTCCATTTGAGACACGAAATAACAAAATTTATATGTTACAGAAATTTATCGAATCTAAATGTTAATTCACTTAATTCACTTAATTATGCTATATTAATTTATTGCAAAATAAAATAAGGTAATTTTGTCTTTATCAACCTAGTGTTTTGGAGCTCTTAGAGTCTAACGATATATGGTCAAATAAATACATAGATATCTATATTATAGGAAAAGAAATATCACATCGCCAACTTATTAAATCAATTGCTTACATTTAGTTACCACAAACAATATAAATTTTAAGTTATTAGATGTGTTTTCAAAACATCAAATCAATAAATTCAACACATTTATTCTCATTCCACCAATCTACTCTCTTCTCCCTCACTTTTTTCTCTCATTAACTTCTTTTCAAAATTTAAAATACATTAAGGGTGCGTTTGATTGCAAGCGTGGAATTTGCATGGAAAGAAAATAAGTTACCGGTAATTGAATTGCCTAGAATTGAGTTACATGGAAAATGAAGTGTAGTGTGTTTGATTGCCTTAATTTTCTACCTGGAAAATATTGGTTGTATTGTGGCATTTTTAATGTAGAAAAAATTATGGGTATTTTTTTTTACATAATTTTATAGTCATGATGGATCTTGTTTAATTGATCTTGATGAGTAGATTTTAAATATAATTTTTTTATTAAATTTTGAATTTTGTAGTTTAAGTTATAACATTTTTAGTGTAGAAAATGGGTAAAATGTTGTCTCGAAAATCGTGCAATTGCCTGGAAAATAAAAACTAGCCCCCCCCCCCCAAAGAAAATATTTTCCTTGTTTACAAGGAAAATGTAAGTGTGTGAGCCAAAAGTGGGAATTCAATTGCCTAGAAAAAAAAGCCAATCAAACACCTTAAGTTGTCAAATCAAGTGGAAAATAGATATTTTCCATGGAAAATACTCTCAATCAAACACACCCTAACTTTAAATACAAAAACTAAAAATTATTAAAATTTGCATATTTGAAATTTACTTATCGATACATATAAAATAAGATCCATTATGATTATAAAGTTATGTGTAAAAAAAAAAAATTCAAGAAAAGCTATTGTAACCCACTTTTTCTTTAAACATATTTTTCATATAACTTACATTCATATCATTTTACATAATTTATTTGTTTCAAATGTAGTCGCAACCTAATGTTTTTTTACAAACTTATATATATATTTTATACATAGATATATACATATATAAACATATATATTTTTAAAAGTACATTATTTTTGTAAGTCAATGTTACTACCAATAACTCATTTATGTGGGTTGAGGAAAAATTTCGCCTATTATAATGTGATTTGTTGTGTATACAATTTTTTAATTAATATATTAGGCTGGACGTTATTTAGATATTGGTTATTATTTTTTTCAGTCTTATTATTTTCTAACCTTTAATATGTTTTATGATAGCACTAGCAATACCTAGTTAAAATATATATATATAAAGAAATTTTTAGGTGTGGACCGGTCCATACGGACCGCGCATTTTTATAATGGTTTTTCGTCGTAAAAATTTTTGTTTTGTACCAAAAAAAAAACTCTATATATATGTATATTCAAATTCTGTCTCATATAATGATCTTCCCCTGTCGTTAAGCCATTTGAATACCTTGACAAAAAGAGACAAGAGGAATAAACTAAAATCTTCCCCTGTCATTAGGCCATTTGGACACCTTGACAAAAAGAGACAAGAGGAAGAAACTAAAATCTTCCCCCGTCATTATGCCATTTGGATACCTTGACAAAAAGAGACCAGAAAGAAACTAAAATGAATGTAAATATAAATATATATATATATATATGTCTATATTTTTCTCGTACAGAAAGTAAATACAAATATTTTCGAAGGCTTGAATATAAATTTAAAAAGAAAAATTACAATATAGAGCGTGGTGCCTTTTGGAAACGTGTTTGAAATGTTGTATAAGCCATCAAAAGCCGGCTATTTTTATTTCCACACTTCATACAGTTACTGTTTGCCCCAAAATTTCAAACCATTAAAACAATCTTTGGTTTCACACGATGTCTTGTGAATTTGGTTATCTCAATGTGAATGATCTGGTTAAATTGGAGAGGGTTTTAATCTAGTGCGTACAAAATTTATTCAAAACCTAAAAAAGAGAAACCGTTTGACGGGAATACAATTTTACAAAGTTCAGTTATAATCAATTCAAGTTAATGGTATCAATACATTTCCGTGATTTCAAAATGTCTCCTCATATTGTCTCTCTAAAAATAATAAAAACCTTGTATATTGGATGGTTCTATGAAGCTTTATTTTTTTCCAATAATTCTAAATTATCTTACAAAACTTCAATCAAACATTGCAATCTTGAACGAGAAGCTAGGATTCCATGTAAGTATAAACAAATGAAATAAAAAATCTTGAACAAGAAAAATTAATTTTAATTGTTTCATTCGTAGCATAAAATATAAATTAACAAATTGATATTAGTTAAAGGATATACAGTGGTAATGGTGAATGCGTAAATGTAATTTGATGCTTTTTGCTTTCTTTTAAAATTCTTATATTATGGTTGAATTTCAAGTACGTATTCAATAAAAATAAATTCCAGAAATTAAGGTAGCTTACAAGATATCTCTAGTAAATTACCAAAATTTTTCTAAAGAAATTCACGTGACCACCCAAATTAGTTGACAAATGGTATCACTGAATATAAAAATGTACAAACTTCAACCAATCCAAAAATCGTAGACCAATCCAACAAGGTTATCTGTACATATATATATATATATAAAAAGTGGGCCACACCAAAATACCTGTCAACAATAAACCCGTCAAGGGGCAAACCAGTCATTTCACATTGGCCGTCCAAATTCCCGCCAGCACAAATTAAAAACATTTAGTTCAGTTTTCAGTTTCCCATTTCCCCTTTCTTTCAAAACCAAAAAAGTCCCTTTTCTCCACAACCATGTCCACCACCGCAGATGAAATTCTCTACCACACAACCACCTTCATCTCCGAAACCCTCTCCCAACCTGACCTCCGCCGCCGCTTCTTCTCCTCCCTCCGCCACAAAATCCCAGCCTCGGACCAAGCAACCCTCAGCAAACCCCTAAACCTGGCCATCGAAACCCTAGAAAATTCCCTCTCCACCACTAACCCCTCCGTAAAATCCTCCTCCCTCCGCCTCGCCGAAAAGCTCCTCCTTTCTTACCCCTCAAACCCATTTTCCTCCTTCCTTTTATCGCTCATTTACTCCCTTCGAACCCGTACCATCGATGCCTCGATTAGCCTCCTCGATGTCTTTTGCTTAAACCCTTCTTTGGCCCGAACTGAAATTGCACCCCAGGTGTTCGAGGAATTGTTCCTGAGACATTTTCTTCCCGTTCTTGAGTGGTACAACGAGCAAAGATCGATGATTTTGTCATCTTTGTCACTAAATTCCGGTTATGAGAGCGATGATCGGTCCATTTGTGGTGATGCAATGGTGGTTTCGTGCACAACTTTATTGTCGAAGATGAATGGGGATCAAGCCTCAAAGTTGAAGGGGTTGGAGAGGGATTATGAAGAGGTTCTTGATGTTAATTGCAAGGTTTTTGTTGGGTATTTTAAAGAGGTTTTGGAAAGTAATGATGGGGATCGAGTGATTGATCCGCCATCAGTGGTACTGGAGACGAATGGGAACAATGATGAATTTGAATATAGCGGTGATGAAAGGATTGGAACCGAGGAATCTGGTTTGAAGAATGGACGGTATAATGTAATGCTTACTTTCTAAAGTGATCCTTCTAATTTTTCTTCCTCGATTTGGTGCTTTTTCTTTGCTTTGCCACTTTTTTCAATTTTGCGTGAAACTAGAGTTACCTGGTTTTCATAATCATTAGACTTTGCCCTTAGCACATGGCATTTCAAATAATTACTCACATAGAATGATGGGTGACATGGTCTAATTTTTACATAAGCCCTTAGCCCCGTTTTTGCCTAATCCTTGAAGTAAAAAAACCCTTTTGTTTTATAAATTTATTTTATTTACTGAAGCCATCTTTATTATGAACTGTACTCTATAAGATCGTTTAATTCTGGCTTTAGAATTGAGCTTAGACAGTGTACAGGATGGAATTGTTGACTTTTGGTGGATTTGATTGATTATTTGAATCATAGGTTAACAAAAGTTTGGAAATTATGTCTTGATTTGTGTTTCTTAGTCAAATAAATATCAGAAAAATACCATCATTGCATTTTTAGAGAGAAATAATTGCACTCTAATTGGTTGTCATCTAAATTGCGAGTAGTTCGCAATACTTTATGCGTTCACATTATCTTCGTATGGTAATTACTACTACCACGAGGTTGTCTCCATCACAAGGCCTACTACATTACCTTTTGGTAATTTCTTATACTGCCATTGCGATTTTTCAGAATGTCATTATCAAAGAATTATTGTGTGCCAATCGGCATTATCTTTGTCATAATTTGCTTTAAAAATAAATAAATATCTTTGTGAAGCTGTCTTTGTCCGCATTATGTGAAAGTCTTCCTTTGTTTCATTTATAACCATAAAATTTAAATTTTGTTTTCTTCTTAACATTGTAGTCCACATTGTTTGTCCATGTGCAGCCTGCTGGACGATTTCATCTTTGACTATGTCAAAAAAAAGGAGAAGAAGCTGTTAATATTTTTTAATTAAAAGTTGTTAACATTGTTTCTTTAATCGAAAGTGAACCTTATTTTGGAATCTTCTGAATGCTATATTCAACATTCTTTTTGTTGTTCAGCTTGATGGTGGGTCCATCTTTGACTATGTCAAGAAAGAGGAAGAAGTTACTAACTTTTGGGCATTTAGGATCCGGTCCATGAGTCTGAAAAGTTGTAAGATGCAGTCCGTCCACAATATTTTGTTTAAAGGATGCGGACTTATAAATACTCTTTTTGGTATCTGCATCTGGCGTGGACTTAGATACAGAGATACCATGTGGTAGCAAATAATTGTCTCAGTGAATGGTACTAATTTTGTGGACGGTAGATACCAATTTTATAGGCAACAGATACTAATTTTGCAGGACATACTATAACGCGGTGCGAGAGTACCAAACAATAGTATCTATAGGAACCGCATCTTTTAAAAACAAAATTTGCAGACCGCATCCTAAAAAGTTTATAACTCACGGAACAGAATCTAATTTTTTCCCAACTTTTTACAAGTAAAAGGTGTTGGCATGTTTTTTCAATGGAAAATGGTGTTTATTTTGGTGTATCTTCCACCTTCTTGGACTATGTGATGCTAATGGGCTGTCCACCAGATATAAAAATAATATTTTTTTGCATACCTATACTATATATTAAGTGCAAGCAAGAGTTCGTGGTTTGTACCTGAAACATCTATAATACCCTTGGTTAATTGCTTCTTAGGGCAGAAATTTGAACCTACAACTTCTTGAAAGAAATGCAAAAATATTAACCACTAGAAAACAATATCTTTCATCAGCATTACTAAACGATTTTTTTATTATTGCACAAACATCAAGTGTGCCACAACTTTTAGTTTATGCAACAGAAGTCAAAGGATATAGAAAATTTAAATAATCCATATACATAAAAATATCATGTGGATATTGGAATGATTAGCATATTTCCCACTTGTCGCCCTTTTCTATTTGCAGTCTCTCTAATTTCGGTTTGACGATGTCCAGCTTATTCAACAATCATATAATTTTATTTTTTTCCCTTATCCTGCAGCCAATATGGGCCGAAGGAGAAAAGTCAGCTGAATTACACAGTAGCAGAGGAAAAAGCTTATATAAGTTCCCGTCTTTTTTTCCTCAAAGAGTCTCCCCAAAAGTATTAACTAATCAAGAATCTTCAAGAAAATTGAAAACATCGCCCAAGAAGTATTTGGACTATGAATGCGAGTCTTCTTCTGATGATGACAACTTGAGTAACTCTTCTTCTTCAGATGCTGAAGCCGAAACAGAGGTAACCAATACTAACAAGAAACTCAAACATGGACTGATTTGCCTAAGAAATTCACTTCGCTTATAAGAAGTTGTCCTTGTGTCTTTTAGGAAAAGAACGAAAACATGGCATCGTTTGAGTCTACACAAAGCCAATCTCAGAATCAAAAGCAGCCTATTTCTGCAGAATCTAGCCGGTATGAGATTATGAAAGCACTCTTAACTCTTAGCTCACCAAAATATTGTCTTCTTTGTTATCTTATTTATCGTTTACATTTTATTTTTCTTAACCAGTCCACCAGATCCTCCTATGTCAGATATGGATAACCAGAGTGGCGGTGGAGGTGGAGGTGGAGGTGGAGGTGGAAAGCATACACCTCCCAAGGACTTTGTATGCCCCATAACAAGTAATATATTTGATGATCCAGTGACTTTAGAGACGGGTCAAACTTATGAACGTAAAGCGATACAAGAATGGATTGATAGAGGAAACTCAACATGTCCCATTACACGCCAAAAGCTGCACGGTACCCAACTACCTAAAACGAACTACGTGCTTAAACGACTAATTGCCAGCTGGTGTGAACACAATCCCGGCTTAGTACATATCCACTCCGAAAACCTATACTTAGAAAATGAGCAACTTTTCAACTCCGAAATGCGTTCTACTTCCCCCGACAGTGTTATAAGCCAAGCCACCATTGATGGCACTGTTAGTAAGCTTCGTCTCGAAATTACAAACCTTTGCACGTCCGAGAGTTTGAAGGAATCCGAAACGGCAGTACTAAGGATCCAACGGTTCTGGCAAGAAGTTACTACCGAAACGGAGATTCAAACTATGCTCTCAAAACCTCCCGTTATTAATGGGTTCATCGAGATTTTGTTCAATTCTGTTGACACCCGAGTTTTAAGGGCAACGGTTTTTCTCCTCTCTGAGCTCGGATCACGTGATAATGGTGTGATTCATACACTAACTAGGGTCGACTCTGATGTGGAATGTGTTGTTGCCCTCTTCAAGAAAGGTTTAATTGAGGCCGTTGTGTTGATCTATTTGTTAAGACCTTCTACTATTAGCCTTGTGGAGATGGAGGTACTGGATTCGTTCTTGGGTGTTATTAGGAATAAAGAAGACGATGTTTTAAAGATGTGTGTGAAGCCAAAAACTGCTTCAGTGCTTTTACTAGGGCAGATTCTTGGAGATGCTGAGGAAAGCAGTTTATCTGAGCTTGTTAGTACTGTGATTGAAGCAAAAGCAATTGAAAATATTGTGCGGAGCTTAGAAGCTGAGTGGGTAGAAGAGAGGATTGCTGCTGTTGGTATCTTATTGAGATGCATGCAAGAGGATGGAAACTGTAGGAATATTGTTGCTGATAAAGCTGAACTTGCTCCTGTTTTAGAGAGTTTCTTGGGGGCAAATGATGGAGAGAGATTTGAGATAGTTCAGTTTCTTTCCGAGTTAGTTAAATTGAACAGGTACTTTTTTGTTTCTCCCTTCAAATTTGTCAGTGTGTTTGATTAATTGATTGTACTAAATTTGCGTGGAAAATTCCCAAGATTCCTTCCTTTTTATACTTGAGTTGCGTTTTTGCTTGTAAATGCCACTGGAGGGATTAGGTTGCAAGGGAAATGAAAAATGTTTTGTTGGCGTTGTAAATTAAAACTTAAAAAGACTCTGATTTACTTTTATATTGTTTTCCACATTTTCATGCAAACCAATACACACAGAAAACTGATGCATTGATTTTTCACAAAACAACACTGCCAACCAAACAACCATTAAACATTTTGTTTGCTGAAAAAGTCTTCACTGCATTTCAACGAATCAGGTGCAGCCTTAGTGTTGTTTCATACCATTACTTTTCCATGGAATCCAAAAACTATCTCCCTCTTGAAGTTTTTGTTCAGCATGGAAAAAAATTCCATGTAAAAGGATCCTGAGAAATTCAAATAATCAATTCTTTTCCATGAAAACCAATCTCGCTCTCTCAATTTTCAATGATTTTAATTGCTTGTGTTCCACAGAAGGACATTCAATGAGCAGGTCCTCCACATTCTTAAGGATGAAGGTACTTTTAGTACAATGCATACCCTTTTGATATATCTACAGACAGCTCTCCAGGATCAATGTCCTGTTGTGGCTGGTCTCCTTCTCCAGCTTGACCTTCTGGTTAGAATCTCTCTCTCACTCTCTCTACTGAGAAGATATTCAGTACTCCTGGAGTACCACATGGCCTTACTCCAGTCTAATGGTGACATTCCAGGTGGATTCACCGCCAATCTATAAATAGTGAATCTCTGCTTATTTTGGTACTCACCTACTAGATCTGGAGTACAGTCGGCCACATGCTACTCAACGAGTACTGAATCTTTTCTCCTCTCTCTCCCACAGATGCTCCAAAAAACATGGTTTATAACGTATTTTAACTGCAAGTGAGCTAATAACTTGTAGGCCGAGCCAAGAAAGTCGAGTATATACCGAGAAGAGGCAATAGATACTCTCATTTCTTGCCTTAGAAATACAGACTTCCCTGCTGCTCAAATAGCTGCTGCTGAGACGATTTTGTCCCTCCAAGGGAGGTTCTCTTCTTCTGGGAAGCCCCTTGCCCGGGCTTTTCTTCTCAAACGTGCAGGACTTGAAAAAAGTTACAAAGCTCTAATCCGAAAGGAGCAGAGTAACAACATAGCTGGCGACCTAAACGAAACCATGGTTAGCTTAAAGTATTTCATACTTGCGCATATTTTCATGATTGCTTTTGGCTTTGTAATATTGTGAAACTTTTTGACTTTGGCCCAGTGTTCTAAAAATCAGGCCTAGGCGGCGCCTAGGTGGAAATCAGTACCTTGCCGCCCGGCCTAGGGCTAATCCTTTGTGCTTAGGCGCTAGGCGCCCATTAGGCGGGCTAGGCGGTCATTAGGTGGGCTAGGCGCCGATTTTTTCCTTTTTATTTTTCCTTCAAAACAATGTAATTTCGTGTTAAAATTAAAAAAATTAAAAAAAAACACGTTTATTAGCTAGCCCTCTTTCAGTCGACCTAATTCCGTTCTCCTGATCCTCCTCCTCTCAGTCTCCGATCTCCATCTCCTCCTCTCCTCTCCGGCTGTATTTTGGGAAGTCCACTTGGGTTTGATTGTTTGAACTTGTTGATTTTGTTGAAATGCATGTTTTATTGGTTGGATCTTGGAAAATTAATGTTAATTTGAAAGGTATATTATGTTTTGTTAGTATTATGTTATTTAAAATAATATTTTTAATAAAAAATCATTTGACTGATTAATCCCCTAGGCGCTAGGCCCCCCCTCGCCGACCTAGGAACGCCTAGCGATTTTTAGAACATTGCTTTGGGCCCCCTTTATATATGTGAAATTTAGACTTATCGCTTGTTTTCATAATTGTTAGACGTAGCTCCCTACATGCGGAGAATCTCAAAGAATTGCGTAAATACAGGGGTTTAAGTCAAAGAATTATGTTAGAAATATTGGACATTGGCCTCCATTGTTACATGGCAAAATCTAATGATTATGGAAACACAGGGTAAGTACAAGAATTTGCCATGTATTTTACAGGGAGTAAGTCAAAAGTTAAGTAAATAATAATTAGACTTTAACCCCTATTTTAATGTAATTATTTTCTACCCCTCGTGTGGGGGTGCAAAGTTCAAGGACTTTCAAAAACAAGGGATAAGTCTAATTTCCACATATAAACCGGTTCGAAGTCTAAAAAGCAGTTTTGTTATCAACTTAATTCCATTTATTTTGCTACTTTATTACAATTCTAATTTTTTTAGCATATTTTCAAATGTAATTCTACAGGAAGAGGAGAAGGCTGCTGAGGAATGGGAGAAAAAAATGGCATTTGTTCTAGTTAGCCATGAATTCGGTCTACTCTTTGAGGCTTTAGCAGAAGGTATAAAGAGCAGATACGCAGATTTATCTTTGTCCTGCTTTGTATCCGCCACGTGGCTTGTGCACATGCTCAGTGTTCTCCCAGACACAGGGATTCAAGGTGCAGCGCGTGTTTGTTTACTCAAACGCTTCATTTCGGTTTTCAAATCTGCAAAGGACATTGAAGACAGAGCCCTCTCCATGCTTGCTCTCAGCACCTTCATCCGTGACCCTGGTGGGTAACTATTTGACTTTGCACTTTTTTTGTGAAAGCTATACCTTCAACGTAATCGATGGTCAATATCAAAACTTATTGAGCTATCTTGAAATCTCTTGCTTTGATTTTAGAAGCATGACTCTTATTCAACCCCCAAAAACGACTCTTAGTTTAGGACAGAGTGAGTATTTTGCTATTGTCCATTTGATAAAAAAGTGGAAAATGATTGAATAAATTGGGAAGAAAGAGATGGTGATTTGGTGAGATGTTCACCATCTTCTTCCTCTTTTTTCATAGAAATTTTTTCTTATCTATCCCCTAAGATTTGGATTCCAAGGAAAAACCGAAAACGTCATAGAACATCATTGCTAGTCTCTTTTTCAACTTCTCATAAAAATAACTAGTGCTTTCAATAAATTTTCAATTTTTTTTTTATCAAACTCACCCTAAGGCTCCGTTTGATTGCAAAGATGGAAAAGGAAAATAAATTTAATTAGTTTGTGTGAAAAGATAGAAAATAAGGTGAGAGATATTGCTCATTTTATGAGTAGATATCCTCCATCCTTCTATATTTTTGGTGGAAATTTTTTTCTCACACCAAGCAAAAAAAAATTCTTCATGGAAAAACTTAAAAATCAAAAGGATATCACCCCTATCACTCAACTTATTTTCCATATTTTTACCTAAACTAACTCAATTTATTTTCCTTTTCCACCTTGCAATCAAACGGAACCTAAGAGTTTGAATGTTTTTTCCTCATTGCGTCAAATGGTGATGTTTGAAATACTTTAAAATATAATCGTGCTATTTTAAGCTAGAAAAGTGATTCATTAGACAAAGTAAAACTTACCATAGAAAATGGAATAACATATTTTCTTTTTATCATTTTATACTCTTGTCTAGTTAGTACTTTGGGCCTCGAACTTTTTTTTCATTAAAAAATGCACTAACTTTTGTTTGGTTGTCACTTTGGGCCACCAACAAAATTAGCGTGTTTTTCCGACACCGGGAGATCTTACGTGGACACCAAATAATCCATGTGGACTGAAAAAAACTATTGGGTGTTCACGTAAGTTCTCCAGCACCAGAGAAGCACACTAATTTTGCCGGTGGCTCAAAGTGACAACCAAATAAAAGTTTGTGCACTTTTTTATGGAAACAAAAGTTCGAGGCCCAAAGTGCTAACTGGTTAAAAATACAAGGTACTAAAATATATTTAACCCATTTTTTTTTAGAAACCAGAAGTAATATTTAATAGATTTGTAATTTGTTAAATAAGCGAACTCTAACAACAATCAGAATAGGATGAATTTGTTTCTATGGTATTTAATACGATTTATCTTCGTTAATAATGGGTAATCTGTCATTGCTACTGGCAATATTTATCTCTATCTATTGGGTCATGACTCATGAGCGATGCAATTTTCTCCATTATTGGGTTTAAATTTCAAAAACAGTGGGTTAATTCTCATACTTGAAAATCTGAATTTCAGAGGGGTTGCATGATTTAACCGCCTACATGAAGGACATATTGAAAGGTCTGAGAGAGCTTAAGAAGTCCTCTACAGTTGCATTTGAGATGCTTAAAGTTTTTTCAGAAGGGAATGAATCTAGCGCTGTAAGTTTCTTATACTTTGTTATTTGTTTTATTCTAAAAACGGTAATTACGTTCACGCAATCTCAGTTACTGAAAGAAAAGGACTAATACATACACAAATCTTGTATTCATTTTGGGCTATAGGATATGTGGAATCATAAAGAGTTGGTTCAACAAGATTGCAGTATAAACGGAGAGGTACTGTCAGTATTATGCTTCAAAGACAAGATATTTTCTGGTCATTCAGATGGAACAATTAAGGTAATCAACCCTTCCCCTTTTTCATGCTAATTTTAACACACATATCTTCATGAGTAGACTCTGGTTAATACCCTTGTGATAATAAAAAAATGTGTGGGAGGTGGCTACAATCAGGCTCCCTCTAGATCAATGTAAATTACTCTAGAGGAAAGTGGAAGAAATCTGAACCGTTAGTTGAAAAGTGCATGGCTCAAATTTTGACAGGTGGTTTCTGTTTGAATGAGTCCTTGCCAAATACAGAAACTAACTGTTAAAATCTGAGTCATCCAAGTTTAAATTTAATGGTACAGATTTACTCCTCTACTCTAGAGTGATTTTCATCACTCTATAGGAGCTGGATCCGCAGGGGTAATACCCATCATGGAATGAAGTGTAGGTGACAGCCACCCACCCACCCCCCGCCCCACCCAACCCAAAAAAAAAGAGTCAAATGAACAATAAGAATAAACAAGCTTGTCTGTTTTGAGTCTAATAGCTTTCTTATTCCGAAAATTCTAAAGGTTTGGACCGGCAAAGGTAGCATTCTACATCCTATAGAAGAAACCCGAGAACATACTAAGGGGGTCACTAGCTTGGCAATTTTACAGTCAGGGGAGAGATTATACAGCGGTTCACACGATAAGACTGTGAGGGTGTGTTAAATTCTTCCTTCAAACTCATATAGTAATAATTCTCAATGCTGATTTTCTTTTCTCCGTTTATGAGTAGGCCTGGTCCATTGAAAATGAAGTAATGCACTGTGAACAAGTTTATGATGTGAAGGATCATGTTAACAATCTACTAGTTGCAAACAGCATTTCTTGCTTCATTCCTCAGGGGCCTGGCGTCAAGGTACAAAGTTAAAATTTTTATCTCTAACTGTTTAACTTTCCCCTCTAATGATACGTGGTGGATAGACAAAGTGAAATATTCTGTCAGTCTGTCTCAGTTTAAGAGTCCTACTTTCTTTTTTTTGGAAGGTCTAGAATTACGTGTCCACTTCTCACAAAATCTATGACTTAGTGTGATATCCCAAAATGTAACCGTTAAATACAATTCAACTATCATGGCTAACAACTAACTTAATCTTGAGTCTTAACAAACGAGGGGTATTTATGAACATTCGAAATACTTCATTAAAATGTCGGATTTTCAAATGGAGACTCTTTATTTGAGACCGAGGGAGTATTTCTTTCCGAAGTTTGTTACTGAAATGTGGGTTTGTATTATTGTATCAGATCCACTCATGGAATGGAGCATCCAAATTGCTTAACCCAAACAAAAATGTCAAGTGCTTGGCCCTTGTACAAGGAAAATTGTACTGTGGATGCCAGGACAACAGTATGCAGGTACCTCTTAGCGTTTGTTTTGTTGCAACTTTTCCATGAAAAATTGTCATGATTCCATATGTTCCATATTTACTGGTGTTTGAATAGATTAATTTGCCATGATTCCTTTAGCCTAATTTTCCTCTTTTCGACATTATCCAAAAACCACCTCTTATTTTTTGCGGAAACCAATTCTGAGAAATTCAATTCCTTTCCACGTAAAACCATTCAAACGCACTTCTAGCGTCCTCACAACTGAAGTTTTCGCAATTCAACAGGAAATTGATTTGGCAACAGGAACACTGAGTAGCATACAAAGTGGCTCAAGAAAACTATTGCAGAAATCAAATCCCATTCACGCCCTGCAAGTTAACGCCGGATTAATATACTCAGCCAGCTCTTCCTTAGATGGGGCACCTTTAAAGGTACATTCTATAATCTATACTGAAAGATTAAACCAAAATTTAGTTTGTTTTTGACAAACTTCTTTGCACAGAAAATGCTCAAAATTTCATGTTTTTAATCTTTATTGGTGTCTGATTCACTGATTGCATAATTTCCGAGGAATCAATTTATATGGTAACATAATTTCCTCATTTTCCATGCAACGTTTTCCATTATGAATCTTTTCATGTGAAATCATTCCGTTGAATTCAATTATTTTACATTTATGCTATCAAACACACCCATGGGGTTGATCTGATAATGGCTCTTTTTGACGGAAAATGCTCCAAAATTCATGTTTTCCACCTTTAGTGGTGTTTGATTGCCTAATATTCCACGGAATCTTTTACCATGGTACAACGTGGTATTGCCTAATGTTCTCATTTTCCATGTAATTCAAAAAACACCCCCACCTTGGTTTTATGTTTTCCCTGTAAAACTTTTCCTATCAAAGCTTCTCATAGAATCAAATACTTCCATGTAAACCAATCAAATGCACCCTTAAACATAAACATCTCACTTTTTTTCTCTTAGCCAATGCATAAAACAAACAATAATCTCACATTAAAAAAAAAAAAAAAAGGAACACTCTATGCAATCTCGCATTTTTATCAAATTGGTTGATTATACTAATGTTCTGTTTATTCTGTAAATCTCGAAGATATGGAGCGCTTCGAATTACAGTTTAGTAGGATCAGTGCCTACGACAATGGAAGTTCGTGCCATTTCTATAAGCTCAGAGCTAGTATACTTGGGCTGCAAAGGCGGGATTGTTGAAGTTTGGTGTAAAAAGAAACTCATTAGAAAAGAAACACTTCAAACTGGTACAAATGGTAAGATTCTTTCAATGGCTCTTGATCGCGATGAAGATGTCTTAGTAATTGGAACCTCTGACGGACGAATTCAGGTAAACTTATTTTCTTTTCATGTTCTTTCTCACATTTTATTGGATTCAAACTTTTATGAACGTAATTGAATTGAAAAAGTAAATCAAATTCATTAACAGGTCAAACGAACCTCAAATACATTGTTTGGTTCTATGTTTGATTAGCTGTAAATGTTATGCGAGGGTTTGATATGCAGGGAAATGAAAAGAGTATGATTTACTTTTACACTATTTTTCGCATTTTGATACAAATCAATTGATATACATCAAAAGTAATGCAATTGATTACATCATTTCTGATACCAATTTGGTATCAGAAAAACTCTTTACATTGAAATTTTTTCTACTGCATTGAGTTCTTTACGAACCAAACACAACCCAAGTCAGAGTTTAAGAAAACGGGGTCACTGTATTTTCTTTTTCCGGGACGACAAATTAAGCACACCTTAGTTACACCGAAGTGCTTAATTTATTTATTTTTTTGTTAATTCGCAGGCATGGGGACTGAGCTAAGGAGAAAGACGGGGAATTTAGGACGAATAAATGAAGCTAGAAAACCTCCATTGCCATTCTTTCATATTTATTTTATTTTTGGGAATAACATTCTTTCTTATTTATTTTATTTTTGGGAATAAGCTTCGTGATTAGAGAGAGAGAGAGAGAGAGAGAGAGCTGTTTATTGAAAAAATGTATATAGTTCATATTAATATTACTTATTTTTCATGTTGTACAGAAACAAACTACTTCCACACAGAAACCATTGTTTATCATAGAAGAAACTAGAACCGCGGAACGATCCATACTAATGCAAAATTATACTCTGTAATCTTAATGTTATGTATATTTTTAATACATTTTAAAATCATGTGATTGTGTTGGCTTGAATGAATTAATTACTTGTAAGTTGGTCCCGATTTTGTGTCAGATCAATACATTAATTATGGGCGAATATCTCTCTCGGACTTAGAGATTTTCTAATAAATAATATATTTTATGAATGACTTTTAAGTATCTAGCATTACACATAATATAAATTTGTTAAAAGGATTGTGAAAGTAGTTAGTATAATGTGTGATTTCACTATAGGAGCAGGCAAAAACATTTCTTATGTATAGTAATCAAACGCAATTCAAAAGTAAATTATGATTGCACTTCTATTTTCCAAATGGAAACTTTCCATGTGAAAATTTACTCTTGTGCACGTAAAATAACGAAGCAATTAAATACACCCGAGACTTGAAAAATAAAAGCTTGAATGGTTCAACAGAATTGTTTACTAAAGAAAGGTTGAAAAACCAAGCAATAATTTTTGGAAGATACAAGTTGAGGGATATGCACTAAAGATACAGGGATATGTCACGTGTGCATTGATCAATAGTAAATTTTGTGTAAATTTATTTATGATGAACCAATTTCATTGATTATATATTGACAGTATGCCATCGTGTCCTTTGACGTCAGTATGTATTTCCGTAAATTACTAGATGTTATATAGTGATATCATGAAAGGAGAGGAGAGGAAAAGAAGCACAATTACCACACTCCAAAGAATTTCACCAATGAGATACGGTATAAGAAATCAAGAATGTTTATGTATAGATGTATCCCCACAAAAAAAAATTGTAGAATATTTGTTGAACAAAATTATTGATCTAGGTGTGACGAATTCAACTCTCATTCTGGCCTGGTCTCCATCCTACTACAAACCACAAAAAAAAAAACAAGGGGAATTTTTTTATTAGATAAATCTATATCTGTACATGTTTGTACTCATTCCTTAGTTAATACTGAGTCCAATCATGCATGTTATTACAATTGTACCATAAGATACATAAATATGTCTAAATTGATCAATTTTCATATGCTATAATACAAAATGGTTTGTTTTGTATAATTCCAAAAGGATAAAAGCGTTGGGGGAGATAACAAAGTTTTGTGATGCCATCACAATTTGTCATCTAGCTCTATATAGGATAAGAGAAATTAAAAGACATTTGCTTAGAAAAAGGAAAAATTGTCCGTCTCAAAATTTTCCGGTGCGGGTACGCTAAGGTGAACATTTAATTAAGTTAGACTAGGTTGAAATTGAAAACTTAGGACTTGTTTGGTTGTCCTTCAAATTGCGAATTAGATAATTTACAATTAAGTAATTTAGAAAATTTTCATTTATTAGTGTTTGGTTGTGTAAATTGAACAATTGTAAATATGATAATTCAAGTTAATTTACAAAAACTCAAATTAAGTCATTTCAAGTAAAACTTGAAATTGCCTAATTCTAGAATTAGATAATTCATTCTAAATCTATTTTTCGAGAAGATCTAGTTTCTATCCGTGATGTTATGCATCTAGACAAAATTTTAATTAACATAGGACAATAGAGAACATGTTTTTATTATAACAATCGGAATTTCTCGTTTAAGTTTTTCAAACATTACTTGAATTAGAATTGAATTATTCATAAATAAGTAAATTCACAATTCTTCAATCAAAAATTAACTAATTCTAAAATTAGGTAATTTACGCAACCAAACGGGCCATTAATATTTTACATGTCTATATAAAAAGATTGGGTTCGGTTACAATCCAAGTGTGTCCGAATAGTATCAAATTTTACAATTAGAAATAAATTTTGTTTTTAATTATTAATTACATTAAAATTAGTGTATCTTAAAAAGAATAAAACAAGTCAAACTGAATTATTAATTTTAGCAAAAGGACCTAATTGCTTGTAGGAGTGTTAAAGTCAATCCGAAAATCGACCGACCGATCCAAACCTATCCGCAAAACCCCGAACCGAAAAAAAATTGAAACCGAAAACAAAAAAACCGAACCAAAATCGAAAAGTTTGGTTCGGATTTGGAGCAAGCTAGTCTAAAACCGAACCAAACCGAATTATGTATAAGACCAAAAAATGTTAATATATACTCTAAGGGCACACGTTAATTATACTATAATACAAAAAAGATAACATTTTATAAGAATATATTTCTTATTAATTGCATATTATGATAATCTTAAAAAAAATACTCATTAACGCGTGCCTTTATTATTTAACTAACTACACAAGGCTAAGATTTTTTTATCACATACATGATAGAAAGATAATTCATCATTTTATTTAATGTGTTTCATTCTTATAAATGTACAAATAAAATTGTAATTAAATAGAAAACATGGTATTTATATGTTGCTCCTTGTTTCTAAAAAATCATGACTTTAATTTGAATATGAATCATTCTTACATTACTATTAGTATTACATTTTTATGTTAAATTGATTTAAAAAAAATATGTCAAAACTGAATAAAACCGAACCGAAAAGTTTGGTTCGAGTTTGGGTTTCGAAAATTTAGGAACCGAACCAAAACCGAAATTTTATATTTGGTTTGAGTTTGGGGTACCTTACTTTTTACCCTGATCAAAACCGAAAACACCTCTAGTTGCTTGTAACCGAAAAGAAGAAAAAGAAATGATCGAAGCAAAATTTGTACATATATGTTGACAGCCGTTTGGCCTTGATAATAATACAAAGTAATAAAGGTATAATAACAAAAGGAAAAAGCTTCTTTGTTTTCTCCACATAATTATGGTTTAAATGAAGTTGAGCTTTTTCCTTATAATAAGAAAAAAAGGAAAGAAAGTTTTATTCAATGGAAATGATGGAGATTGCTTCAAATGATCCAATGAAGAACACCACCAAAAAGGGTGGCCTTAGGACCATGCCTTTTGTTATAGGTGAGTAATTGCTTAATTGTTTTGAAATTTCTTTCAAGATTCATAATTTCATTTAGCATTAATTAGTAAAGAAAATGATATAAAGTGATAAATCCATAATTAATGTGATCAGAATTCATATGTGAAACTATCAAATCAGATTTCTATAACTGAGCATAAACTCAAATTGGACGACTAACTAGAGTCTCAAAATTTAATCCCTCCGTGAATAGTAAGCCGCTTGATTGGCCTATTTCTTTCTTGCGCATACTAATTGAAGTATTTTGAGAAATGGACCGAAGAATGAATGATTTCTTTGTAGGAGGGAAAGAAGTCAATAATCCTCTTTATTTTTTCTATAACACAACTTAATTGAAGTTTGATTAATTCTTTTTTTCAAATTAAATACTCCAATTTTTTTTTCATGAAATAATTACCATATCAAATTTCACCATAATTGATCATGATAAAATCAACATTGAACTGTATTCTTTAAAAATATGAAAATTAAATTGAACTCTTAATTGAAGACAAAGATTAATGTAATGTAATATTATTGTGAATGATTTAGTTAGTTAATTTACATATGATTAATTTTGTGTTACTAATTTATTTATTTGTTTATATTTTGGTTGGGGTGTGTAGCAAATGAGGCATTTGAGAAAGTAGCAAGTGTGGGGCTACAAGCAAATATGATATTGTACCTAAGGGATGAGTACCACTTGGATAATGCAAGTGGAGCAAACATCATGTTCTTGTGGGGAGCTGTCTCTAATTTCATGCCTACTTTGGGTGCTTTCATTTCTGATTCTTACTTGGGCCGATTTCGTGTTATTGCTTCCGGAACTCTTGTTAGCCTAACTGTATAACTCATTCAAACTTTTACTTACTTTTTTTACTCTCTCTATGATGTCGTACTTTTTAATTGTTTATTTCATTTTTAAAGTTGATCAGATTTAAATCTCGGTTTAAATTAAACGTATACAACTAATGTCTGCAACAGTCTAATTCTCTTGAAAACAACTTTTACCTATAATTTTTTGTCATAATGCACTGGCCATGTAAAACTTGTGTTGTCATAAATTAACTATGGACAAATGCAAATATGTCCGCTAAAGGTAAGTTCTAGAGGCTAAGTATATATATATGGCAGAATGAGTTGGTATGGACCTTCAGAATAAGAACCAATCCTTTAGCGATTAGTTTTTATTACCAATGACAAAAAATTTATTGCTAAAAGGTCGTCAATCGTACCAACTCTAGACAATGGGTATATATGCACGAGCCCACTACACATATACATATAAATGTTTAGGATTCTGTTGGAAAAACTGAAAGGTAGCATATGAAATTTGAAAATTCAACCAAATATTCCACATCGCAGTTGTATCAGTAACGCGTTAACATTTTTCCTGTCCCAGTCAATATGGCACTACTCTACTTGTGAAATGTTGCTAAGCACTGTTTATCCCCCATTGTTACTCATAACTGAATTATCTTATTCACATAGGGAATCAGCCTACTGTGGTTAACAGCACTCCTCTCAAGCGCAAGGCCACCTTCATGCGACGCAGAGAAAGAAACTTGTTTGAAACCAAACGCGTCCCAACTCGCGCTCCTCTTCTCCTCATTCGCCATAATGTCAATAGGCTCTGGGGGAATCAGGCCGTGTTCCCTAGCGTTTGGCGCCGACCAATTCGATAACCCGGATAACCCAAAAAATGAAAGGATATTACAAAGTTTCTTCAATTGGTACTATGCCTCAGTTGGGATATCAGTGATGATATCAGTGACAGTAATTGTCTATATTCAAACAGAGGCTGGTTGGATTGTGGGCTTTGGTATACCAGTTGGGCTTATGCTATTATCTGCCCTGCTTTTTTTAGTGGGCTCATCGCTTTATGTTAAAGTGAAGCCCAATAAGAGCCTTTTAACCGGCCTTGCTCAAGTGGTAACTGTGGCTTTCAAGAACAAACACCTGGCTTTCCCTCCAAAGAATGGTGATGGATGGTATCACCGTGATAGAAATAGCTCAAATCTTGTTTTGCCCACAGAAAAATTGAGGTATTTTTGCTCCTTCTTTTTATAGAATAATAGTGTTCTAATCAAGTTTTCTGACCAAGTGCTTTGATAGTTTTATCACTGATTTGACTAATGAGGTATAATTGTTAAAAGGTAGGAGTACAAATGTTAAAACACTTGTTAAATAAGCACCACAATAAAGATTGTAGAATTGCTCTTATTCAAACATAACACAAATAATGTTTTATTAATTATTCATGTTTGACGCTATACATGTATTTATTTGTCTCTCCTCAGGTTCCTAAACAAAGCTTGCATAATCAGAAATCCAGATGAAGACTTAAATCCTGATGGATCAGCAGCACAACCATGGAACTTATGCACAACACAGCAAGTAGAAGAACTCAAATCACTAATCAAAGTCCTCCCCATTTGGTCAACCGGCATAATGATCGCGGTCACCATCAGCCAACACACTTTTCCGGTCTTGCAAGCCACCACAATGGACCGCCACTTCTTCTCCACAAACTTCAAAATCCCAGCAGGTTCCTTTGGCGTATTTGGGATCCTCACCTTGACCATCTGGGTCGCCTTGTATGACCAAATTATCGTCCCATTCATGTCGAAATACACAAAAGACCAACGTGGATTCACCCTAAAGCAACGTATGGGAATCGGGCTCTTCCTGTCGTGCCTGGCCACGTCAGTGTCAGCTCTGGTGGAGAGGACTCGCCGAGCTAGGGCAATCAACGAAGGGTTAACAGAGGACGGATATGCCCAGGTCAAAATGTCAGCAATGTGGCTAGTGCCACAACATTGTTTGGTTGGCCTAGCTGAGGCATTTAATGCGATTGGGCAAATAGAGTTTTATTACTCTCAATTCCCTAAAAGCATGGCTAGTATTGGAGTGGCACTTTTTGCATTAGGAATGGCAGTTGGGAATTTGGTAGGTAGTCTCATACTGGGATTTGTTGATGATTTTTCCAAAAGGGGGGGAAATATTAGTTGGGTTTCAACTAACCTTAACAAGGGTCACTATGATTACTATTATTGGGTACTTGCTATTTTGAGTGTGGCAAATTTCTTCTACTTTATTTTGTGTAGTTGGGCTTATGGTTGTGAGAAACAAAAGATTTGGAATGAAGGAGAAGGCTTGAAAAAGGAAGAGATTGCCAAGGAAAATGAGTCACCTATGAGAGATATTGCTATATCTAAGGGGTCTCCTATCATATATACTCTGTGAATTGAAAGGTCCGAATGATGAATTCTACAATTAGTTGTTAGTATCAATAGGCCTTCAAATTGTTTATTTGAAAAACTTGAATCCCTTTTGTATTTTGTTGAATGTGCTTATTGGATGAATTGTAACTAGTCATTAATCCAAGTCATAATTTTGCTGAACTTAGCTCGTATTTATTGATTTAATTATGAGATATATATGGGAAGTACCTTGCATCACAAAAAGTTTATTAGTATTTTCCTCTAAAAGTGTTTAAATAAAAAAAAAATTAATACAATAGTTACATTTCTATGAAAATGTATACTAATACAACTTTTTTATTAATACTTATGAGATTGATGAGAATCTGTCACGAGTATTTGTAATATTTCTTTATTTTTGTATCTTATGTCTTTCTGAAGATGATCACGAATTTTACAGAATTACAAATTAACATTGTTTCTTTATTTAAGTTTCTTTTGTTATAACTTAATTAATTTAATTGTTCTAACTTTTACCCCTAAAAAGCATATTTTTGTGAAACATCTTCTTCATTTTTTCTTTTCCTTTTTTTTTTTTTCCTGTTTTGGAAAATAATAACATGTACCCTAAAGATACAAGTTAACCATACTATAAATATAAAATATTTTGTATGATAATATGTACCTAATTTAATACAATTATAACATAATTCTTTCTATTTATAGATAATGTAACCCTTCTGTTTTTGCCCAATCTTTTGCTTTATGTTCTTAATTTGGGTATATGTACTAAAAGAGAAGGGGCTAATTAAAACAAGAATGGCAATTAGGGCAATAATCAATCAAATACAATTGATTATTAGGAACTAGTAAAATTGGATATTTGGCTATGGTGCTTCAAATATTCTAGAAATGGGTTGTGTGACAATGCTTTTTGCAAAAAATTCAGGGAATAATTTATTTATTTTTGAAATAAGGGCTTGTTTTTTAAAAAAAAATCTGAAATAAGAACTTGTTTATCAATTGTGTTTTAAAATAAGGGTTTTGACCAAAATTCTGTTTTATGCAAACTTAACTTTGCACAACCTGTATTTTGTGCAAATTTAACAATTCAAAAAATTTAATGCAAATCTATTTTGCATTATGTGTTTATATTTTGTAACTTATATATTATTATGTGTCACTAGTATAACTCTAAAGTAACATCAAATAAACCCTAATACATAGTAATGTATTAAAAAAATAAGGAGCGCAAACTTAACTTTGCATAACCCAAAAAAACTATCATGTATGTTTTATTAATAAAGGGGTTTAAATTTGTCACCTGTTAAAATAATTCTAAAGATAAGTCAATTAAACACTTAGACATAATAATTGGCTAAAAAACATGCAGTGCACACTTAATTTTACAAGATATCATAAAACATTAAAATTAGAAAATCTACTGCAAAGTTAACATTGTACTTCTTTTAAAATTTGGTCAAAAATATGCCATTAATTTATAAAAATATTATTTTTTGATTCTTTTACTAAAAACTTTTTCAGCAATTAAGCTTCATCTTCCAACCTCCCCTTAAATATTTAAGTTAATTTTCAATGGTATTTATTTTAAATTGATAAATGATAGTTACTATTTTCTAGAAAGCAAACCTTGCACCTCTTTTCTATTCTTTTGCTCAATGCTAACTTAAGGAAACGTAGAAGTATTTTTACGTGGTGTTTTTATGGACAAATACTAAATATATATACAAAATACTTCAAGAAAAAGATTGATTCACAAACTTATTTTTCACATCATGGTTGAAATGTTGTAATTGGTGGCCGGTCAACTTATATACGAGTTCCAAATGCATTTGTAGATTTTTTAAGTATTTAACGTTCAGTTTAATAATAATATAGAAAAAGAAAATAAAAATATTTCATTTAGCAAGAAATTAAAAAATAAGTTGAAACATGTGATAAAATGCTCTCTATTTTATATTCAATTTATGAGTAAATGTCTTCCATTCTTGATCACATTTTTTTGTGAAACAATTTTCTTCCTCAATCACCAAAGAAAATTTATCCATAGAAAAAATTACAAAGTAAGAAAATATCTCATCACATGTTTCAACTTCTTTTTCAACTCCTTACAAAAACTAACTGTTTTTATTTTTCATATTTTTATCAAACGGATCATAATATTTCTCTTTTTGATGGTGCGCAAATATGTAATTTGGACACTAGTACTCCAATAAAGTAGTGAAAATTAATTAATCTTGAGCAGAGTAAAAAATTTAGACAATTAAGTTGCAATTAAGGCTTCGTTTGTTTGCAAAGTGGAAAAAGAAAATAAATTAAGTTAGTTTTGATGAAAATATGAAAAATAAATTGAATGATAGAAGTGATATTTTCTTGATTTTTAAGTTTTTTCATGGAAAAAATTTTCTTTGCTCGGTGGTGAGTAAAAAAATTCCTCCAAAAATATTGAAGAACGGATGATATAACTCAAAAAATAAGTAACATCTCTTACTTTATTTTCTATGTTTTCATATAAATTAACTAAATTTATTTTTCTTTTCTATCTTTGCAATTAAATGAAGCCTAAATGACTTAAGTTTGACGGATTGTATTTGACTCTGACAAAAATTCATTCATTCAAAAACAAAAGTTATTTGCCAAAATACAAATCATCTAATATCTTCTAATTAATGGTTCAAAATTCTTTAATCCTCTTTAGATATTCATCTCTAAAGGAATTGAGTTGAAATAATTTAAAATGTCGTTAACTCGATGAGTGATAAGACAACATTTTATTATTTTATTTTTAGCGCAGAACGATGAAATTCTTGTATTGACCAATTCATGTAGCTAGGCTGTAGCTGACCATATAGAGGCAAAATAATATTGTGTTTGCTCAAAATTGACGTGGCCTTCATGTTCCATTATTTATATTTATTGGTACGTCCAATCTTTTAGAAGTTAAAAGCCATCAAATTGAAACTAAAACAAATAGATAATTTTGTCAAATCTTAGAATGCTCTAGACCATAGATCAAACCGTATTGCAATTAAAAAACCAATAATTTACAATTTGTATCATAATTCTGAAATTTCTTGTAAATATAACTTTACGAAATATTATTATTAGAGTAGTAATTCTTTTGTTAGAACAATTTTTTTTTTCTTTACGCACATAGATAAAAAGGTCATCTATTAGAAAAGGCATTTTGATTTATCTGAATAAAAAAATTTGGTTCCGGCAATAATTATTGCCCTTGCGAATTTACATGAAGGATCAAACTAGAAAAGAATTGATCGTTTTAATGTTTTGTAATTTGGAAAGAAAAGATAACTGAAGAACAATATTTTATCTACACGGCTTAAGGTAATCGTTGCAGTGATGATTCAAAATTCAAATCCAAACTTTCCTTCCCTTTTTTTCATTTTTGTTACAAATGAAGTTAGAAAATTTAAACAATTAATGATTTTCAATAATTATTAAAGTCAACCATGGAGCCAAGAACTCGATCAATATAACCGAGGTTAACAATACGACTATAAAACTAAGCTTTAATTAAAAAAAAACGTAATTATGTGAAGTTTCCAAAATATTATTTCTCATATCCTACTTAAGAATAACAACAAATTTTAATTTTGGTGATGTTTTAAATTAAAAGTCACAATTTCATTTTAGAACAAAATCAATGTTATAACTAGAATAAGTGATTAAAAAATATCTTTTATTTATTATTGATTGCAATTAAAATGTAGTAGACCTGAGTTAAAATAGTGTGTTTCATTATTTATTATACTTAAATTCAGAATTAAATATAGGCCCTGTCTTGAAATAGAGCATAGTCAAAATAGTGATTTTTTCACAAAACATAATTAAAAAAAAAATCTTCAAATAAGCATAAGAAATTAAGTAGCTTGATCATTTTCTTCCCTTCATGATATTATACGTTATAAAATAAAAATAAAATTATAAATTAAGGATCATTATATCCGTATGTAATATTAATCCAAGAAAGAAAGCTAAGGCCTCATTGGCATATTAAAGTATAATATTCTCGCTGGACCAGGGTCTAGCCTTAGCTAGCTCTCCGGTAGTTCCGTCAACAATAATGCATCTGTCTTTTTATTTTCATTAGAAAAATTTATGTTGCCTCGTGAATGATCGCACCAGTCTAGTAGTAGATAATTTTTATTTTTATTTTGAGATTAAAGAGTTGACTCATGAGAGTGGGTGGAGATTTTTTTTATTTGTAAGATTAAGAGCGAGATTTAGGTCTCTCTTAATTTTTATTTTTTTAAAAAAAAATTATGTCAACAAGATTAAACATTTTATTTCTCAAAATTATTACAAAGTTAGAAGTTATAACCAAATTTTAAGTGATGAAATAATATATCACAAATTCATGCATAATTAAACTTCAACAACAAACATAATAGCGATGAGAAAATGATTATGAAACAAAAATATAAACTGAATACAAGAATCTCATGGTTAATGATTTTTCGTTATTTGCTTATATTTTGTGTTTTAATTTGAACAGACCGACAAAATATTAAATACATATTTCTATAATTTTATTTGATTTATGTTAGATTAGTTTTAAAAAAAAAGATAAAGGTGAACTATATTTTCAAAATAATTATCTCTTTTTCACAAAATTATACAATAATTTTTTAAAATGATTTCTAACAGTAACCATATCACTTTACCCAAGGCAAATAATACGATCTACATAAATCTAAGTCCATAAATTTCTAGGGAAAAAAAAAAGAAGTAAAGATGTGTTTGATTCCAAGTATAGAATTAAGAGCATTCACAGCGGAATGAGTAATATTTAAGACAAATTTAGCATTTCGATATTTAAATTTTAAAGTAGAACGTAGTAAGTAGGCTAAGAATATAATTATACAAATCCACATCACTCGTATAATTTTTGTGCAAAAAAAAACAAAAAAGGGTCATACAACTCGTATGAGTTTGGAAAAGATATGGACATACAAATGTGGTTCATTCGTATGACTTCATATGAGTGACCCACATTTGTATGACTTTTTTTTAAAAAAAGAATTGCATGAGTGAACTGAATTCGTATGAATGATACAAGTGAACCACATTCGTATGACTAAAATTTAGTGAAATAGTAAATTTACTCGTTCTCTACTGTATATGTCTAAATTTTACCCTACATTTATGTTCGCTATGAAGAGGGGTATGGTAAATTTATCCTACCCGATGGGGATGGTCTAAGATAGAAAATGTTTATATTATATACAATTTAATAATAGGAAAAACATTTAAATGTGTTTTGTTGCATTTATTTTTTAGGTAAAAAATATGTAATTTTTTTCTTGCAATGATATCATATTTTTCAAATTTTGGCATTTAATTACTTGCATTTTAATTAGAATTAGACTTTTTGGTCGTGAGTCATTTTTTATCTTACTTAAAACTTATTTTCTTTGTAATATATTTAAAAAAAAAAGTTTTTACTTTTATACAACATTTACTTGTATGAAGAAGTGAGGTGAGACTTGTATTATCTAAAAGATTAAACAATCAAACAATAATAAAAGATTAAAAAAAATACACATTTTTTTTTTATATAAAAAAAAAACCCGACAATCAAACGTATCTTAATTGTTGAACATTTCTAGTCCTATTTCGAAGAAAATCTACGTCAAGTCAAGGTTAATCTGGTCAACAATCCAACGGCAGCTGATGATTCAACTCAGAACAACTTGGCACGTGGCAATTAATGATGCATTTGCACTTTAAAAATATGTGCCAATAATGTATCAACGACTGTCTCTTGCCCGTACCCGGACCCCAAACTTTTATTTAAATCCAGCTAATAATCCCTTTTCAAGTCACACTACTTCTCTCACTCTACATGCGTACAAAAACCCCCCTGTGGGTGATTTTATATGCAGCACTAAACATACTATAAAGTATAAAACCTAGACTAGATATTCGATCTTCGATTATGGCTCCGATTGCAGTTGGCGATGTGATTCCCGATGGTACTTTGGCTTACTTCGATGAAGAAGATCAGCTACAGCAAGTTTCTGTACACTCTCTCGCCGCCGGTAAGAAGGTTGTGTTGTTCGGTGTTCCCGGTGCATTCACTCCCACTTGCAGGTAATCTTTCTTTTATATTCTCGGTTTTTGTGAAGAATCTCTTAGAACATCTCCAATGCTTGTGTATAATTTGTGCTTGTTATGTTGTTTTACTCATAAATTATACACATCTTCACTATATGCTCCAGTTGATTTTTTTTATAGATTGACGATCGGATTTTGAATATATTAATTCCACATAAATCACATTGATGAGTTGGCACGATCATTTACACAACAATTGGAACACTAAAATTCTTAACCATTGTACAAATTTTACATATTACTTATATGGCCGTGCGTTTATGCAACCATTGGGGATGCTCTTATCTATGTTGTCGGTTAAATTCTCCACCGATGATGTTTTAGTGGAGTTTTATGCCGATTTAGTTGGTGAAATTGGGGTTCTGATGTTGATTGAATGTGTTGTGTTTTCTTTTAGCATGAAACATGTCCCTGGATTCATTGAGCATGCTGAGGAGCTGAAATCTAAGGGTGTCTCAGATCTCTTGTTGATTAGTGGTATGGTTTTTAACTCATCTGTATTCTATCTGTGAAATTGAGTACTTCGTCTTGGTGTGAATTCATGTTAATAGTTCTGAAATTATTGAAGAAAAATGGATTTTGCATATGAGGCAACATTTCTATCCTTTTAAGCACATTTTGAAAATTGATTGATTTATTTATTACATTGATTCTCTGAGCTTGAACATTTTCACTGCTACAACTACACTTGTCTTTAGAGAGGAACTTGTCTGCTTAATTAGTAGCAGAGCTGGTCATGATCAGCTTTGACAAATGTTTATACTTGTTTTACCACAGGATGATTAGCATAACTTCATATGCTTGGATCATTTCATTTTAGGTATTTGTTTAACAATTTCTTGACTCTGTTATTAGTTAGCCATCTAAGTGCAAAGTGCTTGTTTGATTCGTTCCCGGAATCCTAAGATGGTAAACTCACACTAGAAGTCTTTTATAGTTCATGTCAAGAGGTTGAATAAGTAGATGAAGCTAAAACTTTTTTACCACTAGAAGTCTTTTATAGTTCATGTCAAGAGGTTGAATAAGTTGATGAAGCTAAAACTTTTCTTGCAAAATTACAATTTTGGATTCTAGGAACGAACAAAAACTTGAACCAAACGAGCACTTAAATGAATTTAGTTACGTTATAGGAGTTGTTTGTCGGTGACTTGCTAAATGAATCTAGAGGTGTAGACACATAACCTGAGTTGGTTTGATAGTTAACTTGATAAATGAACAATTGTACACTATTTGATATAGTTTTCTAAACTAGGCAAGTCTTATTTGCTTGAAGACTGTAATACTGCATTCACTTGAACTCGAATAAATAAAGTATATAATATTTTTTATTATAAAATGCTGATCTTTTTAATAAAAAAAAAAATTATATGCAATGGTCTTCAAAGTGGAAGGAGGTTGATTTTTTGTAATTTTATCTTTGTAAAATATGATAATAATACTAGAAATCAAACTTTGCATTCTCAGAAGGCTCATGAAATTAAATTTGCTTCTTCAAAATGGATCAAAACTCAAAAGTGCTGAGTCAAACATTTCTCATAATTAAGCACAAACCTTACGTAGCATCTGTGAAAGAAGGAGAGTGGAAAGACTTACCCAGCTTGCCTAGCTATTGCAAAGAACCCCCAAATGGTCTAGGTGCCCACCTGATTTTTTATTATTTTTTTTACCAATGGGAGGCCTAGGCGAAGCTATTAGACACTGCTGAGCCTAGGTCGATTGTTATAACAATATTTGCAATGACTCTTAAGTATATATCCATGTATGGCCAAGTTCTGTCACTACTACTTATATGTGACTTAATAGATCGGCCTTGTTTACTTATAATCCCATCTTGTCCTGTAGTGTGGGTTATCTGAAATGGTTTTGAAAACGGGTAAGCTTCAAAAGCCTTTGAGCATAGTTGTTTAAAACGAAAGGTGCACCTAAGTGCGAAGGTCTCCCATGGGCCTGGGCGCTAAGGTTTCGCAGGGGCCTAGATCCAAGGTGCACAAAAACATGAAAAATATATTTATAATCACAATTCAAAACAGTTGCAGTAATTTCCTATCATCTAGAGCAAGATTATTCTTATAAGTTTAGGGTTATTTAATTGTGAGGTCTTCCATGCTTCAAAACTCAAAGGAGAGATACAAATTAGTGTATATTAATTGTTTGAAAGTAATAAGTGAGTTTGGAAACATTACTTGACTTAAGCAATCGCAACGGGGATGCTATGTTTAACCATACCTTTCGGCACCACCTTTTTCTTCCTTAAAGTAGGGTGGGTGGATTTTTCAATTATTCCATTTTCTGTAAGCTACATCTCTAATATCTGAACTAGAGGAAACCAGATCGCTAGGTTCTAGGAAGCCTGTACCCATTGTTTTTTTCTGGAAAAAAGCATAAGTATAGACTCAGGAGTTTGATTTTCGGAGGGAGGGGAATTGGAGTTCCAATGATTCAAACTGTGGTGGGGTAACATTCTCCTTGATCTTTTAAGTCCATTCAAAATGTGGATGATGATATTTCCTGTTGAGAATGGTAAGCTCAAGCCATTGATCCCACATGAAAAAATTGTAAAGCTCAACATGGATATATATATGTATAAGTAGGGAAGTGTCGCTAAATAGTAATGAACGAGGCTTTTAAGATAAAACCCCACACCTGTGGCTCAAAGGTGTTTAAGTTGGAGACAATATCATTACTATGTGCGCGGACAGGTGGGCCCAGTCCCAACAAATGGTATTAGATCTCGAAGGTGAAATAGGGTAGTGATCTACTTGGACAGTCCAAAGATGGATTCAAGGTGGACTAAGGTATAGGTCCAGGCAACATGGGTATATAAGTAGGGACAACATTTCCATCATTCAACTTTGTTTGTGGACTGTAGAAATGACAGAGTCCAGTATGCAATGCTTTTGGTTCCTAAAAAAAATGTCAAAATTGTAGTTTTTCCAATTAAAAAATTGACCTAGACAATGTTGTATAAGATGCTCTTAATTTTTTATAATTTTGATTAATTTTCAAAATTACTGTTCAAAGCATACGTATAAGACGTGTATATTCAAACCTGACATGAGAAGTATGGAGTCATTTCGTGTTGAGACAAATAAAAAGGTTCATGAAGGTGAACAAGGTGCAGACTTACGATGCATTGTCCATGTAAGCAAAAGATGAATTATTTAACCCACAAAGAAAGTTGAAGGGTGAAGGGTGAGGATGAAGAGTTAACCCACCAAGACCTCCCTTTCAATTCCTCAAAAAAGATGTCCAATGAATTTACTTTTGTCAGAGTTCACACTCACTCCTTTTATATCTCTAACACAAAAATTGGTCCTCATCTGCAGTCAACGATCCCTTCGTGATGAAGGCATGGAAAAAAACCTACCCAGAGACAAAGAATGTCAAGTTCTTAGCCGATGGCTCGGGTACGTACACCCACGCCCTCGGCCTCGAGCTCGACCTCACTGATAAAGGGCTTGGCGTTCGATCTCGAAGGTTTGCTCTTTTGGTCGACAACCTCAAGGTGAAGGTTGCCAATATTGAATCTGGTGGGGAATTCACCGTTTCAAGTGCTGAGGATATTCTCAAGGCTCTCTAAATTCTATTTGCCAAGCTTCATTGTGTGTGTTAATTGAGACCAGGTCTGTTTATGATTACTTTTTTATGTTGAAGTCGTTGGTGCTATTTTGTGTTATTGTGGATTTGGAGATCCAATGGGTGAAGTTTGAACTAGTATTCTATGTGTTTAATGGTAATTTAAAAAAAAACGAAAGAGGAGTTCTGGCAGAAACTTATGTTTCGAAAGTTTATTTGATATCTTCCCGCTGTGTAAATTAGGGTGAAGATTTTTTTATGGTTTTGAGTTTATGGGATGTTGCCTCCCCGAGAGAAGAATACGTGATTGCAAGGATTGCATATCATGAATTTGATTTAATTGCAATTTCGAATTAGACCTTTTGTTAATGATTATTCCTTCATTTCCGAATTTAGAGCTTATAAAATGCTGATATTAAATCAATTTTGGCTTTTTGCAGCAATGCCAGAACAAACAGGGAATTGAGGGATGTTACATAATTCTCTAGAATTAGCATGCTAACATAATTTTTGGACAATTTAGCATGAATGCCCGCTCCATGTATATGCTAAACTAAACAATTTATATGCCATTGTTCAAATCTTTGCATGAAGGTTGCTAAGATTGAACGCTAGAGCCATTGTAACTTTTGATTGACTAGAGTTGCAATTATCGTGTTTATTTAGTACAAAAACGGTACTCGTATTATTTCTCGCTATGTTTCACTTCCTTTTTTTGCGTTGAGGGACAGGAGACAATATTTTGAAAAAAAAAAAAAAAAAAGGAATTTCTCGGCGTATTATATCATGGAACGGTTTTTTTCCCAAATTAATGTGAAATAAATAGACAGCTTTTTTTTTTCTTTTTTTCAACTTGAAATTACTTCGTATATAATACGAAGATTTATTTACATTTTATACCTTTCAAGTTTACTCTCATTCTTACTTTTACCCATCAATTTTTGCTGGTCGTATTTATAAAATTTTATACCATTGTACTTTTGTTCAAAAACTCAACATGTAGTTTGTTTTTAACAGATGTTCTCAAAAAAAAAAAAGTAAGTTTGTTTTTTAACAGAAAATTGTACGTACAACTTACATCAACTGCAAGTAAGGGGTAAAATGGCCGGCGCGCGAGCTGCACGCACAATTTTTCATTCAACAAACAAAGGGTCTTGCTGGATTTTAAAGTTAGCAGTAACAACAAAACCAAATTTTATTTTATTTTTGAGAGCACAAAACCAAATTTTATTGATAGTTATAGTTGCTAGAGTTTGCACCCAATTGAGATCAAGAGATCTTGAGTGAATCGCGTGGAAGGGGTATTTAATTTCAAGTGATAAGGTGCTCGCATCATTACTTATGCATTATCTACTCGCTGACACAATTCTACGTTCCCAAAGTTCCAGCACTATTTACACTAAAGCATCGGTTGGTTTATGAAGAGAAATTAATTTTCTTATCTTTTTCATGGAAGTGAAAAATTAAATTTTCTGTTAAATTTCTTTTCTTGTGTTTGATAAAGCATAGAAAGTATTTAGATAAGGGTATTATTGTCTAAAATTTTTGTAATAAATGCTTGAAAATTACAGTAATAAATGCTTGAAAATTACATAAAAAAATCAATCTCATATGTTTTAAAAGGGATGGTTTTACGCACTACTTTCCCCTCTCTCGAGAAAGTATTTTCGGAATTTGTACTTATTAAACAAAGGAAAAGAACGACTTTCCTTTCCCGAGTACTAAAATCCGTGAACCAAATGAGGCCTAAGGGTGCGTTTGATTGCAAGCGTGAAATTTGCATGGAAAGAAAATAAGTTACCGGTAATTGAATTGCCTAGAATTGAATTGCGTGAAAATGTAGTGTAGTGTGTTTTATTGCCTTAATTTTCTACCCAAAAAATATTAATTATATTATGGCATTTTTGATGTAGAAAAAATTATTGGTATTTTTTTTTACATAATTATATAGTCACGATGGATCTTGTTTAATTGATCTTGATTAGTATATTTTAAATATTAAAATTTTATATTTTAAGTTATGGCATTTTTAATGTAGAAAATGGAAAAAATCTTGTCTCATGAACCGTGCCCAAGTATGGAAAACAAAAAATCACCTCCCTCCAAAGAAAACATTTTCCTCAATTGCCTTTAAAATGCACATGTGTGAGCCAAAAGTGGAAATTGAATTGTCTAAAAAAAAAAAGTCAATCAAACACCTTAAGTTGTCAAATCAAGTGAAAAATGCTCATTTTTCATGAAAAATGCCAATCAAACACACCCTAGTTATATATAGTATTATTTAATTGGTTGTTGAAAAAAAATATTAAAATGTGAGGCTCACATCATATTATCATATATATATATATATATAATAAAATACAGAAAGTTCTTCATCTATATATATATACTAAAACAAAACAACTCTCAAAAAATTTCTCGCTCATTTGGTCTTTCTCTTTTTGAATTCTTTATTCTATATTTTTTTGGTATTTCTACTTTTAAAATTTTCTTTTTTAATTAAAAATATGTAATTGGGCATCTATTCTATTATAGTACTTGAAAAAGTATAAACATTAATGAAATTTTTAAGATAATTAATGCATTTGAAACCCATTTAATCTAATTAATATATATAAATAATTGTGAGTCTCACGAAACCATTAATTCTAACAACATATTACCGTTTCATTGTCTTACTTTATTAACCCCATAATTATATTACTGTTTCATACTCTCAATTACCTTTAAACAATATAATATTAGTATATATATACATATATCTTCTTAATCTCTTTAATCCATGAGGCAATTGGGCATAAGGGTCCATTCCAATAATACCATAATTATAAAGGACAATTATAAATTAGTAGTGTAATTTAAGGATACTGCACAAAAAAGTCACTAATGCCCATTTCTTATTTAAGTAATAACACAAAGGGGCATTATTATTATGAAAATAGGAGAAAACCTTACACCTATGACTTAGAGGCCAACTGCTTCTTCTCTTATCCGATGAAAATTGAATAGTAGATGGTGAGAATGGGTTGATGATCATAGAATTATTTTTATCACAAGTAATGAGGGATATGGTGCTAAATGCATTTAGCACCTTCTGGATAGCAACTAGAATGTACTAAATGCACGCTGTCCAGAAGGTGCTAAATGCATTTAACACCACAACCAGAAGGTGCTAAAATGATTTTAGCACCATTACAAAATATAGAATAACAAAGTTAATGAAATCAACATCCACTATATTTGTATATATGGATCGATGTACGATCAGATTTTTTAAAAAAAATTCTGCTGGACTGTCGAAATTGATTGATTTCGGTAGCAAAATGACCTCTGATCGTCTTGATTTTACGCGCAATGATAGTAACTTTGTCTTCCGAACAACATATCCAAAAATTAGTCAAATCCAACAATTCGATCAAAAGTTATATCTGTTTTACGATTGTATCTACAAAAAAAAGATGAGATTTGTTGAATGAATGGATTTTGGTGCTTCATAAAGCAGCTTGTCATATGTAGCGTTCTCAAAAACCACCATGTTGTTCACCTTTTCTTTGTGCTTCCCTTTGCTCCATTTCTTTATCTTCTGCTTCCCTCCCCTAGATTTAGCGGGCTTCGACGATGGTGGAGGTGCTTTATCCTTCTTGGGCGCCGTATGAGATTTGGGACTTCAATATGTAAATTCATCTATTTTAAGGGTATATTTGTCCATCAACATTTGTCATTTTTCTTAAAATAAATTAGTATTATGAAAAGTGTCCTTATTGTAAAACCAAATTATGAAATTAGTACTATTTTCCTTTATTAAACATGAGTCCGTCCTTAGAGTTATAAAACATTACGAAGCGATGCCATATAACTTATTATCTCTTAATCTATTCTTTAAGCATTCTCTTATGTTTTCCCCCAAAAATTTGCAAAGAGAGTGGATTAAAAACTAGATGCCTTTTTTTACCATTTTCGGTTACACTTTATTGTTTCTCATTTCTCATTTTTTTCGTTTGGTACAATGTTTATTGTTGATAGGTTACATATTTTCACATGATTTTTCCACAACCAATATGCCTATTTCTTTCACAATGATTTTTTTTACAATGATTTCAATTATACATAATTTTCGTTGTTAATAAATATTTTCAAAATATGGTACATACATGTTTTATTGTGTTACAAAACATTTTATAAAGTTCTGTATGTACTCATATATATAAAAAATATATCTAAATCACCAAATACTAAAATTATTTTATAAATCTAATTTTTTTTAAAAAAAATTACTTTTATAAAGTATGACTAGGAATATTGAAGGCAATATAGTTTATTCATTGCATGTTTGTTTTCTTGCATTTTGTAGGGTTTACACATTAGTTGCAAAATTTATTTGTAGATATATATCCATTTATTGTATATGTAAGACAAACATGTTGTTTAAAAATTATGTAAATGTTTCACTTAGCTTCTACAATTAGGATGATATTTTATGTCGTTTGTAGGAAAAAGAATAGTAATTATTTTGAACTGATAAATTATTAGTTTGCTTAAAATTCAACTGATTCATATACGCAAAAGTAGACACAATGTATTTACACCCTTTATAAATATTTTCATCAAACATTTAAATGTTTGATAAAAAAACGCCCGTGCATCGCACAGGTTAACACGCTAATACTTATTACATTAATCGAGAGAAAGAGTACCTTTATATTAATGTCATTAATTATGGGTTATTAATGTCATTAATTATATTAAGTGTTTTTTCTAATAAAGCACTTTTTTATTCCTTACATTAATGTCTCATTATTTTCTTTTTATAAAATTGTGATCTTTTCAAATATCATAATTATTTCTTTTCGTATTCTCATTCATTATACATATTTATCTACATGTAACATATAGACTCTTTTTTTATATATATATGGCATTGGATAAAAAAAACTAATGAAATAGAGATGAGCAACTTTATATTAGATAAAAAGAAGTTGGAATATTTTTTTTAAAAAAAATAAGAGTCGGTTAATGAAGAACTTTTTTATTTTGTTGTAGGTGTTCATTATTTTATCTAGAATCAACTTTGAATAGAAAATAATAATTTTATCTCTACAGTTTTCATAATTTTCTTACTAATAGTGTATTTTTTTTCAATAAACCAATTTAACAAGATAATTTTGTTATTGAAATTGTTATTTTTTTTCTAAATCTATTAATGGCCGTACATTCGTCATATCGTGTTTGACCTAACCAGTTTTGAATATTAATGTAATAATTAGTTTTATGAAAGTTGATATTATAAAACAAGAAAAACTTGCACCTTAAATTATAAATGGGAGGGAAGTTTTTCTTTAAAGGCCTACTAATTTAAAGCTAACTTGAAGAAATATGTGACTCGATTGGAATTATTGAGATTGATTTTGAATCCTCAACTCCCATCCATTATGTATGATATAATAGAGTTATAATGCAATTTGAACCAATATTAACTAGCACACAATACTTTTTAAGACATCTGAAATGCATAAAAAGCCTTTGTATCATAGGATTTGAATTATAAGGACAATTTTACGTATGTTTTTAAATTTTTTGATTTGATGTAATCATAGTTTTATAAGCGTCAACATATTATGTTAGTTATATGTTAATCTAATGCTATAAAGGTCTATTTAAGAATCCGATTCCGAATTTTAAAATTAGAATTAAAGGAAAAACTAACCTACATAATTTAAAAGTCAACGAAGCATAAAATGTACAAAATTTGTAAAAACACGTGCCTATTAGACGGATAAAAAACTAGTTAAAACAGTATTATGGAGCAAGTCATCTTTCGCACTTTTATTAATTATGCACATTAGTAAACATTAACAACATATAAAGTTTTAAAGTTACATTTGAGAGCATTTATTAAATTTAATTAAGGTATTAGCTTTTAAGTTTTTTTAATAAAATAGCTACATTTTTGTTAACATTTTAATAATAACTTACATTATTGTACCAGTATTTTGAATTTCTCAATGGGTCTATTCTCCTTCCTCTTCCAAAGTAATGATTATAAATGTCCACACACTATATAGTCTTCGTTTTATAAGATACAAATTATGAAAGAGTGCAAATTTTTGTTTCATAAGAAAGCAAGTCTAATAACGAAAACTAGGGCTGGTTTCGGTTCAGTCACATAATACCAAACCGAACCTATTATTTCGGTAATACAAAAACCATAATTGATCCCGTACTGAATTATAGTCTATAACTGAACTTGCAGTAACAAAAATATCAGTTTGGTATTAATTAAATTTTGGTAATACGAAAATGCTGTTTTTTTTAATTTTGGCACTATTATTAATGTAACAACATTCTCCTATAAGCAAATAATTCAAAGGTGACATAAGCAATATATATATGCATTACTATTATAGTAAATATATATATATATATATTATCCCTTTTCTTGAAAGAGCAAAAACTCAATAAAGTCTCTTAATTGAATGTATTTGGTAAATCACAAGTATACAGGAGTTTGGAACATCTCTTTGCATTTCAAAATAGTAAATCCACTTCTAAATCACAAGTATAAAGATCATCTCCCAGCCTAGGTTTAAAGGGCCAAGTACCGATTGGCGTTTGAATTATAGTTTTGATCTGATCCTATTTTGTGATTGATAAACACCCAAAAATGACAGATTTTATACCTCAAAATCTTCTTGATAGTCCGTTATTATTACCTAAACTATGCTAATATCATCTTTTGTTTGCTTTATAACTGAAAAGCGAAAAGAGCGCAATTTTGTGCCAAATTTAACGAACAATGCAGCAAAGATGTGTCAAGAAGAAATGGCAATTGTTCTGGTGGTTAGGCAAGCTTGAAATTGATGATTGATCATGTTCTAAGAGGTGTGGAAGTCCAAATCCAAGAAAAAGTGCATTAATATTTAAGTACGTGAAAAATCTGCTTTTGATCATTTAAGTGACAGTTTGGTATTTTGACCATAACTTTGCGCTTAGAATTCAGAATTTTGCTTACTATATATGGTTGGAAAGAAGACTCAAAGGGCTACAACTTTCGTGTTTTGACGATCTTCAAATTCTAGCATCTTGATGGTAAAAAAGTCCTTAAACTTACTACCTGCGCACAGCTGCGGAAATGAGTGTTTGTATTTCTCTCTTATGGTCCCTCTCCCAAACCATTTATCTCATTATTCATAATGGAAGCCCACTTAAACATTCTTCAGCTGCCCATGTTTTGAATCATCCCATCAACTAAGCTCATTCTCTCCTTTACCTTGTCAAGCACCTTCCATTCCTAAAATTACCTTTCTTGAGTTAATTTTAATCACTAAATTCTCTTATAAACTTTCATTGTTAATATGGATGAGTGTTAAACCTTTGTGTTTTTCTTAAGTGGCGATTCATTGGAAGCTTATTTTAATCCATGTTATTATTGTTATGAAAAAAGAAAATTGAATTTTACAAAAGATTTAAAAGATAAAAATTGGTTTTAAGGTAATATCTTGAAATTACTAGTTTACTTGAATATTAAGATCATGCTACATACCATAGGCGACTCCTAAGTGTTTAAGTAAATTAGAATTTCTATTTTATCTTGGGTACATACATGTGGTAATGAAATAGTTAAATTAAAATAATTTGTGGTGGATTCTTAACCCTTGATTTCTCTCAATATTTGATTAATCTTTATTGTGAATTGATAATTAGTTATTCTTTAATTTTAATTTTAATTAAAAAAATAAAAAAAAAGACTTTCTAAAATCAAAATTGGTTTTAATTTGGCAATCTTAAGTTTTTTCTATAATTTTCAATTCATTTCCCCGAGATTTGGATTGATCCCTTATTTTTCCACTTTACTATGCCTAATTAGATTTTTACAGATAAAGGTTTTTATTTGCAATCTTGATACGACTAGAGACGCGCAATAGTGATCTTCAGTGAACGGAGGGAAGAGAATGGGAATTGAGATGAGAGAGAAACAAAGAGCAGAAGAATGAGAGAAGTGTTATGTTATGTGTTCTAAATTCTAATAAAAGTGAAGCGGAAGGATCTGTTTCAAAACCTTTTTAAAAAAAAATCGGTTCGGTTCGGTATAATAGAACCCTCTACTCGACTTATCGTTTTGTGTCGTTTAAACTTCAGTAACCAACATTCGGTTGCCATTAAAAATTGATTCGGTTTGGTTTGGTATTTTTTGTTAATCGGTTCAGTTTTTTCAAGTAAGTTTTTGATTTTTCAGTAAAAAATGCCAACCTTAACGAAAACTGTGTATATATATTTGCAATTATTCCTTGAGTTGTTCAACAAAAAAATATTTTTTGAATTAGATTTGCAATTTTAGTTATATATTTACAGGTTTTACTTACTCTTTTTAATTTGTTTGTACGTTAATTATAATAGTTTTAATTATTATTCTTAAGAAATGCGGGATGTTGTTATGTGGAAACTATTAGCTTAATTAAGATTTAACAGTAGGTACCCAAACTATAAGTTATCATTTTTCTTTTTTTAATATAAGTTAATTTTTTTGTGAAAAGTTAAGAAAGTGCTTGCGATGTTCATTTCAATTAAATTGGTATCATCAAATTCACTATTATGCTAAATTAATTGTATCTTGATCAAAATTTATTGTTGAATACTTAATTAGTGGTGGATAGATATGACAATTATAACTAGGGGTGTTCAAAAATCGAACCGGACCGAGAAACCGAAAAAATCGAACCGGAAAATGGACCGATTTGGACCGGACCATTTGAATTCGGTTCGGTCCGGTCTAAATTTTGAAGGACCGAATCATTTCGGTCCGGTCTTCGGTCTTGCATTTTAACACTACGATCGGACCGGACCGGACCGGACCGGTTTTAATATATATATATATTTAAATATATATTATTAATATATAATATTAATACTAAAACCAAACCATAATATTAATAATATATATTAATATAAATATATATTATTGTTGTGCTAATTTTTTTTTCTTTATCATAATACAACTTTTGGGCCCAAAAAAAAAAAGCCCAGACCGAATGGACCGACCACAACCGGACCGAACCGGTCTGGTCTGGTCTGGTCTGGTCCGATCTTTACATGTGTTTCGGTCCGGTCCGGTCTTCTATTTTTTGGGACCGAAATTTCCGGTCCGGTCTTAGGCAATTCGGTCCGGTCAACCGACCGTGAACACCCCTAATTATAACACTTCCATACTTAATGAGTGATTACATTATAGGTGTGAAACTTAGAGTCCATCCAATAAAAATAATTAAAAATATTATCAATATTTACAAAAATAAAAAATTATAAATGCACCTATACATTGTACGGGTTAAAAAACTATTTTTTTCTAATATTGCCATATCAAAAATTCATTATTAAACGGCACTTCTCTTTCTCCACTTGATTCTCTCTCTCTCTCTCTCTCACCACATCAGAGAAAGTCACTCAATTCCTCTACATCTCTACCCGTTTAAAAATTTGGATTAATTAAGTTACTTTCCACTAAATAAAATTATCGCATCTTCAATTTTTTTTTTCTTTTCAAATGTTTTAAATTAAAAGTGCCATTTTATCTTAACACAATCCGTGTATCCCATCACAAATAATGGTATAAAGGTGACGATATGTCGTAAAAGATACTGACATTTTCGCAAATTTAAAAAACATTAGTGGCATTACCGCAGGGCTTGTAAAAAATGGTGATAAAACTTCATTTAATTTCCACATATATACATGGTGGGAAAATTGTTTTTGAGAGCAATTCTTATGTACGTCATAACTCTACATAGTTGTATTAATTCATACTAAAATGTATGAATTTATAGTTGTATTAATTGTAACTAGTGATAAAAAAATACTCACCACCGTATTACTGTATCTCCATACGTACCATATTATTCGTCACTTGTACTTTATAAATACTCTCTTTTTAAGTTGCTTGTGCAATAGGATGCCAGTGAAGGTACGCACGTACCCATTATTTTCAGTTTTCACGCTCTTTTAAGGGTGCGAGAATAAATCATACCTAATTAATTAGTTCAAAATGTCAGCAATATTAATTACAGCAAATGCTCCATTCAATCTACTACATAGAATATTCAAGTGTGGCAGAATAAAACCCAAATAAAGCTTTCGATCTTCATACTGAGAAATGGATATATATATATACCAACAACAATTTCTTTTTTCCAATGGATATACTAATTTAGTGTGAGTTTATTTTTTTTAACCTTTAATTGCTGAATGTTAAATCTAAACTATAAAAGTGAATATTTGTCTTTTTGTTCTGAATAAAATTTTGAATATTAAGTGCTTGTAAGTTAAAAACTAGTTATTTTCTTCTTTCTTTTTTCAAATTAGGCTTTGTTTAGATTAGCCAATCAGCTAGGATACATAGGTATTCAAATTTAGTTGATTCCTAATGCTTAGGGCATCAATTTTGCATTCTTGATGGTGATGAATGCTAGAAGATGAAGTAGAATGCCACAATAGCAATAGAAGAGGATGAAGTTGTCGAGTGATGAACTTACGTATAATTTTAAAGAGACAAAAAAGATAACAACAACAATAGTCTATATATATATTCATCTATAATGTAATATGTCTATACGGAAATTTTCTTATAATGAAATCTCTTATTTTAAAAATAATTATAAGGACCGTCCATTTAAAGAGGTAAATGAATAATTTTTTCATAAAACTTTGTGAAGATGATCTTTATAATGAGTAAATAGTACTCGCCAATTTTTTTTAAAGAAAAAAAAAACAATTTAGAAGTTGTTAATGTGAATAAAATTTCAATGAACAAAAATAAACATATATATCACATTTTCATTACACCCACTTGACTACTTCTAGTTTGAATTTTTTGATAAAATTTTGGAAAGATGATCTACTCATTATAGAGACCGTCTCACCAAATTTTATAAAAAAATGTATCTAATTAGCTCTCGAAAGATGGTTCTTATTATTATTAACTTAATTAGAAATTCTATTATAAAAGTGTTTTCTTATGTCTATATATTAGTGATTAGGGAATGTTTATTATTAATTATTTTGTTACCATGCAATTGTGTTAGCACACATAATGAGGCACAGTTATAGTACTAACCAATAATTAAGCCGATCTAATGGTAGGCCGGTCCATGCAAAACGTACATACATTATATGCACTTTAATGCGTACACATTCAAATTTTCTTAATTATTGTCATGCCCTTAATAATTTATTAACTAAACTTGTTTCATAATCTATATATTTGTTTATTGAAGGGCTGGAGCCAGACAAATACACGCATGAGAGTGCTAGCTGTAACTAATATAATGAAGCAAAAGTTGTTCTGTTTTTTTTTTTGGGAAAAGACAAATATTTGTTTCACTATTTTTTATTCTCTCGGGTGTTTATCAAAAATGATTAAAAAAAATTAATATTTAAATTTTAAGAACAGTGGTAAATGTCGTAACAACATTTGGTGAGATTTTTTTTTTATTTTTTATTATTATTATTATTATTATTTTCTAAATTAAGGGAGGTTTAAGTATCTCCTTTATCCCTACAAATAAAAAAAAATCTCACATCCTACCCCTATAAATCGAACATTTGACCTCGACACAAAGGTAGAGGTTACTTACCACTGGATTAATCCCTCTCCTCATCGGTGAAAAACTTATATAATTTCAATTTTAGCTATGTTTTTTTTATCACTGGATAAGTTACTCGCTCTTGAGATATAACAACGGTATAATTTTTGGGTAACCCAAGCATATAGTTATGAACCGTCAATTTTCACCAATTAAGTTTAAGTTATATTTTAAATATTTCTTAAAATTCGACCCTTAACCAACTTGGGCTATTAGTAGTAAGATTATTTTAAGTATTCTCTTTTAAATTTTCTCGTAAAATTTTATTTTAAGACCAAATTATATATTTTAACTATCAACTTTTTTTCATTTATAAACATTTTAAAAGAAAAAAAAATATTTATTTCTTATTAAACTTTTATTATTATTATTAAATAGATACAACAACTTTTCACAATTCTTAATAATAAAAACTTAAACTTTGCATTTGTAAAATTGTTAGGACTTGTCTCCTAATTTTATAAAATGCAATACATTTTGGTAATTCACACGTATTTTATTACTATTCTCGTTTGCCAAATATAGAGAGATAATTCAACATTCCTAGAAAGAAAAATTCATGTCCAAACTAAACATTGGTAAGGCAACCTAAATGTCAAGAAAAAAGCTTTCCAAGAATCTAAAATGCCCATTCAATTCTCAAAACTCGAATCAAACGAGCCCCCAATGTTGGAAGCCTTGATTAAAAGGCAATCATTTATGGATTTGACTCTTTAATCTACATTACTCATTCTTTCAATTTTCTTTAATTGGGTTCATTTTGAGAATTAAGTGGATGAATTTTACATGAAAGTTGGTAAAAATAATTTCTATTACGGTCTTTTGTGTTGAAGAGAGGATGATCAACTAACCACAGGAATTTTTAATGGAGAAGAAAACTTTTAATTATTTCACAAACCCCTAATTGTTACCATCTCTGAATTTCAATACCACCAGTTAACCATGCAAATACAAAGCCTATACATGCATATATATATACTATGTCATAACTCGTAACAAAAGAATTACCAATTATTCAAAAAGTATTTTAAATCTAAATCACACAATTTTTAACCCTCTATACATTTTTTAGTCGAGTTAACTACAAAAAAGTATAGTGTACTTACACAGATTTTGCAACATTGACAATTTATAATTTTTTTAAAAAAATAATAAATACCGAACGTTCTGTTTGTTTTCATTTAGTACATTCGTTAAGGTTCTAAACTAACACCAATAGTGATTAATGACGTGGCGTTGACTCTCAAGGGGAGTATCTTAAAGTATGCTACCTAAGATTTGCACGCTATACTATTTTTCCATTAATTAAGTTTTATCCCACTAGATTTTTCTTGTAAAAGTTTTAACAAAGCAACATATTGTATATTTGATACCAGTTTAATGTTCTAAAAAAAATATTGTACTCTTTTGCCTTCATTTTGATTTTTTTTCACACTAGATTTTTCCTAATGAGGCAAATGTCACTAAATGGCGGCATATTGGATATCAAAGAGGAAGTGTTATAAGATATTGATATGTGGTTTTTTTTAACTTGTCCCACATCGATATTTTGTGTGAATGTGATTAGCACATATTATATTTATATATATATATTCCTGACCCACATGGGTATTGTATAAAAGTCACAATCAATATTATGTGTGAATGTTATTAGCACGTATAATATATATATATATATATATATTTTTTTCTTGTCCGACAAGGATATTGTATAAAAATAAGAAGGTTAGCTTTCAATAAATAGAGCCGACCCATCCTCATATTTTATATCAGTCAAATAAGATCCCGCTGATTCTCTTTTTTCTATCTCTCTATTATTTATTATTTTAAAATGGTCTTCATTTTAAATACACATTGAGTTTTAGTTAACATTTTTTTTCCTCTCCATGTGATCTAGTTTGTAAAGTTATTTATTTTCTTGAATACTTGTTGACTGTTAATTTAGTAAATAAGTAAATTTGGTTTCCTTTTTCTCTCCTTGTAATTTATTTGGTAATTCTTTTCATTAATACTATTATTTGAATCCTCGATATTTTGGTAAATTAGTAAGTCTTTTTTTTTCTCTCTTTAATTTCCTATTAATTATTTTTCCTATATTAATTGCATGAATTTTTCAATTAGAAAGTACCTACTACCAACAAATATTTAACCATTTATACATGCTTTTGTTTCCTTGTAAATTTATATTTCCATATTTTAATTTTTCAAAAACAAAAGTTAATTGTATTGATCACAAAGGCATGCATTGAAACACCTATAAATATAATATAATTAGCTAGGTTGTATGAATATTGTACAACTAGCACTTCTAGCGAAATATAATATAAAGGCATGAAGAACTATAATTCTAGCGAGAGATTTTCATTTATCACTCTAATAGATCCCAATCTTCTTTTGCAAAGCATTCATAATTCATATACTCCTCTACGTCATAGTTCATATAGCTCATTATTTGTATAAGCTACCATCAATTCAATCATTGAATGAGAGTACAATAAAAGAAAAGTGACTTGTTTGTTGAACTAGTAAATATAGGTGTAAAAGTGGAAGAGCAAGTGCAGGAGCAGCGATATTAAAAATATTTAAGGTTAAAAATTCTAATCATATTATAATTAAAAATATTTTTATATCAATACAAAAACAACTACATCACTTTATATAAAAAAAAATAGCGCGCTTATAGTTGGTGTAACTTTCTTTACCCTTATTTTTTGTCACATTCATTAATTTCGAAAAAGTAAGAAAGTCAATTAAATTAGATAAATGGTAAGTAATGGACTACGTTGGGCTTGAGACCACATCAATATCATGTGGAGAATCGGCCTTATTGATGTTGGTTGTTCATCTGAATGAATGGGCCTCAATTAATTTGTATATTTTTCGCTAGTATTTTGAATATGTTTAAGTGAGAAATGATTTCTCTTCGTATTATATACTATATAGACATATATTAATACTAATATTATAAAAATGATTTCTCTTCATATCATATACCAATACTAATATTATAAGACGGAAGACGTAGTATCCTTCTCTCCCGTTCTGTCATATGGCTGTCTATTTATTGTACAGTAATTTAATCGTGTCATATTCACATTAGTTCTATATCTTTCATAATATCTAATAGTGTCAAATTTCTATTTCATTTATAGAATTATAGTTGATAATTTTTTAAAATTGCCCGTGCATAATAAGAGTTATAATCTAATTGTACAATAATTTAACCGTTTCATATTTGTAGGTTGTATGATACACCTATAAATATAATATAAAGGCATAAAGAACTCAGTTGCCCTTCCCGGCCATTTTCACTCTAGCACTTCTAGCGAGTCTTCTTGCTCTTTCTCAAGGTATGAATATTAGTAGTCCTTGCATTCTTTATGTATTAGTTTTCCTTCTACAATTCAAATATTGATAATTTAAATAAACTAATGAAAATAATAATATGTGTCATAAAGGCACATGTTAATTAAATTATTAATAAAAATATTTATCTATGTGTGAGAAGCCGTGCCGTATCAAATGTGTATTTAAGCTTTTTTCTTGATCTAAATGGATTGTTAACATGTGCCATGAAGGCCCACGTTAACACAACTCATAAACTAATTAATGGTTTAATGATTATAAATAATCTAACTTGTTGTCTGATGTTTACATCATATATTTTTGATTTATGTATAAGATTTTGTAGGGGCACAAAAGACCTGCCAAAGCAAGCCAGTTTCCGGGAGATTTGATGAATATTGTGGATTTAACGGAAATGCTAAATGCTACGATGAGAGGGTTGCTGATTGTACATGACAAAACAACTTGAGAAATCGTACTCCGCAACACATTTGTACTTGCGTCATATTATTATGTAATTGATTCAAGACATACTTGCCAGTCCACCATCATATTAATTATACATGTTTGCATTGGAGGGCTTATTTGAATAAATTTTTATTTATTTATAGCCATTCGCAATCTTAATTATTATGTTATTAGAGACCCTTCATGAATGACAACTATGTCTAGATAAAAGTTTTTTCAAGATATATTTTTAAAATGAACTCACGTTTTAAAAAAATGCCTCTGCTTAATTATTATATTTTTAATCAAACATCTCCGATTGAATATTAAAAGTTAGATGATCAAACGAGTAGTGACCAATTGATTGTGAAACGAAAGGATGTTTAGTCAAACCAAAGTACAACGGTAACAATTTAAAAACTAGCTGAAAACATTAAACACCGATGCCAACCTCAATATATAATTTATGGTTTGTTTTCCCAAAATAGCTGGAGTGGAGCTAAGCTAGGTTTTTCTTTTTTTAAAAAAAATAATTAATTTGCTTCCCACAATAAGAACATTCATAGTGTATTTGGTATGTTAAATAGATTTTAATAATTGTAAATTTAATGTTAACTTTAGGGACGAATAAAAAAATAATCATACTAGTAAAGGTTACTTGTTCAAAAAAATAAATTAAAATTAATATAAGCCTCCTATAGCCATTTGACATAAAGAGACAGTTTATTAATGGAATGCATGATGTTCATGCGAAAATCTAGAGTGAGTCTACTTCCGATCACACAGTCAAATGATTGAACAATAATTAAACTGATCACAAGTTAACGAGAACAAGACAATAGTGGATAGTGGATGTTCACCATACACGAGGAAATGATATGGGTTAGTCCTCCTCTCAACATTACAGCTGTAAGAGTTTCAAGCCACTCAAAGCCTAAATACTCTACACTTGGAGCTCTGTCGTGCGCTTTAGAGCTATATCTCTCTCGAACTCTGTTCTTTTGCCCTATAACATTGTAGTAAAACTTTTGTAATAAAAGATTGATTGTCGGGGGAAGTAATTACTTCACATATATATATGACAGAGGGAGAAAACGTGTGAAAGGGCTATCAAAACAGGTCTTGAGTCATTCATCATCATCACAAACTCTGATCTTACTTCTTCATGTATTCCGGTGCATTTAATACAGTTGATATGAATTTAATGAAGTTAAGGGCGACTTTGTGGCGCTACAAAGTTAATGGTAATCGCCTATACTGCCTATGCCCACTTTGACGTAGTGGTTGGTCAGGGAACTCTAAAGCTCACTAGAGGACCTCTGGGGCTTCAGCTCTGAAATCTGGTACGTGAGAATAATACCTAGATCGAATACGTTCACCGTTAGGAGCTCTGGCTTACAAGATGTTTAGGTCAGAACTCTGGGAAACTCCACGGTACAGTAGATTTAGCTGATGACGTGGATGGCCACATGTTCTCTTGTAACTGAACGAGTAAATCGATTTATTAATTAACTCTTTCATACACGAAAAGTGACCTTTACAAATCATATGATTTTGTATATTGCTTTCTAATGTTTTGAATTTTTTAGATGGGATTTATAGTCTCAACATGCTCTCTACATGTGTTGTAATTTTGAGCTTAATATATAAATCGATTATATTGAATACTACAAATCACATTTGACTATTTGGCCATTGGGCCTTACATGTCAGAAATAACTCTTCATCTAATACAATAATAAAGTATTGCATATACAATCCAAAACCAATTACAATTGAAAGAGTAAATGTAGGATCTTACATATTATGAATTATAGGCTCAATAACGCCTATATAGTCATATTTAGTTTGAATAAAGTCATGTTTTTATTGTTATTAAAAAATAACATAATACTCCCAAGCATGAGATATACTCTTGTCATCTTAAATAAAGAGTGCAGTCTTACTTTCATGCTTTTTTAAGGACGCACAAATTTTTACATATTCAATGGCAGGCATGGCTAGTCTTAGTGTTTTGGAAGCCAAGGCATAATTTGAAAATGAGACCCCATTAACAATACAAATATAATTTTTTAAGGGTTCGTTGAAAAAGAGATTTGGAAAGTGAATCAGCCACAACTCAATACTTGAAAAAGAAATTTAGCTTTATTTTTTTAAAATAAAATAAACTTATGGCTCTTGGTATTTCTTAACAAATGTAATTTTCAATTAATAACTAGTGGGAGAAAAGTATTAATATCACCACTTTACTAATATTTTGGGATAATAATTTGAGTAACTAAAATAATAATACATGTGCGGACTTATATACTACATATATAACACTATATATATAGACATAAATATACATATTTAATAAAGGATCATGATTTTTGAATCTTGAAAATATATAAGTGAATAGAAAATTATGTGACTGAAATTAAAAATATTTTTGAATAATTAGTAATACTTTTGACACGAGTTATAACATAAATTTGGGAGCCTCTAACAAGATAAAAATTTTGGAGGCATGAGGCGATTGCCTTTTTAGCCACCTCCAAACATTAAACTAGCTTTAGTCAATAGTCAAGAACATAAATTATTTGACATTATGAAATTCAATATATCAATTATATCAACAAAAAAAAGGAGACAAACTCTTAATTTGAAATAACTTAGGAAATAGTGAAACATTTTAGTTTAAACACTTCTTATATATCAATTCATGTTAACTAAATTCGTGGTTGAAGGAGAAATAGAAGAAGTGTCAAGGACATGAATTGAACCTAAACATTGTATATATATTTAATACTTTTAATCATGTATCGAGCATTAGTCTGTCAATGATAATCTTAAAGGATGAGATATGGAAAAGTAATTAAGTTGATGTGAGATGATGTGAGATGATAAAATGAAAATACTTCTAAATTTATGAATTGAGATATTTAAAATTTATTTAATTTGTGAATTATTTAATTTTATTATATAATTGTTAAACAAAAAACATAATAATATATTTAAAATTACATAACTTATAATTCTTATACAAATCAATGCAAAAAAATTACACTATATATTTTTTTATTAAAAAATAAAAATAAAATTATAATTCATCAATTTACCATATATATTAGTGGCTTAAGTACATGCGAATAAAAAATGTTAAGACAATAAGACAGATTGGTTATTGGGTATTGGTTTCCAGCTAAAAATAGAGTGGCTCGGTACCGTTTGAGAAATGGGCCCATTTTTTTATTTTTTAGCATTTTCTTCATTTCAAAAAAAAAACTTTCTGTTGGATTCAAACATTTATTGAAATAGGTGAGAAAAGTTCAGTGGAGTAAATACCCTCGACTCTCTCACTCTCACTCTACTGTGTTTTTTTTTTTTTTTTTTTATAATAAAAAATAGTATTTCTTGAAACCACAACTCCGTAGGTCTACAAATACAGGGGCCTTTACATTTGTATCAACTCTTTCCACTACTAAATTTCTCTCTGCAACATTTGAATATACCTCCTCCTTCTTCTTCTTCTTCTTCTTCTTCTTCTTCTTCTTCTTTTTCTTTTCAACTACCCCTTTGAACCTTCTATTTCACCTTTAACTCAAAAAATCTTTGGAGGGTAGTAATATATATATATATATATAAAAAGAGCTTACTGTTAAAAATTAGAGAGGAGAATGATGATGAGTGCTTCAAAGTTCATAAAATGTGTGACTGTTGGAGATGGAGCTGTGGGCAAGACTTGTATGCTCATTTGTTATACCAGTAACAAGTTCCCCACTGTGAGTTTCACAAATACCCCTTTTTTTCTAAATCATTTTTTTGGGGTCCAATTTTGTCAATCTTTCTATGCAATTTCTGATTTGGGTTTTTCTTTTAATTCATTCAATCAATCATATGGGTTTTTCAGTTAAAGATTTTGTAACCACCCGGGTTCTTGGCCCAAGTTGTAAATTAGGTGATTGCACCCACGTATTTACTGAAGACGTTCCCATTACGTTAGCGGGATATATTTTGAGTCGTTACAGATTTGGGCCTAAATATCGCTATTGCCAGAGTAAACATTGTTGTTACCAGTGCAATGTGTTGTGCTTGAAGCATAATGTACAAGCACATACTCTGGTAATAATAGATACTCTGCTCTGCCAACAGCAATTGCTATATTGTTTTCCCTTAAATTGTAGATTTGGTTTGTTGTCTTTCTATTTGTAACCAACAATTTCTTAGGTATTTGGTTCAGATTTTTGTCTATGCTATCCGTTCTACATTTTTGTGCTCTCTGTCTCTGTCTCTTATCTAATATTTTATTTTTTTGTGGCAGGATTATATTCCAACAGTGTTTGATAATTTCAGTGCTAATGTGGCTGTGGATGGGAACATTGTTAACTTGGGACTATGGGACACTGCAGGTGTTATTGTAATTATATATGTTCTATGTTTCTTCAAATCAGATATTTCTTGCACATTTTTTGGCTTTAGGGTTTCTTTTTTTGGCCTAATCGCCCTCTTTTGTTGCTTTGATTTTGAAAAGGTCAGGAAGATTATAGCAGGTTGAGGCCACTAAGTTACAGAGGTGCAGACATATTTGTGTTAGCTTTCTCTTTAATCAGTAGGGCCAGTTATGAAAATGTCCTCAAGAAGGTAACTCCTTTTACCCTTTTCACTTTCTTTCTTCTTTTTTTCTTTACTTTTATCTTTGATTTTTATACTCCATTTTCAGTTACAAATAAAGCTTTTGTTGATGTGGTCTTTGAAGCTTATTTGAAATTTGGGTTTCTTGTATAAATGCTATTTGAAGCTTGAAAGAATTGGGTTTCCTTTATGATGTAGAGAACTTATGTTTCTTGATTTGTTTAATCTACAAGTAATTAAGGCTTTCTCTTTCAAATATCTCTTCAGTGGATGCCGGAACTTCGCCGATTCGCACCCAATGTTCCAATTGTTCTTGTTGGAACAAAGTTAGGTAAGCAACAACACATCTTCGCCATTTGGTTTTACTTATTAATAATGTGTTTGGATCATGGGTTTAAATAGTGGCACTGGGATATGTAACGGATGCCATTGGCAGGTATTATAGATTTGTGAAAAGGTTATCAACTTGCCTTTTTTGGTAAATTTTTTTTCCTCCAGATCTTCGTGAAGACAGAGGATATCTAGCTGATCATATGGGATCTAACATCATAACATCTGCTCAAGTTCGTATTAGTCCTTTTTAAACTATGGTTGGAAACCACTCTCAAGTAGAGTAGTAAATTTAGATTGTTAGTTTAAAATTGAATGGCTCAAATTTTGACGAGTAGTGTTTACTCCCGGCAATGACTCATTTAGACAAACTACTACCAAAATCCAAACCATCTGATTTTAACTAATGGTCCAGGTTTCTTCAACTCTCCTCTATGTTAATGTGATATTTCAAAACCTTCTTTATTTTTATGGCGCTTAACCGAACTTAAAATCATTCAGGGCGAGGAGCTGAGAAAACAAATTGGTGCGGCAGCTTACATAGAATGCAGCTCCAAGACCCAACAGGTAGAATTCTTGGAAGAACTTCAAGAACGCTTAGATTTTTTAATATGCCCTCAGTGTCAAATTGGTAGTTTCACTTAACTTTTCATGATGTCTAAAATTGATAGTCCCATTTCCTTATGGGGGACATAATCAATGTGTCAAAATCTTAACATAGAAAATAAGTTGTATTCTTGACCATGGGACATAATCAATTTACGAAATCTTAGCATAAAAAATAAGTTGTATTCTTGACCATTGATTAAGTGCACAGGGCCCCTATATACGTATTATTTTCCCCAACTTAAATACCTTTGGGCCATGGGTGTGAGGTTTTATCTTAGAAGGCCTCATTACTATATGGTGACACACCCCCACTTATATACCCATGTTGAGTTCTACAATCTTTTCATGTGGGATCAATGGTTTTAGCCAACCATTCTCAACACCTAATACGGCCAATTTTCATCCGGATTTTGTGTTTGTAATATTTGCTAGTAGAATTGATTTTTACTTTCCAATTAAACTACAATAGTTTTCTTTGGTTGGTTTTATAGAATGTCAAAGCTGTTTTTGATACTGCAATCAAGGTTGTACTTCAACCTCCAAGGAGGAAGGAAATGGCAAGGAAGAAAAGGCACCGAAGCTCTGGTTGCTCGATTGTGTGAGTACTTCTTGTTTTGAATTTCTTTTATTTTATTCATTTATTGCTCTTGTTGTCCTAGATTAAGAGACCCAATCTCATGAAAGTAAAGAAGTTTATAAATAATCCCTTTGACCGGAAATTAGTGTTTTGTGATCACCATTTTGGAACTCAATGCGGAGCTTTTTGGCTAAAATATGAAGTTAGCGAATTAAGTTCATATATAGGGTCATTTAAAAAAAGTTGAAAGAAAGGCCTTTCTCCCCCGAGTGTGTGCAAGGTGGGTTGGCGACCACAGGGCCCTGGCCATGACATATTTTAAACAACGCATTAGAATAAGGACCCAAAAAGTTTGTTGTATATAGGAAAAGGCCCTTGATTTCAATTTTTGTACATTGTCTTATATATATGTATGGACCGGCCCTATATACATGCATTATTTTCTACTAAAACTTTGATGTATCTCCTCTTTAACAGCAGGGGTATTGTTTGTGGAGGTTGCGTTGTGTAGAATATTTAGACACCAAGATGGATCTGGATCCGTATCCATGTGTGCTTTTGACATGGATGGGTTTGTTTTGTTTTGCAAGTGATTTTGGTGTTTCAACTAGTATAACATAAATGTGAATGTATGTTGTAGCTGCAGTGAAATAGTTTGATCATCCTTCTTGCAGTTTGAACTTTATGTTAAAGTTTGTGGGTGTTGTGAAAGTTTGGCTTGCTCTTGTTACATTTCACTTTTTTCATGCTCGTTTGATTTGAATTTTTGTTGTTTTCCAGCAATTCTAGGTTAGTAACTCAAATATTGTCTCATAATTTATGTCAAGAGTTTGAGTTACAAGATGTTTAAAATTCAAAACTTGTGAACTTGGAAAAGCACAAAACTCAAACGGGACGAACACTTAAATGTGCTTGTTGCTTTGGTGGTACACATTTACGTAAAATTAAAACACAATCTTTTTATTTATACGCAAACCAAACACGATCCCAAGGAACTTTCCTTTCTTTTATTTGGTAAGCACAAATTTCAAAAATACTTTCTTGTTGGAGGGGAAAGTAGGGGTAATGTCATTCCTCTCAAAATCCCATGGCATTGATTTTTTCTTGTTATTTCCTGGCATTTATTACAAAAATTTTAAACAATCTTACCTAAATACTTTTCATACTTTACCAAACATAAGAAAGGAAATTTGATAAGAATTTTAGTTTCCCACACCCAAGGAAAGGAAAAGGGAATTGATTTTTCTTTCGTAAATTAAAGGAGGCTTTAAACGAGACCTTAGAGGTAATTAACACGGCCTCGGTTGCTTTCTGATGATATTTTTTATTATGTGAAATTTTGCTTTGGTTAGACTACCGAAGATTAACCAAAGAAGAATTACATTAAAAATAACAAATTACGTGAACTTAGAGATCAATGTGCAATGACTTGGCTAAATCAATTTGTCCAATTTTTTAATTGAATCCATGCAGGATAATGATAAACAAATGGGGACCCCAAGTGGCGGCAGACCATGTTCTTAAAGGGTTGCAGTGGTTGTTTTGAATAATTTTGATTAGATTTAAAATGATGGTGTAGCTAAGCCATTAGCACTCCACTGATATTATCGTGTATTGTAAAATGGCATCGACTCACATAAATCGAAAGTGGCGGCCTTTTATGTCAATTTATGCCATTTTGGATTATCTCAGAATATTATTAGAGCATCAATAACCATATCCCAAATTTAAGTTCGGATTTCCACTAACGTTTTTACATAGACACAATTACAAAACACTTCTCAAATGGCAACCTAATCAGCAAATTGAGAAAACCAGTTTAATTTTACTAAAAATAAAATAAAAAATAAACTAGTAGTACACCCACTCCCCCCCCCCCCCCCCCCCCTCCCATCAAATATCCGGCACCCCCAGCACCGCACTCTACTGTGGGCACTGCCACTTCCCTGCGGCAAGTAACACCATCTCCAAAACATTAATATATATGTATACAAACAAATCTCTGAAATTGAAATAAAATCTTGATAGGATAAACCAAATAGGAAAATTGAGATCTAATAGTTCAACACCGGTACGGAGAAAGAGGGGAGCTTTTGTGGGAGATGCAGAACCAGTGGCGGACTGCCACCACCGGCACCCGATGCAGCGGAGAACACATTCTTTCTCTCCGCTGCATTAATTCATAGTGTCCTTGAATTGTGTCCTTTTTGAGTCTAGCTAAAATTATTGTTTCAGAATAATTTTTTGTATAGTTTGATTAGATCCAATTTTGCAGCTGAGAAATAACAGTTGGGGGTTGTTTGGTTCAAAGGTAATAAATACCAGTTACAAAAATGTCTTTATTTTTATAAAATTAGAGAGTCCCAAGAATTTTATGAAGGTAAATTTAAGTCTTCAAATTTATCTTTAACTTATTTGTTAGGAACAATTTTCACAATAACAAATAAAAATTGCTTAAATTTTTTTATGCAACAACTTAAAACTACCAAAAAATAATTCTGAAAAGTAACTTCTTTATTCTTACCAGGGATAAAAAAGATATAGACGGAAAAAAATTGTCTTCGTAAATAATAAGAATATTTTAGCCTAAATTAAAAAGTTAAAAGAGCATGTCCCTAGTAATCATCTATGTCCACCAACTTAAGTGGGACAACTTGGAAGAAATAACCCATTTCAAGAATGCATTAGAACATCTTTAATTGTCTTATATAATTTTAATTCGTGTAAAATTTATATGTAAAAAAGAAAAGGACTCCAACACTCTTTCAAAAAACTTGACACTTGTAATTTGTGTAAAAATATTGTGTAAAATACAAACCTAATTTACACATCTACATCATTTTTTTCTCTCCTTAATTTTTTTACAAAAAACTTTAAAATTACATAACTAAAAATCTAAAAGATAGTTTTTAATATAATTTATATATTTGATCAAGAGTTAAAAAATAAGATTCATTATGATTATAAAATTATGTATATAAAAATTTCAAACAAAATTATTGAACATTATATATAACATTCTATTAATTTGATTTTCATTGGTACATTTAAATTTTACACAAAAGTACTATTCAAACACAAAATGTATATATATATAATTTATGTGTAAAACTCTCTTACACATAAGATTTTACAAAAAATACACAACCATTAAAGATGCTCTTAGTTGTAGACCAAACTTGAATCAAACATTAAAATCCTTCTGGATTGGAATACAGAATCCCACGAAAGATTTAAAACTTGAACCAAAAAAGCTCTAAAAGGCCAGCACAATTAGGTTTAAAAATTTATAATTCATCACTGCAATCCACCGAATGTCCACAAAGGCAAATGACCTTCCAGTTCGTCATTACAAGTCCCCAACAGCAAGTTACTAAACAGTTTTTTTTTTTTTTTTCATTCGAAAGGGGAAGTATCCTGGGAAAGAGTACGCATCTCTGTAACCAAACACAAACTATCTGAAGCAGCACCTTCCTGGACAGATGCAGACCAAAAAATTATTTTATCTCATATACTTCAGAAAGCCCGATTTCTATCCATGAGTCCCTGCTTAAAGATCAATAGGCATTGCTCACTACTACTACCAAACTTTTCCCCCCCTCGTTCACTCATTTGCTGCATCACAGAATTAAAAATCAAGAAAATTGTGGTGGTTGATCCATTAGAACCATAACGTGTCACACTCGATAAGTGAGTTATAGTATATTGTAATTCTTGATAATTAGATCTAATTTCCAATATATTTGAAGAAAATGTGATTATGCTTATTCAAGTAGTTAAATTTGCATCACCTCCTTTGACCTATAAAGGTTGGGGGTTGAAATCCCAAGTAGAACTAATTTTTTATTTTAGAAATGAGAAAAGGATGAGTTTTGTAATTTCAAGTCCGTGCAGAAAGCGGTCCTCTCTATGGTCTACGGTAATAGATTAGTACCACTCGGGAAATTAACAAAATAGAAGAAAAAGGTAAATTCCATTCATAACAAGTATTAGAAAATGTAATCTTTTTGAATTGACAAAATTAGGAATTAATGAACAAATAAGAACACTCCATCTGAAATTAAAACTCCCATTTCCTTTATACAGGCCATGATCAATGCACCAAATTTCACCAAAAAAGAAGTTGCTGATGGCCATTGATGAAGTTTGAAAGTACTGTTACCACTCGTAATTTGAGACAGATAGTTGTAAAAGGAAAGTTTCACTATTAAAAGTCTTCATGCTTTATTTAATTTTATTTTATTTTTAAAAAAAAGTAGTAGTGTTTCAGCAAATGCATGTTCAAAAGGGGAATGTTTCAACATTGAAAACAGTATTTAAACGCCTCAACTACTACTTTTTTGAATACAGGGTGTTACTGACAAAACGCATGTCTTGTCGGATTATTGACAAAACAAGGGAGGTTTAAGCTGAATTTACCCAATCACACAAAAAAGAAATTAAATAAAAGAGGATACCTCTAGTCTTGGGGAAGTAGGGCAATTTCAATTTCTTGGAGCGACTTTCCTTTGGTTTCCATCACATTTCTCTTCACGAAAATCACAGCAATCAAGCAGAAGGCACCAAACATGGAGTATAAGAGCTGCGCGCCCATTTGCTCGAGCAAACGCAAGAACAGCAAGCCCACCATGAAGTTAAACACCTGACCATAAAACCGATCGGAACATTTAACAAAAAAAAAAGGTGTAAGTTTTTTTTTCTTAATTTTATCTGCTAATAATAGATAAAATTGGGATGTTCACTTCTCCAGATAGAAAAACGGAATAAAAAGAAAATACGTAAAGGAGAAAATTGGGCTTCATCTTTAAATGTGGTATTTTCCCAAACAGTTCCCTCTCTTAAATTTTTTTGAATTTATGCTAGAACTAGATAATACCAATGGAACATATTCTCCATTTCTCATCCTAAATTCAACATGGAAAATGCGGGTTTCAATTGTACATCTCTCTCTACACAACACAACCTGGTGGTGGGTGGTTTAGTAGTGTTTTTTTTTTTGGGGGGGGTGATCGGGTAGCTTTTACTGGGGGTGTGATGGTGGTCGTGGTCGTGGGGATACAATCATACAACGGTGTTGGCTTTACAGAAAATGAAATGAGGATGGGTCTTTATTTTGAAAAAATGAAGGCATTTCCAGTTTTTTCTCCATCATTGTCCATAGCAACAAAAATTGAAAAGAAAACAAATGTTAATTGAGTTGGATGTTTTCTTCAATTTTAAATTAGGGGACCTAAGTCGTTAAGACACAACAAATAAATTAAATAATCAAACAAATGAAGCGAAAATGTATTACCCAATGTACTGACATACAAAATGCCATAGCTTTTGCCCTAATTCGACTGGGTAATATTTCGGGTAGGAGGAGACCAGGGACTGGGCCAGCTCCTACAGCAAATGATAACACAAACCTGAAACAGTTCCCACGAGAAATGAATTCAGAGTACAATATTGACATGATTTAAAACGTGGTGACGGTATCGCATTAAGAATCTTGCTTTCTCATTTGGACTTCTCAAAAGTTACACTTTGAATTGTACCAATCTTCAAGGTAAATAAGATTTTCAAATGTGTGTGTGTGTGTGAGAGAGAGAGAGAGAGAGAACTCACATGAGCATACCACCCACAGATAGGTACAAAGCTAGAGAATTTGATGAAGACAGTCCTGCCGCAGTGACTTGAAGAGATGTCGATGCCGCCTAAGTAGATGAGATGCACAAAGTAAAAGCCAAACCTTTGAGGTCAGATGATCTTCAGTGTAACCAATGGTCAAGAATAAAGCTCATTTACTATCATGAAATTTGGTTCATTGATTATGTCACAAAGAGCATCACTGTAATTTGGGAAATCCCAAGTTTTAGTCAGTTTTACTCAGGCTGTACTATTATTGTACACGTTTTTTCTGCACCAGAAAGTAATTATATCGTGCTCTTCGTACATATACAAAGGAGTTACTTGGCATTTCTCCTGGGCCCTCTTTCATAGCAAAAAACAGTAGCAGTATATTTTACTTTTCATTCGAACTTTTGTGCTTTTGGTCCGTTGATTGTGTTCTTAAAAAGGAAAGTGGTATAGTACCACTTTTCTGAAATAAATTAAGGGTGCATTTAGACTCTTCAATCCACACACACCAGAAAAAAAAAATACAGCAAAAAAAAATTTTTACTTAAAAGTATAAAATCTAAGGTGAGAGTTTGATAGCTTCATTAATTTAATATTCTATAGCTTCCTTTGTCTTTCCCTGCTGTATGATATCCGGCAAGAAAACCTTCAAGGAAATATCAAAGTTGTACAAAAGCTGGGGTTTCTCACAAAAATAAGCAGAAAACACTTTACCATGCCAGAGAAGCTCCACAAGAGAAGGACCTTCCTTCCTAATTTATCCATCAAAAGTAATGCAATAGTAGATCCTAAAGACAATTACAAAGTTAGAAATCAGTGTTTTGTCATGTATCCTCATGTACGGGACTACCCTACCAAATTGCAAGCCAAGTAGCATAGATACTTCAAAAGGTTGATAAATAGAGTATTGATAAGGACAAAAATATTACTTTATCATGTATCTTAATTTACACAATAACCTGCCAACAAAAGGTTGAGGAATAGAGTAATGACAAGGATAAAAATATTATTTTATCATGTATCTTGAAATACACAATTGCCAACCAAATTGCAGATTGCAACCTGCGTACGTAGCACGGTTACTTCAGAAATGGAGAATCAAATAAAGATACAGCTCAGATACAACGGCCATACGTATCAAATAATCTAAATAAGTACTGGTGACTTATTCAATACACTAGAGTTAATTCACAAATTTTCCTTTTTTGAAAAATGGAACAGGTATTTGAGTGAAAGTTAAATGGTAATCTTACGAAATGGAAAATACATTCACAATAGTGCTATTGAAACTATGGTAATTTATTACTTCATATTTCATAGTTGTGTTTAAAGGCGAAAGCTATCATTTACTAAGATACTTCAATATTATTACATCCTCCGAATCACTCTTAATTTGGGACGTCCCAAAAAGGAAAGCTGGGTTTTTAATTTGAGATAGAGGGAGTAATAAATACACATAAAAATAACATATTATCCTATCAGCATATTCTTGCCATTACCAAGCTCTTATCTGTCATAGAGATTCGTCTTATCACCATATTGTATCGGGCTCTCTTGTATCTATATCTGTGCAACACACATTGCGACAACTGCCTGAAGGAAAAGGTACACACACATGCATAGAGAGAGAGAGAATGCAATTTAGGAAAGAAACTTTTACCCAGTAAATTTGCAAATCCTATGAAGGCGTTGGCAAGGTTGGATGATACTCCCGCACTTCTAAATACAGTTGAAGAGAAATAAAATACAGCGTTTATGCCAGATAGTTGTTGTAAAGCAAATAGTGTTGATCCAATAAAAACAACTGCAAAAGGAACGAGTGAATAACAAAGCATTTTTGTGGAACGAGTAGAAGAATTATGGTCGTGAAACCATTGGCAGAAAAGTTAACATCTATACCTCTGAAATGGCGACCATAAAGCAGTTCTGATAACGTTATACTATCACTCTCATCTCCTCTGTCAGATTTCGAAAGTTCTGCTATTGCAGATTTTACATGTGATCCTCCTAAAAGCCTCTCAAATTCAGCCTCAGCTTCACCAATTCTTCCTTGCTATAAATACAAATGAGAAATTTTGAGCATTTACTTTCCATTTAAGCAAATAATATGATAGTTGATGAAACAAGTCATCGGCAAATTTCAAATAAATAAATAAGCAGAATCCATTTATTCAAGGGAAAGAAATCAAACACTCCGTGTCTCAAATTTATATCCCACTGACTTAATAGTACTTTTTTAAGAAAACAATAATTTCAACCTAATGAATGATACAACTTGTTTTCTATTGTAAGGCATGATACATTGATAATGTCCCAAAAAGGAAAAAAGACTACTAAGTTAAGACACCCCAAAAAGGAGATTGGAACTATTAATTTGAGATGGAAGGAGTACGTAATAAAATGAACAAAAGACGAAGTGCAGTTTAAATAGAGACTTTCAGCTTTTCCAGTTGACATGAAACACTACCAGTGAAACCACATGATGCAGTTTACGAGAGAGAGAGAGGGAGAGTAACTACTCATAAACCAAGATCCTAAATTTGTCCTCAAATCCATGATTATTTAAAATGTATTGAAGCCAATGTGGATGATGGCAAACCTTGTATAGCCAATGGGGACTCTCAGCACAGAACAACATAGCAAGAGCAAGTACTGAAGCTGGAATCGTAGACATCCAGAAACATACCCGCCACCTGAGCACAGAAGGGGAATAAATTCAAAACTTCACTATCAACCAAGTTTAAGCAATGTAGCCTCAAAGACGTGCCAGCGTCCATTGCCATTACCATCCAGCAATAGACTTCACAGGAATTCCAATAAGCAGAGCCCCCATTAGTCCAAGACATGTTGCAATCTGGATGAAGCTCCCATAGGTACCCCTAACATAGGCAGGAGAAACCTGCTTACGCACGCATACAAGGGAAAATAATGGATAAGAGATAAGCACTAAATTCATTACAAACAATAATATACACATATATAGATATATCAGTGTAAGAACTTAAGCGTATGGCTATTGCCACTTGATTTTAGTACCCCCACAAGTGTCATTGATAGTCTCTCAATTGGCAGCCCTTCATGAAGTATCACTAAAAGTGATTTCAGAGTGCTAGCACATAAAATTGAGGTGGTAATAGCCATACCCTGATACCCCTCTTTATTAATGTAATAAATGTAGAAGAAAATAGCAATTTGACCTCTGTGACATAGAGGGATGCAACAGGAGGACCCACACCCAACCCAATCCCAACAAGAAACCTTCCCACAAGCATTCCTGTCAAATTGTTGGACGTTGCACTGAAAAGGCAAATATCAATATATTTCGAAGTTCATAAATAAGAGTTATTTTGAATAAAAAGGCTGAAACGAAAGAACTGATCTCTCGACTTTAATTCAATAGGATTGAACAGGCAAATAGGAAGATCTGGTCAAACATTACACAATGCATAAACCATTAAAGAGTAAACAGTAATGGCCTTATTGTATCCCCCTCTCTTGTAATTCTTTTTTGGTTTTTTATGCTATTATTCTAGTGCACATGATTGGGCATAGAGGACTTAAAAAAAAGGGAGTAAACAGTAACAAATTTCCGAACAGTCAGAATACACCCTACTACTTGTACAAACCTAGGCTATGAGCAAATAGAGGAGATCCTTTGGGCACAAGAAAACATACAGCACAGTAAACAAAAGTATCCAAGAACAACCACAAGCTACCATTATTATGATGATAAATTCCCACCAGAGTCCAAATAGACATAATACTTTAAGAAAAGTAGATTACGTAATCATGGTAGTGAGTAACAACAGGGTGGGTGGCAGTATAAACCCGGAAGTAGACTCTAATCGCAGTAAAAAATATAAGTAGACTGTAATCAAAAAATTGATTTTAAACCGCATCCTGAGGTAAGGATAACCAAACTAAATATAACCAAAAACGAAAAACAGATCAACCATCCACAGAGACCTTTTCTGCTAGGTTATGAACTTGAAAATCTGTAAAACAGAGGGTCAAAAGAACAAAATCTCATAATAGCAAGAACAATTCAAAGATTGGCAAGTAAGGCCACACTGTGTAATCACTTTAGGGAAAAAGTAAAGCAAATAGTTTAGCATTACAAGCAGATGTCCTCAAAGAAGTACTATTGGCCTCACAGATCAAACATCTTACCTAATGGAAGCACCAATAATCATAGGCAATGCACACAACTGAAAAGCCCTACAACGCCCAACACCATCAGCAATCCAACCACTAAATAGAGATCCAAGAAAGGCACCACCCAGGCACATACTGACCACCAGACCTTCATTTGACACAGACAAATATTAAATCTAGCCTAACTGAAGATATACCAGATTAAAGAGGGAAAATAAAACCAAACATTACCTTCAGCTAAGGTATTCCCACTGAAACCAAGATCCTTAGAGATGCTTTCAAGTGGTTCGTTAACTACCCTGTGTAGAAAGAAAAACAAATGCCTCAAGCACAATCCTCAATTTCTTACCCCACTCCTTTGATTATAGAACAAATAAATGAAAGGAAGTGATAATGTTTAAATTAAAAATTACGATATTACGAAAAGATTAGGAACAAACCCAAGATGATAGCCAAATAAGAATGAAACGATGGTTGCCACAAATACATGCGGGAGAGAAAGCTTCCAAGAGGGATTCATGGTGTCTTGACCCATTCCGTTCTGTAAAAGAGCTAAAAGGACATACAAAAATTTATCCCAAATATCATCTAACAGCTCAGGATCAGTAAGAACGTATATAAATGAACAAAGCACCGACCGACCGAACCAAGATAAGCATTAACGAAAATTGCATTGATATCCTAATTTTAGTTCGTTCTTTGAAAAACTTAAAAACAAATAAATTCTACATGTGAACAACTGAAACTCTGGTTTTTATTTTCACTCCCTTTTTTTCGGGTATTTCTTATGATTATGACTGCGAAGGAGATGGAAAGTCATTCCACATAAATCTACGCAGTCATCCACAAGGAGGACTCGGTAAATAGATGGAAACAATCCATGTTTTTTTAACTTCATCCCATTCACATCTGACATCCAGCCACTTTGTCATGGTTTACACCTCACTAATATATAATATAAACTGTAATCTTTTTAGCCACTCAATCATTTCTATACCTAAGCCTACGAACAGCTCTGTGAACCACACTAAATCAGGATAGCTCAATAACCAGAGCAATAGACAGAGTTACCTGAATTTTCTTCTATGTCAACTGGCTTCATAGTATCCCTCGACGACATGCGCTTGTACATCGAGGAAGAACCGCGTATTTGTCCCCACATGCCACGCCCTCACCAATCTTCTCTCCAAATCACCTATCGCTAGGAGATTCAGAATCACCCTGCCAAGCACATTAATTTCGAAATTCCAGGAGATCAAGCTCAAGTTTCACATCTTTTTATTATTCACTATTTGGTTCAGCCAAAATCACAGCCATGGATTGAAAACAAGAAAAATACATGGTAAACATAACAGAAATTAAAGCTTCGAGTCCTAGATTACCACCAAATTGTTATTTTACATCCTCTGAAATTGAATAAAATATGTGGTAAACTTAACAAAAACTTCCACTCAATAACTCTTTATGATAACTATCACGCTGCCTTAATCAAGGAAAGCTTAGCAGTTTAAATCTTCTACCGATTCAAAACATAAATTGAAGAGTTTCCACTTGCGATAGCCTCCCTAAGATTTCTCATCAACCAAACAGATTATAATTTATGACTTAATTAAATAAAAAGAAAAATTAACTAAATGGCCCTCAGCATACAAAATCAAACTGTACGAAGTTTAATCTTCAGATCATAGAATCCAGAACTCTCTTAATTATTATTTAACACAAACACGCAAATATATAGACATGTATATATCTACTTATACGTATGTATATATACATCAAGGTACAAAACAATTAGATCCAACGAAAAATAATAAATAAAACGTTTTCTATTCTGCAAAAGCCACCACGTTTCAATGTTCACCAATAGGCATTATTTCACTCTCTTAAACATTATTTCACTCGTACACGCAAATCTATAGGCATGTATATATGTACTTACACGTATATATACACATCGAGGCTCAAAGCCAATAAATCAACGAAAATTAACAATCAAAAATGCTCGAGGGCGAAGAAACTCATCGCATGTCAAAGTTCATATTATCATTAATAATAATAAATCGAAGCAAAATACCTTATAAATCCTGATCATCCAACAGCAGAAGAGCAAATGTTCAAATACCGAAGGATTCAGGCTCGGAGGCTTAGCGGAAAGTGATAGTGTGAACCGACTCTGAAGAAGATAAAACTTCAAGAAATTTATGTACCTATAAGCATGTATATATGTGCTTATATAATTATATGTATACATCAAGGCACAAAACCAATAAATCAACGAAAATTAACCAACAAAAATGTTAGATTCGGCAAAATTCATCACGTTTCAAAGTTTTATATCATCGATAACAAATCGAAATACGCAATACCTTATTATAAATCCTGATCATCCAACAGAGGACGAACAAATCTTCAAAAAACGAAGAATTAGTGGAAAAGTGATAGTGTGACCCGACTCTGAAGAAGATTAATGAAACTTCAAGAAAGAGCCTTTATATGTACCTAACTACTAGTCTACAAGTAACATACAGACACGTACAGAGGGAGGGGAGAATAGAAGGGAGTCAGTGGTGACCGCTAAAATGCGCCAGGTGGTGTGAGGTTTATTAATTATTACTCCTACTTTTCTCTGTAGGAAGAGTGAAGAACGACAAAGAACCACCCACGTATACAGGCGCTAATGTGAAAGCTAAGAAAAAAGTAATAAAAGTTGTCGATGAACATAATTACAAGGCAAATTTAGGGTTTGCAACTTACATTTTTTTATCTATAATTTGATTTTACACATCGCTCTTTAAAATCTTTGAGTTTTCATCTTGTTGTCCCAATTTTTTGCTAATCTCCATTAATGAAAGATTATGAAGACCATCTTGCCTCTATAGCCATTTATGTTGCTCTGTTTTTTAATTTATTTTGTTAAAAATCCCACAAATTTTAACTTTTAACTTTATTTTAGATTTAATGATTAGGATTTTAGTATAAATAATTGATGAGCAAATAACATTTTTCCATGATATATTCATTGTGTCAACACATTTTTGTTTAGTGCACTATAAATTAGGAGTTATGGAAAAATATATTAACTATTAGAGAATTATTCAGAAAATAATTATTTTTATAATCTATCATAGTAAATATTATTAAAAATTAATTTGAGTTGATTTAAGTTGCTTTGGATGCATAAATGTGTAATTATATATCTATATACATCTTATTTTAATTAGGTCTTAAAAAAAACTATGGATTATTATTTAATTAAAACTCAAGCACAGCAAAAACAAATTAATGAAATATAGGTGTGAGAAAAAATTGTGAAAAAATTACATGGAAATGATCAATATATATAAACTTTTAAAAATATATGTTCGCTTATTCCACATTTTATTAGGAACAATGGAAAAGGAAAACAATATTTGTATCATTAACCTAAAATTAACAAAAGAACCAATCAGTGCATTTTAGTAAATCGAGTACCCAAAAAAGGGCATTGTATCTTTCTGAACTCACTGAAAACTGGGAAGATGCAGTGCAAACTCAAATGATTTAAAAAGAAGAATGCAAAGTTAAATTAGGATAAAATGGGGCAAACGCTAAATTTTCTTAATTACAAATCTAACCAATATTGTTGATATCTTGCCATTGGTGTATGTATTTAATTTAAGGTGGTTTGCTCTGATAATAATATCTCACGATTTCAATCAATAAAATAATTAATAAATACTAGAATCGGCTTCCTCAATTAAAATTATGAGTTCTAAGTATTTTTTTAAGCAATACTTTAATTTTATTTTTGAAGCGTGGAGGGTAAGTTAGTAATTTCACATATCGATAAGCTCTCATCTCGTTTTATATATGATAATCTTAACAATTAAATTTTTATTTTATTTTTGAAGTGTGGAGGGTAAGTTAGTAATTTTACACATCGATAAACTCTCATCTCGTTTTATATATGATAATCTTAACGTCTTAACAATTAAACTTATATTCAACTCTCTTAGTAGCGATGGTTCAAATCCTATTGCAAAGTATGATACTATCTCAGAAAAAATCAAATACACTTTACAAAGAAAATATTGCAAGAAACCATAAGGGTTGGCTCAATAACTTGTCCACCACTAAATTCTTATGGGGTTCGATCTATTTAAATATAACAGAATTTCAAAGCAGTTAAAATTTATGTTGATTGAAATAATCTATAATATACTATTATATAAAATCAGAAGACATTTAGGTAGTTATTGAAACTGTGTCAATTTTTTGGCTTTTTTAAGTTTACTATTGTGAGCTTTAATTTTATTAAAAAAATATTTTTACACTTTAATTTAAGCAGCAAAATTTAAACTATCACTAATAATAAGCATTATATATATACACAAAAATATATATCGTGTATGCATGAACATAGATAAAGCCAATGGGATTTTCAACGGCATGTTAAGCAGTTTCACGTTTTTTTAATTGTTAATTTTGGGATCTCCTTGAATAATCTCTCATTAACGCGAAATTAATTATTCTTATTTCAATTAGGGGTTCGATATTATAATATTTATTTATATTTATATTATTGATCCGTGGTTAAATAAAAAAATGTATTTTTGTAGATTTAGGTAATCATAGTGTTGTACGAGGTTTTGGAGTTATGCTTATCTACAACCGGCCGACACTAGAGAGATAAGTAGGTAAGGGACGCATGTTGTGATTTAGCATGAAAGTAAGGGTAGTATTGTGATTTTATTAAAATATGGATGGCTATTTATATGTAAGTTAGTTGCCAGCTGTCCGCTTGTAGAGAAGAAATTAGTGCCGATTGTACACAATCTAACCGACGTACCGACCGCCTAGCCCCGTATGGTGCCGATTGTACAGAGTCTGTATGCTGTAACATAAACCAGCCATGTGAATGTAAATTACATACGTGTCGACCTAGAGCTTTAAATATTCTTTCTTCTTTTTTTTTTTTTTTTTTTTTTTGGTATAATATTATTTGTTGTTTAGTCAACCAAATTTACCAAAAGAGTGCTGTGAGTAGAGCCGTCAATTTCAAGGCTCACCAGACAAAAAAATAAAAATAAAAACTAAGGTGGTGTTTGGTTAATGTTTCTAGATAAATTTTTTAGATAAGTTTTTAAAAATTTGTGTTTGGTTGAATGTTTTGAGTTAGAGTTTTTATGTTGAAAAGTGAATTTGGTTTTGTTTGACTTTTTTTCAACTAATGAAAAAAACGCATAAAAATTTTCAAAAAATAGTCACAATGGATCTTATTTTATAGATCTCGATGAGTAGGTTTCAAATATATATTTTTTATTATTTTTGGATTTAAAGTTATGGCGTTTTAAAAAAAAAATTAGAGAGAGAAAGTATAGTGAAATAAATTTTGGGAAGTGTGAAAGTAGAGTTGAGTTTTTAAAATTTTGAGAAAAAAAAAAATAGTGACCAACCAAACAAGCCCTAAAGGGTCTCAATACTAATAGAAATCTCGAATGGGGTGGCATGCAGTGACAAAGTGTGTCAGAGAATTTCTAATGTAATTATAAATTAGAAAAAAATAAAATATTACATAGTATAATATATAAATATTGAATTACAAAAATTATATCAAATGTAAATATTAATAATGATCATAAGGGTGATATACCACAAATAAATGAAGATTTTGAAGATGACCCTCTATATCTAAAAGGTTTTTTAAACAATATCTAAGTGCCACGTCATTATTTTTACTTTCATATTTCATTTTTTAAACTTTAAAATGATTTATTTTTATTTTATAATTATATTTTTAATAAATTTATATTGTTAAAGAGTAATCACCAAGATCTATAAAACACCATTATTAGAGATGATTGTTTTGGAACCATACCATAAAGAAATTTTGTAGTGTCACGAATGAATTATGTCTTTAAACATATTTACATGTCAATGTTTTTAGTCTATCCAATTTACATTAGAATTGAAGATGATCTTAGCCTGTTAAAACATCCATAATTATTTTGTAATATAGGAAAGATAAATATTAGTGTTGTAAAACTCACCAAGTTGGACCGACATCTCCTTCGACAATTTGGAAGTATTTAAGAAAAAGAGGGTATGTTTGGGAAACAAATGGCCATTAACGGATGCAATAAGAATGGTGATAATTTTGATTCAGGTAAATATTCTTCAATTTACACACGGCATTTAATATTTTTAATTTTTTATTACTATTATTTATTATAAATATTTAAGTAATTTATCTTTAATGAATAGTTAGATGGTGGAGTATATATGGCAATGGAGCTCCTAACTTGCAATAAATGGCTTTGAAAATTCTCTCATTGACCACTAGTTCATCCGAGTGCAAGAGAAATTGGAGTACTTTTGAAGACGTAAGTAATTTTTTTAACTTTTTTAAATGGTTTCCTTTAATTTTTTTAAGTAGCTTCCTTTAATATTTTTAATTTTTAACTTTTACATACTAAAAAAGGAATAAACTAGATTCAACAAGGTTGAATAATCTTGTCTATGTTCAATTTAATTACAAGCTTCTCAACAAAAAGAAAAGGGTAAAGGAGAAAGACATTGGCGTCTTACTAGCAAGTGAAGCTAATAAAACGCAATCATGGATAGTTGAAAGTGGCAAAGATGAAGAAACTTCGGATGGTTCGGGATTAACTTGGGAATAAGTTAGAGAAGCAAATGGGGCGGATAGTGTCCTAGAGGTTAGAATAAATGCTAGAAATGCCGAAGTACCATTACCCATACTTCATGTTCGTGAACTACATGAGAAAGAGTTCGTATCGGAGGATGAGGAAAACGAAGAATATGACTTTAAGTCCGATGAAGAAAGGGTTAATAAAGGATATAGAGAAGAAGAACAAGAGCTCTATTGATTAGTTTGAGTCATTGTATTTTTTTGTCTTTCTGTTTTTGTGTTTATATGCAAAATTGTTGCTGTTAGATTTTCTTCTTGTTATTATAATATTAGTACTTTGGCTTTTCATGGATATTCTAGACTTTCGTATCATTTTGCAAACTATTTGATCATATTATTAAATTATTATCATGTTATATTATTTAGAATATTATATATATTAAAATATACCTTATCCATTTTTTTTCGATTAATCCCTAATTATTCCCCGAGTAATTGAAAACTCCTCACCTCGCCGATCGAGTCCCGAGTTTTAGAACACTAATAAATATGCCATATAGTGTTACATAATATAAGAGACGAGTAAAGTTGAGTTTTACCATGAGTTACAATAAGGAGGGACTAATGAATTTGAGCGAGGGAGTGAACTTTGAGATTTTTTTTTCTTCCACATAAACTAAAATAAATATAAGTGAAATTCCTATATTTAGTGGAGTAAATTCTATATTTGTATATCAGATAAACTTTAACCGAGCCTAATATTGTCTTGGTTTATTGAAATTCAAACCTAAGTTTGTGTAATCCAAATCTCATTTTCCAATCAAATAATAAGTTAGTTTTTTTTTGGGAAGAAGAAGATGGAAGGGGAGGGGAATTTTGGTGGAAAAAAAATCATGAACTCACATGATCTTAATGGTGTTGGTGTTAGCGTAAGGATTTAGTGGGCATATAATTAAAAAAAATAAGTATGGTGGATTTGCCTAAATATTGTATATATTAAGGGTGAGTTCAGTATGGTTATTGTACCAAAACTTTTATATCGAGTACCGTACTAAAATTTTAGTTCGCAAAATCCACTATCATTATCGTATCAAAAAATCCGGTTTACCAAAAAATCGGTTTGATATGATATAGTAATGGTATATTACAAAAAAAAATATCCTATTTAAAAAAAAATAAAAAATCACGAAGATGAAAAATACTTTAATAACAATTAGTGACCAACAACATCATATTTTACAAAACTCATATATAGATTATGCTTTGAGAACTAATTCAAACATAATGGATTAATGGAATCGGCGAATAAAGAAAGATTGGCGGTGAATTCTATACCAACAAGGAAGATCAACAGTGGTGATGATCGGCCAGTTCCCGCTTGATTTAGTACTTCGAGCAATTCGCTTCCATTTTTTATCTAACCTTTTGATATGAGATATTATTCTAGTGGTGAATTATATTTTTATAGCCCAAGCCAATTTTATGAGGTAATTCAATTGGGCTGAAAATTAAGACTCCTGCAACTATTACGGGCCTTAAAAAAAATGATCCAATTGTTACGGGTTAACTTAGGTGTAGTTTGGTACACATTCGTAAATAATATTATGATAATAATATATATATATATATATATAATTATTTCTCTATGATACAGTATATCATCGGCAATTAAAATCATTACATATATTATACCATACACCAACAATATAATACAAGTACCGATTTAAATGATACTAATGCCAGAGTTCGTTACAAATTGATAATGGTACAATATGATATAGTATTTATTTTTTTTACAAATTTTCACCCCTAGCATGTAAAACAGATGATTAAATCAGTAACCCCCTTATATTTTGGTAGCCATCTTCTTATTACTACCTTGCGTACCATTCTCGGTTACTTTATTTTCTTGATCCTTTACCATGTACAATTTAAATTCAGTTAGATTAATATCTGGGACGAGGCTATATATTATATTAGTTTTCTTGTGATGTGAAAAAATAACTACGTTTTTGTTTATATAACATGTATTTTATTAAATTTTAGAAAGTACATGTATTTGAATTTAGATTTCGTAGTGTTGATGTTAATTTTATTTACAGTCTGTTTGGATTGAAGGGGAGGGATGGAAAGAAAATAGTTAATTAGGATGGGAAGGAATGGAATAGAATGGAAAGGAATTAGTTTAATTTTATTGTTGTTTGGATAGCTAAAGATGGAAAAGAATTGAATGAAAATAAATCTTGTTTGGATAGAAAGAAGAAAGGAAAGGAAAGAAATGTGATTTAATATATTATTAACAAATTAAGGTTAAATTTGGAATAACGTGAAAAAATCATTAAATTTTTTTCCTTTCCCTCCCAATCCTCCCAATATTGGAAGGAAATAAAATAAAGGAATAGAGGGGATTAGCATTCCCTCCCAATCCCTCCATTTCCTCTCCACTCCCTCTTATAAATCTATTCAAACGAGTGAAATGTAATTCTTTCACCTCTTTTCCTTTCCCTTCCTTCCCATTCCCTCAATCCAAACAAACTGTTATTTTATAATTTGAAAAACATGATTAGTGGTTTATTTGGATATAGATTTTTCGGTGGAAATAAATGGTATGTTACTTTTGTTATTATGAATTAAATCTTTTATAGTTTATGTGTACTTTTATTTGTTTCGTGTTGGAAGAGAAAAAATAAGAATTATATTTATTTACGAAGAATTTTGTATAACTGAAAAGATTTATATCCAAAAGAATTTTTGAAGAGTTAAAGTTTTCGCAAAAAAATAAAATAAAGATTTCTTGGATTTTTTTTTGTCTTATTTTAATCAATCTTTATTGCATAAAAAAATCAATCTTTATTATTTAATTTTACTAGTTGGTGTGCTGTAACTGATAATAAAATAATATAGAAATTGGTCATTTGGCTAGAACTTGGAAAAGGAATTGTGATCTTAAATTTCATGAAAACTTTTTTGTTTGACATCTAAAATCCCTTACCAATGTGATAATTACTTAAAAGACATCCTTTTTTATAAAATTATGAAACAAGTCTTAACAATTATACAAACTTTTATCTAGGTACAATTTAAATTTTTTATTTGTCTTTTGTTAAATTATTTGTCATGCACAAGTTTTATAGATTAATTTAAATTTGGATGTAAAATGTGTGTATAGGGAACATTTCCCATATATATGGATTAGGGGTTTTTGAGGAACTAACTAGATGATTTTTTTGATAAAATTTGGTGAAAATGATATTCGTTTAAATTTAAGCTCTCTTTTTATCTTTTGTTAAATTATTTGTTATGCACAATGTTCATACAATAATATAAATTTGGATGTAAATATGTGATATATATATATGTGGACGAGTTTTCAATTGTTACCTTTTATCTCTACCCATCGCTGAGTACTAACAATAATTAATGCACATTTGTGATGTGGCAAATCATTTAACCTGTTATAGCAAGTTAAGGTGACTTGTTCGATTTTTATTTTTTTAATTAAACTTTAAAATTTCTTAAAGATTTTATTTGCCAACTATACTTAGGATAACCCAATTTCATATTAGGATAAGTGTTTATAGGTGTTTTCATCATTTCAGTTTTATAGTTAATTAATAACATAAGTTTATGGGAAATAACACTTTCAAAATATAATTTGACTCTGAATTTTCATCTCCATATATTAGGTTTACAAATTACATGCAACTCAACTCTTTCAATAACACTTTCAATTTAGTCATTTTATTATCATTCGTGACAAATTATATCACAATAAAAACTTGAAAATTAATTTGAAACATTTTATATAGCCTACGCTACTGGTTTTATCAGTCACTGTTTAACTAAATAATAATTTCAACACAACAATATAAAATAATATTAAAAAGAAATGTATTTTCTTAATTTAAGGTGTTCCAAATAAACTCAACTTTTAATAATTTGATCATAAACAGACGTATGCGTACGACTTCTTAAATAACACTCAAAAATGTATCTTGTGTAGTATTAAATAATTAATTAGTTGGTTCAATAATCAATTTTTTGTGTTTGGCAAACAAATTTTGAAATTGTCATATTTATAAAGGGTGATTCTGTTTCTATCCACGATATTTTGCAATTAATCCACCCTTAATTTATGAAAAATTTGAATAAACTTTTATAATATTACCTTTTTTAAATTGAGAAATATATCCACCAATTAAAATTAATTTATAATTGTATTAATTTAGATTCTTAATCTAAATCTACTTCTATTTTAATTCATTTCCTATTTTTTTTAGGGTGCGTTTGGATTATAGAATTGAATTTAGCTTTAGAATTCAAAAATCTAAGATTCAAAAACTACATATTTGAAAATACAATAATTTAAAATTTTGTATTTACTTAACACATGATTTGCCACCGTGGTGAAAGTCGGGTTTGTACAAAATTAACCCATTTGACTCGACCCCCCATTATAGTATTTTATTCCTTATAATATAGCTAATTACCACATGGTGGGAGTATGTTTATGCATCACTATTCATGACAGATTTAAATTTAAAAAAATAAAACCTGTACTGGGTTGAGATGTGTTTATAAGCGTGTTGTGTTCGAGTTTGGACAACATACGACCTTTTGCCATCCCTAGTATTATTGTTATAATTAATATTACAAGTATAGTTATAATAATAACAAATAATAATTTCTTTAAAAATTAATTATTATTATTATTTTCAAATTTGTGAGTTTGGAATTTAGAAGGAATAACCCTACCTCTAAAATTTGAAAGTTATGACTTTAAGATAAGTATCAAATCTCATTATTTGAATATATTTATAAATCTCAAATCATAATTTCAAACAAACAAGATATTTAGATTTGAAATTCCAAATCAAAATCTCATGTTCAAATATTCTCTCAAATCCACATTCCAAACACGCCCTTGAAGAATTTTTAAAAGGTTTTATAAAAAAATATTTTTAATTAACAATGTTATTAATACTTCCACCCGTTTCTTTCATAATAATAATAATAAAGATTTAAGAATCAAGTTTACATATTCTTTTGTGTTGACAAGTACAGTAGACCTATTTTATGTTTATTAAATTTTTAATATATAGTCACATTAAGTCTTTGTGATCATGTAATTAATTAGCTAGCACGACATTTGTTACTCTAATTTATAATATGAATAGTATTTTTTTCACCGGAATGGTTTGTGAAATGATAATTATGCAAATAACATATCATAAATCTTTGAGATTTATTTTGTGCTAAAAAAATATATATTTTTTATAAAATTATGTGAAATAGATAAGCCTTCAATCAATTATAAAAAAAAATCATCAAAATTTTAAATTTTTTTAAAGGATCACCATTCTCAAGTATTTTTATGTTTCTTTTTTGCTGTACATAGTTTTTTTTTCTTTTTAAAATTGTAGCATCTTATCATTTGATAATTGATTTGAAATTTAGAGTTTTTGGAATTAATAAAAAAATATATATTTAATCCTTATGTTCTTTGTTGACCTTTTGTGATAATATTTCGATTACATGTTGTTTAATATTGAAGTCTTTGTTTGAGATGTTTAGTTTGAATTTGAGTTTTTGTTATTTATATTTTTTTATTATTTTAATTTTAGCAATTGTTGTTATCCTTAATGAGGGGTCGTTTTGGAAATGACTATATATTTTTTTTAATAAATTAAAAATTTATTCTATCATCAATTAAAAAGTTGTTCTTGAAACTAATACAAAAAATAGAATATCCTTTGTTAAAATGAGAGTAAGATATTTGTCCTTTAAAACGCCCATATTTGTATTTATTTAATTAAAGTATATGTCCGTATTAATCTAGTTTATTTTTGATGGTTTCAAAATCTAGAAATAAATAATTAACCAATCAATAAGCGAATATCAGTGAATAAAAAATAAATGCGGCGCAATAATGAACACATGACTTTTTTTTAAGGTAGGTTCCCCCGGTAGCGCTTATGCTATTCCAGTGGTACGTCCTCATTTTGTGTGTGCTTGCTTTATATTAGCTCAAAGGCGACCAATTTGAATGATAATACAAGCTACCAATTTCTCTCTCTATAATTTCCTTAATTCTATTTATAAGTATAGAATTAGGATTACAAATATTTCAACAGAATAAATAATAAACTGTGTATGAGAGAGAGTGTATAAGGGTTGTTGGTATTTTTTTGGAGTATGAAAATAGAGAGTATAAGACCCTTCTATTTCTGGGAGTATGAAAAGAGAGGGTATATGACTCCTCTATTTCTTCTCGAATTGGCTTATATTTGTATTGCCAATGGATTTATATCTCTTGAAAGAGATAAATATATCTTAAGAGAGAAAGAATATATATTTTTGTTGTGTGTTGAATGAATGAATGGTGGGAGGTATTTATAGGTAAATGGAGAATGGCAAAAAGGTAAATTTGTAAAAATGAAGGGCAAAATGGTTATTTTTTGTGGAGGTAGGTGAGATTTGGTAGGTGTGGTAGGTGAGGTGAGGAGGTAAAAATGAGATTTTACCGGGAGTAAAAATGAGATTTTACCGGGGATAAAAAATGTTGAAAACTACCTTTGTAGGCTAATAGTAAAATTATTATTTAACCCCATCAATTGCCCCATATCCTTATCATTTAGCTCGGATGAGCTGACTGGTGAGGATATCCTTCAACCCGGGAGTTAGTAGTAGCTCTGAACTCTGATGTTCGAGATGTCTTAGGCCTGAATCCTTGACCATAAGTTTGTGGAGCTCGGAACATTAATGTGTAAAGCTAGCTAGACTTTGATCATTAGTCTTTGAGTTTCAGAACATTATTGTGTAAGGCTGGCTAGACGTTGATCTCGAGTCTTTGTTCAAGGAAGCTATATCTCGGATGCTAGTCGTTGAGCTCGGAACATCAATGTGTAGAACTCGTTAGACGTTGGATGCAAGTCGTAAAGCTTGGAACATTAATATGTAAAGCTCACTATGCTTTTGATCATAAATAATTTGATTCTACTCGGTCCTTTTTCAACTCTTTATTTCATATACACGTATATATATTTTCTTTTTTCTTTTTTTTTGGCACCTTTCTTTTCTCTCTTTTTTTTTGTCGGCCCCTTTCGGCGGTTTTTCGGCCCCTTTTTCTTTTTTTTTTTGAAATCCTCCCTGTTGGAGGCTCATCTCTCTCTTCATCTCCCTCTCACTCTTCATCTTCTTCTCACTCTTCATCTTCCTCTCCCTTTTTCCTCTTCATCTCACTCTCCTTCTTCGTCTTCCTCTCCCTCGAGACCCAACCCATTTCTTCCATCACCATCTATTTCTTCCAACGCCATTTTTCTCTTTTGTAATAAGTTTTGCTTACAAAAGTAAACCAAAATAATGTCAAACACTCCATGTTTTTCGGGTCGTCCTTGTGTGGCTTGTGCTCATAGCCACAAGAGATGTCATATATCTTGTGATTATGCTAGAATTTTTCCAAATGTGATTGATCGTGAGGACTATCACACAATCTTCACTGCTTTTGGGGTGAAGAATGTTGCATCTTTTTTGCAACGTGTCCCCGAAGATCGACTTCTCGAGGCTCTTAGTTCGTATCTTCTTGAAGCCATGACAAGGATTGAGAATCCTGCTAGAGGCTGTACTGCTCTCATTGCTTCTTTTGAACAGAAGGTGGAAGAGTTACAAGCACGGGTGACGGCATTAGATGCTCGATTAGGAGGGGGGGTTTCCTGTGTTAACCCGTTATGCTCATTTGCTCCTCCTGGAGGTTCTTCGAGGTTATTTTTGTCGGTAGAAAATAACGTGCCAAATGTTATTCCGACTGCCGTGAATCTTTCAGAACCTATTCCCGGAGGTTTTTTTAGGCTCCTTATGTCGGAAGAGGGTGTACAGAATATTCTTTCGACTACCACAATCTTATAGAAAATGGGGCTTCTCTGAGTGAAGTGAATTTGTCGTCATTTCAGAATTCGTCCTATAACCAGGCTACCTTGGACTCCGTTTACCAGGCTGCCTCGGAAGGTTTTTTATCGCAATCTTCACTATATGATTTTGTTGCAGATTTTGCTGAAACAACGGGCCCTGACTAGACAGCTTCAGGGAATATTCGCCATGATTTTTTTGATTCTTCTTCTTCTTCTGATTTAAGTACTATTTTGAATTTTGGTGCTGATGATCTTCGGATTCTTCAGCCTTTTCTTTGATTAGATAAGTTATTTACTCCTGCCCTTTCATGTCTTTTTGTTTGCGAAGAAGGGGCCCAACACATATCTGTAACATCTAGTGAGAATTTTGTTCTTTAAATAAGTGTTATGTAGATATTCCACCTGTAACATCTCCTTTCATCAATAAATAAACAAGTTTGTATGAGGTATTTATATATATATATATATATATATATCTTATGTGTGCTCTTTTTATGTTTTGTTTTGAGTTGTTATTGTGAGATTGAACGAGCCATATATGAATGGTTATCCATTTTTCCCCCACACTCAAAGTAAAACGGTAAAGGCAAAAGAGATAAACTAAATCCAGTAGAGATGTTAGAGGTCTTTTGGCAGTTTTCCAAGAGGGACCTGGTGTGGAACATATTTTCATTGGGTCATTTGTATGTAAGGAATTATTCTTATTTTGGCCAAGTCTATAAGAGTTGTGCTCCCTAGACTTTTAAGCAAATTTTGTAAGATTCTTTCCAAACGACAGTTAGACTCCTTAGAGTGTAAGTGTGCTCGTGTAAGAGAGTTGTGCATAAAAAAAAAATGACCTATTTAATTAGAGGTATTTATTATTATATATATATATATTTTTATTTTTTTTAGGGAATAAAGTGTCACGCAAAGTATTTCGTATACACTTCTACAAAAGAACAACTATTACAAAGATATAACCTGTCTTAATTTAAGGATAATAGGTGCCCAGTCGGCTAACCTTGGTGACCACATAGGGACCTTCACACTTGGCAGCCAGTTTGCCATGTTCAGAAATCTTTGTTGCTAGGGTGACTTTCCGAAGTACTAAGTCACCAACGTTTAGACTCCTGTGCTTGACCCTTTTATTGTAACTCTTGATCATGCTTCTTTTATATGCCTCTTCTTTGATTCGAGCTTGCTCTCTTTTTTCTTCGAGGAAATCTAAGTTAGCCAATAGGTTCTCATCGTTACGAGTTGGGTCATGATGGTTGACTCTATAAGTTGGCACTCCTATCTCCACTGGAATGACCGCTTCTGTCCCGTAGGTCAGAGAGAAAGGAGTTTCACCGGTTGGGCCCCTGATGGTGGTCCTGTAGGGCCATAGTACCGATGGGAGCTCTTCAGACCAGTTTCCTTTGGCATCATCAAGTCTCTTATTTAATGAGCTCAGTAGGGTTCTGTTGGTGACTTCCACTTGGCCATTGGCTTGAGGGTGGATATGTGAGCTGTAATGGTTCTCGATTCCATGTCCTTCACAGAAATCTCTGAAGAGGCCGCAATCAAACTGCTTTCCGTTATCAGTGATCAGAATTTTTGGGAAACTAAAACGACAGATGATGTTTCTCCACACGAAATTTTGAATCTTCATGGTGGTGATCGTTGTTAGTGCCTCGGCTTCAACCCATTTAGTGAAATAATCGATGGCCACTACTGCGAATTTGGTCTGTCATTTGCCTAGAGGAAAAGGTCCAACTATGTCCATACCCAATTGAGAGAAAGGCCAAGGGCTGCTGACAGGGGTCATAAGCTCTGCTGGGAGCTGCTGGATGTTGGCAAATCGCTGACACTTGTCGCATTTTTTTACAATTTCCTTTGCGTCTTGTAGGATAGTAGGCCAGAAATAGCTTTGTCTGCCAACTTTGAGTGCTAGTGGGCGAGCTGCTGGATGCCCTCCACATAGACCTTCATGAATCTCTAGCAGTGTTGCTTGGGCTTGGTGCGGGTGTAGGCAGAGCAAAAAAGGGAGGACATACCCTCTCTTGTACAGTGTTGCTTCGATGACCACATATCTGTTGGACATGTATTTTATCCTTTTGGCCATCTTTTCATCTTCGGGGAGAGTTCCGTCAGTGAGATAGTTCAAAATTAGATCAATCTAGCATTTGCAAACTTGTACTGGAGCCGTGTCTAACTCCAAGGGTTCATCTATGGCTTTTCTTTCCAAATATTCAACGTGAATCCCACTTGGTAAGTCTGAAGTCGTGGCGAGCTTGGCCAGGCGATCTGCCTTATTGTTCTGAGCTCGTGGGACTTTAATGAAAACTAAGTTAGAGTACCTCTGAGCTGTCGTTTTAGCTTTCGTCAAGTAAGCGGCCATGCGCTCGTCTTTTGCCACATTATGACCAAGTATTTGGCCGATTACTACCGCTGAGTCATTATAGACCACCATCTGTTTTGCTCCCAAATCACCAGCTATTCTCAGGCCCAAAATGATGGCTTCGTACCCAGCTTCGTTGTTGGAGGCCTTAAATAGGAATTTCAATGCTATCTCCAGGGTGTTGGCCTCAGGAGTGATTAGCACCAAATCAGCTCCAGAACCTTGTAGATTGGAAGCTCCATCGGCGTGCAGAACCCATATGGGCACTCCTGGCAACAAGTTCATCGAGGTGGTAGGGGTCGAAGTGTTTGGGTCTGGGAGTGACAGTAGCTCTGGTGGCTCACCAACCTGTTCTTCTGTATAGGTGAATTCGGCTATGAAGTCCGCCATCGCCTGGCCCTTGATCGATGTTCGAGACCGGTAGTTAATCACGAACTGCCCGAGTTCCACGGCCCATATGGCTAGACGACCTGATTGTTCTGGCTTGTCGAGAATTCTTCGCAGTGGCTGATCTGTGAGTACATATATGGTGTGGGCCTGAAAGTAGGGTCTTAGCTTTCGAGATGTGATGAGGAGGGCATAGGCTAACTTCTCTAACCTTGGGTAGTTTAGTTCGGTAGCGTGCAGAGCTTTGCTCGTATAGTATACTGGTAGTTGAGCTCCTTCATCGTTCCTTACCAGTGCTGAACTAACCGCTGTTCGTGATACTGCCAAATATAAACTCAGAACTTCCTCATTCTTTGGTGAGCTAAGGAGGGGAGGGGTTCCGAGGTACTGTTTAAGCTGCTGGAAAGCCAGCTCACATTCTTCAGTCCACTCGAAGGCTTTCTTCAAAGTTTTGAAGAAAGGGTGGCACTTGTCGGTTGCTCTGGAGATGAACCGGTTGAGAGCTGCCACTCTTCCTGCCAGGCTTTGGACTTCTTTTGGTTTGGATGGAGGTCTCATGTCAATAAGGGTTTGTATCTTCTCTGGATTAGCTTCAATTTTCCTTTGAGTGACTATAAAGCCCAATAATTTTCCACCTTTAACTCCAAAGGTGCACTTGGCTGGGTTGAGGGACATACCATTCTGTCTGAGTATGGCAAAGGCTTCATTGAGGTCGGCCACATGGTTTGGGGCTTTAAGGCTTTTAACCAACATGTCATCAACATAAACTTCCATTGTTTTTGCCTATTTGGTCTTTAAACAACGCGCTCATCACCCTTTGGTAGGTAGCTCCAGCATTTCTTAGGCCAAATGGCATAACTTTGTAACAGTACGTGCATTCGTTGGTGATAAATGAGGTTTTCTCTTCATCTTCCGGAGCCATTCTGACCTGATTATAACCGGAGTATGCATCCATGAAACTCAACATTTCGTGGCCCATAGTGGCGTCTACAAGCTGGTCGATCTTTGGGAGTGGAAAACTGTTTTTCGGACAGGCCTTATTGAGGTCTTTGAAATCCACGCACATTCTCCACTTTCCATTGTGCTTCTTTACGAGCACTATGTTAGAGAGCCACTTTGGATAGTGGACCTCTCGAATGAAACCAGCTCGGAGGAGCTTCTGAACCTCTTTTTTAGCGGCCAAATTCCTTTCTGCAGCAAAATTTCTTTTATTTTGCCTCACGGGTTTGAAAGTGGGGTCAGCATTGAGCCTATGTACCATGACCTCCGGGTTCAGCCCCTTCATATCATTGTGGGACCATGCGAAGATATCAGCGTTAGCCCGTAAGCATTGACAAATTTCTTCTCTGATCTCGGTGCAAAGTTAATTACTGATTTTCAGGATCCTGTCGGGCTGTGAGGGATTCAGAACTAGATCTTCCAAGTCTTTCACTGGTTCACCATAAAGCTCTTTTTCTTCATCCCTGGGATCTAAAGTGTCGATCTCCCACTTCTCTGTGTTGCTAGGCTCTCATGTCCCTGTCAATTCTTTCTCAGTAGTGACTTTGACCTCAACAACCCTGATGTCTGTAGTTCTGACTTCTTTTAGTGTCTCGAACTGGCAGCTACGAGCTTCGACCTGATTTCCTTTGACTTCTCCGACTCCGTGGGGAGTAGGGAATCTCATGGTTAGGCTACAAGTCGAAATTACAGCCCTGATCTCATTGAGCGTTCCCCTGCCAAGAATGGCATTGTAATGGGGGGTTCTATCTAATATCAAGAATTCAGAGATTATGGTGATCTGTTTTGAAGTTGTTCCCAAGGTTACAGTGAACTTAATTGTTCCCAGAGATTTAGTCTTTTCTCCTGAAAAACCAACCAAGGTGACCGAGGAAGGGGTTAACTGATCCGTGGTCAGACCCATGGCTTTAAAGGCGCTGTAGTACATGATGTTGGAAGTGGCCCCTGTGTCAATGAGAATTCTATGGACATTGTGATTGCCCACCATCGCTGTTACTACCAGAGGATCGTCATGAGGGAACTTTACCCCGCTCATATCTTCGTTGGTGAATACGAGCTCCTTCACATCATACTTCACCATTTTGATAGGCCTGAAGCTGAAGCATTCTGACTCTAAACTCGAGGACTTGGCCTGTCTGATGTAGGCCTTCCTGGACCTATTGCTGTTCCCGGAGTAGGAGGAGCCCCCTTCAATCATGAAAATTTCATTTTCTGGCGCCTTTCCTTTGGCTTCTGGGGGAGCTCCCTTCTTTCTATCTACGTATCGCTTGAGTTGCCCTCTCTGAATGAGGTTCTAAATTTCTTCTTTTAGGTTCCAGCAATAATCTGTTTCATGGCCGTGATCCTTATGGTACCGGCAATACTTGGTCGCGTCCCTTTTCTTTTCAGGCGTCTTCATTTTCTGAGCTGCTGGGATCTGCCCCGGATCTAGTTGGGCATAGATCTCACTTAAAGGAGCTGTCAGGGGGTAAAATGTTGGCGTGCCTTGCCTTCTCTCGGCTCTGGTTTGCCTGATTCTTTCTTACCCTTTTTACCATCTCTTTCCAGACCGCGGGGCGGGCTATCCCCCCTTTGGCGCTTGGAGGAGGATAAAAATGTTGACAGGCTTGACAGGTTCCTTCCTTGCAGAGTTTTTTCCACGCCGATCTGCTTGTTGACCTCATCCAAAAGCTCGGACATGGTCTTTGGGGCCATTCTTGCCAGAGTCATGAGGCAGTATGGGGAGGTTACTCCTTCTATGAAAGCTGCTACCGCTACTCCTTCGTTTAGGTCAGTGACCATGAGACTTTCTTGGTTAAAACGGCGAGCATATTCCTTCAAGCTCTCGGTAGACCCCTGCTTTATGGTGAAAAGATGAGTAGAGGTTTTGGACTGCCGCTTGGTCCCCATGAAATGTGAAATGAACTTGGTACCGAGCTTTTGTGAGCTTAGGATCGACCCCGGTGGCAGGCTGTTGCACCATGTTCGGGCTGCCCCCTTTAGAGTGGTAACGAAGGCTCTGCATATTATGCCGTCTGGGACGTTCTGGAGCCCCATCATATTTTCGTATTGTTGTCAGTGATCCATAGGGTCAGTGGTTCCATCGTAGGATTCTAACGCCGTGAGTCTAAATTTTTTGGGAACCAGGCAATTTTGAATGTGATCCACAAAAGGGGACTTAGAGTCCCTAACCAGAGCTGCTGCCGAGTTCCCTGTCAGACGACCCACGGTCTTCATCATTTCTGCCATTTGGGCCTTCATTTTTGACATCAGTCTTTTTTCGACCTCTTCGACCGACTCTTTGTGAGAGATCCTATCAAAAACGGACCCCCTTGGGTCTAACTTCCACCTCTCATCCTGGTATCCGAGCTGACGGGAGGGGAGGTAGGCCTACGCTTGGGCTCCGATGTCGCGAAACTTCGTTTGAGCGCCTCTCACGAACCACGTTCAACCGTGGGTCCCTTACTAGTGGAGGAGGGGGTGAGGTAGAAACTTCCTCATAAGAGGTCTCCCTAGTAGAGCTAGAGTGGTGGGATTCAAGCTCGGCAGTTTTGCTGCGGCTCATCCCAAGCTCTCTGCCACGGTCTCCGAGTCTTTCTCTGACTGGGACTCTTGGAAGGATTGGGTGAACATTAACAGACGCGGAGACTGAAAACGACCTGCTTCTTGAGCTGGCTCGGGGACTCTTTCTTTGGGCTAAGAGTCTGTCAATCCGGACTTGAAGAGCAGCTTGTTGTTCTTGTAGGTCCAGTATGGGGTCTGGCTGAGTTCGTCTAGAAAACATAATAAATTTTGGGAGCTTTCGTACCTTTATGAGAGGTGTGTGACTTTGAGAAACTGTCGTTCCCACAGACGGCGCCAACTAATGGTGTCAAAATCTAGAAATAGATAATTAACCAATCAATAAGCGAATATCGGTGAATAAAAAATAAATGCGGCGCAATAATGAACACATGACTTTTTTTTATGGTAGGTTCCCCCGGTAGTGCTTATGCTATTCCAGTGGTACGTCCTCCTTTTGTGTGTGCTTGCTTTATATTAGCTCAAAGGCGACCAATTTGAATGATAATACAAGCTACCAATTTCTCTCTCTATAATTTTCTTAATTCTATTTATAAGTATAGAATTAGGATTACAAATATTTTAACAGAATAAATAATAAACTGTGTATGAGAGAGAGTGTATAAGGGTTGTTGGTATTTTTTTGGAGTATGAAAATAGAGAGTATAAGACCCTTCTATTTTTTTGGGTATGAAAATAGAGAGTATAAGACCCTTCTATTTCTGGGAGTATGAAAAGAGAGAGTATATGACTCCTTTATTTCTTCTCGAATTGGCTTATATTTGTATTGCCAATGGATTTATATCTCTTGAAAGAGATAGATATATTTTAAGAGAGAAAGAAGATATGTTTTTGTTGTGTGTTGAATGAATAAATGGTGGGAGGTATTTATAGGTAAACGGAGAATGGCAAAAAGGTAAATTTGTAAAAATAAAGGGCAAAATGGTCATTTTTTATGGAGGTAGGTGTGGTAGGTGAGATGTGGTAGGTGTGGTAGGTGAGATGTGGTAGGTGTGGTAGGTGAGGAGGTAAAAATGAGATTTTACCGGGGGTAAAATTGAGATTTTACCGGAGGTAAAAAATGTTGAAAATTACCTTTGTAGGCTAATAGTAAAATTATTATTTAACCCCATCAATTTTTAATATTAAATCGTTAATAAACTAATATTTATAAAATTAAATCAATTTTTCTTCAATTTATCCACACTCATGGATTAATTTAGCAGGTAATGCTAATTAACTTAACAATGTAAATTAACTGCAAGATATCATGATAGAAATAAAATCACCAATTTTATAAGGGTAAGGAATATGGATATCCTATATTGGAATTACAAAATCACGGAATGAATATCTAACTTTTGATTTCTTAAAATTAAATAGAAAAAAAAAATGTCATGTCATCGGATAATAACAAATCACCCACTTAACCTTACATTTAATACTTTGTATTTCTCCAATGTGCATTAATTAACAACTACTCACTTAATTTCAGTCTTTAATTTTTCATCAAATGGTTAACATTATAATAACCATTCATGGGTGGGTAGAGAGATAAGGTGACCATTGAAACTACACCCATATATACTTATATACATATATATATATATATATATATATTTGTATTTGTATGTGTGTATGTACCGTATATATGGAACATTTCCTATACATACCATATATATGGATTGGGAACTTGTGAGGAATTAAACATATGAATTTTTCGATTAAACTAAAATTCATCCGGGAAATGGTTAACTAAATTTTTTATATAAGCACTTTATTTTATTTTTTGGCCCAATATAAATTTAGCAAGTTAATGAGTTAGACTAAGTTGATTTTTTTAACAACATATTTAGTTGCCCCCATTATTTTTGCCACATTTAATTTATTTGTTGGTGTGTGGTAACTACTAATAAAATTAGCTCGGAGGACACTCTACGTGTTTGCAATATGATACTTAGATTATCCCAAATAGTTGTGTAAGTATTTGCCACTTGTGTATTGTGTAAAAAGTTTAGTACTCCAATGGTTGTGAATATGCCATAGCCAACTCATGAATGTGTATAATTTCACACCAATTTTATATATCCCAGTCGCATTTCTCAATCTCCAACTTTTTTAAGAAAAGTTCAATATAAAATTTGAATTTAAATAAAATGTATATATTTAAAATTCGCTGATTAAAATTTAATAAAACAATATCCATTATGACTACATAAATTTATTGAATATTATGTCCTCCAGTTCTTATAGTTTATACAATAGTTTGGAAGTGGATCATTGGAGCATAAAGGGATAGTGTATATAGTTTATGTGTAAAATCAATTTACACATAAAGATTTTAAAAATAAATCACATATTATTAGCAGATAGTCGCTTAGTAATTTATGATACTAAAAACACATAATAACATTTGGTCAAGTGGTAAGCAAATGTGTTATTTATGTATAAGTGAGGAGTAAGGATCGAGTGTTTAAAGGGAAGGATATAGGCATGAGGAGAACACTATAATGCATGACATGACTTTCATATAATTACGAAATTCGAGTTTCAGCTAGGAATGGCAATTTTAAAAACAACACAACAAAATTGACATAAGAATTCGTATTGATTTCATATCTAGAGTTCTAAGACGACATCGTGTTCATATTTAAAATTTTGGAATTAAATTGATATGAAATTAAAGTCATATTGTTTCAGCAATGTCTAGTCATATTTAAAATGAGATAAATAAATATCGTTAATTCACATTGTTAAGTTAATCCGTGTTACTTATTAAATTAATCTGCGAGCATGAATAGACTTATAAAAAAATATTATTGATTTAATTTTTATAAATATTATTTTATTAATAATTTAATGCTAAAATATCCATTAATTTAATATCTACATCCACTTTAATTAAATAAATAAAATGATTACATTGTAAAAAGTCATTACTTATAGGTTAGGATGAAAAGTAAAAAAAAAAGCAAGCAAATCAGATGGTCCTCTATCTCCTCTGTACCCTCCGTTAATTTCATTTTTGAGCTCGATCTCCATTTCCAGCATGAAGCTTCCTTTTTTGATGGAACTTCTTATCTGCTATAGCAACAACAGCACCAACAACAAAGATACAAGTAAATAAGTAACACTTTCAAGTTTTCATGCTAGCAAAACAATTGTTCATATATTTGGTTGATTGCTATATCTCTTGGGAATTTAGACATTTGTTTATTCTAAATTACAATTATGAAATATTAATCTTACAACTCTTTCCCACTATTTTTACAATAAGTGATTATTTTGATACAAGGTTATCTGAGAAAAAAATTTGGCAAAGCCTCCGTCATTGATAAGTTATAACTCAAATATTTGGTTCCACATTCGAGGGAATTATGAAAATTACATGTTACGAGTTCACGAGTAAAATTTACCTCTGCATGCGCGTTAATATCCTATAATAAACTTTTTTTTCCTTTCCATTTTTTAATATAGAATATGGGTTTATAACGAAAGATCCATATAATTTGCCTTAATATACAGCTATTTACTATTTTGAGAATTTATTTTCGGACCCGACATTAGATATTAAATCCGGTTATGCTGAAGTCTGTAATTTTGTATAAGAAATTAAGTTTTTTTTACCATATTTCAAATAAGAATATAATCTCAAATATAAATTCATATGAAATAAAAAAAAAACAACAACAGTAACACCATTAAACGCTTTTTGATTTTTACTTCTCCCCTCATTTAAAAAGAATGTTAGGGTGCGTTTGATTGCGAGCATATAATTTGCATGGAAAGAAAATAAGTTTTAAGCAATTGAATTACCTAGAATTGAGTTGCATGGAAAATGCCAATTAAATGTGTTTGATTGCCTTAATTTTCTACCCATAAAATATTGGTTATATTATGGCATTTTTAAAATAGGTATTTTCCATGAAAAAAAAAGTCAATCAAACACACCCTTAATACTTCTTACTCGTACGTATACATAGTAGTCTCTGCCAATTGCTATTGAAATAAATTGTCATAAACTAATACCTAGTTATTTTTCAACTTTCATTATACTGTTAAGTCTTATTCTTGTCGTATAGTATTGCTCGATTCTCTCATTGGCATGTTGTATGCTTAAACTACGTAATGATATTAGGGTTTATGTGTTTTTCGTCGAACAAATACGTATTGATTCAATTATTTTAAAATAAATCCACGCACATTATTTAACCTTAAAACCGTTTTAAAATTATTTAAAGGTAAATATAAAATAATAAAAAAAGAACTATATTTAGATGAGGAATCTTAATTAAAAGAATTTAAATTTGTGCAATTATAAATTAATTTTAATTAGTGGATATACTTATTAATTTTGAAAACGATAATTTTGTAAATCTTTGTTCAAAATTACCATAATTTAAGAGTAAATTAACTATAAAATATCACAGATAAAAAAAATCACCTAAACATTTTATCGTGTCTATATATGGTATACATTTTAGTTAAAAATAACATAATCTTATAATATATCATATATCTATATTAGGGTATACCCGTGTCATCTGGCAAGGCGAAATAATAGGATAAAAAAGAGTAACGTGCTCTAAATCTAAATAGATAAATATCATTAGTTTATTTCGACAAACATCAACCAAAATATATGTTCAATCTATTAATCATATATTTTTTTTATCTTATTTTGATCTCGAGATTTTTTTTTAATAAAATAAACTCAACGGAAAATGTAAAAATAATCCAATAATGTATAGATTTTTAAATGTTACTCAATAATTTTTCTTGATTTTTTTTACATAATTTTATAGTCATGATGGATCTTGTTTAATTGATATTGATTAGTAGATTTTAAAAATTATTTTTTTATTTTTTTATTTTAAGTTATAGCATTTTTAGTATAAACAAAATTATTAGCTTATGAGAGTTTATTGTGTGTATATTATTGGTGTGCGTGTTTTAACTTTGATATGAAATCTTGATATATGTATAAAACTCACTAAAGAATGTAGAACTAATGCATATTATAACATTTGTATTTTTAATCAATAAATTCTTATAATATTTAAATAAATTTTTTGATCAAACGTGACGTTTTATAATATATATTAATTAAAAACTAAAATGAATTTGTATAACGAGTTACAAGTTAGAACCCGTAAATCAATAATCGTTAGTGGAATAACGAGTCACGAACTCGTACTTAATTTTGCAATTAGGTTTCCATCTTATTCTGTTATCGAGCAGGTGCCAAACAAACAAACGAAGGGAAAGAAATCGAAGTGCAAACGGAGAGTCAGATAGAGAATGGGGTCGAGAGAGAAGGACCAAGGTACCCCACACCAGCCTCTACTAAGCAGCCTAGTTGTACGCCCCACCGACAGCGGCGGAGCCGGCGGTGGTGCTGGCGGTGGTGGCGGTAGCGACTACGAACCCGGGGAGGTTCGTCGCGATCCGCCTCCTTATTCCCGCTCCGATCGTCTCAACGACAACAATGGTTCGTCCTTGTTAATATTCTTGCCCTAGTTCCTATTAGTTACCTTCTATTCAGTCTAGTTATTATTTTCATGTTATAAATTCGATTATCTATATAATTATGGAGCAATGGTTTCTGAATCTTAAAAATATACATTTGTGACTGAGATTTAAGATGTATTTTGAATGGTTAGTAGTGCCTTTGGCAGAGTTACTACCTAGTATCAAATATATGCCAACCGAAGACCTTTAGAAATCTTACGTAGCCCTAATTTTTCTAGATCCATGTATTTTCATAGATTCTGGGGGCTTTTTAGGATCTGGTCCCTGAGATAGAAATTTCAGGTATCTGATTCTGGCAACGACGACATTTCATAGCACCTGGTCACAATATCTGTCTCACGGTACTAATGAAGGACTCAATTTCATAGTATCTAGTCACAGTTCTGTCTCATGATACTAGTAAATGACTCAATTTCAATATTTCATAGTATCTGGTCACCTTATCTGTCTCATGATACTAATAAACAACTCAATTTCATAGTATGTGGTCACAATCGCGATACTAATACTATACGACAGTGTCTGGCCATGGCCTGCATCTTTTAATTCCTATTATATCTACTTACTGCTGTAAATTCAATTATATCAATATATGGGAACTGTAGATCTGATGATTTGTAGATCTGTAGAAATCATATGTTGCCGTAATTTTTGTAGATCTATGTATATATGTTCTTTTTTACATGCTTTGCCAAATTCATATTATTTACCAATCATTTTAATTATTATGTTGTGTATTTGATTATCAGTATATGTGAACTGTAGATCTGTTGATTTGCATCCTAGAAATCTTATGTAGCCTACTTTTTTTTAGATCTATGTATGTTTATAGATTTTACTGGAACATGATGTTGTAGGATGGTTGTTTTAGCTTATCAAACTCTACGTTTGAAGTAGTAATGGTTCTTAATTTATTTGATATGAATATCGTAAATCCTAGATTGAAACCTTAGCATGCGAAGTGAGGTTTTAGCTGATGATTATTTGTTGATGAATTTGCTTCTGTTTGTATCATAAATTCTATGTACTTGTCTCAGTTTGTACTTTTTCCCCTCTATATAACATGTTAATTACTCTCATAGACGATGCCAGTTGAATATCTGTCTCTATGCTTTGATAGATAACTTGCACATATGAGTATTCTGTAACTTAAATTAACCTTTTCGATTATATTTTCTATTGATTGGAAAAATTCATGATATGTTGGGGCTAGGCATGCTCCAGATGAGCTTTTGCAGCCTGCTATCTATTCCTTATGTTGTCTATCGAACACCAATTCTTATGGTGTGTTGAATTGTGAATGAATTTTGCTATTGTGTTTTACAGCTGAGAGTGATGCCTGGTGCAAGAATTTGGGTCTTGAGGAAGGCATGTTGGTATGAGTGTCGATATTGGAATTTGGTTTGGGAATTTGTTTTTTTGGGTTTGAATTGGGGGGGAATGCATGTGTGAAATTCGGCACGCATGGGGTTAATGTGGGAATCTTTTTTTGTTTGTGTTGTCATGGTAATAGTGACTGGTGTAAGGTCTTGCGATCATGTATGCATCTTACAAAGAATTTGGTTAAGAAATTTGAGAGTGGCTTGACAGTGTATGAGAAAATCTTGGAATACTTTCATCAAGTGATAAATTGCAAGAGGATGTGATGTCTTCTTGTGTAGCAGCCTTTAGTTGCAACAAGAAGGACGAGTCATTATGAGTTAGCTGGTGGGATTTTTTTTTAATGTTGCAGAATGGGACATAATATAATTTCATGGAAGCTGGCATTTTTTGCCATGGAAAACGATACTTGATCAAAATCGTGGTATTCAGTTTTTGGTTGGTGTTGGTTTCTTCAATTTTTGGAGAAGCCTGGTGTCAGATTTCCAAGTACACGGTAAGTTTTCTAGTTGTTTATTTCTCTTTGTAGTGTCTGTATGAGAGCCAGTGGTTTGCTTGGGCCTGTATTATTTTTGTCTCTCAGATGGTTAAAAGGTCAGTTGGATGGTTGAAAATTTATCGGTTAAATATTCTACTTCCTCGTAGATGCTACAGTGGGTGCAAGAGCCCGTAGAAGTTCGGGTACATCTATCACATGTTGTCGAGCTGCTTCTGAACTGTCGGAGGATATTGTTGTCAGTTGTCACGTTTGGTGGTCAATTGCATCTCTTAAAATAATTGCTGGAATGGTTTCAAGGAATGGTCAATTGAGTAATGGGTGGGGTTTTCGGATATGTTCCTCAGAACACCAGTGCGTTTTCGGTTGGGCATTCTACTGCATCTCTTTAACAAATTGTGAAGTGGCCAAGCCATTATTGATAAATGGGTAGGGTGGGATTTTCAGTTCTTTTGTTACTAGAACACCACTGTGTTTTTGGATGATTGTTGCTTGTAGGGATTTGGTGGTTCTTGATGCTCCTTGCAGGTGGTTTTCATTGAAGGAGTTGGATAATTTTTTTTATTGGATTATTGTTGGTTGCTTAGGGTCTTATAAATTAGATCTCAATCCGTCTGCAGATGGATATGCAGATGGTTCTCTTCCTAATCCATGAAAGGGAATTGGTTGCTTGCAATATTTGAGTTTGGGTTTGTGTTGAGGTCTATAGGGTTAAAGTGAACGTAAATTAAGTTTAACGGTTTACAAGAATGATAGACGTGGTTCTTGAATTTAGGATAATAATGTCTGGAGAACTACAACAAGAACAGTCCGTGGATGAGCTTTGGACTATCCTCTGGCACTAGTCTCTTGTTTTTCTATTGCATATGACGAGGATAACTGGTTCTTCAAGATTTGGTTGAACTTGTCATTGGCATTCTCATAGGTCACAGATTGGCTATTCTAGGGACGTTATACTTAATAAGTTTTCCGCATATGTCATTGGGCGTCGCTTATCTTTGGACTTAACTGGCTTTTTCAGGATATAGAATGCGTGCAGGTTCTGTGTCTCCTGTTCGGGGGCGTAGAAATGCTGATCACCGTTATAGCCCTGATATTGATCATTCAGACGGCCCAAGGCGCAGTCGTGGATTTGGCAGAGGGAGAGGTGTTAGTAGATATCGGGACTATTCACCACCCCCTTACGGCCGTGGAAGGGATATTGGCAGGTTTGGTAGAGGTTTTGCTGGGCCTGGACTAGGTCCCGGTCCTTTCCGAGGCAATGGCATGCCCAGAGGCAACCCTAATGTCCGCCCAAGAGAAGGAGATTGGATGTGCCCGGATCCTTTGTGAGTAATTCCTCTCTTATTTTTCAAACGTTATCTTATCGATTGCTTTTGTTTCATCTCATTAATGCTTTTGAGTTGAGCAAGCTCTGTATTTACTTCTCTTTACCGTCAATCATTTCATCTGAATGAGCAGTATACATTTTTGCCGTTATATTTTGGATTGACGTATTGGTTTTCATGACAGTGACAGATTTTGGTTAACTTCATTAAGCTGTTCATGTTGAGATCACTTGATTAGCTGACCACAATTGTCTTTTTATTATGGTTCGATACACCCACACCCACACCCATAAACACAACAACCCTCTTTTTTTTTTAGAGCCGAGCTGCTTTGAATGTTGTTTGCATACATTTCAAAGCTTTACATACAATATTTGGGTGCTATTATTTATTGTAAATTACACTAGCAGCCCATGAACAGTGTTTCAATCAAGCCCTTTAATTATCATTTATAATTAGTGTTTTGGTGTGGCCCTCCCATCCAATGACCAGTTAAGCATAACAGAACTGAGTATGTGCTTGGTGCATGCTCCATAATCATGGATGTTTATGTAATTTGGCTAATTAAAATAGGTTCAATCATTGTTGTCCTCCCCTTCGAGTTAATCTGTTCTGTCAAGCACACACCTGAACTGACACAATCTTGAATGAGCGAAACTCATCTCTCGTTGTACATAACTATACACACACACATATATACTGCTACAAGATTGACATGAAACCCTCCACTACCTCTAATCAATTTTCTAAAAATCGCTAGGCATTCCTAGGGCGGCGAGAGGAGGTCTAGAGCCTAGGGGATTTACACAGTTAAACTTTTACTCACGTTGTAGAAAGAGGAAGGACTGAGAGATACATGATATGTCGAATATTGTGCAGAGATTTATGTGGAGATAGGAAGATAAAGTTAACAGGTTCATTTCCGGGTCAGTGGGTCTGTCAAGGGTTGGCTAGTGGGTTTGGAGTTTGTTTGGTTTAGCTAATCACCTAAATACCCTTAATCTCATGCACATGCTAATTTCCTTTTATTCAATGGTAGACTTGGACAAAAGGATACATTGAAGCATTATTGATATATTTTTTCTTATCAGTTGCGTTATTGGTAGCTGAAGGGCTTCATTGTGGAGCTTAATTGACCCACGGTTATTGTTAAAGGGCCACTGGTGTAATTTACTCCATTATTTATGAAAAAGAATAGATCTTGGTGGTATTATTGAACTATAATTTAGGATCTGAATAGTTCTTTGGTTGCATTTGATTGAAGGATTTTGGTTTTAGATCTGGATTTGGGACCCCCTCCAATCCAAATTTTTTTGTTCCATGAAACTATTAAACTAGGATAGATTAGCAAATTTTCCAAATTCAGCACACGTTTGAAAAATTTAACTACTAAATAGTTAAGGGGGTTTTCCAAAACATAAGTTGTAAGAATAAATCTCCACAGGTTGCTAATATATATATATGGATTCTAGATTTACGAATCTCAAGTTTAATTCCACCTCCATGATTCAAATGCACCCTGGGAATACAGAATTATGCTTCTGAATTAGGATGAGTTGTTCAAATTTTAACAATCCAATCATGGAGCTATTGAATAAGGTTTTTCAGGATTTCCCCATTTTTACAGAAGGAAAAAAATATTTCAAAGGTTATTCATAGGATCAATTATAGTACCATAATTTGTATTGCTTGTATGATTTAATGTAATCCCTCCGTCCCAAATAAAAAATCCACTATTCCTTTATGGGATGTCCCTAACAAAGAGTCCACTTTCGTTGTTTGGACATAATCAATGCACCGAATGTTACAAAACGAAACAAGCTCAGTTTTCAACCATTGATTAGGTTGAAATTAGTGTTCTCTTAAAAAGTACAAAGTCAAAGTGGGACTCTTAATTTGTGAGAGTATCTTTTTTCATTATGTGTAATTCAGTTTTTATCATCTCAGATGCAACAACCTGAACTTCGCCAGGCGAGATCACTGCAACAATTGCCACAGGCCTCGTTACCCTCCCGGTGGGAGGGGTTACCCTGGTCCACCACCACCACCTCCCCGCCGCTTCCCCGGCCCGTCACTGGACCGGTCCCCATTGAGGACCAACGGTTACAGGTCACCCCCACGAGGCTGGCCTGCAGACAGTCCTAGAGATTACGGGGTGGGGGGGCCCCTGCACCCTAGGCATGAGGGCAGGTTCCCTGATCATCACATCCGCAGAGACAGACCCGATTATCTTGAGGACGATTTTAGGGACAGGAACAGGTTCGATAGGCCAATACCATCACCAGATTGGAGCAGAGACCGAGGAGGGAGGGATAATTTGTTGGGTGATAGGAAAGGGTATGAGCGGCGGTTACCGTCTCCGCCTCTGCCGCCACCACCTCCACCGCCACCTCGTGGTGGCGGTCGTTTTGCTCGGGAGAGGAGCAGGTCGCCGGTTAGGGGGTTGGGACAGCCACCTTTGAAGGACTATCGCCGCGATATGTATGCCGACCGTGGGAGGGATGATAGGCCCTTGCCAAGGCGGGACCGGATTAGCGATGCATATTAGGGATTTTTGGTTTAAATGGATGATGTTTTATTGTTATGAGTGGGGAAGCTTAGGCCTAGCATTAGATTTCTTTCTGCTTGACTTTAAATTTTCGAATGCTTTTATTTTTCCTTTTTGAGTGGATGAAGAATTGGGTGGGTATGTTATATAAATGTCTACACGGTCTTGAGGTAATATACTAATATATGCTTTGTGGTGGTTACGCAAAAAAGTTAGTTTGGTTTGAATTTTGGGAATGTAATAGGCATTTTAAATTCCTAGAAAGCTCATTTTCTAACGTCTATGATGCCCCTTTTTTTCCCAAAACTAATAGGTATTTTAGATTCCTAGAAAGTTCATTTTCTAACATCTAGGATGTCCATTTTTTCCCCAAAACTTGAAGCCAATGTTTGGTTTGGATTGGAAATTTGCTTTCCTCAAACGTTGATTTACCTCCCTATATATATATGGTTTAAACGATAATAGAAATAAAATACGTGTGAGTTTCCTAAAATGTTTTTCATTTTATAAAATTAAGATTTGGCTTAATAATATTACAAAGGTAAACTTAAGAATGGTGAAAAACCAAAAGTTTAATATCAACTTTTATTTTTCTTTTAAAAAGAACATAAATTAAAAAAAAAAAGTTGCAAGTAAAAAAGATATTTTAATTTTAAAAGGAAATTTCATGGTGAAAATGTATCTTATATTTTTATATGTTTAAAATGGAGAACTCTGAAGGAATATTTTATTTTTGGAATAATGCATTCCTTTTAAAGTGAAATGTAATATTCCGAGAATGATTTAAAATTCGAATCAAATTAGCCCAAAATATCTATCACAAAATATTTTTGGTCTAAATGGCAAGTAGTGTGTTTATTACTATTTTAGCCGATCATTCTCATCTTTTGGCGACAAACTATTTATGAATTATGGTACTTCATTTTCATTCTCTTTGATTGAAGTGTGTAGAAGTCGATTTCATTAGTGGAAGACTAATGTTTCAGTTTATGTGACCAATACCCAAGTTCATCTTGCCGGTGAAAACTTCATTTTTAATAATAAAAAAGATTAGATGAACTTTAGAACATTTACAATGGGTAGTGTAAGTAGGGCGAATATGTCCCTGTTAATGCATGCGATAGTTAGGTTAAGGAGGGTAAACATTGTTCTATAAAAATATCTTATGGCACTTGTTAACCCCCCTCTCTCTTCCGTCTTTCCTCTGTTTTTATACTATCTCTTAAAATAATAGACAATATTTATTTTATTTCATCTCTTATTATACCATTATTATCATAGTTTTAATCCCGAATAAGTAGGGTAAATAAACTTTATTTACCGTATAACTACATTTTCCCTTGTGTATGTTGTCAGGCCACCTTCACCAACGATGTTAAAAGTGTAGTGTTGTTATTTAGCCTATTAATTTAATAAAATATGTAGTGACAAATGGTAAAATTTACATTAGGCAACATACTACGTGTCGACCATGAAATATTGCCATGGGAGGACGCATCGTGTGTCACCCCAAGCATGCTCTTTTAACTTGGGATGACACATTGTGTGTTGCCCAAATCAATTTTTTTTGCTTGGAACTACTACATTGTGTCGCCCAAGTGTGTTAGATTGAGGCGATATAATGTTTGTCATATAAGGTAAAACTTAGTTGGTTGCTACATTTAATTTGATTTTAGTATTTAACAGCTCTTTTTAACTTTTAAATCAGTTATGATAGTGGTAAATAAGATAAACTTATGACGCGCGTTGTATCCCCAATGTGTTGTGATTTTAGTATTTAGTTACTTTGGTTTCAGATTGAATTGTTCCAAGAATAGTGTCTAATTTTGGTGAAACAAAATGTTACTTTGAATAACTTATGTATCATCAATAAATCCTTTGATTTTTGAAAAATTGCACTTGGGGGACCCCACTGTTGCATTCTCCAGGTATCAACATAATGCTTTATGTCATTAAAGTTTGGAGCTTTTTGACTTGCCTTGTTTTATTATATAAGAAGTAAAAACACTCTTTCATTTATAAACCGTGTCATTAACTCACATAAATAGTTATCTAGTTTTATATATATATATATATATATATATATACAAATGATCATGGTTCAAAACATCGGCCGAGATTGATTCGATATGATCGATATTGACTTAGAACGGAGCTAGCTGTGACACTATATAATCGGCAATATTTTAACGAAATCGCATCGAGTCACCGATACTTCACCGAGTTGACTTGGTATTGTTTGAAAAAAATTGTTGATTTGTTCCAAAAGTGACTAAAGTCATCAAATGATGGGGGGAAAAAACTTATGGAGTATTAAAAAAAGCTGTAGGAGTGTTAGGGTGGTGCTTACAGTCCTGATCCTGATAGCCAACATGATGGTGCTATGTCATGGCGCGGAGATGATAATTATTATGCCACGCAAGACATAGATTTCGGATATCGATTGGGAATAAGTTAGCAACATAGGCATTTAGCAGATGTAACTAGGTTACTTGGTTTGATGAGTATTCTAGTGGCTGTGATCCACATTCACAAAATTATCAATGCATTAATGATCAACTGCAGAGTTTAAACTTATGACAATACTATTACAGGTGAACATGAACACAACTATAATTATGATAATCATAGACATAGCATCTCCGGAGGTAGAATAGGTAGTTATGATTTTGGCACTAGTTATGGAGGTTATGCACAATATTATGCTAGTGCTGGACAATGAAATAGTAGTATTGTTGCTTATGGTGGTTATTACGGAAGTGATCATGGAATGTATCATGATGGATCTTCAGGTAATAGTGGATATCGGGGATTTAGGTACTATTATAACCAATAACCAACAAAATTTTCACGATTATGGGTCATCTGTCATTCATATTATCCTTACCCCGTAAATGTTAATTCTCAACCATTTTTTATATCTTCATTCCTCATCACCGAAGTCCTCTATATCCTGATTATGGGATTTGGGTACTCATAATGATGCTGATTATAATCCATATCGTTATTTTATACCTAATTGACTTATATTTGTGCTTTATAAGATTGTATTGATATTTATTTATTGAACTATGATTTTAAATTGTATTATTAAATGGAACAAATGTTCGTATTTCAATATAGTCGATGTAATTCATACTAGATAATGGTATTATGTTTATTTAATTAATCCATCTTATTAATATCATACTTTAGATTTTTTTATTTTTTTTATTTTTTTGGGCCTTTTAAATAGGGAATCCGTGCATATCGTTGAAATCCATACCGATATTCGAGTTGAAAATTAAGTGGACAAGTCGGTCCCAAAACCACGACTTTGAACCATGCAAATGATACACATTTATCTCTGATGATTGCTTGTTGTCCAATATAGAAATAGAAATATAGGGTTATCATAAATCAAAACTAAGTGTGGGGTGAATAAACCCATCATATCTTTGTAACACCATTGTAAATAATTATTTAGTTTGAATTGTAATAAGTTTAACACCTAGTAAACTTATAAAAAGTTAATTTAAAAGATTTAACCAGTTTAAAATAAAGGGGGATGGGTGGAAAATTACACGATGATTGCCTTACTGTTCTGTATTTTGGTACAAGTCGGAATGGTGTGGTAATTGTACCGTATATGTGATGTATGGCCGTGGATGTAAACATGATTTTTGTTGAAGGGGTATGAACATAGAGGACTACAAAATTGATCACATTTCAAAAATTCTCATTCAAATATAATGCCAATTACAATAATATATAATTATGTGTGAGAAAGAAAATAGTACACATACGTAAATTAGGCATTCTTTTAAATTGTTTAAAAATTCTTTTAAAAAATGTCTTCACAAATTTAAGTATTGAGATTTATTTATCTAATTTTTACTTTCACAATAACAAATATAAACATTTTGAGTATAGACAAATTAAGTTAAAGAAGTGCTATAAATAAATAGTTGCACACTTGCACCTGTTAACAAAATAATTTTTTTTTTGTGTGGCGTGCACAAAAATCTTAAGTAAATTATTGATATAAAGGTGAAAATATAACCACTACAACTCTCGTTAACATCTTAAGAGGACAAGGTAAACGACAACGAGTTACAAAGTCATTACAATTATTTGCTGTTAATTTTTTTTTTATGTAACTAATTTAAATAATATAGAAATATCGAAATGTTAAAACACAAGTTAATTAGTTCAATTTTTATTTTATAAAACTTGAATGAAATGAACACAAAAGTGAACAAACAGTGATTGCTATTAAAAATGCCTACTATCTTTCTTGCACCCGATTACACTCGATAAATCCTACTTTCTATGCTTGGAAGCTAGTTCCTAATAAATAAAAAAAAAGAAAAAGGAAAACCTTTTTTTTTTTAATCCGACGGTCTCGCAACCAGTAGAGACTCATCTATGAATTCAAACCGTTAGATTCCATTCGCCAATAAGAACCGTACGATTACATTTCCACGCAAATCATACCGTCAATATTTTACGAAATTGAAATTTCAAAAGCTCGAGAGGGAGGAAGAATAGAAACCCACTGATAGAAAAGCCTATTTTCCCCTCTCTATACAAATCCCTATTTTCGCACTTTCTCTCTCCTCTTTTATTCATCTCTCTGTATGTTATACATTCACAGTGATGTAATTATTATTCGTTATGTTTGAATCCAGGTTTCGTTGAATTTGTTCCGAGCGGAATTTTTTATTTTTAGTGACCGGTGATTTTGATTTTCGGCGCGAATCTGGGTAGTGTGAATGAGATTGTGAGGGAGTTTAGGGATAAAGATTGCATTTTTGAGGATTGTTGATTGGAAATTGTTGATTTTCGAGTGAATTTGTGAAATTTCTGTGATTATTGGAGTGAAATTAGGGGATTTCAGTTTGTGTTACTGAGAATTTGAAAATTTTGAGGAGTTATTGGTGTTTTTTTAAGTTAGGTTATGAATTACAGTGAATGGAGAAGGGTGAAGCTGTTGAGTTTGGAGGGAATTTGTGTGATTATTGGAGAGAAATCGGGGATTTGAAATTTGTTCATCGAGAATTTTTTTTTTTTTTTTTCAGTTAGAATTTGAATTGAAGCGAATAGAGAAGGGTGAGGGAGGGAATTTGTGAAATTTCTGCTATTGTTGGAGTGAAATTGGGGGATTTCGACTTTTTCTATCAAGAATTTGAATTTTGTTCGGGATAATTTGTGTTTTATAGTTAGGATTTGAATTGAAGTGAATGGAGAAGGGTGAAGGAGGAGGGGATTTCCCTCCAAAAAAGGCTCAACCGGAGATTGTGGTGTCGGATTTTCCAGCTAAGAAGCTCGCAAGGCAGCTTGATTTTACAGGTTTTGGTGGTGCATCGGGTACCGTGGTGTTGCCAGAGCATCCGCAGCATCCTCAGCCCTCTCAGCGGCCGCTGCAGGTGCAGTTGCAGCCGCAGCCTCCACCACAAACGGTGGTGCAGATGCCGGTGCAGATGCAGCCTCCGCCACAGCCACAGCCACAGCCACAGATACTGTTGACACAGATGCAAGCCCAGGGGCCTCATACTTCCATAAGGCCAATGTAAGTGCCTGGAAAAGTCAATTATTTTGGTAAAGATTTGGTCTTGGAATTTGTTTTCAAATTAATGAAGATTTAAGGGTTTTTGTTGATCAATTGGAAAATTGCCATACTATATTTGTGTCTTTATTATAGATGTAAAATATTTGAAGTCTATCTTAAAAAAGTAAAACAAATAAACAGAACCTCAACTATTTGATTATGATAGTCTTGCAGTTGCAGTTATATAATATATACACACACATATATATTAAAACCCAACTCAACCCAACCTGTAGGTGGGGATTGCTTACTTTTTAACATTTCTTTTGAGTTTAGCTATTGTTCTGTGAACTTGAGTTTTTATTTCTTTGAAATTGAGACATGGTGAAAGCAGAAAACTTTGTGACCTCATTACTTATTGTGCTGGAATATCTATTGGTCTATTGATGTGGTACTTCTATGTTCCAGTTTCACTGACATACCATGACTATGACAAATTATTTGTCTCGAGCAATACCTCCATTTATACCGACATTATTTGTGTCTTCTCTAATGTCTAAATTCTGCCTGCAGCAAATATTATCAATCCTGTATTTTGCTGGTCTCATGCTTGTGCTTCTAACACGTCACATGCCTTTGTAGTTTAGAAAATATCATATACATTACTGGTTTCATTCAATTGGCCTCGTTGAGCCCTTCCATAAGTATAAATTTCATGAAAGCTGGTTCGATATATTAATGAGAAAGGCATCTTAGGAGAGGGTGTATATATTCATATATTGAGCAAACTGTAAAAGTAGTGGAGAAATGAATATAGTCAATTTTTTTGGAGGGAGAAGTTGTAACCAAATTTAGCAGTAACTGATCTTGGCAATTGAAGCAAAGTTGGGGCAATTTGAGCCATCCATTTTCTTTTTATGTTTCAAGTGAATTTTGGAAACTGCCCTAAATTATTATATTCATTATTTGATATTTTCATGTTTGAAAATGGTATGTTTGGGTATTTTCGTTAGTGAAATAGTAAATATAGCTTCCTGTGTAATTGTGAGCGGCTGAGCACTCTCTTGAATTGCTTCCGTACCTCGTTTTGTACAGAGATGTCTAATTGGGATTTTAGTTTTCCTTTGCACATGCGACTATGCGAGTTTTCTCCTATTTTTTTTTACCTTATTTTGCTTTTAATTCTCTTTTTGTGACAATGCTTATATAGGATCATAGACATATCTTAAGTAGTTGATATCTCATAACCTGCTCTCATCTTCTCAAAAAAATAAATAAATAAAAAATAACCTGCTCTCAAAAGTCAAAACACCTCTCCACTCCTTGCATACCTCTGTTTGTCTAAGAGTGCATTTTGTGCTCTCTCTCTCTCTCTCTCACACACACACACACACAAAACAAAAAGGCAGAGAGAGAGAGAATATGCATAACCAGTCACAAATTTGACTACACTTTTCATTGCCTCCGCTGGAAAATCTGAGAAGGTCGCCCTTCTTTTAGTTAAATGTTGAAATACTTGCAGGTGATTTTCTAAGATTATAAATGTTGATCTTTCCAAAATATTTGATGCATTTAGTTAAGTATTTCTCCTTGAAATTTGTGCTGTGCATACACAATACACTTAAGTTCTTCGGAACCTAATTTTTTATACAAATCTCAGGAGCATATAAGCTTGCGTCTTATTTGTCTATATTACCAAAAGACATTTGCTTTCTTCAGAAAGCACAAATGTATCTATTATCATATTGAACTCTACAATATCTCTTTTCAGAAAACCGGAATCCCCCAGAACACGTCCTAGACAAAATGTTGATGTTAAAGATGGCACTCCAAAGAAACAAAAACAGTGTAACTGCAAACACTCACGATGCTTGAAGTTGTAAGTACATATTTCTCTTCATGCTCCTTTGGCAGGTTAAAAAGTTCATTTTGATGTGCTATAATATGTTTATTTAAGCTAGCCCAAGGGGTTGCCACATCGGTAAGGGTGAACTTGGGGCTTTGTGGGTAGGCACACGGTCTCAGGCTCAATTCCCCGCTGTGTGAAACCTTTCGTGGGCCACGGGGGGTGTCTCCCGGTCGAGCAACCAGGGCCTTATGGGATTAGTGGGGGTGGGGCCCCGATACCCAAGGTTATCAAAAATAAAAAAATGTTTAGTTAAGCTTTCTGACTTATCTAGAAAAGGGCCATTGCGTATATTGGAGCTTTAAAGTCTGAAAATTTAGGTTTAAGATTGGCGTGCATATTTTCTACTTTGCACCTTGTATTGGCGGTAAAGTTTGTGGTACTATGTTTCAGTTTTTCTTTCTTCTTCTTCTTTTTTTTTTTTTGAATTGTTTTGCTATTTCATTAATGGCTGTGCATCTTTTCAATGGAGCTCTTTATTCAATTGATGCTTGATATTTCTAATTAAATAATTGTTTTATGATAAATAGGAAGTTCTGCAATCTGAATAAGGTTGTTCATGATAAAAGCCATCCCTGATGGTTGAATAAGGTTTTGGAGGCATAACAAATTACATCCTTTGTGCTGGATGCTTGAGGGTGAAAATGTAGTTTCAGAGTTGTATATTATTTATTTGATCTTTCCCGTTAACATGCAATGAGTAAATAGTCCATATAACATTGAGATCAAAGCCAAGTAGTCAACTATGAATTGAAGAAAAATAAAAGCAGCCTTATGATATCAGAAAATCTGGATGTCTGCAAATCATATAAGGAAATATTATTTATGATTAAATAGGAAAAGTTTTGTCCAATTTGAATTAAGGCTTTATATCTTAATAATACTTGCTAGTAAGGTTCCAGACAATCTTATTAATGAACAATAATTGAATAATTCAAAATTAGTAGTCTTCTAATAAAAATGGTTCTGGACTCCTTCCGGCAAAAGTATGTTTTCCACTGTGACATGGGTGTTGGTGTAACAGTCTTTCTGAATTGCTGCTTACATTAACTCGTTTCAGAGTTTTGTCTAATGTGTATAATCTATAATTGTAGCTTGTGTAAATACACATTTTTTTTTGATGCATATAATACAATGGAACTTTCTTTTGTAAACTTGTGGTTCTGTTTATGAAGGTTCTTAATCTAAGAAACCTTATCTAAGGTTAGTCAACTTATTAAGTAACTTAAGCCATTCTTCAAGGGTGGGTGGTTTGTCACTGAGGTAGGCAAAAGTAGGTCACTTCCTCGATGTTAAGAACCCAATTAGGAAATTGGGATATAAAATATAATCCATTACAGTTGGTAGATGTTAGAAACCATCTCTCCCAAAAGTTTAAGCTGTTAAGTAGTAGGCTAACAATGTATATCATACTCTTCAACACTCTCCCTCACGTGCGAGCCACTCGCACGTGGATAGACAAACGAAACCAAAGGCCAAATCAGCCAAACCAAAGGTGCACTTTGTGCACAAACAACAACGTGCATACTGCACAAACACAAAGGGGGAAACAAATGCAAGCGGGAGGATTCGAACCCGAGACCTTGCAGAACTTGAGTTCTGATACCATGTTATAACCATCTCTCCCTAAAGCTTAAGCTTTTAAGTAGTAGGCCAACAATGTATATCATACTCTTCAATAGTAGACTTGTTAGAGAATTTTCCTTATTTTATAATTACTAGTATTATAAACTAATTCAGTAGTTATGGCTATGAATTTGTTAATACTCTCTCTCTCACACACTCACTTTTGTGATATCCGTGCTGGATGACATATTCAATAACCTAGATTTTCACCTTTTAGCTCAAATTAACTGTTATATTATGAGGTTCATTTGAAGTTTGTGTAACAGTTGGCCTAATGTGCGTCCTACTACTGGCTGCAGTGGAACATGCACGCATTCCCTCAAATGAAATATATGTTAGAAAGAACCCAAGGGGTTACCACAGTGGTAAGGGCGAACTTGGGACTGTGTGGGTAGGCACACGGTCTCAGGTTCGAATTCCCTACTGCGTGAAACTTTTTTGGGCCACTGGGGCATCTCCTGGTCGAGCAACTAGGGTCTCATGGGATTAATGGGGATGGGGTCCCAATACCCATGGTTATCAATATATATATATATATGTTAGAAAGGACTTCCAATAATGTTGTGCTCAATTCAAACTCACTACTTCTTCTAAGTCTTTTTTGTTTTGTAATAGATACTAGAAGTAAAATGATTGCTGTTGATTTAAATGTACAGCAAGGAACTGATTTGGTACCAAATACACATATAACTTAGCATGCAATCAAGGTGGACTGGCTATGCTTTCAAGCATTTTAAGATGTGGAGCTCGTCTTCTAGTTTTCTGCAGGGTCACAACTATATAATTTCTATGGCACTAATAAAACTTGTGCTTGGCATTCTCTACATTACTTTTCTTGGACAAAGTCTTTGAATGAACTCTATACAACTCATTACCTGGAATATAAACATGATGCAAAAACTGATTCTGTCAATGTGTTGGTCAGATATTGCGAGTGCTTTGCATCTGGAATTTACTGCGATGGGTGCAATTGTGTAAATTGCCATAATAAGGTCGAAAATGAGGCTGCCAGGCGAGAAGCTGTTGAAGCTACCTTGGAGCGTAATCCAAATGCATTCAGGCCAAAAATTGCTAGCAGTCCACACGGAGCCCGAGATAGAAGGGTATGTTGAAGATTCAACAATAAATCTTATAGTATCTGTAGGAATTACCTTGTTTTTTTTACATCGATTAATGTTGGTTATGTTCGTTATATTCTCATTGTTGATGCTTCCTTTATAAGCTTTGCATACTAACTGTCCCCTTACTAAGGCTTCTAGGGTTACTATTCTTTAGTACTTTTAGCTTAGAGAATTTGTTAAAATTTTCAATACATTTGTATACCTGAACTTGGAGTTGAATGCTCACTGAGATCCCGCATCACTCATCTACTGTGAAGATTCTTGTTTACGAGTCAAAGGCTTTTATGATTACTACTATTTAAAATTTTCAATACAAATATCACCAAATCAAAATCAGTATTTTGAGAATTTTATTAAATGAACCATCTCGACGTTTCTTCCACAATGGACAGAAAAAATTTCTCCCAATTTATTTTATTCTCTCCCTAAAAAGGTCCCAATTAGAGAAATAGGATAAGACCCCTATCGCAAATTTTCTTCTTTCTTGCAAATTCTTACAATCTCAACAGTGTTGAACCTTAGTCATGACTCATGACTATAATGTGCAGATCCATCCAACATTGTTATATAGCTTAGAGATTTGGAACAGGGCAGGTGCGATTATGAATATTACCCAATTTCTAATTTTGAATATATATGATGCTTAAGTTGGTCTGCTGGAACCTTTTGTAGGAGCTGAGTTGAGCACAAAATTCAAATATGGGAAGGGGCTTGTTTTAGCTATTTTCTTTTTCCTTGTAGCATGCCATTGTCTTAGCTCAAAACTGAAGTTCCAGTTAATATATCCCTCCGTTTGAATATGTTATACATGATTGAACACAAAAAAGGGAAGGGAGCATATCCATATCATTTAGAAACTAAAGTTCTCAAATTTCAATTATATATTGAATGGGCCTTTATATTATACGAGTTTATCTGCACGAGATTCATGTGCGGCTCATATATAAAAAATGATTATTTGATTAGTGGTTGGACGTATGTTTAACTTAATAGTAAGGGTTTGAATCCTCTTCCAAGTATATTTCTCAGGAAAAAAAGAAGATTGCAGGGCCTAAATTGGAAATGAAAAGTATGACAAAGCCTCAAAAGCGGGTGAAATCCGGCTTGCCTTTATATACAACTAGCTTATCCTGCACATGCGCATGTGCAATTTATATATATATAATGGAATAAAAATTTGAAGGAAAGTACTAAGTGGCCCTTTGGTTGAGTGAAGGCTCGATTGCCAAGCATATTGTTCCGGAAAAATAAGATTACAGGGGTAAAATTGGCAATTAAAAAATGCGATAAAGCGTCATCAGTTGAATCAATCTTCGCTTTATAATATGAGAAGTATCACCAATTTCTTGTATGTCATATATTTCATATTTTACTGGTTTTCTTTTGGTAAATGACACGTAACTTGACGTGAATCACATACGCAGGAGGATGCTGGTGAAGTTGTAGTGTTAGGAAAGCATAACAAGGGATGCCACTGCAAGAAATCTGGGTGCTTGAAAAAGTACTGTGAGTGCTTCCAAGCGAACATTCTTTGTTCTGAAAATTGTAAATGTGTGGACTGCAAAAATCTTGAAGGAAGTGAAGAGAGGCAAGCTCTTTTCCACGGAGATCATGCAAATAGTATGGCGTATCTACAGCAAGCAGCGAATGCTGCTATCACAGGTGCCATTGGATCGTCGGGTTATGGATCCCCTCCAGTTTCCAAAAAGAGAAAAGCTCAAGAGCAGCCCTATTTTGGGTCCACGTTGAAAGATCCACACATTCACAGGCTTGCGCAGCTCCAGCAGGTCACTTCTTAGAACCCAATAGTAGGCGTACTGTATAACTTTTTTTTTCTTCTGAAAATTCAGTAACTGATATAGGTTCACCTAATATGAGCTAACTAGCTTGTTTAAACATTTTAACATAGACAAATGAACTAGTGGTAGTTATAATTGGATCTGCATTGACATTTGCAAGAAATAGATTATGGTAGGACTTGCATACATGGATGGATGGACTAAGACTTGGGGAGGGGGGGCTTTAATTTTGAAAATTTGGTATACTAGTGTTGGATTATCTTTACAAAATTGTAATTAGATATTTTGCCCCCATTTAATTTTAGGAAAAAAAAAATACTAGTAGTATTAACTTTGCCAACCCCCAAGTAAAATTTATGGCTCCACCCCTAGTTATGAATAGTGTTTTTTCCCCTTTTGTGTGGTGTTCATTCGGTATTGTTTGAGATCCATTAAGTTGGCCGAGAGAAGTTACAATTGTATCTCCATCACTTAAAAAAAAATTGAACCACCAAATTTCCCTCCACATCTTTTTCTCTTCATATTCAACCTTGTATTTATATTTGTATATACATGCATATTCATATTTTATTCGGTAGAAAAGATGAATATAGAGTCGATTTTGCGGCAGTGTGGTGGGCAATTGTATCCTGTGCCGGCGTTGAGCAATGGGATGAGGTTTGGGTATGTGGGTTAAGGTTTTGAGATTGAATGTGGAGAGGGAAGAAGGTGGGTTAAAATTGGTAGTTCAGTTTTTTCTTTTTAAATTCTGGGGATACTTTTAACTTCTCTGGGTCTATTTAGAAGCTCTCCATTTGTTTTTATACTTTTGCATTTAAAGACTTGTTTTAAATTTTAGCTTCACAAGTTAGTTTTTGTAATATATATATATACTCTGTGTTCAACAGACAAACCACATCAAAGCATCTGCATCCTCCTCTTCAATGTCTTCGAATACTGGTGCTCGTGCCGGTAATGCTCCAGGTCCTTCAAAATTTACTTACAGGTACAAATAACTGCCCTTATCGAAATTCTAATGTAAATATACTTTTATTGAAATTCTAATGTGCATAATACTTTATATGTGAAACTAACTAATGTTGTATTTTTGAAGGTCTCTTTTAGCAGACCTCATCCAACCACATGACTTAAAGGAACTTTGTTCAGTTCTAGTGGTACTCTCAGGAGAAGCTGACAAGATGTATGCAGGTACATTTTAACATGTTCATGGGGACATTACATTTACATGCTTAAGATTAGCTGTGGGACCCAAATACCTAATACTTCGTCCGTCTCAAATTAAGAGTACCACTTTGACTTTGGTATTTTTTTAAGAGAGCACTAATTTCAACCTAATCAATGGTTGAAAACAAAATTTGTTTGGTATTGTGAGACCGGTACCTTGATTATTTCCAGAAAAGGAAAGTGGACTCTTAAGTTGGGATGGAGGCATTACATACTAATTTTACTTTAACCATAATAGTAAATCCCACAGCTTTTTTGCTGATTTTTTTTTTCCTCACTCTATGTTCTGTCTAAATCTTGACCTTTTCATTAAGGGAGCTGATTTGGGCTTTTGCAGGCCTGGGACTATTGTGAAGGTTGTATGTGTTGCTATATTTAGCTGCCCCTGAGAATATATAATTAAAAGCTGATGTAGCAATTTTGTCTAACAAACACTTAGACCATTGGAGTTGGAGAGGCTCTTCGCCAACATTACATAAATTATTTGCATGTCAAAACTATAGCATAAAGACCACCATCAGACCCAGCTTATGCTTCATCTAGTTGAAGTCCGATCTAAAGGACCATTGACCATAATATTTTTTAATCTTACTGAGAAACTCCGATAATTTACATGCGTATATATATGTAACATATATAATTGAGCCAATAAGTATCTATGTAGATTTTCGTTACCAAAGTTCTTTGTAGTACTCCCTCTATGTCAAATTAAGCGTCCAACATTCCTTTTTGGACATCTCAAACATAGGAGTGTCATTCTAAAATTAAGACTAAAAATAGGAATAATATTTATTGTACAAAATTCAAAGTCAATACCATGAAGAGAGAGAATTTGGTTTGGCTTACTCAAACTGAGAGCCATAGTCTATATTTATATACACAATTCAAAGCTGATGCCCGATCGAAAATGAAACAACAAATAAAATGAAAGAGGAAAAGAGATGGAAAGACCTAAATTATGGAATCCCAGATCAAAGGGATAATAAACGAAAATAAATAAATAAATAATAATAAACTGAAGAATCTGGCTTCACTTTGGGCATTTTCTTCGAAGAATTTTGGAATCTTGACTATATCAGAGATTGCTAGGGATTGGGGTTTGGCTATGCAGTAGCCCTATTCAGGGTTTAGAGGTTTGCCTAGTACCTAGGAGTATGATTGTTGTGGTTAGGGGATAGTGCTTGTTTTTTTGGGTAAGGGGTCCGTTTTGATTTGTAGTAGGGCTTTTTGTCTGTTTTGTGATTGTGATGATGGGGCTGTTTCTTTTTTGTTCTTGTTTTTGTTTTCTAGTGTGTTTGGTGGTGGATTTCTCATCCACTTCCAGCCCCTTTGCTTGTATTTGATTTTGCCAATCAATATAAGCTTTGTTTCTGATAAAAATAAAATAAAATAATAAACTCCTATATTATTCAACACCCCCAACTAGGAGTCCTAATGAGGTTTGAATGAGACACTACCACCCATTGAGATTAGGTTTGAAATGTAAATATTAACCAGGCTGGTAGTAGGAAAGAAAAGTCAAGATTACCCTCTGTTTCCATATTTCAACCCCCGTAATATTTTCCAGTATCTTTTGCTCTCTCTGTCCCTGCTGTTAGTCCAATTTCGAAAAAGATTTGGAATGATTGCCTTTGGCTCGTTTTAGGTATACAGTGTACATACTATTTATTTGAATTTAAAAAGACAAGGAAAAGAAATAAGGGACTCAGCTGTTTCAATAATGGCAAGAAAATCGGTCCTGTTCAATCTTAGTTCTCTCTCTCACTCCCCCCCTCTTTTCTCTTTCTATATATAACTATGTATACACTTTGATTCGTCATACTGCCACATTCTTACACATTGACACTAATTTAGGGAAAAAATGGTAGGGTTTGATCCATTCCACAACCATCTATGTTGAACAACAACGGCCCTCTTCCAATTTATCTTAACCCCCATAAAGCCAGGCTTTGGAAAGGGCTTTTGCTCTTTAGTTAATAATTCTACTTTCCTTTAGAGAGGATAAATTGTTGAATTTTTTGACGGATTATCTCTGGAGGACCATCTAATATTCTAACAGTAAAAATGAATATATATATATATAATTTTTTTAGTTCACCCATTTCCTAGTTTAATTTTTTGTAAAATTTGGTGGAGATAATCTACTCATCCTAGAGATCATTCCCATCAAATTTCAATATTTCATCAAAAAACTACATGTATCTGTGCTTTATTTTTCGACAGAATAATCATGCCCATGTGACACTAAAGACAATAAACTAATTACATTTTCAGACGAAAGAAATGCAAAGCAATCAGAGGATCGTAGAGAAAGCTCCCTCTCTTCATCAACTCAGAACCGATTACAGAGCCAGAAGGAATCTGATACCGAGAAAGCTGTGGCTGATGATTGTTCTAGTGGGACCCAGGCCGAGAAAACCAGTGGCCCTGATGAGATCCAATCCGATGGTATTGATGTATCAAAAGAAAGGCCATTGTCCCCGGGAACTCTAGCCTTGATGTGTGATGAGCAAGATACAATGTTTAGTGTTGCTGCTTCCCCTAATGGATTAACGGGCCCTGACCGAGGCATGACTGAAGCCTATGCTGATCAAGAGAGGATTGTTTTGACCAAGTTTCGAGATTGTCTTAACAAGCTTATCACTTTAGGAGACTTTAAAGGTACGTTTCTGTATCTCTTTACGATTTGAACCTTTGAAAATTATCCGGGGAACAGATTTCATGGGATGGCAACATTTCTGTGGAAACAATTTCCATTTGTTTTAAAAAACATGTAAAACTAGCTCTTTCATTTTTTTTTTCCTTTTTGGGTCGAGGGGGTGTTGGGTTAAAAAGAAAAGATTTTCATGGAACTAACAGAGGATGCGTGCAATCCATTGCTGGAAAATAATGCAACTACATTGATCAAGGGAATCAATTCTGAGGAAACCACAATGAAACTAACTTGTGTTTGATTACACTTTTTTCACTGGAAAATGCTAGGCTTGGGAAACTTTTTTGAAGTCCAATGTGACATTTTCCAATTTTGGCATGATATTTTTGGTGTCTGGTTGTTGAGTTTTTAGGCTCCGTTTGATTGCAAAGTGGAAAAGGAAAATAAATTGAGTTAGTTTTGATGAAAAAATGGAAAATAAGTTGAGTGATAGATGTGATATCCTCTTGATTTTTCAGTTTTTTCATGAAGAAATTTTCTTTGCTTGGTGGTGAGGAAAAATTTTCTACCAAAAATATTGAAGGATGGGTGATATATACTCATAAAATGAGTAACATCTCTCACCTTATTTTTTATCTTTTCACACAAACTAACTAAATTTATTTTTCTTTTCCATATTTGCAATCGAACGGAGCCTTAGATTTCCAAATTTTCCAACAGAAAAAGGAGGGAAATCTGATCGGAAATTCTTTTGAAAAGTGAACATGTGATCCTTTTCTTTTGGGCAACCATGCTGATCCAATTTTCCGGAAATTATTCAAAAAAATTTTGACCATCTTCTGAACTTCCCAAATTTATTCCATTGTGTATTTTTATTAAGTCAATGCCGATACTAATTATTGTTCTTTTGTGTTTTGGGCAAAGCTAGTGTATTAAAACCTTAGCAATTTAATATTTTACTTCTTATAGCCCTTTCTTCCTATTGTGTTTTTCTGAATGTCATTCTACTTGAAAGTTGCGGTGTTCAAGCACTTAAGTTCGAATAGATGTTACTTATCTTGACAACATGATTCGCCTTTTGTTTTTGTTTGTAATTGTAAGACCATCTCTGGACTTGTATGAACATCCGAGCTAAATATTCTTGTTTTTCTCCAAATTACAGAAAAAATGTGTTCTTCGTTAGCCCGAACTGATCCCGGAGGTCAAAAAGATACAGTTGGCAATGGACCTGCAACCGTCAAGACCGAGCCGAGGATTCAGCAGGTACCTTTAACCAATGGTATCACTAATTTAAAGCCATCTCAAATGGTTAACTCACCAGCAGCGACTACTGCTTCTAATAACGACCCGAATTCAAAAATCCCTTCCGCTACCGAAAATGGGGAAATAAAACTTAAAACTGAAAAACCGATGTAAAATTTTTTATTTATAGGATGTGATATTTCCTGGCATTATGCTGCTGCATCTATATATTAATAGGCCATAATTGCTCATTTTTGGCTTATTTATTTGGTGCAGTAGCAAAATTATATTTGGGAGTTATTCTTAGAAAATTGACCATGGTCTGATCCCATTTTCTTTCCTCTTTTTTTTTCCTTATTTAATTAGTATAGGTTTAAATAGAATTTTTCGGTATCGATTACAGTTTGTTAACAGCTTGTGTTATATACGAAGGCATAATATGTTTGTATTGTAACGGCTGAAATTATTTTTATTGGTAGAGGCTAGAATTACCTTTATATTTATTCATGTGGCTATGAAACGTAGGGAAATTTAGTAGGTTTCGAGGGTGGTTTTAATAAATTGTATTGTGGTGTTTATGTGCTTCTTATGTTTTGGTTTTGCCCATTTTTTGTATTTTATTAATTATTACTTAGAATAAGCTTTTTCTTATAATCTTTGTTTTTCATTCACTTGGAATCTACCCACAATTTTCTGCTAAAATGGCACACATCTATATTTGTTTATGTGTGGTACTATTACACAATTATGGTTATTGCCAAATTAATGTACAACTTTGTAAATATGAATTACAATTTCTTCAAATAGTATTATGCGTTAATAAAAAGATAATTGCTTCAACAGTGTGAGCAACTTTGTTTATTTTTTTTGAGTATATTGATACAAGATTCGAATTCAAAATTTTTTGCTAATCGGGAGTGAGTTTGTGCCACTATATATTCAAAACTCGTATTCATTTTTGAATCTCATCTCAAACTGGTCTCAAGTTCTCAATTAGAACACGAATTATTGGGAATTATATCAAGGCTGTAAGTGCATTCTATCAAAATATAAAACATAATGTAAATCAGTGCGAAAGAAAGAACTTGTTTAAGACTGTACTTAAAAGGTTGGTCGGTCAATCGAGGCATTGAGAAGAAACGACGTGTGAGATGACTTTCTAAGTGATCTTCAGCAAGCATGTAATAGGTCGAAATTTTCTTTTTGAGTCGTAATATTTTTATTTACAATTTTAATCACACTGTTTTATATTTTTCTTCAAGTTAATCTTCTTCTTTTTTTCCGAAAAATTCTTCAAGTAAATCTTTTTACAACTAATCGAATATGGTCTTGATCAAATCTTCATGGTACCTTTCATTTTGATTACTTTTATATAAAGTTATATTTTTGAACATATAAAATACTTTTGTCACCATTATCATAATAAAAAATTCAGACTCTCTAGACTTGTGATGCCAATTTTTTTTTTGACCAAAGTCCCTTTCTTACACGTGTATCATCGGATTAACATATGAGTAATAATAAATAATTAGTGCTGCGGAAACACAAATGTGAACACTTCTTTACTTGGCAGTTTAATCTGCAAATATTAATGCATATACACACTAATAAATTTGTGAATTTTAATATAAGATCTTGATGAATGATCCGAAGGGGATGAATTGAGATCTGATGCATAATCGGTTTATCACAGAAAACATAAAACCATAGAGATGGAGAACTAGCGGAGGATCGTCACCACCACCAATGCAATGCCGTCTGAGAAAAATGTCGTGTTTGCCGCTGCGATGTAGTGGCAGTGGTGTCAACGACGTTAGCAAAGAGAGAGGTACTTCGTTGAGATGGATATGGAGGAAGAGAAGGAGCTTCATGGGAGATGCCGAGATGGGTATGGATAAAGGAGAGAGAGAGTATTGCCTTTTAAAAGAAAATTAGTTAATTGCTCTCTGAATTGTGTTCCTTTCGGGGCTGGCCCTGGGGGCAGGGTAAGCAGGGGACCGTCCAGGACTAAAAAATGAAAAGGGGTATTAATTTTTTTATATATGTCTATATATATAATATAATATAATAAGTTTATGTTAAAAAAATATTAAATAAATAAAATATCTTTTCAAAAAGGTTAACATTCCAATAAAATGATGCAAAATTTCAAAATATGTCTATTCGTCTTCACCTATTTTTCATTTACTCAAATTAAGAAAAATAGAGTTACGTTTATTCTTTTATTATTCTTCAATCTTCAGCTCTTCCTTTTGCAATTGTCTATTGCCCTCATGATGTCATTTTGGAGCATCTAGAAGTTTTTTGAAAGATGAAAATGCACATGAAAGTTGAAGATGTAGTGTATAGATGCTTAAATTATCATTGTATTAGTTTTGAAGACATGTAAACTCGTACATTTTGAAATGAAGTTTGTAAGCACTTTAAATTTTTAATTGTAATGTGTTTTTGGTGAAATACAAAAATTAATTAGTTTTTTTAATATAAAACAATTGATATATTTATTTATTAGAGGGGTATCATTTTAGAAATTTGCCCAGGGCCTAAAATTGGCCAGGATCGGCTCTGGTTCCTTTTAAGTGTTCACTATAATTATTGATAACTAGTATTTTTTACAAGAATTGACAAATAATTAGTAGTAGTTTAATTGTAAAAAAGCTTTTAAAAACAATTCCTAAGATTGTATTAAAAAAAGATTAAAAAAAAATCCAAAGATATAACAATTATGAAAACTTAATAGTATAGTTGTGTATATACATCATTTTAACATGCAAAAATTAACAAATTTGTAATTGTATAGCAGTAAAACGGTTTGCTAAAACAATTCTCAAGATACAACACTTGTATTTTATTTGTTAAAAAGTCAATGTGATATGAATTAATGTTCCAGCCTCTTTGGTTTTAATTTTATTGTTGTTTGGATAACTAATAAAAAAAAAGAATAAAAACAACTTTTTTATGGGTAGAGAGAAGAAAAGAAAGGAAAGAAATGTTATTTAATATATGGGATACTAAAAAATAGAGCCTGTTAAAAATTTTTTTTTGCAAAAGAACCGGTGAATAATATTTTTGTAAATTAATGGCTTATATTTAATCAAGCTCTAAAAGGAGTGCAAAATTAGCTTTTCAATAGATTTTTAAATTGTATTTTTTTTATGAAATCATACAAAATTAAGTTTGCGCTATATGTTTTTTAGCATATTATTATAAATAAATATTTAATTTACGGTGCTTTAGAATAATTTTAATAGATTACATATTTAAAACCTATTTATTAATAAAATGCAAATAATAATTTTTTTAGATTTATGCAAAGTTAAGTTCGCATTCCTTATTTTCTAAAACATTACTATTTATTTGTATTCATTTGACGTTATTTTAAAGTTTTATGAAATGAAACATAAGAATATATTTGTTAAAAAATATAAACACATCATGCAAAAAAAATTTGCAATAATTTTTTTTAATTGCAAAGTTAAGTTTCACAAAACACAATTTTGTGCAAAGTTAAGTATGTACTCAGTCAAAGCCCTTATTTTAAAACGCAATTGATAAATAAGCCCTTATTTCATAATGGTAATAATATCTAGGCCATTGTTTTCTAAATAATATTATTGGTTGGTTTTTTTAGAAAAAACATCGTTAACATTTTTTCTCATTTCCAGTTTAAAATATATTGTGAACAAATTACAGTTAAATTTGGAAGATGGCAGATATTAATAAAATCTTTTATTTTCCTTCTCAATTATCCCAATATTAGAAGGAAACAATATGAAGAAATATATGGAATTGACAATCCTTCTCATTCCTTCTGTTTTAATCACTCGTTCCTTTTCCCTTTTCTTTCCTTTTTATTTACTCATTCCAAACGAACTGTTAATGCAAAGAAATTTTCAACCAGGCTAAAAAAATTCAACAATTTATCAAAGCTTGAAGAACATTTTTTAAACCAATTTTTACGATGACATTTTCACAAAACACAATGAAGATAAAATAAGGTTTAAAGTTCTAAAAACATGTATATATAATGCTAGTTTGGCCTTTGGCTTATGAAAGTGCTTAATTGCGTATAATGGGAATTTTTTTTTACCCCTGGGTGTTAAGTTGAAAATTGGACGGGTTTCACTCTCGATTGTGGTTCTAATTCAATTTTTCTTCCATCTTCTTCATAGTTGAACATGTGTATTCAATTTTTTCTCTATATATATATTATAAAATTCTTCGAACTTCAAAAGTCGACACACAATCATAATAAATAAATAGATTATAAATTTATAACTATTACAATAAATATATAATAAATAGTTTGTGTTAAAATATAATGGCATTTAAACTCACATTTTCATTAGATAACACCCTTTAAATAGGGCATGAATACAATAGTATATAGGGTTTACAAGAAAACTCAATATCACTTATAATACATAATTTACATAGTAAAATTCTTAATATATATTATATCTAGACGATAGCACACTACGTGTAATTTCTTTCAATACCACCCCTTGTGCTGAGTCGGAGATATAATGGTACATGTTTTGTTGCCTCGCTAAAACCTTATCAAATAACAAAAAACTCTGTAGGAAAAAATAAACTTGATCGAATAAAAAAGAGTACAACATTATGACAATTATGTTTGATTTTCTCCGTTGAGTCTATATTTTCATTTGATATTTACTTCGATCCAATAGAGTTTGCACGTACATATCGTTACCTTGTTAAAAACCTTGCAAAGTAACAAAACACAGTGAGAAAAATAAACCTTGGTTAAAGGAAAATAGTATAACATAATATCATGTGGATGTTAGACTCTCCCTCAAGTTTACACCTCCCTCTGATGTTTACATTAAGTAAGGAATTTAAAAAGCTTATGCATGTATCGTTACCTTGTTAAAAACTTTACCAAGTAACAAAATCCAGTGAAAAAATAAACCTTGGTATGAAGAAACGGGTACAGTGTAGGTGTGAAAAATTTCATCATATTTCACACCTTCCTTTAATCATTATTTCGATCATAGGAGTTGGGAAAGCCTAAGCACCCCTGTGTTTTTCACATGCTTTTCAAATATGGCCTTAAACAAAGACTTGGTGAACCAGTTTGCCATATTTTCCTTAGAGCTTGTTGTTGTTGAATTATAAAAAAAACTTTGGAAATTTATGTTTTGTGTTATAATCCTTGATATACCCTAGCTTCATATTTTCGATACAAGCTGCATTATGAATGCAAATAGGCTCTTCAGTGGTAAAAGTCAAACCACTAGTCCTTCGAATATATGTAATGATTGCCCTTAACCATATACATTCACGAACCACCTTATAAAGAGCAATGATCTCGTAGTGGTTCGAAGAGGTAACTTTAAGGGTTTACTTAGATGAATTACAAGATATAGTCGTGTTTGCGATAGTGACTACTTGACCAGTCTAGGGGTGACCTTTGTGTAGGCTAGAGAGATACCAAACATCAATCAAGATTTTAGGATTTTAATATAGGGGTAGCCATTTTAGCATCATTATTTACTTTCGTTGTCACTGTCGCATTCATTTTTTCCTCTCTGTACGGAAAGAACAATTCCAGGCCAATGGTTCATTTTAGGTGTTCAATTATGTTGCGTTGGCGCTAAGCTAAATCTAGTTAACAAGTTCAATGAGAATGCTTATGTCTGGTCGAGTATACTGTGTTAAGTGCAATAATGCGCATCACTACACCAAAATGAGTAATTTGTGATTGCCAAAAACTGTCACTACTCATGATAATTTGTGACTGTTTTGAACAGTCATAAAATTTACTCCATGTGACAGCTTGGAACTGCCACTAATTAGTCAAAAAATTATTACAAAAATTGTGACTGTTTGTGACAGTCACAATTTTCGTGATATGTGATAATTTGGAACAGCCACAAACATATCACAAATAACAGTGGAATATATTGTGACAGTTTTAAGTAGTCACAAATTTTATGAATATTTTAAAAAAATAAATTTGAAAATATCGAATACCAATTTTTTTGACCTGCATTTCAAGCAATATCCACAATATATTTGCACTACAATTCAATCAATACCCACAACCCATAACAGCAGAAGTAGAATATATAAACATACCTACATCTATATATGGTATATATTAATGTAAAGATGTATAAACTTAATCACAAAGAAAGTACCTCAAATCACCAAATAATTCTTGGCAAATGGTTCCTAGAATTCTTTTGGAAGTTGATGTGCATGGGTGACAATATTGATAGGAACTAGGGACCCATTGGCTTTATTATCTAGGATGTCCCCGCCTGCAACAAACATAAAAATACTTTATATAAAGGAGAAAAAACCAAGTGAAAAATATACTATAGTTACAAAGTAGATGTGTTGCTAGAATAGAGACAAACATCTATAATAAATGGCCTATACATACACACACGCATATAAATAAAGGGAACATACAATCACTAACCATTAATTACATAAATTACATATATAAACATATATATATATATATATTATTAGGTATTTAGCTCCTGTAGAGTGATGAAAATATGAAAACAGCCTATACATACACACACATATATATATATCTATGATATATGGTAATAAGGAAAAACTCTTATCCAATTTAGGTTGGATTGTATAGGTCTGTTTTTTTCCCAATAAATTTAACTTGATTTCGATTGAATCTGAATAAGCATATAAATCAGTAAATAAGGGATTTTGGTCACAACCACATCAACAACTGTAGATCTGTTAATCACGGTCTGAATCGAAAGCGGTTCTAAAAAACAAATGGTCATGATGATAATGAAAGAAGCAGTAATAACAACAACAATAATATATAATATTAAATAGAGCATATAATCGTATATACACATATAAATATCTATATATAAGCATTGGCTCCGATTTTATATATACATATATATATACGCATTAGCTCTGATTGATTTACAAAAAGGGGAAACTGAACCTGTTGTATGCTGTGTAAAATCTTAGATGAGGATGAAGGAGGAGCAACCAAGTAATGAAAGTGAGATTGACATTGTGAGAGAGAGAAATAGAGATTTTCTACTGTGGGAGTGTGGCTGTGGGTTTGTGGGATGCGGCCCCGCTACACATTGGCACCGATTGATTTACACGGAGGGGAAAAAGAACCTGCTATATGCTGTGTACATATAATTTTAGATAAGGAGGAGGAGGAGCAACTAAGCAATGAAAGAGACTGTGAGAGAGAGAGATTTTTACTGCAGGAGTGTGAGTGCGGGTGTGGGTCTGTGAGATGCGGCGCTTTTGTGAGGGAAATTGTAAATGTGAATGTGATTTAGATTTTAGAAGTTTTAGGGTTTGGGAAAGTTAAAAAAACAAACAAATAAATAACATATATACAAAACGACATTGTTTTGTGTTAATTGCTTAACCTTTGTGACTGTCATTGGTTGTCACAAGGGGTGATAACCTTTGTAACAGTCGATAGTAGTCACAATTTTGTAAAAATATGACAATATGACCTTTGTGACTGTTATTGGCAGTCACAAATTTAGCGAATTCGTCTTGTCACAAAACCAGGTTTTTGGTGTAGTGCATATTGCATTTAGATAGAAAATTTCATCTTTCAACACATTTTCGTAATCTTACTTTGTATGAAATGAATATTTCCTTTGTTTCAAACTTCAACCGACCATGGGAGTACTAACATAATGCGTTTTATCTAGGTTAAATCGCCTTGATTATATTTTAAACGAATGCAGACTAGTAGATTAGTATTCCACAAGCTCGATATTTTAGATTAAGATCTAGACAAAATTCGAGTTTTTTTCAAAATTCTTTATCTCAAATTCAGATTTCAAGTAACTGTGGTTTCTCTTAGTTCATCAAGAGTACCTATATGTTTATATTATCGATATGTAACTACAATTGTAAATCTATAACTTGTTTTATAAATATTTAGGAGAATAACGTATCGTTCTTATATCCCTTTCTAATCAAGTAGCCATTTAGACGGGTATACCACATCTGCCCGGATTGATCCGCGTAGTGAACGTTTCAATTTAATTGCAAATGCACTCCGTGGTTTAAAGTTATTTGATTTGAAAAATGTAATGCCATTAGATAGATATATATCTCTGAATCAAGATCTCCATAGAGATATACATTAACTATATATATTAGCTACATTTCCAATCGTTTATATATTATAAGGTTAACTAAATAGCGGAACATTTATAATGTTTAGGCAATTTCAGAGTGTCCTGTGGGAAACCTTGGCCACAAGGTGAGCCTTTTACTTCAAGACTTTTTTTTTTCATTTACGCTTTATGACAAATAATTGTTTATGTTTTACAGGCTTTATACTTGGCGTAATTAGCACTACCGGACCAAATATCTGTCTCTTTGCCAAATAATCTAATTATGTCTGAATTGTTTATTTCTATTTAGGTCAATTTTGCTTTTATTGACATTCTGCAACAAAGTGAGGTTCGACATCATCCTGTTCTTTGATTACTTGAGCAATAATGTATCATTAATGCATATGGAGAATTTTTTTATTAATTTATATGCCATCTCTTAACCTATTGAAATTTATTTATTCTCTGGAAATCATTTATAACTTCGAAGCTTTCCCCCGGTATTGATTTTTGAACATAAGTATAATAAGAGATAATCTCGTGAAAATACTTTTTAAATTAATGATTAATTGATCAATTTATGTCTTACTCCACCTTTTTTTTGTGTGATTATTTGTCGAACCAAGTGGCCTCCTTTTATTTCTTTAGGGAGCCATAGCATCAACGATGCATCCACTAAGTGTGGTTGCAGCGTCGAGACTATGCCCCTTGTTGGGACTTCCAACCTTGCAGACATATTACAACTGGTATGTTTGATCTCGACATTTTTCGATATTAGTAAACACATCAGGCATCGAATCTGTTACATTTTAAAGATCGATTATTCCTTTTCACTTCATTGTACATTGTGATGTGTGATAGAAGTGGGGACTATACAATTAAAGTTGTTTCCTTGAAAATTTCTTTTCCTATCTCCCTTTAACGACGGGAAGACTGTCTTCAAGAAAGTGACAATTCGCAATTCTTAACAGTAAAAAAATTGCCTGACAAGGATTTCAAATAGCGAGTTATCGTTGAAGATTCGTATCCAATGTTAATACTTAATTTTCTCATGGGCCCAGTTTAGTGTGCTGTGGGGGCATAATCAGCACATATGTGTAAAATATCAAGCTAATATTCAGTTAGCAACTGGTACGCATATAATAGTTGTTTTATATTGGGCCTTGAAACAAATAAGTAAAGTTGTGTGCAATATTGCATAAACCTCCGAGCATATATAGGAAATATGGTGCACATAACCAATGCGCTATCTACCATCTATATCCTTTTGATGGTGGTTTTTATGAGACCTTTTTGTGTATGCACATGGATAACGAAATTCTTTACTTCGATTTTATGTAATAATCATCAGGTACTTTCGATGTAAACTTTTTAACTTTATCGAGTCTTATAGAAATGATACAATAATTAGGGTGGTGAGCCCTTAAGCGTATAATATATGCTAAGAGGTTTTTAAATACAGTATTTCTTGTAAACAATTATTCGACGTGTGACCACAATGTTGAATTATCCACAAAATTCATAAAATACTTTGAATAGTTCCGCATTCTGGACGGATTAATCCAAAAATATATCATTATATTATTTTTAAGAGTGGTATTTTTATTTTGTATCTTTAGCATAAAAAAGTCTCGATCCTATTTTTGCTAAAGAGCAAACTTTGAAAAATTGAGTGTCGTTTCTTTGACATGGTCAATGAAGTATGATGGGAGGGGGGATATTGCTTCCAGCATTTCAAAAGTCAATAATTATTTTTGAACATTATTTGTTTCAATACGTTGCAATATGTTAAATTTTTGTCTTATTTATTTGTTCACTCAAAATAAGGGATGTTCGTCTAAGTACTTTAACATATGGATCATCATGATCAAGGTACACTAGGGAAGCATGTCAAAACCTGTATGAATCAGTGTCCCACAGTACATCATTGGTAACATCATAAGATTTGACAATCTTTATCGTAGTGGGGCACATTCTAATAGAATGATTCATAAATTTTCCTAAAATGCGTTTCTTTACATGTTTGTTTAGAGGTAAAATAAATATATATTTTGTTCTATTTGTAAATTTAATTTTTGTATGATTATTGTTTGGTACGAAGATCATTAACAAAGTTCAAGTCGCTCTGGGTGCATATAAAGCGCATGTGGCTTTAAACACCATTTCAGCAATAAAATAGTTGAGCAATTCTTTGTTTTTATGATGATTTTATCGTCATAGTCACATAGGTATTATATGTTATTAATTACCTATTTCGTTGAATGGTTATGGCGTTCTCATTATCAACAATTCATTAAAGTTATCCTCGATTCATTTTTAAAAAAAATTAAGGGAGGTCTAAGTCTCTCCATTGATCCTACAAACAAAGAAAATGCCCATCGATACATTTTTTTACTGTAATGAAATCGAGTATAAAATTCGAACTATGTATAAAAAAATCGAACAAATCAAATATATCAGAATAAAGTCCGAAATTTATTTAATAAAACCAACGATAATCAGTATAAACTTTAAGACAAAACCACAGTACAATTAAAAATTAGGCAATATGCATGTTCAGTTATTTCTGAAAAATAAAGTAAATAGAGCATATCAAGTTAAAATCGGGTGCATCCATTGATTGAGCAAATTCCTTCTTGCCACTAAAATCTGCGATTATGAAGTCGACATCAGCATCATTGTCTTCTTCATTCATAAAATGATATTCTTGTTCTTTAGATTCTCGATATTTTTGGAACTGGCCGCCAACTCTTTCCTTTTTAACTAAAGGGTTCTTAAGTTTATTTTTCATTTTGTTTACTTGACCACTAAGTCCAATAGCACAATTTATTCGTCATACTTTAAAAGAGCCTCCATGACCTATACCATGACTCTTATGTCCCTTTTCACGTTGTGCATTATTGCCACGTGGGTAGGGATTAGCATGTCTAACCCTTTTTGCATTATGGTTCTTTCCACTGTTCATCTTGCCATAGTTAGCATCAGGAATTCTCTTTGTCCCAATAGACCTAGAATTGTTATTCAAAAGAACATCATTATGCATTTCAGTTACTTGCAATAGGTTGATTAGCTTATTGAATATTGTATTTTTTTTGTTATCATATTCGAGCCTATACTGGTTCGCTAGTATAAGTGTTAAAGTAGGAATAGTGAAAATAGTCATCTAAATCATATCATTTTTTGTGAGATCATTTCTATAAAAGTTGAGACGTGCCTTTAGGTACAACATGTCCTTGTTGAAGTTGTTGATCCCATTTTATAATTAAGTAAGCGGACTTTATTCCACTTAACGATAAATTATGGGAGCAAAGTGTCATGAATATTCCTAAAACGCCCTTTAAAGGTATCTTATAGTTTTTTAGGTGTCTTCAACTGAAGGTTCTCCCACCGTAGGTCGGGATCAATATGTCTTATAAGAAACATTAATGCATTTGCTTTCAATTTGTCAGACAGGTCCTTTATCCGTGGGGTCTTTAGAGTCAACAAGTGTGGCAGAGTATTCTGCCACAAAAGTGTTTTCTACATTATAAACCCGCCGATAGTACTCAAGTCCTTATGAGTCCAAAATGTCAAATTTGAGTTAAGTTGGGTTAGCCATTTTAATAAATAATAGAGAAAATATTACACAATTGTGAGTACATCCGTGTTAGTTATTTTCTAAGAATATGAATTAGATTTCAAAACCAAGATTCGTAATGGTCATAATTTTTCGATGCTATATGAAAATACTTTATTATAATAATTGTAAAGTATAATGAACTTTCATTATCATAGCAACTTTTAAATTTATGACATACTGAATAAAACAATTAACGATATAAGTAATTATGAGAAACACAATTATATAAGTAATATTCAAATTTTCTTAACATGCCAATTTACCATAATTATAACAATTATAAATTTATTAATTAAATGAGACTTCAAAGTAGAATGATGAATAAGAAATAAAGGAATAAATAAATAAATAATCAATTAAGTATGTATATATATGTGTGTGTATGTGTCATGTGCATGTCTCCCAACTAATGTGTATACATAGCATGTTATCTGGTGTTATGTAGTCGTCTAATTGTCTCTTTAATTATACTTTAATGTAATAATAATAATAATAATAATAATAATAATAATAATAATAATAATAATAATAATGAGCAGCGGAATAAACGCTAAAACTAATACACATACACGCATATGTAAAAATCATTCAATTAACATAATTATGCAGGGAGATAGTAATGAACAGCAACATCAGCTGTATATAAGCTTATACACACACACACACACATATATATATATAGAAAAAATTTCCTACGCGGATTACTGTTAACGGATGAACAGTACGGATTGATCAATTTGGCACGCTTCCCGATGGAATTTTTGAATGAAATTTTGTGGTGATATTTTTCATCATGTGTAGAACATTTCCATCAAATTTCATAAAAAAATTCAACCGGGAAGTGGGTTAACTACGTGATTGAAAAATATTGGTCCAAAAATGGATTTATAAAATCCAATATTTTTCAATCATATAGTTAACCCACTTCCCGGTTGAATTTTTTGATTAAATTTTGTGTAGATGTTCTACACACGATGAAGAACATCCCCACAAAATTTCATCAAAACATTCCAACGGGAAGCGTGCCAAATTGATCAATCCATACTGTTCATCCGTGAACAGTAATCCGCGTAGGAAATGCTCTGTATATATATATATATATATTTAACATGCAAGTGAACAACCTAAGTTATCATCATGAAAAAAACAAATCTAGTGGGTTCGTTAGATTTAAGTTTGACCTTCTTGGTATGGCGGATAAATTTACTAAATTCAATAATTAAATTTTGTTGAAGGAAATTACGCATAGTGTGCTATCGTCTAGATAGAATGTGTATTAGGGATTTTACTATGTAAATTATGTGTTACGGGCCATAATGGGCTTCCTTGTAAACCCTATTTACTATTGTATTTGTACCCTATTTAAAGGGCTTATCTAATGAAGACTTGAGTAGAGTTATTCCTACAACACGTTATCAGCACGAGTGATATATTATATATATATATCTTTTTAATAATTAGCCATATTACAACCGAGTGATATATTACGTTTTCTTCTATATTATTTTCATTATTTGCCAAATTCTATAATTGTGGTCAATCAGCATGCTCGGAAAATTAGAATATTATTTATATAGTTGTGTTTCTCATAATTATTTATATTGTTAATTATTTTATTTAGTATGTTATAAATTGAAAGTCGTCATGATGATGAAAATTCATGCGCATTATAATCACTATGATAAAGTATTTTCATATAGCATCGAAAAATGTGACCATTATCGATCTTGATTTTTGAAATCTAATTCATATTCCTAAAACATAATTAATATGGATGTACTCATAACTGTGTAATATTTTATCTTTTTTTTAAGATGGCCGACCCAACTCGACCCGAATTTGACATTTTGGACTCAGAAGGACTTGAGTACCATTGGTGGGTTTCTGATGTAGAAACCGCTTTTGTGGCTAAAGAATACTCGGCTACACTTACTGACCCCAAAGACCCCACAGACAATGGATCGTCTGATAAGGTGAAAGCAAATGCATTAATGTTTCTAAGAAAACATATTGACCCCAGCCTACGTTGGGAGTACCTTCAGTTGAAGACACCTAAAGAATTATGGGATGCCCTTAAGGGACGTTTTGGGAACATTCATGACACTTTGCTTCCAGAATTGACCGTTCAGTGGAATGAAATCCGCTTGCTTGATTATAAAAGGGTTAATGACTTCAATAAGGACATGTTGCGTTTAAAGGCACGTCTTAACTTCTGTGGAAAGGATCTCACAGAAGATGATATGATTCAGAAGACATTTTCCACTTTTCCTACTTCAGCACTTATACTAGCGAACCAGTATAAGCTCGAGTATGATAATAAAAGAATTACAACATTCAATAAGCTGATCAACCTACTGCAAGTGGCTGAAAGGCATAATGAGGTTCTTTTGAATAACAATGTCAGGCCCGTCGGGACAAAGAAAATTTCTGAGGCTAACTACGGTAAGATGAACAGTGGAAAGAACCCCAATACAAGGGGGTTGGACGTGTTGATCCCTACCCACGTGGCAACAAGGCACAACGTGGAAAGGGACGTGGGAGTCGTGGTGCGGGTCGTGGAGGCTCTTCCAAAGTATGGAAAAAATGATAATATTGGACCTAGTGGTCAGGAAAACAAGGTGAAAAATGCACCTAATAATCCTCCAGTCAAAAAGGAAAGAGTTTGCGACGAGCCATGTTATAGGTGTGGAGTTGCTGGGCATTGGTACAAGAACTGCCATGCAAGCGCTAAAGTAGCAGCCAGTTACAAGAGATATCGAGAATCTGAAGAACAAGAATCTCACTTTATGAACGAAGAAGACAATGACGCTTATGTTAACTTCACAATCGCAGACATTAGTGGTAAGAAGGACTTTGCTCAGTCAATGGATGCACCCAATTTTGACTGATATATTTTTATTCACTTTATTTTTCAAAGAGTAGTTGAATAGGCATATTGCCTAATTTTTAATTAGACTATGGTTTTGTCTTAAAGTTTATGTTGATTTGATGGATTAGATTTCTAAACAAGATACTGGATTGATTACTGTTAGTTTTATTCGAATTTTATTCTAAAGTAATTGAATTTGTTTATTTTATTACTACATAGTTCAGAATTTATACTCGATTTCATTACTGTAAAAATGAATCGATGATAACTTTAATGATTGGTTGGTAGTGAGAACACTATAGCCATCCAATGAAATAGGCAATTAATAACATATAATACCTATGTGATTATGATGATTAAATCATTATAAGAGAGAAGAACTGCTCAACCATTTTGTTACTAAAATGGTATTTACAGCCACATACGCTCTATATGCACCCAGAGCGATCCGAACTTTGTTAATGATATTCATACCAACAGTGATCATACAAAAACTAAATGTAAGAATGGAACAAAAATATATTTATTTTACTTATAAACAAAAGTGTAAAGAAACGCATTTTAAAGAAACTTATGAGTCATTCTAGTAGAATGTACCCTACTAAGATAAGGATTGTCAAATCCTATGATGTCACTAACAATGTACCGTGAAACATAGACTCATACAGGCTTTGGCATACTTGCCTAGTACACCTTGGTCATGATAATCCGTGCGTTAAAGTATTTACACGGATATCCCTTCTTTTGAGTGACAAATAAATGGGACAAAACTTCAACACATTGCAACGTGTTGATACTAGTAATGCTCAAAAGTAATTCTTGATTTTCGAAGCATTGAAAGCCATATCGCCCTTCCCATTATGCATAATTGACCATGTCAAAGGAACGACACCCCATTTTTCAAAGCCTACTCTTTAACAAAAATAAGATCGAGACCTTCTTATGCTAAAGAGACAAAATAAAATATACAATTCTTATAATATATATTTGTAAATAAATCTATCTAGAGTGCAGAACCATTCAAAGTACTTTATGGATCTGGTGGATAATTCGACATTCTGGTCACATGTCGAATAATTGTCTATAAGAAATGCTGCATTTACAAACCTTTTAGCACATATTATACGCTTAAGGGCTCATCACCCTGATTAATGTATCATGTCTACAAGACTCGATAAAGCTAGAGAGTTTACATCAAAAGTATTTGATGATCCTTGCATAAAATCGAAGTAAAGAGTTTCGTTCTCCATGGGCATACGCAAAAGGTCTCATAAAAGCAACCATCAAAAGGATATAGATGGTAGATAAGGCATTGGTTATGTGCACTATATTGCCTATATATGTCCGAAATTTATGCAATATTGCACGCAACTTTACTTATTTGTTTCAAGGTTCAATATTAGACAACTATTATATGCGTACCAGTTGGTAACTGGATATTAGCCTGATATTTTACGCATATGTGCCGATTGCGCCCCCACAGTGCACCAAATTGGGCTCGCCGAAATAATTAAGTATTAATGTTGAATATGAATTCTCAACGATAATCCGCTATTTGGAATCCTTGTTAGGTGATCTCTTTATCGCTAAGAATTGCGGATTATCACTTTGATGAGACAGTCTTCCCGTCGTTAGGGGGAGATAGGAAAAGAAATTTCCAAGAGAACGACATGAATTATTGTGGTCCCTACTCTGTCTCATCTTGATCCCCACACACATCACAATGTATAGTAAAGTGAAAAAGAATAACCGATCTTTAAAATGTAACAGATTTGATGCCTGATACATTTATTGATATCGAAAAGTGACGAGATCAAACATACTAGCTGCAATATGCCTACAAGGATAAAAGTCCCCAACAAGGGGCACAGTGTCGCAGAAAGAGACGCTGCAACCACACTTAGTGGATGTGTGGTTGAGGCCATGGCTCCTTAAAGGAATAAAAGAATGCCATTTGGTTCGACAAACACTCACACAAAAAAAGAGGTGGAGTAAGGCACAAATTAATCAATTAACCATTAATGTAAAAGCCTCTTTTATGAGATTATCTCTGATTATACTTTTGTCCATGAATCAATACTGGGGGACGCCCCGAAGTTATAATGATTCCAGAGAATAAATAAATCTCAATGGGTTAAAGGATGGCATATGAGTTAATGGATGCATTAATGATACACTGTTGCTTAAGGAATCAAAGAGCACGATGATGTCGAACATTGCTCTATTGCAAAATGTCAACAAAGGGCAAAATTGGCCTAAATAAAAATAAGCAATCCATATAGAATTAGATTATATGGCAAAGAGACAGGTATTTGGTCCGGTAGTGCTAACCGCGCCAAGTGTAAAGCCTGTAGGACATAAACAATTATTTGCCATAAAGCGTAAATGAGAAAAAAGAAGTTCTAAAGTAAAAGGCTCACCTTGTGGCGCAAGGTTTCCAACAGACGCTCTGGAATTGCTTAAACGTTATAACATTCCACTACTTAGTTAGCTAGGTAGTTTTCGAAGGACTGAAAATGCAGCTCATAGATGTGGTTACTGTATATCTCTATGGGGATCTTGATTCAGAGATATATAAGAAAGTGCCTGATAGCCTTACATTACCCAAGTCAAATGACTCTAAACCACGGAGTGCGTTTGTAATTATGTTCAAACGCTCACTTTACGGATTAAAATAACCCGGGCGGATGTGGTATACCCGTCTAAGTAACTACTTGATTGATGAATTATGCCCATGCGTATTTATAAAGAAAACAAGTTTTGGATTCGCAATTGTAGCTGTATATGTCGATGATATGAACATAATAGGTACTCTTGATGAAATAAGAGAAACCAAAAGTTACTTGAAATCCAAATATGAGATATAGAATCTTGGGAAAGCTCGAATTTTGTTTAGATCTTAATCTAGAATATCGAGCTTGTGGAACACTAATCCACTAGTTTGCGTACGTTCAAAAGATAATCAGACAATTTAACCTGGACAAAACGCATTCTACTAGCACTCCCATGGTCGGTCGAAATTTAGATCAAAAGAAAGATCAATTTCGTACAAAGTAAGATTACGAAAATATGTTGGGAGATGGGAGATGAAACTCTCTATCTAAATGCAATATGCGCATTATTGCACTTAACACAAAATACTCGACTAGACATAATATTCGCATTGAACTTGTTAGCTAGATTTAGCTCAGCGCCAACGCAGCATAATTGAACACCTAAAAGGAACCATTGACTTGGGATTGTTCTTTCCCTATAGAGAGAAAAAGTATATACGACAGCAACATCTAAAGTAAATGATTATGCTAAAATGGCCACCCCCACATTGAAATCCCAAACAAATTCTTGATTGATTTTGTTGGTGTTGGGTATCTCTCTGGCCCACACAAAGCTCTAATGAGAGTATGGTAAACTTGTTCACCAAGTCTTTTTCCAAGGCCATAATTGAAAAGCATGTGAAAAATATATGGGTGCTTAGGCTTTCCTAACTATCATGATCGAAGTAATGATCAAGGGAATGTGTGAAATATGATAGAATTTTCACACCTACGTTGTACTCTTTTCCTTAAACTAATGTTTATTTTTCCACTGGGTTTTGTTACTTGATAAGGTTTTTAACGAGGCAACAATACATGCATAAGCTTTTCAAATTTTTTGATTAATGTAAATATCAGGGGGAGGTATAGACTTCAGGGGGAGTCTAATATCCATACGACGTTACGTTATACTATTTTCCTTAAACCAAGATTTATTTTTTCCACTGGGTTTTGTTACTTGGTAAGGTTTTTAACGAGGTAACGATACGTGCAAAACTCTATTGATCGAAGTAATGATCAAATAGAAATATAGACTCAATGAATGAAGTCTAACATAATTATTATAATATTGTACTCTTTTTCCTTCGATCAAGGTTATTTTTCTCACAGGGTTTTTTACTTGACAAGGTTTTAATGAGGCAACAAGATGTGTATCACTCTATCTCCGACTAAGCACAAGGGGGAGTGTTGAAGGAAATTACGCATAGTGTGCTATAGTCTAGATAGAATGTGTATTAGGGATTTTACTATGTAAATTATGTATTATGGGCCATAATGGGCTTCCTTGTAAACCCTATTTACTATTGTATTTGTACCATATTTAAAGGGCTTATCTAATGAAGACTTGAGTAGAGTTATTCCTACAACAAATTTTTTTTTTGGTAATAAGTCAAAGATATGGATTATTCGGGAAAAAAACCCATCGAGCAATTATTTCACCCGTTTTTGCCAAATTAAAAGTCAATCACATATATATATATTTTGAAAAATATCAAGTATAGTTTCCTTATAGATTCTTAATCAGTACGTGCACTAATCTTCATATACATAATCCAAACAAATAAAATTCACCCATTAAGCCAAAACATAAAAATTAACAATTTTCCATAATAATATCACGATAGACTAAAACTTGCGAATTTCAATGAAAACATTGAAAATCCTTGTTAGATTTATATGACTACAAATCCTAAGACCAATCATGTTGTATTACTAAAAGTCAACAGATTAATATACGAAAGCGTACCTAAATTCATAACGTGAGATTTGTAACATAGTGGTTGGCCTTTCAGATCTAGACATATTTTTTTAAAGAATCTTTTAAACTTTCTCTATGTTCTCTAGGATCATGGGACTTACAAAGGACATAATACGCACATGCGATCTGGGGAATATAGCCACAATATATATATATATATAGTAAACCATACTATCTATTAAGTATTTCTATTTCAGGTCATCATAAAAAATAGAAATTACCCTTAAGTATTTACACATTAAAGGCTCACACTTTATTAAATACATTTAAGCCCAAATAACTTAAACCTTAGTTGATCACTTTAAAGTGGGTTTAACCATACGAAAGTTTACAACACATAATTATTTTACATATAAGCCCAATGTTAGATTAAGGATCAAACAATCCTAACTAAAAGGTCATTTGTTTTTTTAGCTTTTGAATGTTAAATACTTAATGCTGAATTATGAATGCTTAATGCAAAATGGAACTTTGGAAAAATGTATTTGGTTTTAATTAGTTATGAATGTTGAATATATGGCATGCTACAATTTTAACCTTATTAGGGTTTTATAAATCTATTTAATGACTCAAAATAATAGGGGTACCAATGAAATAAAATTTAATTAAAGTTAAATTAAGTATTCAACGCATGAATTGTCTTTTAATGCTTAATGCTGAATTTTAATCTAATTCAGCATTAAGAAGTAAGAAAACAAACACCAATTACACCTCTTAATCCTGAATAGACTTCCGTTCAGCATTAAGATGCAAAAACAAATACTATCTAATATAGATTAAAAAATTGAATAAATAAACTCAATTGACATATTTCAGTAATAACTTGTAAATAAACAGAGAAAGTTTATCTTTTTATTCATTGCCGTGAAAAAAGATTGTGGCTTTACTTCAAACACCTTCCTATTAAGTAACAATTTCATCCACATCGGCGAATAAAATTATTTATCCCATGATTTTTAATGAGAGAAATTAATTGAGTAAAGAAATCTCAAATACTTGTATTAACAATAATTGAAGTTGTGTTAAGTAGCATAAAAGAGGGGGAAGAGAATAAGTACATGGATTACTGATATATGGATAAGTATAGAAAAAAAGCCTTAACGGAGAAATAGATTTTTTTCTTTAGTTTTGAAAGCCTTAACGAAGACTAATGGAGATGGCGGTCTGCGGCTAGAGTTATTTTAGGGTTATGATTGTTAACTCTGAGTGTGCTGGTAACGTATTGAAGTAGAATGGATTCAAACTAAAATAACACTTTTTAAATAGGATACAAATATACGATTTACAAGGAAATCAAATATAGTCCATAATATATAATTTATATAATAAAATTTTTAATACATATTTTATATAAATAATGTTACATTAAGTGTAATTTTCTTTAACAGTTTGATAACATATTCATTTAAATCAAATATATAATTTTTTTATTACAAAAATAAAGATTATACCAACTAATATATGATCTAGCCGATGGATAAATTTTTAATGAGAACAAAATTAGATGCGGTCATGAGCTCTCAAAAATAGACTCCAGTCTGGCTGGCGAAAAAAAAAAGAAAAGAGGAGGAAAAATCTTGAATTTAATAAAAAATGGCAGAAATGTATATTAGGAATTGTCCGGTGCGAGTTGTTTAGCCCGGGTAGTAAAAGCACGCCGGATTGACAGTTACACACGGTACAGGTACTCGTTCCCCTCTCTCTCTCGGAGTCAATTTCTCTCCTGAATTCTGAATCGCCATTTCAACAGAACCACCATTGCTAGATCTACAAACCGCTAACTGAAACTACCAGTACTATCGCATCAGCTATATTAACAAAAATACCTTTACCCTTGTCTCGCTTAACAATCTGATCTGAAGAACAATCACTTCTCTCTTCTCTTCAACTATGTGAAATTCTACGTATATGCCTGTTTTAAATCTCCAATTCTAGCTGCTAAAATCACTTTTTTTTTACTAATATCGCATCAACTGTCAATTAGTGCTTGAGGTTTTTACTTTCTGGAGCAATATGGAGAAGTCTAGTGCTTTGGACTACATCAACCAAATGTTCCCCACAGGTCAGATGATACATTTACATACATACATACATACACACTCTATTTCATTAAATTTCAATTATATTTGCGTGTTTGTGGTTCCCAATTTATTAGGTTTTGATTTTCATTGTTGATTTTGCTAGTAGGTTTTGATGTTCATTGTTGAATTTGCTCATAAGTTTCTTTTTTTTTTTGTGGTTTGATGTCAAATTACTTGGCCACAATAACTAGTTTTTGATAGATCACTCTCAAAGAGGATTAGTTTCTCATTTCTTATGCTTAACGTTTATTGTGCTGAGGCTATTGTGAGACCCGCTATTCATGATTGAACTCATTTACGTTTTCGAAAGATACTACATAGCACGTTTTGATTGGAGTATTTACACCCATTCACTGAAGGGATGTACAGGGGAAACATATTATTGAATTGTATAAAATGTATTGCAGTGGGATTCATTAGTAATTGTGTTGATTTTGGATTTGTTACATAATTGTACCAATTGGCTGTGAATCACGAACGAACCATGAATCATAAGATTCTAACAACAATTCATTCAATAATTTTTTGAGTAGTGAAAGTAGAACATTTTACCCAAGTATGCTCAATCTCATTACAAGAACTTTCATGGCCTCTTAAAAGTATTTCAAGTGAATTTTGCCAGAGTAGTTTATATGAAGGGACCCAATAATGGGTTTTGAAGATTTAAGGTTTCTGATCTCATGGAATGATATAGGTGCAATTATCAAAGTTATCCCTGTAATCATTGGCTGACATAGGTTGTCCTTACAAAACTTTTTTCGCATTCTTGAACTTCAAGATGCTTTCTTAATTATATTTGTTATTCAGAAAATATATATCTTTTAGTTGGTCCTTTCAATTTTCTTGACAATGTGGAAAATGTTAATATCCAGAGGCATCTTTATCTGGCGTTGAGCCACTGATGCAAAAGATACACAGCGAGATTAGCCGCGTGGATTCTGGAATTTTAGCAGCTGTTCGACAACAGGTTTTCTTTGCTTACTCGTTTCGATATATTCACATAGTAATTTAATTTTATTGGAAAGTAGGTTATTTTCATCTTTATTCTTCTCCAGCATGTCTTGGTTGTGCAACTTTATAATCTGGGATGGAGTTAAAGACGAGGGTTATTTTAATGCATCCTATGGGGCATGCTGGAGTGGAAATGTTGGGAACTCTAAATTTGTATCCACAATTGATGAAAATAATGTAACGAGGGGCATAATGAGTGAGGGAGAGAAGCTTAGGACCTTGGAATTCAACTCAAGCTTATGGGGAGGGAGGGATATGTTTCACAGCATTAGGAAGCTGTATAATTTTGATTGATTGTTTTCCAGTGGTTGGACTAGATTCACCTCCTATGTCGTATTTGTGGTCTAGAAGATCAAACAAAGATTGCTTGATTACTTTCTTCTACCATGACACTTCCTTGCTGTCTTTAAATGATGTCAATTGATTGCTAAATCATTTTTTCAGTCTGATTAAGGAACCAAAACCAAGAAGGATATTAATACCAGTTTTGTATGTACACCACATTCATGATTTTGATGGCTTGTACGTTATGAGTACGAAAAGATAAGCCAGCCTTGTTGTATTTCAGGTGTGGAAGAGCAATTAAAAAAAGATTTCTTGTAGTATATTCATCTACTCATGCACACTTGATCCTAATTCATAATATACTATGTAATATAAGCTGTTTGATTGCTGAGCACATTGTATTTGCAGAGTAACTCAGGAACCAAAGCCAAGGAGGATCTTGCTGCAGCTACACATGCTGTAGAGGTTTGTTCATTAATTACATTTGGCAGTTTGCCGTAAAGAAGAAACATTTGTTCATTTTTGAAGTGTCAATGGCCATTGCTCCTCATTATTAAGCCTCTTGAAGTTGCTGATTGTATCGGCTTTTGTTACTAATTAAATGTTCTTTTATGCACAGGAACTCATGTATAAGATCCGGGAAATCAAAACCAAAGCTGAGCAAAGTGAAACGATGGTTCAGGAAATATGTCGGGACATCAAGAAGTTGGATTTTGCGAAGAAGCATATAACCACTACGATAACTGCCCTCCATCGTCTTACAATGCTAGGTTATTCTTTCTCTGCCTTATTACAGTTCTAGAACTGTGTGGTCCTGCGATTTCTTTTAGTATCATTGTAATCAAGTTTGTCATAACCAAGATTTAAGAGGTATTTTGGGAAAAATGAGCACAATAGAGGTGTTCTAACCTCGGGTTCTAGAAAGCACTGGCAGTCGTCAGGAGGGTGCCTAGGCGATAGATGGTCTATTGTTCATATTCAAAACATAATACTATAAAAAATTAGTTATCAAAACATCTTGCTATGAAAAATTAGTTTACTTCTTAAAAAGGCACAAGAGTTCACTAACTAAAAAGTTCCCCATTTATTCACACGCAAATGAAACTAATTTCTAAACAAAAGGAGGGCTAGTCACCAGGTTGCTTGCCAAGGCAGCTGCCTATCCTAGGCGAGGTGTCAGGCTGCCGCCTCGCGCCTAGGTGGACCTACATAGGGATTTTTAGAACATTATTCAAGTATGCAGAAGATAATCTCATTGTAGTATCATATTTGAGTACTTATAAACAATGTTTTAAAAGGCGAAGGCGTAAGCCTAGGCGTTTGCTTGTCGAAAGGCGAGGCGTAAGCCTTTCGTACAAATTAATTTTATATTAAAAAATTAATAAATATTTAATACAGACATAAAAATAGTTTGAAAAATGTCATCTTACTGTCATATTTTTTAGTTTAAGGGATAAATTGCTAATAAAGATAACTTAAGGGTCATGTCTTTATTTTGAATCAGTGGCCCATTAATGAATCAAGATTGGATCTGGACTTTTTGAGTCCACAATTTACAGCATTTTGGGGGCTTTTTACTAGGTATTAACCCAACCAAACCAAGGACAAAAAGGTCCTCACAGATCATATAATTAAAACCCCTAGTGAATTTCTTCTCTCCGTTGTTCTCATCTTGCTGCCGCTTCTCTCTGTTCGTTCTTCTCCTCCTGCTGCCGTCTGAAATATCTTCTCTCTCTGTTCGTTATTCACTTCTTCAACAGTTGGTTTAACGCTCAAACGGTGTGTTCAGACTTGGGGTTTCAAATTGAAACTTATCTTCTTCTTCTTTTTTATTTGCACAGAAACTACGTCTTTTTCGTTTTGGGAGGGGAAAAAAAGTACGAAAGGCTTAAGCCTCACACGCCTAGGCGTAAAAGGCGTAAGCCTAACGTACAAAACGTTGTTCGTAATAAGCTTTGAGGTTTTTTTCTTTCAAGGCGCCTCAATGCGTGCCCCAATGCACGCCCACGCACGCCTTTGAAAACACTGCTTATAAATGCTATTTCTGAAATTTGGGGAAATAATGTAGTTGTGTATATGCTTTTATTTCTTGTTAGGTGCGTGCACATGACTGGATGTCTTGCATAGTTTTCCTTTTTGTTGGTCTTTGCTCTGTAAAAGATGTTTTATATATGAGTGGTGCCTTGTTCAAGGCATTTTCTTAGTTAATTTTTAAGCTCCTTTTCTTTTCCCTTCTGATTGAAAATTTAGAGAGAAGAATTATTTTATTCCATGATAATAATGATTGAATACAACACAATTTATATAGGAGTAAGACACAACTCTTAAAAGATCTAAAATACCTCTTAAGGTGGGACACTACCCACAAACTCTCTAACTAGAATATATCGAATAACATAAACAAAATAAAATAATTTTTTTTTTGATAAGAAACAGAACTTCATTGATATCAAAAAAATAGAAGTACAAAGCGGTTGGATGAGAGATCCAATAGAACGAACAAAATGTAAAAGATAAGCTTCCTATGTATCTAGGACAAAGCTTATGGGATCCAAACAAAACAAATAATTCTCTATGCTGTTAAAAAGCTTGGCCGCTTTGGCCCATAATCCAACTAAGAAACACGCATGATTCCATATTTCTTCCACATACTGCTCTTTGTCTTCAAATATCCTCCTGTTCCTCTCAGTCCATATCAGCCATGCAATAGCTTGTACAAAAAATCTCCATAGAACTTTAAAAGTTTCTCTATTACCTTTGAAGTTCCACTTTATTAATACAAACTCAGCCCAGGTCTTAGGTAACACTCCTACCACACCCATTGTAAACATTAATTTCTTCCAAATATGACCTGAGAAGTTGCAATGCAATAGTATATGATTTGCGCTCTCTAAGTCATTCTTGCACAAGATACACCAATGCGGAGATAGTACCGAAAAGGGCCTTCTACTTTGAAGCAGATCATTCGTGTTAATCTTCCCATGAACCGCCAGCCAATTAAAATTGTAACAATTAGAAAGAGAGAAAAGTGTTTATTGTATTTCTTGCAGGCAGATTACATACATATATATATATATACAAAGTTCAATCTCTAAAGTCCAAAACCCTAACACAAAAGTCTAACATCCTAACACAAAAGTCTAACATCATAATATATTTGTTCATAATATATTTACAATTTATAGCACTCCCCCTCAAGCTGGAGCATAGATATTGATCATGCCCAGCTTGTTACAGAGATAATCAATCCGAATCCCATTTAAGGCTTTCGTGAAAAGATCACCCAGTTGCTCTCCAGTCTTCAGATACTCTGTGAAGATTAATCCTTACTGTATCTTCTCGCGGACAAAATGACAGTCAATTTCAATATGTTTCGTTCGTTCATGGAACACGGGATTAGACGCAATATGTATGGCAGCTTGGTTATCACACCATAATTTTGCTGGTATCGAAGTCTTAATCTCTATTTCAGTTAAGAGTTGACATATCTACATTATTTTACACACGGACTGAGCCATAGCCCTATATTCTGATTTTGCACTGGATCGTGACACAACACTTTGCTTCTTACTTTTTCATGAGATTAAATTTCCTCCAACAAAGACACAATAGCCTGATGTGGACCTTCTATCCATCTTGGAACCTGCTCAATCAGCATCTGAGAAGCATTCAATACGACTGTGTTCATGATCGGCGTACAAGATACCAAGTCCATGTGCTCCTTTCAAGTAACATAAAATTTGTTCCAACGCTGCCCAATGATGAATTGTTGGGAATGACATAAACTGGCTCACCACACTGACATAATACGTAATATCCGGGCGAGTTATTGTAAGATAGTTCAACTTCCCCACCAATCTTCTATATTTCTTAAGATCCTTAAATGGTTCATCATCTTTTGTCAACTGTACATTAGGAATCATCAGAGTACTACACGGCTTTGCCCCCAACTTTCCTGTCTCAGCTAATAAGTCAAGAACATATTTCCTCTGAGATAAAAAGATACCCTTTTTACTCCTTGTGTCTTCGACACCCAAAAAGTACTTTAATGTCCCCAAGTCCTTTGTATGAAACTGTGCATGAAGAAAAGACTTAAGCGAAGATATTCCCTCAGTATCACTTCCAGTAATAACAATATCATCTACGCACACTACCAACAAAATGATGCCTGCTTCAAATTGTTTGTAAAACACAGAGTGGTCAAACTTACTTTTCACCATGCCAAACGTCTCAATAGCTTGACTAAATTTTTCAAACCAAGCACGAGGACTCTGTTTCAAGCCATACAACGATTTACGTAGACGACAGACTTTCCCATACTCCCCCTGAGCAACAAACTCTGGCGGTTGCTCCATGTATACCTCCTCCACTAGATCACCATGAAGAAAATCATTCTTTATATTTAGCTGATGGAGAGGCCAATGATGAGTAGCTGCCAAAGATATAAATAACCTGACAGATGTTAATTTAGCAACAGGAGAAAAAAGTATCAGAGTAATCTACTCTATATGTCTGAGCATAACCCTTAGCAACAAGGCGGGCTTTTAAACGAGCGACAGATCCATCAGGATTGATCTTGACTGTAAACACCCATTTGCATCCGATAGCCTGTTTTCCTGCAGGCAAAGTGACCAAGTCCCATATACAATTTGTATCTAAAGCATCCATTTTCTCTATCATTGTATTACGCCATCCGGGATGGGAGATTGCCTCGTGAACAGTTTTAGGAGCGGATATAGAATCAAGAGATACAATGAATGAACAAGATGAAGGTGACAGGTGATCATAAGAGACATAAGAAGAAACATGATAAGTACATTGACGTTTACCTTTGCATAAAGTAATGGGAAGATCATCACTTGTCACTGAATCTAATGAAGAGGAAGCCGGTGCAGGACATGGATCAGAAGGTCGCCGTCTGGAATATACCTGATGAATGGATGGTTTGACTGGCACTGGTTCAGTAACGGGTTTAGGTAACGTGACAGTATACACCAACAAATCATCATCCTCCCCCTTACTCTTGGAAGTGGAGGACGAAAAATATGGTGTTTCTTCCATGAAGGTGACATCAGCCGAGACAAGGTACTTGTTCAGACTTGGACAATAACATCTGTATCCTTTCTGAAGGCGAGAATACCCAAGAAAAACACACTTCAAACACTTGGGGTCTAACTTAGTAACAAGTGGACGGACATCTTGAACAAAGCAAATAATACCAAATATTCTGGGTTCTATAGGAAACAATGATTTTGTTGGAAAAAGAACACTATAAGGAGTTTTACCATGAAGAACAGACGAAGGCATTCGATTAATTAGAAAGCATGCTGTTGAAACCGCATCAGCCCAGAATGGTTTTGGAACATTCATTTGAAATAATAGGGCTCTTGCAGTTTCAAGAAGATGTCTATTCTTTCGTTCTGCCACTCCATTTTATGATGGAGTATCAACACAAGACGTTTGATGAAGGATACAATTTTGAATCATGTAAGTCTGAAAAGATGAAGATAAATATTCTTTGGCATTGTCACTACGCAATGTATGGACAGGAGTAGAAAATTGAGTTTTAATCTCAGCACAAAATGCACAAAAATGAGAAAATAATTCAGAACGACTTTTCATTAAATATAACCAAGTGGTACGCGAATAATCATCAACAAAAGTAACAAAATACTTGAACCCAATTTTAGACATAATAGGACATGGACCTCAAACATCAGAATGAACTAATTTAAATGGAGCACTTGCTCTTTTATTGACTCTTGGACTAAGACTACTACGATGATGTTTGGCAAACTGATATGACTCACAATCTAATGAGGAAACCTTGCTAAACTGCGGATACAACTCCTTAAACAGAGGAAGAGAAGGGTGGCCTAATCTACAATGGGCCTTGAAAGCTGATGTGACGCCCGAGCATGCAACGGATTTAGGTATAGGTGTGTCCATGATGTAGAGGCCTCCCGATTCATGTCCTTTACCAATAATCTTCTTCGTCATAAGATCCTGAAACAAGCAATAATTAGGGAAGAATGAGATGCAACAATTAAGAGTACGAGTAAGCTGGCTTACAGAAATCAGGTTAAAGGACAATTGAGGTAGTGTAGGACAGATGATAAGGGAAGCAAAGGGGTTGGTGTTATTTTTCCAGATCCTAGAACGAAAGATGATGTTCCATTTGCTAAAGTAACACTGGAACGGGATATATGCGACTGAAAGGTAGAAAAGAGACTAGAATTACCTGTCATATGATCTGTGGCACCGGAATCAATGACTTATTTGGACGATGAGGAAACAAGGCATGTATTTGGTTTACCTGAATCGGCAATTGCAGTGACAGAGGTAACTGGCATCTTCAGAGATTCTTGGTACTTAGAAAACTTGGCTTACTCATCTGTAGGGATAAGAAATGATTTTTCTGCGATCTTATTGGTAGATGCAATGTGAGCCGTGTGAGCTCTCTGTGTCCTGTATCGAAACTTCATACAATCCCGCTTCAGGTGTTTCGGAATATGACAGTAGTGACATACGATCCTTCCGGAGCCTTGTCCTCGAGCCATATTTCCTCCTAAATTATGTGCACGAGCATCAAAACTATTACTGGTTGATCCTCCTCTATGATTGCCCACCCGATAATGTGATTGCCCAAGGTCAGACTCATTATTTTCACTAACTAGAGCACTATTGAATGGGACAGGTGGATTCTGAACTGGTGAAGGCCCTTCCGTGCGAAGAACTTTACTATACACTTCCTGTAAGGAAGAGATCTCAGGGCTAGAAAGAATTTGATTCTTAGCAGTGTCAAATTCAGTCGGAAGACCAGCTAAGAAACTCATGATAGCCTTCTGTTCTCTCTGGCTTTGCTGAATTTTGACATCAGGGCTATACGGTAATAGCATATTAATTTCTTCATACGTTTTCTTAAAGTCCATAAAGTAGCTTATAATAGACTTGTCCTGTTTCTTTGCATGGTAAAAGGCCTTGCACACATCATAAATACGAGAAATATTCCCTTTTCCAGAATATAAAAAATCCAGATAATCCATTAGCTCCTTAACCAATTCACAATGGTTAATTAAACTAATCACATTATTGTCAATCGAATTTTGAATTTGTAAAAATAACCGGGCATCCTCCCTTAACCACGTCTTTCTCGACTCATATGAAGGTGGATCTTTAGTCATGTGATCATCCCTATCGATACTACGTAAGTAAATTCGAATGGTTTTACTCCAAGCAAGATAATTTGAGCCATTAAGTTTATGTTCAGTGATTTTTGACATTACAGAAACCACATCAGAAATAACTGCTGCCTTTTGCTCTGACATACTTAAATAATTTTATAGCGAGGACGAACAAAGTATGTCTCAAAACAGCGTATAAACTAGAAATAAGGCAATGAGCAGTGGCAAATTAGAAACGAAATGATATCGGAATGTGTTGTACGCACCGGAAGTAGAAATCAAGCCACACAAATCTCAGATAAATTGAGCAAATCAATGGACATATCACAAATATGAGATATTAACCATAAATCGAAGCAACACCGACCTGAATCAAGCCACGGACGAAACTAAGCTCAGATCTGTATTAAGGATGAAAGGCCAAACCAAACTAAACTCAGATCTGTATCAAATAGAGGCTAACTGAACCAAACCAGGCACATATACGTGCTATATTCACTGAGACGAGCCTGACGAGTGTCGCTGGAGGATGAATGGAGGTCGGACGAGCCTTCAGGCGCTGGCGAGTGGATCTGGACGCTAACCTTCTAGCGGCGCGTGAGCCTCACGTGCTGGTCGTATAGTCACCGGATTTTGTGGAGAGGGTCGTCGGCGAGTAAGGTTTCTTCCTAAGTTGGTGGTGATGACAAACGGCCAATGTTGATTCGTGAACACTATGGCAGAACCCTAGTTTGCCTTCCTGGCATACTAGAACCAACTTTTATAAATCAGAAACCCTAACTCTAGTATGCCTCTGATACCATGTAACAATTAGAAGGAGAGAAAAATGTTTATTGTATTTCTTGCAGGCAGATTACATACATATATATATACAAAGTTCAATCTCTAAAGTCCAAAACCCTATCACAAAAGTCTAACATCCTAACACAAAAGTCTAAACCCTAACACAAAAGTCTAACATCATAATATATTTACAATCTATAACAAAAATAAAATAAATAATACTAAATTATCAATACTCCCCCTTAAGTTGGTGTGAAGATATCTATTATGCCCAACTTGCTCACTTGAAATTCGAACGGTTGCCTTAACATGCATTTGGTCAAAATATCTGCAACTTGTTGATTAGACGGAACAAAGGGAGTACATATTATTCCACCTTCTAGCTTCTCTTTGATGAAGTGCTTATCAATCTCAACGTGTTTCGTCCTATCATGTAAGACCGGATTGTGGGCAATACTGATAGCAGCCTTGTTATTGCAGTATAGCTTAATCGGGAGACTTATTGGCCTTTTGAGTTCTTCTAAGACCCTTTGTAGCCAAAGAACCTCATATACTCTTTGAGCCATTGATCTGAACTCAGTTTTTGCACTGCTTCTAGCGATAACACTTTGCTTCTTGCTTCTCCATGTAACCAAGTTGCCCTAAAGAAACGTACAGTAGCCAGACGTGGACCGTCTATCAGTAATCGATCCAGCCTAATCAGCATCAGTATACACCTCTATCCATCTTTTATCGTTTTTCCTGAAGAACAGACCTTTCCCTGGGGAGCTTTTGAGGTAACAAAGAATACGGTACATGGCCTCTAGATGCTTTTCACACGGTAAGTGCATGAATTGACTAACCATGCTCACAGCGAAAGCGATATCAGGGCACGTATAAGACAAGTAGATTAGTTTCCTAACTAGCCTTTGGTATCTCCCTGTTTCGACTGGAATACCGTCTTTAACATCTCTTAGCTTGGTACCTAGTTCTATGGGAGTATCCGATGGCTTACACCCATTCATCCCAATTTTTGACAGTAGATCCAATATATATTTCTGTTGTGAGACTACAATACCATATTTTGAACGGGCCACCTCCATTCCAAGGAAGTATCGTAGGTCGCCAAGATCCTTAATCTCAAATTCTTTGGCAAGATTTCGCTTCAGTCGACTCACTTCTTCAACATCATCCCTAGTCAAAATCATATCATCCACATAAACAATGAGAACAGAAAACTTGTTTATTGTGGATGTTTTTGTGAAGAGAGTATGATCAGACTGTCCTTGAGTATATCTTTGGCTCTTGAGAAACTTCATTAATCTTTCGAATCACGCCCTAGGAGATTGTTTAAGGCCATGCAAAGACCTCTTTAGTTTGCAAATTTTTGTCCTAAATTCTTCAGTGAAACCAGGTGGAGGTTCCATATAGACTTCCTCTTCTAAGTCTCCATTGAAGAAGGAATTCTTCACATTTAACTGATTCAAAGGCCAGTCCAGGTTAGCTGCAATTGATAAGAGAACTCGAACTGTATTTAGTTTTGCCACCGTATTTCCTTCTGGAAGCTTTACTTTCTCCCAAGTAGCATTCTTCTCCAGCGCTCTCATCTTCTCATACACCGCTTCTTTTCACTCCGGAACATTTAGAGCCTCTTGAATGTTGTTAAGAATAATCATATTCGACATACGAGAGATAAATGCAGAATAGGAAGGTGAAATATTTTTATATGACACAAAGTTCGAAATGGGATATTTGGGAGATTTCGTACACGCTCTGACTCCTTTTCTAAGAGCAATAGGAAGATCAAGTTGATTGGACTGAGTTGACTCGGTATTAACTTGAGAACTACCTTCAGGTATTTCGAAAGAGTCATCGTGAGTAGCACGTTCCACCTCCAGGTTGGATTCTTAGGGTTGCTGAGGGATGATTTTTTTCCTTCCTTGTTCTGAATTTTTTTTAGAATAAACAAGACCTTTATACCGTTTTGCACGCATCTGTGGTCCATCGGTAGTCAAATTTTAGGATGACACTAGCCCTGGTTGTTCACCATTACTAACACAAGTATCTTCAATATTTAATTTATTTGTTTTCCCAGATTGTGTGTTAAAATAATTAGGTACTTGTTCATACAAAACATCAACCACCGAATTATTGAAACTACAACAACCATCTTCACTCGTAGTCTCCCCTTGAAAATGGGAGTCATTGTAATATGATTACCCCTCGAAGAAAGTAACATCCATACAGATGTAAATTTTTTTGGAAATCGGGTCAAAACATTTATACCCTTTCTGATTTGTAGGATAGCCTACAAAAATATATTTGTGTGCCTTTGGATCAAGTTTAGAATATTTTGGGTCATGATTATGAACAAAGGCAACACTTCCAAATATTTTTAAGGGAATATCCCCTAATAATCGAGTGTTGGAAAATATGTCAGAAAGCAATTTGATAGGGGCTTTAAATTTCAAAGTTCGTGTTGGAAGCCGGTTAATAAGATAAGTAGCTGTCAAAATAGCATCTCCCCAAAGGTATTTTGGAACTTTAGCTTGGAAAATTAAAGCTTAAGCAACTTCAAGTAGATGTCTATTTTTCCTTTTGGCAACTCCATTCTGTTGAGGAGTATAATTACAAGAACTTTGATGTATTATCCCATTTTTGATGAAAAAATCCCCTAACATCTTATTAAAAATTTCCTTTCCATTATCAATCCGAAAAATTTGAATTTTGGTTTGAAACTGTGTGTATCATGGTGTAAAAGTTTTGAAACACTCCCAATTTCTGATTTTTCTTTTAAACGAAAGACCCAACATACTCTAGTGTGGTCATCAATAAAAGTCACAAACCAACGTTTGCCAGACCAAGTGGGCACTCTAGAGGGACCCGAAACATCACTATGAATCAAGGTGAAAGGTTGTGATTTCTTATATGGTTGAGACGGAAAAACCTTGCGTTGATGTTTCGCTAATTCACAAGATTCACATCGAAATTTAAGCAAATTTTTATTCATTAATAACTTGGGAAACAAATGCTTCAAATACTGAAAGTTTGGATGTCCTAACCTATAATGCCATAACAAAATCTGATTATCACTAGAAATAGAAATAGAATTAAAACAAGTCTGCCGGTCTTGCCTTCCAGAGGTAGACCCATTATTGAAGAAGTAGAGACCCCCATCCTCTTTAGCAACCCAATCATCTTTCTTGAATTTGAATCATGAAATTCACAATAAGACGACCCAAAGTTAACTTGACAATTTAGATCAAGAGCTAATTTGCTAACAGATATAAGACTATACAATAGATGAGGGACATGTAAGACATCTTTAAGAGTAAGAGATGGGGAGACGATTATGGTTCCTTTGCCGGCAACTGCAGCGAAAGAACCATCAGCAATTTTAACCTTTTGATTCCCTGCACACGAAATATATGAAGAAAAGAATTCCGAGGTACCAGTCATGTGGTCAGTAGCCTCTGAATCTACTATCCAGTAGCTATGGGATTTGATGCAGGCAATTGTAGCTGTAAACGTATTACCTGACTGAGCTATGGAACATAAGGAGCCAGAGTTCCTAAGGAATGAGCTTGAACCATTTTACACAGATGCTCTATTTGTTCATTTGTGAATGGAAATGGTTCTAAGGAAGATTGTTGCTCTTAATCAACATTGCTAGCTTGGAATGCTCGTGCACCTCTCCTTGTTTTGTTAGCACGCTTTTTCCAAGTTGCTGGTTTACCATGAAGCTTCCAACAACTATCCCTAGTATGACCTGACCACTTACAATGATCACACCACAATTTTTGTTTTCCTCCCCGCTTATCACCGTCTACGGCTTTATCAAGGACTACCAGTGCAGAGCCTTCACCATCTGTACAGGGTTCACGTTCGTTTCTCAACATTACAGATCGTCGAGCTTCTTCTCTTCATACCTCTGAAAACACCTCCCTGATAGTGGCCAAAGGTATCCTGCCTAAAATATGACTCCGAATTTCGTCTAGGTCCTTGTTTAGTTCAGCCAAGAAGACAAACACACAACCTCGCTCAATTTTCTTCTTGTAACGAGCACTATCATTCTGGTTTTCCCACTCTTCGGTTTCAAACTAATCTAACTCTTGCCATATGGCCATCATGTCATGGTAGTAAGTTGTAACCCCGCGATCCTCTTGTTGCATTTTCCACAATTGGTTATTGAGTTTGAACATTTGAGAGTGGTTGTCTAGATCCAAGTACGTTTCTTTACCCCTTTGCCAGATATCTCGAGCAGTTGGCAGGAACATGTAAGGTTTACCAAGTCCAGCATCCATGGAATTGATCAACCACGAGGTAACATCGAATTCTCCTCACGCCATGACTTAAAGCCCGGGTCGTTAGATGGTGGTGGTCGTACCTTGCCATTCACATAACCTAATTTTCTTTTGCCGTCATTAAACAACCTTATTGATTGTGCTCATTCGAGATAGTTTCTTCTGTTCAACTTGTGACTGATATTTGCTACCGGATTCTCACTCACCGAATAGATAGACGCAAACTGCGATATAGGATCTGTGAATGTAGAAGACGTGCTTGTGGTGGAACCACTAGAAGAATTTGTGAGACCCGGAGTAGTAGCACCCACCATAGCAAGTTTATAGTTCATATTGCCAGGGGATCAACAACTAAACAAACTCAGGACTGAATAAAACCAAATCTGGAACAAAAACACATCAAGCAATCAAACTAACCCGTTACACTAAATTTGGAAATACCAAACCAAGCCAAATCCGGACTGAGTTAAACCAAATCAGGGCTAGAACAAGGTGCGGAATGAGGAGACGATTTGCCTTGGAAATTTTGGCAGTAATCGGAGCAGCCACACGCGGTGGAGACTGACGGCGCGTGAGATCCACAAGCAAAGGGGCGGTGGCGTGTGCGGGCGCGTGCAGCATCCGTTTCCGGCGATTCTTTCGGGGTTCTACTCGTCGGACGATTCCGATCAAGTCTGTGTGGTTGGATCTTGGAAAGGTGAAGAATCACGCACGCCAGTGAGCAAAGAACAGCGGCGGCCGGTAGGGTTTTTTAGGTGTGGGCAGTGATGATGTCTAGAGTTTTCTAGCAAGTGTTTTGGCCAGACCTAGGGTTCTTAACCTCCTCTGACACCAAGAAAATTTAGAGAGAAGAATTATTTTATTCCATGATAATAATGACTGAATACAATGCAACTTATATAGGAGTAAGACACGACTCCTAAAAGATCTAAAATACCTCTTAAGGTGGGACATTGCCCACAAACTCTCTAACTAGAATATATCGAATAACATAAATAAAATAAAATAAATAATACTAAATTATCAATACTGATACACTATGTTGGATAGTTTCGGGGGTTCATTGTGGGGAGAGGCTTGAGCCCTAGCTGGCCCAATACAACGCTAACTACTCTACCACTGGGGCAGCCGCTGAATCTACTTAATTTGTAGACTCATTATTATTATTATTATTATTATCTTATTTATTTATTTATTATTTTATTTATATTTTGGTACTTCACGCATTATTAATTTTATGGGCACTACTTTACCTTGCTAGGTCACCGAGTAGTGATTGTCCTATAAATCGTTACCTGACAAAGAAAAGCCAGCTTAGGCATCAGTTCCTAGGTACCGCATGTATTCTTTTTTTGGGGCCAGTTACAACATTTACGGGTTGAAGGTTGTCAAATATAATTTAATCATCATCCAGGACCATTCCATTAGTTAAACAGTGACGAAAATCAAACAATATATTGTGGTAATAGTAGATACATTGATATGGGGGTCTCAGAAGGTGCGTATTTCTCGTATAGCTCAAATTCATTTGCCTCTTTTGAGGCTTGTGACACGTGCAAGGATCTCCCTTGTTAGTCAGAAAATTAGATGCGTTAAGAAGAAGAGAACTGGAAGTGTTCTTGTAGTTCAGAGCTCATTTCTACATGCATTGGAAGCCTTCATTTTAGTGTCTTTTCTTTTTGTGTTTATATTTCATTTGATCATCTCAGTTTCTTTTTCATTGACACTAAATATCTCCATCTTCTTCTTTGCATCTCTCCTTAGGTTCTTTAATCTTGTCAGGTTGGATACATTTTCACCCTTGTCAAATTCCCAAGTTGTTTCTCAATATGTGGATTCTTACAGATTGGCACTGATTCAGTCCCTTTATGATGCAGACAATAATAAAATATAGAAGAAGAGAATAAGGGAAGAATGGCATTCTCACAGGACATAATAATAATGATCATCATAACCTTACTTATTACCAATTAAGAAAACCCTACTGTGAGTTATATTACTAGAACAACCCTACTGAGTTAGTTACCTAATATAATCCAAATTACCAAGTATAACTATTATACAATTTATCTCAAAATACAATACACCGAAAATCTTCCTGTATTCTCTATCACTTTAGCTTGCCTTATGTTAGTCGATATTTCCTCCAACATATGTTCTTATATGATGCATTTTTTGTAGGCACCTAAGGACTTCCAATTTAAAGTTTCTGATTAGAAATGCTAAGAGTCATTTGTACCATAATTTTCAGTTTATACTCAAAATTTATACCCTCTTAAATTGTTAATGAAGTATGTATTTGGCGTTTTAATATGTACACATACATATTTGAAATATGTATTTTTATAATACACATTTGAAATACGGCATCCTCATATCGCTATGTATAAATTCTTACTGCAACACCTTGTGGCAGTCTCCGCTGTTGAGCAACTTCAAGTAATGGCTTCAAAAAGACAATATAAGGAGGCAGCTGCACAGCTTGAGGTACACGAGCTGCTTGTGGTTTTTCATATTTTCACTTCTGAACAGATAATAAAAAAGACATTTTTTGACTTCATTTGTTTTACAAGTTATGGCTTCAAAAAGACAATAGAAGAAAATTTAATTTTACAATTATTGGCCAGAACCTTGATAATTGTTCCCCATTCCCAATTCCTATACAACACAACGATACACAGGCTTATCATTAAACATTTGTCCGTGGGATGATTGCCTTCTCTGCAGATTGCAGGGCGATCTACAACAACCCTGCCAAAGAAGTCAATGATGACTTATAACAACCTAAGCCAAATCTTGTTTATGATAAAAGGAAAACTCCATACAAATTGTGACACATCCGATTGCCATATATACTATCATGCACTAGCTTACTCCCGGTGAAATGCAAGGCAAGAAACGATGCAAATTACCATGTTCAAATTGGATCCTCTTTGTACTTAAAAAAGTTTGTATCATGCTCCCACAGTGATATTGTAATGCCCAAAAGCACATCATATCCAGCATGAGGCCAAACTCCACAGTGTGGGACATCCATCTTCTTCCCATAGAGGCAGGGAATCATAATACCCCTGAGAGAAAGCTTACAATTAAATCATGGCAACCATAGAGAGAAAGTTAAAAAAGATTACAATGCATGTGTTTAGGAAAAAGTTGTGTGTGTACTGTGTCATAGTCTTGTTTTGATTTGGCCTTTGTGTGATGGTGCGGGTTCAAGTCCTGCAAACTAACCTATCCAAAATCGGGGTAACCTCTCTCACACCTTCCTGTGAGCCGGAGCCCTCAGAACTGGTTATGGCCTCCTTAGATACTTATTAAATACTAATTTTTTTTCCAGAAGAGTTTTTGTGAAGAGATACTTGCTCCTGTTTTCGACCAAGTACAATTTGTTGGCGAATATTATATAGAGGGTGAAAATAAGAGATGCTATAAAGAGATGATAGTGTCTCCACAATCCTTGACCAAAGCTCTGTATGGATTTCTCGATTTAGGCTAGTTATATGAAGATTATCCAAAACTTATGGGTTTTCCTATAGTTATAAGTCAAGTCATGGTTAATTCATCATGCCAAATGATCTGCATGGGGCTTAAACCGGATAGCAAAAAAAGCTTTACTATTTAATGAAAAACTGATAGTTTGTTTGGCTAGCACTGATTTACTTTCACTGTTTTCCACATTTTGATGCGAAATGACTGCACAGAAAAGGTACTGTTGTCAATTTCCTTGTTTCTGAAACCAACTAAACAGGCATGAGACATTTCATTTACAAGAAAAACTCTCTACAGTTGATTTTTTTTTACCATACATGTGGTTTTCAATCAAACAAACACAGCCTTAGTGTTTTGTTTAGTTTCCATCTGCCTATTTATCATTTATAACTTTGGTGTATTTTGAGAAATAATCTGGTCCATATGAAAAGTGCACCTATCTGCTAATGCCGATTCTTGGTGCGTGCCAGGCTGTAAACCAGTTATGCAGTCATTTTGAAGCATATAGAGATATACCAAAGATCACAGATCTCAGGGAAAAGTTTAAGAACATCAAACAAATTTTGAAGTCGCACGTGTTCTCTGATTTCTCAAGGTGTGTTATGCTTGTGGCTGATTTGCTATCTTCAAATCTTTGACTAGTGAATTCTTAAAATGCTAATGATAAATAACGGGTTCCATTAGTGCTTGAACTTGTTTCTTGATATTATCATGCTGTTATTTATTTATTTTTTTCCTTTTTTAAGCCCCCATATTTGTTCTCTACCTTTTTTTGTTTTTTCTTGACAAGAAAAATTTGCTAAAACCATAAGAAAGGATCAATTATTGAGTACACACGAATCATACAAAGGAGCACTACCACTCAAAATGGAAAGACAAATAATTTTGTGACTACAGAAAGTAGTCTTTGATAAGTATGTCATCATGGAATTGTTGTTTAATGGGTTCATTGATGATGTGCAATTTCATAGTGTGATAAAAGAATCAATTAAAAAAAGACCGTCTATTGATTTCGCTCAGTCCCCGTAAAGAACACGCCTTCAAATTGGAAAGCTATATTCAAGGGAAGCCGAAAGAAGGCTAAAATTTTAAGGAGATGTTGTTGTTTGGCAGTAATGTGGTGCATATGGATGGAAAGAAATTCGAGAATTTTCGAGGACAAGGAAGTGAATGAAGATGAGCTATGGAGTAGAGTCTAGGCGTTAGCATCACTATGGGCATATTCGTCCCAACGCCTTTGGAGCGTATACAATTACAGATATTTCACGGACTGGGCAACGGTTTTAGGATAATTCTTATTGTGGGATAGTTCTTATTGTTAAAGGGGACTTAGGAGTAGATGTGTCGTATGGCTTGATATTTTGATATTCTTTTTGTGTTTTTGTCATGCTGTCTTCAGTGGACTCCTCGACCTCTGTTGACTGATTTCTTTCTTGTTGTGAGAATTCAAGAGATTGTCAGAAGAATTGTTATTGATTATTGAGAAAAGGAGTACCTCAATATATACAAGAGAGAGATCCTAAAAATAAGGATATTTCCTTATAATAAGGATTTCCTAATTATCTCCTAAATATACACATTTTATAAATAAAATATATACAAATCTTAACACTCCCCCTTAAGCTGGAGCATACAAGTTGTATGTTCCAAGCTTGTTACAAATATAATTGACCCGAGATCCAGAGACTTAGTAAAGATATCAGCTAGTTAATCATTTGATTTCACGTAGTTAGTAGCAATCTCCCTTGAAAGAATTTTTCTCTAATAAAGTGAAATCAATCTCGATATGTTGGTCATTTCGTGAACGATCGGATTAGACGCAATGTGGAGAGCTGCTTTCTTATTGCATATCAACCTCATTTGTTAAATCTTCGTGAACTTCAGCTCCTGAAGTAATTGTTTTATCCATATGAGCTCACACATCGCTTTTGGCATGGCCCGATATTCTGCCTTAGCAGTGGACAAAGAAACAACCGATTGTTTCTTGCTCTTCCATGAGACTAGATTTCCTCCAACGAAGATACAATATCCACTGGTCGAATGTCTATCATATGGGCAGCCTGCCCAATCAGCATCAGAATAACTAACAATTTCAGTGTGGCCTCTACTTTCATACATAAGGCCTTTACCTGGTGCCTTATTTATGTATTTCAAAATACGAACAGCTGCCTCCCAATGACTATCACACGGAACACTTAGAAACTAGCTAAGTACACTCATTGGGAATGCTATGTCAGGATGTGTCACGGTGAGGTAGTTGAGTTTTCCAATAAGTCTCCGGTACTTACTAAGGTCTGATAATAGTTTCCCCTGATTAGGTAAGAGTTTGATGTTTGGATCCATCGGAGTCTCTACAGGTTTGTAATATGTCATGCCAGTTTCTTCTAAGATATCTATGCCATACTTCCAACGGGAGATGATACCCTGTCGAGATTGAGCAACTTCTATTCCCAGGAAGTATTTAAGTTTCCTTAAATCTTTCGTCTGCAAGTGGTGAAATAAATATTGCTTGAGTTTCTGTTTGCCCTTTTGATCATTTCCCGTAATCACAATATCGTCCACATAAACGACCAAATAAATGCATCTGTTAAGAGATGAATGGGAGTAAAAAACGGAGTGATCAGTCTCAGTACGAATCATACCAAACTGACAAATAACCGAACTAAAGCGTCCAAATCAAGCCCGAGGGGATTGCTTTAGTCCATATAGAGAGTGACGAAGGTGGCACACCAGATTAAACTCCCCCTGAGCAACAAACCCATGAGGTTGCTCTATATATACCCCTTCCTGTAATTCATCATGAAGAAAAGCATTTTTGATATTTAACTGATAAAGGGGTCAGTGACGAATGGCCACCATAGAGAGAAATAGACGAACATAGGACATCTTAGCCATCGGAGAGAACGTATCACCATAACCAAGTCCATAGATCTGGGTATACCCAATGTTTTAAAAAACGCTCAACTCGTACGAGTCGACTCGCGAGTCGAGGCGAGGTGGAAGAGTGCCGAGTCGAGTCGTACGAGTTAGGTGTAAAAATTGAAACATGCGAGTCTTTGAGGTGAGGCGTACGAGTCGACTCGTAAACGAGTCGAGGCGCTTGAGGCAGACGAGTCATGATATAGGTGTATTTTAACCTTTTTTTTAACTTTCAATTATTACCATTTTAAAACATTGATTGTAATTTGTAAAAAACCCTACGACATATGCACCCCTTTCTATTCTACGCTGCTCAGCCGCTCAGCTCACAGCCCCTCTCACTCCAACGATCGTCTCTCTCTCAACCGATCGTCTCTCTCTCCACCGATTCTCTCTCTCCACCAATCGTCTCTCTCTCCTCCAAGTTACAGGTATTGATATACCTCTTGGCTATTGCTCTGTTTTTTTGTTGTTGAATAAATGGTTAGTCTGCCTTTTTTTTTTTTGAACAAACGATTACTCTCTCTTTTTGTTTTAATGTGCAAACAAATGGTAGTTGTTACTCTGCTCGAGCATCAACTCTGTTAATACTTAATATTGCTATGTTTTTTTTAAGAAATGGTTACTGTTTTTTTTTTTTTTTGAACAATTGGTTAGTTGGTTACTTAATATTGTATTATTGTTATATAAGAGTACATTGGAGTATGCTATAAGTTTTTTTTTTTTTTTAAGAAATGGTTTCTCTGTTTTTTTTTATATTTTGATTACACTGTTTTTTTTTTGAACAATTGGTTACTTAATATTGTGTTATTGTTATATAAGAGTACATTGGACTATTGGAGTATGCTATGGATGATCCTTTGAGTGGCGGGGAAAATGAAAATGAAGAATTTGATGAGTTCTTCAAACCATTGGACACGGATGATTCCCTATTTAAATTTGATTAGGAAAACTTGTTTGTGCTACTTATTTTGTACTTGTCATAACTTTTGGGTTGAAGACATTTGTTTTGTGTTGTTTTGTAGGTGTTTGATGATGAATTATGGCATGACTTTGATGTTTTTATTCTAGTTTTTGTTGAACTATTAGTATTATTAATTATTATTGTTGAACTTTGTGTTAGTTTATTATTTTATAATTTGTTATATTTTTCCGTTCTAAAAAAGTTGAGGCTTACGCCTCGTTCCGCCTCGCCTCATTCTAGCAAAACGCCTCGAATACGAGTCGCGAATTTTAAAACATTGGGTATACCCTTTCGCAACTAGTCGAGCTTTCAGGCAATCAACGTTTCCATCGGGCCCAACTTTGACAGTGTAAATCCAATAACAACCCACTGTTAATTTACCAGGAGGAAGAGGCACGAAGTCCCATGTGCCACTCGAATGCAAGGTGGACATCTCATCAACCATAGTTTGGCGCCAGCCCGGATCAGAAAGAGCAGTCCCTATATTTTTAGGTATAGAAATAGGAGACAAAGACGATACAAATGCAGTATATGGTGGAGATAAACGATGATAACTCACAAAATTATAAATGAGGTGAGGGTTACGAGTATAATGAATACTTTTGCGTTCGGCAATGGGAAGATCCAGGTCAAGAGCCGAGACCAAAGGCGTAACCGGAGTAGGAGATGAGGTCGGTGGATCTAGTGATGGGGTGATGGGCTCGGATATAATCTCAGTGTTAGGCTCGGTGGTGGGGTTCTTAACAGATATAGATCAAGGTCGACGATTGTAGGTGATTATAGGAGGTATCGAGTTTGCAGTAGGAGTCATAGGGTCAAGAGAGCACACAACCAGTGGAATAGGACTAGCGTTTGATATGGGGGACTCACTAATATTAAGAGGACACGCAACACTCTCTAAAGAAGGAAATAAGGGAGTTGTCTCAAAGAAAGTGACGGCTACAGAAACAAGGTATTGTTTAAGGTTCGGGAAAAAACAACAATAACCTTTTTGTAAGCGAGAATACCTCAAAAAGATACATTTGAGAGATTTGGCATGTAACTTATCTTTCCTAGGAGTGATGTCATGAACAAAACAAGTGCCGCCAAAGACACGAGGGTGGATGGGAAATAATAGAGAATGAGGTACCTGATTTTTTAAAACTGTGGATGGCATCCTATTAATTAAGTATCAAGCCGTGAGGCTTGCTTCTCCCCAAAAACGTTGCGGAACATGATTGTGAATAAGGAGAGTACGAGCAGTTTCAATTAAGTGTAGATTTTTCCTTTCAGCCACTCCATTTTGTTGAGGAGTCTGAGCATAAGCAGATTTGTGAAGTATGCCCTAAGAACTCATAAAGGATTGGAAAGGGGTAGAAAAATATTCTCGTGCATTGTTATTGCGCAAAGTACGAATAGTGGTGCCAAATTGGATTTTAATTTCTGAGCAAAACGTTTGAAAGATGGAGAATAGTTCAGAACGATTTTTCATTCAAATAACCAAGTGCATCAGGAAAAATCATCAACAAAAGTGACAAAATATTGAAAACCCAAAGTTGTCTTGACACGACTAGGACCCCGTACATCACAATGAACTAGAGAAAAAGGTGACTCGACTCTGCTTGTTTATTAACACGACTAGGAAAAGAATTACGAACATGTTTTCCTAACTGACAAGACTCACACTCTAAAGTTGATACACGAGAAAAACTCGGTACCATATTTTGTAGTTTTTGTACGTTGGGATGGCTTAAACACTGGTGAAGGAGTGCAGGTGAATCACTAGCAACACAGGCTACAACAGCTAGTGATGGGGTGAGGTAGTATAGACCACGGTACTCATGTCCCACTCCAATTAACTTCCCAGTACTCTGCTCCTGCACAAGAACCGAATTAGCTACAAAGGTAACGGAATAAGGCAAGGTTTGGTTTAATTTGCTAATTGAAATCAAATTAAAAGGACATCCAGGCACAAAAAGAATAGAATTTAAAGACAAGGTACGCAAGGGTTTGGCCTATCCAATGCCTTTAACTTTAGTTTGGGAGCCATCGGCTAAAGTAACAATAGATAATGAATTAGAATAGGTAATAGAATAGAACAAATTCTTGTTACCAGACATGTGATTGGAAGCACCAAAATCAAGAACCCAAGATCCAAAGATGATGACTGAGAGATGTAGGCAATAGGGTTACTAGTTTTGATTTACATAAGCACTGGAGATGGACTGCTTGTTCTCTTGGAATTGCAGAAACTCAGCATATTTAGTGGCAGATAAGGAAAGCGTAAGGATTGATTCTTCGCTTGGAGTACCCATTAGAGACTTGCAAAAATATACCAGAAATATGCTAGAGCACAAATCTTAGAGAGACGATCTGGAAAAAGGGTGAACAGTAACTGTGAACAGTGCCGGTGAATAGTAACTCGATTTTTTTTTGACTCGCGACGGCTAGGGTTTATACGCTAGAATTAGAAACACAACGGTTAGGGTTTACACGCTGTGATAGAAACACAATGGCTAGAGTTTGGTTACTAGGTGATGGGCAGCTAGGGTTTACACACTGGAATAGAAACACAGCGGCTAGAGTTTGGTTACTAGGTGATGGGCGGCTAGGGTTTTGGTGATTGCAGGAATGAAGACATGGCAAACACGAAATTGGAGTAGGATTTTTCTCACTAATCCTCTGATACCATATGAGAATACAAGAGATTGTGAGAAGAATTGTTATTGATTATTGAGAAAAGGAGTACCTCAATGTATACAAGAGAGAGATCCCAAAAATAAGGATATTTCCTTGTAATAAGGATTTCCTAATTATCTCCTAAATATACACATTTTATAGATAAAATATATACAAATCTTAACACTTGTATTGATTTTTCTCATCAATATAAGCTTCCGTTTCTGATAAAAAAAAATATAATAAGTTTTTGATAACTAACTATTTGTAACTTACAAATTGTAACAAACCTTTGGATTATTATGTGCTTCTTCATGAACAAACCGTTCCGTTCAATGAAGTAACACCATTTTGGATACATTCAGTTTGGATTGGACACTTGCCTTACATGTGGGGAAACCAACTAAAATATCTTGTGGCTTCAAGAAATAAAAGACCTTATTTCTGTAGAGAATCTTCTAATTGTCCCGGGGCTAGAAAGAGATCCTTTCATCAGAAAAAAAAACAGTTTGACCAATCCAAAATTTCCTAACGCTGTTGTAGATGGGGGAATTATTAGATATTTGACCTTTTTGAACCTTCTTTGTAACTCATTGGAGGAAACAGGTGATTGTTAGATGCAAAGTTGTGAAGGTATAATTTATTTAAGATCCCTCTCCGTATTTGAAAAAAGATTCCTGTCCACGGGTATGTTTTCGGATGGTTAATTGTATTACTCCAACAGAATATGAAACTAAGCTAAAATATTCACTTTTCGTTAACTAATTATGCCAGTTGTACTTGTAAGCATAATTGTCTTTTCTTTACTTCCAGCCTAGGTACGGGGAAAGAGACGGAAGAAAGTAATTTGCTGCAGCAGTTATCAGATGCTTGCTTAGTTGTTGATGCTTTGGAGCCATCAGTAAGGGAAGAGTTGGTAAAGAACTTTTGTAACAGGGAACTTACTTCATATCGGCAGATCTTTGAAGGAGCTGGTTTGTCCAATTTTTTACCTTTATTTTGATTATGCTAATTTACGTCTGATACGTGGAGCCCAATTTTAATGTCCTTGACATTGAATTTCGTTGTATTTCATTATACTAGAACTGGCAAAGTTGGATAAAACAGAGAGGAGATATGCCTGGATCAAGCGTCGATTAAGAACAAATGAGGAGATTTGGAAAATATTTCCTCCTTCCTGGCATGTAGCATATTTGCTCTGTATTCAGTTCTGCAAGTTGACAAGGTCTGTCGTCTGCTCATTTATGGGTTCGGACTTTATTAGTTTGACAAAATTCCTCGAACCCGCCTACTTTTGACAACGTTGATATTTTCTTGATTTTGTTAGTTTATAGAATGCTATCATATATTATGTACACATGGTCTAAAGAGTGAGCTAGGCGTACACAGTATTTGTTATTTATTTTATTTTTGAAATATAATACTAAATAGAAATAAAACTTTACTTCTTAAAAAGGCATAAGGTTCTTCAACCAAACATTTCCCATGATTCAAACACTATATCTAAAAAAAAAAAGCCCAGACCACCTAGTTGCTACCTAGGGGATTAGGCAGGCAAGGTGGCAAGGCACCGACTTTTAGAATACTGCCTTTTGACTTTGAGAAATTTTACGCAACACGTGACTGTTTTACATATTTCTTTGCTGCCAGGACACAACTTGTTGAGATTCTTGATAATTTGAAAGAAAAGCCAGATGTTGGAACGCTGTTGCTGGTATGTTAGTTCTGTTGTGTTCAAACATGTCATTTCCCTTCTTCTCATAAGTGTACTATTCAGCGTATTTGTTTCCATTGAACTTTTGTATTCTAGTACATTATAGTGAAGCATTTGAAACCTTATTGCAACTAAATCAGATAAGCTATAAATATTCTATCTCATTGTGCTACACACAAATCTGTAGGAGAATCGGATTAGAGGGGATGAGAAAAAACTCGTCTACAGTGCCCACTAGCCAAGGAAGCAATAAAAGGATAGATGCAACTAAAAGACTTGTTCCTTCTATATATGAAGATCACATTTAAAATCTAATGTTTTATTAGGATTGCTTTTGTCTTTTAGAGTAATGAGGGTTTTATTTTTGAGTGTCTTATTTCATGTACAATGAATAGTACAGATAATTCTTGTCCAATCTGACATGGAGTCAGATCCATAGCAAGTCCTCTTTCTGGGGTTAGACGGTTCTAGCTGCTGTATACCTCTTGAACCATATTTCAATGTCTTTTGCTACGCTGAAAGTCTATAATCCTTTTTTGGAGGTGGTTTGAGAAACAAATTTCACTTGAGATAAACTGAGGAAGTGCCAGAAGATTTATATGCATGGTTTGCTTATATATAATTTGCTTATATATAATGAGTTCGTTCTAAAGATTGGAGAGAGTATCAAATATATGTTCCTGCATTTTTATGTTTCTAGTGGGTTGGGAAGTTTGATCTTTGCCATAAACGGGTGTCTGTGTACTCCAGAATCCATCACAAATGTATAAAGAATTTCCTTAAAAATACATAAAAAGTGTCCCTAAAAATCTTATTGGAGTGCTAATAGTCATACCCTTTTTTTATCTTTGGTAAATTTGTGTAGGCATTACAACGAACTTTAGAGTTTGAGGAAGAGTTGGAGGAAAAATTTGGTGGGGGCAGTCGTAGCAGAGAAACGGGGAATGACATTGAAGATATAGATAGAGGGGAGAAAAATAATCGTACTGTATCAGATATTCGTAAAAAGTATGAGAAAAAGCTTGCTGCACATCAAGGAACTGGTAGTGAGGTATGTATTTCTTATTGCTTGGTTTAGTCAAAATATCTTTGCCCTCAAAGTTGTAATTTAGATTTCACATAATGCTTTTAATTGGGTCGGATGTGTTCATTTCAATTTTGTGCTGTCAGGAGAAAGATGGACCTAATGACTTATCAGCACCAGGAGCTGGGGTACGCTTTATGGTCTACATTATTTTTAAGTAATACCTGTAGATGGGATTAGAATGCCTATGTTGATTGTTCATACTTCATATATGCAGTCTTCAAAGTTTATATGCCACTTCAGTTACAAATGCTTGAATGATTGATATGCGGCTGGCTTAAGCCTCAACCTTTTTTTCTTTTTTATATGAAAACTTACAAAAATATTATTTAATATACTAATAAAATCACAAAAAAATTATACCATGGTTAGCATCACTAACAAATACAAAATCATTATCACCAAGACAATTACTAATGTAACATCATTAGAATAATTTTGAACGAAAACAATATATGTATTATATAGTTTAAATAGCATCTTATGCATCATATAATTACTATTGATAATTCAGTATTATTTATTTTAGTTATTTATGTTATTTTATTTGTGGGTAGAATCCCACCTTGATAGGGACTCTAGGTTAATTAGGAGTTGTGTTTATTTCCTATATAAGGTGCATTGTTCTCGTTGTTTATTAAGATGGAATAAAATAATTCTTTCTCTTTAAATTATCATGGTATCAGAGCTAGGTTAGGAAGGAGTTAGGAATCCATAGGCAGAATTATTTCAGCAAAAAAAACCCTAGCCGCAACAGATTTATTCACGCTAGAAACCCTAGCCGCAAACTACTACAGTGCACCATCAAACCCTAGCCTTTCAATCACACCACCCACACAGTAGTGCTCGGAATTCTCAGACGAGGTCACGGCAAAAAACCTCACCGGAAAAAGAACCCTCACGCGCCTCCGGCTTTTGCGCGTGGATCTCACGCGCCGACCACCATAACCGCGCGTGGCAGCGCGTGGAAGCTTCGACCACTGCCAAAATCTTCCGACCAGTTCGTCTCACTGTTCCGCACCGTGCTCTGGTCTTGGTTTGGTTAGTTTGATCCGGTTTGGTACTGTTCCGGTTAATCTGCCACTATTCGGGTTAGTATGTCACTGTTCTGGTTATGTTGCTACTGTTCTAGTATTATTCTGTCCTTGTGCTTGTTCTGGTAAGTTCTGAGGGTGTTTAGTTGTTGATCCTCTGGCAATATGAACTATAAACGTGCTATGGTGGGTGAGAATCCGGTAGCGAATATCAATCACAAGTTGAACGGAAGAAACTATCTCGCATGGGCACAATCAATGAGGTTGTTTATTAACGGCAAAAGAAAATTAGGTTATGTGAATAATAGTGCCCGTTACAAGAAGAAGGTTGAGCGAGTTCGTGTGTTTGTCTTCTTGGCTGGACTAAACAAGGACCTAGACAAAGTTTGGGGTCGTATTTTAGGCAGGATACCCTTGCCCACTATTAGAGAGGTATTTTTTGAAGTACGAAGAGAAGAGGCTCGACGATCTGTGATGTTGAAAGACGAATGTGCACCCCTTACAGATGGTGAAAGCTCTGCACCGGTAGTTCTTGATCACAAAACTAGAGGAGGTGCACGAGCATTCCAAACTAGCAATGCTGATTCAGAGCAACAGTCTTCCTCAGAACCACTTCCATTCACAAAGGAACAAATAGAGCATCTGTGTAAAATGGTTCAAAATCATTCCTTAGGGAACTCTGGCTCCTCATGTTCCATAGCTCAGTCAGGTAATACGTTTACAGCTACAATTGCCTGCATCAAATCCCATAGCAACTGGATATTAGATTCAGGGGCTACTGACCACATGACTGGTACCTCGGAATTTTTTTCGTCATATACTCCGTGTGCAGGAAATCAAAAGGTTAAAATTGCTGATGGTTCTTTCGCTGCGGTTGCCGGCAAAGGAACTATAATCGTCTCACCGTCTCTCACTCTTACAGATGTCTTACATGTCCCTAATCTATCGTATAATCTTATATCTGTCAGCAAATTAGCTCTTGATCTCAATTGTCAAGTTAACTTTTGGTCTTCTCATTGTGAATTTCAGGATTCAAATTCAGGAAAGACGATTGGGGTTGCTAAACAGGATGGGGGTCTTTACTTCCTCAATAATGGGTCTACCTCTGGAAGGCAAGACCGACAAACTTGTTTTAATTCTATTTCTGTTTCTAGTGATAGTCTGATTTTGTTATGGCATTACAGATTAGGACATCCAAACTTTCAGTATTTAAAGCATTTGTTTCCCAAGTTATTAAGGAATAAAAATTTGCTTAAATTTCGATGTGAATCTTGTGAATTAGCAAAACATCAACGCACGGTTTTTCGGTCTCAACCATATAAAAAATCACAACCTTTCACCTTGATTCACAGTGATGTTTGGGGTCCCTCTAGAGTGCCCACTTGGTCTGGCAAACGTTGGTTTGTGACTTTCATTGATGACCACACTAGAGTATGTTGGGTCTTTCTTTTAAAAGAAAAATCAGAAGTTGGGAGTGTGTTTCAAAACTTTTACACCATGATACATACACAGTTTCAAACCAAAATTCAAATTTTTCGGAGTGATAATGGGAAGGAATTTTTTAATAAGATGTTAGGGGATTTTTTCGTTAAAAATGGGATAATTCATCAAAGTTCTTGTAATTATACTCCTCAACAGAATGGAGTTGCCGAAAGGAAAAATAGACATCTACTTGAAGTTGCTCGTGCTTTAATTTTTCAAACTAAAGTTCCAAAATACCTTTGGGGAGATGCTATTTTGACTGCTACTTACCTTATCAATCGGCTTCCAACACGAACTTTGAAATTTAAAGCCCCTATAAAATTGCTTTCTGATATATTTCCCAACACTCGGTTATTAGGGGATATTCCCTTAAAAATATTTGGAAGTGTTGCCTTTGTTCATAATCATGACCCCAAAAATTCTAAACTTGATCCAAAGGCACACAAATGTATTTTTGTAGGCTATCCTACAAATCAGAAAGGGTATAAATGTTTTGATCCGATTTCCAAGAAATTATACATTTCTATGGATGTTACCTTCTTCGAGGGGCAATCCTATTATAACTCCCATCTTCAGGGGGAGAGCACGAGTGAAGATGGTGGTTGCGGTTTTGATAATTCAGTCGTTGATGTTTTGTATGAACAAGTACCTAATTATTTTAACACACAATCTGGGAAAACAAATGAATTAAATATTGAAAATACTTGTGTTGGTAATGGTGAACAACCAGGGTTAGTGTCATTCCAAAATCTGACTACCGATGGACCAGAGATGTGTGAAAAACGGTATAAAGGTCTTGTTTATTCTAGAAAAAATCCAGGACAAGGAAGGAAAGAAACCATCCCTCTGCAACCCCAAGAATCCAACCTGGAGGTGGATCATGATACTCACGATGACTCTTCCGAGATACCTGAAGGTAATTCTCAAGCTAATATCGAGTCAACTCAGTCTGATCAACTTGATCTCCCTATTGCTCTTAGAAAAGGAGTCAGAGCGTGTACGAAATCTCCCAAATATCCTATTTCGAACTTTGTGTCATATAAAAATATCTCACCCTCCTATTCTGCATTTATCTCTCGTGTGTCGAATGTGGTTATTCCTAACAATGTTCAGGATACTCTAAATGTTTCGGAGTGGAGAGAAGCGGTGTATGAGGAGATGAGAGCACTGGAGAAGAATGCTACTTGGGAAAAAGTAAAGCTTCCAGAAGGAAAGACAGTTGTTGGTTGTAAATGGGTATTCACTGTGAAGTATAACTCAGATGGGTCAGTGGAACGGTACAAGGCTCGTCTGGTGGCTAAAGGCTTCACTCAAATGTATGGAGTCGACTACTCCGAAACATTTTCTCCCGTGGCAAAATTAAATACAGTTCGGGTTCTCTTATCAGTTGCAGCTAACTTGGACTGGCCTCTGAATCAGTTAGATGTGAAGAATGCCTTCTTGAATGGAAACCTAGAAGAGGAAGTCTATATGGAACCTCCACCTGGTTTTACTGAGGAATTTGGGACAAAAATCTGCAAGCTAAAGAAGTCTTTGTATGGTCTTAAACAATCCCCTAGGGCGTGGTTCGAAAGATTAACGAAGTTCCTCAAGGGCCAAGGATATAATCAAGGGCAGTCTGATCATACTCTCTTCACAAAGACGTCCACAAGAAACGAACTTTCTGTTCTCATTGTTTATGTGGATGATATGATTTTGACAGGGGATGATGTTGAAGAAATGAATCGACTAAAGCGAAATCTTGCTAGAGAATTTGAGATTAAGGATCTTGGTGACCTACGATACTTCCTTGGAATGGAAGTGGCCCGTTCAAAAAGTGGTATTGTCGTTTCACAACGGAAATATATTTTGGATCTGCTGTCAGAAACTGGGATGAGTGGGTGTAAGCCATCGGATACTCCCATAGAACTGGGTACCAAGCTAGGAGATGTTAAAGATGGTGTTCCAGTCGAAACAGGGAGATACCAAAGGTTAGTTGGGAAACTAATCTACTTGTCTCATACGCGCCCTGACATTGCTTTCGCTGTGAGCATGGTTAGTCAGTTCATGCACTCATCATGTGAAGAGCATCTAGAGGCTGTGTATCGTATTCTTCGTTACCTCAAAGGCTCCCCAGGGAAAGGTCTATTCTTCAGGAAGAACGATAAAAGAGGGATAGAGGTGTATACCGATTCTGATTGGGCTGGCTCGGTTACTGATAGACGGTCTACTTCTGGCTACTGTACGTTTCTTTGGGGCAACTTGGTTACATGGAGAAGCAAGAAGCAAAATGTTGTCGCTAGAAGCAGTGCAGAAGCTGAGTTTAGATCAATGGCTCAAGGAGTATGTGAAGTTCTTTGGCTACAAAGGGTCTTAGAGGAACTCAAAAGGCCTATAAGTCTCCCGATGAAGCTATACTGCGATAACAAGGCTGCTATTAGTATTGCCCACAATCCGGTCTTACATGATAGGACAAAACATGTTGAGATTGATAGACACTTCATCAAAGAGAAACTAGAAGGTGGAATTATATGTACTCCCTTTGTTCCGTCTAATCAACAAGTTGCAGATATTTTGACCAAGGGCCTGTTAAGGCAACCGTTCGAATTTCAAGTGAGCAAGTTGGGCATGACGGATATCTTCGCACCAACTTGAGGGGGAGTATTGATAATTCAGTATTATTTATTTTAGTTATTTATGTTATTTTATTTGTGGGTAGAATCCCACCTTGATAGGGACTCTAGGTTAATTAGGAGTTGTGTTTATTTCCTATATAAGGTGCATTGTTCTCGTTGTTTATTAAGATGGAATAAAATAATTCTTTCTCTTTAAATTATCAATTACACATTTTATACATAGCATATGTCTTATATATATATAGGGTTTATGTTAACGTGTGCCCTAAGTGCGCATGTTAAGCACCTATATTTGGAAAAAACTAATTCCAACATGCATTAAATATGGCACAGATTCTCATGCAAGACATCATTCTTTCCATTCATAGTAACTTTAACATGTGCCCCAAGGGTACACGTTATCATTTTCCATATATATATGACAGATTAGGTAAACTTGCCTAGTCCACTGCAATCAGAAACCTTGTTTCGTGAGCAAGATACCTTGGTCGATAGTGCAATACCTTCTACTATGAATTTATTCAAATAGGTATAGGTAGACTCAAGAAAATTAACTAGCAGCTAAGAATTATCATGTACACAAATTTTTTTGATCTGAAACCAAACGCTTTTATTAAAATTAAATAATATAAGCATTACAGAGATGAATACATCATTGGTGAACCAGCAGTCCACCAAACCCCTTAAAATACCAAACATACTGAACGAAAACTAAATGGCAGTTCAATTTCCGTGGAATTATTTCATCATGCTTTGAGCCTCACTTGACGGTGTATGTGGAATTGGAAGAGAAGACCCTTATGGAGCATATGGAGAAGCTTGTTCAGGTACGCTGCAAGCCCGCAACTTATAATTCAACACTTGTGTCGTTGTCCCATGCTGAATAATTCCTGAATAATACGTATGTATGGTTTTTATGCAACAGGATGAAACATGGGATATTGAGGAGGGTAATCAGACCAATATTTTGTCAAGTAGCATGCAGGTAAACAAATAAACATTTTGACTGGATACGTCTTTTCTGAATAAGATAGTTACAAACTTATAATTCTTCAAACCATTTTAGTATACTGCATAGTTTGTCAGGTCCTGCACATTTCCATAAGACATCAGCATTGAGTGTGAACTTAACATTAAAGTTTCCAACGATCATGTAGAGTCAATGATAGTTATAAGACGAAGGCTTTCACCAATGCTCTAATGCATCAAAGATATGAAAGTTTAATATACCACTGTACCAGTGATATGAGTTTTCAAGGGCTTGAGTGAACGACATTACTACCCACCTCAATATCACACCCTTGTGTTTCCAATCATCTTGTGCCAAAGGGATATCAGTTGGAAATACTGGCAAAGGGTGTATATTAATCTTGTGATATGCAACCGGACGTTAAAACAGAACTTCCTCGTGACTCGTGCTTAGATTATCAAATGACAAGGGGGCATTGAAGATATAAAGATTATATTAGAAATCAATTTGGAACATAATTCCTGTTCTTATGCTTTCCCATGAGAACGTCTGATCCTTCATCTGTTGCCTTTGTTGAACTCTGGCATGTTGATGTCCAGTATACAGACAATAATGTTCAGTTTTGGCAATTAAGCTATCTGGAATCTGCACCAGCTTAATTGTATGTTTTAAGGAAAATGCTTGGTTTCAACAATCAATGTCCTATCAAATACTATTGTGCTTTGAAAATAAAAGTTGTAATTAAACTAATACTGTTTTCTGAGTGCATAATATCAGTTTTAACGTATTTATTGCTGTATTTGGTTTCTTTTTGTTGTTCTATGAAGCTCTTTTTGATTATTAGGAGAAGCTTAAAGCGATGCAGTGCTTTGTCGAAGAACCAGACACTATTTAATTTGTTCAAGGTTAGTTATCAGATTATTGTTTTTAATGTTTACCCTTTGGACTAAAAAGCTATTGTTGTAATTTAGTAATTGAAAAAGACTTAATTTTGTTATTATTATTAGGTTTTTCAACGAATTCTAAAAGCATATGCTACAAAGCTTTTTGCAAGATTACCGAAGGGTGGTACAGGAATTGTTGCAGCTGCCACGGGTATGGACGGGCAGATTAAGGTATTAACAGACTTCCTTTGCTTCCACCTTGGTAGGATGAATTTTTTGTTCTTTTTGCATAATGCTAATTTCTTTTTCTGCACTCTGGACTATTCCCTGCAGACATCTGACAGAGATGAAAGGGTGATTTGTTATATAGTGAATACTGCCGAATATTGCCATAAAACGGTCAGTTGGTTATCATTTCATAGCATATCTATGAATTATTTGTATAGCATTTTGATTTCCACTCAGGTACGATATGTGTCAAGGTTTAATATGCACACATATACACATAATTTTATTGGTGCATGGCACATGCACCAATAAAATTATGTGTATATGTTCTATGCTTTGGATTGTCTACTTGGTCTTGTGAAATACGTAAAAGTTTAACTAAGGTATGGTATATAGAGACCCTTGGTATATTGATAAACTTAAGTTAAAATGAGATCACAATAACTTGGACTTACACTATTTTTGCAGTCTGGTGAGTTGGCTGAGACTGTGTCAAAGATAATTGATTCCCAATTAGCTGATTTGGTTGATATGTCTGAAGTGCAGGTGATAACTATTTATGTTTTTGAATTTTCTATTTGTGTTTTTCTTCCAATCATTTAAGTAGCAGTTGTGTTTTTCTGTAGGATGAATTTTCAGCAGTTATAACAAAAGCACTAGTGACGTTGGTGCATGGTCTGGAAACTAAATTTGACGCTGAAATGGCTGCAATGACGCGCGTTCCATGGGGTACACTTGAAAGTGTTGGTGATCAGTCAGAGTAAGATGCAGTTTTAAAAATATGAACCCTAGAGAAAAAAAAATGTAGCAGAGACATTTGAGAATAACATAAACATGCATTTTCATGCAGGTATGTCAATAGCATTAATATGATCCTTAGCAATAGCACTCCTGTACTTGGAAGCCTTCTTTCGCCAACTTACTTCCAGTATTTCTTAGACAAGGTGATCATACACTTGATTGTTTTCTATCTTTTATGGATAATAAATACCTTTAGGTTTTTTCCGATGTTCCAGAAAGATCATTATCAACCACTTAGGGTGCATTTGATAAAAAAGTTGGAAAATGATTGAAAACAATACTAAGTTTTATGAGTTGGAAAAGAGATGAGTGATTTGGTGAAATGTCCAATTACTTTTTGGGTTTTCTGTGGAATTAAATTCTTTGGGTGGTGGGCAGTGTGTTAAATTGCGCTAGCATAATGCGTAGTGTTTTGATTCCAGAATTGTGTAGCGCAAATAAATAGCGTAATAGCATAAGCTATTCGATACATGAATAGCGTCATAATTAAAAAAATAAAATAACATTATACTAAAGAAAATTAATAAAAATCCATTAAAACACTTAAGATAACCAAAACATAAAAAATCCAAGTAAAATAACTTCCAACACACATTCAAAGATGTATATGATATTCTAAGAAATCAGAAATTAAAGAGAAGGGGTGAGTAGGTGGATAGCAGAGATGATTACCTGGGAGAGAAGAGACGAGTAGTGTGGATAGCAGAGAAGAGATCTACGAGCATGTTCGGGAACCTAGGGTTCAATCGTCCCAGACTCCCAGCGGGGAAAAGAAGAGAACAGAGCAGAACGGCTAGGGTTTTTCAGAATGATGTGTTTCAAAACTAGTGTAATAGCATTCCCTTTTTTTTTTCTTCGTGACCCAAATACCGCAGGTTACTTCCAAAATAGCATTAATAGCATGCGTTTAGAGTAAAATAGCGTGACACATCAGCACTTTGTGTGTGTTTATTGGGAAAAGAGTAATTTAGAGCACGCTATGTAGCGTTTTGTGCTGAAAAAAAACGCAATGGCGCGCTATTTAAAACACTGGTGATGGGTAAGACAATTTTCCGTGGAAAATATGAAAAAGACAGAACATCTCACCAACTCACTCATCGTATTTTCGAGGTTCGCATTAAAATTGATATAGTGTATCATTTTCCTCATGTTTGGCTAGCAACTCAATGCCATATGTTGCATCGTTCGTTGTTCTTCCTTAACTGTCTCGTATATTTCCTGCAAAATGCATTTCTTCTTTTTCTGTCATATGTTCCTGCTAGCATTATGAACATTCAAAGTGTCAAAGTCCCAAAGAATTTAACATCACTATAATGCTGTCTATTGTACTCCTTAGTTGTGGTTCAGTTTGTTCATTTCGAAATTTTAATGCAGCTTGCGTCATCTCTTGGTCCAAGATTCTACCTCAACATTTTCAAGTGCAAGCAGATATCAGAAACAGGAGCTCAACAAGTATTGATCATCTTTACCTTGTCTTTTGCTTATACTATATATTTGGCATGAAGAAATCTTGAAGATCCATGATGCACAATATGGATACGTAGGCATCTTCAAATATTTGGGACATGTTGACATTGGTTAACATTTGTGTTAACATATACCAGTGTAAGATGAAGAAGTTTCACACCCACTCATGAGTCATGACTCTTTCTCCTATCAGAAATTTATCAATTCAACTGCTCGATTGATATTTTTGTTGTGTTTATCAAGCATTCAAATTATAGATCATTCAGATATTAGTGACCATCATAAATCACAAAATCTTATTTAGAGCATGATTGTGATGAGGGACTTTGGAATACGATTAATATAATTTTTGCATGCATCTTGAACATATAGTAATTTCAAATCTTACAGATAGATTGATAAATTATGAATTTGAGAAAAAAGCTATGAAGCACGGATACCTCTCTGAGGGCCGTGAATCTGTATCCGATATCAGATACGGATACGTGTTTCAGAGCTTCCTGATTTTTCTTTAATCTTTTGAAATTTCAATACACAGTAGTCATTAAGGATATGTTTGGAGGTTAATTTCTAATTTTAAACTTGAAATTAAAGGGTGAGAAAGTACTTATAATTATAGGGGAGGCCGACATAAGACATTATAGAACTCTTGCAACAAGGTAGTATAAAAATTTCATATTAAATGAGAAGGAAATAATATTGTGGGATTTAAAAAAAAAGTCTCCCAAATACCAAACTATTTCTCACAAGTTTTTACCTTTTGTCTTCCTTTTTTTTTGGTGAAACAGCTTAGATAGTTGCAGTCACAGCTACCTACAAAATAACAACAGTAATACTAGTAATAATAATAACAACTTCTTGTTATTTTTATGTATCATTATACATTTATACCCTTATATATAATATATATTTAATGAATGCGCAAAACCTATCTGTATCCTGCTTTTTTTCAAAAAATCCATATTGTATCGTATCACATCCATATCTCTACCCTGTGCTTCTTACTAAAAAAAGTAATCTGCGTGTTTTTAAATTTTTGGTTTCTTCTAGAAAGTAATTCCTTCACATAAACATCCAAGAAGTATTGGTCACTTAGAAGAACTGTATGACAAGTGTTTAATTTTTTTGGTTCCAACATATTTCCTACAAGGTCATGTCACCTGCTTAGTTGTGCATGTGCTTCTTCTAGCAGTATGAGAACATTCCAGCAAATTATTATTATTTTTTCTTATACAAGCGATGGATAGATCGGGGTGGTTCAGGGAAAGGGGAGGGGGACAGGATTTGAACCAGGGCAATCTCTGTATTCACACTTGAGCAAAAGCCCGGATCTTCCAGCAAATTATTTAACTCGTCAGATTATGATTAATTTTACATGCCGGTAGAAGCTATATGTGCAATGTATATTACACTAGAACTTGTAGCAGACTCGATTTGTGTGCAATATTATACACGATAATTTGATATAATTAGCATTTGTAAAACAATTCCAGATGTGATCACATTTGATCTAGTGGTTAAGGCATGCTTCATGCTTGAGGTGATGGGTTTGCAATTCATAGTATTTTCCAAATCAATGAAGGGTAGGTAATTGGGTTATTTCAAGTGCATAACAAAAGCGTCTGCCAGCTCTTACCTATGCTTAATATAATATACTAAAATTGAGTTCTAACCTCTGTTCTCAAGTTGCACATTTTGTATATAAATTTATGATGTGGTTCAATTGCAGATGTTGTTGGATACTCAGGCTGTAAAGACAATTCTTCTAGATATTCCTTCCCTTGGAAAACAGGTGATGTAGCATATTCATTGCATCTTTAACATTAAATATGACTGACACTCAGAGAGTATATTGAGTTCCCAGTCCAGTTTTCTTCACTATCATTGGCGGCACTCTGCATTTTCTATATTTAGTGTTGAGGGCATAAATAATCTTCTATTTCTCCTGAAATTGAAAATTAAGGAAAGAAACTTAAAGATATTCTGTAACTAATTTACCTTCAGGGCTCGTTTGGTTCGAGTTTTGGGAATGGAATGGGCATACTTGATTCCTGAAAAGTTTTTTTCCCGGCATCTAGGATGCCATGCCGATGTTTGGTTCAACCGGAAATAGGAATGGAATAAAGTATCAATTACAAAAATACCATTCTTTTTATAAGATGATAAGACATCTCCTACTAATTTTTCCAAAGAGACAATTACTATAATAAATTACAAAAATTACACATGCCTAGCTAATAACTATCTTACAAAAATTACAATTTTTGTAATTAAAAAATAAAATTTACAACAGGAAAAAAGAAAAGAAAAAAGTTCAATTTTTTTTTTCATTTTTGTGCAGCAGCGTAACTAAAAAAAAAGTTCCAAACAATATTTTCATACACGGATGGAAAAAGAATTATTTATTCATAAGGAAGAGAGTTATTTTAGTCATAACATGAAAAATTAAAAAAGATGCCCATTGGTAATGGTTTATTCCTTATAATTTAAATGGGAGAACTTGGGGGGAAAGGTTTGTTCCTGAAATCATTTATTCCGGACTTAAAACTTGAACCAAACGCTTGAATCGTTTCGGAATGGAATTTAGCATTCCTGGAATGGTGTAAATCTTGAACCAAACGAGCCATTAGAGTGAGTAAAGTCAATGTAAGAAAGGACTAAAACTTTTTGGGGCTAATGACTTTTTAGTTCAGCTTTCTTATGTTATTTCATAAACCATTCTGTTAATCCCACAAATTCTCCAATCTGTGTAAAATAATGAAATTCAAGCTAGAGTTTGATAGCCATTTTCTTTTGTCTATTTTGTTCTGCATTAACTTTTTCCCCAAGTTAGAACATCCCTAGAGCATCACAGCAGACACGAGTTATGAGGATGGTCGACAAATTGTTAGAAACCACATAACTCACTGGCCATGATTAATATCTATGCTCCAGCTTGAGGGGGAGTGTTATAGGTTGTAAATAGCTAGGCTAATTTAGTATGGAAAGTAGCTTAATCTTAGGGATTCTAATTGTGTAGAGCTTCCATAATTATGTGTATGCAATAGTGTATATAAGGCTTGTATATTCTCTCATTAGACATATAAGAAATATAATTTTCCTCTCTATATTTTCTGCTCCTTATTATGTAACAAGGTACTTAATTCTTTGTTGTTATGCTTATTATAGATACCTGTAAACTTTGTTTTGTTTTAAACAGACATCAGGAGCTGCTAGCTACTCAAAATTTGTAGGCCGTGAGATGAGCAAAGCTGAAGCACTCTTGAAGGTGAGTATTTAAACAGTTTTTCATTTAATTCTATAGATTTTTTATTTAAAAACATATACATCTGTCTTCAATATACAGGTTATACTGTCCCCAGTCGATTCTGTGGCAGATACATACCGCGCACTATTACCTGAGGGAACACCTTTGGAGTTTCAACGGATTCTAGATCTTAAGGTTTGTAGTCAATAATTCCTAACTTTTATTCTCTTTAATTCTTTCATATCTTTACCGAAGTTCCCAAATTTTGTTACGGGATAGAAGCCTATATCACCTAATATGACCATAGATCTAGTTCTTGGATTATATTGGAAGGATATTGTTAATATGTGCTCCAAGGGCACATGCTAAGAACTTGATTCGTAGAAAGAACAATGTCCTGCACGAATTCAAGGAATTATGTGATTTGTGATAGAAAATTTAGAGATCTGTTAACAAATTGCTGAAGACCAAGGTTCGTTTTGGCCCATTCTGAACTTGATAAACTTCATCATGAGAACATAAAGATGGTTGAGACTTGAGACATTAAGCAGTTTGAAGGACCATTATGGAGCTGGCTATGGTGGGATTGCAAAGATGAAATAATGTCTACCTTCTTCCAAGCTGGGATTCTAAATGGGCGAATCAACTTAGTTCGGTAGAACCCTCTGTGTTACCTTTGTTAAGCATGATACTACTTGTGTATTTATTTGGGTTTTTTATGGAATAAATCCTTAGGGGTGATTGTCCCCTCTTTGCTTTTTTTTTTCTTTAAAAAAAAAAAGAGCATGATATTCATTGTGGTTCCTCTTCCTAACAGCTTAAGCGTTTGGGACATATGGTTTTTAACATTTTATCAAAGCCTTGGTACCTTCATTCCCAATGTCTTAATCTTGTTCTGCCTGTTCTCTGCAGTCTGCCTGATCTTGTTCCTATCTGCTCTCCACCTTATCTACTATGTAGTAACGATACTAACCAAACAAGCTAGACCCAACCATGAGTTGCCAATTTTCCTTTTTGTTGTTGAAATAGCTGAAAGCGAATCCCCTTCAAACCCCCCCCCCCCCCCCAAAAAAAAAACTAAAGATATCGTTGTCCGAAGAGTAATAAAGGAGCAAGGAGTCAATTATTGGCGTCGTTTTCTCAATATTTATAGGAAAATGATATGCTTGGCGGTTTCATCTATCGGATAATCATACCAGGTGCATTAATGAGTTGAACATTCTGAGAATGTAAAACCCACCAATGCATCCGTTATGAATTACTAGTAAATAAAGTTGTTAAGTGTATCATTGCTCATATTTCAATACTAGTAGTTTGGGTTGACATTGTATTTTTCCTTTGTAGTGATTCGAACACGACGAAGATGATGATATAATATATGGATGTTTGCAGGGCCTGAAAAAGGCAGACCAGCAAAATATACTAGAAGATTTCAACAAACGAGGGTCATCAGGGATGGTAGTAAGTCAACAACAGCAGCATATAATAAGCCCATCAGTGGTGCCGTCTGCCCCTCCTCCTACTACTGCAGCCTCTGCCGCCACCACGGGTGGAGGAGTAATGGCAGGGAGAGAGGATGTGCTGACAAGAGCTGCAGCCCTTGGGAGAGGGGCAGCAACTACTGGATTCAAGAGGTTCCTTGCTTTAACTGAAGCCGCTAAAGACCGCAAAGATGGCCCTTTCAGGAAGCTCTTCAATGCTTAATCTCATTCAAATCTTCTATTTTTTGGAATGAAAATTGAAATTAAAATATATATATATATAGGAATATGTTTCTGAATTTTTGTTACTTCATTACATTTTCTTAAAATTTTGGGTAGAAAGATTGTATTATCATATGATCTCAAATTAATACTTCAATTCCATTTCTTTTCTTTTTTTTTTTAAAATAATTTTGATATGTATACCATATCTAACCGTAGAACACAATTATATGTTACCATTGGTAGGGTTAAAGTTTGTGTTTTCTTAAAAGTACATAAGTCAGTTTTACCAAAAAAGATTTATGAATTTTATAATTTTTGGTTGGACGATGCGTATCATTTTTCTATGTTTTTTCTTTAAATTACATATACTCCAATAGCATATGTATCATGTGTGTACAAAATTTAGTGTATATATATGTACGGGGGAATGTTCAAGTTATACCAATGTAAAATTAATAAATTTTACACTCATCTACAATTTTTTTCTCAAATTCATAATTTATCAATTCTACCGTTAGATAAGTTATTTTTATTGTGTTTTTCAAGCATGCAAAGTTTCAAATCAATTTGATATTTGTAATTGTATAATCACTAGACATGCTTTTATTAAATTTTTGCAAGGTTCATAATTCAATATATAATGTGATTATTATGAGGAATTTATGCATCTCTGGTTGCTTTGATATTTTGCATGTATCATTGAGATATTATAATTAACTAATTTAACGGTTAAATCGGTAAATTGTGAAATTAAGATAAAGTTATTAATGGGTGTAATTTTTTTTTATTATACTCCAAGTGTAACTTGAACTCTTGTCTACGTATATATAAGTATTAATTGATGTACCAATTATTATTTTTGAAGAAATATTTGTTGCTAAAAAATATACTTGCACATTATATATGTAGTTATTACGAATAAACATGGACAGTAGTAATAAAAATGGTTCCTTTCCCACAACACAAAAAGAAGTACTACTCCACCGTTGGAACACCACCAGAAAAGGAGAAACTCAGAAGAGCAAAAGGCTGAGAGATTGATAATAGAGATAAGTGTGCTGACCTTTTTAGATCATATAAATAAAATTTTTTTTTGTGGATAATTATATATATAAAACAACTGTCAACATCATTTGAACCTTTTTTTTTATTATTTTTTTTAAATCCAACAGTCGGCGTATCGTGCCACATCAGGATTACGTACAACAATATTCCTCTGATTTTACATAACCAAATAATAGCAAAATGGAGAAAAGCAAAAACTAAGAAAAATAAGAAATTTGGCACGTACATTTTTGGCACGTGCAGAGGTGTTGTTCGAATACATATGTCGCATCGTTTTGGCACGTACATTCACTATTTTTAGACATCTTATTATTATATTTTGATGCCACCACTAAGAAATAGTTACGCTTTTGTGTGTGTAAATATATAAACAGAATTATTAATTATATTATGTTATAAGCAGTTAAAAATATGTAAATATATAAATATTTTGGCATGTACTTCAGTATTGCTTTTTAAAAATATGGGATTGACGATGCACTCTACATTCACACTCCAAAAAAAAATTATCTTTAATATTCAATAAAAATGTTTAAATAAAATTTTCACATGTATATATATGACTATGAGGGCTCTGTTTTTTTTTTTAAAATCGCCTTGAACCCCTAAAACTTTTGGACCAGCCTTGAACACATCTGAATCAAAATCTCACCACCACAAACAAAATATACTTGAAGGCCAAGCTCAGTCCAAATTTCAGTTCGGGCTTCAAATTTAACAAACACTACACTCGGCTCAGGCCGATTGCTTGACCTACATATATATGATAAAGCATAACAAAAACACGGAAACCATGCGAACCGAGGTTTCCCGGTTCTTGTCTAGAGAAGAGATAGAACACACTAAAAAAATTGATCCAATTGCGTTGTGAATATTTAACAAACTTGCATTATTTAGGTAATTTGTGGATTTTATGTTTATTTATATTTGGTTATTGATAGTCAACAATTCAGATTGATTGATGGAAAATCGAACCAAGTCATTTCATGTAAACTTATAGTTAGATTTTTTTTTTCAATTTATTGTTTTTGGACAAGAATTAAGGGATTTAATTCACCCTCTATATTTCAAAATTCAAATGAATCTAGTGTCGACAAGTCAGTTGCTGTCTCCAGTCAAATTGAATTCCAAATAATTAAGGTGAATCTAGAACGTGTTCTTACTTTAAAATTAAAAGAAAAATCTATTTTCAAAAATTTTAATTTTAATTTCAAGTTATAGGGAAATTCTTTTAAAAATTCAAATTTTCATTAAAGTATTAAAATTAGGCAATTAACGCAACCAAAAATCTTGAAAAAAATTTACAAAGTGAGAACATAATGTATGCAGATATTAATTAAAACTATCATGTGAATAATAATATGTATTAGTTTTAATTTTTAAAGGTGATACTATTGATAAATCAATTATTTCAAGAATAATGTATAACTTTATAAGCATACACTACAACCTCTCCATACAGTATATGATATAGTAAAGAGATAATTATTTGATAATATGGGTAGCCCTAATTAACACATTATTTGGCAAATGCATATGTGATTGTGATTGGTGGCATCATTTTCGCAACTGCTACAGTGTAAAGGCATTTTACTTCGTCCTTCTAGATATAGCTCTTTAACAGCGTCATAGCAGTCTCTAATTCCATCGTTACCGCACGTACTTCCTGAGAACCAGTACTTTGCATCACACACATGTATTTCTTTTCTTTCTGCAAAAAAAGAAGAAGAATAAGAAAAAACCACACATAAAGGTTTATCTATACTATATATTAAGCACGAGTAGAAAGTTTTTTTATATCTGTAAAATTACAAAATTATCCTTCTCCCTCAAGAAATTACTATATGATAATGATAAAAGTGAGTTTTTGAACCTATCATCTTAAGAATAAAGGGCACATTTAATTATCACTTGATCCAATTAATGGTATCGCATATTCTTAACGTTAGAAATTATAAAGTATCATATTGTAAACACGTACGTATAGCATTTCTCGAGACTAGTATATATATATATAAAAGATAAATACGTTTAACGTACTACCTGCACATGCAATAGTTGATTGTATGAAATTTTATGAGAAAGTTATAATACAAGTGAAATTTTTTGAAAATAGGTGGGCTGAGTTGAATAAATTTAAGATATATGGTGGATTGCATTAAAAATTATATAGGTGAGATGAATAATTTTATAGATTTCAGTTCCAAAAAAAAAAGATGAATAATTTTATAATGCATTTAAAATTACGTTTTCTTAATTATGTTATAATATGCAATTAATGTGTAATATAATTATGTAATATATAATATGTTTTAACCTCATCCAGTAATGTAATGCGTTGTCAACAGACTCGTCTAATTCCACGATGTATCATATTTTAGGTTTGCTGATTTTGTCGATTTGGACTTTTATTTTACAAAAAAAAGTTCTACAATAATAACATAAGCAATAAAATTAATTATTATTGTACGCGATTTATCACTCAACTGCTACACATGCAATGTATTATTTTTGTTAATTTTATTCTTTAAATTATATATACTGAATTGCACATATAACACGTGTGCACAAAAATCTAATAAATAAATATATAAGCAAACAGAAAAAAAGAAAAAAAAATAATCCATCCAAATTCTGAAAAAAATAACTAGCTAGTATACCTGCAGAGAGTGCTAGGAGACTTTGAAGGAGAGACAGAAAGAACAAGAAACGAACAACTGAGTTCCTCATGATCTTAATTATATGCGCTTTTTCTTTTTTTGGGTTACAGATGGAGAGTTTACTTTATATATATATATATATATATCATTAAAATGACGCCTATTTGTAGTTGTTAGAATGTATATACCTTGAGTGATGATAAATCCATACTATTTTGGGAAAAAGAAAAAAATAATAATTAAGGCACGCAAATCATTATATATGGGAAAAATTAAGTAAGTATTTTATAACTCAATAAGTGAACTACCAAATATGAATATTTCCTTTTTCTTGTTCTAATTAATTATTGTAACGGAAACATTAATTATAGACTAAACTCAGCATTTTTTTCTCTCTCTTGTAATTTCACAATTGCTATTACAAGAATAAAATATCTACTGCTAAAACAGTGTGTATATATATTTTATAATTTAATTGCTTCAAACATAACAAATTATTTTGACAATAGCGATTGCCTTAAAAATTAATGTTCAATTTGTTGCCCCATCATTTCAATTTCTCTCTATTTTCCACCTTATTTGTAGTTTTTAGAACGTATATTAAAGATAAAAACATTACTATTTTAGAAAAATAGAAGAAAAGGTGAGGGTGCGTAAATTAATAACCAAAAAATTAAGAAAATAACTCAATGAGATTGATAACATGTTGGCTACTATTTGAGAAGGGTACGTGGGAAGAAATCCAGATTCGAATCTTAATATTGTACTTCAGAAATTTTACAGTAAATTAAAACTAATTACGTTAAAACTTTTATAATATTGATAATACATATTAATTAAAGGTATACTAAAAACCGAAATGCTCTTTTTAGAGAGCACTTACTTAGCTTTGGCAACATTATGGATCGTCTATTTTAGGGTAAATGGATAACTTTTTTAATGAAACTTTAGGGCGACGATCTCTATAATGAATAGATTATCTTCACAAAATTTCTTTTAAAAAATTAATTTAGAAATTAGTAATATGATCATATAGAATTTTAATAGACAAAACTAAACATATAAATATATATCACATTTTAATTACATCCACTTTTAGTTTTGATTTTTTGATAAAATTTTAGGGATCTACTCATTATAACGATTACTTCTGTCAAATTTTATAAAAAAATTCATCTGTTTACTCTCAAATAATTAATGGACAATCGCTGTTATTCTTAAAATAAGAATTCTTTTAGAAAAGAGTATTTCCGTACTAACTATAGTATTAAACAAACACAATGCATGACGCAATGCCAAATGCCAAAAAATTATATTTATACATATGATTCATATGATGGTTCAGAAATAGAGACCTTTGGATGGCATATATGTAATCTTATCACCTACAGTTTATATATATATATATATATCTATCATTGCTCATGAAAAACAAGTTAATTTGTTTCCCATACAAAAATTCGAATCTCCTGTAAAAAATTAAAAATTCGCTGACAACGATAACTTTTCCTTATATAACATCAGAGCCGATTTTAAGACAAGATTTTAAAAGATACTTTTTTATAAATAAATATATTAATTTTTTATATTAAAAAAATAATTTATTTTATTTTATTTTATTTTATTGATAAGAGTTAATTTACATGTCACAAAAAACAATAATCTCCACCTTTGTCTTGAAGTCAAGAATTCGAATAATATTAGGATAGGGATATTTCTTTGGTTGTAGGGTTAAGAGAGAGATTTAAACATTTTTATTTTTTATTTTTTTTTAAATATATCTAATTCTCTCTTAGAGGAAGAGAAGATTGAGATTGAATATGGAAGAACGAATCGGAAAAGAGCTGAAGATATTGTTCCCTACACGCAGTTAAAGTTTTGAAAACTAGAGTTTTTTGCTTGGAATTCGATTTTTTTTCAACTTTTTAATGTAGATAATCTATTTGTCTATCTATACTATATATAAAAAACACGAATAACTTTAAGTTTTTTTTTTCTTTTTTTAAGTGTTTTTTTTCCATTTTTTGTATGGACAAATATACCCTTTTATTCTAAAATTAAAATCTCCAACTCAAAATCAAAATCATGTTGTACTAAAAATAAAATTATGTATTTTATGTCTTCTACTCAAAATAAAATTCACAATAGTATCAAATTACTCTAGTAATAAAAAAATTATGTATTTATGTTTTCTACTCAAAATGAAATTCACCATAGTGTCAAATTACTCTACTAATGAAAATCTTTAAAAAAATCAGATTATTCTACTAATGAAAATCAGGTTGTACTACTCAAAATAAAATTATGTATTTTATGTCTTCTACTCAAAATGAAATTCACAATAGTATAAAATTACTCTACTAATGAAAAAAATTATGTATTTTATGTCTTCTACTCAAAATGAAATTCACAATAGTATCAAATTACTCTACTAATGAAAATCACGTTGTACTATTCAAAATAAAATTAAAAAATAAAAAAAAATTATGACTTTTACAACTTTTATTCTACTCAAAATCAAATTAAAATCTTCTACTCAAAATCAAATTCAAGATTAACAATCTTGCACAATACTTTTTACGAGAAATATAAAGTGGTGCCTTTTTCACATATTTTCTATTAACAATCTTTCACAATACTTTTTGCAAGAAATAAAAATTAGATTATAGAGAAATCATTTTATTTATTGTCATTACTTCCACTAACTATATTGGCGCAAGAACGGCCTCTAAAAAATTTATCTTGAATATCTACTTTAAAAAGTTGATATCTTGCCCCGTTTTATAATATATATATATATATATATGGTCATGTTAACGTGTGTCTTAAGAGCATATATTAAATACTTATTTTTAGAAATAATTAACTCCTAACATGCATTAAATATGACACAGATTTTCATACAAGATTTCATTATTTTTCATATATATATAGAAAATGATATAAAGATGACTAATTTTTCTAGAAATTAGGTAGAAGGTCTACACATTGATTTTTACCAAAACTCCAATAAATAATATTTTTTTGAATGAAGGGCCTATTTTTAATTGGTAATTAGTGTAAGAGGCCTATTTTATTTTATATTTTAAATGAAGGTATTTGAATAAATTTAAATATCATTTAATTAATAAAAACATGTTATATATTACCTAAATTACCCCCTCTTTATGAAATTTGCACAAAAAATATGAATATTGCAGTGAAATATGGACTGCAATATGAACTTTGCACCAAAAATATGGACTGCAAAGTTCATATTGCAGTAAAATATGGACTGCAAAGTTCATATTGCAGTGAAATATAGACTGTAAAGTTCATATTCCAATCCATATTTTAATGCATATTGGTATTTTTTAGTTTATTTTGAGGGTTGGGATGTCATTTTATAATGAAAAAAAAAACACATGTCATATTATTAATAAAATAAAAAATAGGCCCTTTATTTACAAAAAAAATTATTCATTGGCTTTAGTGTGAAAATCTTTCTCTAATAAGACATTTTTTTAATTGTCCCCTAATTTTTTGTCTTTAAATATAGATCAATTATTTTGAGAAGGTAAATGAATGAATTTTTTGATGAAATCATAGTGAAAATGATCTCTGCCAAATTTCATCGAAAAATTCAACCGGAAAGTGTATTAACTAAACATCTAAAATTTTAATGGTCATAAATGTGCATATATATCAATTTTTTAGTTAACCACTCTCCGGTTGAATTTTTTGATAAAATTTGGTGAAGATGATCTCCATGATTAATAAATATCATCCTTGCCAAGTTTTATCAAAAAATTCATCCGTTTACCCAATCAAAATAATTAGTTCACATTTAAAAACAAAAAAAAAATAATCCTCTTTAAATCATTTATATATATATCTTAAATATTTGATGAAACATTTAAATAATAACTTCACATGTACATATATATAAAAGGATTCCGTTTTCCAAAATCCCCTTGGCCCCCTAAAATTTGGAGACCGGCCGTGAACGCATCTCAATCAAAATCTCACAATCTCACTCATAAACATATTACCCAAAAATTTTTTCAATGAAAACATTTTTCAAAACCAAAATAATTCAACTTCAAGTGCGCATGCAATATGGAGAAGCATTACAATATTAACCTAAATGTAAGCGGGTTGGGCTTGATCGATGAGACCGAAGTTTGAGTTCAGTCTAAATTTTAATTCAGACTCGAGATTTTGTTGAAATTAACTTGGGGCCCGTTTGGTTGTCCTTCAAATTGCGAATTAGATAATTTACAATTAAGTAATTTACAAAATTTTCATTTATTAGTGTTTGACTGTGTAAATTGAACAATTATAAATATGATAATTCAAGTTGATTCACAAAAACTCAAATTAAGTCATTTCAAGTAAAACTTGAAATTGCTTAATTCTAGAATTAGATAATTCATTCCAACTCTATTTTTCGAGAAGATCTAGTTTATATCCGTGATGTTGATGCATCTAGACAAAATTTTAAATAACATAGAACAATAGAAAACATGTTTTTATTCTAACAATTGGTATTTCTTGTTTACGTTTTCCAAACACTACTTGAATTAGAATTGGATTATTCATAAATGAGCAAATTGACAATTTTTCAATCGAAAATTAACTAATTCTAAAATTAGGTAATTTACGCAACCAAACGGGCCCTTAATTAGTTCAGCTCAAATTAACTTTAACTAACACTGGACTCAAAATATAATGCGTTGAAGCCGGCATCACATTTTCTTGGTCCAATATATTGATCGGCCTGCAAATGAGAACGAATACGACCCGGGTGTATATATATCACAAAATTTTATCTCGTAATAAAAACACGGTCTAATCTTGAGATCGGACAAACTAAAAGAATTAAGGGACGTACTGTTTATTTATGTGAAATTAGAGGTTGTTTTTTGCATTGTGAATTAGCCATTTCAATTATTTAATTAGGTAATTAAAGAATTTTAGGTTTATTTATTTTTTATTATTGAAAGTGAGTAAGTCTAAATATAGCAATTCAAATTGAATTGACTGATGGAAAGTCGAATTAAGTCATTTTATATAGTAAATTTGAAATTAGATTTACGGGATTTATTTTTTATGGGATAAAGAATTAAAGGGTTCAATTCCCCTCTAAATTCTCTGCTGGAAAAATGAGTCGTCTTATATATGTGTGAAAAAATTATTTAGAATTTAGAAATAAGATCTACTTCCGAATTTTATCATATAATTAAATTAATTTCAAATGAGGAGAATTTAGAACATGGAAAAATATCTGCTTATGAAATTTTTCATGTAAATTTCAAGTTAACGAATATTTTTTATAACTGTTCAAATTTATAATTCAATAATTTAAATTGAACCGGATATATATATAGTAAATCAGGCCATTAACACAACCAAAATCCCTGGAAAAAAAATAATAAAGTGAGAACATGATGTATATATGCAGAAAACAATTAAAAACACGCATCAATTAAGAGAAAAAATTTAATTTGTAAAACATTAATCCATATTGCCCTCTACATGTGGGCATTAAACACATTATTCTTTTCTTTTCTTTTTTTTAACACTTGATTTGGCAAATGCATCTGTGATTGTAGAGATTTTTGATATTTTCACAGGTAAAACAAATTATAGGAACTTGTTTAGTTTTTCCTTCGTGATATAACTCTGAAACCTCGTCCAAGCATTGTCCACGTCCTTCACTACCACAAATTCCGGGCAAAAAAAACTTTGCAGCACAAAACTCTATTTTTGATTCTCTTCCACCTGCACCTATATATATATATATATAGGTACCATTATATATAATATATATATATAAGAAAGAAAACACTTTTAACATATTTATCTACCTGCATATGCGTTGCATGTACTACTCGCATGTATAATATTTCATGAAAAAGTTTTGATAAAAGTGAATAATGGTAACTTTTATGGCTCGTTTGGTTCAAGATTTAAACCATCCCGAGAATGCTAAATTTCATTTCGAAACGATTCCCGCGTTTGGTTCAAGTTTTAAGTCCAGAATAAATAATTACGGGAACAAACATTTTCCCCCAAGTTCTCCCAATTAAATCATAAGGAATAAATCATTACCAATGGGCATCTTTTTTAATTTTTCATGTTAGGACTAAAATAACACTCTTCCTTATGAATAAATAATTATTTTTCCATCCGTGTATGAAAATATTGTTTGGAACTTTTTTTTTAGTTACGCTGCTGCACAAAAATGAAAAAAAAAATATTCGGAACTTTTCTCTTTTCTTTTTTCCAGTTGTAATTTTTTTTTAATTACAAAAATTATAATTTTTGTAGGATAGTTATTGACTAGGCATGTGTAATTTTTGTAATTTATTATAGTAATTGTATCTTTTGAAAAATTAGTAGGTGATATCTTTTCATCTTATAAAAAGAAGGGTATTTTTGTAATTGATACTTTATTTCATTCATATTCCTTGTTGAACCAAACATGGGCATGGCATCCTAGATGTCAGGAAAAAAACTTTTCAGGAATCAAGTATGCTCATTCCATACTCATTCCATTTTAAAAACACGAACCAAACGAGCCCTTAAGGGCTCGAATGGTTCGAGTTTTAGGAATGAAATAGACATCCTAAATTTCTAAAAGGTTTTTCTCCTGACATCTAGAATTACCCATGAAAAAACTAGTAAATACATAAAAAATTAAAAAAAGAAAAGAATTCTTCCAAATACCTGCGGAGACTGCAAGGAGACTGTGAAGGAGGGCCAAAAATAACAAGAGATGGACAACTGAGTTCTTCATGATCTTAAATTAATTAATAAGGATATTTTTTTCAGTCAAAGATGGAGAACTTAGTTGATATATTTTTGTTCAAGAAAAATTACCCCTATTTATAGTTGTCATTAGAATGTACATATTTTGAGTGATAAGTCCATTACGATATTGGTAAAAATGGGAAAAAACAAATTAAGGCACGCAATTTAATTATTGTAACGGAAACATATAATAGTCAGTCAACATTTCCTTTTTCTTGCTCTAATTAATTCTTCCAACGGAAAAAAATTAATTGCAAATCAAATTCAAATTCAACATTTACATTTTTTCCATTGTAATTTTGCACATTATTAATTCCAGAACAAAATACCTATTATCAGAGCAATGAGTGCATCATATCATGTATTGATATATATTTGTACATTATATTTCAAGAACAATACATGCATTATTATGACAATAGCAATTTTTGTTCGAGTGATAATTATTGCCTTTAGTTAATTAATAATGTTCACTTTCTTACCCATGATTTCAATTTCTCTAAACCTTTTCACTTTATTTGTAGTTGTTAGAATGTATGTTAAAGATAATATATGCATTACAAGCTAGCTATTTTGGAAAAATAAATAAAAAGAAAAAGTGGTCTTATTAATATAATTTAAAAGTACCCCCAGGGGCTAGCTCAGTTAGTCGGTGGATCCCTTGCCCGCAATGACGGCGCAGGTTTGATACCATGTAGCTGAGTCTCCTGATTTAAATATGCTCAGCAGGCTTTGGGGTGAGTTTGTCAGGTCGAGATTTACACGGCTAGTTCGAATCTTAACGGTATGGGGTCAGAGTAGTTTTTCGTCACCAAAAAATATATATATATATATAATTTAAAAGTTAATATATGTTGATAATAGATATTAATTAAAGGTACAGTGGCCTTTATATACAAAGGCTGGCTATTACGGAAAAAGAGAAATTTGGCACTCATTTATATATCTAGCTTGTGGATAGCAGTGATGGGTTTTAGGTTAAATCGATCAGCCCATGTCGAATTTATTTTCAGTTACGGACTCGATCGGGTTATTCCAATATATATATATATATAGAGAGAGAGAGAGAGTTAATTTATTAAAATAAGAAATTCGAAATTTTTAGGCTAAGTGATAGAAAATATATAAGGGAGACTAGAAAATAAAAATAAAAAGTGAAGGATGACGTGATGTTAAAACAAGTACAAATGTTAAAGTGATTAATTAGAAGGACTTTTATTCATTTATTTATTTAACAATTAAGTTGGAAGAAGAGTTTGAGAAGCTAAAATTTGAAAGATGAGACTAATATGGGTATTTTAAATGCCCCAATTAAATTAATGTTTTGACATCCTTTTGTTTAATTATGCGCCTATATACTTAATTTTATTTTTTTAAAAAGATCACATAAACCGTTAAGAGCAACCTTATGAAAAATAAGTGTGTCTCCCACGAAAAGAATTCAAGCTTCCTGCTAAAAAAAATTAATGAAGAAATTAAAGAAATAGCTGAATATTTCTTACAATGCTCGATAATATTTCTTGATATTAAGTGGCGCCTTCCGACGTACTTTCTATTTAACAAATCATAATACTTTAATTAATTTTATTATGAAATCATTTTAATGTCATTAATTGCTTCAACTAACTATCTTTGCCCTAGGACAGCCTTTAAATAATTTATCTTGAGTATATAATAAAAATATTTAAATAATTTTTTCACACACACACATATATATATATATATATATATAATTAGAGGGTTCTATTTTCCAATCAAAAACTCACAACCTCACACACAAACATAGGATCCAAGCTTGAAAGTGGAAACAATGTTAAAGCAAAATAGTCAAGTGCAATATAATTAATACCTTAATGAAAGAGCTACTCCAATATATATATATATACATATATTAATGTAAGTGGATGAGCCTAATCGAACTGCATTGCGTCAATCTCATTTCAGTTTGGGCTTGAAATATTGTTCAAACTTAAATCAGCTGAAAGCCTGGAACTCAACTAAGATTTGGCTTCAAATTTTGGTCTTAATTTCAAATACACATTCGTTATATATGAAAATGAAAGGGGCTTTTAGTTATAAGGCCAATAGTTCCTTTCTCTACTTCAAGGACGCATATTTTTGGCACCAAAACTTTTATCAAAGAAGATTTTAGACAAAACTTTTTTATAAAACAAAATAAATTAGATAAAAATATAGGATGAATACCATTTATGCCCTCTAGCTAAACAAATTCAAACACTTAAAAAACGGAAACTAAAATTCAAATTATCTATAATTACAACAAACATTAAATGCATATGATAAGTCAACCCATTCAAAAATATTCAAACAATAACAAGTAATCCAATTATGCCAATCTAGCTATAATAAAATCAAACACTTAAAAAACGGAAACTAAAATTCAAATTATCTATAATCACGACAAACATTTAATGCATAGGATAAGTCAACCCATTCAAAAATATTCAAACAAGAACAAGTTAATCCATCAAAAATTCAAAATTAAATACATGAAGAAGCATCTAGCTATAATAAATTCAAACACTTAAAAAACGGAAACTAAAATTCAAATTATTCTGAAAAAAACATTAAATGCATAAGATAAGTCAACCCATTCAAAAATATTCAAACAACAGCAAGTTAATCCATCAAAAATTCAAATTAAATACATGAAGAAGCAGCAGGCATATAAACGAAGAATAGGCTCGCAAACATATACAACAAAGAACAGGCATTGCATATAACAGACATTTTATACAATAAAGAACAGGCATAGCAGACATTTTATACAACAAAGAACATGCATTATATCAAACACATATAGACATTACAAAATCAATAGATATTATAAATCAAACAGGTTTTTCCTCTAATGATAATAACATTATAAATGAAAAGATATTTACACAGATGAAAAATTAAAATTATAAATTTTCTTAGAAAATTAAATCAAAACAAGGAAAAGGTGAAAAACATTCAATCTTTTTATACCTTGATGTCATAAAATTCATCTCTTTAGAGCTTCTAAAATTCATTACCCACAAACCCCTCAAATCCTCCTCCACCATGTCCACTCTCCAAAACCTAAAAGTTGCCCTAAAACCCACACAAAATACGCAATTACTTTAGATTTGTGTTCCGTCGATCTAATGGAATCGAGATGAGAGATGCCACCGATTGCAAAGTTGAAAATGATTGATAAGATATAAGAAACGCAGAGGCATTGGCTAAATACAAGGAGGATTAGTATGGATTCTATGAATAAATGTAGTATCTTTTCTTGATTAGGAACATTTATGATTGATAAAGGAACGGGTAATGATAAGGATGGGGAGTCAATATATCATTATTTCTTATTATTAATGTGGGGATGGGGGAAATGCTTGCAATTAAATTTATTAATTTATTAGAAATATTAATTAGTGTTAGTTAGCTTATTACTTTTACTTTCTTCTTAATATTTATATGTTGAAAATTATATTAAATAATATATAAGAAGGGTAACATTGACAAAGTACATGAAAATTTATAATTATAATTAAAAATATCAAAAAATATAAATGTCCTTTAAAAAATCGTCCTAATTCCAAAAGAATCTTAAACAATGCTCAAAACTTCTTGTCCTTGAGTAGATTGGTTCAAAAAATGACCTGTGAAATTTTCCAAAAATGAAATGTAGTTACTTTACACCGAAGAGATTATAAAAACTCCTAAAGAGGCATTGTATCAAATAATAAAGAGATCTGTATATTTAATAAGGGAGATGTGAAAAAGAATATAATATGTCATTGATGACTTATTTGCATATAAAGTAGATACTGGAATATTAAGGGGTAATGATAATAATGATACATAACCACGTACAATAAATAAATGTTGACAATTAAAAGATTGGTCAAATGAGAAATTGCCATCAAAGCGGAATTTAAATTTCTAAATAAATGTAGTATATTTGGACCTATAGTATAAACCTTAAAAGGTGTTAGTCTTATTGGTTATAGATAGATGTTTGTAAAGAAAGAAATGAGAATAATGAAATCACGAGACACAAGGTTTCCTGTAGAAACATGAAATTGATTATTAGCATTATATTCGCTCAATTATGGAGCCAATGTATAAATTTTAAATATCTGATAATTAGCTTAGCAGTTGTTGAAATACTATATATGAGATTCAAAGATGCTGAAATTGTTTAATTTATACGGGAACTTAGACTCTAACATTTATGTAAAAAATTCAAAATGATTCACTTTGCCTCCTTCACTTTACCTGAAGCAAAGTCGAAAAATACGTACTCGATACAATTAAGACGCTAATTATATGTGTTGACCTAAGGTCTTAATCTTATTTTGATAATAACAATAAATCAATCGTGTGTAATTTAACATGTTTCTTGATATAAGTATATAGTTCATTTACTTGAAAAATTCAAGAAAAACATGACAATAATCACTCTTTCACTATTCGATCATTAGACAAGACAAGAAAAACGTGACAAGGATCACTTTTTCACTATTCGATCATTGGACAAGACAAGGAAGATCAAATCTCTCAATGCAAATCATAAAGCACAAATGATCAAAAGACTATATGAAAAGCTTATAAGAAAAAGTTTCAAGTGAAGATCAATTCGAAGAAACAAATCAAAGCATTCGAAAACTCGTTAATTCAGTAATTGAGTGAGTGCTTAAGATTTATGTAAAGTTACATTATTGATCAAATCCTTATAGCTCAAACGTATTCATGCATCTTTTAAAGATTGATTCAAACAAGCTTGAAATTAAATTTATTTGAAAAACATCTTTTTATAAAGAGCGAGTTTCAAAATAAATTCATATTAATTTTAAATGATCATATTTTAAGCTCTGATAAAAATAGGTATCTTAGAAACATATCTTTGAGGTTCACAAATCATTAGAATTGTATTTGAAACTAAATTGCTAAATTGCAAAAATGTTTTTATTTTACATTTAAAATTCGCTCAATTTTCGCACAGTTTTGATCTAACGGTAAGATGGAGGCCTTCCCGGACTCCGATCATTTTGAAATTTTTATAGTAGTTATAAAACATCTCTTTGCACTTTTGACTAAAATTTGAGCATGATCCAACGGTCAAATTAGGAGAAATTATCAAAACAAATTTAAATTTTTTGTCAAAACTAGCTGTTGAAAAGTTTGAAAATGTATACCTTTGACCCAAAAGCTTTCTTAATCATCCCCAACAGCCATATGGTTTTGCAAGATATATATATAAGGTCCTAGACATGTTTTAACATACCTTGAATCATTCTAATACTCTATTATTCATATATTCAAATATACAAAGATTCAAGAACACATTTTGATCAATCTTTCATCTTTTGAGCTATATATTTTTATCAATCTTGTTAACTCTAGTGTGAGCTTCATTTGTAATCTTCAAATATACTTGAGAGTTATTGTATTGGTGTGTATCACCATAAATAATTCATTTTTCATTTCAAAAGAGAGTTTGTCTCTTTGTAGAGCAAGAGAGCATATCTTGTGAGAAATGTAGTGTGTATAACTACATTGTGAATGTTGCGTGCATAACAATATTTGTATTGAGGTTTGATCTTCACCTGAAGAAGATTGAATATTGAAAATTCTCAAGAAACTAACCGAGCACGAACTATAGTTTGGTAAACCAAAACTGTGTGGACAAAAAGCCTTGAACTTCAAATTGGTTCAATCTTTCTTACTCAATCTCTTTATTTATTTGTTATATTCATTAATTAAAGTTGCTTATATTGTTGCTTATTCTTGGGATTGATTGTTTGATTGATTGTTTTCCTTGATAAACTTATTTAGCTAAATTGTTTTACTTAAATATTTTGAAAAAGTTTTGAATTCTGCATTAAAGTTTTTTTAAACCCTATTCACCCCCTCTCTAGGATCATTATCCGACCAACAGTATGGACTTATCAATTCCAGAAGATTATGTTACAATTGTCTTGGCAAATATTTGTCTAAGGAATAAAATAGAAACAATCTCATTTGCCATTTGATTTTACAAACAAATCCTCAAAAGGATTTTCAATAATAACAGTTTATATGGATACATTAATCAAAACGTACTCCTAAAAAATTCGAGAAAACTGCTAACAATTTAAAAAAGAAATTTAAAATGCAATACCTTAGATAAATTAAATTTTGTCTCGACTTGTAGATCGAGAGAAACTCTAATGGAGATTTGTCCATTAATCTAACTATACACAATATGTTGAAATATTTTATGGATAAGGCACGACCATCGAGCACTCCATGGTTATCTAGTCCTAAAGAAGAAGATGGAGAAGTATTAGTTCCGGAATACCATACTTAAATACAATTGGTACTTATCGCATTGCATTAAACTGGGCATTTACTTATTTCTTAGCTTGCTTAATATATATAGCTCATCACCAACTAAACGATAATAAATATATATCAAACATATCGTCAGATTTTCACACTAATTTTATTTTATTTTATTCACATAACTCTTATAATTCCAAGTTAGTAGGTTATGCTAATCCAAGATATTTTTCTGATTCTCATAAGATATGATCTTAAATAGGTTAAATATTTCTTAATTAGTGATAATACTTTCATTTCTTGGCAATATAATATACAAATTTTAGAGGCCATTTCTTCTAAGCACTTCAAAATTTGAGCTCTTTATGAAGCTAATCGGGAATGTGTATGATTAAAATATTTACTTTAGTATATTTGTAACTCTTGTCGGTTATCTTCTATTATAAATGTTATCAGTGTCATCTATAAAGACAATGCAACGTGTATAAGACGGATTCAAGAATGTTTCATCTAAGGTGATATATCTATACATGTTTCACTTAAATTTTCTTCACTCACGAGCTTTAGAAAAACACAGTGATTAAAGTTAAGTAAATTCATTCCGGTGACAATTTAGCTAAGTTGCTCACGAAGTGATTACGAAGCGATATCCCAAAGATCAGTTTATAAAATTAGCATGCGACGACTTTGTTGGTCGAATTTCAACCCTAGAGGAGGTGAATATGATTTTAAAAACTTAATGCGGAATTAAAAACTTTTCTAAAAAAATTTAAGCAAATCAACTTAGCTAAACAATAATATCAAGGAAATAAGCAATAAAACAATCAAACAATCAATCCTAAGGAAACTAAAAATACAAGCAAATAATATAGTAATAAATAGAGAGCTTGAGTTTAGAAAAAATGAACCAATTTGAAGTCCAAGACTTTTTGTCCACACGGTTCAGTTTGTTAGACCCTACTTCTGGGCTCGATTAGTTTCCCGAGAAGTTCCAGTAATTCCAATATTCTTCCGGGTGAAGATCAAATATTTACAAGTGTATCCTCTCACACACTCTACAACTTTACCATAATACTCACACAAGATATCTCTCTTGCTAAACTATGAGATTAACCTCTCATAATCACTCAAGTGTAATTGTCTCACTACACTTTACAAGAATTGACCTTCTTACTCACTTGTGAGATTTACCTCTCACAAAAGAATATTACAAAGTGTTTGGTGACTCACACCAATGAATAACAACTCTCAAGTGTTTAAAGAATATAATTAAAGCTCACACTAGAGTTATCAAGATTGATCAATAAGTTTAAGCTCAAATATGATGAATATGATCAATGTATTAGCTTGAATACTTGAATAATGAGAATGTATGAAAAATGAGTTTGTATGATCATTCAAGTGTGTAAAAACATGTCTAAGACCTTATATATATAGCTTGCAAAAGGATATGGCCGTTTGAAATGGTTATAAGAAGTTATAGGTCAAAACTAGACACTTACCAACTTTACGTCGGCTAGATTTTGCAGTGTAGTTGACTCACCCATATACCGTGTAGTCGACTCACCCATATACCGTGTAGTCGACTATATGCTTTTGCCCACCCATGAACACTCAAACTTAAAATCAATCGAAAGCTTGGGGAGTGTTCTAGAGATTATTCTAAGCATGTTGGAGTTGGTTATGAGCATTAAATCAACCGGATAGATTAGATATGATTTTTACAAGAAAATCGATTTTTGAGAAATAGCTTTGCAAATGAGATTTAATTCAAACTTTGATTTTGAAAGAGTTTGAATGCAATGAATAATACATAATCATGTTTGAGCTTAGTTTGTGATCAATGATAATAACTTTACATAAAAAGCTAAACACTCACTCATGTAACAAGTTTACAATTCTTTAAAGTGCTTGAGCTAGTTTCTTTGTTCTTCACTTGAATGTATGAGTTCCATCTTGATACATGATTTCTTGAATGTGAGAGTTGTGAGGATCTCATGGAGTGTTTTCAATAATAAGCATAAATAGCATATGAATGTATTCTTTAAACACTTAAGAGTTGTTATTCATTGGTGTGAGTCACCAAACGCTTTATAATATTCTTTTGTGAGAGGTAAATCTCACAAGTGAGCAAGAAGGTCAATTCTTGTAAAGTGTAGTGAGATAATTACACATAAGTGATTGTGAGAGGTTAATCTCATAGTTTAGCAAGAGAGATATCTTGTGTGAGTATTGTGGTAAAGTAATACTTGTAGAGTGTGTGAGAGAATACACTTGTAAAGGTTTAATCTTCTCCCGGAAGAAGATTAGAATTACTGGAACTTCTCGGGGAACTAACCGAGCGTGGAAGTAGGGTCTAACAAATCGAACCGTGTGGACAAAAAGTCTTGGACTTCAAATTGGTTCATTCTTTATAAACTCAAGCTCTCTATTTATTGCTATATTATTTGGTTGTATTTTTAGTTTGCTTATTTGCTTACCTTGGGATTGATTGTTTTATTGCTTATTTCATTGATATTATTGTTTAGCTAAGTTAATTTGTTTAAACCTTTTTAGAAAAGTTTTTAATTCTGCATTAAGTTTTTAAAACCCTATTCACCCCCCTCTAAGGTTGAAATCCGACCAGCAGACTTCATTACCAAATTATATATAAATGTTGTCATTAGGGGAATTAAATAATTAGGGGGAGTATCATGAAGTATAGTACTAAAGTTTTGCACACTGTACTCTTTTTTCTTTAACTATGTTTTATTCTACTGGATTTTTCTAGTAAAGGCTTTAACGAAGCAGCATATTGTGTATTTGATGTTAGTTCAATGATCTAGATGAATGTTGTACTATTTTTCCTTCGCTTTTGGTTTCTCCCGCTGGTTTTTTCCTTAAGAAAGTTTTAATGAGGCAACTATTATTGAATAGTGACATATTAGATATCTAGGGGGAGTGTTATAATATATTAATATGTGAATATCCATTAATCCACATGAAATGTTAATAGATTTAACTTGTCTCACCTTGATATTGTGGGTGAATGTGATTAGCACATATTATATATATACATATATATTGTTGTTCCACATGGATTTGTATAGAAGTAAGGAGGTTAGAACTTACTATAAATAGAATTGACCTCTACTCATATTAGATATGAGTTGAATAAAAAGATTTCTCTTATTTATCTATATTATTTTAACAAAATAGAAAATTTAGTTATCTTTTTTTCCCCTCTAAGTGTAATTTAATTTGTAAAGTTATTTATTTTCTTGAATTCTTGTTGATTATTTGGTAAGTAAGTAAATTTGGTTTCCTTTTTCTCTTCATGTAATTTACTTTGTAATTTTTTATTTATTTTCGCTATTAATTGAATCCTCGATCGGTTGGTAAATTAGTAAATCTTTTTTTGTTATTAATTTTTTTCTGTCTCAAATTTCCAATCATTTTTTCCCTAAATTGCATGAAATATAACTCCAACAAATATGAATTTAACCATTTATATATCCTCTTGTTTCCTTGTAAACTTGTATTTCCATATTTGAATGTTTTAATAAGAAAAGTTGTATCGACAACCATTGACACGTACACCTATAAATATAATTAGCTAGGTTGTATTGAATGGAAAAATAGAATTCAAAATCACCTTCATCACTAGAAACTTATATACATACATAATATTAAACATCATGAAGAACTACGTACGTACTCAACTGCTCTACCCATTTTCATTCTAGCACTTCTCATCATCAAGGTGCGAAACGTGCGTAATGGCGTAATTAAGCACGATAATATAATTTTGCGTAATATATATATATATATATATGATCAATACTAGGGCATAAAGAAAAACTTTTAATATTTATTTATCTTAGAATGTAGCGGCACAAAATGCCTGCATCACCGTTCCATTTCAGACAAGATTTCGATGGTTATTGGACAAGATTTCGATGGTTATTGTGGACCGAACGGCCGGTAGCGATAAATGCTACCTTGAGGTGTCAAGGGTTATAAAAGAAAAGGTCGCTCAACGTACATGCAAATTCAACAGCAGATTTCGTACTCTGCAACACATTTGCACTTGCACTGCATACTGTGACTGAAGACGTACGTACAGGTCTACCCATAACGTTTAATTGTTTAATTTGAGAGCTTGTGAGAATAATTTATAGCATATATAATTATTGTAATGGCCGGAGCTAGACCTTTCTCGATAAATAATGCATGCATATATGTATATTTCAATAAAATTATTATATTTATCATATTTGTTTGTAAGTATGTATAAATGTTGTGGGTACGAGTAATTATTTGCAAATGTGGGTGGTAGCACGAATAAGAATCAGTTTTGAGATGGAGAATACTAATTGTAGGTAGTTATTCTCCGTAAATGTCTGAAGTGTTTTTAACTCAAATCGTTTGTAACACAAATAATATCGTATACATGTATAAGTATTAGTTTTTTTCAAAACCTAATCAATATTGCAAACACAAATTATATTTAGCGTCACATAATTTTATATATCTCAAAAAATTACAAAGAGACTTTCAATCACAAAACATTATTATTATTATTGCATAGGAGAAATAATTAATGTGTAATATTTTGATCAAACACCCAATAAAATTAAAATTATTGTATTTATTTGGGTGGGTTACAAATAATAACGCAAGTACATGTATGCTGGTTTACACCAGGAATGCATCTGCAATGAGAAGGTCTATAACTTGCCCCATATTTAGAGGATATTGTCAAAAAGCAATCGATGCCACCACCATTGGGCCCACAGGGTCCGGGTACAACCATTGAAACTGGACAGGTTTTTTCCCCTAAAACAAAAAAAATAAATAAATCATCACACAAAAAATATAGTTGTAAGTTAGAACACTAATGATCAACGTCCTTAATCAATTTGAGTCATAAATATAATATAGGAAATTTGGAATTTGAACTACGTAAAATAACTAAACAACGAATGACGGAACAACATTTGTAATAGACATCTCAAAAAAAAATTGTGATGCCTAACATTGTAGAGTGGATAAATTTGGTGTTAAAGTGCTTTTGGCTTATGCTAAATCAATACATATATAATTTTTGTAGTATAGCGTAAAGTAGTAATCTGAACTATTAGTTTATACAATAAATGGTTCAGATTTATGGAAGAGCTTTTGTTTTTAACGATGACTCATTTTATGTAAAATAATGTTAAAATTAAATCTTAGTTATTGACTTTTATACGAATTTAGAAAAGCTCGATGTTGTACCATCACTTGATGAACTGTTTACTTCAGTAAAAATCAAAATTGTTTTGATATTTTAATATCTAATTCAAAAGACGCAAATAAAAGCATATCCCAATTTATTTTATTTTTAGCTTTTTTAATATGAAAAATACTCAAATACACTGGGCTTTTTTTTATTATTTAGGGGAAGAGGGGGTTCAAACCTTTAGGATCCGTTTGGTTGCGTAAATTACCTAATTTTAGAATTAGTTAATTTTCGATTGAAAAATTGTGAATTTGCTTATTTATGAATAATTAAATTCTAATTCAAGTAGTGTTTGGAAAACTTAAACAGGAAATTCCGATTGTTAGAATAAAAACATGTTCTCTATTGTTCTATGTTATCTAAAATTTTGTATAGATGTATCAACATCATGGGTAGAAACTAGATCTTCTCGAAAAACAGAGTTGGAATGAATTATTTAATTCTAGAATTAGGCAATTTCAAGTTTTACTTGAAATAACTTAATTTGAGTTTTTGTGAATCAACTTGAATTGTCATATTTACAATTGTTTAATTTACACAACCAAACACTAATAAATGAAAATTTTGTAAATTACTTAATTGTAAATTATCTAATTCACAATTTGAAGGACAACCAAACGAACCCTTAGTGAATTGGCTCTTACCTGAAACACTTGCTTCTTCAACAACAAATTGATGTCAAATAGTTCAAGACCAAAAGTATTGAATTGCACAAATCAATTATTGTAACCTTTGTTAAAATAATTTAAAATTTTGTCAATTTCTATGAAAGGCATTATATTGCTTTTGAGAATGGGTAGGTTTTCAGGATATATATATATATACACACGTGTGTATATTTTGGAAAGGCTAGAAAATAAGTAAATATATATATACCTTGGCCTTGGGAGAGGGCAAGAAGACTCAACAGGAGAGCAAAGGAAAAAATAGAGATGGCAAATGAGTTCTTCATCATCTCTTATCTACGTATGTATATTATCTATCTCCCACTCGCTTTTTTTTTTTTTTTGCTCTTCTCTTAGGGATGTATGGTGAATTATATTTTTTTTTCATGCAATTCCACTCCTATTTATAGTTATGTGAATGGCCGGATAAAAAAAATATTTTAAACTTTAAAAAAAGAAACTTGTAAAAATAAAAAGGAATTAAATGACACCGTTACCATAAATAATTACCGGCAACTTTCTAATTACTTACTAAAGAAAGGAAATATTAATCAATTAAAATAGAATAGAATTTTCAAAAAGATATAAATGTTACATATAATTGATAGATACAGTTGCATAAATTGAGTGATACAACACGCTCTTTTCTTTGGAGATTTAGGAAAATAATTGGTATTATAGTTACCAGGAAAGCATCTTTTCCTGAAATTTGAGATTGTTTTCCGTTCGAACAAGAATTCTCCTTTGCTGACATTGAAAATTCTTATAATTATATATTACTTTAAATAATATTATTAATAAATCCAAGGTATATTTTTATATTGTCAATGTAATAATGTATATGTAATTTATAGTATCATCTACTAATAAAGGACTGTTTTGTTTATGTTTTCAATTGGAGTAATTATACGTGAACATAAATATCTGCATAAAAAATTGATAAAAGAAATTTAACCAATATATAGCAGATACATTTGATATATCAGTTTTTATGTTAAATATTTATATCCCCAAAAATTTATTAAATCTATGTATATATGAACTGTAAGGCATTGAATTCGATTATGACACCAATGTTTTGTGATGTTCCTACATGACCCTTACTGTCATTATTGTAAAAAAAAGTATGTTATTCTATGATTTGAACACACACCTTTTTCGTTACTAGGAATGATCATAGGCATTGAGCTACATCTATTTTTATTTATCTTTTTTATTCTAACTTTAGATCTATCATCCACGGAAATGAGGCGTGCACACCATTGCATATGCTTAGTGACTAGTATTTTAATTTATAGCATCGGTTTTATTATCTTTTTAACTAGGGGATAAATGTCTGAAATAATACTCTCAAGGATAAGATAGAAGATTTATCACGTGGATTATTAGGCGATGGAGAAAAACAATGAGTAATGAAAATTTTGCATCCCACGACTAGCTCCATTGCTCATTTTTAATTAATTGCAATATTGCGTTTCATTTTCATTTAAAAATTGATCTTCCGTTAATGTTTTGGACCGAAATTTCATTTTGTGGACAGAATAACCATGCGCCACATGGATTTTCCATCCAAAAGACTGACAGGAATCCAATTTTAGAATGTTAAAAACAGAGAAATAGAGACAGAAATTTATATTAAACTGAATAAAGAAAATGAGATAAAAGAAACCCTATATATATAGGGATATGTACAAGTGTGGAAAAAGGAAAATAAAGAAAATATAGAAACTATGCAAAGTCAACTATACGAAAACCTAGCACATTAAAGATATGGTAACATACAACCTACCACATTAAAGATATGGTAACAATATATATTTAATACATGCTAACATCTCCCTTCAAACTTAAGGTGTTAAATGAGAAACCAACTTAAGTTTAGAAAGAATATCATGGAAACGGCCAGGCGAATGAAGTTTAGTGAAGAGATCTGCGGGTTAATCTTCAGAGGTGATAAGCAGAAGGCGAACTGTATTGTGAGTGACGTGTTGACGAATAAAATGACAATCAATTTTAATATGCTTTACTCTTTCATGAAAAACATTGTTGTGGGCAGTTTGAATAGCATTCCGATTATCGTGGAAAGATGTTGATGTACTCCCATGTCTGAGAAAAGCCAACCTAGCTAGACGAGTTCCTGGGTAGTATCATCAAGAGCATGATATTTTGCCTATGTACTGGAGCAAAAGATAAGAGGCAAAATATAGGATCTCCAACCCAATGATGGGACGACAGTCAATAGGATCTCCAACCCAGTCGGAGTTAGAATAGGCGCAAAGTTCTAGCGATGATGTAGACCAGAGTGAAGACCATATAACATAATTCCTTAAATATAGCGAAGAATGTGAAAGAGAGTTACATAATTAGTAGATCGTGGAGTGGACATAAAATGACTGACAATATGAACAGCATGTGCGATATCTGGACTAACGACTGTGAGATAAACTAGGATGTCAACTATCTATTAATGCAAGGCAGCATCACTTAAAAGATCACCATGAAGATGAGGAATACGAAGATTCATTTCCAGAAGTACAGGGGCGGTCTTACTGTCGGTGAGGTTGGCACGAGAAAGAATATCAGAGGCGTACTTGGCCTGAGAAAGATAATATCCAGCAGAATCAGAAAATAATTTAGACACCCAAGATCCTTCATCTTAAAATGTTAACTGAGAGATTGTTTGAGTTCAAAAATTTTTGAAACATTATTCCTAGTGATAATCGTGTCATCCATATAAATAATGAAGAGTGTGATACTAGCTCGTATTTTTCTGATGAATAACCCATAATCATAAGTACTAGAAACAAACCCCAATTTTTAAATGATGGATCTGAACCTTTTAAACTAAGCATGATGGGCTTGTTTTAACCCATATAATGCACGATGAAACTTGCAAATTTGAGATGAGGAGTGGGGTTAACCTGGAGGTGATTTCATGTAGACTTCTTATGACAGATCACCATTCAAAAAAGCATTTTTCACATCCATCTGAAATAAGTCCTATTTTTTTACAACTGTTACAGCAAAAAGACTTCTAACAGAGGTTTACTGAGCAATAGGAGCAAAGGTTTTCTCGTAATCGATAATGTATTCTTGATTAAAACTTTTTACTACAAGTCGGGCTTTGTATCGATCAATGGGCCTATTTGATTTAGTTTTAATTCTGTAGACCCAGTTGCATCCAATTAATGTTTTTTCGAGAGGAAGAGTGACTAATTCTCAAGTTTGAGTTTTTTCTAAAGCCTGCAATTACTCAAACATAGTTTTCTACAACAATGGATTAGTACTAGCTTTTTTATAAGAAGGGGTTCATGATAGGAGAATAAAATTGAGTAACAATGATAATTAAAAGGTGATGAGGAAGCGCTCTTACCCGAGTGGACTGCCGTATAGGTGGTGGAAATGTGGATTGACTTATAGGACCACTAAGCTTGACAACATCAGTGGGATGATCTATTGTTGGAAGCTCGTTTGATGATGAAGTATTAAATAGTGGTGGTCCTAGTGGATCATCTGGTGGATGTATCAGAAGAGACAGGGATAAGGATTATTATAATCAATAATGGATGCATTAGAAGAGACAGGAGTAGGGTGATTAGGAGATGAAATGTCTGAATCAACTAATGGCGATGAACGATCGATTGAGGAATTGGTGAACAAAGGGAGATGAAAATCCTCAAAAATATGAAATTTTAATAAAAAATAGAACATTTTATGCTCCCAGAAGATGACATGGCGAGAATACGAAGGCATTTAGACGTAGGATTCCAGCATTTATACCTTTTGTATTCGATCACATACCCAAAGAAACAACAAAAACAATATCGCGGTTCAAATTTAGAATGTTCATGTAGTTGAAATAACACAAAACATGCACATCCAAACATCTTTAGGAGGCTATAGGTAGGATTAATTCTATATAATCTTTCATAAGGCGATTGGTTTTGAATATTAGATACCGAAATATGATTAATTGTATAAACAGCCGTAAGTGCTGCTTCCCCCCAGAAACGCTCAAAGCACCCACTAGAGATAAGAAAAATGCGAATAATGTCAAGTATATGTATGTGTTTACGTTCAGCACGATCATTCCGTTGAGATGTACCTGGATATAAATACTGAGAAATGGTTCCTTGTTTAAGAAGGAATTTAAGAAAATTTGATTCTTTGTATTCCATAGCATATGAGCATGAAAAATTTAATATAGCGAGAAAATTGAGTTTGAATTATTCAAGTAAAGTTGTAATAAATTTGGGGCAATTCTGAGCTAACCTTCATGAGATATATCCAGGTAAAACAGGTGTAGTCATCGATAAATATAATAAAATATTTGGAACCACCCATAGTGTTATGAGGATAAAGGACCCAAACATCAGAATGAATAAAATCAAAGGGAACAAAGGACATATATTCACTTTTAGGAAATGGTAATGCTAGTTACTTTTCGAGTTGACAAGATAAATAAAAAAATAGCTTTAAACTTAATGGATCCTAACTAACCAGTTGATATTAAGGACCGAAGTTGGTCAACAGACACATGTCTAAAGCGAGAATGCCATAGTGTAAGTAAAGGACTAGAAGGAGAAATGAAGGACTAGCAAAAATGTCTACAGTGGAACTTGATGAAATAAAAAGGGTTTAATGCAATCTTAAAAGCCTGAGGGGTGCGGAGATGGATAAGTTCAAACATGCATCCAATGTTACGGCTTATCCAATAACTTGCTTTGTTTGTGAATTATACACGCGACAACCAAAATAAGAGAATATTACATTTAGTCTAAACTCACATAATTAGCCAACATAGATAAGATTAATAGTTAATTTTAGGACATGAAATGTGGCAAGGAATGATAAGTTTAAGGTTGACATTGATCATATATGATTGACATTTAAATGAGAACCATCAGTAGTGTTAATAGGAGATGAGTGTGAGGGATGAGTTTTGTCTATGAATATAGTATAATTAGCAATCATGTGATTGCAGCAACCAAAGTTAAAGAAACAAGAAGTACCTGAGGTCATTGACATAGTAGAGCTAGATGAGGACAAAACCTATTTAAGATGAATTGGAAGTTCAAGGGTTAATCTAGAAATAACATAAACTTTTAAGGTCAATATGGATAAAACAAAAAGTTTCGAGGTCAATATAGAAATAATTAAAAAGTCTGGTGTCAATGTAGAAATAATATGAAATTTTGGCTTAGGGCTGACGTGGTAAGTCAACGCCAGCGTGACTAGGACTGGCTTAGGGCTGACGTGCCAGTGACGTGACAGGTCAATGCTGACGTGGATGGATCAATGATAATTTGGTAGACATGTGGCTAGTGACATGGCTTCTGCTATGCGCTAGGTGCGTGGATCAGCGTGAATTGCAGCGTTTCCTACTTTCAACGCGTGAAGGCGAATAAAATGGTCTTTTGGATTTTTTTGTGAATTACTGAAATTGTCATAGTGAGACGAAGTTGATGGTGTTGGTTTTGTGTTGATTGGGGGTCGTTTGGATCTAACAATGATGGTTTGGGGCGGTTGGGTTTTAATTTGAAGTGGTGGTTGGATCTGGAGTGGTGTGGTTCTGGCAGCAGGTGGTTTTGGAGCAGTGGGCTAGATGGATTTAATTTGACTAGATTGGGGTTTCAATGATGGTTTTAGTGCTTGATAGTTTGAAAAATGGTTTGAAGTTTTTGATTAAAAGATTAAGGCAAAGGTTAATTGAGGCGGAAGTCGTATGTTTTGATGACAAAAGGATCAACACTCTGATACCATGTTAAAAATAAAGAAAGAGAGACAGAAATTTTGTGTCAAACTAAATGAATAAAATGAGAATATGAGATAAAAGAAACCCGTATATATATAGGGATATATACAAGTGTGAAAAAAAATAAAATAAAAAAATATATAAAAACTATGCAATGTCAACTATACGATAATCTAGCACATTAAGAATATGGTAACAGACAACCTAGCACATTGAGGATATGATAACAATATATATTCAATAAATGCTAACATAGAAGAAAGTGGGATGAGGCTCAAACTCTGAATTTTCAAATGAGACAAATGAAATTTTAAAGACGGAAGTAGGAAAAAAGAGAAATTAAAGATATAAAAGGTCAATTACCCAACATGCTTACACTCAAAAAAGAAAAAAAAATCAAGAAAGAGAGAGAGAGAAACATTAGGACACAAACATGATTCACTTCACTAGTTCACGCTACAACATGAGTAAAAATAAAATTAATCAAACACAAATTTTTATCTCAATAAAATGGCATTTACTACCTTTGAACCACCCAAATCTGTCTCCTCTTTTTACATGTACGATAATTATATAAAATCCTCTTTCACTTGATATAATAGAAAAAGCATTTCATAAAAAAATTATTAGCCAAAAAGTCATAGATTTTAATAATAAAAAATATATGTATAATGATTTACTAAAAATAGTGTTTCCATGTAAAATTTAGGGGTATGCATCAGTTCCAATTCAGTCCAACTTGATTTATTTATTTTTTAGTATCCAATCCGATTTAGTTTAAATATCCAATTATAGGTTGGATTGAATCGAATCAATATCATTTGTTTAAAAAGTTTCCAAGTTTCAATAACAGTTAAAATAAATCTAATTAACGATACGAAAAAAAAAACAATATAAAAAAAAATCAAAATGTAAACTCAGAATTTTTTGAATTATAGTCTTTTATAAGTAGCAATAATAAAGTTCAACAAAGTATTTATAAATAACTTCGTATTTACATGATGTCAAAAATGAGATTGAATTGGATTTGATCGGTTTGATATTGGTTTTATTAAGGTGAAAACCAATCCGATCTAATGTTTGGTTGGTTCTCTAAAAGGCAAACCAATCCAATCAACTAAGTTTATCAAATTCAATCAAAATTAAATTAGAGTAAATCGGACAGTCAGTTTGAACGATTTGAATTAGTTTCCACGCACCTTAGTAAAGTTACTGGGCAGAGGGTTCAAACCTCTGTCCACATTTCAAGCAGGGCAATATATACATTGGTACCGAAAGTTTTGCCATATTTCAAGTAGGGCAATATATACATACATATATAAGGGTGTCATCCACATTTCAAGTAGGGCAATATAATTAGATTCTCCTCACCCTAGTAAAATTAACGGTGCTCATTTTTGCATTTTTAACTACTTTAGTACCCATTTTTGACCGCTCCATCAGTTCGACCAAATATGTCCGTTTAAGTCAAAATAAAAGTTAGAAGTGTTATAAGCAAAATGCCCTCTTCTTTACTCAAACAACATGATATTTTTTCTTCTTTTTTTTTTTTTGGATCCCCCTCACACGTATTAACACCATCTCCTACAAAATTAGTAAATGGCGCCCAATAAATTGGCATTCGCAACCCAAAAGAGTTCGTATCTGCCACTGAAAAAGATAATTTCCACTTCACAGTATATCCAAATCTGAGTCTTGCCAAAAGCAAATACCAAAAAAATCTATCTACACCGACCACATCTTAAAGAAATTATGAATGTTTGTGCTTGAGAACCTTTTAGGAACTTATTCTACTTTTAATCTCAAAAAAAAACTTGAAACCGGGCCAGTTCGCATAACATGAAAATGTCAATAAAGAAAGAGAAGAAGGAGGGGGTAGTATCAAATATAAATTATATTAAAGCAATATTTTCCATTGCATTTACAACTTACAATAAGTTCTCAGAAAAAAACCACTTGCATTAAGTTGGGCGGCAAATAACACAACCTTTATTTTCCACGTATATTAACTTCCTTGAGAAGTAGACCGGCGCCATACATAAAATGCCTAAAGCCGCGACCTTGAGGCTGGAGTTGTTGAAGAAGGTGCGCTCTGTAAAAACATAAATATACGTCACTAAGTTGAAAATTTTGAATGTTAAGAGCATCAACAGTGGTTTCAATTGCGTGTAAAGCATGATACAATAAATTCATCCTACTTCGTCTAGGATAAATTTCAACCAAACAGGTTGTTTGGTATCAAAAGCCGGGGAATTCCCAGACGGCCAACTCTGGTCCGTTTGGACCCAAACGTATCAGAGTTATACATTCCAAACGGAAGAGAGTTGACATTATCCTTACGCTATTTTATAGCTCAAACTGCTGTGGATGCTCTATAAATATATTATTGCATACTTCTAAATCAAATACTACCATTACAATTTACATCGTAAAAATATGTAATGTATGAGATGTATGCTTTGTCTTCTTTTTTTCTTTGTTTTGTCAATTAGGCTGGTTATTCTTAACATGACCAGTCAAATCAGACAAAAGCAACACGAACTTAACAGGCTTGAGTTAGTCCTAATGGATTTTGGCGATTCTCATCCCAGTTTAGTATGTCACAAAGGGAAAAGGTAAAGTCATTTTGCAGTTATAAAATTGAAACAAAGATTCCGAAGGTAGTTCTGTATCTCCCAGTGGCATTGTCAATTAAAAGCTGTACTTAATTTACAAAAAGTTATATAAATCATAAAAAGAGGAGAAAATGAGATTAGGTTCTTACCAATGGAATGCCTTTAGTAGCTCTTTCTTCCAAAAACTTTGATGGTTTATAGAAGTTGCCATATAGTTCAGACCACTTCTTCAGACTTGTATATACATGCTTCACTCCAACCATGTCCGCCCAAAAAACAATACCGCCACTGCCAACAAAATAGATTATTGCTTGAGAAGTTCTGTATCGAACAAATTACTGGCACCTTATGAAAAGCTTATCCGCATTTTCTATGGTGTGTAATAAACTAACTGAATCCGCACAAACATAATTTTCTTTTTTCTTATTTCTTGTCGCCGGTGGGGGAAGGGGAGAGAAGATAAACCAAGAAAAGAGATTGAGATTCAGGCCACTAGGGCACACTCTCTCACATGCGAATTGAAGGGTCTGTACCCGGGGATAGGCCAACTGATCTAGCAGGCCTGAATACCCTGACTCGTAAAAAAAACTTATTAGTTTCCAAACTTGTTACATGGACCAAAGAGTTTCAAAACTGATCTCGCTTTAGCTGAGGCAACCAAGTGTCACTCTTTCCCTCTATAACTTTCATAAAAAACACAATGTTCTGCTTGTAGTTTCTCCTTTGCTCATAAATGTTGCAAATTTAGTTTGAAAATTGACAAAAAAAAATTATAAGAAACGATATTTTATTGCATCTCAAAAGATAAAACATCAATGGAGAGGCATGGCTAAGACACAGTTGATGAGGGATCCTCTAGACTCAGCCTAACATAAACAAAGCAATACATATAAAAAGCTGCATATCTGGGACTGAAAATTTACATTGATGACCAGTTATTTTTTGGAATCTTGGACTCCTACATGACTCTAAGAGGAATTTGTAATTATGGTCATTTAAAAAAACAAGATATGCAAAACGCTTGGACTCTAAGAGGGTTGGGCATTGGAAATTTGATAAATAGAAATGAAGCGCTGTTGGGGAAGTGGTTATGGAGATTTCCGGTAGAACAAAACGCTTTTTGGCACTCTATTATTAAAAGTAAGTATGGGATTCAAGAGAATGGGTGGGATTCGAATGTGGTGTCTAGGGGGACACATCGCAATCCTTGGAAGGCAATTTCCGGAGGGTTAGAGAAATTTAAGGGAAATATCAGATATAAAGTAGGCGATGGTGCCAAGATCCGGTTTTGGAGTGATAAATGGGTGGGTGAATTAACTCTGTCTGTTAAATTCCCTAGAATAGCTAGATTGGCTATCCATCCGGAGTCGTCAATTGAGTCTAATATGAGTTGGAGTTCAAATAATGATGTTGTGTGGAACATTATTCTTCGTAGAAATCTAACGGAAGAAGAGGAATTGGAGTATGTGGAAATGTTGGGGTTTATTAGAAATTGTAATATTCTCAGAAGCGAAAGGGATTCCAGAGTGTGGGTGGGAGATGAATCTGGTCAATTCACAACAAAGTCATTCTTTGAGATTATTACACGATGCACGGTTGCAGGGGATTTTGAGCCTCATGACATGGTTTGGAAGAACGGAGTTCCGTCAAAAGTGAAAGTTCTGGCCTGGCTTGCTGCGCATAAGAAGGTAAATACGGCAGATTCGATGCAGATCAGAAGGCCGTATCTGCATTTATCTCCCTCGTGGTGTGTTATGTGTAAGAAGAGTGGGGAAAATTTAGATCACTTGCTTTTGCATTGCTCTTTTGTGCACTATATATGGTGCAATATCCGTAGCGAATTTGACATGGTTACTGCTTCTCCAAGTTCGTGGCACAATCTTCTTATAGAGAGATGGTATTTTAAGGGTGATAAGAAGAAGTCTAAAAAGTTATGGAGAAGTAGTTGTCTGGCGGTTTTATGGTGTGTGTGGAGAGAGAGGAATTCCAGAATCTTCGAAGGTAAGGAGGAAGATGCGGTAGAGATTTGGCTCAAAATCAAGGCTTTGGCTTCTTTGTGGGCCTTTACTTCAAATGGGTTTGGAGGTCTTTCGGTTTCTGATATAGCTAGAGATTGGAAAGCTGCTTTAGTGTAGCAGAGTGTTGGAATGTGGTATCTTAAGCCTGGTTCTTTAGTTTGTTTTGTTGGTTTATTTTTAGAGTAGGTTGGGTGGGTGATCTTTTTGCTGTGTGTTGAGGCGTGGTGTGCTGAGGCTTTGGATGTCTTTTGTAATTTTTTGTTTTTTCGCTGTTTTTTTGGGGCTGGCTGTGGACGTCTTGTCCACTCTCAGTCTCACTTTTGCTTGTAATCCTGTTTTTTTTTTCAATATAATCTTTGTTTCTGATCAAAAAAAAAAAAAAAAAACAAGATATGCAAAGGGTGAAACCCAGGGGAGAGCGGGACCCAATTCTAGTACAATTTGAGTTCATTGACCATTTCTAATAATCTGTGCTTCTAGTATATCAAGTTCAAAAACAAGAGAGATTATCAGATGACACAAACGGTTTCATAAGAATTGGTCTCTGGATGGTTTCAATTGAAGAATACCCAGCTTCCCTATTTAGAAGTGTGGGTGAGTTTTAAGAGTTCAAAATCTAGATTTGACGATTGATTTAGGTTCTAATCATGGTGTTAAATAGTTTACTTTTAAAGTTAACAACTATTTGTATAAAAAATAACTTACCGGTACTTAGGGAAGCTCATTCCAAGAACAGATGCAACATCAAGATCCGATGCTCGAACTACCACTCCTTCGTCCAGAACACGGCATGCCTCGTTCACCACTGGAAAAAGTATCATCTCCGCAATTTCTTGGTCAGTGATTGATATAGGCTGCCATTCATATTCCATCAGAAACATTAGTTCCTGCAGGCCTAATCAATTTACAAAAAATTATGCTTGTCTTACAAAGACATAGTTTCAGCCAAGCACTTGCCGCCTAACTTCGATCTCGGTTTCGGTTTCAGTCGAGGTAAAAAACAATCTTAAAAGGGGCATTTTTTACTTTGCCCCACATTTTATATGCAAAATTAGACTTTACCCCCCTGTTTTCGTAATCGTTAGACTTTGTCGTCTGTGTGCAGAATCTCAAAGAATTACATAAAAACTGGGGGTTAAGTCGATTAGGTTAAATAAATTACACATTGCCCCCAGTTTTATGTAATTCTTTGAGATTCCTCTGCATGCAGGGGACAAAGTCTACTGATTATCAAAACAGGGGGTAAATCCGAACAAGGGGCGAATCAAAAAAGTGCTCTAAAAAATATAACAAGACTCGGCATGTTGACGAGAGGACCTCGACAAGTTACCAAGAGTTTGTATCCATTTTGGCCAAAATTCAGCTGGCTGGGAGCTGAACGCTACAAGAAAAATACTACAATAGAGGAAGACTTTGACATTTTTATTTATAATTGAATACTCCGCCAAAATACATAATACCCTTTGTAAGAACGGGGAAATGCAAACTCCTATTAAAGACATAAAGCTCCTATAAACAAGGAAAATGCCAAGATTGATGGAAGCAGAATTCAAGTTCATAACTGACTTTTAGACTAATCTCAACGTACTCAATGGTCAAGAAAATGTACTTAGTAATAGCCCGAGATTGTTGGAACCCAAATTCAAGTTCATAATCGACTTTTAGACTAACATCGTGTCACATTCCTTTTCTTCTTCTCGAAACAAGAGTTGTTTTCATTCCTTTCCTTCCCATAGTTAACTATCCAAACATAAATAAAGTTAATTATAATCCCTTCATTTCTTTCAATTCCATTCCAATCTAGTTAATCCATTCCTTTCCATTCGCTCTTGCCTATCCAAACTGAGTGCTAATTTGGGATGGAGGAAGTAGTAAAACAGAAAAAACACATATTTGGAAGCCTCAACAACATTGAAAAAGCCAAGAAACTTGCTTGGCTCATGCCAAACCTATGACTTCTATCAATTAGACTATAACACCTCAACTCAAGGAATGAGTGAGTTTCATCTCATAATATATCATAATTGTGTCTTCATGGAAGAGCATTACCTTCCCTTTGGGCATAATGTTGGCAAGCCTTCTAGACTCCTCTATAATTGGTAGCACCGAAGGATCGGGTTTTGGCTTGCTTCCCTTCTCGTAAATGTAGTATCCTATTCCATTGTTTTTACCATTTCGCCCATTTTTTATCAGAAGTTCAACCAAGGGAGAACGGAATGTGCGGTCTGGAAAAGCAGTAGCAAAAATTTTCCCTACAGCAACGGCAACCCCATATCCGGCTAAATCCTGAAGCCTGCGAGCATATTTTGAAAGAATCATATTTCACCATCATCATCTGAATAGAAAGGCTTTTAAGAATGCATATCTAGTATATTGAACCATAAAAATATAAAAAGAAGGATTGCTAACACTCCATAAGCCCAGTTATATGACCCACCGTAAGTCCACATGTGTAAGTGCTTTAAAAAATTAAATGAATGTCTTCAACTCAAAAACCGCAATGCCTCTAAGGATAAATAGGAAATCACGAGCACTCAAGGTTGATACACAAAATCCGAGGTAACCATGAGACTTGAAACGCATGCTTGAGGCCCCTAAGTTATCCATTTCTTAAGATTTTTCATTTCTTACAACTATATTGTCCGATTCATTGAGGTTTAAAAATAAAACAGCATGCAGGGGTTTTTTTCTGCTTCTACATTTGATGTAGAACAGGTTGCAGAAAACTATTTGGCCACAATGTATCATTGCAAGCCCACCGGAACCAAAAAAGTGCCACGCCAGAATCTCATGGGGCCACGCCAGATTGATACGAAACAGCCCAAATAAAAAGAGTCACAAATCTGAGATTTTCCTATTTGTGGTAGGATTAGAAAGTCAGAATCACTGTTACAAACCCACGGGTAGAAGAAGTAACTTTCCCTGAGAACCGCTTAGCAGGGGAAGGGTGCCCATGGGCTTTATACCCAAATCTACTATGTTTTTTGTGTGGGACTTGGGTTCATGACATTCCACCATGCTCCGCATTCTCATCCACAATGGCCCACTCAACCAACACTGGCTGGCGGTAGCCCTTTCCACTTTTGCAGCTTCACTCATCTACCAGTATTCAATGGTTGGCATCTTGAATGCAAAGTCAAGTTAATCTAGCTTTTCGGTCGCCCCCTCCATAGGTCACCCCTTTCGAGTTGCACAGTCCAAGCCATAGCTTGGTCTCACCATGTCCGGTCCCATACCCAAGCCATAGTTCAACCGTACAACGTCCGGTCCCATACCCGACATGGTGCATGGTGCATCCTCTAATACCAATTGTTACCAACCCATGGGTAGAATTTGCCCTTGGGCTTGAATGAAAACGGGCTTGCAAGGGAAGGGTGCCCATGGACTTTATATGCTACTCCCAAATCTATTATTTTTAGCATGTGGGAATTGGGTTCAGAACATCGACCTCCCTAAATTCCGGTATAATTCAGGGCATCAATAGTGCCAAATCCCACCATTTATGCAATTTTCTATATTTTGTTGGTTTTTTTTATTTTTTTCATTTTCTGCATATTTTCCTTCCTATGTAAAGGAACTCTATATAATCGTTGGAAGGCAAACTATTATTGATACAATTGTAAGTTTTTCCCCTCTACTGAGTGTTTTTTTCGTTTTTGAATCAAGGTTTTGTTCTTTTTTAGCTTTCCGCTACATTAATATTTCTATCGGATGATCCGTGTAGGAGCAAGACAAGCTTAGTCTAACAAAAACATACACACAATCATCACCAGAGAGGTAAGGACATGCTGTTCTCATAAGAACATGCACATGAAGATATGCAGTTGCAGTATAATGGTAAAGGGAAGAAAATATTACTGGAGTGGGCCCATAGGGAGGCCAAAACTGCTGATCACCCTGTCAATTCTGAACACGTCCACTCCTAGATGGATTAGAATATGTGCACCCTGGGTGTATGGAAAGAAGGTCCGATTGACCGCAAATCCAGTACAGTTTCCGACCACAACAGGAACTTTCTTTATGGCTTTCCCTACTGTCATTAGATCAAGAATTACTTGTGCAGAAGTCTTCTCTGTCCGTATGATCTCGAGGAGAGGCATCACATGTGCAGGACTGTTCATTATAGAATTGTGTGAGCATTGACAATAATGAAAATCATTTTTTGGAAGTCATGTTTAGGTTACTAATTTCACAAGGGTCCCAAGTCATAACCTACAAAAAGAAAGGGCAGGGCCATACAAGTTGGAATTCTGTTGGGTAAAAAGGGGAAGTTGGGATTTGTTTTCAATTTTTCATGTTTCAACTGAAGAGAATAATGGTTGGGGGTTAAAAACTAAAATTTGAGAAACCCATACTCCAAACAAAGATTTATTCATTAATTTATTGGTGGTATTTTTAAAGAATCATTACCAGTAAAAATAATTGTACACAGGCTAACCAGACCAACTAATAGCTAATAACTGGTAGCAAATATTTGGCCCATTTCAGAACAAAGCAGAAGGGTATATATAACAGTACATTTCCTTTGCCTCTAGAAGAGTAATAGAAAACTTCATTTCTCTAATTTATTGAAATAAGATGGATTATGAGTCATATAACCTGAAAAAATGTGCCCCCACAACCCGATCTTGAGATGCTATTTTTTCTCCAATTACATTGAGGTCAATAGTGGATGTGTTGGTTGCCAAAATGCAATGCTGAGGGCAGACCTTCTCAATTTCACTAAATATTTTTTGCTTTAGTGGAATACTTTCAATGACAGCCTGCCGTGAAGAGGTAGATACAAACAACATTTAACATTAACAATAAGTAGAACAAGTTAATTTCTTACATCATCCACATATAGGATCGGTAGAATATCATAAGAACACAAGCTACTAAGCAGGGAGAAAAAAAGAAGTGTCAATGGGTTTCAAGGGCTCCCTCCACAATTAAATCCAAGGGAAGGACACCTTACTTTTTCCATTTCAAAGTACGGACACTCCTCTTTCTTTACCTAAAATACCCTTCATTTTTAAAAAATGAAAAATATACCCCTCCCAAAGAAAACCCACTTGACACCTTTCCACCCCCCCACCCTCACCCACCCCTGAGCCAATCATCAGTTTTCTTTTTTTAAAAAAAAAATAATAATAAAAATATCAAAAAGAAAGTATATATTATATAGACACACAATTATCTCTCTATATATACAAACGCAAATTAATGAAGTCGCAGAAAAGAGTGACAATTGGTGATTTGGGGTGGGTTGGATACTTGGATGTTAGATGGAGCACTACTGAAGCGCTGGAGTTCTGCTGGTGAGTGGGGGTGGGCATCAGCGATGGTTGGTGAGGAAGCCCTCCATGTCTTGGGGAGAACTAGGGTGTCATTTCTATGCATTTAATTGTGAAAGGAGAACTTACAACTCATTTTCTCAAAGAAACACAATCGATGATTAAAAAAATGTTTAACACAAAAACTCATGGTAGACTCAAAAGTGTAGGATCCCATTTTCCCATCAAAAAGAAGTTGACAGATTCTCACTAAACTAAAGAACTTTAAAGTCATATCTCATCCTCAAAGAAGAAACTTGACAGACCTCAATAACCATATCGACATCTTTGAATTCTGAGTAATCTAATACACCTTTCAGCATTGTAAGAGCTTTATCCGCTTTATCCTGTGCCAACTTTTTTCTTGCTACCAAGCCTTGGACATTTCCTGTGACATAACACATTAGTCATCTGATTCTCAAATAAAAATAATATAATGTTGAAATATCATAAGAAACCCCGATCATGCTTCCATATCTTATTATACCATCAAATAATTCAACAGTTCAGTTTGTTTTAATGAAAATAAAAGGACGAGTACTCAATACAGGAATAAAGTTCCATCCAGTAAAGAAGTTAGACTACCTTCAATCATTTTAATCCCCTTTTGAAGATAATCAGAGCTAATTTCCTTGAGAACGACAAATGTATTGCTCAGGATAAGAGCAGTAGCTATGCCAGAACCCATTAGGCCTCCACCAATTACAGCAACTTTCTTTACAGGCCTTGGTTTGAGCCCTAGGTCAGTAACATTAGGTACCTGAGAGATTCCAAGTTAGATATTGTCATTTAGAAAAAAAATTAACAAATACAGTAAAAGGATAATAAAAGGGGGTGAAATGGAAAAAATCATATAACTTCCCTCAGATATATTTTGGGGAATATAGGATTCTATCACAACATTATTCGAAGTTGAGCTATTTCTAGATACTAGATAAGATAAATGAGAAAATAATCACTCTTTCAAAAGATTGGCGAATGTACTAGTTTCAATTCACCTGTAAGAATTTAATAATAAAAATTCATGTTAACATGCAAATAAGCATATTTCAAATTTCAGGGTTGCTACGTACTCCCTCTGACTCAAAATAATAGTCCCACTTTGACTTCAATACTTCTTAAGAAAAAATTAGTTTCAACCTAATCAATGGTTTATTATACAACTTAATTTCTACTGTCGGTTGGTACATTGAATATGTCTTAAAGGAAATTTGACTATTAATTTGTGACATCCTAAACAAGAAGTGGGGCTATTGATTTGAGACGGAGGGAGTATTAGATATTTCTTTAATTTTCTCTTTAAAAACTCAAATCTAAGGGAAAGAACAACCCTAAGGGAGGAATTACGAAAAATATTACTCAGATCACTGATTTTGATGTACTAGAAGCTAGAATGGGAGTGTACCACATCATGACGTGCTACCATATACCAATATTTAGATCGCTAGGATTCTAGTATTTTATGGTAACTATGTGTCGGACCGAGACAAATATATAGAGGACTAAAATGACAACTGAGAATTAAGTAATCCACATTCCACAATATTTTAAAGTTTCTTATCAGAACCATTGTAGGAAATCAATGGAGGCTAGCATCTCAAAGAAAATGGTGGATGAGGGGATTAAATTGTTGTTGGTCCTCTCGGTTGTAAAAAGATTTTATAACCATCTGGAGCAGCACTTACTTTAACACTAATCAAATAAACAACTATCAGCAATTACATCTATCAATCACTCACTTAAAACTTTCATAATAATTGTCTCTCGTTTCTCATATACGCAACTCTGTTGATCTGTTGAAAAGACAGACCCGTGACTTCACCCAAATTTCAAATCAATACAATTCAACCCTACCAGCATCCAAAACACATATCTAAGACAGTAGATAGCCTAAACTGGATTTAATCAGGGTTGGAAGTTTGGTCTTGCACAAAGTCTGTATCCAGAGGAAAAATCAGTGTACCTTGACATTTGCATATTATGGAAAAAGCCTCATAGGCTTTTCATGCCCTAGAATGGTTAACAGCAGAGAACCATAAGAATGTGTAAATTTCAGAGGATAACCAACTACTCTTTGCATAATAGTGCAACTCTTTCCATAAGGGGCTTGGTGGACTGCTGGTTCACCAAGATTGTTCTCATCTTTGTAATGCTTTAATTATTCTATTTTTAATAAAGCATTTGGTTTCGGATCAAAAAAAAATAGATTATCAAAATCTCGCTTAAATACACATAAAGTCAGTGAGATTCGGACAGCTCTTGGAGTACAGCTTAAAACAATTGTGCCACTAATGCAAAGATCCAAAAATGCACCCAAGCAAAGAATATAATTTACCCTTGGATACACAAGAAAATAGTGAACCTATTAACAGATGAGCAATCAAAGATTGGTTATGTACTCATGGATCAACAATTGTACCTTTGATGTAGCACGTTGGGCAAAAAAGGCATGAACAAGTCCTTTTGAAGTTTCTGATATGACAAGGTCCTTAAACACTTTCGCCTCCTGCAAAGAGCGTTTGTTAGATTCTTAACTTGTACAGTATCATTTCAGCTTAATAAAAAGAATTATATGGAAATTTATTCAGAAACAAACTAACAAACCACTCCTGTAAAACCAAACAATCTTCCCTGAATACAGGTCAAGACTTGAATCAAAACTCACAGCAAAATCTGTGACCACAACGAACGACACAGTAAGGCCAGAAATACCAATTTCCTTAAATAGGGAAGACAATAGCAAGAGCATCTTCATTGCATAGGGCACAAAAGGCATTTTTCTCAAATTTGTTCCCCACCTGCTAAGAGGCTCTAGTACAAATAATAATTTTCTTTATATGCACAGTAGGGCATACCCGTGCCTTAGAAAAGAAAAATGTGACAATCGGGTAAAAGAACAAAACGTAAAAGGCACGAGTAGTTACTAGTTAGGGTATTATTAACCAAACAATTATAGGCAGATAGAGTTTTCCACTTCATACTCTAATGATCCTTTCCAAACTTCTATATAACATGCTATGAAGCATGGATACTCCCCAGAGGCCACGAATCCTTCCCGATACATATCCGATACGCGAATAAGAGAGTATCGGTTTAATTTATTTATTCTTAATCCCGATACATCCCGACACGTTAATCCGATACGCTGGAGCGGTCTTTTTGTAAATTTTAAAACTTAAAAATGGGTCAAAGTAAAATAACTTAAAATATTGTTGGCTTTAAATAATGGGAGAAACCTTTTTTTTTATAGGAAACAAGATTTTATAATACTCAAAAAATAATTACAAAGTGAAGGGGGACAAGCTGTCCGACAACCAGTACATAAAACGAAAATACAAGCATAATGAGAATCAAATACAACCAAAGCTTCCATAAAATAAGATGCACATGATAACTTTTCTCAAAGGATTATTGCGACTCTTGTGACAATATTGCGGGTGATTCTTGTGACTCACTTGAAGATGTTGGAGAACTTCAAATGGCAAACCACTCTCTTGATGAGCCGGAGTTAGGGTCTGTGGTATTCGAGGATGTAGTTGAAGATGTTGAAGCAGTTGATGTTGAGTTGACTTAGTGATATTGATTAGATTATGATTGTTACCTCTATAATCCCCTTTTGTTTTCTCTTATTATATGGAACAATCTAGTCTAGATATGTTTTACGCTTTAATTATGTAGTGAGTGGTTACAATGACTGTGTTGAATATTTGGATTATTGATGCAATCTAGTTTCATTTTGTTGAATTCTTAAATATCTATAATGTTTATTGCACATATAATATATATACACATAATTAATAACGTATCCCCATGTGTCGTATTCTACATTTGGAAAATTTGAGAATCACGTATCGTGTCAAAACGCGATTCTCATGTTGTTTTGTGCTTCATAGATACCATGTGAAGTTGATAAACCTATGGAGTATGTCACTAAATGCAATATTCCATAATTTTCTTGAAATTTTTTTATACATGATTTTATCGTAAAAATGGATCTTGTTTTATAGATCTTGATTAGTAGATTTAAAAAATACAATTTTTATTAAAATCCCAATTTCGGATTTAGAGTAATGATATTTTAATTTTATTTTACTTTACAAAAAAAAAGATGAGAGAGAAAGTGATGTGGAAGTTTAGGGTGTGTGTAGAGAGAGTTGATTGTGTATGTTTAGCGCGTATGCTTACTCTCACTTTGATTTGACACTTCATTGTGAGTGTAAACAATATCCTAGGGTGTATATTGTGTATGAAGACAAAAGAAGGAATGCAAAGCTCTCTGATTATCTTTCTAATTGTAGGTAGGTTCTGCCTAGGCCTATTTCTGCTGACCTTGTTGAAGTTCATAATAATATGCCATCCTATGTTCCTAGTGTAGTAGTGTTGCTAATGATAATAAGGCTCAATGGATGCTTACTACAAATGGGATCTGCACTGTAAATTCTGTTTGGCAGAGGTTGAGGGATGTTGATCCGGCAGTACCTTGGCATGGTTTGGTATGGCATAGAGATTACATCCCACGTTGCAGTTTTATGATGTGGGTTGTTTGCAAGAAGAGAACCAGGGACAAACTTCTGCAGTGGGGAAAAGTCGACTGTAGTGCGTGTGTGTGCTGTGTGGACATGACGTAGAAACCCGTGATCACCTTTTCTTTCAATGTACTTTTTCATAAGCTGTGTGGGGTCAGGTGCTGGACAGGCTAGATCAAAGTTATGTGTGTAGTACTTGGGAGAAAGAGATAGAAGAGGGTGTGTAAAGGTATAGGAGAGTTTCAATGCAAGCTAGACTCGGTTGAATTGGAATGGCTGCAGCTGTGTATTGTGTTTGGCAGGAGCATAATAATAGGATTTTTGTCAATAGATATTGTACTGTCGATGGTGTTGTTAGAAATATAGAAGAGTTTGTTAGAGCTAAGATGTGGAATTGGCAGAAACCTAGAACCTATATGAATTGGCTCTGTGTAGAAAATGGGGGGCAGCTGATGATGGGAATTCTGGTGTGATTGGGAGTTGGCTAGTGATTGTATATATATTCAGTAAATAATACTGAAATTTACCAAAAAAAAAATATTAAATTGATTTTTTGAGGGACCTAGTGTTGACAAAGTGTTCCTTGTAATACAGACATCTAACACCCATACAAAGGGGTACAGTAATAAGTACCTTCAAGACCCCATTATATCCTCCATGGACAATGCCTTCCTCGATCACGTCAAGGCATGCCTGATGCTGGGGCATATTTGGAGCAATCAGTTTGGCTTGTTGTCTAGCAAGTTTCAGAATCTTATGAGCTTCGGAGAGCGAACCAATCTTGTCCGTCCGATGAAGGGAACTCATCCACGGTTTGCGTCCCTCCACTATGTCTAATGCCCATTGCCGTGCTACTTTTAACAGCTCTTCAGAAGACACAACAGCATCTATGAGACCTAGTTTCTTTCCTTCTTCAGACATTATTGACTTTGATTGCTGCAAAAGAATATTTTAATGTTGAATTAGCATCAACTATGAAATAACTGAACCACTTGAACCCATCAGAATTCGAGTTAAACCTTTGAGACGGAAGTGGTGATGGCAACGGATATGGCTTAAAGCCGAAGTTTCTCAAACAAATTTTTGCATTATGCAGGACATTTTCTCAGTGGAATTTTTCCATGTTATGCTTCTTCTAAACAAGCAAAGTAGTGAAAAAAAATGAATTATAAATTCACCGTCTGCCTCATGTGAGGGAAAGGGAACATCAAATCCCAAAGCAAGAAAATATAACATCTCCTTCTTTACCAGAAAAACCTTTGATGTACAAAGCACCAAAAAGGAACTTATAGTTGAGTTGGTATAACTATTGCAAACTAAACATGAACACCAAGATGTTGGATGAGTAAAAGAGTGCTTTCGCATATGTACAACCGAAGTTAGAAAACAGAGGTAAGCGCATGATGCATTCTACCATCCATATCTACTTTAATTTGAAGTGTGACCACAAACAAATTCCCATCATATAATATGCAGTGAAGTAACACTCAACCCATTGATAACAAACAATAACCATGCAAAAGTCAAAGGTAATTAGCAGATTTCTTGTTATAAATTTCTCCGTAGCAGACAAATGATTGTCTAGTAACAAGGCACTTATGTTCTTGTAATAATTTTGCTGATGTATAATGTTCAGTAATTCTTGAAACTGGATCTCAGCTTATCACCTACAATCAAGATTTCTACAATTTATCACTTCTTTGCCAAGTTCAAAGGGAAGCTTACCAGCATCATTTCAACAGCCTTTGACAATCCTACAAGCCTTGGAAGTCGTTGTGTTCCTAATAAAACAGCCATTATTTGTTTAAGCAGTCACAGTCAGGTTCTGAAAATTTAAAAACTCAACAGTCGAACCCTACAACCAACGGCGCTGAATTGTAATATAAGCTTATATTAGTAACTGTACCTCCAAAGCCAGGAATAACTCCAAGGGTTAATTCGGGTAAACCAAGTTGTGTTCTTGGTGTGGCAATGCGTGCATGGCATCCCTGCATAGATTTGGCGGGAAATTATGCATTCACCCGACAGAAAGAATCACAAAAATGTAGTCCTAAAAATTGATCCTGCAATGCATCAACTACTAACCATTGTCAATTCTAGGCCACCCCCAAGTGCAAGCCCCGATACAGCTGCAACAGCGGGTTTCTTGCCATCTGAAGTCAATGAAGAGAAAAGATCAAAAAACTTTATAAAAGAAAAAATAAAGGATTGTTACAATGACCTTTCCTGAGTTTTGGGTCTGTCACATGCACCTCCCCTCTATTTTGGATAATTAGAGTGACCTCCCCAGACTTTTGTGTCTGTTAACAGTGGTATCCTCTAAATGCGAGGTTTATTAATGGTGACCTCACAGCTATTTTTGAAAGTTTCTTTGTAGTTTCTTAATATTATCACATAAGGAAACTTGTTTAGGGATTCACGTCACTCTAGTTATCGCAAAGTAAAGTAACTATAAAAAAAATGAAAATTTCCTGAGTGAAAATTTTAAGATGAGGTGAAAACCTTCAATTGTGTTAACCACAAGGTCAACGGATACATCTGGTAATTGAGAAATATCACCTGCCAGTCCAAAAACATAGTAGTTAATTCTCATTTTCAACAACCAAATCCAGAATTCAGATACACTCATACAAAATCAGCAGAACTACACAAAACAAAAGCATTTGGCACATACCAGTCTCGTGAACAGTTTGAAAAACATTTATGTCAAAACCACCTGAAAATCTCCCACTATAACCTTCAATTCCAAACAAACCACAAAAAAATTAGAAACTAAAGCCCAAACCGGCAACAACTTAAAACAGAACAGGCACACATGAATCAAACGAAAGAAAAAAAGGATCTCAGATCTTCATAATTCAGCTTAATTTAAAACTCACCAGTCAAAACAATAGCTTTCACATCATCTCTTCTCGTCGCCTCAGTAAATTTCTCCTTTAGCCCCGCGATAACTAAACGTACAAAAAATTCATTCAATTCAACTTATAAAATTGAGAAAAAAAAACTCTAGATTCAGCCATATCATATATTCATATCATACAAATACAAACATATATAATTATATATATACACACATGTATACATATACTAGTTGTACCCCGTGCCAGACACTATCCACCTTTAAAAAAGCATCTTGTAATTTCAACCACATATTTTTATAACTTATACGCTTTTAAGATTCTAAAAACCATTGCTTCTTATTATATAGATATGTGTGTGTAGATATACATCAACGTAATTGAAGATAAACTTTAGATTCAGACATCAATTTTGATGTTGAATTGACTGTGTGATATGCACATACATATATATATATATATGCGCACACACACACATATATATATCAATATATATATATGGAGAGGTTCCTATAAATTCCTGTCCTTATTTTACCGTCCATTTCAATGGGTAAACAGATGGGTTTTTTCATGAAATAGGAATAATCTCTCAGATCATCTTCACAAAAATTCATCAAAAAATTCGAACCAAAAGTGGGTATAATAAAAATGTGCTATATATATTTATTTTCGTCATTGAAATTGTATATAACCATATTACAACTTCTAAATTGAGTTTTTTGATGACCCTCTACTCATCGTATATGAACCTCCCTATATAGATGTGTATATGTATATAAATCACCGAAATTGAAGACAAACTATAAAGTAAGAGATAGTATGCATATAGATAATTGCATATTAGCTTACTTGGGATGGCTAAGGCATTAACCGGTGGATTACAAATGGTGATCACAGCAACACCATCGCTACCGACCTCCATAGTCACTCGAATCTCCGCCATAATAACTACTACTTGTTGAATTGAAGCAAAGCAACAGAATAGGGAACTAGGGTTTTAGTATTGTAGGTGATGAAATGAAATTGATTAGCTTTTTTGGCAGGTGAGTTATTACAATTATAGAGTGAAATTGACTGCGGATTAGGATGATTGTTCTTCTCTGAGACTCTGACTGCCTTTTTTTTAAATTTGTGCAACACATGGGATATGACGGCGTTAGGTTGTTAAAAACAAATTTGTAAGGTTTTTTTGAAAAAAATATATTTATTTGATACATATTTTTTAAAATCTCATTTTATATTTTTTAAAAATTAAATTTACTTTATTTTTTCTCTCACAAAATTTTTAAAAAATTTAAAATATCATAACTTTAAATTCAAAAATCAAAATTAAATGAAATATATATATATATATATATTTAAAATCTACTCATCGAAATTTATAAAATAAGATTCATTGTAATTATTTTATGAGTTTTTTCGTGAGTTTTACTTTCTCTCTTAAGTTTTAATTTTTCATACCAAATACAAATCAAATTTAAAAATCTTCTTTTTAAAACTCAACTTCAAAATAAATTTTAACTTAAAACACTAACCAAATGAGCCCAAAGTCTTTTCTCATATATATAGTCTTCTTTCTTTAATAATAATGCCATATTATTATTAGGAAGAAAAGATGGGTTGAAAGTCTCTTTTTGCTTAAATTTAATTAAATGCTTTATTTTTTTTGTCAGGATTCTTTTCCCTGATTTATTTTAGCTTAGTTATTGAGTTTTTAATGTCTGTCAATCACAAGAAGACATTCATTATTTCTTTAAAAAAAATCCAATTATGTTATTACAAAAAAAAAATATATGTTCCTTTGTAGTTATGGTAGACGTTAGGCCTCACAACTACATTGTTATTACCACCTCTATCGGTGGTCCTTGTGACCGATAATGGAATGGCTTCATCCGTATATGCCTTCGTCGAGTATGCTTTGTGTAGTATCAATATTTCAATTTTTGTGTTACAAGTAACGTAAACTTGAGGTAAAATTTGTCTTTAAAAATTGATTTGCAAGAAAAAAGTGTCCCAAATTTTTCATATGGAAGCTTCAAATTTTATATTTATTTTATGTGTAAAATTTCATTCACATAATAATACGTTATTTTTTAGTGTAACATGAAAAATATTCAAACGTTGAGTGATACGATGGACGATGTATAAATTCAGCAATCCGTCAAATTATGTTGGTAGGTAATGAATAATAGACATATATAAAAATGTAGAAACCATAAGCATTATTACGTTTGTTTTTTATATTACATTTGTGGAAACACTAGTAGTTGAAAGAAAATAGTATGCTTTGAATGTGATAAAAAGGTCTCGCTGAGGAAGACCATGAATATGAGGAAAGCAAAACGAAATTTCATGGAATACACGTGGCGTTTCCTCCCCAATTTCTATCTTTGACAAATTTAATCATCCCACGTGGGTGATGCCCTCGCTTTTTTGTGTATAAGATCCACAAGGTTGTTAACGTGTACGGTCCACCAAGTATTCCATTTAGATTTTGTGCATTTTTATTAATTTTTGCTTGAGGAACAATGGTTAATATATCATTGATTATCAAAATATTTTTTGCAATTGTTACTCAACTTCAAGAATTCTCAATTGAACTTGGAAGTAAACTTAGTTAAGCCATTTGTAATAGTTAGACCTAGTTAGTTTAGTTTCAATTTTAATTTTATTTATTTTTATAATTCAAAATAATTAATTGACATGAAAAGTTTGAATGTTATTAACTTATAAAACTTTTGACATGAATTATAAGAGATTTTTTAGTGTGAATTTAAATTCGAACCAAACAAATACTACAAATTTATGCTCCATTTAATAGCACATGAAAATTGAGAAAAAAAAACAACTAATTTATGTGATAAGTTGAAAAATAACTTGATACTCATTATTATTATGAGTATTATGTCTAGAAACATTCTTTATTTTTTGTAAAAAAAAAATTCCTCACCAAAAAAAATCATAGAAAAAAACATAAACTATGATTTAATCTCACCACATGTCTCAACTTATTTTTCAATTTCTCACACAAATCAATAATTTTTCCTACCATTTTCTACGTTGCTCCAAATGGAGCCAAAATGAATTTATTTCAAAATTTTATTCTACATTAGATTAATAAATTTCTTTTTAAAAAGTTTTCCACAATTAGATGCAATATAGGAGTGGAGTATCATGCATATGTCCTCTCTTATATATTATATATGGTGTACAGAATAGTTGTGAATCACATATATAGACTCTGATAAGACTTTTCGAGTAAGTTAGTACCAAATAGCTGCATCTAATTGCTCCTTTCACATTTATTATATCCACTAAGGGTGTGTTTGATTGGTAACATTTTCCACGAAAAATGAGCATTTTCCACTTGATTTGACAACTTAAGGTGTTTGATTGCATTTTTTTCTAAGCAATTCAATTCTCATTTTTGCCTCACACATGTGCATTTTCAAGGCAATTGAGGAAAATGTTTTCTTTGGGGGGAGGTGGTTTTTGTTTTCCATGCTTGGGCACGGTTCACGGGACAAGGTTTTTACCATTTTTTACATTAAAAATGTCATAACTTAAAATATAAAATTCAAAATAATATAAAAATTTAATATTTAAAATCTACTAATCAAGATCAATTAAACAAGATCCGTCATGACTATATAATTATGTAAAAAAAAATACCAATAATTTTTTCTATATTAAAAATGCCATAATACAACAAATATTTTCCGGGTAGAAAACTAAGGCAATCAAATACACTGCACTACATTTTCCATGCAACTCAATTCTAGGCAATTCAATTGCCCGTAACTTATTTTATTTCCATGCTTGCAATCAAACGCACCCTAAGATACAAATAGACTCCTCTAAAACAAATTATTATTTTTATCTAAAAAGTAGAAGAAGAAAAAGAATAAGATGAAATGCATATCATTTTGTAAAACTAATTTATATAGTAGAAAACGAAGAGACGTCAAAAAATTATAAACTCCATTAAGAATGTTTATTATTCTGTAATGAAATACAATATATGTGTATATCCTAAAATACCATTTTATTACGCTATATCATTTATCAAACTTTAGAGCTTAACAACACCGTGATAAATAATAATATACTTTACATTACTGGCCGTAATTTTATTTTATTTTTCTATTGATGAGATTGTATAATACTACCAATTTTTTGATTAAAAAATATAAGAACAAAGTAATTGCATGGTATTCATTCTAAAGTTAAACTTAAAGTGATCATTTTAGGAAGATACAAAATGTGCGGTTTTCATACCGTACAGTTCTTGGTCTTTGCTATAAAGTACGTGAAATTTCACGGGCTTTTATATTGCTTGTAGTTTTTATGGCTCTATCTTGAAAATATTTCCTTCATAAATAAGAAATTTCCTGACTAAAACACGTTTGCATCCAGATATATTACCTTGATAAAAGCTAATATGGGGCTGCATACATTTTACAAATAATTAAAAAAATCTCAAATGGCTACATAGTTTAAATGGAATAACACGATGAGTCTTAACAAGTTATAATTAAATTGTATCTACATTTATGTTCAATCTAAGAAAATGAGGAAAACCCATAACAAATGGAACGCATCAAGTACAACTGGTTATCATAATGATCTCTTGTAATTTACACAGGCACTCATGCACATACACAAAGGATAGTTACAAAAAGTATCAATTGAAAAATGAATAACATCAATCCAGCAACATCTTTGAGTATATTCAGTTTCCAAACAATTAATGGGCCAATAATATTGTAATGTTACATGTTTATTCATAAAATCCAAAGAGTTTTCTAATTGGAAATATCTGGTGGTAAAAATGAAAATCAATGTTGAACATAAAACATAAGAGTATATGTCAAATTAGTGTAGATATGATTCAGTTTTCTCTATTATTATAGTGTGTTAACAACCCAGTTATGTGCTTTAAAATTAAAAGCAAAAATTATCCTATTTTAAAACTTGGAGTTGGATTGCCAAACACACCCTTAAAGAACACTGTTGTCAACCATTAATTTATTTGACCATCTCTACATTGTAAAGGCTATGTTGGTTGAGATTATACAAAAGACTAAAGGATATCCACTTTTTGCTCAAAAAACAAAATAAAGGATGGGACATATATTAGTAGGTAAAGGTTTATAAAGAAGGTGGAATGGTAGAAGATGACTAAACACATATCATAATTTTTCTATGGCATTTTAGCAAATGGTTTATGTGCGTACTTGCAAAACTCGTGCAATGTGCTAGATTATTCAAAAGTTAAGTTATCACATAATATTACACATATTAAATATGAAAAATATAAACAAACTCAACTAAAAAAGCACAAAACATTGAAATCAATAATCCTTGAGAAAATGTTAAAGAAAACATGACACAAAGGCTATATATGTTTGATAATAAGGTGGAAAATAGTAGAAAAAATTATTTATTTTTTGTGACAATATTATGGTGAGAGTATCGAAAATAAATTGAAGAATGCGATGAGATTAACTTTTGCATTTTGTCTTATTTCATGGAATTTTTTTTGGGTGGTGGTGAATAGATTTTTTCACAAAATATAAATGAGGATTGAAGATTTATTACTTACAAAATGAGCATGAGGTGAAGATCATCTCACTACATCCAAAAATTTATTTTTCATCTTCTCATCTAAATTAGTTATTTTTCTTATTATTTTCCATGTCGTTATCTAACAGAGCCTAAATGTAAAATAATTATTCTAGTTCAAAACACAACTACTAAATTAATTAAGCAATTCTGATTAAAGTAACTTCTTCACATTTGAAGTTATTAATTTTAGGCATTTTACCAAGTCTTTTGTGTACACCATATTCAATTCCCCAATATGGATTAGCAAGCTCGGAAAAGTTAAATAGTACAAATGAATTGCCATAAAAACAAAATCAAGGAAAAGATAGGGAAACTTACTATAAAGATCGACTTGTAGATTAAAAGAGGAATTTGCTCGAGAAAGCAATGCTATATGAAATACCTGCATTTTGCAATTATTCCATTCAAGAAATCAGAAAATAATTAAACTAAAAGATAGAAAAAGTATAAAGTATATAAGGAGACACCTTTCAAATTGAACAATGCATATACGTTGGAGTAACCCATGGGATAGATGAAGATATATATTTTATCTCAAATTTAACTATTTATTAATTAACATAATTAAAATAACTTTCATCTTCTTGACATTGAATGTGGAGGCACCATTGAATAGAAACGTATAAAATCATGAGCATTGAGGGAGACCAAATTAAATAAATACATTAAATAGCATTAATTTCGATCCACGTGGAGAGAATAGTAGTACTTCTCCCGTTTTATATATATATATATATATATATTATTAGATTATATTAGATTAGATATATATATATGTAGGGCCTCTATGTTTATCTTACATCAAATAATAATAATAATAATGTTATTGTGCAAATATTAATAAAGAAATGATATTTTAATTCTAAAAATGTTTTTTCCCAAATTCTTTGGCCTATGATTTAGACATAACAAACATTTTCCAAAGATTTAAAAGGTACAAGTTTAAGTTAAAATAAACATTGTGTGCCTCACTTGCCTTTATGTACATTAACATTAGATGGATTTTGAAATTTATTATTTGGGATTAATGGTTTGAGCCTACAGTTCACCTATATTTTCACCGTTTTCACATCTTCAAAATCTTTACTCTGAATCTGCATCTCAGAGTCTTAGGTGGATTTAAAACTATCCATTAATTATGAGATTTAAGGCCCTTGAGCACCTCTAAAATTAGATGTCATTCTTAATCCACACTAATAATTGTAAATTGTTAACAATTGGATTAAAGCATGTATTCCCATCCCTTTTAAGCCTCTCTAAGAATTTGTTTTCACTCAACATACTAATGGTTGAAAAATACTTTATTCTAGCACCTCCCAACAATATGCTTATTAGCTCCACTGTATCAAAGGAGTTGTCAATTTCTAAAAAATACATCATTTTAAATTGTTCAATAAAACTTAACTCCTATATTTTTTCACAACACTTAAATAACCGGATCAATAACCACCTTCAAGATGTACTTTTAGTTTATCTTTTACAACACATTTGTCATTCAATTTAAAATAGACTTGGCAAAACAACACCTGACACAAATTGACACGAAATTATAATAATTTAATTCTTAACAACTTTGAATCATATTAACAGATCGGGCCAGGTAATATTAACACAATAATAATTGTAACATGTTAATAATAAACATAGTTTCATAATATTATATAAGTACATGCGTTATATGTATATTTTTAGTACATATATATAAATTTATATAAGTATTACAAACGTATTTGTTAATATAACGTGATATTACAATATATACATATAATATTATAAATACAGATATATTTTGTATTATCCATTAATAAATCATGTCCAGTCCTAATATAGTATGACTCTTTATATTTATCTTCCCAACTGGTGACTCAGATTTAATGTGAATGTTTATATTTTGATCCAACATGTGAGGATAATCATGACATGTTGGTAATATTGATGATAATAATAGGTATTTAGATAATTAACTAACTAAAATTAAAGAGTTTAAACCTATGAAAATTCTAATTGTATTTATATGGCCATTAAATATTTATTTGTAAATTAGAGTTTTTATATATCTCCAATATGTCTCATATTACTTAACATGTAAATAATTTATATAATAACATATCCGGTATTACTATAGAATTCCTATTTTGAATTATAGTCTTTCTATATTTTTTGCATGCCCAAAATATTTAACATGTCTATAAAAGAATATCTCAAGACATTTGTGGATTATCATAACATGTTGGTAATATTGATGATAATAATAGGTATTTATAGAATTAACTAAGTAAAATTAAAGAGTTTAAAACCTATGAAAATTCTAATTGTATATCTATAGCCATTAAATAATTATTCGTAAATTATAGATTTTATATATCTTCAATACGTCTCATATTATTTAACATGTAAATTGTTTATATAATAACATCTACAGTACTACTATAAATTCCTATTTTGAATTATAGTTTTTTTATATTTTTTGCATAGCCACGCTATTTAACATGTAGATTATCTATAAAAGAATATCTCGAGTAGTCGCAATGCATATTTATATCTTATTTGCACTGTCACGTCAGCTTTATCTCTTTTTAGCTTTTTTTTTAAACTTTAAAATATAATAAATTTTAATTTAATAATATTTAAAGTTAATTTTTCTAGGACATTAATTTATTTATGATTTTTTTAAGTCTACAAATTGTATATATAAAAATAGATTAATATTATTGTGAAAGCAAAAAGAATTATATTAAAAATATTTACCGTCCTTAAGCATAATTAATGAACTATAAAATTGGTTATCTTAAAAAACCCTATAAATTTGGTTTGATAACAAATAAAATCACCTTAAAATTAGTTTGAAATTTTTTGAATTTGTTTTTCATTTAACTTTTTTTTTATTCTCATGTTTAACATCTTTATTTGAATTTTTTGTTATATGTTTTTGAATCTGTTTGAATTGATTATCATTCGACTTAATTAAGTAATTAATTTTATATCCAGTGAAGGAAAGCCTTTTTTTTGGGGCCCGAAGGATCCCAGTGCCAATGTCCAAAAATACTGTAATAGTAACGCGTGTCAAGCTGGCTGGTTCAGCCATATAATAAATGCAGTGTTTTCAAACTTTCATAATTAAAAATCTCTTTAACTTTTGATTAATGTTGAAATGGTTATATTTTTTTAGGGATTGAGGTTGAATCAGACATAACTCATCCTAAAATCGACTATTAACTATCGTCACACAATTCTCTCAAAAAATAAACTTAATTCAAAAAATTGTGCATATTTGTAAATCAACGCATTGATTATATTTTGATATAACGACTCATGATTATCATGACGTATTTGTTAATATAAATGATAATGTTGACTTTTTGTTTGAATTCACCGATAAATATAATAGTGTTTAAAACCTACTCAAATTCTTAATGTAATTAAATCAAATAAATTCAATATTTATTTATAAAATTATAATATTTATATATTTCCATCACGTTACTAAAATGCATTTTACACTAAGTCAATTATGTATATAAAAAATTGTATATTGTCTTTACAAAAATCTTATCAATTCGAGAAATATTAACAAATAAAATATTTATATATAATTAATTTAGTTAAATAAACTGGTTATTATCGGTTAACACTTTTATTATATGATTATAGTTTAACATTATCCTTTTATTTAGTGAAATAAAAAATAAATTATCATATCATATAATTTAATGAGATTTATGATGTAGCACCAATATTATAGTTCAATGAGATTTTAACATTATATTTTTACGGAGATAGCACCAATACTATAGCTTGAAGCCAAAGCTCTACTGAAGGTTTGTCTACTTGTGTTACTAGAGGCATATTCAATGTGGATATTGATATTTATTCTTTGCTGCTTGGTTAATGTTTTGCAAAACAAAGATGTTGTCCCTTGGAGTATTGCTTATGAGATTCGCATGATTAGATGTATGATGCAGCATTGCAGCGTATTGCCTCCTCGCTTCAGCATATATTCCGTGAGGCGAATTGTGCTGCATATTTTCTTGCCAATCTAAGAGTCCAGTGAAAGCAACACTTTATTTTCAGTAGAGATAATGTCCCAAAACTGCGAGTGGGAATTACTAGAATTGATAGGACTAGTCTGTATGCTTTAAGAATTCCTAAGTTGTAATTCTTTTGTTTGATTTAATATATTTAGGGGCTCTGCCTCCTTTGTTCTAAAAAAAACATTGAGATTCGTGTTTTCCCTGACAACAATAGTAAAAAAAATATCAGTACTATTATGTTAACAAGTTGGAGAAAAATCTTGCACATGCAATTAGTTAAAATTAAACTTTGAACATTCATGTTTTTTTTGAAATATTTTTTGACATAGTAATGGTAATTATTAAAAATATATGAATACGTGTCTTTAATTAGGTTATTTTGAGTATTGTTTAAATGTCTTTCATATGATATAATAATCTTATGATAACGTGTAGTTCATTGTATTATTTGTCAATATATAGTGGCGGAATTAAGGAATTCAATAAAGGAGAAAAAATTTAAAGCATACAAAAATATAAATTTAAAGTCATAAAATTTTAACTCAAACCTAATAGTATTAATATTGCAAATTACTAACCTTCTATGGAGAACACAAAATATTATGCAGTTAATCAATTATTCAAGAAATAAACCTAATATTATGCATTTAATCAATAAATGAACATAATATTGAGGAACCACTATCAATTATTCAATTAATCTAACATATACACAATATTATGCGATTAATCAACAATTGAACTAATATTATGTAATTAATAAAGAAATAAATCTAATATTAAGATATATATATATAATATTAATCAATAAATGTACCTAATATTAATAATGAAATACACCTAATACTAAGAAATATCAAAAAATATACTCAATGGTATGTGGAAGATATCTAATGAAGCCGGTGGAAGCACATGTGCAAAGCAACTAAGCAAGTGAAAAGCAAAATAAAAAAGTATGAAAAGAGTGAAGAAGAGCAAAAATAAAAAAAAGTAGAAGAAGATGAAATATGATATGAATAATAAAATAGAGTATGTGAGATGATTTAAATTAAATTTAAAGTTTTAAATAACCCCTAAAGTTTAAACTCCGGCATGCATCTAGAATCAAATGACTTCTTATTGGGTTCACATTACACTTAAACACCCTAAAATATAAAATTTCGCATATAGGTCCCTACATATTTTTCATTTTTCAAAAAATACTCCATATGTAGTTAAAAAAATTGAAAACCAATGAGTCTTCCCACCTTTTCCCTTATTCACTCGCCCCTGTCAATATATTAAATCATATATTTTTGAATAATTGTTAGCAATTTTTTTTTACTTTATGAAATAAATAAAATATCCACTATAAATTATCTAATTATTTATACATACTATCACATTTTTATATCTCCATCTAAATCAAATTTACAGAAAACTAAAAACTAATTTTGAGTTACTTTTTATTTTGCTAACTATTAGTTAAAAAATGATGGTAAATTATTTTTTCCTCTTTTATAAAAAAATGCTTGAAAAATGCAACAAAAAGATAAAAAAGTCTGTATCAAATTAAAATCTTTTAAGATGAAAAAGTTCAAAACGAGGCATAAAATAATGGGTGTAAATTTTATTTTCTTGATTTTTTTTATACAAACGATGATTAAACTGATACAATTTATATATATATATAATTTTACAACCATCACAATAAAATTTATAAACGGGTGGAATACAACCATTACATAAGGTAGACACAACATTTTTTCATTTTTTCTTATTTCATTTTTCTCATTTTCTTTTCTTATTTTGAATTATATAAAATATAATATAATAACCTTTAAAGATCATTTCACTATGAATATATAGTTATTTATTCTATTTTTGTGATTTATGTTTTGAATACTTGAAGGGTCATATTTTTATTTGAATAAATGGTTTGTTTTGATTGATCCATGTAATAAAATAAATGAGACTTTTCATTTAAATAAATAACATACATGTATCATTTTAGTTTATTAGAAAAACACATGAGCCTGTATTTTTTTTAGAAAAATAAATAAATAATTATTTGAATACTTCCTGTTATAATTAATGATATTTCATTATTTGAAACAATATATAAACAAATAAGTAAATAAATTTGTATTTGTATTTATGGTTTATGATACTTTGCGAATGACATATTTTAAAATAAATGAATGATATTGCAAAAGTAAAAAAAACTTTGCAATAAGATGTTCATAATGTATAATGAAAGCCTTTTTAAGTTATCATATCAATAATACATATAATTTAAGATATCTCAGTTTTCATTTTAATAATACTTTGAGCTATTTATCAAACAAAATGGGGATGGACTCAAATGATTAACAAAGCTAAGGTAACTCAAATTATAGATATTATTGAGGTGACAAACTAAAAAAGATTTAATAAAAAGTATGAACCACATCATTTGATTCGGTAAAAGTAAAAACTAATATTATGATAACAAAAAATCCAGCCTAACGAATTTTCAACCATACCCTAATTATTGTCTATTTTTAAATTTTAATAGGTATAAATAATACAAATACGACCTGAATTTGGTTGAGTTCGGATTCATGTAAATTTAGCCCATTGAATCCAAACTAACCATATATATACTTATTTTTTTCTTTAAATACTCTTATAGTATTATATAATTACAATATGTCGGTACATATCAATACCTGGTGGGTTCAGTCATATAATAAATACGAAAGTTTTGCATTTTCAAAGTTAGCCATCTTTCATGTCAAAGTCAAGGTCGAGTTGAACACATTTTCAGACAGATTGTGTTTTAGTTTAGTCAAATCTACCTCAAGTCTGTCTTATTCTTGTCGCCAGTGTTCTAAAAATCGGGATTTTTTGCCGATAAATCGATCGGAAATTTACCCGATTCGATTTCCATGAATCAATCGGCTGGGTAAAAAATTCAGCCAAAATCGGACTAAAATTCGGACAAAAATAATCGACGACTAGCAGCAATGGTGGGACGACGATGAAGAATAAGACAAAGAAGACGAAGAAGTAGCAGCAACAATGGCGAGATTTGAAGTAGCAACAATGGCTGGAGAACGACGAAGAAGAAGTAGTAATGGCGGGCTAAGGTTAAATAGGGTTTCCTATGGAAGCAGCAGCAGCTTTGCTTTTATAGGGTTTCCTTAGGAGATAATTGCTTTTAACTTTATTTTTGTACTCATATTTCATTTTAATCCATTTTAAGTTTTAAATTTTATAAAAGTACTCCTTAAGGATATGTATATTTTATTACTTGAATGTTAAAAAATTAATGTTAATTTAAAAGATATATTATATTTTACTAGTATTATGTTATTTTGAAAACATTTATGAGTTTGAAAAGGTTATTATATTTATTTAATTCCCGATTTTTCAAATTATGGGTTTGCCGAAGATTTTTTCCCGATTTTTTCATCCTGAATCCCCATCTTGCCGATCTAGGTCCGATTTACGATTTTTAGAACATTGCTTGTCGCCATATAATTATTTTCAAACTATTAATTAGAAAATTATTTTATCTTTATAAATTTGTAGGTCGGAAAATACCCTAGTGAATATGGTTTTTAAAACTTAATGCGGAATTTAAAACTTTTCTAGTTTAAGTAAAACAAATGGAATGTAAGCAAATAAACAATCAAGCATAATTTCTTAAGCAATAACAAAACAATCAATAATAAAGAGATTGAGTTAGAAAGATTGAACCGATTTGAAGTTCATTTTGTCCACACGGTACCAAACCATAATCCGCGCTCGGTTAGTTCCCCGAGAATTTTCACTAGAAGATCAAACCACTACAAGTGTTGTTGTCTCACTACACTCTTTGCAAATATTGCTTGATCACAATATTCTCACAAGAATCTCTCTCTTGCTAACCTTGTGAGATTTACCTCTCACAATATCTAAACAAGAATTTACATGAGATTTACCTCTCACAATTTGAATATAAAAGTTTGACGATTCACACCAATTTACAATAACTCTCTCAAGTGTTTGTAGAATACAATTTAAGCTCACACTAGAGTTATCTTGAATGATCAATATGATATAGCTTTGATTGATCAAAAATAATTTCTTGAATCTTTGAATAATAAAGATAGATGAAGAATAGAGTATGAGAGTGATTCAAGGTGTTTAGAATGAGTCTTGGAAGTCATATTTATAGTCCCAAAAGTGATATAGCCGTTTGAGAGGTTTGGTGGAAGTTTTGTACCAAAAATAGTAAAAAATTAGAAATCCAACGGCTATATTCAGGTCATCAGTCGACTGAGCAAGGCTCCTTAGTCGACTGAGTGACCATCAGTCGACTGAGCAAACCCATCAGTCGACTGATGACCTCTGCTGGTCAGTTTAGATAGATAGCTGCAGACAGCAATTTGTTCCCGATTTGTTTTGATCATATCTCATTATCCAGCCGTTGGAACTTGATGAAATTTTGTATATAAGTACTATAATGTGTTAAATAACTACTGTCCAAATTTCATAATGATCGGAGTCCGGAAAGGCCTCTTTCAAACCGTTAGATCAAAACTGCGCAAAAACGGAGCGAATCTAAAAAGGGAAAAAATAAACATTTTTGCAATAAAGTTCTAAAATCAATTTTGATGCTTGGGATAGGTCAAATATATTATCCTAAGACACCTATTTTCATGAGAGCTCAAAATATGCTCAAATCAATTTAATATGAAAATCGGTTTTTGCAAGAATGGTGTTTTCAAAGAAATTTTGATTCAAACTGATTTTGATCAATCTAACAATGATGCAAGTTCATGTTTGAGCTATATTATCAATCAATTAAGAAACTTTACATTAATCCTAAGCAAACACTCAATTACCGAATATGTGAGTCTTCGAATGCTTCGATTTGTTTCTTCAAATTGATTATTCACTTGAAGCTTTAGTATATGATCCTTGATCTTTTATGTTTCATGAAATGCATTGCTATCTTGTGAGTGATGAGATTGATCTTCTTGTCTTGTCCAACGCTTGTAGAAGAATGATCTTGATTCGGATATATCGGTTTTAGTCGAATGCTTCGTTGACTTGATCGGATATTGATTGAATGATCCTTGTCAAATTTCCCTTGAGCAATCATGCTATTTTTGATTTTCCAAATAAGAAATCTATAATCTTATATCAAGAACATGTTAAATTACACATGATTGATTTATTGTTATTATCAAAATAAGATTAAGACCTTCAAGGTCAACACTATTAAATATTTATTTATAAATTTGACATTTTCTATATCTCCAGCAAGTCTCAGATTATTTAACATGTAAATTATCTATATAAGAACATCTTCAGTAATACTGTATATTCCTATTTTAGTTAACTATAAATTGGAGTATTTATATATTTTCAGCATGCCCACATTTTTCAACATGTATATTATATATAAAAGAGAATCTAGAGGAGGAGGAGGAGTAGTGCATATTCACATTTTATTTTCACCGTCACGTCAACTTTATCTTTTGAACTTTTTTTTTTTAAAAAAAACTTCAAAATATAATAATTTATGTAATTTAATAATATTTAAAGTTTATTTCTCTTGGAAAATTAATTAATTTATTTTTGTTTTTAAAAGTTTATAAATTATGTTATACAAACATATATTAATATTATTGTGAAAGAAAAAAGGACCATGTTATAGAAATTTATTTTCCTTAAATATAATTAATGAACTATATGAATTTGGTTACCTTAAAAAATAACTATACATTTGATTTGATAATAAATGAAATTACCTTAGCAATAGCAATTAGAATTTAAGATGATAAAATATTAATCCTAACAAGTTTTTTACAAACCATGACCTTAAGGGCCGATATTTTTTGTTTGTTGTGGTATGTAATAACTCAAAATATTCCATATCAGTAATGTAATAGAAAGATCCTTTGCAAATATATGGAGATTATGAATCTGGGTAGTTACATATAGTATCACATCAGATACGACTAGTAATATTTATAACCCTAAAATCACGACCTGTGTGGTTATATAGTAAGTATGGATACGTTATAAACATAAATATGATTTGAGTTATGTCTAGCTTGAGGTACATGTAAATTTAGCCTGTTAAAAGTCTCTTCAATTTTGGATTAATATCATATTGGCTATATTTATAAAGGGGTCAGGGTTAATTCTAGCGTAACTCGCCTCAAACATGAAAATTAATCATTGCTTCGTAATTCTTTCCAAAAATAAACTTAATTATAATTATTTTCTTTTTTGAAAATTTGTGCCGAAAGCACAGACATTACTAATATACTTTACATGTAATAACATATTATATTGAATAATTCGTTAAGAGTTAAAACGATAGCACTTAATAAAAAAACCACTCATTTAGATCTAAAAAAATAATACTCAAATTACAATAAAAATTGACATAAACACAAATCAGTCTATTGCTAGATATACTTAAAACGGTTGCTCACCAACAAGCAAAAAAATTGTATGAGTGCTAACATAGTGGAGATAGAAATCAATTTTTTCACCAACATCCGGTTTCAATTCACAAAAACTTTTTTCCCTCTTCGAAGTAGACCATCAAATATATTCATGTATTATTACTTTTACTTATATAATAATAATAATAATAATAATAAATAAAATAATAAAAGAGAAAAATGTTAAACTGTCCACGACGCGGTTCCCCTCCGCTCAGGTAGCAGATCTCTCACTCAAGTAGGAAAAAAAAATGCAAAAGTTCGACTCCGACGCCGTTTCTTATACAAAACCAAAACCATAACTTTTAGATGCATGTCACAAAACCATTGGGCCTCTTCCATAAACTCGAAAAGCAGAAATAGAGCCTCTTCTTCAATGGCGTCTTCGAAAATGGTGTCTAGGTTAAGCACTAGAATCCAAACTTTGCTTCTAAAACTGAACAACAAGAAAACTTCTTCCTCCTCCTCCTCCTCCTCAATCTCACCTAATAATACATCATCAATCTTCAACTCTACCTTTCCCTCTCAGGCCTCCGCTTCATCTACACGGAATTGTATTTCTCGGTTAGATCTTCATATTCCCCCTTTTTTTCTACACTCTATTGATTATATATGTTTATTTTTGGTTATGGTTTAGGTTACTAGTTAGCGTTAAGAGGTAAAAAATTGTTTTTTTTTTAGCTTTTGAATGCTGAACACTGAAATACTGAACTCTGAATGCTTAATGCTAGAACAGGTCCTCTGAGTTAAACATGTTTGGTTTTATTTAGCTCTGAATGTTGAACAAATGACATTTTTTAAATTTATCCTCGTTATTATGACCTACATCAATACCTAATGATCGAAAAGATAGGGGTACAACTGGAATACAATTTCATTAAAATTAAATTTACTATTCGGCGTAGAGTTGTTTCTTAATGCTGAATTTTTAATCCAATTCAGCAGATAAAAACAAACACTAATGCTGAATGGAAAACTATTCAGGTTGAGAAGTAAAATTGATCTTTGTTTCGTCACCTCTTAAATTTGAATACGTATAAAAATTCAGCCTTCAGCAGTAAGAGGTTCATTCAGATGAGAAACAAACAAAATTTTCAGAGGGTATAAGTATTTAGAGTTCAACATTCAATTTTTAGCATTGGGATATATAAATGTGTATTTATCTGCTTATGCCATTATGGTTAGATTACCATTATCATTAGGCTTTTCTACTCTCTCTCTATTGATTATAGGTGTATTTTAGTGTATAAATGTGTATATATATGGGGCTGTGATTAGGTTACCAGTGGAGTTGAGCGGCTTGTTAACGATGATGCCGTTGCACAGTGTGATAGCATCGGCCCGGTTACAATCGAACTTGTCCATAGAGTCTCAGAGTTGGGGTTTAATTCCTCAAGGTGTGCTTTCAATTTTTCTATGCATTTATTGTTCCGGAGATATTTAACTGATTATTCCTTTTTTCAATTTACAGTGGTATAGAATAAGGGTGTTTGGATTGCACATTTTCCTTTGAAGTTACCCAAGATTTTATATTTCCCATCTCTAGTGGTTTTGATTGCATTAATTTTTTCCGCAACCAATTTCCATGGTACAACATGATTTACTCACTTTTTATTAAGTTCCATCAAAATTTAAAAGTAAAACAAATACAAGAAACTTTACTATCTTCCATGTAAACTCTAAACAAATCAAATGAAACCCAAGTTCCTTTGAATTCAGTGGATATCAGTAGATTCGGATCAAATGAAGTACTGAAGAGAAAGCATTTAAGCCACAGTGAAGTTAGCGAAGAATAATTGAATTCGTTCTACTTTTATTTGGATCAACTTGCTTGATTATAATCATTAATTTCAGTATGAATGTTAGTGTCTTCCTACACTTACAAGTGCACACAGAGATTTTATCAGTTCTTCACATATTCTCATGAGTGAATGTTGTTTTGTTAATGCCTGTCCTGATCTAATCAACTAACATTTGCATCGTATTGTTGCCACTTGCCACTGCTGGAAGTGGCACAAGAATGACACTAGACTCTGAAGTGGAAAGCAACCTTAAAAGAACATAAAAGTGTAATGGGGGAATATAGACATCCAAATGACTAAAATTTGCATCACATAAGGCATTTAGGGGAAGTGTCATGAGATGATATGGAACTCAGAAGTGGAAATGCAACACTAAAATGACATAAGAAATGTGTAATGGGGGATATAGAGATTCAAGAAGTTAGTTACTGTGAAATATTTGTTTATTGGTTTGATTTAAGTTGGTAAAGAGTATTAGTGGCTTATTTTACATAAGTATTTGGGACCGCTATTCTAGAAACAACCTTGCTCTTAGCTCTCTTTCTTGGTCTATAAAACTGTCAAGGGCAATGTTGCACTCCAATTTGTTCTTCTAAATATTAAACTTTAATCACTTCTTAATCGTTCCTAGTAAGATATGGAATTAAGATTACGTTCCCCAACATTCTTAGTAAGATTTCAGCAGTATGCAAATGTAAATCTTGATCATATTTTGCTCCATCTTCCATTTTCTTCTTTTCACGGAGCAAGGTCTCCTTGGAGTTTAATATGGAGATACCAGGCTTAAAAGGGATTTGGATATATTGTAATGGAGATTGTGGGAGAAGGTGACTGAAAGAATGATAAGATTTTTTGGAGTTGCGTTATTTTGGCTCTCTTTTGGATGGTTTGATTAGAACTGACCAATAGTTTTGTAAGATGAGTAAGCAAGAATGGGTTCCGGGAAGGACCCGATTTTATGTTACTTTCATGGGCTTCATTGTCTAAACGATTGTGGTTTCCACCTTCCATGAATTCATAGTTATAGATGTAATTAGACGATTTAGATGGTTGTGGTTTTGTGATATTTTTTTTCTCGTACACTAGGATTTCTAGCCCTACATTTTCTGTAAGCTCTATTTAGTTTATACCCCCATTTTTCAACCCCCTTCTGAATCTCTGCTAGAGTTCCTTAGTGATTACTAGACTTAACCCCTAATGATTATTTTGAACAGAAATTCTCTTATTTACACAATAATTTATTTTAATATAAAATACACTTTGGGCTCATATTCACCACTTTAGACTAAATGAAAAAAAATCTCTGATATCTAATCTAACCCTATTCCTAACTTATTAGCACCAACACAATTGGCTAACACCTCCATTAACTGCATCTCGCCATCTCCCACCACTCGAACCACAACCACACATTGCTCACACAACACAGCTCACAAAAATTTGGTTCTTCTACGGGCTCAATGGGTATCTAACTATCTATGTTTACATTTTACTTCTCTTTAGCATTCCTCTGTTTTCTGATGTATCAGCTGCGAACAATGTCACATAGGCAACCATTCTTGACTTTCTTTTCTTAAAGGTCTGGATTCTGTAATCAAACATTTTAGATTGGGTTGTCATTTAGTTCAAAGTTATCGATTATATGGAAGTGTGTAGTATTTTGAATCTTTGATAACTCGCAAAAGAAGTTTCACAGGGAGGCCAATCACTTTTTCTCATGAAATCATGCAATCTCCCCCACACTGTGTGTGTGTGTGTGTGCATATATTCACTTGATAGGTGACTGATGAAGGGGATGGTGGGAAGCGGAGGCACGAGGTGCCTTGGAAGGAGGTAGTGACGGCGTTAGAGAGAGAGAGAGCTTGTGGTTTTATGTTGTAAAGATAAATAGAGAAGATGATGGCATCTTTTATCTGAAAGTAAAATTGAGGGGCCAGTCTTTGAAAGGGGAAATTACTTTAGAGAGGTGTCCTGTTTCCAATATTTTGGTTAACGTGAATGAAGAGCAATGCTTGAACTTTGGAGGACAAATTATCAGAGACGAGTGATTATGGAGAGTATCAATGCTTTTTAAATCATGTTAGATAGAGCGTCACAACAGTTATCCCCAAATAATTGAGCTGTAGTGCCAATGAGCTTATGCACATAATGGCTTGGCATGCTTTTTTGGACTTGAGCGTTCTATTTCTGTTTAACTTGTTTATGTTCTTATTCTGATGCTTTTTGACCCTTCTAAATGAGTTTTTTTCCGTTTCAATTGATGCTTCACTTATAAGGCTGCTGCATGAATTCTTTTTCTTCATGAGAAATACACCAAGTGATAAGAAGTTGGGAACATGTTTAAGTTGGTCCCGTAAGTGACAGTAGAATACATCACGTGGGTTATAAACTAAAATAAATTTTGTATCTTTCTTATTATGAAAATTGAATCTCCAAATAGCTTATGTGGAGCACGGTTGTTGCTTACACCAAGCCACCTGGAAACCAAAACCCGATGCGTTATGCAGTCACAATTTTGAACACTGGAGGGATTGAGAGAGTCAAATTTATGGCATACTTTTTGTAATGGATACCACTGAGGGTTAGGGCTTTTAGTAGCATGGCTTCATTGTAGGTTTTGGAAGTAGATCAAATGTTTTGTTACTTGCCAAATCTTATGCTATTTCGTGGGATTAATGTTGGGTGGATTGTACTTTTCATTTATGATGGACAGCTGGACATCTTGTCCGTCACTTGATCTTCCTATTTTGATATAAAATTTGTATTCGTTATCAAAAAGAAATATCAGAAGTTGTATTGCCTGGATGAAAGTGAACAAGAAAAGGGTGCAAATTTCAATGTTATGGAACTGGATTGGGGCTTATGACTCGAGGCTCGTTTTGGGGCTGGCCCAGGACCTCAGCTTCGAGGCGTTAAGCCTCAATCAATTTTCATTGGCGGCTTATGCCTCACTCACTTGAGGCTTAAGTGTGAGGTATAACCCTTGAGCAACTCTTCCTTCTCCTATTATTCTCTCTTTAAGCTTATGTTCTATTGAGTGTAATTATGTATACAGACAAGCGAGTATCCTCTGATCAACAGATACTCTCTCACTCTCTCTATATATATATGCTTTGATACCTGTGATACTTTTTGGTAAACAATATGTATAGTTATGATACATCAACATTGAATGCGTTAAAAGTACAGACAGACTTGTTTGTAGACTTCCCATCTTTCTTTGAAGATGAAGTTAATAAAATCACATAGGATTTTCTAGGATTCCCAGCCTCCACAATATCAGTTTTCCAAAAAGGATCAATTGCCTTTATTTTTTGCTTTAACAACTCTTAAATAAGAGATATACCAGTAGCTCGCTAAAGAGTCACCTACGGACTTACTAAAAGTAAGGACTGCAGCTATGCCTATTATCTACTGTGCACTTTTAATCGAGCATGGGGCTTATACGAGCGTCGCCAATGAATGTCAACTACTTCAAGTGAAAAACAGTTAAACACCACAATTGATAACAAAAATAGCAAAGAAATAACAAAAGAAATGGGAACAAAAGAAAAGCAGCCTTTTTGAGCGACCACCCTTGCATGAGCCACATGGTGCGAGAATCCCTTCCATGCCCATGTGTCATGTCGAGGGAACATGAACTTGTAGACTTTTCTTTCTTGAAGGTGAAGAATATAAGGATCTAGTAAATATGCTTCAGTTATAATATTTCTAGTAAAATGTATTTTGTAACGTATTTGTGCAGTTACAGTGTACTCTGAAATTTAGCTTCATAGAACATTAGAAACACTAAGAAAATAAGGAAGTACATGTCACTTAGTGTGGGAAATTAGACCGCATCAAGCCATATTTAGAACTCTGTCCTTTATTGTGTTTGAGGTGTTTTTTTTTGGGTTGGGGGAGGGGATTCAAGAGGAGAGAGTATGCATATTGCATACTCATGCAGAGGTTGGTTCTTACTTCTTCCTGTTCACGGTCTTTTTCACAAATTTGCATTATTATCTTGCAGGAATTGCCCCACTTGCATATATAGATCGCAAATGTTCCGTTGCAGTCAGTTCTATTATCCTAATACTGTCTTATTTGTCCATTTTCCAGGTATCTCAATGCCTTTATGATGGCATATCTTTGGCGATCTCACGAAGCAGATTCTCAACAGAATAGGAAACTAGGTCAAACCTGACTTCAGAAGAAAGCTTCAGAACTACTTTTTTTTTTTTTCGAAAAAGAATATGTTTCTTTAGTAACTTTTAATAACACGTACATCCCATTCGTGTTGTGAATTATTTATTTCTCTGGTTCCTTAGAACTGTTTTTGTATGACTGTCCATCTGGGGAAATGAGATTTGAAACTTGATACATCTTTGGTTTGTAAGAGCTGCCAGACAAGAACTTGGAGTCTCTCACTCTCTCCCTTGAATTAAGTGCACGTTTAGTTTGACTTTTCATTCTTTCCCGGAAGGAGTAGTAGGTAGTTCCGTGTATAAAGTTTGAGCTTTGGCAAATGAATGAGATTTTAATGAATTACCAATTTAAGATTATTAAATGCATAAAACTTGAACCAAAAGAGGTGCAAGTTTATGATTTGCCAGTGGGTGAGACAATGTGCTTATAGAAATGCTTCAATCAGTTTGATGAAGCAGGGGAAGTAGTATATGTTATTCTATGAATAACCAGCAAGTTTGTTCAACCTTTTAAACTTGATTTTATGTCATCTCAAAGCCAATTTTTGGCTAAGTTGCTGTCTTTGACCATTATGAGATCAAACACATTCCAAGTTAAATGAATGCAACAAGTAAAACGAATCTCTCTCTCTCTCTCTCGTGACACACACATAAAACCATTTTTACTATAAGCATCTAAGGCGAATTTATTTTTGAATTTTATACATGAAATGCTACATAGTTCAAAAATTGTTTCAAAAGTTATAGTGCAAATGAATCTGAACTACACCTTTTTTACAGTATGGAAGAATGCCTTAGCGAACATTAACACGGGGTGGTGCATGGTGTAGTGAATTATAGTGATTAAAGTTATTTTTAAATTTTGTTTTTGAGATATATATTTTTTTAATTATATAGCATTGCTTTTTCCTACCAGGCAAGTGGACAAGTAGCTGTCTAATACTTATTTAGAGTTGTGACAAGAATTTCTAAAACATTGAACATTACGTTCATTGCAACGGTAATGAGCCACACATTTTTTTTGACAGGTAACAAAGCCGCACTTAAAAAATAACGTTTCGAAAACTATTAATGAAGGTGAGCTAAACATCAAACGCTTGGTACTAGATACACTTGTGGTTCATACTATATCTAAACATCCAAGCGGTTGGAGATTACGGACTTGACGGCAGCACGGGACTTATCTCCAACAGAAATAAATAAAAATATTGGGAGTAAATTAAAACAATTAAAATATAATAATATAAGAAAATGATAATCTTAATTAATAGCTTTATTTACTAAGCCATTGAGATACTCTAGTCTAACTAAAGTTTGATTCCCGCTCTCTCCCCTCTCTCTGAGAACCACTCAAATGTGTCTATCGCTATATTAAAAATGCAAAAAAAAAGAAATTGTACCAAGCCACTAATGTATTTGGTATAAATATTGAATAAATAAAATCGATAAGTATAGCACTATTCAAAAGTTGGATTAAAATATTCAAACTTATTAAAGGCACCTACCATCTTCTCCACCATACCATGTAAAAAGGCATATTTGTTTTTGTTTTTTTTGGTTCTGCATCGCACTTGGAATAATGTAATAAGGTAGTGTAAAAGTGTAGTGGATAGGTAAATATAGCACAAGCTTACACTATCCCCGTGTGATGTTGTGAACATCACGGGGTAGAAAGGTGCAATATTGTGTATGTTGCGGGACTCGTTATTCCAAGCCATGACATTCATAATGTTGTGTGATGCATGGTGATTTGGACCGTTAGCATTGGACGTTAACACACCCACGACATTCATTTCATCGCGGGTGTGTGCTGAGTCACCGTGGGCCCGCGTGATATTTTTTATTTCGCATGGTGCAATTATCCACTTTGCGCGCTACAAAGTTCCTTAGACATGGTATAGTATATACACCAATTTACATTACATTAATACATTATACATCGGTGATGGCCTAAAAATTGCTCACAATGTATATAGTTAGAGCATTTTCAATGCAACAATCAATTGAGAAAAATGAGATGCAACATAAGATGTATAAACAAAATTCTAAAAAAATACTCTCAAATACAACAATCAATAATGACCATCAAGTCTATGTAACAAAAATAAGAATAGACATTCTGAATGTGTTTCTCTACTTTTAAAAGGTCTCTTGAATAATATCTTAAAATCACATCATCTTTTTTGTTCACTTTCTTCTATTTTTCAAATTTTTAAATATTTTGACTTTTATTTTATAAATTATTTTCTTATAAAAAAAAATATTTTTGGATCTAATCATATAAAAAATATATTATTGAAAAGTATGAATCAAAATTTACCAAATAAGATTCATAATGCATATAAAATTATTAATTTTATTTTCATAAATTTTTTAACAGATAATTTTTTAGACAATTATATTAAAGATTTTTTTTTTAAAACTTATCCATCGATAATTTTTTATATGCCACGTAAGAAAAAAAAATATTTATACGTGCATTGGTATGAAGTTCTCCCAACTTATTTTTACATTGGGAGATAAGGCTATTTTTACGTTGGGTAAAGGAGGACCAGATTGGCAAACTAGGAAAATAAAATCTTATCCTCCGGGCCGAAGTATTTTGCCTCAAAACACAAAAAATAATATAAAACAGTTTTGAGTAAAATGGAACTTCACCCGCATGATGATATTATTATGATGCTGCTCAATCCGCCATTGATATAGAGCCTTGTGTGTCTAACGGCCACCCACAAATGGCCATGTTCACCTTCAAGCCTCTCCACCAAAATCAACTCTCTCATCTCACTCTCTGTAAGTACCCCTCCTCCTCCAATTCTTTTAATTTCCACTACTTCTCTCATTTCCTCACTTTCTCCCCAACCAAACATCCACTTCACCCCAAATTCCCACCATTTCTTCAACTTACACAACAACACTTGAATCACAGAAATAGTGACCAAATTGGTGCTGGCTTTTCTCCTAATTCTTTGCCCAATGATAAAAGGGTAGACAAAAAATCTGTGAAAAAAAGTATTAATTCAGCAGTGGAGGATAATATTAAATATAGGATCACAAAAGTAAATCACAGAAATAGTGACAATGGGTTTTCATCTTCTAGGACTAATGATAAAAGGGCACACAGAAAAACTGTGGAAAAAAGTGTTAATTTTTCAGTGGAGGAAAATACTGAAAAAAGGCCCATAAAAATAAATCACAGAAATAATGACAAAATTGGTTCTGGGTTTTCTTCTTCTAGGTCTAATGATAAAAGGGCAGAGAGAAAAACTGTGAAAAACAGTGTTAATTCAGCAGTGGAGGAAAATATTGAGAAAAGGGTCATAAAAGTAAAAGACAGTTCCGAAAGGAGAGAATTGGGTTCTTGGCATTCTTTTGTAAAGGACTAAGAATGAAAAATTGGTGAAAAATGGATCAAAAAGTGAAGGAAGTAAAGTAATTACAGATAATAATATGAAGAAAGATTTTATTAAGGGTAAAAGTGATGAATTGGGAGACGGTGAAGAAGGGAAGAAGGGCTAAGAAGAACAAATTAGATTTGCCTGAAGTTAAGATGAGGATTGGGTTGGATATGTGCTCGAAAAGAGGCGATGTTATAGGTGCGATTAAATTATATGATTTTGCTATGAGAGACGGCATAAGCATGGGGCAGTACAATTATGCTGTAATCTTGTACCTTTGTTCTTCTGCAGCTACCGGGGTTGTTCAACCAGCAAAAAGTGGGAGCAGTAATCGGAGTTCGAGTACCATGGACCAATCTAATGAGGGTTCTGAAGATTTGGGTGAATTTGGGAAAATGGGTAAGAAGAATTTTGTGAGAAATGAATTGAATTCACAAGATTTGAATAATGAGCTACCGACTGAAAAAAAAGAGTCGAAGATTCTTACTTTTGATGGGAAACAAAATTCAAATGAATTCTCTAATGGATCTATAGATTCTCTTCCTCAAACATTAGATGAGTTGCTTCATTTGCTGCAGATTGGTCACTATAAAAAATATGTGAATGGTGATCGACAAGACAATGGAATTCAAGTAGGTGAAGATGTGAAGAAATATTCACTCCGAAGGGGGTTGGAAATATATGAGAAAATGCAATCGGAAAATGTCCCAATGAACGAAGCAACCTTGACATCAGTGGCTCGAATGGCAATGTCCATGGGTAATGGTGACATGGCATTTGATATGGTAAAGCAAATGAAACCGTTGGGGATAAACCCTAGATTAAGATCCTATGGTCCAGCTTTAACTGTTTTTTGTAATAATGGTGAAATCGATAAAGCATTTGCTGTAGAAGAACACATGCTCGATCATGGTGTCTATCCAGAGGAGCCCGAGTTAGAGGCACTCTTAAGAGTAAGTATACAAGCTTGTAAAAGCGATAAGGTTTATTATTTGTTGCATAAACTCAGAACAAGAGTAAGGAAAGTCTCGGATTCTACTGGTGATTTGATTGAGAATTGGTTTAACACAAAGGTAGCTTCAAGAGTAGGGAAAAGAAAATGGGATAAAAAATTAGTAAAGAATGCAATTGAAAATGGAGGGGGTGGTTGGCACGGGCTTGGTTGGTTGGGTAAAGGAAAATGGACCGTATCTCGTACATTTGTTGACGCTAATGGTTTATGTAAATTTTGTGGTGAAAAATTGGTGACCATTGATCTTGATCCTATAGAAACAGAAAATTTTGCTGAATCGGTTGCCAGTATAGCTAGAAAAAGGGAGCGGCATTCGAGTTTTCAGGAATTTCAAGTACGATAAGTCCCTTAAAATGATGATCCATTATAGTTTTCTATGTGGGCTAGACTGTATTGAAAAGGGTAACTTTCTGTTTTTGCAGAAATGGCTCGATTACTATGGACCATTTGAAGCAGTGGTGGATGCGGCGAATGTTGGGCTCTTTAGCCAAAGAAAATTCAAACCATCTATGGTAAATGTTATTTAATGTTTACTTTCGTAGAAAATTATGAAATTAATCAACTTTTTTGGGGCAATGCTACAGTAACCGGCTTCATCATCGGTTTATTCCTATTGGGTGATTGTTGAGTTGTACATTCTCGGAATGTACAAATCGTTAATGCATCCGACATGAATAACCAATTGATAAAACCGGCGAGAATACCTTCTTCCAATTTTTTATTTTTCAGAGATCATAATTGGTTATTCTTTTGAAATGGAATCTTTAGGTCAATGCTGTTGTGAATGAGATTCACCAAAAGCTTCCTTCGAAGAAATGGCCACTTATTGTCTTGCATAATAGGCATATTTACGGAGTAAAAATGAATGAACCTACCAAGGCAGTGATCCAGAAGTGGAAAACTGCAGATGCACTCTATGCAACACCTACAGGGTCAAATGATGATTGGTGAGAAATATGGGCGTGTTAGATAAAAAGGCTGGAAAATGATGGAAAACATTGTTAAATTTATGAGAAGTTGAAAAAAAGTGACAACTGATTTGGTGAAATGTTTTATTACTTTTTGGGTTTTTCTGGGAATCCAATTCTTTGGGTGATAGGTAAGAAAATTTGCCATGAAAAAGGAGAAAACGATGGAGAACATCTCATCAGATCATTCATCTCCGTTTCCAACTTCTCATGAAATTTAGTAGTGTTTTTAATCATTTTCCAACTTTGTATGACCCTACATTTTCAATTTTTGTATAGCTTCCTATATCTAGCAAAAACGTATTTTCTTACAAGGAAAATCAAAATTAGTGTTTATAAGTTGAGGGGCTAATTTTATGCCATTTTAGAGTTTTTGATGCATTTGCACTTATATTGTCAAGGATGATATACTATTCTTCAGGTACTGGCTGTATGCAGCTATTAAGTTTAAGTGCTTACTTGTGACCAATGACGAGATGAGAGACCATTTGTTTCAACTTTTAGGAGATGACTTCTTCCCTAAATGGAAAGAAAGGCATCAAGTGAGTACTATTTACCTGGTCTCGAAGCTTATATGTAATGCACATTGATTATAGCCAAATTTTATGTGGAATTGTTTGCGGTGGTACTACTTGATTCAACCAAATTTTTTTCCTGTTCCATTTAATTCAAAACCCATCGCTTCCTTAAGTTTTTGTTTTCCCATTGAATTTTTTTAATATAAAACAATTCCATGAATTCGATTCTTTTTCATATATAAGCAATCATGTGCACCCTAAGGGTTTACTTGATTACAGTTCTTTTTCCTTTGGAAATGCCTAGGATTCTTGCTTTCCATCTTTAGTGTTGTTTGAAACTAGTTTCCCAGTGAATCAATTTCCATGGTACAACTTACTTTAGCCTGATCCCCCCCCTTTTTTCCACGGAATCAAAGAAGTACTTCCCCTCTATGTTTTGTTTCCATGGAAAATAGCTCATGGTGAAAAAATAAAATAAAAAAATCCGAGGAACTTGTTTCTTCTCCATGTGACCCGATAAAAGATACCCTCCCATGACCATGTTTTTCATTTCTTTCTCAACTCTACAGATTATGCAGATGTGCTTATTATAACTGTTTTTCTCTTCTAAATAAAAAGGTGCGCTTCAATTTCTCTGAGGCTGGTCCAGTATTTCGCATGCCACCTCCATGTTCTGTTGTAATTCAGGTTAGTACACAAACCTCGCTCTCTCTCTCTCTCTCTCTCTCTCTCTCTCTCTCTCTCATCCACTCAATAGACATTTATACTATAGAACTGTTGAAATAGAAGATCCTTAGTAGATTATTAACAGGAGTCAGAGAAAGGGCACTGGCATGTTCCAATTGAATCAAATCAGGATTCTGATGAAGAAAGAACTTGGTTATGCATTACGCGAGCTAATTCACGTGTACCACCGCATGATTTTGCCACTACAAATGAAGGTAAGAGCGTTGAGCTTGATCATGTAATATGTTCCTTACTCACTAATGACTAACCGCATCAAATTCTTCTCTTTCACTTGAAATTGTTTTCTCAAGATGTGGAACGAGTTTGTGCTTCTGTAAATGAGATTTGAGTGGGAAGATACCCATCAAACTGCGGAATTTTTTGTCGTTTTGGGGAATATTTGATTGTACTTCACTTACTTCCTTTTCATGTAAAACACTCGAAATATCATATTTTTCATCTTTAATAATGTTCGATTGCATCTTATTGGTTTTGGTAGGGTGCATTTGATAACAAACTTGGAAAATGATTGTACACTACTGATTTTATGATAAGTTGGAAAAAAAGGAGTGATTTGGTGGAAAAGCAAAACACTTAAGCGCTCGTTTGGTTTGAGTTTTTGTTTGATCTTGGAATCCAAAATGGTAATTTCACATGAAAAGTTTGAGCCTCTCTAATTTATGATTCAACCTCTTAATAAGAACCATAAAAGACTCCTAATGTGAATTTACCAATTTAGGATTTCAGGAACAAACTAAAACTTGAACCAAACAAGCATTAATGTTTTCGCTTGACGATTTGGTCACTTAACTTGGTTTATCCTAGGTTTTTTTTTTTTCATTTTCTGTATTATTCTAAAGCTACCTCCACCCTAACTTTTTATTTCCCCATGGAAGTTTTCAACGTAAAACAATTCCATGGAATTTAGGGGCCGTTCATTTGGTACTTAAAATGCCACCTAAATCTGAAAACATAAAATTTCCAGATTTAAGTGGTAATCCAAAAAATTAAGTGGCCACTTACTTTTTACCACTTAAAACTTAAATTTTTCATCCAAAATTGTTAAGTGGAAACTTTGCCACTTAAATCTGAAATTTAATTTTAAAGGTCGTAAAATGTCCATTTTACCCTTTTTTTTTTAACAAAATTACATAGCAGTTTCTCTCTCTTCTGCTCGTCTTTTCAGGTGATCTCTCTTTCTCTCTCTCTCTCTCTCTCACACACACACACACACACACACTCTGCATGACCATACATACGCACCCCCTGCATGAAAATACACATACATACACACGTAGAGGCATATACATACACACACAGACGCATATGCATACATATATTACATATATTCATAAGAGCAAAATTAGCATATTAAAAAAATTCAGTTTTCAGATGTGTTATATTCAAACAAACAACATTTTTTCATAACTAAACAAACAACTCTTTCAGTTTTCAGTTTTTTTACTAAACAGCAACTTAATTATTTTCCCTTGCAGATACTCGAAGTGAAAAAACAGGTCAAAGTACAACCTTTGAAGCATGGCAATCATGAGAGTACTAAACACTCTCCTTGGATCTACAGAAACTGTAGAAATATACTCTCCCCCATCTCATCATCAAACAATTTTAACACAAATCGAGGCTGCAGAGAAGCTCGGTAGGCTTGTTATCGATTTCCAAATATGATGAAATCAGTTTTGAAGAATTAGGGTTAAAAATCTTGAGTGGCACTTGTGCAGTTGAACAAGAGATTATTGGAATCTTGAGTGGCTCTTTATTTTCCACGGAATTGATTTCTAACCCGCTCCCCTGAGAGCAATCATCTCTTTAGTTTCCATAGAAAATATTGGCCATCAAATACCACTGATCTAAAATGTAGCCTATCGTACACAGTGCTCAATTGGTCCATAGTTTTTATGCTTTATTAGAATCATAGATTTGTAACTTCATGTCAGCAGAGGAGTCGACAAAATTAGATTCATTTTCTTATAAACTTTACATGCAAATTTACCAAATTTTGAATTCCCAAAAAGCAAAAAAACCTTGAACATTACGAGCACTAAGTTTAGCAAGTGATCTGGTTCGTGCTTTCTCTGGTTGAAGATGAACTATTTCTTTTTGATCAGGTAGAAGGCGGAGAAGGGTTATTTCCAATTTTCTGTTTATTGCAGGAGCAACTTTTGTAATATCTCTGTAAATATATTTAAGGTGTTCTTAAATGCACTTATATAATCTGTCTTCTCACCCCACCAAAAGTCAAAATTAGTTAATCTTAACCTAAAAAATATCGTAAAACTCTTTATTCTCACCCTATTTCTATACTTTTAAAAAAATCGTCACTAATTTTTTTCTCACCTACTTAAATTTTTTAAAATTTTTATTCTTTCCAACAAACAAACATAGAGTGCTAGAGTTTTATTTTCACTTGCATTTGTAGCAGCATGATAACGTTTTCAATGATATTTTTCTTAATTTATTCATTCTTTTTATTTGTGCATGTATGCAGAGTTCAATAAAACTTATGTTAAATTATCCAATGTCAAAGTTAAAGGAAGGTAGTGTTTAACATGTGCCTAGTATCTCATAAATAAGAAAAATATTATATGTTGTACTTTTATAGTTTCAATATTTTAATTCTTAAAATTACTAGTAAAAAAATATTGAAAAATGAAATAGTTTTGTGAGAAAATCTCTATCCTTTTAATATTTTGCAAGGAAATCATTTTCTTGAATCTCTAAAGAATTAAATATCATAGAAATCTAAAGCAATAAAATATTTTAATCAATGATTTATTTTTATAAAAACTATTTTATTTTCTAATTCATTTATCCTCTTTTCACAAAAAATAACATTTTTTTTAAAAGAAGAAGGTGGTTTTAAGTCGTTACAATGAAGAATTTGTGATGAATTTACATGTAGATCTTTCTGTATTATAGTTTTCATTCTATATGTTTATAACGACATAATTAAAGTTCACAAGTATTACTGTCTTCTATATGACTTTTAAGTGAATTAATTTTCATGCACTTAAATTACTACATAGTTAAGCTGGGTGTTGAATTAATTCGTGCACACAATAACTACAACTAATAGAACTTTTAAATTTTAAGGTATTTAAAACACCATTTTTTTCAAAACTCCTTTATTATTAATGGTACATGTAGTTTAGCTTAACATAGATTACTTTATTTTTATGTGCTCAGTTCAATTATAAGAGTATGAATCAGTTTAGTCAGGAATTATGCGGAATCAAATTTATCTATTGTTATTGAGTGTTGCAGTGATTTTTTAATATTTTTGGTGTAGTGAATTATAATTTATATTTACTTATTTCACAAAAATAAAATTTATAAACAAATTTAAAATATGAATAATAACCATTTGAGAACAATGAATAGTAATAGACTATATGAAGAAGAAACTACTTCAATGGCATCTAAACTATTGGCTCAATTTTACTATGACCCTTAAATTAAAAAATGCTTAACTTAGGCACTTAAACTATCAGCGAGTCTCACTTTGGCCATTTCATCCAAATGTTTTGTTAAGTTGGACTGTCAGGAGCATTTTTGTCATTTTAATTAATTTTTTTAAAAAAATTATTATATATTACAAAAAAAAAGAGAGAGGCCCACTTCTGCCTCCACCTCTCCACCACGGTTACTTTCACCATTACCACCTCAACCTCCCCACTATTACCACCTCTTGGCCACCTCGTCCACCACCACCACCATTACCTTCACTATCTCTTTCACCCTCCCTTTTTCTCTATCACACAAATACATACATACATACATACATGCATATAGATACACACACATACATGTATATATATATAGACATCGATTTCAATTTCGATTTTGGAGTTAAATCTTTGTATTGATTTTTGGGTTAAATGTGGATTTATTTTATGATTTAAAATTTTGATTTTTGATTTATTTTAATTTTAGAGTTAAATCTTTGTACTGGTTTGGGTTTAATCTTGATTTAAGTTATGATAGACAAACATATATATATATATAAGTACACCATTTATATTCATATATACAAACGCACACATAATATATATATATATATATATGAGGGAGGTGGTGGTGGTGGTGGGTAGAGATGGTGTGGGTAGAAAGGGGGCGGCGGTGATGGTGGGCAGAGATGGTGTGATGGTGGAGATAGTGGAATACTGATGTTGAGTTAGGAATGAAAAAAAACCAAACTTTTTGATCCATATAGAAGATAATAAAGTTTTGAACCGTTGTTAAAAAACCCAAATCGATTTTTCCTTATATCAACATAAAAAAATATTTAATTAAATTGAATTTTGAATTGAAATGACAAAAATACCCTTAATTCCATCCAACTTAATGAAAAATTTGGACAAAAGGGCCAAAGTGAGACTTTCTCAATAGTTTAAGCACTCAAGTGAAAGCGTTTTTTAGTTTAAGGGTTAAAGTGAGACTGAGCATATAGTTTAGGGGCCATTAGAATAGTTTACTCTTATATGAAATATAATCGCTAAAAATATATTTATCATAATTAATATTTTATATTTTTTCATAAATACTATGACTTATATGTAATTTTTAATGAAATTTATTAAGAATGATGTAAATTTTCCTTATTATATATTATTAATAAAAGTTAATATTATTTAATATTTATATTTTTACTAGCGAAACTTTATCGTTCTTGTATTATTTTAGAAAACTCATTCACCACTAGGGTGAATTGCAAGTTTTTTCAGAAAACTGGTGTGGTGAGAAGAAAGCATTCCCATATTGGGGTGAGAAGGCGGATTTTGTGGGTGCATTTAAAATTATCCTATATTTATTTGGGAAATTTTTGTAGTATTGAGTTAGAGTGAGATTCAAACTAATTCCTCTTTGTCTAAAGGATTCTGTTTTAATGTGATATTTTTTTATCAACAAAAATTTTGGGGTGAGATTCAAGCGTATTCTCGTTATATTATAAGCTACCTTTATTGCCTACGAAACATAGTTGGGGTGCGAAAAAAGTCTCACTCTTTCAATGTCTTAAATTAACGGTCCTATTTTTCTTTCCGGAACGTCTCAAATTAAATTTCAAGTACTTCTCTGAACATTGATCAATGTATCAAAGCTCGCAATACAAAATAAATCGCTTCTATGTTAAAATTAGCGTTTTGTTGAAAAATACTCAAATTCGAGTAGGGTTCTTGTTCGTTTAAATTTTTGTTAAAACATCACCAGTAACTTGTCATAAGTTGTTGTTAAAATTTACTTACAAACATGAACAAATACATGCAACTAACACTTCGCCAAAGAACATTGAACTTATTACTCAGTACAGTAAGCCCATAATTATACAAATAGTGCCCAAACGCCCAAAACCAGACGCTAAATGACCTACCGCTAAACCACAACCGACTTTTGTTCCCAAAGTATCTGTACTTAGAACTCATCTCATAGGTTAAGTGATTAACCTAGAAAACCCCATTGAGCTTCTTTTCAACATATATAATTTCTATGACCAAAAAAACAAACATATATAGTTTCATTGTGCAAGTGGGCCTAATGTACAGCATGTGGCACAAATAATAGTTGTCACATTATTTGTTTGGTACCATACATTTTCCTACTTTTGTTTTTGGGCTGGGGGTGGGAGGTGGTTTCTTCATTTTTAGTTTTTATTTGTTTGGTACCACACTTGAAACTAAATGCCCTAAGTTTTATTTCAACACTTTGAAATAGAGTCACGTGGTATTGTGGGACGGTGAAACAACATATGGTAACACCCATACTATATATACTATGTGTAAAGTGCATAAATTGATGGATTTTTGTCCCTCATCAAACAACTAAAATAGAATACTGTTAAAAAACAGAGACAATTAAAATAAAAGAAAAAAACATGGCAATGAAATGTTTATTTGCTCAAAGATACGAAGAGGCAAAAAATTTATTTTATTGTGTATTGATGTATTCCGTAAGTAGAAATACTCTTAAATTAAAATATTATTATCAAAACAATAAATTCTTCACGAGATCAAGTTATATGTGCAATATTAAAAAAATGAGTCTCAATAAGTAATCAATGCATATATACTTTTCTTTTGAAAAAATTTCTTGTAAAATAGAAATGTTAACAATTAAAAGCGTGGCTTCATTATGAAATAAGTGCCCTGATGGAAAAAGAGAACGATGAAAGTTGACCAAAAATGCAACTAAACAATTTATGATGATGATTGTGTTCTTTAGGAGGCTATTAGCCCAAGCTCATCATACGAGTTGTAAACAATAAATTGTTGTTATTCTCTTCCTCAAATTTTTATTTTTATTTTTTTTTTTAAAAAAAACACAACAATGTCTAAATGGCCAAATGCATAAGTCTAGCTCGTGGCTCAAGTGATAAAAGATTGTCTCATTTGAGAAGATTTTCTAGTTTAATTCCTCCGCCCAATGCATAATGCGAAATATATAAAGTATGTGCAAAAATTAAAATAAAAATAAAAATAAATCATGTTATTTTTCATAGTAGTAATGTTCCTAGAAAGTTTCGAGGAATTGTTAGAACTAATGGTTGTGGTCTCCCTAATATCAGGTTGATCAAGTTGTAATTTCTTTTGGTTTCTTAATAAAATTTAGGGGCTCGGCCCTTTCTTCGGTTTAAAAAATAAATAAATTTTGACCCTGATTCTTATGCAATCTTTAAGATTTAGGTTCTTATTGAGCTATGAATGTCTTTAGTATTTGTCTGGTTCGAATTTCAAATCATTCCTGAAATGCTACATTTTATTACAAAAGGATTCCATGTTTGGTTCAAGTTTTAGGAATAATGCATTTCTTAAATGAATTATTCTTTCAAAATTATCTCACTTAAATATGTGGGAATAGACAATTTACTTGAGGCCTATTCTTTTGAATTTTTTTGGTAAGAAGCTTTCCGGGAGTTAATGGATGTACATTCCATTTCCAAAATTTAAATGTGTAAGAGCTTACATGTAAACATATTAAAGATCCATTAATAACTTAAAAAAAAAGAGAGATTTGTTTGTATTATGTTATCCATTTTCCCCCTTTCTTTATGAAATAATTTTCTTATCCATTCTCCAAAGAATTTCTAAAAAAAAAAGGGGCAAAAAGTAATAAAACATGCACCCTAAACATACAAATATTCTATCCTATTTTTGGAACTTGTGTCTGTAAAAGAAAGAACAACTTAAATTGGAAATTATGGAAAATATATGTCTTAAATGTTTGTACCTTAATAAGAATAATCATTAATTATATAATATATTTTGATACTTATATGTCTATACTATTAAATAAAAGAAAAAGACTTTTTCGTAATATTATTTTTTCATAAAAATATTCTTTTTGCACAATTCAAACTTTTAGTACTAAGTAATCTAAGCTTATGTTTAACCAGTTAGGTGACTATTTATTATTTTTATTATATTACATGTAAATTGTATATTTATTGTGCGCGAAAGTTAGTCTAATTAATTTTGTATATAAATTTTATTGCACGCAGCATTGTGCGAAAAAAAAAAAATAAAAAAAATTAGAAACTAGAAGAGAAAAGCCTGGCACTGAATGACAGAGTGACCCCCTATAATGCTTGTGGGAAGTGAGAGAGAAAAAGGTGAAACAAAAAATCACGGGGTGAGTGTTCATTAATTATATTTTGTCTTTCTCGTTACGTGGGCAAATTAATACTCTCCAAATATTTACATATTATTGCTAAAAGGGAATCTAACTTTAATGGGAATTTTGGCTGTTTCTTTCTTTCTTTTTCTCTCTCTGGGATTTCAGTTGAGTAAGAGGAGAACGCAGCTGCAGAATCACGGACTCCCCAATTACCTTCTCTCTCCCATCATTTTATCTCTCTAGAAATTAGGTAGAAGGGCTTATTATACATTGATTTTTATCAAAAATTCAATGAATAATATTTTTTTAAATGAAGGGCCTATTTTTAATTGGTAATTAGTGTAAGAGGCCTATTTTGTTTTATATTTTAAATGAATGTATTTGAATAAATTTAAATATCATTTAATTAATAAAAACATGTTATGTATTACCTAAATTACCCCTTTTTATGAAATTTTCACAAAAAATATGGACTGCAAAGTTCATATTGCAATAAAATATGAAATGCAAAGTTCATATTGCAGTGAAATATGTACTGCAATATGAACTTTGCACTAAAAATATGGATTGCAAAGTTCACATTGCAGTAAAATATGGACTGCAATATAAACTTTGCATTAAAAATATCGACTGCAAAGTTCACATTGCAGTGAAATATGGACTGCAAAGTTCATATTGCAGTGAAATATAGACTGCAAAGTTCATATTGCAGTCCATATTTTAATGCATATTGATATTTTTTTAGTTTATTTTAAGGGTTGAGATGTCATTTTATAATGAAAAAAAAAGACACATGTCATATTATCAATAAAATAAAAAATAGGCCCTTTATTTAAAAAAAAATTATTCCTAGGCCTTAGTGTGAAAATCTTTCTCTAATAAGCCCTTTTTTTTAATTGCCCCTTTTTCTCTAAGAAAATTGTTTCATGTTCCTGTCGTTTTTTATTTTGTTTAATATGTAATTTCATATCGCATTTCCTTTTCGCTGACGGAGAATTTAGAATTTAATTTATTATGATAGTATATAGAAGAATGATTGAATTGTGATAAAACCTTTTTCTTTGGTCTCATATTAAGATCATTGCTTGTACCAAAAAAATGTTATTATTTTTCATTTAGATGAGTTCAGTTTTAATCCCATAAATATATTATATTTAAATTCAATTAATCCAATTTAAGGAATAGAGAAATTTATGAAAGGATACAAGCTTATATATAAGTTGGCATAAGTTGCAATACGCAATATTTTTACCTGTTATTTTTTGGCATAAGTAATATCTTGTAAGTTCTTTATTTTCAATGTCCCAACGTGAACAACCATCTTTTAACTAGATTCGCAAAGAGATTTATATGGTGGGTATAAGTTGGCGTAGTTAGATGTACATCGCATGTGAAAAAAAAGAAGAGAGAGCAGTATCCTTTTTTTTTTTACTTTTGTCCACATATATATGGATATGGAATTTTTTTGGGTGTTTGCCATGAATTATCACTACACATGCATTGGAATAAGATTAATTCTTATTTAGGAAATTAACTAACCTTAACTACAAATGCTTACGGTAAAAATTGAATTTTTTAAACTAGAAATTAGGTAGAAGGTCTTACTACACATTGATTTTTATCCAAAACTCCAATGAATAATATTTTTTTTGAATGAAGGGCCTATTTTTAATTGGTAATTAGTGTAAGAGGCCTATTTTATTTTATATTTTAAATGAAGGTATTTGAATAAATTTAAATATCATTTAATTAATAAAAACATGTTATATATTATCTAAATTACCCCCTCTTTATGAAATTTGCACAAAAAATATGAATATTGCAGTGAAATATGGACTGCAATATGAACTTTGCACTAGAAATATGGACTGCAAAGTTCACATTGCAGTAAAATATGGACTGCAGTATGAACTTTGCACAAAAAATATGGATTGCAAAGTTCATATTGCAGTAAAATATGCACCGCAAAATTCATATTGCAGTGAAATATAGACTGTAAAGTTCTCTTTCAAAAAAAAAAAAAAAATAGACTGTAAAGTTTATATTGTAATCCATATTTTAATGCCTATTGGTATTCTTTAGTTTATTTTAAGGGTTAGGATATCATTTTATAATGAAAAAAAAACACATATCATATTATTAATAAAATAAAAAATAGGCCATTTATTTACAAAAAAATTATTCATTAGCTTCAATGTGAAAATCTTTCCCTAATAAAGCCTTTTTTTTAATTGTCCCATTTTTAAAATTGTGTTGAACTATACTGTCTTTAGCAAAGACTACGTATACCCTAGTGTGTATATATATAGACACACATTAACTACATTGAAAACAGAGATAAGGAGGCAGGGTAGTACCTTATATATATCAGTTTCTTCTTCGTCCCCAGCTCCATATATATATATCAGTACTTAAATTTTTTCTTTACAAAATTATATATATATATATAGAGAGAGAGAGAGAGGAAGAGAGAGATTAATGGAGGATTCTAAGTCATCCGTTAATGAACACCCAGAAGATGAATTGAAAGATGCTACACGCTTCGGCCAATCTCTCCAAGTACGTTAGTATGCATTTTTAATTAATTTGTAATAACCCACACCTATATATATATATATGTATATTAAAATTTGCATTTATTTAAGCCCAAATGGTTTTTGATTAATTTCTTGTCCAAATGTCTAATCTCACATCCTTTTGTTCTTCAAGTGTTCATGTTTAATTGTCAAGAATTTTATTGATTCACTAATTCAAAATGATCAATGGAAAAATAAATTCTCAATTTGGACGTTACACTCAATATATTTTTATAAATTCACAAATTTTAACATAATCAATCGAAAACTAAATTTAATTTGGAAGCCACAAGTTTTTAGAAAAACTAAATTTTAGTGTGACTAATTTTAATATAATCATAAATATTTCTACTTTTAAGTTTGAAAGATTTTAAAAAGAAACAGTGAACTCTTAATTTTTAACAAAAATAATAATCGGTCATTTATGGTTGCAGGAACTTAAGGACTTGCGTTCTCAGCTTCATCACGCTGCTGATTATTGTGAAGCAATTTTCTTGAATGCCAAACAGAAGCAAGAGTGAGTTCTCTTTAAAACCCACCATTTTTGCGATCAATTTTTCGTAACTTAATGATTTTTTGGATTTGGCCCTCAATTTTGGGCATTGGGACCTTGGTTAGGAGGAATGGAAATTTTGGTTTTCGTGTCTTGTTTTGAACCACTGCGATATAATAGAAACACGACGATAGAAGAATATATATATATATATATATATATGCTACTTTTTTCATGACAGAAATACGATCTATCCAAACACAATACAATACAAAACACGACACGACTCATTCTACTAGCTCTCTTCCACCGTCTTTGGGCTAAAACCTAGGAGTACATATATAGATTATTAACTGTTGATTGTATTTTCAAAATTCGAAACTTATGTCATTTAAATTGAAGATATCAAATTCCTCAAAAAGAAAAATAAATAAATTTAAATATACCGAAGATTTTGACATATAGTATTGGTACTCGTCAGTCGTCATGCACATCCATATGGACCACTGAACCAACCTATCTAATGAAATCCCAACGATAATTTTCTCTTACAATGTAAAATTTCAGATCTCCAACATATGTATGTCTAACTTAGCAAGATATGGTATAATATATAACTGACATTGTGAATATAATTAGAAATTCATCGATCGCAATTTCCTTTTATGACGTTGTCATATTTTTCTTAACAGAGTTGTGGAGAACACGAAAGAGTATGTATGCAGGGCTATAGTCACAGTAGTTGATCATCTTGGAAGTGTATCCGCTAATCTTGAATATGAGTTCTCTAAGACCAATACAGTTTCTGATGTAGAACTTCGAATCAACTGCTTGAAACAAGTAGGTCTTTTCTCTCTATCGTCACATGATCTAATCAATAATTTTGCAAGTTGGTACAACAGTTATGACGTTTCAATCTCTATTAATCCATTTACGTTTTTTGGTTCATTAGAAAATTAGCACTTGTGAAGAATACTCTCGCAAGCAAGTACTGCGTAAAGTATGCTGGAAGGCGAATTTTCCAAGATATCATCCTCGATATATATCACTGTGTAATCAGTTCATCTTTATTTCCTTCGCTCTCTTAGGAATTTGGTTGTCTAGTGATTGTGTTTATCTTATTTTAATGACTAGACAATGGGCTTGCAAATGAGAAAATATATCAAGCGTAAACCAAATTTTACTTCAAAATTGATTTCATAAAAAATTATGTAAGTAAACACGACTAATAATAAACATAAAGGTTTATGCCTTTTTCTGCAGAAAAGGGTGTTATCATACACATCCTAAGTCCAATACAGTTTGTTGGCTAACTTTTCTTTATTAATAATTCAGCCGACCCAAATTTCCAGAGATCAAATGAAGTCCAAAGGTAACATTTTTTGTGTAATTTCTCTCTCTCTCTCTCTCTATATATATATATATATGTATATTTATATACTTTGTCTTCTATACAGATATCTATACATGGATCAGAATTTTAGTGACAGTTTTCGGTCACTAAATGTATTATTGACAATAAAAATCCCCACAAAATTTCATCAAAAAATTGTCATCGCTGCCAAATGGACCAATCCGTACTGTCCTCGTACAGTAATCCAGTCTGGAAATGGACTCTATATATATATATGTTTATTTATATGTTTTTTTCACATAATTTGTAGTATTGAAGTCTGGAGAATATATATATATATATATATGTAGGAACTTGAGTCCTAGAGTTGGTGCCAAGAGTGCTATAAATAAGCTTGAATTTGAGGCTGAAGGAGGAAGTGCCTCTTTTCTTCTACACATGCAATTACCAGCCCTCTCTTCTTAATAATATGAAGAATTCATCAACGGAGATTAGTGGGGAGAAAAGGAATAGCTTTTCAGCTGCAGGTATTGAACTTCTTGATTCATGTCCATCCATATATAGCCATATTTCTAGCTACCAACTTCAGATTTAACCTATTTTATGACTAAAATACCCTCAAGCACGTGTCCGTTATTGCTTTAATATTTGGTAAATGTTTTAAAATGTATTTCTAGGTCATAATGTAATCTTGATTTTTAATTTTTTAACAGTGTTACCGGTTCGCCATGGCATATCATCACTAAGAAACCCCCAAAACCCTTCCTTTCATTTTCAGGTAACTAAACTTCATGATTTTCTTCTATTTCTCTGGGCATACAATGTAATTAATTACCATTTTATTCATATTTAATTTGTAGGAGACTCGAAAGCTTAGACGTCATATGCTACATTGGAAATCAATGCAGAACAATGACTTCGTATCACTCTTTCGACGAAGTAAACGAATGACATAATTAATTTTTGTTTTTGGAGATTGTATAGTTGTTTTATTCTACATATTTTGCTGGATTGCAGTTTTTTCCGAATTAATGTGTGTTAAGCTCTTCTTTTGTTGTTTAGATTTGTAGGAATTTGACAAACTGAATGCTCTAACTTTACTGTCAGGAATCAGGATAGAAGTTTTGGTTTGAAATGCCTTGTGCTAAAATTTAAAATAGGAGCCTTCAAGTCTAATATATATTCGGACCTTTCTGGACGTCAATTTTTTTTTTTACAAAAATAAAAATTTTTAAGATGACTTTTGTTAAAAAGAGATCAAAAGAAAGGAGAGAAAAGAGTTGGAAATGTGAAATGATTAGGCATGCTCTCTCTCTTATTTTTTCTTTTTTTCTAAAGGGAGAGCCTCAAGCTCTATATATTATATAAATCAGAATGAAAAAATTTTATTACCAAAGGGGGTATAGCATAGAACAAAATTTTCCTTGATAACCGGGATCATAGAGATCTTAACGTACCAATAGAAACTGAAGACTAAAAACCCAAAAGGGGGCCTACAACGTAAACATACAAAAAAACAACATAATGCAAAGCATAATCAAAGCTAATCCTAACCTCAAAGAGGAGTCAAGACATAAACATACACAAAAAACAACACCAAAAGAGCGTTACACAGCCGAACTAGGAGAAATTGTCAAAAAACAAAAACTAAGTATGAGGCCTTTACAGATACATGTCTCCCTTTCGAGGGTAGCTCCAACAACCTTAGAGAATGCGCAAACCGATGCAGAGGAAATCAAAGCTACAAAGGTAGCAACAAATAGACGAGACGTCCGATGATGGTGCCGGTAGTCGTGCGGTGGCTGTTCCATTGACTGAAGATGAAGCTCAAACTAATCATCAAATCTAAAAAATAAACTAACAAATCTAAAAACTGATGTCACATATCTAAAGTTAAATTTAACAGATTCTAAAAGGAGGCCTAGCAAACACACAACAACCAACTCGACCATCTCAACTGAAGTTAGACGAGTAACATAAACAAAGAAACGTCAAATCAATAGAGATGGAGAATGAATGGATGGAGTGGTTAGGCTCTCTTTCAAAATAAGAAAAGGAAAGAAATATGGGTTCTTTTTAGAGATAATGAGTTATAAGGTCTCGCTCTGTAATGTGTTATAACTCTAAGGACGGATTCATGTTTAATAAAGGGAAGTAGTACTAATTTCATAATTTGGTTTTACAATAAGGACACTTTTCATAATATTAATTTATTTTAAGGAAAATGATAAATGTTGATGGACAAAACTACCCTACTATATCATTTATCTAATTATACAAAAGACATATTATTCTATCTTACATACACATAGTTTAGAGAGAGAAAACAAAAAACAAGATAAAAGAGAAGTTGTCTCACCACCACCACCTTAATCTCCGATCGTATCTCCGAGAGGATCATCGTTCTCATCATCATCATCTTCTTCTTCTTCTTTTCTAGATCTACAATCGTAAAACATATATAACTTTTGATTGAACCGTTGGATTTGGCTGATTTTTGGATATGTTGTTCGGAAGACAAAGTTACTATTATTGCGCGTAAAATTAAGACGATCAGAAGTCGTTTTGCTATCGAAATCGATCAATTTTGACAGCCCAACGGGATTTGAAAAAAAAATATGATTGTAACTCTTTTTTTTTTTTTTTTACGAACCCTACGTCGATCCATATCTATATATATATAAATAAATTGAGTAGATGTTGATCTCATCAATTTTGTTGTTCTCTATTTTGTAATGGTGCTAACATTATTTTAGCACCTTCTGATTTGTTGTTCAAGTGGTGTTATCTTATGGTTGTTGTTCAGAAGGTGTTAAATGCATTTAGCACCTTCTGGTTGTTGTCTAGATGGTGCTAAATGCATGTAGCACCCTTTGGTTACTGTTCAGATGGTGCTAAATGCATTTAGCACCTTCTAGTTGTGGTGCTTAATGTATTTAACACCTTCTAGTTGCTGTCCGGAGGGTGCTAAATGCATTTAGCACCTTCTAGTTGCTCTCTAGGGGGTGCTAAATGCATTTAGTACCTTTTGGTTGTGGCGTTAAATGCATTTAGCACCTTATTGTTGCTGTCTAGCGGGTGCTAAATGAATTTAGCACCACATGGTTGTGGTGCTAAATGCATTTAGCACCATCTGGTTGCTGTCCAGGGGGTGCTAAATGCATTTAGCATATTCTGGTTGCTGTTCAGCGGGTGCTAAATGCATTTAGCACCTTCTGGTTTAGCATATTCTGGTTGCTGTTCAGCGGGTGCTAAATGCATTTAGCACCTTCTGGTTGTGTGATGCTAAATGCATTTAGCACCCTCTGGTTGCTGTCCAGGGGGTGCTAAATGTATTTAGCACCCTCTGGTTGCTGTCCAGCGGGTGCTAAATGCATTTAGCACATTCTGGTTGCTGTCCAGCGGGTGCTAAATGCATTTAGCACCTTCTGGTTGTGGTGCTAAATCATTTAGCACCCTCTGGTTGCTGTGCAGTGGGTGCTAAATGCATTTAGCACCTTCTGGTTGCTGTTGGTGTTATAATGAGACGATATTATAAGGGAGGGGTATTAGTGTCTTTTTTGTATAGTGTCCTTAATTTACACAGCTAATTTTTAAATGTCCTTTATAATTATATTATTATTATAATGAGCCCTTATACCTAATTGACTCTTCTTTTTAATAACTTCTGTTAAAGAAAATATTAAAACAAAAAAGAATAGAAGAGGGCTTGAATCTAAGGACCTAACACAGAGAAAAAAATAAAAGATTAACCCATTTCCCAAACCCAACTAGCCCATGGGCCCTTTTCATTTCTAAACAGACATTACAAAATTTGGATATAAAACCCTAAATATAAAAATTTTCTTTGCTCTTTTGCAAAGGAATGCCCAAGAGCCAAACTTTCATTCTCATCCCAAGTGTGGGGGCCTTAAAATTACTTATACATGTATGCTTTGGTGATAATATTTTTTTTCTTTATAAAGATGATATTGCTTTAATTGTAGTTTTACAATATACAATCATTTAATGTACTATCTAATTTAATAGATATTACAATTTTCAATAATAACATTTTTCAATATTTAACATTGGAATTCATCTTTAAACTGTGATAAGAAAATAAATGCAAGCCAATTTTACACTATGATGTTGAATCTATCATCAAGATTTGTTAGTGCATCCACCCTTAAGTTTAGATTTTTTTAACAACAGTTTTAAAAAATGTCATCTTAAAATTGAGAAGTATAGCTACTTAATTAAATATTTTTATCTTCGTTTTGTTCTTAATTTGATTTTTTTTCTAGTTCAAATATAACTTTAAAAGGATTAGAATGGTGAATTAACATTTTTTTTCTAATTAAGTTTACTGTGACTCAAAATTCAGTATTTTTTTTATCTTGTGATATAGTTTTTTTTTTTTTTTTTTTTTTTTTTTTTTTTTTATCTTTTATTAATTTTTAACTACACCAACTCAATATCCTTTACACTTTAAATTCACTTTACTACTTTTGTCAATTCTACAAATCCATTCAAAATTTTAGGCATCCTATTAAAGCTTAAAAACTCTAATGTTTTATGGTTATTACAGTTAAGATTGGCAAAAAGTCGCCCACTTGATTTTTCTCCCTCAAGTTATGTAGCAGATGATAATCGCATTGTTGAAGTAGAACTTTGAGCTCCATAACTTCATAAGCTATTCTCCACGGGACTCAATGTACACCCCGCAACATATGTATCAGAACCAGTGAATTTGCTTCAATTACTATCTTAGCCTAACCTTCTCGAATACACCATCTAACTCTTTGTAACAGCACTTTAGCTTCCGACACCAGATTGGATTGCATACCATAATATTCACACTAAACCCAAATTATTTCCCCAATATCATTGCAAAGGACACTACCACCCCCACTAGGACCTGGGTTCCTTTTAGCACTCCCATCTGAGTTGAGTTTTACAAAACCTCGAGATGGCCTAATCCATTTAGTCACCAAACAAGATTGTCGAACTGATTGAGAACACTGAATGTGCAAATTATGTAAGAATTTTTCATCAAGTGCACACTTTTTGGCAAGTACTTTAGACTTATGAAACATGGATTTGATGTTATCTTTAATATTCAATATCATTAATTCTATAGGAGTTCCTTTGTTTTCAAATCTCCCAACAAATACACACTGGGATGAAGGATAAGATAACTTTAAAGTAAGTCGATCTGATTTTCACAAGCCACCATTGGTTAATTTTCAGTTGCAAAATTGAGGCACAACCATAAATATCCATAATTTGCTCAAAATGTTGCCAAACTACTCGCGTAGCATCACCCAAAACAAAAACATGACTAATAGATTCCCTTTTTCGGAACTTACAACAATTACGCATAGAAGTAACTTGAAATCCCTTACGTCGCAAAACCTCATTGGACGGAATGTTGTAATTGACCGCTCTCGAAGTAATAATAGACCATTTAATTGAAATGTATTGACTCCATAGTTGAGCATTAAAAAACAAAGAATTTCTCCTAGTTTAACAAATCTCCCAAGCTAAACTCAAGAAGAAAAAATCATCAAACGCGAAACAAAATGTTGACTGCATAAGAGTACAACATTTTGTCATGTCGCCTACTATTATACATAGAATGTTTTATATATTCGATGTGGCTATAGAAGATGACTTTTAGTGTTCATTCTATATCAAATTATGTGATATAAAACTGATTTACTTAATAAGAGTCATTTTCAAGAAAAAAACAATTGTAATAATTCGGGCTCAAAACGACTGTAAGAGTCATTCGAAAGTATCGTGTGCATTTTTTTTTTTGTTCAGAAACTTCGTTGTGAGGTGGCGACGAAAGAGCACTACCGAGTTAGTTGTAGGTCCCACGTGAAACAACCATGTCACCCCAAATGTTGTTACTGGTAGCCGCGTCAGCTGTAACATACTACTCATTTTGTTCTATTCTATTTTATTTATGATAATAACTTTGATCATTTTTTTTTTTTAATCTATACCTGCCGGTACTGCATTTCATCAGAACTTTGGTCAAATTAATTAAATTAACGCAATAATAATAAAGAAAAATAAAAAGCAAGCACAAAACGTACTGCATTTCATCAGAACTTTGGTCAAAGTAATTAAAACAATAATAATAAAGAAAAATAAAAAGCAAGCGCAAAACTACTAAGATCGGCGCACACAGTTATCGGTATCACACTTCACTTTCCTTTCATTTCAAACCGCCCACTGTTCTTTCTTCTTATTCTTCAGTATTTTGCTTCAATTACAAAACCACAACATATACATATACGTATACATATACTTGTCGATCGATAACTCAGGGCGATCGCACATATTACTTCCTTGCTTCAGTTGTTAATTAATTTAAGAAATGTCTGATCAGCATGCCGATTCTGTTTTCTCTAAAGTTGTTCAAGCTCCTGAAGATCCCATCCTAGGGGTATCATCATCCTATTCCTATTCCTCTCTCTCTCTCTCTCTATATATATATATATACACACACATACATAATAATAATTCTGTAAACAGGATGTAATTTTTTTTTTGCACACACATGTAAATGCAATCGGGATTAGTTCATGTATAATCAAAAGAATAAATATCAGCTAAATCTGTTCTACCATATTTGCTCTTATTTGTATGCATAATATACATATTCTGATATTCCTTTGTATATAATTTGAAGAAAATTTTAACGATCTTCTATCTGCTATTATATAAGAGCCGGAAGGCATTTGAAGCCGCGTCAGATTTTTGGAATTCCAATTTTGACTTTGAGGGCTTGCATTTCACATAAAAAGGTTTGCACTACAACATAAACAACGGGGTTCGGACCCTAGCTGTTAGCTTGTGCATAAAAATCTGGTAATGATAGATGGTTAAGCGTGAAACTATATTGCTTAGTAGTCAGGCTTCAAGTCAACTGTAGTATGACACAGCATGTTGAAATGAGTCTAGCCTTTATGATGTAATATACGTATGGGTATGGCCATGGGGTTGTATTCTGGTTGCTTAGGTTGATTCTATGCGTTGATTTTTCATTGTTTTGATGCAATGGATCTTACAATATTTTGCAATTTCTTTTTATTAATTTTATTTTCTGTTGAAACAAACAGGTTACTGTTGCATACAACAAGGATCCAAGCCCACTAAAGTTGAATTTGGGAGTTGGTGCTTATCGAACTGAGGTGTGTTGCCCAAGTCAATATATCAATTCACACGCACACAGAAACTGCATAAAGTACAAACATAGATGCTTATATGTATATCAGCAAGCTCTAGAGGTCTTCCGGTCTTAGTTAACTAATGGAATCCCCTTTTGAGGGGGTAAATGGTTAATTTTTTGATGAGATTTGGTGGAGATGATCTCCATGATGATTTGATCAACTACATGAAATTTCATCAAGATATTCATCGAGGAAGTGAATGAACTATAAATCTAAAATTTCAACGGCTACAAATGCGCGCACACACACACACAAATATATATAAATCTGTCAATTGTTTAGTTCACCTACATTCTTTGTCGAATTTTTTGTGATTTGATCAACTACATGAAATTTCATCAAGATATTCATCGAGGAAGTGAATGAACTATAAATCTAAAATTTCAACGACTAGAAATGCGCGCGCACACACACACAAATATATATAAATCTGTCAATTGTTTAGTTCACCTACATTCTTTGTCGAATTTTTTGATGAATTTTGGTGGAGTTGGGGATCATCTCTACCTAATTTCATCAAAAAATTCGACCATTTACCCCCTCAAAAAGGGAGTCCATTCTTTAACTGAAGGGCGCAAGCCTGTTCTAGAGCCTTGCTGTGTGTATATATTACACACACATATATATTGCACATAGCAATTGTATATATTCTAATGCAGTAATGTGTTGGTTAATAAAAGGAAGGAAAGCCTCTTGTACTCAATGTGGTTAGACGAGCAGAGCAAATGCTTGTAAATGACCAGTAAGTTCGTTCTGGTTCAAAGTGGTTGGTGTGTTTTGTGTAGCTTCGGATGGCATGGATGAATGCTGATCTTTGATGTGTATTTTGATTCAGGTCCAGGGTTAAAGAATATCTTCCCATTATTGGACTGGCAGATTTCAATAAATTAAGTGCTAAGCTCATCTTTGGTGCTGACAGGTAAAGAATCCTTGCGGTTCATTTACAGTTGAAGATTAGGGGTCGGAAAACATTAGAAGAGTAAAATTGCATGTTCTTATCTGGATTGAACAGTTTTTATTCACTTCCTCGTATTATGTTTGATCAAATGAATATGGCACTGGTTTCAGGGAGGCTATGTTTGCATTCTTAAGAACAACAGTAGAACTTTCTGAAAATCACCCAAGTATTTGCAAATGTATATTGGAGTGAATTTCAATGCTCGGAGGACTAATAATCATGTACTAATTGGCTTTAGCTAAATTTTTTACTCCCCATTTTGCGATATGCAAAACTGAGGAAAGAAAGAAAACCGATTAAGGGTCTACAGATGTTTCCTTCTACCCAAGATCCAAGTCTCCACCAGGCATACACACACGCACACACACACACACACACACATATATATATGTTTTGATCTGAAACAAAGATCTTTAAATGATAACAAGAATGATAAAGTTCAGAAAGGTGGACCAGAGGTTCACCAAATAAGAAAAAACAAACAAGAGAGAACTGAGAAAGAAGTGCTGAAAATAAACTATAAGACCCAAAAAAGCTACTGAAGAATGTTCCAAAAACAAAATGAATGCCTAGCACAAAGACTAGAAATGAAATGTGAGGATCTAACACGTTGCTGCTGCCCAAGTGATCTTAATATCTGAAATTGTCAAGTCGCCAAATGTTTAGAGGAAAACGGGTGAGAGCAGAGGCCCGATTCCTACAAGGACCAATTTACGGATTCTTCTCAAATATTGATTTTTATCGCTGTTATTCAATCCGAATCATGCACATTTCATTTCCAACTTTAAAATAACTTCACAAAAATGTTTCCAACTTGAATGCCCCTTTTAATTTTAAAAATGCTTGATTTAACAATACATCATGGATTCACCATATATAATATGCCAGTACTACGCTACTCGTTTACATATACATACGTGCCTCTCATGGATTTCTTCCATGATTTCTACATCTGACATTTTAACGCCATATAACTAATGCTCATACAATAGAGAGTTGCAATTTGGATATCTTTAGAAATGATATGATCTTCCAGAAGATGATCTTTTGTTTTTTCATAACTCTATACTAGGACTGGAGTGAAATTTACTAAATGAGCTACACAGTATAATATTTTCCTTAGAGGGATACTGACCCTGGTGGGGTTTGAACTCTGCCCACTATTCCGAAAGGTGGCAGTGATACCATGAATCTAAAGCTCATCGGCAAATACAATCAATTTATAAATATATAATCTTTTCATTTTATTTTTTTGCGCCAACCTTTCCGTTTTCTCCTAAACTTGAATCCTCATCATTCCCCAAGCTTATTACAATTCAGTGAATTCATCATGTTATATAATGTGTGAAGTTGCAGTTGATCCCCTTCTTGAATTACTTACTTTCACCTTTACTCTTTCAAATAAAATTTCATTCAACATAACATTCTCCAACTATTTATTTATCATATTCAATCACAGAACATAGAGCAGGCCACTTAAATACCCCATACTTAGCATATTGTTAGTTCATAAACTAAGTGCCATGCAGGACTAGTTCTGCTAATGAAATTCACTGAAGTTCGGGATACCTATTTAACATGATTAAGATCTTAGTATTTCATTCCCTTAGTTTAGCAAGATTGTATATTTTTTTTTCTCACTCAATCATCTTCATCTTAGAATCATCATATGTTTTAAGCTAAGCATCTACCACTGCTTTTGAACTACTTTTCTTTCACATTTATCTCTCTCAGAACATCATCCATTTGTAACATACTACCATGTTCCATAACCTGCTCTTTTTGTTCACAATAGATTACCCCTTCATATCTAATCTTTTGACATTAACTAACAATTTATAGTTTGAGCAACTCAATTGTTCATTTGTACTCCCTTTCTCGCAATGAAGTTGCAGTCGTTTTACTTTGACCCATATATGTATTTATATATAGTCTAAATTGATGCATATTTTGCTTTGAAAACAGCCCTGCCATTCAAGAGAACAGGGTGACTACTGTCCAGGGCTTGTCTGGTACTGGTTCACTGAGGGTTGGAGCTGAGTTTCTGGCAAGGCATTATCATGAAGTTAGTACCTCATTTTTCACCAGTTTCCTTTGTAGTTAATGAACTACTAAAGAATTGAAAGGAAAATTTCGACTCATTGTTATTATTTTATTTGCCAGCACACAATTTACATTCCGCTGCCAACATGGGGAAACCATCCAAAAATCTTCAATTTAGCAGGATTGTCAGTGAAGACTTACCGCTACTATAACCCAGCAACACGTGGGCTGGACTTCGAAGGTCTTAACCCTTGATTTTTTTTCTTTATTTTTTGTGACAAGCTATTTTTGTATTTATTTTTCTTTCTGGCCAGTCTGCTTTCCTCTGCTTTTTTATTTTTATTTTCTGTTATAAATCAGACGAGCCACATAATTTTATGCTGTAAGTGATGTAGGTATGCTAATTGTTGGTTATATTTTCTTCTCACTATGTTCGTTCTTGAAGCCTCTATTGCTTTCGGAAAGCCAACACTTTTATTGTCTTCTCTTTACAACTTTGTACATTCAATCAAGGACCAGTTTACTTAGGGGTGAAATAATTTTCGCTTATTTGAAAAGTTCAATGTTTCCTCCTCTGCGGTGCATTCAGAGAGGGCATAAAGTCTTTTATCATACTAAACTAGTGAAAATATTTTCAGCCAGTAGGAATTGTAACTTTACATATTTTTTGTTTAAATTTGAAAAGTAATAGTGGTTTGCATTTATTCATAACAGAATACAAACAAAACCTACCCGAGCTATATGAAAATACTTGTCAGCATTTCATTTTCCGCCTAGGTGAAAAATATTTCACCAGAACCAAAGAGGCCTTAAATGGTGGTTTCATATAATTGAATCATGTTTTCAGTTTGTATCAATGTGATGATACTTGTGTGTCAATGCAGGCTTGATGGAAGATCTTGGTGCAGCTCCATCAGGAGCAATTGTGCTTCTTCATGCATGTGCTCATAACCCAACTGGTGTGGACCCAACTTGTGAGCAGTGGGAGCAGATAAGGCAGTTAATGAGATCAAAAGCATTGTTACCTTTCTTTGACAGTGCATATCAGGTAAAAACAGCAGATTAGTTAGTCCAAGGCTGTTTAGATTTTGAAAATAATATATATATATATATCTAATTTTATACTCCAATTTACCATGGATTTAACAGAGTCTAATTGTTTTTATAGGGTTTTGCTAGTGGGAGCCTCGACACAGATGTAAAATCTGTTCGCATGTTTGTCGCAGATGGTGGTGAATGTCTTGCTGCTCAGAGTTATGCCAAAAACATGGGACTCTATGGGGAACGTGTTGGGGCTCTGAGCATTGTAAGTCTTCAGTCACTTCCAAAAACTTTCCAGTTTTTATGATTTCCGTCTAAGATTTTTTTTTTCTTGTTAATTGCTGTTTAGTTTTAAATACATACATTTATTTCGTTGATCCATCCATTTTTTTGTTAATTAAGAAATGAGAAACGTAAGAAAGTAAAGTCTGGCTCTCCAGAAAGATCTATATATCTACTCATACACGTTGTGAAAATAAACCAAACTATATAAATTTAATGCAATTGAGGTGCTTTTTGGTTGACGTCATTTGTAACATCTTGCGCCTCTATAAATACTAAAATTGAAAATGTCATTGCAAATAATAAATTGTCGTACAAGGTTTATTAGTGATTTAGTGGACAATATTTTAGAAATACTAAGAAGTGAAGTTCTCCCTCTTCCCTGACCTTGAGGGGTCACTCATACTATGCTAGGAAGGGTTGATTTCAACCAAGTTAGGCTAGCCTTGTTGTTATTAAAGCACTTGTTAGGATTAGGTTAGATCCATAAAAGGAAGAAAGAAAAGAAAAGGAGAAAAATGGAAGGGGCCAACATGAAACGTTGAGGGTTTGATAAAAAGTAGGAAAATGATTGAAAACACTACCAAGTTTATGAGAAGTCGGAAAAGGAGATAACTGATTCGGTGAAATGTCCTTTTTGGGTTTTCCATGGAATGTAATTCAAGATTTTTTTTCCATGGCTAGTAAGGAAAAGATGGAGAACATCTCACTAAATTACTCATCTCTTTCTCCATCTTCTCGTAAAAATTAATAGTTTTTTTAAATAAATTTTCTACCTTTTATCAAATGATCCTGATAGAATTTTAAGAGGAAAAATTAAAGGAATGTAGAAAGAAGAGAAGATAAACCAGAGGAAAGTAGAGAAAGAAAGAAAGAAGGTGGTCCAAAATTTCCATCTCACTTGTCATTAGCACTTTTCATCAAGCTTTTGAAGGCCGCTTTAGTGTGAATGTAATTGACCACCCTGTGAATTTTATTGTCTAAAAGAAGTTCCATTATACAGGTTTGCAAAGCAGCAGATGTAGCAGGCAGAGTTGAGAGCCAGCTGAAATTGGTTATCAGGCCCATGTATTCTAATCCACCAATTCATGGTGCATCCATTGTTGCTACTATACTCAAGGACAGGTATAATTTTTTAAGGAATCAATTTCCATCGTACAAAGTTTAGCCGAATTTTTCCTGCTTTCATGGAATAAAAAAGGCACTCCCTCACCTGCCACTATCTTTGTTTGTGGCTTTTGAGACTGTGCCCCTGTTCTCAATGCGAAATTTGACTTACTCCTCTATTTCATAATCATTAGACCTTTGCCCCCAACATGCCGGAGAAACTCAAAGAATTACATATAAATGGGGAGTAATATCTTTTTCTTACGTAATCCTCGGACTTAACCCCTCATTTTACATAATTTTTGAGATTCCCCCGTATGCAGGGCGCAAAGTCTAATGATGATGAAAACAAGAAAAGAGGAGGGGGGGGGGAGTAAGTCTAATTTTGCATATAAAATGAGGGGCAAAGTCAAAAAAGCGCTTTTTGTTGTCATGGAAATTTTTGTAGGAAAGGATTCCTAGGATTTTTCTTATCTGTCCAAACCAATCAAGTGCACCTTAGTTTACATCGAAGAAAACTGTTAATACAATATATCTGGACTCAATCAAAGATGATAAAGGAGGTTGCCTAATGACAACTTGGTCTGAAGTCAATGATTTCATTGTCTCTCTATCAATATAGGTTATTCCTATGTGGGTAATTTCTACTTTTATAAATCATCTATCTTGAACTCATAAGCTTGAGAATATATTGCCTACAGGGACATGTACAATGAGTGGACAATTGAACTGAAAGCAATGGCTGATCGGATTATCAGCATGCGCAAGGAACTCTTTGCCGCCATACAAGCGAAAGGCAAGACTTGCTACATTGTTTCTTTTACTTTAGCGGTCCATCTTTTGTTATACTTCTGACCCTCTTTGATTTCTTTCTAACCGTTGAAACCAACCTATATTGCTCAAGTATGATACAGACACCTGATTCAATATGTTACAATATTGCAAAATAACATTTGCTCTATCCAGAAGTCAAAGTTGTCAAGTAAGTGTTTGTTTTTACCTCTTAATGCTGAATGAAAGTCTACCCAGCATTAAGAGATGAAATGTTCTCCCCTCTAATTCAGTTTATTTAATCCAATTTAGCATTAAGAGGCAAGTCCTCCGCTGAATGCTTAATTTAATTTTAATGGAGTTTTATGCCAATGGTTTCCCTCTTCTTGTATTCATCGGGTATTGATGTATATCATTATAATCAATCATATTTTTCGGAGGTCCCATTCAGCATGTTCAGCATTCAGAGTTCGAAAAAAAATGAATTGACATAAAAGTCAACCGATACTTATTTGGAGTATTGAATATGTATTGGTGCAATCCCCTTTTCTTCAACCTAGCTGTGCTTTATTAGATATTCCATTTTTGAATATTTCCTTTCTAATAGTAACTCTACTGGGAAGCCTGGAGAAAGTTTGTTACAATAATAAAAATGAAAAAAGGTGTTGGGGGCTACAAAGCCCACCCCCTAGGCTTACATAGAAATCTCAAAAGGAGTGTTAAAACTCTACCCCGCTCTTGTTTGATGATCTATTGTGTAATTCTAGAGGGATATATATATATATATATAATTATATACACACATGAGATATAAAAGACTAAGATATCTAATGTGGCCACCATGAATTGGATAGAATGTGGAAACAATATCAAATTCATCCTTATCGAAATCCATTCTAACCAACGAGTAATCACGAGATTGGAATGTCACTGTTTTATATTAAATAAATATGTCCGTGTACAAGGACTCATGGCGAAAAAGACAAAATCACCAAACAAAGACCTGAGAATAAAAATACCTAAGAAGCAAGGAACTTAAGAAACAATAATTCATTCTTGTGGTTGAATTTGCAACACATTACCACGTAATTTATTTATTATATACAATGAGGACCTTCTCTCCATCTTTGATCTTTATCACTTTTTCCTTCTTTTTAGTACTTCTATGTTGTGCTCCTTTATTTTTTATTTCCCTAAAATGTATATAAATCACAATATGTGCAGGAACACCAGGTGACTGGAGTCACATTATAAAGCAGATTGGTATGTTCACTTTCACTGGGCTGAACACTAAGCAAGTTGCGTTCATGACCAAAGAGTTTCACATTTACATGACATCTGATGGGTAAGCATTTCTTTCATCTGTACCATCTATTACTAATTTACTATATATTAAGTGAGAAGACTTTTGGTATGCACATGAAATTTCGAAATTTACCCTTCATGCTTTAGAAATAAGTGCTTAAACTAGGATTTTAACCCATGACCTTGGCTAAGAGATTAGCTCAGTTGGTATGAGATTAATCACCCTGGCATCTCGCCGGGTTTCGAAACAAATATGAAAAACACACGTTATCATCAGTTGACCACGAGTTCTAGTGTATAGAAAAGGCTACTCTTCTCTCATTAAATAGAAGGGTTTAAATGTTCTCCTTTTTACGCTCATGTTTTCTTGCTGAAATCATTTCACATCTACTAACATATATTAAAGTTATTTGCAACAAAGCAACTGTTTCATCCAAATTAAGTATCTCGATCACCCAATTGATCCTTGTATTGGGATTTTCTTCAAATTGCACCACCTTATGAACCCCACTCTAGGATCGAACAACCCCAAAAACGGTAGGTTTTGTGTTCTGATTACCCAAATAAACGACTCCAATTTTATCATTTACTTTTTTGTGGTGATAAAACTGATAATGCACTTTCTAATTTTGAACCAAAAAAAAAATGAGTACCAAAACCGAGCATCTCTTGCAAAAAGGTTTCAAATATTGATATACTGCTATTTTATGCGATATATCATGTGGTACATCACAATATTTTGCTACTGTTGAAAACCGAAACACATGAATTTCTGGTATTGCAATCTCGAGATGAGTGAAATATTATTGCAATATTTTCTTTTATTGACTCACTGATGCATCTACATGTGACAAAAATATATTTCGATTTTCCAGCATATTCTCTATGGAGAAAAACAGTTCCATTTTGCATAATAAGGGGCTATTATTATATATTGTGTATGTTTGTTATCTGGTCATTTTTGCACTTACAATGAATAAGCTTTTAATAATCGTACAGCGGTTTTGCAAAAGGGAAAAGAAAAGAGGGACGTTCTTGCCTCTGCTTATGTCAATCTATGGAAATTTTTAACATTTTACATTTGCTTAGTTTGAACGATCCATGGCTTGCTTGGTGTATTCAAAAGGGTGCTGGTTGACCCCTAAAATGCAATAATTATATTTTTCTCATTTTGAGGTTGAGTAGCTATATATTAGACATTTTTTTAAACTTCTATGAACATTAACCTTGTGTTTGGATGGAGAAAAAAAAAGGTGGGATTTGAGCAAAAGTTGGGATTTGGAGCACGGAAAAGTGGAAGTCCATTGTTTGGTAAAATTAGTGAAGAATTTGAAATTTTACAGGTGGTAAATTTGCTAGATTTTGGCTTTTAAAAATTCTGACTTAAAATTCTATGGTATGAGGCGTTATTCTTCAAATTCCGACCTAAAACAAGTGATCTCGTAATTCATGCCATTTTTTAAATTCGACATACAAAACGACTAAACATGGAAAATTAAGGGTCTGTTTGATAAAGACATTGGAATGACAATTAAGTTTTACTAGCCTTGGGGCGCACTCTACTTGTATGCACTATAATACTTATTTGTTTCTCACGTCAAAAACATATGATGGCATATGGTCAAGTGGTAATTAAATGCGCTTTTCAAGCTTAAGGTCATGAGTTCAAATCCCTACCTTAGCATTTTTTTACAGTAATTTCCATTGCAGTAAGGGTAGTTTTGTAATTTCACAAACCTACCAAACCCCATGCTCGTGCTTGATATGTAGTATAGATGATAGTTTGAAAAAAGGCACGAATGATTTTGTTATATGTTCTCCATCTTTTCCTCTTTTTTCGTGGAACATTTTTTCCATCCCCCAAAGTTTTGGATTCCATGGAAAAATTTAAAAAGGGTATGTTTGGGAACCCAATTCTGAGCTTTGGAATGTGTAGGCTAGTTTTTGCTCCAGTTCCAGTTCTAAAGCTCGGGATTGAGTACCCAAACACATCAAAAAGGTAATACAACATCTCACCAAACCACTCATCTCCTTTTACAAATTCTCGTAAAAGTTAGTATTATTTTCTATTATTTGGAAAATTTTATCAAAAGCATAAGCTTCTAATTAATTAAATAGTAGATCCATCTAATGCGTTGTCTACGCTCGATGGTAAAGCTAGAAAAAAAAAAACCCCAAAAAAGTGGCAACTGTTGTATGTTTAAGGACAAAAAAAGCCCTCCCATTATATATGTGACTGATTTTAGGGATTAAGAGGCTTGCTTTACTTTTGTTTTTGCAGGAGGATTAGCATGGCCGGTCTTAGTTCACAGAAAATTCCTCATCTTGCTGAAGCTATACATGCTGCTGTTACTGCAATGCCCTAGATCATCATCCGCCTTCAAGAAAGCTATGCACTGAAGAGTTTCGGTTCTAACTTCTTATGCCATGATATTATGCAGTAAGAATTTGATTTGAGTTTAGGGTTTTTGGAACAAGACAGTTTTCATATTTTAATAAATTTTGTTTTACTTTCTCCTCAGAATTTGGTTGGAGAGCATGCATGTTGATATATGCCAATAAATATCTGTTAATATAGAATATTAACCAATTAGATATCTTATTTATGATTGAACCTGCTATGATTCATGTGAGAAATTGGCCACACTATTCCATTGGGCATTAGGGCTTATTCTGAAACATTAGTCATCTGTGGGTTATGAATGTTGCATGGATTTTTGGGGCTGCAAATGATACATCTAAATTTGAATGTGTTTGATTGTGACATGGAATTAGGAGAAAAGAATTCAGTCCCAGGTAATTAAGTGGTTTCTAGGCAAATAATTAGGTGGGAAAAATACACCAACTTTTGGCTTTAGAGAGCATTTTCCATACAATAGTATTCTAGGTAATTGTGGCTAGTATCCTAGTTGTACTAGTACCATGGATTCCATGAAACAAATTAGACAATAGACACCAGCAGAAGGCGGATAAGTACACACATTTTCCAAGTTTTCCTCAGAAAACTTTGGCTATTTAACGCACCATGTAGAATCACATGAAGCACGCAGATCATATTTGGAAACTCTTCATATAGATTACAACTACCAACAAAGGTGCGAATGGTAAATAGTTATTGAGGACCTCTCTTTTATTTTTTTATTTTTTTGCGTGTGTTGTGTGTGGGGGTTGGGTTTGGGGGAATAAGAAAAGTGTCAATACATCACATTATAAAGGTGTCAATTAGGCATCATATTACAGTAGCTAAAAGTATAAAGTTAGAAAAATCTTGAGAATGTATCAAACATTCAGACCCAGTGGCAAAGTACTAATACTTGTTACCACAACATCAAGGAAGAACAGTCGAGGGAACCTTAAACAGACTCCAGAACTTGAAGGTCTAAGAAGTATTATATACACATTTAATGGGTAAAAGTTCTTCCTTGTTTCTCTCTCCTCTCTCTTTATGGTTACACTGTTAGTGGCGAGCAGTTGGACTTCTTAACCCACCGGTCTCAACCTTGTCAATATATGAAAACTTCTTATCAGTTGTGATTTTAGGAGGTTTGCCCGCAGACTTGTCATCTTCCTGCTTGGCCAATTCATCCTTTCGGGTCTTTGCACCATCATTATCTCCTTGGTCCAAACTCCAACCCATGAAATCAGACAATGTCATTGAGTTCACAGTCTCTTCTGGAGTTGATTTTCCTGTCTCCTCTTGAGCCATCGGAGAGCTCTCCTGTTCCCATGACGGCGACGTTGGACTTTCCATCGATAGTTTCCTTTTGGATACTGCTAGCGATGGATCTTGAGCGATGGAATCGGCATATAGAACATCTTCTATACGAGACATGACTGTGTTTGCCAAGCTTTCTAGTACCCTCGAATAGCTCTCGAGAATAGAAAGACCCACATCCTATATAGCTCATTAGAAAAACAAAAGAGGTTATATTTTGATTCATCTCAATTCTTCGATATAAACATGTTAATATTTATATATACAGCTAGTCTCCTATGAAGACGATCTGTTTGCGGACTTTTATTGGCAACAAAACTTTGTTGCTAAAGGGCTGGTATCAGTACATACCAAATCCAGACTGGTGTATATATACATATGCTAGGCTTTCTTTTAAGCAATTTTGGAACCTTTTTTAGAGGGTAAATGATTGAATTTTTTGCTGAAATGTGATAGAGGTGATATAGTTTAATTTTATTTTCATTAAATTTGTTGGAGATAGTCTACTCTTGACTCATCTCCACCAAATTCCGTTAACATGTTTCAACCATTTACAATCTTAAAAGAGAGAATTGTGTAACTTGAAAGAAGAGCAGTCTCTTTAGATGCGGATTATATATATGCATTTGTCCAAAATTGAGAGTCCATGTTTGTTTAAGAACAAAACTTGTTAGTTGGGAGAAATTCCTACATTGATTTTGTCCCAAAAAGGAAACTCTTTTATTTTGGGATATCTCAAAGAAGAATAGTGAACTCTAAATTTGGGATTTGAGGGCGTATATGAAAAGATGGTATTGTTTTCTTAGGCGTTTCGAGTTCTCACCCTGTTGTATTGTATTTTACTTATGTCAAGCGAGGATTGAGGAAGTCCCGGGAATCGCTGTTTGAGTAGCAGTAAGATAGTTTCTGCCCTTTCTTCAAAGAGTTCCCTCTTCTCTAAGCTCACGGCCGAGCCCCAACCGGACTTACCATCCTTATGATGCATTTTCCTCTTCCAGATGACAATAGATGCCTCGATTCTATTCTTGAGGTCTAGAACTTTGTGCTCTGATGACATGTCCAAAGTCGAGAGGAATTGCCCGGGATCAAAGAACTCAACCGTAATGCTTTTGTAGATTGAGTCGCCAAGGCTTGCTCTACCATTCTACCAAAAAAAAATGTAGGAGAAAAATCATCCAAGTTATCTTGCACGATTAAGTATAGGGAAACACGATGTGATATGCAACATAGGCGGTGCAACTAATCAGAAAGTAGAGTCCAGATACAGCAAATCTGTGGTATATATATCTATATAGTTTGTCTCAAAAGTAGACTGTCTGGTCGCAGATCAGGCCTGTAGCTATTGTTTTATGTTGCTTTTGCATTGCGGAGTATTTGTTGGCGGCGGAAAACCGTTGCTGAAATTGTGGTCCACGAGCAGAGTCTGCTTTATAGGCTGATTGATATATAGCTAAGTTCTAGGGACATACTCTTTTAGTTAATGGACAGACTCCCCCTTTTGACTTTTTGAGGGGGTAAATAGTTAAATTTTTGAAGAATATGGAGATAATCTCTATGATAGATCATCTCCACCAAATTCTACTGAAGTGTGGTGAGATGGGTATCTAAAATTTAAATGGCTAGAATACATGTATGTTTTGATTTTCTAGTTCACCCATGTACCCCCTGAAGAGGGGCATTCGCTCATTAACTAAACAAATAAAGCCCTTTATATAGCTTGACTGTATATATGTGTATATCATCAGCCATGATTTAGAGCGGGCTTACTTCATTTAACTAAAGAACGGGTTTTCCCTTTTGAGGGGTTAAATAATTGAATTTTTTGATGAAATTTGGTACATGCATCCATGATGAGTATAGATCAATTTTATCAAATTCTATCAAAAAATTCAACTAGGAAGTGAGTGAGTTGAAAATTAACATATATATATATATATATATATTTGTTCATTTCTAGGAGTTGAAATTTTAAATTTTTTGTTCACCCACTTCCTAGTTCAATTTTGGATGAAATTTGTTAAGATTCATTTATACAGCATGGAGATTATCTCATTATAAAAAAAAATAACCATTTATTCCCCGGAATATTGAAGTCTATTCATTAGTTAAAAAAATGAAGCCTTTTTTGGAAACTTTTGTTTAAGGAAAAAGTGAGTTGCAGCTTTGCCATAGCCGTATCCATATTCCATTTCTAAGTTCTTTAGCCTTAACAGCATCCACATCACGAAGTAGCCAAGATTTAGTACTAAACTTTCACAGGAAAATATTAAAACAATTTCCCGGGGAACTCTTTTCTTCTCGTTACCTTGGGGAGGGACTCAATGTAGTTTTCCGGGATCTCCATTTCCGACAATACTTGAGCGTTAATTGCCAAGGACGCTTTCAAAACTTGATTGACGCAATCCTTTTGGAATTGTAGCCATTTTCGTGATGCATCAGATAGCCCATCTGGGGGAACCTTAACTGTAGGTAGCCACCACTTGTCGTTCCTCTGCACACCTTTTTCTGACTCGTCAGCATCTCGAGATACATACCAAAACTCGTTATGTTCTTTGAAGTTATCGAGGCAATCCTGTTTATATATTACCATTTCATTAGAATCGTAGCTCAAAATGAGAGAGAGAGAGAGAGGGAGGGAGAGATCTTACAATGAGCATTGCATCAAGCTTTTTTAAGGCTGGGATGTTCATGAGTAGATCTCTTCTTTGTTGTGTTACCATTATCTGCCCAAGATAGAAATAGGAGTGTTAAGGTCAAGAAGGTACCAAGTGTGGTTGTAAATTAAGGGAGAAATAACCGGACACACGAATGGCAATACGCGCTAACGTGGTATTTCAGACTCAATAAATGCACTACACGAATGCAATGTAGAGCACACAACTCGTCGAGCATCCTTATAGTAGGAAATATGTAGGACCCACAATCCACCACGTATCTAACTACCTATCAGGTTCATTGTGTGCGTGCTCCTCATAAACTATGGCTAGTTAATATAGAAACATGTATACAAACAGACCCGATGCATGTGCAGCTAGTGAGTAGATGTACGTATTAACTTTCTTGGCAGCAAGGGTTCAATCGGAAAAAAACAAAGTACGAGGGTGCCTGAAATCCGTGTTTGGCTTTATATATAACATATATATATAGAGAGAGAGAGAGGGGGGGCAGGGGCGGGGGAGGAGGAGGAGGAGGAGAGAGACTTACCTCCATGTTTGAGCCATCCTTTGATTTCTGTTGAGAAGGGACAAATTCAACTATGTAATCTGTAACAGACAAGAGCCAATCCACTTCTTTTCTCCATCTCAGTTTCCTTTCTGCAGACATTGGTTCCAATTTCCATTGTTCTCCAAACACAGAAGCTGCACATCATTCATTTCCCATTAGTCGTAATTTTCCATCAAAATATAGTTGTCTAGACTAGATTTTCTCGGAAACCAAACATACCAGCAAGGTTTGTAATGGCATTAGACAAAGCCAGAGCTGAGGAAACTCCTTTTCCACCACCTGACATATCCTCCCCCAATAGCAGCTTAGCAAACCTTTCCTTCATCATTTCGATATCTGACCCAAACATACGAAAATTCTCACATTTCCCAACATCTTTCTCTCTCACACACATTCTAACTTCGTGAGCCAAACAGTATAAATCGAAACCAGAATCATCAAACAGATGAACATATTTACAGATCCCAGAAAACGCATTATCCATCACTCTCATCATGTATGTATATATATATATATATTTGAAATTTCACACACACCGCGGTCTAGGCCAAACAGCAGAAATAGAATTCAGAATCATTAGGCGTGACAACGTATTCAATGGTCAAGGGAACAAATTTATTCAGACATCTTAGACTTATGAAAAGCCTGTCTCTCAATTTGTGATTTCTGAAGAAACGGGAGAAATTATATAAATTAGATAACAACGAAATCCTCTTACAAACACGCAGACATGCACTTAAAGTATCATAAAAGGAGATTTTTATTTACCGGAAGAAAAATATCCAATGGCCAAGGTCAAATTTTACTAGATAACATTTGAAATTCACACACAGATACATGTACCAAAATGTGAACATCCAACACAGAATTAATACTTTTTCAAAATTCTTGTCACACAGCATTTGAAATTTACATAATATATATATATATATATAAATGTATGTGTATATTGGAGATAAAGGGAGATTGGTATTTACCGGAACCTTTCCCTCTAGGTGTAGTAGCGGGCTTAGGGGGCGTATCCTTTGAAAGACGAGGGGGAGTGTTACTTTTCTCATTGGGTTTGTTGTTAAAACCGCTTCCTAAATTTTGAACATCGACCTGCGGAGGTTTTGCAGCCTGGCTTTTCAAATGAAGGTTACTGTCATCCATAGCTTCTCTTTTCTCTTCAATTACATCTACATTATCCAAACAAACGCTATGGGATGTTCGGCCCGGAATGTCAAACATCCTCTTCACGTGGAACGATCTCGACTTTAGAATGTTCATGTGTTCTTCTCGAACCATTTTACACTTTAATATCCCTATGTTTATTTACTTTTTCTCTACTGCTAAATTCAATGTAAGAAGAGGGAACCAACATGGCTAACAAGAAGGTTTTGGGGAAAAAAATTGATTGAGAGGAAGTAAACGTTGTTTGGTATGGGGGAAAGGAAAAGGGAAAGTAGAAGAAGACCTCCACAAAAATGGGAGGCTAAGAGGTGAAAATGTGGAGGGATTTTCTATTGTTTGGTAGTTGAAAGGGATGAAGGAAGGAGGTTGAGGATTTCTTTTCTTTTCTTTCTTTCTTTCTTGTTTTCTTTTCTTTTCTCTTTAGGAAGTTTTTGCCTTTTTTGAGCTAATACAACGTGGGGTGCATGTTTGATTTAACAATAAACAAAAATTGAGTTTTCTTTTTCCTTTTATTTATGGAATTGATTGTTGGGTTTATTTATTCTTGCATCATATGTATTATATATAGAAGGATATCTCTCTCTATATATACTTATATCTTTTAGCTATATGTATATTAATTCAAACAATGTAAGAGATTTGAAATTTTTGTACGTAGAAGGAAATATCTCTCTATATATAAATCTTCTCTTTATATATATACATATATATTTCTTTATATAATTACAAAGACTATAATGAGGAAATTCCTATCTTTAACAAAAAGAATGGATATTCATTTGGAAAGGTAAATGGATGAATTCTTGTATCAAAATTTGTAGAAATGATCTATATCATGAATAGATCATTTTCTCAAAAAATTCAATCAATAAGTAGGTGAAATAATCATCAAAAATTTTAACGGCCGAAAATGCACATATATATAAATTTTTCATTACAACTAGTTTTAAATTAAATTTTTAGATTTTTTTTCATGGAGGTAATCTACTCATTGTATAGTACAAATTTTCATAACAAAATTTATCTATTTACGCCTCCAAATGAGCATCCCTTCTTTTTGTTAAAGCGAGTGATTCTCTTTATAGCCCAATTGTTTATATAATAATGAGTAATAGTTTTTTAATTTTAAAAATGTATAAGAAATAAAGAATTGTGTACATGAGATAAAATAATTTTTAAATAGTTGATAGTATCTTTGTCACAATTACAACCTAGTACGTATATATATATATATTGTAGGTGTATATTAATTAAAACAATGCAAGAGGAAAACTTTATTCAAAATTTTGAAAATAGAGGAGGATCTAGGTCTTCAAATATTCCATGAGATTCTCTCATAAATATTATCTAAAAGGAATTGAATCATAAAAGCTACATTCTAAAGTTAACAACTGACCTTCCAAAGCTATATCACATTATCACCTATATTAGGAATACCCTTTTATCATTGTATGAAAAGGTCAACTTTATTATTATATGCGGGTAATATAGGGAAATCTTACAATGAAAACCTTTTCAATTTGTACATATAATACATATACATACATATATATATATATATGGAAAATTTCAAGTAAGGTCCAGACCTTACGGATTGAGACTTTTTACGACGCTTTTGCGTCGTAAAAACACACCCCACGTGTTTTTACGATACAAAAGTGTCGTAAAAAGCCCCAATCCGTAAGGTCTAGACCTTACCAGAAATGCTCTGTATATATATATATATATTATTAGAAATGTTAAAGTTACGCAAGTGTAAGATTAAAAATTTTTACGTCCATCTATAACTTTTTCTCATATTCGTAATTTATCAATTCCATTGTTAGATAAGTCGTTTTTTTTTTTTGTGTTTATCAAGCGTACAAAGTTTCAAATTGATCCAATATTTATAACTATATAATTGCTATACTTATTTTTACTTAATTTTTGTAAGGTTCATAATTCAAATATATAGTATGATCATGATGAGGGTTTTTTGTATTTTCGATTAATTTAATTTTTTACATGTATATTTGAGATATCATAAATAATTAATACAACAGCTAGATTGATGAATTATAAAATTGATAAAAAAAATTATTGATATGCGTAAAATTTCATTAGTTTACACTATGTGTAATTTGAATCTTTTGCTTAACAAATGAGAAAGCAATGATTATTAAAAAGAAATCTCTAACTTCAATGAATAACATTAACATTATATTGTTAAAACAAAAGCTAGTGGGTCGAAAGAGCTTTATTTAAATTTGAAATCTTGAAGTTTTTAAGTTTGAGTTTTATCTATTCGGCAATGAAAATGAACGAGACTACTGTATAATTGTATAGCTGTTCAGTGGCTCCTATATTCCCATTTTTTTATAATAAGATCGTGTATTAAGCAGTAATAAATAATAAAAGTATTAAAAGATTGAATTTTCAATATCATTATTGATATACATATTGAAAAGCGAGTCTATTTATATAGATTTGTTTTCTTAGGCTAAAATAAACATGTCTGAAAATTAGGATATTTAAGTTAGTAAATTTATAATAGAAGTCTTTTATAATTAATGTTAAGATGTTGAATAAACATCTAGTTGATTAGACTTAAAATTTTCATTGTGAAATTACTATTTTTTATTTTAGGAACTAACACTTAATATGTTTATAGGACGTTTCTATTTACACATTAAGTTTTATTTTATTTCACTCCAAACTATAAAAAGAGTTTCAAGACTTCCATTGATACCCCCATAAATACTGGGCGCATATGCAATGACTACATACACAATCATTGAATATGAATTGAGTAAGTGTTGGGTAAAAAACACCTTCAGCACATAAGTAACAAATGAGTTACCACATACTTATTACGTATGTGCCAAGTTAATATTAGGCGAGAAAGAAAAACACATTTGATGTATATATAACGAATGAGTAAATCTATGCTTGTTGCATATGAGCTTAATACAATTATATTAAATAGAGGCGTTTGTTGTGGAGTGTAGGTAAATATAAAGTTTAGATTGGCTTACTTATACGAAATGAATACAACCAGTTAGTTTCATTGGATCTCTCTTTAATTGGGCCTACTTTTCCATTTTGGGCTTCATCTCAGTTGGGTTAAGGTTTCAATTCTAGCCCAGCCTAATTAATTGTTGACATTAGCCCACTCTTTCAAAATATATATATATATATATATATGATGGGACGATGGGTACGTCCGTCGTTGAGTAGAATGCAGTGAACAGTTATATATATATATATAACACGCAACATTATATTTGAAATGCTCAAACTAAAAATTGGATTTCCTATTAGGCCACCCTAGATAAATTCCTGACTTTGTCCTGGATTACAGTGTCTAAGTTCTCTGCAAAGCCCATTTTAACAAGACGTTTGGTTGCGTTTGATTTATTTACATGACAAAGATTAGTTCCCTTGAATAGATTTTATATGCAAAAAAAATCCGTAGAAAAGAAAATTCTAGCAGAGATGTGACTCTGAATTGCATGCAAAATAAGAAAAGTATCTTAAATCAGGTTGTTTTGTTACTATATATGGAAATTAGTGTATATTGATGAATACGAGTCAATTCATGATTTTTCCAATACTTTTCCTGTTTGGTTCGCTCTTTCGGTCATTCTTAGAATCTAAAATGTCTCAATTCTTTCAAAATTCTATCATTTGGGTGGAGTTATGGAAATAAATTAAAGATTACCAACAAAGGAGAATTTCTTGCATCCATACATATATTTAACAGGGGGGAATATATTAAAGTTAACGTACAGGATTTCCGAGAATTTTTTTCCTATATTTAATAAAATTATCCCTATTTTTAATAAATAGCTAAATATTTTGCTTTTGCAGTATGATAATTTGTAATATTTTATAACATGTAACTAAACTTGCATTGTCAAGGAATCCATCTATATATTTTCCTAAAAGTCGAACGAAGCACATGTGCTGCTATTACTTGTTGCAAGCCCAAACATGCATGCATGGGTGGGGTATAGGTGAATTGATGGGCTGCTCAGGATTTTGCAAAATAACTCTAGCTGACTAGCTCCATCCATGTATGTTTAAACTGATTGTACTCAATGTTCGAAAAATAATACATATGTTGTTAGAAAGTAATTTTGCATGAGTATCCGTATCAATATATATATATATATCTCCATATCATATATTATATTATAATTATTTCAGGGTACCCTACGATCTACATTTTCGAAAAAGAAAAGATTAAATTGTCATAAATTTTTGCATTGCTCATCTTCCCTCCAATATATATAGTCCGACATTAAGTTAGAACAGAGGTCATTTAATGGACCTAACGACATTTAATTTACATACACCGACATTGTTTGAAATTCAAAACCATAGCTTCTTTTCGATCTTGTATATTATTTCTTAATTTGGAAATTATTATTATATCGGTTTCATCAACTCATTGCTTATTTTATTTCACATTTGCTGATAAATTGTATATTTTAGGCTTCTCCATTTTTTATTTTAGAAAAAAATATATATGATTATGCCGTTTTTATATATCAATCAGTTATTTATATCGAATATATTAGTGAGTTGTAATTCTATAACATATATAACGACCACACAATATGTCAAAAAATCTAGCACAAAAAGTGTTGAGTTGGAATCTCCCCATAAATCTCTAACTAAGGATTCTTGCAGTTTCGAAAAATACCACTACAAGAATTAGCAACAGAGAGTTTTCTTCGCTTTCCACCTAACTCTTTTGTCTTCAAGAACGCTCTTGAAACATTTAACCCCCAAGCTAATATAACCAATTGGTGTAGCATTGCTTTTCAGGCTTATAAAAATCAATTACTAGTTTAAACATTTAACCGTTTATAAAAGTTATAACCCTCATATATATCTACCATATATACTTCACCATTTTGTCTTTTAATAAAGAGTCATTTTTTTTTAAGAAATATTAGTAGGCTATATACAATTAGGGGTAACCCTCCTTTTAAAAATATCCGTGACTGATTCGAACATGCATCTCCTCTACCCTCGAACTCTTCTCAAAACAAACGCTTTCAAGTTGAATTTACCTCTTTTTAAACAGACTTTCAAGCTGAATCATTGTTTTCGTGAAATATGAGATTTGGATTAATGAAATGCTGCAGTTTGATTAATTAACTACGCTATCAAATTGCTCCTAACAGAGTTTGAACACTATCCACTTATGTATGTGAAGAGTGAATACTGATATCGATTAGGTCCCTTTTCTTATAATATTGTGATAAATTTATTTTCTTAAATTGTTTTACAACAGTACTGGGATTCGTCATTTTGTTCATTTTAAAACGAAATATTATAAGAGGGGCCAAAAGCAGGTGGTCATCTGATTCGGACCTGTAAAATTTGAAATGGATGATCAAATAATTGTTATTCAACTTTAGGAGTAAAGACCCCTTTCTTTAATCTGAATTAAATATTTTCCATTTGACCAAAAAGCGTAATATAGTGAAAGGTCTTTCTCTTATTTTGATTAAAAAAAATATTTGCTTAAAGTTATTTTTTATAAATAAATACACAAAATGTTAAATTTATTAAAAAAAATTACAATTCAATGATAGATTAGTCCAGGGGTAAAAGCGCTCACATAGATTCAAGATATTCCAGATTCAAGTCTCACCTAAATAAAAAGGGCTTTTTTTTTTTGTCATTTAAAAAAAAAAAACTTTATACAAACTTTTTGTACAAATTACTGAAGCACCACTTAAATAGAATGGCGAGGCTATACATTTAACGTATTGTATGCAATTTTTTTTTATCTGATTGACTCTAGAATTGTTTGTATAGAAAAAATTGTACAATTTTTTTTAATATATTTAGCATTACTCAATAAATAAGTGCATACAGAAACGTATTTTCACGTTATTTACATGATAAGTTTGTCATCCCCGCATCTATATTAACATTTCTCCATATTGTTTCACCTATATTTCATGCGTGTGCGACTCAAGTATAGTTAGTTTTAAAAAAAATAAAAATGTAGGCTTGTAACGTAATGGTTGAGAGTCAAATTACTCCCACTCTTTGTGGGGGTTCTAATCTTGTTGCTTATGATTTAGACCAATTTTTCAAAAAAATAAAAAATTATACTAACTTTTTGTATAGATTACTAAGCATCACTTAAATAAAATGGCGGAGCCATACATTTAATGCATTGTATGTAATTTTTTATTTGATTGATATTACAACTGTTTGTATAAAAAAAATGGTACAGTTTTTTTAATATATTTAGCATTACTCAATATATAAATACACATTAGAACATATTTTCACATTATTTACATGATGAGTTTGTCATCCTTGCATTTATATCCATCCGCATTTTGAGTACGTACTCTAATATGGGTGGTATAAATTTATGCATACCACGAAGATGGTGAATGCTACTTACTTGAGATAACACACATCTATGCTCATCGTATTTCTCCGCATATATATAGGGAGTATAAATTTTACTATTCATTAATTGAAACTTATTTTCAAATTGCCCGTCGTGGATGTCATTTATGTAATTTATTATAGGAAAATGATAACATGTGTCCTTAGGGCACATGTTAAAGCTATTATAAATGAAAATAATGAAATCTTTTATGAAAATCTGTGTTATATTTAATGCATGTTGGGAGTTAATTATTTTCAAAAATGAGTACTTAACCTGTGCCCTTAGGGCACACGTTAACATGACCCTTTATTATAAAACATTAGATCAAAAGATCTCATTCCTTAATTAGTTGAAATTCAAATTAACGATTATGTCAATATATGTGGATTTACCTATTTTTGTTTCTCACAAGGAATAGAAGTTTGATTCACTAATTTATAATTCTCAAAAAGAATAGAGGTTTCGATTCAGACAGTACCGTAAGTTTCAAGTTGGCTGGTAACTATCTTGTTTACAATAATCTAATCTCTTACTTAATTAATTATACATGTGTTTAATTGGTATAATACTTCTACTTTAGTATTTGAACCCCCTCCTCCCTCCCTCTAAATTGATCCTCGATCATAGTTATTTATCACTTACAAATAAAATATGGGGTTTTAGTATTCGATCCCTGAAAATGAAGTTGAAAGGATCCAGTCAATTTACATTTGTATATTTAAACGATGTTGTTCTTTTGATAAATGTTGTCTCATAATGTTAGCTTCTCAAAATATTTTTCAAGTTATCTTTCTCAGTTTATAGCACTTATATCTATCTCACACTAACTGTATTTGTCTTAAGCTATACCAATACATAATATATGCCTTTAAAAATCACAAATTTAGAATTTTATAAATGTAAACCACAATAAAAAAAATTCCCTAACTTAGAGACGGAATTCTATTTATTTATTTATTTAAAAAAAATACACAAATAAACCCTATATCTGGTAGTGCCAAATGAAACCTTGTCATTAGTTTAAGACAAGACTTGCAATTACAACAATAAAGTTACAAAAATTAAAATAATGAAAATAACAAAAGTGCCATTGGTGTTTCAAATTCAAAATTTTTGAAGGCTTTAGTTTTTATTAGAGATTTAAAGGCATGACTCAGACGTACATTATTTATGTTAACAGACAAAAGGGGGAAAAAAGGCAGCATTTGTTGAGGATTTTAAATTTGCATTAATGGTAGACACCAAAAGAGAAAAAAGCACAACCTCAGTCCAACAACAAGAGTCCTGTGAATGCTTTAAAACATGTCACTAGTGTTGTTGCATGTACCTTTTTCAATTATTTTGTTGTCGAATTACCAATATAGCCTTGGGAATATCATCGATCCTTTGACGTACTTTTCAAAAAAAAATGTAAATGTATGATTTTACACCAATCGCCGATGCGAGTCCAAAACCACCCGCAGCCGGTAATATAGATAGATAGATAGATGTTGATAAATTGTTTTACTGTGATTGACAAAAAACACTTTCACGTTTCACATTTTAGTATTCGAATCTAAATTAACAAACCCTTCTTTAGCATAAAGAAAAGGAAAAATTTACTAAACGGAAAAATTTTCCTCACACAAGATAGTGTTCAACGTGTGAGCGCGACACATGATCACAGTAAAATTATCTCAGTAAATATAGCATGTAATAGTATAAAGTTATATATTCTTCCACTATACTAATTAAGTTTATTAGGTATTGTCCATATTGGACAACTCATCGAAACAAGAATAAATAAAATATGAAAGAAAAAAAAAGCTTAAAAGAGTGTTTGTTTTTGCCTTTGAATGTTTAATGAAATAGTTTTAAGCATTCTAATGTGTAATAAATTGTTTCTTTTTTAAAATTATTAAAAGATTAACAATTATTTTTTTAATGATTAAACATTTGACATAAAGAAGTACCGCCCGCTAAATGTTTAATGATAAATTTAAACCATTATGTTATACAAACATTTAATATTCATAATTTCATGTTTGACAAACGTCAAAAATTGGACGGTTGGATTAATGTGGATGTAAAGAAGAATTTATTTATTTTTCTCGTGATGGGGTACTATTGATTACATCATGTTCTTAAAGGACCACATTTCAGGTTTTAATAGATAAAAATAGTAGCTATGTAAGAAGTAATAATTTGTGAGCACGTATGTTTGTTGGATCTAGAAGCCGAAACGGTGATAGTTGGGTCGATGTAATTCCCGAGTTTGGGAGCCCCTTTTGAATGATATATTGATATGTCTGTATAGTTCGAGTCTGTTGGCTTCTTTTGGATTAAAAAAAAAATGTTTGTTGGATCTACCTTGGAAAATGTGATAATTTTATATTTGACACTAAAATTGTGGCAAGTGTGAAGAGGAATCAATAATTTTAGAAAGAGATGTATCATATTGATATGAAAAAAATCAATATATCTAACGTGGCAATTATGTTTTTGATAGAATATAAGGTTTACATCAAAATTATCGTTATCAAAATCAAAATTTATTATAACTAATGAGTGATATCATATTCAAATGTTTATATCATATAAACGAATCCATGTGAAATTACTTGTAAGGGAATGAACTAATATTAGGATGAATTACATAGTTCAAATTTCTTGATTTTATTAGACCACGACAATTACAGTTTTTCTCATTTAAAATGCCTAGAACGTTACAAATATAAGTTATTTATTATAGTAACCAATGGTCTTATAACACAATATTAATAGTGGGTGGCAAAAAAATAAAAAGTATTATCAATTACTGTATTTTGCATTTATTCTAATGTTTTACTACAAAATTCATATTAATCCTTTTTCGGGGTTAAAATACCATCACTATAATCAAAGGATTGATCACTTTGTCAATGTTGATGATTTTTTGTTCCTATGCAGTTATCTATTATTATATAAAGTTGGAAGGCAATTCGTTAGTTTAAACACGTGTCATTTTTGAGTTTTTTATTTTGGCCCTTCGAGTTTCCGGTTCATAAAAAAATTAGATAATTCTTTTTTTATATATTTTAGTTTAAGTAATAAGATTCGAACCCTTGTACTTGCAAAAGTATTAAATTTACGTTTAACTTCTATACTACTTATTATTATTTTAAGTTTTTCATTTAAATCAATTATATTTACATTGCTCACGGATCGAATGTATGCAAAAATCTAATATTTTAAAAGTTTGGCCATAACGTTATATCATTTTTATGAGTTTACATAAAATTTACATATTTTCTTCTTGTCAGAATTGTAATTTATACATAAATGTTTCATTTTTGCTTTTCAAAAAGCGGAAAAGATGTTTAAAATTATTTTAAGACCAAAACTTTAATTTTATACATCACCCTCAAAAGAAATGAAAACAGTAATGAAATGATTATACTTACAAATTAATTGATCATAGAAACTTGATGGGATTCAAGTTAAGTAATCAATTTACTGAGTTGATACGATACACATGTGGAAGAGTAAGCATGGGAGTCGGGAGACTGAAAAATAGTGGAGAAATAATTACAGGGCGATTAGATTATGAATAACTAAATCTTTATGCCATGTGTTTGAAAAAATAATTATAGAGCGATTATGACCCAGAAAAGGAAAAAAAACTTTTAATTTAGATATTGTAGAAAGGAGCAATAACGTTTAATTTACGTGGAAGAAGCGGAGAAGTATTCGATGATATTTCTCTGTTCACAATATTATTTCGATATCCATTGTAGTTACATTGAGGCACGTAAAATAATTCGCCCACAAAACTCCTCTTAGCGTTCAACGTCCTTGTTACCATTATACCACTGCCTAGTAAAATATTATTGGCTTTGAACCCGAACCCTCACAATTTTGCTTTTTTCTCAAAAAACCTCTTACGAGTAAGAATACCACACTTTGATAGAATCGGCAATGTGAAATGATTACCTAGAATTTGTAGTATATCAACATCTATGGTAACCAATAGCCACACCGAAACATATACAATACTACAACAACTTCATCACAACATTGAATTTTTACATATTTCAACATTTACAATAAGTCAATAACAATTCTTTCACATGAGTTTTTAACTCAATGAAGAAGATACTTTTCTTATAAGTAAGAAGTTGTGAATGCAAAATTAAAAAAGTGAATTTCACAGCATAATAGTTTATTATTTTTTCCGTGTCAGCAGTTGGTTTAGTTGGTTCAAACCCAACTTTTAAATTCATCTAAAAAATGGTTGGAAATATATATATATATATATATATATATATATATATGTTACGGTTATAAATACAGACGAAACGTCTAAATCTACTAATATGAATAAGTATATACAAAGAAAGTTGAGTAGATTTTATTCAATGTCTAACATATTAATGCACTGTTCAGTTAAGGCGAAATTCTAAATTAAATGTGGGACCAAACCCCTTCAAAGTTGGTTTGATTGGAAAGGTGGGGACAAGAGATTTTTCTCTCTTCCCAAATTGCCCCTAAACCATACATCACTTCCCAAAGTGATCCCTAGATTTAAACAATTATAAAAAATAGAAAATGAAATAGTAAAGATTTTTTTCCAATGTATTTTGTCGTGAATTAAATTATATTTTTTTTTGACAGCAATTGGTTTCACTGGCCACCATCGGTAACTATTACTAATGTCAATGTTAGTAAATGACCGAGGTTCTATGATTAATGGCTGAAACTCCATAGCGAGCCCAAGGTATTTTAGTAAATAATAATAATATCTAATTAGTGTTGGGGGGAGGGAGAGTGTTTTGTGGAATGAAGATGGAGGACAGAGGAGAGAGAATTAATCTTGCTTGCATCTTAGAAGAAAAAAAAATATAGAAATTTTCTCACGTGACAATGCTAACTAAAAGTGTTCTCAAAATGTGTCTAAGTTAACTGTCTTTCTAATATTAACCTTTATTTTTTTTAAGCTTTAAAAATTATTGGAGTGAAATTGTTGCTGATCACGCTCCGTATAAGAATATGCCAAATTATAAGTTCAGAACATTAATTAGTGTTAATATTTCAATTTTTGCAATAACATTTATAATAAATATAATAAATGTCCTTTTCAATAAATATTATAAAATTCAGTGATTAAACAAGCCAAATAATAGTACTGCCAAACACCCATTAAAGAAAAACAAAAATTGAAAAAACTAAAAAATTGATCAGTCTCCTGAGTCCTGACCTCTTCATGGCAGTTTCCTTCAAACAACTGCACATATACAACCAGTACAGTAGTAGTAGTCTCTTTCCAAATTGTGATCCCACGTTCCCTCTCTCTCCCTTCGCCCTTTTCCCCGGATTTGTTTTCCTACCTTTCTTCATACGACAAGTTTCATTTCCCCCCCACATTTATTCACACTCACACAGACCCATATAACCATCATTCAATCAACTTGCACATTAAACAAAACAGAAAACGTAATACCCAACTCTTATCTATTTTCTTCTTGACAATTTTTTTGTAGATTTACATCTATATTTTTATATAGACTGCTAAAAAGTCAAAATTGAACTGCTATTTTGTTCTTCTTGCGTGGATCTGAGTTTCTCTCACCAACCGTAGTTGCAGGTGAGAAATCTTCCTTACTTGTTTTATTGGGTCTTCTTATTTTTGGCATTGTGTGAGTTCAAAGTTCAATTTTCCTTATATGGGTTTTCTTTTTCTTTCTTCTTAGAGTGAGTTTTACAAAGAGGGTAGTGGATAGATTTATAATTGAGCCTATCAATGTTAAAGAGTGATGCTATTACTAAAAAACAACACAAGAATTGAGGTATATTCTTCTTGGAAATGGTAATTTTACTTTAAATTTTGCTGAAATTGCTGTAGTTTTTCTTTTGATTTTACTTACTCTATCAGATCCACATCCACTCTCTCTCTACATTTCATAATGGTCTTGCAAACTTAGTAAGAAAAACAGGAATTGAAAGATACCGATTAGGCCAATACCTCTATTTTGAAATTTTCAACTAGATAATGATATGTGTTGATTGTTGACATTTCACATTTTTTTCCTTTTGTTTTTGTTCCTGTTTGGCTGGCGGCAACTGATTCTTTATTTTTTGCTAATGATTCCAGTGACACAAATGAGTTGTTGCATCTCTCTCTCTCTTTGCAGTCCATCTGTGAAATTTTTTGACTAAATTGTCCAACATTATGTAAGTATATACGGCTAATTTTATTAAGACTTTGATTAATTAGGTGTTTCTTTTAAAGATTATTTATATTAGAATTAGTATCTGACTCTTTCAAATGGAATTTTGCATTACAGAATATGCCTCAAGCCAGTTTGAGATCAGTTGTGTACAGATCATTTGTCACCTGTGATGATCCCAAAGGAGTTGTAGAGTGTGGGACAATAAGAAAATCCAAAGCTGACCCTCAAAAAATGGAGGATAAAGTTGAAACCCAAAGAATCCCCAAGAATTTCAACAAGTCTTGTTCTTCATCAAACAAGAGAGATAAAGAAGAAGAGATGGTCTCTATTTCTAAGAGTACCCTACAAGAGGAAAATGACCCATCTTCTTTGCAACTCATGGAAGTCTCTAGAGGTGCCGAAAAGCTTAACCAAGTTATAGATTCATGGTCTAATGGGGTTAGCTTTGATGGGCAATCGAAAGATATCGCTAAGGACTTGTTGAAAGGTGCCCTTGATTTGCAAGACTCTCTTATGATGCTCGGTAAGCTACAAGACGCTTCGCAATACATGACAAAATTGAAGAAAAAGCAAAAGGAGAAAGGAAGAAGTGATGAATTTGGGATTGAAAGAAGTAGTTCTAATCGATTCAGTCAAAATAATCAAGAGGGTTTTCGAAATCCAACCCCTTCGGCTAATGGGTCGTCAAGGGATTGTTATGAGGAGCTCAGGGATGTGATCAGAGATAGTTTTGCTAGGCAGAACCTGTGGCCAAATGGTTCTCATGAAGAAAAGGCTTATCTCGATAGGAGGAAAGTGGATTCCTCTCCGGATTTGCCCTCCAGTAGTTCGAGCAGATCCACAATGGCATACTCTCATGATTTTGCCTCTTCCGATTGCTCATTTTCATCAAAGGGCTGTCTAGAGGAGAAGCCAAAGGGCTCGAATTTGATTGCTAAGCTTATGGGTCTAGAAGAAATCTCCTCGAAGAAAACATGTCACTCCGCTTCCCAAGAAAAGTTGGAGAGGGAGAAGATTATGAATCAGAGGAAACCCGTGTTTGATATTGATATGCGGCATATGCCAAAATCAAGAAAACCTCAGTTTCTTGTTCAAAAGGCGGATAGAGATAAGATGACACTAGATGAAATCATAGAAATGATGCAATTCAAGGGACTTTTGAATAGCAATAAGCCTCAAACCAATCATTATAATAGCAATTCCTGTGTGGAGAAAACATTTTCCACTGATTCCGCACCCATTGTGATCATGAAACCTTGGCGTCCCAGTCAAGAAGTAGAAAAGGTACCTAAAAATTGGAAAACGAAACAACAGAGACCATCGATGGACTGTCAAGGAGGAGCTTTAAATTCCATCGAGGTGAGGAGGAAGCAGCGAGCAGAGGAAAGATCGGTGAAAAAGTTTTCCCCAGAAAAAGGAACGGTCTTTAAAAATGTGGTACTAGCAAAACCAGAAGATAAAGAAATCAAGATTAAAGAAAATGTGTCATCTAACACGATGAAAAGTTCTTTTCCTGCACGTGCCAAACAACAGAGGAAGGAAATGATCGAGAAGAAAGTGGATAAGATTCAAAAAATGGCACCCACTCGAAGGAAACCAGCGGAAATGGAGAATTTGAAATCCACAAGTGTTCCGAAAACCATTGAACAACGAAAGCAGAGCCCTATAAAACAGAGAAATTCAGAAAACAAATCCAACACCATAAGCAAAAGAATTTCCCAACCGAAAAGTACCTCGCCAAACTCTGTTTCTCTTAAGCCAAGTGATCAGAAAAAGGGCGTGAAGAATGAAAAGCTAGTCAAGAAGTCTTTGCCAACTAATGCAAGTCATCCTTATCATTCGTATTCTTTGTGCTATTAGTGTGTGTCTGGTTCATTTTTGTGCTTTTTAGGAAAGAAAATGCTACACCAGATTCATCGACTGATTATTCATACCAGATGCGTAGATGGATTGTATATTATGGGAATGTACAACTCATTAATGCAACCGATATGATTATCAGGTTGATAAAACTAGTAAGAAAAACATGAAATTCGTACCAAATAAGCCACAAAATGATCGCTTGAAATAGGGATATTGAATTGTAAAGACTAATTTTGTATGTGTCATTTGCAGGTTGAAAAGATAGAACTCAAGAATGATGAAATGCCAACAAAGCTTACTTGCGAAAACGAGTCGGATAGGTCAGCAACTAGCACTACACCTGCAGTGCCACTTTTCCTAACTGAGGAAGAGACAAATTCTTCTGAAATTCTTGTTACAGGTGAGTTACATTACATATTTAAATGTTCAAACACTTTTGAAGTCAAATATATTTTATCATTAATTTAATTTTTGTCTGTGTTAGAATGCACATTTTGTTGTAAGGACATAAACTCATGCGAATAATGCCTTATATCTGATCCAAATTAAGAGTCCGGTATTCTTGTTTGAACGTCCCAAATTAAGAGCCCTGTTTCCTTTTAGAGACGTAATCAATGTACCAAATCTCAAAATAGAGTTTCAGTTTTTTTCTTGATAATTGATTCCACATTTTGTTATAAGGACATCCATTTGTGCAAATCATGCCTCATAAAAGTCTAGTATTTCTTCTTGGATGTCCCAAACTAATAGTCTGTTTTCTTTTTGGGACATAATCAGTGTATCAAATCTCACGACATTATATAAGTTTGACCATTGATTACATTACTGACTGGTTGGTTGGTCTTTAATGAATAGTGGTGCTAATTGACCTAATGACGCATATTCACTTCTTCCCTTATAAATTTTGATGTAAGACATATGACTCTTTGCTCGCAGAAATTTGCGATAAAAAACATGAAAGTGGCGCCAATTTTACCAAAGAAGCCAACTATAGCACAAGTGACAACAAAACGGAAAGGAACAATTTACTCTTGAAGAGTCCATTATTCCTCACGCAAGCAAAGGAGCTTTTGAACATCTATACATACGACTCTGGAACAGCCGAGTCAAGACTTTTATCGGACTGTAAAAATGAGATACTTGAACAGGAAAGCTGGCAGCGAATCCCAACTGTTCATCCGTTGTTACAGAGCCCCATTATAAGATCAAGATTTTGCCTTAATAAAGACAAGTTGGCAAAAGAAGTGCATGACGGGATTGAAACTTTGAAAAGCTACACCGCCACAGGTGCTGGAGAGAAGAGAGTCCCAGCAGACACAGTTTACGGGGTTCTTGAAAGAGATTTAGGGTGTAGAGGAGGGTTGGGTGGGTGGGGAGTTGGGTGGAGGGATGGATATACAGTATGTGAAGTTGAGCAAGTTGTAAGTGACATTGATAAGCTTGTATTGAGTGAGTTGATTGAGGAGGTTGTAATAGGGTTTTGTGGTTTAGCATTTTGAGTTCATGTGAGCTTTTTAGGGGGTTGTTTTTACTATTTGATGTAAATAACAGATCTTTTAGTAAATACAAGAAGGGTGAGATGAAAATGTGTTACCATATTTGGCGTTAAAATTGTTGTGTAATCCTATGTAACCATAGTTTTGTTCATGGTATGAAAATTGGAAAGTTTTGAGATACTACATAATCTTGTGATTTTTGAGATACTAAAAGGACGAGTCCCTTGCTCAAAGCATCTCCCCTAATGTCTTATGAAAATCTCCTCTATCAAGATTAATTTTATTTAACAATTTTAGATGTCGAAAAGTGTGTCAAACTATAGCATAAAGGAGAGACTTAGACCTTAAAGCAATCGCAAATTAAGACATAAAACGATTTGTATTGTATCTCGATCTCTCAAATTAAGAGTATTTCTTTGCGTTTTGGAATATCCCGAATCAACAGTTTAATTTCTTTTTAGGACATGTTAATGTTTCAGTTACACAACACTCTTGATAGCAATACAAAATCAACGCAAATAAGGTAATAAAACACACAAAAAATCACAAGATACAAGATATACTGATATGTATCATTCGGTCAGATGAACTTCTCTATAAATTGAATAAATCGTTTTAGTATATTATTGATGAAAAATACAAGATATAGTCTCTTAGTATATTATTGATCAAATATATTTATGTAAATGTTATATGGAAGAAATTGCAAGCAGAAAATTGATAATATGATGTGTTATATACGTATGATTTAGAAAAATACATGTGACATTTTCTTTGACTCAATTACCTTTAGTTAAAAAAAAATCCTATAATATTTTGGTTAGGACCCACCAAGGACATAGACTTACATGACAGCTTGAACCCTGTCTAGGTCCACAATGATCTTTGTAAAGAGTGACATAAAAGGGGCCCCTAAACAATTATTTTGGTACAAAAATATAGGTAAGATATTGATTATCATGGGAATTTGAGCATTGTGGGAAAGTAGGGAAAAATATTTGGACTCTCTACTTTGAAGCTTTCTACAGTTGAAAATCAGATAACGACTTCATATCAACTAGCGGCCTTTCTCATTTATATGCATATATAATATCAAGCTTCTTAATTTAGCGAAATATTATTATTATTATTAGGACAATTTTTGAATTGGATTTGATATTTATAAGATCCGGCCTTTCTCATTTATATGCATATATAATATCAAGTCTCTTGATTTAGTGATATAAAGTTATTATTAACATAATCTTTGAATTGATTTGATATTTTCAAGATCAATTCTTAACATTATTAAAATAATACTTGACCAGCCACATTTACATACTACAAATAAAAATTAGTCAAGATGAATAAAAGTTAGTGCAACCATGTTGTAAAATAAGTGTATGTCCATTATATATATATATACAATTTTTCTAGCTTTCTCTATCGTATGTAGGAGATTCCATTGGCAACCCATGTGGTGTGAGTCATCATTTTCTCCCATTTTTACGACAAAATATTCTATAGGTGTGAATCACATTTTTCTCTCTTTTTTACGCTAAAATATTCTTTAGAACAGATTTGACCATAATCGGGGACAACAAAATGACCCGCGGATTTAAGCCGGCCCAATCAGAGTGAATCGGGTTTGGCACGGATCTTCTTCGAATTAAAAAAATTTCAAATTTTCCATAGCAAAATTTGCACCAAGTCAAATAAAGTCAAATTTGTATAGAATAACCCGATTAACCCATACTTAAATATAATATAATTTTTTTCTTTTAAATAGCTCATAATTCCATATATTTCACATACACAGATGCAGTCGATGCTAGACGAGATAGTTTTGGTATCAAAATTCAAATTTTTTTTTTTAATGTAAAGCTCGCATCATATAAGAAGTAAGATATATTGTGCATTGAATATTATATAACTATAAAGCAAATCATTCATATGGTAAAAAAATTATTATTTGATAATTATCGTTTAATTTGATATACAATAATTTATATAATTAAAATGAACAAATTTTAAAAACCAAACAGCTTAGTTTTAAGTTTTATGTTTCTAAAACTAGATACTGATATTGATATAATTAATGTGAGTTTACCATTTCCGAAATCAAATGAAAATAATCTGACCTTGTGAACAAGTTTTATTGTATATAGTGTGGTCATGCATGGGCACTTTAAAGTTGTACCTCCGCACATTTAATTCTCTTTCTGGCAATCCTCCCATTTGTCAGACTTTTGTGACGGTGCATATTAATAACATTTAATAAAATCCCCACTGAGTTTACTATTTTATTTTATTTTTTTAATATTCTAAATTAAAAGTTAATTAATTTTTTTTAATACAACTATACCAAATCTCAGGTAACCATTAAACAAATTCCTTTTTCCAACTATTAATTAAATTAAAATTAGTGATTGCATTTTTAAAAATTATTAAAATCAAATTGAAGCCTTAGTTTAAGACATAAAATATATACAATAATATGCACTGTTTATTCTGGTCAAAGCTATTTTTGCTTTAGCAGTAACATTTGTTGTCATTGCTACTTATCGGCCATTCGAAAACACTGACAAATTTAGTGGGGTTTCAAGCAGATCGATAAACATTTAACAACAAAATTTTTTTTGCTAAATGCAATTGATTTACTATATTGGAAATTTTATGGGATAAAAACGTGTTTGTAATAAATATTTTTCGTCACCAAAAGCATATCCGCAAAGACCGTACGTTAGCTTGAGAATTGTGAGAATGCCCTCATCTTAATGCTCGATCAATAGATAAGTTTCAGCTAATCTATGTGGGTGTTTATTTTTAACTATATATATTTAATGAGGGAGTTTTAAGCATTAAGATATGTAATAAATAATTTGTTTTTTCAAATCATTAAGAGGTTAAATGCTATTTTTTTTAATAATTAAGTATTCAGCATTTAGAGGTATGAGTCCCGCTAAATGCCTAATACTAAATTTAAATTATTGTTTATATAAACACTTAATATTCAAAATCTCATTTAAAATAAAAAAAACAAACAATATCTTCCAAGCTTGATATTCAGCACTCAGTATTTAACAATCAAAAATTAAAAAAATAAACATACCTTAAATAAGCCTAATTCAAAAGTTTAAAAATATGCAATCACAGCCCTTTTAAAAACAACATTGTATAACAATTGATGTACCACTTATAAAAACATACTTCTACTATCCTCTTTGACATTTAGACAAAAGAATATAGAATGCATTGGCAAACCATTTGAGACGTATGATCAAGAATTCAAGAAGAGGTATCCTTTAATTTGAATATGAGAAAATGGAGGGTCTCAAGTGCAAAATAGATGAAAGTCCCTTGTGAGTGAGTGAAGAAACAACTAAAGCTTGAGCCCACCACACATTGCCATCTACTCCCGTATAGATCAAATTCCTGTGAAAATGTGAAATCCAACATTAAACCCACAATTTTGGATAAAGGGAGTCATAAAAAATAAACGAAAAAATAAATGAATAATCACTTCAACATATATATATATATAAGTAAACAACTTAAATAGCCATGATTAAGTGTCACTTTAGTCATCAAATTATAAAACGAAATATTTTGGCCATTCAACTTTAGAGTAAGTACCACTTTTACTATTCCATCCAATTTGTCTATAAAACAGGACGGAAATAAGTTATGAGTCAAGCACATGACTTCATTTACGGCTATTTTGGTGGTATTGTAACAAAACAATATTTTCTTTCAACAAAACACCCTTATCTTCTATAATTCTTCCTAAAATGAAACATACAATGTACATAAAACATAGCAATATATATTTCAAACAAATATAGCAACTTGGGCTATTTTACAATCATTCCATCAAATTTAACGGTCAAATTAACAAAGTGACCAAAGTGTTACTTGATCTAAAGTTTGATAGTCAAAGTGGTTTGTTTTAAATCTTAATGGCCAAAGTGGCACTGGTTCAAAAATTTAGTAATTATTTAAACTGTTTACTTTATATATATAAATATAAAAGAGTTTTGAGCTAATGGGTTTTTTCTTTATAGAATTTTGAGCAAATGACTGCATGTTAATTACTCTATTACGATAATATATTGTTTGTTTGTTTTGACAGATGGAAGCCAATTTTATTATTAGGGTAATAAATTAATATAAGTTTGGTGAAAAGGTTAGGTAGTTATTAAGGTTAGGTAGTTATTAATTAATAATATTAAGACTAAGTAGGTACGGTACGGTACGGTACCTTCGTTGAGGTGAGCAGCAATAGATCGAGAGAGAGAGAGAGAGAGAGAGTCAAAGACATCAAAGAGATCAAGAGCTTAATTGAGAAGCACAAGCCATGGCAATATGGCATGACTCTTCATCTTTACCGGCATATCTGTTTCTTAATTTTCTTCTCTCTCTATAAACTTTTTAATTAATTAGAATTTCATAATTAACAATTCCGCCCTCTTGCGCGCTCTCTCTCTATATATATAGACTATAGTTGTGGTAGAGTATGTATTGAGAAAAGTGAAAGAACAATAAAACTCTCTTCAATTCGACATGTTTTTCAATTTCCATAGAGCTAGCTAGCTCAAATTTTGGACCAGAAACTTCAATATTGTCTTTTGTTGTGTTGTGTTGTGTTGATTTGATTAATTAGCTTTCGTTCAAAATGGGCTACTTCTTGTGGTTTTGGCTAGCTACAACTTTTTTGTTTGTTTTATATTTTTCTCTAAGACTTTGACCACAATGCACTTACCTCCAATTAAGTTCATTAAATTAGTTTCTTAATAAACTGACTCGTCAGTCGTCTTCTATAAAACCTCTTCGCCTGTCAAGAGGCCGAATGAGACGGGACGATGTTAGACAGGACAGGATGAAATTTCACGTACTCTTTTATTATTCTAAACTTTTTTTATTTTAATTAATTCTAAGAAATGTTCAATTAATGAACTCTTAATACATATATTATTTACAAGTTAATAATAATAATAATAATAATCCGTCGTGTAGTCCTCTCCACTTAATTAATTATAAGAAATGTTCATAATTTTTCATAGCATTTTTTAAGGTGGCTATTAGTTGCACATCGTCAAATATTTAATTTTACTTCATATTTTATTTGTCCGATAATAAGCGAGTAAGTGTATGTTGTTCGTTCGATAATAAACGAATAAGTGCATGTTATTCGCTCGATGATAAGTAAGGTATTGAAATTTTTACTCGCTTGTTATTATTAAGCGAGTAACATGCACTTACTCGCTTGTCTTTGAGTAAGTAACATATACTTATTCATTTGTTATCGGATATTTCGTATTCGCTAATTATCAAGTAAATAAAAAATAGAGTATTATTAAATATTTTATAAAATACAAATAATACGCACCTTTTTAAAAACATTAAAAATGACCCAACATTATTGTAACATCAATAATTCTGAAGTAACACAATTTTAGGAGGAGAAGATTGATGTGTCTGCGTAAAATGCACGTATTACCGTGTAAAATTCCAAATATATATATATATATATATATTATATAAAATACACGTGGACTGTTTTTGACCATCCAAAGTTCCAAATGTTTATGGTGAAAGGTTTTGGCAAAAAAAATCCATTAGTCTTACATTGTGGTCGGCCAGGGACTGCTTGACCGTCCAAATGTAAATTTAGATTTTGTTTTTAGTAAACATTAATTATATTTGTCCACATTCGATTTTAATGTGTGGTAGAATAATCATTCGTCCACAACTCACGGGTTGTGTTTACTCTACCACTAAGTCCTCCCCCACCAAAATCATCTATCACTATGATTATATTACCGCTTTTATTTAGTGTGATGTTATTTATACCCTATATTTATTATAAATATATTAATATAATATAATAAATTTATTATCACTAACATTTTTTTAAGACTTATTTAATAAAAAATAAACGCAGTCACATACAATCGGTTCACAAGAAAAAAATTTATTAATAAGATCTCGCTTAACATCAAACAATAGTGTTCAAGTTGTTTTTCAAATAAAACTTATTTAATAAGAAGTTAGTGCACTCACATAAACTCAACTTAAATGAGGATAATATGTTACTTAAAACTCGTCTAACATCAAGTTATAGAGGAAAGTATTTGTGATAAATAAAGAAGGAGTTAAAATATGTTTTTAGTTAGATTCTGAAATGGGTGTTTATGACAAATGTGGAGGCCTAAATAACACAACCCCTTATTTAAAATATTTTATTTTATTATTTTATGTTTTTATAAATACATTTATAGTACCATTTAGGAAGGTTTTAAAGCTAGCTTGAAGGACAAGTAAGTAAGATGATTATTTTGGACTATTACGTTTTGGACAATTTTAAGAACTAAGAAATGTTGTATGTGCATATAGTGTACTTGATCTATACTAATCCCATTTTGAAAATTCACCTTGAATTTTTAAATTTTATGGGACTTTTCGGGTCAACCCTGTATGGTTTGTCAACTATCTTTAACGTCCAAATGTTGATATGTATTTAATATGCATACCAAAATTTTCATGTTTTTATTAAGTTACAAATTTGAACCACTCTATCTCTCTCTTCTTCCTTGTGGTTTGAATTTAAGATGTATCCGTGTTTGCTTTTGTCAAAAAAAATAAATTAACAAATTCAAAATATTGTTTGAAATAAAAAAAAATAGAAACATAATAAATTCAAAACATCACTTAATAATAAATGTACACTAAACTAATTTAAGATGCATTGATGGAAACACTTCTCTTTATAATTGGTGTAATATAGTATCGGTCTATGTATTTAGTAACTAATTCCTAGCTTATAGCAGAGAATTAAAGCCAATTAATATGACATTCATTGAGGACAATTTTCTTCAATTTTATTGAATTAAGATAACATGTGGTTTTATAATTGTTGTATTAAATATTTTCTCCTTCTATAAATAGATAGATATACTGTAGTAAACATTTGCCTATTTAAATTAAATTGAAATTGCATTAATTTTGCTACTTATTATTTTGTGTAACTACCTAAATACTATTTTAGGTTTTATTAGTTACAAAAAACATTAGTTCTCCTTTAAAACTACCTACCAAAGGAAAATTAATTACTACTCTACTTAAAATTCCAAATATGGTTGCCAATTTCCTTAAATAACAACGGTCTACAAAGTAAATTTTTCAATACAACCTTATATCTTTATATACGAAGCATCAGTACAAAAATTACAATAACCATATCAACTTATAACATGGAGGGCCGGCCTTGACTTTTGAGGGGCTCTAGACAAACCCTTCTCTTGAGGCCCTTTTGCATAAAGGGTCCAATATGTCAAACAATTCATACAAATATTGCTCCTTTAGTAACAAAAATTCGTCATTAGAGGGTTGGTCCTTTCTTAATCCAAATCTTACAAATATATAATTATATCAATAAATAAACCTTAGTTACATTGACAACTAAGTAATGATTAACAGTGACAAGAAATATTTAAATAATCAAAATGAATTAAATTTTCCAATCTTTACATTTCATAAATAGTAGAATTTAAGTTAAAATAAAAATTAAAAGATAATTTCATTCAACAACAACCCAACAAAAATCTCAAATGCAGCTAATATAAATAATTATATAATGAGTAAATATATTTTAAATGGTTTTATGTAATTAGAAAGAACTACTATTATAATTTTTCAAATTCATGTTAATTGATCAACAAACCTAGCACTAAAAAAATACAAAATCAAATTATATCCATGCAAACGATATAAAAATAGTAATATAAATTTCTTTAGAAGTCGACACAATAAAATTGAAATAGTAACATTTAGAGAGAGAAAACACTTTGATGTTTGGTGCGTGAACTATTTACATTAATAATTATTATTTTTTTCATGTATTCTTAAATTGTGTCATAGGTGGGTCTAGCTTTTTATATATTTAAATAGTTAGACTTCGTATACTTTCACTTTTTGTCAACCATTAAAGTCTAAATTAGTAGGGATTTGGTTACTAAAAGAAATTGGGTTATAAAAAAAAAATTGACAAAGGCAATACAAGAATTTTTTAAGTCGGATATAAACTAATATTTTGAATTAAATATTTAAGACTCTTTGTTATGAGAGTAAATTGATCTATTTAAAGGACTGTCAATCAAGATTTGTAAAAAGGTATATTATTTTAGATTTACGGGGCTTTGGAATTTGAAAATAGTAGAGTTCGTTGTTAAAAAATTGTGGGCTAATGACCGCATGTCCAAAGGCTCGAACTCACGAGTAGAAAACTTATACTCAAGCACCAAACCAAATACAACTATTAATTCTTGTATCTAACGCAAAATAGTTTTAACTATTTTAATATGTATAGTAAAAATCTGAGTCCCTACCTAGTTGGTGGCCCTAGGCGGCGGCCTGGGCCGACCCTAATAACATGGAGGTCTATGCCACAAAAGGGTTTAGCCTTTTACTCATCCTCTTATTTCACATTTCTTATATTAAATGCAAAGATTACTAGTTTCACATTGTTAATGAGTTACCTAATAATACCAATTCGCTTTTATTTCATTGCCAATTAGGGCATAGTGATTTGTGAACGCAGTTAGTATTACCAATATAATTAAGTAAATTATTATATGCTAATTTAAGTATTTTGGGCTACCGCGGAGTCGGCTCCTCTTTATTATCCCTTCGGTCTAATTCCGACCAAACGGGTTTAATTTGATTGTTAAACGGATGAATTTTTTCATGAAACATGGCATAAGTGATTTTTATAATGAGTAGATTGTCTCCACAAAATTACATCAACAAATTCAAACTGAGAGTGGGCATGGTAAAAATTTGATACATATGTCATTTATGACCATTGAAATTTTAAATAATCATCTCACCCACTTATAAATTGAATCTTTAATGAGATTTTGTGGAGCTAGATGATCAGTCATCAAAGAAATCATCTCCACCAAATTTCATGAAAAAATCCATTTGTTTAACTCTCGAACAAAACCCCATTTGACGTAATTAGACCGAAGAGTAATGGAGAAGAGTCATGTCCGGCTATTGCAGTAAAGCAAATGCTACAAATGTGTATACTTTTAATGTTAAGCTAGTTGCCTAATATGACATACTGCAATCATCACTTATAGTATGCCTATTCATTTGAAAAAAAAAAGAAGAAGAGTATTTTGCATGAAAAAAAAATTATGCTAATTAAATATTTTTTAGATGTCCTAACAAAAAAGAAATGTACTTATTTTTTAGCCCACATTAGAATTCTAGATCCGTCATTGCATCACACTCGTCAAACCCACGATGACCAGCACCGGTGATTGAGGGAGGTTGTAAATGGATTGTTTTTATGATTACAACGATGTGTTTCGAACTCTTAACCCCTCCTCTCCTTCCAATTTATGATGGCAACCACTACTACCATTAAGTTACAAGAATTATTGGTGTTGTAGTTAGATTGTTAGGCTAGGATTGAATGAAACTTTAAAATTTTGGGAGGGATTAGATATTTTTTGGGAGTTAAAAATTAATTTTAAATTAAATAAAAGAAAAGGAGGAAGAAAAGTTTCAACTGTTGTGAGATTTGGTTAGATTGTTTCAAACAGTATTGTTCAATGGGGAGATGAAAGGGACGCACTTTGCAAAGAAGAGGTAGCTAACTTTTGTTTAAGCAGTTGAATTTGAGAAATTAGGGCAAGCAAAAGAGACTTCTATGCAATTCATTATTGAGTTGGCTGACAGAATGTTTTCTTAAAAGTTAAGAGCATTTCTTCTTTTATACTTCAGAAATTACAAGTCGAATTTAAAGTTGTTCAAAAATTAAACGCTTTTGATGATCTATTCAAGATTTGGCAAAAAGAGTTCTTTTTTCCTTTTTTGTTGCGGTCTACCACAGTTTTATACCTACGGCAATGGGCACTACACGCACCTATTCATTCATCGAGTATCAATACATAGTGATCAAATAGACAAATATACAGTCCAAATTTGTCTCGCATATGATTAAGATTAAATCTACACTCCAAATTTCTCACGCTCATTATGTTGTACTCTTATCCTAAACTCTACTCTTCGAATGTTCCCATTTTACAGCATGGACTCTTTCAAACTCCAATAAAGCATTCTAAAATAACTCAAACACAGTCAAAAAAAATCATTTGGAGCTTCTCATGTTCTTCCCGTAAAAAAACCGCATTTAATTGGGACCAAATTTGCAAACCTAAGGATTCAAGAGGACTTGAGCAAGAATGAGCTATCCTGGATGGCAAAGGGCAAAGGCACCCACCTGAACTTAGGAGATTTTACATTCAAGGCTCACCTAGAATGACAAGAAGAAGTGTCTTTGTTATTGTAGTAAAAAGAAGAGATATAGACTTTCCTTTAAAAAAAAGGATCAGGCAGGACTAGGAACTAAAAATCTTGAAGTCCTCGGTAAAGCTTTCTTGATGAAAACTAGTTTGGAATTTACTCAACTTAGACAACATCCAATATGTTGTGCTCCATCAGGAAACATAAATATTTCCCGAACACCAACATTCTCCGAGCAGAACTTAATAAACATAGTAGTTCCTGGACCGATAATTGGATGGGCTGATAACCCTGGAAGTAAGTATATTAACATTTCTCTGCAAAAGTCTCCTAATCTAAATGCTCGTTTGGTTCAAGTTTTAGAAATGAAATAAACATCTTGAATTCTTGAAAAGCTTTTCTCCTAACATCTAAGATGCCTGCCAATATTTAGTTCAAACAAGAATTCTTATTTATCATAACGTCCTCTCGATATTTTGTTCAAATGAGATAAGAATGAAATACGTGTGAATTACCAAAATGTTTTTCAAACTAAAAAACAAGTCTTCATAATTTTATAACGGTAAAATTTAAGTTTTTATTATTGAGAATTGTTAAAAATCGTCTCGTATATATTTAATAATAATAAAAAACATTTAATTACAAAAAAAATCCTTTGAAAAGAAAAAAAAAAGGTTGTCGTGGTAAGCAAAGAGATATTTTGGTCTTAATAATAAAAACATTAGAATTAAAACTAAAAAAGAATACCTAGAGTAATCAATCCTCTATTCCCATTCATTTAAGAGAAAAAACTTTACCCTATGTTTAGGAGTTTCAATTTGGTGAGAAAGGGAGAGAAAATAAGAGAAAGTCTATCCGTTCTTGAAATTGTCCATTCTTGAAATGATGGATTCCTAACCCAAAACTTGAACCAATCATCGGAATTCTTTTGGACTTCAATGTAGCGTTCTGGGAACGATTCAAAACTCGAACCAAACGAGAGCTAAAACTTACAAATGTGAAGAATCCTATTCACAGTAGGTGGAAAGTTTCGTTTCTAGCTAATCTTCTCCCTAAACAGCTCCTTGGCCTTTGACAAATGAATTTATCAAAATGGAACTTCCCTCATAATAATCTATCCGTTAGCCAAAAAACTAAAGATCAACACATTGGATAAAACCATCTATTAGAATAGTGTACAAACTCAACACAGATGACTGCATCTAATGATGCTTGCAAAACATCTGGAATTGGAGCTACAATCAGAGATAACAGAAGCCACTTCATCAGTGCCCTACCGGTGCATATAGGAAGAACGACAAATGTCACTGCAGAATCATGGGCTACCAGAGACGGGCATTGCTCTTGAAATACTGAAAGGGATAAAAATTAGTACAGTTTTCAATCATTTTTATCAAACGGACTCATAGAAACAGATTCCCAAATTTTCAACACTTGGTGCAAGAACTTGATCAAGCTTGGCTATCTTTCAACTACAGAGGGAAATCAAGTGGCAGACCTTTTGATAAACCGTGTAAGAAGGAATCCTTATATGTAATAAGTTTTTGACATCCCCCCTGCTTTTATTATGGACAGGCTCTTGTATAACGTAAATAATGAAAAAGAGCAACGGATGATTGGGGTAAAAAGAACTCTTACTGTATTCTGGGGTTAAAAAAGAATTTATTTACAAGTACAAACGAATTACAGATCGCAAGCATGGATTTTCTTAAACCCGTATAATCTACGGAGCACAAGTTATTTCTTAGACATATATATCTCACAGAATACATGGAAATTGATGGTGTTAGAGACATATGCATGCGCACTTCACAAGTCAGTTTTACACTAGTACTTTAGTGATGCTTTGAAACCACTAATTACTCGTCAGTAATAAAATTGTCCAATATCGAGCAGAACCCACAATGAACAAAGTCTCCAAATGTCTTAATAAAACCAAATAAACGTCCAAAAAAGGAATATAGAAATTAGAATTCATTTGTGGCTGCAGCCAAACAAGTTTTTGAAGCAGATAAAAACTAAAAAGCATCATGCATTGTATACTTGCATATCTCAAGAGACTCACTAGCATCATGCTCTTACAGTATGGATATATCCAATTGGGTCCCCATGTTTCCCAGTGTGTCAACCTGTTTGTGACCCAAATTTGTTAAGGCATCATTCAAACCCATTAATTTCGTGTGGGTTAATGGGTCGTGTTGAATATTCTCACTCCAAACATGCTTTAGCCACTAAAGCATTTCTTCACGCATCAAATAAACCTACCAGTCAATCTAAGAGACTCATTCCATCGAACATAAAACTGGAACTGAACCTTTTTAAGTTACAATTATAACCTATCAATTAAGCTGTCAGCAGGAAAACTGAGATATCAGGAAAATATTGAAGAACTAATGTTGTCCAACAAACTTATTTTATTTCCCAAAGTTAACAAAAAATAAATAATCCGAATTTATCACACACGCAAGTTCTATACATTCACAGCAACAACGAAGAATACAGATAATATTTCAGGCTTGAACAATAAAATGCACCCATTCGCATCCAAATAATTAATACTGATCATACAAAAAAAAAAAAAAAGAAGAGAGAGAGGACACAAACCAGTACAAGTTATTCCAAGGAATTTACGAGTTCTCTAAAGTTAAAAACCAGCCAATCAGCTTTTGCTGCGACGCCCTCTCGCAGTTGAACACCACCATAGCAAATGAACAAGTCAGCGCCTCCTGGTTGACGAGCCTAGACGGGCCAATACAAAAGAATAAATCAAACCCAATTCAGAGATGATGAAACTAGTATATTTAGATCAACTCTAAATGGTATGATAATAGACCATATATCTCATCCTATCAGAATTTCGAGACTTGTTCAAGCACTCAAATTAGTGAAATTACTGAACTTCTATCAGAGAAAGCCCAATTTGGTTCAGCAAGAATAATTTTTTGACTTGCACAATTAGAAAATTATTTCATGTTGACCCAAGTCCTCAACTCAAATGGTACCTTAGGGACCATTTGGTCTGCACTGAACTTTTGCCCGGGTGGAAAAAGAGATGTGAGAAATATTTTTATATATTTCGACTAAATTTTGGGTCCACGGAAACTCATGAATAAATGCAAACATTACAATTCTGCAATTTGCAACAAATATAGTGAAGAAACTTCAATGCCAATGGGTGAAAATATATTTAACCGTTTTTCTTTTAACCAGGTGAAAAAAAATAACCGAAACTAAACGCGACCTTAGAGTCAATCATGGCAACTAGAAAATGCAATACGAGTACAGAATAGAGAAAAATTTGGGTTTAGGAGAGGTTTCGAAGTGTTCTAATGAAGCACTCCAGAAAAAAACATAAAAAAAAATCAAAGAATTACTCTATATGAGAGGGTCTATGATGACGTATTGACGTGATCCAATGACACGCACCAAATTAGTACCCCAGCAGCAATGGTCAGGAGATACTCCCCTCGTCCCAAATAAGAAGTCCACTATTCCTTCTTGGGGTTGTCCCAAGTTAAGAGTCCAATTTCCTTTTCAGAACATAACCAACATACCAAAACTCACAATAGGAAACAAGTTTTGTTCTAAACCATCAATTTGTTATTAAATTAGTGCATTCTTAAGAAATGTGAAAGTCAGACATGGACTCCTAATTAGTGACGGGGGAGTCCATGGGTTAATTTTATCTTAAGAGACATTGAAGACATTCCTACACTAACACAAATTTCTCACCGATAAACTCTAGCTAGCAACAAGGAGTTTTTTCCTAATGCCAGAATTTCACTAAAAATAAAGCTGATGAAGATCAGCAGTAAATCTTTCTCACCTCGAGATCAGTTGCACCATCGCCAATCATTATTAATCCTTTGTACCCACGAGCCTGAAGAGCGACAAATTCATTATCTTATGATCAAATATTCTTCAAAATCAAACATGGAAGAAAGTCAAGAAACAGTGAAAAAAACTGACCTTTCTTATTTTTTGAACTGCAGTTGCTTTCCCTCCGCTCCTTGAAGTCGGCTCGTTTTTATCAAACCCCAAAAACTCCCCAGAACTTCCAAATAGAAGTTGATTTGCAAAGATGTTTTCAACTGGTATCCCGAGGATTGATGCAACAGGCTTTCAACAAAGTTGTTCTCATCAGCAATTTCAAAGAAAATATAAGGGTTTGTTTGTTTGATAAAAAAGTTGGAAAATGATTGAACACATCAAAATTAATGAGAAGCTGGAGAAAGAGAGGACTGATTTGATTAGATGTTCTATTACATTTCAGTTTTTCCATGGAATCCAATTCTTTGGGTGATGAGTAAGGAAAAAAAATCCATGAAAGTAGAAAATGATGAAATCATCTTTACCAAATCACCATCTCTTTCTCCAACTTCTTATATTTAGGAGTTTGTGCAGTCAATTTCCAACTTTTTTATCAAATGGGTCCTAAAACATGCAATATGTGCCTCTGATTGCATAAAATACATGAACCTTGAATGTATTTTAAAATAAATGTAAATTACCGTTTGCACCAATATGCAGGTAAACACAACCAAACTCAGGTTTTGGATAATGAAGGTTTCGCAGGATTATAGCATATAATTTTTGAACCATAATGGTCCATTTGATAACAAGATGGAAAATGATAGCAAAATCAATTGATCTGCTTGAGAAGTCGGAAAATAAGTTAAAAGGGATGTTGTGAGATCCTCTCCATCTCATGCCCATTTTTATGATAGATGTCCTCCATCATCATTCATTTTCTGTGGAAATTGTTTCTTCACCACAGGCCAAAGAAATTTTTTCCATGGAAAAAACAAGAGGACATCTCACCACATCCTTCCACTTATTTTCCATCTTCACACAAAAATATATTGATTTTTCTACCATTTTCCATCTGTCATCAAACGGAGCCTAAGTGGACCAATTTTATTGGGCACAATTACATGCATTAGAAAGTTAATGAAGTAGACAGTTATGTTTCATGTGAGGATTTGTCAAGCTGATATTTTAAACCAACTAGGAAAGAGCACTACAAACTTGAGCTTCTTAAAAGTCATTAACCAATACATCAAATCATTAACAAGCAACTTCCTTGAAATTTAAGTCAGACAAGACAAGTCAAAGATTTCATTTAGATTGATGCTTCCATGAAATACAAAAAGAAAGCATAAAAGTATGAGTTCCAACTTCCAATGTCAACTTACATTGATCATTTGGCGAAAGCCTCCAGAGATCAGATAAACATCGGTTTTATTATCCTTCAGCTTCTTGACCAATTCATCAATGCGAGGAGAAATTCTACACAGAAAACAGTAAACCATGTAAACTCAACTCTTCTTCTACATTGATATGGAAAACACAATTAATATGAAAATATTGCAAGGCCATTATAAAAGAAGAGAAAACAAATAGGTTCTAAAGTAGAATGTAAGCTACAAACTCACTAGTCGCTACGTCTAAAACAACCCCACGGATGCAGCGTTCGGCATCGGCTAAAAAGACTACTGTGGCTTCTAACAGCAAGTTTTGATTCTGTAAATTGTCATTTAGATAGCGCAATATATTGTTCTAGACTGAAACATTAATATAACTAGAACTCGCGGCATACTAGATGCATATGCAATATTATACCTGATAATTCTTGATAATATGTAGATTTTAAAACAAATTACAAGCATATGAAGGTGCTGGGTCTAGTGAGGTCATGGTTCAAGTACTATTTTTAGTTACAAAGCATGGAATGTATTTTAGTAATTTCAAGTGTGTACACATAAATAGCCGCCAAGACCTTACCATGTTTCATATTATAGAAGATTAGAATATGTCATTCCTAGTGTCTAAGAGCAGATTGCAGTTGTTATTGGCTGGGGCTTGTATTTGGGCATGGACTCAGTTTTGGTTTGTAGGAGGGCTATCAGTCTGTTTCTGTTTGTGCTGCTGTGTTTGTTTTTTTTGTTTCCTGGTGTGCTTGGCTGTGGTTTCCTCATCCGCTTCCAGCCCATTTGCTTGTATCTGATTTTGCTAATCTAAATAAGCTTTGTTTCCGATCCAAATATATATATATATGTAGATCAGAGATTCTGGGTTTTTTTATATAAAAGGACAGCGCAAAGCCTATTATTAGAAAAGAAAAGGAAAAGACGAAAATCCAAAGGAACACACAAAAAAAGAGAAACAAACAGCAGAACAAAGAGACCCAAGCTAGCAAAATCGAAACTGGGGCTGCCCCGCTTATCAGCACCAACCGCACTATAAATTTGCGGAATCGCCTCATCCCACCACTGAAACTCATCAAAATTCAAAGCAACATTAGACAAAATATCAGCAGCTCGGTTCCCCTCACGAAAAATATGAGATAATCGAATCTCCATGGAAGACATTAATTCCAAACAGCACGCCCATCGCTGCCGGATCTGCCAGGGAGGAGAAAAGTTTCTGTTAAAGAAAGTCTGTAAGGTGACAGCAGAATCCATCTCCAACCAAAGGCACTTCCAGCCTTTTTGAAAAGCGAGCTCAACCGCAAGAATAACCCCAAAAACTCCGCAAAGAAAGCAGAACAAACACCAAGCTTCTGAACAAAAACACCAATCACCGACCCTTGATAATCTCGAAATAATCCACCACAAGCAGCTTGATTCAAAGAGGCCTTATACAGCCCATCAGTGTTACACTTAACCCAACCATGAAGAGGAGGGTACCACCTAACCTCCACAATTTTAGGAGCCTTTCTAGGAACACAACTAACACCCCAATTTTTAATGGTAATCAAATCAAGAACCGTGTTAAACATAGCTCCTTTAGCCACCATAGCCGCTTCCCTCGCCCAACCCACAATAGCATAATACAACCTATTAAAACTAGGTATTTTATCTTCAAACCTACGAGCATTACATTGATGCCAAAGGCCCCACATGGCAGCCAACACTCCAGCAATCCACAACTCTTTAACTTGAGGGCTCATAGGCAAGTAGAAGATACCACTAAAGAAATCCACCACACCATCAACAATGTAAAGACGCAACTGAAATTTATCCTCCCACCAATTCCAAACTGCCTTCGCAAAAGGACAAGTCAGGAAAAGATGAACAATAGTTTCATCAGCCTGCATACACATACAACAACAAGAAGCAATAACAATCCCACACCTACGAAGATTATCATCGGTAGCAAGTTTATTTCGAACCAACCGAACCATATGAATGGACCGCCGAGGGGAACAAAAGCCTGACACACACAAGATAACCACTCAAACCGAGGGCCACGACTCCTACAAACCTCATAGATATTCTTAAACGAACACTCACCCGTAACAGACGGAGTCCAAATAATCACGTCATCCTTAGAATAAAAACTGACATTTTCAATACACTGAGCAACATCAGGAAAAGCAGCTTTAAAATTTCTCGGAATACACCATCTACCATTCACAATAAAATAACACCCCCTAGCTTTAAGCTTACAAGCCAAATTTTGAGGATTACCCATTATCTCTATTAACGCACCACCCAACCACTGATCATGCCAAAAATCGATGTGAGTACCACTTCCAACCCACCACTCAGAATAACCAAAAATAAGCCCAATAGCAGCCTGAAAGCCGCGAAAAAGAGACGAGCATTTGTAGCAGCCCCATCTACTAGAAGAAAGATTAAGGCGCCTCTTAATAAAGGCGCACAAAGGACCATCACTAGTCAAAACCGACCACGTAGTCTTGACCAAAGCAAACCTATTCAAAGCAGGTAAACTTTGAAGATTAAGACCACCCTCACCCACAAGCCTACGCATGTCAGTAACGGAGGGAGCAATTAGCTTCCTTTTAGCATAACACCCAATCCAAATGAAGTTACGAATAACTTGCTCGAGACTTTTAAGAAGAGAAGCAGGCCAACTGTATCTCGCAAAAGAGTAAAGCAACTTACTGTGAATAACTGAACGAACAAGCTGAACTCTACCAGCAATAGATAACCGAACACCCCTCCAACCCTCCATCTTGGACACAATATAATCAAAAGAAGACTACATAGTCCTTCAAGCGGAACCCCACGAAAAATTAAGGCACCAAGATAAACGAAAGGATGAGACTGAACACCCATGCCAGTAACTGCTGTCAACTTATCCAGTTTACGGTGAGCACCCATGCCCAAAATAAGACGACTTTTAGCTCTAATAACCATTTGCCCAGAAGCTATACCATAGTCATCAAGAAGACACATAAACTTCTCCACATTAGGAACAAAAGCAATGCAAAAGATAATAAGATCGACAGCATACAACATGTGAGAAGGAGGAATGCAATCACGCGGACTGCTCATACCCTTAATATGCCCCTAGGAGACTAAAACATGCAAGGCTCGGCTAAGGGCTTCCTCGGCCAAAATAAAAAGCAACAAATAAAGCGGATCGCCTTGTCTGACCCCTCGACTACATTGGAAAAGACCTACCACCTTACCATTAATAAGAATCAACACTGAATCCAACCAATTAAAGCTTGACTGAACCTAAAAGCACCAAGAACTTTAAACAAAAAAACCCATTCAATGGTATCAAACGCTTTGGCAAAATCAATAAGAATTCCCATATTACCACCAAAAGATCGATGCTCCAAAATATTAACACATTTCGACACCGAAGCAAAGCAAGAACTTTGCCTCCCCTTCACAAAACCACATTGATTAGGAAGAATCAATTTATCAATAATAATCCCCAATCGAGAAACAATAATTTTAGGAATGATCTTAAAAAGAAAATTACTAAGCACAATAGGCCGAAATTGAGACACCGAGTTCGCACCCTAAACCTTTGGAAGAAGAATAATCAAATTGGTATTGAGATATTTCTGAACCTTTACCACTCGAAAAAACTCTTGAACCGTACCACAAACATCTTTCTGGACAATAAACCAGCAATGATGAAAGAACCTATTAAAACCATCTGGACCCGCGGCACTAAAAGCATCAAGATCAAAAACTGCTTGCTTAATTTCCTCATAAGAAGGCAAGGCCGTGAGCATGGCATTATCAGAGTCAGAAACCAGACTAGGGATAAAATCCACCAAATAGGAGTCCACATCATAAGAGGCAACAGAAGAATAAAGGGATTTATAATAACTCAAAACACAATTCTCAATCTCACTGGGAGAAGCAATAATATCAGATCCGTCAACCAAACTCGCAATATTAGCCTTGGCAATTTTCAGACGAGCACACATGAAAATAATTGGAATTCCTATCCCCCTCCTTAAGGCAGCGCAACCTAGACTTTTGTTTTCAGTATTTTTCTTGACGAGACAAAGCTGCTGCCAAGTTAGTATAAGCACTAGCCTCTTGCTGAAGTAAGGACTGAGTAGACCCAAGAGAAATAGAAGTTTAAATATCCTTCAAAGCTAGAGAAGCCTCCTCTACTGCCTTGTGCACATCACCAAAAGTATTCTTATTCCAGATCTTCAAAGCTTGCTTGACAGCCTTCAACTTGTTCATCACCGTCTACATGTGATTACAAGAGAAGGAAACACTATTCCAAACCTGCTGTACAACCCCCATAAACGACGGATGCTCGCACCAAACATTTAAAAACTGAAAAGAAACCGGAGCATTCCTACTGGCAGACCCAACCGAGATGACCAAAAGAGCATGATCTGAAGCAAATCTCACAAAACTTTGTCAAACTGAAACAGGCCACTTACTCAGCCAAACAGAATTATAAAGGGCCCTATCCAATCTTCTCTCCACTCTCCTATAAGAATTTCGAAAGGTTTTAACCCAAGTAAACATGGACCCACGCAAAGGCATATGTAAAAGACCACAATCATTAATCATAGCACCAAAATTTGTACAATAAATGCGAGAAGGCAAATTCCCACCTATAGCTTCATGAGCACCCAACACAGAATTCAAATTACCTATAACCACCCACGGATCATCATCATGCCTGAGAGCATACAAATCCTGCCACAACTTTCTATGCCTAATATAAGCAGTACTAGCATAGACAAAAGTCAAAAAATAAGTGCAATTATCAAACTTCAAAGAAATAGTAACCTGTTGATCACTATTACTCACTTGGACCTGCCAAATAAGGGTGTCACAAGTGACAAACAGCCAAATGCTAGAAATATCATCACCTCGGTCATTGACAACAACCAGCACATAACCAATATTTCGCCAAAAAGAGCAAGCAACCGTATCTATAGCAACCATGGGCTCCACCAAGCAAACAAAATCCGGTCGAAACTTACGACAAAGAGACTTCAAATCCTCTCGGGTAGGGGCGTTAGTAACAACCTTAACGTTCCAATATATAACATTCATTAGTGAAGTTTGGCCATCCTCTAGGCCTCTTAGCAGAGGCGCGCGCAACAACCAACAACTTCTTCTTTCGATGCTTCGACACTACTTCAACATATTCAACATTAGAAACTTCAATATATTCAGCATTAGAAGCTTCCCCATTCTTCACCCCACTAGCTTCTTCTCCAGGTTCATCATCCAAGGCCAAGTCTTCAATACCAAGCAATGTTTTAAAATACGAGAGGCGTATTCGAGGCGTTTTGTTCAAATGAGGCGAGGCGTACGCCTCAAGGCGAAACGGGGCGTAAGCCTAAGTTTTTTTTTTAAAAAAAAAAATTATAAAATAATAAACCAACACAAAGTTCAACAATAATAATTAATAATACTAAAAGTTCAACAAAAACTAAAATAAAAATATCAAAGTCATCCCATGATTTATCATCAAACTCCACAAAACAAGTGTCTTCAAATAAAAAGTTATGAAAAGTACAAAATAAGTAGCACAATCAACTTCCCCTAATCAAATTGAAATATTGAATCATTCGTGTCCAATGATTTTAATAAAAATTGTGTAGTACTCATAAATTGCGTAATAGCGTAAGTAATTCGGATAATGAATAGCGTAGTAATAAAAAAAATTAAGAATAATATTATACTCAAGAATTTTAATAAAAATCTAAATATAGATATTCACTGTTTTTTTTAATCTAAATCTAAATATTCACTGTTTTTTTAATTTAAATATTCACTAATTTTTGTAATATAAATATTCACTGTTTTTTTTTAATTTAAATATTCACAGTTTTTTGTAATCTAAATATTCACAGTTTTTTAATTTACTTAGGCATTGTATAAAATAAATCAGTTAAATGAGTAAAAAATTAATAAATTAACTATATAAAATAGGCATTAAATTAAATAAATACTAAATAAATTCATTAAATTAAATAAATACTAAATTAATTATAAAATAGGCATTATATCAAGCAAGTCAGTCAAACGAAAAAATCTGCCAATGACTGAGAAGAGAAGAACGGGAGAAAAATGGGAATGGGAGAAGAACGGGAACGGGAGAAAAAGAGATCGAGCAAACCTTAATCTGCCACCACCGACTCCACCTACTACAACCCACTACCACCGAGAGAGAAGAGCAGCAACCGCGTAGAGAGAATGGGATGGAGTTCGTCCTTTTTTTTGGATGGAGGGTTTTATCTCATTTAGGGCTTGACTCGTACGCCTCTTGCAAGTCAACGCGTAACCGAGTTGACTCGTCCGCCTCAATGAAATAACTCGTAAGTATCTAAAATATCACCTGACTCGTAAGCCTCGACTCACTACCCGTCCGCCTCGCCTCGACTCGCGAGTCAACTCGTACGAGTCGAGCGTTTTTTAAAACATTGATACCAAGAATAGGAGCACTTTCCTCATTTAACTCCAACTCGTCATTAACAAGATCACTCCATCTATTGCGCACTATAACACCCCACTCTTTACTTGCAATTCTGGAAGGAGTAGCAACTACCGACTCCACATGACCACCCACAACCCTCGAAACCACCAATGCAAACTTGCCTACCACACCTTCACCAAACGCCACACAACACCCGACCATAGCCACAACTTCACTATCAGCACTAACAGTGCACTCCCTCGCCACCTCACCTTCTTCACTCGCATCACCAACTTCAACAATATCATCCAGGCAATGGCCAGCTTTAACAATATCATCAAGGCAATTACCAGCTTCAACATTGTCATCAAGGCAGCCACCAGCTTCAACAAGGCAGCCATCAGCTTCAATCACACCCACACGGCTTATCTCCTGCTGCCCACCTTCACGGCTTCACTAGCAAGCACTGAGGCATTTGGTTGAACAACTGAAGCGCAAACACATTCACGCGCAGGCAAATTCAACCTATGCCCTTCTCCTATCTCCTCCCTTTCCATATCCATCCTACCCTACCCTGCTCTACAACCAACCCTAGAATGCCCAACTGCCCTGCAATGAGAGCAATACGGAGGCAACTTCTCATACGTCACCTCCACATGAAAGCCATACCCACATCTCTCAACCCACAAAGTGTTTAGTAGAGCAGTAGAAAGGTCCACGCCCACCAAAACGCGAGCATAATGTCCAAATCTTCTCAATTGCGTAGCTTTGTCCAATTGTAACGGCGTCCCAATCCCCTTTGTAATCTCCAAAATCAACTGCGGATGCCAATATTCCTGCCCTAGATGAGCAATTTTTGCCCAAACATGAGCATGAGACGTCCTAGGAGCTTTGGGATTAAAGTCAGCCTGCCAGGGCATGATTCTCATTATTCCACACGGAAGATTCCATGAACTACGAAACTGTACACGCTGCATCTCCTCCATTGAAGCAAAGTGAACATCAAAAAAAACCACGACCAATTGATACCATTCTCCACCCTGGGCTAAGCTTCCACAACCTCTCCACCTGCGCAGAAATTTCCTCTAACGAAAACTTCTGGTTCCGATTAAAGTCGCGCAATCACATTGGTCCGACACTCCAGAATTGATTACTGGTAAACCAACTCTGTAAGCATTATTACAACCTCTGAACCTCATTCCCTTTCACACTTAGAGCTGCAAGCTTACCAACATTGATGTGCACTGAAGGAGGTTCCCTCTCCACTCGCCCAACAGTAGCCCCATCTGACCGCTTCTCACCCCCTTGCAGATGAGTGAAGGATGAAGTCGACGTGTCTCCCACCACAAACCCTAGATTATGCCGATCCCGATCAAAGAACAACGCAGTTGAAACACCTATCATAGGGAAACCCTCTTCTGGATATATATGGAGATCAGAGATTCTGGTTTTGGTTTGACAAAATATACACTGAAGTTTAACTGTCTTAAAGAATATTAAAGACTTTCAACAACATAATTGTGCCAAAATTAAACCCATAGAGTTGACCCAGTGGCTTGTCCACCCTTGGCTCCTGTGGGGGAACGATCTATTTAGCGGGACATCCCATGTTTGATTCCCCCCGGGTACAAACACCCTTGGGCCAGTGGCAGGCTCCCACCGTGAGCGGGGATTTACTCCCACATCTAATGTGGTGCGGGGACACCACATGGGAAACCCAAAAAAACTGTGCCAGAAATTAAGGAATATTATTAACGTTTGCCAATAGGTCGCCGGTCCTTCTCATATCATATTTGACAAATTTTGACAATGCACCATCACAATCCCTTGTTTCCTTGGTACTTGGCTTTCTAAAATAGAACACGTGTAATGTGTACAACTTCATTTAGATTCTGCTGTAAAAACCATCATTTACATGCCTTGATAATGATTAAAGAAAAACAAAAGACTTCCTCAGCATGTTCACTAAGAGGAAATTGGAAAGGGTAAGAATTTAGGTAGATTAGTGGAAGTGTAACACAAAATCGATTGAAGAAACCTCCAGATTTCTGCCAAAATCTCCTCGTTGTATCATCTTTCCTGGCAGATGTTATGAAGCCCTTGTCCTTAACTCTACCACTTTTGTAAGCATTTTTTTCTATTAATGAAATTCATGGTTTTTAATAAAACAATATAAAAGCCATATATGCATCTAAGGATGCACTTGTCACTCTCCCTGTTCAGAAGCGTAGGTCCTAAAAGCATGCTCCCCATAGTGACTTGGTTCAACCCACCTCTCTTTCTGCAAATACACCATGAACAAGTCATCAATCTAAAAACTACTCGTGGTATATGCTCTATATTTAGTCCACTGCGCTGGAGGAACCAAATCCACAAGATTCCCATCTCAAATGTGTTCCTGTACTGTAGACTGTTCATTTACCTTACAGTGGTTAAGGTAGCCAAATAGAGGTGAAGGTTCAAACAGGTGAATGAATTACATATGGAGTTTGACTCTCCAAGCGTAAAGAGGAGGTCTCGGCAACCCTAAAGAAACTTAAGAGCAAGAAATTTCAGGGGTCCTTCATTGACCTCATTGAAGGTAATGTCTATTTGTACATTACATACATTCTACATGGTATAGAATCACAGTCAAAAATCTAATATGCGTGGGGCATTCGATGCCCAATTATGCAAACAAAGGAACAGCCAACATCAAAACATACATTGGGGAAGCAAATGTTGACCTCATACCTTGGGGGTCTCTTCTCGAGAAAATCCTGGACTTGGGATAGGGAAGGGTTAAATAGAGAAAGTCTAGCCGCCAAGGCTTCCTCGAAAGGAACAGAACCGCTCATTGCCCTGCCAAAAGCCAATATGAAATTAAACATATAACTTACAAATTGTTTAAGCCAAAAAAAATGTACTCCTGCCATTTCAAATTGATAGGACCACTTTGACCTTCGTATTTTTTTAAGAAATCACTAATTTTAACCTGATCAATGGTCAAGACTACAACTTATTTTCTATTGTGAGATTTGGTACATTGATTATGTCCCAAAATGGAAAGGGGGCTATCAAATTTTAGACATCCCGAAAAGGAAAGTGGAACTATCAATTTGATACAAAGGGAGTAAAAAACATTATATTTCGCAGATAGACATTTAACCTGGCGGTCCATTCTGCCACTGCCTTCCCAGCTCCACAAAATTCTGCAAGTTCATCAATGCCCTCGTCCAGGCACACCGTGCTATCCACATCAAAGCATACAGCCTCCGCATTTCGCCATATCTCAAGGACCTCTACAAGTTTAAGAAAGCACCCATCAACAAAGGCACGATGGCTATGTTCGGGATTATGAAATCAATGCCATGGATTTGAAGTTCGAGAAATATGGATTCTAACTTTGCAATATGGTTATTAAGTTATAATAGACATCTTTGTCCCATAATTATAAGGGATCTTTTAGATTTAGACATAAAGGATTTGAATTGTCCTTTTTGTTATTTTTGGCTCTTCATTATAACCCTAGTTTATCTATATAAATATATGCCTCAGGCTCTCACATTGAATACACCAAAACCGATTATGTTTTTCAACTCTCCCAGATACAAAATAACCAAAAACAAGTATTGAAAAGCATTGAATTAACTCATTTTCTAATCTTTTGTATGCAATGAGAAATCATTTGAACCTTCTAGGATCAGTTACAAAATTTGATAAGATCAATCAAGTATCTGATATCTGAAGCAAGTCGATTGGAAACAAAAACCTAGCCTTTTCAATATAGGGACGCAACAATATAGCGGAAAAACAAAGATATTGAATGAAACCTTTGGACGGTAATGTATTATCGAAGCGATCCAAAGCCGAGGCTTCTAATGGCTGAACAGAAGCAGCAACATTGTTAGATGATTTAGTTTTCCTGATCAACCCAATTGGACTTACATAAACTCTTTTCACCCCTAGCAGAGTATGTGTAGGAATAAAACGAGATTGCAGGTTCCTATAATAAGCACGAATAGGGTTGATTCGTGCACTCACCAACCCCCCTTCCATCAAAAAAATCTGCCATCAACAAATTTTGAAAATAAATAAATTAATTTGATCATTGAAATAATAACATAAATCCGTTAGCAAAAACTTCAAATGCAATACTACCTTACGGAGACTTAGCATCCCGTAACCGAAACACCTACATTAACTACTAATCAAATGTTTCTCTTTCGAAAATAAAAACTAATTTCATGATTCATTCACTGCAAATGCAATATTCTCTCTATTGGAGCTTTACACAGTAACCACATTGGAGGTCCTTGGCCTCGTGATCTTCGTGCCGCTGGGTTTTTCGTCTTTAGAGTAGTTTTTATTGTGTGAGTTTTTTCAACTTTAGGCCGTGAGTAGAGTTTTCAAAGACAAGTGTTGATTGCAAATTACACTGGCATTCCAAGAGAAAAATCCACACAAACTCATACTTTATAAACTTATTATATAAGAAGGGAACTCCATAAATAGCACCTCATATGCATTTGCATAATCCATTAATCAATGTTTGCTACTGTAACTTTGCAATAAAAAGAAATGAATAAGAAATTGACAACAACTTGAAAAATACAATGGGAGCACCCTATCAAAAGAAAACCCTAATAATAAATACCTTAAATGGATCGAAAAGGGGGAAATGTTGAAGATCATAATACCTTTTATGTATTTCCTATTCAGATCTCTCAATGGTTGTTCGAGAGAGAGAGAGAGAAAGAGTGCCCGTCGTTGTATATTTCATTCAAATCTTTCACCTACTTTGGGTCTTAACTGTAAATATACGTAACAGAACAGCTTTTGACAAATATGTATTATGGTGTCGATTGATGCAGCTTTACTTTACACTTCGGTGCAATTCCTATCTATTTTCTCCTCTTCCCCTTTTTTTTTTTCTCTCTTTTTTTTTTTATTTTTAAAACTAGGTTATTTAAGTATCGATAGTAGTTTACATGTAAAATTAGATTCCTTTTAAATTTTCAGTTTACATCAATATATAGAATCGTTTGTTTCAAATTTTGATAATATAATGATTATCATATATTTTTTAAAAATATTTTTGCTGCAGGTATAGTATATTACCAATTTTTAGTTCGGATGTGAATTTTATTTTCCTAGTGTCGGAAAAAATTGGTATTAAAGTTATTTTTTGAGCCATTTTGAAGATCATTTTAAACGGGATTTTACATTCGGTTGTCAAAGAAAATTATAAATTTGTATTCTCCTCCATGAGTACATCGAACTCATACATTTGTTTGTTCAAAACGGATATGGGACGAATCAAAAATTGTCATATAAAGTAAGCTACTTAAGATGGAAAGATATAATTGTCATATAAAGTGAGCTACTTAAGATGGAAAGATATAATGAAAAGTATTAAGTCTAACATTGGAATTTTGTAGGAAGAGTTGTAAGTTTATTAATTATCACCTTTCACTAACTCATAAATTTCTAAGAAAAACAAGGCTCTCTCATGCCGTAGCCGTGCAGGGTCGTGTTTTACATTAAGAAAAATAAATGAGAATGACACCCATTTTTAATTTTGAATTACCATTAATTAAGAGTTTTAAAATTTAAACTTAGAAAAAAAAAAAAAAAAGGGGGAGATTGTGTGTTTATAGCCAGTTATACTTTGATTATCACACTATTTTGCTAACACCTAAAACGTATATTACCTCTTTATATATGATTCAAACAAGAAAGTTTTTATTGTTAAGAAATAAGAAAAGTCATACTATCTATTTAGCAAAAAAAAAATTAAAAGAATGTAAATTAAACAAAAAAGTTGTCTCGCTAAGTAAAATGAATATTTTTTGTCTTAAAGATAAAATCTTAAGAGAAAATCTAAAAAATAATACTTAGGACTCGTTTGGTTTGAGTTTTAAATCATTCTTGGATTACTACATTCCATTCCAAAATAATTCCGATATTTGATTCGAGTTTTGAATTAGGAATGCATCATTCTAATAATGGAGTATTCTATCAAAATTATCCTTCAAATTTATCTCCTAATACCAATATATCATTTTTACTTACCAATACAACTTTTTTTTCTTTTTTCATTTACATTCTCCTTAAAAGAAAAATAAAGTTGTTTTTAAACTTTTTATTATTATTATTATTATTATTATTATTATTATTATTATTATTATTAAATACATACAACAACTTTTCATAATTTTTAATAATAAAAACTTAAAATACCTTTGTAAAATGTTATGACTTGTCTTTTAATTTTATAAAATAAAGAACATGTTGGTAATTTACACGTATTTCAATCTTATTTTCGTTTGAAGCAAATATAAAAAGATAATTTAATATTCCAGGAAAGAAGAATTTCTATCATAACCAAATATTGGTAAGACATCTTAGATGTCAAGATAAAAGCTTTCCAATAATCTAAGATAACCATGCCATTCCTAAAACTCGAATCAAACGAGCCCTTAGAATAATATTTTAGTCTTATCTGTTTTAAGAGGAAGAACTTTAAAGGAATACTTTAATCCTAAAACAATGCATTTATAACTTAAAACATGAACCAAATATTGGAATCTTTCTGGAAGGGAATGTAGCATTTGAGGAATGATTTAAAACTCAAACTAAACAAGGCCTATGAGTTTTGAGAATCACTTTAAACGAGCATGATTCTAAAAAATAGGTGTATATTTGTTTATGTTGTAGAACATAATAATAATAGTTCTGATTTATTTTTAATTTTGTTATTTATGGGCAATTTAAGGGGAATCTTGTTTTCTCTTGCCTTATTTTTCAATATTCTTTAATTTAATTTATTCATTTATGTTTTTTTTAATTTATAAAAAATACCCTTTTTATAATTCCTAATTATTTTTCCCCTTTTATTTGTCATCATGATAATTATTATTATTATTATTTGATGGGGTAAAATATTGCGCAATAATAAAAACGCTAATTTGAAAGTTTAACCGAAGGAATTTGGCCGAAAAATGACGTACATCAGCGCCAAAGGCGATGACTTGGATTATCTAGGCCGTTCCAAGTCAAATTAGCCAGGCCCTATAAGATTCTGGACTCGTCACCTTGTGGGCCGAGCGGGCTCACGTCAGCCAAGTGTGGTTAAGTCAATCACAAGGGGGTACCTGACCATCCATGTTGGTGACCCAAACAGTCTGAATAAGATAGCTCGGAAGCTCTTCCCGAAGGCCAGAGTATGGGCGTCCGACCTAAAGAATTATTTTCTTGCTTCAAACTACGGAGCTCGAACATCAGAGCTCTTCCAACGAGTTCTGAAGCTCCTGGGCCAACTACTGTGTAAGAGAAAGTATGGGCAGCATGAGCGATTGCTACCAACTCCACTGACGCAGTAGAACTTCCAACTCCCACTACATGCATTGCACCAGAATTGATGAAGAAGCAATGTCAAAAGGGGTGATGATCAGCGAATGGCCATAACATGCTCCCAGAGCTCCTTAACACGTTTTCCTCTCAGTCATGTATATATATATAGAATAATCATTTAATTTAAAGAGGGGAATAACATTATTGAATACACTCCAACAACCAAGAACAATTAACCATTTTACCATAAGTGTGAGATAAAAAGAGATATAGAGCTCCATAGCCAGCTTCAGAGCTCTTAAGTTAGAGAGATTAAACTCTGGACGAGTTAGCCTTCTTCTTGTTGTAATATTGTAAAGATATAGTAGCTAGAGAGAGAGTTTGTAAGCTTGTAAACATTAGTAAAACTATTATAATACAAAACTACTTGACCTCCTAACTCTATTCCACAAAGGAGGATTAACCCATATTTTTATATAGGGCGAACCTCATCTCTATATCTTTGTCACGTCCGATATTGTTTGTGATTACTTCAGTTTTGTCTTGTTCTGCACAAGTCACTATCACTCTAATCATTTGACTGTATGAGGTCGGAATAGATCAACTCTAGTTTTTCTCACTAACATTATTATTATTATTTTGATAGAATGATAATTTTTATTATTAAAAATAATGTATCCATTTTGATGTGCTATTCCATGAGTATTTATAACCTAAATACATAGAATTTTATTGTGGACATATGTCATTGATATCCAAATAGTTGTCCCAGAAGTTTATACATGTAACATGTATGGCCTAAACCCAAAGCCTAAATTTAAATCCAAATATATATCTAATATGTCAATGAATTGACGAAACCTAAAAGTGGTTTTACGCTTTCGACTTTTAATATGCGGTAGTTTTTATAATTACACCAAGTTTTATTATTAACAATAGGGTCAAAATTTCTTGTGTAATTTTTATTTTTTTAAAAAAAATAAAGAATAATATTTTTTTTAAACAAAGACCTTCAAATATTGTGCTAGATACTGTGATGAATATATTATGAATATTAATCTTTAAATTTTCAATTAATGATTGAATCTTAAAACACAAAAAAATGTAATTTTAAATATTTAAATGTAAGATTTGGGAACAATTCACATTTACGTGAAAATAAATAAAGAATAAATCAACTATATTTTTTTTCTTTCACTATACAGATAAATTGACATATTCAAATATTCAAATTTTGAAGTGTGTAAGTAGGCGTGAGAGTGCGTGTGTGAGTCAAGAGTTTCCTCTAAGTGTATATTATTAGTGTAAGTTGTTTATTAATGATTTGATATGTTTATAAAGCTCGTTTAAAAGTTTAAAAATAGCTCACATTTTTTTAACCATCTATATAGCTTTTTGGAAAGGAAGTTAGATTGATGTTTTATAAGAGCAACATAATCGGTATGGTAAATTTACCATACTCATGCCACAACGGATAAAATTAGACTGGTATGGTAGAGCGATAGCAAACCTACCATATATCAAAATTTTACTTATACGGCTTTCATCTACTCATACAGGTCATACAACCGTCATAAACTCATATATAAATAATAATAAAAAAGTATTATATGAGTGTGTAGTTATACGAGCGTGGCTCACTCATATGGAAATATATATATATATATATTTATCTTCCATAGGTTCAGTGGGTTGAAGGTGTTAGCACTATTTGAGTCTTTGGGGTGAATTTGCAAATATGTTTAAAAAATTTAAATTTCAAACTATTTTTTGTTTTTTTAAGTTGTATTATTTTGTTCATTTATATAATCAAACTTTGGTCCCTATTTTTACTCATTTGTTTGCAACATTTCCTTCAGAACGTTTTTGCAAAAAATAAAGTTAAATAGAATTGTGTTGATTTAGTAGGGTGAAAAATGGCAAATTATCTACGTGGAGTAAATATAACACCACACGAAGATGAAGTATTATGCCAATCATACATTACTGTAAGTACAAAATGCCACAGTTGAAACTCTCAAGCATCCGATAGATTTTGGGAAGTTATTACAATTGAATATCACCAACAAGATATTTTCATTTATATAATATGGCAAAGCTTTTTTGGAATCATTTATTTAAAATTTGAACTTAGTATAATTTATTTGTATTGAATATAAGCCATATGAATATATTTTGTCTTATGAAAAAATAAGGCCATTTACCTTTTGACTGCGTTTATTTACCCATATTCTACTTTGGCACCCAAATTTTGCATTATTTCTCATTTGACACCTATTTGGATGGGTTTTCTCTGGTTAAAAAGTCAAACCGTTAAATGACATTTTTAATACCAAAAATACATTTGTGACTATATTTAAATGAAAACGTAGCCAGTTCACAGGGCCCTATTTTACTCGATTCACATTCAAATTATGCGATCCATAGATGGTTGAAAATATCTTACAACGTATATTATAAATATATTAATAATATTCAACAATAAGAACTTTATATACTTCTAAATTGTTGCTAAAGTTGAGAAAAATCGCATTTTTAAAACAATAAATTTCACAAAGTCATCTTTACAAGGGCATATATTACTCGATATACATTCAAATGATGCGATTCACGTATAATTGAAAAACACTTACAACATATATTATAATTATTCTAATAATATTCAATAATAAACACTTTATATTTCTCTAAAACGCTGCCAATATTGGGGAAAATCACATTTTTAAAATGGCAAGTTTTACAAAGGCATATTCACAAAGCCATATCTTACTTGATTCACATTCAACTTATGCGATCCACATATAGCTGAAAAACTCTTACAACATAGATTATAAATACATTAATAATATTCAATTATAAGCATTTTATATGCCTATGAATCACTATCAAAATTGGGAAAAACCACATGTAGGTCGGATTTCAACCTTAGAGGGGGTGAATAGGGTTTTAAAAACTTAATGCAGAATAAAATACTTTTCTAAAAAGGTTAAGCAAATCAACTTTACTAAACAAATATATCAAGAAAATAATAAATTTCAAGCAAACAATCCCAAAACAAGCAAAGAAATAAAGAGATTGAGTAAGAAAGATTGAATCGATTTGAAGTCGAATGCCTTTTGTCCTCACGATTTTGGTTTACCAAACCATAGTCTGCGCTCGGTTAGTTCCCCGAGAAGTTCCATTAATACTGTTTTTATTCCGAGTAAAAAACAAACCTCTGATGAAAAATAGGGGATCGTATTACCTATGTTGATTTTAGGATTTTTATCAAAAATAATTTAAAATTTGATAAGCGAAATTAAAACTCTAGGTCTACTCAATTTTACTGTCGAAACCTGTGTTGTGTTTTCTAACAATTATACCAACCAACTATACAAAAAGGCAATCACACAACACTAGGAATTTACGAGGTATCCCTACTTGCGTAGGACTAATCCTCGAGACTAACCGACAGTGCTTCACTATGATCAAAATATAATTACAAACTTGATTGACTTACAAAATCGCTTTTCCACAATTTACTCAACAGTCCCGTCAATCCCTTGAACGTATAATCCAATCGCAGCTGGCTTGGCGTAGCGCTTCCCGCTGTTCCGGCTAACCCGTCGCCTCCTTCTACGCACTTGATCGCAATCTTTTACCACCGTCTGTGATCTCCCTTATCGGGTTAGCCACTTCGCTCAACCTGTCTTCAATCGCAACTAAAGACACTCCCGCAGGATCCGTGAACGTTTGGAACCCTAATTTTTTAAATTGAAGAACAATGGGATCTCTTATGGCATGTACACAAAATCTAGATGGTGTGTCAAAACTCTCAAAAATTGATTATAGCGTTTGAATATTTTAACTCTCAAACAGCTCTTTTGAATCATGTATTTTTAACACAAACCAATAGTTATATTTATAAAAAAAATATAGAGTCAAAGTCCTTTTTGGAATAGGTTAAAAATATTAAAAAAAAAAAATTGTGATAAAAATACATGCTCCAGAAATTATAGCCGAACCGGTACAGGTCGGAAAAATGTGGACCGGTCCAAAATTGAAGAAAAGTAATTCCATGGAAAATCCTTATTGCCGGACCGGTACACGTTAGTAAATTGTGTGCCGGTCCACCCTTAATTCTTGCTGCGCTCCTTCATTAGCAAATTTACACGTGGACTAGCTTTGCAAATGGACTTGGCCCATTAGTTAAGTTTACCGCGCAAGAATTGAGTGGAGCTGCACATGTGTTTTGAAAATAACACTTTGACTTTTCAAAATCCTTCCTTTATTTCATATTTAATTAAAAACATTTAATTAAAATTCTTTTACTTTTATTTTTCTTTTTACTTTATTTTATTGTATTAAATTCGATTGGGCACCAATTCGACTCAAATTTTAGAGGCAACTTTATGAAACATGTTAAACATGAAAAAAATAAATTTTCTCAATAATTTGTGCTGACTGGGCTTTTTCGAATTACGACAAAACTCGATAAAAATATTTAAAAATATTTTTGACTCAAAAAATTTTAAATACGAATTTTAAGCTCAAACACTACCTATATTTTGAATCAAACCATAAACTCAACTTACCTTAGGTCATGAATTATGTGCGGTGTATCCGGTAAGTTCGGCGAGCTTTCGTTAATTGTCGCGTCTTCAAATCTTCAATTCAACTCAAATAATTACAACGGAAAGTGTTCTTGACATCGTAATCAAGCCAACTAAAAATATAAACCTAACAACCTTTACAAGTGTTGTTATCTCACTACACTTTTACAAATATTGCTTTACCACAATATTCACACAAGAACCCCTCTTGCTAATCTATGAGATTTACCTCTCACAAATTGCTAAACAAAAATTTACCTTTTTGTTTTCCTATGAGATTTACCTCTCACAATTTAATACAAATTATTTGGTGGCTCACACTAATAAATAACAACTCTCCAGTGTTTAAAGAATACAATTGAAGTTCACACTAAAGTTATCAAGATTGATCAATAAGTTTAAGTTCAAATGTGATGAATATGATTAATGTATTAGCTGGAATACTTGAATAATGAGAATGTATGAAAAATGAGTTTGTATAATCATTCAAGTGTGTAAAAACATGTCTAATACCTCATATATATAGCTTGTGAAATAATATGGCCGTTTGAAGTGGTTACAAGGAGTTATGGGTCAAAAGTAGACATTTAACAACTTTCCAACGGTTAAATTTTGCAGTGTAGTCGACTCACTCGTATACCATGATGTCGACTACATGGTGTAGTTGACTCACACCAAAACCATGTAGTCAACTACATGCTTCTGCCCACCCATGAACACTCAACCCTAAAATCAACCGAAAGCTTGGGGAGTGTTCTAGAGGTTATTCTAAGTATGTTGTAGTTGGTTGTGAGCATTAAATCAACCGGATAGATTATATACAATTTTTACAAGAAAGCCGGTTTATGTGAAATAGCTTTACAAAAGAGGTTTAATTCAAACTTTGATTTTGAAAGAGTTTGAATGCAATGAATGATACATAATCATAGTGGATCTTAGTTTGTGATCAATGATAATAACTTTAGATAAAAAGCTAAACGCTCACTCATGTAACAAGTTTACAATTCTTCAAAATGCTTGAGCTAGTTTATTTGTTCTTTACTTAAATGCTTGAGTTCCATTTTGAACATGATTGCTTAGATGTGAGAGTTGAGAGGTTCTCATGAAGAGGTGATACACTTGATAGGGTTTCGGTTTTAATCCTCGAGAAGCTTTGGGAATCCAATGGAGCTTGTTAAAATGATTTAAGCTAAATTCATTCAAAACACATGTTAAATACACATGATTAACTTTTGTCATTATCAAAATTATATTAAGACCTTATAGGTTAACAACACATTTTATTGATGTTTATATAATCTATGTTATAATATATTTCAAACCATATGTAAAATGTATCATTTGAATGTGAATTAAGTATAATATGGCCTTTTGAAAATGGCACTGCGAAACTTGTTGTTTAAAAAATGTGATTTTTTTCTAACTTTGCCAGCAATGTAAAGGCATATAATTTGCTTATTAGTATATTTATAATATATGTTGCATTATCTTTCTAACCATACATGGAACATATCATTTGAATGTGAATCGAGCAAGATATGACCTTGTGAAGATAGCTTAGTGAAATTTGTTGTTTTTAAAATGTGATTTTTTTTACAATTTTGGCAATGATTTAAAGACTTATAAACTTTTTATTATTGAATATTATTACTAGATTTATAATATATGTTGTAAGAGCTTTATAATCATATGTGGATCGCATCATTTAGATGTATATCAAGTAATATATGACTTTGTGAAACTTATTGCATTATTTAGATGTATATAAACTTTGGCTACGATTTAAAGGCATTAAAATACTTATTATTGAATATCATTAAAATATTTATAATCTACGTTGTAATAGCTTTTTGACTATATGTGGATTGTATTATTTTGACGTGAATTGAGTAGGATATAACTTTGTGAATGGTTTCATTTTCATTTAAATATAGTCATAGGGGCATTTTTAGTATCGAAAGTGTAATTTAACAGTTTGACTTTTTAATCGAACGGAAATCATCTAAATATGTACCAAAGAGGAATTAATTGAAACTTTAGATGCCAAAGTGAAATATGAGTAAATAAATGGGGATAAGAGGTAAATGACTAAAAGAAATACATTGGAGTTATAAAATTATAAATTTAAAAACATAATTGTTTAAAATTTTCAACTACACAATGTGACAACAAGTTAACAAAAAAATGAAATAAAATAATAATAAAAAAGGCTTTACATTCGTATGAAACTTTATTTTTATTTTTTTAAAATTTAAAATTCATACGGCCTTTTTACATTGAGATAATGGGTTATAAGGTATCGCTCCGTAATGTTTTATAACTCTAAGGACGAACTCATGTTTAATAAAGGGAAGTAGTACTAAGTTTATAATTCGGTTTTACAATAAGGACACTTTTCATAATATTAATTTATTTTAAGAAAAATGATAAATGTTGATAGACAAAAATACCCTGCTATATCATTTATTCTAATTATACAAAAGACATATTATTTTCTCGTACATACACATAGTTTGGAGAGAGAAAACAGCGAATAAGGGAAAGGAGAAGTTGAATCACCAATAATCTCACCACCACCACCACCTGATTCTCCGATCGTATCGCCGTTCTCATCGTCTTATTATTCTTATTTCTTCTGGATCTGCAATCGTAAAACATATATAATTTTTTATCGAACCATTGGATTTGACTAATTTTTGGATATTCTGTTCGAATGACAAAGTTATTATATTTGCGTAAAAAATTAAGACGATCAGATGTCGTTTTGCTATAAAAGTCGACCAATTTCAACAGTCCAGCGGGATTTAAAAAAAATATGGTTGTGTGATGATTCTAAGAAAGCGGGAGGGCAGTTTAGACTTTTCTTATTATTTTCTTTTTGCATAATCCAGTAGAATCATTTAGGGCGTGTCTTTGTGACTGTTATACCGATGGTGAGCTATTTTTTTTTAAATGTGAGCTGTAGGTAGGTAGTGGAGAGTGTAGTCCTTTAGTCATTTTCTTTATTTTATTTTTTTTGTTATTTCTACAGCTCCTTTATATAGGCAACTGCTCTGAAGAAAAAAAAAAGATATTATTTTCCTTACCTAAGGATAGGCTCTGTTGTAGACCATCAGATAAAGTAACTTTAATTGCTCTTCCCTCTCTTGTCAATACAGTAGAATTCCCTTGTAGACCATATGAATACTACAATTGGTATCAGAGCTCTTTATCCCCTGCCAATCACCTGCCCCTATTTTATACACCCACACATATTATACACCACAAAAAACCCCATAAATTCAAGCATAGAAGCTATGGCAGATAACACTACACTCAAGCATGTTGAATAGTTAGGTAAAAAGAATGAAACTATGCTATATGAAGTCATAGAGCAATTCAAGAGAGTGGAAGAACATATGGCTGACTAAAAGGAACAATTATCGGTGCAAATAGCTACTAAAGCTAGTCCTGAAAGGAAGGTATCTAGTTTCGAGGAGAGGGTTGAAAAGAGGTTCGATGAACTTTTCAAAACCTTTAAAGATAGTGTAGAAGCAATCAAGAAGGCTGTTCATGAAAGTAGCCCGGTAATGGTGCATGTTGGATCAGAAAATGCAAGATCTACAGGCCAAACCTACAGATCTGAGGACAAATCCAATTAGACTGGTTATACAAGAACTGGTAATGTCACTAAAATCCCCAAAATTCTTTTTCCTGCATTTTGTGGCACTAGTCCCAGAACTTGGATCAGAAAATGCAAAAAATATTTTAATATAAACCCTACGAGTGATGAGCAAAAACTAGATATGGTGTGCATTCATTTGGAGGGTAAAGCGGATATATAGTTTCATAATTACCAGGAAACCAACCTATCATTCACTTAGGACCAATTTACTGTTGATGTATGCACTAGATTTCAAAAGGGGGGTCATGAAAATATTGTTAGGGAATTCAATAAACTGAAGCAGGTAGGAATTGTTGATGAATACCAAGAAAGCTTTGAGGAACTAAAGGCTTTTATGGTGGTTACGAACAGAACTCTGGATAAAAATTACTTCATTACGAGTTTTATCAGTGGATTAAAATAAGAAATTGCCAAGATGGTGTAGTTACTCACTCCTACCTCCATCACTTAAGCTTTTTACATGGCTAGAATGCAAGAAGGGATCCTAGAAGCCAGCAACAAGAAGTCCAAAACCCCACAGAAAACATATGGCTACTCTTCCCCTTTCTACACTCCCCCATCCAAAATTTTCATTAACCAAAAAGCTATATCTCCATCTACAAATAACTCAACTATCACCAAAATAACCCTAAACACCAGCCAAAGCATTGCTGCCAACACTAACCCATTCATTAAAAGACCCTCTTATGCCGAAATAAGGGCTAGAAGGGAGAAGGGATTGTGTTACAACTGTGATGAGACCTTCAAATGACAAGACCTTCAAACCTGGTCACAAATGTAAACAGCAGCAGTGTTACATGTTGGTTGTGGACGAAGAAGATGAATAAGTATTTCATGTTCCAGAAGTTGTGTTGGAGGAACAAGAAGAAGAAATGGAAATCTCTGTACATGCCTTATGTGAAAATGCTCTGCCCCACACCATTCGAATTCAAGGAAAGCTGAAGGGTATTCCTATTACCATCCTTATTGATAGTGGAAGTACACATAGTTTTGTAAATCCAACAATCATTAACCAGTGTGGGAAAGGCATGCATCAAACTAAACATATGACCATTACTGTAGATGATGGCAACAAGCTGGTCACTGACTATATTTGTCCAAAATTGAGGTGGGTAATGCAACGAAATACATTCGAAAATGACTTTAGAGTGCTGGCCATTGGGGGATATGACATGGTTTTGGGTACTGATTGGATGAGACAATTCAGTCATATACTTTTCAACTTCAACCAGTTAAAATTATCATTCAAAAAAGGAGGAATGAAGGTGGTGTTGTAGGGTACCACAAAACCTGCTATGGTAAGGGCTATGACATGGAAATCACTTATGAAGTTATGCAAAAACAAGGCCCAAAGTTTGGTAGGGCATTTGTTTGCTATCACTATGGAAGATGATCATGCATCACCTCCAAAAGTTGTCCAGCAGTTATTGAACAATTACCAAGATGTATTTTATGAGCCTACTGCCCTCCCCCATAGAATTTTTAACCACTATATTAACCTCAAACCAGGGTTTGAACCTCCTAACCAGAGACCCTACAGATACCCTTTCATCCAAAAGGCAGAGATGGAGAGACTGATAAAAGAAATACTGAAGGCTGGTATTATTCAACCAAGTCATAGTCCCTTTACTTCCCCGGTAATATTGGTTAAGAAAAAAGATGGAACATGGAGGTTTTGCGTAGACTATAAAAGGCTCAATGAAGGAACTGTGAAAAACAAGTATCCTATTCCTTTAATTGAAGAATTGCTAGATGAAGCTGACATTTTCAAAATTACTTTTCGAACTTATGTGGGACACTTTGAATTCAAGGTGATGCCTTTTGGCCTCACAAATGCCCCGGCTACCTTTAAATCACAGATGAATGATATTTTTCAGCCCTGTTTAAGATAGTTTATGCTAGTGTTTTTCGATGACATTCTCATTTACAGTGCATCAATGGAACTCCATGTTCAGCATCTCCAAACAGTGCTAGAGTTACTAAGGCAACATAAGCTTTTTGCTAAGCAGTCAAAATGCACATTTACCCAAAATCAGATTGAGTATTTGGGGCATATGATTAGCAAAAATGGAGTGTTGGCTGATCGTAACAAGATTGATGGAATGCTTAAGTGGCCTACCCCGAAAAGCATCAAAGGACTTAGAGGTTTCCTAGGACTGACAGGCTACTACGGGAGGTTTGTGAAAGGTTATAGCCTTATAGCTAGGCCTCTTTACTGAATTGTTAAAGAAAGGGAATTTCAAATGGAATCCACAAGCTGAAGAAGCATTTCAAGCTTTGAAACATGCCATGTCTCAGACACCAGTGTTAGCCATGCCTAATTTTTCACAACCATTCATCCTATAAACAGATGCATCCAAATCTGAAATGGGGGCCATATTAATACAACAGAACAGACCTATGGCATACTTCAGCAAAGCTTTAGGACCTAAATATTTAGGGCTCTCCACTTTTGAAAAAGAGCTTCTAGCTATCATCATGACTGTTCAATACTTGAGGTACTATCTTCTTGGGGGACATTTTAACATTTTCACAGATTAACAGAGTATTAAGCATTTCTCATATCAGAAATTGTCAACTATGTTACAACACAGATGGTCCACAAACTATTAGGGTATGAGTATTCCACTAAGTATAGGAAGGGGGCTGACAATAGAGTGGCAGATGCACTTTCTCGTATGCATGAAGGAGAGGAATGAGAGTTAATTGCTATCACAATACTATAACCGAAATGGTTACAGGAAGTACAAGAGAGCTATACTAATGATCCTAAATGTACAGAGTTGATCATTACCCTACAACTGGATCCTAAGGCCCGAAAACATTTCACCCTTAACCATGGATTATATAATATAAAAGCAGGCTCTATGTGGGGAATGTGGAAATAGTCAAGGGTAATATCATGAAGGCAGTACACGAATCAGTTGAAAGAGGTCACACAGGCACGATTGGGGCCTATTATAAAGAGGTGGCTAACTGTGACACTTGTCAAAGAAATAAAGTAGAGAACACACAACCAGCAGGGCTACTACAACCATTACCTATTTCGGAGCATGCATAGCAACACATTAGCATGGATTTCATAGAAGGGCTTCAAAAATCTGAAGGCAAAGAGGTAATATTTGTAACGGTGGATAGATTCACCAAATACAATAATTTTATTGGAATCAACCATCCATGCACAACCTTTAATATAGACAGAATTTTCATGGATCATATATGTAAGCTTCATGGCATGCCTCAGTCAATTGTATCAGATAGGGACTCTGTTTTCATAAACTCCTTTTGGCAGGAGTTATTCAAATTGATGGGAACAGAACTGAAAATGAGCACAGCCTACCATCCTCAAACGAATGGCCAAATTGAAATAGTAGATGCTTGCTTGGAGACCTATCTGAGGTGCATGTGTGGTCATAAACCAAAATCATAGCATCAATGGCTGCCCTTAGCAGAATATTGGTTTAATACCCACTACCATTCTAGAATGAAGATGACTCCATTTCAAGCTCTTTATGGGTATATTCCACCATTGCACAATCATTACAGCATTACCACTTCTCTAGTGGCATCTGTAGAAGACTACATGTAGCAAAGGAAGTTGATGTCTCAATTGGTGAAAGAAGGTTTAGAATTAGCCCAAGAGCGGATGGAAACATTGGCTGATAAAGGGAGAGTGGACATAAATTTTGAAGTGGGAAAGTGGGTCTATTTAAGGCTTTAACCTTATAGATAGTCTTCTACAGCTCTACGAAAAAATCTTAAGTTGGCAGCTCGATTTTATGGCCCTTATAAAATTATAGCTAAGGTGAGAAAAGTGGCATATAGGTTGCTATTACCTGATGGCTCAAGAATCCACCCAGTTTTTCATGTCTCCCAATTGAAAAGAAAGATCAGTAAGAAGAAAGTACCTGTTTAACAGCTGCCCTATGCTGATGACAATGGTCAAGTCAGAATGGAACCTATGGCTGTCCTTGATAGACGATTAATTAAACAGCACAATAAGCCAGTGGGCCAAATGCTTATTCAGTGGATAAATTCAGAACCAGAGGATGCAACGTAGGAAGATTCCACCTATATTGCAAATCAATTTCCTCATTTCAATAATTGAGGACAAGGATCCTTCAAAAGAGGAAGGCAGTGTGGTGATTCTAAGAAAGTGGGAGGGCATTTTAGACCTTGTTTATTATTTTCTTTTTACATAATTAAGTAGAATCATCTAGGGCGTGTCCTTGTGACCGTTATATAAATGGTGTGCCTTTTTTTTGGTAATGTGAGCTGTAGGTAGGTAGTGGATAGTGTAGTCCTTTAATCATTTTCTTTATTTCTTTTTGTTATTTCTGCAGCTCCTTTATATAGGTAACTGCTCTAAAGAAAAAAAATTGAAAAGATAGTATTTTCCTTACCTAAGGATAGGCTATGTTGTAAACCATCAGAGAAAGTAACTTTAATTGCTCTTCACTCTCTTGTCAATACAGTAGAATTTCCTTGTAGACCATAGGAATACTACAGATTGTAACTATTTTTTTTATGAACCCTACATCGATCCATATATGTATGCATATAAATAAATTGAGTGAATGTTGATCTAATCAATTTTGTTGTTTACTGTTTTGTAATGGTGCTAAAATTATTTTTGCACCTTCTGGTTTGCTATCCAGGGGTGCTAAATGTATTTAGCACATTCTGGTTGCTGTCTAGGTGTAGCACATTCTGGTTGCTGTCTAGGTGGTGCTAAATGCATTTAGCACTTCTGGTTGTGGTGCTAAATGCATTTAGCACCTTCTGGTTACTGTTTAGGGGGTGCTAAATGCATTTAGCCCGTTCTAGTTACTGTCAAAGGGGTGCTAAATGCATTTTGCACATTCTGGTTGTAGTGATAAATGCATTTAGCACATTCTGGTTGCTGTCAGCGTCATAATGAGACGATATTACAAGGAAGGGATATTAGTGTATTTTTTGTACAGTGTCTTTAATTTACACGACTAATTTTTAAGTATCCTTTATAATTATATTATTATTAAAATAAGCCGTTATACGTAATTGTCTCTTTTACATTTGTATAACTATTTTTTTTCTAACATATCTATTATAACTTTTTTGAAAACTTAATTTTATATTTACAAATTTAATTCTAGATTTTAGAACCATATCATAGCTTTTTTGGATGCTCTTATATAGGTTTGGTGACACAAGAAAGAAAAGCTTGTAGATAAGAGCTGGCACCTCATGATCGGAGACAACTAATGCAAGGGTCATAGCTTTATATTATATTATATTATTATTATTGTATTATATTATATCGAACCCTTCACCCAGGCCGGCGCGTTGAATCTTTAGGTGTTCGGGGCTTCGGGCATTTTAGTTCCTGCCTCAGTCGTCAAGTATTGTATTTTCCACATTTTTAATCCCTACAGCTACAGCTAAGATTTAGATATAATCTACCTATCTATATCTTTCTATACAAGATTATGGAGTACTATTATATTATACACAAAATTACAATATAACAAAACCTAGAGAGAAACAAAACAATCAGATATAGATATAGATAGATAGAGACAGATTTTGAGGGAAGTTGAATTTCTTAAGAGGGGGGAGTGAGTGTGTGTGATGGGCGATGATAGATCGCCGATAGTAATGGCGAATAGAGAGAGAGAAAGAGATCGGGAGCTTCTCATACCAGTTGCTGATTCTGTTGAAGATGGCGCTTCTTCTAAGCCTTCCTCATCATCTACTTCTTCTTCTTCCCATCACTCTGGTCGCGAGGTTCTCTCTCCTCCCTCCCTCCCTCTCTCCATATATATATATATCTATGTATCTCTGTACAGTTGTTAATTGTAATATTACTCCATTGTTGTCTTGTTGATTATGCGAATTTTGTTTGATTTGTTGAATGAGGTTACTTTGATTCAATGCTAGGCTTAATTAGGGTTTTGCTAGTTATGAAACTCAATAATGTATGCCAAGTTTGCTTGATGTCTTGAGTGGCGTTATTTTGATTAAATGCTAGGATTAGTTAGGGTTTAGGTGGTTATAGATTACAAATTATCGCCATCTCTCTCTCTCTCTATGTGTGTGTGTGTGTGTGTGTCTAGGTGTTAATTGTAATAACATTCTATTGTGATGTTGTTGAGGTTGCCAGTTTTGTTTGATTGCTTGAGTGAGGTTACTTTGAATAAATGCTAGGGTGGGTTTGGGTTCAGGTGGTTACGAATTACAATTTACAAGTTATTGCTCTTGTTTAATAGGCATAGTTTCTGAATTTGGACATTTGCTGAACCGTTTTAGATTTTATGAGGTGTATGACAACACCTTCTTGTTTCTTATTACTTGGTTACTCAATTTGGGTTTCAGTTTGGTTGGATTTGACTCAGATAAGCTTGAAATGATTAACAATATAAAGTAGTTTCATTCACATATCGTTCATTAGCAGACAAGAAATGGAACTGTAGTTTTTAGACATAGAGTAATGCTACACTCACAAAAATGTGCACAACGCGAGGTGTCACCTCATTGTTTGGCGAAGAGTACTCTTCGTACATCCAAAGTGACACATCATCTTGTGCACAACTTATTATGGACATTTTTAGTGAGTGTAGAATTATTTCATGACATATTGCATCGTTGAATTTTGAAGGTGGTCTGGTTTTTTCACTGTACAGAGATAAGGAAGTGTTTTTGGTAACTGCAATTCTTAAAATACTAAATTAGTTCATGAATTTAGATATTTAATTGTCATTCACCCATCAGTTAATTACTCAGTTCACTCATCAACCATAAGTGTCTTTTAACTTAAAATACTATAATCATGCTCTTTCTTTTGTTTAACTTGATAACGCCATAGTTCGCAAGCGTCTGTTTATGGCCTTCTCTCTTCAATTTTTTTTAGCACCTTGGGTTTTGTTCTAGCTCACATCTCCCTTGGGCCTCAGCACTGAGGTCATTTTTCTTTCATGGGAATGCAGAGTCTCGAAATACTTTTTTGGGCCAGGTCAAGAATCGTAGTTGGTGGTTCTTATCACCTATTGGGCATCATTTTATGTTTGATGCATCCTAAAGGCTTTGCTTTTCTGGAAAATAATCTCTCTTCAAAGCTTTGTGCCTTGATGTCTTGATTTGTTTTTTCGGCTTCAAGTACCTTTTAAGGCTTAAAACGTTCTTGGATATGGTCCATTTGCCCTTAATAATTTGATTAGTAATTTAGGATATACTCTTATCAACTATAGACTCACCTTTTTTTTTTTTAAGAAGTTGTACTGAACTATGCTTGGCAATCAACTTCAGATAGCTATAAAACCTGAATGCATTATTTTTTTTGTGTAATGTTTCTTAATAAAGATGAATAGGTTGCTTTTGTGATAGATCTTTCCTTTTATCCATAATGATGTGAATGCTTTACATTGATACGTGCTTTTGAGTAGATCTTTCCATTATGCTATTACAGTTTACAGATGCTTAGCCCGTCAATTTTTTGCCTGACAAAATCTTTATATTTGATTTTCACCATTTAGACCTTCTACAAAGTTGTTAGGAGCTGGGCTTCGAAAAAGTTCATGACTGGATGGTGCGTATCACTTTTTCCTCATGCTGTTATTTTCTCTCTGTATTCTAAACATATACTGCAATATTGCTTGAGTATTAGTTGAGTATTACAAATTCCACATGTTATGATATGCATTCAATTGTCATCTTTTCCTATACTAAAGTTTTATACTTTTATCTATATTATGTTCTTGATTGAATCATCTTGTCATGTTTTATCTTCAAGATGATGCTTTATGTCATGCCCATGGGTTGAACTTACCCCTGAAAACCGGTCAACAAGGGAAGGTTGCTGTGCCCATGTGCATAAGTTCAATTCTTATGTTATTCCATTTTTCCATGGGGGACTTGAGTTCATGAATCATGACCACCCACTGTCCCATGGTGCCTGCAAACCGTTGTCCACAATGGCCCACTCCATGGCAGCCCACTCTAGCAACACTGGTCGGATGGTAGCCCTTTCAACTTTGGCGTCTTCATCCACCAACCAATATTCGATGCCATAGGCATTTTAACCCAGCTTGTAGATCAACCTTCCATGTAGAATGTAGATGCTTCCATGCCGCAGCCAGACTACTATGTACGGTCCCATTCCTGAGGTGCTTTAGTTAGCAACGCACGTTCCATATCTAGCATTGTGCACCCTCTGATACCATTTGCCATGCCCATGGGTAGAACTTATAGATAAGTGATATAGATAATTTGTATATATTTTCCTTGACACTCAGTCAACAAATTATTAAATTATAAAATATATGGGAAGTTTCTTATTTAGATTTTAATTTGTGCCCATGTGCATATATTGTACTCTAAGCTCTTCCAATTTTGCCACGTATGACTTTGGGTTCATGACATATGCAAATGCTTTTAATCAGATTGAATCAACATAAGCTGTATACCAGGATTCGGCTATGAATTAGGTTAATTTTGCCTTTCCTGTTTTGCAAAGTATTAAGTTAGAGTCACTTTGAATAAAATTTTCCTGCAATTTGTACCTTAGCGTCTTTCCAATTGTAAGTTTCCTTTAAGCCTAGGGGGTTGCTATTGCGACCCCAAGCCTTAATCACGTTGTTTTGTTACCACACTATTACTGGAAGGGGCCTAGAGTTTCTTCAGGGAAAAGAAGGATTATTCTAAAAAATTTAGGTGAAAGGGGGATGCAGGATTTTTTCGTATAAATTTTATTTTAGTTTTCTTTTTCTTTTTCTTCTCTCTCTTCGTTGGGGAAGGTGTTGGTGGGAGCGTCAAAAAGTGAGTTCAATAATGAGAGTTGCAAAAGATATTTCTCACTTCTTGAAATGATCATTTTGAGGGAAGTTTCCGTACATGAAAAATTTTATGCTTTGTGAGCTCTTGATGTTATTTCCTGCCCAGATTGTTATCAAGGTTCAGTGATACAATCATATTTTAAAAGCGATATAATTGGTGGAAAAGTATATGTGCAGAATTTTGATGTAGTTGCATCAAAGATTGTTGGATACGGGATGATTTGATTCTCATCTTGCTGCAGAGGTTGCAGTCTTTATGTGCATGGCGTTGTTTTAGTTGATCAATTAAACATGCTTGATATCTGATAACAAATTTAAGAGGTAAAAGGAAATGGGCTGTGTAGGGGTTACTAAATCATTACTTCCTGCTTATGGTTTTACCTAATAGGTTATACTTGAGGGAAATTTGGAGCAACTTATATTGGAACTGACCATAATTATCTGAAGGGGGAGAAAAAGAACAGAAAGCAGAAATAGCTGGAAAAAGTTGAGAAGTGTTGGAGAACAGGGACGATAATTACTGGCATCAATCTAATAGTTTCTATTAACTTGTTGAGATTGAAGAAAGCACTGTAATGGTGGCCAATCATGTAGGAATGCACATATCTCTACGGTGATGTGAACACGTTGTAACTTACCGAAAAGGAAAAATAAAATCTCGCTGAAAATCATAAGAAGAAATGTGTACTGTGTTGCAAACATAACAGCAATGACTAGCAAAATCAACCTTCTAAGTTGATATTCAGGTCTAGATTACTGTCACACACCAAATTATAGCTTAATGTTAGAGATTTGGCCTTTTCGATTTATTAATATCTTGCTACAATTTGTTTTCATCATCATGGAATTTGCACCTTCCAACTGTAGATGTATGTTTCCTGCTCAAAGTTTCAATTATATTTTGTTTTCTGCTCTTAAGTTTCAATTATATTTTATGGTAAAGATTAAAATTCTAATGCTGACAATTTTGTATTTGATCTTTATTTTTTTTTTTTTAACTCTCTACTGTTGGAGTTGTCACTTACTCTTATCATTTTGCAGTGTCATCCTATTGCCAATAGCCATCACTTTCTACATAACATGGTGGTTTATTCATTTTGTGGATGGCTTTTTCTCTCCAATCTATGCTCAACTGGGAATTGATATTTTTGGTAAGCATATTTATCATATCTTTGTGTAGACCCTTTTTTTCATGAATACTGAATTAATAACTTCTAAAGCACTTCTTCGTATAAAGTCATTTTATAGTATTAATTATCTTGACCATACTGCCTTGCTAATTTCCTAAAATTTTAGAGGTATGAATTGCTTAAAATTTTAGAGGTATGAATTGCTTATACTTGTATACTTTTCAGAATTGTCAGACACAGAAGTAGCTTATCCATAAAAATTTTCTATTAAGAACCTGTTTACTTCTTAGCTTGTCTAAAGTTTGATGTTACTAGGACAAAAAAGAAGGAAACAGAACATTAGTTTCGCATACAGAGCTTTAATTCCTCCACTCTATTTTTTTGTTTAGTGCTGCTAAAATTAAGGATTTGAAGTGTTAAATGATAATTGGTTAGGTTACATACTTTTAATACAATATGCATTTTTCAGCAAGACTTTTAGGTTGCATTGAGCATGGTATCTTATGGATCTAAGTTATGTAGAACCACGTTATGAGGTTGTAAAGTTTTTTGAAAAAGAATGAAATATCCAAGTAACCTCCTCTACATTCAACATGTGATGCTTTTCAGCCTCTTACTTCCTCTTTTCTTGGTCATACTGGAGACAAAACCTGCCTCTCACCATTTACTTATAATCCTTTTTTACTAGGTCTGGTCATAGGACCTAATTTGTCATCACATAACCATGCAATAGTTGCCCAGGAATTCTGGCAGTTTACCTTGAGATTCCTTTTGGCTCGTTCTTTAGATTGTTCCTAGAATCCTAAATTCCCGTTTGTTGGAGATTCCAACGTTTGGTCGGAGTTTTGCAAACGAATCTGGGATTCCTAGGAAAGGAGAATTCCTTACATCCTTTCCCATACTCTGTGTAGGGAAAGCTAAGAGGATTCAGAATCCTTTCCTAATTTTTGTCTTTGACAGAACTACCTCTCTTATTACCTGATATCCAAATATTTTTATTTGAATTGTAATGAAGAACATGTAATAATATATTATAATATGGTAACTGCTTTTAATTAAATTAGCCTTTTATTTAATGATATATTAGCAAGTTATCCTCAATACGAGGAAAGAAAAAATTCCAGTCTCAACCAAACTGTGAGAATGTGAGAATTATTGTTGTATCATTGAGTAGAAAGGTACAAAATATATATATACAAGAGAGAGACCTAGTATATTAAGGAGTTTCCTTATAATAAGGATTCTCTAAATATATCCTAAATATACACATGCTATAAATAGAATAAACAAATCTCAACACTCCCCCTCAAGCTGGAGCGTACAAGTTGTAGGTTCCAAGCTTGTTGCAAATGTAATTGATGCGAGGGCCACCGAGAGACTTTGTAAAGATATCAGCTAGTTGATCATTCGATTTCACGTAGCTCATCGTTATTTCCCCTGAAAGAATTTTCTCTCTAATAAAGTGGCAGTCAATCTCGATATGTTTAGTCCTCTCATGAAAAACTGGATTGGAGGCAATGTGGAGAGCTGCTTGGTTATCGCACATTAATTTCATTTGTTGAATCTTTAAGAACTTTAGCTCCTGTATTAATTGTTTCATCCAAATTAGCTCACACGTTGCTTTGGTCATTGCTTGATATTCCGCCTCAGCGGTAGATAGAGAAACAACTGATTGTTTCTTGCTTTTCCATGAGACCAAATTTCCTCCAACAAAGATACAGTACCCACTGGTCGAACGTCTATCATGTGGGCAGCCTGCCCAATCAGCATCGAAGTAGCCAACGACCTCTGTGTGGTCTCTACTTTCATAAAGAAGACCTTTGCCTGGTGCCTTCTTTATGTATTTTAAAATACGAACAGCTGCCTCTTAATGAATATCACACGGGGCACTTAGGAACTGACTGAGTACACTCATTGAAAATGCGATATCAGGACGTGTCACGGTGAGGTAGTTGAGTTTCCCAACGAGTCTCCGGTACTTACTAGGGTCTGATAACGGCTCCCCCTGATTAGGTAGGAGTTTGACATTTGGATCCATCGGAGTCTACCGGTTTACAATTTGTCATGCCAGTTTTTTCTAAGATATCTAAGGCATACTTCCGCTGAGAGATGAGAATATCCTGTCGGGATTGAGCAACTTCTATTCCCAGAAAATATGTGAGTTTCCTAGATCTTTAGTCTGAAAGTGGTGAAATAGATGCTGCTTGAGTCTCTGTATGCCCTCTTGATCATTTCCCGTAACAACGATGTCATCCACATAAACGACCAAGTAGATGCATTTGTTAGAAGACGAATGGGAGTAAAAAACAGAGTGATCAGTCTCACTACGAGTCATACCAAACTGAAGGACAACCGAACTAAAACGTCCAAACCACGCCCGTGGGGATTGCTTTAGACCATAAATAGAATGACGAAGGCGACACACCAGATTAGACTCCCCCTGAGCAACAAACCCAGGCGGTTGCTCCATATAAACCTCTTCCTGTAATTTGCCATGTAGAAAAGCATTCTTGATATCCAATTGATAAAGGGGCCAGTGACGAATGGCTGCCATAGAGAGAAATAGACGAACAGAAGACATCTTAGCTACTGGAGAGAACGTATCACCATAATCAAGCCCATGGATTTGGGTATACCCTTTTGCAACTAATCGAGCTTTCAAACGATCAATATTTTCATTGGGCCCAACTTTGACAGTGTAAATCCAACGACAACCCACTGTTGATTTACTAGGAGGAAGAGGCACGAGGTCCCATGTGCCACTCGAATGCAAGGCTGACATCTCATCAACCATAGCCTGACGCCAACCCGGATTAGAAAGTGCAGCTCCTACATTTTTAGATGTAGAAACAGGAGACAAAGACTATACAAAGGCAGTATATTGTGGAGATAAACGATGATAGCTCACAAAATTATAAATGGGATGAGAGTTACGAGTAGAACGAATACCTTTGCGGTCGGCAATAGGAAGATCCAGGTCAGGAGCCGAAACCGGAGGCGCAACTGGAGTAGGAGATGAGGCCGATGGATCCGGTGATGGGGGGATGGGCTCGGATATAGTCTCAGTAGTAGGCTCGGTGGTGGGGTTCTCAACAGATGTAGATTGAGGTCGGCGATGGTAGGTAAGTAGAGGAGGTGGCGAGGTTGCAGCAAGAACCACAGGATCAGGAAAGCACACAACTTGTGGAATAGGATTAGCGTTTGATATGAGCGATTCACTAATATCAATAGGACACGTAGCACGTTCTAAAGAGGGAAAGAAGGGTGTTGTCTCAAAGAAGATGACGGCTGCGGAAACAAGGTATCGTTTAAGGTCTGGAGAAAAACAACGATAACCCTTTTGTAAGCGAGAATACCCCAAAAAGATACATTTGAGAGATTTGGCATGTAATTTATCTTTCCCAGGAGTGAGGTCATGAACAAAACAAGTGCAGCCAAAGACACGAGGGTGGACAGAATAGAGAGGCTGGGTGGGAAATAACAGAGAATGAGGTACCTGATTTTCTAAAACTGAGGATGGCATCCTATTAATTAAATAGCAAGCAGTGAGGACTGCGTCTCTCCAAAAACGTTATGGAACGTGATTGTGAATAAGGAAAGTACGAGCAGTTTCAATCAAGTGTCTATTTTTTCGTTCAGCCACTCCATTTTGTTGAGGAGTATGAGCACAAGAAGATTGGTGAAGTATGCCCTCAGAAGTCATAAAGGATTGGAAGGGGGCAGAAAAATATTCTCGTGCATTATCACTGCGAAAAGTACGAATAGTGGTGCCAAATTGGGTTTTAATTTCTGAGCAAAATGTTTGAAAGATGGAGAATAGCTCGGAATGATTTTTCATTAAAAATAACCAAGTGCATCGGGAAAAATCATCAGTAAAAGTGACAAAATATTGAAAACCCAAAGTTGTCTTGACACGACTAGGACCCCATACATCAGAATGAACTAGAGAAAAAGGTGAATATGCTTGTTTATTAATACGACTGGGAAAAGAATTACGAATGTGTTTTCCTAACTGACAAGACTCACACTCTAAAGATGACACACTCTAAAGACTCGGCACCATCTTTTGTAGTTTTTGTAGGTTGGGATGGCCTAAACGCCGGTGAAAGAGTGCAGGTGGATCACTAGTAACACAGGCTACAGGGGTTGATGGTAGGGTGAGGTAGTATAGACCACGGTACTCATGTCCTACGCCAATTAACTTCCCAGTACTTTGCTCCTGCACAAGAACCGAATTAGCAACAAAGGTAACAGAATAAGGCAAGGTTTGGGTTAATTTGCTAACTGAAATCAAATTAAAAGGACATCCAGGCACAAAAAGAACAGAATTTAAAGACAAGGTATGCAAGGGTTTGGCCTGTCCAATGCCTTTAACTATTGTTCGAGAGCCATCGGCTAAGGTAATAGTAGACAATGAATCAGAATAAGTAATAGAAGAGAACAAATTCTTGTTACCAGACATATGGTTAGAAGCACCAGAATCAAGAACCCAAGATCCAAGAGATGATGATTGAGAGATACAGGCAATAGGGTTACCAGTTTGATTTACATAAGCATTGGAGATGGACCGCGGGTGCAACTCGTATACATTTAATTTGAATAAAACAATTAACACAAATATGATAAGTGGTGTAATGGTTAGAAAACTTTTAAAGTTACACATGTGCATGGGTTCAAGTCCTGTTGCAAGCAAGTTTTTTTATGAAAAAATAGATTGCATGGGTAAAATAGGCATTTCAAAAATATGACACAACTCAATTTGGGGGTTATAATGGGTGCTCGCTTTATGTGATGGTGTAGATTGACGATAGGAGTATTGGTTTGATATTCACACTTGCTTTTTACCTTTTTTTATCAGGTCTTGGATTTGTAACATCCATCACATTCATATTCTTGGTTGGGGTGTTCATGTCATCTTGGTTGGGTACGTCTGTTCTGAGTCTTGGGGAGTGGTTCATCAAGCGTATGCCATTTGTTCGTCATATTTACAACGCCTCCAAACAGATTAGTGCAGCCATATCACCAGGTTTTGTTTTGCTTTTTTTATTTATTTTTTCAAATTTTGTATTGAGTGACCGTTGTAGGCAGAGATTAATAATATTCTTATTTTCATGATTTTGCAGATCAGAACACACAGGCCTTCAAGGAAGTGGCCATCATCAGGCATCCTCGTATTGGTGAATATGCTTTTGGGTTTATCACCTCATCTGTTCTTCTCCAGGTTTGCCAATCTGTTTTGAACACCAAAATAAAAATGAAATGATATTTCCTTTTAACGCCAAAAGAAAAAGTAAAAAATGAAACCAAAATCTGAACAACGATAATTTGCGTAGGTACATTTAATAAGTCAGGTATACCTATCAACATAAAAGTTACGGATTTAGTTTTATCTAATGTGATATGATTATTTTGTAGGTTATTCCTTACTTTCCGTCTTGTCTGATATGATTTTTTGGGTCATTCTATTCTTCAAGATAACTAAGTATAGAATAAATAGTTCACCTATTTGTCTTTTGACTTTATCCGCAGCTTGACATGTATTATTAGTTTTGTTTTTTTCCCCGCCTACGTGCTAGGTGGCGGCCTCCTGTCACCCTCCTTTCGCCTAGTGCTTTTTGGAAAATCTGTTGTCTACTATTTTGATACAAGTTAAATATTGCTCATTGAGCTAAAAAAACTGTAGGAAGAATTGTGCTCGGATTATCATCATTATACCATGGTCAATGTACCATGCGAAGCCTCCCATTTAATATAGGGGCTTATTATAGAACTTCAATTTTTATTATACGAAATCACAAGATTATGGAACTGGTTAAATAAAAAGCCCAAGAGCACAGGAGCTATAGGTCCAACAAGTTTTTAACACTCCAAGTGACTGAACTGATTCTAAACAAAAATCTATCAAGGCTGTTCCAATTGTTTGGACAGTTCGGTCCTGATCGCAAACTTTGCAAAGCCAATGTCATATCCAAAATTCAAACTAACTTACCGTGTATGGGTCATAATGGGTCGGATCATTTCAATTGCTAAACCAGAACCCAAAGAAGTAGATAGGCTCCCTGGGTTTGGAAGGGCAACTGAACCAAAACAGTCTTGAAATCACACTAACCCTATCGGTTCCAGGTCCACCTATAATTTTCAATTACATTTTTAAAAAATAATATTAAATACATGGAATTTATGACGTAATAATAAGCTGATGGAATTTCTGAAATTCTTTGGGCATTAGCTATGGAACTAGATTTAATTACAAAATTGAAAATTGAAGAAAAGTTGAATATTTGTCAGAGATGCAGAGCAATAGTGAGGAAATGCCAAGAATTCCCATGTAGTGAGGGTGAGGTTCAATAAATGTACACGTTCACTTGAGTATGTATTTATATATGAGGGCTTTTAATGAACCCAATATTTTTTTCTAAGAAGCATGCCCCATCTTAAATTGAGTCAAGTTCTAAGTTTAAAAACCTAAACATCTTAAGTACTCTGAAAATGTTCCTATTCAAAATCGTGCAAAGTTTCAACTATCCGCATCTCCCATTCTCCCCATTCATTTATTTTCTTCTCTAGCAGCTCAATGCTACATATGTTTATGCTTCTATTTTCTTATTTTTCATGGTTTATGTATAAGATTTAGCAGTACGGTTAAACAAATGCATCCATTGAACAGGAAGCCGAAGAGTACATTAGACACAAATTTTGATCTTTTTAAGCTGCACCCTAGTTTCAATGCAATTGGACTCTTAATTCGGGCTGTCCCAAAAAAGAACATTAGACTCTTAAATTGAATGGAAGGACTATTCGCCTGTGATTCTTTTGCAGACCATTGAAAAGATGAATGTGATTTACTATGTTAATGTTAGTTTTGTATTAATTTATTTTGTTTTTTGTTGCATTTATACTTTTGACTGGTGTTTGTCTCTTATTAATATTAACTTGTCATTTCTTATTTTGCTGCTGTTCTAGAATTGAAATTTCATTGACATTTTTCCCTTTTTGGAATCCAGAATTATTCAGGAGAGGAGGAGCTATGCTGTGTATATGTGCCCACCAACCATCTCTACATTGGTGATATATTCTTGGTCAATTCCAAAGACGTTCTTAGACCAAACTTATCAGTTCGTGAAGGAATTGGTAAGTATCATGTCCACCACATAGTGACTACACATACTAATTAACCAAAAGAAAAAGAAAAGTCCTATTACTTAGAATGAAGTATGTTTTTGCCAAATCATTCTTTGGTTATTCCGTTTTGCAAAAAATAGTTGTTAATGAGTTAATAAGAAGGCTGCATGTGGCCTTTTTGTTGTTTATTGTGGTTATCGAGAAGTTTTGAAGATTCTCTCAAAATTTGAGGTAGGTCAGTGGTCTTTTGCAAAACGAAGGGGTCAAATTGGAATTTACTCTAAAGGTCTCTAAAGGTCCTTATGATATAAGAGTTGGAAAATGATTTGAGAAACAATTAATTTTATGAGAAGTTGGAAAAAGATATGAGTGATTTTGGTGAGATGTTCTCCAACTTTTCCTAATTTTTCATGGATTTTTTTTCTTATCTTAACCATTGCCCAGATAATTGGATTCCGTGCAAAAGCTACAAAGTAACAGGACATCTAACCAAATCATTCATTTCCTTTTCCAACTTCTCTATGAATCATTTTCAAACCCCTTTTTTAATGACTCACACCCTAATATAATGACAATAAGGGTACGTTTGATAACAAGATGAAAAATAATAACAAAAACAACTGATTTTGGTGAGGATGTGGAAAATAAGATGAAGAATGTGGTGGGATGTTCACTTACTTTTTGGTTTTTCGCCTTGAAAAATTTTCTCTGAGTGGTGAGAAAGAATTGTTTTTCACAAAAAGTGGAGGAGGGAGGACATATTCTTATAAAATAGGCTAAGATCACTCAACTTATTTTCCACCTTCTCATCAAAATCAATTGCTTTTGCTATCATTTTCCATCTTGTTATTAAACGGATCCTAAGGCTCCATTTGAAATTAACATGGAAAATTAAAAAAAAAACAATTAATTTGGGTGAGAATATGAAAAATAAATTGAGAGAAGCGGTGAGTGAGATACTCTCCATCTCATACTCATTTTTGTGACCATATGTCCTCCATCCTCCTTTATGTTTTATGAAAAAAAGTTCTTCACAACAAACCAAGAATTTTTTGCCATGGAAGAAGAGCATCTTATACTCATTTTTGTGACAACATGTCCTCCATCCTCCATCCTCCTTTATGTTTTATGGAAAATATTTCTTCACCACCAAAAAAGAGATTTTTTTCATGGAAGAAGCGAAAAAGTAAGAGTTAATCTCACCACATCTCTCAACTTATTTTCCATCTTTTTATCTAGATTAGTTGTTTTTTTTATCATTTTTCATGTTGTTATCAAACGGAGCCTAAAATTACATTAAATTACCCAAACTAAAGCCCATGATTATACTGCCACTTAAACTATAAAAAATGGACAGAAAAATTGAAAAAAAAGTACCCCCATAACAATCTTTTGCTCTGTTACTACTATTTTCCTGCAGAAATTGTGGTATCAGGGGGAATGTCAATGCCGCAGATCCTATCGACGTTGGATTCAAGCAGTATTCAAGTGGAGAGAAGTAGAACTTGAGAATCGGGAAGCAATTTCTTGCCCTCTGGTTATTTGTTTTGTTAGTTTAATTCGTTCACCTTATTATTATAATCTAGGGTTTTCACAGTTTAATTGTTAAAGTTGTTAGACTCTGCTCATCGAATATATATATGTAACATTTGGGGATGCCGTGTAGAAATATAGGAAAGTAGTAGTGTTTGCTTGGAAAGATAGAGATGGGGGTTTCTTTGGCTTTGGATTGTTTGTTTGTCCAAGTTTGGTCTCAGTCTTTGTATTTGTGCTAGTCTGTTTTTCATCTGACTTGATGTTCAGTTTGTGTAGATAAAAGGTACCAAACTTTTAGGGTTTTAATCGAGAATTCATTGGGAGCTAACTGACGATACTTACTCATTTTCTACACATTCACAAAGTAGTTCACTGTTGAATGCTTTTCACACTTTGAGGCTTGTCTGCCCCACGCCCCCACCAAGTGGTGAAAAATATTTGTGAGAAAGTTGTGTTACAAGAGAGATGTATGTGGTAGAAAACACTAAATTAGAGCAAGCATTTTCTCAGTTAAATAGGTTGGTAAGGATTTGAATGCTTTGAGCGCTTTAGTTTGAATCTTGTTGGCAGCAATTCCTCTTGGTAGAAGATCTATAAGAATTACTAGAAGAGTGAAGCCTCCCTTACCTAAACTTTTGATGTATCAGGGAACAAAAATGCGAGTTTTTTCTTCTTGTTCAATGCCAGTATAAGATTTTTGCTATCAACTTGCATATATTCATGAACAATAATTTTAAAAAAAAATTGTGCAATTGTCAGCTGTTTATGATTGTCGGCTTAGTATTTTTTTAGAACGACTGCGCTTAGTATTTTTGTAGAACGACTCCTTAGGATAAATTGTGTTTAAAATGAAAGGCTAATTTACCTTCTGGCTTTATATTATAGTAGAATAATGATATACAAATTAGCACTACTTTCATGTGCTTGAGGTTAACCGTCTATGTAACAATAGATTCACTTGTTCATATATTACAAGTAGAAGAAAATATTTTATAAAAGGAGAGATGATAATTCCATAGATCTGAAAATTGGTTAGAAAAATCTTAAGACTAGAGGGTATTATTTATTATAATGGGGATGTAAACAAATCCTCCTCCACAAAAGGAGCAGAGAGAAAGGTGAAAGGAGAGGAAGGTTGTAGAAAGAAAAATGGCTAGTGTTTCTATAAAAATGATATTGCTCAGCTCATGACGTAAAAGCTTAAGGGCTCGTTTGGTTCGAGTTTTGGGAATGGAATGGGCATGGAATGGGAATACTTGATTCCTGGAAAGTTATTTTCCTAGGCATTAAGGATGCCGTGCCAATGTTTGGTTCAGCCGGGAATAGGAGTGGAATAAAGTATCAATTACAAAAATACCCTTCTTTTTAAAAGATGAGAAAACATCACCTACTAATTTTTCAAAAGAGACAATTACTATAATGAATTACAAAAATTACACATGCCTAGCTAATAACTATCTTACAAAAATTACAATTATTTTTAATTAAAAAAAATTACAACAGGAAAAAAGAAAAGAAAAAAGTTTCAAATAATTTTTTTTTTCATTTTTGTGTAGCAGCGTAATTAAAAAAAAAAAGTTCCAAACAATATTTTCATACACTGATGAAAAAAGAATTATTTATTCATAAGGAAGAGTGTTATTTTAGTCCTAACATGAAAAAATTAAAAAAGATGCTCATTGGTAATGGTTTATTCCTTATGATTTAAATGAGAGAATTTTGGGGGAAAGATTTGTTCCTGGAATCATTTATTCCGGACTTAAAACTTGAACCAAACGCGGGAATTGTTTCGGAATGGAATGTAGCATTCCTGGAATGGTTTAAATCTTGAACCAAACGAGCCATAAAGGCTTATGATTTAAAAAGAGAAAAAAAAGGTATTCCCTCCGTCCCAATTTAATTGTCCAGTATTTCATTTTTGGATATCTCAAAATAATTATCCACTTTCTATATTTAACAAGTCATTAATTATAACACTTTTTATTATTTCTAATATTTCCCTTTAAACTCGCACCACTTTGTTTATTATGGGTCTCGTCACTTTTTTTTATTAAGAAAAAAGTAAAGATTATTTTTGGAAATAAGCATTTTTTCTTAGAATAATCATTATGTTTCTTTAATTTTTAGTTTTTCAAAGTTGGACAATTAAATTGGGATGAAGGGAGTATAATTTATAAGAGTTTTTTTTTTAAGGGGGGTCTAAGTCTTTTTCTTTTAACAATAGCGAAAACCCTCTCCATTCCCACCCCATGTAAAATTTGAACATGGGACCTCCCATTATTCAAATGAGAATCTTACTACTAGGCTACATACTTCTACGGGTATAATTTATAAGTTGAACATGGACGGAGTAGCATCAAGTAATACTAAATTGGGGGTTATAAAAATAGTTATTCACAGTAATCAATGTAAAAGACATCCACATAGCGTCTAATTATTAAAAAATCACTTTTCTCATATTTTGCAGGAGGACAATGCAAACTCGAGTTCAGCGGATTCTATCGGAGAATATTCAAGCTTTACTCCTTGGTTTTGATTACTGTTGAATTAGTTTTTGGTATGCTGATAAAATGGCCAACTATAGGAAGGAAAGGAAAGTCTCTATATGTATCCGACTTTTATTTTTGGAGACGTATTTAATAGAAATATAGTTGGTTAAAGAGGCCAGAAAAAAAATAAAAAAAATGTAAAAAAGTTTGTCACATGTAGTGCATAAGCGCTTGTACAACCGGTACAAGCTCCGAAGCGTTTCTATCTAATACGGGACACGTTAAAATACACAAGTGGCGTAGGGTAACAAAACCCTCACTGAGCCGAAAAGTGGGAAACCCTAACGAACCCCTCATATCTCCCTATAAATACAATCGAACAATATAGGGTTTAAAGCAGAAGCCTCTCTCAAATATTTTCTTCAGTATTAGTTTTAGGGTTTATACTATATATGCCTCTCTGGTTTGCTAGGGTTTTCGGTGATCATCGATCTATTATTATTGGTTTGTTCTTCTCTCTATACTATAGATCTGCGAGTTTTGAATCAATCTGTGTTTGAATCGTATAATTTTATTGTTGCTAATTAATATTGTATGATAAAAATAAGGACTGTGATGAATCACTTGTGATAGGTCTCGTTCGTCGTAATGGCATCACCAAATGCCTTGCCGACCATTCTGATATATCACCACCCATAAACTGAGTCCTTTTTAGTAATTTTCTTAGTTTTTGTTTTGTTTTGTTTTTCTACAGTTCACTATTGCCAATGATGAACCAAATTGTATTATGTAATGTATGAAATTCGTGATTACACCAATACTGCCTTCCTTCTGAGGCTCTTGTTCAAAAATATTCCCCACAAAATTAAGGTTTTGAAATTTGTGTTATGTTTGTTTTTGTGTGTTTTGATTTGGTGAAATTAAGTGGACGAGGAGTCAAGGGATGATTTATAATGCATAGTTCAGATGAATATCTGTGATTATAAATTTATATTTTAGTCTTTCGCTCCTATCTGATGACTCCTCGACATTAATTAATAAATTTCTAGCTCTTTAGTGCAAATTAATTTGCGATTGAAAAATGTTGTGCATAAAGAAATTGTTTAAATGATTAATATTGTTCGCTTAATAGTTACTTGAGCTTAATTTATTCATATGCAAAATTAATTGGACAGCGAAGAATCTCTAGTTATAGGTCTCGTTCGTCGTAATGGCGAATTGTATTGAATAACCTTACCGACCGTTCTGATATTTCACCACCTATAAACTGAGTCCTACTTTATAAAAAATGTTTTTTTTTGGAAAAACAATTGTATGCAAATTTATTTTTTTATACACCTTCTGGATTTATTTTAGGTCAACATGTGAAGACTGGCCAATGATTATAAAAAAAATTTAAATTGACAAGCATATGTCTGAATCTTTTGTGTTGATAAACTAATTTATGAGGCCTCACATGAATTTTAGTTAGTTGATTGTATGCATTCATTTGCCCAAATTTTGTTTAGTATATCTTTGATTAGTAGATGTTTATGCATTTAAATACTATGTGTTTTTGATTTTATTTTATTTGCAAGGCCAATGATTAAAAAAAGTTATCAATAGACAAGCATATGTCTGAATAACTAATGTTGATAAACTAATCTTCTCTATGAGGCTTCTTATAATTTCCAATAAGTTTTACATATATTTTTTGCCTATTTATGGAAATTTATATCTGATTAAAACTTTATTGGAAGTATTGTCCCCTAAAAATTTAGGGATGGAGATCTTTGTAATGTAAGTTCAGCTGGTGGAAGCCATTAATTAAGAATGCTGCAGGTGTTGGAAGACATTTCAATCTTGGAATGGTGTTTTTGATGATCATATTTTTCAGATTTATTAGAGACCAGATTTTGTGAGTTGTTGTAGATTTTTTATTGTAATGTGTATTAATTAAAAAATGTATTTTTCCTGAATGTACAATTCATTTTAGATAATGTAAAGGGGTACTTCTAATCTGGAAAGCTGCTGTGAATTTGTTTGTGTACTCTAATTATTACGGAGATCAGTATCTAAAAATCTTTCATAATTTGGGAGTATCCAAAATTTTACCTTTCATAATTTGCAGTGATGACTTGAATGCGTGTAAAAATTTTCATTTTCTCTGCTAGCAAGTCCTAAAATTTACCCACCTTAATGTGCGAAGTATATTGAAAGTAGAATGCGAATGAGGCCGTCTTTGTACCCTTTGACACAACAATTAAAATATAAAGGTTTTGTTTAACTACTACTATAACTAACAATTAAATTATATATAGAGTCCGTTAAGAATTTTAGTGCTCCTCTTTCTTTAATACTAGATAAGAATACACTAACAATTAAATTATATATAGAGTTCATATTTTTCACGTTTCTATTTTTATTATATTTTATTAGTGATGTTAACTATTGTAATTTTGTCAGAAGCATTGGTGTGACAAGTGAGACGACACAGAAGAAATATATATATAAAAAATAATGTCATATTTTTCACATTTCTATTTTTATTATATAATATATATTTTTTATACTTATCAAAAATAGAGGCAAGTGAGCAACCACTCTAAACTGAGTATGATTACATTGGGCGACAAAGTTCTCCCTTCTAAAATTTAACACAGTAATATTTCTTAAGGCTCAAATTTAAAACTTTAATTAGATTAAAACAGTCCTGTGTCAACTGATAAAAAATAATGGCATATTTTTCAAGTTTCTATGTTTGAATGCTATACATAAGAGATTCCCATTTTACTACATTACCAAAATTGTAAATGGAAGGTAATGATTTAATTTCCAAAGTCTTCATCAACGTTTTGTATTATGACATTGAATGAAAATAAGTACTTAAAAAATCTAGGCAATTAAATGTGATTAAAAGTTGAAAAAGTACCAAATTTCTATCATTAAGTAAGATTACACATACAAATAATATATGTTAATAACATAAAAAAATGTGTAATTTAAAAAATTAGGACTTGTAAATAAAATAATTAAAACTACTGAAAATTTTAATTTTATACAATTGGTATATTATTAATAAATCTAGCATTCGATCATCCAAAAAAAAAAAGCGGAGGTGATGGTAAAGTGTGTGTTTCATAGATTGAATCGTAATTATTTATACCAATTTGTTGTAGACAGAAAAAATATTGTGAGTTGTGACAAAGAGAAACTTTGAAAATGAAGGAAGGATACAATAAGGTCTCGTTTGGTTCATAGATTTTAATTTTTGGAAAAGAAAAGTTGTTTCTTTTATTTGTTTGGTAAGTACAAATTTCGGAAACACTTTCTTGAAAGAGGAAAAAGTAAGGAGTAAAATTATTCCTCTTAAAACAAATGGGATTGATTTTTCTATTTGATTTTTAAGCATTTAATACAAAAATTTTAGACAATAATACCTTTGCCTAAATACTTTTCATGCTTTACCAAAGACAAAAAAAAAAATTAAACAAAAAATTTAATTTTTCACCTCCATAAAAAAAAATAAAAGAATTGATTTCTTGTGAGCCAAACTAAGCCTAACAGTGAACAATTCTCACCCCGTAACAGGCGAGATCCGAGCCAACACCATACCAGAGCCTTGGTCTCAGGCTCGGATACTCCGAACCTACGCTTGTCACCTTCCGCAACTATTAAGTGTGAGAGAATTGTGACACTCGAGCACTACTACCAGAGCAAAACTCTCTCTGCTTTTTATTCGGAGAGAGAGAAAAACTGAAACCGAAAGATACAGCAAGTTTTAGAGGTGATTTAGACATTTGATTCTAACATTTCTCTCTTCCTCAGTTCCGACTAAAAACTGTATTTGTTATTATTTGATTCCTCTCTCTCTCTCTCTCTCTTCAGTTTCCAAAATCAGTTATTATTGCTAGCTACCGAAACCCTTTAATTCATTCATTTTTTCTCATCAAGGTATCCCGCTCGAGACTAATCCTCCAGGTTGTGATTTTGCCGACGTCTCTTTAACATAGTCTGCTTTATTGATAAGCACCCTGATTGAACCCAGGGTTTCATTATTTTTTCAAATGTAAAAACCTGAGTTTCATTATTTTTTCAAATGTAAAAACCAGAGTTTCATAAGGTAATGACGTCAACAAATACTTTCTCTTTATATATATATATCACTTTGTCTACGGAGGAGAGATATAAAACTTTCTTAATTCGTCCCAAATTTGCCAAAAGGACATAGAGAAGTTTCTCGTGGATCAAAAATTTAGTTAATGCTGGAGCTGAATCGATGTTAATTAATTGCTCTCACCTAGAGATAGATAGATAGAGAGACAGCAATACACGCCATTCAGCAAATTTTACGGTGAAAATACAGAGGAATTTCGTGGATCAACACTTCCGCAGTAAGATCTCTTCAATTTAATTTCCTCTCATTCAATTCATTTTTTGGCCAACACGTGAAGCAAACGTTTTCAAATTCATGGAAATTTGTATCAGATTCATTAATTTATCATCAATAATTTTATAGACATCTAAAACTTTACATAAAAAAAATAAAAAAATAAATCCCAAAATGTTATATATGATGTTACAACTACGCATTAAATAAGATGTTTAATTTATCTAAAATTCGTCCATATCAAAATCTATTGACTAGCCATCATATTTAAATGTCACTAGTTTTATGTCATTTAAATATACGTGCCAGATTGATACGTCACTAGCTTGTCAAATAAATATGTCTACGAGATTGAAATATTTGCCCTTTATATTAAAATGTTTTTGTTTTATGTCAGTGTAAAATTTCTCTAATTTTTCATTGAATCTGCACAGAGATCCATCTTCAAAAAAATGATGCATGCAAAGTCCGAATCAGATTGTACAAGTTTAGCACCATCATCACCAACCTCACCAAAAAGGCCTGTGTACTATGTACAAAGCCCTTCTAGAGATTCTCATGATGGCGATAAATCATCCTCAATGCAAGCTACCCCTACATACAACAGCAGCCCCATGGATTCACCTTCACATCCTTCCACTTTTGGGCGCCATTCTAGGGCTTCTTCCGCTAGTAGGGTATCGGGGAATTTGCGTTCGTCTAAGTTGAATCGGAAGAGGAATGGAAGAGGGTGGCGTGAGTGTAATGTGATTGAAGAGGAAGGGGTTTATGATGATATGTATTTTGATGAAGGGTACAAAAGGCGTTGCCGGATTTTGATTGGTTTTATGGGGTTTGTTATGCTGTTTACTCTGTTTTGTTTGATCATTTGGAGTGTTAGTAGGCCTTACAAAGCTCAAGTCTATGTGAAGGTAACATCACTGTTCTAAAATTTTGTACACGAGTAATAGGAATTTTATTAGGTGATGGCAAAAATATATTAGGTGGAATTTTCTGCTGGTTATATGTATGTATTCGTGCTTACACGTATTTGTGATTTTTTTTGTGGCACATTCAACATATATGCAGTAATAGAAAAAATGGTTAATAATTATTCACAAAAAAAACTAGTGTTAAACAATACATATAAGCAAAGGTCACTCCTGTCTCACAGTTTTTTCACTCCCAAGTTACCTAGTAAAGGTCTGTCATCAATAATCTGCCATGGGAATCAAAAGAACTAGCCCTGTTCTGACCTCTGGATTCTTGTATAAAGTTCTAATCCAGATTTGTTAGCCCTCTTCAACTGAGGGTTAACATGACCTTTTATTCTAACCGATAAATACATAAAAATAACACAAACCCACCCACAGTAATTAATCTTTCATTATTTAATTGTATTCACCAATCATAATAGCGGGTCATGATAATCCTCACTCGGGGAAGGTGAACAAATGTGGACTAGTAAATTTCTAGTTGTGTGAGTCTAATCATATACATGAATAACTTAAACTTTATAATTTCCGTTGGATCTCTCATCCAACCGCTTTGTACTTCTATTTTTTTTTATATTAATGAAGTTCTGTTTCTTATCAAAATAAAATAAAATTGCTTCTATGATATGGAACTGAATTTTCTCTCTGAACTTTTATATCTATCCCAGTTGACTTTATTTTTCTTGACTATCATTTAGAATAGTTAGTTCTTTTATGTTTACATGCGATTAATTCATCCTCTTTGATGAATTTGTTTCCTTTTAGAGCTTGATGGTAAATAATTTCTATTCTGGGGAAGGATCTGATTTCTCGGGTGTCCCGACTAAGATGCTGACAGTAAATTGTTCGCTGTGGATGATCATACACAACCCTGCTACATTTTTTGGCATTCATGTCAGTGCCGACCATGTTAATCTTGTTTATTCAGAGATTACAGTTGCAAGTGGTCAGGTGAGATCTTTTATATTGCATTCTGTAGAGGTATGTTTATATTTGGTAAATATTTAAACACTCATGTAGGTACTTGGTTATAGATTTTTAATATTGCATACAATATTAGACAAGAAGTTGGATTCATGGAGATCAATCGTATATGACAGATTATTTTCTTTTGCTTGAGATTGTAATATGATAGAGAAACTCTTGGGATCTTCAGATAATCCATTTACTGCATTCGATGTTCTTGAGAGATGAATATCTTCATGATTTGTATATATCTCACACTAATAATCTAAGTATGGTTCTGGCCTACAACTATTAGGTTGATAGCTGACGGCATTGCTACTAAGCTACTAGCCTACTAATTAAGGATAACGAGACATTAGATCTCATAAGATTTAAATTTCCTTGAGGAATATCTTCATGACTATGACGAGAAAAGTTTGATAGTGATGCAGAACCAATAAAAAATAGACTATATTGACGAAACCTTCGTACCCAATGTGAGAATACCCTTTGGAGAATGCTATCAGTCACATAACATCATCGTTATAAACATTACATTCAATAGTTTCTCCATGCGAACTAAATGCTCCCTTCATATACCCCGAAACTTAATGATAGGGGCTCCTTCAACACTTCATTTCGCAGCAAAGCTCATACCGGCTCTATTTCATTAGTTGCCTGTATCTAACTCCGTTCATTTATAATTTTATATGGTGTTTGGTTGCATTTTGAAATACCATGTTGTAATTTTTAACATTTTACATATGGGATTACACTTGTGTTTACGAATGCAGTTGAAGAAATATTACCAACCAAGAAAGAGAGCCGACGAATAGTGTCGGTAATAGTGGAAGGTCAGAAAGTCCCTCTGTATGGAGCAGGGGCAAGCTTGGCTGCATCGGACAACAGCGGTGGAGTCCCACTGAAGTTAGAGTTTGAAGTGCGATCCCAGGGAGACGTGGTTGGGAGGTTGGTGAAGACGAAGCATCGACGTTATATCTCTTGCTCCCTAATCATTGACTCTAAAACCACCAGATTAATCAGGTTTAAGAAGTCTTGTTCATATGAATGAGTGATAGATTGCTCATCTGCTCAGACTGTCTATGAAGAAGAAGAAATTTCAATTTTCGAAGTAATAAGAAAAATGTTTAGTCGAATTTTTAGTTATTATATATTGTGTAGTCGTAGTGATAATCTCGTCACGCGATGAGAGAAGACGATGAGAGAGATGAACTATGTTTAGATTGAATTTATTTCTTTAGTAAATATTAGTTAAATGTACATTAAAAATGGGAGCTAAAAGCAGATTATGACATTCTGAAGGGAAAAATCTTTCTCCATAGAGCTCTCTATCTAATAAACAATGTATATTACACTTGTTTGTGAAAAAAGGATAAAGAGTGCTTTACAAATTACAACAATAAAGGATCAGTAATGCAGGGTACAAAGTGATTAACTAATAATGATAATCAAAATTTAAATAAATGGACAAAAAAAAGTGACAGAAAGATACCAGACACTACAAATTCATTTTTCCCTTTATAAAGTTAGAATGAACAAAAAAAATTATTTTTTTTATTGAGCAGGTAAACTAGTGATGCTGCTGCTACTCTCTTCTTTCTTGTCAACAGCACAACCATCTGGAAGAAGTGTGCCACCAGCCCTAGATGGAGGCCAATATTTAAATATTGATCTTCCTATTATATTTTTTGTTGGTAGTGGTCCCCTATAACAAAAATACCCAAATTTTCATAATTAGCAATGGTTTCCATAAAAAGCAAATTGAATTATTTTCTTTTGGATTCAGGGTTAAAATAATTTCGCTTAGGTGAAAAGTAAAATGATCAAAATACTTTCAACTATTCAGTATTGAACTTTGTTTGCTATTTCTGTCAAAAATGTGCAACGAGATAGCGCCCACATGAATTCATATTTTATGAGCAAAAGAATTGTTCATATTGAATTTTCTACCTAAGTCAGAAATATTTCATCTCCAAACAAACGGGGACCCACGATTAAGAGAGAGAATACATACCATACGTGTGAATCGTAGCTGTTGTTACGATTATCCCCCATCACAAAAACCGAGTTCTCTGGCACGCGCTGCACCAGAAAATAAAGGCAAATAAATCTTTCAATATCAAAAATACCATTATGGGATTATAGTAGTAAAAAATGACATTTTTAACAGCCTGCTGATGTGTCAGTGATACAGTGGTAGGTGTTTCCAGTGGACCCATGTGGCCGTACACCTACCAATGAATTCTTGACACATCTGAGTCAGTTATAAACGTTGATATAGAATTATGATCTTGCTCGGATTGACAGTGCATATTCGAAATTTAAAAATAAATAAATAAAAAATAATTAGCAATTAAAAGGGTAAATGATAGTAAAATTGCACATACAATTGGTGTCATTTCGTATTTAGGTGCTTCCAGAATGAACTTCTCACTTCTTGGGACCCCGTTTACTATTAGCTTCCCTTCGTGAACCTGCAACAGAAAAATCGCCCGCTAAGCATAATTGCCTTTGGAGTTTTGTTTCTTTTTTTTTTGGGTTAAAAAAGAAGCAGAAAGTAATCGAAGAAATATAGAAAATTATACATTTATATATGCTTACTCGATAAGGCTATTAGCACTCCAAATGAATAGTCTAGAGCACTCCAAAACTATCTTTAGTGACACTTTTGATGCAGGGAGAACACTTTTGGAGTGCTAGAGCACTCATTTGGAGAGCTAATAGCCCTACCCATACTTATATTATGGCTATTTGGAGAATTTGAGTCAAAACTGAGAGTTCGCATTTGACTTTCACACTTTTCAAGTATACTCTTATCTCAACAGTCAATGTACTACACAAGGTTTAAGAACAAAACTTTGATTATTCTCATGAGATTTGATATGATGCTTGTGTCCCAAAAAGGAAACTAGACTCTTAATTTGGGACAAAAGGGAATAAAAATAATGCATAAACAACTTATCTTATAAAAATGGATCAAAGGATATTCAATATCCATGAATCTGGAATAGGCCGCTACGATAAATCAAAAACATTTTGCTTGTGGGTAGCTTGAAGAAGATCGTAAGGTGCAGGATCAAAACAATGACTTGACCAAAATTAGTTACATTGACGCATGTTTTTAGACTTTTATCGATTTTTTTGTTTTATTTATTCCTTCTTTTCTGCTTTTCAGGGGGTGGGGTGGGGGTTGCAGATCGTGTAAGCTAACCTCAACAATGTCACCTTCCTTGGCAACAACTCGTTTGATGAACACATCATCATCAGTATATCCCACTTCCTGCAGGACTGGAGGGCTTTTAAATATCACAATATCATTCGGGCATGGCTTTCTAAAATAGTACGTAACCTGAAACATTTAAGAAATTATCAGTTCCTTCAAGACTTATGAGTTCTTCAAAGCTTCTCCACTCAAAATGATGAACAAGAAGAAGCTATTAATCTACAATGCATCCAGATTCATGACAATTTTAGTATTCAACAAGGGGCAGAACTAAATGATACGCAACGTGATGAATACTGTACCTCATAATAAATGAAAAGGATGCTTGGTAGATAAAGAATAAAGAAAACCAGCACAATTTCTTTTTTAATCTGGTTCTTTAGCTTAAATAATTTTGTTTACATAAAAGATTATGTTTGCTGTGAGCTTGTGAACTATATATGAAAAAAAGATTCTATTGTGAAGTTAATCACTAAAACACTTACTTCTTCACTTCAATTAAGTATGTTCTTCAATCCAAAAACAACCTTAAATCCATGGGATCCTTGTTAGGCTTTCGAGAAAATCTTAACTATTGGGCATGACAAAATACCAAAACAATCTTCGTAACTATTGAGCAAGACAAAATTATGAATACTTATTGTAGCAGCATACTTTGCTTACCTGATAATGTAATTTATACATTAACAGAAGAGCACACAAACATGCTGAAACATATTAAATATGGATATGGGTCTTTTCTTATGTATTTGAAGTTGCTGAGAGCCTCAGACCCATGTGAGGTCTATTCTAAACAAGAGCGTCCATCTCCATATCAGGCCGGTCCTAAGGGTCTGCAGGGTGGTGACACAGAGGGCCCTATATAACTCAGGACCGGCCCTGCCTATCACTCTCGCACTCTCTAGACCAGTATCTCCCTCTTACCTGCCCCGTGTGTCACCCAACTAAAGTTCTGCAAATTCAAAAAAAGCAAATAATGGTTCTCTTCGAAGAAAATTTTGATGCGGTAGATGACCAATTCTACCCAGTAATCAGTACCTAAGATTTCGTTACATGAACTAGTATATGGTACATGCGTGTTCTAAGAACACTTTCGGCTAGATACAAATTAAGATTTTGATACGTGTTAGATATCTCCCATATCAACTATGTATCATCGGTATGTCAATCAAATTATGACATGCGTTTGATAATACTCCTTTACATCCATGATCCATTACCTATCCCCATATAACTATCTAAACCCCTGATAAGTATGCTTCCTTACTCTAGATTACCAAATTAAACCAAATTAAATTGAAGAAATTACTGTCTTATGTTCCAGCTGAAAGCCTAAAAAAGTTCAAGCTAATTCTTGTTACAAACCATATGCCCTAAAAAAGCTTAAGCTATTAAGGAGAGGAACAGGAATGGATATCATCCTTTAACAATTCTCACAATCATAGCTGATTTTTCTATCTTTCAGATTTCATCACAATCTATCAAATCTAAGTACACTCAAAAATTTAAGCTTTCATCAACTCAAGAAATGAAAACATCAAGCTTCAAGCTTCAAGCAATAAATAATAAAACAAAAATCAAAATCAAACTAACAAACCTTTTCGGCAACGAGACGATCTCCAACATCAAATGTAGGATACATAGACAATGAAGGAATGTATCTGGGCTCAGCTATAAAAGATCTAAAAGCAATCGATACAACAAATGCTGCAAAAACAGTTTTAGCATCATCCGAGGTAAAATCCAACCATTCCGGCAAGAATCCATTCTTCTTCTCTTCATCCCCTCCGCCGCCATCTCCGCCGCCACCCCCGCCGCCGCTGTCATCCAAGTCCAAAACCGCCTTAGTTTCCTCGCCTGAACCTTGGAATTTCTTGCAATTTAGTCTTTGGGTGTGGGTTTTGGTGAGTGGGTGGTTGAATTGCGCAAGATTTGGGGTTTTGTGAAGAGGGTTTATGTGGGGGTGATTGAATTTGAGGGATTTTAATAAAGGGCTGAAATTGATGAGGGTTGCTTTGGTGGAGAAGCATTGGGGGAAAGTGAAATTAGGGTTTTGGAGGGGAGAGAATCCGGGGAAAAGTTGTAGAGATATCATATTTTCTTCTTCTTCTTCTTCTTCTTCTTCTTCTTCCCTTGCAATCCCCCTTTGTTACTTTGTTGGTTAGAATTTTCAGTTAAATTCATGTAATACTATGTACGCTTTATCCTAAACGGAAACAAATTTAAATTAAAATAATTTTGCTGTTATTATTACTATACTTTCATACATGTACATTATCTGTGTGCTATTTTACGTAAGAATTCAAACAAAAAAAATTCGAAAAATAATAAGCAGAGCAATGGTAACCTCTTTCTCATTGGCAGTGGCCCAAATCTAGCTTTTGCTATTGCTTTGGATATTTTATTTTTTTAATTACAGTTTCTTTGGATTTTAAACTTGTGTTTTTCCAAAACAACAAATTTAATTAATTAACCGAACGTGAATAAACATAATATATAAGTTATCCCTGGTGTAGTAGCGAATACAAGTGGGTAAAATTCAATCAAAACTGATTAATCTAATTTAATTTTCTGAATTTTATCATTTGATTGGATTAGATTTATTTTTGAAAAACTGAAAAAGTAAATCGGTTTGCGTGTTGGTGACAATTAATGTTGATAAGACCATTAATTGTTTTATGTCTTTAACATTGACAATTGTTTTCTTTTGAAAACTTTATTTGAGATCAAAATTGTTTTATTAATTTTTAAAACTATCTCAAATATTTGCAATGCTTTTAATAATCTTTTATTTTATCTATGCATAAATTGAGGGGGAGCATATTTCAATTATTCATATGTTATTTATGCTTATTATTGAAAATACACATTAATTTATTGTCATCATAAAAAATGGGGAGATTGTTGGCCTTGAAGGTCTTAATCTTATTTTGATAATAACAATAAATTAATCATGTGTAATTTAACATGTTTTTGATATAAGATTATAGATTTCTTATTTGAAAAATCAAGAATAGCATGATTGCTCAAAGGAAGTTTGACAAGGATCATTCAATCAATATCCGATCAAGTCAACGAAGCATTCGACTAAAACCGATCTACCCGAATTCAGATAATTCTTTTACAAGCGTTGGACAAGACAAGAAGATCAATCTCATCACCCACAAGCTAGCAATGCAAATCCATGAAGCACAAAGATCAAGAATCATATGCAAAAGCTTCAAGGGAAAAGTTTCAAGTGAAAAATAAATTTGAAGAATCAATTTGAAGAAACAAATCGAAGCATTCGAAGACTCATCTATTCGGTAATTGAGTGTTTGCTTAGGATTAATGTAAAGTTTCCTAATTGATTGATTATATAGCTCAAACATGAACTTCCATCTTTTAAAGATTGATTTAAACTAGCTTGAAATTAAATTTATTATGTATTTTTTATTTGAAATTACCACGTGTTTTCCATAACAAGAGAAGTGTGGCATATCTCTATGTTATTGACATTAATCAGCTAAGTTGTCTTTTTTTGTAGTCTTAACACGAGAAAAAAAGAAAAAGGGGTCCAAGCAAGTGGAAAGGATTACAACGTCAACAACATTTATATTACTTCAAGAAAGAAATGTGAAGATATGGACAGTATCTTTATCTGCCTTTTGGAATCAACGGACAAATTGTTTAAAGAATTACATATACATTTTTCAAGATTCACAAAAACTTCAAGAGGCTTAAACTTTACTATCCATCTTTCTGCTTTTTCTTAAAATTCAGAACACCAGTTTACATGTACCCAAACACCCATGAATTCCACCCTGTACTTGAAACTGTTTATTGAGTAGCACCATTTTCACTCCGAATCTGCATTTTCGTTCACCAAACATTGCCTTACTTGTAACACGTGATCTTTCTGCTAAAAACACATCTTTTTTCATCACCATCTCAATTCTTTTCTTAAGGATAGTTGGCCCTTTTGGATTGGTAATTATAGAGCCAGGCACGTCCAAAGAACTCGAATAGCTAGCTCCAACATTTTCTTCCGAATCAACTCCCATTCTGTTTTTGAGTATATCATGATTAGTATTTGGATCTTCCTCTGTATTGTTCAAGAATCTCTTGGCTTCACTCGACAAACCAACGGCACGCCAAGCATCAACCACAAGCTGGATAGTGCTATCCTCAGGTAGAACACCATTCTCTTCCATCATTAGGAGCATTTCTTCGGCTTTCCACGGTTGCTTTGCTTCTCCATATCCCCACATAAGTGTCTCAAAAGTTTTCAAGTTAGGGGAAATGCCGTTTTTGATCATTTTATCATATACCCTTTGAGCACACTCCATTTTCCCAGCACTGCACCACCCACTGATGACAGTAGTAAAAATAACAACGTTCGGGTGAATGCCCGATAAAGTCATCTGTCTAAGGAGGGACCCAGCCTTTTCAGGTTGACTGGCACGCACATAACCTTTTGCGAGTATGCTGAACGTGTGGATGTCTGGTTCTATGCCTGCTTTCACCATGTCATCGAATATTTCTTTGCATTTGTCCATGAGTCCCGCGGAACTCCACGAGTTCATGATGGTGCTGAATGTTATTACATCCGGTTTTATCCTGAATTCGTCCATCAATCCCAGCACCTGCGCGATTTGTGTATATTATATTACGAGAAAGCGATTAGGGCATTAAGTGTAGTACATTATGTTTTAAGCATAATGCAATGCTCTGGCAGAAGCCATATGTGCTTGGCAATAGAAATAGAACTACCCCACAATCAAAAGTCAAAACATATGCAATTAGTGCATTACGTTATTGACATTATGTTTTAGCATAATGCATTGCTCTGGCATAAGCCCTGCTCGGTAATAGAACTACCTTAACTGATTACCACTAATCAAAACATACACAAACACAATTAACGCATTAAGTTGCTGTACATTATATTTTAGCATAATGCAGTGATCTGGCAGAAGCCATATCTGCTTGCAATAGAACTACCTTAAATGATTACCACCAATCAGAGCATACGCAATGAGTGCATTAAGTTGTTGTCCAATAAGTTTTAAGTATAATGCATTGCTTTGGCGGAAGCCATATCCGCTTGGCAATAACAGAATTACCCTAAATGATTACCACCAATCAAAACATACCCAATTAGAGCATTAAGTTGTTGTATATTATGTTTTAAGCATTCTGCATTGGTCTGGCAGAAGCCATATCTGCTTGACAAGTAGAACTAATTTAAGCAATTACCACCAATCAAAACATACCTCATCAACCCCATCGGTGTCCGTAATATCAAGAAACCCTTTGATAAGAGAGTTGAAAATTACGAGATTCGGCTTCACACCAAGATTCTTCATTTTGTTCACGAATCTCAATGCATCTTCCATGTTACCTTCTTTACAATAACCATTAACAACAATACCACAAGTCCGCTGATTCGGTGCCACCTTGTTATTCAACATATGGAATATCATCTCCTCTGCTTCATCTGTATCCCCGTTTTGCGCATAAGCCCTTGCCAATGTGTTATAAGTAACAACATCGGGTTTCATACCCGAATCAACCATCTTATAAACCACATTCCATGCTTCTTCAATCTCGTTCTTGTTACACCATGCTCGTATAATAATATTATACGTTCGATCATTTGGTTTCACATTTTCTTCCAATGACATAAGTTCTAATAGTTTCAAAGATTCTTCGGGCTTTCCTACAATTCCAAACCCTTTGATCAAAGTATTAAAAGTACTAGTTGTAGGTTTGCATCCACTTTCCTTCATTTTCTTGAACATTTTCATCGCCTCTTTGACTTTCCCGGATTCCGAGAAAGCATTGATAACGGCATTGAAGAATATAGAGTCGGGTTTTAGACCGTTTTCTTCCACCTTGGAAAGGAGTGCAGGAATGGATTTGAAACGTTTTTGGAGAGTCAAAGCGGCCAAGAGAGTGGTGTATGTTACGAGAGTTGGCTTGTGGCCTTCATCTGTTAAGGCTTTGAAAATCGAGTGGACTTCTTGAGGCTTTCGCCTCTCGATCAAGATGTTCATTAGCTTCGTTCTTGAACGGACAGTTTGGCAACTATTGTTACCTATGCAAACAAGGCAGCCCGATTCAACTCGAGAACTCCCTGAAGCTGAAACTCGATGCGCTTGGTCCTTTTCATGCAGATGTGGTTCCTGAGAGAAGAAATTAATGAAGAATTTAATCATTAAATTATGAAGCATATTGCTCTACAAACTGAAAATCTTATATATTGGGGTGTAAATTTCCATAGGAACTACGACACGAAATGCAGAAAAGCTAAATAAGTCAAGCTTCCGAAAACCAATAAGTAACTGAATGACCCCAGTATTGTGGGCAGCCGCTGTATGTGCCTGGCTGCGGTAGGTGCTAGCAGACTATACACTATGGATGTTCAACTAATGTGCTTTATATGTGTCATCACAGCTCTTCATAGTAAGAGACCTTTTGAAGAAAGCAAAACCATGCGTGCTTAGACCTAAAATGAACAATAACTTACTAACCAGGACCACTACTAGTAGTAGTAGTAGTAACTAACAATGATCAAGAAAAATGAGAGAACTTTAAGATAAGAAGAATAGGTTTTTAGGTTTTTTGAGAGCCAAGCCTTTCAGATAAATAAAATTAACTATTAATTGTCTGAGATACTTACTACCATGGTGGTTGAAGCTTGAAGTTGCGACTTGCTCATAACTGGTTTGTCACGGTGCTTTCCAATGATGGCCGAGTTCGGCCTCCCTTTAACAAACTCTCCCATTGCTTTAATTTGAACTTAGATATTGGTTCCCCCCCAAATCACGTCATCGGCTTGAAACATCAATTTTTTTTAGAGACTTCCTACAAAAGGTAACAAGAAACCAGAAAAATTAATGGGGTCAAGAATAAATCAGCTCGAGAGAATATTTATATTGGATCTTTTTTCATTCTTGTAATTTTAAATTAATAAATTCACATATAAATTGTCATGATTCACATCAACAGTTTGAACCGCAACATGTGAAATTATCAACTTTAACATTTTAGACGAAGCTGTCTTTGCTACCCAATGAGCAACACAATTAGACCTGCCTAATAATTTTGAAATACAACTAATTAAGATAGATCTGAACTTGTGTTTATAATTGATATTATTTATTTACTTAAAAAAAACCCTAGATTCAATGGTGTCAAATTATGAAATATATGTATATATATATAAAGTATTTGGCTCAAACATATTTTTAAAAGAAATGCTATTTAGTCTAATTTATTTATTTTCAAAAAATGTGTCTCGAAGGCATTTTGACCACCTGTATACACTTTAATAAAATAGAGAATTGAGTGATAGGAGATGCATTTACATTTGCTATTGAATTGTAATTTTTTTAATTTTTTTTTGAACTGAGTAGCATTGCTCATTCCTTATTCTTGACCCCTAAGACTTAAGTTTGTGTTTGTTTGTGTTTCATTTCCATGGAAAATGCTCCATGCTTCCCGTTTTATTTGTGTTTGATTGCATAATTTTTCAATTGAATCGATTTCCGTGGTAGAACATGGTTTAGCCTAATTTTCTCCTTTTCTGTGCAATTCAAGAACTACCTCCCCCCAAGTTTTTGCTTTCCATGTAGACATCTTTCGGGCAGAACAATTCCATGGAATTCAATTCTTTTTCCATGTAACCGAACCAAACACACCCTAAAAGTGTCAATTAGCATGAGATGTCAATTTTAAACTTATGCTCCACTTCAATTCACGATTATAACTTTAAACCCATCAAATTGAATAAAAAGATTCACCAGCAATTGAAAAATCAATCAATAAAATTCAACATATAATGCTTCCATTTACCCTTCAATCATAGAACAGGGGAACCCCCAAAATTCAACATATAATGCTCCATGCATTAGACTACAAATAATTCAAGAAAAAACAAAACCCCTAAGCAACATAAAGATAAATTTTCAAACTTCTCAAAACTTGAAGTCCAAAATGATATTGGAATCTAAAGAATCAACATCTTCATATGGGCTCGCATAAAAAATAAGGATGATGATGTTAAAACCAACTAGAGATATATAGTATGTATGTATGTATGTATGTATAGAGAAAGAGAGAGAGAGAGGTACCTCTGGAGAGAGAAAGTGGGGGAGTGATATGGGCTATGCATGGTTGCAATGCAGATTTCAGTATTGTGTATGCAAGAGTAAGACATTCTAGTGTTTTGTGGTGAAGTACAAAGAAAGAGACATCCATTGGGAGATTTTTTTTTATCCACAAGCAAAAATTATTATCAAGAAAGGCTATAGAATTCAAATTATAAATGGACCTCCTTTTGCCACGTCAACCAATTACAGGCAACCAAATTTCAAAAGTTGTTCCAACAATTTTATCTCCAATACAAATGTGACACGTTGGCCACTCCACTACCATCATAAAAGTTCAACAACTAGCTCTCTACATATTGAGGAAAAAAATTTCTACCAAGATAACAAGATACTAAATGACCAAGTTACCGATCTTGTATCAAATTTTACGGTCAAATATTTAAGGCAGTCTTTATTTACATATTATTTTGATTTTTTATTCATCTAATAATAAATGAATAATTACATATTATTCATTTTATAAGAAACTGATATAAAATTAAAATCATTCGACTAATAAATATCGAAAATGTAGGTTTTTGCTTATTTCTCATTAAATAAGTAATATACACTTATTCGCTTATCATCGGGCAAATAAAAAATAAAGTGTTTTCAATTTTCAATATTTTGTAGGGTACAAATAACAGTTCCCATATTTAAAGAAGGCTTTACATAGTAATTATAACATTTTTGGACGCGACATTTTTTTTTTAATACAGGCAATAATTCAATAATATATAAATGTTACAATTTTTTCATTTGTAAACAACCACCACCCCAAAAAAAAGGTAGACACACAACCACTACAGAACAAAAAACTCGATATTACATCTATGTGGATCGAACCTATAATCTCTTTGTTACAGTGGCAATAAAAATAACACCTAAAGTTTGGGAGAAAGATAAAAAAAATTCCATGTGAAATTTTCTGCTTGAAGAAAAGATTTGTTGGTGGATTTAAAATCTTTCAAAGTTTATTAAGTTTTGAATACGATAAAATTTTAAAAGACTATTTTTAATCTTACTTGAATACTATAAGATTTTAAAAGGCTTTTTAAAATCTTAATTAAATACTATAAGATTTTAAAATCTCAATTGAATATACATGAACTTAAAAAATCCTATAAATTATAAATTGAATACACACCCTTAAAAAAAAATGGCCAACAGTCTTGTATCTTATTTGACGTCTTCTTTATTCTCGTAATAAAAAAAAATGTTTAATTTATATAGACGTAGTATTAAACTATTAATTTATTAATAAAACCGGTGAAGACGATGAACAATTAAAGTGCCCACTTGAAGGCCCCTTTCTTCCTTCAATTGCTTCCCACTAAATGTTGGACGATATTGTTTAAATATATAAATGAAAAAGGGAAATTCGTTTTGCATGAGTAACCAAACATGTATTATCAAGCATATTCAATACTTGGCCGGTCAACTAAAGATTTAACAGTTGATTCATACAAAGATGCTGTAAAGCGAGCACCATAAAAGATAAATACAAAAAAAATTGTTCAGAGGAAAATAGGTTCTTTCTTCAAAAGGAACCAATTCACCAAATATATATGGTAGAGTCTATGAGCTTTTGGATTATTTTCTTGGTAAATATATGTTGTGTATATTTGGATTGTGAGTATATGAAGATTATTGATGATGCCAATTTTTGAGTGGAGCTTCCAATTATGCAGAGCGGCTATAAACTATATATGTTGTTGGTGGATTATGGTATTTGTTCTTACTTTCCATGTGTGTTGTATTTCTTTGAGTTCATGTTTTAATTTTTCTAAAAATAAATAAATTACTCTATTTATAGTTTCTCTGTGTGAAAGCAATTTCATTCCTTGTTTCTAAATGTGATGTATAAAAATATCAAGATACGTAAAAAAGTTTAGTTATAATTATGGTTGCGTCTAATCTTTGCAAATATACAAAAGTAGGAGAAGAACAAAAAATGTTTATAACTATGAAAAATGTTATGTAGCTTAAAGAATGTTCTAAAATTGTAGGCAAATAAATCGAAAATATTGCTAAAGCAACAGTTTCTACTAAAGTAACAAAGATGAGGTAATTTAATTTGGCAAAAAATATTGTTCCGACTATAATATCAAAGAATGTACGCTGGAGTATGGAATATAGCATGTGAAGAGTAAGAAAGAATAACGACGGTGGTAGCAAATTAAAAGACCAAGTCATTTACGTTAAAAAGTGCATTTGTTAGTGTTTGAAGGAAGTCCGTAAATATCTTCTGTTTTATTAACTTGGTCATTTATTTGGTACACAAGTGAGGTGATTCTAGTGAGATGAGAAAATGATAAATGTTTCTTTTTGCATTGCTATGTAACTATTCATCATCATCATCTTGTGCCTTCGTAATCTCTGGCAATTCCATCCCGCAAGTAATATACCTACACAGGTGTGCATAGTAAAGCCACCGGACCTGGTGGTCCTAATTAAGGCACGGGCTCTCTCTCTCCGTCACACAAGTCTATCTATCTCTTCACATTTTACTATCTTCTTCTTCTTCTTCTTCTTCTTATTATTATTATTATTATTATTATTCCCTTTCTTACTCCCGTGAAGTAACAATAAAAATACCCATTTGTTTTTAATAATATGATGAAGCTATGGAAATGGTACCAGAATTGCTTGGTTGTTCACCCAGTTAAGACCCAGGTCATCAGCTCTGGATTTCTGTGGGGTGTTGGTGACATTGCTGCTCAATCCATTAGTCACTCTACTGCCAAAAAACACCTTCATATTCGTGTGAGTACAGTACCCTTCTTGCCTGTAAGGTGTTCGTATTTATTTATGTCTCAATGAGCTCATTCTTGTATTGGGCAGTTTAAAATCTTTTCTTCTGCTAAATTAAATGTTTTATGCAATAAGAACTTTGGTATCATGCGCTTTTATTTCGAAGAAGAATGCACAAGTGAACTTAAATTTGGTATTGAAGTTCTTTGTAGTCTTGCTTATTTTCTTGCCTGCACAAACATGTTTTGTATACCCTTTGGAAATCGGAATGCCTTATTTAATTCAGTAACTTGTTTACTTGAAAGAGTAGTCATATGTGTACCAACTTGAAAAGCGGACGGAAAGAGGAGACCTTTCCTCTATCTGCTTCTTCATTTTCCCCCAAAATGGAGGCCCTTGCTTGCCTTTAAAGTCCATTTGATGCATTAGTTAGTGTTTCAAGCGGACCCCAAACTTTGACAAATGTATGTTGTTTCAGACACAGCAATTGGAATATTAAGGTGGTACTGGTTCATGTACGTAACTTTACTTGAAAACTGTTTTTGATGAAATACTTTAACACCCATTACAAATTCAAATAAGTTGCTAGTACAGCTTGTGCCATTCTCATTTGATATGCCCATTGTAAGTCCACTGGTGTATGGTTCTGATGGCTGCAAATTCTGAGTCAATGCTCTCAACAGCGCTATGTGGAATGCATGCCGGGGCGCTTGCTGATTTAGGTACTAGGCGGTTGATTTTTTATATATTTACTTTTAAAAACATGGTACTCCAAAAGATAAACTTTGCTTCTTGACAAGGCCGAAGAAAAGAGAGTGAAAAAGTTTGCCTAGCCAATGTACTCACCCAACTCGACTCCAGCTGTCTCCTAGCCTTGTGGCCAGGCCTTAGGTTCTGACAATAGAGTTTCATGATTTCTGCAAGGGGCCTAATATTGTATAAAAAGCATTAGATTAAGGCACAAGAAGGGTGTTGTATATGGGAAAAGAGCCCCGATTTTAATTTTCATACAAGGTCTTGTATATCTCGAGGATGGCCCTACGGGGAACAATTTTCAAAACAGTTTTGTGGTTCATATTTGAATCTAAACTGTACCATCCAGAGACTACAGGTAAAACTAAAGTATGTGAAGGCTTTCATTTGACATTTCATTTCTGAGATGCGGCATTTCAACTTTCGCTATTGTAAATTGAAGTTAGTATCAATATCCAACTTACTTGCACAAATACAAGTAACATTTTCGTTTAATCTATCAGCATGCAGATAGAGAGTTCAAAGTTGACTGGAAAAGAGTGGCAATTACAAGCATTTTTGGGTTTGGCTTTGTTGGACCAGTTGGCCAATTCTGGTTTGTCATCTCTTGCTTGCTAAATCGCTTTTGGTCCTCTTAGCATATATCCATTTCCCTCTTGTAACATACTTTTAGGGAGTTTTTGGACTTTTCACCATTGATATAAGGTGCTCTTATTTTTTCTACCCAAAAGATAACTTATGTAACCCATGGTTTAAAATAGTGTGGGCGTTGAGAACAATATCCTTCTCTTAAAGAAACTTAAGGGTTCGTTTGATCACAAATTTGGAGAAGGATGAAAAAGAAACTTTTAAATGCCAAACTGCTTTTTTCTTGGCAATTGCACTTATCTCGGTGGGAAATTCCATATCTTCCCTGGAAATCACTGCTTTGGGAAAGGTCAGAAACTATTTCCAACTTTTTGAGAAAAAAAGGGGTCGCGAACAATTAAAGACGGAAAATGGGCGGAAAATAACAATTTTCACGGGAGATAGTAGCAATTGAACACACTAGTTTGACTTTTCACAAAAGATTTAGCACTCTCAGTGTCCAACTTGTACAAGATGCAAGTATGGTAGTTTTTTGTTTTTCTTCAAATGTGGGAAGATTGCATATTGAATTATTGATATTTCATGATTTTATTACAGGTATGAAGGTATGGACAGATTTATTAGGCATAGGCTTCAATTACAGCCAAATTCGGTCTGCTTTGTGGCAACTAAAGTGGCAATGGATGGCCTCATCATCGGGCCATTTGATTTGTTTATGTTCTTCACATACATGGGATTTTGCTCCGGTAAAAATGCAGTTCAAGTGAAGGAAGATTTGAAGAGAGATTTCCTCCCGGCCTTGATTCTCGAGGGTGGTATTTGGCCAATAGTTCAGGTTGCAAATTTTCGGTATGTTCCTGTAAGGTACCAGCTTTTGTATGTAAATTTGTTCTGCTTGTTGGATAGTGCTTTCTTGTCATGGATGGAGCAGCAAAAAGACACGCCATGGAAGCAGTGGTTCGCGTCAATTTCTTCTTTCAAATTTCCAGGTCACGGTAGATAATTGCTACAGGCCCGCTCAATGGAGGAGCAAAACTTTAGGTCCGACACATAATGGTGTCTTTCATGCGTGTTGTTTAACGCCTGCAGAACACACATGGAAGACACCATCCTAGTCAAATTTTCGACCTTGAGGCGAGTTTGTTTTATGTGTAAATTTATTCTTATTTGTTGGATATCGCTTTCTTGTATTGATTGGAGTATTAGAAAATATGAGAATTGGAATTTATCAGGTAAACATATATGTTAAAAAGAGTTAAGAGGGGGTCAATGCTGCCATCTTAGTTTTCTACTATAAATTGGGATTGGGGGAATGTTATTTTTTTTTCATTCTTTTAAGTTCTCTATGCCATTATATTTGCTTTGAATCGGTGTAGAGTGGTAAGGTTGTGAGAGGGAGAGGGGGGAGGGGAGAATACAGACAATAAATTCCTTTAAAAATTGCTAAAATTGTTTCATCCCTAACCAACCGTTAAAATGAGCAGTCTTATCATACCATATCCAACCACTTTGTGTTTGGTTGGTATCATTACGAAAATTAACTGATCCATAGTTAGTTTGTATTGAACTGTGAAAACAATTTAAAAACAAGTCATAGTCATTAATGCCTAACATATACAACCAACCAAATCTTCCCCCAATATTTACTGATAATCAATCAAATATATCCTCAGATACAACGAGTGTGTGTACTATCATGTAGTAAGTACTTCATTTTGACCCACCCCCCACTAACATAATTGCGTCAAAAAGATTACCCCGTTCATGACCTTATCAAAACTGGTAAGCATCAATTAAAGCAATCCTGTTGTCATGCCGTCTCATTTTTCCAGGTTTGTTAATGGATTCATTTTGATATACTAATGCATGTTCAAGTATCATAAGTTGCAAATGCAGCAGCATATGTCCTCCTACCCCAACGTAATAATTACAGATTTTGCTTGTAAAAACAAATATGCCTTTTGATTTAAAAAAAAAAAAAAAATATTTTAAGATTTACGTTAAATAAACAATATAACTCTATATATTTTTATATTAGTGCTAATATTCTAAATAAATTCAAAATCTACTCTATTTTGCTAAAATAATTAACCAAAATTTTTAAACTAGATTTATATTAAATAAAATAGTATAAGACTATAAGGTCTCGTTTGATTCAGGTATTAGGGTCAGTGAGATTAATAATACCAGTATTAATAATATTGGACTATTAATCCTGGTATTAATTTAATACAAATACCTTGTTTGATTCATGCAGTATTAATATTGAGATATCTCATGTTGACGTTAATACCATGTTTGATTCTGTAACTCGTATACGGGATTATATTTTGGACTAACAAAATAATATATATATAATTTTTTTTTTAAAAAAATATTTAAAAAAAATAAAAATAAAATTTTAAAAAATTTAAGTTAAAATAATAATAATATAGTAGTAGTGGCATTTTTGAAAATATTATAGTAGTAGTGGCATTTTTTAAAATATTATAGTAGTAATGGTATTTTTGAAAATATATGAATCATTTTTCTTAATCTTGGATAAACAATACCACCTCCTCCCTGGTATTAAATTATACCACAAAGAGTGGTATTAAGTTAGTACCGGTATTAGTAATCCCAGCACATTTGTGCGAATCAAACAAGGTATTATAAAAAAAGTGGTATTAACAATCTCATCCCACTTTTTAATACCCGAATCAAATGAAGCTTAAGTGTATAACTCTATATATTTTTATATTAGTATTAGTATTCCCAAAAAAATTAAACTCTACTTTATTTGACTAAAATAATTAAACAAGTTAAAATTTATTTTGAATTACGTGTTATGTATAAGAATTTTATATAACTTCGTAACAAACTTCCCAAGAAGTAAGATATTTAATAAATTGTATTAAAATTACAAAGCTTTTAAATCGCTAAAAAAATCAAATGAATTTTACACTGATACTTTGTTTTTTTATTTATTTATTATTATTATTTGACACTAATTATTCAATTCTTAGTATGTACACATTTATTAATGGGCTTAATGACATTTGCCGAGCAATAAAACCACAAAAATCACATGCACAAAAATTAATTAAAAAAAATCACCATTAAGTAACTTAATCAATACAGATGGCTTCCAAAGGGCTCAACAATCAAAGACGAAAAAAAAGAGAAGAAAAAGATTTATCTACCTGGCTAATTTTCCTTTCAAAATTTATGAGAATTTACAATAAATAACTTTGGCTGCTAAAATACAGAATCAAAATATTATGGAACCCCAGTGGTGTTACAGCAATAGAACCGACTTAAGTGAAGTTATAGAAATGAAGAATGACCTCCACCAAGGGGTACTCTAGGCCTGAATACGGCAGATACCTCCAAGAAGGGGCAATGGCTGAAGCAAACGCTCTGAAAAAGGAAAAAGAGGGTTACTAAAATAAAGCACTGGTTAGAACTCATCAAAAGGGGGGGGGGGGGGGGGGGGGGGGGGCGCGTGTTTTGCAACTTGTGAGAAATATATTTTACTGAGGAACTATCTTAATAAGGTCCAGTTAACCTAACTATAAGCACAAATCCAATGCAATGCAATGCGACACGGTGCAGGTGTGATGATTCAAAAAATAAGAAACTGGTGCATGGAGAAAAAATATCAAATAATCAAAAATATGTCATCTCATGCTTTAATTTTTTTCAATACATTATGTTGCAACGGAATTATGAATGAAGTTACATATATATATCAATCTCTAAAATCTTTATAGATTCAAACCAAGATAAATTATAGGTAAGGAGCTATGCATGCTTGACTTTAGCTATAGCCATGTAAAGCCCTCTTTCAGTTTTAGCTTAAAACTCTGTGCATCACCTTTTACCTCTCAAAACTTTCAAATAAATCACATTTTTGTTACTTGTAAGTTTCCTGTTGGCTTAAAAGCATTGATCTTTGATTTGAAAATTACCATTAAAACCTGTTAATTTTAGGATTAATTGTGAATCATATAACAACATCAAGAATCCTATAGCAACATGACACAATGCCAATCGATACTTAATTACCAAATAATAGGTGAAGTCTTAAAAGTTTCCAACCATAACGGTTTTTGCCAGCTAAACGCATTAAGACAAATGAGTGAAAAGAACCCCTTACGAAGAAGGGATATACACTTTAAACATGACAACCTGACATGGCACGAACCAGATGGCTCTTAATAGATTGTGCATGAGTTAGCAATGGTTGACACAAAAACAATAAGTCGATAATCCCATGCAAACACAACATGACCCGTTTCCAGCTCTATCCACCTCGTACCAAACCGAAGAAAGGCAAATCCGATAACTCCGAGGGAGTCAACATTGACCCTGCCAAACTACAATTTGGCCATATTCAAAGATCTTCAGTGATCAGTAGCCATAGAATGAGAGAAACTTCTTCAATACTTTAAAGAAAGAAATTTGGTATTTATTAGATCTTGCTGCATGATTTTAAGCCCTACTTGAGTATTATGTATACTAGAACTTTAGCATAGTCAATGCGTGTGCAATACTATCAATGGTTATCTAAATTATAGGTATATTTTAAATACATTTTAAATCATGCGTTGGAGTTGAGTGGTTAAGGTGCTTGAGTGTATAATGGAGGTTGTGGATTTGATTCCCACAGCAAGTAGTAATTATTTTCTTGAATCAATGAAGCGTAATTTGGTAATTTTGGATGTGCACAAAAATATCTGTCATCTCCCCCTCACATAGATAGATAGTATGACTAGGTATGCATATCGATAGATAATATGAGTAGGTAATTATGCATATGTAAGTATATAATTATCTCAAATAAGTATATGGTGGTTTGCATAATTATCTCAAATAAGTATGACGGGTCCTCTCACTATTCATGTTAGTCAGCTAGCATTCAAATCCCAAACAAAGAGAAAAGTAATTGGAAAGAGCAACGACATACCGGGATACCAAGTATGAGTCCTTGAGGATTGATTAGAATAGGTAAGCCTCTTCTTGCAGCAACAGGGATAGACTTCATTGACAAAAGAGCTTTTTGTGCTGATAATCTCGCATAATATGAACATTCAAGAGAACCTTTCTCATTCTGACACTTTGCCAACTCAGCAAGATACAACCAATCAGCTTCAACCACGTGGCGCACTTCAGCTACCATTTCATCACCGGCAAAGCCAGCTCTGCAACAGTAATCGTGACCATCCAATCCCAACTCCACGGCATTTGTATCACCGACAATTTTCTTGCAGATTCTCCATGTCACAAAGAATCTGTTCATGAAGTAACCCACTTGCCCAGGACGAAGCGTTTTGCTGAATAAAGTATTGACAGAGTGCATTTCATTTTTAACCTCACGGTCAGACAAAAACTCTGGTTTTGGTTTGAATTGCTCGAGTTCGTCTCCTCGTAATAATAAAATACTCTTATGCGTAGACTCGCTAAGAATATTAAGTCTTTTTGCTTCAATTAGTACATATTCCGAAGATGTAGCATCCAAAAATTGCACCTCAGATCCATTCAGGATAATTTGATTTGAGGATGATTTTCCATTGGCTATAATTTGCTCTAACTCACAAGGAGCAAAAATATTTTGTTCCGAATATGAGCTACAGCTACTTTGAAGCAACTCCATCTCCAAAGGCAAAGATGAACCAACACAACAACAGACGAGGATTTTGCTGCCTTTAGACGCAGGGGCTGCACAAAGGTAACAACCAGCTGCGGTAAGGGAAGTCTGCAAGAATGCAAGAAGAGATTCTGTGAATAAGTCAAATGAACAAAGACAATGTCTAAATTCTGGGCAATTCTTTTTCTAGGCAATGGAATTCCTTGGAAAAGCACGTAAAGGTGTTTGATTGTATTTACTTTCTAGGTGGAAAAATATGCACTTTTTCAATACAATGATGACACATTTTCCAACATTTGATGTTTGTTTGCCCACCTTTTACCTAGAATAGAACTCTTTTGTCTTTGACTCTTTGAGCTCTTTTCCACATTACCTAGTATTCATTTTCCTTTGGGAGGAGGTAAGATTCAAGTTCCTACAATTATGCATCATTTACTTGTAAGATGGAATTAGATAGAATTGGAATTGCCTAGAAATTTAGGCAATCAAATACCACCTAAAGATGGAAAAGTATGTTTTTTTTCAGGTTTTCCATGAAAATTTTAGCCAATCAAGTACACCCTAACGGATTTTAAACTGGTTAAGCATTTTTGCTATGCGGAAAGGATAAAATTATTCCGAAAACTTCTCTAAAGAAAAGCAAGATGCTGATGACATCTTCATAGTGCTCCTTGGTCCTCGTAACTGTTCTTAATGTTTTTCGATTTTTTGTGCAAAAAACAGAATAAATCAAAGGTGAATGATTTCTTGTGCGAGGTCGGGATTTTCATAGTGGTCATCCGTCCTCATATATCACTTAGGGTGGTAGTTTTGGTTACACCCACAAAATTTTCAAGTTTGCAGACCTCGTAATGTTTTAGATATTTGCCAAAATTAAGAAATACCCTTCAGGAAACCAGCAAGTTCACTCCCACATACTATGTACAAAATTGTCAATAACTATTTACGAGGATTACTTTGCTTTCTCCAGGTTCCCTGATTTTCAACCTATACTACTTTCAATGTTGTCTCTCTTAAAAATGAAGCCACGTCAGATAATCAATTAAGTGCGCTTAACGATCCTACTAGAAATCTCATCTAAATCATAAAGTATTTTAGATCCACAAGTGTGATTCAGTTAAAATTTGATGAAATTGAGAAATAGGGTAAGTTGAAATTCTGAACAAATTCAACCTTCCATAAATTTGGAACAAGAAAATAAAAACATGACAATTTACAAAATAAATAAGATGTTGATAAAATACCATATTGTTCCTGAAGTATAATGAAATGTCTCTCATGAATCATGATGATATGGATGTTGCAATTATCATAACATAATCATACTTCCTCCGTCCCAAATTAAGAGTCGACTATTCCTTTTTCAGAACATAACCAGTGGGCCAAAACTCACGACAGGCAAAAAGTTTTGTTCTAAACCATTAATTTTAAAGAAATTAGTGCACACTTAAAAAATGTGAAAATCAAACATGGATTATTAATGAAAAATGGCATAGAACATGTTCTATGATATCTATATATACACACACATATGTATATATTCATATATAAGAAATGTATTAGCATGGAAGAATTGAAGGTACCTTGCATGGGAAAATGCGAATGTAGTCCAACAACAGTTTCATTGCACTACCTCGAACAGGCCTCTGCCTTTGCGAAACGAACTGAAAATGAAGATTATAAAGAATCATCAAGAATGTCCCAATTTTTTATTAAATCGGTAGCACAAATTATAATTTATACACTTAATGATTTTGAACTGAAAGTGAGCATGATAAAATGACAGAACCTGCAACAGCAAGGCAATGAACTTTGACAGGTATATATCCTTGATTTTTGATGGACTGAGAATCTCTAGGTCAATAACAGCATAACCATGCTGCGCATAATTAAGAGGAGAAAGAAAACAGTTACTAAAGAAATTGAAACAAGGGACTAACAAAAAGAAAGGAGATTGAAATTTCTTATAACTACATTAAACTTTAATGGAACGCAGATTCTTCAACTTGGTCCATGTATCCAATTGTTTTATTAAATTAAATAATGGATATTTTTGGGTGGTTCTACAATCTTGAAGAATACTGGTAGGATCCTTGAAGAATACTAAAATCAACTAGTGATAATTTTTTAACCAAAGCACATTTATTAGCAATGGGAAACTAGGAGTGGAATAATGTTTTGGTTTGGAAGTTTATGTGAGATTGTTTGCTAGATGTCCTAGCGCTCTCTCTCACAGTCTCACTCTCTCTCTACACACACAAACAGGAGGTATTATTATAAATAGAAAAGGGTTGCAAAAGGTCATGAATATACTTACAGGCATGATGGTCACAGCCTGATTTATCAAATTGTGACAAATTCGGTCAACATGCGATCGTGTTCTTCGGCAGGCAGAAATAACTGCTTGTAATTCAGACCTGAATATAGCTGTAAAAGAAAAAAGAAAGGCGATAGAGGTCAAGACTGAATACTCAATTCCAGATTTGAGAAAAAAAAATGAGAGAATATAAACTCTAGTATCTAGTTATTGTCAATAATAACTAAAAAAAACTTACAAGATGACAAGTTTTTCAATGATATCCGGATCCTGTTACGAGCGAATAGTGTACTTCGATTTGTAGGATCTTCCACCCATTCTTGCTTACCTCCTATACATATCTGCAGTACTACCAGGAAATAATAACAAACTCAAAATAAATTAGGGGTAAAAAAAGTATAAACAGCTTTAATCACTTCAAGGTCTTACTAGATTCAGCTTAACCCGACAAGGCGTTATCCATATTAATTGGGTTAGCTTCATAGAACCTTCTTTCCAGTTGGCACTTAAAGCCATAGATACAAAGATTACTTAAATCTAACGGTCAGGTTGATAAAAAGTTGGAATAGGATTCAAAAGGCTACTAATTTTTATGAGAAGTTGGCAAAAAAGAAAATAATTTGATGAGATGTTCTCCATATTTTCTTTATTTTCCACGGAAATTTTTTCTTACCCACAACCCGCAGAACTCTATTCCATGGCAGACAGAGTAATAAAGCATTTCACAAAATCACTCGTCCTTTTTTACATCTTCTCATAAAAAATAGTAGTGTTTTGAACCATTTTCCAACTTTTTTCTTTTCAAATGCACCCTAAACTAACATTATTATCTCAAATACATTAATTGGTTGGTCGCAATTCCAGTCCCACATATGATTGCTTTAATACAAACAAATCTAAAATCGAAATCAGAATCCACAAAAAAATTCCACACTAAGAAAATCAAAGGAAGCGGACTTCCAAGATAAAGTTTATTTTGATTGAAAAGACATAAGCCAAAGTTGTTTCTAAGTTCTGACAAATAAAACGTTTCCAATACCACTAACAAAAAATCTCGGCTAACCTTGTACATATCTTCTTTTGAAAACTCCAAAAGTGGTCGTACTAATAAAACGCCATTTGAAGCTTTACCGTTATAACTTGGAAATGTAGAGAACAATTGAGAAGTAAATGCCATGCCAGCAAGCCCAAGAACGCCACTATTGCGAGATAATCTAAGAATGAATAATTCTGCCTGCATTGTGTTTGTACCTTATCAGTTAGTCTATGGTTTTTGTAATATGATTCCAAATTTAGACTCGATGCTTCTTTTTGCTTGCAAAGCCTAGTAGCTAGCAATCTAGTTCTCCCTTTGCCCCAATTAAGAGTCGTTATTCGATTTGCACTTTTTAAGGATACACAAATTTAAAATTAATGAATCATAAAGAGTAGAAATTACACAGTTATCTTCAGATTTGGTACATTAAGTAGAATCTTAGAGTGTGTTTAATTAAAAAAAAATGGAAAATGATTGAGAATATATATCATGCTCTTCAACACTCCCCCTCACGTGCGACCCCCACTCGCACGTGGAGAGACGAACCAAGCTGGTGCACTTTGCGCACAAACAACAATGTGCATATTGCACAAACACAAAGGGGGAAACAAATGCAAGCGGGAGGATTCGAACACGAGACCTGGCAGAACCTGAGCTCTGATATCATGTTAGGAACCATCGCACCCAAAAGCTTAAGCTGTTAAGTAGTGGGCCAACAATATATATCATGTTCTTCAACAGTTTATGAGAAGTTGAAAAAAGAGAGGAGTGATTTGGTGAGATGTTCTTTTACTTTTTGGCTTTCCCATGGAATAAAATTTTGTAGCTGACGGGTAAGAAAATTTTCCATGAAGAAAGAGGAAAACATGTAGAAGACCTCGCCAAATTACTCATCTCTTTTCCTAACTTCTTATAAAACTCAATCGTTCTTCCAATCATTTTCCAGTTTTTTATTACACGTATCCTTAGTTTCCGAGGGAGGGACTGTTACTTTCCCAGTAGAAAAAATACAAAAAAGTACAAATGTAGTCTTATAGGAATATTTAACAATATTCATAAAATAACATAGCCACTTATTTGCTTCCTTCACACCCACATACTACAGAAACAAGGATTTGTTCCAAACCTGGTCATCTGCATGATGTGCCAATAATAATGCGCTAATCTGGTGTTCAAAACAAACCCTCTGAAAATTTTGATACCTGGAAGTTATAGAATGCGGCTAGGATTGATTATTGATATCAGACACAAGAATCAAAATTTATAATAATCTTAGATGTTTTGAAAATACAACAAAATGTAAACATTTGAGGATCAAATAATAATCCTAGAAGAAATAATTTCATAATAATAAGGCTCCAATTGCTAACACACACGAAAACTGATTCACACACGAAAACTGATTCAAAAACAAATTGATTTTACAAGAAGTTTGAAAATGAGAGGAGTGATGTGGTGAGATTGTTCTATTTCTTTTTCGATTTTCCAAGGGATAAAATTCTTTTAGAAAAAAATTTCATGGATAGTAAGGGAAATATGGAAAACATCTCACCAAACTGATCTCTCTGTCCAACTTCTCATAAAACCCAATTATTTTTCCTATCATTTTCCAACTTTGCTATCAAATGGACCTTGAGATACATTACCTCGCTGTACGAGCTGCTTCTTGCAAGTGACCCTGTTTGGGCTTACCATCAGACCATTCACAACCAGCAATCTCGCATCTGATTCCTACAAACAGCTTACATTAACCATCTACATAAACTTCAAACAATGTTCTTATATGCAAACATCAACGGCAAAATATGAACAATATAAAATAATAAATGTTATCTATTATTACCCATGTTCAAGACTCGACGACGAACAAGATTAGCCTCATCTTTACTCTCAATGCGAAGTCCATGATCAACAACGATTGCCAAAAGCCCGTCAATGAACTCACTGCTCTGCTTGGTAGCAGCATTTAGGCCATTAGTTTTCCAATCAGCAGCTAACACACACAGTGCCATGCTGTCAGGCCCACCAGAAACTCCCATAGCTGAAAGCAGTAAACGAAATTCAACATGTTTAATTATGTTCGGTTGATAACAAGCATAAAAAATGCATTTTAAATAATCTTTTTTCACCGGACTAATCTAAGGTACAAAGTTTATAACTTGTTTTTCTTTTCCAACTTATCAACCGAGCTGCTTGGAAAATGCAGGGAATAATAGAAATTCAAAAATATTGGGAAATAACTTGGAAAATATGAGACTGTGAGGGCGTGTTTGATAAAAAAAAATGGAAAAAGAATGAAAACACTGCTAAATTTATGAGACGTTGTGATCTGGTTAGATGGTCTATTACATTTTTCGGTATTTTCAATGGACTCCAATTCTTTTAGGATGTATTTGATAAAAAAAGTTGAAAAATGAATGAAATCACCAACAATTTTCGAGAAGTTAGAAAAAGAAACCATTGATTTGGTGAAGTGTTTTTGGGTTTTTTCTATTGAATAAAATTGTTTGGCCGATGGGAGAGAAAGTTTTCCCATATTAAATAAGGAAAAGATGAGTCCTCTCTCTTTCTCAATTTTTTCACTAAAATAAGTAGTGTTTTCAACCATTTTTCAACTCTTTTACGAAGACGCTTAATGATGGATAAGAAAAATAAATCTACCAAGAAAACTGAGAACATCACACCAAATTATTTATCTCTTTTTTCAACTTCTAAAAAAATTAGTAGTGTTTTTAATCCTTTTCCAACCTTTTTTTAATTAAACGGACCCTAATTTTGCTATTTTTGTTTTATCTATCTGACTTTATGTAATCCAATGGTGGCTACACTCAGCCTTGCAAGTAATAAGAACCCTAAAGAGGAAAAAAAAAATCTATTAGCTGCACTTTTTCTGCATAGGAGGGGGAGGAAGCATTCAACATTGCAACCCATTCGCAGAAAATTTATGTGATGGGTCAAATTGAGAAGGGGGTTCCAATTTTCCTATGATTATAATTATAGAGATAAACTCCATGTACAAAAATAAATGCCTATGTGCTGGTGAGGATTGACTAACCGATTCGATGATGGGGTTTGAGACCAGACACGGTCATCCTCTTGAAGAAAGTTTCCCTGTATTTTGACAACTCGATTGGGTCAGTCTGGGGATATTGGCAGCCACAGCAGAAGCAGCGAGTTGAGGGAGAGAAATGGAGGTGATTCGATGAAGAGAGAGGAGGGATGTTTGTGTATTTATATTTGGCTTGTGATGAAAACCTCGAGATCGAAGAGGAGGAGGAGTTTAGAACAAAGTGTGAAGTGATGATGAGTCCTCGAGCCATCAGAACTGAGAAGAAGATAAAGGGAGTATTAAGATCACAGCTGCTTATTTCCAAGGGAGCATTCTACCCAACTGCTAAGAAGAAGCTAAACTAGTTTACTGCTCAACAGAAGTACCCGACTTTACGATGCAAATCCTGCAAACGCACAAGAAAAGACCAATTCTCTTGGATTATTTAAGATGAAATAATTTCATCTCAGGATTTGTTAAGCTGTGATAAATAATGAGAATTCTTAAATAATACCACAAAATTATTCTCTTCACTCGCTTAGAGCCAACTTTCGGTTCACCTCATCAAATTTTATAAAATACTTTCAACTTATCTCACTTTTTTTCTATACACTAACTAGTGCGCTAATTTTTATCCCTTTACACTCCTACAATGCCCATTACCGTCCAAACACCGATGAATCTTCTAAACTCATGTTTGATAACTGAAATCTCCAGTCTTCAATTGCATCGTTGATTAATTGTTTTACTCTCTTACTATTTCTATTTCTAGAACTTTTACTTCCAAAACCTCCAAATTATCATTTTGGGTTCTTAAAATAAAGATAACAGATTGATTTGTAATCATCCAATCTTTCATTTTGGGTTCTCAAAATAAGGATAATGGTTTTATTTAAGTTTTTAGGTGATCGCAATAATCTCTCTGTAGGCTAAGATTTTAATTTCTTGAAGTTTTTATTGATCAGAAGGTTGAAATTAAGCAAATGTGGAATATAATCTAAGGGTGTTCTTCCCCTGTTGAGCTTTACAGTCCGTTTGGATTGAGGGAATAAGAAGGAAAGGAAAGGAAAATAGGTCGTTTGGATAGATTTATGAGAGGTAATGGAGAGGAAACGGAGGGAATGGGAGGGAATGCCAATCCCCTTTACTCTTTTATTTTGTTTCCTTCCAATATTAGGATGATTGGGAGAGAACGGAAATTTTTTTAATGAATTTTCATGTTATTCCAAATTTAACCTTAATTTGTTAATAATATATTAAATCACATTTATTTCCTTTTTTCCTTCTTTCTATCCAAACAAGATTTATTTTCATTATATTCTTTTTCATCTTTAGCTATCCAAACAACAATAAAATTAAACCCATTCATTATATTCCATTCCTTTCCCTCCTAATTAACCATTTTCTTTCCATCCCTCCCCTTCAATCCAAACGGACTGTTAAAGAGACGAGAAAAGGATAAATAAGTGAATCCATGGCAAACTCGAGCTCATTGATTGTATTTATCGAAGACTGTCCAGAAGAGTAGGATGCCAACAGATAGATAATTTTCCAGTGAATTAAGATAGAGAGAGAGATTAAAGAGGGAGAAATAGAGAAGAATTTAAGGGTCTGTTTGGTTATAACTAAATTTATATTTCTTATTAAATTTTAAAAATAAGCAAGCTGAGTTGAATTATATTGTGGGTGTAAATAAGACCACGCTAAATAATTTGTCTTCATATATAATTCCGACCAACATTAATACGAGATAGGATAAAATTATCTTATTCAACATTTTTACCAAATATGTCAAATGTAACTAAGAAAATCCGCTGTATAATTATAGTCTTGTGGGATAAATCCATCTTGTTGTGTACTAGTTGATTTATAAAGTTAAGTAAGATTTTTATAACCAAGCCTCTTAGCCCAGTGGTGTAAGGCTGTCATTAGGACAACATTGGGTCGACTTGGAGCTCCCAAGGTTGAACCTCGGCGTTGTTAAAATAATGCTTGGCCAGCAGCAGCCACGAACCACGAGCAGGGATTAGTCGAGGTGCGCGAAAGCTGGGTCGAACACCCCGTGAGGAACCAAAAAAAGTAAGATTTTTATTGTACGAACGACTCCCTTTAGAACTCAAATGGATTTTTATTATACAAACGACTCCCTCTAGAACTCAAATGGATAATTAGTATTCATTTAACGCGTTGTATGTGTGTCTCTGCTTCCAGTATATGTAAACTATAATGCAACATATTAAGTTATGATAACGAATTATAGTCACTTCCTTATTTCATCCCTCTCATTATTATTTTGAGAAAAATTAAGTAATTATTAAGGTTTAAACTCTCGGCCTCAAATATTTTTATGACTATTCTTGTAATTTTATATTTGATCTACCCATACTTGAAAATAAGGCATGCACACACTTGCGTCCAGTCTAGTCTTTATGAATGTTAGGGTGTTAATACTGATTCAATTTTTATTATGTTCTGCACGTGTTATATTAAAAAAATAAAAATAAAAAATCAAATATATTCCTTGTATTGGTAAACAAGCAAAATTTTTAAAAGTTGGTATTTACAAATATATGATTTCCAAGAAATGGACAAATTTTAATTCTAATTATGATTCCAAAAACTAAAGGCACAAAATTCTAAATCTATATCTATAGAGGGTTGGTTTCGGTTCATTCCGAACCATATAATACCGTATTGAACCGACTATTTCAATATTACAAAAGTACTAACGGATCCTGTACCGAATTGCATTCGGTACGAAAGATGTCGGTTTGGTAGTAATTAAATTTCGGTAATACCGAAATTCTCCAATTGAGCAGCAACACTGCACACTTGCACAGTACCAAAAAAACAGAAATTTTTTTTATTACCCCTGCCAAATCGTTCTGCATTCGGTAACCAAACTTTCGGTTATTATTTAAAACAGTTTGGTTTAGTTTAATTTTTTTTAGTTGGTTCGTTTTTTCTGTCGATTTTTCAAATTTTCAATTAAAAATGGCAGTCCTATCTACTCATCTCACTGCCACTCACTATCTCCGCAGCCAAAAATAACAATAGTATAAATTAGTGTATGTATATTTATGGTATAATTATTGACACTCATAGGTATCTTTAAATTATTACACTTCAAAATTCAAAACACTTTAAAATGACTGAAGTGTCTGTCACTCATAGGTACTACAATAATTAATAAAATTATTATATTTAGTTGAGGGGTGCTTATTCATTTCAATATGATTTTACTTGTTCATAGGCATTAGGATTTTGTTTAATTCATGGATTTAAACATTCAGAAAAACAGTCTTTTCTTTCCTTTATTTTTAGTAAGCACAAATTCTACAAAAAGTATAACGTAAACTCATTTTTCTCAAAACTCATAAGATTGATTTTTTCTTGTGATTTTCTTGTATTTATTATAAAAAATTTAGATAACAATATTTCTACCTAAATACTTTACATACTTTACCAAATAAAAAAAAAAAATAAACTTGACAAGAAATTTAATTTTCCACTTTTATGAAAAAGACAAAAGAATTAATTTCTTTTCCGTGAACTAAACGAGGTCTAGAAGTAGTGCCAATAATTGCTCCTATATATTCTTTTTTTTATTGACAAAAAAGAGAAACTAATATTATATCATCTATTATTTTATTTTTTTACAAGAAAGACAAACTAATATCATATCATCCATTATTATTATTTTTATTACGTAGGGTAAACGAAAGTCAAAACTAAAATGGTAATTATCAATTTATACTAAGAAAGGCTAGAGTATAAGTATAATTAAAATAATAATTATAATTATATTTAGTAGTGTTGGCTAAAAAATTTATCCCAATAATATAATTAAATTTTAGCAATCTTTTTATTAATAACCAAAATCTCTGTCTTTTATTTTTTCTCTGTAATGAAAATTTTGGACCCTGTCCTCGTTATTTTGATTTACTAAAAATTAATTATGATTTAATTTAAAAAGTAAATAAATAAAGGATAATCCAATTCTAGAATGATTATATGTATGTAGCCTTTTGAACATTTAAATTATTGGGACACTATTTTAACTAAGGAAATAGTCAAATAGGGTTTTTAATTTTGATTATTGAAAAGTTAAAAAATGATAATTCGTAATTTGTTTTTCCTTTTCGTTAATTAATTGTTAAGACTTAATTATGTTAGTAATTTTAAATAATATTATTAAAATTAATTATTTTAATAATGCAAGGTTTAACGCTAGCCTTTCCAAAAAAAAAATAAAAAAATTACAAGGGCGTTCGTGCATCCAAATCCGTCAAACTCAAAAAACGAGAGCAGGAAGTACAGAGAAAGAGCAAAATGGAACCTCCCAATAATCTGACTTGAGATTCAACCAACCACACATAAATACATCTTCCTTCAGACATACTTTTCTCTCTAGATGTAGCAACTTTCCCGCCAAACCAATCCACAAACGCCATGAGTCTCCCTACTAAAATCTCCATCTTCAATCTCTCTCTCCTATTCATTTCCATCTCTCTCTTTCACTTCAATCCCTTCCATAAACAAACCCTAACCTCACCGTCACCTAATGAACAACCAAACCCTAACACAATCAATAAGCAGCATCATCATCACGACAATCAACAACAGATCACTCGCAAGAACTACGTCGTTCGATTCATTGAGTACAGGTGTTATCTATACATATTTGATGGTATATTAAATATATATACATACATGTTAGGTGTGAATGTGCTAGTAATTTGCTCGCAATTGGCAACTCAATCCTTGACTGTGTAATAACAACAACAACAACAATCGGATCACTCGCAATTGACAACAGATCATTTATGATAACATATTTTTAAATGAATACTTCTACACAGACGTATTTATCTGAAGTAGAAACTGATATTCCAATCAGGCGATTACTCATTGGTTGGAATGGATGAATGTATATAGACTTCATACACTAGATATCTTCAGGCTTGTAGGTTATATGTCCCTCTATAACTAATGTAAATATATATTAGGTGTAAATGTGCTAGTAATTTGCTAGCAATTGACCCCTTATGCCGTAATTAGCCCTAGATTGTCTCTTCTGTACAAGCCTATATAATGTCCCTTCATTCGATACAACTCAATACAAACAATTCATTGTATTTTATATACTATATAATATGTTAATAAATTGCTAATAACAGGAATGCTCAAGATCACAAAACCTATCTCGAAGAGAATGTGGAAGCAAAAGGATGGGATTGGATTGAGAGGCGAAATCCTGCGGCTAAGTTTCCCACAGATTTTGGGTTGGTTTCGATCGAGGATTGTGTAAGGGATGTGATGGTGGAGGAGTTTGGGAGATTGGAGTTGGTGAAGGATGTTTGGGCGGATTTGAGCTATCAAAGGAGTTTGCTAGAGAAGGGAAATGGGAGAGTTGGGGCTTTTGTGGATGGGAAGAAGCGGCCGGGGAAGATATTCACTTCAATGTCGTTTAGTGAAGGGGAGAATTATGTGGCTGCTGCTACTAGTAATATGACACTTAGCTGGAAACGCCATCTGTTGATGCAGGTAAAACTTTTATTTCCATGTCTATGATTCATTGAAAAGGTTGCTGGTTATGGGACTGCGATTATTTAATTTATGTGCTGATTTCCTGGTTATAGAACTAATAAAAAGGTGTGGAGTAAAGATTGTTGAACGTACTGTTCTATACTTCTATTTGTTTTCCTAAAGTTGAATAAAGAGGCAAGGAAGGGCATACACACTAGAACTTTAAGGTGCACTCATGCGTGTGCAATATTATACCTAATAATTGCTCACATATTGTAGAATTTTAAAAAACATTAAGCACATACAATGGCATTTGGCAAGTGCTAATTATATGTTTTATTCATATCTAACGTTTGGGATGAGAGTGTGGACTCTCCAGCATTTCATTTCCGTTGTTCCTTGCATGAAATGAGGTGGATGGAGAGGGTAAATATGAAAACTACATGGAAGAGATTAATTTCAAGGAAGAGAATAATTTCAAGGACGAAATCTCATGAACCAAAAGGAGAAAAAAATGAAGGGAGTTGAGAGTAGGATACAGGTACAAGACCTTTTCGTAGTGGCGTGAAGGAAACAAGTGGATAATGTTATAAGCAAATTGGAATGTGAGGATGGTAATGTTTATGAAAAGACAGAGCACACAATGCCTCTAGAGGAAGCCGTTAAATGTGTGAGAATCTATATTCAGAAGGGGTGAAAGCGAGTGTTGAAGTGGTGGGATTAATTGGTGTCCAATAAGTTTGGATGAAAATTGGCATCGAAGGAGTATCAAGGGCATAAAGCACTGGGTTTCACAGGGTTTACTATGGTGGCTATGTAAGAATGCTGGAAATCTATCAGTGAGGATTTTAGATTTATGAATCTTTTGGGAAGTTTTTGAAAGGGGTATTGTTAATGTGTATGCTAACGAGTCATGCGTTTTTTTGATACCTGTGCAATTTTCATCATAAAGGTCAATCATAAGATTGAATTGACAAAGATGCTTTTGAAAGAGTTTGGTTTGGTTGCTAATGAAGGTCTTGAGTATCAAATCAAGAGAACAAAGGGTAATTTTACTGTTGATTTCTAAAATCCGTACTATCTACTAAAATGTTTGTTGGGATTTTCTAGACCCATGTGACGGAAAAAGGGGGTTTGGTATCTAAAACACATCCAAAGGCTAATTACCATCTATAACAATTTTGGAACCTAAGATGTGTGTTGTATTGTGTTTCAAAGGAAAAAAGTCCTAAAAAATATTTATTCATAGCACTGTCACTTACATCCTATTAAATACTCAGAAATATTTATTCACATATTAACCATATTTCTATAATGTCGAAGCTATGTGTGCGTTCCATTTTGTTTATAGCAATATTTTAGGGCCAATTTATGCACATCACAAAAATAATATATAACGTGGAAAGTGTCGTTGGCAAAGGCATTCCATACAGAAGCTTTAGGCACAAATAATTTCTCCATAAACATGGCTTCATAACGTGGATAGTGTTATGGACCCAGATAAATTTTCTATAAACTTGAATTGTGTTGCAAGCCCGGGTTATACCTAGTAGATAGATAATGTGGACTAGTGGTTGTTTGAGTTCGACCAACTTTTCCGTAATTGTTAGTGGTAAGAGAGTAGACCGGCAAGTAGATTTAAAGCATCAAGGGAGTGAAGGCAAGGCACTACTCTTTCTCCTTGATCCTTTCTTACTAATCGTAGTGGTTGATGGGTTGATTAAACAATGGCTTAGAACTTGTGGTGATAATTTACTGGAGTGGGTTTGTGATTGGGGACGACAACCTGAAAGTACTTCCAAAAATAAGAAAAATTGCCAAAGGACTCGTGTTTGTATTAGTGTTCCATCCCAAATTAAGAGTGCATTTTTCAACTTCTGCAAACTTTTAAGGATAGACTAATTTCAACACATTCAATGGTTAAGAACAAAACTTGTTCACTATCGTGAGATTCAGTACATGGATTATGTCCTGACAAGGAAACTGAACTCTAAATTTGGGATGCTCTGAAAAGGAATACTTGACTCTTAATTCGAGGCAGAGTGGTTATTTTTGTTTTTATTAAATCTTCTGTTCTTCATGTGTGATAAGTATTTATCCTTTCAGAAACCTCAAGTTACATCCTTGTTTGGAGCAGATACCCTTTGGTCTAAAGGGTACACTGGTGCAAATGTTAAGATGGCTATATTTGATACAGGCATTCGAGCAAATCACCCACATTTTCGCAATATCAAGGTATTTTTGTTTTTTGCTTTCACTTTCTGGTTCTGTTTACTATTTTTACTGGACATACTTTAAGTTTACTTTAAAACCATCAATATTGAGCAAATTTTAAGGAGCGTACGAACTGGACCAATGAGGATACGCTAAATGACAATCTTGGACACGGGACATTTGTTGCTGGAGTTATTGCCGGTGAAGATGCAGAGTGTCGTGGTTTTGCTCCAGATACAGAGATTTATGCTTTTCGCGTGTTTACTGATGCACAGGTAATGCATATTGTACGTTTAAGAAGCTTAATCACAAGTTGCTTTACATTTTCTAATCTCTTTGAAGTTGTTGGGATATTAATTTATTTTAGGAAAAATGCTACTTACACTCCATCTATTTACACTTTATTTTTTTTTGTACAAACTGATGTGGCACCTGTAAAATGAATTTGTGGGGCCATAGATTTAAAGATTTCTCCACCTTTTCTTTTATCTAATTGGCACCACGTCATTTGTTTAAATTTTTTGTGTAAGACCGGAGTATGTTTAGCATTGCTCTATTTTTCATTATCATCATCTTAATTTCTGAAGTTATTGTTTGCCATCAATTTGTTTTGTTTCAGTGTCATAGTATTCAGTCATTTTGGTGCATTACATTAGTCTATAACAGAAGACTGAACACTATTAGCTCTAGTTGTGAATTTTGGAATCAGAATGATAAGAAAACCAAAGATCAAACAAAAAACCGTAACTGTAGAAAACCGAACTATCCCAGTCATAAAACTTCTAGTTAGGATATTAATGGTGCATCCAATTACTTTAAACTCTGCTATCCTTATTTTTTTCTTGCTTATGCATGTACAAAATTACTTTTATCATGTTCTTTGGAGTGATATTGACAGTCAATTTATCCCTTGGTCAACACTGGCAGTTTCCTGGCAATAAGCACGTGTTTCATAAGAGTCATTCCAACCACAGGGAAAGAGGTTTTATTATAAATTTAAAGATTTAGCAGAAGAAAGAAGCTAACGGAAATGGAATTAACAGAAGCACCTAATCTGTAGTACAGTACGAGGACCGGACTGTTCACTAAAAAGACCACTGTCTTCAAATCGTAGGGGCTAGGGCTACAAATACGTCCAAGGGTCCATATTAATTATTCTGTTCCAAAATTATTATTATTTTGAAAATGATTCCCATCAACCACCGCCCACTTTTTCTCTCACCTCATCCCCACCCTTTGCTTACCTCATCTCTCTTTCTCCCTCCCCCCCTCTCTCTCTACGTCTGTCTCTCTCTATATTTCTTCTCTCTCTAAACTTTTAATTTCTCTCCCTAAAAGCTTTCCTGGCAACCACAGCCACACCCTTAGCTCTTATCACCAGAGTTTATTTGCGGGTGTGGTGTGGTGGCGGGTCTATTAGTCTAGTGATGGTAGATTTTATGGGTGGAACATTTGTGAGGTAGGTATTTTTTTTTCTTGTAATGGGTTTACAGTACAAATAAGTTGGTCTTGACTCTTGAACTACATTCCCGTGGGTACAAAGTGATGAATTTTCAACATCTGCTCTAGCAAAGTATTTTTCTCTCAATACACTTATATATAAGATTGAACCTTTTTCTTTTTGTTAAGGAGTTAAACAAAGGGTTTTAACTTCTCAAAAAAAGAAAAATGGAGCTTTTTATTTTTGGATAGGAAACAAAACTGGTTAATATTAAAAATCAAAAAAAGTACCAAGGCAAACGATGCCAAAATGACAGAGGATAAGGCATCCACTGAGATTTACTGCATCTACAGCATTACTAAACCTAGTCTGAGCAAAACACTAAGAAAAACCAAAGAAGGAAATCCAACAGAAAAAAGGTACAAACTCCTAAACCACTACTTTGCCAAACCGCACTATCCAAATTATATAGCATCAACTCAGAATTCAGAACCATCCAGAATCTTGGAAGTGTGGCCCAAAACCCGCTCAGAAATTGAGCATGCTCCCATATATCGTTTTGTACAATTTGTTTATGTACTTTTTTTGTTCATATGGTTATTGTTTTTCATATCGTCACCGTGCCCTCCGGCATGGGCATAACCAGTTGTTAATGAAGGATAGCCCACCAGTACCAATTAGAGGACAGTAGACAAACAGAATAATTTAGGACAGACACAAAACTACTATTAAAATTAGTGAGAAATTTTAGTTGAGAGACTGACAGGCAATTGAACATGTAGATAATCTTGATTTCATTTTTCTTATATAAAATATGAACTGCCTAGCAATAATGATGTGCCTTGCTGCAAAATAATCAAAATTTCATCAAGCGTTCATCATAACTAAAGTAAAACTTGATAGCTGACACAAATACGCAAAGCACACCATTTCCTTAAATTATAGAACTGCAAAGGGTTCAGTAATTTGAATATACTTAATTTATTGTTATTACTATTATTATTGTTGTTGTTGTTGTTGTCAATTGTCACATCCTCCCATCTGGGACAGTAAGATATTGTCCGCTTTGGGCTTAGCTTGCATAGTTTTGCTTTTATCCCCAAAAGGCCTTTTATTAGAAAGGACTAGTGACCACATATATATAGCACATCAGTTTACCTCACCTAGGCTATGTGGGACAAACACCCATATTGTGTAGCCTACTAGCTCCTACTGTAGTCAATCCAGGCACTTACAACAGCCTGCCCATAACACTAGGGTTACTACATCCAACCCCTTACGGGGCCCAATGTCTTTGTTGGCACACTTCTGGCTAGGTTTCTCCTCTGATACTATTTTGTTACATCCCCGTCCGGCTCAGTAAAATATTGTTTGCTTTGGGATTAGCCCCCCCCCCCCGGTTTTGCTTTTAACCCCAAAAGCCCTCTTACTAGGAAGGACTAGTGATCTTACGTATATAGCGCATCAGTTTACCTCACCCAGGCGCGATATGGGACGAAAACCCATAGTGTGTAGCTTGCTAGCTTCTATTGTGGCCAATCCAGGTATTTACAACAGCCCGCCCACAACACTAGGGATAGTGGTTGTTGTTGTTATTGTTATTGTTATTATTATTATTATTTGTATATAGAAACTATATAAACATGGGAAGACGGTGAGAAGTTTGTTTTCAGCTTATTGCAGGTATCATACACGTCGTGGTTCCTTGATGCATTCAACTATGCAATTGCAACTAACATGGATGTGCTTAATTTGAGCATAGGTGGTCCTGATTACTTGGATCTGCCTTTTGTGGAAAAGGTACTCTTTTGGGCTATCATACTTGATATACTCTACTATTTTTGTTCTTCATGACAGTGAGGAAAAATGAACCATAAGGGTCCGATCCATTTGATAAGAAAGTTGGAGAATGATTGAAAAATACCATTACTTGTTATAGAAGTTGGAAAAAGACATTAGCTATTTTGTAAAATGTTATATTAGTTTTTGGCCTTTCCATGGAATAAAATCGGTTGGGAGGTAATCCCAAGGGGTTGCCTCAGCGGTGAGGGCGTACTTGGGATTGTGTAGTTAGGTGCACGATCTCAGGTTCGATTCCTCACTATGTCAAGATTCTTAGGGCTACTGGGGCGTCTCCGGGTTGTTAAGCGCCAGGGCTTTTTGGGATTAGTTGGGGTGGGGCCCAAATACCCACATATATTAAAAAGAAAAAAAATTATTTAGGAGGTGGGAAGAAAAAATTTCTTTGGAAAAGATGAAGAACATCTCACTAATCACTCATTTCTTTTTCCAATTTCTCATTAAAAAATGTTAGAGTATAGAGAGAAGAAAGAGAGAACAATGTTGTAGGAATTGGTAAACCAAACTTAACCTAGTTCCCATCTTATTCTATTTATATAACAAAGAATATTGATAATTACAGAATGGACCCTATAATATACAATAATACTGGACTAGCCACATATCTACATAAGTAGCACTTACAACACTCCCCCACAAGCTGGTACGAAGATATCTAACATACCCAGCTTGCCTAATATAGTTTGTAAAGAAACCTTGTTCACCCCCTTGGTTAACACATCAGTTAACTGGTTACGAGTATTAACGTAAGGAGTATAAATCAATCCAAGGTTAATTTTTTCTTTGATAAAGTGTCAGTCGACTTCAACATGCTTTGTCCTATCATGTTGGACTGGATTGTGGGCGATACTGATTGTCGCCTTGTTGTCACAATATAAGCTCATTGGCTCATGCACTGGGTGCCCCAACTCGGCGAGCATAGTTCATAACTACAATAACTCACAAACTCCAAGTGCCATAGATCTGAACTCAGCCTCGGCACTAGATCTGGCGACTACCGATTGTTTCTTGCTACGCCAAGATACAAGATTCCCACCAACAAAAGCACAATATCCTGATGTAGATCGCCTGTCTATAACTGACCCTGCCCAATCAGCATCGGTGTAGGCTTCAACTCGCAAATGACCATGGCAGCCAAAGAGAATTCCCTTCCTAGGAGAATCCTTAAGGTAACACAAGATCTGATAGGCTGCCTCAAGGTGAGGGGAACAGGGAGCATGCATAAACTGACTAACCACACTGACAGCATATGAAATATCTGGCCGTGTAAGTGAGAGATATCAATCTTCCAACTAATCACTGAAATTTCCCAATATCTTCTAATAGCTCACCATCCTCCTCATTAAGCTTGTGATTTTGGTTAATCGGAGTCTCTGCAGGGTTAGCATTGAGCTTGCTTGTTTCGGTTAACATGTCAATAACATACTTTCTTTGAGAGATAAACACTCCTCTCTTAGATCTGCACACCTCAATGCTAAGAAAGTATCTCAGAGATCCGAGATCTTTAGTCTCGAATTCTGTGCCCAAGAATTTTTTCAACCGATTTATTTCTTCCGGATCATCTCCCGTGACCACAATATCATCCACATACACAATAAGAGCCGTAGTTTGATCATTGCACCTTTTGACAAAGAGAGTATGATCTGCTTGACTCTGTTTGTACTCTCCCCTTTTCATGGCTGAACTGAACCTTTCAAACCAGGCTCGAGGCGATTGCTGAAGCCCATATAGGGCCTTTTTTAGCTTGCACACCAAATTCTGATCATCGCCAAGTTTAATCACCGGAGGCATGGTCATATACACCTTTTCATGTAAATCACCATGAAGGAAAGTGTTTTTCACATCAAGCTAAAATAACGGCCAAGATAAATTTACTGCCAATGAAATGAGAACACGTATGGAGTTCATTTTGGCAACAGGCGCAAATGTCTCTTGGTAATCAATTCCATGAGTCTGAGTATAACCTTTTGTAACTAACCGGGCTTTGTACCTCTCAATTGTCCCATCTCAATACTTCACCGTATATACCCATTTGCAGCTAGTGTTCTAAAAATCCCCGATTTAGGCCGATTTATCGGCGATCGGCTATGCCCCGATATGATTATGCATGATCGCCTGAGAAAATCGGCCAGGCAAAAAATCGGATTTTATTGGAAAAAATCGGCAAAAAATCGAATTTGAGTATTTTGACTTTTGACATGCTTATGTTTTACTGCTTAGTACTCTCTACTCTCTCTTTCTACTTTTGAGATTGCATAATATTGCATGTACTCTATTGTTACATGCTTAGTTTGTTTCTACATGCTTGGTACTTTGTTTTTATTAATCTATTAATGTCCATTTTGCTACTATTATGTTTTATTTAGCATATTGTTATATAATATATTATTTATATGGTGAACAGTGTATATCTGATTTTTTTCGATTTATTCGCGATAAAATGAAAAATCCCCACTCCCCACCTTGCCGATTGATTTCCGATTCACGATTTTTAGAACATTGTTTGCAGTCAACTGGTTTTTTTTTTCTTTTGGCAATTGAACAATGTCTTAAGTACCATTCTTTTCAAGAACTTTCATTTCCTCAAGCATTGCTTCTTTCCACTGAGTTTGTTTAAGAGCATCTGAAACTTTAGAAGGGACAGATACAGAGGAAACAAATGATGTAAAAGCTTGATAGGAATGTGATAATTTATCATACGATACAAAGTGGGATATAGGATATTTAGCGCAAGTACGTGTTCCTTTACGAATGGCAATAGGAACATCAAGATCAAGAGAGGGATTACCTGGAGAAGAGGAGACTTCTTGGTCGTGGGGAGAGACAATAGATTGTTTTTCTCGTCTCGTGTATACTTTTAGAGGCTGATGCTCCCTTTGAGCAGTGGGAACAGTAATAAGGCAGCTCTCCCCCTGAGGAGAAACGGTAACAGACGGAACAGTAACAGGCATCTCTACACCTGTAACAGGAACATGCAATGGAATTTCCTGTAAATCAGCACTCTCCCTCTGTAGAGAATGCCTGGTAGTGGTGAAGTACGGAATTGACTCAAAGAATGTGACATCCCGAGAGACAAAACGACGACGAGAAACAGGATCATAGCAACGATAGCCCTTTTGAGTAGCTGAATACCCGAGGAAGATGCAAGGGATTGCTTTCGGATCCATTTTGTCTTTTATATGGTGGATATGAACATAACAAATACAGCCAAATACTTTTGGAGGGATATGGAAGACCGGTGTATGACCATACAAAACAGAGGCGGGAGACTCAAGGTTAAGAACCTTAGATGGCATTTGATTGACAAGAAAAGTAGATATTAAAACAACATTAGCCCAATACGATTTTGGGACCCCCATACCAATAAGAAGGGAAGGACTCGCTTCTATAATGTGACGGTGCTTTCTCTCAGCTACCCCGCTTTGTTGTGGGGTATCAGCACACGAGGTTTGATGAAGTATCCCATGAACAGCAAAAAAGGTGGCAAGGCTATTAGACATAAATTCCCCCCCCCCCCCCCTCATTATTAGATCAAAGAACTTTTAGAGGACGACCAAACTGAGTACACACCATTTTATGAAACACTTGGAAGACTGACTGTACTTCATCCTTTGTTTTTAGAAGATATAGCCACGTATAGCGACTAAAGTCATTAACAAACACAATAAAATATCGAAAACCAAGTAAGGAAGTAGTTTTTTCAGGACCCCACACATCATAACGAACAAGTTGCAAAGGGGCGGTACTTTTATTAATGCTAATAGGATAAGATACACGACAATGTTTTGCAAGAACACACGATTCACAATTTAACTCAAAAAAACCTACACTAGAAAACTGAGGAAGCACATGCTTCAAAATGGAAACAAGAATATGACCTAATCTATTATGCCATCGCATTAACAAATCTTTATTGACACCACTATTTGTTACACTAGACTTGGTAGCACCAAAAACGGCCTTGACCCGAGAATCCATCAAATACAATCCATTGTCTTCACGCCCACTTCCAATTGTCTTCCTCGTCTCCAAGTCCTGAAAGACACAATGAGAAGGAAAGAAGGTCACACTACAATTCAAATATTTTGTAATGGAACTAACAGACAAAAGAGGTGTGCTAAGGTTGGGAATATGAAGAGCAGAGGATAACATAAGATTATCTGAGATATGAATGTTTCCTTTCCCCGCAATGGAGGATAATGAGCCATCTGCAAGAGTAATTTTTTCCATACCCGAGCATAAAGTGTATGAGGAGAAATCAGAAGCCATACCAGGCATATGATCGCTAGCACCTGAATCAATAATCCAGGTTCTTCCACGAGAAGATGTGGAAGCATGATGTGCCGAGGAATTAGTACCTGACTGGATTGGTTGTGATGCTGAAGAAGATGCGGAAGCGTTCTGGTATGCAGCTGCAACCATTTGGCATATATAATCCATATCTATTCCAGGTGGGAGGCCAGGGGCATCAACAGTAATGGCAGAAGCATTATTGGCCTTAGGTGGAGGACGAGAAGAAGCTTGCTTGGATTTTTCAGCCACTTGTTTCTTGTCAAAATTAGCGGGACGGAGATGTGGATGCAAATTCCAGCAAGTTTCTTTAGTGTGGCGTGGACGTTCACAATGAGTACACACTAGGTGGCTCTTATCATCGAATTGCCCCCTTTATGAGACAAGAGCAACCCTTTATGAGAATGGTGCAGTAACTTCTACCCTAGGGTTCATGGCCTTCCTCCTGCTTTCTTCACTTTGGATGTAGTTAAACACCTCTTTAATAGTAGTCAGAACTGGATATTGACCCAACACTTGTACTCGAGCATTTTCATATTGAAGATTCAGTCCTCCCAAGAACTGGAAAATTCTGGTCCTCTCCACAAAGTCTTTAAACGCTTTAACATCTGCTGTATTTGTAGGAAAGAAGTCCTGGTAATGATCAGACTCGTCCCACTTAGCCCGTAAGGCCTGGAAGTATGTAGAGAGGGGTTGATTTTCTTGCTTAAAGTGGGCAATTTCCTGTTGAAGCTCGTATAGCCTAGAAAAGTTTCCAGTCGATGAATATGTATCTTTAACAGCATTCCACAATTCTTTCACAATTTCAGCAAATAGGAACCCCCTGCTTATCTCGGGCTCCATCGATCTAAGAATCAATCCTTTGACATAGGCATTGTCAACCCGCCACTTGGCACGTTTGGGATCTCCCTCGGCAGGAATGGTAACAGATCCTTCAACATGATCAATCACTCTTTGACCTGTCAGACTAATCAAAGCAGATTGAGACCATTCAAGGTAGTTGTGATCGTTCAACTTAACTGTGGTGATGCAATGCCCAGGGTTGAATTCGGTTGGACCCTTAAGTTTCGTAGTCACCCGACTCAAAGAACTTAAGGTTTCCTCAGACATATTCGATACAGGCATTCTATCAAACAACTAGAGGGCTTGTGTTAACACAAATCTAGCAACAACCAATGACGATAGAGAAACACTTCTCGAATACCTACTGATGAATACTTCACCAACAAACAAACACAGGTGTACACACACCCCTATAAGATTAAGACTTACACAAGTCAGATAGTACGCATACCAGATCTAAAAGCACGAACTGAGGTGAAGCACGAACTATGACGAAATCGCAGAAAAACGGACTGAAGCACGAAATGAGACGAAATTGTACAGACAAAAGAGAGAACAATGTTGTCTTAACTTTGTGGAAGGATTACTTTCCTCTAAGGCTTTGATACCATGTTAGAGTATAGAGAGAAGAAAGAGAGAACAATGTTGTAGGAATTGGTAAACCAGACTTAACCTAGTTCCCATCTCATTCTATTTATATAACAAAGAATATTGATAATTACAGAATGGACCCTATAATATACAATAATACTGGACTAGCCACATATCTACATAAGTAGCACTTACAACAAAAAATAGGAGTGTTTTTTAATAATTTTTCCAACTTTTTATCAAACGGATGCTCAGATGTTGGTAATGTAGGTCACTTCCTTCATAGTTTGTAGATCCCATGCCTTTTACCCCTCTGGTTTCTAATACCATCCCACTTTCAATAGCGCCAGTCCGTACTTTCATTAGGTGTGGGAAAACCACTCTCCAATTGTGAATTGTACTTTGATTGTTTAAGTTATCCAAATGAATTTTGGTTGACTATATATACGACAAGGAGGATGAGTTTCTTTGCTTTGTGATAAGTAGTCCTCAGATGAAAGGCAAAAAATGAAAAAAGAAGGAAGTCTTCAAATGCACCTTATTAGGTTGATAATTGAGTTACTTTTTGCTGGGTTTGAAGACTTAGAAAGGTATGTTTGATGAAGAAGTTGGAAATTGATTGAAAACACTACTATTTTTATGTGAAATTGGAAAAAGAGAGGAGTGATTTGTTCCATTACTTTTTTAGGGAAGAAAGTCTTTGGTTGGCAGGTAAAAAAGAAAATTCCATGGAAAATAAGTAAAAAAAGAGATGGAGAATACAATTTACTCTTTTTTTTCTTACCTTCTCAATTTCTCATAGAAAATAGTAGTGTTTTCAATCATTTTCTAGCTTTTTATCAAACGGATCCTTTGTTTGAAAAACTTTTGTGTATTTTTCAGTATACTAATAATATTTTACGGAACTTGCAAAAAAAATATTGCTATGAACATTGAACTTCTATTATTCATATTTCAAGTGATATCTTTAATGTCCCATGAGTCTGATTTTTTTTGTTTTACCAGGTCTGGGAACTTACAGCAAACAATATTATCATGGTTTCAGCAATTGGGAATGATGGACCACTTTATGGTACTCTGAACAACCCAGCAGATCAAAGTGACGTTATTGGTGTTGGTGGTATTGATTACAGCGACCATATAGCCTCATTCTCATCACGCGGTATGAGTACGTGGGAGATTCCTCATGGGTAACTTTTTATTCTTTCCCTCTTACTTGCTTCCCTTATTAATTCACTAGATTACCATGCAACTTGTATACATTTAATTTGAATAAAATAATTTACAAATATGATAAGTGGTGTAGCGGTTAAAAAGTTGTTTGACTTATGTAGAAGCAAGCGTTCAACTCCTGTTGAGAGCAAATATTTTTTTGAAAAAGAATCGCAAGGGGAAATAGGTATTTCAAAAATATGACACGGCTGCATTTGGCAGTTGAATGGGTGCTATCTTTTATATAATGGTATAGATTTCTAGAGTTGAAAACTGTTAACATTTTGTGTCTCCTGTAGTCGTCAAATACAAACATGCATAAGTAGATTATGTCATGCCAACCCATTTCTTTGTTGGTTGTGTACTAGGTGTACCTTAAACAAAATTGTACTGTGAACACTAAAGTTATTTTCGTTGAAAGGTCTAGTTTTATGAGTGTAAGTTAAATAATTGGCTACATATATTATGAGGGTCCCAATTTTCTTGGATGCTGTCAGTTGTTTCGATTAAAGTTCCTCCATTATGTATTAATTTGAAGTTTGAAATTCCGTGGTTTTAATATGTATATAATTATATAGGGGTCATGTTAACGTGTGCCCTAAGGGCACATGTTACGCACCTATAAATAGAAAGAATTAAATTATAACATACATTAAATTAGGTACAGATTCTCATGCAAAGTAGTATTCTTTCCATTCATAGTATGGTTAACATGTGCCCGAAGGGCACATGTTATCATTTTCCATTATATAGATACTTATAATATAAGTTTTTGTGAACATATATATAAATAACTGTATAATATAATTGACATTATTTGGGAAGTTTGATTTCTAATTTGATTCAAATTAATTAATCAATCTTGTTCTGATATAAAAACATATATGATACTAAACATAGCTTTTCTGGGAAAACGGGTGTCTTGTTTACTGTTTAATCATCAAATACTTCTCACCATTGGTTTACTTGTCTACTCATAGCATCATGTTATGTGCAGTATCTAATTTGTTATTTTTCTAGGTGTATATCTTAACATAGCTTTGAAATTCGATTTCTAAGTCAGTTGAAAACTCCAACTGCTCCCTCTATCCCAATTAAGAGTCCACTAATCCTTTTCGGGATGTTCCAAATTAAGGGACCACTTTCCTTTTGTAGAACATAGTCAACTTACCAAAACTCGCGATAAGAATCAAGTTTAGTTCTAAAGCATTGATTGTGATGACATTAGTGCATTCTTTAAAATTGTGGAAGTCAAACGTGCACTCTTAATTAGGGACGGAGGGAGTTTTATTTAATGCAAAGCAAAGTTTCCCGTTGACAAGTTTACATTGCTACGCTGGTGAAACTCGAGTTTATAAAATTTATAACAATGAAATATTGCCCTCACAGATATGGACGTGTGAAGCCAGATATTGTTGCATATGGACGTGAAATAATGGGATCGAAGATTAGTACGGGTTGTAAAAGTCTATCCGGTACAAGCGTGGCAAGTCCTGTGGTTGCTGGTATTGTATGCCTTCTTGTTAGTGTAATCCCTCAAAGCCAACGAAAGAGCATTTTAAATCCAGCGAGCATGAAACAAGCTCTAGTTGAAGGGGCTGCAAAGCTTTCCGGTCCAAATATGTATGAACAAGGAGCAGGCAGAGTTGATCTGTGAGTTATCCTATAACATAATGCATATATATTATAATTTAGTGGGATGGTGGGTACTTTCTACAATAGGCTATTGCGGATACCATTTCACTTTTATATTTATACACTTCAAATTTATGATTTAACTCTTTAATTATGTTGCATGATATTATAAAAGCTAACTACTCAATTTGAGGTTCTTTCAAAACTAGACTATTTATTTGGTTTTTTGAGTGTTATTGTTGTTTTGTGAGTATGGTGTGTGCATGTGTAACGAAATATATTACACAACACTATTATTTACCCCAAATTTAGAAGACTAAGTGCATATCATACTCAATATCATTGATATAGTTATTATATAAACATTTGAACGATCATTGTTGTTAAATATCACTATAGTCTATGGTAGAAAGAACCCACCATTCCACTACTCTCTCTCTATAAATATATATATATATATATATATCTAGATATATTACATACATGTGTATCTTCTTTATTTTTTGATAGGAAACAAAACTTATATTTATTAAAAATAAAAAAGATACAAGGCAAATGATTCTAAAATAACAGAGGATAAGGCATTCACTGATATTACATCCTTATACCAAAATCAAAAAGTAGGAAAACCAAAAAATGAGCCAACAGAAAGAACTACACACACACAAAACTTTCTACGCCATAAACAGACCAGCGCTATCCAAATTATAAAGCATCAATTCTGAACTATCCAGTACATTGGAGGATGCGGCCCACAGTCCACACAGAAAACGAACATGCTCCCATATATCATCAATTGTGGCACTCTTTCCTTCGAAAATCCTCTGATTTCTTCTTTCCATAGCTGCCATGCCATCGCAAGTCGATGTCTGTGCCGGCTGACACAATAGCAAATTTGTTCAAATGTACTCCTGCCTACGGTACATTGTGCCCATAGTCGCCCCATAGGCCCATAGACTGTGCTTGCCGCGTGCTCTTGCCACGTTTATAATGCATACATACAACTGACAAAGAGATAACTTTTTGCATACACACACATATATATATATATATATTTAGATGAGTATTTGCTTCCTACTGTATGTAGATTGAGACCTTTTTCAGAGGGAGGTTCGAAAATGATGTGAAAGTAGCGAGGGAAGAGGGAGAACTTTATAGCTTGTAGCAGGTCCCATTTTGAAGGCAATTTTGCCCTACAAATTTTGGAGGAGATTCAAACTCGTTCATATTATATTATATGGATAAAGTATGGTAATAAATGATAGCTTGTTGAAGGCAAAACCTTAATAATTTACCTACCTTGTGTGCTTCATCATTATTTTTTTAAATCATGTGACCTGCTAAATTTACTCTAGTACCCCCTTCTTATTTAGGGAAAGAAAACTACCTAGCTAATAATCATTTGTAAACATCTTTTCCAATTATAAACTCAACTATCTTTATCAGGTTAGAATCGTACGAAATCTTGAAGAGCTACAAACCTCGAGCAAGCATCTTTCCTAGCGTTCTTGATTATACGGATTGCCCCTATTCCTGGCCTTTTTGCCGCCAACCCCTCTATTCCGGTGCAATGCCCGTTACCTTCAACACAACCATTCTAAACGGAATGGGTGTTATTGGCTATATTGCAAGCCCACCCACATGGCACCCTTCAGATGAAGAAGGCAATCTTCTTAGCATTCACTTTACTTATTCTACTGTCATTTGGCCCTGGACTGGTTATTTAGCACTTCACATGCAAATCAAGGAAGAAGGAAATCAGTTTTCCGGAGAAATCGAAGGCAATGTAACATTCAATGTATTCAGCCCACCAGGTCCGGGAGAGACTGCACCTCGAAGTAGTACTTGTGTACTCCGATTGAAATTAAAAGTGGTCCCCACTCCTCCAAGATCCACTAGGGTTCTGTGGGACCAATTTCATAGTATAAAATACCCACCTGGTTATATTCCAAGAGACTCATTGGATGTTCGGAACGACATTCTTGACTGGCATGGGGACCACCTGCACACCAATTTCCATATTATGTTCAACATGTTAAGAGACGCTGGGTACTATGTAGAAACGCTTGGTTCGCCCCTCACATGCTTTGATGCTCTCCACTATGGTACTCTTCTACTGGTGGATCTTGAAGAGGAGTATTTTCCTGAAGAGATTGAAAAGCTGAGAAACGACATAGTTAATACCGGGCTAGGTTTGGCTGTTTTTGCCGAGTGGTATAATGTGGATACGATGGTGAAGATGAGGTTTTTCGATGATAATACAAGGAGCTGGTGGACACCAGTCACTGGTGGAGCAAATATTCCTGCATTGAATGATCTCTTGACCCCATTTGGGATTGCATTTGGGGATAAGATTCTGAATGGTGATTTTTCTATTGATGGGGAACAGAGCCGGTATGCATCTGGAACCGATATAGTGAAATTTCCAGCGGGCGGGTATGTGCATAGCTTCCCATTCTTGGATAGCTCGGAGAGTGGGGCTACTCAGAACATTCTGGTGTCCAGCACGAACAAGGTGAGCGTACATATATATTTATAAAGTGAGAGAAGCACTTAATGGTTATGTTTTGGTACGTACTTGAAATTACAAAATCACCCATCCTTAATTTAGAATTATAAGGAATAGTTCTAAAGGGAACCCATGACATTTTCTCTGGAGGACATGCAACTTATCCAGTTGACAAAACATCAACATTGCACACACATTGAGCGTGCCAAATGTTCTAGTATTATGTCCATATATAATGAGGTTTCCAAGATGTCCAAGCGACATTTTTTGGGTGGTGCCTAAGATCAAATTGGTTTTGAAACCAACACTGGAGATTTGTTGACTCATTTTTAAGTTTTTTCCCTCCAGAATTTTTACAAGGAATCCATTTATTTAATTAGATAGTGGGTTTTTTTTTTTCTTTTTTCCATTTAATTCATGGAACCCAGGCTTCCCTCAGACTTTTGGGTTTCTTCACTTTATTGTCATTATAATTTCCAAAATGCAGACTCTTGGGGGTTTACTGTAATTATCCCTTAAAAAACATACTGTTGAAACTTTAACATTATTGAATTTTTTTTATTTTTTTTGGTCTCAAATCTTAATTTAAATGCAAGGAGCAATGAATCTCGTGATGAAGGGCATCCTATGCTAATCTCTCATAAACCGTAAAACCTTTAAATGTTTTGCTCTTACCTGTTTTACAATGTATAACTCGCACTTGCATTAAAAGTTTTATGTGTTCTGTTTCGAATGGTGTGAATAGTTTTCACCTGGGTGAAATGTGAACTGGTAATTTTGCACTGGCTTTCAAACTTGCCGAATTGTTGCGTGTACATCTATTCAATAATTTCATAGAGCAAAGTCTACCCAAAATAGTTGAAATAAATTCTCATCATTTCTTTGTTTACTGGTTAAAAGTGTTTCTCGAAATAGGTCCTAATGGACAATAAAAAATTACTCTGTACACCAATGAATGCAGGCAGACTCACCAATTCTCGGCCTTTTGGACGCGGGTGGGGCCCGAATTGCTGTCTACGGAGATTCCAACTGTTTGGACAGCAGCCACATGGTCACCAACTGCTACTGGCTTTTGAAGAAAATATTAGATTTCACAAGCAAGAATATTAAAGACACTGTCCTTTTCTCAGATTCCGTTAAACAGGACAAACCCTTGCACCAAAAAGACAGCCAATTACCGTCCCGTAGAACGGATGTTAATTTCTCCATGTATTCTGCTGTCGTTGGTAGAGAATTGATCTGCCGGAACGATTCCAGGTTTGAATTCTGGGGTACTAAGGGCCACGGTCAACAGGTTATTGGCAGAAACCGGAGATTACCCGGGTACCATGATATTGATTTGGATAAAGGTTTAAATTCTACAGCGGAGATTAATGTTAAGAAGGGCTCTAGATTGACTGAAACGAGTAAGGATGGTTCTAAGTACTTTGGTTTACTCTACGGTGACGATGTAAGTAATTGAAAACTAGTTATATAGATTCTCTTTTTGTTTTCCGTTGAATGCTCGTTTTGTTTGAATTTTTTGGCTTTCTAGGAATTCGAAATTGGTCATTTGAATCACAGGATATCGAAGCCCTTTGGTTGAAACTGAGACTTTGTTGGTGAGAAATTACCGATTCTCTCTTCTGTTTTAAAACGGAGGGAGGGCAAAAGACCCCAAAATTTTCATTCAATTCAACGTCAGTACAACAGATTAAATTTTTTTACATCCATTTGGGAGACCCCATCTATCTAACTTCAATATACCCTTCAATTTATGAGGCACGTCTTGAAAAAAATACCGATTCTCAATTCTTGGAAAGTGCAGAAACTGGAACAAACGAGAGATGTCTGCATGATTTATTATGGTCAATATGATTACAGAAAGCTGACATTTTTCCCATTTTCCCCGATTGCAGATTGACATGCCTGTTCTTGTTGCAACTCACTGGCTTGTACCTGCTATTGTTGCCATTTCTGGTTAGTGTACATCTGCTCTCTCTCATAATTCCCTCTCAATTTCCTTCAAGTACATCTCACTTGCAAGTCAATACTTTGAAGATCAACATACCAGATATCACTATAGTGAAATTTGTTCTGATCTTGGCCATTGATTAAATTAAAGTTGGACTTTTGTTACCAAAGATGCTACTCCCACCGTCCCAAATCAAATGTCACACATTATAAGAAGATAACTCATTAACTATTGTGAGATTTAGTACATTTATTATGCCCCATAGGAAAAACATGATGCTAAATTTGGGACGTCCTAGAAAAGAATGTGTGTCTCTTAATATATTGCATACTTGCATCATTTACCTGGAAAGTGTGTGAGCCAAGCAGCTCAGGCCTGTGTGATTCTGCACCCCAGTACAAAACCTTATCAGATTGGTACACATCGCTCAGAAAAGTACTCAGGTAGTACTGTACTGATGAGCCACAGGGCTCGTGTTTCACCCTGCTCTCCTTAAAATCTAGTCATTCAACAGTGTGTTTCTATAAAAAATATGAAAGGTTCTATTAACGGATCTTCTATGCCCTTAGGACTTCTGCTTCTCTTAAGCTTTTGGCGAATTCGGCAGAAAAGGCGAAGACGGAGGAAAGGATCCGGGCCAGGTCGTTTTGCTAATCCATAGCTCTTTACGGAGATCCCGAGGTAACACATCTCTACTGTAATACTATTAGTATCTACTACACAACCCAATATTAGATAGCCTTCTGACAATTTTGTGCCTATAAACCATCTTCAAGGGAAAGTGAGTTTTTGTATCAATAGCATATGTTTTTGTAGTTATTTCTTTCTTTTTTCTTAATTCCTTTTATAGCATTGATATTTTTCTCCTTGGTAATACAAATGTTGTGAGAATGTAATGGATATGAGATCCTTTAAAGCCAAAAAAAGTGCCCTCAATGTTCATCAATTCATTAAGTACATCTTTTCTGTCTTCTGCAAATATATGGAATAGAATATTTGTTTGTAAGCAGGATGCCTGACAGAGAAAATGGAAAGAACTCTATTGCAACTCTCCAACTCCGGTTGTTGCTTTTCTTTTACTCGATGAACGCTCCTATATCCCATCTTCGCTTTCTTTGCGAATATATGGTGTAGAATTTCGTTGTGAATGCATTATGGATTGGAAAACGATTAGATTCTGTCACTAAGAGCCCAGTCCGCATGAGAGCATGGTTCCATTTTATATGGATGTGTGTTTATCTATACTCACATAATCACTCAGTAACACTCTGCGTCATTAAAGTGGTTGTGTTGTTGATCGGTACACCACACATTTTTTAGATTTACTCCAATGATTAACCATTAATAACTCTAATTCATAACCCTTTACATGAATAACACAAATTAATATATTACTCCACTCACAAACCTACCACTCCAAGCCAATTCTTTGTTAACCAACTGAGGAACCGTGTACTCTTTCCTTCCATTTTCATTTCCTTCAAAAATTGCAAATTTGAACAAAAATACAAAGATTATTACTGGTTATGTTTTTACGGAAGTGTAGAGATCATAAATCAAGTAGCAACAAGATAAGAGAATACTGATCCGAAAGAGGTATTATACTTATCTTGTTGCTACTTGATTATGTTTTATTTCATCATAAATCAGTGAAAAGAAATGGAAAAAAACAAAAACCAGAAAATAGAGCAACTGAGGTGTGTATGCAATTGTATTCCGGTGAGATTCCACCAAGGTAATAAGCACAACCTCGGTTCATTACAACCAAGGCAAAATGGAAGTTCTCGGTTTTAATTTTTCCAGTGGGTTTTTCATTTTTTCCATGTTCATTCCTAGGTCATCCATGGTGACTTCAAACAACTGATGCTTAAATTTCAAGCAAATCTACTTTATTACAAACTTAATTGGGGAATTGAAACTAGTATTTGAAACAAATTAAGGGTTACAGCACATCAAATCTAGGTTCTAAAGCAACCAATCAAACAAATTTATTTGGACAATTGGAGTAGAAGATCGGCATATAAGAAGAGTGTAGAAGATCAAACAATTTTTCTGCCACGCATGCACTTTCATTTGATTGCAACACTTAATTCAATTGTTTACCCATACATATTACCATTATTTTTTAAATCTCCCTCAGATTTATTTCCTCACATCTCTTCTTCAACCTATCTTCTGTTCCTTGAGCACAAAATTTTGTCTCTCACATGCCTTTAATACTACTAGCAAGATGAATAGATGATTTGAAACGAAGAGTACCAAATCCAAGAAAATTGTCAACAACACTTCTTCAATATCAAAGAAGAAATCCTAGAAAAGCTAAAACAACGAATCTTCGCAACTTCGTGTCTGTTGTTGCATGAATCGGTACAAAAAATTACTGGCATCGTGTTGACAATAATCTACATGCATGTGTAAATGAATCCACTAGTAAGGATATGATGGCCATAATTACAGATTACGTGGGTGATGGAGGTCACTCAATTCTATATCTAAATTTATATAAAGTTGAGGAGATAAAAGAAATAATTGGTCATGCAGGTTGATCTATTTTGTTTACGCGAACAATGCCAAATTTGGAACATGCATGGTACAAGTCGCCATTTGAGAGGTGGTGGGACACAATGCATACGTTTTATCTACTACTATTAAAGTTGGCTATCACGTTGTATGACTTCACAAAATTTTGTATAAACAAGTAAATTGTGCATGAATGTATAGCTGAAAACTAGCTCATATTTATTCCAATATCCAAAAATCAGAGATCAATTCAAAATTTACTCAGCAATATATGCCCAACATGGCGACTAACGTTTCTTGGTTTCTTGAAGAAAGACAAAAACAGGTTTCTCAACACAACAATACAACACATTCAAAGGGCTAAAAAGTACATGTTGCAAGTAATTAACAGATTTTTTGTAATATTAATGTAAAACAAAAAAAAAAAAAAAAATCTGTGGCCTAGCATAGCCACTTATTCCTCCTCTCTCTCCCCCTCGGCGCCAGGCCCCCCTCCCACCGCCCAACTAAAGCCTAACATTTTTCAGAACATTGTCCCTAAATTAATGTTGATATATATATATATATATCAAACAAGTGGCTTTTGTCCCTATCGTGTATTCGTGTCTCAATAATGTTTCAAAAACAACACCAAATGCCAGTATCACGTCTCAAAAAGTCAAAGAAAATTTCAATGATCACTTACATTTCTTCTTCAGGTTGATTTTTAAGAGCTTCTTTGGCTATGTATTTGAAAGCAGCTTCTACGTTAAAACCTTCTTTTCTATGAAGTTTCAAAGTAAGAAATATTTCCTTTGGAAGTGCACCAAGCTCTCGCCTTCTTTTCGGACACCTGAAAATTCATTTCGAAAACATTACACAGAAAAATTCAAATTTGACTTAAAAATTTTAACCGCACTGGTATAAGAGAGTGAACCAGCGGCGGATGTAGGGGGGGGGGGGGGGGGGGGCCAGGTCCCCCTGAGATATTTTAAACCCTCATTAGTATTAGTATTTTTTTATATAAATATAATTGTTGGCACTCTTTAAATAAAATTATGCATTTTTATTTTGTTATAAATTTTTTATCTCTAAAAATTATTTTAGAGTGTTAATTTTTTTTATGGAGTGTCAATAGTTATACCCATTATTATTTATATTATAAGTATTTAATAAATTTAATTGGCTGTGGTTCTTCTTAATAAATTTATAGAGGATCATATTTTTTATGTTGTGTTTTGGCCCCGTACTCCAAATCCTGGGTCCGCCACCGCAGAGAACACTAATGGGACATAAGAATATAGAAGAAATAGCTAAATATCCAAAAACAACCATTGTGAAGCATGGTTTGGTTAACTTTAATGGTCTATTAAATGAATACACAGATTATCCAATTTTGAGTATTTCATTGGAGATACTCTTATAGAAAAATGTGAAAGCCAAACATTCACTCCTACTTGGGATGGAGAGATTTAAGTGACTACCTGAATTAGAAACTCATCACGCCAATTGTTGAGGTTTTCGAATGACTAGCTTCATGTTCGTTCACATCATAAACTAGAACACAACAATCTCCACCTCGGTAGAAAGCCACACCAAGGCTCTGAAATCTTTCGTGCCCGGCTGTATCCCATATATATCTTAAAGTAAGCTCCCAGTTTCAGCATCCTTAATTATTTGATTTTTCAGTTTACTAGTCCGTATTTATTTTGGGATTATATCATTGTCCTTATTTGAGTTTTCATTTTATAATTTATTTTGGGATTATATCATTGGTATATATGTTGCAATTAAACCAGAACAGATAGTTCGGATATTTGGTATATATATATATATATATCTTTTCGTCTTCGATTAAGTTTTGTTAGATTATAAATAATGATGTAATCATCTTTATTTGGTAGAAAATGGGCTTTTAGCAGACAGATCCATATTCCACGGGCCGGAGATGTTCAAACAGTTGTGCGTACTTGATAGATATCTAATGCAGTGGCCAAACAAAGATCACAGACACTTGATTGGAATCGTATACTACATTACCAGCTATAAAATGAAGAAGCTAGCAATTCACTAACTGCAACGCCGAGTCCTAAAATGTCTCTTTCCGAGTATAACATAGGAGGAGGAATCAATCTAATTTATTGGAAGCATTTGAATTTGATGATGTTTATTCTAGTCAGGAATTTTATATATCTATATCTATATTAGGAGTAAATTGTGGTAGTAATTAATTCTTCAAGTTAGTTAGGATTGTGTTTAGAGTGGGGGCTATAAGTAGGATAGGACGGCAATTCGGCATCACTAATTAAATCATAGATAGTACAAAAAGCTTCAAGCCTATGCATGAGTAGTTCTAGTGCAAGACATTTATGGCAGGAAAAGTCAGTACAATCAACTGTTTTTTTTTTTTTTGGTGACTAAAAGGAAAGAAAACAACAACAGACAACAGAAAGCACAGCACCAAGCAGAATTAGTATCCTCTGGGGTAAGCCACCCCAGTGATATCAGCCATAAGTTCTTCTACAACATCTCTGGCGGGACTAGCACCCTCACCAGTTGTTCTCTTTGTGTGCCACCTAGCTTCGCCATCTTATCTGCACATCGATTAGCTTCTCTGGGAGCATGCCAGATTCTAGCTCTGACCTCAGCCTTTAGTTTCCGGCAATCTTCAATGAGGTTTCGTTCCGGGTGGTTGTCTACAATTTCTTTATTGTTGACAAATTCAACAGCATTCAGAGAATCACTCTCAAGTTCTATTCCTTCCCAGGCTCTCTCTTTGGCTAATTTTAAACCTTGCCTCATACCCCATAGCTCAGCTCCTAACACCGTAGCTCCCACATGTCCGCAAAAGCCTTCAATCCATCGGCCTTCATCCGTCCTCGCCAAACCTCCATAGCTTGCATATCCCCCATCAAGGACACTACCATCAGTGTTGATCTTTATAAGGCCTGCATTAGGGTAGTTCCATTTTATGAGATTACTATATTTATTACCATTCTCTCTCACATTGCTATTAAAAGCCTCATAATAGCCCAAGGCCATTTTACTACTTTTATCAGCAATTTGGGAGTGATTTAAGTCCTTGTTCCTAAAGAGTAACTCGTTTCTATTAAGCCAAATGCACCAAACAGTAGTAGCAAACAAAAGGTTCCAGGGTATAGAAACTCCCTGATTCTTGTCTTCCATTTTGAGGTTCTTATCCATCCAGCTTTTGATGGTGATTTCGTTATCATTGTCATGGAAGTTACCACCCAGCTGGCCCCAGACGTCTTTAGCTTTCCTGCAATCCTTAAATAAATGGATACTACTTTCGTTACAGCCACAGAACCTGCACCTGGGGTCTGTGAGGATGCCTCTCTTCACACAATTCTCACCCAAAAGGATTTTATTCTGCCTAAGAATCCAGAGGAAGTGAATAATTTTGTATAGAAGTTTTAATTTCCATAGCCATTTCCAGTCTTTGTCCCCGGGATCTATAACTTTTTTGTCCAAGAGGATCTGATTGTAGTATGATCCGATAGAAAACTCCCCAGATCCTTTTCCAAGCCAGCTAGGCATATCCTCCTTGTCATTACTTAGCGATAGAGGTATATTTAGGACATCCTGGATAAGATTAGTAGGAAACATATTGTGAATTTTATTCAGGTCCCAATTACCTCTATCGTCAAGTAACATACTGACCATGGTATTGTCAGTAGAGTTGTTCAAATTAATGCCTCTACTACGAAAGCTAGTATTACCACACCACCAGTTCTTATTGATAGAGATGGTTTTGCCATTGCCAACAGTCCATCGAATACCATCATTAAGGATTTTTTTCGATTTCATGATGCCCCTCCAAACATGGGAAGAGCTATTCCTTGTTTTCTAATCTTTGGGGTTTGTGGAGGCATTGTATTTACTTTTCAAAACCCTCTTCCACAAACTCTCTTTATTGGAAACCAAGTTCCATCCCAGCTTCGTAATCGTGGCCACATTATTGTTGCGGCAGGTGCGCATGCCTAGTCCACCAAACCTTTTAGGCCTACAGACCTTCTCCCACTTAACAAGATGTGTTTTCCTTTTCTCCTCTGTACTTCCCCAAAGGAAATCACGGTTCAGTTTGTCAATGTCGCTACACACTTTTTGTGGTAACAAAACAGTTGTCATGTTGTAATACGGAACAGTCGAGCTCACCGATTGAACCAGAGTAGCTCTACCCGCGAAGGTAAGAGCTTTGGCTTTCCACCCGGCCAATTTTCTCTGGACCTTTTCAACCACAAACTTAAAATCATTTTTTTTGACTCTCCCATGAATTATGGGCGCTCCCAAGTACACACCCAGCTCCTTACTGACAGGAATACCACAAATAGACTTAAATTTGTTAACTTCACAGCCAGAAATGTTGGGGGAGGCGTACAATTTAGATTTGTTAAAGTTGACTTTAAGCCCCGAAACCCCGCAAAAATCATTTAAAATATCCATGACAACTTTACAATATTTATCTTTAGCTTCACAAAAAAGCATAAGATCATCCGCAAAGAAGAGATGGGAAATACAAGGCCCATTAGCCGAGGCCTTCACTCCTCTCCAATTTTTATCCTCCACCGCTTTATTAATAAGATTTGAGAGGTACTCCAGACAAAGGACAAAGATATAAGGGGACATGGGATCACTCACTGTAATTTCCAATTCAACGTCGTCATTACAAATTTACAATCACTATATATATATATATATATATGTATATATACACCAGATCGAATAGGTAATATGAAGCCTAGTAATTCTTCTTAATATGTATATAATGTTAAAACAAAATATGTACATTTGTTGAAATTTGGGCTACCAGGCAGGAACACATGTTTTCATATTTGATGTCATGGTTTCAACTTCCTCTTTAAGCATTACTATACTTGAAGGATAATTTTGTATGCTTTATATATAGTATAGTGAATCCGTTTTTGGTACGGATTAATTCTTACAGATTGGTCATTTAAAGACATTTGGAGAATGTTTTTTATAATGCAAAACCCTCATAAAAAGGACCGGTCCGTACCTGAAATTTTTTAATAGTATAGATATATAAACATATATATAACATTTGGAGACCTGGAATTGAAGAATATTTATTCATTAGAGATGTTTTCCCAACCCTGTAAAAGACAATTTAATATCAAAAATACTTTAAAGTTGTTAAAATTGTGACTAATATATAGAGAGAGATAGAGACCCACTGTTGCCCAGAATTATGACCTTGAAGCATACACCGACGAGATTCCAGTGACAGAATTGGAAAGCAATCTGAGGAGAACCCCTAAGGATGGGTGTGTGTTTTTTAACCTTTGATTGCTTAATGCTGATTACTGATTGTTGAGTGCTAAATGTTGAATCCAAAGCTCTGAAAATACTATTTGTTTTTTATTCTAAATGAGGTTCTGAATTTTAAGTTGTTGTATAAAAGAATGGTTTAAATTCAGCGCAGGACTAGTGACTCTTAATGCTGAATGCTTAATCATTAAAAAAAAATAGTTGTTGACTTCTTAATGATTTAAAAAAAAAAACACCATAAGGCACCTTTGAGTACTTAAAACTCTCTTATTAAACATTTAGAGGCAAAAATAAACACCCCTTAAATGCTCGAAAGTGAGATCCATTTTGTCAGGGACAAAAATTGTAACTTAACTGGGGTGTTATGTTATAACCCTCCATAGTCCCCTATTTTTTCAACGTAAAAGACAATACACTAGTCACAAATGCGAGCCGGGACCAATGAGAATAATTGAAGTTTGATCACCGTTTTTGTTCATAGCAAATAAGATTCCATAATTACAAAAAATTGTGATTAAGCCTATTCGGTTAATAATTGAACAACAATTGGACGAAGAGGCTAAAATGACGCAAATATAATAGTTTAAGAGTTTATCCGACATAATTGATACTTTAAGAAATTAAGAATTGAATCGATAAAAAAGAAATAGTCACCCAACTACTCCAAACCCATAATTGAAGATAAAAGTATTCTTTGCATGGTTCAAAGTATCGGCCGAAATCGATCCGAGATGGCCGATACTGAGTTAGAATATAGGGTGCTGAACCGTTATTATGACCCGATATGATTAAAATCGTGATATTTCGAAATATCATCGATATTTTACCAAAATCACACCGAGTCGCTGATATTTCACTAATATTTTACCGATATTTCACTCCATATTGAATAATTGAATAAAGTGACTAACGTTAAAAAAAACAAAAAAAAAAGTTAATCCATGTTGGACTTTAGAGACTTGAAGTGTAAATTGGTATTTATTGAAAAAAAGATGTTGATTTATTCCAAAATAATTTGTTAATATTTGTTTAATTAAATTAGCAACTATTAAAAAAAATATTGATTTGTTCAATTGTTTCAAAGTAATTTATCAATCTTTGCTTAATTAAATTGGTTTAATCCTAAAAAAGAGAATATTAGAAAAAAGAAAAAGAAAATAAGCAAGAAAAAAAATAAAGCAAAAGAAGCGTAGGCGTCTAGCAGATCTAACTAGATTCCCTAATAATTATGAGTATTCTAGTGGCTATGATCTTCATTCACAAAGCTATCGACGCATTGATGATCAACTGCAGAGTTTAAACTTAGGCCAACACTAATATGGTGAACATGGATACGACTATGATTACAATAGTTTATAGACATAGCATCTCTGGATGCGAAATATCTAGTTATAATTTTGGCACTGGTTATGGAAGTTCTACACAAGATTATGCTAGTAGTGGGGGATTAAATAATAATATTTCTGGTCGTGGTGGATATTATGGAAATGGTCGTGGAACGTATCATGATGGATCTTCAAGTAGCAGCGATTGCCGGAGATTTGGGCACTATCATCACCATGGTCGACCAAATTTTCCTAATTATGGGTCATCTCCAATTCCCAACATCTTTTATATCCTTATTCCTTATCACCGGAGTTCTTGAGTAATGATGATAATTATAATCTATATCATTATTCTAGACCTAATTGAACTTATATTTAAGATATTTGTATTTTATAAGATTGTACTGTTATATATTTATTGAATTATGATGTAATATTTTATTACCAAGTGCGACAGATAATGATATTTTGATGCAGGATATGTAATTTGTATTAGATAATGTTATTATGCTTATCTAATTGATCCATCTTATTAATCTCATATTTTAGAATTTTTTTATATTTTTTTGGGCCTTTTAAATAATAAATCGGTTCATATTGCCAAAGCCAAAACCGAAACCGATACCAATATCAGAATTAAAAATTAAGTGCCCGAGTTGACTTTCGAAACCGCGACTTTGAACCATGATTCTTTGCAAATCATATGAAACCGCTACTTTCCTTAAGAAACCTATAGCCTTCTTAGCTACTACCAAGGCGCTCAATTAAATCCGACGTCCAACGCGCATGAAATGAAATGCCGGCCAGACACATGAAGAGTTGCTAGATAAATGAACAACGTTGTTGGCTGCGAAAATATAATACTTTGCTCTCCCAAATGAAGTTAGTCCACTTGCGTCTAATTAAGCAACAAATGCGAGATTGGTTATATTTCCTCCCAATCACTTCACTAACACATTTTACTTTTTTAAAAACATTTTAGTTTCACAATACTGTCTGTTTTAAATTAAGAGATTTATTTTTCTTTTAAAAGTATCTTAAATTAAGAATAAGATTTATTTTTTTAAGAAAAAACAAAACAAACTCATGTATTAGTTTTGAAATTAATATTAAAAATTTAATGAAAGACCTAATTTGAGGCATGAAAAGAATATAGTTTATTTCCAGAACTTCATGAAACATAAAAAAAAAAAAAAAAAAGACACAAATAAATTGTTGTTGTTAAATACAAATATAAGTGATGCTCTAAATGTACTGGCACGTAAGCTTCACATAAATGCTACCATAGATATGCACGAATCTCAAATGGCACTTTACCATTGACCAGTGCCTTGCGACTTATACTCGAAAAGTAGAGCTGGACATCAGTTGGCTTTACCAAATTCCTCTATTGACAAAATATATATATATAAGAGTAGCTTCAGTAGAACATATGGAAGTAGGTTAACTAATAATTGAAAAATATTGGATTTTATATATCAAAGTTTTTTTCAAGTAGTTAACTACTTCCCGAAATTTTTTGATGAAATTTGGTGAGATGTTCTACACACGATGAAGAACACCCCACAAAATTTCATCAAAAAATTCCATCGGGAAGCAACAAAAATAGTGGTGCCAGCTTCCTCTAACAAAATATATATATATAAGAGTAGCAGTAGTATGGACTAACAAAAAGCTGACGCACGCAACAAAAACCAGCTAAGCTAAGAGGAGAAAGGTGTAAAATTGCAAAGCCAGCTTTCAATTACTTTGTCAAAATAAGTATTCAACCTAATCCAACCCAATACACCAAATTCCAATTCAATCAAATATAAACAAATGCCACAAGCTAAAGCACAAGTCTCAACAGATCTCAACAACCACCTCAAATCAAATAATATTGAAGCATCAAATAAAAGAATGGAACAAATTACAACTGTATATTCTTGTATAAGCCAAATATAATTACAAACAAAACAAGTATTTTAAAAAGATCGCAAGAAAAAATTACAAGTTAACTCAGCAAATTGAAAACATTGCATTAAAAAGAATAAGATGTGGTGGTGGGATGCTGCTATAGTTGAGAACCGCCACTAAAACCCCGGCTATCTTTTTTCATCTTTCCAAGCTCCATTTCTCTGGTTTGTTGACCTTCACTGCTCGAACCGGATGGGTACAACCCATATTCACTGGTGGGTCGGCTGTACTCGCTGCTAGCATATTCTTGGCTAGACAGTGCCATTTTTCTGAATTTCTTCATGTCCTCGTTGTATTGGGCAGTATCATAATCTGAACTTCCGTGCGAACTGTACATTGTACTCTGTCCCGGTCTTATTCCTTCGTTGAGATCAGAAAGGGACACATCACCTTCTAATGCGCGAACGACCTGCTCGATTTTTAGTAATTCGGTCAGACTTTAGATGATTAAATTTAAATATAGGTACTGACAAATGTAACGACGCTAGTGTTGTGGACGGGACTGATGTATGTCTTGAGCCTGGCTGCAGTTGGTGCTAACAGGATACACACTAGGGGATTTACGTCCCATATTGCCTAGGTGAGGTGAGCTGACGTATATATAGTGTTGTCACTAGGCTGTTGTATGTCCTATGTGTAGCGGTAGTAGCTGCTGGCAGACTACACATTAAGGGGAGTTACATTGCCTTGGTGAGATGAATTGATAAGTGTTACAGATGTGCGGTCAATAGTCATTCCTAGTACGAGGCATTTTCAGGGACAAGCAAAACCGTGAGGCTTAGGCCAAAGCAGACAATATCTTACTGAGGTGGACTAGGACGTGACAGTAGATCCAATAATTTGGTTGAATTATGCCAAAACTGGGTTACCTGGCTCATTCGTGGTCGACGCCTTGCTGAATGACGCACACAAGCAGCAGCGCAAGCAACCATGCGAGCCATCTCATTGTTGTTGTAATCATTTTGCAACCTCTGATCAACCAGAGTATCAAAGTTACCATCTTCCAGAGCTCGAGTTAGCAAGGGTCTCGCCTGTAATGCATTTAACTTGGTTTAAGTTCCGGTCTACGCACTTGTAAGAAGCAAAATTGAAGGCATTTTTTCAACAAAAATAATAATTTATTAACTAGGTCTACCTCGAACCCACCCCTTTCAAGGAGAAAATAAAGGAAAACATTTGCATACTATGAGTTCTGGCTTTTTACATATTTTTAAGGCTTGTTTGGTTGCAAGCATGGCAAAGGCAAAACAGAATTGGTTTCTGATGAATTGAATTGAAAGCAATGGGTTTTCACGCAAAACGTCATTTGAAAGTCCTTGATTGGCCTTGTTGTCAATGCTGAAATGTATTATTTTCATCATTTGGTGCCAATCAAACACCCAAAATGATGAAAAAGTGAAAAATTGTATGAAGTACAGGGCTAACTTATCCTTGACATATGATCTATATTTCCATGGAGTTCAATTACTTGGGAGTGAAATGTGAAACGGAATTCTCGTTTTTTGAGGAATTGGATGGGTTTTATGGCCACCCAATGAGTTTGTTTCCATGGAAAAGATTTAGCTACCAAACATCAGAGAAGATTGAAATTGGGAAACCATTTTCCATGGAAAAAAGTTGGGGAGGGTGGGGTGGGGGGGTGTTGTGTTGTTTGGGTTTCTCACCCAGTCTACTAAACTGTCTTCCATGTACGTTTGATTTGTATCAACAGGTCGGCGCCCAGTAATCATCTCCAGCAGCATTACACCAAAAGAGAAAACATCAGATTTCTCTGTAAGTTTCCCTGAAGAAGCATATTCTGGGGCTAAGTACCTAAGCATGCGGAAACATGAAACAAGTTTAATAAAAGCAGATAACTGAAGTCGAATCCAGACTAAAAAAATGAAAACACAAATTTCTTTGGGTAGAGGATTAACAACAGTTTATAGTTGAACCAAAAAGCATGTACAAGATTTTGAGATGTTGCTTTATAATATAAACGTTTCGCTGGAAGGACGTATTGCAAATCAATAATATTGTAAATTTTGCCAACACTCAACCAAACAAATGAGAAGAATTGTTCTTACCCAAAAGTTCCCATCACCCGAGTGGAGATATGAGTATTGAATTCTGAAGTAATCTTCGCTAGTCCAAAATCTGCAACCTGAAAAAGTCGTATAGTTGTTTTAAATATACATTCATAAATATTTTGAGAAATTGAACCGGGCCAATTGTATTTAATAAGCAAATATACATACATACATACATACATACATACGTATATATATATATATGTATCAAAGAACATTTTTGCTCGTATTACAAGATAGAGAAACCAACTCGTGCTAACAAAGGGCCTCAGTCTAATGATATTCAAATTCATCTTACCTTTGCCTCAAAGCTAAAATCCAGAAGTATATTAGATGCTTTAATATCACGATGGATGATTTTTGGATGACCTGCAAAGTACAAATTAATCTCATTTAGAAAAAATCACACAAAGCCTATAGCTCTTCCGTTCCACGGTAAGAGGATAATAATAATTGTAAGTTTAGCAATTTTCATATTATATTCATGAAGAAAACATACAGTCCTCGTGCAGATAAGCCAGTCCCTTTGCAGCCCCGAGAGAAATTCGAAGTCTGGTGGACCAATCCATTGCAGGTCTCCCCTTTCCTGGAAAATTGTTAATTCTCTATTAAATCCTTTTTACAAGAAAACATACATCGCAGTCTCAGTGATTTGGTAAGATGTTCTCCATTTTCTTCTTTTTTTCTAATGGAAAAAATTTGCTCATCCATCGCCTAAAGAATTGAATCCATGAACAAACCAAAAATATAGTAGAGTATTTCACCAAATCCCTCATCTCCTTTTCCAACTTCTCATAAATTTACTAGTGTTTTCAATCACTTTCCAACTTTTTTATCACCCCCTAAATGCTGCAAATTTGAACTCAACTTACCATGTAAGTGGAACTCCAAGGTGTTGTTTGGAACAAACTCATAAACAAGCAATCTATCTGATCCAGTCATGCAGTATCCAACTAACGAAACAAGATGTTTGTGATGCACCCTGCTAATGATCTCAACCTCTGCCTGAAATTCCCTCTCACCCTGCCCACTACCGGCTTTCAATTGCTTAACAGCAACCTCTTTCCCATTTGGAAGGACCCCTCTATGGACATAACCAAAACCACCTTGTCCAAGGAGGTTTGCATCGGAGAATCCATCTGTTGCCATTGCCAATTCTTCATAAGTGAATGTGCTCTTTGAGAACCCTAAAGCCATGCCCGGGGAAGGTGGTGGAAGTGGGTTTGAATAGCCTGAATAATTGGAGCCGGAACCACCACTGCTGTTGATGAAAGGCGGTGGCGGTGGTGGTTGAGGTGCAGGAGAACGCACTGGTGAGTGGGGTGGCCGTGATCCCATTACTGGTGGTGGAGGAGACGGTTTTGGCATCGTACTGACTACGTGATCAACAGGCGGTGGAGCATTGTGTTGCCAATGCTGCGGCGGTTCACCGAATCGGTTATCTGGTACCAACAACACCAGAAATGAGAAAGTGAAGCTGTTTGAATGATTTAAGAAAGGACTAGTAGCAAAACTTTAGTAATTTAAGCATTTCAATTGTAATGCTTTCAGGGTTCAAGTCGATTGGATATTTGGATGAATGACATGGCCACAGTGCACAAACAGATGGGTTCAACACACATATATATATAGATAGGGGGCAAAAAGGCTGCAAAACCCCATATGAATGATAAAAATTAAGCATCTTCTATAACCACCCGGGTTCTCCCCAAAATGGCTAGCCCAAGTGGAAAACCTGATCTTGACTTGTTCCAAATCAAAGATAATTTGCAGAATTGACCACGTCTAATTATCTAAGTGCCCAAAACAATTTCAAATTTTCAACTTATTAATCAATGTATTTCCAAATTCCTATACATCCTAATTAATTAAAAGTACAATTTAACTATTATACCTCAAGAAATCCCCAATACCCCAATGGAGGTACGCATTACCTCCGGATTTTTTCAATAAAATTTGGTCCTCCTTGTTTTATCCAAAAATTCATCCGTTTACCCCTCAAATTGTGTGATAAGGACCAAAAAATTTATCTTATCATTGCAATTTAACTATTATACCTCAAGACATGTATATATACACAAACATAATCTTGACTTGTTCAAATTAACATAATTAACCATATCTAATTATCTACACTGCCCAAAACAATTTCAATCATCAAAAATGCATTGGAGATTTCCAATGTACCCCCCAATTAATTAAAATCTACAATTTAACAATTATACTTCAAGAAATCCCCCACACCGATCATGAGCATTGCAAATTAGAAGACGGGTCTCTTGCTTACACCAAGAATTTATTCGGATTATAATGGACATCATTAAATATTTGAATCACAAACTATGACCGGAGGCAACGCCTCCTTTTGTTTCTGCCTTTGGTCTGGTAATTTATTTTTATACACACGTAATTATCCAAACATCTTAAAAATAACCAATTTTCAGTTGAATCAGAAACTATGCCCGGAGGTAAGCTTCTTTTACTTCCGGCTTTGGTCTGATAATTTATTTCTATCATCACAGATATATATATATATATATATATAAACATAGTGATCTAGGCATCTTCAAAATAAGAAATTTCGACCACTAGGATTAGCCTAGTTGCCAGGAGGTTTTAGAGTTGGAATCTCAGATGTACTAAAATAAATAAATTAGGAGAATGTGATTTCTCACCTTTAGGTCCAGGTGGCGGAGGAACATAGTAATCCACATTCTCACGGCGTCTATTCTTCTTCTTTTTACAGCAAATAAATAATAAACTCAGCACAGCTAAGATCACAACACCACCAATAGCAACTCCAACCACAAGTCCAGTCGAAACAGAAGAAGACGATGAGCTCGACGGAGGACTATTCGAAGCCCTAGGCGGCGGCGGAGAGGATCTGACCGTCCCCGGAGGAGACGGCGGACTCCGATTCGCCGGCGGGGAAGTCGTAGAACCTGACGGAGGAGGCGGAGATGAGGATGATGGAGGTGTAGGAGAATTCGTCGGAGGTGTAGCTGCCGGCGGCGGTGGAGAAGCGGATGGAGTAACCGGAGCAGGCGGAGAAGTGGATGGAGCTGGGGTAGAAGGCGGAGGTGGAGAGGCGGCTGGCGGAGGAGTAGTAGCTGGTGGTGGTGGAGATGTAGGTGGCGGAGTTGCTGCCGGAGGCGGCTGAGAGGCGGCAGGTGGTGGTGATGTTGAGTTGGTTGATGGTGGTGTTGTCGGAGTGGGTGACGCTCCCGGCGTCGGTGAAGACATTTTTCAGATCCTTAAAAATTTAGATGTTATATATTTAGAGAGAGAGTGGTGGAGTAGAGTGAGTTATGTATTGCCGGAGATTTTTCTCCGGTACAGTTGTTTCTCTCTCTGGATTTTAGAGAGAGGAGTAAAATGAAGGGAATACTTTTTTTTCTGTTGTTTCAAACAACTTGTTTGTACCAAACAAATTTTATTTTGAAGTGAAATTATTACGCCGTGTTTGGAGACAGACAGTCAATTCCGGTTTAATCTATACTATATTACGAAATTTAGATGAAATTTGAAATTGTGTCAAACTTTAAAAAAAAAATTCATAAAAAATTGAACCATTATCTTTAAGCATTCTACAATTAAAAACTATCATTTGTATTTGATCATCATAAACTTTTGTTAAAATCTTATAATGGAGTGTTATATATATATATACTACACGCATCACGTATATAAATAGTCTTGTATAAGTATATTGTAAAAGTATCATATTTTAATTTGAGAAGGCAACGATTATTATACTTCTAAGGCCATCTCCAATGCACATGTTAATAAGGCATATTTGGCATTTTTGTAGATGCACTCGGCTGGTTAAATATTATTATTGTAGTGTAAAATTGTAGCGAAATGGTAAAGTTACCATACGCTTAGCATATCTTCCCCACGACATTCATTCCATCTAATTGTCTTCCCCACGACATTCATTCCATCTAATTGTCTCCCACGACATTCAGAATGTCGTGTGGCTTATGGAGCTGTCTCACACGACATTTAGAATATCGTGCGGCTTGCTTTGAATGTCGTGGCTAATTTCAATTTCACGGGGATAGTGATTACGTGGCACGCGCGACATTCAATGTGTCGTGTGGTGCTGAAGTGGCCTAATTTTACCCTACGCGTTGCAGCTCAATTTCAAATGTATATGGTATTATGTCATATTTACACTATAATAATACCAAGTAGATTGGAGATGGCCTAAGTGTGCAAGTAGTTTAGTATTAATATATTATATGAATATCATATTTTAACTTAGTTTAAGGAGACAATGATTATTATATTTTAATTATTTTATTTTTAGATGAAAATAAAAAATTAAGATAATGATTATTATATTTTAATTATTTTATTTTTAGATGAAAATAAAAAATCCAATGAATTAATCAAGTAGTAATAAAATCTTACAAGATATCCAATGAATTAATCAGGTAGTAATAAAATATCCAATGAATTAATCAAGTTCAAATGACATCTTCATCCCTTCTTCATTGCATCATAATTTGAACTTTAGATATATTTGTATAATAAAAAATAATTTATTTAATTAACAACATAACTAAAAAATCTATGGTTGTTTTACATAAATAATAGTGCACACAGAAGCCAAATATAACCTAAGATTAATTTTGATCAAAAGGGCGTTTAATTTTTAAAGTAGAAAATATTTTCTTTCCTAGTCCGAATTTATCAACAAAAGACAGACAAGAAATATTCTGGGTGTGTAGAATTAAAGCAAATAAGGCATTTCCATACACGTTTGGATATGAATGTTTTGCGGAGCTATCGGTTCACACTTCACGTGGTAGAGTGTGGGTCCTACACGGCAGGCCCACGCATTTATGCTTTTCTTTTGTTTTTATAATAACTTTCTTCTTCTTCTTTTATTTTTATTAAAATAAAAACAAAAGAAGAAGTTTTTCCCGTTTAAATCATTACAACTGCGACAATATTATAACAGTTCACGTCGTACCTAGATTGCCTCATTTGAGTCTACAAAGATTAAATTAATTTATTTCGGTATAAATGTGCAAATAATTAGAAAACTTTACATTTGTGATGACCTTTATCATGATATTTTTTGGTTTGAAATTTGACGTCTTTCCTACAAAATTTAAAAATAAATAACACATTTGTTTTAAATTACAAATATAACATATATTTTCCGCAAACGATTTGATAGGAGGGAGCAGTAGGAACATAAGTTCGAATTTCATTGTCTTCTACATCATTTCTAATGTAATTGTCAAATGTGTAAATTAAAATTAACTTATCAGTATGAAAAATTGTGCAACGTAGTATTGTAAAAAATGCACTAGGCAACACACTGTGTGTCGATCAAAGAACAAGCCTCTTAGATGATACACATCATCTCATCCAAAGATTATTAAAACATATATATATATACATACATACGAGAGACAATTAACAAAAAATCATCCCATGCTATAGCAGATTACATATAATTTGTTTCACTTCCAAATTGGTTGCCATATTTAAAAAAAATAAAATTACATGAGACAATACAATGTGTATCATGGAAGGAATTTTTATTTTATTTTTAAAAAATATGTATGGGACTATTGGACAATACATTGGCTATCACCCGGAATAAATATTTATCGGAAGCTAAATATAACATTGTCCTATCATTTCTCCTACCTTTCTACACTTTTATCTCCTCCGTTGTGTTAAGTTTGCCAATTTAATATTTACATTGCAAATGGCCTATAATAACATTCTTTTAACAAATTAAACTAAAGTCTAAATTTAATTTGTAATATTTAGATATGTTAAAAAAAATTCCAATAGATATGTTAAATTAACTGTTTGATTTGTCTGGTAATATTTAACCAGTGTTTATATCATACGATAATACAAGCTTTCTTAGCGATTAATTTTTAAATAGAGGAAATTAAAAGTTCAGTATGTCCTTTTAAAACGTAACCAATGTCTTACGGTTAATAATTAAGCATTTTTTCCCCACAATTTTTGAAATTTGGAAATTATGAAACACAATCATTATCAAAGGGGGCCAGATTTATTTATTTTTAGCTTTCTTAGAGCATCAAATGTTGGTGGCTATTGGTCCATCTTGGGAGTTATATTATCATTTTTAAGGTGAGCATGGCAGCCAATAATATAGCTGAGATTTAGACATAAGAGTATATCACGCTACGTCTGTCTTTCTCTGGCCAATTTAGTAGGAAACTGATCAAAGATTTTTACTTTTAGGATACGTTTGATTTAATTTGTAACTTCCGTTTAATAATAATTATATTACATGTTTCAATTTATTTTTTAACTTTTCACACAAATTAATTATTTTCTTATAATTGTACATGTTACCATCAAAAGGAGCCTTAATATTAGTATTATTGTTAAACTTGGTTAAATCTTTCTACTTCTTCTTTTTTCCATCATTTAGGTTTTTTTCTTTTTTCTTTTTTAACTACCAAGGATTTTACAATACAATTTTTTTTCTTTTTTTAATTATTCGTCATACCCACTGGTGGACACATATTACCACCACAATGGGGTGAACACAATAAAAAGTTAGTTACCATATCCATATCCTTATTATGGTGACAAAGATGATGACAACCAGAATACAAGGTCATTGGAATACCATTATGGATGTTCTTAGTAGTTTGTAGTGTTTATCCCTTGCTTAATTTATGATATATTATTATTTCGTATTTATCCTTCCAAAGTATATCATTGAATGCATTGTATAAAGGATCGGCTTATCCTACAATATGAACCATTATAGATGCTAGAAGTGGTTTAATTCTTTCATATAGTGTGATATATTTGCATAACACTCACAATTGCATTTGTATTCACACCTACAATACTACATTGACTAGATTCCCATGTACACTCAGCGAACCATGAGGCTTTCAATGGTATAGATTGCATGTTGCTACTCAATATTCACGCATTTGCTTTTATCTTATCTCCACCTAATTGACGAACTAGTGACTCAATACACACATGTAAATTTTTTTTTGTCACAAGATGTGTAAGACCAAATATGATGATTTGATTCAATATTCATGTTATTTATAAAATAGCACATCTTCAGGGAATGCCATGTTGCTAAAAGAATGTGGCAAGTCATCAACCCAAAATATCTCCTGATTTTTTGAGAAATGGCTTGACGGAAACCTCAAACGCCAAGAAGGTGGGAATGCAACCTCACTTGACTGGAGTATCCTGTTTGTGGTCACCCTATGGAACTTATGGAAAGGGAGGAACAATTTCCAATTTAACGGAAATCATATTAACAATTATCAAATTGCTTTTAAAAGCAAGATGATGGTGAGAGATATCCAATCAGCTTTTGATAGTAACAAGGACCAGGTTAATAGCAATAATATTAGATTGATAAAATGGATTTTTCCTAACGCAGGTACCAGCAAAATAAATACGAATAGAAGCCTAGCTCGCAAAGAAAGGGGGGGTTTTAGAGGCCTAGTTCGAGATGATCGAGGAAAATGGGTAGAAGGATTCTATGGTAATATAGGATGGTCAACAATTATAAAAGATGAACTATGGGCGATCCACTATGCTTTCTATCTCTGCGATGGGAAAGAATCCCGATTGAAACGGATTGCCTCACAGCAATCAAATTGATAATAACTTATCGTGTTCTCATTGAGGATTGCAGGGAACTAATCAAGGATATGATCATGGAAGTGGTGCATGTGCTTAATGAGGCTAACAAATGTGCGGACAACCTAGCTAAAATTGGTGAGGAACAAGGAGAGAGACTGGTCCGTATGTTGATGCCTCTGGATGAATTAATTGATAACATGAAGGCAGACCAACGGGGAACTGCTTTTGAAAGGGGCATGTGAGCACGCTGTTGTTCATGGATAATCCCCTTTAGTTTTTTCTTTTGGATGTTTTTCTTTTGGTTTAACAGTTTTTTTTCGGTTGATGTTTGGTTTGTAAGGCGACTTGGTTGTTTTTCTTTGCTTTCATTTATTTCACCAAAATAAAATAAAATAGTATTTTTCAATGAAAAGAATAACCACTTAATACTTTCATAGTACGACAATTTACTACGTGCTTAAGTGTATTATTGTAATTTTTTTTTTATGAATAATCAATTCTTTGGAGTCCGGCAATAAGTAATGTTTCATAGATTTAATCATTTAGTTCAGGCGTTGATACCTGTGATGTTGAAAAAAAAAATTAGGATAGATCTAACAATGTATATAACTCTAGTTTATCCATTTATGTTAGATGTGGAAGTACTTCCTAATATTTTCAAGAATAAATATTAGAGTATCTCTAATGGTATAATTAAAATAACAATTATAATCAAATTTAACAATGTTGGCTAGAAATACTACCCCAATGGCATAATCAAATTTTAGCAACATTTCAATCAATAACCAAATCTACTCCATTTATAATCAAAGTTAACAAAATGTAAGGCCCACCAATTCTATTTGGTAAAAGATAATATTTTCAAATTTAAATTATCTTTCCCTTAATTTTTTGAAACAAAATTCAAATTGTTAATTTGTGACCGATCAATATAATAGACCCCACAAATTTAATTATTGAGAAAAAATATCTATTAGAGATGGCTGCATTATTAACTTTAACAACTTATTAAATAAATAATTAAAAGTCATTTTAATTATTCAATTTTAATTATTCTATTGAGAAATGAAAATGCTGTTAGACTTTGGTTTTGCTTTGAAAATAATCAGAAACAGTATTCACGAGGTTCAAACAGAGGAAACAAAAATATCCGAGTTAAAAGGAACCCAACATGAAACTGGTATTTTTTTAAGAGATAAATTACAAATTTTTATGATTAATTAAGTAATTTAATAAAAGGTCAAAGATTAGGTAAATCAATATGTAATACTAAAATTTTAAATTTTGTTTTGGCTGTTACTCCAAGTTAAAGGGGAAAAACCAGCTGGGCGCCACAGCTACCCCCCCATGTGAAGATCGAGACGCGCTTCCTATAACAATTGGCCCCATCTTCTAATATTATTTTAAATTAGTTATTATATATCTGTACCAGAACGCACAGTTAAAAATAAATAAATAAGAATATCGTATTTTCTTTCTAATAATTTACATAGGGGAAATTTGAAAATATCTGGAAAAGGAAAAATATTTCAACCATTAAAAATGGGTGAGACCATTTACAACCTCTATTTATTTCATTAATATCCTCCACTTAATTTTGAATAGATCTACTTTTAAATATTCCCCTTATATATCACAAACACCCTCTTCAATTAACATATTTACTCTAAGGCCTCGTTTGGTTCACGGAAAGAAAATTAGTTCCCCTATCTTTCCCATGGAGGTGGGAAAGTAAATTTTTTATCAAATTTCCTTTCTTGTGTTTGGTAAACCATGGAAAGTATTTAGGTAAGAGTATTATTGTCTAAAATTTGTGTAATAAATGCTTGGAAATCACATGGGAAAATCAATCCCATGTGTTTTGGGAGGAATGATTTTACCCCCTACTTTCTCCTCTCTCGGGAAAGTGTTTCCGGAATTTGTGCTTACCAAACAAAGGAAAGGAACGACTTTCCTTTCCTGAGTACTAAAATCCGTGAACCAAACGAGGCCTAAGGTAAAAAAATTAATCTATCAATTTATACATGGGTAATAAATTAACCACACACTTTAAAATAGCCCCCTTATATCTCACTAACACCCCCACCCCCACATTATTTATTCACCCTTCCCCCACAAACCCCATTTACTCTCCCCACAAATCCTCTTCTCAAGCAAATCGAGTATTGCATTCAAACTCAGTTTTTTACCATTTTGGCTCCAAAAATCAAAATTACTACATTAAATCCAAGTGCAAGCATTATTGGTTGGTAGTTTAAACATTAAGTAAATGTTTTGAATAGAAGAAGAAAGAACTTGGTAATGGTGAAGAAAGAAGAATGTGGTGATAATGATGGCATTCCAAAGAATAATGAAACAAAAAAGGTATTTATATATTTTTTGGAGTATTAAGATGGATTAAATCTATCATATATGATCCTACATTTTTTTAAAATGAAGAAGATAACTGAAAGTCACAAAACAGAGTACTTTTTATAATCTATTTAGACTATACTCGGCTCACATGGGGAGTTGTTTTGTGGGTTTCATTCATCTTCTTCATTCTAAATAAATGTAGGATCATATATGAGAGATTTTTGATTTCAAGTGGTCGGTCTTACATGAGTTAATCGTCGGGGTGGCCGTACGCCGGAGGGAGACGCAGGGGGAGAGGGTTTTTTTTATTTGAAGTTTTGTTTTGATTACTGAAGTTATAAATTAATTTTAATTAAGGTTAATTATATTTTTAATTACATACTTTATATAAATTACTTAAGGTAAATAGGAGAAGTAAATAGGAGGGTGTTAGTGATCAAAAAAATTACATTTATGGGGTATTTGTGAGATAAGAGGTGTTAGTGTGATAAATGAAAGTTGTAAATAGTCTCACCCTTAAAAAGGGATAAGGTATTTTCTTTCAAGTCAGGCCTTCATCTACTGCTTATGTATATATATTAAAAAAGAAGAAGTTAAAACCCAGTTTTTTTAGACTCTTGAGAAAAATGACATGGACAATAAATCAAATCCTTTAATTTTCTTCTTTTTTCTTTTTTGATATAAACCAAAATACAATTTTACACCTCTTTATTTGTTAACTAAATATTATAATTAGACAAACCAAAACATATTAATTCTGTAGTGCAAATTAAACGCCAAAGGATCTTGTTAGCCTGCATCGTTTCTAGAACATCCACATTTGAAAACGACAACTTTGAATCAATTCAGAATGGCAAAAGCCCACTGTCCACCCATAACAAAAATGGGAAAAATATAATATTAAGACATACATAGCGGTGGATCCGGGGCTCGGCCCCGCAGATTTTTTAAAATTTGGGAAATATTTTTTAGGTTTCAAAAAATTCTAAGCAATCTTTTAATTTTTTTTACAAGTAAAATTTATGATTTTTTAGATTTAAATATATAAATACAAATTCTAATCTTACATATAATAAAATTTATCATAATAAAAATACAGAAAAAATAACACGCAATAATTATGAATTTTTATCGGTTAACTTATTTTGAGTTTATTTTTATGTTAATTATTTTTATGTAGAAAAAAATAAATTTGTATTTGTGTTTTAACCCCTCCTAAATTTAATATTTTAAATCCACCGCTAATTTATATATATATATATATATATTATATGTATATATACGGAAAAGAAAGTACACATAGATGAATGTATATATAACTTGGAGGGCCCATTTGCAATGCAAAACTTTTGTTGGATTATTAGCGTAAGCGAAGTGTCAAAAAAAGAAAAAAAAGTGAAGTGTCAATATCATAACCTAAAAAAAAAAAAAAGTGTCAAAAGATTTTTGATTTTTTTTTTCTGATGTCACTCAAAAGAATAATTATGGCATCTTTAATTTGGATAAAATAAACAGTGGCAGGTTGTTGCGGTGACATTTGTCTAAAAAATTATATTATCGTTAAAATAATTATTGTCAATGGTAAAGAAATATAAGATATTTAAGGTATGATGTAAAATCATATAATGCACTACTTATTTTGGTATTAATAAAAAATCTTTTAGTAATATATTATTATGTTTATCTACATATATAAATTAAAAGTCACCAATTCGACACTAAAGTTTAATATATATATATATACACACACATATAAAAGAAAATGAAAAAAGAAAGTAAAATAAACCCAACTCACTTTGATCCATCTTAAATTTAACATATTTGCTAGGGATGTTTTCGATTTTGGTTGGGATGAAACTTAGGACACCCAAACCTAAACCGAATTTAGAAGTTCAGTTTGGTTTCTAAATATTCGAACCTAGACCTAAACCAAAATTTGAAGTTCAATTTTATTTGGCTTTCATATATATATATATATGTTTTTTAGAAAAATAAATTACAATGTAACACTTATTTTGATTAGAAAAATAATAACTCTTTCATTACTCGTATTTAGTTTGGAGTGAAAAATATTAATTACATTTATAATATAGTTACAATATTTATCAAAGTTCAAAAAGTTGGATTCTTACTAAAACTCGCTAATTTTAAGAATATAAAATTTTAACTAATAAAATAATATTATTTTAAAATTATATATATAATAATTCAATTCAATTTGATTTTATATTGACATACCTGAACTAAAATTTTACTGTACAAAAAATTAGTTAAAATGCCAATGGCTATAACCCAATAAGGGTTTTTTCGGTTTTGGTTCGGGTAGAAATTAGGGTACTCCAAATTCTCTCAAAACTTTATATTTTGGTTTCAGTTCGGTTCGATTTCGGTTTTGGTTTTGGTTTTTTTATCTATAGAACCCAAACCCTCAAATTATTCAATGTTGGCCCGGTTTGGTCTCATTCAATTTTTTTTATGTTGTTAATACTTTAGTTAAAAACTGCATTAACAAAAAAGGCATTGAAATTATACTAAAACAACACTTAAACTGTAGATCTGACTTAATATTGAGCATAATGGTATTGAGGCTTATATTACCTTTATTTCCTTTAGTCTTTTAGGCTCCGTTTGATTGCAAAGTGGAAAAGAAAAATAAATTAAGTTAGTTTTGATGAAAAGATGAAAATAAGTTGAGTAATAAAGGTGATATCCTCTTGATTTTTTAAGTTTTTCCATGAAGAAATTTTCTTTACTTGGTGGTAAGTAAAAATTTTTCACCAAAAATATTGAAAGATGGAGGATATATACTCATAAAATAAGTAACATGTTTCACCTTATTTTCTATCTTTTTACACAAAGTAACTAAATTTATTTTCCTTTTCCATCTTTGCAATCAAACGGAGCCTTAAAGTTAAATGGTACTGAGTCTCTGAGCAGTGGGTATTGAGTATGAGTAAGCCCTTTTTTTCGTTTTCGGGAATTCGGTCTAATTTGATTGGCTTGAAAAATGAACTTAAATTGATTCGAATAATTCGGTTTCAATTTTTAATTTTGGTTTTAACTTTTTTTCAATTCGGATAATTTTAAATTATAACAAATCAATACGATTCGATCGTTTGATTTTTGAATTTTTGACAACACTGTTATAACCCGAGTTGAAATTAACCATAACTATTTTCACTGCCGAAATAACAAAATATAGTTTCTTGTTTTAAAAAAAGAGAAGAGATAAAGTGCCGGCAAACAGAAAAAAAGGAAGTCTATAATAATGAGCTAGTTTTTGTAGGGTGGCAGATATCCTTTGACTTGACTATATCTACGGGCCATTGGCTATTTATGGGCCCATCAAATTTAATTTCAATTGTTTTTATTTTACTAATATGTTTAATTAACATCCGAGTATCTGACGGTGAATAAAGAAGGCAATGATTCCACTTTTCCTAGTAAAATAATTTATTTATAAAAACCCTTAACAACATGACTAGGAGACAATATTTTTGCCGAATTTACAAGATAACGTTAGTCAAGTTGCAACATTAGTTCACATAAATATTATTAATTATTTTTACTAATTATGATTATTGTAATTCACACGATTTTAATAGTTATAATTTATTCAATTTTAATTTGTTACGGTGCTTATAGAATTATATGAAAAAAAAATTATATCATTAGTCATTGCATGTATCATTTTTTTATTTATTATTCAAGTTATGGAAACATTTGTTTTAAAATTTATAAATAATTATCCGTAATTTTTTTTTTTACTAACTTCAGCCATCTTATAAATGTTAAATAAAAGAAAGAAAGGAAAAAAACACTTCTTCGTCTTAAAAGGTAAAGAAAAATACCACTCTTGACAACCATATGATTGGGCGATTGTTAGTTGAAAATGCGATTTTACAATTTGCAACATATATTAATATGAATTTTTCTTCTCAAATGTCAAAAGTAAGATGACGAATATTTGGGATTTAGTAATTGGATGGAGGTGTTTACTTTCTGGGTTGAAGAAGTAAATTGAATTGAAAAATATGGAGGGGGTGCCAATAGGAATACCCTCACATGGGTATCCCCTCTCTCTCTCTCTCTCTCTCTCTCTCTCTCCATATATATATATATATATATATAATATAATAGATTTTATATGTTCTCATAATTAGTGGCATGACATTCGCTTGTCTGACTAAAAGGCAAATATTCGCCTCCTTTCGCCCTGTATTTAATAATTTTCAACACCTTTTAATCCACAAGCCCTAAGAAATAATTAATTTTGTGTATGGATAGAACTATTAATGTGTATATGTATTATTAGTCTAACTTAAGTGACCGAATTGTCCAGGAAGTAGAAGTTCATATACAAGAAAAATAAGGGCCAGAACGTATGTCGGTACCAAAATATTTAAAGCTTTATAGTATGATTGAAAACATTGTTGTAATTACTTATAAAATGGAAGTAAAACATTCGATTTAAAGAAATTAGGAACTTAAAAGTCAAATGGGTGTAATAATTTCTTACACCTATTAATATGATAAAGGATTTAGCGCAAAAGGTTCCTATTTTATAATTCTAGCTCCTCTCATTTACAATTTTGTCTAAAACTTTTTGTTTAATCATCACTAAAATAAAATTATTGATTATTAATATTTTATGCATAGACAATCATATTCCTAATAAATATTTTTTTTTATTTTTCATTGTCATTATTGCCCTTACCAACCACTGCATATCATAGGCTACCAACACTAACTAATATCTTGGCCACCAACAATCATGCACTAAAATTTTGTCGATTTTTTTCTTATATATAGTTTTCGAATAAATCAGGTTTTCTAGTGTGGTACATGATCTTTTGAAAGCTTGTCCAAGTTATGTTTCCAAGACAAATGAACCAAGATTTTTATAAAGTTGGTGGCTATGTTATTAGATTCAATTTGATAAACTCATAAAAGTATTGATGTTTGATTCGACTCGACTTGACTTGCTTAAAGCCGTGATCATCTTCACTTGGAATCTGGCGATAACAAACGTGGTCCTTGCGTGATTAGTGGCACCAAGTGACCACCATAGATGGTGGAAGCGGGGTCCATCGGTCAAACTCATTAACATGCATACGTCAACTTTTATCAAAATGGGCCAATAAATGGACCACCGGTACCCCCATTTCCCCTCCCCTTTTGTATGGAGAAATGGCTACTCTTTTACCTTGTGATGTTGGTGGGCCTATGGGATACTTTTTGGTAAGGCCATTTAATTTTACTTATAAGCCCCAAAAAGCAGAGGGGAAAAAAAAACCCTCAAAAAATCAAACATGTTTTAACATTGTATGTCACAAGAATTAATGAGTAGTAAATTCTAATACCTATATTACGGACATATGTGATGCGTGTGACTTACATATAAGTAATATAAAGGAAAAAAATTGCTAAGGCTTCGGATTTCATTACTTATGCTATAGGACTGAGATTTTCATTTATTTTCTAGACGAAAGAAAATAAGAGCGTGCAATGGAAAATAAAAACATGCCAAAGCTTCAAAATCAGGTGAAATGCTTCCCCAGCACTATATCTCTCATTGTACCATCTTCCGTACATCAATCATACGTTTATCTTCATTGGCTTGTTTATAAGTAAGATTGTCTATTATAAACAATTAAAATGACAGAAAACAATCTTCAATAGACTTGTTTGTTCCCATTGAATTTGACCCCGCCATTAGTATAATTATTTTCACAATGTCAACACATATAAATTGAGTGCCTCATGATCATGGATGAATGAATATGTCTAAATAAATGACTCAAGAAATCTCTTTTCGGACAAAGTTGATCAATAAAATATCTTAGTGTAATGTCTTTTGAGAGCACATATATGAAAATCAGTAATACTAATGAAGTTAATCTCTCTCTCACACACACAGCAAACACACAAGGGAAGGGCTACAAAGACATTTGACTAATGATACAAGCAGAGAATTACATCTAAAAAGCAATCTCAAAAGAGAAGTCTCCAATTCATTAACAAAGAATATTGTGTGTCATTTTCTAAATTACCCCAAAACAGAGCTCAAGTAACAATGGGGAAATCAATTAATTACACAATCTTGTGATCCATACCCATTTAAGCAAATCCCTTAAAAGATACAGGGGATAAAAACCCAACACCAATTCTTTTTTCTAAAGTACAACTCTCCTATGCCTTGGTTAACTTTGAGCAAGACAAATTATCTGCTTTCCTTCACAAATAGGAGGGGCTTTTGTATCTTCTTATATCCTTGGTTTGTAGTTTGCATCTGCTTGTAAAAGTACAACACTTAGGTGCCTGGTAATGTGCTGCTTGTTGTACTTGAGAGGATGATGAAAGCGCAAACGACCGAAAGGGAGAAGACCGAGACCCAAGTGTTCTCCGTGTACATCTCCATTGCGTCTGTAAATGAAAAGCGCGTACGGCTTTCAGCCCAGTTGCGTAGTCTGTCGGCCTCCGCTGCATATAATGCCCGGCCCTGAAAGGTACAATAATTTAGGATAACAGTTTGACAACATATTTTGAGAACACAGTGATCAGTTGTGTGTCGCTCATGTATTGGTTCACAGTGGAGTTTATACAAAATAAAACTATAGTAAGTTCAATTACTTAAGCAGTGCATTGATGATACGTCACTGTGTCCCGTAAAAGTGTCCTCATCATGTGTCTCTATAAGTACTCGAAAGATAGAGAGGGGGTTCAATATGCGTTTGGCTATTCATTCCATGAATAAGAGGGAAAGTACAGGCAAATTATCTCGCGAACGGTCCTTGCCTGTTAACTACGAAATTTTGTCATTAATATACTGGGAATTCATTTGGAGACGAAACTCCATTGCTAAAAGCCTGGTCGCATAAGAACTGTCGGCATGAGATAGGGGGCTGAGGCTACAGTGCAAATGAGCCAAATCGAGCTGAAAAGTGGGTAGTTTAAACGAACCGAGCTCAAATGAGCTTTAAACTGAGCCGAGCTAGACTAGCTTGATTTTAATATAGTTCTACAGTGTTTTGGAGCTTAAGAGCTGAGCTTATTAACACGTCGAGCTCGAAAATGTGTTCAAGCTTGGTTCGTCTCTTTCACAGCCGAATCTAGAACGAGCTTCTACTCAAATGATACCGAGTCAAGCTCGAGTAGCATGAATGGTCATCCCATCAAGAAAGGGTCAACATTGGTCATCCCATTCTCGACCCGTTAGGCCTCATGCATAGTCAGTCAGGGAGTGTTAAGTAACAAGAACAAAGTAAAATGCCCAAAGTGAACAAAGTATGGACCGTTAAGGCCCAAAATGGATCAAGAAGAGATCCATCAAGGAAGGGGTCAACATTATCTAAATCACTAAACTGCCCAAAATGAACCGAGCATGGACTGTTAAGTAGAAAGAACATGAACTAGCAAACGCATGGTTCGAAAAATGGTTGCCAAAGACTCGGCCATCTAATCTTCAAGATGGTGCAGATTTCAAGCAAGTTAATACAGTACATTATCTGAAAGATCAAAAAGTTGAAAAGAACGACAACGTGGTAAAGCGACAAGATTTCATCAGACATTTTGACCAAAATTTGGTGATTAATGACAACTCTACTCTATATTGGCCTAGTCTTTAAACCATGTAGCACTAAGAGGTACTGCCTCCATCTCGAATTAAGTGCCCCCTTTCCTTTTTGGGACATAATCAATGTACCAAATTGCACAAGAAGAAATCTGTTCTTGACCATTGATTAGGTTGAAATTAGTGTCTTCTTAAAAAAGTACAGAAGCCATTTGGGGTGTGCACAAAACAGAGTGGACCAACAAAACTGAGATGCTTTGGTCAGTTTTCTTTTAACCCATGGTCTGGTATGTTTCTTTACACTACTAGCTATGAAAAAGTCAGTAAGTTGGTGAAAGTTGCCCCACTATCACAATATTAATCAACAAGATAATATAGACAAAGATGTTGGACACAAGCCTAGAGAATAAAACACAGGTGCGAAAAAAGCAATACAATTTACCTTGTCATCGAACCAACGACCTCGTCTTAGCCACGCGGTGACCAACGCAAGTAAAATCCTAGGAGGGGTCAAGTAGTTAATTGCTTTCCCGCTACCCTTTACAACCCTCATCCTTGGAACTAAAGTTCTTGCAACTGTCTCGGGGTGCTCGCATATTATGTTAAACATTTGCTTGTTCTGAATACTCGACCCACTGCAGACAAACCAGGGAAAAATTAATTTGAAGTTCTTAGAATCAAATTCAATGAATCAAAAACTTAAAAGATATAGTTAAACGAACCAGCCCGCGTATGTGCACGTGTATATCTGTGAATTGTGATACAAAAAGAGTGGGTGTTTTGTGAGAGAGTTGAGAAGTAGTTGGAAGAGAGTCTAGGGTGTGGGTTCTTTATCAAGGTGAGCTGATGTTTTGAGGAGGATTTTTTTTTAAAAGTGAATATGAACCATTGGTTTATTTCTTGGGTCAAGGAAACCCAATCTTCAGTATACTCTATACGCATGTAGAGGGGAGAAAATTGCAAGAGTGAATCTGAACCATTCGTTTATTCTTGGATCCAGCTCCTATCAATCTGGAGTAGTGTAGTGAATCTAGACGATTTGTTTAAAATTGAATGGCTTAGATTTTGAAGGATAGTGTTTGCCTCTGCTGAGGACTAATTTACTAGAAACCACCAGTCGAAATCTAACACATTCAATTTTACACGAATGGTTTCAGATTTACTACTCTACTCTATAGTGATTGAAATCACTCTAGAGGAGCTGGATCTGTGTGCGTATATATATACCTCAAGAGCAAGTCTGTAAGGACCATTCCTGGAGAGGCAGTATGCACTCCAACATTCGACCTTTTGCACTCCTTCAAGAGTGATGACTGAAGTTGCCTAAGGCCACACTTTGTGGACCCATAACTGCATGACCAAAGGAGATCAAACAACACAAACCATAATCAGCAAACACTAAAGAAAATGGGCACACCTCACAAGTTCAAGCAAAGCCTTCACTCACTGCACAACAAAAAAGTTCTAATTTTATTTTTTCCAAAAATAAAATAAAGAAACAAGTACTTACACAGCTGTCAAAGGAGTGCTAGATCCACCAGAGCCAGCACCGTCCATATTAAAGATGTGACCGCCCGTATTCTGGCCTCTCATCACACGCATGGCTTCACGAGTGCAAAGAATAGATCCAACCAAGTTTGTTGACACAATCTATTCAAATAATCACAAGATGTTAGATAGATCATTTTACAGCTAGTTCGCATTTGAAAATATTCCCGTGTCTCAAATTAGCGTCCCTTATGAAACTCAACATATTAAGAAATGTTGAAAAGCATGATATACTCATATACATTGTTGGCCCACTACCTAACAGCTTAAGCTTCTGGGTGAGATGGTTCCTAACATGGTATCAGAGCTCAGGTTCTGCAAGGTTTCGGGTTCGAATCCTCCCACTTGCATTCGTTTCCCCCTTTGTGTTTGTGCAGTATGCACGTTGTTGTTTGTGCACAAAGTGCACCTTTGGTTTCGTTTGTCTGTCCACGTGCGAGTGGTTCGCACGTGAGGGGGAGTGTTGAAAAGCATGATATACATTGTTGGCCCACTACCTAACAACTTAAGCTTTTGGGTGAGATGGTTCCTAACAAAAAATACTATGAAATTTCACTGTTACCAATTTTAGAAACCTGTGTCATAATTTGAGACGTCTCAAGGTAGATAGTTGGACTCTTAATTTGAGATAGAAAAGTAATTGATAAAGATCAAACCTATTTAAGGCCAAATAGTCGTTTAAGCTAACCAAAACAAAATGAGTTCTGTGCATAAAGGTTTTTTTGAGAATATTTCATGTTTGCGTAAGATATTTGTTTTCTCCACATCAGTATATATAAAAATAAAACCATGAAATTTAACAAATGAGGTCCATACCTGTTGAATATCTTCGTTGCTGAACTGAAGCAAGGGTCTAAAACCTTTGTTTGTCCCAGCATTATTTATCTGTAGAGAGTTGAAATTAAAAAGGCAATTAAGAAACTAGAAGGAAACTCAATGAAAAATATTACCAACCTCATTAGAATATCAATAGAAACAAAGAAATGCGTTTTAAATTGCCGAAATAATAATGTTAATAAATTACAACTAACTCAATTTCTTGTTCCTAATCTGAAACGAATGGAGCAGCTACCGAAGTGTAATCCATCTCAAATTAAGTCCCAAAAGTCAAAAACTTTTTTCGACACATTGACGCTAGTGTAATCAACTGACGAAATCAAATTTTGTTAAACGATTGTGAGATTGAGTAAATTGATTTGAAAACATGAATCTAATTTGATACATCCCGAATAGGAAACTGGGACATTTAGTTTAGGACAGACGCACTAAAAGGTCCCACAGCAAAACATGTGAAAAAGGAAAATATACATTTCTTGCGATCAACACCGAAAATACTCATTTGTTCTCGGTCTCTTTGTTCACTTGAAATCAGAACTTTGTAATTTTACATATATGTTTGAGCTTTAGTAAAAATGAGATTATATTACCAAATAAACACCATTAAGCGAAACCAAATCGAGTAAACGATGGAGAAATGAACTGCCAGATGTCAACACAAAATCAATTAAAAAAAAGAAGAAGAAGGTAGATTCCTCACCCAAATATTTATAGAACCGAATTCATTGACAGCGAAATTTGCCAATTTCAACACATCATCGGGTTGACAAACATCACAAGCAATGCCCACCACTTTCGCATGTACCAAGTTTTTCCTAGCCGCATTACCAGCACTTGCCATACATTCACTCAGGCTCTCCTCAAGCTCTCTAATGGTCATATCAACAGATTCTTGGCTGCCTTCCGAAAAACAAGTAGTAAAAGAGTTTGTGAGAAACAAACATGCAAATAACCATACACAAGATATTCAACAATATGTTAAGGACTAGTTCTGTTTGGGTGAAGAGCAAAATGGTGGAAAATAAAAATAAAATATTCTCCCATTCAACATTAACATTTCTATTAAATTTGTTAATAAAATTGCATAGAAATAAGTTTTACAACTTTATATCAACAAAAATATTATCAGGAATAGTTGAAAAACTTGGAAGTACATTCCAAGCTTACCCAAGTTAAAATATATCACCCTGAACCAAACCGGCCATTGGGAATAATTACATTACATGGTACAAAACAGCACCTGCGAGAAGCAACAACAACTCGATCTCCAGAAAGTAGAAATTCACGAGCAAGAGCTTTTCCCAGTCCTCTTGTACTGCAAAGATGGTAGGACAAGTTTTTATTAATAAAGAAACACTACTTACATGAATTGTAATTGCGCCCAAGACCAAGAATTTAGCACATTTTTCAAGTTTGTTTGTTTTCCTGAAACCAGAAATTGGTACTTCCGCATATTTGTTGAGCTTAAGCAAAAAAATTTGGCATCCTGTGATTCAAATTTGACATGAATTACGAGACAATTATACAAGAGGTCACTAATTTGGCTATTTGGGATTCATGGAAACCAAAAAAGTCAAACTATACAGGCAATTAATACATTGTTCAAGATGAACCAAAACCCAAAAGATTGTCATATCATAAACATTTAAGATGAAACAAAGAGCCGCTGACTTTGGAGCGTAGGGCGGAAAGCGTACCTGCCAGTTATAACAACATTGCGAGGACCGGCCCGACTAACTTCCTCTAAAACCATGTTGGAACCAATCATAGTTCCAATAATAATGCCTCCAAGCCAACTATACCATATCAAAGCATTCATTTGACTATCTCCACCTTCAGAAAATTCAATTCGGACAAATAAGTAAATATATTTTTTACATATAGCATCTTTGTGAATATGACAAGCATAGATTCAATAAGTAAAAAATACCATTAATAGCTAACCTGACAATTGAAAACCTGTGAATAATACTACTCCAGTACTCATCATGGTCACTATATATCTCCCAATTTGAAGAGCAATCTGCAAATTTTGAGAGACAGAGACGGTGAGATTGCAATAAAATACTACTTTAAAAAAGACCATAGGAAAAATTGGAGGTCAGTCCTTTTTTCAAAACCTTCTGAGTCTAAGGAAAAAAATGCCTGCAGTAATTTCACCACATGCATGATATATGCATAAAATAAAATGTATGTTACCGAAAATTTCCATGCTTCTGCGTAAAAATCACGTGTTTTCAAGGGGCATGCATGTGAGAAGCTTACGCTATTATATATATTATAAATAGTTTAACCCCAACATGTTAATTTTTTATGTATAAATAATAATACTATATATATTCCTTTCCCTTTAATTGATCTTGGCTAAAGCAGATTTTACTCTGTAACGCTTCAGTTGCGTAACACGTGGCTTCTAATAGAGAAAATATTAAAGATTAATTAACACTCAAATTTTCATCATCCATAGAATTTTGTCAGCAACCAAAAGGGAATTTAAACGAACTCACCGAAGACAAACTCTCCTCCAACTTCTCGGAAAACTTTTCCTCCGAACTTGAATTCCTTAAAAAGGCAGATTTAAGGACATCGATAGTTCTATAAATCCCCCTTTTAGACTCTAACCCATTATTATTATCCTTCAGATTCCCATTTTCCCTATCTTTCTCACAAGTACTCTCCTCGGACTTAAACGACCGGCACGGCTTTACCCAAGACCCACGACGACCAGGAACAGGGACCCACATGGCCAAACTCACCGGCCGTATAGCCGGAGATTGGCCCGTCCGGTGGTGGTGGTAGTTGACAAGAATTTTGGCCACTGTGGCCATTTTTTATTTTTTTTTGTGAAATGGTTGAGAGAAATGTCAGAGAGTTGAAGGTAAAGTGAGAAGAATGAGGTTACTAAATTTATTTATTTTGGTGGGGATTGTGAAGAATGAAGATGAGAATTTTTGTTTACAAATAGAAGGGAAAATTCAGATATTTTGTTGGCAGAATTTTAAGTAAATTACACTCGATGACCCTTAACTATTATACTTGTATACCAATAACCTTAAAACTTTTTGGTGTCCCTATAACCCTTAAATTATGTATTGCGTACGACATGCTTCATATATAAAAAGATGTAATGATATTAAAAGTGTATATATTAAACTATGTGAACTTTATCTATTAATGATAGTTGGTTGAATTAGTAAAATTTAAATGCTTCATATGTTAGGCATCAGTACAAATTTCGTTACCAACAAACCTTTTTAGTAGGTGTTTTTTGTTTTTTTCTCAAAGATAAATGTTTTTCAATCCAACTTATGCCCCTTTAGATTAGTCCATTCTCGACCGATTTGTAGGAACTAACCTAGACTAGTTTCTTCTTGGATGAACCACTATAAGTCTTTCACTAGGACTTATGGTATGTCTTATCACTGGACTAAGGTAGTTTCCCTTTGCCTAACTTTTGGTTAATGCATATGTATCTTTGTGTGTGCGCAATGTGTGTATACTTTAATATCGTTATGTCATTAGAGCGAGCGTGTTATTTTAGTAGTAAAAATGCTCATTTAAATATGGAAAATTATTATATTTGAGTATAACATGAGGTGTGCATAATATTATTTATAAAAAAGTAGTATAGAGACTTCCTCTTTTTAAAACAAGCATGTCATATTATAACTCCTCTCTAAAGTTTATGGCATGTCTTAATGCTAAAATTATAACTTTTTTTTATTACTTAAACTCTTTGTAAAAAATATATATATTCACACTTTAATATCATTACGTTGCTATATAACATGTGGTACAAAGTGCATAGTTAAGGGCCATGGATATCAAAGAAAAATAGTCTAAAGGTCATAAAGAAATAAGATTGATAGTTTAAGGGCAAACGGGGGTAATTTAATATTGTAATATCTGAGAGTTGGGGGAAGGGATGAGTGTGATGACCACACGTTAAAGGAGAGCCTAATCTCCACGTTAGAAGTGCCACGTGATCGGGTAGATCTTTCCCTTTGCGTATCGCTTTTCCGTTAAGGTTACGAAACTGCCCTCATCCACGCTACATGTCTTCAATTATTAGGTGACTCTTTTGTCTTTTTTTCTGGGAGGTGATTCCATTACGTTTTTACCAAAAAAAAAAAAAAATTGACAAAAAGATGATAATTTATTTTTTTAATACAATGACAAAGATGACAATTTAGTGACCTATACGGAATAAATTTAGTCAATTTAATGAAATCTGATTTTATAAGGCAAAAATTCATCAAAAACACTGCCCGGACTTATTTTTTTTTGGTTACACTGGCCGGACTTATGTTGCGGGGAGAGAGCTCAGAAATATTTTATTTATATATGATACTAAATTATTTACACCCGCAATGAATGTGTCACTTGTATATAAAATTTGAAAAGAAATATTTAACAAAAAAAAATTTATGGTATAGCGCTTGATTATAAACTATTTATTAACCCATGCTTAAACATGGTTTTACAAACAGTTTTAGGTATTTATTTTTTTAAGAGGTGTTTTAGACTTAAAAATCAAAAACTTTTACAAATAAATATAATATTTCAACCAGAGTAAGATTATTTTAATTTTGATTTGTTTGTTATGACTCTCAAATTGAATATTATTATCATTCATAACTTAGGGTTCTAAAGCATGCATTTGACAAAATGGAGTGTTGTTTCATCAATCGATATACTAAGCTTGAATGACAATGTTTAGTGATTTATGACCATAATGTTGTTGGATTGCGGTCTTAGGAACATAAAGCCTTCAATTTAAATTGCTACTCATTGTCCTTTTAAACTTAGTGTATCAATCGATGAAGCAACACTTCGATATATCATATATGTGCCTTAGAATCTTAAGGTTGCGTTTGATGTATAGGATAAGAGAGTAGGTTATGATAACTTTATCTTATTTGTTGGGATTGAATATCAGGGTGAATTATTTATCTCACCGAAAGAAGGATTATCGAATCCCACCTGAAAGGTTGGATTGTTTATCTTGTTCAAATGAGATTAAATAATCCTATCTGGCTCTCTAAGTGCTTAAAGCCACAAAGTATGGAGTAAATGAAAAAATTAAGCTTTAAATTATTTAAATCACACCCATTTCACCTTCATGTGCAATTCTCGTGAGTTTTGTCTACATAAGTTCTACGTGGCTTAACAAAGAATCACGTGAGTTGTCCAATTGGATTTCCATTAGTTTAATGTAATTAGGGTTGGATGGAAGTTCTAAGTGAAATAGTAATTACATTTTAGAGTTTAAATCGTAACAATTGAAACACCAAGAGAACATTTAATTTATGCTCTAAACTTCAAGTTCTTCTTTCTTTCTTTCTTTTTTTTTTTCACTTCCTCATTTATAAATTGAGGTGATATACTGCAGTGTAGATACTTAACTCTTTTTTATTTTTAGGTTTATATTACGAAGTGTTCAAATCAACGATCAAACATCTTGCCTGATCTCTTTTTATGAAAGGGGGCGAAAACTTCCGTTAATGTGGGAGTAAATACCATCAATGGCCACTGAATTATTGGCAAATTCTACCAGTAGTCACTGAACTTAATTTTGTTACACTTTGACCATTGAACTTTTAAAACATACTACCATTGGCCACTCCGTTAAATCTCACCGTTAGTTTTTGGCGGGAATCATGACATGTGCTTGTCATGTGATATACGAAAGGCATTTAAGTCATTTTGCAATCTCTTTTCTGATGAAAGCGCGTTAGGTGGGGGGAGGAGGGGTCCCATTTTCTGCAATTTCTTTTGATGAAGAGGGAGGTGCAAGACAACAACATACTCAATCTCTTTTCTTCTCCAATAGGGAAGGGGGCTACTTTTTTTTTTTTTAAAAAAGGTGTTTCTTGGGTTCAAAGCTGCGAGCACCTCTCTCTTTGCCAGACTCCTTCGTCGATTTTTTTCATTCTCCGCCAAAAAGGGGGTTTGGGTGTTCGGTAGACTTTGTCTTTTCAGATTTGTGTTTTCACTCCTCACACTTGGACCAAAAAATAAAAAGAAGGGGGTAACGATGGGGGGTAACAAACCTTCCCCGCATGACTTAACAAGTGCAGAGATGGGAGTAAGGAATAGTGAGGCCTGATCTCTTCTTTTTCTTCTTTTCTTTTTTGCTGAATTGAATTAATTTGGTGGGTTTTTTTTAGCTAAATTGAATTAATTTGGTGTGTAAAATCAAGAGGTCACTGAATTGAATTGAATTGAATTGAATTTGGTGGGTTTCAAAGAAGAAGAAATTCGTCTGAGAAGAGGAGGAGAAAGGGGTTGGAAAAAGACTTAAATGCCCCTTCTATTGCACATGAAAATCACGTGATATTGATTCCGTCAAAAACTAACGGTGAGATTTAACGGAGTGGCCAATGGTAGTACGTTTTAAAAGTTCAATGGTCAAAGTGTAACAAAATTAAGTTCAGTGACTACTGGTAGAATTTGTCAATAGTCCAGTGGCCATTAATGATATTTACTCTTAATGTGGATATAATTGTGCTATAGGATTTTAAGTTTACGTGTAGAATTGAAGATTGTTAACTAACAAACCAAAAGGACAAAAGAAGAAGCTTGTAAATTCCTATTGAAGATATTTTCGCTAACTTTGTTTTTATTGGGAGGACTGACCACACACATTGCTGCCTCAGTAACTACTCATTCTTTCTTTGAAAGGACAGTAAATTAAACATTTCACATATTAACTCATCGTCCTTTATCATATATATATATATATATATATAGGCAGTGTTTAAATTACATCGATTTAAAATTAAATAATTTAACATATATTTATAAATTTTTCTCAGATTAGTAATTTATTAATTTCAATGTTAGATCAACTATTTTTATTATATTTATGAAATATGTAAAGTTTTAAATTAATCAGATATTAATTTGTAACCATTTAATTAGTACGCTTAGTTCTAGTTAAATTTTATAAGCCTCATAATTTAATATATAACACGAGTATGATGAAGGGCTTCTGCAATTTCGAGTAATTTATTTTTTTTGCATGCATCTTTGATTTATAATGATAATATAATCTAATGGATAGATTGATAAATTATGAAGTTGACAAAAAGTTATTAATAGGTGTAAAACTTATTTGTTTTACACCCGGTGTAACTTGAACCTTCCCTTCCCATATATATATATACTAGTAAGTGCCTGTGCCTACGGCACGAATTTGTACTTTTAAATTCAAATATAAACTAAATATAAAATTTATGCGTACATCAAGGGAACATCAAATATTAAAATAAATATCATTATCAAGTACTTCTAACTAAATAAAAAAAATGCAGAAGTCATTAAAAAATAATATACTAAAGTTAATAGTAATTATCATAAATTAAACTAAACAATAAATAAAAACAGAGTTTTGCTTCATTTTCTAGAACTTGCTGTCTCCACGCAATTGCACGAAGATTTCTGCAACATGGAATAAATATAAAAAGTTTATCAGCTATTTTAAGATTTATAAATAAATTTTGTATTTATTTAATCATAATAGAGATGTAGAAATACTAAGAAAGAGAGAGATCAAACTTACATAAGTAATATTCATTTAATAATTGGTTGAACAAATAAAGAAATGAAATGGTTTTTTTTTTCTCTTATACGGTACATTTTTCTTTTATATATTTTACTACGTATAAAAATTATCAAAAAAGAGGAACATTCAAAATTTAGCAACATTAAATACTCAACGGCACATTTAGTAGGGAGTTTGTTAATTTTGAATTACTCGTGATAAATAATAATAATGCGAAAAAATGACAATCTTTACTGAATTAAGTTCTTGATTATCTTCAGCATTTGAAATAGGTAATCATCCTAAAGTTGGAACTTCTTCCATATTGCATTGTTATAGACAAAATTGGCAAATAAAATGAATTATATATATCATGTAAACTTTCATATTTCTGCATTATTTATATAAGATGCATACTTCATTAAGGCTTAAGAGTTTCTTCATCTCTCTTGGTAATGCTCTGTGGTTGAAAGCAATTAAAAAAAGAAAAAAAAATGAGGGATTAAATTATCGAAAAGAGCAGTCAAATTTTTTTAAGGGAGAAAAGCTAAGTTTTATAAACAAATTAACAATTTATATACTTCAAAAAAATTGATTATAGAAATAAAGTAAAAAAATTAATGAAAATAAATTATATGCATTGTCTAATAATATAAACAATAGGCACGCATATATTCACACATGCAATATACATATTTGGCTCTTCTAAAGTGGTTAACTTTATATAACTAGTACATTGAATTGGTTAAAATATTCACAAGTCACTCAACACTTGAACCAAGATGAAATAGTGTTGTTTTGTAACGTTTTAAAATTAATGCCCCGGCACTATATACTCTCCTTCAACCTCGACTCAACTTTTTTCTTTGAAATTGAGAAACCCCACAGCCCATTTTCTTCTCCCACTGTTTACCCCTCTCTTTACATTATATATACTTTTATATATATCATCACTTCTATACCATTTTTCTTAGACCACTGACCATCAGTTACGGCAATAACCTAAAAATGCTACTAACTTTTTTCAATTTATTTCACTTTAGCCTTTCAATTTATTAATAGATTTACAATTAGGTGCTACGTTTTCTTAATTTTAAAAATATAAAAAATAGATAATTATGTGGCTGAAATTTAAGGTACTTTTTGAATGGTTAATACAATGTCTTTGAAAATACCTATTGTATATAATAAAAGGCAATGCTTTTTAAATCTTTAAATATATATAAGAGATAAAGAATTGTTTAACTGAGATTTAAAATAATTTCATAATAATAAATAATGCTTTTGACATAAGTTATGACGTAGTTTAACACGTATTATTTAATAAATAGTGCTTTTGACATAAGTTTCATTTTAAGTGTGTATGCTTGATTAGGATTTAGACAATGTTTTTGTTTACTCAACCAACTATTTATATACACAAGAGTGATACTACATTTACAAAAAATATTTTTTTACATATTTTTAAATAGTATATCAATCTTCTTGTATAATTCTTCTAAAAATAAAATTGAGTTTGGGTAATTTAAGTAACAGCTAAATTAAGAGTAACGCTTTATTTAGTTTTGCGATTCTGATCATATATGTAGTATTCGACTTCATAAATTAAGACTTAAGCTCTGTTTAATAATAAAAGGAAAAATTATAACAAAATCAATTGATTTGTGTAAGAAGTTTGAGAATAAGTTGAGGGATGTGGTCAGATACTATTCATATATCTCGTTCTCATTTTTGTGAGTAAATGTTATCCATCATTTATTTTTTGTGAATTTTTGTTTTCACTACTACTCAAAGAAAATTTTCTATAGAAAAAAAGCAAAAAAGTAATATAATAGAGTATCTCACCATAACCCTCTTATTTTTCAACTTCTCATAAAAATACATTATTTTTCCTATAATTTTTCGTCTTGACATCAAATGGAGCCTTATTTTTAGAATTTCACTTTCTAATAAGGACTAAAATACTGATACATACATATATATATATACTTCAATTTTTTTTTTCATAACATTATTTAGATAGTGAAATTTTACAATAGAAAATAATTTATGCTGTTAACTAGTAATTGAGTTGTAATTATATTTTATTTATAAAATGTTAAAGTTAAAATAAAATTATTAATTTAAGAGCGGAGAGAGTGGCAGTTTGGCAAGACATGTAGGTCACCTAAACAGTCAAACTCATATTATTATTTTTTATGATAAGAGTCATAATGTTTGATTAGTGTATTGAACAAACAAAAGTTGCATGCATGCCAGATGGATAACTAGCTCACTACGCAGCCAAACACCCTTGCACCAGCTTGATAATAGTGAGCATTTGCTTAGTTGTATTAAACAAAAGAACAAAAAGAGAAGCAGCAGAAATAAAAAGATCGAGCACATGGTTTTATCCCTTTAATTAAGGTTCAATATATTACAAGCTAGTGATTGGTGAATTTTCGCTTGTGGCCAGATATTTATGATCAATTTTACGAGTTGAGGTTAATCTCATTTTAATACTTGTGGCCAGATATTTACTATCAAATTTTCAGAACGTGCCTTCTCTCCATTATTTTTTTAGCCTAATTTCTTATAATAGGATATAGTTCACGAGATAAATATATAAAGTTTTTCACGAACCTTAGTGAAAATGATTTTTATGATGACTAGATCCTCTCAACTAAATTTCATTAAAAAGGTTATTATAGTAGTGGACAAAATGACCATCTAAAATTTTAATAGTCTAAAATGAACATACATGTCAAATTTTTATCACGCCCACTTCCGATTTGAATTTCTTAAATAAATTTTGTGGAAATGGTCATCTCTTCCATGTTTCATGAAAAAATCCATCTGTTTAATCATTAAACTAGACTTCGTTAAACAAAATTGGATTGAATAATAATAAAGAGGATTCAAGTCCAATTTTTCATAAGTGAAGTATTTAGTTCAACTCTTTATTATAGTAGTACTAATTTAAAAAATTTATTTACATAATTTTAATTTCACATAATCTAGAACATTACTCAAAGAGCTTCCATGCTCATAACATATAACATAGATATATTTGGACTTTCCACCTCACATTTTGATTCATAATTTGAGATTTCACCCCATATTTTAAATCTTTTGACTTTGCACCCCACTGTTAATTATTATGTTAAATTTTGTTAATAAATAAATGAGATATTTAGACTTTGCACCTTACATTTTGTCCCCTTAATTAGAGATTGCACCCCATTTAGGGTGCAAATTAACGGAACTTAACATAATTAGTTAATAATGGGGTGTAGGGTTCAAATATCCCTATAAGATATTGTACTTTATATCCTATTACGCCTCTTCCTCTATCTCTCAGTCTGTCTATTTGTGTGTGTATGTGTATATGAATATGAGTTGGGTTTGATGTTGTCCAACTTTAGCATCAATTAAATTGAACCTGCTTAAGTCCAAGTTCTGCCTGAATTAAAATTCACTTTATATGTTCAAATTCAATTTATATTTTATTACAAATTTTAGGTCCAAATTTTAATCAACGGATACAAGAGAATAAAATAGTCCTAAAAAATTTTATACACCAATATAAAATAATAAAATTGTTAAAATATATAATGTTAACATTCTAAGAGCATCCACATTGGGTAGGGTAAATTGATAAATTTACCTTACCTCTCTTCACAGCGGAGAAGGTAAACGGATAAAAATGAGAAAGGTATGGTAGAGAATGGATAAACTTAACATACCACTAAATTTTAGTCATACGATTGTTTTTCATTCATATGAAATTTTGTGATAAAAAAAAAAGAGAGTAAGAAAATGGTCATACGAGTACGAATGAAGGACGATCCTATGAGTATATTTTTATCATTTTCGTTGTGTACAAGAAAACTTAATTACCAATCAGTAAATTTAGCATAATATTTACAATACCCGCTCCGGATGCTCTAACATACAAAAAACTTACAAAGCACTGAGTAGTAACTAACATGTATCCTACTCTCCATAAACCAAAAGAAGGATAACTTTTTTTAAAAAAAAAAAACTCTTTAACGGCCGAATCTTACCCGAATTCCCAAGCTCCTGGATGAAGATTTTTCTAATAACTTACTAGAAAATTAACTTTAAGGTCTCGTTTGATTCGCGAATTTGAACAATCAAGAAAAAAAATGTCTTTGATTTTCTTTATTTAGTAAGCACAAATTCCGGAAATACTTTTATGACAGAGAGAAAAAAGTATGGAGTAAAATCATTCCTCTCAAAACTCATGGGATTGATTTTTCCTTATGATTTTCTAGCATTTATTACAAAATTTTTAGACAAGACAACAATACCCTTACCTAAATATTTTCTATACTTTAGCAAATACAAAAAAGAGACCTTGGCAGGGACTTTAGTTTCCCACATCAATAGAAAATATAAAGAATTTTTTTTTTTCTGTGAATCAAATGACACCTAAGTGGCGTTGCTATATTATGGGTAAATTATAAACCTTGCGTTTAGTTATAGTAATTTATAGACACGTCATATATTTAGAAGGTGCAAGTAGGTCGAACTTAACTCGGGTTAGATTGGTTGATGTTTGAACTTGTCTTAAAATTTAATTTGGGTTTGAAAATTTATCTACATTTGATTTAATTCAACATCAATTAAAATTTGATCATATTTTTCAAGGGATGCACGAATGGGCAGATTTCGGGTTTACTTGATGTTATTAATAAATTTATCTTTTATTTATTATTTGTAGGTTTCTAGAATTTAATTAGTTATACATATTGTTTTTATAGCTATAGATATAAATTAAAAAAAGGCCCAAACACCTATGGCAAAATAATAAATCTCATAAAAAAATTATATTTTCATACAAGCATGTCGTACGGTGGCAATCTATCATAGTAACATATATCTATTAATAATTTGCACAATTTTTTTTTTAATATTGTGTGATGTAACAATTAAATAAAAAGGACGCACAATACATTAAATGTGAAACCCACTCTACTAATTCATTGAAGTGGTGTCATATTAATTTGTATGAAGAAAATATTGTACAAAACTTAAAAGGCCTAAAAATTACCTTAAAATATTTCAACCTCACAGAAAAAAAAAAGTCTGAAATTGCTCTTTATAACTTTTAATTTTGCTCTTTAGCAGAATTTCTTCAATTTTCATCATCATACGGTTTTTAATAGAAAGAGAAAAATGAAGATATCGTTATTTTTACTCAGGCAAATCTTCTTGATTACTCAAACTCAATAAATAGTGGGAGCAGGTAGCAATCACTTTGAGTGTTCCTATCAAGTATTTTTTATTTTTTTTGGTAAACATTCCTATCAAGTATTAACAACACGAATGCCTAAAGCATTATATGAATGTCAGTCACTCCACAAGTGTTCTAAAAATGCATTACTGGAAACATTTATTTATTTTTGTTAAAAATCAATTTATAAAATAAAAGGTTAAATATATAAAAAAAAAAACGCTTAAAAAAAATAGGAAGACAAAATCTTATTAATTTTTTGCTATATCACTTTCGTACAATCATACACGGCCGGTCTGACAGAATGACAAAGAAGGTGGCAGCCTTGAGTCCCAGAACTTTTAATCTTTTGGGAGCTTTAAAATTTTTTTGTCCATAAATATCTATTGTTACATAGAAGCATATTTATATATTATAAATACTCAATATCTATGTGTAAAAAAAGGCTAACCTAAATAACAAAAACTCATATATATTAACCTTTTAACACTTGAAATAATAAATTATTAAAATTTATTTTAAATATTTAGCTAAGAGAATTTTAAATTTACATTTATAGTATTAATAATTAGCCAATTTTCAAAATTCGTCTTGAGTTTCGAAACTTCCGGACAAACTTTCATATATATATATATATTGTTTTATTCAATTCACAGCTACACGATGATGTTATAATAATCATATAGATATTATATATATATATATTTATATACTATCAATAATCATTAATACTCTGTTTGGTGGGCGTTTCTTTTTTAAAATTCTAAAAACTCAATTTAAAATTAATTTTATTTTTATATTTTTTAAAATTTTTTAAAATTTATTTCACTTTATTTTATCTCTTTAATTTTTTTTAAAACACCATAATTTTAAATAAAAAATAAAAATTAGATAAAAATTATATATTTGAAACCTACTCGTCGAGATCTATAAAATAAGATTTATTGTGACTATTTTTTAAAATTTTTTATGAGATTTTTTAGTTAGTTGAAAAAAACTCAAACAAAAATCAAGTTTACTTTTCAATGTACTTCCAAATTCTACAAAATATCATATTTTAAAAACTTAATTTAAAAACTCAACTCAAAATATCAACCAAGCATTACCTAAGTGTTTGTTTGATTGAGATTTTAAAAAATATTTTTTAAATAAATTTTTGGGAAATGTGAAAGTAGGTTGAAAAGTGAATTTAATTTTTTTTGTAGTTTTTCAACTAATTCAAAAAAACTCATGAAAAAAATTCAAGAAATAATCACAATGGATCTTATTTTATAGATCTTGATGAGTAGGTTTTAAATATATATATTTTTTATTTAATTCCGATTTTTGAATTTAAAGTTATAGTGTGTTTAAAATTTGTATGAGAGAGAAAGTAAAGCGGTGTGAATTTTAAAAAGTGTGAAATAAAGTTCACTTTTTGATAAAACATTTAAAAACTTGATTTTAAAATCTCAACCAAACATCACCTAAGGCATCGTTTGGTTCACAGAAAGGAAATCAATTCTCTTATCTTTCTCATGGAGGTGGGAAAGTAAATTTCCTGTCAAATTTCATTTCTTGTGTTTGGTAAACTATGGAAAGTATTTAGGAAAGAGAATTATTGTCTAAAATTTGTGTAATAAATGCTTGGAAATCACATGGGAAAATCAATCCCATGTGTTTTGGGAGGAATGATTTTACTCCCTACTTTCCCCTCTCTCGGGAAAGTGTTTCCGGAATTTGTGCTTACCAAACAAAGGAAAGGAACGACTTTCCTTTCCCGAATACTAAAATTCGTGAACCAAACAAGGCCTAAGAGTATCTCCAAAAGCCTATTCAAAAATGACTACAAAAATAATTTTGTTGCCCTATATGTTACTTTGAAGAGTCATCTTAAAGAATGTTTTCAATGAGCTTTAAGAGTCTCTTCAAATATATTATTATTTTAATTTTTAATTAATATACATACAAGTTCCTTTTAACAATGTCATTTAAATTAGTTCAAAATTCCATTAATAAAATTAAAAAGTATGTTTGAAGAATTCTTTCATCACTTTTCATATTTAAAGAGTGCGAAAGACTCTTCAAATTGAAGATTATATTTTACTATTTTTGTCGGAGTGAATTTTGCTGATACGACTCTTCAATAAATTTACACTTTAGTCATTTGAAGAATCCATTGGAAATGCTCTAACAAATCAGAAATTGAAATAACCATTGTGTTGAGGAACTTAGTGTATCTCCAACCGTTGTGTAAATATTCTTGTGTAAATCCTATGTGTAAAGACACTTTTACACAAAACTTGAAGTATAAAAAAAATATGCTCGATCTAATAGTACATTTTTAAACTTTTGTGTAAATTTTGAATGAACCAATAAGATAATTATGCATATTAGATATTATTTGATGCAATTTTTTATTATTTTTTCTTGAATTTTGATATACATAATATTATAATAACAATGGATCTTGATTTGTTGGTCTTAATAAGTAGATTTAGATATATATTTTTTATTAAATTATATAATTTTCATTAAAAGTTATTACATTTTAAAGTATTGTAAAATAATTGAGAAAAGAAAAAGCTGATGTAGCAGTGTAAACTTGAGATGTATTTTACACATTTGTTTTACACAAAAGCTAAATTTAAAAGATCGTTGGAGCTCAAAATTTTTATAAATTTTATATATTTTACACAAAATCTAAATATACACTATTGTAAGAGATGCTCTTATTTTATATATGTTTTTAACACAAAATCATACGAAATCTGATGAGTAAATTTGAAGAAATTAAAACCAAACCACCAATCATTTCTTTATACGAAGGAAGGGCATTATGATAGAGAGAGAGAGAGAGAGAGAAGGAAGCCAGTAAAGGTACCGCTGTTAGATTCGGAGGCAACGCGCGACTCGGGGGGAAAAAGAGTTCATATTGCCATCGTCATCGACCCCAAAAATTAATTCTCTTCCCCCCAAGTCAATTTTTTCTTTCTCTCTCTTTCTGCACATTTTTTCCTCTCTGTTTCCTTCTGTGGGAGAAAAGGAAAAAGAATTTCGACCACCGAAGGAATAGGATGAAGAGGAATCAGGATCAACGGTCAAGATCTTCCAAGCCTACCACCATCCACGGCTGCGCTCAGTCTGGAGATCTCGCCGCCTTCCAGACATTACTCCGTGACAACCCTTCTCTCCTCAACGATCGCAACCCCGTTGTAATTCTCTCTCTCTCTCTCTCTATATATATATATATGTTGTGGGTTGCGTGTGGAATTTGTTTTAAAAAATATTTATTGCCTTGTAATTTTACTAACAGTGAATTTTATTTTCGAGATTTTGTGTTTTCCATGTTGGAATCGAGAAATGAGGGTAATTAAATACATGTAAAGCTTAGTTTAGTAAATTAATTAGTATCTTGTGATTCGAGAGCTTTATATGTGAATTGACCTATTTAGGATCTGGAATATGTTGAACAAAATTCTTCACTCAATTTTCAACCCAGTCAATGTAATTTCTAAATGATGGCGACTCTTTTCTATTTGAATACTTTTCTCTGTAATTGGCCTTGCGGTTTTTTATATTTATATGTATATTTAATAAAATTGGGGAAATGAATTATTTCAAAATTTTGAGTTTTGATTTCCTAGAAATCCCATATAACCAACTAAATATGCAAGATGTGTGCAAAATATTCACTTTTGCACTGACAGAGATGCGGGCGTTGGTTTGGAAATGGGGTGTAATTTTTAAATTTGATGTGTTGAAGCATTTGATAGAGTGGTAGTATAGATGAGCTATTTGGAGAGGGGGGAAAGAGTGAATGCTAATCAAAAGGAGAGTTCAAATGATGTAAGTTATTAAGTGGGCGAAGTTTAGAAGAAGCAACAAATATGCAATGTGGATTTCAAGCTTTTAACCCTGTTGTTCAAATGAGTTATCAACAAAAATACATGTGCAGATGTTGGCTTTGCCAACTTAGCTTGACTGTTTTGAATTTGGAGAAAGATGATGGTTTTATTAAGCATTACAAAGGTTCAACAAATGTGCTGTCCAACTTTATAACTGATGGTACCGTCAAATGATATATGGAGTGTAATGGGAAACAAGGATTTGTTAAGTGAGTGGAAATGTGTTGGGTGCAAATATGGTTCAATTTGGTTTAGGTTTCTTGTGTACCGTTGATACTTGCACATTCCCAAAAGCCAAATATTAGTTGGTAACCATTAAGCCTTGAAATCTTGTTTTTCTTCTGCTTATTCTTCTTGGGTGCAATCAGATTTTGTGTGTGACATTAGTTCAAAACTTGGTGTAGCTCTCATTTATTTCCTTTTCATGGGATTTGGTCATCTCTTGGCTGGTGTCTATCCACTCGAGAATAATTTGAAACTGAATCTCAATATAATGTACAGAATTCAGAAAGTTTATTTATGACTTTATGTCTTTAATTCCTAATTTGCAAGTTCAAAATTTACGTATCAATCTCTTGTCTGTTAACGTCGTTCTTTTTGATTTAAACTCCTGTGCCGTTGAAAGGGAACACATTTGATATTTAGTATTATGGAGAATTTATTATTATATGTGTGAGAATGTGTATAATCAGTTTGTTGGTTCTTATGTTTTTTAATATATCTTCGTATTTTGCAGATGGCACATACGCCACTTCATGTTTCGGCCGGTCACAACAGTGTTGAGGTAGTTAAGTTTCTTCTTGATTGGCGAGGCCCAGAAAAGGTCGAGTTGGAAGCCAAGAACATGGTGTGTATAATATATATTCACTATTTGAAACTTTTTGTGCTCGACTCTTTTCAAGGGTGATTTTGACTTGGGTACCACATTAATGGTTGAAATTAGATACTTACATACTTCATTTCCCTTCGTTAACTCCTAATGGTTGAGGTGGTTTTTTTTTTTTTTTTTTTGTCGGTGAATGTTGCCTTTAACAAAACAACCCTAACCATTTAGTGACAAAAAGTACCCAAGTTTTAAAAATAAAGCATACCCAAGTCCAATTTCAACCGTTACCGAGGTATCCAAGTCAAAACCACCACTACTTTGATTAAGTAGCACTTTTTTGACTTTGCCCCCTATTTTATATGCATTAGACTCCCCCCACCCCCCGTTTTTCATAATCATTAAACTTTGCCGAATATCAAAGAATTAAATAGAGATGGCCAGACGGGGTTAAATCTGTGAAGATATAGAAGAGAGATTAATATTATTGAATTGATTGTTATAAAACTATTACAATAGAGTCCCTTTATATAGGGTTATGAGAATGATATATATAAGGAAAATATAAAAACTTAATTAACCTAGAGATTTAGATACTGAATAGTCAACTCTTATAAATGGTAACTATATTGATGACAACTAGCAAATATATATTATATATGCTAACATCCCCCCTCAAACTCAAGATGGTAATAGACCAACTTGAGTTTGGAAAGTATGTCTTGAAAGTAGATGAATGCACGATGAAGATTATTTGGCAAGGGAAGTCCGGCTCTAATTGTCCAACATGGTTGTTGATTGGCCAGCACGATTTCCATTTGGCGCGAGGTCCGGCCGACATGGATGCCGCCTAGAGTGAGATTTGACACGGCTAGGAATATATCAAAAATATGTCGGAACAGAGATCTTAGAGAGACGATCTAGAAAAATTGGATCGGTGAACAATAACTGTGAATATTGTTGATGAACAGTAACTCCGGTGAACAGTACTGGGGTGAACAGTAATTTTTTTTGACACTTGACGGCTAGGGTTTACATGCTGGGATAAAAACACAGCGGCTGATAATGGCGACGGTTAGGGTTTACACGCTGGAATAAAAACACAGTGGCTAGGGTTTACACGCTGGGATAGAAACATAGCGGCTAGGATAGAAACACAGCGGCTAGGGTTTGATATGATTAACTTGAGTTCGAAAATAAATGATGGAAAGAAAAAGAAACAAGGCCACCAAGAGATGGTAGGATTTGATTGATGGTTTAAGTTGAGAGACAAAGCAAGAGGATGAGGTGAGCCTAGAGGATGATGGTAGATTGGTTGAGTAGTGATTGCGGTTTTGAAGATGGTGAAAGAGAATGGTGGATTAGCGCCGAAGGTGGTCCGATGATAGCGGAACTATAATTTAGAATTCAGAATAGGAGGATCTTATTCTGAAAAAAGATAACTATTATTGAATTGATTGATATAAAACTATTACAATAGAGACCCTTTATATAAGGTTACGAGAATGATATAAATAAGGAAAATATAAAAACCTAATTAACCTAGAGATTTAGATATTGAATAGTCAACTCTTATAAATGGTAACTATATCGAAGACAACCAGCAAATATATATTATATATGTTAACAAAATCAAATGATTACCATACAAAAATTATAGATTTCCCCCAACTTTTATGTATTTCTTTGGGAATCTCCCGCATGCAAGAGGCAAAGTCTAATGATTATAAAAACATGGGGTAAGTCTAGTTTCGCATTACAAACTGGGGGGTAAAGTAATAAAAGCCCAATAAAGTTACAGCCTTTGCTGCTTGGCAGTTGAATTATTTTTGTGTGTTTAATATATTGAGCTTTTGCAGTATGGAGAAACTCCATTGCACATGGCAGCTAAGAATGGGTGCAATGAAGCTGCACAAATGCTTCTTGCCCATGGTTCATTTGTTGAAGCCAAAGCAAATGTTCGTTTTCTTGCCTGCTGTTTGTTATATTTCTTTGTTATTGAATATTATAAAAGAAATGGGACATATAACTGATACCTATTTTTAACTTTTATTTCCTTTTTTGCATCTTTTCGTTCAGAATGGGATGTCACCGTTGCACCTTGCTGTTTGGCACTCACTTCGAGCCGAGGACTGTTCAACCGTCAAGACATTGCTTGAATATAACGCTGATTGTAGTGCCAAAGACAATGTACTTAATATCCCCATACTTACCAAATTGCAAAGGGCAGACCTGCTATAAAAAGGATGGTCCGTCCGCTTCGAGGAGTAAATAGATAGATTTTTTCAATGAAATTTGGTAGTGGTGCTCTCCATGATGAGTAGATTATCCCCACCAAGTTTCGTCCTGAAATTTCAATCTGAAAGTGGTTGTATTGAAAAATTGATATATTTGTTCATTTTTGCCGGTTGAAATTTTAGTTGATCATCTCACCTGCTTCTAAATTGGATCTTTTGATGGAATTTTGTGGAGACAATCTACCTATCATATAGATAGTCTCTACAAAGTATTATAAGAAAAAACTCAACCATTTACCCCTCAAGATAGACCCTTTTTTTTGTAAAGAGGGCTGTCCTCTTTAGAGTGGGGGTTGCAACAGATTACTATATACTCAATAAATTTTAATTTTGAAAAAATATTTTTAATGTAGGAGGGAATGACTCCTCTCAATCATCTCTCGCAAGGGCCGGGTAATGAGAATCTCAGGAAACTTCTTCAATGTTATCTTGAAGAGCAGAGAAAACGTAGAGCCATTGAGGCGTGTAGTGAAACGAAGGCTAAGATGGATGAACTTGAAGATGAATTATCGAATATTGTGGGTCTTCACGAGCTTAAGTTACAACTTCGAAAATGGGCCAAAGGGATGCTCTTGGATGAAAGACGAAGGGCACTTGGCCTAAAAGTTGGCACTCGAAGACCACCTCATATGGCCTTTCTTGGAAATCCCGGAACAGGTAACTTTTGGCTTAATTGTATATGAATCACAATGGTATTTCTTCTAAATATTGGTACATTCAAATAAATTGTGTTTGAATGACAATTTTTGGATAAGGGCACTTGGCCTAAAACTCACCATATTCTTCATAAGGACAGCTTAATACACGGCCGCAGATCATTGTATATCGGATAATCACTTGTGAATATATATATAGTAGGTCGTAACTAGTGCCAAAGGTACTATTCACCTTTCAAAATACATCTTCAATCTCAACCACATAATTATTTATCCTTTATACAATTTCAAGATTCAAAAACCATCGCCCCTTATTATATTTTTTTTTGGTTACATTGCCCTTTATTATATGGATAGTCTGTCTCTGGTGCTAACCGTCCTTATACATAAAGGGCTTTTTGCAATGGTTTTCCGCCAGCAATGAATTTGAGATACATTTTGTGACAGAAAACTGTTGGTAAAAGTCTTATCCACATACGGACTGTCTGCATAGGAGACGGATCTCATATATATATATATATCATTTGCTACATTTAGTGCCACTCAATAAGCAATGATTTTCATATCTAACAGGTAAAACTATGGTTGCTCGAATCCTTGGGAAGTTGCTCCATATGGTGGGCATTCTACCTACTGACAGAGTAACAGAAGTACAAAGAACTGATTTGGTCGGCGAATTTGTTGGTCACACCGGACCAAAGACTAGGAGAATGGTATGGGCTTTACAACGGTTTTCACCATTTTACTTTTCAACTAGGTGAAATATATTTCATCCCAAGCCAAACGGTTCCTTAACTACTATCTCGATATGCATTATTTGATTCATTATGTAGATCAAAGAAGCCGAGGGGGGAATTCTTTTCATTGACGAAGCATACCGACTAATACCAATGCAAAAATCCGATGATAAAGATTACGGTTTAGAAGCCTTGGAGGAGATAATGTCTGTAATGGACAGTGGAAAGATTGTAGTCATTTTTGCGGGATACAGCGAACCAATGAAACGAGTAATTTCTTCTAACGAAGGATTCTGTAGAAGGGTGACAAAATTTTTCTACTTCGATGATTTTAGTACCCAAGATTTGGCCAAGATTCTTCATCTTAAGATGCATAATCAAGCAGAGGGTAGCCTTTTATACGGGTTCAAATTACATTCTTCGTGTAGCTTAGAAGCCATTGCAATGCTTTTAGAGAGAGAAAGTACCGGAAAACAGCGAACGCAGATGAATGGAGGGTTAGTGGATCCATTGCTGGTTAATGCTAGAGAGAATTTGGACTTGAGGCTAAGTTTTGATTGTGTAGATACAGAGGAATTGCTTACTATCACTCTAGAGGATTTGAAAGGGGGACTTCAAATACTATCCCAATGAGACAAAGATATAGCGCTTAGATGGCCTATTCATTCTTTTGGTAGCAGTTTCTTCAATTCAGTTCAAAGGTTTGCCTGGTGTACTATTTATGTTTTCATTTTTTTTTGGTAAGTGACAAGTTCATGAATGTGTCGATGCTCGGAAGATTATGCATGTATATGTATATAGAGTCGAGCTCTAAAGAGGATGTTATTGTTTAAGTTATTTGTGGACCTCTCCTCTTGGGAGGTAATTGTTTGAATTTTTTAATGAAATTTGGTAGATCAATTAATATCAAAAAATTCAATAATACAGTGGGTGAGAGATAATCAGGAGAAGTTTCAACAATCAAGAATGTAGATAAATATCTATTTGCAATTCACCCATATGCTGGAGATGATTTTCATGGTGAGAACATCATCTCCGTGGCAGACTAGCATGTATTTATTTGAATACATGCTAGAATGCTTAAAAGGAGCGAGTCATTTTTTAGTGCGTTCTTGCATGGTATATGCATGTATTTATTTGAATGGGTTTTGAGATGCGTGTTTCGTTCGTGGCAGACTAGCAGTGTATTGAAAAACTCATTCATTTGGGAAATTGGATGGAGGTTGGAAGGTAGAACTTATATTTTATTTTAGGTTGAGACTATGAATCGGGATTTCTGGAATCTTTTGTGCTCCATGTTTGCTGTCATCTCAACATACCTTCCATATACTTGGCTAGAGTTTAGCTTCGTTTTTGGATCATCTTAAATTAAAGGTTTAATTTCCTTCTTAGGATATCACCTCAAATCTTGCTACAGTAAAAAAATAAAAATAAATTGTTTTTAAATCATGTATTACGTCGAGATTTCTGTAGTTTTAAAAATGTGTACAGGATGAAAATTTCAATTTTGTATCAAAACAACAGAGAAACGTGTCCCTCCACAATTAGAATTATTACAATTTACAAACTTGATATTGGATGGTCATCCATCACTAGGAACACTAGCTTGTCTTAAAGTAAATAGAAGAAGAAATTAACACAAAACTCTTGCGTGCAAGCTAAAATATAAGGGAAATGGCCCTTGAAATATTTTGATTAAATAAATGACATACACTTCCTTCATCTCTTTTTTTTTTTTAAAGGGAAATGGCCCTTGAAATATTTTAACACAAAACAATAATTTTTTTTTAACTTTCATTATTATCAAATGGAAAATTATTAGAAAATGAAATGAAAAGGATGTTGCACATAGGCCAACGGGCAGTTAATAACGGAGAAACCAGAACGAGAGTTGCGTAAAAATCCCATTCTTCACAAAAATCCCTCGTCTATCTCTCTCTTCCCAATCTAGTCTAGAGGAGAAACAGAAGTATGGTCCGTTGTTCAGTCTCCATACCATTTTCAACAACAACTCCCTCTTCCTTCCTTTCCAATTCCAACACCTCCTCCTTCGGTTACTCATCTCCTTCATCATCATCATCATCATCTAGGCTTCGATTTCCACTCTTCAAACCAAATCCTAGGTGTAGCTCCCTCAGACCACTCTCTCTTTATTACATTCCCTCTCAATTTCGATTCCCAAAGCTCAAGTTATGCGCGAGCCAAACCTCGATTTCGGTAGTAGTAGAAGAAGAAGAAGATGGAGATACGGAGCAGTTTCTGCGGAACAATTCGATTGCTGATTTCATGAGGTTCAAGCAAGGCACTGCCGGAAAATCGGAGTTGCAGACTGCTGTTGTTAGTTACCGCAAGAAGTTCCCTTGGTCCCTTCTCCAACCATTTCTTCAGGTAATTTAATTTAATTTTAGCAAATACCACACCTCCGCTACATGTTTCACTTTAATGCTTTTTTTTTTTTCTATTGTTTTGTTACTTTCTAATTTTTTAAACTGCGGCTTTGTTATGTTTGATTCTGTAGGTTGATTTGGTCTCCACAATTCACATTGCGGATAAGGAGTAAGTTTGTCTTTACAATTTTCAAGTTGGATATTTGAATGAGAAGTCATTTTAGATTTGTATTTGTGTATATTTATATATATATATATATTTGTGTGTGTGTGTGTGTGTGTTGATAGGATGTACATATATGTCACACAGTAGTATAAGTTTATGCGGCTTTCAGGATCTGTCCTGAGATAGAATTATTATTATTTTTTTTAATAAAAAGGATGAGGTTCCTGTTGATATTAGTCCGTAGATTCGTTCTAGTATGTCTCTATCATATATACTAATTTTCTCGGTCACATATATTAATTTTGAAAATTAGTATATGTGACAATACCAAAACATGCATCTACATGGGCTGTGTCCTTTAATAAACAGTATCTACACGGATTGCAATCCCCTACGAAAAAGAGTTGGACGGCTGCATCATAAAAATGTTCTATCGCAGGGGCCGGATCCAATATTTTTTTAAAGTAAAATCTTATATTAGTGGGGAGATATTGCTAAATCTGCAAGTGGAAGCCATCACATGTTTATTGATATTATCCTAACAGGAAGCATGTATATGGCTAGATTTACATCTCAGATATAGTGTGATTTTTTTTAAGTTTATACTCTCTAGGGGTCTTTTGCCACCACATATTTACATGCCCTTAGTTTTTGTATTCCTAAACGCATTCCATCTCTCCTGATAAAAACTCTATGTCCAGGTACTTTGATACCCTGCAGAAGGAACTTGAGCCCTATGATTGTGTTCTTTACGAGATGGTAGCTAGCAGGGAGAGTTTAGAGAGCAGAAGAAATGCTGTTCCTGCAAAAAAACTCAAAAGTTCACGGTCTCGGGGCTTTAACATTATTGGCTGCATTCAGCGGCAGATGGCTAAACTCCTTATACTTGATTTCCAATTAGATTGTCTTGACTACCAAGCTGAGAATTGGTACCATGCAGATCTTGACTATGAAACCTTCAAGTTACTTCAGGTTCTCTCTCATCACTCTCTCTGACTTAAACTGAGAGTTGAATGCAAATGTTTGCAAATTTGAAGTAGCTCTATGCAAACATAAATGATAATAGAACAGAGGAACCCAAGAATAAGATAAAAAAAAAGGACGCAAATCATATAACAAAAATTGAACGCCCAAATTTGAACTGGAGGTGAGGCAGGCTTACAGGATGAACGTAAAAATTATTCTTCTCAGATTTGTTCCTACTTATTGGCAAGAGAGGAAATCGAGGAAAGAGTGTCTTTAATCTCTAATTTTGAGATGCTAAAAGAACTTGCTCCCGAAGGAGTTGAAAAATGATTCCATCTTGGATGAGATGAGCAGCAATTTCATATATAACCAGAACAATGAGAAGAGCAATCTCATTTATATACATACTTTCATGCACTTTATCTCTTCTTTTGAGCTACATAACCAATAACGCAAAGATTTGCTTGAGGTGTGATGAATAGAGATGTAGAGATAGAGCGTGAGAAATTGATATATTTACCTATTCAATTTTGAATGTATATTTGTATAACCTAAGTTTTGAACGAAGGGTAATTTTGTCAATATATAAGGGTGTTTTGAGTTTATCCCTCCAGTAGTTGTGCATTATTGAGCTTTGATCCATAGAAAAAATGCATGAAGTAGTTCTGGCCTATATCTTCGAACTTTGTTCATGTTCCACAAAAAAGGAAAAATGAGAGAGAACTTTTTTCGTCTCTGTAATCTCTCTGTCTCTCAACAATTTGAGATCAGATTATTGGATCTTCAATCATACTAGACCAGCACAACAGGGGATGAATTCAATACATCGAGGATTGGAAACAATTTAACACAATTAGGATCCCCAACCCAACTAATGTAGGGAGGAAGATCATGATCACTGGGCATCACTCAACGTATTACTTGTAGGAAGTAAAGACTAGTATCCTATTATCATTGGGAAGCAAACTCAAAATGACCCTATAATTTACTATTTCATCCATGCAACTAGAGGTGTTCATTATATTAACAAACCTTAAGAATTGAACCAAACCGATGTCTTTGGGTTGGATTGGGTTTTATTTATCAATGGGTTGGTTCTGGTTCTGAAAAAGGGAGAACTGAAATTTTCGGTTGGTTCTGGGTCCAACTGCCAACCAAACTGTACTGACCCGAGAACTGAATGAAACTAAACTGGAATTGACTACTATCAGACTGAAAGCGGAACCTTGGAACCGATAATCATAACTGAAATTTACCTATATATAAATTATAAATTTTATGTTAAAATATGAACTTATTCTTTAAGCGTTTATTCACTGTTGATGATATATAATTTTGTAATTACACAAAGTAGAACCCAAGACCCCCACTAAATAGTGTGGGGAGTTCCACCACTTGGCTAAAGAGCCAGTAGTAATATACAACTCAATATTTTCTATTTTTGTTATATATCCTATCTTCATTTGCAGGTAGAGAAAGGGGAGAGCTTCTTCACATTTGCGAGAGATATGACACTGAGATCAACGAAGGCAATGGTGCAGTCCATTTCAATCCCGGAAGATCTCGGTCCTTTGAGATCAAATCTCCTACGCGCTTCTCGTATACTACCTATGCCTCTCGTAGGCCTTGTTATCATTGGAACCCTTTGTGCAGATGTGGAAAGTCCGGCATCGGAATATCCAGAGCTCGAAGCCTTGTCCAGGCTTGATTTTGGTGCTGCTATGAAGGTCTTCTTGGCAAAGAGGCTGACATCCGAGTAAGTGTATGCTAGTCGTTTAATAAAAAATAGTGATAATTATGGTTGGCTAAACGCTTGAAAGTGTTATTGTTGTCATCTTGCACATAATAATGCATTTTGATTCTCTTTGGACATTGGAATTATGTTAATTCTTTTTCTTTTTCTTTTTATTACTCCCTCCGTCTCAAAAGGATAGCCCCGTTTTCCTTTTTGAGATACCTCAAATTGAGAGTGCCATTTCCTTTTAATCAATGTACCAAATCCTACAATAGAAAATGTCAAAATGAGTTGTATTTTTTACCAATGATTATCTTGAAGTTAGCATTTCCTTAAAAATTACCAAATTTTGAGTGGAAATATCTTTTTGAGATGGAGGTAGTAGTATATATCTGTAACAAATAACTAAGGTGTGTCAACATCTGTGTCCAGCTTTTTTGAAAAATCATGTCAGTGGAATCTTAAAGATGATTTTTTAAAGGTGGGATAGTACTTTTGGCACGGGTTATGACCTAGTATATATACACTACTGGTAACCTGTGACAAAGCACCATGGTCTCATTTACCTTATATTATCTTTGATGTAATTCTTTAAAGAAAAAAAAAGGAAAAGAGCATATTTCATCTAAGCCCGCAAATCTTGTATCCCTTGTACATTCATCTCAGTCCTTAAATGAGCAACTTTCATCTCAGCCGTTCATTGTTGAATCCCTTACACATCTATTACTATTATTAAGTGAAAGAAGCACTTTTGGTATGTACCTGAAGCGACGAATTTACACATTCAAAAAAAATTAGTAGCAATTGTAAATAGTATTTGAACCTATGACCTTTACCCTTAGAAAGCATGCAACAACTTAATCACTTGATCGAAAAAACAAGTAATAATTGTAATTTCAATTTGTGACCTTTATCCTTAGAAGGATTTGAAGCGCTTTCTAGAGCCAGACTATTATATATATATACACATAGTCACAGACTGACACACGTAATGATGAAATGCTATGATTTGTGTAGTTTCACCCAGGAAACGGCGGACGTAGAAGAGGAATCCGTCATAATTGGCGAAAGAAACAGAGCCGCAACTGAAGCACTTCGAACTGCACTTGATGAGGGCCACAATAAGATCGCCATACTATATGGGGGTGGGCACATGCCGGACCTGGGCAGGCGATTACGCAAAGATTTCAACCTAATCCCTTCACGGGTTCGGTGGGTAACAGCTTGGTCTATTAGGAACCAAAACGTAAGCAGCACTTCCCTCCCTTTTTTGAAAAAAATGGCTGAATTTTTGGGTTGGCCATTAAATAGATACCAGACACTTGCGTTGTTGATGTTTTCGTCTGTGTTGGCTTTGGATCTCTTGTTCTGGGAACTATTTTTTGATACGACGGTGAGTTGGGTTTCTTATGTTGCTTCGGAAGTTCTTCAACGGTGACGCAGTTGGGGCTCTTCTTTAAAGGTAAGCTGCGTATGCTTTGTAGACATATTTTGAACTTCTCTCAATTTTTTAAACATAGTGAATTTGTTTGAATCATATTTAATTTAATAAAAAAGTTGTGTATTTTACTTGTATTTGACTATGGGACTTAACATCGTCTCTTGTGTATCTTGTTCTGAATACCGTAATTATATGGCTATTTTTACTACATAAAATATTTCCTCTGTAGCCGATTTTTATGTTAATATATTTCTTCTGCTTCTGATAAAGGAAAAAAAAGGATAAATGATTTCCAACCTAATTATTTCCTGGGTGCCATGAATTTGAAACCTATATATGGAACTCAATAATTAGGCTGCGTTTGACATATCCAATAAGAACATCAGATAGGAAAAGATACTGATCGAATATGATAGGATAAAACTCAACCGGCTTATCTCAGTCTTGCATTTGGAACTGTTCTGGATTATATGTTTGGATGGTACATGATAATTCATTATTTAATTATAACTAAGGATAAAATACACACATATATATATATATGATTTAATTGCACTTTGCCATCTAAACTATTCAAGTTAGCAATTAATACCACAATCCAATTTGTTGCAATTCACTCTTTTTGACCGACCGGGTTAAAATTCTAAATGGTTTAGAGCCCAGATATAATTTCTATGAATGAAAGCAATAAATGTAATTTTTAATCTTTTATCACCCTTTCCGGTCAACACCACCATCTCCACCCCTTTCTCTCTTAAACTCTTTACTTTTCTCTCTCATCCCTACCACTAGCTCCACCCTTTTCTCTCTTTTTAACTCAACAACTGCTAATGGATTTGGGGACAATGCTCCTCGACCTCAACCTCCTTTGCCGTAAGCATTTGAATCTGGGTATTGAAGGATTTCAGATCCTGACAATTGCGAATTCGTTCAAACTGGGGAAGGATTTCCCTTCTATTATTTGTTTTATTTCCTAGATAGTGGAGGAAATGACATGTATTTGGTTTTGAATCTTTATGGCTTCTAAATTTTTTAGGGTGTGGTCTTGAGGAGTAAGAAATCAAATCCAATAAGTCGAATTGCTATGTTTAGCTCATGAGAGTTGGAATTTTTTTCTATTAATGGGTGAATTTTGGCTGATTTTTTTCTATTTTGGTGCTGAGAAATCTGAGGAAATGAAAGGAATTTGGGTTTGAATCTTTACGGATATGTTTTTTTTTTTACATGACTTTGGGGAGTGGGAGATCAAATCAAAGAAGCTGAATTGCTCTGTTTAACTCAATAGAGTTGATTTTTTCCTTTTTGTAACTTTCTTATTGTTCTCTCTGCTGCCGGACGGAAGAATTTTGATTTTGTGATCGATCTCCGTTGCAATATTTCATGTTACTCTGTTTTTTTGTTGAATCCAACTTGCAATTCAATTTTTTCCTCTAAAGCAGACACTTTAATTTGAGGATTAAGGAACAAATCAATAAAATCAAACATATATATGAATTCTAAGGTTGGTTCCACATTTTGCCTCTCTTACAAGGTCACGCACAAGCCCAATTATGTTTATTTTTTTAACAGTGCATCCAATTTTAGGTCAAAATAAGATGCTGAGTGAAACTTTATGTACTAAGGCTTCGTTTGATAACAACATGAAAAATGAAAAGAAAAATAACTAATTTAGGCGAGAAGATGGAAAATAAATTGAGGGATGCGGTGAGATTAACTCTTGCTTTTTGACTTCTTCCATGGAAAAAATTTCTTTAGGTGGTGGTGATGAAATTTTTTCTACAAAACATAAAGAATAATAGATGACATATACTCACAAAAATGAGTATGTGTCTCAACTTATTTTCCATCTTCTCACCCAAATTAGTTGTTTTTGTTTTTGTTTTCATTTTCTATGTTACTATCAAACAGAGCCTAATTTCTACAAATTAAAACTTCATGAACCTAAGTAAGAAAAGAGGTAAACTTTAATGGTGACTTTTGTAAATAACTTCCAATCAAATCCAATGAAACTCAACAGTTGCATAACAAGTTTCTCTTTCAAAAACGTAAAAAATTATTACACTTTCCTTAAGCCACTGTTTGAGTGTCACCAACCAATGGCTTCTCAAAACATAATAATAAAACACAATCAGTTAGAGATTTCTAATTGACTCTTCCTTAAAATCCCATTTTGATTTTGGTTCAAAACCACTTTTTTTTTTCACTGCCTTTCAAACGATAACCAAATCCCACACCAGAATTTCTTTCCCAATTCGTTCTCATCTGCTTCCTTTCCCAAACTAGATAGCATTCAAGGTCTCTCTCTCTCTATATAAAAAATCTTGAATTTCGTGGTGATCTAGTTATTTTTTTTGCATTTTTTTGGTTTATTTTAGTGATTGGATTTGTGGTAGTATGGTTCTTGATTCTTTTATTGTTATTATGTTATGTTATATGATCAATTTGTGGGTTAGAGCTCGATTTACTGACACCAGAGTTTTTGGTGGTGAAAGAAATGGGGAGAAGATGTTGAAGAGAGGAGCGAAGGGGGGGGGGGGGTTGATGTTGGTGGAGATGAAAGAGAAAGGGGTGGAGAAGGTGGTGGTCGGAGATGATAACCGGAGATGGTGACCATAAATAATGATAAGAGATTAAAAATTACATTTATTGTCATAATTTATCTAAAATTATATTTGGGCTCTAAACCATTTAGAGTTTTAACGCTGTCAATCAAAACGAGTGAATTACAACAAATTGGATAGTTTGTGGCATTAATTTCTAATTTTAATATCTTAAATGACAAAGTTTTAGTACCCGGGTCAATAGTTAAGAGGGGCAAAATGCAATTAACCCTATATATATTTAATCTATAACGAGAGTGGTATTGCATTTTCACCATTCTATCATTTTCCACTATCACAGGATAAAGGTAGGACTCCTTTATCCTATCTTTTGTGGGATAAAATGTCTTTTCTAAGATAAACAATCCACTTTGAAATCTTAACTTGGTAAAGTTATGACCCGAATTTAGGATTAACTAGGTTTGAGTCTTTTCCGAAAGGAATAAATTCTTAATTATTTGTAGTGAAAGGGAGACTTAGACATTTTCGTAAAAAATGTATACTTTACAATGTTTGTGCATCATTGAGACTCTCTCTTCTAATGTTATAAATATCAATTACACCCTTCTCAAATCTTTTTTATTACTTATGTGGTCACTAGGCGCTGGCCACTATCATGGACTATGGTGACCACTGTCATAGCTCCGATGATGGTGGAGCAGTGGGTGGCAGAGGCCAAGATGAAATAAGAGTATTTTCGGTAAACAAAAATATTGTCTTTGTTTTGAAATGACTATGTAAAGTACGTGCTTTTTTCTTGAATTTAAATACAACAAATATGATTGCATTTTTCAACTTAGACAAGCCATAACAGTGAGCAAAGATGTTGATTATTTATTTATTTAAACACAATAAAATACACTTGATATGAAAATATATAATAGGCACGACATAACTCTAATTTCATATTGTATTTCAAACACGAATACAGTAAGTTGATGGAAATGATGAGAATTTTCGATTTTTTTTATGGAAAAAATTTCTTTGGGTGGTAAGAAAAAAAAAATGTTCCACAAAAAATAAAAGATGGGTACAAGACAGTTTACTCATGAAATAACTCATTTTTCAACCTCACAAAAATTAGTTATTTTTGCAATCATTCCTTATCAAACAGATAATTTACTTTTTGCTGTTTTACACGTCTCTCCTTTTTTGGTTTTTTCAAATACAATTTAAGCATACACAAAGTATTTTATTTGCATAAGGAACACTAATGATTTTCTAGGGTATATAATTTTCAACAATCAAACACCTATCTTTATTTAAAACGTGAGGATTACAAAGTAGAAAAATAATTATAAATAATTTGGTATGATAAATGTATAACTTGGTCACGGGTTCATTCAGAGGTCATGGCTTTGGCCGCAAGCTAGTGCAATTATCTCCATGTGGCCCACTTTCATGGTACGCTTACTATTTAATTACCCCGTACCTCCTCCTTATTTGTATACAACGTAACTATTCATTCATATATACATTCTACTATAATTCATGTGTCACAATAAATGTCTAATTCTCTGTCTGCTCATATTTGTTTTTAAAAAAATTTCAGGCCAATAATAATTCATCTCCACTTTTGGTATTCAAAATAAATAAAATAAAATAAGTTCATAAAATGACCAAAAGGGTAGTTCTAACTGTCATAAATCTTTGGCTCATAGTGTGGATCAGTGCGCTTGTCGTTTGTCTCCACTATCATTCAAATTCTAATTTAGAGAATGTCTTAAAGGTCTGTTTTTTTTTTTACCAATTTTTTTGACAATTTTTAGTTACTCCATCAATCTCAAATTAAAAATTCGTTATTTTTTAATAGTATATATTATATTAAGATCTCATGTTTTATTTTTGGACATAATATATTTTCTTGAATTTTTTATAAAATTTTATATTTATAAAATTATAATAAATCATATTTTATTGATCTTGATAAGTAGGTACTCACAAAAAAAAGGGAGTAATTTTTTAGCAATAATTTAACATTAAGCATTTAAAGTGAAATTTTGTGCTCTTTTTTTTTTATTTTTTAAGTCAAGGACCAGAGTGAAATTTATTTGAAAATGTACTTGAACTACAGTACTACACAATAAAAAGCAGTCCTTGCTTAATAATGGTCTTAAAAGAGATTTGAAACTATTCTCAATTAATGATGTTGGAATCATGCCTTCTTTTGTTAAGCATTGAATGTAAGAGACAAGTGGATTTGTGTCTAAATATATAATGCTTGACAAGAAAATGATTGGAGAAGCAAATAGCACTCATTAATTAAGACTTCTTAATAATGCCTCTAATTAAAGAAAGTAAAAAAAAACAAAGTTCATTAAGTAATGTAAAATTTAATCGATGAATTATGGGCATATGGCCAATGAAGAGGACAATCTCACATGCAAAGGGGTTTGAATTTTTCAGAGCCATTTTGGTGTAAAAAGCATCAAAATCAAATCAAATCAAATGGGTGAGAAAAAGAGTGGGGATAAAAAAGTAGTAAAAGGTACTACTGGGAGAGGGGCCTGCAGGAAATCTATGTGATTAATGTGGATGTCACTAAGCTAATTTTCAACTTGAAAAGCTCAATCCCATATCTCTAAGTTCTTCAAAAAAGTACTGTCTCTTTGCTTTTTGGTAAGGTTTTGAAGTAAAGGTGCCATACATTCACTCTTTGATCGATTTGTTTTTATCCTCTTGGAACCTTCTATGACTTTGAGATCCCTCCCACTCTCTCTCTCTCTCTCTCTTACAGACACAACATACATAGAGAGTAAGAAAGGAGAGTGGCCTTGAATTGATTGTGTTTATTTAATTTACAACTTGTATGGAATAGATAATTGCGTTAGAGAGAAATATTACATTTACCGGTTTTATCTGTCGGTTAAAAAAATAGTGTTGATTAATTATTAAACACTTAAAAATATATCAAAAAATTATTTTTAACTATCACTATATATTTTTCATTTTGGAGTGTAAATAATCAAAGTAGAATACATTTAGTCATACTAATAGAGATAAATATATGGAGCTCGATAATAAGTACGTTACACTATTAACATCCTTCAAATAGTATTGCTATGCCACTTACACCGATAATGTTATTTATAACATACAATTCAAATTTCTGAAACAATTTATGGTGCAAAATACCCGCACTTACACTATATAGATAAACATTGCATGTCAATGAGTGGATGCTTTCACTATCTGTTACGATAAGTACCTTTTTAATATGTTTTTCTCACATTAATTAATCGTTAATACTACGTACTATATCAAGAATGTTGAGAATGGTACAATATCATATGCCAATCCAATAGCTTTAAAATATAAGTGTTACAAAAAACTGAAATTCCAACTGTTGCATAATTTTAGAGTCTTGAATACTAAATTAAATTACATACCATATATATATACATATACAAAAGAGATCTGGTACAGACCGACCTTTACCTATTTTTTGTCGCTGAAAAATAATTTCTCATATTTTAACACAAAAACTCGTCATCAGAGAGAGAGAGAGAGAGAGAGAGAGAGAGAGAGAGAGAGAGTTTTAGAGTTTGTGGGAATTTGAAAATGGAGGGAGGAGTAATCAAGAAGATGCAAATATTTGCTGGTGAGCCAGCCCACCGTAAACTTTACTTTGTCCTTAACCCTAGAGAAGTTCGTAGGAGACATGAGCATATTGACAGGGCCTCATAAATCATAATATATATATATATATATAGACATATAAAAAGTATTAGTTGGTTTGAGAACTTAGATTAAAAAAAGAAAGAAAAAGAGTCACAATTAAAATACTACTATTTATATTTTGACTAGAATGAAAACATGGAAAAGGTGACAATGTTGCCTTTGTCCTTAGTCTCTCGCTCTAGGGTGGATTTTGACCTCAAACTTTGAAATTTCAGTGCTCGACACGAATCTCATTGTAGAGTTAATTTTTGATTGCGGGAGGGGTAATCAAAAGTGGTTTTAATGGGAATTAAGATAATGGCTTTTGTAGCCGCACCTATTTTTTTTTTTTTTTTTTTTTTTATCGAGATTCCAAAGCAATAGTATAAATTAAATGTGTGCAAAGAGGAAAATGTTTTTTTGTTAAAACTATAATGTTAATGTTAAGGTAAGATTGATGCCAGATATTTCTAAAATAGAATGATTTAGTAGTTAGTTATTCTGAATTTAAAAAAATTAGTTCGATTGGGAGCTATCTAAATTAAGTCTTTACAAAAATAAAAATTTTAATGACTAGCGGTTAACACATTTCACGTAAGGAATGAGTTTAGTGCATAGACAAAAAAAATATGCTTTATATCTCACGAAAAAATATAATACATATAAATTACTTCTTACACATCTTAGTTTATTACTATAATTACATTAAATTTCGAATGTATTTGTATTGAAAAGCTCTCAATCATCCCCCAATCAATTTTTTTACCTTAATTTATCGTCACTAATTTCTTATTATTTACTTTTATGCATTGGCATTTAAATCATTCGATTTACTGGTCGTATATGCTTTTAAATGTTTTTACTCTAATCTAACTTCAATAAAAATAAAAAAGTAAAAAACAAAGATATTTTTAGTCTAATAGAACAAAAGACAGCGGTTTAGTGGGACAAACACATTGACCTTTTCCATTTAGTTGTAATATTTTTACTAAATTCATTATTATAAGATGACTAAAGCAATAATAATAGGATAAGAATGTCATAGTTATGTTTACCCAAAGCATCACATATTTTTTCAGAAGTATTAAATACCTCCAAAAAAGCTTCACATTTTTTGATGAACAGTTGTCCATTTCAGCAATATTCAAAAGTTGGTTAGGTAAGTAAAGTCTACTGCAAGATATATGACCAAGTCCTTGTCATCCAACAAAATTTCAATTTGAAAAATATGTTTTCAAGTAACAAAAAAAAGTATGTTTTCTAAAAGCACCCTACTCCATCTTTAGGAAAATCAACTAATTTTAACACCTAATTAAGTCGAATTCGGCTAAGAACTGAATATTTTATACATTATATCACTAGATTTTTTTATTTTTTAATTGGGTAATAGTTTATAATAATAACACATTTCTCAAATAAAAATATATTAAATTTTTGTAAACTTATTACTAGAGGTGTAAACGGATGGAACATCACACTATTCATTATCCATATCATTTTTTAAATTTATTATCCAAATTTTTATATTTATCATTTCAGATAGTATATTAAACTGTTCTTATCCTTATTCTATCAAATATGTCGAATTCGGATAATATCCTAATATATTTTTCTATATAACTACAGACAAGTTGCCTATATTTTGTTAACCTAAAAATTAGTTTAATCTTATTAATATATTTTACTACATAATCTTTCAATTAAAATGACACATCGTTACAACTCTAGAAGTATAACGAAAATATATTTGACTACATAATCTTTCAATTAAAATGATACATTATACAAATTATAAGTCAAGAAGTATAACGAAATATTGCGAACGTATTAAAATAATGACTAACGTTTTGTGTCCAAACGTTAGCTCAAATAATGAAATTATTTTATTTCTTTTATATAACCCAATAAGATTCACATTTAAATTATAATACAACCATGCAGATCAAAATGACAAATCAAAGTTGAAAATTATTGCAATTTTAAATATGATATGGTCTTGATCCTTTTTATCGTAGTAAATCACCTATGTTGTAAATAATATTTCTCTTCTTTCCATTTTTATAGGCTTTTTTTTTTGGTTTAGTTTAGATTTTTTTTGGTGAACTTGGCAAATTAAATCCTTCTCAATTTTTTTTTTGAAATGTGGAGATAATAATATATATATATATATAGTTCCATTCTCTTAAGAACCGTCTGAAGTTAGCTAACTTAAGGACGGTCTATTTTGAGGGGTAAACAAATGAATTTTTTCATGGAACTTTGTGAGAATGATCTTTATAACGAGTAAATCATCTTCACCAAATTTCATCAAAAAAATCAAATAAAAAGTGGGTTAACTAAAAATCTAAAATTTCAACGTCTAGAAATGCGCATATATATCAATTTTTCAGTTAACCGACTTCCCAATTGATTTTTTTTATGAAATTTGGTGGAGATAATCTATTAATTATAGAGATAATATCCACCAAATTTTATGAAAAAATCCATCCGTTTACCTCCTCGAAAAGGACGGTCCTTAAGAAAATGGCTCTCCATATATATATATATATATATATGTAACTAAATTATATCAGATATCTGTAAATATGAATAATCCACTTCAGAGGTTCGGATACAAATTATCCAGGTTGAATATTATTAGTATCGATATCCCTATTTATTTACTCGGATATTTTTAAACACTAACAAAATCTTTTTTTCTGAATATCCATTCGAATAAATATTCACATTATATATATTCTAATACGGAACGAATTTGGATTTTCTAATATCCATTTACAGCTCTAGTTATTGCTTATATTGTAATACCATCTTTTAATAGAATGGAAACTTATAAAGGCAAAATCAAAAAGGAAAAATCTAAGAGACTAATCTGTTTTCAATAGAAAATCATTTATGAGACATTTTCATTTTATCAATAATTCCATGTACAAAACATAGAATGAAAATATTCATTTTTGTCGTCCCAAATAAGGCCATATCCATAAGCCCCCTTGCTATAATTCCACATGTGCAGAAAATGAAAATGAAACATTCTGATAATGAAGAAAGCCACTGCAGAAATCAGAGCTAGAGGTCGGCGGCACAATAAAGCTCGTCCAATAACAAAACAATAATAATAATAATAATAATAATAATAATAATAATAATAATAATAAAATATTATTATTTTTCAGGCCAACAAGCCACCTTATTTTTGATGTTTTTAAAATAAGATGAATTTGTTCTAGTAGAAAATTATTATTTTATAATAATACCTTTCTACAATAATTGACATGATTATATTGTCGTGGGGTTCATGAAAATATTAATGACGAAGAGTACTGTTAGATGTATTAAATTAAATGACTAAATTACTAGATTGAAAGAGGTGTTAAGAAAGGCATTAATTTGTGAATGCATAAACTGATCGCACATCATTTAATTTAGCAATAATTTGAGGTGAACATAAAAATATGATATATTAAATGTGACCACTAATTATTAGTTAAAAAAAAAATTATATCATATTTTATTTTAACTAATGAGTAATTGACACATTGATATGTTAGTTTTTTATGTTAAATTTTTATATTAGAATTACTCTTTTAATTTAGTCATTTAAATTGATACAACTAGACAAATATTTTTATTGTTTGAGCTAATCTAAAAATATGTGCTATTATTTTTAACAAAAAGATAAAATTATTTTAGCAATAAATATCACCTAGTTAGTTGTTTTTCAATGAATAACTTAAAAAGGAAAACAAAATTGAAAATTCCTATATATAGTAATGGATACAGTGTTATGTTATTTGTTACTTTTTCTTTATATATATATATCCAAAACAATTAATTTCAGGAAATATCTCTTTGAATATTTTTTACAATTTTCTTTTTCTCTTCCCCAAGCGAATGTCACTGTTAAATGGCTCCACATATTACTCCAAATATTCTGGGTCAATTTGCCCATATTTTGATTGCACATGGCAAAAGAAAAACAAAAAAAAGATGGAAATTGAATGTTGAAGTATCTTGTTAAATTTATTAGGGTCCGTTCGGTAGCGTTTTTAGAGACTTTAGTTCTGCGTTCGGTGGGATATTGACAAAAACACGAAAAACGTTTTGGAAAATGAATTCAAGTTTAAAGCATAAAACGCAAAAACGCCAAAATGATGTTTTCACCATTTTCAGAATCTTCATTTTCACTGTTTTCGTTCTCGGAAAATGTTTTCACTATTTTCAAAAATTCATTTTCTCATTTTCATAAAACATTCTCGGAAAACATTCTCCGAAAACGTTACTTACTCTCTGGAAATTATAATTGCACTTTGATCTTAATATTATTTAATAAATAGAATTTTACCAGGATACTTGTTGGGTACGCGTTTAAGCGACACGATAATATGTACCAATGCACACTAAGTCTTCTATTAACTGGTGTACTTATGACACATTGTAATTTAATTTCAGTATATATATTCGATGATCAAAAATATAATTAAGTTTATATTTTGAGATTTAATACATTAATTATGTTAAAATAAATAAAAAATGAGAATTTTGATATAAAATATCACAAACAAATCAAACTATTAAGAACTATATTTTTTTTATTTCCTAATTAAAATGGATATTGTTCTTGGCAGTTTGAATTTGAACACTACTCCTGAAATAGATCCTGACTTCATCCCATGGTCCCCTATATATTGTATTATACGTGGAAGTATACTGGAATACAGTTGGTGTGCATTACAACTTGTACTGTACTATTACCTATTGGTGGAAAATAATAGTTGAAATAGAGATAGCCCATTTTACCTACTCCTTTTATTCCACCTTTTGCTTAAAATGAATTCTCTGTGAGAATGTGTGCATCCCAAATTAATAGTGTATATGGTATATTAATATGTTGGAATCTTTGGATTGCAAAGTTTTTTGAATTTAAAATGAGGGGTGTTCCTATATATTATAAAATCAATTTTTTTTTTTTTTTAATTGTTGCCTTAAAGGAACTCGAAGTGAGGGGAACGACCACTGCACAATTTACGTACGAGAAACTAAAAAATAGTTCAGAAGCTTAAATAATTTTTCATATAATTCTTTACTTTGTCATAGTCAAAATACCATAATATATTTCAAATATATTTTTTGTCATGTTTCAAACAGTGGCAAAACGAGGTTTTTAGCCACTGTCATGATTAAAAACATACCAAATTGAAGAGAGCGAGAGGACAAACATTCAATTGTTAATTAAAGTCTTTCAATGCGATGATACATAATTTAGACTCTATGTTATCACACTTAAAAAATGTGACTATAGTGGTTATTATTTCTACTATAGACCAAAGATGCATGCTACATTTTATTTACACATGAAAGCTTTTTAGAGCATTTTTTTTTTTAATAAAAGCTATAGAATAACCAAATACACAAATTTTTTTCGACCATAACGAAGAGAAAAAAGAATTGAGTTTTAAATATTGAACTGTGATAATTTATAAAAGAGGGCATTTATTTTACCAACTTGGTGTTACATTGGAGCATTTTTTTTCCTTTTGATTTTTGAATACAAACAACGTGTAAGGTTGAGATATTTGAGAAAAAAGAGACTGCGCATTCTTGGTACATCTAATTATTAGTGTTTAAAGTCAAAAATAAGAACGAGTGTTGAAGAAACGCACACTGGCGCGTGAAAATATGAAGCATTAGATTTCCCAAGTGCAGACAAGAAAGATCGAAGACGAAAAAAGTAGCTTCATATATAGATATAAAGAAAAGAAAATGAGTATGTAATTACTCTCTTTCAAATTCTCTCTCAAAACATTCTCTCTCTATTTATATATATCCATTCCATTCTCACCCTCCGCCACCTTCACTTTTCCTCTTCAATCTCTCTCTCTCTCTCTAAAATAATAATGGACAACAAATTAAAGCTCAGAGTCTCACGCATGTTCCGCTCATCATTCGGATCATGCCGCTCTAAAACCACACCAGACGTCATCCAACAACCTTTCTTCTTCCCCCAAAACCGCCAGCACTACCAATTAATCGACCTCTTCTCCCCTAAGCCTAAACCATTTCCTTCCATTTGCCGGCCCAAACGGAGGGAAATGGTCGAGGAGAAAGACGAGGGATGCGTGAGGCACAAAGTATCCGACCGAAACTCCCTCGTTTCGGTCCGTACAGACGGCCGGAAGTGCCCACAGGCATCCCCTATCTCACCCCTAGACACAAAACCTAAGCCAAATCCAAAACAAAGAAGATCTAAAAAGTCCAACAGAAAAAGGAAAAATACGCACTCGTGTGAATTTAACTCTGCTATAGAAGCCAATTACTATGGCCTGTATAGCAGCGACGACGAGGAGTACGACGACGAAACAACTCTGTTTTCATCCAAGTCTCTGTCATCAGATTCTTCAGGGTCACTTCGTCGAACAGCTCGTAGGCGTAATGAATCAGGCAAAGCGAGGCGGAGAGCACTTGGTAAAAAGCACAATGAGGTGAATTTGACGCCAGTGGAAGTGAAAGTGTCCAAGTCTCTGTCCTCTGATTCCTCAGAGTCATTTCGTCAAAAGGGTGATGAATCAGGCAAGGCAAGGGCGAGAGCAGTGGGTAGGGAGGCAGATGCGATGACGATGGAAGGGAAAGTGAAGGATAGTTTTGCGGTTGTGAAGAGATCGAGTGATCCGTACAATGATTTTAGGACATCAATGGTGGAGATGATAATAGAGAGGCAGATTTTTGGGGGTAAAGATCTTGAGGATCTTTTGCAGTGCTTTTTGTCTCTTAATTCTCAGTGTCATCATAGGGTAATTGTTGAAGTTTTTACTGAGATTTGGGAGACACTGTTTTCTAACTGGTGTTGAAGAAATTTTAATTTTAATTTTTAACTCTCAAGGTTGATGATGCTTTAATTTCTTGTGTTTATGCATGCGTGGTTAAGTCAATAACTTTAATTTGTTGCATATATATGTTAATGTATATATATATATATATATATCATTCTCCTTTTTATTCGTTTTAAGTAACATTTGTGAATTGAATGCATAGAACTGCCACAGGAACTGATATTGATTCAAAATTTGAACATTACAAATACTATTATTATTTAAATTGTATAAGTTTAGAGAGAATTTTGTTATTTTAGAGGAGCCGAATCTTGAAAAATGATGTTCTAACATGTAACGGTAGTATTATGTTTAGTAGGCATAGGGTAGTTATGCAATTGGTACAAGGTAAACATAACTAGTATAAGAGTGAATTAATAAACAATGAATTCGATAACCACTTGATATATCACAATTTCAGGATTTCTGTTTCTTCTTTTTAACTTGAATATTCAAAGTGTACCACTTGTAAAAATGTATCAAAATATTAGTTTTGTGCCTCAAACTTAAATTCAAGACGGTTAAAGAAAAAGTAAATGTTTGAATATTTGAATTACTAGAGTGTTATATATATATACAAATTGGATTACCAGAGTTAAATATATTTGTTACCTATTTTCATTTGAAACCTAAATAAAATTTTGTCAGTCAGCATAATAATTTTAAAAACTGGCCAATCTTCTTCCCTCTTAAATATATGTTGCAATATTTTCTCTATTTTCAACTTCTAAAATTTCAGTAAAAATATTTTATCACTGAAAGAACCCGGTCAATCAACATATGCACTCCTAGTTGGAGATTACCGAGGGAAAAAAACACTAATGATGTTATAAAATCTTAATTTAACTAGTTCGATCTCTCTCTTCTTCTGACCGGGTTTTAGAGAGAGAGAGAACGAGGGAGATATGTGATTTGAGAGGGTGATCTCTGGAAGAGATTGACGAGTTGCAGAAGAATCTAGGGAAGTCTGATTTTGTGGCAGTTCATGTTTTATGATCCTTTTGAAAAAGATCGAAGATCATTACCATGCATGTGGATAATATTGTAAAAGCTTAAAGGGTTTTACTTTTTTTGAGATTTTGTGTGCAAGATAATTTTCAATAAAGCTGCACAAAAATAACTAACTTAGTATTTTATAAAATTTACGTATTGTATAATTTTTTTTTACTCTAATAGTTGTGTAAAATTCAAGCCAACTAAGCTTTTTTGTATAATGGTTGTGTATTTGGCACATCTAATTTACACATTCAAGTAGCATTTTCTCTCTATCCACTTATTCTCTTATCATTAGTTCAATCACACCACTCACATTTTCTCTCCATCCACTCATTCTCCTTCCTCATTTGTGCGTTTCTTATTTTTTTGGTGACTGTTTTTTATTGAACTACTTCTTTTTACACATGAGTATTAATATTGATTATTATAGAGTAAATAAATCTTTATAATTTTTTTGTATAAAACTCATAAGTCATATAGAATTTACACAACCTTGTTAGAGACATTCTTAGAAGATTCAATAGGTGATGGGGATACATATCAATTTGAGAGTGTCATCCTTAATAACCATCTGTCTTTGATTTCCAAGTTATCGCTTTGGATTTTGTTTTGGAGTTAATTTAGAACTCTTAAAAATGAGTCATAAATTTGAACTTTTTTTTATTTTTGACTTGAATGGTATGTCTTTAACCAGAGTAAAAAATGATTAATCAAATGAGCGTAAACTGATCTTGACATCTTTACGGTTAAAAAATATACATTGTTTAATTTTATATTTTTTAGAAAATTATAATCTTTTAATCTAATTGGTGTTTAATTATCTAATATATTTTTATTACGAGACTCTGTATATTAATTATATTTTTAAAAAAAAAAAAAAAAACCCTACATCGATGGAGTATTTTATTTATTTACTTTTTTTAAAAGAAAATGTATACAATATTTATGTGCCAACTTGTCTTATCTATACTTTTTCGGGCTGGACTTTTGGATTCCTTTTTCATAGTTTGCACCAAACGAAAAGAAAAGGAAAACATTTTAATTTTCAAAGCCAGATGTTGACAAATGTAACAACTGTTTATTCCCTACACGTTCATATTCTAGTTTTAAAGATGAGCACATCCATGTTCTACTTTTTCTTCCAATTAGCGGCTATAAGGTTTGAACTCCACTTCAAATTTCAGCTCTCCCTTTGCATATCATGTTATAGACAAAGAATATCTATATATACATATATATTAACCGCTGAGTTTAGATCTAGTACAAAACGTCCCTATGTAGAAAAGTTTTTTAGAATGATAAAATTCGTGGCTAAATGTTGAGAATATTTTTTACAAAGAAAATTCGTTACTAAAAGTGTTTCCATATACAGACGGTTTGCACAAGATTATGATTAATTAACCATTTGGGTAAATGCTATCATATGTCTTTAAATAATATTAGTAGTCTACGTAATATTATGGATTATCTGCTTCAATATTGCAATTATAACAAGTAAGCCACAAATTCTAACCTTGTATAAAAGATAAGACAATTACTCGATTTCTATCCCAATTTAAAAGTTCACGGTTGACTTTCGACCTTTTAAGAATACTTGATAATTTTAACACAAAAAATGGTTAATTAAGAATTTTGTATTTAATTAGTATTAAAATTTGATACATTGGTCATGTTTAAAAAATAAAATAAAATTTTAATTTGAGACTATCTAAAAAGACGAGTGAACTTTTAATTTAAGACAATTTTTTATAGAAAAGGCATATTAATAATAGTAAAAGCATATAAGAATGTAAATTAAAATAAGATGCACCCCTGTGTTGTTTAGGGGTAGTCATACCTATAATATCATTATTATTATTATAGCAAATTAGCAATCAACCCATTTATAGGAGTTTTTTGTCCAAGTAGGGTTGTTTTGAAACTTATTTAGGTGGATGGGGTACTTTTTATCTTATTTGAAAAAATGGTGCAGGATCTAAAAACGCTATTAGTACTGGCGTTTTTAGCCATAAAATCGTCACTACGTTTGGCGATTTAAAAAATAAAATTTACCCAAACTTAAAAACACTAGTGGCAATGGTGTTTTTACATGTAAAATCGCGTGTGCCACTGGATATGAAAAAAAATTAAAGAAAATCAAGCAAAGAAAAAAAAACAGCCAAGAAAAGATTTTTGGATTTCAAAAAAAAAATCAAAAAAATTAGAAAAAAAAAAACTTTTCTAAAAACGCAAGTGCTAGTGGCGTTTTTACATGTAAAATCGCCAGTGGCACATGCGATTTTACATGTAAAAACGCCATTGCTACTAGCGTTTTTAAGTTTGGGTAATTTTTTTTTTTTAAATCACCAGACATAGTGACGATTTTATAGCTAAAAACGCCAGTGCTAATAACGTTTTTAAGTCTTGCACCATTTTTTCAAATAAGATGAAAAGTACTCCATCCACCTAAATAAATTTCAAAACAACCCTACTTGGACAAAAAACTCCACTTATAGGAACCTGATTGTAACGAAACCCACTTCTTTTTACATATTAGGATTTTGCGCATTCTTTTTTATTTAGCCCAATTTTTTAAATATTTAACCTAATATTATTTAGACATACTATTTATGTCTATTTTGTTGCAGTTAGCATGTCCACGTCAAGGGTGTCAATATTTTTTCTTTGTACCAGTTCCATTACTTCTTTGTTCAAGATATATGCAGAGCACGGATTTAGTATGAATTGGTCTTGCATAAATTAGTTTTTAGTGACAAATTTTTATTATTATGACAAAACTTTATCTCTAAATGCCTTATATTTTGTGTGCCGAAATTTTCAGTTACGGATCAATCCGTATTGATTGGGCCTTTTTACCACTGTTTTGCATTATAAAAAATACCCCAAATGTTTTTATAACAAAAATTATCGTAAAAAAATTAATGTATACTAGAAACGGACTCTATTTGTGTGTATAAAATATTTATAATATTATCGTTATATCTTAACTTATTTTAAATTTAGGTTGTACATGGTTTCTTATATTTATCAAGTTAATTATGTCACCTTGCTTATCATTGAATTCTCATTGACTCAATATATTTAATAGCATGGCTCTCTAGGGGCTAAATAAGTCCCTAATATTAATAACATATATATATCTGCACATTATAAAATCTGCAGGTCCAGTTTGATAGGATTTAATATTCTCCTTTTTGACCAACAGGCAGTCCATCCTCATATATAGTTACGTTTGCAGTTGAAATCCCTTCCAAGATTGTGTATTATCTTTCTCAAATTATCGTTTTGTTTTTGGAACTCCTCAAATATATATAAAACTTGAATTTTAAAATTAATATATTAAATTTGAAGACAGTTAAAACAAAATTCAGTTTTAATCAATCATAGAAGTTTGACATTTGTGATTCAAAATGTGTATTAAATGAGTTTGTACTGAATTTCTACTTAGTCTGAGTACATAACGTTTTTTTCTCTCAACATAGTTTACTAAACAAATGTTAATAGTTGTGATTCGAAATGTTAAAACTCGACCTAAACCAATTACTTCAATTTTTTATCAACTTTTAATCTTACTCGAGGACAGTGCTAACAATTGCTAGCCCTCATTAAGTAAGACGACCTAACCATTATTTTGAAACAATAAAATATTAATTATCATTATATTGTTATGATATTAAAACCAAAATGTGTATGTTGGGAAGAAAAAATTAGCTACTAGCTAGTTAGCATGCATTTAAAATTTTCAACCTTATGATTAGCAAGTCACCTATATACGGACAAATAAACCAAAAGCTATAGAATTATGCAAATTAAATGCATGTGTTTTGTTTAATTTGTTACCTAAAAGAGACAAATAAATCCAAATTAAGTGTAAGGTACATAAATCTATATAACTTTGACTAATATATATATATATGATAATGGACCAAGTACTTTTATGTACATTTAAAAATAATTAATCCATTTGTATCCATTATATGAAAAATGAGGCAAGAAGAACAAAACACACACCTACCATAAAACTGTCATTGGACAGAGCCCTTTTGGTTTCTAGTGTTTGGGTAAAGAGTTTCAAACATAAGATGACAAGATAATCAACAAGTAAATAATTGCTTTTATTTTATTTTCTACCAAACGATAAGAATAAAAATGACAAAAGGAAAATAATATTTTTTTTGTTTAATGAGAAGGTTAGGGTTCTGAGCCCTTTGATTTCTATTTAGAAAGTTTTGAAAGTGATGGGTCATTTAGTGAACAGTTTATGTTTTAAGAAAGTGATAGGTATGTTTCAAAGGAAAGGGCAAACAAAGGTCTGTCGCATGCCCTTCCTACTTTTAAGTAGGAGGCACAATTTAATTATTAAATGTTTTGTTTCCACTATAAGATGTCCCGATTAATTTGTATACACTTCAATTAATTTTTTTTAGTCCAGTTAAAAACAAGCGGTAGTAAGAGAGCGAATTTACGAGACATTATTTTATGAGGCATATATTCATTATGCATGGCTTAAATTTGTCACTTTACTAACTATTGAGAGTATTAAAAATATTAAAATAAAATTGACACAAAATTAATACTAGAATTCTTGTGTTTATCTGAATTTTATACATGAATTTCATGTTGTATTTATATGTCATGCTAGCTGTTTACATGAACTTAACACAAAACTAGAACTGTCTCTCGTACTACTCATATCTTTCTAAATATAAGAATATAAGGATGTGTGTGTTTAATGAAATCCTTTTAAACTCTCGATAAAATTCGTACTCAAGCGGAATTTGGTTGCAATTTTTTTTGCTATAAAAGATGCATTTTTCCATTATAATACTTTTAGCTTTGAAGATTAAGTTTATAACATAATTGCATTATTTATGTTGGCAAATTTGCTTACTAATTCTAAACATTTGACCATAAACAATTTTTTTTTCTACCAGTAGTAAATACTACTGATATCATTCTCTATCTAGTTGTATATAACGTAACTTTTGTTATTTATTTATTTATTATTGGAGGCTATACATAGTTATTATTATTTATTTTTTTAGAATTCATTATATATAATTTTAATATATATATATATAATTAGATACTTGGGTAATAATACCGGGTATATGTATGCGTAGAGATCGATAATGAAAACAAAGACTATTTTTCTGTAAGTGGTGGACTATAGAGGCCGGTGCTGTATGTCTGTACCTTGATGGCAACGTAACATCAGTTTATGTTCATCTCGATCTGTATTTGTAGAGAGAATCTAATACTGCAGAATTTTCTCTCTCTAGAAATTAAAATTCTTGGACAGGGCGGGGGTGCAAAGTGAAAGGGAAACTTACTCTGCTAACATTCCATAACATGCCTTTTGAATTAATGAGAGCAAGATTGCAAGAATTTTGGAGAATTTTGGATTTTGTACCTCATAGTTTGCCTTTTATTTTAGTTTTTTCACCCCACATTTTAATTCCTTTAAGTTTGCATGCACTATGCTATTAGTAGATTCCATTGTGGATGTTATAGAACTCTTTTCTTGACTAAAATGCTATTATAACTCTCCACCCCATGTTTTTACCTCTAATTTGTGTTTGCACTTTTTATATTTCAAAATAAAGCAATATATATATGTGTGTGTATTTGGTTTCATTACATTCAATAAGATTTTAAAATTAAATTCTATCATAATTAGTAAAATTATTTATGATTCTTGTCCATCTTAGCGAGATTTGTTATGCAATGCATTTTGGGAAGCAAACAACATGCTTGGTTGATAAAAAAAATAGGTTTATTTCAGTTTAAATTATATCATATTTTGACTTGTATGAGAAAGTGAGAAACATATACATTCATTTTTAAAATGGGGCGCAAAAGCAAAGTATTGAGAAAAAATAGGGTGCAATTACGAATTAGTTTTATGCACACTAGTCCAAAAAAAAATAGAACATAATCACTACTAATATAAACCACTCTAGGCGGGTCGGATGGAAACTCAAAAAAATTAAAATATGAAGTGCAAAGTTAAAATATTTCAAAATTTTGAAAGGATATATACAAATGAAAATTATTAACCAATGTTTCAAGAGCACATATTAAGAATTTATAAATAGAAAGAATAAAAGTCTTATAATTGTGTCTTTATCTAGTTTAACGCATATTAAATCTTATTATTTATATATATATATATATAGATATAAACACTTAACACATACTTTTAAAATATATTAGAATCATTTTATACTTAAATAAAAAATTGACATTTTAATTTAGCGATCAATCACTAAATAAAATGAATCTTGATATAGATGCACTTCAAATTCTAACAAATATTTATATAATAATAAGTTTTTTATATCAAAATATATTATCCCTCTGAATAAATGAAGACAGGTTAACGTTACCTCCTTTACATTAGACCCAAATGGAATGACAAATGTCAGCAGTTTCATTACTGTTTTGATGTTAATGGTACCTCCTTTATTACATTAGTCTTTAGGACCCCTCGGCCGTTCACTGGATCATTAAATATATTGTCGCTTTTTTTGGGTTATCGTGCTAGCCTATGCTGTGCTCCGCTAAATCTTTGGTTCATGGTCCCGCCCACACCTACTAGCCTAGTTGGTACGAGGCATGTGTTCTAGCCATTCGGTTTAAGTTAGTGTTTGTGTGGTTCTAATTTTAATTTATTTGTTTATGAAATTTTAAATAAAAAAAATTGAATGTATTTAATTTTTTAATATTAATAATAAGAGATATTTACTATTATTTTATCGACTTAAAATTTAAATACGAATTAAAATTTAAATTAAACAAATACTTGTATTGGTCATAAAGCTCATAATTAGAGTAAGGAAGTAATTAATATTTTAAATTTAAGAATTTTTTTATTTTACATTTCTTTCTTGTGCTTGGTTTAAGTCCAAGACTCTCCTCTAATAGCCTTCTCTTCCTTGCTAAGAGCATGTTCATCGGATAGAGTAAAATTTAAGATAAATTTAGTAATTATTTTTTAAATTTCAAAGCTTGTACACAACAAAAAGGTAAAAAGTTTTAGTCATACGAGTGTTCCACACTTGTAATATTTTTCTTTAAAAAAAATCATACTAAGAGAGAGTCCAATCGTATGAGCTTAAAAAAAAAAGTAAATTTTTTAACCATACGAGGCTGCCACCTTTGTATGGCATCTTTTGGCAATTTTTTTTTTCTCTCTCAAATGAGTGCCAAAAAAAAAAGGAAAAATGCCCATACAAGTATGGCTCACTTGTATGGGGTCTTTTTTTTTTTTTTATGAAAAAAGAATAAGAGGAAAATGACCGTACGAGTGAGCCATACTCGTATAATTTTTTTTTTATATTTGATACTGGTATACCACATTCGTATGAGCCATATGAGTGGTGTTTATTCATATAGTGTAAAATTTAAGAGAAAGATAATTTTACTCATTCTCTACCTTGTATATGGCAAAATTTAGTCGCCTAAATTCCTCCGCTGTGGCATGAGGTAGGATAAATTTAGCCATTTTACTCTACCAACTGAGGATGCTCTAAGAATTTAAGTTTGACTTTTCATTTTTCTTAAGAGTATACAGTGTACTAATTTTATAATAGTCAATAATTAGAATAAAGTAAGTTTGTTTTTAATCAACTAATTATATTCTGAAAAACATGAGAGTGTATTTTAAGACTTTGTTTAATAATAACATAAAAATGAAAAGAAAAATAACTAATCTAAGTTAGAAGATAGAAAATAAGTTGAGGGATGTGGTGACATGTCTTCATGTCATATACTTATTTTTGTGAAAAACAAAATTTCACTACCACCTAAATATATATTTTACATAGAAAAAGCCAAAAAGTAAGAGTTAATCTCACTACATCTCTCAACTTATTTTCAATATTTTCACCAAACTTAGTTATTTTTCTTTTCATTTATATAATTTTATTTTAAAATATAATTAATGTACCAAATATTACCGTAAAAAATAACTTGTGTTTAATACCATTAATTAAGTTAAAATTAAAGTTTTCTTAAAAAATTTCATAGATAAAGTAAGGTTAAAAATTTAAGATGGAATGAGTATTATATTGTTAAATAGAAATATTAAATCCTAAAGCTAGAGAAAATACCAGGCTAGTTTTAAAGTGACAGAGTTTTGTTTAAATGTTAAAGGATTTCTGAGTGTACTCTTTTAGTTTTTCTGTTTATTATTTTATTTTTTTTGCGATTTTTTGCACTTAATTCACCCTTAATTTATGAAATTTTTGGAATTTTTTTTACAATACTACCCCTTTTAAAATTGAAAACTATATCCACCAATTAAAATTAATTTATAATTATATTTTTGAGTTTTAAGTTAGATTCTTAATCAAAATTTACTTCCATATTAATTTATTTCCTACTTTTCTTTAAAGGTTTTTTAAAATCTTTATTAAAAACACTATATTAACTTATTAGTAACTAGGTATTGCCTGTGCCGAACGGCACAGAGACATAAAAAAACTTAACAGTTAAAAAATAATGGGGTTGAGTAAATAATATCTAATATATAATATCTAAATAGCATGCAACTCAAAACATATATATATTAAGAAAACTGTATACGCAACCTATTTAACTGTCAAGTGCCGACCGGGAGGGGAAGGAGTTTGCTAAAGTCGAACTCGATAAACCAAAATATATATTCGATCCGACCGATTAAGGTGATTTTTAATTAAAAACTCAAATTTGCCTCCGTTTATGATATACTTAAATTTGAACCTGTTTCACCTTTAATCATTCACCAATATATACAAAAATTAATATTTTAAAAAATGATATATCCCATCGTTATTACTATGACATTATATATTTATAAAATTTTAATTATAAATAAATGGTGCCATTGGTAGTAACACTAGTTTAAAAAAGTAATGTGGTTTAGAAAAAAAACTATTTAAATTTGTAAAAGATTAAACATTTTTTTAACTAAAAGGAAGGGTTATGCCATTTGCGATCCCTAATCATTCACCATATAAACAACATTACATTTTTTCAAATTTTAATTGTAAATATATGGGACCATTGGTAGTAACATTAGTTTACAAAAGTAATATATTTTAAAAAAATAAAATTAAATAAACTATTTAAGTTTGTAAAAGATTAAATAAAAATATATATCTTTTTATATTTTTAAATTGAAGGAAGAATTAAGTTCAAACTAGATTTGGAACAAATAAATTGTGTAAAGTGATTTGAATGCAAGTATATGAAGAAAAAAAATGTTTAAAGTGAGAAAGGTCGGTTTAATATTTTTTCTTTATTTTTTTTTCTTTTACACATAATTTTATAATTATAATGGATCTTATTTTACAAGTATTGATTAGTAAATTTTAAATATGCAAATTTTAATAATTTCTAGTTTTTATAATTAAAGTTAATGTATTTTAAATTTTAATAAACAAGTTAATGAGAGAGAAAAGTGGGAGAAAGAGATTGGTAGGATAAAAGAAAGAAAGAAAAAATTGTTAACTTATTTGATTTGATATTTTGAAAACACATCTAATAATCCAAAAATTATCTTATTTATTATAACTAAATGTAAACTATTGATTTGATAAATTGATGATGTAATATTTCATTTCCTTATAATGTAGATTTGATTGATGAAGATATGAACCCTAAAATTATATTAGTTTTTTTTGGGCATTTAAAATTATATTAGTTTAAGTATACAATAATGAAACATCTTTTGCTAACGAGAAAATTGAATAATATTTTGTAACACGAAGAATATTCCACAATATAATGGATTAACGCGTTATTAAAAGTTGAGAAAGAAATTTGAATTAGTGTTGAGCATAGTTTATTTCCATTGTTTTGCTGATCTAATCGAGTTGAGTGAACTTTCAATGGTATGTGCCATGGAATTTGTTTATAATTTGAAAATTGTGTTAAAAAATAATAATTTTACATTTTCATGTGACCTTACTATTTTTTTGTTTATTTTTTCTTTATCACAATCAAAAAAATAAAATAAAATCAGGTAAGCTATTAACTCAAAAGAATTTATTATTCCATAGACATTATTAGCGTTATAATCGATAATAAGTGATGTCGATGATGTGGTGATATAAGAAGTGAAAAATAGTAGACCTATCGCATGTGACTGTACTTAATTTTTTATTACTAAAAATATAACTATTTATTAAATTAAATATTAAACTATAACTAGTATTCCTAACATGAAATTTGTTTATTTTACTATAATTAATGCATATTTTTCATTCATGAGATTATCTAACATCATGATGTAAAGTTGGTGGTAGGACTTGTGGTGTAGTTGTTAACATAAAAAACAATCAAAGTTTAATATTAAAGGGATAATTATTTACTAGTGCGAAAGAAATGAGTCTTGTTAGTACAAAAAACTGAATAAGGTTAGTTTCGATTAAAAAGTTAAATGATTAGTTCAAATAATTGGAACAATAACTGAAATGAGTTAAAAAAGTCAGAGATATACAGAGGAGCTTCACCTCATATGAAGATATGTGTTAATCCTCCTCTGTAGAATAAAGCTAGGAGTTAGGATTTATTTGTATTATAGTGACTGAATTGGTATTACAAGCTTACAAAATCTCTCTAGCTATTCTAACCTCACAAGGTTACAACAAGAGTATTTTTTAGCCACACAAATTCTAGACACCCTATGTTAGGAACTCTACTATATGCTCTTTAGCTCTATCTATCTCTTAGTTGCTAATTATTTATTGCTTGAATGCTGAGTTACTTAGTTGTTGAGAGAAGTAAATGGTTCTTTTATATATATGATACAGAAGAGACGTGTGGAGGGAATCTTGTGGAGCAGGTCTAAGGCCATCCCACATCTCCACCAACTCTAATGTTACTTCTCCATGAATTATGGTGATTTAAATGCAGTTGTTATGCATTTAATGAAGGTGAGGAAAATTCTGTGTCTGTTGCAGGGCAGGCGGCAGTTTTCCATGCCTTTGTCAACCACTCTGAAAGAGTAGTTAGGCGGTACCAACCTTAATTCAACAAGAGACATTCAGAGGTCGAGGCTCCATAGATTTGGGACCTCCATTATATAAGAGATTTATTTCGAACGTTCTACTGAGCTTTTTTTGAGTTCGACTTGAGGGTAGACCTCCCAGCTCATCCCCTTTGCCTCGGTGATAATATCCACATGTTTGCTCTTGTTTGGTCCACGGTGTAGAACACTATTTTACATCATCAAGTCTTATAAAGAAAAAACCTTAAAAAGTTTCAAGCAACTGTAATAAGCAACAAGATATTCAAGAACAAAGAAATATTGCTGTCCATTCTTGCTAAAAAGAGAAAAACTCCAAGATGCCGACAATTAGAAAAAAGAATGTTTGGTGAAAAAATCTTGTTCTGTTGTATGGTTTACAAAATAAACCAAGGAAGAAGATAGGATTAATACATGAGATTTCTCAAATACAAATCACTTTCTAATCATGGATAGTGGCCGGAAGAAATCGCACCGAAAAAGATTGTGTCAGATCGCTTCGCGTGATTTGAAGAGCTCGAAGACGAATTTGAAGATTGTGAAAAAGAATGTTTGGTGAAAAATCTCTAAGGATTTTTTTTTTTACTTTTCACCTTTCTTAAATTTAGTTTTATTTTTATCAATGTAATAAGTATATTTACTTAATTAAGTCGATACGATTATTAATTTAGTGGATATTTAATAATTATTAATAAAATAAAATTTTAAAATTTAAATCACTAATTTTTCTTTTGGTAAGTCTATTCCTGCCTACAAATTAATTTAAATAACAATGCGGATTAACTGAATAACGCGAATTAATTGTAAGAAATTCTGGAGAGAACAAAATTACCCATTTAAAATACAAGGAATCTTTATATCTTTAGAAACCTGAATTTCCTTACAAAACAATAACTCAACTTTGAAATCTTGAACAGACGTGGGGCTACCTTGTGAGTAGTGGGTTCCATGGATCCTGCTTAATTTTAAAAAATATGGGTCTATATATAGTGTAATAAAAAGAAAAATGAGATAAATTGTACGAGTGCTCATTAAAATTTATAAAAAGATTAACAAGTGGAGTCAAGTAGGATTAATGTTTCATTTTTTTTCACTTGTGTTCTTTCTTTATCATACAAAATAGATAATGGTTATTAAATAATCCCATAGGAAAAAAATAAATAAATTAGCTACATCACTAATCTTGAAAGATAAGATTTTATGATTTCAGTAAAGAATGAACAAAGCGAACCCTCTCTTTCAGCAAATACATAAATAAAAGGATATGATGAATAGAAGTAGACTTAAAATGGGCATACCCCTAAAATCTGGCAGGCTTGACAAATGGACAGACAGGTTAAACTGGAATGGGCCGGATCTAGCCTGCGTTGGGTTCTAATTGGTGAGACTCAGTTTTCCATTAACCCCTTTAACCAATTAAAAACTTTTTCTTTAAAACAAACCTGGAGTTTATCATTATTAATTACATTCTAAAGAAAGGAGATTTGTTACTTTCTCTGACTCGAATTTGTTTCAATTTCTTTTTCTCAATGTTTTAAATTAATGAACAATTTTTTTCTTCAGTGCACCAAATTTCTTTATATATAACAAATAATTTTATCTTTCATCAACGATTAGTTTGAAACCAATATACTCTTAAAAGGTACCATAACATTATTACTTTGAAATAATTACATTTATTTTTCTTCTTGGCCGGGCAGTAATAAATAAATTGACAAATAAAGATTAAAGGAGGGAAAATGCACACAAATACTATACCTTTCGTCAGTTAGGACCAACATTCTTTTCTTTCCCCATAAAGCCCATCTTCACTATCAGTCATGTGTACTAGACTAAGTCGCGCTCCGATTTAATTAAATTAGACTATTCATGTTAAAATTATAAAATTTATAAGATATTATTTGTAATATGATTCTTAAAATTGATTCGAACCTATAAGATGTGATGCATGCTTTATGAAATACTTTATCATAATCCAAATGATCCATAAACCAGTTTGCGGTAGTTTCTCTATTCTAAATTTTGTTACTGCATTAAAGCAAATAGTTTCATTAGTTACCGATGAAGATTTGACTTGTTCATTTCAGCACATGGTATGACCTTTATTAATAGTACTATTATTCTTGGATAAAGTTTGGCCGTGTATTCAATATTCTCTTTAAGCCTTAGTGGAGTATTTAAGTATTTGTATTTGGCACCTTGTTGCCGACAGAAATTTTGTCTTTCCTAATGATGGGGTTTAGGTAAACAATAACTCAATTATTGCAATTAGGTAAATTTGTTTTGTTGTACTTCTTCCAATAATACTACCTAATAGTAGTTGTAACCCAAACATATTTGGCTCTTTTGCGATCTATAGTTTTGACTAGGGCCGAGTCACGAATTATATCAAGAAGGTGTTAGATTAATAGGTTTTTAAGATTTTTTGGTATATACTATAATAAGATCAAAATTAAAATATTATATTAAAGTATATAACATCACATACGTCAAAAATCACAATCACATATTTAGTTACAATATTCCCATTTAAAACTTTATATTTTGATAATACTGAATCATATTTTCACTATCGATAGCTTTAAAAATATTTTTCTCAATATATGTTATCGAGCAATCATTCATGAGATCATCTTCCAACTGATTTCGGATATTAAAGTAATTTGATGATTGAGAGCCGTAAATAGAAATTGTAAAAGAAATAAAAAACCATAGATACCAAAGAACAAAGGAAAAACAAACCAAATAACAAAACAGAACCATCGTAAATAAAAACATAAAAGGGACCTGACTTAGATTAATAACCTAATAATACAACCTCCACCTTGAACTTTTAATTTTTGTCACGCATAAACCCTTCTGTCATATTCAATGTTCTCCTCTTTAATTATAGCTCCCACCCTTGTACTTACGCATATAATCCCTTCTGACTCCCGAACATCACTTAACTAACAAAAAAGTCCAAAATCTCAAGTGGGGCCATGGCCCCCCTAGGCCCCATGTGCCTCCGCCCCTGGTTTTGAGTATGGATAGTTAACAACAGGATGTAAAGCAGTGGTACGCAAATGGCAAACTGTGTTGCATTGAACTTTGGAGCGAATGATTCAAATAATACTCGAGTTTGACTCTTCAAGATAACAATTGTGGCCAAAAACAATCTCGATTTTTAAACAATGATTATATTTCTCCCACCTTAATGTGGTGTGGGGGATTTATATACACGCGATTAATTTAACTCTTTAAGAATTATGATCGTGTGATTCTTTTAAAACAAATTGTAATTTCATAATCAATTAATCACCGTCCAATGTGGGAAATGGAGAGATAAAATGGAAAGTGATTACACAATTTACCATGTCAAATTACATTGATCTTAAATTAAAGACTTTTTAATAAACTTATAGTAATTGTTTACAGTTTCCCGTGTCAAATGTTTTTATCTTTTCTTTCCTTTTTGCAGTGCTGGACACCGTGTCCCTCTTAATTGTATCATTAATATTCATGTATTCTCACTATTTTTTTTTATGCCTAAAATGTATATATGTATCAGAGTATATTAAAGCTTTTGAGTAAATTAATTGAAATGCAAATAGAAATTGTATGGTCTTTCTCAAAATGACATGTTTACATTTTTTTTTATCATATTGCATGTTTACAAATATGTAATGTGTTTTAATTCTTTTAGAGGTTTTCTGGGAATTAAATACAATACAGAGTGTTAGTTTTGTAAATAAATAAATAAGAAATGTAAAACTTTCATTTCATGTTTATTGCGAGGTTTTGATTGTAATTTTTAATTTTTATTAAGTTTTGGTTCTAAACAATTGTTAATATTGTGTGTTGGATTTTTTAAACAATGTTAACATTTCATTTTAGTTTGTTAATGGATAATAGAGGAGTTTGTACATCCTAAAATATATTATAATAAATATAACTCGATCTTTATTTAATAATAAGATTAATGAGTATTTTAATGTTATTAAAAACATATAAAATTACAATTTCTTAAACAAAAAAACTAGCCACATGCATATCTCTCAGTAAAAGCTTCATAAATTAATAATGTCGCAACCGACCGATTTTATTAATTATTTTTTTTTTAATTTATTAATTTATCAAAAAAATTGTATTTTCAATACTATTCTCTTGGTACCCCTTAGATTTTATTTCCTATATACAAGAGATTAATTTAACTCTTTAAGAATTATGATCGTGTGATTCTCTTAAAAGAAATTATAATTTCTTATTCAATTAATCACCATCCACTGTGGGAAATGGAGAGATAAAATGGAAAGTAATTACACAGTTTACCGTGTCAAATCACATTGATCTTAAATTAAAGACTTTTAATAAACTTATATAATTGTTTATGGTTTACCATGTCAAATGTTTCTCATTTTTTCCTTTCTTTATGTAGTGCTGGGCACCGCAGCACTAATTATACATTAACACATTTTTTATAACAAGTTTTATCTTTTGATGCAATAATGACATCATACTTGTTAATTAAAAAGAGTAATCCTAGTGGTTCACTAGATCTCTGTGAGAGACGATCTGTGTTCGAATCACTCTAAGTGTAGTTGATGAAAAAAAAAAGGTCAAATTAACGTCTCTTTTTTAAAAAATGAAAATCTTTGTATTATACTCACAGGAGTTCATATCCTTTATTTATAGTAGTCTATGGCGTAGGCAAAATATTTGGCTAGTAGGGCTATTCGATAATGTTTCATTAGTCTCACATTAATTATAGTGACTAATTATTTATTAAAAAAATTAAGAATAAATAATGGTACTTGGTCTAGAAAAACAATTAAATAAGAAATGTAAATGCATTTTAATTGTAGGTGGTTAAAAGTTACCAAACTCAATTTAATGAGAATCAACCAAACTTTGGATGATTGGCAACCGGATGGATGAAGCAAACAACAAAGATATAATCTCATAGCAATCAAATAGTGAAGAACAATAACCAAACATAAATGAAAGAGAGATCAAATATGGATTTGAGGGTTTCTTCTTTTGGTGGCTCTTGTACCCAATTTGATAATACGTCATCCCATGGTGTATATGAGTTGATTGTATTAGCTCGAAACTTAATAAACCAATACAATAGATGGTAGAATTACAAAGAAACATAGATTTGGCTTAGAAGGTGGCTTTGTGAGAATATAGAGAATATAATTGATTGTCTTGAGCAAAGGGTTACCTCTTCCTATTTATATGTATGTGACATGATTACATTAAGGTTGGTGAGGCATGAAAATTACTACAAAAGGTAAACTTGGTTACTATGTTAAGATAACAATTGTTCATAACCCTGTTCATACTTGTATAAGTAGATATTTCACATCATTTGTTCTTTAACTCAGCTTTCCTTTGGCAATTGACCGGCTATAGATAATCTCGGTCTTCATTGCCTTTGTATATCTTATTCGGTTGACTATAGTGGTCAACTAATACTTTCCTCTTCAAAGATTTGTGTATTTTCTGAGTTATCACAAATGATGAACTCGTATGCAATGGGCAATATGTCAATCATGATATGTGCCATTTATGTTGGGCCTGACTAAACATCCACTTATAATTTTTACCTGTCATATGAATCGCTCATAATTTAACTCTTGCAAGCCATTTTTTTTTTAAAATAAAAAAATAGAAGTAGCGTGAATCATAAAAGACAATTAAAATATCCAAAAAAACTACCATTTTTATTACATACTTTAACTATTAAGTGAGGTCATTAATGCCCATAAATTACAATATGGTTACGTGCCCTTAAACACAAAGTAACGTTTTTCACGTAAATTTTAGGAAGGAACGTTCAAGCTAATTAAGTGTCATCCTTCAATTGCTTTTATACCGACAAATGAATCAAGTGCGTAAAAGGAATCCATGTTATTATTATGTGTGAAACGTCATAAAGTAAACCGAAGAAAAAAGGTCCGCTTGAATTAATCGACAGTGGAAAAAGTGTTGACACATCCAATTCAATTATTTGATATATATATATATATATATATGTAGTACTTATGAGCTAATTAGCTGTCCAAGAGTATATCCTATAAAGTTCCGCTTTCGAAGATGACGATTTTCACTTTAAACAAGAATCCATTTATTTTGAGAGAGAAATAATTTTTTTCTTATAAAATTTGATACAAATAATTTCTACGATGAAAAAGATTATTTAAATACTGAATTAGCTTCTTATAATTAGATATAGTAAATATTATTTACAAAAACACCATACTAAATTTAAAATCTTATATATCTTTTAATGTAGAATTTTTGCAATAAAATTCATCCGGCCTTAGTTGTAAGGTTCCCAGCTGGGGTCACCCTTTCTGGCCCTATGTATATTTTTCTGGATTCATTCATCTTTTGTAATAAATAGAAGATGCTTAAATCTTATATTTTTAAGAATGCTTTTTTTTTGGTTACAAGAAGAATGCTGATTTTAAAATTAATATTTAGTGAATCAACTTTTAAGATGTGACTGTTATAATTACATAGATAAAAATATAAAATTGACATTGAATTTTCTTTTTTCTTTTTCTTTACATAGAGTCACATCAATTGATACGAACGACTTAACAAATACTAGCAATAGGTGTTTGAAGTTCAACAACCGCCCGCTCCTTTCATTGTCCAAAAAGAGTCTACACACCAACTCCACCATCATCAAAAGTAAACCCAAAGAAACCATTCAATATTAAATATGTCCCAAACAATTATCATCAAAACGTTCACAAACCCAAACCTTTATTTCACCTTTGCTAAATTACTACCTTACCTTCCTTTAGTGTAGAGAGAGAGAGAGAGAGAGAGAGAGAGCGAGAGAGAGAGAGGAAAGCCATCAACGCAAATTAACAAAGGAGCGTGTGTGAAGACACAAAAGGGAAAGTGCAAAAAAACCAAAAAGAGGAGCCTCTTTGTTCATATCTTCTAAGTAAGTACTACTACTATTTATATGTGCACACAAATTTATCTACTTCTATCAAAAACCAAACATAAACAATCCCTAAATAGAAATATATATTTTCTTTTTCTTTTTTCCTCTCTCTCTCTCTCTCTCATTTTTTTTCCATAACCCTAAAATTTAGTAGCAATGCTTCTGAAAACCTCAATTTCAAGCACAAAAAGGTTTTTTAAAAAAAACGATACAAAGCTTCAAATCTCTCCTCTCTAATGGGTACCAAAAGCTACCCAAAAGCCCTTCCTTCAATCAATTTTCTAGCACTGAAAAAAATTTGGGCCAAAAATATAGAGAAATGGACACATTTTACACAGAGTTCACCAACCAATGGGATCGCGATAAAGAAAAGGCTGCGGTGAAGAGAAACGAGAGCAAGATCTTGATATCAACACGCACAAATGAGATGCACTACGAAAATTCAATGGAGTACGCGAAGGTTGATAGTATTAACGAGAAGAATGGAGTTATTGGGAAGGAAATGAAAAGAAGAGGAAATGATCATTGTTTCTCAACAATTGGTGGGTCAAGAAGAGTTGTGAGGGAGGAAAGGGGGTATTTGATTACAAGGAAATTGAGGGAATTGGAAATGATGGATTTGAGTAATGTAGAGCATGTTTTGGATATTGAAGAGATTCTTCATTATTATTCAAGGCTTACTTGCCCAGCTTATTTAGATATTGTTGACAATTTTTTTATGGAAATGTATTCCGAGATAATTAACTTGAAGGCATCAACAAAGTTTTAGATTTGTTTGTGTTACGTTTTGTAGATTTGTGAATTCTTAGATTTTCTTCTTAATTGGCGTGCCCATTTTAATTTGTTTCAAGATTTGTTTGCATGTGTAGATGTTTTGATGACTCTTCTGTACTAATTGTGTTATGTTGACTAAAATTTGTCTGGTTGTATGAACGGTTGATTTATATGTTAGTTCGTTCCAAATTGATGTAAATTTGTTGTATCAATATAGGTTAATTATAAGTTAATGTTATACCCTCAAGATTTTATTAATAGAAAGAGGCTTTTTAATTTATAATTCTATCTAAAAGATCGAGGACACTTCACCTTTTTTTTTCTTCAATTAAGGACATTCTTTTCGTTTGATCTAAAATACCCTCCCTCCATTTATTTCACATTTTTTTAATAAAATATAAAAAAATAAAATTAATCACCACTAGTCGCCGCACGCCACTAGAGTTTTGACAATAACTGGCATAAATCTCACTGGATCTCTATCATAGGCATTGTAAATATGTTTTTGTACTAAATCCGGAAGTAACTAATCACATAGATTTTAGTGTATGTATGTTTTTGCACTAAATCCGCAAGCAACTAATGATACATATTTTAATGTAAATTCGTCTTTGCGCTAAATATGCAATTAACTAATGATATAGATTTTAATGCAAATATGTTTCCGCAAACTACTAATATTACATAAATTAGTGCAAATATGTTTTTGCACTAAATCTATAGACAACTTAAAATATAAAGTTTAGAGCTAGCAAATCTATTTTTGCATTAAATCCGTAAACGATTAAAGACATAATTTGAGTGCAAATTTGTCTACGCACTATATATAAATTCTCAATGGAGCTCCAGTGGGCGATGGTGGCAGATGTGGTTGGTGAAGCATAGCGACCATGAATGGTAGTAAAGAAATAAAAAATTGTGGTAAAGGTATAATTGACCATTCAAAAAAATGAATGGGTTGCATCCTTTTAGTGGACAAATATTGAAATAGTCTTTATGGCTAAAACCTCCCCGTAATATGGAATATAAAGGTGTCATTCGCTTGTTAGTATAGACACCCTAAAATCTTATTTTGAACATCCACTATTTAGGCACCCTATATAGTTGTTAAATCTACATAAGTGCCCATAACAATTAGAGCACCCTAAGAAGTATGTCAATTTGTCTTTCTTTCTTTAGCTCGAAACATTCCAGGGTATGCAATTAAATAGCAACATGAATATGTATATTAATTAACTATCCTTACTTAAGAAGTCTTCTAACTCAATATTCATTCTAAATACAATAAGCAAAAGTTACTGAAATTTTTGTGTTGTTCTATTCTTCCTTAGAAATCAATTTAAGAAACTACATTGTGTTTTAAAATTTTAACGTGAGTATTTGATTCTCTTGGCATCAACTCCCATTTTTCTTTCTTTCTTTCCTCCTTTTTTCGTGGGGAAAGAAAATGGAATTGAATTCCTACAGATTTGGTTTTGAGAAATCTTTGTGACGAATACAAACTTAATGTTTGAGAGTTTCAAATCAAAATAAAAAAGATTTTATCAAAATTATAAATGGTTAAAACATCAAACACTTATGTTCATTTTGTTTATTGTGTCATAGCAATTAAAATATATTATTAAAGATTCAATAAATTTAAACTATTTAACTTTAGTACATTTGTAAATATAATATATATGTGTGTATGTGTGTTTCTTTTGTAAAAAAATATAATGAAATCATAGGTTGCAGAAGAATGAAGAAGAGATAGTTAGCAATACAAACCTTGTTTTGAATACGAATACCTTTAAGAGAGATATATAATATATTAGGTGATTTTTATCTTTTAACTGGGTGTTAAAACTGATTATTAAGGTTGCTTTTAATTACTAGAACCCTGAATATAATAGTGGGAGTTACAATTTATTTTCTCTAATATATAGGAACTTGAACAAAACAATGCAAAAAAATCCGATCAACATATATATACATATATATAGAGAGAGAGCGTAAATCAAATCAGTCTAACTAGCTAGCTAGCAAGCGAACTATCGTCTATTATGATGCTAGGAGTAACATTGAAGCTAATTAAGGTGAGTGATTAAGTTAGGAGCAGTATGCAGCTTGTGGGTCAAGTGCATATTTAGTGTATTAATTGGTCGGACTCATAAAAATAAAGCAAACAACAGCTAGCTAGTATCATCACAACAACGATCAATATATACTATTCTAATTGTATACTGTACAAATATTTAATAATACATTTATTTTGATGGTAACTAAAATTACTTATCTTTGTTTTTATAAATAAAACGCATTTTACATGAATAAAATAAAATAAAAAAATCTTGAAATGACATAGGCAATCCCTTTCATCCAAACACTACAAGTAGATGAACCTTTGAAGCCAAGCATATATTGTCTTACTTATTTATAGATGAGACTTATCCATCATGTGTTAATACTTGTTATATTCAAAACTGATTAATTAATTGGGGCATTTTGGATTTACTTTACTTATTTTGGTTAGTATATATTACATCGAATGACGTACGTACCTATATATTCTGTCCGAGATTTTGTATCTTAGCTTTATAATAAGTTTAAATTGATCAAAGACTTTGTTTGTATAATATTTCTTTTTTAAGAACATCGGACAAACTTAATGATTGAACCTTGAGAACGGAGAGATGGGATTACCAAGGATTAAACTTAGATTCTTTCCTTTCACAAAGCAAATTTTCCATTAAACTAGCAACCCAGATTTTTTTTTTTTGAATAAAAGGATGGTGCAAAGCCTATTATTAGAAAAGAAAAAAAGAAAGAAGAAGATTTAACAGGACACACTAAAAAAGAGAAGCAAAACAACAGAACAAAAGGAACCCAAACTAACAAAATCCAAACTGGGGCTGCCCCTCTTATCAGCACTAACCGCACCATAAATTTGCAGAATCGCCTCATCCCACCACCGAAAGTCATCAAAATTCAAAGCAACGTTGGACATAATATCTGCAGCTTGGTTCCCCTCGCAAAAAATATGAGATGACCGAATCTCCATGGAAGCCATTAATTCCAAACAGTTCTCCCATCACCTCCGTATCTGCCAAGGAGGGGAAAATTTTCTGTTAAAGAAAGTTTGCAAGGTGACAACCGAGTCCATCTCAAGCCAAAGGTGCCTCCAGCCTTTTTGAAAAGCGAGCTCAACCGCAAGAATAACCACAAAAAATTCCGCGAAGAAAGCAGAACAATCACCAATCTTTTGAACGAAGACTCCCACAACCAACCCTTGATAGTTTCGAAATAAACCACCGCAAGCAGCTTGGTTCAGAGAGGCCTTATACAGCCCATCCGTGTTACACTTAACCCAACCATGGAGAGTAGGGTACCACTTAACCTCCACAATTTTAGGTGCTTTTCTGGGTATACAACTAACACCCCAATTTTTAATAATAATCAGATCACGAACCGTGTTAAACATGGCTCCTTTAGCCACCATAGTTGCTTCCTTCACCTAACCCACAATAGCATAGCACAACCTATTAAAACTAGGCATTTTATCCTGAAACCTACAAGCATTACGTTGATGCCAAAGGCCCCACATGGCAGCCAACACTGCAGCAATCCACAATTCTTTAACTTGAGGACTCATAGGCAAGTGGAAGATACCACTAAAGAAATCCATCACACCATCAACAATGTTAAGATGTAATTAAAATTTATCCGCTAACCAATTCCAAATTGCTTTCGCAAAAGGGCAAGTCAAGAAAATGTGAGCAATGGTTTCATTAGCTTGCATACACATACAACAACAAGAAGCAATAACAATCCCACATTTACGAAGATTATCATCAGTAGAAAGTTTATTTCAAATCAACCGAACCATACGGATGGACCGCCAAGGAAGAACAAAAGCTTGCCACACGTAAGATAACTAATCAAGCTGAGGGCTATGACTCCTATAAACCTCATATATATTTTTAAACGAACACTCGCCCATAATAGACGGAGTCCAAATAAGCACATCATCCTTAGAATAAAAACTGATATTTTCGATATGTTAAGCAACATCAAGAAAAATAGTTTTAAAATTTCTCGGAATGCACCATCTACCATTTACAATAAAATCACACACCCTTGCTTTGAGCTTACAAGCCAAATTTTGAGGAATACCCATTATCTCTATTAACGCACCACCCAACCACTGGTCATGCCAAAAGTCGATGTGAGTACCACTACCAACCCACCACTCAGAATAACCAGAGATAAGCTCAATAGCTGCCTTAAAACCACGAAAAAGAGACGAGCATTTATAGTGGCCCCATCTACTAGAAGAAATATTAAGGCGCCTCTTAATAAAGACGCATAAAGGATTATCATTAGTCAGAGCCGCTCATGTAGTCTTGACTAAAGTAGACCTGTTTAAAGCGCGCAAACTTCGAATATTAAGACCACTCTCACCCACAGTTCCTACACATATCAGCAATGTAAGGAGCAACTAACTTTCTCTTAGTGCAGCACCCAGTCAAAATGAAATTACGAATAGCTTGTTCGAGGCTTTTGAGAAGAGAATAAGGCCAATTGTATATTGCAAAAGAGTAAGGCAACTTACTGTGAATAACATAGCGAACCAGCTGAGCTCTACCTGCAATAGATAACTGAACACCCCTCCAGCCCTCCATCTTGGATACAATAGAATCAAAAGAAGACTGCATAGTCCTTCGAGTGGGAACCCCATGAAAAATTGAGATACCAAGATAAACAAAAGGAAGAGTCTGAACACCCATACCAGTAACACTAGTCAACTTGTCCAGTTTCTGGTGAGCTTCGATACCTAAAATAAGATGACTTTTAGCTTTATTAACCATTTGCCCAGAAGCTACACCATAGTCCTCAAGAAGACGCACAACCTTCTCCACATTAGAAACAGAAGCATTACAGAAGATTATAAGATCGTTAGCATACAACATATGTGAAGGAGGAGTGCAATCTCGCGGACTGCTCATACCTTTAATATGCCCCTGAGAAACTAAAACATGTAAAGCTCGGCTGAGAGCTTCCTCAGCCAAAATAAAAAGCAACGGGGAAAGCGGGTTGCCTTGCCTGACCCCTCTGCTACATTGAAAAAGACCCACCACTTTACCATTAATAAGAATCGACAAACATGCAGATTCAAGAATCGACTGAATCCAACCAATAAAGATTTGACTAAACCCAATTCGACTTTAAACAAAAAACCCCACTCAATGGTATCAAACGCTTTCGCAAAATCAATAAGAATACCCATATTGCCACCAAAAGAGCGGTGCTCCAAAATATTAATACATTTCGACACCGAAGCAACACAAGAAGAACTCTGCCGCCCCTTTACAAAACCACATTGATTAGGAAGAATCAACTTATCAATAATAATCCCTAACCGAAAAGCAATAATTTTAGGAATAATCTTAAAAAGAAGATTACAAAGCGCAATAAGCCGAAATTGAGATACCGAGTTCGCACCCTGAACTTTTGGAAGATGAATAATCAAATTGGTGTTAAGATATTTCTGAACCTTTCCAACTCGAAAAAATTCTTGAACTACAGCACAAACATCAAAATCTAATGCATATAATATTTGTTAGAGTTAAACATATCATGCTTGCTTTTTTGGCTAAAAAAAAATCTGACTTGAACATCTGACCAAATACACTAGTCTAAAACTGAGAACGTACGAGGTTTAACTTACACCTGTGTAAAGTTAATAATTCTTATACCCGATGTAACCTTTTATAATGTATTAATTCAATAGTTAAATATGATAATTTTATTATATTATCAAGAATGCAAAATTTCGAATCAAAACAATATGTATAAACATTCTATCACTTTGCTTAATTTTACTAAATTTTACAAGGCACGCAATTTAGCTTTAAAGCGTAACAGAGATTCGTCTCTATATGATTTAATTTTTGACAGACTTCTTTGACATATGATAAGAATATAATTATTCAATAACTACATTGATAAATTATAGATTTGAATGAAAAAATATTAGCGTAAATTGTATATTGCCTAATGTTTATTCTAAGGTGACCAGTGATTGGTAAGGAGAGGCCCAATCCAATAAATGTCAAGGTCATGAGTATATGGGCCTGTGTATTGGTAAGTAGAGGCCCCTTACTAGCTGAGGAGGGATTCAGCGTTAAGAGGTATAGTCGGCCAGCTTAGTTCGGCTTATTTTGTGAAAGCTTTTTTTATGGGTTATTCATGAGTTTTGGTAAAAGAGAGGTTTCTGTAAATATATATATAATATAAAAATTAAAAAAAATAAAAGTAATTTGTATAAATACATTAAAAGTTGGGGATGATATTTGTAAATAAATTTATTTTTCCATGAGATTTTTTAACGAAAGGTAAGGGATGGTTCTAATTGATAGTAATTAAAAAATTTATTACCACGATTAACAGTGAAAAATGTTGGATGCAAAAAATGTTAAAAGAGCAAAAGTTTGTTACCAATATATATATATATGTGTGTGTTACCATTGATTTTGTTAAAAATATAATTTTCTTGAAAATGAAATTGCTAATTTAGGACAGATGTAATATGGTGTAAAAGAAAAGATAAAAGAAGAAGACATTCTTCCTGGGCTGGGCGAGTATGGTGGCCCTTTACTAACTGAGGATGGATTCAGTTTTAAGAGGGACAGTGGGCCAGCTAAGCTCAGTCTGGCTTACTTGGAGCCTTTTTTTTTTTTTTCTTTCTGAAAGCTTATTTTATGGGTTATTCATGGCTAGCTTGTGAAGCTTGAACCACAGGTGTATCTCAAAAAATCAATTATTTATAATTTGGATGCAAATCCAAATATGTTTCAATTTTTAAGTTATTTTTTTCTTTAATTTTCTGTTTGTTGCGATATTTCAGTACTTTTATAAAGTTTTGTTTAAATATGACTGAAAAACCTATTTAGGTGTTTATAGAAATAGGCATTATCTTGAATTAATGTGCTAATTAACAAAATGTATATTCAAATTCTGTCCAAGTCAAATAAAATAAAACTTACTCTTAAAATATATATTTTTTGAGAGAATGTGTACTTTTACATTGGGGAAGGGGGAATAATACTGCATTTGCTACAAGTTTAACTAAAATTAAGTTTTGTATGACAACATTAAGTCTTCAAGCTTTCAGTGTTTTTTGTACATTCTTCACATTTGGATTATGAAAATGACAATTATCAATTCTCTTCCTCCAAAATTAAAAGTATATTTTTACTTTGTTGGTTGTTTCAAACTAAGAGATCATATTCAATTTAATCAAGGCACCAAGTTCTTCGATAGCGAATAAGTTTTTTTTTTAACCTTTCAATTGTGTTGAAATTAGTGTATCCATATATATATATATAACTTTAACAAACATTGAGTTGTGTCCATGAATTCTTCTTTTACCTAAAAATTTTGAAAAATCTTTTAGTAATGTTATGCACTTTTTGGATGCTTAGATTTAATTTCTTCCCCCAGAGCTAGTTATCTATTGACACTCGTCTTTCCACTAGACAATTCATATATAGTTAATTACGTTGTTGGGCATGCACTATGTAGTAACAATCTCTTGCTAATCTACCAAATTAAGAAAGATACATTTTTCTTATAGAAAATTAGGATTTAGTCCCTAGAATATATAATTTCATATACTAGGAGTGAGGACCATACATGCAAGATCGGAAAATAGTATTAATATTTCAAAAAACTCAATTTAATGGCCAAATGTTGGAAGCCCTAATTTTTTGGGCATTTCTTTATCCATGCATGTTTGTTAATTTTGAAACTTAACAATATATCAAAATTGATTCCAACAACTTTGGGGAATCTTTTTTGGGGAATTGAATCACCAATTTTAGTGTAGACTATAGTGCACTTGTAGCTTATTTAAAACCCTATGTCAATGAAAGTCCTATATAGATATATAGACTCTTAGGTATGTATATATATATATATATTCTTCATGTCGCTCTTGTGCTAGCCAACTTTAGTGACTCCAGCTTGCCACATTTCCAAGAGTCAGCAGCGCAGTGGCAATTATATAATTATGTATGTCTCAATATGGTAACTTAGATATATATATGTAGGCACATATATAATTTTCTATTTTTGTTCAATAATCAAATCCAACAAAAAAATAGAATTGTTGACCTTATATAGAAGAAAATGGTTACTCCACTCATCTTAATTCATGGATCCCACTCAAGTACTTAGCTCCACCATGGGAGAATATTTGTTCACAACGATTTTATCAGTGACGTGTTGTAGCAAATTTAATGTGAATCGATGAATCTGTGAGTTACAGAGGTCGAAATTGCATCTGCATGGATGCTGCCAAGCAATACACAAAACGGTCATTTAATTGTATGATCTGGTTGACAAAGATAATGTAACTAAAATATGATTTTTCGAAACAATACTTTGGGCGTTGAACGTAATGCAGTTGAAAAACATTGTCATCAAACAATTAGTGACTTAGTGTAGATGGGAGTGTTTTTGAAATGTAAATGTTTGTAAGAAATTCATTGTTATTTTTGCTATCCTAGATGCAGACTATAGCTATCTGACATCGTTTAGGCTTGCAAAAACGTTATTTATACAGTTTCTTCTTCTTCTTCTTCTTCTTCTTCTTCTTTCCTAAAAAACTTTTGATGGTAGTAAATAAGTGAGTTAAGAAATTTAAACTTTATTTTGATCCATTTTCAGGTATTTTAATTACGGACAATATTTATTGCTCGACCAAACACATATTAAAATACATATTAATAGAAAAATGCTTACGCGTGTTTTTAAAATACATATTAACTCAACTAGACTTTAGTTTTGTATAAATGTCAAAGAAAGAGAAAAAAAGGTAGACTTAATGGAGTGGGATCTCCATTTCTCCACTCATTTGTGGATCCCATCTTTAGCCCCACTTGCCCCTTAGACCCTAAAAGAGAAGATGGAATCTAGGAATGATTTTTTAGGGTTTTGATACATAGTTGAAGAAGATTCCTCAAGTATTTGATGAGATTCTAAGATGAATAAGACATGATCCACTATATACGTGTAAGGTTCACTACACACATGTTCTCTAGGGATGAAAAAGTGATAAAGAGATAAGAAAAAAGAACTAGCTATGATTTTACTTTTGTTGCACCTTTCACTCAGGGCTAGGGGTGTGCAAAAACTGAACCGGACCGAGAAGACCGACCAAACCGGACCGGACCGTAGGCTTTTTTTCGGTTTTTATATATGTTGCAGGTCGGTTCGGTCTACTTTTTTTTGGACCGATCAAATTCGGTCCGGTCCTCGGTCCTATAGGTTAAAAAACCCTATAAAACCGAACCGAACCAAGTATTTGTATATTTTAAAAATATATATATATTTGCTCTTTTTAACATTGAATGTTGGCATCTTTTTTAACATTTCAATCTATTTTTTGGCACATAAAATGGTTGTGTATTAATTTTTAATGCTGTGTATTTTTGTTGTTGTGTATTAATTTTTTTTTTTGCAAAAGTTAGCCATTTTTTTTAAGACATCTTTTATTATTCTAGGCCTAACTTTATTTTGCAATAGGCCCATATATCAAGCCCAGACCGATGGACCCACCGAAACCGACCCGATAAACACTGCTTCGGTTCGGTCCGGTCCAAAAAAATAAAGGACCGAAGTAGTCGGTCCGGTCCAAAAAGGCGGTCAACGGGTCGGTTGACCGACCCGTGAACACCCCTACTCAGGGCCGATCTAGGGGGAGACATGATGGGTTTCAGTACAGAGAAAATTTTTAAAAAACCTACTAGTACTTGTAAGAAAAAAAAAGTTAGTATAAACTCACCATTTTTGCTAATTTTAGCCCGTCTCTTAGCCCAATTCAAATATTATTAGCCTACTAATCTAAAATTCTTTTAAATATATTTTATAAATTAAAAAAAAATGAAAGAGATTTGCGGTGCATGGCTCAATTTTTTTTTTATTTTGTAATTTTTTTTATCTGTTACTATTAGTCCACATCTCAAAAAATTCTTAGATCTACCCTTACTTTCAATGTCTCGCAATGTGTGCCTTGTGGTGAAAAAGAGAGAATAAAAGTTTTTCTTTTAAGTAGTGGGTTCACTAATATTTCTGGGTTTTTTTTAGTAAGATCAACTCATGGCCTTATCTCAACATGCCATGGAAATGAAAGGTTCTTTGTCATGCATGTTAAGAGTCCTACACGTGCAGTTGAGGCTTTTATGGAGTGCCCAAACTTTAATCATATGATATCACAAGATGCCCCTACGCTATATATAATGATCGATGTGACTATGCAAATTTAGAAATTTAGGTAATTTTACCTTAAAAAAAATTAAAAAAAATAGAATCCGATTTTTGAGTTTGGAACTTTTTTGACTATAATTCAAATACTATTTTATTTTTATTTTCAAAAGTGTGAGATATATATTCTTATAAAAGCATTCTCATTGGGTATGATAAATTGATAAATTTATCCTACTCTCTTCACAGCGGAGAGAAATTTAGGCTAAAATTTTGATAGGTAGAATAGAAAATGAGTAAATTTATTATCTCACTAAATTTTAGTCATACAAACGTGGCTCACTCGTATCATTCATACGAATTCAACTAACTCGTATAAAAAAAAAGTCATACAAATGTGGCTCACTCGTATGAAGTCATACGAATGAATCACATTCTTATGAGATGTGCACCCTTTTAGTCATACGAATGAGCTTCATTTCTGTGTGATTATTTTCTTACACTACCCGGTGTGTTCTGCTTTAAAAGTTAAGTGTAAAAATGCTAAATTTATCATAATTTTTACATTCTCCATTGTGGATGCTTTAATAGATACTGTTAGTACTCTAATTCAAACAGATACGCTTTTTGGGATAATTCAATCAAATACTCCTGTAATTTCATGGATATTCTTGATGTAATTTACATATATTATTAGTGTAATTCAAAAATACTGACACATACTCTTAGTCCTCGTTTGATTCGGGTATTAAAAAGTATGATGGGATTATTAATACCACTTTTTTTAGAATACCTTGTTTGATTCGCACAAATGTGCTGGGATTACTAATACTGGTACTAACTTAATATGATTCTTTGTGGTATAATTTAATACCAGGGGGAGGACGTATTGTTTATCCAGGACTAAAAAAAAGGACCATATATTTTCAAAAATGCCATTACTACTATAATATTTTCAAAAATGCCACTACTACTACTACTACTATATTATTATTATTATTATTATTATTATTATTATTATTATTATTATTATTATTATTATTATTATTATTATTATTATTATTTTAAAAAAAATTTATTTTGTTAGTCCAAAATATAATCTCATATACGAGTTATAGAACCAAACATGGTATTAACATCAGCATGAAATATCCTAGTATTAATACTGCATGAATTAAACAGAGTATTAGTATTAAATTAATACCAAGATTAATAATCCAGTACTATTAATACTGATATTATTAATCCTACTGACCCTAATACCTAAATCAAACAAGGCCTTATTGTAATCTAGAGATACTCTTTTAACTTGATCTTTCGGCCTTGAACCAGAATATATATATATATATATATATATATAGTTTCCTGACGCGACAATGCTCAAGCAAATTAAATTACCTGGTAGTGAGGTGACTTAATGCTTAAAATTTCATTAATACCTTATTCTTTTGGTGAGAACTTATTGAATATATAAAATAAAGATGTCAAGTCGATCAACAAATATATATAGTTCTTTTTAATTTTTTTAATGAACAACCCGTACGTTTACCTGACTAAATTTTTGAAGTCGCAAAAATACGTATATATCTGGAGGTCTAAATGACATCTCTTGGCCCAAAAATTTGTGGCGTTTAATGGCTCTTTGTTTAAATTGTTCCGGATTAGATAAACGTCGGTTGACGTTGTTTAACTCGGGATTTGGGATTTTAGGTTTGAGTAACTTATATAAGGTTGGCGAAAGGACTTTTTTCTTTTTTATGGCCATTAGTTCATAATAATTATAGAAATCATTTAAACCCCAATGCTTAATTATTAGTTTGTTATTACATCATCAAGTGGCTGTCCCCATTTCCAAATCCCCGGCGGACCCTAAGTAGCTAAATACCTGCGGAGAAAAGAGCTAAGAAGATCTTATCACAGACTTATTTTCTTCTTCTCTTATTTATTCACTTTAATTTATTTTTCTATACAGTTGGGATACGACTTCTTTCTGTATTCAAATTTTTGATTTCCTGTTTTTATACAAGCAATATATGCATACACATTTTATGTTTGATTTTAGAGTAAAGTGACAACTATATCAAATTGGATATGATTAAAATTGCGAGAACAAAACTTCATAGCTAGACTAAAATAAAATTAAATACGGTCAAACTTTAAAAGTATAAAATATAAATAACCTCACATAATATTACGCATGAATGGCTCCACGTGCTCGTGCCACAGTAATAAATAGACGATATATATTTAAATACTGTTCCACGTACATGCCCAAAAACCTTAGCATAAGCGTATTTCACACTAAAAACAAATATATTAAATATTGGATCCCTGTAATCTTTCTATTGATTTAGACCATCATGTAGGATATTTTATTGATAACTATGTAATCAATCCACAAAAAGAATGTGTAACAGCATTACATTAACTCCTCCTCCACCTGCTAGCTTCACAAAGTCAAGGACCAATTGGTCAATTTTTGCAAAAATTAATAAAAAGATGTTTACGCGTGTTTTTAAAATACATATTAACTCAACTAAACTTTAGTTTTGTATAATTTTTTTTAAAAATATTATCGTTAAGACACAATTAAGTCAATATATATAAGTGAAATAATTGCCTAAAAAAAATATATATCAATTCATATGCTCAACTAAACTTCAAACTCAATCTCAGTCCGGCCAATAATGACAATAGTACTACTAGCATACATCGTCGGTTCATTTCATTTTTAATAATAAATTAATGTTGTGGAATAGTGTAGATTGAAGGGTGTATTTATTAGACTAATATAGCAATCGAAGAGTTACTACTATTCATAAATGATTGACGGACCACGAGCAATAAAAGCTTGCATGCGGTAGTAAATTAATAATATTATTTCTGTCTTGAATTAAGAATTTATTATTTTATTTAAAATTTTTGATTAAGAATTTTAATAGTTTTTTATACATGACTAATGTAATAAATCACACGACCAAAAAGTAATTTTGTTTTCTCACGGATATTTATTATTTTTTTAAGTTAATAATTAAAAAAATCAGATTAAAATTTTAATTGAAGACACCAGTGAAAAATAGTAATGGATATAAAATTGGTTGGACCAAAAGGCATGAGGGGGCATGTGCACCATGCATCTGTACCTAAAACTGCAGAAAGCTGCGGCGGGGTTATGACAAGTATCTTCGTCCTTGTGCCATTCACGTGCCTAAGGACCATTTTTATATGCTTATCACGCTCATCATTGCAACTTGTGCGTGTACTCTCTTAAGTCTCGTTTGATTCGCGTATTAAAAAGTGGTATGAAATTATTAATACCACTTTTTTTATAATACTTTGTTTGGTTCGCACAAATATGCTAGAATTATTAATACCGGGATTAACTTAATCCCACTCTTTGTGATATAATTTAATACCAAGAGGGAGGTAATATTGTTTATCCAGGATTAAGAAAAATGAACCATATATTTTCAAAAATCCCATTACTACTATAATATTTTCAAAAATGCCACTGCCACCACCCCCCATCCCCACCCACTACTATTACCACCACCACCCCACCCCCCTCCCCGCACCCCCACCCCACCACCACCCTAACCCCCCACCCCCTATCCCACCCCAACCCACTACTACTACCCCATACTCCACCACCCCCACACCCCCCACCACCACTACTACTACACCCCCACCCCATACTCCGATAATAATAATAATAATAATAATAATAATAATTTTTGTTATTCCAAAATACAATTCCGTATACGAGTTACAAAATTAAACATGATATTAACATTAGTATGAGATATCTCAGTATTAATGCTGCATGAATCAAATAGGGTATTGGCATTAAATTAATACCAGGATTAATAATTCAGTACTATTAATACTGGTATTATTAATCCCACTGACCCTAATACCTGAATCAAACGAGGCCTTAGTGTCTTGAGTTTAAGAGTTTTCACTTAACACACTTTAATACGATAAAAAAAATAAAAAAATCTCCTTTAATTTGGACACAATAAGACACTATTACACAAAATTAACATGACATGACTCTAATTCGTGACAATTTCGCTTTGTCTCATGACATAATTTTAGTTGGTTTTAAAATTATCACCTATATCTACATTACCATACTCTTTCTTAAATTTTTTATTAGTAATTAATTTTAAACTAATAAAGCGGAGGAAAGTTAATAATGCCGTATGTGTTAGACTCGAAACCTAAAATTTTACATTTGGATTGGTATATATACTAAGCTATAGCTATTTTTTGTTTTAATAATTTGGGAAAATGAAAACCCTAAATTTTTATTTTCATATACAAGCACGATAGTTTTCATTCAATAATCAGTGGAAAGTCTTCACGCAATAATTAGTGGAACAACTTGAGAACTTATTAGAAGTTCTTGGGAAATTAAATAGCCCTGTTAATCGGAAGATATTAAAGATTTATTCATTTATTTATTATTTATTTTTTTGAAGCATTGCTATTAGACTAGTCATCTGGTGTTCAAACTTTGCATGAGGGAAAATGGGAGAGGGCTCGAACTTGAAATGGTTTGGCTAAAAACAAAGAGTTTTATAATGAGCAAGGTTCACGTTATATTTGTATAAGATTAGATAGTTTTACCCCTCATAATGTTTTCTTATATTTAAAATTTATGAATTCCATCGTTACATTAGTTATTTTTGTTGTATTTATGAAGCACTCAAAGTTTCAAATTAAAAATATTTGTAACTATTTAATCAGTATGCCTAACTTTGTTTAAAATTTATAAGGCCCATAATTCAATTTATAACATGATTTATGATGAGGGATTACTGCAACCTCGATTAATTTAATTTTTTGCATGCATCTTTAATATATAATAAAGTTATAATTTAATGAATATATTAATAAATTATGAAGTTAAGATAAAATTAATGACGGATGTAAAAAAAAAAAAATTTATACTCGGTATAACTTGAATCTTTCCCTCCTATAATATTTTATATGTATATATAAGGCCGTGCATGTTGTCTATCTAAACTTCCTAAAGAGACGTGATCTGGTTGCTTGCTGAGAAACATTCAGCACGAGATAGGAACGGAGCTTCCATTTTTAATCTTACTACATTGTTTGTTCTTAATTAATGCTAAATTCGAATAAGCAACGTTGTTCGTATATTATTATTATTATTTTATCTATTCTTTTTTTTTGAAACTGAAAATAAAGGATTAAATTAAATCAAACTCCAGAACATCCAAAATGAAAGAAGGGGGAACAGACTCCCACCTTCGAGAACCAGGAGATGAACTAGCTTCTCTCGCTAATCGATGAGCGGCTTGGTTCGCTGATCTATTCTTATATCCACTCAGCATGTTAATTTGTATTTTGTGGTTATTATACATTTTAAAGTTTAATACTTTGAAGTATGAATTATTTAGCATCTCTCTATGCATTTTAAATTAATTTGTTTTAAAAAAATATATAAAACCCGAATAAATTTAAATCGAAAAGTTTGATTTAAGTTTAGTATATCCTAAAATTGAACATAAACCAAATATAACAAATTTAGTTCTGTTCGGTTCGAATCTCACAAAATCAAAAATACCCTTAAGACAACAGACACTCTCTTACTCTCCCATCAAAATATAAAATTAAGAAAAAAAAAAACACTTATTATTCTTTCACAATTATATGGTTAATGTAGTATGCTCTAGTAATTATCTATGAAAACTATTAGGCTTCTTTTAATAATAAGACGAAATATGATAGTAAAAATAATTAATTTATGTAAGAAGTTAAAAATAAGTTGAGAGATGTTCTCTTATCTTTTGGCATTTTCATAGAAACTTTTTTACGGTGATGAGGAATAAATTTTTTTTACAAAAAATAAAGAATTAATTAAGGATTGAAGATTGAAGATTTCTACTAGTAAAAATAAATATAAAATGGAAAATATTTTACCATATCGCTTGACTTATCAAACTTAGCCTTTATGTGTTTTTTTTCTTTGGAAATAGAGCAACGAGAATTAAATAAAATTTTAATCATTCACCTTGAATGCTAGAGAGAGGATTTAAACTTGACATCTTACTAAATATATAGGAACTCTAGCTAATACTATGTTCACTCTTTGTTTCACTTAAAAATTACCGGAATCGCAACTATCTAGTAATTCTTCACATTACATATATATTTTTAAAATAAAATAAGCATATGAAATGGTATTTGATTAATGATAATAACATGTATTCATTATATTTAAAATCACGGATTCAAGTACGTTCTTAAATAAATATTACTTTTATTAATTTTTAAAGAGTAAAGAGTAACATCACAATTTCACAGACTTACCAAAAAAACACCACCTCACTTTACATACAACATAGGCAAAGCTAAATATACAAATAAATTATTATCTAATGGACCAACGATATATATATATATATATATAGCAACAACTTTAGTACCTGTATGTGAAAGACAAATGGACAATTTTGTTTGACAATCCAGAGGAAAAGCGTTATTTCATCCTAGCGTTAACGTAATGTAAACTAGCCAGAATCGACGCTTGTAATTTGTAAATATACATTACGCATACTTCTACTAAACGTAAAAGTTAACCTTTTAGTTTGCACCTAAAATTTTCCTTTTATTGATATGAAAAATATTTATTATTTACAGTAGGATCTTAAACCCATGCCCTCCAACATTTACGCAAGTATGTTTTTTATTCAAGCAAACACAATTACATTATTTTAATACATATTTTAAATTTAGATACTATATATAAATTAAAAACTACATTATATATGTTGTATATTACACATACTCAAAGTGTGCTCTGAACGTTAGTTTCTTATTTAATTGTTAAGTAATATAATAAATGATACATTTATTTATTTTAATTTTTGTGTAGTTTTTAAATACATATATAGCATTTTACTTTTATATAAATGTGAAGATAAAGAAAGTAAAGTCTAGAGTTGGAAGAAATAAAAAAAGAAAAAGACAGTCTTTAAAATAATAATGGGGGATAGCAACGTGGGATCCGTTAAATGGTCCTAGCAATTATTTGTAGACCATACATACACATATCGCTGGTCCTAAATGGGGTTTTAGAAGAAAATTTATGTACCCTCTGATGTTGATCTCTCTCTAATTAATGTCTTTATTTCAAACTCTAAAATTCAATTTCAATATGATCATCATATCATCAAACTATAGTCGGTCGGAATAAATCCTACCACCTACCTACTTCCTAAATCATAAAACCATAACTATCCTCAAATAATTTCTTCATATACCTACAATTGAGTTATTTACACTTTTTCCTCCAAGGTTCTCCAAATTTACACTTTAATTTATGGAGTTTTATTTTCCCCAAGTTGCCATTTAACTTGCCGTAAATTTTAATTATAATGTCACTTTAGTTCAAAAATTAACTTGCCATTTGTTTCTTATGTGAAAAATCGTAAGACCTTGCATAAACATACCTTCTGAAGCCATCAAAAACAATTTATATGTAAGAAAAGATCTTCCTTGATTTATCTACGTACGCTCTGTATGCTCGATAATATATGGAACAACATTGTGTTTTCAACACATATAAGAGAATGGACATAAGCCTTATATTTATAGGTGACACAATTAGGGTTTCCTACAAATAAAAGAAACTCTAATCCATATTGCTTAACCACCGTCCAAAGCCGGCCGATCCATGACCAATAAGGATAGTAATTCTTTTGGCCAATATTTATCTGTTACCCTTGATGTAATAGAATCGACTAATATATACCCCATATCTCTTATTCACATTCCTCGTGGATCTATTAGTTGGTGTAAGTCCAATAAAAATTCTTATAAAATAACATGTACGTGTCACGGTGATTTATGAGCTAAGTTAGTTGTATGAGGCATTTTCTATCTAAGAAACAAATGACGCGTTAAATTTTAGACTACAGTGGCAACTAAATTAAATTTTACAGATAGCATTAGCGAAAATAAAATTCCAGGAATCAAAGTAAAAATTTGATTAAACTTCATAAGAATAAAGTGTAAATATCTCCTTATTATTTGGTTAATATATCAGTGCTGGAGATAAAATTACAAGTCAAACATAGCAAATCATCATGGGAGTTGTCGGCTCAAATATATTGTCCCATATCAACAGTGTAAAAAATTAACATTAGGTTAATAAGAGCGACATATTTATTAAATTATATTGAGACCTTTTGAGAATAAAACACCTTATTAGAAGCTTATAAGTGGTTAAGTTGGAAACAATATTGGTTAAAGTGTTAATATATACAACAAACTAGACTTTGATTTTTTTTTTTCTAGAATTTAAAATTTTCTAATTTTTTTAATGAGAGTTCAAACTCAAGACTCTCCAGCTAGTCAAGAGTGAACTTTGGCCATCAGACTAGTCCTAGCGATTAGAATTTTAGAAAACATCTTTTCCAATTGCAATTTCAATTCTAAAATTGTGCAAAACTAAAAATTTGTAGCAAAATTTTCAAAACCTTTGGAATTACTTATGTTCGAATTTTCAGAACACTTATAAGAAATATTTAAGACTTTGAATTCTTTTTTTAAAAGTACGCTCTTTGTTTTGTGGATTTCCACAGGGGAAAAGAAAGAAGTAAAACAAAATCAACAAAGAAAGAAGTTCTTGAAATTGACAAAAAAATTGAAAATAGTTCGCAAAACTCCTATAAGATAGAAATATTAAAGATAATCTAAGCAAGACCAAAAGTAATTAACAAATCCCAATCTGATGGGAAAATATCCTGCAAAATTTAGGAATGTGAAATATATAGACTAACTTTGCAAACTCTAAATGAATTCGTATTCTTATTGATTTGTTTTTGTAACTTACTCGAAATGCCTATATTACTTATTTAATATAAAACAATTTTATAATTAACTACTGCATCTTTGGAGTGATTTCACTTATTTATGAGATCAAACTACATATTAAGTTGGAAAATGATGTTCATACCAGCTCATTAATCATACTAATGCATTAATAAATTATACATTTTGATTAAAACTTTCAAATACTAATTAATATGAGTGTGGCAATTTTGAAAAGAGAAATTTATTAATCGATCGGACTACCCTAATTTTTATTTACTCACCCACAATCAAAGCGTTTTAAATAAAGATAATCCAATAATTTAAATACATTATAGTTTATCTTATAATCAGTACTCCCTCAATATATATATATATATAAAGTTTAAGTTCGTCATGAAAAGAAATTTCAGAGGAAAGAAATCCGACAAGTGTTTCTTATGCCATAAGCCCGGACATTTTGCAAAGAACTGTCCTGATTCCACAAAGAAGATACAATTCATGAATCTTCTCCATTAGCTTGCACTTGAAATAGCAGAATCAGATGTTGAATCAGTTCTCTCAGCTCAAGATGAGGCATCCCAAGGTTGCTTAATGCAATTAGCTTTCACTGAATCAGAAATATCAGACAACGAATCCGAAGCTCCCAGTGAAACAGCAAGTTCAGCTATTTCCTCAGAAGATGAACCAAGAGAAGCAGTTCGTTCTTTACAGCAACTTGCCTTCTCCCAAGACGAATGCCTTCTTATCCAATCTCCAAATGCCAAAGTCAAAATATTCACTGAACCATATTCAAAGCCCATAACTGTTTTAGCTCTTTTTGATACTGGTTCTTCCAAAACTATGATCAATCCCAGTTTACTCCCTTCTAACATATGGAAACCTTGCCAAATAGCCTTTCGAGTTGCTAATGGTGAAATCCTCTATGTTGACAAAGTTAGTAAACCAATCCTTATCCAACCCTTTCCTGGTCTTCGTATCAAGCATGCAGTCTATGGCAGCAGTGCTACCCAAAAGGAGTTATTGATAGGATGGGATCTTATCAAGGAAATGCCAGTTCAATTTGCTGAGAAAGGTCTCAAATACAAGAAGCAGTTCCTCCCATGGCATGATCCAGACGCAGCCCTCATGTATTATCAAGCTGCTCCAGCATATCCAATTGATCCAGGAATATCATTGGATATTCTCAAAAGAAATCTTGTCACCATGTCTTGTGCAGACTCCCATATTGATTTCCTCACAAAGTGTCAGAATCCGCTTTGGCGAAATAGCAAATTCTTTGTCACACTCCCCTTCAAGCTTAATGAAGATATTAATTCAACAAGAGCATCTCACTCTGGAATGAATCCAGAACATCAATCTCTTGCTCTTCAGGAATTAGTTTCTCTCAAACAGCAACAGCTTATTGAAGAAACGACCTCTTCATGGGCGTGTAAAGCATTTTATGTAAATAAGCGATCTGAACAAGTCAGAGAAAAAATGAGGCTAGTGATAAATTACCAACCGCTAAATTACTTCCTAGCCAGTGAAAAATTTCCTTTACCTCAGAAACATTCCCTGTTTAGCCATCTTTCAAATGCAAATGTCTTCTCCAAGTTTGATTTAAAAGCTGGTTTTTGGCAACTAGGCATCACTCCCACTGATAGACCCAAAACAGCATTTTGCATTCCCGGATTTCACTACCAATGGACAGTAATGCCCTTTGGACTGAAAAATGCTCCTTCTGTTTTCCAAAAAACCATGATGTTTATCTTTGAACCCATTGCAGCAAATGCATTAATTTATATTGATGACATTTTGCTATTTAGCCAAAATGAAGCAGACCATCTCAGGCTCCTTCACCATTTCCATCACATAGTTCTATCACATGGAATTATGCTCTCTGAGAAAAAGATGGTGATTGGTACAACAGAAATTGAGTTCCTTGGAATGATGATCAAGAATGGAAAGTTTCAACTCCAACCGCACATTTCTAAGGATTTGCAGAAATTCCCAGACAAGTTAACAAGCAAAACTCAAATCCAACAATTCTTTGGTTTGGTGAATTATATGTCTCAATTCATCCAGAAGGTTGCCACATACACTGCTCTTCTCTCAGCTCTCTTAAAGAAATCACCACCACAATGGTCAGAAGTCCAAACTGTCGCAGTCAGAAAGTTGAAAGAACTTGCAGAACTCGTTTCTCGGTTTCTTTATCTCTAAAGTTTAAGTTCGTCATCAAAAGAAATTTCAGAGGAAAGAACTTACCTCCCAGCTACCAGATCTACAGATCCCTTCAGATGGTCAAAGAATTTTGCAAACTGACGCAAACAATGAATTTTGGGCAGCAATCTTATTGGAAGAAAAGAATGGTACTAGAACTCCTTGCGGATACAAGTCCGGAAAATTCAAGCAGGGTGAACTGCACTATCACTCAACTTTTAAGGAAATTCTAGCAGTCAAAAGAGGAATTGAGAAATTCCAATTTCATCTTATTGGTCACCACATTAAGATTAAAATGGATATGTCTTCATTTCCAACCATGATCCAATTCAAGAACAAACAAATCCTAAATTCTCAGTTGTTAAGATGGTCAGAATGGTTCTCACAATGGGATTATGAAGTCAAACACATTCACGGCAAAAACAATGTTATTGCTGATTTCTTTTCTCGACAAGGAACAAATGAGCAAATGAAACTTTCATCCCACATCGCTCCCTTCATAAAAGAACCCTTTTACAAACCCTTTAAATTTAATGACCCTGAACCACTAGATATATCCTGCCTTCCAGTCATCTATACCTTGACCCAAGTCATGAATCCCTTCCAAGCCAGCTCATCAAAAGCCAGCTCATCCAGAGCTCACTCATCCCTTTCATTTTTCAGACTTTGAGCAAGCCCTTGATCCCATGACAACAATCTCTCTTCTCCCTTCTGAGCTCCAAGAACATGTTGTCAATTTTGCCATAAATCTTCGAGCAAAAGACCTTGTTATCAATTATTTAGAAATATTGCTTGAAAAGCATGGCCTTTGTTTCCGTGGTCTTCGGCTTCACCCCACTTACCCATTCTGTTCCCTCTTCCATATTCATTACTGTTTCAGAGTTCCAAAAATAGCCCTTGTCTTCCTATGGTACCTTACAGAAGTCTACCATGTTGGATTCATTTTCAAAGCCCCTGATTTGCTTCTTTATTTACAGATTGCCACTTCAGATCCAAAAACTCAAAATGCCTATGAAATCCTATATGGAGTTCCAGCTTCATATAAATTTGTTCTTTTTTTGAAATGGTTCAAATTTATTGACCAATGGAAGAATGCCCTCAAGACTCATCATCACACCTATTGCTTAATCGACTTTCATAAGCCACGCAGAGTTCCTCATCCAGATGGCTTAAATGCTACCATTAAAGCATGGTTCACAGAAAACCTTTATAAATCAATAAAACAACCATACAATCTGAATTATGTTACTTTTCTCAGAAATATATGTACGCTGAACAAAGTTGATTATGATTATGTTCCTGATTATGTTAAGTTTGACCGAGATCCCTGGCAGAAGGCCCCATGGGAAGTATGTGGAAGATTATTTGACAGACTTTATTCATATGCTATAGCCCATCATTTTTTGGATTTTGGTGAATTAAGCTCTGACTCAGAAGCATTTGTGGGAATAGAATCTGATACTGATGATGATGATCCTGATGATCCTAATGCTATAAATTTCGGCGAAGAACTTGCAGAACTTGCAAACACCAGCAATGATGAAGAAGAAGCACCATACTCCCCAATTGATGGTCCATATTTTCCAGATACCCCAATCTTTGGTCATGACCATTATGACCTTGATTTTGATGGAAACGAGACAGACTGATGTCACCCATGATGTCACTCTCCACTATCCCAGACATCCACATGTGAAGAATCCACTTTCGGCGCCTGTATTATTGTCCGCTTTTGCTTTATGTAGTTTTCCTCTTTTCTTTTGTAAAAGCAGTTGGTATCTGTTACTTTTGCTTTTGTTTGTCGGGACAGCTGTTCCCTTTTGTTTGTCTTGTTGCTCAGCCCTTTCCCTATAAAAGGAGCGAGCCTTCCCTTTGTTAAGCAAAGGAGTGTGGAGTGTTTGAGTGCTTGCTTAGTTTCTCTTATGAGTGTCTTTTTAAGAGTGTAAATTTCTCTCTTGAGAATTTTCTCTTGAGATTTCATCTTCAATGAAAGTTCTATAAGGATGTCTATCTTTTTTTATATGTATTATGTTTTACCAAAGTTAGCTTTGTTCATACTTAATTTTTATAACATGTCTGTTTAAATTGTCTTTTTATCTTTGTTGTCTTGTTCTTAATCTTTAGAGTGTGTCTCTTCCCCGGTATTGCGTAGTCCCTTCACTACGAATATCTTCCCCCCATATTGGTATCAGAGCCTGTAATGATGTCCTCTAGTGAATAGTCCTTTCGGGAATACCTTATTCCTTCAAAGTTTTGAGAGATAAGGAATTCTTTCTTGCTATTTTGATAAATGTTTTCCTGTTTTAACAAAATAAATAATTTTCAGTGATATTTATACTTTGATTAGTATGAAAATCTAAGGAATGTTTAGTATGCTCTACAGCTGCCACTATACATTTTCTTCTGATTTTAGTATGCTCTGTGACTTCCATTTTATATGGATCTCTCACATCAGAAAACTCAGAGAAATTGTGTGGATCTCCTGTATCAGAAACCATTCGTTCTCCTTTTCAGAACACTGGTATAAATCTTTTGGTTACACAAAAGGTCGTACTCTCATATATGGACAGGTGTTGAGCGCTAGGCTTTTAAGGCGATGGACAGCCGTGTGTATGCCTGATAAATGCTCCTGATTGTGGTCAAATATGAGATTATGGATTTTGTTGTAGCAAAAGGTAGTCGAAGATCTCCGATCTATGAAAATCATTATTTACTTTAAAACACAAGAAAATCTTTCATGAAAATATTGAAAAAGCATGACTTATCTCTGAAATACTTTGATGGCATAAGGTTCCCACTTGTTCAAAAATATGTTTTCTAAATCTAAGTCTTTATCCTCGTTATCATCTTCTTCTAAAACTCTTACTCCTACTGAGTCTTTTCGTTCTACTGAGTCGTTTAGGTCTACTAGTTCTCATAGAGATAAGATTGAGTCCCTGTATGAAATTACCCATTTACCCGTAGAACAGATCCCAGAAACCAAGTTAACTATCACAAATCCTTATCACGTGTTCCAAAAACCCTCCTCTGAGTCATTTACAAAAAGAGTCAGACAGCTGGTCTCATCAGACAAATCCAAACTCCCAGTCAGAGAATTTGTCCAGTGTACCCCTTTTGATTCTTTGTTTGTTAAATCTGGTCATGAAGAACAGTTTTTTACTGTTCCTTTTCCCACAGAAATTCCTCGTATAGCCTTATCTCAAGGATATACTCATATGCATTTTGGAGCAATTCGATTTGCAGTTACTTTCCATGGGCGAAAAGGTTTGGAAGCCACTGTCAGAATTGCACTTGTTGACTCCAGGCTTACAAATTACCAACAAGCGATTCTTGGAAATGTCCAAGCAACGTTAAATGCAAGAACGGTGTTTTTCACACTGTATCCTAATTTTAATGTTCCCCTCAATGATCCCTTTGTCTGTTCGGCACTAAAAATCCAGGTCCAAATAACTGGTGTGTCCATGGTCCCAGGCACAGCAGCAGCTACAATTCATCAGCAGATGGTCTACAGTGTACAAAATTATTCCTATGATCTGTGTATACCAGGATCTTCTACTTCTGAAGCCCTCATACTAACCATTGATTCTGATGCATCTCACACAGCAAAGTATGTTCCCAGACAGCTTACCCGTCCAGAGCTTGTAAAGCTGTTACCTGAAGTTTGGGTTACTTCTTATGAAAAGCTCCAAGAACAAGCAAATACGGAGCCTCTTCAGCAAACTGGCCCAACTTACCTCCGCAGAGCTGATAAACAGATAGAGATGAGGTTTAATAACCAAAAAATCTCTACTTCCTCTCCAGACCGGAACCCCTTTCAGACTGAGCTGAATATGATGCAAGAAATTCGTAGGTTTCCTACATATCCTGTCTTGAAGGCTGATCCGTTGGTTATTCTTTACTTTGACAAGTACGGAAAGCCTGCATATCAAGCCAAGAATGAGAAAGGTCACATATGGTACGATGTGTGCTATTGTGATGATTGTGAAGAACTATCTTATGAAGCAGAGCTAGACCCCAAGGAGTTGAGACTGTACAGAAAAAAGAAGGCTGGTAAGGCCTTAAACTCTCAGGAGTTACTTGGAGAACGGTATAAAGCAGGTGATAATACCGTTGGTCTCTTAGGTGAACCAAGTGACAAGTTTGAGTACTATGTCACTTATACTGATAAACCATCACCTACACCATCTCCAGAAACAACCTCTTGTCATTCACCACCACCCTCACAAAGTCCGAAACCTCCTAAACCAACACCACAGCGCCTTTCTCCTTATACCCAAAAGGCCCTAAAAGCCCTTAGCAGACCATACCTACAACCCTCTCTGTCACAGATACAACCAACCCATATTCCTCAGCCACAACCAATTTATTGTTACCTCCTATCTCAAGAAACCCCATATTCTGATTTTCCCCCACAGGAAGATTTTGATAACCTCTCCACTCAAACCACCCACAAATGGAAAATTCAAAATCCTACTTCCGTTGGATCTCATGGACAAATCAAAAAACTATCCGCAGCAGAAGCAGCTTTAAATTGGCAAGTAAAAAATACCGTGGCACAAAATAGAATTCTTACTCAGATAGCTCAACAAACCAGACAAATCAGTTCCAGAGTTTCCTCCATTTCCACTATGGAAGAAGCTATTGTAGATATAAAAATGAGAATTAAGGTTCTCAATGATCAAATGCGTTCTGTCTCCATGACTATCAAAGACTTTGCCAGCACAGCACAATTCTTTAAAGATAAAGAAACCGATGATGATCCTGATGATCATAATGCTGAAAATTTTGGCGAAGAACTTACAGAACTCGCAAACACCAGCAATGATGAAAAAGAAGCACCATACTCCCCAATTGATGGTCCATATTCTCCAAATACCCCAATCTTTGGTTATGACCATTATGACCTTGATTTTGATGGAAACGAGACAGACTGATGTCACCCATGATGTCACTCTCCACTATTCATTACTGTTTCAGAGTTCTAAAAATAGCCCTTGTCTTCATATGGTACCTTACAGAAGTCTACCATGTTGGATTCATTTTTAAAGCCCCTGATTTGCTTGTTTATTTACAGATTGCCACTTCTGATCCAGAAACTCAAAATGTCCGGGCTTATGGCATAAGAAATACTTGTCGGATTTCTTTCCTCTGAATTTTTTTTTCATGACGAATGCTTGTCGTGAGGAATGCTTCCGATATTTCTTCTTATAAGCCTTCTTGTGTAGAGAACAATCACAGCCTTCTTTGTTCTTACACTTGATCTTCCAGTGATTCTTGTTACACGCAGATTTGAGCATCTTGTTGGTTTTTTCCATGTCATCCATGAGCTTCTTGTGATTACAAATTCTTTCAACAGAATCTATCAGGTGCTCATAAATACGACCAATAGAGAGATCTTTGAGCTCAATATTCTGCATCTTTAGGGTCTTCTGTGCTTCAGAGACTAAAACATCTTTAGGGTCTTCTGTTACACGCAGATTTGAGCATCTTGTTGGTTTTTTCCATGTCATCCATAAGCTTCTTGTGATTACAAATTCTTTCAACAGAATCTATCAGGTGCTCATAAATACGACCAATAGAGAGATCTTTGAGCTCAATATTCTGCATCTTTAGGGTCTTATGTGCTTCAGAGACTAAAGCATCTGGAAAAGACTGGAAGAAAACTTGCTTCAGATTTAAATCATCAAGGCCGCCAATAGTATAGAACCTTTTCGATATTCTATCATAATGGCGTTCTAAGTCTTTTTCCTGGAAGGAGCAACACTTCATTCCCATGAATTCAGTACGAGCAATTTCAGAAAACTTTGTAGGATTTCCAAGGAATTCATTATAAATGGATCCTAGGAATATATCAATTGAAGTGATTTGCTGAAATTGGAGTTGTCTGTATTCTCCAAGTGCATCGTACCAATCATGTAGTCAGCAATCATCCATGCTTTGAACTGGAAAAATCGTTCACGCCACTGATTTGGCTTGATGTCATCAAGAGTAAAACGAACATGGTTATCATGAGCATGGTTTGCTTGGGGAGGTGGTTGGTTTAAAGAGACATTTATTGGTTCAGGTGGGTCTTCAACCATAGGTTCTTGGGTTGGTTCAGCTGGCTGGGCTGAGTAAAGCTGATCAAAGGCTTGGAACAAGTTATTTAATTCAGTTTTTACTGGTTCACGATCTGGGAAAGTGAGAGCTTTAAGAAAAGATCCTATCTGATTGACAGAATGATTTTCAAGAGCTTCCATTGTGAACATATCCAAAGGTTTTGTTGAAGCACCTTGGGTAACATCACTAGGCTCAGTTGGAGGGGTATAAGCTGCGGGTGTAATTTTGGGAGTGGTATGGGAGGTAATCTGCTGCGGCTGAGATAAAGGAGGAATTGACTGTAGCGGGGTAGGGATTGGATCAAGGCCTCTGGCTTGTCTAGCCGTAGGAGGAGGCGTAACCGCTCTGAGAGGTTTTGACCAGTTAACTTGATCAGGGTGTTTGGCTTTATAAGGGTAATTTGACTTTGGAGGGACAAACTTTGGTTTGGGTTTTGGTGGAGAGGTTGACCAGGGAGGTAACCTTCTTTTGGGGGGTTCATCCCAAAGGTTTATGGATTGGGGCTGACATTTACCGGAAAGAGAATATTCAGTGGGGTTATATGAGAAGGATGTGGGTTTTGGTGGAGGATAAAACACCGAATAATCTGAAAAGTCCGATCTGGGATGTGCGGTTTGAGGGGTATAGGTAGGATATGTAGGGGTGATTTACAGCTTGTTGCTTTATAGCTTCAATAGCTTCACTTCTTTCGAGAGATTCTAATTGAACTTGGTATATATATATACATATGTAGTACATGTTGAGAATGGTTAAAACCCCACATCTATGGCCCAAAGGTGTTTAAGTTGGGGACAGTATCGTTACTATGTGTGCGGACCGACGGGCCCGGCTGGTGCCCCGGACCCGACCCAAGTGCCGGCGGGCACAAGGTGGAGATTGTTGAGAATGGTTGTTCCGTTGGCTAAGTTTGAGCATTGCTCGACGTTGGTCAATATCCTTCGGTGTTGATACCCCTTGGGGGGCGGTGGTCCTAAGGGACCGACGGGGGTAATAATGTCTTATTCGATGATTTGATCATGGTGGAGTGCATTGGGGTCTTGTGGAACATTGCCAAGGTGAAGAATTGAAGATTTGGCTCTGTATAGGAATTCTATTTCTATTAGGTTTTATATTGTCCAATTCTTAATTGGCTTTGTATTGTCCAAATCTTAATTGGATTTGTATTATCCAATTTGTAGTAGGATTTGGCTTTGTGCAATTCTAGACCATAGGATTTATACTCTATAAATAGACCCATTGTCATAGGGTTTATTCATGAGTTATGTTATATTGTTTACTAGCTAGATTAGAGAGTATATTTGAGAGATAATATTGAGAGCTCTAATTGGTGGCTAGGGTTTGTTTTGTGCGTTGTACTCAGAATTGGTCTCATCAATAATAGCTATCACCCGATGGATTAGTGGCGGTTTTGCCGACACCACCTAATTGCTTGTGTGCTTGGTTAGTTGTTTTCTTCTTTCATCTCTTGCTTATCATTTTACTTGAATATTATTGGTGCTTAGGCTTGTTCTAACGGTATCTTAGTACAACAATTTGGTATCTTTGTGTAACGAGGCATTTTAAGTTAAAACCTCACACCTGTGGCCCAAAGGTGTTTAAGTTGGGGACATTATCGTTACTATGTGTGCGGACCGGAGGGCCCGGCTGGTGCCCCGGACCCGACCCAAGTGCCGGCGGGCACAATAATTGGTATCAAAGGCGATGGTGAATCCACGAACTTGTGAAGCAGTACCGGTGGCTAGACTTGGTGGATTCGGAAGAACTCGGTTGAGCCTAAGGTGATAAGTCGTTACAAAAAAACATCCCGGTAGCTGGACTTGGTGGAGCCTATGGTGGAGTTAGACTCGGAGAAGTCGGGAGTGGAGTCGCTACAGCCTACGTACACCCGGGGTGCTGCTATCAAGGTGGTTGTGCAAGTTCCTCGAGTAAGGTGAAATAGGGTGCACGTCGAGATGTGTGCATTGACCAAAGGTGGACGATCTTGCGGATGGACATTGTTGAGTGGTGACCTACATAGACAGTTCAAAGGTGGATTCATGGTGGACTATGGTATAGGTCTAGGTGGAGCTGGACCTGGACCGGTGTTAGTCCAAGGTGGAGTCAATGTGGACTGGTTTGATCCAAGGTGGAGTCAAGGTGGACTGGTTTGATCCAAGGTGGAGATTGTAGAAAATGGTTGGCTCAAATCATTGATCCCACATGGAAAAATTGTAGAACTCAACATGGGTATATAAGTGGGTGAGAGTCTCCACATATTAACGAGGCCTTTTAAGATAAAACCCCACACCTGTGGCCCAAAGTTGTTTAAGTTGGGGACAATATCGTTACTATGTGCACGAACCGGTGGGCCCGGTTCGTGCCCCGAGCCCGACCTGAGTGCCGGCGAGCACAACAGTACAATCGAAAAGATTGAAAAGATTAAAATTGTGTGAGAAAACCAATCAACAAGTTAATAGATTAAAGAAGAGAAATTTTTGTAAATAATATGGACCACCTCTAGTACAATAGCACCTTTCCGCGAAAAAGTCAAAAAGTTTCAAAATTAACAATAAACATATTTTAAATATAAGAAAGATAATATATACACATATATAATTTAGCAGACGTCCTTTTTGAGAAATATGAGTCGGTTTAATAATAATATAAAATAAAAAATATATATTTTTTATAAAAAGTTAAAAAATAAGTTGAGATATGCGGTGAGATGTTTTCTTACTTTATGACTTTTCAGTAAAAAAAATTTCCTTAATCATTGAAGAATTTTTTTTCACAAAATGTAATAAAAATTGTAGACATAAGTATGAAACAGAGAATTTTTCATTATATGCTTTAACTTATTTTTAAACATCTTACATAAATTAAATATTTTTTCATATTATTAGTAAACGAAACCTTACAAAATTAAATTTTCTCTTTATAATATTGGTGCATTTGTACTTTGGCACCCAAAATTTATATTGAAACTGAGTTTAACACCCATAGGTTTTTTTTATTATACTTTGGCACCCATTTTTACTAGTTCCATTAGATTCACGTGTTTGACTATTATCTCAATGTTTCAATAATTCAAACTGTCCAAACTACCCTTGAATGGACACAGTAATAAACAAGAAGACTACGCCACTTCAATGGAGACGACGATTAAACTAGAACACTTCGCCCATAGCCCAATCCATTACGCCGTCACACTAGGCGATCACCACTCCCTCTCTAAAATCGTTTCCACTTTACCTCGACTTAACGATCCCACTCAAATCCACACCAAGTCCGACTCTCTCTCTGTTTGCAAAAACTTGCCGATCAAATCTCGGCCTTACTCGACTGTCGGGATAACAACCACCACAAGACTCTGCATCTTGCTGTGCGTATCAATGACAGCTTCGCTCCCATACACTAGCAACCACTGATGTCGATATCTCACTCCAGAACGTTACTAGATAGAGCGCGTTATAAAAAGGCGATGTGCCGTTGCTGCTCGGAGATTATTAATATCCTCATCCAGCACCACCACATTGTCGCATGGTCCAAGTGGTGCCCCGCTTGCCAAGGCTTGTGGCCGTGTTATGCAGAATGCTAGACTTCTACATGGAGATTTCATTTCATTTTGAGAGCTCTATTTTTCCGTTCATCAGTAAAATTGCTCCTTCGGATAATTACAAGATTTGGAAGCAAGGCGGCAATTTGCGAGACACTTCGCTCGCCGGTTACGATGGATTGAAGATTCAGCGTGCTAATCAGAGCTTTTTATTCCTCGGTGGCAATGACTGTGATTTGAATGTTCCACCTGGTTGTTAGCTTGCTTGTACTCAACCACGATGACTACAAAATATTTGACGCTTTTGAAATTGTCAGAGTACCGTTAATCAAGTCTAATATTGCCGAATTTTGTGCTCAGACGAGCGTTTACCGTCCAGGTATGGATATGACTAAAGCTGGACTAATTGGAATGACGAATTATAGGAGACAAGAGAAGACAGAAAATGTTGGATAGTGGAAAGCTATGGTTTACGAAATTAATAACATCGTTTTCAGTTTTCACTCTCTTAAAATCTCCACCGGCATAGTCGATGTTCCCGGAAGTGCACAGATTCTTCCGTTGGAGCTCGAGGAGGATTCCGATGAAGGATTTCTCGTATGTGGGGAATATTTTGAACAGTTTGGCTCATTAAAATATTAACCTAACAGTCAAACTTATGGACCGGATGGAACTGCTAGAAATGAGTGCTAAAATACAATAAAATAAAACTATGAGTGTTAAACTCAGTTTCGATATAAACTTTGAGTGCCAAAATACAAATGACCCTATAAAATTTGAGGGAGATAATTGTAAAATGAAAATAGAGCACTACAAAACAAAAGAGAAAAAAGTCAATATATCACCCTTAGCTCTGCTTAAGTACGGGACCATGCACTCTAACGTACATATCTATGATTAGACGCGACACCTAACCATTTGTCGGTTATATGAAGAAAAGAAAACGAGAACTGTGAACTTCAGAAGGACAAGTTTTAATTAATAGGTGGTTGGTGCTCTTTTTATACATATATATTTATTTAATAAAAAAATATAATTATATTGACAAAACGATATTTGTTTTATTATAATATAATATTATTTTTTAAAAATATATTATATACTTATTAAATTGTTTGTTTATTGTCTTGAGAATATAAATAATTGTTTTGTAATAATGTTACCCTAAAAAATTAGTATAACAGGCCATGATGATTACTTATTTGTTGGAATATAATAAATTTTTATATGGATGAATATGACACGAATCCCACTATCTAACTAATACATGTTCGATCAGCACACTTAACGGTGTTTATCGGATGGAATAGACCGTTATACACTTACTCAAAAAAAATTCCAAAATTTTTGCATCTCAAATACCTTTCAATTTCAAAATTACGGAAACTAAAAAAAAATATCTGATTTTGAAATTTTTAGAACTTTCAGAATCTTCCAATTTCTTAAAATATTTGGAACAATTTTGGAATTATTTGAAAAATTAATCATGAGTGCTAGTTTTTTTTTTTCCCAACAAAATTGTATAAAGCATAAATCAAATAGTTTAACATCATGATAACAAAGATAGTAAGCAGCTATTAGTTTTAAAATTAAATCACATATTTAATCTTAAAACTAAACATAATTCCAAGGTTCAACACAGTAACAACTTTAGGCAATTCACAACTATTAGTCTTAAAATTACATGTTTAATTTTAAGGCAAAACATAATTCCAAGGAGCAATACAAAGTTTTCAAAAATGGATAGTTAATATAGGTTGTTACTTGTTAATATTAGTGCGTACATATAAATTAGTAGCAATTATGTAGCCTTGCAAAAAGCTATTTAATTTATAATATATAAAAATAGTATAAATATTAATAAATAAAATATAATTTCTGAAATCATATAGGAAAAAAGGGAATGGAATTACTTGGAGAATATTGATCGAAAATTTAGAAATTCAAATATAGTTTTTAATTCCACTCCATATTTTTTTAGAATATTCAAAAACTGGAAACATTCGAAAATGTCATATCTCGTTTCAACTTCCCAACAAATTGGGTCAAATTTCAAAAATTTTGTAAGTTCGAAACTTTTGGCACATTGCATTTTTTTTTTTTAGAGCAAGCATTTCATTTGAGTCATGTAATACAACGTTAGAGATAAAACTAGGAGGCACATGAACCCAAACATAAGAATTTTCAAAACTAACAGCACGCTTAACTAACAACTGAGCCACCTTGTTTCCATTGTTGCGGACATCATGAAAATTCACCAAATCGGCACACTAGATTTGTCAATTTTTTTGTCAAATTTATATATCCCTCGAGGATTATTGCAGTGTATTTTATTAATATACAACTCCCACTCACCTAAAGTATTCAGACATAAAATTTGAGGCCAACCACCGATAATGTAGCATTTATACGTGGAAAGTAAAAAATGAAGATGTCGATTTTTTTTTCTTAGCATAGCCAATACATAGATCACGAATTCGGTTGAAATAACTTACATAATTATAAACATCTAATGGTCTCATTATTCATTGGGTCCGAAGGAGGTCCTAAATTCCACCCACATAGATGTGGTTATTGAAAGTTGGGTTATAGATTCATCACTTTTTATCAAAAATAAAATAGAATTACGGACATCTAAGATTTTTCACTTTTTTAATATTAAAAAATGATTTAAAAATTACATTTAATTCCAGGGGGTGTGTCCCAGCCCCAAAATTTCACCTAATGTTTACTAAATAAAAAACGAAAAAGAAAAGAAAACGTAGGTGGCTAGACCGTACCTTATATATATATACTATGTCAACCGAAGATTTTAATAGGTAGAATGATAAATTTCAAATAAAACTATATACACTCGCTATTTAAATAGAAATTTTGAGTTTTGTCACCGCTTGTAATACCTTCTCAAGTCAGAGTTCAAACTTCCAGCTCATTTTCGCCATGGTCATGAGCAGTGATAAACTATGTGCTACATTCAACTTGACAGTCAAAAACTATGTCTGATATACTTGACAAATTACTTGTTATTATATATACATTTTTTTCGGTAAAATCTAATATATAGTTGCTACATATAACAGCCACTTAGCAGTCGGCACCACATAGGCCCCTATTGATTTAAATATGCGTATTTGTTGTCCTCGAGTGCTTCTCTAAATTTTTGTTTTCGCGTATAATTTATCACATTTTTTTTGTGAAATACTATACTTACTCTATTTCTAATTAGATAGTGAAACTTATGTTTCCGGTTTTGAATTTACACTTTTTTACGGGTAAGAGGTGTAATGACCCTCGTGTTATGGGCGGTCTACTGTAAGTGCCTGGATTGATTGTTGTAAATGATTGTAGGTTATAAACTATAGATGTTCGTCCCACATCGCCAAAACATGGGTGAGATAAACTGATGTGTTATATATGTGTGGTCACTAGTCCTTCTTAGTAAGTGGTACCAGAGGAAAACCAAGTAACGTGATGTGTGAACTTAGGCCCAAAATGGACAACTTCATACTATGCCGGACCGTGACGTGACATAATGGTATCAGAGGAAAACCAAGTTGGAAGTGTACCAACGAGGACGCACTGTAAAGGGGCTTGTAAGCTCTTAGATTGGCCACAATATGGGCGAACTAGGACGTGACATAATGGTATCAGAAGAGAAACCTAGTTGAAAATTTGCCAACGAGGACGTTGGGCCCCATAGGGGGTTGTAAGTGACTGGTTGGGACTTGACAAAAATGATATTAGATGGGGAACCCAAATGGAAGTGTACCAACGAGGACGGCCTTAATATTATAGGTAAACTGCGTGAAAAAAGGGATGGACAAACCATTGAGGTTAATGCTCATCTGCGTAAAAAGATTATAATAATATGGTAAATAAAAAAAAGGAAAATGGATAAAAAATATTAAATGCCTTCCAATTAAGTACTTCAAGTTTCACTGAAACATTAAATATAACCACCTAAAACATCATACAAGAACAATTATATACTGATTTATCTTAAATTAATTAACAGTTAAAATTTTCTATTTATAGAACATCTCTTTGAATGTCACATAAATATCAAATCTCGCAATATTCAAACTAAATTTGGAATTGAATATTGATAATTCATATCAAAATCAGTACCCTAACAATTAGAAAAGCCATTTTTGCACCGTGATAATACCATTTTCTTCTAAAACAATATATTAAGGTAGGTATCTTTATAATTAATAATTGATGAGAAGCATTTGTACACTCAATGACTTTGTGTTGCCACTGGATTAAATTTGTGCAAAGCTAAACAAATTGACACAACCATAAAGTATGTGCAGGTGGTAATCTGCAGTTCAAGTGGGCGAACTATTATTGCACTGCATCAATTCAATTCTTGTAAGAAGCAAACTTGTGAGCAAAGACAGCATGCTAGTTTCTAGAGCGAAGATTAGTATTATCCTAATACAGGTGTTGGGACACCTTGTTGCACATAAAAAATAGAATTGCCACGGGTTGGGGTAGGTCAAAAAGGCGAGATGGGGTGGGTATAGTATGGCTAAGTTCACAAGTATATTATACATTGTGGGTTTAGGTTTCCTAAATTAAAACCCTCAATGAGACGGGTCAAGTTCGAGTCGGTTATCGATCGTTGGATATATGAGTGGATCAAATTTAAATTTGGCCAAAACTAACCCGATGAGATCTCTACATGCGGAGATTAAGTTGTCTTAAATGTATTAGAAGTTATAAATTATGGGACTAGAACAAGAGTACAATACAAAGAAAAAAGCATAGATAACTTATGGATTTATGTTATTTTAATTAAATGAACAATGCTCTCATTTATTGAAGTTTAGGATTACATATACAACGACACTTAGACATCTAAGTGTCACAATAACATCTACACAAAGATGTGTCGTGCTTTATAAGAAATCATCGACGTGCTTCAAGAAAGCATTGTTGTATTGTAACTATGCATATTCGTCATTGTTGATTTGCATCATCATGTTATAGCTATGCATCATCGTGTTTTTAACTTTGTATCATCGTGCTTGACAAGCCACCTCGTGCTTGACAAGCCACCTCGTGCTTACATGCCAATGGGAATAAACCTTGTTAAAAAACCCAATGGAAATAAATCTCGACTAAGGAAAAAGAGTATAGTGCATAAGTGATATGAACACTCCCCCTGATGAAGACCTTTTTATTGATAAGATGTTTATCTTATACGGATATCTGATACCAACCTTTTAAATACTGTCGTTTGTAATGCTTTAGTGAATAAATTAGCAAGGTTTTCAGGAGAACATATTTGCTGGATATCGATTTCATGGCTCTATTGGAACTCACGTGTGTAGAAAAACTTTGAAAAAATGTGCTTCATCTAGTACCTTTGATATATCCTCCTTTGATATATCCTCCTTTGATTTATGCAATACATGTAACATTATCATTATGGATAATTGTTGGGATATTTATACCTGAAGGAAATTTGCATGTACTTTTAATGTGATAAATTATGGTACTTCAGGATTAAAAATTGTTTCGTAGTCTTTTTTTTTTGGGCAAAATTGGTCATTATTTATATCATGTGACCTTACAAGTGCATGGGAGTTTAATATGTAACATTTGTCCATATTAAAGTGCTTTAGGATTTTTTTTAATTTGTGTTGTTTGATGGACTAAGATTTTATTTGGGTTATGTTCAATTTGTAAACCTAAACAATATTTTATTCTCCATGGATCATTTATCTTAAATTATTTCTTTAAATATTCAATTACCTTAATAAACTCTTCTGAAGTACTAGTTAGGTTGATATAATCACATATATTGCAATTATAATATACTTTGGTTCAGTTTTTTTAATGAATATATAAAGACAAATGGGATTATTAAAATAAATATCCTTCTTTCACCAAGTACTCGCTGAGGTGATTATACCATATTTGCCCATATTGTTTCAATCCATATATGGATTGTTTAGGTTTAATAGAGTACATATTATGTGATTTTTGCTTCTGGCAATTTAATCTTTCTTGGACTTTCATGTACATATCAGTATATAATTTCCATATAGATATGCTGTTAACACATCCATTGGATGCATATCAAGAGTTTTAAATTTGCTAGACTAATTAAATACTGAAAAATGATTGCATCCATTACTAGTGAATATATATGTTTATTCAAAATCAATTTTAGGTCTCTACAGGAAACTTTTTACAACAAGTCTAGCTTTATATCTAATGATCTTATTTTTCTCATTACGCTTCCATGAAAACCTACAAGATTTACATCTATAAGTGTCCGAACAACATGTCCAAAGACTTCTTATCTTACAAGTGAATCCAATTCTACTTGGATTGTGTGTTTTCATTTTGGCCAATCATTTCCTTGTTGACATTCACCAGCATTATATGGCTCGAGATCGTTCTCATTACAATAGTTACTGTAAAAAAAATCGTTTACAACAATTTCTTTAAATTCACAAAAGTATTTTATACATGCATAATTTATAAAAATTTATTTATTTCCAAGTATCTGTGCCTCTCCATGGGCTTATGTCTTTTTTGGGATTTATTTAGAGAATGTCGTATTCACATTTGTTATTGAAGTCTCTTCACTAGTGTTTCTTTTTTCTTTGTTTGTCTCATTCTGAGAATTAAATCTTTGGAATCAATAGGTCTTTGACGCTTTAAGCATGCTTTTGAAGATTCATAAGTTATCATATTTACTGGTTTTCCTTCCGGGATAACAATTATTGCCAAAGCATTCACCTTTTGCTACTTTTGCTGTGTCTATAAAAGCATCAAGTATTTGATTAGCAAACTTTTCAAGCTAAGTGATCCTTCGCACATTAGTTTTGCAGCGATCAGTACGAATGTCAAGATAAGACAAATATGTTATATTCTATGTAAGTTCACGTCATTTTTCAAGACGGTAATTTTCTCCCCCTAACAACGAAAAGGTTTTCTCATCAAAATGACAATTCGTAAATCATGCAGTAAAAACATCACATGTTAAAAGTTCAAGATATTTAATAATAAAAGGTGAATTAAATCCCACGCATATTCTTAATTGACATTGTGGGCCATTTTAGTACGTTGTGAGGATGCAATTGGGACTTATACGTCACACCCAAATATGCGTACAGTGAAATATTTGGTAGATAATCAAATATAAGTTGTGAATGTAACTATTTATTGTAAGCAATTGGTCGAAAATGAACCAACATTACGACATGTCCTTAACCTGAGACATATAACTTTGTTCTCATAAGCATGAGTCTAATTATTAATTGTAAACACTTAATAAGAGACTCTGTTAAACCATGTTGGATGTAAACGTAAACAAAAGAGTACACACATCAATTCTTACAATCATGCAATGGTCATCAAAATTGCGAGATGTAAACTGACTTGGACCATTAAAATGGATCAACTTGATTCAATGGTTTGAAAAATGTGAATGTAATATAATAATTTGAGCAGGAAATCGTGCCAATACAACATTACGAGTTGATAATAAAGAAACATGCAATTGTAGACACCTCAATCCGTGACCTCCACAAGAACCCTAAATAACACATTTTTTTAGTCTAAGACTCACCAAAAACACCAAAAACTGCTTCGAAAAGTTTGTGGCACGATAAACTTTTCTAACCCAGACCATCCACTCCCTGACATATCAGTTTGTCAGGGGCATCACTTCAGCCGTTTGTCGAGAGACATTGGTCCTAGTGTCATGCGACAGTTCCACAGTTTAAGGGAATGTCGCGCGACAAACTCTCTCGAGCACTATAAAAAGGCCAACATCCCAAGGGTTTCAAGGGGGGACAACAACTTAGCATCAAAAAATTCTATTTTTTTATCTGATTTTCTGGTCTCTTATCAAGTATATTCTACAATCGTTTGATTTTCGAAGAATTATCGAATCCATTCTCGACACTTGGCATGTCTCACTTCTGGAATCAAATCCTCGAAAATATTTGAAGTGGAAAAGTTTATTTTCGCCGGAGGTTTCTCTGCCGTATTATATTTTCTTTATCTCTTATTATTATATTTCTCATCGGGAAGGTAAAAAAAGTCTCTTTTAATATTTAAAATTAAATATTTATGTACTTGTTTTACTTTCTTGCATATATGTTATTATGTCCGCATTTTATTTGAATAAACTTATTGTCAAGTTCTAAATAGTCTACCGTTTTCAAAAAAAAAACCCTAATAAAATCATTTTTAAAACCAGAAAAGTAGATTATTGTCCGGATAAAACTAGGTTTTAAAAACTCGAACCAATCAAACTTACTTAGGAATTAAATTCGGGCATGTCTTGTCTTCCCTATAGACTACGATATATCTGATAAACTCCCCTCAAAGAATTTAAATTTCATATTGAATTAATTCCAATAAAATTCGAACTTTTCCAAAATAATCAAAAACCGAGAAAACCGACATTGTTACCTGAGGAAATAATACTGGAATATCTCTTTTAAACTCAAAACATAAACTTTGTCATTTGTATTGTATTTTCCAAAAGCAAAACATATGATGAAGAAACACAAAGGGGTTTTTTTATCCCTTTTCCCTGTTTTCCCCCAAAATTAGGGTTTCTTATTCCGAAAGTAATAGATTGTTAGTAAAAGCGTCCCGGTTTCGTAGAATTAGGGTTTTTTATTCCCAAACCGTAACATAGTTCCTGAACCATATAGAATCCCGGTTTCGTAGACAGTCGTGTAAGGAAAAGGCTTGCTTTGGCATTTTCCTTTACATAAACTCTTTTGTCCGTTTTCTCGTAAAACGTACTGGTGACTCTGAACGAATTCTTTTGCATCTAGAAATAGGATAAAGAGACACCCGATATGAATTATCAACACACAGAGGCAAATGAAACCAAGGAATCCTTTCCGACATTTTAGGCTCCCAAACACGGGACTGAGACTTGGCAGTCGCATTTACGGATTCTCACAGCAACTATCTAAGAGATACATCTATTAAGATCATAAAATATTTAAATAATCTATAGTGAGGGTAAACATGGCCACAAATATCTCCTTAAATTCATTATACGAATGTTGGGGATTCAATAGCAATTTTATTTGGGGATGATCTGCAAATTAATTTTCTTTATGAACTTACACTACAATTAATATTGTTGCACAATACAATTTTCTTGTTCTTTAATTGATAGCCAAATAAATTTTCAATTATTCTTTGTATCATAGTTGACTAAGATGGTTATACCAAAGCGAATCACAAAACTTCTGGTTCATGCCCACGTAAGATTCTATTACTCTTATGTTTGTTTAGTATTACTTCGAAAAGAGTAGGTAACTTCTCATGTATTTAATTTTGGCCTGAGATAATATAAATAATGCAAAGATACTACATATTATCTTCATTTATTGTCTCGATGTGATATGATATCCATTACAACAAATATCTTTAAAACTGAGCAAATTTCTTCTAGATTTGCTTAAATATAATGCATTATTTATGTGGAATTTTGTACCACATGGCAATAATATTGTGACTTTTCCAGAGCCTTCAATCAATTTTGCAAAACCTAATATTGTTTTGACACTAGCTTCGGATAATGTCAAATTTGAAAAATATTTACTATCTTGGAGAATAGTGTGCGTTGTTGGACTATCAGCCAAAGAAATATCTTCAAAACCCATCCCTAAATTGAATATTATGTAAGCAAGATATATTAAAACAAACGCATATAAATTAAACTTGGAATTCAAAAAGATTACAACATACAATAAACGTAACTAAAAAAATAAAAATAAAACTCTAATTGGTGAAAAGATTTATATCTCCAATTAGATAATCTATTATACTATTTGGATCTTCAAAGAAATATGATAATTCAAGGCCAAATAAGTCTACTGGACTTTTAAACTCGAAAATATCATTTATTTCCACCAATTGTTTTGGTGTACGACACGTTCATGACAAATGACCTTTCATTCCATATTGAAAATAAATATATTTATACAGTTTACAGGGTTTATTCTATAAACTTTTTTATTTGTCATCGTTTAATCTGGTACTATTCTGCTGATGGGGAGCACAACGTTGGCCACATTTGGGACCATATACGTGTCCTCGAAAAAGGGGAGCATCTACATGTGCTTCAGGCATCGGTGCAGAACCAGTTGAACGATATTTGTGATTTTTAATCAAAAATCAATGCCGAATATTTCTAATACTGACACACTATCAAGAACAATAATATTTCATGGAATGTCGGATGTGTTTTTTCGAGCATATATTCTTCAGTAACAGGTTGACCATACAATTTTAGCTAAGAGGTTATAATAAATAATACAGAGTTGTATTCAAATTTGAAATCTTGAAACATGATATGTAACCATTTATGACAAGTTATTAGGAGGATAACAGTCCTCTGATGGTCATAGCGCTCTCATAAATTGTTCTAAGGAAGCTGTTGGTCTTTAAGAGAATTCATTTTTCAATCCTTAGTGGATATGAAGGCACAAAAATATCATGGCTTTAGCGCGATCCTGCAGGAATGTGTTATTTTCAGGTTTAACTATATCACCTAGATCTATAGCATCTAGGATCCATGATAGCTATTTGTTGTCAGACATATCCAGTGCAGCAAGTCAAGTTTTGTCAAATTCAATTTGATGATGATCTATTACTACAAAAAATATATATATAAATCAGGAATAGTTAATATATGTATTATCAAAAAGAAGACAATAAAGTTAAATATATTTATATATATTTCATTAACAAAGTGAACTAATAAATTATAATCCGCGTACTACAATCAAACCTTTAGAATAACAGATATAAACATTATATTTAATCAAAATTAATATTTCTCATTCTTGAAACCTTTAAAATGTGCAAAAATATCTCGGAATGCTAGAGCTTCATGCTGATAACGTGTTATAAAATAAGGGACTAGATCAAGAGCACAATATAAAGAAAAAAGTATAGAGAACTTTAGATTTCTAATATTTCAGTTGAATAGACAAGGCTCCTATTTATAAGAGTTTAGGATTGCATGTACAAGGCGGTGACAGCTCAATGTTGCGATACCATCGACTCAAGGACGTGTTATGCTTTATAAAAAATTATCTTCGAGCTTCAAGAAAGCATCATTATGCTGTAGCTTTGCATCGTCGTGTTGTAATTATGCATCGTTGTATTGACAAGTCACCTCGTACTTATAAGAGAAAGGTGGTGGACAATCACATCAATAATTTATTTACAACACTACACATCATTTTGAAATTCACATTTTAATCAAATTGTGGTGGATATATATAGCTAAAATTCTCCCAAGCAATGAATATTTGTGGTCCGGTTCATTGATAATGACTGCGAATGGCAAATTAATAAGGATGTGTATATATGATGAATTTGAAAAGTGGTTGAATCGCTCTTGTAAAAATAAATAATAAACGACTTTTATATTTTCTTTTGAAAATAAAACATGCACCCATTTTTCTTCATGTAAAATACTGGTTATCAAATTTTGACTTTCCACTCAGTGTTTTGCCTATAATTTTGAATTTTGACATTCCAATAAAAAAAAAATTAGACAATACATTTAACAATCTCCAGCCGCTAGCCACCGCCAGAGATCCGGCCAGCAAGCTTGCATGTTGGGGATGAAACCTGCATAAAAATATTAGTGCCCATACATTATAAAATTTTTCTTACGATTATTGTGAATATTTTAGAGGAAACCTTCACTCAGTTGTTATGTAAAATTGTCTCAGTGATGGGATGAAAATTTAATTTCTCAGGTGGATTTTCTTACCACAAACACGCGTGTACGAGACCTATTTTAATGCACTTGCAGAACTAATAATTTAGAAATGGAAAAAAAAAGAGTTGACTTAATGGTCAAAATGGTTTCTTAGTAATCCCAAAGGTTTTGGGTTTGAACATAATTACTAATATATATATATATATATTCTCTAAAATAAGGATGCATGATAGGGAAAAAATAAGAAAATTAAAAATTAGCGTCATAATAAAATCTGATTGCTTTGCTTTTATTTCCAAGATAATAAAAAAATTACAAGTTCAAACCACATCTCAACATAAATATTTGATAATTCACATACTAAATCTTAGTATAAAAAATATGTAGTAATCTTACTTGTGGTAAATTGTTTATTTTTAAAGTAAATGGTGTTCTTATAAAAAAAATGTAAAAGTTGCGCGCTAGTTACGGGATTTGAACCATAATTCATAAAACATTTTAACCACCAAACCAACTTTCATTAGTTTTAAAATATATCTCTATATATAATATAGTAACACATACATGCAAATAAATTAATATTAAATATATATACAAAATTTCTGAAATTTTAGGGGAGTTGCCCCCCCCTCGCCTCCACATAGGTCACTCCAATCTTTCTAAGAATGCATACAATCTTTTTTTAGTACAAACGATCATGAATACATCTGATATTTGTTCTTGGGGGAGGGGGAGGAGGAGGAGGATGGAGAGTGGAGGCTCTAAGACTCGAACTTGAGATATCTTTATTCCATCGAAGATTCTTTACCACTTTAACTACTTGAGAGATTCTTGATTGCATCGATTCAAAGTCTCTAATATTAAATACTTTTAACGTCACTCTTTCAATTTTGTTTTTTTGTACTCGCATCAGCTCAACAATTTGATCGAACAGTCATTAGAAATCAAACGTGAGAAAAATATTTTTACTATCACGTTTGCGTTTTTACTAGATTGAGATACTCTTACTTGCATGTAGGAGGTCAATTTTATTTGTTTATCTTTTTCAAAATATAGGTGATTTCTAAAGCTGCTATTGATCTTCTTTTGTCCTGTGAACTGTATCTCGACGAGTTTGGATTTGTCCTGCAAGATATCTCTGAATTTTCTAAGGATATGGAGGTAGTTTTTAATTTTATTCTTTGAGATTGTAATGCTAGAGCACATGGCTAGCTCACAAGGATTTATTTCTTTTCCTCAAAGAGCTGAAACTTCTTGTTTTCAAATTAGTTAGTGGATCGATCTTGTCTCTCCCGATGGGTTAACCTAATTTAGTTGTTTTTTCGGTTTCTCACAACGTGTCCTCACATCACATTCGATGTGACACAAATTCTCATTTGTGAATCTAAACTTATCGCCGGCCCATAGGGAATTTGAACTTGGCAGAGATCAAACATGAAAACTCCCCCCCGCCCCACACGCACACATACATGCACATAAAAACCCAACGGTGGATAAGCCTATGGAAGAGTGGATCAACCCTATAAGTTAACCTAATTTAGATGTAAAAAAGAAAAAATAGGTGAGAGAAATTAAAGGTCGCCATATCTACATGAAACGTAATATGCCCTCAAGATTTTTTTTCATTCTTTTCCCTTTTCTATCTCTCTTTTTCTGTTATTGGATGAAGAAAGATATGAAATGGTCCCATTTTCAAGGATAGTTGAATGTTTTTTTCTCTTATCACTCATTCATGCACAGAAATAGATAGATGAATACATGACATGCCTTAGCAAAGATTCAATAAATATAATATCATTTAATTTGATTTTACTTTTCCACATAACTTTTAAATTAATTGTAACAAAAATCAAAGATAGCTCAAGTCCAAAATCAAATGAAAATAATTAATTACACCAAGTTATATTTATTGAAGCATCACATCTACGTCTTAATATGTACACCACGTCAATCCAATGAAAATTCTTACATAAATAATCAATAACAAATCACCACCACTACCATCTACTTCTAATTACCTTGTAACAGTCTAATCTAATGTATGCTATACATACGTTTATAATACCCTACAACCCTTTTTCTCTTAATTCTAAGTTAAAATCTCAGATAATAGTAACAATACATGCACTCACAAAGATTTTACAATAAAAATCACTCTACCGATTAACAAACCAATTAAATTGATGTTCCATTAATTTGCAGAGTAATTTTTTTCGTAAAGTTGACGTTTTAAATATTACTCTAGGCGCAATTTAAATGTTACTCAATGACTATACTAAGGCTGCATTGTTGTACTTAATGGGTTTGGCATCAGGTTTCCATTGATCTTCAATATCTTGGGCGATTCTTTTAGCGTCCATGGACGTACCGAGTAGGCCACGCTTGGTAAACCCTACAGCGTACAAACGATTCTCACCTTTCCATCCTCCTGGAAATGGTTTCCTGGGAAATCCATTTTTCTCGGAGAAAAAATCGTTTTCCTAATAACAAAATCATGTGTAAATCAGTATTCCCGACTTTTTTTTTTTATTTATTATTATTACTTTTTGATTTAATACTAAAAAGAGTCATAAATATGCATAAAGTATAATGAGAAACTATATACCTTCAACCAATTAAGAACATTACTTCTATAACCTGTGGCTAAGATGAGCGCATCAAATTTCTCTACTCTCCCATCTACAAACTCCACCGTATCACAATTCAGCCTCTTTATGCCAGGAAAAACCTAAAATATATGTGCGTCAACATTGTGAGTTACATACTTATGAATGTGTAATGCATATAAAATTATTTTTCATTATTGAAGACTAGCATTTCAAAATAGTACTAGATCTTCCCATATATCTATATAGAGTTCAACTCTAGTATAGACCATATGCATGCCGATTGAGCTTCTAGCGACATTTTTCTATCACTGATAAATATGAAGGTACGTTCGGCGGCAAAAATTTGTTGTTAGAAGTCTGATTAACGTATGAACCATTGCATTGTAGATGACGACCGTGTATATATGCATGTGTGTGTGGTGGGGTGGGGTGGGGTGGGGTGGGGTGGGGATAATGATTACCTTGATGTGTCCAGTCCTAATCTTGGCAAGGGTACCAACATCTAGAACAGGAGTCTTTCCAGAAATAGTCTTGAGTTGGAGGGGACCAAGCTTTGGTCTGATGAGTCCAAGATGATTTGTATCCCCGATCACGAGGCGTGATATTACAAGTAAGAAAAGGTCCACTACCCTCATTGGTAACCACTTGAGTAACCACATTGACACTCCGAATGTTGATCTCCCTAGCATCTCTTGTGGTAGTACATGCAACTGCACATAGAACATAACTATACTGTCAATGAATAAAAAAGAAAAAAAAAGGAGTGATATTATGCTTAATAATTTATTTGACAAAAAAATTTTGCGGACATGAAGTTATTTGTATTAATTTATTAAGTCTTCTCACAGTTCATTTATTGTTGGTGGACTGTTGTATTTGTCTTTTTTATGGTGATATATGTTGCTAGTATATACACTATGTACGTGAATTACATCTTCAATTTGCTGGGCTTAGTAAATTAATGTGGTATATATGTGTGATTACTAGTTCTCTCTAGTAAGTATTTAAGAAAAATTGAACTGTTGTTGAGCCCAAATATATACTCCGCCTATTGTCAATAAATTAATTTAGAATTTATGCACCACAACATAAATTAAGTGATTTTTTTATACAAGCGCGTGGTAGATATATAGATATCCAAATAGTTAAAAGAGGAAGGGAGGGATCGAGGGGGAGGAATGCATAGACGCAGCTGCTCAAACCTAAATGCTTTGATTGAATATTTCACTTTTAACCGCTTGAAATTAGGAAAGGTTATAATTATCGAATGATTTAAATAAAATGAAAGCAGGCTACAAAAGGGTACTAAATTAAGGTGAGAATTTACATACTTGATAGGATCTTTATATAGGGTACGTGATGCTTTGCAGAGAAATGTAAAGAAAGAGTATATATATTATTAACTGTAATACATTAGATATTGGGCTATTGAAGAGTACAACGCATGCAAACGAAATCCAAGAAAGTTAAAGAATATCGACACTTATATTGTTATTATCTCTCAAAAGTCTCTTCTAACTAAGTACTATTATTACTTAATTTAAAGTAAATTAATTATACTTATTGTCAAAATAATATACAACTCTAAAAGGATATAGTACAACACTACAACTTCTCAAAACAATACTATTCTCTGGATAATTGTTTTGACAATATGGGTAGCCTTAATTATTAACTTGCATTTGATGAGTACATGTACTGCTGAAAATAATTAACATTTCAAGCTAAATATATTTATATACAATCTTATTCTTTAAAGTACCGCCCTTCAATTAATTAATTTAAGGACTGTCCATTTCAATGAGTAAATGGATGTGTTTTTTCATAAAATATGGTTGAGATAATCTATGTAATCTCCACCAAATTTCATCAAAAAACTAAATTGGGAAACAAGATAACTAAACATCTAAAATTTCAAAATTTAGAAATGCGCATATATATAAAAAATTTAATTGACCTACTTCCAGGTTGAGTTTTTTGATTAAATTTAATAGAAATAATCTACTAATTATAGAGATTATCTCCACCAAGTTTCATGAAAAAATGCAATTGTATACTCCCTCAAAATGAACAGTTCTTAATTTAGTTAACTTAAGGATGGTCCTTAAAAAAAATGGAACTCATTTACATGGAGAAGGATCTTAAGAGGACCAACTTTTTAGTCCTTAAATGCGGATCAATCATTTTGAGGAGGTAAACGGTGAATTTTTTAATAAAATTTGGTAAAAATAATCTCTATAATGTAAAATCACATAAATGAGTCTTTTAACTCATATCAAGAACTAGAAATCTTAATATGCAAAAGTTTAAAGTTTGCATATGAAATTATAATATATAATATTAAAAAGAAGAAGAAAAAAACTAAGGATGCGGGTTTTTTCTTTTTTTAACCTTTGATTAGTAAATGTTGAATTCAAGTTCTAAAAATTATGCTTGTTTTTTATTCTGAATGAATTTCTGAATATTAAATGTTTGTATAAAACAATAATTTAAATTCAACAATAAGTATTATGCATCACTAATATCTTTTAATGCTAAATGTTTAATCATTAAAAAAATAATTGTTAACCTCTTATAATTTTAAAAAAAATACAGCATATTGCACCTGTGAATGCTTAAAATTCTCCCATTAAATATTTAGGGGCAAAAACAAACAGCCTTAGAAATTGTGTGTGAGAGAGAGATGACTTACTGAATCTCTAACCACAAGTGATGGTTGGGCATTATAGTTACAAAGGTCCAAACAAACCTCCATGCCAGAATTCCCGCAACCAACAACCAATACATTCTTCTCTCTAAACACTTCACCGCTTTTGTATGAACTTGTGTGAACAATAGGCCCAACAAATTCATCCATCCCTTCAAATTTGGGTACCAACTCCTCTGCATTTTCACCACTGGCAACAATTAACCACTTGCACAAATACTCTCTCTCCTCCATTTTCACCCCTACACAACACCTCACCTTCCAAATCCCACACCCCTGATCGAATTCCGCGCTCACCACATTCACATTAAAAGCGGGTTTTATCTCAAATTTACGTGCGTACCCCTCTAGATATGCTACGAATTGTTGCTTAGTGGGGTACGTGGGGAAGTCCGAGGGGAAGGGCATAAATGGAAGTTCGCAAAATTGCTTGGGCAGGTGGAGGCGGAGGCGGTCGTAAGTCTTTAATTGCCATAGAGACGCTATACAATCAGCGCGCTCTAATATCAAATTGGGAATATTTTTTTCTCTGAGACTAGCAGCTGCCGCTAGTCCTGATGGCCCGGCGCCAACTATGACCGGGCCTTTAATCACGTACTTTGGTACCGAGTTAGTGGTCATTTCTTGGAAGTGATCATGGACTTTTTTGCCCTCTATTTCTTTCACGTAGTTCATTAGAACAAACAAAAAGGAAAGAGAAAAGTTGGGAGAATGAAATGAAAACAGAGCTCTAAAACAGAGTAAGACCCATGTTTTTCCAAATTTCTCTCTCACATAGAGCGATTGAATTTTTTAATGGAATTGAATTGAATTGATGGGTCTTGTCAAGAGAGTGAAATGAGGTTTTTGTTTTGTTTGAGTGGGGGAGAAAATGAGGAGAGAGAGAGAGAGAGATTGGCGACTTGGCATATGATGTGAAGGAATTAGGATGTAAACAACTATGGAACTGAAAATGGAGTCTCTCTATATATATATGCACTACTATGTGTGTGTGTGTGTGTGTGAGAGAGAGAGAGAGAGAGAGAGGGGAGTGGTAAAGTATGTAATTTTAGTAGGACATGTTTACGGGTGAAAACACTAACTACCCTTAACCAACAACCACCTCAGCTATTATACGGAGTTCTACCCACTAAGATTTCCTTTAGTCGGACATGTTTACCAGGGCCGGCTCCAAGGGTGCAGGCACGGTACCCAAGGCCTTAGTATACTCAAATTTTAATCTCTACTTATTGGCCTCGTTCGGTTCACGGAATAAAAATCAATTCTCTTATCTTTTTTATGGAGGTGGAAAACTAAATTTTTTGTGTTTGGTAAAGTATGAAAAGTATTTATGTAAGGTTATTATTGTCCAAATTTTTTGTAATAAATGTTTAAAAATCACGTGGAAAAATTAATCTCATGTGTTTTCAGTTGAATGGTTTTACTCCTTTGGTTTTACTCCTTACTTTCCCTTCTCTTGGAAAAGTGTTTCCGAAATTTGTACTTGCCAAACAAAGAAAAGAAAAGACTTTTCTTTTTCGAGTACTAAAATCCGTGAATCAAATGAAGTTTTATTTCTTAACAATGAAATAGTCTAAATTTAAAGTGAGGGTTTAAAAAGTTTAAATCCACAAAGTTTTCATTTCTATCTGTTTATTTTTCATTAGTCCACTACTGATTCACTAACTCTCATTTTCTCTCTCTTCAATTATTATTGAATACCCATTAATTTTGTTGTTTTTTAAAGGAAAAAAATAATCTTTTTTCGCTCTTTTCTTTCTTTTGGGTTTATTATATATATATATATATATATATTATAATCTTTAAAAATAATAATAAATAATTTTGATATAATTAATTACATGATTAAATAAAAATGGTTTCATTTTAAATTTTCGCACAACCTCAAAAAAAAATATAGGACTAAAATGGATGTCTATTCATTATTTTGAATTCGTCCAAAATGGCATTAATTCATAGGTCCCAAGGGCATCCTTACATCCGGGGGGGGGAGGGTCGCCCCTTCTTGGATTTTAATTTTTTTAATTAAATATGGAGTATTTTTTTTGAAAAATATATACAGAGAGGGACTTATGTGTATAAATTTATACTTGAGGATATCTAAGTATAAGGAACAAAAGTTTAGGGGTCATTATAAAATTACCACTTCAAAATATCAAACCTTCACCTACCAACTGCCGACGACATCCGTCCCTTTCTTTTGGGTGATTCTATTTCCACCCCTAATAATGATTGGTTCCACTCTCACCACTCATTCGGTCTTTGAGCACTAAGTAAGGGCATATTATTCGGTTCTTGAGGACCGAGTACAAGCTTATTCTTCGATACTTATGGGGCGAGTAAAGCATTGTTAGACTTACACTCAGCCCTCAAGAACTGAATAACAAACCCTTCCTCGATACTTAAGGATTGAATAAAAAGTGGGAGTAAAACCAATCATTATTGAGAGTGAAAATATAATCACCCTTTCTTTTTTGCTCTCTCTTCTCTTTTTCTCCTTTTCCTCTCTCGGTTTCAGAACAAAATATATCTATCTATCTATCTGTCTATCTCTCTCTCTCTATCTCTCATATATCCTTTTTCATTTTTCGATTTCAACTTTTCAGCACTGCTCATCTTCCGCGACTCCATTGCAGGGTTACAGCACAGCTCATCCCACTCACTCTACATTTCTCATTTTAAGATATTTATTTTCTTAGATCTATTTTTTAATTTTAGGTATAAATTAATTTCTTGATTACTTGTATAAATGTGTTGCGTTTCTTAATTAATTGTATAATGTTAAGTGTATTTCTTGAATATTGATTAATTGTTGAATATTTGGTTATTTAGATTTAAACCCCTAATTTAAAATATTAGTTATATTAGGTGTATTAAATTATCTTTTTGGAGAGATATTAAATTATCTTTTTTATTCATGAAATTTATTATTTCGAAATTGTTAAGAAAATTAACTAGTGTTCTAATAAATTTATTACTTTAACAACCATTGAGCCAAAAGGGTTTTGTTTAATACAATGTTAATACTAGTTGATTTAGGTTTACTTTCAAGATAAATTAACTTTAACATCATCAATAATAATATAATATTAGGTGTATATTTTGATTAATTGAATAATAGTACGTAGTTGATTTAGGTTTATTTTCATGATAAATTAACTTTAACATCGTCAATATAGTAGGTGTATTTTTTTGATTAATTGAATAATATTAGTTGATTTAGTATTTTTTGATTAATTGAATAATATTAATTAATAAGGATGACGTGTTACAATACTTTCAAAATATAAAATCCTGTAGAATTTTATTGTAATTGTAGACATTAAAAGTGTTTAAGACTTTTAGTTGTATCAAATATTACTACTAATGCGATTATACTTGTGGTTAAATCTTATAACTTTAAATATAATTTTGTGTGTTTTAAATCATCCCCCCCCCCCTCCCGGTTGGTTAAATTCCTAGGTACGCCACTGATAAGGCCGGCATGGTGTTTACCCACTACGATATCCACCCAACCATATAAGTACGATAATCCAGATTACACGCAACGCATGTGTAATATTATACCTGATATTATATAAAAAAATTATAATAAATTAACAACATGCGGTTGTATTTGATCATGTAGTAAAATAATATTCTTTTTATGCACAAAAAGTTATAGATTCAAATCTCTTAAATGAGTTTTTTTTTAATTATTATTTTAATATATGAAAGTATTTTAGTAATTTAATAGAAACACCAAAAATATTTCTCATGCTTATTTAATAGTATAGATGATTGATTTTTTTTGTCTTTTCTTAGTATGTTGATATTTTTTCCGACAACTAGTCCCCAAAAGAGTAGTCGTACCCTTAATTAGCACCAAAAAATTTTGCGAATAGTTTAATTAGCGATAAAAAATTTATCTGTTAACGTTCTTCTTACTTACTCATATAGTTTTAATAAACTCCATTTATATACGTGGGGAGTTGAAAGGTTTTTAAAGGGATGAAAAGAATATATATTGTTCTAAATTAAGGTGAGAAACATAATTTTGTAGGTGCATTTAAAATCGTCCTATTAGTTATAGATGCAGTGACTTGTTCGTCGAGCTACTGCACGTACGAACGTGTTAGATCAATTGTGTAGCGGGAACATTAAATTCGTTTGAGGTTAACGTTGTTATTAAATTGAGATTGAGTGTGTTTCAAATTATCAATCCAAGTGCAGGTAAAGATCAAGAGTTTGTTGTATGACTCGGCCTCGTTTGATTCGGGTATTAAAAAGTGGGATGGGATTGTTAATACCATTTTTTTTATAATACCTTGTTTGATTCGCACAAATGTGCTGGGCTTATTAATACCGGTACTAACTTAATACCACTCTTTGTGGTATAATTTAATACCAGGGGGAGGTAGTATTGTTTATCCAGGATTAAGAAAAATGAATCATATATTTTCAAAAATGCCATTACTACTATATTATTATTATTTTAACTTAATTTTTTAAAAAAAAAATTAAGAAAATTTCTTTTTTTTTATTAGTCCAAAATATAATCTCGTATACGAGTTACAGAATCAAACATGGTATTAACGTCAATATGAGATATCTCAGTATTAATACTGCATGAATCAAACAAAGTATTAGTATTAAATTAATACCAGGATTAATAGTCCAGTACTATTAATACTGGTATTATTAATCCCACTGACCCTAATACCTGAATCAAACGAGACCGAAGTGTCTAAACAAACTCTTAATTAATTCCTTATCAGAACGAGGAGGTAGAAATACAAATAAAGAAATCATGGTATGTCCGCGAAATGTTAAATTACCCTTTACACTCCTAAATTAAGTTTAAAACCGCATTTTCTATTTGATCTGTGAAGTTTTATTTTGTGGGTCTCATCTATAAAGTTTTATTTCATTATTCCTTTAATTCAAAATTTATTTTTTAGATCGAAAAAAGCACGCGCGTGCAACTCACCCACTACACATGCTATTTTCCGAAATCTTAATTTTAAAACGAATAAAATAACTTTTGAACTCGTTTTTTTTTTAATATATACGTATATATACACATGGGGTGGGGTGGGGTGGCGTGGCGTGGAGGGAGAGGGGGAGCGAGGGAGGGGGGGTGTTGGAGTGTGAGAGAGTGACCAGTGAGGATAAAGGCCGAAAAGTGGGAGGGGAGGTCCAAAACATTCTGCAAACAAGGACAGGTATCTGCTATGGAATAATATTAATGATAGGGTTCAATCAACACGATCGACGGTGCAGATCATTTGAGATTGATGGTCAACCATCTTTCATTTAAGGATATTTTTTGGCTTTCATTTATAAGGGTAATCTCAGTAATTCCTTTAGTACTCTAATATACGCAATTTGAAATCATATTTTAAAAATATAATAATATGTTATACATGCATTAAATTATATTTATGGGTAATTTTATTTCTATTGTTAGATCTTACAGTTAATTGATAGTATATTTTGTTAAGGTAAAATTAATATTTTATAGTGAAACAAGTTTAAAACACATTTAAATTATGTGCTAATATGCTACTAAATTATTTATTAATCAATTGAATCTGGTATAAGGTGGTTGTCTTAGTGATTTCTTTTTTGAAAATTTGTCAATTCAATTTTGGTGTAACTCACAATTTTGTAATAAGAAGATTATAAGTTCAACCTATATGAATGTAGTTGTTGAATATTGTTTGGTTCATCTTTTGTGGTGGTTATATATTCGTCTTTTGTGATGGTTGTGGATTTAGTAGATTCATAGTACTGTAAAAAATGAGTTGTATTGTACGAAGAAAGGTGTATTGTAAAATTATAGCCTTGTATCAAAAAAAAAATCTTGTAATCTGCTATCATACTCTATGTCCTAAGGGTGACATCGGTTAGTAATTTGACTCGGTCCCCTTTTTTTTTATCCCCAAACTAACTTTAAACGATGGACAAATTTTTAGTTTGCCTCTAGTTCGAAATGGTCGATTGTACTAGCTTTCAGTTTTTCGACATTCTTAATCGATGCGGTTTAGTCCACTCCACCATCCTGTCGCCTCCCTATATCTCTCCTCTATAAAACATTATCCGTTGCTTCCAAAATGAAGAAATAGGAAATTGTCCGAGTAATAGGGTGAGGGATTAACGTCTGCGAGTGAGAATTTGGGGGTGGGAGGAAAAATAAAGGAATAAGAAGGAAATTAGGGTTGGGAGGTAAAGTGGGGAGAGAATGAAGAAGAAATCCATTTGAGTGATGATTAAGTTGATATTGGTTTTAGGTTTTGAGGAAGAAGAAATATATATATATATATATATATATATGTTAGTATGTTGTGTATTTTAACTGATTGCCTCCTTTTTTGACGAGCACTGAAACTGACAAAAGCGATTAGTCACTTCATTGGTTCAAAATGTTAGCACTACTTTGCCTTCAAAACAAAAAAGTTCACGAGTTCAATCGACATGGACGTGTTTATCAACCCTTAATAGTGGTCAGTGCCGAAGCCAGGAATTCAACAAAGGGGTGGGTTAAAATTTAAAGCACATAAAAACATAAATTTTAAAGTCATATAATTTTAACACAAATACAATAGTATTAGTCCTTCATACATATCCAAAAAACACTACACGTATACTAATCCAACACTTTTTCAACAAAAATCGACACACGTATATATACATATATGATAAAAATTATGCATATATATGAATATAACAAAGAATTATTTTCGTTATTTTTTCAAAAAATTACAAATTTAAACATGTAAATACATATATATGGAGAGAACTTATTTGAAAATTATAGATCGATGATGTAGTATTTGAATGACAGAGAAAACCTCCATCGATGCGTCGAAAATGCTAGGGACCTTTGAATAGGTTAATCACAGTGCACAGTAATAGTAGTGATCGTGGTGGTGGCGCCGCCGTGGGAGAAAAAAGATAGGAAGGTAAAAAAGATGACGAGCGATGGGTTTACATATTTTGTCGAACACAATTGGGAGAGAAGATAAAGAATAGGTCTAGGTTTTGTCATTTTTTGTATTTAATATAATTAATTTTCTTAGGTCAAAATTTATTTCGAATTTATGTGATAAAAGATAATTCGTACACTTAAATATCCTGAAGTATAAGTTTTTACACATAGGTCACTATATAACTTTTTTACAAAAAAAAAAATCCATATGTAATAAAATATCTTGAAAATCAAAAGGATCATTTACCCCCTTGCCCCTTATTAGTACAGCCCTTAATAGCGGTGGTTGTCCAAGCGATCCACAACACTAAGGTTACTACTTTATGTTGTGAGTGGGCTCATGTATGTAATGTAGTATAGCTGTACTGGGTGCTTAATTACAAATTGTTTATTACAATGTGCTATAAATTTGTAGTTAATTACCCTTACAAGCAGCAAATAGTGCGAGCTTGTGTCCAAAGCGAACACTGTCTTATTGGGTTAGACTAAGGATGTCATAGAATAGTATCAAAAGAGCAAGCTAATCAGAAGTTTTTTAAAAAGGATGTTAACCCTAGGGGGCGAATGTAAACCCTAGTGTTGTGGGCTGACCGTTGTAATTGTGACAATATAACTGTAGATACTGACATGTTACACACTACATGTGTTCATCCATTGTGCTATCTATATGGGGTCAATTGTCCTTCCGAATAAACAATAATATCTTACTAAGTTAAAACTATAATATATATTTACTATAAGAATGTTAAAACTATTTTCACATTTTAATGCCAACACATATTATTTAATCTTTATGTAAGATCTATCTTAACACATGTACAAAGTATTGGGTTGTCCTATGCTAACAACCTTAACTTAATTTAGGATTTTTAAGTTTTTTTTTTCCTTAGATATTAGAGATTTTTAAGTTTGTGTATCACCATTTACGCAAAAAATTAAATAAATTTTTAATATTAGTAAATAAGTTTTCATTACTAATTTTTCCCGTTAAAACTCCTAATATTCTCATCAGAGCATTAGATTGGTGAGATTGCAGACTAACGACTTTGCCACATAATCATCCGTAGTTTAATAAGTGAAATTAAACACTATTTCTACTTCCATAACTATGCATATAAGACCTATTTAAAGCAGGGGACTCTTCTCAAAAGACACAAATTTCATGTAAGACCACTTCCTTCTTTGCCTCTATGGTAATCATCCAAATTGGTTCCGGTATACACAGCATAATCAATTGTAGACCATCTGAATGCACACATTATTTTTAACAACGAATTTCGTAGGTGAAAACATATACAAGGACTTCTGTATTAGATTTGGACCCATGTGTTGAGGATGGTTGGCTCAAACCATTAATCCCACATGAAAAAATTGCAGAACTCAACACGGGTATATAAGTAAGGGAAAGTCTCCACATAATAACAAGACTTTTTTTTTAACGAGGCCTTTTAAGTTAAAATCTTATATATGTGGCCCAAAGGTGTTTAAGTTGGGGACAATATCGTTATTATATGCGTGGATCGGCGGCTAGGCACAGGCTCCACCCATTTGCCGGCAGGCACAACAATTGGTATCAGAGCTCGATGGTGGATCTACGTACTTATGACGCATCATCGATAGCTGGACTCCGTGGAGTCAAAAAGAATACGGTAGAGCCTTAGGTGATAAGTCGCTATAAAAAAACGCCCCAATAACAGGACTTAGTGAAGCCTATAATCTCGAAAAAGTCGAGGATGAAGTCGTTATAGTCTACGTACACCCAGGGTACTGTCAAGGTGGTTATGTAAATTCCTCGAGTAAGGTGAAATAAGGTGTATCTCGAGATGTACATTGACCAAAGGTAGATGATTTTACGGATGAACATTGTTAAGTGGTGATCTATATGGACAGTTAAAGGTGGATTCAAGGTGGACTAAGGTATAGGTCCAGGTGGAGCTCCGGTGTTAGTCTATGGTGGAGCCATAGTGAACTGGTTTAATCCAAGGTGGAGATTGTTGAGAATGGTTGACTCAAACCATTAATCACACATGAAAAAATTGTATAACTCAACATGGGTATATAAGTGGATGAGAGTCTCTACATAGTAACGAGACTTGTATTTTAACAAGACCTTTTGAGTTGGGGACAATATCGTCACTATATACGCGGACCAGCGGGCCAAGTTGGTACCCTGGGCCCGACCCATGTGCCAACGGGCACAACACTACGTACGGCCAGAATCAAGTACAACCCAATATATATGTTTAATTTGACAATATATACGAGGTTTGACTTAAATATCATAATCCTAAAGTAATATATTTGAATTAAATTTCTATTTTGGACAAAATCACGCTCTAAATAACATTTTCAATCTTAAATATTTTCAATGTCACCGTTCTCAAATTTGTTCTAATATTGCACTTGTAATTAAAGTCTCTCCACGAACTAATGACTTAAAAATGAGGTGACAATGGTCACACCATGCTCCAATCATCTGAGGATTCTACCAATGCAAAATTGAATAAATAGTTGAGTGGGCTTGTAAATGAGAATCCAAGAGTACCATTTATAACATCTTAAAGTTTCACATTTTGTCTTCTATAAACCCACTATTGTTGTCCTTTGAGGGCAGAGAATGAGTGCAAAGTACCCATCCACCAAAGTAAGTCCCACCATCTTGGAGAATCTCATTGGAATCTATTTTTTGTTTCTTTTTAAGTTTTTGAACAAAACAATAAAAATAAAAATTATCATCTTTAACTATGTTAGTGTCTTTATTAGACTATAAAGATTCTTCTTACCCTTCCAAAATGCACCAAAATCAAAAGAAACCCCATTAGTGGTTTTTATTATTAGAAAAAATTTGGGAAGATTTTCCTATGTATCCACAAGATTGACAGCTTTCCTCAGTTTTGAAAAATTTAACCATTTATCACACTTTTTTTTTCAGCGCCAAAAAGAATAGAATGAGGAAAAATGCATTTCAAAATGTATCATACTCTAGAGTGATTTTCTGACCAATCATTGCAATTGATTTACTCAAATTTTAGTATTAATTTCTATTATGAGTTCTCGTGAGACAACAACTACTTAGTAAATCTAAGTAATTTATTTTCAAAATTAACCGGTCCAAATTAATACTCTACTCTAAAATAATGTAGACAAGTCCACATCAAGCAGATGGAAAGGCGGATGCAATGGATGCTCAATTTTTGGAACACTTAAAGAACACCTAGACATGTATACAAATATAACTTCTTAGAACATCTTCAATAGTAGCGTAAAAATTGACTTGTAAATCATATGTGTCAACCCATTTTTACAAAAAAACTTAAAAATTAAATAAGAGAGAGAGAGAGAGATTGCTCCAATGGTACTTTGTAAAATCTTGTGTAAATTTTGAAATAATCAATAAGATTTCAATACATGTGAAATATTAATTTAAGAAAAAAAATTGTTATTTTTTTCTTGCATTTTTCTATAAATAGTTTTATAATCACAATCGATCTTGATTTATAGCTATTGATGAGTATATTTTAAATATATTTTATTAAAATCAATATTTTACATTCGAAGTTATTATATTTTCAAATTTTATTAAAAAATGAAGAGAGAAAGTTGATATTGCATTATAAAATGGAAGTGTATTTTATACAACCTTTGATTTTAAAAGACAATTGGAAACAAAAAAAATATATAAATTTTACATAAAACAAAGATATAAATGACCGTCAAAGAAGCTCTCACAAAGTAACTAAGAGCCCATCTTACAAGTACAGGTCGTATCTTTTTAGATGACCTCATGTACTTCATTTATGGAAAAGGCTCAATTCTACAAAATAATTCTCAAAAACAATTAAAAATACTAAATTTTTTTTCTTTTATGGTCTTCAAAGAATTTTACACCATGAAAAAAGAAGTAATAGAAAATTTAATCATATCACTTGTCTTTTTTCTAATTTCTTATTAAAAAATTATTATATTTTTAGTCATTTTCCAACGTTTTTACCATACCTATCGCCAAATTAGTATTGATCTACATGGGCCTTGGGCCACAAGCCCCCACAAGCTTGGGCCAAGGCACATTACATTATTATCTATAGGTAAATAAACTCGTTGGTTAGCATATCCACCGCAAACAATATTATGTCCCCAGAGTGTATATCTATTATTATATAAAACTAGAAGGTAATTCAATAATTGTGAAGTTGTATTAATTTTTTTTTCCTTATTTTTCCCTTACAGTATTTTATTTTATTAAAAAAAAAAAATATTTAGCGTAAGTAATGAGATTCAAACTCTCGTTGCCAGCAAGTGTACTTGGACTTTCAAACACTATGTTATATATTAATTTTTTAACAAATTTTCTTTTGATTAATTATATGTGAATCCCATACTTATTACGTGTGCACAAAACTCTAGTTAACATAAATCAGAGAGCCTTTTCTAAAGTTACTTAATGGGTGATGTTATATACACCCTTAATTTCTGGTCATGACACCAAAAAACTATTTGATGTTATGGTTACAAAATTATGGGTTGATTACCCAATTACATAAAATACAAGTCGGTGGCAAGTTGCCGACTTGAAGGTTCATACCCAGTGGCAATTTACTGAGTTAAAAATAAAAATTCGGTCAAAAGTTACCGTTTAGGTCAAGTCGGTAGAACGTTACCGAATTGAATGTCCAAATTCAGCAACGAGCCACTGATTTGGTGATTAAATTTTAAGTGTCCCTTATAATGATCTTGATCATTAATAATATAAAATGTGATATTAAGATTACTATAATGTCCCAACTATAAATGAAAAGTGTATATAACATTACCCTCACTTAATCCCTCTATAGCCTTTCTAAGTTATTTGTGTCTAGCTCTAGCATCTCCTCACTAGCTCACCTTTTCATTTATTTAATCAATTATACACGACTTTATATAATTTAATGAACAATGGTATTCTAAAAGCATTTGAAAGTTTAATTTCAACTAGGAAGCATCTTGTTCCCTTATTTTTGGGCTATGGATTGTATATATATATAATATAGAGGTAGGTTATAAAAAGGGATTCCCTCACTTTAATAAAAAGAAGTGAAGATTATATGGAGGGGTAATTGAATGAATTTTTTCATAAAATTTTGTAGAGATGATCTATATTATGAGTAGATTACTTCCACCAAATTTCAAAAACAAATTCAACCTAGAAGTGATCTATATTTTTGATGATCATCTCATCTATTTTTGATTTTATTATACATATAATATATATATATATATATGTATAATAAAATATATGTATAATAAAATCAGAAATGGAGGTAGGCCTATGCAACCTAATTAATGGCTTAATCTAATTATAATTGGACTAAAGTGGCATACATGTATAGTCTAAAGTCTTTGCATAAATAAATTCCCTTCTTAGTTTCAGCAATATTCTTAGTTTATCGTGACCTTCTTTAATATTCCCCTATCTGAGAGTTTTAGATTTTTTTTTGAAGAACATTTTTTATAAAGAATTCTATTCATTTCTGGAACAGATTCATTTTCTACTATTGATTATTTTAAAGTAATGTAATTCTTAAAAAGTAAAAACATTAACGTAAAACTCTAAATTTGAGACTATCGAAGAGACATTAATCCTCCATATGTTTTGTTTTTAATTAATTATCTTGATGAATAATACAATGAACCAAACGCAGTCTTGTGTATATTTCTCCATGTAAATGAATGTTATGTGTTGATTATTTTTTTGTGCATTTTTTTCTTTTTGTTATGCATTTCAATGAAAAAGGTAGTTTCATATTTTAAGGTCAGCCTGGTTATGCTCCACTAAACTTTCTAGCTACGCCCACAACAGACATGAAGATGATTTTGTAAGCCATACATAAGAATCGAGGTTAATGGGAAGTGGAAACAGAATCATGTTGTTCCTTCATTCCCAAATTATCATGTTTTGGAATAAATGAATGGCTAAAAGAAGCAATCAATGTTCGACTAAGAAAAATTGCTAACGGCGTAATTTAAAAATTAAATTTTGACAAATCACTTTATTAAATTTAAATATTATATCCATAGGTTTTGAATTTGTGACTTCTTTAATACAAGATCAGAGAGAATGTCATTAGCTTATAAGGCCATTGGCATGTAATATCTCATTATTACACGTGATTTTTACATTGTTTTTCTTGAATTACTTTGAAAAATAAAATATATAGATAAAAAGCTGACGAAATTGTGTACAAAAGAAATTTTGTTTTGGAAGTCGCTTTTTCAAATAACAAATATACTTATTACCATTAGGGCTGGTTTTTTCTCACACCGTAAACCTTTTTTATTTCAAATGTTATATTTTATGATAAACTATTCACTACATTAATTATTTAAATAGTTTCTTTCATCTTTCCCTCTTTTAGGGCAATAGGGTGGGGAATCATTACATCTTTCACTCAAGTTTAATATATACATCCAGGAGTTAATTCATTAAAATATATATATATATATATATATAAACGACAACTTATATATATATATGTTATACAGCAACCACGAGGCAAAATAATACTACAAATAATACCATTTATAGGATTGGTATAGTTTTATCCGGTTATAATGGAATAAAAGGATAATTAATCTTGAATGCAATTATATCCTATGTTGCACCAAACGTGGGATAGGATAAAAATATCATATTCACTCTTGCACCAAACGCATGATAAGATTACTCTATCATTTTGACAACAAATACTGGATATGATTAATTCATCTAATTATACCTCTAATCACGCGCGACAAACACACCCTATGTGTTTGACGTGCTGGATTAGAGAACCAAATAGGATTATTTAATCACATCTGAGCGTGATAACACAATCCCACCTTTTATATGGGATTTATTAATCCCATAAGAAGGTTAATTGGGATAAATAATTCGCCCGAATATCTAATCTCGACAAACACACCACTTTCGCTGGTTACTCTCAAGGCTTGTTTTGTTCGAGCTTTAGGAATTGAATTGGCATTCTAGATGCCAGGAAACCTTTATTCCCGGCATCCTTTAGTTCAATCCATTAGTATTCGTTTGGTTGGAGTTTTAGGAATCAAATCGGCAATTTTTTTTTTTCCTGGGAATTTTTTTTTCCATCATTTTCTGGAAAAAAAATATATTTTATCATTTTCTGGAAAAAAATAATATTTTCGTTTTCTGGAAAAATAATAAAATTTTTTCGTTTTTTGGAAAAATAAAATTCATTTTCTTGAAAAATAATAATTTTTTCATTTTCTGGAAAAAAAATATTTTTTTTCATTTTATAGAAAAAAAAAGATGATTCCTACAAAAGGGAATCCAAGGATTCTTCCCAATTTTCTTGGGAATAAAATTTGGCAAAATGGGAGAATTTAGGTTTCCTAGGAATCCTAAATTCCTTGCCAAAACTTAAACCAAACAATGAAATCCTCTCCGAAAAGGAAATTAGGATTCCAGGAATCACCAAAAACTCGAACCAAACGGACCCTCAATTGCATTTACCGTATGCAATAAGGCCTTAAACCACTAAGTTACCCAAGTGGACGAGTTATAACCTCGTGAGGGTTTGCAGTAAAGACGCCCTATAAGACCCGTAAATTTCTAGTTTTTACTTTTATATATAATACATGAGTATTATGGTAATGTTTCATTAAGTGTCTATATATTTATAATTATGATTTATTTATTTATTTTCTACATTCATTAGTTAGATGGGTTCTATATAATATTATTTTTGTAGCCTACTATAATAAACTAGTGAGTCTTATATTTTAGTTTATTTGGTTTTCCAAATCCAGCACGTATTAGGAAGTGGGCCAGGTTTATTATATAATTAGTATTTATAAGCCCTAATCTTATAAGATTTAAGTTAAAGTCTTAAGCCTTAAACCCATTACCTATTTAATAATAATATATTTAGTTATATTGGGAGAATGAGAAGAGAACAATGTACGTAGAAAAAGGGGAAGAGACGACTTGGCTAGGGCGTAGAAGGAGATACGATTGCAAACGATTATTCTTGTTCCTTAGTTTCAAGATATCTTTCTCCATTTATCGATAATTTAGGTGAGTGATTCTCACCTTTTTCTAGTGGTTTTTATTCATTCATGTTTTGATTTTCTTTTGACCTAATTTTTGTGAAGAAGGGTTATTGTGTTTTTGCACAATTGTTTGTAAGTTTCTTGATAAAGAATTTCAGTCATATGCTCTTATTAAAAATCTGAGAAAAATACATAGATTAATATTATGAGTTAGAAGTAATTTGGCTTTGGAATTGAATTAATAGGGTTTTTAAATTGGGAGATATAAATTTTACAAAACAAGTGTATTAAGATACCTAGTGTTAATCAGATTGTTGTCTTACATATGTATATACGAATTCGTTTAGGATACTCATATTTATTGTAAAAATCTGGAAAAATTTTAGAAGTTAATATCATGTGTTAGGAGTATCTGGGATTTGGAATTGATTGAATATGATTTTTATGTTGAGAGATATTGAATTTACAAAAACAGTGCACTGCAGAATCTGATGCTAGACAGATTGTATATCTGTCACCAAAATGTTTATAACTCCTAAAGTATAAATGATTTTTAGTTGAATCCAATTGGATATGACTCCAGACATATTAGGTTATATTGTATAATTTTTATGGAATTTTTGAATTGTTGAATAATTCCCAGAATTTATGTGAAGTTGGTGGCTGTGTCGATTATAAGTTCTGTTTGTGTTCTTGTTTTGTTTGTTTGTGTTCTTATTTTGTTTGTGTGCAATTTAACTTATAATTTTGGTGTAATTTGATTAGGGTTCTTAAAAATTGATTAGAATCCAAGAAAAATTCCTTAATTACGCCACTGCTCCTTTATATGATGGATTTGGGACTTGTTATAAAAGAATTGGGTGAGAAAGTCCCGAATGATTTTTGTTTTTATTGAATAAAACGTTGGTGTATCCAATGGAAATTTCTTATGAATTTTTACATGCTCATGTGGACTTGAGATGGTTGTACACTTATTCTATTGTTGGTTAGATGAGTGGATAGTTGCAATATTCTCGCAGAAGGGCGAGTATTTAGCGCGCGAACGTATAGTTAGTCTTTCGAAGAAGGTCAGAACTTTAGACGATATGCCCGTGCGAGTTCCGGTTCGGAGTGGTCGCTATCTATACGGGGAGACATAGGGCAGGATGATCTGTGTATGCCATGGGAAACTATGGCAAGGTGGTATGTAATTAAGGTACACACGCTAACCAAAAAGTCTAGTGGATTAAGAGTGTAGGATTTTTTCTTTGTTTAATTTGTACAAATGATTGGATCTCTAAATGAAAATTCTAGCACATGAACCTAGAAGAAAATTGGATTATGCTAATTTTTTTATGTGTTGAGTTTCCTTTAATTCCTTATCATTTAGAAGTTATAGTTGAATCTCGTTTGTCAAAAAGGTCTGCATTGAATCACTATTTTGGGTAATTAAACAGTCAATTTTTACCATCTTTCGACAGTATTTTTAGAAATCATCATTTTGGACATTTTTCGTGTTTTAAGTTTTCAAAAATTCCGTAAGGTTTGGGCAGAAACGAACAATTTTTACTGCAACAGTTTATTTTATGATGTAGATGTTATCCTTGTTATTAACTTCTTTTGTGTAGGAAGTTAGGCCTTTTCTAACATTCGTGCATGGTTGCTCTACCATAAAATTTTTATAATTATTACTTTAAAGCTTTATAGATGAATGTGACAAGAAACTAACTGCCACTTTTTTATCGGGAAATTATGATTTGTCTCGATAAGTATGTGGAACTACATGTCTTGTCTCATGATTATTTCTGTTGAAAATTTGCATCTATGATAATTGCATCATGGACATAGTTGGGTAAAACGAATCACTCATACCAGTATTTTATACTTACCCAAGTTATCTTTGTGCTTCTTGGGTACGTTCTCTTTATGAGCGTAGTTAAGGGGTTTGCAGGAATTTGCGTGCTTCTTAATCGTGCTAAGACATGTACTTGAAGTATGCATATTTTGTACATTTCTTTTGATTTGATGTACTTGGGAAGTGGGGGCGATTTAGATGTACTCTGGCCAAATATTTTTTGTAAAGCAAATGTAATTGGATTTTTGTATATATAAGGTTGGACATTTTAATTTTATTTATTCCGCAAAATATTTATTTATAAATAAAAGTTTTTGTTTATTAAGTTTATATTTTGATTTTCGAGCATTAGTTTAAAAGTAAATATAGTTTTAAAAATTTTCACACCCGGTAGTTGGATGGTCGAGTACGTGTGGATTAATGAGTACTCGAGATCCAAAAATCGGGGTGTGACACGCCCCCAAACTTTATAAAAATAGAAATCAATCTTAATTTTTCCCTTATTCTTTCCCAAAGAATTTCTCGCCACTTACCTTTACAAAAGGCAAAAATCAGCAATGTCCAATTCACCATATGTAGTGAGCTACTAAAATTATATATAAAAAAATATACATTACAAAAATAAGCTCAAAAAATAAATATGTGTGTGTGGACAGCCAATCTAATATAATTTTTCATATCCAAGTAAAAGAATTACTATATTGCTTTCAAAAAAATTGTTTCGACTCCAAATCTCACTAAATATACTCTTTTGAACAAAATCGTACTCTGAAATTTGGTTTTTAATATCTCTCTTGAATGTGAGAAGGATTTCAAATTCAAATAGCTCACATACTAATTAGAAAAAACAAATATGAATGAATATTTAGTCTCGTGGGAAGAATATTAATTACTTTATTTGAGAATGTCGAGTTACCTACCATAGCACCTCATATATTCTCCACATCTTACCATACCTAACCATAAATCAAATAGGATTTTATCGGGTTAAAATGCATGTTAAATATGGGTTAAAGACATAAGAAAAAATTATCTATGAGAACTTAGGGCCTTCAATTTTATTTTAGCATGGAACAATATGAATACATACTTAATTCAACTTTGAATTTTCTCATTTACTTCCAACATTGCAATCATTCTCTTTTTTCTCTTCTATATTCATCTTCATTTTTTTTCTTTAACGTTTTCCCTTCCTTTTCTTCTTTCACAATCTTCCTAACACTTTTCAAAAATAATTAGGGTTTTGGGAATATGGGTAAACAAAGATAAGGTTATTTTTTATAGGCTCAAAGGGCTACTAGCGATAAATATATATGATGGTTTAAAACTTATTGTAGAAAAGAAAGAAGGCCTATTATCCTCTCTATGGGTCAGTATGATGATCATGTCTCAAATAAACTACAAGGCCCATGTTTCTCTTAACTCGAAAGAGATTTCATTCTCAATAATTAATCAAAATATTAAAAAGAATAGTAAGAATATGCAACGACTTAATACGGAATAAAGAATAGTTGAGTCATCTTGTGAGTCCAAGTTTGCGTATATACCCTCTACGAATGATGAATGGCTCAAACTCTCACAAGGTTATTAAGTCTCCAAAGTTATTTCTCTAGCTCCTTAGAAACTCGATTACTTTTCAATTTACATTACACTAGACATCTGTTATGTAATAGAAAAATATTTTGAATAGAGCTCATAGTGCAATGTCTAGACTTATATATATTCGAGTAACAAACTAAACTTAGAGTTAAACAATAATAATTCTAAACATTCATAAGGAGGGTCATCAATAAATTCATTTATATCATGAATATGGTACTAAACCAAAAATGATTCTAATTTTATGTTTGCAAAAAATGCATTTGCATTTTTGAAAACTTTCCCACCCCAAACAAATCGAAACACTGTTCTCAGTGTTTAAACAAGAATAGCCCCAAATGGAGATAAATTATTCTCGCCAAAAATTAATAATCGGAATAGTTATGGATCAATCCAATAAACATGGGTTATAGCTAATAAAAGCAAAAATGAATGTGTGATCCAATATTGTGAATAACTAACACGTATATCAGATGGAAAATCAACAAAAATAATAATCATAAGGTCATGGCAAGGATCAGACACACAAATAGAATTTCATAGTGCACAAATATAAAAAATTATTTGTGAACAAAAATTACGAAACAACTCAACATAAGAAGAATAATCATTATTTTTTTGGTAATTTGACACGTGTGTAATTAATGGGTGGAGGCCATGGGTTAAATATGAGGTGACTATTAACAAAAGGCATCGTGAAAAGTGAAACAAAATAGGATGAATTGTCAGTATAAGTGGAATGAGACCCAAAATCATATGTAAGAAACTCATAATTATAACTAGTATTAGACACGTGCTTCAGTTCATTCATAATAGTTTGAAGATACTCAGGCTGAACAGGTTCAAAATGATTGGCCCAACTATCAATATTCATAAGTAATGTAGATTCTAACAAAGCAATTACCTCAGTAATTATATTATCTTCATCGATATCAGATCCGAAATGAGCTATGCATTGGAAGAGTGGGTCATTGGGATGAATTTTCTTAGACGTTTTAGAAGATAATGACTCTATAAAGTAAAGTTCTTCCATAGACTCAACATCACCGAGTTGTTTAGTGAAACTAAAAATATTTACTTCGACCTTCATGTCACTAGATGTTAAGGTCATATTACCATTTCTACAATTTGTTAGTGCATTAGCTGTGGCTAAAAAAGGTCGGCCTAAGATGATAAAAATATACTTGCCTTGTGTGGGATGGGTATCAAGGACGATGATATCGATAAGATGATAAAAGTCTGCAACTTTTACAATGACATCTTCTATTATAACCCTAGGAATTTTGATAGAACGGTCTACTAGACTTAACCTAACGTCGATCTTTTTTAAGTCACCTAACCCCAATTGTTGGTAAACGGAATATGAAAGTAGGTTCACACTAGCTCCTAAATCTAATAAAGCTTGTTCCTCAAAATTTTCTCATATCTTATATTTGATAGTTGGATAACCAGGATCTTTATGTTTAATCACAGCTTGATTTTGTAAAAACGAAATGCAGTGCTGAGCTATGAAGGCTTATTTGGGAACAGTAATTTTTCTTTTGATTAAATCTTTAATAAATTTAACATAAAAAATGATTTGTTTTATGGCAGAAAGAAATGGGATAATGATTTGAAGATTTTAAAAAATATCTAAAATTTATTTGTATTGTGACTCATTTTTATTATTGACTAATCTAGATGGAAAAATAGCACGTGGAATCATTTCTTTTGGGTTACTGTCAATCTTAGGATCTAAAGCTTGATTATTTTTGTTAGTTTTAGGTAAATTGGTCCTAATTTCTTCATTCTCATTTTCTTTCTTCTCATCTTATTGTGACTTATTGTTCTGGAGCTCAATGTTTTCTTGATTTCGTTGTTGTTTAATCGTATCTTTAAATTGAAATGCATTAACAACATTAGCCTGTGCAGATTGGTGTTCTAAATTAGACACATTAGCTCATACATTAAAGGTTGTTATACCCTTTGGATTTTGCTCAAGTTGGCTTTGTAGGGAACCTTTTTGTCTTTCAGCTAAGGTAAAGGTGAGTTGGCTCAATTGGCTATAAACAGTTTGTTGGAATTAAAGTTGACTCTTAACAAAAATATTAATATTATTTTCTAACTTTTGCATCATCTGATTTGTTTGTTGAGTGGATTGATCTATAGTCATTTCCAATATTTTAAAAGTGTCTTCAACATTAAGTGAATTATTAGTAGATATGACTGGAGCATTGTAATTTTTCATAGGGTCAAGAACTATCTCCCTATTACTGTTGACCTGATATTGGAAGAATTATTGTTATGGGACCATTGGTCCGGCCTATTGAGGGACTAGCCTATTTTGGGAACCTTGGAAACCTGGTGGACCACCTACGTTTTGTTAGTGTGAAGAAATATTTTAACTCCAAGAAAAATTGGGGTGAAATTGCATATCGAAGTGGTATCTATTTTCAAAAGTATTTATAGTAGGTTTGCGAAAAGTATTAAATGCACACACTTATGCATCAGAATGAGAGCAATAAAATGACATGCTTGAGTAATATGATCAAAGCTAGAACACAACCCACATGGGTTACTGACATTTAAAACTGGGCTCGGGTTGTTTCTAGTCGAGATAGTAAATGCCTCAAATTTCTTACTTAAGTTTTAAATACTAGTAGCTAGATTCTCCATGACAAATTTTAGGTTTGGGTCAATTTTGACTTCATACATGCCTGATTTCTTAATTACAGTATATTCATTATGGGACATGTATTCGCTACTACTATTCCAGTTTTGTACCCTTCCCAACTAATTCCTCTAAAAATGTATAGGCTTGATCCGGAGTTTGGTCTTTGAATTTTCCTTTATGCATGGATTCAATCATTGTACAATTCATTGGGGAAAGACCCTTATAAAATAAATGGACAAGACTCGCTTTATCAAAACTATGATGTGGACATTTATGCAATAAATCATGAAAACGCTCCCATGTCTCATAAAATTCCTCATCTACTTTACCCCTAAATGTACTAATAGTATCTCTTCATTAATTCGATCTTTTGCATAGAGTAAAATTTAAACATAAACTTTATAACTAGTTATTCCCATGTTGTGATTGAATTAAGAGGAAGAGAGTTCAACTACGAGGTTGCCTTATCTTCTAAGGATAATGAAAATAATCTAAGTTTAACACCATCATCATTTAAGTTTTGGTTCTTAAATGTGCTACAAATTGTAAGGAATTTCCCTAAGTGAATGTATGGTCATTCATTATCAAGGCCATGGAACTTAGGTAGCATATTAATGGTGGTAGGCTTAATTTTGAATTGAGGTGTAGTAGTGGTTGGAAGGGTGATGCACATAGGATGGTTAGCTGTGACATGAACGAAATAGTAATTTAATGTACGATTATTGGCTGCCATTGTGAGATTTTCAGGTGGAAAAATTAGTTGTCTACGAATTATTCGACCACTTCTAAGTTGCATAAACTACGCAAAATCCTAATTGTAAGCAAATCCTAAGGGTAGTCTAATTAAGCAATTAAATTAGTGAGGACTAAGATAGGAAAATAGGAGTCAATCCAAATTCAAGTTAATTAATACCTTAAAAATAGGAAAATTTGTTGAAATTCAATATTTTAAGAACCTAAATTAAAACAGTTTTTAAATTTTGATTTTTGAAATTATCCAAACTAAGGAACTAACTAATTAAACTAAACTAATTAAATTAAAGAAAGCAAATAATCAATAATAAGAAACCCCAAGGAAAGAGAATCCACCACCATGGATATAAATAAAAAGTCTCTAATCATATTTTTATTATACATCCCTACTATATAAACAAATTCAAAACCACTATAATACTTTCTTTAAAAATTAATGTAAATAAAAATAGGTATTGCTTGTATCCCAAATTATGGTAATCACAAGAGATCCTTTCTTTATTTAAAAAAAATTAAAGTAATAGAAAGAAAACACATGTTATAATAACGGTAATTTCAAAATATATTTTAATTCGGGACGAATAATTAAAAATCAATTAGAATAAAATTAATCACATTATATCCATGGCGGTTTCATCCTTCACCTTTATAAGAGAATTTAGCCAAGCATATTAATTAAAGAACACATGCAAATATACAAACTATAGAAAATTAAAAAGAAAACTAGAAAACGTCCCAGTTTATGATGTTCGAACCAGCGTTTACCGCACGGCTTAACGCCGTCCACTTTTTCATCTTCAATACTTTGGCCGTACGGCAACTAGTATATAGAGGATTTTCTCTCTCTCTAATAATATATATCCTCTAATTATATATCTCTGACTATTTTTTTTCTATATCCCTTTAGTTGTAGAGAATGAATCTATATATAGGAATAAGATATAGAAGTTTAAAAGGTTTAAGAATTTAGAATTGTAAAAGAACTAACAAATATGAGTTAAATTAGGATTCTAATAAGGAGTTGTATTCAAATTAATTAGGAGAGAATATGGAATTGGAATATTTTTTCTTCTTTATCTTCTTTTCTGATCTTTAATTGACTTCTTCCACATTTTTAAGCTTTTTATCCTAATTTACTTCTTTCCAACAAAAAGACAAATAAATATTATTTCTCCACAATTTAAGTATTAATTATATACTAACAAAATATTATCAGAACACCAAACATGGGATAGGATAAAGTTATCATATCCCACCTTTTTTTAGGCGCGTCAAACGCAGCCTAAATATAAACATATTAATTTAAACCTACGCAATTATTCTCTTGGTATGCACATATCTTATATATGATCATTAAATTTTGAATTTTAATGACCCAATAAATACTAATTGACATATATAAATGAATCATGTCGAGATTACCATTATTTATAAGGAGGCAATAGTCGAGTTTACGGTTTTTCCAAATTCGAACTCAATATATCTAAAAATATGATTATATAAAATTAAACTTGACTAAAAACATATTTATTTTTAAAAAAAGTATTGTGTTTATAAATCTCAGCTCACTTTTCTCCTCCCTGCATGTTGTAATTATATTGTATCATAAAGGTATCTAAAGAAAAATGTTATATTACAGTAGAGTCAAGTCAAATGTACAAAATTTATGTGAACTCGAACTTAAATCATTTGAACTCATACTTTTCTTGATTATAAAAGAACAAAGAAAGAGTTCACCCTATATTCGAATTTGCTTTGTTGAACACCCGTCAAATCAGACTATTTCCAGTCCCTAAGTGTAACAGAAGTGCAATTAAACAGACTTAATTTATTTTATTACTATTTGAATTATAGGCATATAATTATATTTAAAAAATTTGGTTAAGATTAAAAATTAAAATTAATGCCGTAATGAAAAATTTAACTCTTCTTACTCTCAAATTTAGAGTATGCTAATACTTTTTTAGAACAATGTTAAAATTAATTCATATGAGAAATAAAAAAAGTTGGAATAAGAATTCTTAATATGAGATAAAAAAAATTGATTACGTGTAGTTACAGATGTAAAAAAGTAACAATAAATATGATTTTAGATAGTGTCACCAATTATATATATGCACAATCGAATCGTGCCGTAGGCACGTGCATTAACTAGTATATATATATAAAGAGAGAATTCTTCACTTTAACGAAAAGAACGAAAGTTCATTTATAGGGGTAAATTGATAAATTTTATTATGAAAATTTGTATAAATGATCTATACAATGAGTAGATCACCTTCACAAAATTTTATCTAAAAATTCACTCTAAAACTAATTGTAATTAAAAATATATGTGCATTTTTTGTTGTGGAAATTTTTAATGATCATCTCACCCACTTTTGGATTGAATTTTTTGATGAAATTTGGTGGAGATTGTCTATTCATGATATAGATCATTTCTACATATTTTCGTACAAAAATTCATCCATTTACCCTTCCAAACAGGTATCCTTTATTTTTATTAAAGAGATGATTCCCTTTTTATAGTCTTACTCTATATATATATTTAAAAATCTAAATACAATAAGTATAAATGATAGACGTGAATTAAACACATGCAACAAAATATTAATTCAAGATATATCTTGTTCTTCTTTTTCTATAAATAAAATTATTAATATGTATCTTTTGAATACGCGTTACATACAATTTAACTTAACTTCTCAGACTTTTAATATATTATGATGAAAAATAGAGTCAATAATAATGTAAATATTTAATACAAAACTCTTTCATATATGTGCAAGTTGGATATGCCTAGTAAAACTAAAAACGTGGTCATATTAGAAAGGCATTATACAAGTTAAACTAAAAACACGGTAATATTAAAAAAAAAATACACAAGTCATATTAAAAAAGATATTACATAAGTAAAATAAAAACGAAATTATATTAAAAATATCAAGAATGAAAATATGAATTAATGTAGAGAGATGGGTTCAAAAGAGTGGGAATAAATAATTTATTGACTTTCAATTGAACGTTCGAATGGAAGATTATATGTGGTTACTTAGATCATTTATTAAATGATCGCAACAACACATAAATCCATAATGAAATATTTATAGATCTCATATTTCGCCATACACACTAGACTTTAACATTGTTGACTGATACTGTAAAATGCTTTTTTTACTACTATGTTCCTCTTTGTAATGGAGGGTATGCGCCACTAGAATTAGGTGTCAATCTTCAAATCTTTCATATATAGACGAGTAGCAGTTTGTATAAAGAGGGATGTAGCCTTTAATTTATTTGTATTATGCGTTATTTAACTAATTTAAAAATGAATATTAGTATATATATATATTCATTTTTTTAAAAATTAAGATATACCCATGCCGTCCAACACAATAAAACCAAAAATAATAATCGGGTGAAATATAATTTCATGAAAAATGTGAGGATGGAGGATGCGTGCATGTGACCATATGGTACCTATGGATGATAATGGATCAGGCCACACAAAAACGAAATCATGTTCATCTAATAATATAGCATAATATAGCCGTCCTAACTCGAGATATGTTTTAATTGTACAATTGGACCTGAAATAGCCTCAACCCTTTTATAATGTAATGGTGTTATAAGTGTATTTAAAAGAAAGGCATGTTATATTCGATGTAAGTCGGATCCTGGTTAAAAAAATTACCGCCCCATTCATTTTTGTTAAAGTATTGAAACCCTCCGATCGGGATATTTTAGTATTTTTTTATTTTATCACATTATCTTCTAATCATTGTGTAAAATTTTCAATGACTAGAGACTTAGAAATACATTAGGTATGCCAATTATAGTTGTAATGTTTTACAAGTTTTCTTGAAATTATTTTATACATAATTTAATAATCATAATGAATTTTATTTTGTAGATCTTAATGAACATATTTTAAATCTAGAAATTTTATTAAAGTTAGATTTGTGAATTTAAATTTATGGCATTTGAAAAAATAAAAATTTAATTTAATGAGAAAGAAGTGTTATAGAAAATAGAGAGAGGTAAGAGTTATGTTAATGTATATACGAGGGTGTATTCAATTCAAATTTTAAAAGATTTTTATGGACTTTTTAAAATTCATGGATTCTTCTAAAACCATAAATTATTTTAAATCTATATATAATCTAACAAATTTTAATAAATCTATACATAGTCTAACATATTATATTTTAAGTAATGGATTCTCTAGTATTTATATATATTTTAATAAATTCATTATTTTTTCTAATGATAATAAAACATCAAAGGAAAAATGATAAAATAATTTTAATTACACCTTTAAAGTAATAAGCAAATTTTAAATTCGTTGCAAATGGTTCGGATCGTGTTTAAGAACCCAACAGATTGGGTTCTTTTGCCCTTTCTATTCAATTTTCATCTTCTTTCTAAAAAATATCATAAAAGATGAGAAAAAAATCAAGGGGGTTATATCTCTATAGTTTTAGAAGAAAATGATTAATTGTATAATTACAACTTTGAAGAGGCTTTAGATGGAGCGAATGAAGTGGAAGGTTTACATAGATTATAGAAACAAAGAAGAAATAATACGTATAATTTAGGTGAAGAAGAGGTTTTAGATTGAGAATAAAGTAAAATGGTTTATTAAGATTACAGACACGAAAAATAAATAATACCTAGAGTTTGGAATAAAGATGGAACATAAATCCATGTGAAATCTTCCGCTTAAAGTGAAGATTTGTTAGTGGAGTCATAAAAATACTCTTAAATCTATCAATTTATAAAATTCTTCAAAGTTTATTAAGTTTTGAATACAATAAGATTTTAAAACACTATTTTTAATCCTAATTGAATACCACAGAATTTTAAAAGACTTTTTAAAATCCTAATTGAATAATGTAAGATTTTAAAAAACTTTTTAAAATTCCAATTGAATACCCATGAACTTTCAAAATCCAAAAAAAATCCTATAAAATCTAAATTGAATACACCCCCCTTAGTGTGTGAGTAAATGTTGAGTTGATTTGAAATCTTATTGTGAGTACAAAAGTGATTAATGGTCTACAAGTGTTAACACCATTAAGAATTAATATGGGATATTGGATTGATTTATTATTTTACTGCAAGAAATTATTGTTTTAAAATGTAGATATCTATTATTAATTATATTATAGCTAATTTAGGGGTGATAAATATCTATTATTAATTTATTATATATTACCTAAAAATAAAGGAGATAACAATCTTGTCATTTAATAAAAACAATTTAGTCATATTAGTCTTAAAAAAGTTAGAATATTGGAAGAAAAAAAATCGAATTTGGAATAAAACTAAAACAATTAGGTTAAATCATAAAAATTAGGTTATTCGCTATTTCTTAAAGGCAATGAGTTTAAATGAAGAGACCCTTAAATTTTTTGGCAGAATAATAATTTGCTATTCATTTAAATATAAATATCCCTTTTCTTTTCTCTTTCATCTCCTTGGTTACTTTTGAAAAGAGTTGATTCTTTTAGCTATTGTTCCGCAAAAGAGTCAGCTTTGGCTCTTGAAGAATTTGAGAATTGGCTCTTTGGAAAGTTTATATTGTGTGGTCCAAATTTTTTCAGAAAACAGAACTAGAAGTGCGCGTAGTGCGGGTAGTAATCTGTGTTTCAAATAGGTGAATTGTTCTTGCACTACAAGAATTCAAATCCTCATTCCTGCTGGGACAATCAATTTTCCGAACTGCTCTTGCATTGCAAGAATTGAAATCCAGCTATAAATACCTGTAACCAAGGATAACTAATTCCCCGAGCGAAGATTAGTCTCATCATACTATGGATGTGAAAAAACCTCTTTAACAACGGCAAAAGTATAATAGTCCTTTTATTGTGCGTAAGATTTTAAATTTCACCTTTTCATTTATTTCAGAATTATATTATGGGTATTCTTATAATTATGCTTTATATATTTTCTTTTATTTATCTAGCTGATCAATAAAGATTTGGAAATCTAAAGGCCTGTGTCAATAATTAAGAACTTGTCCTTAAACGAGGCAATTTATTTTATTCAAGTCTCGGCCTTCCCTATCTCTCAACTCTGATCAGGTGCGTACTTACAACATAATAAGAAAATATAATTTTGTTATTAGGTAATCTTATTGTCTATTTTTACGAATATATACTACATGAATTGTACTTTTATAAAATATGTAAAGACTTATATAATACATGGTATCAAGAATAAGCAGTAAAACTACCCAATAAGCTATTAGTTAAAATATTATAAGAATAAAGAAACTTTTTGAGTCATCAATGTCCAAAGATTTATCATATCAACATTTCAAAATTAATGAAATAAAATAATTCAAATCACATGCTGATTGGTTTTTCGTACAACAATCATGCAACATAACTTTGAATACTAACTAAATTAATTAACATGCCCAAAATATATAATTTACGAGAAGATCTCTACATTAAAAATAGTTTACTATATTACTTGACAATTTGCACTCCCAAAACCAAAAAAGAAATAAGACAAGAAAATATATACATGTATATATGTTGGAACTTACAACATTAAATTTTATTATGAACCGTTTTAATATACGGTTTGCCTGATTAGACAGATGTGCGATAGTGGCTTTTCTTTCTATTTAAATTAAAGTACTTTTCGTTAAGATATTTGTCACAATCATGATTAAAACAATTTATTAGTTAGATTTGCCAATGCCAATGCCGTTCCGTTTGTGATGGGAATGGAATGATCGGCGGACAGTATAAAAGATATATGGTACTATTAATTAATTTAGCGACTTCTTGTTTGCACCTATATATACCTAAGGCTTTCATTGCTTTAATTTTCTCTTTTTCAACTCTCCCATGTCTACTTGTACGTACTGCTGCTATATATCTCTCAATAAAAATCCATCTTATCTTTCAGTATTAATTCATTTATACAATTCTTTCGGCACATATTAATTTTGTTGGAGTCCTTAAGGTATCGCCGGAAAATGATAGAATCTTCCTTCCTTCCTTCTGTTAATTAATTTGCAAAAGCTAAATATATAGAAGGATATTTGATGTGTTTATAAATAAATATATGTAGCTTTCACGAATCTATAAAAGCAAATTTAATTTCAATGAGAGGGAATCGAAATAGAAGTAACCCCCGATAACTGTAACATGTCCCTGTTATTTTATCTTTATTCACTTAAATATAGCCTCAAATTAAGGACTTTAGGAGATTTAGACCATGAATTCCTTTACATCTTTGGAATTTGAAGACAAAAAAAATAAATACATGTGCAACAGCGTAGTATCCACTGCTAATACATCTGGGCAAGAAATTGTTGCCGGATGATGCTAAATCAGCTCTATCCAGCGGTGGGCGGGAAGAATGAGAATATGATTATGGATGATTGAAGAGGGGGTCTTTTGCAGTAGAACAGGGTAAGGTTTTTTAGTGTCTTGTTTGGCAATTGAAAGGTAAGTAGGATAAATTGAAAGAAATTAAGGAATTAAAGAGATGCAGTGCAGTGGGGTGGGGTGAGTCGAAAAAAAATTCAAAATAAGGAAGATTCCCTTAATTTATTTTATACGTGTAAATATGTAGTGGCTCATCATTTGCAAGCCAATATCGGCTCCGGATTGGTGCATATCGGTATGAGGTATTTTAGTTATTTGTCAGACCGTTCATAGGTGTTCCAATACCAGCATGAAAGTATTTTTGGTGGGTGGCCAAGCCCATATTTAGGCCCATTTATCTTTATTTGCCACAATTATAAATAGAAATGTCTAATTATTTCGCAGAGTTGAGTGCAAAGAAAGAAAACTTGAGGAAGGTTTCATCTTACAAGAGAATTATTTTTCACGAGGGTTCTTGTTAAAGTTTGAGAGGGTTCACTTTGGGGATTATCCAAATTGATAGAGAGTGTGCTCCTTGAACATTGAGTGTGTAATTTTTTAATTGTTCAATGCAAAGTTTCTACCCTTTCGCGTGAAAAATTTGAAGGGTACCCAAATTATATCTCCTGTACGTGTAAAAGTTCATTGTTTATGCTTTAAATTATCATTGTTCGAGTTTAATTGTGGATTTAGGATAGATTACTTGCCTACAATTTATAACAGTACAGACTTGTTTTCGGATAAACACTAATCTAGTATAGCTGAAATATGATAAAATTAATTTCAAAAAGAAAAGACATGCCAGTTGTAAGTCGAAAATGAATTGTCTGCCCAGCTTTAAGCTTGAACAATCTGGAAGTAGACTAGTTATCTCTCTGTCTACATAAAGAAAGGGCCGAAATTGATATATCTGGCCGATTTTAATTCTCTACAAATGTATGTTTCTCTCTCAATCCAAATTTTACCTTTTCTTATCCTAATGCCATTTGAGATGCAACATAAGTTGACTAAATATATGTATCATATCATATACAATTATACATTGTGGATGCTCTTAATTATTAGTGCATTTTCAACTTTTGTGTAAATGCATGATCAGCTCAACTGTATATTAAATGAATGATTAGAGGATTGTACTAAATTAAGGGGCTAAGATTACACGTGTAATTTTGAGAACTTTAGAAATATGAAAGTGGATTTCCTTTATTGAGTATTTAAGCTCCCGGCCACTTGGATGTATCTAATTTAAGAAAAAAAAATAGCAAAAATGACAAGCGTTTAAGTGCGTAATTTAGCAATAAATTAATTTACTTATAAGCAATAACTGTTAAACTATTATTGTGATTTATAATCATATTTTTTACAAAAATAAAAATTGACAATTTAAAAATATGATACAGCCTCACAAGAGTATGTTAAAAAAAAAATAGTCTGTGTGGATTTAGTTGGTGAGCACAAAATAAGTAAAGAGAAACTTTAGCACCAAAATAAATAAAATGAAGAAGGAGAGCTAATGAGCTATCCTTAACGGAAAAAATCCTTCCATCGCTTTGAGGGAGTGATGGTCGCGAAGAAGGAGCTATCCTTAAAACGGCAAAGAGACCGAGTCAAATTTTAATTTCAAAATTTAATAAATGAAAATTTTCAAATGAATTTTGTCCAAAAAGATATTATTTTACACAAAGCATGTCCAAGCCCGGGTTGGTTCAGTCAATCAGCGCCCGCGTGTATGGTGAACCACACCATCCAAGTCTGCACCCAATAGCACAAAAGTCTAACGTCCAAAGGATTCAAGCTCTTAGCCAAATTCTTGCTTATAAAAACCCACAAAAGGTTTTACTTCTCTCTTATGTGAAACATATGAATTCGGAAAAATACTTGCTTCGGTTTGTTTTTCTTCTCCCAATTTTTTTTATATGCATAATAGCTCCAACGATACACTATACTATATATTAAGTGCCAGTAATTTTTTTGGTGTCTCTATTTAACTACTTAAGCGTCTTGCATATAATGTTCTTTTCTTTGTTCCTTAAAGAGTAGTTTTGTAGATTGCCAGTTATTTTGTTATAAAAAAGGTTGATAATAAAGCTTGAAAACATGACTTTGAGGATGAAGATAAACATGATTTGGCCACTTAAGCAACTACAATCACATATTTTAATCTAAGAAATTACTATGTATAACACTGCAGTCACATCAAGTGGGCGCGATTATTTTTGTTATGTCCTTAGAAAACATCATTCATTAATTTAAAAAGGAAAATGATAAGATGTGGAGCAAATATTAACCACGCTATCAATAGAAATAATAACATTCTGCATGATAAATTGTGTCTAATTTAATTCATCTTATAATTTAATTATTTTTATTTATAAATGTGTAACATGTGTACTTAAATTATACATTAATATGACCCATTTGAAAAAAAAAAAAATAGAATTCCTTCTATCTCATCTTGTTAATCTCATTTTGACTTAATCTGTTATTTTTTTAAGATAACATTTTTGTGAACATTATGAATGGTAAATGATAGTCTCGATTTTGAATTTCGAAAGTAAAACAGGAGACCGGTAGATTCGATTCCCACTATGGCAACTTCGCACCTTCTCCCCTTCTTTAAGTCATCTAAATTTATCTGCTGCTTGCGTGTGTATATATATAGTTAGGATATAAAAAGCGACTTTCACATTTTAAAAAAAAAAGGAATTTTCATTTAAATGAGTAAATAGATAAATATATATATATATATATATTTTGTAGAGGATCTATATATTAAATAAATCATTTTCACCAAATTTCGTAAAATAATTCAACTTTAAAATGTGTGTGTTGAAAAATTAATATATGTGAGTATTTTCAGTCATTAAATTTTTGATGATCATATCACCTACTTTTAAGTCGAATTTTTTAACGAAATTTTGTGGAGATAATCTACTCAATATATAGATCATCGATCTCTACAAATTTTCTTAAAACAAGTCATCTATTTATTCATTCAAATGAGAATCCCATTGTTCTTATTAAAGTGAGAAAATCTCTTTTTACAATCTAGTTATATGTGTGTGTATACACATTTAATAGCACACCTTAATAGGTGTGTTGCTGGGATTAGGGATGGCAACGGGTCGAGTTTGGGGCGGGTTTGGCCAGTACCAAACCCGACCCGCATCTAAAATACTCTGCCCCGAACCCGCTCCGAACCCGATGCGGGTTTATTTTTTGGAACCCAAACCCGCTCCGCGTTTATGCCTTAAAACCCGAACCCGCCTCGCCCCGTCCTGAATTCGTAAGTTCATAAAAAAAAAAATCAATCTTTATGCCTTTATATCATTATATGTTCATGCCTTTCAAAATTTTTTTTAAATAAAAAGCACAATAGCGCACACACACACACATATATATATATATATATATTCCATCTTGATTATTCTTAAACAAACAAAAATAGTCTTTATTTTATCTATTTACAAAATTCACTAATAGATTTATTATCTATATATAAATATATTTCTTCTGGATGAGGCTATATATATATTTATTTATATTAACATATTTATATATATATATAAGCATGTAGGTCGGGTCGGGTTTTAAACTATCAAAACCCTAACCCGCCCCGGGTTTTTCCTTTGAAACCCAAACCCGACCCGCCCTCAAAAAAATCCGACCCGAACCCAAGTCATTCGGGTTGGGTCGGGTCAGAAACCCGACGGGTTGAGTTTTTTTGCCATCCCTAACTGGGATATAACTAATTTGGGAGTAAAAAATAAATAACTTAGCAGTCGAGTGCTATAGTGCTCTCCCTGACAGCAATGATTCAAAACTTATCACTTGCTAAAATAAGTTATTACGTGACACGGTTTCAAGGACCACCGAAATGACTTAGGCTAAAATTATACATGTGTAAATAAATTTAAATTTAAAAAGATAAATAATTATCGTAGCGATTCATAACTATATAGCGAGAGTTCAAATGCTATTACTTATGCTAAAATAAAATATATATATATATATATATATCAATCTCCTTCTCTTAATGACCATCTCTTAGCGAGAGGCAAACGGATGAATTTTTTCATGAAACTTGATAATGATGATCTTTGTATTGAGTAAATCATTTTCATCAAATTTTATCAAAAAAACAAAATCTAAAATTTCAACATCTAGAAATGCACATATATATCAGTTTTCTAGATAACCTACCTCCCGATTGGATTTTTTTATGAAATTTAGTGGATATGAATCTACTCATTATATAAATCGTCTCTACCAAGTTTCATGAAATAATTCATCCGTTTATTCCTTCGAAATAAATAATTTTTAAGTTAGTTAATTTAAGAATTGATGGTTCTATATATATATATTTTGTGAAATAAAACCACGGAGTTGAAAAACTAAAACACGACGGGACTGAACGTTGAAATAGTTTATAGCTTTATATAAAAAGAAAACAAAAAATTCATAAATTGTTTAAATTTGTTGGGCCGCGATCCATTTAAATTATAGGTGTTTGCATCTGTAAATCGTTGTGTTATAAGCCAGTTTTCGCCCATTATGTATAACTCACTGAATCCACAACTCCCATATCAACTTGGGCTATTTATAATCTGTTCAATTTATTTTATACTTTTTTTTTTACAAGCGGAAAAATCAGATTATATTAAATCAATAGCTAGAACATCATTAATAAAGCGGGGGGGAACATCCTCCCAATACCCCGAACCAGACGAAGAATCAGAAGCACGAGCTAAGCAATGTGCCACCTGGTTCGCTGACCTACGCACAAACCGAAAATTAACTCCTATGACATCCTGCGCGAGGATTTTACAGTCTTGAATTATTGAGCCAATATAAAAAGAATTTGAAAAATCACCCCTAAGAGCCAAAATTAAAATTATTTTATACTTTAAACGGTAGAATTCTAAAAAAAATTAGAAAAAAATTAATACATTTTCATACATGTTGAGATAAATTGTAATATCAAAACACTTTTGCTAAGTGAAATAGTACACACACATCACAGTATACTGAGTGTCTAGTCATTAATTAATTAAACAGAAACTTGACCCATCACAATATACTGACTCCTTTCACTCGTGTTGATCCCTATAATATAATATTTATTTATTAATATATAAAGTTAAGAGGCATTTTCGCAATTATTAAAGTCACGTTAAGTTTTTGTTAACCCAATTTTACCCTTGCATACTTTTACTTCACAAAAAAAAATGTTACAATTGTACAGTAAATTAACAATATGATTTGAATCCTAGATAACAATAATGTTAATATGGATGTCAACCACTATGCAACTTATCTTTTATTTTAAATTATATATATTCTAATACCACATAGTATGCATGTGCACGGAAATCTAGTTAATTACAACACTAAACATATTTCATATCATAAATATATTTTCTAAAACTACATTTGACACTAAAAAAAAACTTTTTTTGAGACGACGCATAGGGGACGGCTGCCTTTATCTGTGCCAAATAAAAACATATGTGGGATAGCGTAAATGGCTGTGCCAAATACTTAATTTAATTAATACGACATTTTTTCTCCCTGTCCAACAAAGATCTTTTTATGCGCGTGGCAATTCCTTCCACCAATGTTAATGGTACTAACATTTTTTTCACTTTAGACAACATTTAGAAAAACTGTACCATAAACTCAAATTTAAGTTTGTTCTTACGTATGGCATGGGATGATTGGTATAAAATTTGTATGAAATGCATTTTCTGTTGTCAGAACTGGATTATAAAATAGGATTAATATATTGTTTTCAAATCCACATTTAGCACGGTAAAATCGTACCTTAAACTTATATCAAAACTATGCCATATAACTTCGCATTATTTGGGACATTAGTATATAGCATGACAAAGCTATCTCAAAAAGTAATTTATGGCACGGAAAGGCCGTCACTAATATGTATGTTGAATAAGGCGCCAAATTTTCACGCAAAAAAATTTGTGCCAAGTTTTATAGGACAGCAATATCAGTCCCAAAAAGGTTTCTAATGGGACGGCAAGTGAATCGTTTCCAATATTTTGAACCTTTCCTATTATATGGATCGGGAGGAAAAATTCGTTACGAATACTTTTTTGGCACGGTTTTTACTGTACCCTAAAGTCTTTGCGACACCAACCTAATGTGACCCCACAACAACTATCGCATTGCCGTCCCAAAAAGTCAAATGGGTCGGTATTTTAACTCTTTGGGTTGAGTTTATGTTATGCCAAATATGTATTTTTATTTTTATTTTAGTGTGAAATATAAAGATGTAGTAATACTAATACCATTGCCACTCATTTTAATGGATGCACTAATTCCACCTCATTGAGTCTGGAAGCAAACAACATTGAAATCATTAAAATTATTTTGTGGTTGTATATTCGGAAGTTATTTTTCATTATTCAAATTCTTAAAATATTTTATTTTTCAATATTTTTAATGCTGAACAGTAATTGTAGGCTTTGTATAAAACAAGACTCCCCATAAAATTCTAGACAGAGGCCCAATAATTAGATGGTGGACCTTGTTGTAAACTTGATGGACCAGATCCATTTAAAATCCATCTGATTTATATGTTAAAATCGTTGATGGCATAAATCGTTTTATATATTAAAATTTGGTTCACTAATTAAATTTATTATGAAATGGAAATTATACTTCTAATTCAGACACTAGATCTACTCATACACACTTGATACATGTGCATATTTTATTTTTTTGCACCAAGTCAAATGCAAACATTTATTTGTATGATAATAAGTTAAAAATTATGGTAAAATACTATTCATCTCATACTCATTTTTACGAATCTAATGTCCTCCATCCTTCTCAATTTTTTGTGATTTTTTTTTTTACTTCTTCACCACCCAAAGAAAATATTTATATGGAAAAAGCTGAAAAATAAAAGAACATCCTTTATAATATATTCTAACTTATAACAAAAATTAATTGTTTTTTTTATTATTTTATATTTTGTTATCAAATATAGCACTAATAAATAAAGTGGCTTAATTATATATATATTGCATACCTATAAAATTAGTAAGAAGTGACGTCTTGAAAACACATTTGAGAGTCAAATCACAAATATGTTTCTTATACAAAATCTATTGACCTATATATATATATATATATGTGTGTGTTAACACATCATTGTCCTCTGGAGTCTTGGGGAGGCCAGCGATATTTCGAAACGTGTCCTCCCACTTTTATAGTTCCCACGTGGACATGTGAGGAGATTGGTTAATGAAAAAGCGTAAAAAGAAAACGAGATTTGATTTTATGCCGAGTGGATCTCTTTATATGTCAATTAACCCGCCCTTCGTTTGCCACGCGTCCTCCAAATTAAGGAAAATCGCGATTATTAATTAATTATATTTTTAAATACATCCATATTTTTATTATTTCAACTATACAAAAAGTCGAAATTCAAATTAAGCCAGCTTAAAAAAATGTGTAGATTCTTGTCCCCATATCTATTTTTAACAAAAAAATCGTCACTGTTGTTTTTAATATGTAGCATAAATATAATTTTTTGCCGATTAGTATAATACGAAAGTTCATCGTGTCTTTGCTGTAACAATAGTTTACATGAATTTCGCAGTATAACAAATAGTTAATTGATTGTTTAGTTGTAAGAATTACATAAATTTGATTTTAATTTTTATGGCAAATGGAGAATATTTATTAAATTTGTCAATTTCTTTTATTACTATAAGCGATATAAGTTTTGCTTTTGATGTTTTTGTTCTAACAACAACGAAACTTAATGTTCCTATATTTATTTTTGTACTTTCAAGAAACTTAACTTATCATTGAGGTGAGTTGAAATTTTATGTTGAAAACCATAAAGGCGAGAAGAAAGTATTCTTACACTAACACTGGAGTAATAAGTATAAATTGTAAGTTTATTTAAGAACACCATGAATTAATTATAGTTAATTGTGTATATAAATGTATGAGTAGCATGATGTTAGGTACTTTTCACTATAAATTACAATTAATACCTTCTTAAATTTGTATTCTTTTGTTATATTTATAAGCAATGATTTGTCAAATATTATTATATTAACTATGTATATGATGATTAATATGATAAACACTTGATGTTTTCGTAATTTATAATGAATAATGGCGAATTTTTTTATTAAATTCTGTAGAAATAATATTTATAGTGAGCAGTAGTAGATCATCTTCACAAAATCTTATCAAATAACTTAATTTAAAAATAATAATACGTTCATACAAAATTCTAATGGTTGAAAGTAAACATATATCTCACATTCTTATTACACCTATTACTAATTTTAATAAAATAAGCTTGTAAGAGAATCTCTTACTTTAAGAACGATAATGACCGTCTATTTCGATGGATAAACATATGAATTTTTTCATAAAATTTGGTGAAAATGATATTTATAATTAGTATACCATTTCCCTTATATTTTGATAAATAGCTTAAGTTTTGAAAAAAATCTCAAAATTGAATAGTTGGTCTTTTTAAAAATCATGTAAACATAACTAATATGTTAAATCACTAGTTCTAAGTTTTAATTTAGAGAAATACCCACCATAACTTGTGATAAAAAGTACATACCATTCCACTACTACATATATATATATGATGGAAATGTTCTCTTCATGTTAAGAATAATAACCATTCTATTTAGAGGGGTAAAGGAGAAAAAAAAATTTTTTTTATTAAATTTTGTAAAGATAATCTTTATAATAAGCAGTAGTAAATCATCTCCACAAAATCTCATCAAATAACTCAATTTAAAAATGGTAAAATGTTCATACAAAATTCTAATGGTCGAAAATGAAAATATATCTCACATTCTTACTTGCACATATTTATAATTTTAATAAAATAATCTTGTAAGAGAATCTCTTATGTTAAGAACAATAATGATCGTCTATTTCGATGGGTAAATATATGAATTTTTTCATAAAACTTCATGAAAATGATATTTATAATTAGTAGGCCATTTCTATAAAATTTCATCACAAAATTCAAATTAGAAATGAATGTAACGAGAATATGATATGCGTAACGATCCAAAGTATCCCGATTCAGTAGTGTAATGAGAAGTTCCTTAGTATATATGTCGATTTAACAACCCTAATTTACAAATTGAGCTACTCATTTTGGAGATAACTTGGGTGGTTATGTATGATATCAGAAATAATTCAGGACCATTGCCACGTGTCGTGCATATATTTTAAGTTGTACTTGTGCGGTTGACAGCAAACCATAATCACTAAATGTGGCTAACTAAAGCCAAGATTGTTTGTGTGTTTCACTATAGGATCCGCTTTTTTGGACATTCGTGTATGGGTGTTAATGCCAATAAAAAAACTGATCAAACGAACCGAATCGATCTGTAAAACCCTAAAACTAAAAAAAATCAAGTAAATCAAAACCGAGTAGTTTGGTTTGGGTTTGGGGTTAGTTATTCTAAAACCGAACCAAATTATATATAAGAAAATGAAATATGTTAATATATATTATAAGGGTACACGTTAGGCATATTATAATACAAAATAAGAGATTTTTATAAGAATGTTCTTTATTAATTGCATATTGTGATCATATTAAAAAAAGTCATTAATGCGTGCCGTTATTATTGAATTATCTACATAATGCTAAGATAATACGTACATGATGATAAGATAATTCATCATTTTATTTAATAAGTTTTATTATTATAAATGAAAAAATTAAATAGAGAGCATGATTTTTATATGTTTGCTCATTGTTTTTAGAAAACCATGACTATAATTAGAATTTGAACCAATCTTATATCGTTACTAGCATTCCATGGTCATGTTAAATTGATTTAGAAAATAAAAAACATATGTCAAAACCGAATAAAATTAAATTGAACCAAAAAGTTTGGTTCGAAGTTTGGGTTTAGAAAATTTAGAAAGCGAACCAAATTTTTACATTTGGTTTATATTTAAACAATAGTAGGTCAAATTTAAAGTGTAAAAAACGTAATTTTAAAGCCGTAACATATTAATGTAAACATAACATTATTAGTCTTTCAAGAGAATTGGAATTTGGGTTGAGAAAAAGTTTTGTTAATCAATTATCTACCTCTTTATAAAAAAATTATTCATTACCACTATTTCAAAATCGAATAAAAAATTAATTCCAATTCCTTAAACTAATTAGGGCTAATTATAATTAACAGCTTAGGGCTACATTTATCAAAATTATGACTACATCTATCAGAGATTATTAATTCATATCAAATAAAATAGATTAAAACAATAGGGCATAAAATAATAAACAATGGAAATAAGCAAACAGGAGAAAACTTTGAAAAAAAAAAAGAAGAATGAAGGAGTATACCCCGTAGATTGATATCCTGTGCCTTATTTTGTGTATAAAAAAACATATTTTTTTGATTTGAGGAAGAGGGCAGAGCACGTGAGACTAGGTTTTGTATGAAAAACTAAAAAATAAATATAAAAAATTAAAGATCTCTAGTAATCGCAGACTAATAGTATTCCATTATTTGATTTTAAAAGGGGGAAAAAGAATGGAGGAGATTAATTAGGAGTAATTGGCACATTTTTTATATAGAAAATAATAATAAAGGATATTACATAAATAGTGGTTATAATAAAGGACATTCATGTAAAATCATTAGCTTAAAGGACAGTTTTTTAATCAAGGACAAAATATTAACTATTTTATTATTTTAATTAATTAAGTTGAATTCCAATACTATCATTCTTAAAGATAAATATAAGAAAATAAATATATAATTAAATTTTATATTAAATCAATGAAAATAAATTTAAACTTAATTCAAACACTATCATAAGAAAACCAAACAATAAGATAAATACAAGAATTATTAAAAAAAAATCAAAGGAATAAAATGTCTCAAATAGCTATACATACTGTAACAATCATACATATTAAGTTACGCTCTTGTAATTAATTTTTTGGCATACATATTACAGTTGGATATTTGAGAACCTACTTTTAAAATGTTTTTCACAATAATTATTCAGATATTTTATTTAAACACCTTATTAAATCAACCAGAAATATATAATCTTAATTTTGATGTTCCCATTAATGTTGATCTTCAGACATATTCAACAACCCCCCATTAGTGTGTTGTAAGGCTCATTATATTTGGTCACGATGCGTAATGTGTTTGCACAAAATCAATATTTTAGTGTTAATTACCATGTTTTGGTGACCTAGAAGGCATATTTTGGTGTTAATTACCATAAATATTGTCATTCAGACATATTAACATTCAATTAAGCTCCGTGTCAGACATATCATACTCTGTTACATGTGATCAAGTGTTGTTATCTTGTTTAGTTTTACGTTGGCTCCCGGTGTTCATGTAAACATATCATAATTGCTCATTCATTTACTTGGCCTTTCGCGTGTGCCTGCAAACGTATAGTCTTGTGTTGTTTCCTACTTTGTTGTTGCTTTGATGTGAGGCTACGTATACCTTTTTTTTTTCCTTTTTTAAATGTCTTTATAATATTTTAAAGTATTTTTTCGTTCAAATTGACACATCAACTATTAGTTTATGCCAATTTGACACCTCTATTACATTTTGTTAACAAATCTAACGGATGAGGTGCCAAAGTGACACATTTCACACAACTTATATTTCTCTCCATTTTTATTAACCGACTTTGTGGGCTCACAACTCTATAATGCGATGTCGAAATGACTCATTGTTTGAACTATTTGTTATAACACTTACCAGTCTATAACTTTCATGTTTTGGTCAAATTTTAAATCACGCATCTCGAAGGTGTAATCAACAGTTGAAGTTAGAGCTTTGTATAGATTAAAATAGCGACAGTTATGTATGCAAGCCCTAAAACTTTAGGCATCGATTACAATCTCGAGATGCGTGATTCAGAATTCGACCAAAACTTGAAAGTTATACAGTGATATGTGTTTTAATAAATTATTTAAATGATGAGTCATTCGAAAATTGCATGATAGAGTTACGGGCTTGCAAAATTGATAAAAGAATCAATTTTTGATTAATTTTTTTCCTTTTTTTTTTTTTATTTTCCCTAGTTGATTTCTTTAATTCAATCTTTTAATAAGAAAAAAGAAATGAAAAAAATTTAAGGAAAATTTCAAATCCAAAAAAATGAGTTTTTAATTTATCTCGTATATCATTAGTCACGCGTGATATACATATTTTGTAACAATTTGATACATTACAAACAAATTATAGGGTGCTAAGAGTTGTATATTTTTTTTACAAATACTTGTGTTTTTCCATTAAAAAATATTTGCGTTAGTTACTTAATTTCCATAAAAATCAGTTTGTAATGTAATTTCAACTTTATTTTATAAATAATAATGTGAAAAATAAATTTAACTTTTTTAGAATTAATTTAGTAGCTTAAAGATGGTTGGACAAGGAATTGCTAATCAAAAAGATAAATAATAATTTTAAACTTTTATGTATATTATATATATACACTAGGGTATACCCGTGCCGTCCGGCACGATAAAAAGAATAAAAAATAATAATTAGATAAAATATAATTACGTGAAAAATGTGAGGACTGAAGATGTGTATGATTGTATATTACTTATGATTGAAGATGTGTATGATTGTCTTACTTGTCCAATTAGACCTGAAATCGCATCGACCGTTTTATAATGTAATGATGTTATGAGTGAATTTAAAAGAGAAAAAAATATTATATTCGAGGCAGATCGAATTGTAATATAAAAAATTATCGCCCTAAAATTGTTTCGATCCTTTTATATTGTAATGGTGTTATTAATATATTTAAAATAAAAAATATTATATTTGAGGTAAGTTGGACACTAATATAAAAAAAATTCACCCCATATTTGAGGTAGATTGGACACTTATTTTTAATTTTATTTCAATATCTTTTATTCATTGTGTAATATTTTTAATAACTAATGGATTTGTATGCCATTATATTTGTAATGTTTTATAACTTTTTCTTGAATTTTTTTATATATAATTTAATAATCACAATGAATCTTGTTTTGTAAATATTGATGAACATATTTCAAATATATAAATTTTATTAAAGTCGAATTTGTAAATTTAAAGTTATGGCATTTAAAAGTTTTTTAAAAATTTGATGAGAGAGAAATGTTATAGAAAAGTAGAGAGATGTAAGAGTTATATTTGTGTATATGTTTAGTGTGTGAGTAAATGTTAAATTGATTTGACAACTTGTTATAAGGTATAAAAATGATCTAATGGTTTAAAAGTGTTAACACCATTACAAATTAATATGAAGTGTTGAATTGATTTATTATTTTATTACAAAAAATTCTTATTTTATAATATAGATATTATTTCAGAGACGCACCGGTGCAGTGGGAAAATCCAGCTGGGCCCACCATTGAGTTAACCTCAGTTCACAATTTAACGGGTCTTTGGTTGAGGAAAAAAAAAAACTCTCTCTCTACAGAATAGACCCTTTTTTCTCGATCGATTGGTTCTCTCACTCTCTTCGACCTCATTTTCCCGTTGGTACTCCAAACTCCATATTTGGAGTATCTAATTGGCTCTTTTTTTCCTCTTATTTATTTCGAATATTTGATTTTTTAATTTGGGTTTGATTTGAATGGGTTTAATACTTGTTATAATTTCGGTTTTGCAATGGATTCAAAACCCAATTAGTCAACAAACGAGGAATTTTAGGAACAAAATAAAGCATAAGGTACTCACATAACCAGTTGTGTATCTATTTGGTAAGACTCAAATGTATATATCAAGAATTGCCCAGCTCGTGGTTTGAGCTGAGGGGAAACTTAGGCATAACCAGTTTTAAAAATAAACACCAATACAAAACTAACCAGAAGCACAAAACAATCAACCACCACCAAATCTAGCATGTAAAACTAAACCAGAAGCAAGCATTCATACAAGTATCATCCACATCAAAACAAAGCGAGAAATCAAACCATTCAATTCGAATCCATTGCAAAACCGAAATTATACACAAAAGCATTAGAATCAAAGCCAAATTCGAAATTATAATAAGTATCAAACCCATTCCAGTCAAACCCAAATTAAAAAATCAAATATTCGAAATAAATAAGAGGAGAAACAAGAGCCAATTAGATACTCCAGATATGGAGTTTGAGCTTAGTAGAGAGAGAAAGTGTGGGATTATTTTATGTTTGTCCTTTTTTTTATATATACTGCAAAGTATTCATCAATGGAGAACGGAAAATGAGGTCGTAGAGAGAGAGAACCAGTAGAGAGAGAAAAGGGGGTCTATTCTGGAGAGAGAGAGAGAGTTTTTTTTACTAGAAATTAGGTAGAAGGGCTTATTATACATTGATTTTTATCAAAAATCCAATGAATAATATTTTTTTGAATGAAGGGCCTATTTTTAATTGGTAATTTGAATGAAGGGCCTATTTTTAATTGGTAATTAGTGTAAGATGCCTATTTTGTTTTATATTTTAAATGAATGTATTTGAATAAATTTAAATATCATTTAATTAATAAAAAACATGTTATGTATTACCTAAATTACCCCTTTTAATGAAATTTTCACAAAAAATATGAACTGCAAAGTTCATATTGCAATAAAATATGAACTACAAAGTTCATATTGCAGTGAAATATGTACTGTAATATGAACTTTGCACTAAAAATATGTACTGCAATATGAACTTTGCACTAAAAATATGGACTGCAAAGTTCACATTGCAGTAAAATATGGACTGCAATATGAACTTTGCACTAAAAATATTGACTGCAAAGTTCACATTGCAGTGAAATATGGACTGCAAAGTTCATATTGCAGTGAAATATAGACTGCAAAGTTCATATTGCAGTCCATATTTTAATGCATATTGATATTTTTTTAGTTTATTTTAAGGGTTGGGATGTCATTTTATAATGAAAAAAAAAGACACATATCATATTATCAATAAAATAAAAAATAGGCCCTTTATTTAAAAAAAAATTATTCCTTGGCCTTAGTGTGAAAATCTTTCTCTAATAAGCCCTTTTTTTTAATTGCCCCTTTTTTTTATTTCTTTTCCTTTTGTTTTTTCTTTTTCTCTAGACCAAAGACCCGTTAAATTATGAACTGCGGTGAACTTAATGGTGGGTCCAGCTGAATTTTCCCACATTGCGTACGCACCGGTGCATCTCTGAAATAATCTGTATATATATATATGTATTTGTTATCCTACACTTGTGGGATTAAATAATCCCACCTCCGAGATAGTATTACATTATTCGACATTTTGTGGGATAAAATAGTTAAACATGATTAATTTATACCATACGAATGTCTTATCCCCTCCTATTCGATCTAGCACCAAATGTGGGAATAAGGTAAATATTTATCCGGTCTAACAGTAAATACGGGATAAGAAAAATTTATCCTATCCCTTTTATATCTCACCTGCCGAATACACCCTTAAGGTTGCCTTGGATATATAAGGTAGGCATAAGTTTATTCTTTAATTATTCTATTGGGTTTCTTTCTTATTCCATGAATATCATTAATAGGATATTGGCCTGATAAATAAAACCCCTTTACTTACTTTTTGGATCATACATGCTATTCATTTTCCATCATAATGACTTATACATAATACTTTTTTATTTTAATTTTATATACTTGTCTCAATCTACTCTTCAATTTTATAAGTTCATCATCACCTTATGCTTATCAAAACATCCTGCCGCTGGTACGCAAGTGATTCCACCACGGCATATCCAAGTGTAGACTTGATCTTGTGACATCCTATATTTTTTAGGATTACCAACATTTGATCACTCTCACATCAATGCATAATTTTCGAACGTCTCAACCATGGATTTTGCATCCTCTATGCTTTATTGTGTATATTTTTTTCTTTTTATTGAACTCTCTCCTTCCTTACTCTCACTTGTTATTTATTGATATGTAAACATTATATGATATATATATATATATATATATTGTTATTATGATGATCTTCATGATTAATAGTCCATTTTCATATCATCGGGAAGAGTTTCAAAAAATTGATTTATGTATGTTTCTCCGTTATTTAAGATGTTTAGTTAACGATTGAATTTTTTGATGAAATTTGGTGAAAATGATCTTATCCATCCCCACCAAGTTTCTAAAAAAATTCCATTTAAAGATTGGTCCGCATTTAAGGACCAAATATGTTTTTAGATTTCCTCTAAATATATATTGTTATTGTGATGATCGGTCCATTCATATCATTTTCAAAGATTTCTAATCGCCTTATCCGTTTCTCCAAAAGCATAATATGTTTTTATAAACATTTGGTTGGATGCTGGCTATTATCTAGTATACATTGATTCATATAGTAAATGATTTCTCTACATAATATTGGAGTTTTATGCAATATGATATAAACATGTTTAATGTTAATATGTTGAGTGTTGTTTATTATTTCATGCTTAACTTATTCATTTTTCGTGTTTGTTTGTTTGTTTGGTTTTTGAATGTTATTTTGTCTTCTTATCTTCATTTTTTTTATTTATTTAAGTTATATATTTATTTAATAAGTGTACTTTTAGGATTCTAGTTTTTTTATAGAACAATTAATTAAATAAATAGTTTGTCTTTAACCAAAAAGTTGTCCTTAAAATTAATTCATTAAAAAGTTTGTCATTTGTTAGAAAGAGAATGTGACATTCGCCATTTAAAAAAAAGCCCCTATAAAAAATGACACCTTATATTGTTAAAATATTCGCTTATAACCCTAAAGAATTAAAATCTCATGTATATGTAATAGATATATAAAAGAATTTTTTTGTTGCTGTCTTGAACACCCCCCTTCGGCTTTTATATACCTTCGCCACGGGAAAGTTTTTACAATTGGGCTGGACACCAACCCGACAAAGGGACTGGGTTGGTGGGCCACTAATTTAGCTAGCGGGTTACATGTTGACCTTTGATAAAAATATATTTGTTTAAAAATAATTAGTATTATATTTACAACTATAAAATATTTGTTTCAAGTAATATATGAAATATAAATTATCAAGATAAAAATTATAAAATCAAAATCAAGTAATTAAAATTAATTATTATATTGGATTATTTGAGTTTTGGGATCTATAGTTTTGGCCATCTTGAATTAGGGGTCCACAGGTTTACATTTCTTAGGCTTTAGGGTCTATTTTTGATAGAATCTTGAGTCAAAGGCAAAAACATAACGGTCAATGAATTAAATAACTTAATGTACCTATTTTTCCCTTAGGTAATTAAATAAAACAAAATAAAACAAATTTTTTTTAACTCCAAAACGAAATACGATCAAAATTTAAAGAGAGAGAAAGTACTGTAAAATCAGTATTCGAAAAAATCAAGAGGTTTGGAATGATTTACGCGGAAACTTGCGCTATAAAATAACCACGTCTCGACCGCAGAGGGAGCACCACCAGGAGATGGAGGAAGAGGATGAAGGATGGTGCTTGGGGAGGAAGTTGTTGGTGGCGGAGGGGATCTCGGAAAAATCATAAATATGAGGATTTTTTGGTAAAGATTTTCGGTAAAGAGGTGCATAGAGATTACAAATTCAGTGGCAGTGTGGAGGCCAGAGAGAGAGGTGCAGCTGGAGATTACAAATTCAGTGGCGGTGGAGCTATTGAGGATGTAGCTGGATCCGGAGCTGTAACCAGTGCTGTTGCTGGTTGAGGGTTCGAATTCTCGTGGAAGAAGAGGAGTTCGAGGTGTGGTGGTTGTTGTTGTTGAGGTTCGGGAGTTTATTCAAGGGATTGAGTTTGGTTCGGTGGTGTTAACAGCCATCTCCGTTCTACACATAAGAGGAAAAGATTATGGTAGAATTGAATTAATTGAAGGAGAAATATGTAACATGTTATTTAATTTTAGAGTTGAATGAGACATATAGGCGAGTTGACTTGATGAAAAACTCGGAAAAATTGAATTAGGGGAGAAGAAGAAATGAAGAATTTGGGCCATCGACACTAGCAAACCTCGCACTTCGACACTGAGGGAGGGCGGTAGTGTGGTTTGCTTCCTCCAAACCCCAAATCATCTGGAGGGAGTCTTCTCTCTCTAACTTCTTCCTTTAACAATCACCATGTCCATTTATTCTCTCTCTACAAATCCCCTATCTCTCCTCTTCCCTACTTCTCCCCTTATTCTTTTTCACAAACTCCTACAATTTCTATCAGATTCCCTTCCTTTTGTAATCAGAGAACAAAACCCATTTCTCCACACAAACCTATATATTTGTTTTCTAAAGATCACCCCTAATTAGTGTGATTCGGAGGAAGAAGATGAAAAAATTAGTTGCATTTTAGGAATTTTGGCATAAATTTATTGTTGACTAACGCTTTTTTTCCATTTACTAACAAAATCATCCATTTTGGACCCCAAAGCCCAAAAAATACAGACCGTGGACCCCTAATTCAAGATGCCAAACTCTGGATCCCAAAACCCAAATGACCCTATAATATTCAGCCACAGTTAGCAAAATCAAAATAAGAATAAACTAATTTTTTATTATTAGGCTAAATCGTTCTTTACTGATTTAATTATTAGTAAATAAGGTTACGAGTTTAAAATATATAAATTTCCTTACAAAGATAAACTCTTCATTAACCACAAAATCTTTGAAGTTATGATTTTTGAATTAAATTGAATGAAACGGTTTCACTTAATTCGCCTTGTTTACTGAGTTTCTAACAACCTAGAGAGCAAGGAATGTTTAATTATCGACCCAGTCCGGTTTAGTGACGAATCGCCGGTGGGCCGAGTTGGGTCTAATAACTATGCGAGGAAGTATCTCGACCTAATTGAATCATAGACCAATACATAATGATGATAGGCCGCACATAATAGAGATTGAGGGTTCCAAAACCTTAGACGTACAGTAACATATAGTAGTATCGGCCGTTTTTTTAAACATTAAGATTCGTTTTCTTTAGCGAAGAAATTTGAAAAAAGCCCTTACAAGTTACAACTAAAATACAATATAAAAAAATCACGTGATGAAAATGATATATCCCTTTTTAAACATAAATATAAGTTAAAAATTGATTCAGCCCCTTCTGGAAAAGAATCTCCACCTAACCAATTTATAATCTTATGGAACGGAACCAAGCCTCTTGGCCCAGTGGTATAAGGCTGCCACTGGGACAACCTTGGGTCGACTTGGAGCTCCCAAGATCGAACCCCGGCGTTGTCAAAATAATGCTTGGCCAGCGGCAGCCACGAACCGCGAGCGGGGATTAGTCGAGGTGCGTGAAAGCTGGTCCGGACACCCCGTGGGGAACCAAAAAAAAAAAATTTTATGGAACGGTAACACACCAAATTCATAGTAATAACTGATGTTAATTTCCAATATTACTTTTACACCAACAAATATTTAAAACGAACAAAAATCAAAATAATACTAGAAAAATTAGGACTAATCTTGTCCATTATATATTTCCACCAATTTTCGTCAATACCTCTCTCTCTCTTTCGGGAACTAAATGGATAGTATTTTTTATGAAATTTGGTCAAAATGCTTTGATCATTTTTACAAAATTTTATTAGAAAATTCAATTAAAAGTACGTAAAATGATTATCTAAAATTTCAATCGATAATAATGAACTTATGCATCGACTTTTATTACATCCACTTCCGGTTTGAAATTCTTGTTGAAATTTTGTGATTTATTGACATAATAAAGACATGATCTCCAATAAATCTCATAATAAATTTCATTGGTCTAACTCTTAGGCTATGTTTAATAATAATATATAAAAAAAATTTAATAACTAATTTAATTTAAAAAATCAACTTATTTTTTATCTTCTTATTTAAATTAATAATTTTTTATTTATTTTTTATGCTACTATTAAATTGAAAAGAGAATCAAGAAAATTGGGGAAAAGCGATAATGGAAAGGGGTCGCATACTCGCTTCCCAAAAAAATGTACACAACTAAAACCCACCTCCTAACAACGAGAACGGATAAGGCGGTGGTCTCGCATCCACCTCCGCCGCCACACCTCCAAAATATCTCAAATCCCCACCGTCATAAACCACCGCCATCCCCGGCGACACCCCCACTCCGGCTGAAGATCCCGCCGGCGGTGTCCCCAAAAAACACTCTTGCTTAACCACTGACCTCACCCCACTGCCCATCCACGCCGCCGGCACTGTCTCCGGAGACGTCGACCAACCATCGGGCGACGAGGAAAATGAAGAATTAGCCCCTTCCTCAATCATAAGCCGCCGTTTCTTCTCCGCTAAAACATTTAACCTTTCTTTCTCGGCCGCCATACGAGGTACAATGTCGGGATCTTTGACGATTTTGTATAAAAACGACATCATTTGTTGCGGTCTTTTTTCCGTGGCCTCTAGTCTTTTGTTCATTCCTTCGAGTTCTTGCTCTAACGCCTTTTGTTCTTCTTTTAATCTTTCAATCTCCATCGCTATTTCATCGTCCTCATCGTCGTCCTCGTATTTGTTTTGCAGCTTGTATTTGCTCTTGCTGTTGTGCTTTTTTCTTGAAATGCTTTTTAGTAGTTGCAATTGGCCTAGGAGAAAGCATTGGTGTGCGAATTCCCATCGATCTGGATCCACCTTTTTAAAACCCTGATGAAATTAATCAAATTATTTAGGAAATTACTAATATTTTTATGAGTTTATTTTCTGAATAATTACACTAGATATATTAATAAATTGTATATTTTGATAATAAATAAACCATTGCATCCCGTATAAATAATCATAAGATGATACGCATAATATTGCTAATTTATTTATCGTATGGTGTGTTTAAATAATGGGGACGAAAACTTTCGATAAATAAGGTGAACTCTCCTGGGCTTTTGGTCTGTTACAATCACCTCCCTTTTATTTTGGAAACTTACAAAATTTTAATGCTAGTCATGCTTTATTTTTTGTAATTTTTATGATAATATTAATTTTAGCTTAAATAATGGCGAAGAAAAATAATTGATTGACTCGATAAAATATATTATTAAATAAGAAAATTTGAAATTATTCTCTTATTTTGAAAATTCGCAAAAAATTTATAACTTGTTTTTTGAGATGAATGTAATTGATTAAATTTTATAAGTTTAATAAATAAACACACCAAAGAACGCTCTTGCTTTATAATTGACAATATAATATGAAATTGGTGGTGGTTGATATAAACTACGAAGTAAAAATAGCTCTTGTCACAACAGAATACAACCGTTTCTCTTGGACAAAATGTCAAAATAGGAGAAAAAGACATCAAAGGATGGTGTTCAACTTTTTAACACCATTATTTTATCTGACTTAAAAATTTATAAATAAGGAAGGATTAACTTAATAAATCATTAACTAAGACTTTTTGAGTTATTCTATGTATTAATAGCGTATTTAGAGATATTTATGTTTTTACTATACTTTGAGATATTTCAAGTACTTTACATAGCCGCAGCTTTCATTAAGTTCCTGAAGGTAACTCAAAGAGTGTGTTTAACGTACCGAATTAGAGAGTGAGATATGATTATTTAATTCCATCCGAATGGACAAAACAATTCTACTTTTTTAGTGGGATTCGTTAATCCTTCTCTTAGTTGAATACGTAGCTTTAGTGTGATAAATAATCCGTCCAGATATTTAATTCTACCAAACATCAAACATGAGACAGGATAACTACCATCTTATCCTGCGCTTCAAACGTAGCCAAAATGATTATGAAAACAGTGATATCTCTAATTGTATAATTAGAGATACTCTTGTTTTCATAATCTTAAGGAGGTTTTGGTTGTATTAAGTTTTAGGAGTTAATTCAAAACATGATAAAAATAGCTATATCTTTAGTTATGCAATTAATATTAAAAAAAAAAAAAAACTCAAAAAGTCTTGCATCTTTTTCTGGACATAGCTTAATAGATCCAAAAATCATGATATAAAGTCATATAATTAATAAACTGAATCATAGGGTTGTATATTATTAAGGGTAAAAAACACTAAACCTCCTCCAACTATTATTTTTTTGCACTAAACCCTCCCATCTTTTAAAAGTGACACTAAACCCCCCCTAAACTATTAGATGTTATCACTAAACTTTCAAAATTACATAAATGCCTTTGTACAAAGTTGGGTAAAAAACACTAAACCACCTCAAACTATCACTTTGTGGCATTAAGCCCCACTAAACTATCACAACTTAACACTTTACCCCCTAATTTATAAAAAGGCATTTATTTACAAAGGTATTTATGTAATTTTGGGGGTTAAGTGATAACATCTAATAGTTTAGGGGGGTTTAATGTCACTTTTAAAAAATAGGGGGGTTTAATGAAAAATAATGATAGTTGGAGGGGGTTTAGTGTTTTTTACCATAGATTAATCTATTATCAAAGCACAGCAACAAATGAAGAAACGTTATAGCAACCGTTCAATTTTCAGTAACAAAACAAAAAATTGCTATATTTGCCTTGAGATGAGACTTGGTATGACACAAATGTTTCGTCGCAATAAATGAATTGTTCGCATAAGAAACATTGAAGATGTGGATGCACAACAGGAATTTTTTTATTTTTTTTTAATATATATATATATATATGTGACTGAAAAATGTTTTCTGCTTGAGCAATTTGACAAACTTAAATATAGAGCTACCGCTTGCTATATTTATTACTTATCTTAATATTTTTTATTTATTATATATCCATCTAATTGTACAAATATTGAGAAACTAATAGACGGAAATATGTGCTAAATCAATTATTTAAAAAATATTTTAAATCTCAACACTGATTTTTTTGATATTTTTATACATTTTTAAAATTAAAAAAATATTATACAGAAGATTATAAATATATGAATGTATCTTACATATGTGTTGAGCTGACGAACAAAGCTGGAGAAATTATTGTGCTTGAAATAAACAGGCAAGAGTCTCTGTGAGAAATCCAAAGGATTGATGACTATGAAGCTATTATTATCCCTCCCCCATCTGATTAGATTATCTGTCGTTTGATCGTTGACCATCTGATAAGTCTTCATAACGAACGGCGACATCACGTCGCTACTTTCCATACCATACATATATATATATATATATTTTGATTGAATTGAATTGAATTGATATATACCCCCTCTCTTTCTGTTTTTTCTTTTTAAAAAGATAATAAGAGTTTTTAGAGAGAGAGAGAGAGAGAGCGCTTTGTTTGAACACGAGAGAGTGTGAATTATCAATTGCGAGAGTGAGGGAGCACGGTAATATATATATATATATAGAGAGAGATATATAAAAGGAAAAAAAGGGGTAAGTGTACGTACAGTAGCAAAAATGGTAAAGCATGGCGGTAATAAGGAGGTCATGATATTTAGTTGGGGTCACGAGAATGGGACCCACTTGGATCCGCTTTCACGTTCAGATATTTTCCCTGTTTTGAGTGTGGTTGTATCACACGCGCGCTGAAACAGTGAGTTTTGTGGGGATGATGAGGGGCCAATGTTTCCTATTGGCCCTGTCAGTAAACGTGGTCCACTTTTGTCCTTGCCCTTGCCCATACAAGAGGCAGATAAGACTTTCTCTCTTTCTATTTTTCTTATCTACAAATATTTCATGGGCTTTCTTCCCCCGTTGCTCCATATTCCTTATATATATATATATATATATCAATTTCCATTATAACTAAAAGAAAATGTAAAATTAAAAAAAATTAACACACGTGGTAAATTAAAAAATTTGTTGATAGGGATATCTTGATTTTATCTCTTGTAATTAATATTTTATTTAACTTAATCTAAATAATATAAAACTTGATAAAATATTAAATTACTTTAGTTAAATAGAAATAAATGTACTATATATAAAACTGAGTTAAAGGCAGTGATGTGCTTGCTCGCAATATTTGTTTTATTTCCTTAAGGCTCACACCCTTAATTTTAAATTAAGTTGTGAACAAAAATCTTTATATTTCCATCTCACTGACAACATCCTAAAGCCCTTTTCTTTTATAATAAAAGCTTGTTTTAGTTATGATAACAACAGGCACACAAAATAAACATAAATAATTAATACGAAAGAGTATATATGTATCAGCTATTGAATTGGTTATAGTTAAAAATGACTTCAACAATATTATAATAGTCCATATTCAAAATATAACTACTTTCTAGATGGTTAAACATACGGTAAAATGATTGATCCATACTTCATAGATTATTAATGTGATTCATAGATATTGTTATTGTTATTTACGGATATTTTGGTTACTACATGTAATTGAGCAAAGATTGTTAGCATAATTTATAGACAATGTTAACGTAATTCATATATTTAAATTTTATAATCATATTCCAAGTAATAATCATAAATGTCAATTTACTCACAAAAATTAGCACTTTATGTTTAAGACTATTGATTTCAAATCCAAGAAAACACAAACTTGAATAAACATGCCTCAACGATCGCATTCGTTATTTCATTCCTAAAATCGAGAAATATATGTAAAATAAATAGTCTATTTGAATAGTGTATGTATAACATGATAATAGATTACATTAATATATAACATTTTCGATGGAAAATTAGGTTTTGGCGCAATATTTTGATAAATCCCTCACATTTTCATAAAATAAGGGTGCGGCTATTGACGCATACAAATAACTATCTAACACTCCCATCAATTAAAGAATTTACTGATGCACTCCTTTATTTCTTTTACTATAATAATTAACATTTTATAGTCTTAATAAATAATCATAATTAATACACCCAACCATTAACATTAAAACACTAACACCCACCATTCTGATTCATAAACCCACAAGACCCAACACTCCATCTCATAAACCCACCACTTCAAGAAAACAATGAACAACGTACACACTCGTTTCCATTTTATTTCCTTAGAAAATCTAATATCTAAATAAGAAAACGAAGATTGTTATTGGTGCACAATGTTGTGATTGACGTGTATAAATCATAATAGGGAGTGATATAAACAGAGCACGAATGTGATGTTCTAGAATATACTCAGTTGTTAAGCACCGAGAACATGCAGATAAATTAGGTTCCTAATCAACAAGTGCAACAGTTTTGTACCGATTGCCTAATAATGTTTACTCCTCGATCCTTATAAGCCAATTACAGCATAAGTCACTCGACTCTAAAGAACCAAGTGAACTAAAAAAATAATGACTTTCTCAGTCAAGCTTATTTGGATCTTAGGCACCGATAGATTGAAGTAATGAGCCTCCGATATTGGTAGGCTCATTACTTCACTAGTCCCCATGTTCCTCGAATGGATCTTTTAATTATTTAGAAGGTTGCTCAAAAGCACTATATAAGGTGTACCCAGTAAAACTTACAACTAACTAGATATAAATACGTCGAGTAAGGTTAGTGTTTCCATTATACTAAAAAATTTCAATACCATGATGGATCTATGATAATATCGTTTATTTACAATAGAATGGTATACAAAGTCAACATATTTTAATGAATACAATGTTCATCATACACGTCTCAAATGAATTATGTACATCATAAGCCACTATGACTTAAGGAATCGTGTACACATTCATATATGGCAGAAGATTCGTGTAAATTTGTTATGAAGAATCGACACTACATCTGAGTATAAGGGCAGAAGTAACTCAATATCGCCCAACAATGTTCACTCGATCTTTAAAAGCTGATTACAACATCAGTCACCCGGTCTTAAAGAACCAAGTGAAATTAAAAAAAAATGACCCACCCCCTCAATCAAGCTTATTCGGTTCTTAGAAACCGATATGTGTTCATTATACACGGCTCAAAAGAACTGAGTACCTCATAAGTCACTAGGACTCAAAGAACCGAGTACATGCACATTTATTTGTGTTAGAAAATTCGTGTAAATCTATTGTGAAGAACCGACACTGCATTTGAGTATAAGCATAAAAGTAACTCGGTATAGAAACTTGAACTTGTGACTAAGAAGATTCACGTGTTTTGTGTAGAAATGTGAGAAGAAGAGAAAGAACAAGTAATTTGTATGTTTGTTTGAACTATAGAGAAAAATAGAAAGAATTGGGGAATGTTGTGTGTTTATTGGTGATTATTTTTTTAATAATAAAATTAATTATGTAATCACTATTATTAATATTAATTAATACTAATTAATCTTAAAATTAAATAAAGAAGTGTTAGGAAGATAAAAATGTACTTGAAGTGTGTTAAGAAGGGATGAAGTGTTTGGGAATTTTATAGTGTGCAATTAACTATCCGTAAAATGATGTTTAGCCCAATCTTTTGTTTTCAGTCCATTTTGACATGTGGCATAAAGATATAAGTGTGTGCGTGTGTTTTGCTTACGAGATTCTTTTAATCAATAGATAGTAACCACATTTAATATATCAATTTTTATATCAAATATGTATATCCATTTAGAAGTATTGTTTACTTATTAGATATAGATAATATAAATAGACGAAATAAATGATGGGGTGTGCACAATTGAATGAACAGGGTAACCAAAGTAAAAGAAACAAATTGCCCACATGATAAAATCTCTACTATACGCATTTTTTTTCTTATTTGATTTTAATCGCGACTGCAATGACTTGTCCAAGTCAATTCCTCGTATCAATATCGTTAGCAACTTTCTCACCCAAAAAAATTTAGATTATTAAGTAATGATAGAACAATATATATATTATGTACACTAAAGTATACTTGGGTGGGTGCATTTGGCGTGCCTGAAATGGAGGTAGTATATAATAGGATAAGAGTCGGAATTAGTCAGATAGGAATGATGTAGGATATAATAGGAAAAGAATTAGTTGGATAAGAATTAAGCGGGATCGGATAGGATAATGACTAGTCGAATAAAAATTTAATAAACTTTGCATTTTATGGAGTTCCATATTACAAGTCCATATATTATATAATACAACTTGCTTTTCTTTTAAAAATATATGCAATTTTAATGGTTGTCCACAATTATTTTTTAACTAATGCGATTCTCTTATTTATAAATAAGTTTCATAAGAAACTTTTTCGGAGAAAAGTTCTATATTACATACAGTATTTATGAATTAGGTATTACGTACAGTTTCAAATTATAATGTTACCCTTTTTTTCTAAAATTAAAATTTCTTACAAATACCTTCATTTAACAAAAATAAATAAAAATACCATATTATACAAGAAATGAATTTTATTAGTTGAGTTACTATGATTTTGGATGGTTAAAAATTTTCATTAATAAATTTGATTATCTAAAAGGTGTAAAGAAAAAGATTATAATTAAAAAAAATAATTTTTATATTCATTTTGTTATCCGGCAACCATGGGATAAAATAATACCACCTATAAAGGTGGTACATATTTATTTAGTTCTAAAAGGATAAAATGACAATTAATCCTGAATGCAATCCAATCCCGCGTTGCACCAAACGCGGGATATGATTAAAATATCATATCCACATTTGTGCTGAACATATGATAAGATTTATTTATTCTATCATTTCTGACAACAAATATCGGATATGATTAATTAATCCAATCATACTTCTAATAACGTGTGACAAAAGATATCTTAAGTTCAAGTCTTACCAGGTGAGCTAGTCTAGTTGACGAGGTAGGCACTCACTCAGACTAAAAAACATCTCAAGTTCGAGTCTTACCAAGGAGTTTAGAGGAATTTTTGTTGCTTGTAGTTAATTGAAGGGATAAACTTAGATCGCCCACATTTTTTTCTTAAAAAAAAGAAGGAAAGGTGCACTTTTGCAATATATACTAATGCAAATGAAACCTTGCAAAAAACTTAGTTCTGATATCATATTAGAAACAAAAAATCCCAACGGCTCAAAATGTTAATTAGTGGACCAATAATGCATAGACATCATGCTCTTTAACAATTTTTCTTCATAAGTAAAATCCAAGATGAGTTTTTCAAGGTAATGTTTGGTGATTTTCTTTGGGCATAGGTTGATTTTGATGCAACGAATATTTTTTGGCGGTCTTTAAATGCGGAGAGTATTTTTTTCGATGGTCTTTTAATGTGACTTATTGGAGAAATTATAAAATTGGTACTGCAAAAGATTATTTCATTAGTTCAAAATAACAATTCAAAAAATACAAATCATTTATTATTTTGGTTACCACTTAAAACAATTTTAGCAGAAATACATCGCAAATGAGAAATAAAATGAATAGATGTCAAACTCAAATTGACGAATTTCTTGGGTTGAGGCCGGTAATCCACATATATGTTCAACCACTTGCTTGGAATATATATACAAATTTTGGGGTTCTTGTAATGAAACAAGTGGTGAAGAAACATTATTTCATGAGAAAATTCATACAAAAAAAAAATTCTTGTATCATCTAAGTGAAAGTAACAAAATTTGTTTCTTCTCTTTCGGAATGAAAAGTGGATTTTCAAGACTACTAGTCTTGTCGTCAAAACCCATTTTTTAAGAAGGAAGTGAAAATATATTGAGTCTCAAAGAGAAAATGTTTTTTTTTTGTATTGAGAGGAAGAAATAATTATTTTGTAAAAGAATAATAGGCTTAAGGGGAACAATTTTTCATCAAAGAAGTAGAATATCACAATGCAATTTAATTTCGTTTTCACACTTCTTAGGATTTCATTATTTATATATTTCCCTTTATGTTCCTTCCTATATTGTTTACATTAAGCCATTTCTTCCAATATAATTTCTTATAATATAAATGTAAATTGTTAAAATCTCTCTCCAGTAGAAGTTTCCATGTATTATATATTTTCACGTGACATGGAAAGTAAGTTACGTGAAAAATTTATTTCAACGTTTTTTCATGTTAAAATGGTTATAAAAAATTTATATCTTATGTGGCAAGATTTAAATGGAGGTTACAATAAATTTATATCCTACGTAGCAAGATTTAAATGGAGCTCGGAATACCTTACCCAATTAAATTATTCTATTTGTTATGATATGATATCAACTAAAATAGAAATGTAGACAGACATGGCGCTATTGAAAAAAAACTTTATTTACGACTTTTGTATTAGCAATTGTATATAATAAGGAGCAATGTTTTTAAATTTAAAAAATGTATTAAGGGATAAAAAATTGTGTGACTAATATTTAAAATGTTTTCAGAATAATTAATAGTGCATTATAAGTTTTTTATTTGTACATATTATATAAATACTGACAATGCTTCATATTATAAGTTTTTTATTTGTACATATGATAAGTATTTTTTCCCGCTTCCCCAAACCGTTTTGTCTAAATTTAAGTAGATAAAAAAATCTAGTAAGGGGGGTAAAAAAAAATAAAAAATCTAATAAGGGGAAATACAATTTTTGTTTATTATTTGTACATATTGGCACTGTTTAATGAAAAGATGAAAAATAGTAAAAAAAATAATGTATTTTTGTGAGAAGTTAAAATTAAGTTGTGAGATGTGATATGATTAATTTTTGCTTTTCGACTTCTTCCATGAAATTTTTTTCTTTGGGTGATAGTGAACAAATTTTTTCCATGAGACATAAAAGGGGATAGAGAATATGTATTTACAAAAATGAGTATAAAATAGAGATCATCTCACCGGATCTCTAAACTCATTTTTTATTTTCACACATAAATTAGTTATTTTCTTATCATTTTTCATATTTTTATCAAACGGAGCTATCATAATATAATTTTAATCATTGTCATTTTCTTATCTAAATTAGTTATTCTTTCTTATCATTTTTGCATATTTTTGTCAAACGGAGCTATCATGATATAATTTTAATCGTTGTATTTCATTCATCCTGAAATGATTAATCCTCTTAGGCACAACGTATAGGAATTAGCAAGAACTGACAGTATTTTAAAAATAAGCAAGGTTTTATTTTTAGGTATTTTTGTTGAAAATGCTATACATAATCGTATTTTTTTTTATTTTTCAATAATTTATATGCATGATTTGCAATTAGTCAAGCTTGTACTTAATTATATTATTAATTATTTCTTGTCAAAAAAATTTATTTACAAGGCGTCAAAATTATGTATGCTCCAATTCTTATTTCAAATGAATTTGAAGATTTTTAGAAAGCAGTTCACATTTTTTTTAAAGATGCAATTATTGTGCATAATACATCTCTTGACTACCAAAAATAATTCTTAATTCTATCTCTAGTAAGTAGGGGTGTCCAGAATCCAATCTAAACCGAGAAACCGATCCGATCCGATCCGATCCAATCCAATCCAATCCAATCCAATCCAATCCATTTTTCCTAGATTTTATGGATGATTGGATTGGATCGGATGCAAAATTTGAAAACCGAAAAAAATTGGATCGGTTCCGGTTTGATGTGTGCTAGGAACTGATCGATCCAATTCAATCCAATCGATTATTAGAATTGTCACATATCTCTCCCTCATTAGTGGCATAATTTAATATATACAAGGGGTCACTTTGAAATCATTTAATCATAGTTTGCTATTTAATATTTAGCTTAATCATATATAGTTCGTCACTTGATTTAATTATGTATTTGTGGTTAGACAGTAGACATTTTAACTTGAAACTATTTGGTTGAACACTTGAACTTTATTTGTAATGGATTTTATTTAATTTACAAGTTGTTTTTGTCTTGTTTTATATTAAAATTGAACATTTCAAGAATTTTATATATCTTATTTTAAACTTCTAATCGGATTAGATCGAAACCGATCAAATCCAACATTTAATTGGATTTGATTGGATTGGATTTGTAAAGTGTATTGGATTGGATTGGATGCCAAAACCAAAAACCGACATCGAATCGGATCGGATGCGGATGGTTTAAAATGACTGGATTAGATCGGATGGACACCCCTACTAGCAAGAACTAAACCTAAGAGTGTTTGGAAGACAAGAAATAAAAGAAAAGTGAAGCAAAATCTATTTTCCTGCATTTTTTTTGTTTAGTTTGCAAGAAACTTATTCCAAAACTTTGCTGTGAATTTCTCGGAGAAAAGTTTTTGCCCAAAACGGATCTTGCAAAAAACACAGCATTTCGAGGGCAAGTTATGAGAAAATTTATACTAATTACTAATATTACATATTCAATATATTATTGATATATTTTATCGTATTAATGATTTCTTTGAACGCTTAACAAAATCATGCTATTTTTTTTAATCTTACTCATATTAAACACTGATCTTGCAAAAATATGATATGTACACATTCTTTCACTTTATTTCACTTCACTTTTTTCAATAATCATTTTATTGCACAATTTTCTTAACAATTAAATAGATCCAAATAGATACTAGTTGCAAAATTTAAAAGATCCATATGAAACAAATACTTTAAAAAAGTATCTCCCATAAAATACATAGGATGCATTTGATTACAAGTATGGAATTTGCATGAAAAAATTCAACTGCTTAGAATTAAGTTACATGAAAAATGTCAATTAAGACTTTGTTTAATAACAACATAGAAAATGAAAACCAAAACACTTGATTTGAGTAAGAAGTTGGAAAATAAGTTGAGTTATGTAATAAGATGCTCTACATCTCATACCCATTTTATGAGTAGATCTCTTACATCCTTTATATTTTCTTGTGGAAATTTTTTGTTCCTCAACCAATAAAGAAATTTTTTTCATGAAAAAAGTAACAAAATAAGAAGATATCTCCCCACATGTCTAAACTTATTTTTCAACTTTTCACAAAAATAAAATATTTTTATTTTCTTTTTTTATGTTGTTATCAAACGGACCCTAAATGTGTTGTGATTATTAACAATAAATCACGCCACAGATCGTAATTCAAATAGTGGATATTAATAATTAAAAATTATAAAGATGAGAAACAAGCAAAAAGATAGATAATAGAACACACAATATTCGACAAACGAAGATTTTACTAATTCGTTGAAAACGATTACAAAATCTATCACAAGAATTATTGCACTCAAAGCTCTCAGAGAAGAAGAAAATCAACAGTCCTTTAACCCCTCTCTCACAACAAGATGAACTCTCCCACAAATTCCACAGAAAGAAGAATTTCACTTATGCCTTAATCTCTTGAATGATTATATATATATAACAATATAATAGAGTCCATCCAATCTAGAATAAAGTAACAAAAATCCTACGTAAATACGAAAACTATTTGTTGACCATAAAGTCAATTAATCTTATTTTGATAATTACAATAAGTTAATAAAGTGTTATTTAACTCGGTTGTTCCAATGATGATAGCCATTTTAACCGATATATCTTTCGACCAAGTGTAACTTCAAACCGAAGCAAATCTCACACAAGCTTTACAAACGCCTCTACTCACAAGAAATGAACTCAAGTGATATACATGTGCTATACAAAGCCAATAAAAGATCTAGATCATCAAGCAAGTGAAGATATGCACAAGAATGATCTCCACATGTTCTACAAGTTATTAAAACCAAGAAAGGATCAAGAACATCAAACAAGTGAAGATACGCACAAGAAAATCAAGCATCACGAATACTCAAATTATTATTAAATTGAGTGAGTGCTTAGATTTTATGTAAAGATACTTTATTGATCAAATCCCTATAGCTCAAACATATTCTTACATCTTTTAAAGATTGATTCAAACTAGCTTGAAATTGAATTTATTTGAAAAACATCATTTTACAAAAATCGAGTTTCAAATTAAATTCATATTAATTTTAAATGATCATATTTTAAGCTATAATAAAAATGGGTATCTTAGAAACATATATTTGAGGTTCAAAAATCATTATAATTTTATTTGGAACTAAATTATTAAATTGGAAAAATATTTTTATTTTTCGTTTAAAATTCGCTCAATTTTTGTCCAGTTTTGATCTAACGGTAAGATGGAGGCCTTCCCAAACTTCGATCATTTTGAAATTTTTACAGTAGTTATACAACATCTCCTAGAAATTTTGACTAAAATTTGAGCATGATCCAACAGTCTAATTGGGAGAAATTAACAAAACAATTTTGAATTTTTTTGTCAAAACTAACTGTTGGAAAGTTTGAAAATGTATACCTTGGAGCCAAAACCTCTCTTAATAACCCCCAACGGCCATATGGTTTTACAAGCTATATATATGATGTCTTAGACATGTTTTAACACACTTGAATCATTCTACAAACTTATTTTACATATATACAAAGTTATTCAAGTATTCAATTCATTTTATCGATTAATCTTTCATTTTTGAGCTATATACTTTGATCAATTTTGATATCTCTTAGTGTGAACTTCATTTGTATTTTATCATATACAAGAGAGATATTGTACATTGGTGTTTGTCACCAAAACTCATTTGAATCATAATTGTGAGAGGTGTATCTCATAGATTAGCAAGAGCGATTTCTTGTGAAAGTATTGAAGGTGTTTTCAATACTTGTGAGAGTGTGTGATAAGAATACACTTATAGAGGTTTGATCTTCACCCGGAAGGAGATCGGTTATAGTGAAAATTCTCTGGGAACTAATTGAGCGCGGAGTAGGGGGAACAAGCCGAACCGTGTGGACAAAAAATCTTCGACTTTGATTGGTTCAATATTTCTATCTCTTGCTCTATTATATTGTGCTATTTATTCATTGTGTTTGGAATTAACTTTGTTCTTGATTGCTTGATAAATATAGACATCAAATATTTTTAAATCGTTTTTAAAAATCCGATTAAGTTTTTAAAAACCATATTCACCCCCCTCTAGGGTATTTTTCGACCTACACTATTAATAAGGTAATAGAGACCAAAATAAATAAGGACACAAAGTTTGATAAGGAAACATATTTCTCGCCCAGCTACAAAACGACTTTTGTACTTTTCCTGCGTAACTGCAAAAGTGCTTTTGCACCTTTTCATAATGCAATTTTCTAGGTGCAAAAGTGCTTTTGCACCTTTCCAGAACCGCAAATCATCTTTTGCACCATTCAAGCGAACAATCCGATTTTCAACAAAACTCATCTTTTTCTTGGGTTTGGAAACGAGCAAAAAACACAACAATCAACACCTTTTGCGAAGGTAACAAAACCAACCACTATCTTCTTCTTCGCCTTGATGACACATGAAATATTCTTTTGTCTCATCCTTTACAAAAGCCACTCAATCATCTATGTCAATGATCGAGCCACATCCGATTATCTATGTCGATAATCAGACCATATCCGTATTGGACACCATCACTGGCACATAACTCTGAGTTGTCAACGGTCTAGAGCCACCACCTAAGCCATAGCTCATCCTTGCTGCGTATGCACCACCGGAACATATGCTTCTTGGTTCTCTAACACCATTATGTACAATTCTTTCATGTAATCTATACAATCCCCCGCAATAACTTACCTTCAATACCACATCGTCGCCATGATACACGCTCATTACTCCACTTCGAGTAGAGTACCACATCCCAAGTGATTATAATCTAGAGAGACTGATTAGATTTCACTTTATCTCTGGCACATGTTTGACATTTATGATTGTTTGAACTGAGCCATCAAACAATTTCAGGCGGACTTCACCAACTCCACGAACTAGCAATCTGGAGCCATCCCCAATGTAGACAAACCCGTTACAATCTTCATATGTGCTATACAATGAACGATTGTTGCAAACATGCACAGCGGCACTGCAATCCAAGAACTATCCTCCCTGACTAGTAAGGCTTGCAGGCATCAGTAGAACATCTATAAGACCGGTTTCTTTGTCATAAGAAGTCATCGCAACGGTTGCGGCTTTATCAGGGTTAGTACCCGATTTTGACCACATTTAAAGCAATCTCCTTTAAAGATAGTCTTTCATCCTTTGCTAGAACCTTTCTTTTCATTTGCTACAAACGTGTCTTCTTAAACGGTATTGATTCGATCCCTCTTTCTTATCATCTATTTCACAGACAGAGCTTGACACACCTCCGAGGTGGTGAAAGATGATGTACTCATAAATTTCTGAATTAGCGTCTTATATGAATCTGGGAGAGTCCAAATTAGTTGCAAGGCTTTATTGTGATCTTTCAATTATTCATACATAGCTTCGAGTCTTGAGCATTCCATATCATCCAAATCCTTCTTCTTCTTTTTTTCACCGTTGGTGGACCTTTTAGGGTATCATCAAAGTCCAGCACTACAAGATAGTTTTTCATACTCATCTATCATAGGCTGAAATCCATGATTCCATCGAACTTCTCCATCTTATAATATTTCTCTATTAAAACACACACCTCCTTGAATACCACCCTCTAATACCACTTGTTGTGATTATTAACAATAAATCACGTCACGAATCGTAATTCAAATAATGTATATTAATAACTAGAGATAATAAGGATGAGAAACAAGCAAAAAGATAGATAATAGAACACACAATATTCGACAAATGAAGATTTCACTAATTCTTTGAAAACGATTACAAATTCTATCACAAGAATTATTGCACTCAAAGCTCTCACATAAGAAGAAAATCAACAGCCCTTTAACCCTTTTCTCACAACAAGATGAACTCTCCCACAAATCACACAGAAAGAAGAATTTCTCTTATGCCTTAATCTCTTGAATGATTCTATCTATATATAACAATATAATAGAGTCTATCCAATCTAGAATAAGGTAACAAAAATCTTACGTAAATAAGGAAACTATTAACAAGGTAATAGAGACCAAAATAAACAAGGAAACAAAGTTTGATAAGGAAACATATTTCTCGCCTAGTGCAAAACGACTTTTGCACTTTTCCAGCGTAATTGCAAAAGTACTTTTGCACCTTTCCAGAATGCATTTTTCTAGGTGCAAAAGTACTTTTGCACCTTTCCAGAACCGCAAATCCTCTTTTGCACCATTCAAGCGAACAATCCGATTTTCAACAAAACTCATCTTTTTCTTGGGTTCGAAAACGAGCAAAAAATACAACAAAATGTGTTTAATTTTCTACCTGAAAAATATTGTACCTTTTCATCTTTTGGTGTATGATAGCCATTATTTTCCATATAATTTGTAACTTTTTTAAACTTTTATTGTTTAATAGTTATTATTTTTCATGTAATTTGTACCTTTTCTACATGTAATTTGAGATATGTTAAAAATAAACATGAAAATAAAGTATTTTTTTTATATTCTAAATCAACAATAAATTTGGGAGAATAACAACTATAATATATAATAGTGATAATTAAATATGTCCTCTAAGTTAAACAACATAAAATTAATTTTTTCACATTGTTAAATTAATTTTCAAAGATACATGAAAAAAATATTTTATGGGCGATTATGCATTTTGCTAGCTTATTATCAAATATATGATAACAAAAAAATTGGAGAGTAAAGAAATTTTCTAGCTTACCTAGAAAATAAAACCTCCTCCCCCTTAAAAAAATATTTTCTACCTTTTGGAGGAAAATAATGTCACATTACCTCAAAGTTAGAATTTAACTACTTAGAAAATAAATTCAATCAAACATCTCAAAAGTAAAAACTTAGGTAAAAAACTCTCAATTTTTTTTAAAGAATAATATCTATCAAACACACTAAATTAAATAATAAGTTAAGATGCGAATTGTATTTAACAATTTTCAAAATAAAAAACCAGATCCTAATTATTTTATTATTTGTTTCTACTGGACAAAAAATCTGACGTCACTGCTCACTAACAACAATGAACAGCACTAAGTTTATTCCCCGAAAGCGCAAACTCCACAACCTAGCGACATGTGTTAACTCCTTTTTAAAAGCGAACTTTTAATACGCACAATAGTGATCGACATGGGTTATTAAACTAATAATAATCTTAGAAGAGCTGGCATGGTTTAATTAGCGTAATGGGATTTAACATTTGATTCATTATCATTTTATCGATGAATGATTAACATAGTGCATGTATATAAAAATAAATAAATACAATAAGTTCTTTAATGATAATGCATTAGAATTAGTGTTGGATTCAACAGAAAGTTTTAAGTTAAATTTTGACAATTGTAAAAATAATTAATGATCAACAATTTGCTAATATTTTATGAGCATAGATTAGTTGAAGTACATGAAAAATAACCTAAATACTCTGTGATACAAAAAAATATTTGGACCAAAACAAAAAATAACATGCACATATAGAATTGTTTTTAAAATTATTTTATAATCTTAATTACTAGTGATTTCTAATCAAATAGTATTACTATAAATCTTTAACAGGAACATCTAGAGTTTGAACCGTGTCATAAACATTTAATATTAGTTAATTTGTGAAGTGTGGTAAAACAAAGACAATTAATTTGGCTCTCACCTCCTTTCCAAAATTTCGGCCGAGAAGTTGCAAATTTCATTCCTCCCTTCTTATAAAAGATTTAGGGTGTGTTTGGTAACACCAATTCCACACTATAGAATTGGAATTGAGGGATAGTTTTAGAATTCTATTGTTTGGATAGGTTAAAAGGTTATAGTTTTGGAATTCTACTAGAATTCCAAAACTACAAATTCTAAAGAATTGAATTCCACAAAAATAGTAGAGTTTTCCAATTCCAATTTCTATTGAATTAAAAAAAAAAATAATTTATTTCACCATCACCACTCATATCACCCCCACCCCATACACCTCCCACCTCACCCCACCCCACCCCACCCCACCCCAGCGCCACACCCCCCCTCCCGCGGTTCATAGTTCACGCTCCTGTTTCACAAACCAAAAAAAAAAAATAAAAAAAATGCACCTGCACACACACACACATATATATATATATGTAAATTACATACATACACTTACAACTCTCACCTCATCCATTTTTTCTTTTTCATTATAAAAGACGTTTACATGTACACGTGAATATATATTACATATATGTACGTATACATTAAATATAATGCATATGTATATACATATATATGCATGTACAAAATATATATATTAAATGAACTTCCGCTATCATCGCCCTATTGTCTATTTGGAATTTCAATTGAATTTAATAATTTAGCCAAATAAATAAATTTTGAATTCTATTAGAATTTCAAATGAAAACTACGTGCAATCCAAACAATGATATAATAATTCAATGACATTGCAATTCTTGGAATTGTAATACTATAGAATTACAATTCTAATAGAATTCCAAAACTACATATCCAAACACACCCTTATTGTATTTTCAAAAAAAGTGATATTAGAACTTTTTTCTAAGACAAACTTTTATTAAAGGAATTCAAACCTCTTTTGTCTAATTGTTATAGCTTTGTAATTTAGTGCTTTTCACTAAATTTAATAGTCTAGTGCTATAATTTGAGAGCTTAATACTACAAATATTTCATTCAGATATTTTAATTAACGGAATCAAAATTTCATTTCTCTCCAATTATGTATATATATTTTTTTGTTTCCTCGGGGAACCGCTCATTTCTCTTTAACCAAGACAAAATATCATAAATTAAATTGAATCCATACGTGACTCGGTGTCTAAATAACTTTATAATTAAGTCTAATGATACTGGTTGATATCACTATTTTAGAAAGAAAAGTTTAAAGGTGGAGACAAATTTAAATATAAAAGGGTCGAGAGGTTGGCACTTTTATTTTTTTAAAAAATATTTTCACTTTTTATTTGTTCATTCACAAACGATTAAAGTGTATGATAATTAGTTGTGAATAATCGAATATAAATTTGATAATGCTTTAATCAGTTGTCAAGTACCGAATATATTAGTATATATTCGACTTTCAAGAACTGAGTAATTAATATATAACTCGATTATAAATGACCGAATAAAAATGAAAGTGCTATTAAGTGTTTTTTGGAATGTCAATATTTTCATCCATATAAAACACCTACTTAAGCTATTCTCGTTGTGTAGAGTAAAAGTGCAAAAGTGGGTATTTGGTCTATCAATATGAAAAAATATACACCTAAAAAGGCAAAAAATACACCTATGACACATCAAGTGTCGGGTGAGAGTGTGTACCACGACACATGATAGGTCGGGCAAAGATCTCGTGTCATGAGAGAGAGATCTCTACTAGTGAAATAGCTGTTTAAGTTGCAATGATCAAAATTCAAAATATTCTACCTTAACATGGTGGGCATGTGTTAAACCTCACATGACACACCATATATTATGAGAAGTAAAAAAAATTTCTCTCCTGATATATCATATATTATAGTAGAGCATTATGTCTATTCTGATATATGATGTGCCAGATAATGTATAAAATTATTGATTATTATTTTTAGTTTTAATTTAACTTTTACCATCCACTTTAGCTTTTTTCAGGTTGCGGCGAGACAAAAAAAAATAGATATGTACTTTATTAATTAATATATGAAGCGGAGATGTCCTTATGGGATAATTAAAATAAAGAAAGTACAAATTTATATTTTAATAGCAAACTGGTGGGTTGGCTCACAAACTTGGCAAAGCTACGTGGCTTCTCCTGGTTGCGGAACGTGGATAACCTATCGGGCTTTTTGTATAAGTTATTATGGGGATGTACGTGATGGGACGTTGGAAACATAATTGGCTCTCTTATTAGAAGCTGTCCGTTTTATAATATGAATGAATAACCAAAATTGTGACCTTATTCGTGTGCGATGCATGTGTGTATTTTTCATTTATAAAAAAATAGTTGGATCAGTAACAACCAAATAAGCGAGTATTTTCTTTGGAATTGGTTTGGTTTTTTCTTTAATAATATTTTAGGGGCTCCTTTCTTCTTTGTTTTAAAATAAAAAATAAATAAGCAAGTATTATTAAAGATAAATTAAGAAAGTTTGTATAGAGGTGACTTTAAGTGTTGACTACATAAAATTATTGTAATAAGGGGAGTAGTTATGACGAATTCTATAGAAAATTCTTATGACGATGGTTGGTGAAGAGAGGGTCTATACAATAACTTGTTGATCATTGTAGGAGTCGAGTATAAGTGTCATCTTCTTCTTCTTCTTCTTCTTCTTCTTCTTTTTTTGGGTACAACATCATAGTTTTTCAATTTCCATTACAAAACAACTTTTTAATATGAGGAGAAAAAAACTATAAGAGTAAAATTAACATTTTAAAAGATGGAATTTTACTAACAATTAAAATATATCTTCTATTATAACATGGATAAACAATACATTTTTTTATTAAGACCGGTCCATACATAAACAAGTTATTAGTGACGTTTTCTAAACTTCAAAATATTAGAAATATATTTTTTACTGATAAAAAAATATCGATAAAGAACAATCAGATCCATGATGGTCAATTTCCCGAGGAGGTACGTGCAAAAGCAACCAAGTAAAAGTAAGATCGGACAATCTGTCCATATAAAAGAAAAAGAACAAGTATTTAAAGTCAAATTTAATACAATAACCATATTTAAAGAAAAGAAATATTCAATTAGGGTTCCAAATATTTGTTAGACCCAATTGATTCCCAAATGGTAATAGACCCAAGTGTATTCGTATACAAATTATTAAGATATGGATATCAACATATCAATATTTACAACATAAATAAATATTAAAAAAAAATCTTTTTTTTCACGTAAGAACAATGAGAAAGACAAACAAGCCCAAATTAATTATTGCCATCAGAGCGAGCTACTTTGAAGGGAAGTTAGTCATTTTTGTACATTAATTTTCGATATATATATTTTTTAATTATAGGATTTAAGGAAAATTCTTAGAGCACCTTTAATTATTAGGCACCCAAGCACAAAGTTTGAAATTAAAAGAGTACCTTTAATTATTAGAGTACCCTAATATAAGCATGCCTGCAAAAATATACTTTTGTTATAGAAGTCTACAATAACAGAAGAAGAGTATCATAACCATATAATAGCCATACAAATGCAACAATTTTTGTCCCAGTTTTAGTACAATTTCATGCCACTAAAATTACTACAAATGCAATTATCATCTCTTGGCAATTAACTAATGGCAATATTGCATAGCAGAAACTATTATGCTATTTTGCTGAAGGAATATAATTTCAGATTTATTTATTTCATCATTTGTTTCCCTAAAACCCAAAATAATTATTATTTATTAGCTTTTGTTATTGTAATATCAAAAGAATATACCATCTGATTAATCAAAATTAAAGTGACGAAGCTCGTATTTAAAAAGCTATTAAGAGTTAAAGCATCCACAAATTTGATCATGTTACCCACTTGCTATATCATCATAAACTTAATAATTAAGTTTAACATTTCCACTCTAATAGACAACTAAACCCAAGAACAAAGATGCACAAATACACGACATAAATCAAACATACATGACATGTGTATGTGTATGTATATATAATTAACAATTTCACCAAACTTTCAATTGCATATATACAAGGTAGAATTGCACAAATTAAATACATGGAGCACATGTATGTATAATATATTTATATTATGAACTTGTGTAACAAAATGCATGTAAATCGACATAGTAGAAGGATAAATTAATGGCAAGGGAGGAAAAGTGGTCAACAAATAGGAAAGCGAAAAGAAGTGGTGATGATAAATAGAAATGAGGATTAAAAGATTAGCTAGGGTGCCTTGGAAGTGAAGTGTAAATTAAATGATTTAAAAGAAAAAGAAAAATGGGTCTTAAATTTAAAGGGTGCTTTTACTAGCACCCTTAAAGTTTTAGATAATGTTTTTTAATAAATAAATAGTGTCAATAAAGATTATATCAAGTATATATATATATATATATGTCGCACCTCACTGGAAGTAGAATAAATAGCACTTTACTAGAAATTGTAAGATTGATTTTATATCGTCTTCAAAACGTGTAGCACTTATATATATACACATACACGCGCAAAGTTTTTGTCGAATTTGATTTGAGTTATGGTTATTTATGCATATGCATAAGCATTACTAAATTTAGCGCGTCAACATATATATTACAAACCCAAAACTGATAAATATTAACTCACTAATTATAATTTTGTATCGATTTTCTATGTGTATTATATCGTGTTTTAAAGTTATGAAAGTTCTCATTTTACCTCTTCTGGATATATTAATATTATTAGTTGGTACAATAATAAACTTTTCTTAATTTTGTCGACATTATCAAAATATAACAATAAATAAAAATAATATCAATGACATCTAATTACCTGCCAAACAGGCAACCTTTGATAATATTACTTAGTTTTATGCGGTTAGTAGCTTCCCTTTCCAAAACTAAGAAAATACTATGAAACGAACAAAGTCACTCATTGGTTGATAATATAAATAGACGAATCAATGATTTTGTTTCTTAATGTCTAAGTTTGATAAGCAACTTAGTGACCATTACTAATAATTAAATTATATATTATTTTAATATATACTTAAAGAATATATTAATATAATTATAATAGTCCCACCTACCAATAATTTTCATGCAAGTTGCGTCCCATGTGAGGGCATATTTATCAAGATAGCGATGGCATTTTTTGAAAACCAACTCTTGAGCTAAATATGTTTGACTAATTATTAACACAAGCCTACTAGAAAAATTGATAATATTTGAGGGTAATAATCAGAGTATTTATATGTAATTACTTGATCATTTCTATTTATTTGTGCAGGTAATTAGAGAGGGTTATTTTAATTTACAGAATTGCCTATTTCATCTTGCAATCTAATTTTCAATAAAAAATATATTAACACCGAAATTTGAACATTAGATACTAGAAAAGTAAACATATATACAATCACCAAACCATTTATTGTTTTTTTTTATTTGAATTTGTTATATTTAAATAGTACCTGCATAGCCAAGTGATATTATAATGCGAAAAATAAATTTAACAACCATAAAAATGTAACACATTTCTTTTATGCCAACTTTAACTGCAACCTTCTTTTTCAAACATACTTTTAACAAGATTCGACCTTTGTCCCAAAAAAAAAAAACAAACCCAACAAGATTCGACCTTCTGATTACAAGCAAATTGAACAAAATAGATTACTTGGAACTTTTGTTTAATTCTTTTACTTAAATAACATATTTATAGATTGCACACGTGTCGCACATAAAAAACAAACTAGTGATATAAAGAATCAATATAGCAGAGTCACTGAGTCACCAACCTTGAAAAGAAGTGAGGATTGGTTAATGTGGTAAAAAAAAATAGATTAATGATTTTGAGATAAATGTGGAAAGGGACAATACAAGCAAGATTTTGTGCTAACCCACAAAGATTATACAATCTTATCAATGCTACAGACATCGGTTAAAAAAAATATTATTCCTATTGCCAAAGTGAGAGAATTTTTATAAAACTCAGAGTAGAAAAGAAAAATCTAGGATCCAAGGCTACAAGATTCCTAAATACTAAATTTAGCAGCATCTAGACTTCTACTTCATTTTCAAATAATACATTATTTGTCAAAACGTTTTTAATCAGCAATCAAATCACTTAATTATATCTTCAAACTACATACTGTAAAAGGTCAACCATAATTTAATTTCGGTCTTCAAACAGAGAGAAACTATTATTGTTAGAGTTAAAAATAATAATCTCGCAATGAAAATAAAGATTTTATTTATTATTTTAAATAAAGTGCATATAAATTGGGCTGGGTAAATTCGAAATTGGTCTTAAAAATTAATTATTAAATGAATTTTAGTTAGGCTAAACATGAACAAATTTTTGAGAATGAATTAAATTTCGAGCTAAACTCAAGTTTCAAGTAACTAGACCCGAATTAGTCCCACCTCACTAATACAATTCAAAATTGTTTTAAACTTTTGAAACTATACTCTGGTTTATGGACTCTTTTTAGTTATTAATTGGTTATTGGTGCTTTGTCAAATTTAATTGTATGGATTTTTTTTCTTACTTTTCTTGTATACTCGAATCAGAACATTTTATGTTTTACCACCATGCAACAATGCATATAAGTCTTTTGGCAGGGATTTAATCTCTTGTATGGGTTGGCACTAAATTATAAGCTGGGTTTTAGTATATAAGCCGAGTTTTACTTTCGTCCTAATTCAAGCTAGAACATGCTCAACATAATTTCAGTTGTGCTTGGGTAACACTAAGCACGATTCATATAGCCAGGGGAGGAGGGAACATGAGCCTAGTGGGGGTTTATTTGAAATATTTTGATCATAGATATGGTATTTTTATATTTCTTTGGGGCTTTTATGTGAATTCTAAATTTCTGAGGTTGTTTTTGTAAATTTTTTAAAGCACTGGGGTCTGATTTGTATATTATTAGAGAAAAACTGATCTTCATCTTTGACCCCATTAATTGTACTAAAAGAGATATTGACCTATAAATTTTACACATTATAGGTTTGCCCCTCAGATGATTTATTGATTTCTATCCACTGATCAATGTAACAATTAAATAAACAGTTGAACTACTCTCTATTTTTAGATTAAAAAAATCACATAAACGTATATTTTATTTTTAAAATATATCATGTCTTCTTTCATTGTACTCTTTTTTTTAAGTAAAAAGATGGTCTAAGTCTTTTCCTTCTAGTTAAAAACAACGAAAATCTCCTAAACCCCCTAGAAAAAATGCATGAAATATATATATATATATGAAAATGTGTGAATTTGACGTAAAAAAAAAACAAAAAACTTTGACTTTGAGAAAAACTATATTGAAAACATTGAAGATCGGTAGTAACAAAACAATTGTGACTAGTGTTAGGTTCAGATCCACGAGTGGGGATTAGTCGAGATGCTTGAAAGTTGGACCAGATACCTCATAGCATTGATTAACAATAAAAATAAAAATTAAAGACGAAGTTGTCTTCAAATGTTTTCAAGACATGAAGTCTTAGAAATTTTCGTCAGACCTTGTGTTTTTTTGTACATCTCTTTATATAGTATATGTTTTATCATAGTTTTTTTGGGGTATTATTGCTCCTAGGTGTTAATCAAACTCCCACTAAATTTAAATGCTGCTCTGCCCTTGCATATAATTCAACTGATAGACCTATTTGTAAGTGTAACCTTTTTTAAGATAAATTGGCAATTTTGAAACAATGATAAAACACCAAATAAGTTCTATCACGTGCATTTTCACCTTTTATTCATGGACTGTGTAACTACTTATATATTGTTTCACAATGTTATAGAGTAATTTTTTCTGAAATTATGTTTATTGACCCGTAAAGTAAATTTGTGACTGAGGTAACTCACTTTTTTCTTTTTAAAATAAGGTCATTTTTATTTATATAAACTTGACTTCCATATGCATATTAGAAAAATAAAATAAAAAATCATTTTTACCACACGGACTACATCCATGGAGCTCCGGTAGTTAGTAATGTCTAGCGATTACAAGAAGTAAAAAGAATGTTTCAAAATTAATTTGTTTCAATATATATTGAAACAAATTTGAGTTTTCCTATGATGAATATACGCCGTAAAATGACTGAAGTAAATCTCAAAGAAAGTCCTCAATTTGTTAAGTAAAAGTTAAGTCTTTAGAAAAAAATATTTCACTCATCTCAAATTAATAGTCTTCAACTTTAGTATTTTTTTGGATGTTAATGATACGATTTTGTTCTAAAAAAATGAAATTATCAATTTGAACATTAAAAAATAGAGGTAGGATTATCAATGTAGTACCGACAAAATATAAAATCTCCATGTATTTATAACGAGATATGTTCTATTAAAGTTGGTAAGGGTGCGGATTTCCCGACTCTCAGTTACAGTGTCGAACTAAGAAAACACCATTTTTTCTTCTCCCTCTTTCATCCCTGGTGGTCGAATTACATGTCTCTCTCTCTCTCTATATATATATATATATATATTGATCGTATATTTATATATATAATAGGATATATGACACTCATGGGCCTAGCTTGCTGGATCTTTTATGTAATGAATTGGGCCTTTAGCAAAATTGGAAAGAAGATGGGGTGGAGTAAAGTTGGGGCAAAATATACAATAATTTGGTCTAACCCATTCAACCATTAGCAGATCGTTTGCAGCCCAATAGGCTTTTTTTTTTCACTCACAAGTTAAAGATAACAACGACAGAGAGCTTAAAATGCTTGTGAATGTGTTTACAATACATTCTACTTTTAAATAGATATAATTGACATGCAAACAAACAAAATTGAATTTTGTTGTTGTTTTTATCGAAAATAGTTGGTGAAGTGTTGTTGAGTAAACAAACTTGCGGTTAATAAATTAACTCATAATTTTTTAACACAGTTGTACCTTACAATTTTGAGTTAATTGTTATGTTTTGGATGATTCGACTTCATTTTTTTTTCGTTTTAACACATCATTTATATCTTTTGCTAAGGGGAGGGGTATTTTTGGCACGTCAAAACTTTTGTTAGAGGAAAATAACTGTTTGACCAAACGATTTCCGTCAAAAAGGATGTCAAAATAGAATTAATGAAAACTTTGGGAGCCAAAGGAAAACCAGCCTAAATAATAGGGGTCTAAAGATTAAAATGTAGATTAGGATAAGACCGTTATTAGATAGAGTAAGAGTCCGTTTCTGACACAAACAAAATATTTTTACAACTTTTTTTCCATCGTAAAAAGATTGAGGAATATTTTTTATGAGAAAAAAATATTGTAAAAATGACCGATTCGTACCGACTAATTCGCACTTAAAATTTTCCGGATAGAGTAATACTGGCATCATCAATTCGTCATATTATTGTATATATTTGCTTTCAACAAAGCCAAAGTCTAAATCATGACAATGCCAACTCTCAACAAATCTGGGTCCTCCATTTAACCCCCACTTCAAAAAAGTCCATCCAAGTGGTCACCAAACTCTCCGCCTAGCCCAAATCGCTACGTTGCGTATCTATTTTGTTATATAAATATAATAATGATAGGTTGTTTGTCAAAATTTGTTGCATATTTTTTTTTGTCTACCTTTGTTGCATATTTAAGTCTATCTTAAAGTTTGTGCTAAAGACATTATTCAGTTTTAAAAAAATATTTTTATTTTTAATTATATAATTCTTTTCTTTATACCTTATATAGTTTTAAAATTTAAAAACCATTGAGTCTTGTATTATATAGTTAATGTTATCACCATTTAAATAAATACAATCATATATTCTAAATATGAAGAATTATAAGATATAATATTGCACATATCACAATTATAGTACATATATGTTGACATGATCTCTACCTTTATTTGTTAATTAATCCAAGAACTTTTAAATGGTGTTTTGAAAAACATATCAAAATTGAACAAATAAATAAATCCAATGTAGCAAAGTGAATAAATACTGTGTATTTTATGTATGCTTTGGTGTGGTAATGATGGGACATTTTGATGCGAGTATAATGCCAAAAAATTATCGATAGACTAAATTCACGACTTGCATCGAAAGACTTATATATCATAATAAATTCATATGAAGTAGACTTTAAATAGTTGATGGTCCGAGAAAACTTTTCATACAAAGTGATTAGATATAATATGTTAATATAAAGTTGTTTATCCCCACGACGCTTGTTGTGTTTCTTGTGTTTTGCCGATATCCATGTTAGAGTTGCCTAAGTTTTAAACTTAGTGGGGAATTGTTTAGTATTAAGCTGAAAAAATACATTAATAAAAATTTAAATACAAGTAACAATATCAATATATATATATATACACACACATAGATACATGTTAATTTTTAGATTTTGAGTCGCATACGGTGCATATGACATTTTTTCGTCAATTTTAACAGCCAAAGTGAACTGAATGACCAAAATGGAATCCAATCAATATGTCAAGGGGTAAAATGGCACTTAAAAAATTAAAAAACTTAAGTGGAACTGACCTCATAATTTATGGGCCATTTGAATAAATGGCAATTAAAAAATTAAGAAGCTTAAGTGGAACTGATCCCATAATTTAGGGGCCATTTGAATAGCTCACTCTTTTCTACAATAATAAATTATAGTCCTAACTCCAAGGTTTTAACAAATTACAAATACAACATTTTTCTTAAAAAATATACTCAAATCCTTTTTAAAAGTAACACTGCACTTGTAAAATAAAATAAATCTTAGGAGGAATTGATGAGAGGGTGTCATAGAGGGGAGGGTGTTCCTAGGTGTGCCACGAAGATTGATATTCAAAAAGCTGTTGAGTGGGGTTTCTTGAAAGATGTTTTGGAGGCCATGAACTTGCCTAGTTTGATGATTAATTGGATTATGGAGTATGTGACTACTCCTTCTTACTTAGTCAGTCTTAATGGTTATTTGGATGGTTACTTTAAATGAGCGAATGGGTTGAGGCAATGAGACCCTATCTCTCCTTATTTGTTCATTCTGCTTATGGAAGCGTTTTCTCACGTCATTGACAACTATACATGGCAAACTAATTTTTAATTTCATAAAGGTTGTGAGGAATTAGGCATTTCTCATCTTTTTTTCCAGATGATATGCTCGTTCTTTGTGTTACCACTAGTTATTATTTAGAGGTTATTAAAAGGGCAATGGAGGAGTTTGGGGATTTGTTAGTTTTGAAGCCTAATTACTAGAAGTGTAGTATGTTTGTGTTTGGAGTTCCTGCTGAGGTCAAATTACATTTAAACCAGTGGTAGGCAACCTCCACCCTTGACTTGAGGTCAAGGGTTCGACTCATGGGGTGGGAGGGGATGGTTTTTCTTTATTTGTAGGATTAAGGGAGAGACTTAGACCTCCCTTAATTTTTTTTTTTTTAAAAAAAAAAAAAAAAAAAAAAATTTAAACCAAATGATGGGTATGGAGTTAAAATAGTTGCTTGTCAAATACTTGGGGGGTACCTTTTATTTCTACGAGATTAAAGTTTGTTGAGTGTGATAGTTTGAAGGACCGAATGCTAAGGAGGGTTACTAGTTGGACGGCAAAAAAATTGAGTTATGCAGGTAGGATCCAATTGGTTATCTCTGTTCTTCATAGTATTCAACATTATTGGAGTGGTGTGTTCATTCTTCCTAAAAAGGTTCTTAAAGATGTTGACGATATCCTTCGGAGGTTCTTGTGGACTGGTTCTGATATGAGTAAGTATGGTGCCAAAGTCCTATGGTAAGATGTGTGTTGTCCTTTAAAGGAAGGGGGTTTGGGAGTAAAGAATATTGTTGTGTGGAATAAAGCGAATATGGTGAGATATTTATGGGATTTTGAGAGGAAGAAGGATTCTTTGTGGGTGAAGTGGTGTCACCAATATAGGCTCAGAAAAAAAGGTTTGTTTGGCATAAATTTATGAAATTGCGTAGTGAAGCTTATGGGATAAAATAGGGAATGGGGATAGTGTGTGGTGTTGGTTTGATAATTGGCATCTTATTGGGCCTTTGATTAATAGATTTGGTAGCAGATTAATGTATGATGCGGTTAGTAATATTTCTGCTAAGGTGAAGGATTTTGTGAGTAGAGATGGGTGGGTTAAGGCTAGACCTATCTCTGTGGATCTTATTCAGGTGGTTGATCACTGGCATGCGTATAGTCTTAATATAAATAGGGAGGATGAGGTAATATGGGTGTTGATAATAGGGGTGTTTTCGGTTTCGGTCGGGGTAGAAACTAGGGTACCCCAAACCCTCCCCAAATTTTATAATTCGGTTTCGGTTCGGTTCGGTTTCGGTTTTTGTACCTATGAAACCCAAACCCTCCCCAAATTATTCGGTTTCGGTCCGGTTCGGTCCCATTCGTTTTTTTTTGTATTGTTAAAACTTTAGTTTAAAATTGTACTAAAAATATAAATTCACTCAAAAGGCGCTACAAAAAAATTATATAATGTATTTATTTTAATAATTAGCTTAAGTAATTATTTATAAATATAAATAATCCATATGATTGTGTCATTTATATAATGTAAATGTTGTAAGAAAGTTTACTCTTTTTTTTTCAACATATTATAAGACAACTTAAGTAATTACATTAAGTTAGCAAATATTTTTTTAAAAAAGATTCGATTTTTTCGGTCCAATTCGGGGACCCCGAATCCCCAATCCATACCGACCCAAATCAATCGGTTTCGGTTTTTGATTTCGGTTTTAGGTTTTTTTTTCGGTTCGGGAAATTTCGGATCACAACGGATCGGTTCGGTTCGTTCATTCGGTTTTTCGGATTTCTGACAACACCCCTAGTTGATAAAAGTGGGCAATTTACTGTCAGATTCGTTTGGGAAAAACTGAGACGAAGAAGAAAAAATGTCAAGTGGCATAGGTTGATTTGGAATAAGGACTGCATTGCTAAATGCAGTTTTATTGGGTGGCTTGCTTGTAAGGATGGATTGAAGACCAGGGAGAAGCTTGCCAGATGGGGGCGTTATTGATAACAATCACTATGTACTTTGTGGTGACGGTATTGAAACGAGGGAGCATTTGTTCTTTCAATGTCCGTTTAGTAAATATGTTTGGGACAACTATTTGGCTAAGTTGGATGTGTCTTATTAATGTTTTTCTTGGGATGATAAGATTGATCAAGCAATTAGAAGATTTTGGGGTTTCGATTTATTTGCTAGAATTGAGAGGCTTATGTTTTATGTTACTGTGTATGTTATTTGGAAAGAAATGAATCAGAGAATTTTTGTTGGCAAGAACAAAATGGAAGAGCTTATTGTGAAGGAAATTGAAACCTATGTGGTAGCTAAATCTCATGATTGGTCTATTAGGAGATCCTATAACAATTGGGTTATTTGTAATCAGTGGGGTCTAAATGAGAGGATTCTAGTAGTGTAGTTTTTTTATTTAATGTCTTTTGCTTGGCTTGTAATTCTTGGGGTATGCCCCTCGTAGTATTGTATATGTTTATTTGTTTAAATGAAAATTAACTTACTAAAAAAAAAATCCAAATCCAAGTGAGGGCTTATAGTGCCTACACCTTGCATACTTATCTATAGTAGTTAAATAAATTGAAATATGAACACCTAATTTATATAGATGGACCATCAAATATTGTTAGAAAAATTATAGCAAAACGACTCCCACATTCTCATATTAATATAGTGTGAAAATATTCATAATATCTACAATAAAATGACTATTCACTTTGAGTTAAAAAAATTGGGTTTGACCTGGAGTTCCTGAGAACGAATGCAAAATCTGTAATGGCCAATGGTTAGCACCCTTCTTAAAAGGAGTTAGCCGAGATGCGTAAAAGCTATCCCATACTAAAAGCATCTTAAAATTGACATAGCTTTTTAATACTAATAATATAAGCTGGACCAGTAATCTCATGGAAGATAAACACAGGTAATCTCATGTAAGATAAACACCTAGGAATCACCAAGACAAAAAATTATAATCTCATAGTGAAACTTATTGTTAGTAAAAAAGAATTATCCAAAAGGAAAAAAGACATTGCTGTAGAGAATGAACTGTGTAATAGTGCAAGGACATTGAGTTTAAGTTAAAGTACCAACGAAACTAATGTTGAAAAAGGGGCCTTTTGTTTTTAGCCCAAAAAATTTGAATTATTTTACATTAAACCCACTCTATTTTGGCAACTACGAATTAACCCAAATAAGTGGGATAGTTAACAATTTAATATTTTTCAATTGTATTTTATTTTTTATTAATTGTTTTTTAATTTCCTAGATTACCCTTAGTTTACTTTTTAATTAAAATTAATAAACACCTAGAATTAAGAATTTCAAAAATCAAGGGAATATTTAGAATATATGAATTAACATTTTTTGAATTCAAAACACAAAGATATTTAAATTCAAATATCTTTGTAACTAATTTATCTTCAAAAATACTTATTTTATTAAGATTTTGAATCAGTTTTAATTAAATTATTTAATAAATATATTACAATACATTTTTATGAAAATTAAAAAATATATTACGAATTTATAATTTGAAAATTAACTAAATTATCCGATAGATATATTATGAGGTAAAACATGCAAAACAATACATTTTTATGAAAATTAACAAATATATGAAAGATTTATAATAAGGAAATTAACATAATTATCTAGTAGATATATGTAGACATATTAATGCGTAAATATGTAAAAATATGTATGGTAGTATATGTGAATAAAATACAAACGTAATCAAACAAAAAAGTGCATACATGTATATGAAATGACATTTTTTTTGTACGCTCGATAATGTCTAAAAATGAAAGTAACAATATATCTAGTACAAAAGCAATTAAGGGTTAAACAAATAAATGGAGAATTTACCTAATGCCTCTAAAATTAGTCTTGTAAAACTAGCTGCAGTTATTCTCATAATCTTCTAAGCTCCTTCTCCATGAAGGAAATTTTTTTCTTCTACAAACATGCCTTCGATTCTCTTCAATATATCTTCTAAGCTCCTCATCCATTAATGCTTTTGTATCAGCTATGTATACGTTGGAGGACTCTCTTTGCTTTGTTGATCCCAATGTGGCTATTGTAAATATTATTTCTTTAGATAATATATGTTAGTTTGAGCCAGTTGGCTCCATTTAGTATGAAAAAATAAATTAAAAAATTAAAAAGATAAAGCACATCTCTATTTGTAGCTATCTCTCTCAATCAATATTAATGTCTCTTTTAATAACGACCCATAATTTAAGAACAAAAAAACATATGCATCTAAGAAGGGCATGTATAGAATCTCAGTGTATTGTTACGTATTAATCCTTGTAAGACTTGGATGCAAATTAAAGATATATCTATATGTAGAGAGTGAGAGAGAGAAGGAGAGCCTTTTCATTTTTGAAAAAGGAAGGAGATTTTTCATTTTAGAAAAAGGAAAAGATGTTCTGTCAACTCCAAAAGTAAAAGACTACTAGAGCGAAATTGCACTGTGAAGTATTGCATTTCACAAATTTTGCATCTTCTTTGCAAGAAAAAAGAAAAGAAATTGAAGGTTAGAAAAGATGAGTTGCCAAAATATTATACCGCTTGTTGCATTAAATCGAAGACTATAAACCTTAACTATCGAAAACTTATAAACAATAATAATTTTGAACCAACAAATCCCCTGTTAATAAATCATAAGAAACCATTTGTAATGGCAACAAAATATAACTATTTATCGAACAAATTGGATTGTTGGCACTGGTTAGTAAAATGTCTTCAATTTTCTGTAGACATGATAAGTTTCATTCATTGAGGAATTTAGTCGAACATGCGGTGGAAGAGAAAAACAAACCTTTTCCTGGCGATTTATTCTTGTCCAGAAGGAGATTATATAGTAAAAAAAACAACATAATCGTAATGTATATAATCAAGGACCAAAAGATGGAAATTCACAAAGTAGAAGAGTGACCTAGGAGAAGAAATCGCTGAAAATATATGTTAGAATATTGGCTCACAAACAATCGGTGAAAAATAGAAAATGAAAAAGGAAGTTAAAAATGAGTAGGCACAATATATAGGTAGAGAAGAAGTAATTCATATACATTCAATAGAGTATTTACGTTGTAAAAATAAAAGAGGAAAAATAGACGCTAGAGGAGAAACATCAAAAGAAGCCCTAATATGTTATATGTCAATGAGAAGAAGAGGGTTGGAGAGAGGCAATGTTCAGAGGTTTAAACGAACGCCGATGAAATTATAGAGATTGAATATATGTTCTGAACAAAATTCCAACTCCTGCTACCGCCAGCAAACTAAACGCTCATGCTTATAAACTACACTACTAGGGTATATATATATATCATTTTTGCTTATTTTTTTTTTCTTTAAATTATTGCAAATTGTATAGGTACCACGTGTGTATGGTAATTTAGTAAAATATAAAGTGTGGGCAAAGCTTTTGGCAGCTTTGTGAAATTATAAATTTATTCTCTACATTCTTACAACATTACCATGAGATTAATATCTAAAGCTAGAGGGACTTAAACTTGAAGATCACATGTTTTTATTGCTCCAATAAATGCCCCCTATTATTACTGCGTAACCCAGTTGGCATTTGATGTAATTATCTTATTTTCAAAATCACTACTTAATGTCAAAAATTATTAAGTATTGTATTTACACATACACACAGTGTGGTGTGAAGATATTTTTTTTTTGAGGTCTTTAACCAATTATTGTTATTTAATATTAAATGTTGACTAGTTTTACCCACAAAACTAAGTTTGCTGCTTCCAACAAAATATTTTTGTACAAAATTAAATATAGAACATTTTACTAAATAAAATATTTTTTGTAAAATTTAATAATAGAGAAGTCATAGTCACCGGATTAATATGTGAGTAGTTTTCTATTTAAGTGGAAGTTTTGAATACAAAGCACAAGGTCATTATCGTAAACGAAAAAAGGGCAGTGATTTTGAAATGTGTTTGCCAAAGTGGTATTTTAAACTAAACAATACACTCCACTCTCTATAGCTGTTTCATCCCTTTTTTTCCCTTTCCCTTTCCCTTTCCCAAATCAATTCATTTCATTCTATTTTAATGGCGGATCTAATTTCAATTTAGTTCCCTACAGTCATTCATTCAGCTTATTGTTACTCAGTACTCCACTCATTCAACAAATCAGTTCAGTTGCAGTAGAGATCGGAGATGTTGGACGGATTACTAGGGCGAGGTTTTAGCCCCAAATGGTTGGTCATAAAAAAATCCTCAAATTATTTTGATCTATTATATTTGATTATTGTGTATTTGCTTAATTTTTGCGTTGTTTTCTTGAAGTAAATCGTTGATTAAGGCGACTAAAAGTCGAATCGAAGTGCTTAGGAGGAGAGCGGAGGCGAAGCAGAGGTTTCTCAAGGAAGATCTTGCCAAATTACTCGCTAATGGCCTCGATATTAATGCTTTCGGCAGGGTAATTTATTGATAGTTTTTTTTTTCCTTCTCTTGATCTGTTTTTAATCTGATTTCAGGATGTTTCTTTTTTCTATTCTAGTATAGGAAATGAAAAAAATAAAAATATTTTCGATTATAAAATTTCATTTATTTCAAAATTCAAGCTGGGGGCTTTGGGGAATTTTATTATTTTTTAATTTCAGTGTAGGAAATGGAAGGAAACAATAATTCAGTTGGATTAAATTCTAGTTATTTTGGCGACATCAGTTAGTAGGAAGAAAGAATAGAAACTGTTTGGATGGATTTGATTTATGTTGTATTGTTCTTTTGTTTATTTGTTCATTTATCAGTTATGTCATGGGTTTTCTGCTCTGACTCTTTTAGTTGTCCCCTACAGCAACAAGACAGTGAAAAATTTATTTGAAAATTGAACTAATTGCCTGTTGATTCTCTGGCTCAAGCAGTTTACTGAAATTTAAATTATTTAATCTTTGTGAAAGTTAAAATTAGTTATCTCAGTTTTTTTGCTGTTATATTTGTGTCACATTGGACTTTAAGATTGACACCTATGATTAACTCTATTATTTTCTACAACTTAACTAAAATCAGCTTTTGAACATGGATTTGAGGCCATCTCCATTTTAAAATTACCTCATAATGAAAACTTTTACAAATGTGATATTGTATCTAGTTTTCTTTTTTATGTATCTCAGAAATAGTTCAACAAATTTACCCAAGTATAATTCATTACACCCCTATCTATTGCGCGTTACTGTCTAGACCCTCGGCAATATTCTTATCTTCGGGTTACCAGTTTTTCTTTTTGTTGTTGTGCTCATTGATTGAATCTGGAACTGGGAGAAGCAAATCATAATTCATAACCAATGATTTAACAATTCTGAGGCATAATCAAGATATTTCAAATAAGCTTAATTTATTTTTTTTATTATTGTTTTTTTAACAACATAATCTCGTTTTACTGTTCTAAACTTCAGGTCCTGTCATTCGTCAACTACTTGTTAAAATTATCATAATGCCCATATTTTGTAGACTTTATTTAAGTGTATGATTCTTACATCAGCGAGTTGTGCTGGTTGTTAGGGGTGAAGGATTCAAGAACATCAAGCTGGGAATGTTAAGCTTCCTTTGAATATTTAAGACTTTTTTATGCTTATTAAACAAAGCTCTACTCTCTTAATAATCAGTGAACTTATACCTCTGATTTCTGAACTTGATTGAAACTACACATACTTGATCAAGAAGTGATTTTGTGCTGAAACTTCTCAAGTTTCAATATTAATCGCGGGCAGGCAGGCAGCAAAGTCTTCATGCGGTTCCATTCAATTGTTACCCCTTCTTCTTGAACTCGTGTTTTTCATCATGGCCTAAATGGAATATATATAATTTCTCACAATAATTTAAAATGCATTTTAAAGCCATTTCAATATATATGACATCTTCACTAGCATGTAGGGTAAACTATCTATACGTCTAACCACGACCTTACAAAATTATGCTTTTATGCGAGGTGGTGAAACAGACTGAAGAATTTCTTGCTGGAATGTGCCTCCTGTCTTGTTATGATTTCATCGAGTATTCTTGTGAATATTTACTGAAGCATCTTTCTATAATGCAAAAACAAAGGTATGGACAGAGAATACTGTTAATATTGCATATCTTGACTTATACTTTTGTCCAGTTATCCAAAAAATGTCACAAAATGGCACTATAGTACTCAACATTTATATGTTATCACAATCGAGAATTTGGCTATATCAGTTATCATCTAGTTAGGAAGGGCACCCACTCGGACCTGGAAAGATCCTAGGTTCGAATCTCAACCGCGGCAGCCGGGGGTATTGGTTTGGTTTGGTTTGGGGGGGTCTTTCGTAGTTTCTAGCTAAAGGAAGAGACAGAGACCTTTCCTCTTTTTAAAAAATAAACTAAAATATTTTTGTACGATGATCATACATTTAAAAAAAACAGGTCTATCCAGGTTGTGACGGATTAAGATGCATTGATCAATGTATTGCACATGTCATTTTCTCCCTCCGTCCCAATGTAAGAGGCCACTATTCCCTTGAGATGTATAATTTGACATGATGGGAATAATGCCATTTGGGTTATCCATTTCTTGATACATTCGCCTTCCTTCAAACGTTTTTAGTTGTTGCATTTTTTCTTATTTCTATGCCATTTATCTTCTATGTAATTAATTAATATTATGATATAAATAGTGTATTGTTTCTTTTACTTTTGAAGATTTGCATGTCCTTTATCTGCTGATTGATATGTTAGTAACATGCTGTTTAGAAATTTATCACAATTAGAGTGTGAACTTATGATGATGGAGACATATAAATATTTTTGCCATTCTTTTTGCCTATGAAGCACAGATACTTCTCAGAGGACACAAATTCATATCAATACTTATTGTTAGCATATTCGTATCCGATACATGTTGGATACATGTTTTTACTTTTTAGGATATCCAACTTTTCTTTATTCTTTGAAGTTTCGATACGTGAGAGAGTCAATAAGCACTTTTAAGTGTTTTTTTTTTTTTTGGGGGGGGGGGGGGGGGGGGGTGCGCGGCGCAACATAAGACATTATTAAACTTCTATAACAAAATCATAAAAGTTTTATACTAAATGTGGAGGAAATAATATTGTGGGATAATCAAGTGTTCCAAATATCAAACTATTTCTCTACAAGTTTGTTTTTATGTGAAACGGCTAAGAGGCTTGCACTTGGGCTACCTACAAAACCATAACACTAACGATGGTATATTGTCATCATTATTTTTATTTATTTATCATTACACACACATTTATATATAATGTTTAACGAATTCCCAAATGTACCCGTATCCTAGTTTTTATGAAATATCTGTATTGCTTCGTATCCGTATCCATGCTTGTTAACTTCTAGGCTAGGAGCTTAATATTGGTAGGTATGATCAACCATGTATACTATGCTGGACAACAAAAGGCGGTTAGGCTGCCTATGTCGCACAGATACAAAGATGGGAAACTGGAAACCCAATACCATGGCAATACGACAAATCTTGAATAAATAGAGTTGGGATAAGGCAAAGATATGGTTATAAAATAACATATAATGTTGTATAAATGTGTTTTTATATAACAATATTAAATTACTGTAACATAGGATATCCCAAGTACTAATATGGAAGAGAAAAACTTTAATAAATTATCTTTCGTATGTGCTTCAGTAGCTCTATTCTGGATAGATTTTTCATATTTAAAACTTTTAGACATTATTACCACTGGTGAATAGCTATGTAGCTGTTGATAAAAAGGCATAAAGCAGTAGTGACACATGGTGTACGAAGCTCATTAAATTTGGGCATATGCCGATGCTAATATGGAAGTACTGTATTTTTTATTTTATTAGTGACGCACCAAAGGGCTTTATTGTTACAAAAGTCATCACTGCTACTGAAGCTTCAACTTCTTACACTGGTGATTGTTTTAAAGCTTCAGATTGGATGCCATTGCTTGGCTATTTAACTTCTACTGGAACTTTTGAGTGGCTTGCTTCAGAAACTTTTTGTAATTCAACTTAAAGGGGGTTTCCCTGAGGATTGATAGTCAAGGAAGTCTCATATTTTTTTGGGTAGTTTTCACCTAGGTGAATAATATTCAGCTTGAACCAACTGTGTCCTAAGAGTAAAACAATTTGAACATGTGGCTGTTGTAGATTGACTTCTTGTTTTTATTCTCTCTCTCTCTCTCTCTCTCTCTCTCTTCTCTCTCTCTCTCTCTCTTTTTCTAGGGAATGCCCAGAAGAATTTAGAGAACCTGTTTCCTCTTTGATGTTTGCCGCAGCAAGATTTTCCGATCTGCCTGAATTGCGTGACCTCAGGGATACTTTTCAGGAGAGATATGGAGATTCTTTAGAATATTTTGCTAATCATGTGGTAACTATTTGTATTTCCTCTTAATGAGTTTTTTCTTATTCAATAATTCTTGGAAGACCATCCAGGGAGATGTATTCAGGACACAGTGATTTGTCACTTGTGCAATCAACAGTAGTAAAGTTTGCATGAGTAGATGGACCCAGTCCATTGACCAATGTATTGGCGACATGTCACTGTGTCCCTTGCATTTGTCCCCATAGAAGTCATCTTTGTTTACTCCCTCAGTTAAGAGGCCCAGTTTCCATTTTGGTACGTCTCAAATAATGATTCTCATTTCTCAAGATGGACTATAAAATGATCTGATAGACGAAAATTAACCTTGATAAAAACTAAGCTAATGTCAGTTGATCTCTCTCCATTCCCTTAGATGGGACGTAAGCTTAAGCTGTTAGGAGAAGGAATCGTAATAAATATCATGGTTAACAGTAATTATGAAATTATTATTTTTTTATGCATTAGAATTTCAAAGTGGGACTCTTAATTTGCTATATTAATTCAAAGGTTCCATTTCTTTATCTAACCAGCTTAACTTCTCATTTTCAGTTTGTTGAGAAATTAGCTTCCCGGCCTCCTACAATGGAGAAGAAACTCCAATTATTACAAGACATAGCATCGGAATTTTCGATAAAATGGGACTCCAAGGGCTTTGAAAAAAGGATGGCTAGTCCCTCTGCTTTTATTCAGGCATGTCCATTTTACATTGAAATTTTTGACTGATCAGACTCTCTTGCAAATATCTTGTTAAACCCCGTACATTTTTTAAAATGCGACAAGCCTCTTTCGCATCCATTATGGAAGTTTTAAGTATTTTTTTTAATTATTTGATTTTACTAAATAATTCTTAATTATTTAATAAAGAAGAGTGGTATAATGTGTTTAGGGTTCTAACTGTACCACTCTGAAGATTAGTCAGGTGCTCTACTGCTACAAGGTTTGAATCCTTTGTTTTGAAATAGAAAGGGAGGGAGGGAGGGAGGGTAGGATGGTCATTTTATCATCTTTTTATCGTGTTGTCACTTAAAGGATGTCTTGACGCATTTTTTCATAACTCAAGGCAGGTTCTGGCATTTTACAAAACATAGGGGGTCAAGACTAGATTTTTATCAGAGTGGGCCAAGGGAATGTACCGTTAATTAATCCATCCTTCAACTATCCTAAATATTGTCTGTGTATTTCTCTGAAACTTAAAGCTGTTCTTATCTTGTGTAACTAATTTGCAGGACCAACCAAGAAAATACGGGCCTTCCCCAGTCAACGATGATAAATACAAGTTATCTAATGGCAAAGGCAAGGGCAGTTCTAATGGCAATGGCCACAAACCACTATCAAGTAATGCAGAAACTAGAGACACCAATGAAATTTCATTTCGAGGGAGGAGGGAATTCTCGCACGGGTCACTAAATGAAAAGGACACTAGCCCTAAAGCAGTAAGGTCGGGCAGCAGCTCATCTCGTGGAAATAGGTCGGAATCTTTTGAAGGTACACGCAGCAATAGGGGTACCTTCCCTAAAGGAGTAAGGGAAGACCCTCTTTCACGCGGTAAAGGCTTGGAATATGGTGGATACACAGTGCACCGTGATAGGTCAAATACAGTCCCTAAGTTTGAAAAGGACCCTGTATCTCATGGAAAAGGATCAGATCATGTTGATAATGGGTACCCAACAACCCTCAATGGTTGGGTTACCACGCCTAAAGGAGAAACAAAGGACACTCTATCTAGTGGAAAAGGGTCTGATCGTGTTGACGGTGGGTATCCCACGGCCCTCAGCGATTGGGGTGCCACCCCTAAACGAGAAACGGAGGACCCTATATCTCGTGGAAAAGGGTCCGATCTTGTTGATGGTGGGTACCCTATGGCCCTCAACAATTGGTGTACCACTGCTAAACGAGAGACAAAGGACCCCCTATCTCGTGCAAAAGGATCGGATTGTGTTAATGGTGGGTACCCGACGGCCGTCAACGATTGGGCAACTGTTTTTAAAGGCGAATCGAAGGACCTTCTACCTCGTGGAAAAGGGTCAGAACGCGTTGATGGTGGATACCCGACCCTTATTGATGGGGCCACTGTCCCTAAAGTAGAAAAGGACCCTTCTCAACAGTCCTACTACAACAATGCCCTCCCACCTCCATATGTTAAATTGAAAGATAGTGCTAACCCACCCTACGTTAAACCAAAGGGTAGTAGTTATGGAACCCGAACCGACTCTGAACAAGTGGGTCTCGACTCAGCCGAATCATCAATGGACCCCACACCCCATAGCCGAGCCAAACAAGTTATGAGCTCGGATAAGATTCAGAAAGAACCACCAGATCACCAAAATCACATCCCTTTGCCAAAACCGAGATCAGTGAGAAGAAAACATTCGAAATCATCATCATCCAATCACGAAGACATCATCAACCCCAAAGATGGTCATGTTGTTAGAAGAACCTCTAGCAGCAGACGAAAGGAGCATTCGAAAAAGGGATTACAAATCTTGTTCGATGATGAACATTATCAGAAAGACGAAGAGGAACGTATGATGGATAAATTGCTCTTACATTACAGTAAGAAATCTTCGAACTACGATATAACAAAGTTGAGAAAAAAGTCCGAGGTTGATCGTATTGTTGGCCAAGAGAAGCCGGAAATAGTCCCCACACGATCCATTTCTCTTCCTCGTGAACCAACCGGTTCGTTAGAGGGACCGAAGGTTTTTGCTCGTGCCAATTCTTTTCATCCCGATACCCAGGCCCCGCATGTGCATCCAAAGTTACCGGATTATGATGATTTGGCTGCCCGGTTTGCTGCCCTTAGAGGCCGATAAAAAGGGTAAGCGCGTCTAAAAGCTCTAGCTAATTGTTTCCTTTATGTTATATTTTAGGATAGGGTTGTTTGGGTCTTTTGTCATGTGATTCACCTGCATTTTGTTGAGTAGTGAACATATATAGTTTGCATTTTTTTTTCGTCTCTATGGTGCTGGTTTTTCTCCTTTTATGAAATTCATAGCTATCATGGTAGTAGAAGACTTTATTGGTTTAATTTGCATATTGTGGAGTGCTTTTGGTTGTAAAATTTGTAACCACCATTAATTTGTAATGTCACATTACATGGTACCTATTCCCCTCAAACAATTTTCTTTATTTTGTTTTTGTAGTTTGGCATAGGCCCATCTAAAGGTAGGAATGGCAACGGAGTGGTTTCGCGAAAACCCGAAACCGAACCGCGTTCAATTATCTCGAACGGAAACAGCACCGAAATCGCAACCTTTTTTTTTAAAAAAAAAAAAATTGAAACTAGTCCAAATTAATTTGCAGTTAACCGATCCGAACTGACCCGCTTCGAATATGCGAAATACGGGCCGGGTTGGTCGAGTCGGCCCGACCCGACCCACCTCGAATAACCCTTATTTTAAGCTAAAAACAAATTTTAAACATTAAATCTAGACACATAATTAAACTTCAAACAAATTAAATATCATTCTTCAAAAATAATATATATATTTTTATATATTATTTATATATATATATATATATATTCAGGGGGGGTTTTAGAAGAAAAAAACCAAAATCGAAACTGAACTCGTGGCGGGTTTTTTTTAAAAACCCGAAATCGAACTGGTTTAAAAAAAACGCTCCAAATGGATCGGATTGGTTCGGTAACCCGGTGGGTTGGTTTAGGGCCAAAAAATTTGAAATAATAGTAGTATAATGTTTAAAATATTTGAATTAGTGCTCACATAGTCTTGTAATTTACATTGGATTTGTGAGGTAGAAGATGCTGGTAGAAGAGGGGTATAATTAATTTATTTTTAGAGAGAGATAAGTGTATAATCGATTGAGTTTTAGAGAGAAAGAGGTGTATTTTTTGTAGGTTTAGAGAGAGAATAAGAGTTAGGGTATTTTAAAAAAATGAATAGTAAGGGACAAAATGGTTAGACCAACAAAACTTTGGATGGAGTTAGAGATTTGTTAAATTCTGGGGTGTTTTAAGTTAAAGGATTATAAAGATAAGAAGGTAACTATAATTTTGGATTATAAATAGGGGTAAATTAAAAAAAGCCTTTATTTTAAAAAAAAAAATAGGTTATCGGTCTTGAATCTAATTATTGTAATTGTAAATGAAAAAGTTGTTCGTAACTGATTTACTCGACACAATCAGTTAGGTTATCAGGGATTTGGCTCCTATCATCACCATGGCTAACCAAATTTTCCTGATTATAAGTCATTTAGCTATTTCTTTCATTCTTACCATACAAGTACCAATTTTTAACTTTTTTTATATGCTTATTCATTGGCAGAGGGAACATAAGACAAGGGGGGCTTAAGCCCCACATGGATTTAAAAAGTTTTTATAATAGGTATGGTATTTTTAAATTGTTATTGAGGCTTTTTTTGTGGAATTTAAAACTATGAAGTTTTTTCTATAAAAAATTTAGAAATCTGGGGTTTGATTTGTATGTATTATTAGAGAAAATTTGTTCTTTTTTTTTCAAAAAAAAAATTAAGGGAAGTCTAAGTCTCTCCCTTAATCCTATAAACAAAGAAAATTCCTCCATCCACCCTCATGAGTTGAACCCTTGACCTTAAGACAAGGGTGAATGTTGTCTATCACTAGACTAACTCCTCTCCCCAGAGAAAAATTGTTCTTCACCTTTGAACCCATTAATTTTACAAAAAAGTGATATTAGCCTTCAAAATTTTACTTATTATAAATTTGCCTCTTATATAAGATTATCCATTAAATAATTTAACAGTTGAAGTAACATTAAATGTTTAGAGGACACATAGACCCATATTCCATATTATATTTTTGAAATATATCTTATCTTCTCCCATCCTACTTATTTTTAACTAAATAGAAGGAAGATGTAGATCTATTTCTTCTAATTATAAACAACAAAAATCTCCCAAACCGCCTAAGAAAAATATATGAAATTAATATATGAAAATAAGTAAATTTGTGAAAAAAAATAAATCAATTTGAACATTGAGAAAGTTATGGTTAAAAACATTAAAAATGAATGTCTTTCAATGTTTTCAAAATATGAAGACTCGGAAAAGAATTTTTGCAACTTGTGTTTTTATGTTCATGCCTTTATGTAATACATGTTTAATATACAATATTTTTTGGTGCTATTACTCTTTGTAATTAAAAAAATTGTTTAGTCTTAATCAAGCCCCCACTTAGTTGAAATCTTGACTCTGCCACTGTCCTCATTCCTCATCGCTGGATTCCTTGAATAATGATGATGATTATAAACTATATCATTATTTTAAGCCTAATTGAACGTATAATTAAGATATTTGTGCTTTATAAGATTGTATTGTTATATATTTATTGAATTATGATGTAATATTATATTATTAAGTGCGACAGATAATGGTATTTCAATGTATGCTATGTAATTTATACTAAATAATGTTAGGGTAAAAAACACTAAACCCCCTCCAACTATCACTTTTTTGCACTAAACCCCCCCCCCATCTTTTAAAAGTGACACTAAACCCCCCTAAACTATTAGATGTTATCACTTAACCCCCGAAATTACATAAATGCCCTTGTACAAAGTTGGGTAAAAAACACTAAACCACCTCAAACTATCACTTTGTGGCATTAAACCCCCTGAACTATCACAACTTAACACTTTACCCCCTAATTTATAAAAGGACATTTATTTACAAGGGCATTTATGTAATTTCGGGGGTTAAGTGATAACATCTAATAGTTTAGGCGGGTTTAGTGTCACTTTTAAAAGATGGGGGGGGGGGGTTAGTGCAAAAAAATGATAGTTGGAGGGGGTTTAGTGTTTTTTACCCATAATGTTATTATGCTTATTTAATTGATCCATCTAATTAATATCATATTTTAGAATTTTTCATATTATTTTGGGCCTTTTAAATAATAAATTAGTCCGTATCACCGAAACCGAAATTAAAACTGAAACCAATACCGATATCCGAATTAAAAATTAAGTGGCTGAGTTAGCCTCCAAAACTGACTTTGAACCATGATTCAGTTGGGTAAATTTCGATTGTTTCTGATGTCAAATTTGAGAAGACTTGTTTGGCAAAATTGAAATAGAAAAAAGATGTTTGGTTGATCACCAAACGGATAAATTTAAGTCCATTCGGTATTCAATCGAGACCAACTATCCATTTGAGTTCATATAGGTCTACTTTAATATATAGGGCAATATTGAATTTACGCCAACTGCCCGTTTGAGTTCATTTAGGTTTACTTTAATATGTAGGGCAATATTAAATTTACACCTGTATAAGATTAAGTAAGTTTACACCCACTAATATAAAATACCCACTCTGAAAAGGATGATATTCTTTTTAAGAAAAAGAAAAAAAAAGAATGTCCATTTCAAATAATAAATAGATATAATGTTTTAATGAAGCTTGATAGAAAACAAAACACTATTTTGACATTGTCAGGAATCGACCTTGGGAGGTCTACTTTAATATATAAGGCAATATTGAATTTACACCTGTATAAGATTAAGTAAGTTCACACCCACTAATAAAAAATACCCACTATGCGTTTGAGTTCATTTAGGTCTACTTTAATATATAGGGCAATATTGAATTTACACTTGCATAAGATTAAGTAAGTTTACACCTACTAATATAAAATACCCACTCTGAAAAGGATGACATTCTTTTTAAGAAGAAAAAAAAAAGAATGTCCATTTCAAAGAATAAAGCAGAGTTCATTTACGTCTACCTTAATATAAAGGGCAATATTGAATTTACACTTGTATAGGATTAAGTAAGTTTACACCCACTAATATAAAATACCAACTCCAATGTTATCCCAGTGATAACCTTATACCACTAGGCCAAAAGGCTTAGTTACTCTATCACAAGTTATGATCATTTGAAAAAGTTATTGAAAAATTCAATTTAGAATTTGTTATATTAACAAATTGATCATTATAAGTTCATTTTCTAACAACTTAAATTTTAAATAATTATCTTACTTACTCTCTCCGTCCCCATTTAATTGTCGCACCTTAAAAATCTAAAAATTAAGGAGACATAATGATTACTCCAAGAGAAAATACTTATTTTCAAAAATGTCCTTCACTTTTCTTTTAATAAAAAAGGTGGCGGGACCCAAAATAAAAAAAAAAGTGGAAGGAGCTTTAAGAGTAATATTAAAAATAGAAAAATTGTTGTAATTAATGACATGCTAAATATAAAAGATGGACAATTATTTTGGGACAACTATAAATAGAATAGTGGACAATTAAATTGGGATGGAGGGAGTACTTTTTAATTGAATTTTATATTGAAATTTGGTGGTTTAAATAATTTATTCATTATAGATATTTGGGTTTTGGCCTCCATTTGATTTTTATAATTAAGTTTAGTATCTACTTTTGTTTTTCTATTTGATTTCGCCCCGATTTTAGACGGATTCATCAAGTCAATGGATCAAACTTTTAACCTTGTAAAAATAGGGGCAATATACCAAAAACACCCTCATTTCCATTTCTCTCTCTCCCCTTCGAAACCAAACCTTAACCCTCCATTAAAGACACCTCGTCGTCATTGGTTTGACATCCGATTCAACAACAACCAAAAATCCTTATATTCATGTATTCAAACAACAACAATAATCTCAGTCTAGCCTCAATCCATAAAACCTTAATTTTGCTCCGACAATCGCAGACGGTGGCAATGGACAGTTAGGGCTCCTCCTCTTTTCACTATATGGTTTCTCTCTCTTCTTAGTTCGTAGAGAGTTTGGGGCTAGGGGTGTTTATGCGGTGGTGACATGCGTCGGCTATAGTGTTAATGGTGTTTTTTTGGTGGTTGGGTGAAGGTGGAGATACATAATCGATGAAGAGGCGGTTGGTGGTGGAGATGGATGAGAAAATAGGTGGGGGTATTCGACGGTTGGAGATGGTAGTGACCGCCGGTAGTAGTGCATTTTTTTGCAATGGTGGGTTTTCGAGAGAGTACTGAGGGTTTAATGAAAGAAGAATTGTGATTGTTTGAATACATGAATATAAAGATCTAATAGTTGGGAAAATGAAAACGATTTCAAAATTAAGGTTTTGGTGAAATTTGTGTAATGAGCAATTTAATAAAGCTCACCAGGAGTATTTTTGGTATATCATACACAAATGTTACAAAGTTAACTGGTTGACTGTTAACTTGATGGTTCGTCCAAATTAACGACTAAAGCCAAAGAAAAAATAAAAGCAGATAACAAACCTAATTATGAAAACTAAATAAAGGGCAAAACTCAAATAACCTTATAAATATCTCTTTACCCCTAAACAAATGTATCTCTTTACTCCTCAAAATAAACTATTATTATTTTTCTTGAAAAAATGACCGTGCTCTCCATAGCATAGCTATATATAAATATGTCTTTCCCTTTTTTTTCCTTTGGCTATCTATGTTTTTAAAATAATTATTTTTTTGTTAGAAGATAATACTATTTTAAGAAATTGTAATATATATTTTTATATTATACATTATTCTAATAATAAAAATAATACTGTTTTAAAAAATTGTAATTATATTTTTACATTATATATTATTCTAATAATAAGCATAATTATTTTAATAATACTAACAAAACAACTATCTTTTTACGAAAATATAATAATATTTTAAAAAAATAAATTATATATTTTTAAATTATAAATCACTATAATTATATATATAATTATTTTAGCAGACCTCGGAATAACAATTTAGATGAGGACTTCGTTCAGAAAAAGCATCATTATTATATGCAAAAGCTTTTGGTTGACGGAGTTGTCAGTTTCAGAACAGTACATATCATGCCCATGCTTAACAAATTATACATACGATTCACCTGCCAAACTTAACAAGAAAGCACTGTACAACAAACCAAGTTCCCTTTGCAAAGATTCCTTTTCTACCTCACTGACCTGCTCCACTCACAGGTAAAATATACATACGACTCTTTCCCGCCAAAAACAATTCGCACTCTTACATTTATTACTGTTCCCTCCCTCCTCATCCCTCAAACACCACGTTCTTCTTTAGAGAGAGAAGAAAAAAAAAGTTTGAGAGAGAGATGAAGGGCACGTCCAAGATAATAATGGGGGCAACACTAGTAATGATGGTGAGCCTGGCCATGGTTTTAGCCGTAGTTCTAGTCCTCTTAGCTGAACTCTACTGCTCTCTCCTCCTACGCCGCCGCCGCCGCCACCAAGCTACCAACAGCACCACGTCCGCCGCCGCCACCACGCCCACCGCTAATTCCTCCAACCAAACTCAAACCCACCCTGCATCCCTCACCAACATCTACTCACACGGTGTACTCCGCGCCCCAAGAAGCCTCCTCTTTCCTGCGCCTTTCGACAAACATGTGGTGGACATAGAAAACCCCCACCATTATCCCCTAACCCAACACCTAAATCAAACCAGTACACTCAATCAAACCTCTCTGTTGCTCTACCCACATTCTCCTTCCTCCATATCAGTTGAAAAAACCCCAGTCCTCTCTGCTGTACATTCTAACAAATACATGGTGGACATAGAGAAAACCCACCATTCTCCCCAAAATCAAACCCTAAATCCCACTTCCCCAACTAATCAAGACTCTCTTCTACGTACACCTTCGCAATCTCCTTCAACATCACCTCAAGAAACCCCATTTCAACCTATACCCTCTCTCGGGCATTTCAACGAACATTTGGTGGGCACAGAAAAAACCCACCATTCTCCCTCGAATCCCACATCACCAATTAATCAAACCTCTCCAATACTTACTTCTCCACACGCTCCTTCCTCCGGAGCACTTCAACAAAAACCATTTCAACCTCTCCCCTCTCTTGCGCATTTCAACAAACATTTCATGGGCATAGAAAAAACCCACCGTTCTCCACCACCCCATATCTTCAATCCCACTCCTACCCAAGTTCCATTCCAATGTGACAGTAACCGTACATCAATTACTGATACTGACAGTGACAATCTAGTGTACATATCGAATCCCATTTACGACAACGAAGCAGATAAGCCTTTTGAAACGCCGGATACATCGCCGTCGAGGTTAGGAGGGGAGGGTTCTTCAGGCGAGGAGGGAAGTCCGGCGGTGACGCCGATGAAGAAACTGCCTGCGGACGGATGCTCTGTTTCGTTGAGGGATCTGGGTACTTCGGGTAGTGAAGATTCTAATTATAGTAAGAATGGTGGTTATTCTTCATCCTCAGCCTCAGGATCTCCTTGTACTTCTCCTTCATGGTGAATCATCGAGTAAAATACGTATTGGTAACTCACAGTTTACCCAAAGTGTATCTTTAGTTGTTGATTTCTCACTTTTATCGATTTGACCCCTAACGTTTCATTTCAGTATTAGAGGGCAAAACAATATACATTTTAAACCGTAACATATTAAAACAAACACAATACATCTCCTTCTATTGTTGCGGTGCCCCTTCTTGAGCAGGGGTGTTGTGTGACCAATCTAAAAATTAAACGGCCGTATCGAATTGAGCCAAAAATATCTGAACCAGGAAAAAAATCAAAGTCAAAATGTGAAAAACAAAACAAAACAAAAAATGTTTGGTTTGCGTCTAAGCTAGCTAGTTTAAAATCGAACTGAAAGTAACCACTAAATACAAAACCACGTCATTTCACATATATATGTATTTTATTTTCCCAAACCTGAACTGTTTGTTATTAAGTTTTATTAAATAGTTTTAAAATTTGTTTTTTAAACTATCTTGACTTAGACTATATAGGACTGGCCTAACGGGTCATTAGATTTTTGTGAAGGACAATTTATTTAGTAATCTCTGTAAGTACAGTTGCTAAAAAAAAAAATTTTTATTTTGATTTTTTTGTTTTTTAGTTATAATGTGCACGAATATTATATTTAAATTTTTTAAAAAAATATACATCAAAATTAAATAAAACCAAATCAAAAAATTCAATTCGAGTCTAAGATTTGAAAATTTAAAAAACAAAACCAAATTTTCATACTCGATTCAAGTTTAGATTTGCCTAATTGTTATCTCAAATTAAACCGAATACACCCCTATAATATTGAAGGCATGCCACCAGTGTGGCATAAGTGTAGAATAAATTGACTGACAAAGTAGAGAGAGGATAGTGAGGTAAGTATGAAGTGTTGGATAATTGGAGATGCGTGCACATTTTTCTATTACTTTTACTTATTAACAAAATATTATTTATATTTCTTAAAAACCTATATAATCACAGAATTTTATATTATATATATACAGAGAATGAAAAAAAGGAAATATTGGATGCACCCACTAAAATTTTTTACTCACCCAAATTTTGAAAAACTTGAAACTCACCCCCACTATATTTTCTATTTCCTTTCAACTTATCTCATTTCTTTTCCAAAAATCAAATAGGTGTTGGCGAAAAAGCGGAAATTAACAAAATAAATAGAATAGAAAATCGAGTCTCGTGTATCACACGATCTCTTTAAAACAATTACGCCGCCTCCTACGGTGCTTATGAGGTTTGCTATGGCGTTTGTCTCCCAGGATGAAACGGTAAAGAGTGTCTACCTTAGCACTTTTGGTGTCACTCACGGAACGAACTTTGTATGTGTTTGAACTTTATCACCACCAAACAAAACTATTCTAGAGAGAAGGAGAGAGGATTTCGTGAGAGAGATGTGTGTGTTTAGATGTATGGAATGAGGTCTCTAAGACTTCCAATTTATACAAAGGGGAGGAGCATTTGAATTAATTCATACATTAATACAAAACCGTTTTTTAGTGTTTAATTAGAACAATTAAACAAAAACGTTTCTAGAATTAAAATGAATTAATTCAAATGTTTTTTGAATTAATATGAATTTAAAAACTCTTAATTAAGAGTAATTCAAAATTTAAAATGGGTGACATTAAGGAAAATAAATGACCTGGAAAACTCTAAGTGCAAAACATGACCCCGCGCGGCTGGCCATTTTCTGAGCGACATTCGTGTCCGCAAGTGCGGGCGCACACATGATTTGCACCCCCATTTGCGCCTGGGTGCGCGATAGAGAGCCTTATATTTTTTAGAAGCTTATGAGCTAGTGAAAGGTTATCCTTTATAAACTCATAAAAGTTTTCCTAAAGTTCCAATGTGGGACTAACATTTTCCATTTTGTTTTCCATCTCAAGTAGCTCACTTTGGGTGACAATTTCTCATTCATCCTAAATCCGTTTTGAGCATACAAATACACGATCTCGATATACTCACGAAGGAGAACACGAATCTATAATTTTCTTTCATAACTGAGTGTGAAACCCCATTTAAAATTACCCTAAAAAAGGCATCAAAACCAATTTTTTTCAACAATTCCCCACATGAATGAAAATTGAAAACCAAAGACACGAAAGACAAAGTGATAAAGTTCAACGGTTGAAACCTGCATAAGATAGGTAGGTTTTACCCCTTGAACCTTCCCTTATGAAGATATGTTTACTCTACTAACGAAACAGTAGACGTGATGTCCTTGAACTGTTCTACCATTTGTGTAAACGATGACATATCTTATACAAGAGTTTTTCTTACACATTTTTAGTTCTCACTATTATGTTCTTTATGGCCATGAACATACGCCTGGTTCTGCAAGAGTTCATTAGGAATTGTGCCCTCATCAATTCTCTTGGAAGCGGCCCTTCTTCCCTCTTACATAGGTGATTTCTTAATTAAAAGTAACCTGCATTACTCTATTCGAATTTATCAACACATAAGAATCATTAAAAGCTTAGCTTATCTTTTTCCTTACGGGTATCACTATTTTCATCATAGGAATGGACATGGAAAAAATCCCCACAGTGATCCAACGTAACATTTATAATTTAGTTGTCCCTTTTGAACCTAGATCTTGAGATCTCCAGTCACGTAGGTTGGGTATCCATTGTATCAACTTATTTATTCATGGGCTTTAGTCTCATTCCCTTTGATGACTTGTCAACCAACTCTTTATTCAACCCTTTGGTTAACGGATCCACAATATTATCTTTAGACTTTACAAAGTCGAGTGAGATAACTCTAGTTGAGAGTAGTTGTCTAATGGTATTATGTCTTCGACGAACATGTCTAGATTTACCATTATACATATTGCTTTGTGCCCTACCAATAGCTAATTGACTATCAGAGTGTATGCAAATTGGAGGCACAGGTTTTGACCATATCAGTATCTCCTCTAGAAAGTGGCGTAACTATTCAGCCTCTTTCCCACATTTGTCTAATACAATAAATTCAGATTCCATAGTGGATCTAGCAATCACAGTTTGTTTCGAGGATTTTCACGAAACCGCTTGACCTCTTGTTTATGTCATTTTTAAATCACATATATCGCTATAGATTAAATCAAGGGGTCCAGTGTTTCTTTCAACATTAGGAAATGATGATCTCGTTTGTTTTGCATCAACACAATTTTCACATTTGTGTTATGAAACAGTTTGAAAAGAAGGTATATGATTTAAGTTAATAAATTTTCGTAAAGAATCATAATTAACATGTCATAGTCTATCATGCCACAAATTTAAAAACTCAAGCATATATGCAGAAGAAGTAGCTTTATTATTATTAATAATAATAGTCATTAAATTCATTTTAAATAAACTACCATTCATATATCCCTTTAAGCAGAAAGATTAATATCAGAAACTTTTTTAGCAATGCCTTCGATCATATTTGCTTTCGTATTTTGGTTTCTTTTGGGTAGCCTACAATCGGAGGATTTGTGACCCATTTTGTCACAGTTGAAACACTTGCCTTGAAATTTTGGCTTTTTGGAAATTCCTCCATTCGGCACCAACACCTTCCCTTTGCCTTTGTTGTTGTTATTGTTCTTCTTTGAACTTTAACCATATTCCACCACATTTGCCTTGGCAGCAAACAAAGTGGTATCGGCCCCCCTTTTGTCAGAACCTTTATTATCTTCTTCAATTCGAAGTCTTAATACAAGGTCCTCAACTCCCATCTCCTTTCGTTTGTGCTTTAAGTAGTTCTTAAAGTCTTTCCATGTCGGAGGTAATTTTCGATTATGCATGCTACTTGAAAACTCTCGCTCAAAGTCATTCTTTCGGCGTGAATTTCATGCAAAATCAGTTGGAGATCTTGTACTTGGCTAATTACAGTCTTGGAGTCAACCATTTTAAAATCAAGAAACCGGCCAATAATAAACTTTTTGGCACCGGCATCCTCGATTTTATATTTGTGATCCAACGCCTCCCACAGTTCCTTAGCCGTTTTCTTTTCAATGTAAACATTGTATAAAGAATCGGCCAAGCCATTCATTATAGTATTTCTAGCCAAGTAGTTGTCATGGTTCCAAGCATCCACAGCACTAAAGGCTTGGACATCTTGCTCACCCTCCTTGAGCTTAGGCCTTTCCTCGGTTAAAAATCGAGCAAGATTAAGAGTGGTAAGATAGAACATCATTTTTTGTTGCCACCTCTTAAAATCTTGGCCATTAAATTTTTTCAGTTTCTCCCATTTCACTACATTAGCAGTCATAGGAGCAGAAGTGGGAACAATTCTAGAAACAGCAACGTTAGGGTTCAATGGTGCAGTTGCAACAATATGATCAACGGGATTAACCTCAGTGGTCATTGTACCTTTAGCACATACAAACAAATTGTCAAATTCTAGAAACTCAAAGTTCCAACAAAACTAGAATTATAAACCGAATATATATATATATATATTTCTCAAAACTGTTTTTCCACAAAACCAGTTTTTACACAAACTGTTTTTTTTTCCTTTTCTCTAAAAAAACAATTTTTACACAAAAACAGTTTTTTATAAAATTGTTTTTTCCCAAAACAGTTTTTCAAACTGTTTTTTTTTCTCTGTTCAAAACTGTTTTACCAAAAATAGTTTTACTCGAAACTGTTTTCTAAAAAAAACAGTATTTTCCCAAAACAGTTTATAGTAAACTGTTTTCCCCGAAACTGTTATAAAACAGTTTTTTTTTCCGAACACTTTTCCAGAAAATTGAAACTGTTTTACCAAAACAGTCTTTTCCCAGACAGCTTTTAGAAACTGTTTTTTTTTCCGAACAATTTTCACAGAAAACTGTTTTTCCAAAAAAAATGGTATTTGAAAACTGTTTTTCACAATACTAACACTTTTCCAGAAAATGTATTTCAAAAACTGTTTTTCCTTTTTTTAAAATAACCAAAAATGTTTTTTCTTTTTAAAAAAAATGTAAGCCAAAAAACAGTTTTCCAGAAATTAAATTTCAAAAACTGTTTTTGTTTTCCAAAACTGTTTTTTCCAGAAATGTATACCAAAACAATTTTTCCAGAAATTAAAAACCAAGAACTGTTTTTCCAGAAAATTGTTTTTTTTTCCCAAAAATTATTTTTCTATTTTTTCACTTCCTTCGAATCTGTTGAACTAAAAAAAACAGAAATTGTTAATTTCGAAATAAACGAATAATTATTTTAAGATTGTTGGCGGAAATTAACAAAATAAATAGAATAGAAAATCGAGTCTCGTGTATCACACGATCTCTTTAAAACAATTACGCCGCCTCCTACGGTGCTTATGAGGTTTGCTATGGCGTTTGTCTCTCAGGATGAAACGGTAAAGAGTGTCTACCTTAGCACTTTTGGTGTCACTCACGGAACGAACTTTGCATATGTTTGAACTTTATCACCACCAAACAAAACTATTCTAGAGAGAATGAGAGAGGATTTCGTGAGAGAGATGTGTGTGTTTAGATGTGTGGAATGAGGTCTCTAAGACCTCCAATTTATACAAGGGGGATGAGCATTTGAATTAATTCATACATTAATACAAAACCGTTTTTTAGTGTTTAATTGGAACAATTAAACAAAAACGTTTCTAGAATTAAAAGGAATTAATTCAAACGTTTTTGAATTAATATGAATTTAAAAACTCTTAATTAAGAGTAATTCAAAATTTAAAATGGGTGACATTAAGGAAAATAAATGACCTGGAAAACTCTAAGTGCAAAATATGACCCCGCGCGGCTGGCCATTTTCGGAGCGACATTCGTGTCCGCAGGTGCGGGCGCACACAAGCCAAATTCGATCCGTAATTTGCACCCCCATTTGCGCCTGGGTGCGCGATAGAGAACCTTATATTTCTTAGAAACTTTTGAGCTAGTGAAAGGTTATCCTTTATAAACTCATAAAAGTTTTCCTAAAGTTCCAATGTGGGACTAACATTTTCCATTTTGTTTTCCATCTCAAGTAGCTCACTTTGGGTGACAATTTCTCATTCACCCTAAATCCGTTTTGAGCATACAAATACACGATCTCGATGTACTCACGGAGGAGAACACGAATTTATAATTTTCTTTCACAACCGAGTGTGAAACCCCATTTAAAATTACCCTAAAAATTAAAAGCAAACAAGGTTACAAATTATAGTGCTTTGATTGATTGTTTTTATGTTGATATTGCTGATAAATATATACACACGTATGTATATATATATGTATGAGAGAGAGAGAGAGATGGGGGTTTAAGAATAGGAGAAAAAATTGATGAGTTAAGCCGCTAGGTTCTCTTGCCAATGGGTTTATTGATGCTCTAAATCTATCACACATATATCAAAGCTCCCTCCGGCGAAGATTTTGATTGATCTATATGTATTTTCCAAAAAGGTTCTTAATTAACGATGGAAGAAGATGGGGCAAATTTGATGGGGTGAGTTTACAAAAAGGTTGAAGAAGAGAGATAATATAAAGACATGTTTGATTAAACATTATAATTTGGCATATCAAAATTCAAGCTATTTAGTAGGGTGAGTAGAATGTTCATGCGGGTCTATATAAAAATACCCTAAAAAAAAGGGGTGCGGATTCAATTTTGTATTGTAAAAAAAACCCGCAAAGTGGGCAACATCACACTAACCAAAATCCAAAGCAAGCTTAATAAAAGGAGCTTCATCAGGGATGGAGCCAAGAATTAAATTTAAGAAGAGTCAAAGTAATTGACTTTTAAAAGTTTTTTGCATATATAATAATAATGCTAAAATTAAAATATTATTTTAAAATATTTAACATCTTATAAGTCAAAAATCAAAATAACATATTTAGTTACAATATTTCATTTCAAAGCTTCATATTTTGAAAATGTTAAATGAACTTTTCATGTCAATAATTTCAAAGTTATCTTTCTTGATATATGTTACTAAGCAATCATTTATAGAATCATCTTCCAATCGATTTTAAAAATTAAAACCAATTCGTGATTAAGAGCCGTAAATAAAGATTGGGGAAAAAAAATTAAAAATCGCAGATAGAGACCAAAAAACGAAACAAAACCATCATAAATAAAAAATAAAGGAGAGATTGGGCTTTAATTAGATCAATATTTTAAAAATACAAAAATTCACCCTTTACTTTTCCTTTTTATTGCAGTGCCCCCTCTGCCAATAACCTGTCTGCCACTTTCAACATTTTCCTAAATACAAATCCCGCCCTTGTATTTGTCCATGTAATTACCCCTTGTCACCTAACATACCACAGTAGTGAAAAATGGTCCAAAACTTAGGTGGGGCGGTGGCCCCCTAGACCTGCACTACCTCCACCCCTAAGCCTCAGGAAGCACGAAATTGAAACATCATCCTTCAGCAATTTGGTGCCATATCGCAACCTGAATGAAATTTTAAAGGTCAAATTGATAAAATTGAAATATCAATCCCGCCTTCGTATTTGTCCATGTAATTACCCCTTGTCCCCTAACATACCACGGTAGTGAAAAATTGTCCAAAACTTAAGTGGGGCGGTGGCCCCTTGGACCTGCACTGCCTCCACCCCTAAACCTCAGGAAGGACTAAATTGAAACATCACCCTTAAGCAATTTGGTGCCATATCGCAACCTGGATGAAATTTTAGAGGTCAAATTGATAAAATTAAAATATCAATAACTAAATCGAGACTTTAGGAAAATTTCAAAAGACTAAAGTGTATTTAATTCTAAATCTTTTGTGTATGAGAAAAAAAAAGGTTTTTGATGGTGCTAAATATTTTTTGGACTAGCTATATATTTACCAACATACTAGCATATTCATCTCGACCTTACTATGTGATTAGTTAATATTATTAAGTTGTTAGATATTTTTTTATTTTGAGTCTCGACTGAAGGAAGTGACTGTTTAAGAGGAGTCTATTGGATACATTAACAAATCACAAAATAAGGTCACCCTAATCTTTTTTGCGTGAGGATCAAAAAATTCGAACATGTAATGTTAGCGTCACAAAAAATTGTAGATCGAGTTATGATTTCATGATTGGTGAAATATGATTAAAAAAAATAATAATAATGTCACCCTAATCTTTTTTGCGTGAGGATCAAAAAATTCGAACGTGTAATTTTAGCGTCACGAAAAATTGTAGATCGAGTTATGATTTCATGATTGAGTTTTGATGGTGAAATATAATAAAAAAAATGAAGAAAACAAAAGATAATAAGAATACCTACATTGGAAAGTAAATTGGATGCAAACTCATGGTTGACTTTTAAGTTTAATTATAAAGATCATAAGAGAGCCAATAATTTTAAACTGACTAAGAATTGTGACTCGTAAAAAAATGACTTAAATGATGTATCATGAGTCAATGCATTGGTTGTTGTCGAAATTAATTATAAGTCACCAACTAATAAGTTGATATCTTATTATTTGAGTCACTTTTTTTAGTCTTAATTCTAAGTCTCCCTAAAATACCTTGAAATTAATTTTATTTTTGTTAAATCTATGACATAATATTATACGATACTCAAAATGACCATGTTGTTGAAAGTTTTAACTACGTTTCTGTCTTTGTCTTAAGGTTGATTTTATTTTTACTTTGTTCATTTCAAATTAAAAGTGAGATATAATCAATAGCCAAGAAGTGAGTATTGCACTTATTATTGGTTAAGTTAAAATTTGTGTTTTTCTCTGAGCACCAAAACCAAAGCTTGAGTCTTAATTTGATACTTATAAAATAATTTATATACGTATATTGTGTGTGTATATATATATATATGAGATTTTTAGTTCACACATGATGCCTATACAACTCTTATACGTGTCTCCTAGCTTAGTTTAATACTTTGAGTGTTTTTATGGAGACACAAAATGCGAACACAAATACAGGACACTTCTTACGTGGCAACTTAATCGGCAAATTGAGGAAATCAATTTAACTTTACTAAAACGAAAAAACCTAATAGCACACCCCCACTCCCTCTCTCCCTCTCTCTCTCTCTCTCTCCGTAATGATGTGTTTTGGATTATCGAACTCTTTATTGTTGTGTACAAGAAATTTGTGTTTTGGAATAATCATTTTGTATAAAACAATGTTGCTCTAAGATTTTTTATTTATTTATTTTATTTTAAAGCAAGAGTATTTTTTTTCTATACATATATATACTATCTAAAAATTATGGTGCAAGTTATCAACTAAAATGAGGAAACTTTTACTTGCTTTAGTCGTACAATCAAAATATAATTCAACACTAGGTACTAGCAATTTTCTGAAAAAGTAAAACTTGATCATTTTTTTTTTGTTTGGGTACAGAAAATGTAAAATAAAAAATTAAAATTTAGCCCCTAATTTTAAAACATATTAATAAAAATAATCACCTAATTTTAAAAATTAGTGGTACAACTTGTGATTAGTTGGGTATGCTGTGAATCTAGTAGCATCGGAGCTAGAGGTTGATGATAAAATAGAAACAAATTAAGAGATAGAGATTCTTAACAATTAGTTTTTTTTTTTTTTTGTCTTGGGAATGACCATGGCTCGTCAACCCATGCCCACGCATGCATGTTGAGCAGAAAAGTTCTAGTTTTGTGTTTGTCTCTTTCTCTTAATTTATTGTTAAATATGTTATTCTGCTTGTTTCCATACCGAAATCCGGAAAATTTTTTGATGGGGGTAAAATTAGACAAGGTCATGAGATCTTAATAATAAAATATGTGTTTATTTTTATTTATTTAAATTAAATAAAAAAATGAAAACAAAATTAATTTTAGAAGAGAGTAGACACATGTTATTTTGTCATTGAAGACCCCATAACCCCATCTAATTTTGACCCCATAAAAAATGGACTCTGGAAATCCCATGCGAATATCCATTCGTGTTCGCTAGGATAAATACTAGTCAATATAATAAGACTAATTCTAATGCTATATTTTATAAATTTATTTTTATTTTATGTATTATGATACTTTTAATATATTTTTATATTTATTTGATAATATAATTGTATAAATAAAAAAGTTTCAAATAAAGTTTTTATAATGGTACTATTTCTATTTTGCTTGGCATTTATTTAAGAATGAGAGAATACTAATGAGTTTTTATATTCAATGAAGATGTGCCATATCATATTGAAAATTTATATCATCATTTCTACATGTAGAAATGGTGATAAAAAATTTTCACGTAACTTAACTTTCACATCACATAGACATGGCTATAAAAAATCCCATTAGAGCATTTTTTTTTATTTTCTTTTTTATCATAGAAATTTGTATGAATATAAATGATCATTGGAGATGGCCTAAGAGCATCTTCAATGCAACCATCAATCGAGAAAAATTGAGATGCCATATAGGATAGATGGAAAAAGTTCTAAAAGCATGCTCTTCAATACAACTATCAAGAATGACCATTAAGCATATGCAACAAAAATGAGAATAAACATTGTAAAGGTGACCCTCTATTTTTAGAGGGTCTCTTAGACAATGTCTTAATGCCATGTCGTCATTTATGTCTAGCTATTTTAATTTTACAAGTTTTCAAATATCTTAACTATTATTTTATAAAATATATTTTTTTTATAAAAATTATATTTTTGATAACTATGAATCAAGATTTACGAAACAAGATTCATATTGTATATAAAATTATTAATTTTATTTTTATTAATTTCTTAATCGACAATCTATCAAACAATTGCATTGGAGACTGTTTTTTTAAAACTTGTTCATCAATTTTTTTTTCACATAAGAAAGATATGCTTACATGTCCATGGTTTAAAACTCTCTAACCCATTTTTGCATTGGTGATGCTCTAAGTCCATATTATCATTGTTTTATCAGTTCCAAATTTTATCTCTTAAACTATTAATTTAATAATTTAATATATGTATCATTGTTTTTTTGCTTTGTTTTGCTAGGTTTTTTTAGTTTGTTTACCCCTGTGTAGACAAAAAAAATTAAAAAATTAGGTGAGTTTGATGAACATTTTTTTAATCATGTACAATTGTAGGCTTAGAACTCTTGATTCCTTTATGTTCCATATGCCAGCTAACGTTACTAAACAATTAGTGTTACTCGATCGGCTTACATGCCAAAAACAAAAAAGGTAAAATTATTCACACAGATATATTCAAAATTGTTTCTAGTGGTTGAGTTTTCAATTAATGAACCAAACATTAAGTTATATACGAAATTATCGATGATTCATTTCAAGACTGAACAAAAATTTAAATAATCAATCAATAATAAGATATATAAAGATGCGAGGAATTATATATAGAAAAGCTAGTTGGCTCTTTATCCAAATTATTTTATTATAATTTTATTGCATCCATCAATCAAATGTAATAACTCTCTTTAGAGGACGATCAGCAAATTCCTACTCCTTCTAACAAGGCTGCATATTTTATACTTAGAAGTATTATCGGTGGTATTTATATATGTAATAGATTTTCCATACTTATCTAATTAACTAATCATATTGTAAATATTATATTTATATATATACCCAACTATTGAAATAGAAAGTGTGAATATGTTTGGTAAAACACTAGGTTTTATAGGATTGTTATTGGGACAACATTAGAGTCGACTTGATACTCCTAAAATTGATTCTCGGGGTTGTTAAAATAATACTTGACCAGCGACAACTACATAGTATGAGTATGAATTAATCGAAGTACGTGAAAATTGGCACGAGTAACCCTCGAACCAAAAAAAAACAAGTGGCTCAAATAATTTTAAATATCCTAATGTATGCAAAAGGGCAGTGTTAAAATTTTCAACCTGAAGAGGCATTCTTGTCAGACATGGAGAAAAAAAAACACAAAAATATCAATTTTTGATGGATCCGTCAATAATTTTAAATGGACTCAAAATTAAAAGATACGGAAAGAAATTTAGATGATTTGGTATTATTAATCATTCAATGAGAGTGATAAATTTGCAAACGTTACTTACCGACTAATATAATAATATCACATTATTAAATTATTTTTTTAGTTTCGTAATGTTACGCTCACTGAAAATTTATATAATATTTTGTAAGGCTGTGTATGGTTCAGATCCCGAACTGAATTGATACATACTGAATTAAATCACTAACTTTAGTATGGCCAAAATAGAAACCGATCTCGAGCCAAATTTAAAATGGGAACCGACTTTACGGGAACCAAAATTATAATTCAATATAATAGTTGGTTCGGTAAAACTGAAATTACTATGAAAAACAAAAAAAGAAAGAAAGTTCAATGTTCAAACTTTCACTAAGAAATATACAAACATATGCACCAAGTCAATAACACTATTTTGTCACTGGACCCTTGTGCTTGGTTATTGGGCATTAATTTGAAGGCAAAAAAATACAAAATTGTCCTGCGAGGTCTTTGTCCCCTTGGATAAAGACGAACCTTCTTTGGTTCCTAAGAACCGAGCTTCAGTTTTTTGGCCCATAACCTAATTATTAATTTCAATTTCAAGAGAAGGGCATTGAGCACACTAATTTTTAACTTGTCAATGGGGCCAATATTGGTCCTCGTTTATATAAATGTGTATAAGAGTGGATCGATGATTTTTTCAAGAGCAAGCGAGCTAATGTAGAAATTTAATTTGGTTGAATTGGGTTAAAATAAAAAATTTACACATTACATTGTTGAAAAAAAAATAATTGAGGCTTGAAATGGGATTTCGTCTGACTCGAAGGATTTGCGTGGTTCACCGGTGAAAACTCTCATTTGTTGACCGGCGGCCAGATCCACCTTTTAAGGTGTTATTTATGTGTATCTGTTTTTGATATCTCTTGTCTTCTCAAAGTTTGAAATGAGATGACACTAATAGTTTTGAACGTTAGATTGAGAAGGTGATTTTGGTATTATTAACGTTGTTGTAGGACTAATTTCAACCACCATAAAATTGTGTTAAATTTTTTAATTGTCTATTTTACCTTCACGGTCTCTGTTTTATTTTTATTTAAAAAAAAAAACATACTAAGAAGATTCGAACCTTGAATAAAATAATTTATTACTCAACCACTAGATTACTTAATATTTTTGTTTTATATTTTAGATTGAAATAGATATAATTGAATAACATATACATCGCGTGTACATATGATTTAATTTGCATGAATACAAACTCCCATTGTGTTCGTCTTATTGAAAGCTAGCTATTTAAGTTGTTTTATTGAGTTTTCATGCCAATAAAATAACATTACTATAATTAATGCACGTTATTTTTTACTTGTAATTATTTCACAAAAACACACAATCAAAAGAGATTACACATGACCTTTTTTTCCCCCCGAAGATTATCTTACAATATATTTAAGGCCCCAGACTAATTTTTGCACATTTCAATTATTTTTTGTTTACAGCGTGGCTGCCGCATACGAAACATAATTTTAAAAACATGCCCTTGTTTGAACCTTTCTTCCATTAGCCATAATTATATAGTTTGGATGCCTCTTACAGTCCTTTAATGCTTCTGCGCGGTGGGGCGGGGCCGAAGGGGGACAACCATCTTTGTCAACCAAACAATATCAAAAGGAATAAGTATTTTAAAATATGTGGCGCACGCGCGCGATGTATCTGTGTAATTTACTCAAGTGGTTAAGACTAGGGGCGGAGTGTACAGAAACCAACCCGGACGGAATTAAAATATAAGGTTTTTTCGGGTTTTATAAATACAATAGTTCAGTTCGGTCCGAAAAATCTTGGACCATTACTATTCGGTCCGGTCTACGGTCCAACTCAAGAAAATTACCCAAAAACCAGACTGAACCGATATATTTATCTATCTATCTATCTATCTATATATTTTTGGCCTATTTATTTTTATTTGTGTGTGTAGAAAGCATTAGTCTATTAAAATGGATTTCACATATATATAAATATGTTATGAAAAATGGGCTGAATAAGTGTGGAAAATAGATAAAAAGTCCAAATCAAATTGTCAATTAAAAAAGTTCAGACCGGTTAGACTGACCGAAACCGGACCGTTTAAATTGGTATGGTCCGGTCCAGTCTAGTCTTAGCTAGCAATTCGGTCTGATCCGGTCCCAAAATTCCTAGGACCAAAGTGCTCGGTCCAGTCCGGTCTAATGGTCAATGGTCCGATCAACCGGACCGTGCATACCCCTAGTTAAGACAATTGTTCTTTATAAAATAAGGTCATTGGTATAAATCTCATCTTAAGTAATATTTAACTTTTTAATTAAAAGAGTAATTTTATAATTTCATACATGTTTGTAACACTAACTTCCTGTAGTATTTGTGAAAATCGGCGTTTGATTATAAATTTCCGTGATTAAACTATTAATCATTAATATTTGGAGTTTTTTGATAGTCAATGAACGGATTGTAATAGTCCTATAAACTTAATTTTTTTTATTTTTTTTTGATACACATAGATACATCCGGTGTTTGATCTTATTAGGGCGGGAAAGAAAATTGGGTTCCTAAGAATCAAACCATGGTGCACGGTGGGGAAACCCATCCCCTTTTCTAATTGAAATGCACTTTTGGATGTTATGAAATTATTGTAGCAATGGAATAAATTTGTTAATAGATATAGAAGAGAAAAGAATGTATTGAATAGAATTATGATAATTAAACTATTATAATGAAAGATCTTATATAGGCTTGTACATGATATAATTATATATAGTATATAGAATAACCTAAACTAAGTATGTAATCATTATTGATTTCGGAGAGTAGACTAAATCAACGAGGATGATATAAAGATATACAAATATATTATTAACATTTATATGTTAATTATATATTTTATCAAAATTAATAGTAACTTTGAGATGGTCAAGCATTGTAATTTGTAATCAGTTCAGCAAGCGACTAATATACATTGTGAGTAAATTTTGATGTGAGCACTATTACATGAGATCACGAGGGTACAATGAGAAACTGCCACTTGTCATCCCTAATATAACTAAAATTAACCATAGTTGACTTATGTATAATTTAGAAAATAAAATAGAGAAAAAACAGTTCAATTAATACACTGCTATTTTTCAAGTTGCGTTGTTTTTCAACGTTGTAATTTGTTTTCCTCCTCTTTTTTTTTTGGATTTTTAGATTGAGTAAATCTATTTCTTTCAATTTTTTATTTTTTATTCCTATTATTTCTTTCATTTAGATTTACAAGTCGAGTTCAGGCCACCCATCATTTCATTGGAGCAATTAACAAAAATAATATAAATGAATTATTCATAACCTATTTAACATAAATCTAATTGTGTCCATTAGAAGTCTATTTCAAACTAATGATGTCATATTTAGTAACTCAGATTCAATTCTTTTATTAAACGAGTTAACTGTATCTAATATTGTAAGCCCTAATTTATTCTATCCCATTATTCCATGAGATCAAAAAACCAAATTTTAAATTGTATTAAAAGTTATCTCAGTGACATTTCAGACAATTAAAAACGACACATTCTTCCTTAATTTTTCATTATACTTGATTCCCAAGGCCCACATATTAAATTAGATTATATTTGCGCACACATAAATTGCATCTTCACTTGATTTTTCCTTTTATATGTCAAAAAAATAAATTTAAATTACTTTATCTAAAGGAAATAAAATTTACTCTTTTAAAAAATTACTACTCCTTAGAAAATGATGCAACTTCAAAAAATCATAAATGTATTTAATGAAATGTTCTTTGTCCCTTATATTCTAAATTATTATATCACTTAAATAGAGTTAATTTAAGTTAGAATAAACTTGACAGGTAGCGATTTCTCATTGTACCTTCATGACCTCATGTAATATTGACCACATCAAAAAATTTCTGAAAAATAGTAGTGTATTAATTGAAATGTTTTTTTTTTCTGAATTATTATATAAATTAACTAGAATTAATTTAAGTTAGGTTATAGATGACAAATGGCAATTTCTAATTGTGCCTTCGTTACCTCATATGATAGTGCGTACATCAAAAATTTACTCTCCCTTGTGAAGTAAGGTTGACCAGACCTCTAAAATTACAATATTTCTTTTGATTTCACACTGCAATTAGGTGGTCTTATTGTAACTAACCGGTAGCATAGAGTAACAATTTGGGTAATGACAATATTGAAGTCATTTCTTGCACATGAAATTAAAATGTTTGGGGAAAAAACAATAAGAAAAAAATAACCAGGATAGCACATAGCTTATGTAGAAGAACTAATAAAATACATATAACAATTATTACCCCAAAACATGGCTTTGAGCATAAAGTTTTCTTCTTCTAATGGAGCAAACATCCTTGCACACATTTTAGAGGCACCTGTGAGAGCAAACTGTTTGTAAAACAAAAGCTGAATGAGAAGGATAAGAATAGAAGGTTCTTTACGTTTTCATAAACTACACAAGCTTTTAAAATGTACTAGAAATTGTGTCCGCTCGATATTTGTGCAATATTAAAAAAAACATATTTTAATCGTAATTTGCAAAACGCTTGTTTGTCTTGATCATTAGAGCAACTAGATTGGGTATGGAAGACTGGAAGCGGTAAATGAGTAGGACTTTGTTGACACTCCTTTCAAGAGGGTCATGTTGCATTTAATTGGTGGATAAAATAAAATAATAATAAAACAATTATGGTGAGTCCCACACTTTTCATTGTATTTACCAATCAAATGTAAGGGTTACCATGATCCTCTTTAAAGGAGGGTCAACAAAGTCCTACTCTCTTCCTATTCCCTTGTGAGGATAAGACCCTCTTCCGATAGCCATGTCAGAATACAACCTCCTATTCTTACGCGAGAATAAAACCTCATGAGAATAAGAGTCTTTTTCTAGCAAGGGAATAAGACATTCTTCGTCTAAATATTTGGAATAACTGAGCTTATTTCTTATCGTGACCATGAGAATAAAACATCCTCCTCGTATGGTGTTAACTTAGCCGAGTGGTAAGTTTACCCACTCTCTATCATGCTAGTCTAAGTTTTACCACTTAGCCTTGTGTGCGGTAGAGATGCATAAGTTGTATTTGCAAATATACCATAAGCAATGTAGAGGAAGTTGTGCTTTCAACTCTCCTTTCGCACATTGTTTAAGGATATTGTAGTCATTTTAAGTGTATACCACTAACTAGTCCTCTATACTCTATATATTACATATTTTCTTATTAGAAAAATTAAAGTTATTTAAATAATACAATGGGAAAGTCACAATCCCATTTCTTTAATTCTTCTATACTAAGAAGGACACTTTTAAAAGGTATTTCACTTTCATGTGAAAATTCATCCTGTCAAAGATAAAGGAAGGAAAAAACAAAAAAAGCACAATCTAACGCACCCTTAATTTTCCTCTGTCTTCGTTGCAAGGAATATAATCAAGGTTATTAAAATGATAAACCCGAATCAATTCGAACCAAAAACAAGAAGTAAGAAATCGATATCCATCTTTCAAGATGATGTTCTTGTCTGTTTTGAGTTTCTTGTTTTCTTAGTAAATTCCATATAGAAAGATTGAGCTTTAGCAACTCCTGACATGAACTACGACACTTTAATTTTAGTTTTTACCAATTTGGATTCTTTTAGAACACAAAAAACTTGAACCAAATGAGCTGAGTCCCCAATTTGAGTCCCAAATGCATTGATTGTACTGGCCCTTGGCAAAGGCACAATAACTAATGCACAATGGACCCGTTTTGGATCATGAGCAGAGGCAGGCGTATCATTTTTAAAAGAGAACGGTCCACAAAAAAGTTAATTACTTACAGTTATATTATTGACCGAGTCACATATCAACCAGAGCAACAGAACAGTCCTCTTGCCCTTTGTTGTGAACCCCTACGCAGTTTCATTCCAGCTGGAAATGAAGGGGCAGCTTTTGCCAATCTCTGTGCTGCAAATTGCATAATTTAATCGCGTGCGTCACTTGTCCCATTTGTTAGAATGAAAAGAAAAGTGGAAGGACGGAAACAAGGAAAGATCTCTTGTTTGGTCCACGATATCTATTGCCAAAGTAATATGTGCATATATATGTTTATGCTTTTATGCTTTAAGCACAATACATAGCTATGGTAATAGCAATTGCCATTTAAAATTATGCAAAAGATGTTTTGTTTGATTCTATATTTGGCCAATATAAGCATAAGAACATTAGTATTCTTTATGGGTGAAGTCAAGTGCATATATATTGTAATGGTATGCGTTGCCCTTAGTTTAGAAAGATGACTGATAAAGTTGAAAATTTTACCTATTTCATAGAAGAGCTCGTTTACATTCTGTGCAGTTTTTGCAGAAGTTTCGAGAAAAAACAGTCCGTTTTCTTTAGCGTATTGCTCCCCTTCCTGCAATGACTCAATCAAAACATTATGAGCAGACGTGTTGATTAACTTCAATAAGATATGCAAAAGAGTCAAAACATAAAGAAACAAACATATCTGCTAGACAAATTCCTTCATAATCAGATAACAAAACTGGAGTGCTGAGGGCGCGTTTGATAAAAATTTGGAAAATAATAAAGGAAAACACTACTAATTTTTTATGAGAAGTTGTAAAAGTGAATGAGTGATTTGGTGAGATGTTCTATTACTTATTCGGTTTTTCCATGGGATCCAAAACTTTGGGGACGGGTGAGAAATCTTTTCCATGAAAAAGATGGCGAACATTCCATGAAATCACTCATCTCCTTTTTCCAATTTCTCATAAAATTTAGTAGTGTTCTAAGTCATTTTCCACTTGTTGTAGAAATCCGCCTTAATGTTAAGATGCTCAAAAGCATTCTTTTTACACTAATATGTATTGTGGACAATCACAAGTTTGAATTGAAGGGTAAAAATCCACAGAATTTGAACATAAAATACCTCAATCGCAACCTCTCTGTTTGCATCTAAGTCCACCTTGTTTCCCACCAGTAGCATTACCATATTTGGGTTTCCTAAAATAGCAAAGAAAATGAAATTAAGATACATATTTTGACTTTGTTGCCTGAAAAAACTAATTTCAATCTTGAAAACATTACTCCCTCAGTCCCAAATTAGGAGTCCAATATTCCTTTTTGGGACTTTAGAAATTAAGAGTTCAGTTTCCTTCTTAGGAGATAGAAGTGTAGCAAATCTAATGATAGTAGACAACTTTATTCTTAGCCATTGACTATGTTGACATTAATATATCCTTACAAAAATGTGAAAGTCAAACACGGTCAACATTTTAACAGGGCTTAAATGGAGAGGAGATCTAAAATTTGAATAATTTAATGGTGTACTAAAATATTCTTTATATTGACGACTTCATATAACCAATATCCTCAAGGATTATCCCCATCTAAGAAACCAAATTTCAAATTTGGATTCAAAATTTTAGTCCAAAAGAAAAGCTATAGAGCATATGACATATGACATATGTTAAGTACTGACCTTGTCTATGTACTTCTAGCACCCACTTTTTGGCTCGTGCAAATGAATCCTAAAGCAAAAATACATGTGTTACTTGTCAGTTAGTTTCCCAGTGAAGTGCCAATAAGAAATATACAAGTAATAATGCTTAAAATTATGTAAAAGCACAAAATTGTGGTGTTCCATGTGGTAGATGAGGCCAAAGAATACAATCAATATGGAATTAGCATTTTGATTCTCAAAAAAAAGAGAGAACTCCATATATAGAAATTCGACGAAGGAGACTTAAAATCATGGCGATCCTAAGTTACTTAACAAAAATAGAACTTAGGCTAATTTTATTTTATTTTAGACATTCTAGACGATATATATCTTGGTCCTCATACATAAGAGAGGGATGGTTCGGTTTTAAGATGTAGGAAAGGATTCCTTGTCAATGTTTGGATAGGACTGGAACTCTACCTTCCTCGTATTGACAATAACTTGCAAATACAACAACAACAACAACAACAAGCCTTTATCCCACTAGGTGGGGTCGGCTACATGGATCAAACGACGCCATAGTGGTCTGTCGTGAATCATATCTATAGTGAAACCATTCACCTCTAAATCCTTCTTAATAGTTTCACCTATAGTTTTTCTAGGTCTTCCTCTGCCTCTAACAACCAGGCTTCCCTCCATATGATCAACTCTCCTTACCACGGCATCTACAGGTCTCCTCCATACATGCCCAAACCATCTAAGTCGAGATTCAACCATCTTTTCTGGAATAGGTGCCACCCCAACTCCCTCTCTGATGGTAACATTCCTGATCTTATCTTTCCTAGTCTTGCCACTCATCCATCTCAACATTCTCATCTCAGCTACACTTAGTTTATTCTCGTGTTGGCTTTTGACCGCCCAACACTCAGTCCCATACAACATCGCTGGTCTAACCGCGGTACGATAGAATTTTCCTTTTAACTTGAGTGGTACCTTTTTATCACATAACACACCCGAAGCTTTCCTCCATTTCAACCATCCTGCTTGAATCCGGTGGTTTACATCTCCCTCTATCTCCCTATCTTCTTGTATAATGGATCCAAGATACTTAAACCGAGTAACTTGTGGTATGACATTGTCCCCAACTTTTACCTCTAAGTTAGTAGTGCTCCGCCTTTTACTGAACTTGCACTCCATATATTCTGTCTTACTTCTGCTTAAACGAAAGCCATGCGCTTCTAAATTTTGTCTCCAAGTTTCCACCTTCCCATTTAGCTCTTCTCTGGACTCACCCACTAGGACAATATCATCTGCAAACAGCATACATCGCGGTGCTGGCTCTTGAATGTGTTCCGTGAGTACATCTAAGACCAAGGTAAACAGATAAGGGCTCAAAGCTGACCCTTGGTGTAGTCCTATAGTTATAGGAAAATCTTCTGTGGATCCACTATGTGTTCTCACACTAGTCATAGCTCCTTCATACATGTCCTTGATAACACGAATATAGGCAATTCTAACCCCTTTCTTCTCCAGAGCTTTCCACAAAATCTCTCTGGGTACCCTATCGTACGCCTTCTCCAAGTCAATGAAAACCATGTGTAGGTCCTTTTGATCCCTCCGATATTGCTCCATCAAACGCCGCAACAAGTAGATTGCTTCCATGGTCGACCTTCCGGGCATAAAACCAAATTGATTATCTAAAATGTTGGTTTCTTTTCTTAGTCTCCGCTCAATCACCCTTTCCCATAACTTCATAGTATGACTCATGAGTTTAATCCCCCTGTAATTGGCGCAGCTTTGTATATCCCCCTTATTCTTATAAATCGGTATTAGGGTGCTTCTCCTCCATTCTTCCGGCATCTTCTTTGACCTCAATATCTCGTTGAAAAACCTTGTGAGCCAACCAGTGCCTTTATCACCTAGACCCTTCCAAACCTCAATAGGTATACTATCTGGCCCAACTGCTTTACCACTATCCATTCGTTTCAATGCTTCTTTCACTTCCTTTTCTTGAATTCTGCGATAAAAGGTGAAATTTTGGTCATCCTCTCGCATGTTCAGCTCATCTCCACATGCTAAAATCTCATAACCTTCATTAAATAATTTGTGAAAATAGTCCTTCCATCTCTCTTGTATGTCTTGTTCTTTAACCAGGACATTACCTTCTTCGTCCTTGATGCATCTCACTTGATCCAAGTCTTTTGTCTTCCTTTCTCGACCCTTAGCAAGTCGGTAAATAGCTTTTTCCTCAGCTTTGGTGCCTAAAGATTTGTATAATCCATCAAAAGCTTTAGTCCTCGACTCACTCACCGCCTTCTTAGTCTCTTTCTTTGCTTCTTTGTAAGATTCCCAATTTTCCGCATTCTTACATAAAGACCAAGCTTTAAAGCATTTCCTTTTTACCTTAACTTTATCTTGTACACTATCATCCCACCACCAAGATTCTTTATCCCTATGTCCACATCCTCTCGATTCACCCAGCGTCTCTTTAGCTATCTTCCTGATCCCCTCGGCCGCCTTGTCCCACATATCATTTGCGCTTCCGTTTGCCTCCCAAAACCCACCCTCCAGCACCTTGTGTTGAAAGATCCTTTGTTTTTCACCCTTCAAATGCCACCATCTAATCCTTGAAACCTTACCTTGGCCCCTTCTCTTCACTTTCCCCTTAACTCGTATATCCATTACAAGGACTCTATGTTGGGTAGTCAAGCTCTCTCCAGGTATGGCTTTACAGTCCATACAACTCTTTCGATCTCCTTTCCTAAAGAGGAAGAAATCGATCTGAGAGCATGTTGTCCCACTCTTGTATGTGATGAGGTGCTCCTCCCGCTTCTTAAAACATGTATTGGCTACCATAAGATCATAAGCAGAAGAGAAAATCAAGGATAGATTTTCCCTCGGTATTTACCACCCCAAAGCCATAACCTCCATGCACCCCCCTATAGTTATCAGAAGAGCTCCCTACGTGCCCATTCAGATCCCCTCCTAGAAAAATCTTTTCTCTAAGTGGTATATCCTGAATCAAGCCTTCTAAGTCCTCCCAAAATTTTATCTTGAGGTGTTCTTCACACCCGACCTGAGGTGCATAAGCACTGATCACATTAAAAGTGTCCTGCTCCACTACAAATTTTAGGGCTAGGATCCTATCTCCTACCCTCTTTACATCTACAATGTCCTTCTTCCACCATTTGTCGACAATTATACCCACTCCATTTCTCGATTTAACCTTGCCAGTGTACCAAAGCTTAAAACCCGAAGTGTCTAATTCCTTCGCCTTAGCTCCAACCCACTTAGTTTCTTGAAGGCACATGAAATTGATCCTCCTCCTGATCATAGTGTCAACTATTTCCATAGATTTTCCTGTGAGTGTGCCTATATTCCAAGTCCCAAAACGAATCCTCCTCTCATGAACTAGCTTCTTTACCCGCACCCGTTCACATAGATGCGGGAACCCTTGCTTATTTTTCACTACATCCAGGCGGCGATGTAGCGGCCCTTGCTCATTTGTCACTGGACTCGGACGATCCAGCGCGTTGCTTCTGGGCAACGACCTAGCATTAACACTATTATATCGTTTGTCCATGTCATGAAGATTCGACGAAGTTTGACGTTGGCTGTCGACTGCCTAACACAACCCTCCTCCTTTATCCGGGCTTGGGACCAGCAGCATTGAAGTAACACTGGCGGAGTTTGACAATAACTTGCAAATATGTTATTAAATATAAAAATATTTTAATTAAACTTAGATACTGTATTATAACATATTATGAAATGAAAATGACAAATGTTTAGTTATTTGTTAAAAGTAGTGAAGTTTTGTGAAAAAAAGAAAAAAGGAAATTGAAGGATTCTAGGGAATCCTTTTAGCTCCCCCCCACCCCCACACACAAAACCAACAACAAGAAAGACGCACATTGACTATGGGAATGGTGGTAGGGAATCCTCCCTTCCTACGAATTCTGGATTCCTTTCAAAAACTCCAACCAAACGTTGGATTCTTGAATGAACGAGAATCGAAGATTAAACAACTACTCTCTGTAATTTAAATTTAGGAGTTTGATTTAGTCTTATATAGCTTATATGCTTGTTATGTACCTACCATGCTTGTGATATCATATACCACAACAGCCGCAGCTGCACCCCGATAGTACATTGGAGCTAAGCTATGGTATCTTTCTTGTCCAGCTGTATCCCAAATATCAAATTTGATAGTAGCTTCATTTAACGACAAAACCTGCGAGAAGAAGGCTGCTCCGATTGTCGGTTCCTGTAAAAGTATAACTCATTTTAAGGGCGTGCAAGATGGAAATTTAAGGAAGACGAGGTAATAGTGAAAATCAAATAGAAATAAAAGGACCAATCATAAAAACGAACGTGGTAATCGCAGAATTGGCCTTTGACAAATCTCAGTACCAAACTGGTTTTCCCAGCTCCTGTGTCTCCAAGAAGCACCTGGAAAATATTTGAACACGTATTAAGGATTTCTTTTCCATCCACTGAGAAAAGAAAAGGAAACTCTACTTGAATTTCTATTGCTTTAAATTTCAAAGGAATAAGAGAATATCAGCTCCAGGGAATCAAATAGTTGAATAAAACAAACTGAATGTAAAGTTTATATATTCAGAATGACCAAAGTATCAAACTTCAGATGTCTAAATTTCTTTCTATTTGTTTCCTTCTTGTAGGTTTTCAGATGCCGAAAGAAATTATCATATGCAGGTGCAGAAGTGGATCACATTTCCATCGAGAGAACAACAGGCAAACTAGATAATAAATTCATGATTAATTCTCATGTCATTATACTCATTATATACTTACTTTGGAAGTTTATACTTCCTCTGTCTCAAATTACCTGTCCTCCTTTCTAAGACGTCTCAGCTTAAGAGAAGTTAGGCTATAAATTGACATGGATATTCCAAGATTAGCTATTCACCACAAAGGCTAAACGCTAAGTTAATGTTGTTCACTTTGCATCAAGGGTAATTATGAAGGCTTATGGCAATTTGTGATATGTTTTGACTTTCAAACTGGGATTCATAATTTGAGAGTGCGAAAGTACATAAACTGCAAAACTAAAACGCAACAGGAAATAAAAGGGCTGGTCTTCGTGTGGTATGTAGAAATATACTCCCATACGCTGATAGACATCAAAATTTGTCTTTGCACTTGACTGTACATATTGTTTAAGTGCGATATAATCGCAAAATGAAATTAGCATTGAGAATGTACAGGTAATAAATAGTACTCTCTCTGTCCCAAATTAAGAGTCTACCAACACTCAGGAAAGGCAAGAAGTTTCGTTGTAAACCATTAATTGTGATGAACTTAATGCATTCTTGAAAAATAGGAAAAACATGGGCTCTTAATTAAGGACAGAGAGATTATTTCAAATCACTATGACACTTAACACTGAGTTAGGAGCATAGCTCTACATTGTTACTCCAATAGTGGCAAAAATTGCAATCAGCTAAAAATTAATATGGGCCCTTGGGTACAAGTTGCCCCGCAAAATCGGTGCGGTGCCCATGAGATCATGGATGACATTTCAATTTGTGAGATGTAGCTAGCAACACTTGTTGGAGAGCATGATATATATTATTGGTCTATTACCTATCAGCTTAAGTTTTTAGAGAGCTAGTTCCTAGGAGTACTAGCTAGGCGCCCATGAGCTCATACGAATTTCTAAAAGTCCTCGCCGAGGCTGCCTTGTAACCAATTTTCACTCCTCTATGTTTTTGAAATTTATTTGTTTGTGTGTTCAATAATGGAGAATGCTTTGTTAGTGCACTCTTATGCCATTTTAAGAAGCAAAGTTTGATTTGTATAGTATTATACTTCCAAAAATAAATACATTAACAATCGACCGCCTACACAGCCAGAACATTGAGCTCTTGGTGATCTTATATGGGTGTGTATGATTGCATTAATTTCATAAGTTATCAATAGCCAGTGTACAACTTCACTAGCATTGAGACATCAATAAAAAAAAAAAAATTGCCCTCGGGAAGGTAGGTGTGTGTGTGTGTGTGTGTGTGCAATCAGATCAGAGGAATTCAAAAACTGTTCCACGTATCCATCCAAACGCACCCCAAGATATTTTTATATTCCCTCTGTACTTAATTAAGATAGTTTTATACTCCGGTCTACCTAATTAAGAGTCTTCCTTCTCTCTTTTAGGATATCCTAAATTGAGAGTTAGTTTCCTTTTTCAACATATCAATGTACTAAACCGCACCGTATTAAACAAGTATATTACTTTTCCATGGGACTATCCGCCATAACAAAAATCCACCAAAATTTATATATATGAACTAACTAGAAGATTGCAGAATGCCATATATATACACCAATCCAAACTTAAGTTTGGTTTAAATTGCAGAATTGTTCATAATCTGAACATAACTAATATCATAATGTACAATAATATGCATATAGCATGCACACACACACACACATATATATACAAAGGAATTGTGTTGGAAAAAAGGTGAAGGCATACCTACCAGCTTGGCTTGTATGTTCTTGTTGACAGTCTTAGCCATATTCCTATCGATTCGATTGAATTAATTGCAGAAGAGATTACAACAAACACAGAGAGAGAGAGAGAGAGTATTACAGAGGAGAATGAAGACGAAAGTTTGATTTGTAATAAACTGGAAAAAGGAAAGTAGGGATAAGAGTAGGGGTTCAAATAAGGATATTGAGAGAGAATCCATGGAACGTTAGGTTTTGTTTTTGTTATATTTGACTGGTAAGTTAGTTTTCCGCTCGGACTCAAACGGATTGTCTTCCTCTAGATTCTTTGCTTTTTCTCTCTGTTCCTTTAATTTATTTTTTATTTCACGACTCACTATTTCAATACGAATTTAATAAATTTAGATTAAGCATGAATATATCTCGATCAAGTTCGGGTCATACATATTTAAATTGTAAATAAAATATATCATGTTTCGAATTAACCATTTACTCAAAATTAGCCCACAATTAATACAATTATATTTCGAATCACTATCCAATTAATTAAAACAACCCATTTATACCCACTTAGTAGGTAGTCTCATATCCTCCAACAAAATCATAACAAATTTAGCTCTTTACATTTTTATTGGTTAATGCACTTTGCAACAATAAAAATGATATTATTGTAAGATAGGTAATTGGGTCATATTTTCACATAAGACCTTATTACTATTATTATGTTAATATATTAAACGTTTTGTATTACTTGTTTAACATGACAAGTTTATAAAACAGATTAAGAGTTAAGATAGATAACACAATTTATTAATCAAATCGTGTTTGGATTTGGATTGATAAAATACTTTAATACATTTCTCTTGATACTACCCGCGAACACGAATTATCACTCCTATTATTTAAGGTTTATAGTTGGCCTGTTTAAATCGAACTAAGAAGGGAGAAAAAAAACCTATTAATTTTCCCAGTTTTTTTTTCCCTTATGTTACATTTGGAAAGTTGGGTCAGAATTTTGTTTCACTGTGGATATTGTTGGCAGCCTCCCGTATCTATCTTCTGTTTATAAACTGTGGATCAGTATGGGCCTGAAGCCCGTTTTGTCGTTTCGAAGAAAACATTCAAAAGGACGGAAATGTAAAAAGATAAAAAAGAATGGGGAAGCCTGAAAACGCAATAATTATTGGAAATCAACCCCAAACTTGGGAAAAAGTCTCTCTCGCCCGGAGGCTCGAGAGTTAGTTAGTACTGTCACAGTTACGAGCAAATTTAAGTTGAGATAAAAATTATGAGACTTAAATTTAAACTGAATTTAAAATTTTAATTTTAGTTCAGTTTTATTTTGTTTTTATATATTTTTTTAAATAAATAAATTATAAGAAAACTTATTTTGGTAAAAAAAATTCTTTATACTTACTTATACTTATTTTGAATAAAAAAGTATTAACTCTTACCTTCATAATATAACTCAAATATTCATTATAGCTAAAATAGTCAATTTCTCACTAGATCTTGTAAAATTTAGAAATATAAGATTTACAAGGTCTACTTCTTCTAAGTTTTTGTTAAATTATTTGGACCTCCTGAACTGCCTTTTAGGCCTTGTCTTATCGTCAGCATATATGTGTGCCCAGGCTTAATGCAAAAAGATTGTTAGTTGCTCACTAGGCCAGTTATCTTTCGGGAAATCGCAAAAGTTATCCGATCTATGAAACCACGCGTTTAAAGCTCCGAGACTCGATGTGTATCAACTATTATTTATTTAGAAATTTTGGAGTCTCTCAGGCCCTTCGGTTCATGATTTGTTTAGAAATGCTTTTGCTACATGCCTATTTGATAGAGACTTAAATGCTACACTTCTTGTTCTCATCCTAAAAATCATATCGAACGGCCAGGATTTCTTAAGCATTTTTGTCCCATATCTTTGTGTAACATGGTTAATAAAGTAATTACATAAATAAATGCTTATACACTTGTCTAAAATAGTGTATTGATAAACTTGTTAGTCCTCTTTAAGTAGCCTTCGCTTGTGGACGACATATATATATATATATATATATCTAGCAATATTATACCCACCCACGAATTGGTTCACGCTATTCGAAAATGCATGGCTAAGAATGGAGACTTATTAGTCAAGTTAGACCTCGAGAAGGTCTATGATCAGGTTAGCTGGGAATTTCCATATACTACGTACGTGCTATTTGATTCGTCACTGTCTCGCCACCTCTACTCTTACAGTCTTATGGAATGGTGAGCATACGAACAGCTTCAAACCATCATAGGGGTTTCACCAAGGGGACCCATTGTCTCCTTACCTATTTGTATTATATCTTAAGCAATTATGCATGCTAATCCAATAGACTGTGGAGTGGGTCACGTTTTCGGTTGCCGTAATGGTCCATGTATTCCTAACCCATTTTTTGCAGATGATTTGCTTTTATTTTTATTAAAGCTAATGTCAAGCAAGCCAATGTGGTTAAGGATACAATTCAAGCATTTTGTCAAGCTGGCTTTGGTCAAAAAGTTAGCGTCGATTGCGTTTTGCAGTCCTCATGTGCCCTCTTACAGCAGAAATGACATTCAATAATGCATTATCGGATTCGTTTTATTGAAGATCTGGGCCGATACTTGGGTTCCCGCTCATGAAAGGCCAATTTGAGTATATTATTGAGAAGGTACAGAAGTGCTTAAGCAGCTGGAAAGCAAAGAACCTCTAGCTCCTTGGCGGGCCGGTGCATGCTTATTCAGTCTGTCTTATTTGGGGTTCCGACTTTTGCTGCGCAGATGGCCTGGCTTCCACAATCCACGTACGTGCGATGCTTTAAATAAATTATCTCATAACTTCTTTTGGGGTACAACTCCGGATAAGTGTAAACTTCATTTGGTCAAATGAAGCACTGTCAGTCACGAAGCCTAAGAAAACGGTTGGTTTGGGCATTAAAAAGGATCGACATGCAAATATTGCCTTATTAACAAAAGTTGGAGGGCAAATGGTGGCTGGTATATTGACAAAGTTTGGACGCGTGTGCTTGATGCCAAGTATGTTAATCATTCGGATGTGCTTAGTTGTCCTAGAAAAAATACGGACTCCCAAACCTGGAAAAGAATTTGTTAAAAGCAATGCTTTAATTTTTTAGGGTCACGGTTGGTGCGTAGCTAATGGGACATATATCTTATTATGGCCGGTTTGATATATGGGTGAAAAATGAGCCACTATTTAGAAGTTGATAAGATCAAACAGATGAAATTAATTGCAAGGTTGCGGACATTCTCTCTCCACAAAGTACGTGAGATTTACACCATATCAACACTAAACTGCTTGATCCAATTGTCCATCACCTTGTTCAAATTATCCCACACATGAATGCTAAAGATGTACACACATGGAACTGATGTACTGATGGGGTACCTACAACACGTTCGTTTTTGAAGTTTTTATCTCGTGATAAATCCAATAATTCTTTTTCAATGTGGGGAGTGGATTTGGAAATTAGATTGTCCTCAAAAGCTCAGGTTTTTTATGGTTACTATTGAATGATCGATTTCCTGTTAATGCATATAGACAATGAATAAGTGCGTCGGACTCTTAATAATGTGATTATTGCGGTAACCATTCGGATGCGGTGTTGCACATGATTAAAGATTGCTCTTCCTCTAGTACCCTATGGAAATCCTAGCTTACTGCTGCCAAACCAATGGCCTTTTTTTTCTCCCTACCTCTTCCCCGGCCAGTTGCTCCGGGCTAATATCAAGGTAAGGCCCATCTCCGTAACTCATTTTTATGTTGGTCTGCAGTTTTTCTTGCGACTTTATGGCATATTTGGAAAGCCTGCAATAATACGTGTTTTAGTCATATTCCTTTCTCAACTCATGCGCTTTAATTTACCACCAAGCTTTGGCCTTTGCCAACGACATGGCGGTTTAGTTGGCGGAACTTAACGGTTGTCATTTGGATCCTGTTAATGGCCGTTGGTTCCATCCACCACCAGGGTACTATAAAATTAATACTGATGAAAGTGTTCAAGATTGATGATCTGCTTTTGGTGGACTGCTACGTAATCTTGCAGGGGAGTGGGTGTGGGGATTTACGGGGAGGCTAGCTCGTACGTTTCCTCTCCATACTGAGTTAGCTCGTTGCAATTAAAGAGGGGTTAATGGCAATACATGCTAAGGGCTTACTTAAGGTTGGTTATTGAATTGGATTCTTTTGAGGCAGTGAATCTCATTAATGGGTTTCCTCTCCTCCTAATCATCCACTGCTACCTCTCATACTCGACTACAAATGGCCATAAGCAACTTTGTGTTCTATTACCTTTATTCCTAGGCCTTATAATTATACTGCTAACTTTATAGCAAAATTAGGTCATACTATATGTAGTATTTCTAGTTTATTGTGGTTTGATGTTCCACCTTCTTCTGTTTTAGCAGAGGTTTATAAAGATATGGCAATATAATAGGGCCTTCGTGCCCCTTTTGGTTAAAAAAAAAAAAAAAAGTTGGATATATTCTAATTCTAGAATTCTGCAATTTTAAGTTGTTTTTTTTTTTTTCAAAGAGAGAATTTCAAAATTTATTTGAAATTCTTTTATTTGAGTTTTCATGAATCAACTTGAATTATCATATTTAAAATTGTTCATTTTTCACAATTAAAGATAAATAAATATAATAATCATAAATTGCATAATTCACAATTTGAGCAAAAAGCAAAGGGGCCTAATGTGTCTTCCTATAACGCCCTGGAATTTATTTATTGTCCAAATTTGGTCCCTAATGTTCTATTTTTCATATTTTGGTTTTCAAGATTTGAGTCAAGTTGCACTTTTATTAAAAAATTGGACGATTCATCCATTTTTTTGGACGCCACATGGAGTTACCTTCCACAAAATTGACAATTTTAAATGAAAATGCAACTTGGTTAAAAACTTTGAAAACCAAAAAATGCATAAAATAAAACATTAAGGTAATGTTTGGTTGATGTTTTGAGTTGAGTTTTTAAGTTGGGTTTTTAAAATATTGTGTTTGGTAGAATTTGAAAGTATGTTGAAAAGTGAATTTAGTTTTTGTTTGAGTTTTTTTCAACCAATTAAAAAATCTCATAAAAAAATTTCAAAAGATAGTCACAGTGGATCTTATTTTATAGATCTCGATAAGTAGGTTTCAAATATATATATTTTTTTATCTAATTTTGATTTTTGAATTTAAAGTTATGGTGTTTTGAAAAAAAAAATTTGAGGAAAAAAATAAAATAAAATAAATTTTGAAAAGTGTAAAAATAAAGTTGAATTTTTAAAATTTTAAAAAATAAACACCCACCAAACAGAGCCGGCTAAAGACCCAAATGAGACATGATGTATGTAAATTTGAAGGGGTAAAAAGATCAATTACCTTCCTATAACACACATCAACCAAGTTTATCGATCAAGTATTATGTAATTAAAACTTCAAAAATTCAATTGCCACGCGATCTTTTGAATTAAACATATGGGACTAATAGCTAAGGATAGTTGTCGGGCTTGATATATAAGTAAAAACATGTATTTTAATACCACATAAGAATTTTAGAAACATTCAACTGAAAATCAATTAATAATAAATATCGTAGTAGCTCTTAAATGTTATATGTTGCATGGCAAAATTTTGATTTGTTGATTTGTGATTTAGGGGTATATAGTATAGACATCCCCAGACACAACCTGAATTAACTTGCATGGCGAAATTAACTTTACGTGAGAACAAGAAGAACAGGAAAAGAAGAGAAAAAAAAAAAAGCAGTGGTCCACATGGAGGTGGAAGTGGGATTTTTGTTGTCGATCTTATGGGTCACCACGTATACTCGGCTAACCTCGAAATCAATAATGGAGTAACGGATTATTTATTTAAAAAGAAATTAAAATTTTCTGAGAATCTGAAACGTGTACATGAATCCACGACTCGTGATCGAAGCTCCCCCACATGATCAAATCTCATCTCTTTTTACAACTCCCAATCGCATTATCATGGGATTTGCTTTTAATATAACTATCACCACTAAACAGTACGTATTCACATGCGAGATATATGTGCGTATATATATATATATATTATGTTTCTTTCAAATTAAGGTTTATTAATTTTCTTTAGAAAAAATGAACTTTTATAATCTTATTTTATTTTTAAATATAATCAATGTACAGTATTTTACTAGATGCAGTACACAAGTATCATTAAACTTCTTTTCTTTAAAGAAATGTTCAAGTTAATTACAATAATTAGTATGTGATCCTATTATAAAGTTTTTGACGTCCGCGCAATAAATTTTTAAAATAGATACATGGTTCCAAAAGGGCAAAGAGATGGGGAATTTTAACCTTTGGTCTTCGAAGTTACAACACTATCTATTTTATAACTACACGCCATTACTAATTTGAAATAGAGAGAACAAATGTACTCAATATGGGATATGTTCAAATCATGGCATAATTACTCTTAGAGGGGTCGGGTAATATGGAAATTTTAGTTTACACATAGATCACTTGGCCTATCGCAATTAACAAGGATATATAACATTATTTGTGTGAGGCTCAGATCGAATTTGGGGCCTCCTTAATATAATTAAAGACAAAAATTACGCCAACAAGTTACGAGACAATTGTCCATGAAAGTGGGATGGGAATGTTGGCAGCAGATCTATACTAATTAACTACATATTTTAAATACTTCAATTAATTATAAACTGCAACAGCTTTACGTACTATAATATACATATATATATATATCCTTTTAACTTTCTCTTTGTCAATTTAATTAGACAAGTTCATTAATCTTCTAAACAATTTAATGTCTGCTAGATCTACTGATCGAATAATTAGATCGAGTTTCCAATAAATTAATGTTATGGAACGTGGGTTAACAATCTGAGTAGAAAAAGAGAAATACTAGACCTTATAGAACATAATTAGTTAATTAATTAGTACATAAATTATAATTGATTATTCAAGAATTTGAGCGTATTAGAAGAAGTAACTGAAATTATTCGTCAATTGACAATTCTAGAAATTAGGTAGAAGGGCTTATTACACATTGATTTTTACCAAAAATCCAATGAATAATATTTTTTTGAATGAAGGGCCTATTTTTAATTGGTAATTCGTGTAAGAGGCCTATTTTGTTTTATATTTTAAATGAATGTATTTGAATAAATTTAAATATCATTTAATTAATAAAAACATGTTATGTATTACCTAAATTACTCCTCTTTATGAAATTTGCACAAAAAATATGGACCGCAAAGTTCATATTGCAGTAAAATATGAACTGCAAAGTTCATATTGCAGTGAAATATGGACTGCAATATGAACTTTGCACTAAAAATATGGACTGCAAAGTTCACATTACAGTAAAATATGGACTGCAATATGAACTTTGCACCAAAAATATCGACTGCAAAGTTCACATTACAGTGAAATATAGACTGCAAAGTTCATATTGCAGTGAAATATGGAGTGCAAAGTTCATATTGCAGTAAAATATAAACTGCAAAGTTTATATTGTAGTCCATTTTTTAATGCATATTGGTATTTTTTAGTTTATTTTAAGGGTTGGGATGTCATTTTACAATGAAAAAAAAAAGACACATGTCATATTATCAATAAAATAAAAAATAGGCCATTTATTTACATAAAAACTTATTCCTTGGCTTTAGTGTGAAAATCTTTCACTAATAAGCCCTTTTTTTTAATTGCCCCTTGACAATTATACAAGTAGTACTCAGAACTACCATCCACCAAACATATATTCTGTTCGTTTAGATTTATGAGAATCATTCTAGAGTAAATTAAATTAGTACATTGAACTCGTTATGACTCATTTGGATAAAAATTACTCGTCTGGATCTAATTAAGCGTTCAATTTTACATTAATGATTTAGATTTTTTATTTTTTTAGTTGCTTATACTTTACACCTTTGACAGCATTTTCACATTGGTCCATAAAGTTTTATTTTTGCCATTTGATCCATAATTAAGTTTGACTCCCTTGTTACTTTAATCCAAAATCTAACCTAATGTTTGTTTATTGGATAGAAAATGGCATCTTCAGTTGCATGAAATAGCCTAAAAATCAAAATGACAAATATTATTTTTCTTCTAAGAAACAAAAGGCAAGTTGAATTTTAAACTAAAGAGATAAGGAGATTAAACTTTATGTATGAATTGAAACTAGCACAAATTGAACTTCATGTAAATAACTCATTTTTAACTATACTCTAGACTGGTTATCGCTTTAGAAGCGCCAAATCCCGTCCATGAGTTGGGTGTGGGTTTGAATGCAGAGAAATAATTTTTTTTATATATAAAGAACGGCGATGTTGAAAATTAATGTTTAATTAAAGTTCAAAGTCTTAACTAACGAGCGCAATTTAAAATTCTTTTCTTATTAATATTAATAAGAAAAAATATGAACTGCACAAACAGAAATTAATTAAAAAAAATAGAGTACATCGGGTGGAGTCGCAGACTAGGTCGCTCTCTTTAAGACGTCTCGCAGGCTCTGCTCCGAAATTGTGCTAGCAGTTTAGTAATCGCCACACTGTCCCCATGATGAAACAACCCAGATACTCTTCTGTACGATCGACGTGCACCACCGCTTGATCGTTCGACAATACTCTCAAATATATGCTCAGAATTGGTAAATTATTTACCGTCGAAGGCAAAAAATTTCCCTGCCAGAGGCAAAAAAAAATTTAGGGTTCTTTTGAATATTTTCGGTTTTGCGTTGTTGAAGAAGATATGCATCGATAAGAAATTTTTTCGTTTTCTATATATTCAAGAAAAAATTAAAACAGTAGGATAATAATTAAAAAATCTGTTTCGTTGGAAAAATACACGGAGACGTGGAGAAAAAATTAGGAGCCGTTTGGAAGTGGTTTGAGCCACTTTTGAAATTTAAAAAATAAAATTTATTTAACAAATAAATTTTTTCTAAAACTATTTTGTATAAAAAATTTGTACATTGCATAAGACAAGCTCAAAGCCCGAGCCTGGCCCGGATTGGGTCTGTCGGTCAGGCGCGCGCGCGTGTGTAGTGAACCACATTCATCTAAGTTCTCACCCAGTAGCACAAAATTCTAATACTCCAAAAGGCTCAAACCCTTAAGCCAATTTTCTCATATATGGGACTTGAGAAAACATCAATATTGCCTTGTCAAGTTTTTTTTTCAAATACATAATGCTCCAACAATCCTCCATTTGTATTTTAGGAAAAACGTTTTCATTGAACATATTACATAGGACAGTGAATAAGTAAAAGTGTCTTCGAACTTGAACCTTTATGTAGTGTTTGTGTTTCAGAATATACTAGAGTAACTCGTAGTTTTGAACTCTATCTCTGACAATCACAACACACACCGCCCTCAAGAGTGTTGTCCAAAAGTCAGCACGTTATGGCCATATGCTTATATCCCAGTTAGTGAATGCTCTAGAGAATTTGCCCAAAATTTCATAGGAAGCGACATCTCTTCTATATTCACATAGGTGAGTATATCGAGAGTACTCCTGTAGCACAGGTACCCTACTCTACATAGAGCTATAGAACTCATTAAGAGCAAATGCTCAACCTTTTCGTCGCTTTAGGATATCATGCTCCATAGGGATGAGATAATACTGCATGATTCTAAAATATCACTTATAACTTGTTGTTTACCCTTTGAACCTATTTCTTGGGATCTTCAGTCCATAGGTTGGGTTACTGTTGACCTTGAAGGTCTTAATCTTATTTTGATAATAACAATAAATCAATCATGTGTAATTTAACATGTTCTTGATATAAGATTATAGATTTCTTATTTGGAAAATCAAGAATAGCATGATTGCTCAAAGGAAGTTTGACAAGGATCATTCAATCAATATCCGATCAAGTCAACGAAGTATTGGACTAAAACCGATCTATCCGAATCAAGATCATTCTTCTACAAGCGTTGGACAAGACAAGAAGATCAATCTCATCACTCACAAGCTAGCAATGCGTTTCATGAAGCATAAAAGATCAAGGATCATATACTAAAGCTTTCAGGGAAAAGCTTCAAATGAAGAATCAATTTGAAGAAACAAATCGAAGCATTCGAAGACTCACCTATTCGGTAATTGAGTGTTTGCTTAGGATTAATGTAAATTTTCTTAATTAATTGATTATATAGCTCAAATATGAACTTACATCATTGTTAGATTGATCAAAATCAGTTTGAATCAAATTTCTTTGAAAACACCATTCTTGCAAAAACCGATTTTCAAATAATTTCATATTAAATTGATTTGAGCATATTTTGAGCTCTCATGAAAATAGGTGTCTTAGGATAATATATTTGACCTATCCCAAGCATCAAAATTGATTTTGGAACACTTCTACAAATATATTTTTCATCTATCCAAAGTCAAGCTATTTTATTGATCATTCATATTCATTATTTGAGCTATCTATTTGATCAATCAAGCAAACTCTAGTGTGAGCTTCATATTGTATCTTATACACACTTAGATAGAGTTGTTCATTGGTGTGGGTTACCAAACAATTGTATTAGACAATTTATGAGAGGTAAATCCCATAAGATAGACAAGAAGGTAAATTCTTGTTGAGTGAAATTGTGAGAGGTAAATCTCATAGTTAGCAAGAGGGATTCTTGAGGGAATATTGTGGTCAAGCAATATTTGTAAAGAGTGTAGTGAGAAGAATTACACTTATAGAGGTTTGATCTTCACCTGGAAGGAGATTGATTTTAGTGGAAATTCTCGGGGAATTAACCGAGCCCGGATTATGGTTTGATAAACCAAAACCGTGTGGACAAAAAGCCTTGGACTTTAAATCGATTCAATCTTTCTAACTCAATCTCTTTATTTACTTGTTATATTATTGTTTGCTTGATTGTTTATTTGATTGCATTCCTTGATAATTTGTTTTACTTAAACATTGTTAGAAAAATTTTTAAATTCCGCATTAAGTTTTAAAAACCATATTCACCCCCCCTCTAGGGTTATTTTCCGACCAACAGTTACCATTACAGTGACTCAATTCTCATCGGGCGTTAACCCCATCCCTTTTGAGGTGTTAAACACATTCTCTCTCATTAGTCCTTTTGTCAAAGGTTCAGTCAAATTTTTCTCAGACCGCACATAATCCACTCTCACAGCACCATTGGAGAGTAACTCTCTAACCGTGATGTGTTTATGACGAATCTGTCGTCTCTTACCGTTATAGTAACGGTTCTAAACTTTTGCAATAACCGCGGTATTATCGCAGTGGATAAAGATAGTTGATATTGGTCTTTCCCATAGAGGGGTATCTGCAAGAAAGCTTTTCAGCCAGCTTGCTTTTTCACTAGCAGCAGCTAGTGCTATCATATCATACTCCATCGTAGACTGGGCCAAAATGGTCTGTTTCTTAGATTTTGAAGAAACTGCACCTCCAGCAATGCTGAAGATATTTCCACTAGTGGCCTTGGAATCTTCTGACAGGGTATTCCAGTCAGCATCGCTATATCCTTCTAGGACAACGAAAGACTTTTGATAGTGTAACTTTAGGTCCATGGTTCTTTTTAGATAACGCATGACCCTCTCAACAGCATGTCAATGCTCCATACTAGGACTACTAGTAAACTTACATAGTACCCCCACTGCAAATGCAATATCAGGCCTAGTGCAATTAGTAGCATGTCGAAGGCTACCAATGATGTTCGCATACTCAGTTTGTTTAACACTGTCTCTAGTGTTCTTGAACAACTTCACACTAGGATCATATGGAGTACATGCTGGTTTACAGTCTAAGTAATTATATTTCTTTAGAATCTTTTCAATGTAGTGAGATTAATCTAAAGAAAGTCACTTTTCTGTCCTAGTAATTTTAATCCCCAAAATTACATTGACTTCTCCCAAATCCTTCATATCAAAATTAGCACATAGCATGGATTTGACATTATTAACAATATGGATATTATAACCAAAAATAAGCAAGTCATTAACATATAAGCATGTAATAGTGCATGCATTATTCTCAGTCTTACAATAAATGCATTTATCATTTTCATTAATTCTAAATCCATTTGATATAAGCAATTTATCAAATTTCTCATGCCGTTGCTTAGGAGCTTGTTTCAAACCATAAACTGATTTATCTAATTTGCATATTTTTTGTTCTTGGCCTGTAACAATGAACCCTTCAGGTTGTTCCATGTAAATTTCCTCTTCTAATTCCCCATTTAAAAAAGCAATTTTAACATCCATTTAATGCACAACAAGATCATGAAATGCAGCCAGGGCAATCAATACACGTATAGATGTTATTCTAGTTACAGGAGAGTAGGTATCAAAGAAATCTACATTTTCACGTTGTCTATAACCCTTGGCAACTAAACGTGCTTTGTATTTATCAACAGTGCCATCAGGTTTCAATTTCTTTTTAAATATCCACTTACAACCTATGGCTTTACAACCAGGAGGAAGGTCTACTAGGTGCCAAGTTCTATTCGATTCTAAGGAATCCATTTCATCGTTAATGGCTTCTTGCCAAAGGTCAACATCTAAAGAAGACAAGGCTTCTTGAATAGTGGATGGATCATTTTCTAAAGTGTATGCATAAAAATCAAGTCCAAAGTCTTTAGTGGTCCTAACTTTTTTTACTTTTCCTAGGTTCAATGGATGTATCATTATGCACGGTACTGGTAGGTAAGGTAGAGCTAGAAGGTAGTGAGCTACCCCCAATATTCCTTATTTTAAAAGGGAATTTATTTTCATAAAAATCTAAATCATTGGATGCAATAATAACATGATTTTTCAAATCATAAAATCTATAGGCCTTGCTATTAATTGCATATCCAATAAAAACACATTCATAAGCTCTACTAGCAAGCTTAGATCTTTTAGGATCAGAAACACGCACATAAAAAAGGCACCCCCAAACGCGTAAATAAAAAATATTAGGCCTTTTATTATTTAAAATCTCATATGGGGATAAATTGGATTTAATCTTAGGCACCCTATTAAGAACGTGACAAACGGTTAATAAAATCTCTCCCCACCAATGTGAGGCAGCCCCCGAATTTAGTAGCGTAGCAACAATTAATTCGACAAAAGTTCTATTTTTTCTTTCGGCTTTTCCATTTATTTCAGGTGAATATGGAGCAGTTGTCTCATGAATAATTCCAAGTGAAGCATAAAGATTTTTAAAATCAGTTGAATCATATTCGGTTCCTCTATCACTTCGAAATCTTTTTATTTTCTTATTAAACTGATTTTCAATTTCTGAAGAAAATGTTTTAAACATATCAATTGCTTCACTTTTATTTTTCATAAGGTAAACATAGAAAAAATCCGAATTATCATCAATAAAATTAATAAAATACCTTTTCCCATTTCTCGTTAAAACACCATAAAATTCACAAATATCCGAATGAATAAATTCAAAAGGTTCGGTTTCTCTTAAAACAGATTTGTGTGGTGTTTTAATAATCTTTGCTTAGCAACAAAATTCACATTTTTCGAAATCATTTAATGATGAGAAGGGAATAATTTTCAGTTTACTCATGTTTTTAATAAGGCGCTTATTAACATGACAAAGTCCAGTATGCCACACATTAAATGAACAAATCATATAAGCAGAACTATAAACAACTTTATTAGCATCAACATTCAACTTAAACATCCCATCACAAGCATAACCCTTCCCCCACAAATACACCATTATTAGTAAGAGTAAACAAATCTACCCCAATAATTTGAATAAAGCCAGCTTTATTAAAGAGGTAACTTGAAACAAGATTCTTTCTAATTTCTAGATTATGCAGAACATCCTTAAGGATGACAGTCTTTCCAAAAGTGAACTTCAACTCGACAACACCCGAGCCAGCAACATTAGTGGTGTGGGAATCACCCAACAACACTTTCTTATCAACATCATTAGAATAGGGCTTAAATAGAGCACGGTCATAGCAGACATGGCGAGAGGCGCCAGCGTCCACCCACCAACCTTCAGAACCCGATACTAGATTAATTTCTGTTATCATAGCCACCAAGGGCTCTTCTTCAGTAATATTCGCCTGAGGTGTTCGGCATTTGTTTCGACAATTTCTTGCCATATGACCAGGCTTTTCACAGTAATAGCACGAGAACACACTGTTATTATTATTATTATTATTAGTCTGGCTTTTTTTTTTTTTTGAACTTGGTTGTTCCTATTCTGGTTCCCGATCCGGATCGCATTATTTCCACTGTTCTGATTTTTCATATTTTTTTCGGTTCGGCCTTAGAGCTGCATGGGTGTTGTTCGAGCGATTTTGATTTTGATTACGGTTCTGATTTTTGTTGGAAACAACTATAACCTCATCATTCCGATCTTGCTTACGGTTCTCCTCCTCAATCCTGAATTTTGTAATCAAACTTTCGAGTGAAAACTCTTTAGATTTGTGATGCAGATTATGTTTAAAATCTTTCCAGCCAAGGGGTAACTTATCGATCAAAACTGCCACTTGAAATTGCTCATCAATGTTCATCCCTTTAGAGATGATTTTATGTGCAATTTTTTGAAGTTCGTGGGACTGAGTAACAATAGGCTTGTCGTCCGTCATCTGGAATTTCAGATAACGATTGACAGCGTATTTCTTTGCCCTAGCCTCTTCAGTGCCATATTTCTTTTGAAGCGAATCCCAAATTTCTTTTGCGGATTTGCACGGGAGGTAAACATCATAAAAGTCATCACAGAGAGCATTCAAGATCAGATTTCTGCAGGTATAATCATTGTCCTCCCAAGTTTTAAGAGTCTTTTGATCTGCCTCAGAAATCGGATCAGAGAATGTGGGTTTTTCAGAAACACAAGCAAAATCCACCTTCTTGGAAGTGGTTTGACTACTTTTGAAATTTAAAAAATAGATTTCGAAATAAATTTTATTTAACAAATAAATTTTTTCTAAAATTATTTTGTATAAAAAGTTTATAAATTGCACAAGCCCAAAGCCCGAACCGGACCGGGTCGGTCGGTCGGCGCCCGTGTGGTGAACCACATTCATCTAAATCCTCACCCAGTAGTACAAAATTCTAATGCCCAAAAGGCTCAAGCCCTTAAGCCAATTTCCCCATATAAAAACTCATGAAAGGTTTTTTCTTTCTCGTATATGGGACTTGGGGAAACACCAATCTTGCCTTGTCAAATTTTTTCTTCAAATACATAATGCTCCAATATAATCTAACTACGCTGCAAACGTGTCACTCGATATAAAAATTACACACTTGCGAATTCTACTTTGTGTCCAATTAAGTGTCACAGGGGATAGGGGAGAGGAGGTTTTTTTCGTTTTGTTTGTTTGGCTGGAAACTAAGCAAACAAACAAACAACCAATATATCAATTAATCAAACAAACTGACCTGAGACACTCCTTGAGGATAAACATCATATAATTTTATTTAATATTTCAACTTCATTCTCTTATATATACAGAACAAAAATAAAACCCCTTTGTATCATAAAACTAACACTCTCTCTCTCTATATATATATATAAATCTCTCTAATATAATGGCATCTAATGGAAAGAGTAGAATGAGTGTGAATATAGAGTCCCCGAAAGGTGGGAATAATAATGAAGATGGTACTACTACTACTACTGCTACAGTAGGTGGGTCAATGAAATCATCATCACCAAAGGGAATCATGGGACAGTGCCTTTGTTCACCCACAACACATCAAGGCTCTTTTAGGTGCAGATTTCATCGCTCCAATTCTACTACTGCTACTTGGTTTAAGAGGTCTAATTCTATGCCAGCACCGGGAAATAGTGCAACTTCTCTCTCTCCTAAATCTGTTGAGTCTACTTGAAAGCTAGCCAACACCACAAGAATTATATATATATATATATTTGGTACTTAATTGTGTGGAATGATCGAATGAATCATTTATTGTGCTTTGTAAGAAGACAAAGTGACTCTCTCTCTCTCTCCACTGGTTGGAGGTATTGGTATAATTGCAAACTTTTTTTTTTTGTGTGTGTGAATGAGATGGGGAATGAATATTATTAATTCTATGGTTTGTTTCCTCTTCTTATGATGTTAACGTGTGCCTCAGTATTTGTTATGTTTCGAGATTTTATTCCTACCTATAATCAAAATATAATAGTAATTTCACATGAAAAATTTGTATATTATTAACTTAATTATAATTAAACTTTAGTTTGAATTTATTATTTTAGGATTTCAGGAATGAAGAAAAATTAATACCAAACAAAGACTTAGAATATATGGCTAAGAATATATTATAAATGGAAAGATCAGATAATATCGTTCATTAATTTATATCTACATGTTAAGATTTTATTCTTTATATATATATATATAAAATATTTAGCAGGATTTCTTAAAACAGAGGTTAACTTGATCATTTATAAAAAATGATAAGTTCAAGTGCGTGGGTTTTGTCGGTGGTAAAAGATCTTGCTATAACTAAAGTTATAACTTCGAGACTCATCAATTACAAGAGTAATATTAATTCCCTTCTATAATAGTATAAGTTAGGTCAAAATTAACATGCGGTAAGTTTGTAGGGTGTGGTAAGACCTTGCATTAACAATGGCAGGATCTCAATTCTTTTCCCCTCTCATGTTTATTTAAATCTCAGATGTATATATATAACGCTCGTACTAAAATGATATATAGTTAATTTGGTCAAAAAAAATCGTCAATAAATGCATAGCCATAACAACCGTCTCTTGCGGGCATAAAGTTTTGCTCTACCTTCATTTTCATGTATATGTATGCAGAGAGGGGAAGTGGCCGGCCTGGCAAAGCTAAAAGCAACTTTAATGTTACGAGAATAAGTAGTATATTATTAATATCAAAATTGTTAAATAAAAACTTGAAATTATATGCATGAGTGATTTTAATATCAAAATTTATTCGTGGTTCAAAAATTAGATTATTATACGACTAAAAAATTAAGTCACATTTAGACGAAACGAAATTAATATAACAAAAGTAATTTGTTTAAAAACAATTTGAACAATGAAAATCGATATATGGCGAGCTTTATAAATTGTATCTAATCATAGGTATGTTCCGGTCACAATTAAAAATGACAAATGACATATGAAAAGTAAAAAATTACAAGAATCATAAAACTGGTATGCTATGTTCAATTATTATGCCTATAATAAGGGAAAAAATCGATTTGCACTTATGAACAAAAACAAACAGAATTTTATATCATTTTTTGCATTTGACCGTGTACAGGGGAAAAAGTTGTAAAATGTTTGACGATCACGATTGAAAACGTAAAAATTTGAATGTGTGTACCTATTCAATGTTCAAGTTTTCCAGTATCTTTGGGTAGTTTAATATTTGCATCATGCAAGGTCTATAATTTTTTATAAAATTAATTAAAGTTCTTCATAAAGAGAACCAATTAGACTAAGTGCGAATAAATATTCAGAAGTTTGAGCGAGAGGTATGGTGTACTAAAAGAACGAAATACGAAAAAATATTAGCATACAAAGAAAAACGTAAGACGTAATAAATAAGACGAATGGTTGGTCATATCAAGAGATAACAATTAAAACTCATGAACTTTAACAAAAGAGGGATAACAAGTTAAAGAAGAAATAAATATTCCACTTTTTCCATGAAACATATATGTAATGTAATAGATAACTTTAACATAGTCAAAATTGTAACTTATTTTAACTTAATTCAACTTATTGAAAAATGGGAACTTAAATTTTTGGCCCACCTAAAAGGAAAATGACCGCTTAATATGAAATAAACAGAGAAAGAAACAACTAATAAATATTGGACTTTGGGAAAGTGATTTTTAAAATTAAAAATAGGAGCCAGTATTCGGATTTCTTTTTTAAAACATTAACTAAAAAATAAAATTAATATATCCCTTCAAAAGTGTTAAAAGTAAAACTAGGATATCAAATTCTCTTGGAAATGGACGGAATTGCAGGTAATGGGTTGATAAAAACAAATTAAAAGTTTGATGCATGGGTAAATTCAAACTTTTCATAGTTAAATGAATAAATTGAAACATCTTAATAATTTAGTGGCCAATTGTGAAATTTACTCAATTTTCTAATGAATTAAGGTGGCCTAAATACTAAATTATCATCCACACATATTAGGGAATCTGCACGTATTTTCTCACTCACCATTTGCATGGAATCATGATTGGATTCATTCATCATATTCTCTTCTTATTTCATTTTTCCTGGACCATATTATTTTATATGTTTGTGGATCAGGTTTGAATGGCTTTGGACGATGATTGTCCTGTAAAGGGCGGATTTAGTCTCAGGTCAATTAAAATTGTAATTTAATTTAAAAACAAATTCAGTGACATAATTATAATTATAACAATTATTATTATAGTAATAAATGTTTTTTTTATTATGAAGCCTTTCTTTACTTCTTTTTAAACTCTTTCATCTTCCATATTTATATTTATACTTAATATCATATACTAATTGTTATAATAATTACCCTAATATAACACACTTAATACCCTCTCTCTTATTAATTGTTATAGTCCTAATAATCTATATTTTTTATTATAATAATAATTATTATCTATACTATATACACTATATATACTATAATAGTAAAATGGATGAAGTAACTTCCTCCATTAATAATATCATTTATTATATTAATTATCTATATTATATATTTATCTATACTATCTATCTATTACATTATATTATATTGCATAATAGTATTATAGAGGAAGTTTCTCCGTTTAATATATTGTTAATATGTATATAAATGTACTTATTTCATTAATATTTATTAATTGTATATATTTTATTAACTTATATATCTATATATTACATGTTTTTTTTCAAGAAATATATAATTTCAGTTTACTAAATTTGCATTACATGATTCACAAATTATTTACATTTTGATGTATTACATGCACCATCATCAACTGCTTACTTAAATAATATGGTTCTCTTATTAAGATTTGCAAGGCCTTTATATATATATATATATATATATTAATATGACCAATCGATATTTTTATTTTTTTCTATTCATATTTTCACTATTAATGTGTTTTTTGGTACATTATTATTTTATTATTTTCAACAAAGACTAATCCAAGCGGAAATTCAATAATAAAGTTAACAAATATAAATTGGCAAAGATGACAGTAAAGTGCGATATAAAATTGTATATCTTACTATGATTTTTAGATTCGTTGATTAAATCAAACATTTATTAGATTTCTATATCAGCAGTAGTATTCGTTATACCAATCTTTGCCCCACATTTAATTACATGCCAAATTGAAAGTTCTAATGTAATCCATTTATCATTTAAGGTGTCATATGATTATCTCTATGCACGCTAAATCTAGCAAGCAAAGAGTATGAAATTTTTTTGCATAAATAACTCATCGCATGGAATGTGTGTTTTGTTTTTTTTTCTTTCTTTTTTCTTTATTGTGTCATTTACATTTTTTGTCAAATATTCACACGGATCAAATTAGGCAATTCAAGTAGATTTTTATTTTTCATACTATAAATAAATTTATAAATGTAAATTGCTCCCCCCGTGCATCGCACAATTTAGAATCTTTTTATATTAGTATTATGGAAGGAAGAAGAAGTTGCCCTATTTATCGTACTCTTTAATATTTATTTTTTATTTTTTGAAATCATTTTTTTAAGCACAAACTGCATCGATCATTTTTTTTACTTTTAGCAAAAATGCATCAGTTTTCATGCGTTATTTTAGGCATTAAATGCTTTTATTATTTGAATTAATTGTGTGTTTCATGGTATAATTAGAACTATTTTACATGAATTTGCACTAATATATTATTTAAATATTTTTTTCGTTATCACATAAATAATTTTAAAAATAATTCAAATATCATCCCGTGAATTGCATGGATTTGTAACTAGTATACATAAAATTTTATGTTTTAATCTTGTCAAGTCTAATTAATTATTTGCATTTAACTAGACCCTTCAAAAAATTCCTGTATTTACCCTTGGTCATATAGTATACCCAAAAATCAAATTTCATATTAACAAGAGTACCTGATTTGATTTGAGAAAAAAAATTGAGATATAATATGTAATTATAACAACAACAACAATAATAACCATCTTTCTTGACTTCTAAATTTATGAATAATGAACTTCCCAGTTTTGAATTTGATTAACGGAACCTTCCATCTGCTATAATTTATCAATTATATATATCCACATATAATAGAATATGTTGATCTATCTTCACGCATTGGCTATTCAAACTTTATGAAATGTAAAATTTTCAAACAGAAGGAAAGTCATTATAATGTTTCAGCATACCTTGAAATAATTGAAAAAACTCAAAACTCAGTGTGATTATTTGATTGGGAATTAATATTTTTTTTTTTTCATATAATGGTGTTTTTAAATTTGTTGGATATATAGTGCTATAGCCCAAACTGATAGAATATTTTGCAGCGCAGGGAATTATCAACGAAATATAGCATATGAAATAATAATTCGGTATACTAATTTACATTTTTTTGAACAAGGGTATACTAATTTACTTAAGATCGAGTGCCATTTTTAGTTTGGTAATAATGTCTTTCTATATATTTATACTTTAGAATATCTCCAATGATATAATCAAAATAACTTAGCTATCGTCTCTCTGGCCTCTCCCTTCTTACATACTCAAACACAATCTTTCCAACATCTTTTTATCTTTAAAAAAAAAAAAACAATAGTTTCTCTTTTGCAATTTAGGTTGGAATGCTTTGCCATCACTCCAAATACTGGAAGATAATTTTATTTTTATGACAAAGACTTGGCTCAATTATTATTTTATACAAAATGAACAGTCAAAAGTTTGATGGACCTCAATAGGGACATTGTATAGAAAAGTCCAAGGTCTTGATTATGCTGCTTGTGGAGAATTATTAACCACTAAATATCTTTGCTATGGATAGAAACAAGCATAAAAGTATCCTTGCTTTCTTTTCATTTGTTTAAAACCAAAAATTTGAAATATTGTCTCACTCACAACACTCTCTCCATCTATATATCTTCTACAATACAAATCATTTTTTATAATACAAATCAAGAATTTACTATTTACTGATTTGACCGTTAATTTTTACAATCCAAATGTTACAATTGTCTCAGAAAAATCTAAAAGTCTAATTTATTTATAAATTGTTGTTTTATTTATAATTACTATTTCGTGCTCTCGGGTACGGATATACCCTAGTGTTTCTATATCCAAAAGAAAATATTAAAATCAACTTAATCAACAATCTAGAGTCTAATAATTACAATTCCCTTAGTTATAGTGTAAATCGATCCCCTTCTTTTAACCAGATCAAAGATGTATTAATTAAAGTGCGTACAAACTAATTCAAACGCTCTTACCATTAAACTAAACTAAACAAAACAAAAAAGAAGAGAGAAAGAAAGAAATAGAGAGTATTCTACTTAAACAAATGAAATGAATTTACTCCAATAATTGCAAACTTCAATTCACTCCAACAAAGTCGGTCTCGTGATTGAGTTTTATGAGTTGCAATAAAATAATGAGTCTTACCGGAATGTATTTAATTCAAATTTTAAAAAATTATGATTGACTTTTTCTAGTCTATGAATTCTGCTTAATTTATGCATTGTTTTAAATCCATATAGAGTATGATAGATTTTAATGCGTAAATTTTTTAATATTTCTATAATTTTTAATAAATTCGTGGATTCTCCTAATAATAATAAAGATAAAAATTAACAAGAACATATTAAAATGTGAGCGTTGATGTTCTGAATTCGTGTAATGGGTTGCTCTGTTTGAATGACACTACGGGTAATAATCGTTCTTTTATTTGCAATCTAATTACTGGTGAATATATTTTTACTCTCTAAACCTAATGAACATGTCATATTCAAATCTCTATTGCCCAAAAAAAAAAATTATACATGCAACTTCGTTAATTTTGAAAACATATATTTCAGTGGTTGGTAGGACATATTAGTTCAAACACAATTTAATTTTAGAAGTTGTTAACCTTTAACTGAAAAGTTTATGAAAAATAGTGATTTTTTCATTTTAACAAAAAGAAGAGACGCTATTTGGAAGCTTAAGTGGATAAATTTTTTTTATAAAATTTTATACAGATGATCTACATGATGAGTAAATTATCTCCGGCCACCAAATTTCATCAAAAAAATCAACATAAAAGCGGGTGAGATGATAATCTAAAATCTGATGGCCAAATATTGTAACTTTACAAGATTACCAAATTATTGAGTAGAGAGAACAAAGACTTACAGGGATGAAGAGAAAACTTGTGTTTATCATAGCGTGGAGTACCTAGGATTTTGAGAGGAAGAGGGAGGAGATGGTCGAGAAAAGTTCTGGAATGTAAAGTCTTTCAATGGAAGAAAAGTTTTATTAGTAGATTTGTTATTTATATAAGGACCATAAAATCCTCCACAATCCGGCCATTTATAAAATCTTCCAGAGTCATCAAAATTTTGAATAACATAAGATTTGGAAGGATATGTTGAAATCCTAAATGAATATAACAAGATTTTAACTGACTTTTAAAAATCATAATTAAATACTCATGGACTTTAAAAGTATAGAAATAATCTTAAAAATTTTAAAGGGCGCTGGTAAAATTAGGCACCCTAAAAAAACTGGTGTTGACACCCATTTTTTAAGCACATGCACTTAAATTTTAAATTTAGGAGAGCACACTTAATCATTAAAGCACCCTAATAAAATCACCTATAACAAAATAATGTTTTTGCAACAAAATTGTTTTGCCACTAAAAATATTTTCTTAACGAACAAAATTCTATAAGTTAGTTGCGATGGCAAAAACGTCATTTTGGTCTCAAATAATTCTATCACTAAATAAAATTTCATCATGAGAATTACAAATATAAATATTGTCTTAATAATTACCGGTGAAATACAAATATAAGTATGGTAATAATTACCAATGAAATATAAGTTGAAAACATTATGACAATCCTAAAGATGAAATTATTTTTCAATAAAAAATATTGCTTTACAAGCATATATTTTGATCCATTAAGTCATTTCTCATGATTTATTTTTCTCTCAATAATAGGTGTTATTTATCAATAAAATTGATCAAATAAAATTTGGAATGTGTTTAGCAGACGTTGAATTTGCCTAGAATTATATTCCATGGAAACTATCATCAAGAAGCATTTGATTGTCTTTATTTTTAACCTAAAAAATATTGTATTTTTCATCTTTTGGTATTTCATTGCCATTATTGTCTAGTTAAAAAGCGATTACTAATTTCTTAAATGTATTTTTTTTTCTTGTTATTCTTTTTTCCATGGATAAAGCTTGATTATCCCGCTCCAACTTCAAGAAAAAAGAAAAAAACTTATTTGGGAATTATGTTCAGGGAAAAAGAAAACAAGAATCTCGACTTATGTATGTAGAGAGATGTTCATGGAGGTACATAGAAAAAGAAATGTGAGCATATAAAGAAAATTTAGATATATATATATATATATATGTATGTATATAAACAAACATAAACATATGTGAACAAAGTATGCATCATTTATGAAGAAAAGTATTGAGATTTCTTAAGTTGGTTTGTTTAGTTGAAGCATGAGTACCTTTATAATTATATGAATTAGATTATTTTTTTTAAATGGATGCTATCATTAGTTTTTTGGGTGCTTTTACTGACATCCAATTTTAAATTGTATACAGCTCACTTAATTTATATCTCCACCTTTGGGTAAAGAGTTGGATTCGGTGTCCACACTCATTAAAAGTGATAGTCGTCAATGGAACTTGGAGGCTGTGCATTCTGTGTTTGAAGGTAAAGATCGAGATGAGATTATTTCGATCCGTCTTCCCAAATTTTCAGTGCCTGATAAAATTATGTGCGCTTGGACCAGTAACGGTATCTACTCGGCTAAAAGTGGGAGTTTGTGTGGCATCTAACTATCCCGCCAAAGGTTCAGAATTTCCTATGGCGGCTCTTAACTTTGTGTATTCCCACTAAAATTGCATTGTGCTACAGGAAGGTGGAGATTGATGCTTTGTGTCCTTTTTGTCAATCAGAAAATGAAGACGATGTTCATATCTTTATTCTTTGCTCTTATGCATGTGCGGTTTGGAATTCTACAGCGTGTGGAGTTCATTTTGAGCCTGTGAATTTTATTTTTGAATGGTGGAACCAGCTAGCTCGAATTCATTCAAAAGCTAATATGGAGCGGATTGCAGTCATACTGTGGGGTATTTGGAAGAATCGAAATAATCAAGTTTGGAAGAGTTCTCATTTATCCCCTTATCAGATTGTCTCCGAAGCCTCGACCACCTATGTTCAATGGAAAGCTGCAAATCTTCCTTCGGCTGCTTATATCTCCGAGCCTAGTACGCAGCTTCAAGCGAATTGGCAGAAACCCCCTTCAGGATGGGTCAAATGTAATGTTGACACTAGTACTTTTTCGAAGAGCAGTGGATATGGAGGTGTTATTCGTAACTCTAACGAGGAATTCATTGCAGGCGTTTCTGGTCATATAGCAGGCTTTCAATCCCCTCGTATGGCAGAAGTTATGGGCATGAGAGAAGTTCTTAGCTGGCTTAAAAGTATCAATGTGGGGAAGTTTATCGTTGAAGCCGATTCACAATTAGTTGTTAATGCTATGAATAGGGTTGAACATGACTTTTCTTCTTTCAGATTAGTCGTTGATGACTACAAGTTACTGGCTGATAGTCTTATGCAGTGCAAGGTAGTGTTTGCTCGTTGGTCAGCGAATTGTGTGGCCCATTGTCTAGCTAGGGCTGGCATCTCAGTGTCTGATCGGGAATGTTGGATGTCTGTTCCTCCTCCTTTTATTTCAGATGTTTTGTTGAATGATTTAATTTAATGGTAGAGTTTCTTTCAAAAAAAAAGAGTACCAGATTGACTTACATATTTTCAATTAAAACACTAATTTTAAGGTAAAGAATAATTTCTTTTTTATCATAAGATTTACTACATAGATTATGTCTAAAAATAAAACTGTTAAATTGAGAGATATGCATGTAGTAATATAACCAACCAAATAGGGCCAATCAGTGGCTCTGTAAACCGGGCTTGGGGTGGGGTTATTAAACCTTGGCCCAAATTTTACCAAGGCTTTCCAGACCCAAGCTCACATCAGATCTATCGGGATTATGAGCCCTTTGTCTAAAACAATAAGTCCCACGTTTGACTTTGTTCAAAAAAAATAAATTAACTTAATAGGTAAGATTAAATTAGTAACTTGACAAAAAATATTTTAATAAAAATGTACTTGGTACTCATTGGTCCAAATTAAGGATCTAAATATTTTTTGCCATGTCAAATTAGTAGTCCAATTTTTATTAGACTGAGTTTTATATTGATAAACAGGTTTTGTTCTTAATAATTTATTATATTGAAAGCAATATATATTTTTGAAATATTGTACAAGCTACACATAAATTATTAGTTGAAACAAAGGAAAATATTTTAATCATAAAAATAAAAGATCTTTACACCAATATCTATTAAGCCCTGATTGAAATCATTTACCACAATTTGACACATTAGTTATTGATTTCTATTTTGCGTTATCAGAACTCCAGTCAGTGACTAAACTGAATTTTTTTAAAAATTGGTAATGGATTTCACAAAATTATAAATGGGCTTCAAAATTAAATAGAAATTTAATCCTTTGGAGATTACTCTTAATCGAGTTTAAACTTGTATTTCATTGAGACATCTTTAAATAATGGTGTTTTTAAATGCACACATATAATCAGTCTTCTCACCCTTTGTGAGAATACTTTCTTCTCACTCCATCAAATCTTTAAGAAATCTTGCACTTCACCCCAGTGGTGGGATGAGTTTACTAAAACAATGTAAAGACGATAAAATTTTGTCGCTAAAAGTAAAAACATTAAATAATATTAATTTTTTCATTAATATAAGACATAATAAACAAGATTTACATTGTTCTTAATAAATTTCATTAAAAATTTCGTATAAATAAGTTAGGTTAAATTGCAAAGTCTCGGAAGAGCCAGTAAAGTTAACTAATTAATTAACAAAATTAATAATAAAATCTTATACTATATAAATATGTCTTAATTCACAACATCAAAAATATTAGAAGATTAATTTTATTTTTATCAAAAATAATAGAAGAAAGACGACGGAGAAAAAAAAAACTCTCGAAAAAAAAGAATGTGAATAGTGATGACTTTTTTCGAGTATTCTTAAATGTATCCAAAAAATCCGTCTTCTCACCCCGGGTGTTCTTACATGATTTTTTAACGACTTAAAAACACTTTCTTCTTTCTTTTTAAAAAATGTTATCTTTTGTGAAAAGGGGAAAAAATTAATTGGAAAAATAAAATAGTTTTCATAAAAATAAATTATTTATTAAAATATTTTGTTACTTTCTATTTCTAAGATATTTGTTTTTTTTGGAGACTCAAGAAAATGATTTCCTTGCAAAATATTAAAAGGATAGAGATTTTCTCACCAAACTATTTCATTTTTCAATATTTTTTTACGAGTAATTTTAAGAATTTAAATATTGAAACAATAAAAGTACAACATATTTACAATACAATACGTATAGTTTGAAATTGGTAACTTTGATATTAGATAACTTAACGTGAGTTTTATTGAGCTCTACATGCATGCACAAATAAAAAGATTAAATAAATTAAGAAAAATATCATTAAAAATATTAAAATAAAAGTCTAACACTTAATATAAAAGTATGAGAATATTTATTATAAGCTTACATTTATGAGATGTACGTAATTAATTGAAAATAGTAAATATTTGTTTGTTGAAAAAAATGAAAATTTTTAATTAATTATTAAAATTTTAAGTGGGTAAGAAGACAAATTAGTGGCAATTTTTCCAAAATATAAAAAGCGGGGTGAAAAGAAAAGATTTTACGCTATTTTTTAGGTTAAGATTAACGTAACTTTAACTTTTGGTGAGGTGAGAAGACAGATTATGTGAGTACATTTAAGAACACCCTTAAATAATTGCTTTCACTCTCGATTTGCAAGCTCTAATTTCTTGTTAAATACTCAATTTTCAATTATGAGAAATTCAAATTACTAATTTTAAGTTTGTAAGAGCATCACCAATGGAATAATCGAAATGACTTTTGATAATCTATTTAGTAAGTTGTTAAAGTTAATAACGTAGGCGTCTCCAATGGCTATTTATTCTCAATAACCAAATTTGTGAGGCCTATTATATTGATTGGCCATAAATTAATCAATTTAAATGTTGTTTCAAAAAAATGATAGAAAGATGATTTAAATTAGGTGGGGCTATTACCATATCCTAAAGTTTTCTCTAACACTCCATATAGTGACTCGGTACAATAAGGCCGAGTATATGGTCATTCACTCAGTACAATAAGGCCGAGTATATGGTCATTTACTCAATACAATTGTGCTAAATTATTGTTGAAAACAAAAAAAAATACGCTAACTCCTCCTTATTACATTGAGTAATATGCACATATTTGGTCATATTGTACCAAATTAATGTGCACATATTCAACTTTATTATATCGAGTCAATGTATGAGTGTTACATATAAGTTTGGTGAGTGGCAATAGTCCCACCTTTTAAAATTGAAAATATTTTGGGCTATTGCTACACCCCAAAGTTCTATGTAACACTCCTTATATTGACTCGGTATAATAGAACCGAGTATATGATCATTTACTTTATACAATATAGTTAAATTATTGTTGAAAAAAAATAAGCTAACTTGGCCCTATTGCACTAAGTAATATGCAGACTCAGCCTTATTGTACCGAATTAATGTGCACATATTCGGTTTTATTACATCGAATCAATGTAGGAGTGTTACAAAGAAGTTTGGTGTGTGGCAATAGCCACACCCTTTAAATTTGAAAAGATTTTTTTTTACCTAATAAAATTGGTGGGTCATTCATTTTGGTTATTAAAAAATGTTGTTAACTTTGATTATAAATTGAGTAAATGTAGTCAAAATGTTACTAACATTTGATTATACAGTTAGGCCAATATTATTAAAATTAATTATAATTATTATTTTGATTATACCACTGGAGATACTCTAACTTCTTGCTTTTAAAAGGGTGCACCTACTTTTAACATCCTTCGTACGATTTTGAACGGAAATATTATAATGCTTCTACATAAGATGTAGATGTAAAGATGTATAAACAAATGTAAATGGAATTTTCCAATGCAATTATGCATAATCTCTTGGATTCACACATTTTCTTTTTCTACTTTGTTAAGTATGAAAAAAAATTAACTTTCGCTTAATAATTCAACTTGTAAAACCATCTTTAATGGGTAAGTTAATAATATAGTGTAAAAGTGTATATATCTACCCTATAAATGAAAATCATCTATCGGGTAGTGTATAAAATTGTCGACTATTATTTTTGCCTTTGATATATCTTTTACCTTACACTTTTAGCATTTTTTTTGTTGCGATGGAACCATGAAAAGTGGGAATTTACCTTATTAACCTACCCATTGGAGATAGCACAACTAATCAGACACATTTACAACTCATCAACAACATCACAAAAACTCTAAACAAGCTTGAAAGAGCTTGGACATCCTTTGCATAGTGAGAAGGAAATGATAGACTTGCAAATTTTGAAAGACAAAACAAATATTTACATTTAAAAGATGGCTAACTAATAGGCTTTTTGCAACTTCTATAATTAAATAAGTTCCTTATTTTTTGGTGTATATATATATTATAAGATTAATAAATCTTTTGAATAAAAAATGTTGCTCACAAACGAATTTGTAAATAAGTGAAAGAAAGTAAATAAATTAGAAGAACATACATATTTTTGATAAAGGCAGACTCTTAACTAATGAATAATAGGTTTGGTTTACGTCCACTGTTTGGTACGTGAAGCTGGTGATGATTTTGATTGAGTGGAGAGAAAAGTGGGATTAGTTGGGTAGTGAGAAACTCTTCCATTGTGACACTACCATGTGTCGACCTTTGAAAGACTCTCCTCGCGATTTATGGTGAGCTCGGATATACGAGGAGCTCGGTGGAACTATGAAAATTATTATTTTAGTTTAAACAATGAGACTTAAATTCTTACACCTACAAAAATTATAAAACTCTTTGAATTGCTAAACTACTTATTTTATTTTAATTAAATATTTTGTATCACTTAGAGTCTTTTTTATTACAATATGAAAAATAAAAATAAAAATAAAAATAGTTAATTTTTGTAAAAAGTTGAAAAATAAGTTGAAATATGTGATAAAAAGTCTTTTTACTTTGTGATTTTTTTTATAGCAAAATTTTATTTAGTAATTAAAGAAGAAGATTTTTTCATAAAAAAATATAAAATATGAGCATGAAATGAGAAGAGTTTATTTTATCTGATACTCTCAATTTTTTTATTTATTTTTTAATAAAATTAATTATTTTTATTTTTCATAAGCTTTATGTTTACATTATCTGATCTAGCGGATAAACCTCAAATGGCGTGAAGTAACCCAAAATCACAAATTATTAAAATCGGATCTTGCATTAAGGGCTTATTTGAACGACACGTTCCTTTTTCACCTAACAAATTACACGTACCAACAACACAACAACACAATTCATATAGTAGTATTTAATTTCAACAAAACACTCTCTCTGTCTCTATCTCTCTCTCTATATATATAAAATTAAATTAGCGTTACAACTCTCTTTTACTCTACGCAATCATGACAACAAACCGCCAAGACCCTGTCGTCTTCTACGCCCCAATCCCCACATCCCCCGATGATCCCCAAAACTACGTCGTTCTACCCTTCTATCGCCGACGTCGCCCCAACCGCTTTCTCCGCCGCTGCTGTTGCATCTCCGCCGTACTCCTCCTCCTCGCCGCTGTTATTTACCTCCTCTACCCCTCCGACCCTAACCTAACCCTAGTCCGACTCAACCTCAACAAAATCAAGCTCCACAGCTCTCCTTCCATCTCTCTAGATCTCTCCTTCTCTCTTACTCTTCGAGTCTTCAATCGCGACTTCTTCTCTCTCAAATACTCCTCCATTGACGTCTCGGTCGGTTACCGGGGCCAGAATTTGGGGAATGTCACGTCCGAGGGAGGGAAAGTCAAGGCCAGAGGTGTTTGAGCAAGCTCGATACTTCAATATTTCTTTAATTTGTTTTATTTTAAGTAAATGCTATATTTACAAAAAAATTGTTTATATTTTTTTTATGATGGGGGCACCACTTAATTGAAGTGTGCGTGTTTGATTGGCAATTATTTTATGTAAGACTTAGCAAAAGATCGAAAATTTGGATATTTTCTAAGTATCTTGTAGTGTTTAATTTTTTAGGCAATTTTAATTCTATCTAGTTCCGTGTGCACCATGCATAAAATTAGAACTTAAAAAGTCTTATCCTCTTCCAAGTGAAAATACCTTTTAGGTAAGAAAAAATGTGGGCAATCAAATACTAAGGCTATGTTTGATTGCAACGTGGAAAAAGAAAATAAATTGAGTTAATTTTGATGAAAAGATGGAAAATAAGTTGAGTGATAGAAGTGCTATCCTCATGATTTGTAAGTTTTTCCATGAAGAAATTTTCTTTGCTTGGTGGTGAGTAAAAATTTTCTACCAAAAATATAGAAGGATGAAGTATATATACTCATAAAATGAGCAACATTCCTCACCTTATTTTCTTCTTTTTATATAAACTAACTATAAATTTTGAAAAATGTCTCATTATTGCATAATATATATATATATATATATATATTTCACCTAGAAAATAGTTACAATCGAACACCTTTAAATTAAATGGTGTTAAACTGTATGTATAAGTAACTAGTACAAAAATTGAGTTAGTTTAGCAACACTCTTTATTTTATATGCTTTTGATTAATATTTATTTGTTCTAAAGTATTTGACTATTCATTAATTTTCTCAACAATAGGGACTTCTTATGTTAATGCTACGCTGGATCTTGACGGATTTCAAGTGATCGAGGATGTGCTTTACTTGATTGAAGATATGGCGAAAGGTTCAATTCCTTTCGAGACTGATTCAGTTGTGGAAGGGGAGGTTGGAATTTCTTTCATTCAGATTCCAATTAAGGTGTGTATTAGCTTTCTAAATTCTGTATTTGATCATTTTATGGACTTTGATATGAGTAAAATCAAAGTTAAGCCGGTGATTGGTTTTAGCTCTTAATGCTGAATGGAAGACTATTCATCATTAAGAGGTAGAAATTGTGTTTGTTTTCTTGCCTCTTATTGCTGAATGCTTAATTTTAACTTTCGAGGGTACCCCTATTAGTTATTGATGTATATCGTTATAATGATGATAAAATTGTCAAAAGACATCAATGCCTCATTTAGAGCCAAATAAAATCAAACACATTTTTCCGAAGTTTCTATCAGCATTAAGCATTTAGAGTTCATCATTCAGCATTCAGATGTTTAAAAAAAAAAAATCAAATTTGCGCATTTTTCAGTTTGAAACGCAGATTCAATATCTTCAATGATTGTCTGACAATGAATATTTAGCTTTATGTTCGATCCAATTATAGCATGTAAACACATGGAGCTTACTAGCTTAGTGCTATAAAATATCTGTGAAGTTCGTTATTTGACCTAGGATGTTAAGGCCAACATGCATTTTATGCCATTCAGATTTTATTAGTTCCCATCCCTACTGTTAAGGTAATTTGAGTCTTATCAAATTCGTTTGGCTGTTACATTGTGGTCTGTGGATATTTCCTTATTGGCTATGAAGGGAACTTTATGCGGACTTCATTAGGATTTGATTGATATACATAGATGTTTTAGTTTACCACTTTACCTGTATAAACATGTTTAGGAAATTTTGGAAATAATCGCTCTATTTATATATATACATTATGTACTTGGATGCTCTAAAGAAAACAGTCCTCTCTTTAAGAAAAAAGGACCATTTATTTCGAGGGGTGTTGAAGAGCATGATTTACATTGTTGGCACACTACCTAATAGCTTAAGCTTTTGGGAGAGATGGTTCATAGCATGGTATCAAAGGTATCAGAGTTTAGGTTTTGCAAGGTCTCGGTTTCAAATCTTTCCGCTTGCATTTGTTTCCCCCTTTGTGTTTGTGCAGTATGCATGTTGTTGTTTCTCGCATGTGAGGGGGTGTCGAAGAGCATGGTATATATTGTTGGTCCACTACCCAACAGCTTAAGCTTTTGAGAGAGATGGTTCCTAACAAGGGATAAACGGATGAATTTTGTCATGGAACATAGTGGTGGTGATCTCTATAATGAGTAGATTGTCTCCACCAAATTTCATAAAAAAATTTAATTTAGAAGTGGTTGGGATGAACATCTAAAATTTCAATGGACAAAAATGAACATATATACCACATTTTCATTATGATGAACATCTAAATTTCAATGGACAAAAATGAACACATATACCTCATTGTCATTACACCTACTTCTAGTTTGAATTTTTTAATAAAATTTGGTGGAGACAGTTCACTTTTTATAGATATCATCGCCACTAAGTTCTGTGAAAAAATTCATCCATTTACCCCTCGAAATGGACGGTCCTTAGAGGACCGTCCTCTTTAGAGTGTGCCTTTTGTACATGTATCTAAGTTTTCAATACCTTTACTTGTGGCCCATTTTTGGATTCTTTCTGAATGTAACAGTTATTTGTAATTAAGTTACATTAAAACTTTAGATAGTTATTGAGTTTGATTGTAAATAGTAACTGAATCAGATTCACTTGCTATTCTGATTCTTGATATTTCAAGAAGCCATTTTTTCACAGCTCTGGTAAATCTATACTCCATAAACGTGTGATTTGACCTTGAAAATATGAACGATTGTTGCAAAAGATATGTATAGTATGAGGAAAGATTTTGTGGAAAAATATCTATCATTCACTTAGAAATTAATATATTTTGTACTACAAGTGGATTATTCTGTCTTAAAGTATTTATAGTGTTTTCTTTGATGTTTACCAGGCAAGAGTATGGTGTGAAGTAGAGGTAGATTCAAAAAATCAAACGATTATCCACAAAGATTGCTATGCTAAGGTAAGGAACTTGGTTACTTTGTTTTAAGTAAGGCTTCACCCTTTCTCAACCATATTTGAAAAGGAGGATTTTAGGGTATGTGCAAGCAACACCATTTTTTGCTTATTTACTGCAATGAAAAGGATTTGTAAATGCAAGAAGTCACTGGATTGGATTTTATCACGTCTGTTATAATTGCTAGTTTTGTTGGAGCTTTAGTTATCTTTCTCGAAAAAATAAATGTAGATGCAGTTTCACATCCCCTTTTTTTTTTACGACAATAGTACATTTCACACTGATAATTAGTACATTTTACGTACTTGCTTTTGATATATGACACTAAGCGATGACCTGTCTTTTGTGCTTATTGCACTTACTGTAACTCAATTTTTGCCCTTGATACCCCTAGTTATCAGAAAAGGGAAAAAAGAAAACCACAGCTTGTTTGGGATGGTAATTAAACCCTGTTGTTTCCAGGCTTTCCATTAATGGGAGAGTTCAGATTGCAAATATGGAGCTGGGTTTAAATCATACTCCCCTGTTTCAGTTCATCTTGCCTTTTTTACTAGAAAGTTTTCTATAGGGTGTTGTGCTCTAAACATAATAATAGAATACTAATAGAAGAAGAGCGAAGGGGATGGCTCACAAGCCCTAAGCGCAAACGCTTTAATGTTCAGTATTCAAATCTGTTAATTAATATGGATTATGTCCTTATTATAGGCCGACACAAAACCCTAAAAAGGCTAAATACCAAAATTACCTATCAAGGACACGTAGCCTTGAGCTTACAAGACCTCCTAAGGTCCATTGGCTTGAAAACCCTATAACCAATTAAGAGCTTGGACATCAGGGCCTTTCATTGCCATTTGCCCCTATCTTACATCTAATGATGGACTATTTTTGGACATTATTTTTGTTCTTTTATGAACATATTGTTAGAAGAAAGTTACGTTGGTTAAAATAAAATAGGCATTTTAGGCTGTTTTAGTGGAAGACTGGATAGGGTGTGCTATTTGTATATCTGTAAGGGTAACTGCAGACTTTGATAGTTTGATGGGGATCAAATGGCTGTTCATTTGCCTTGATATATATATATATACAGTGGCGAAGCCAGGAATTGAAGTAACCGGGGGCGAAATTTGATCGAAATTCAAAACACACTAAAATTTTACCCCTTACAATTAGGTACCCTCAAGTTTATTTTTATGCATCAAAGTCCATATATATAACTTTTTCAACAAAGGAAGAGGCTGAGATAGAGACATAAATAAGAAGTTGGGGTGATTTGTTTAGAGTTTTCAAATTATCCCATAAAGTTTTGTCCCTATAGTTAGACACCCTCAAGTTTATTTTTATGCACAAAAGTCCCTATATATATATATTTTTCAAAAAAGATCCCATATATAACCCAAAAAAATGAAATCCAAGAGGGGGCAGCTGCCCCCCCTGCCCCTATGTGGCTTCGCCACTGTATATATATATATATGAATGAATGAAAGAAAGAACTTTTTAATCTTTTTATTCTATTTGGGCAGAGCTGAGTGTGAGGGGGCATCCAGAATTGCTGAATAAAGCACCCAATCTGCATATATTAGAAAATAGGTTGTTTCCTTAGAAAACTGACATCCTATCTCCATTTTAATTTTCAATGATTTGTTTTCTTCGTAATGTAAATGGGGCTAAGACCTAGCAAAGTCGAGCAAAAGAGGTAGTCTTTGTTTTTATTACCCAACTAGCATAATTTCCTCCGCCACGCAGGCATGGTTTGGGGAGATGTTTTTACTTATTTGACAAGGAAAATATCAACTCCATCCAACTATTTCCAAAAGTGTCTTCAAAATTTCTGAATCCTAATCACGCCCTGTGTCTTTTTTATCTTTTTTTTTAGCCTATCCAAGGATATACGTCCGAGTGGAATAAAGCAGCTTGCTAATCCGTTGTACGAGTTATTCATAACAAGGGTTTGAATTCCTCTCCTTCCATTTCTCTGTGTTCATAATTAAATTTTGGGTCATTTAGATTTAGGTACATGGTAAACTAACATAATTGTCAAAATTAGACTTAGGTATTTTATTTTATTTTCAAAAATTAGACTCAGGTACTAATGTCCTTAATTATTATTTTCTATTAAATTAACCATCACATGCTGGGCACGGGGCCTTTAACAATAGTGTTTAACCGATTATTCCACCCACCCACCTCACACCAGTTATGCCTACCTACCAAAGTCGCTGCCTCCAGACCACCCATGCAGTCAAACACAGACAGCCACCACCACCACATCATCTACCCACAGCTGTCACAACCCAAAACTAATCTTCAACAATCGCTGCCTCCACTCTGCCCACGCAGTCAACCACCCACAGCCACTGCTGCCACATCATCTACCCAGGACTGCCATAACCCAGAATTAATCATTCACTCCTCAATCTTCGACAACCACCATAAAAAACCTAGATCTATGAATCTCACTCTCTCTCACTGCTCCTTGTCACTTTTTCTTTCTCCATTAATATACTCACTGCAAATTATATACATACATATACACATATTACATAATAGTTGGGATTCCATCCCTAGACAGCGTAGGGTGATTATTGAAGTTGATATATGTGGGCTGTATAATCTTCAATGTAAGAAATTTTAGTTCTATTAATAGAAGTTGCTAGGATCTTCCCTGTTTCATTCAAAAAAAAAAAGTGTGTCATCCATGGCAAAGGGCTGCAAAACATATTCATACATTTACACACATTACATAAATATATATTTAGACATCATAAATTTGGGGCTTTCTCACACACACGTGTATATATATACATAACAAATTCGCGGATTCAATCTTCATCCTCAAATTGAAAATCCCTTTGTTTGGTGTTGGACTTGAGAGAGAAGTAACAAATGAAATCAAAAAGAAGAAAGAGAAGGATGGGTTGTAGAGTGTAAGTGCATCATCCACTCTACAAGCCATGTATTTCGTGAAAGCAATTTGGGTGCTGACTTTTTGGCTAATTTAGGCTTTAAAAAAGAAAGAAAAGGTATTTTGATAGTTGGAATTCCATCCCTATACAGCTGAGGTGATTATTAAAGTTGACATATGTGGGCTGTATGATCTTCGATGTAAGAAATTTTAGTTTTTTTTTAATAGAAGTTACTGGGGTTTTCCCTGTTTCATTTTCCCAAAAAAAGTAGGTCATCCACGGTGAAGGGCTGTAGGGTGAGGTCAGTGGGAATTTTCCTGTTGGGGCAGGGACTTGCTGGAATGTAGGTGGTGGGGTAGGGCGGTGTTTGAAGGGTTTTTTTTCTTTTTTTTTTTTTTTTTTTGGGGGGGGGTGTTTCTTGTTACTTTTTTTTGTTATTGTTTTATTTTTTCATTTTTTTTATTTTCTTCTTGGTAGTTTTAATGTATTCGATATGTTTAAACTATATTGAGTTACTTTTAACTCAACATAGTTAGATTTCGCTTATTTTTTATTAGATTTTGACAGAGAAAGTACGTAAATATTTTATTAGATTTTGACGGAGGAAGTACCTAAGTCTAATTTAAAACAAAAACATACCCAAGTCTAAACGACCCTTCAACTTTTATACTCCCTCTGTCCCAAATTAAGAATCCAGTGGGACTCTTAATTTGAAATGGAGGGAATTCTTAACATGGAGAAAGAAACTCCATCTAGTATATTCTCTAAGCTCGATTTAATATTAGAAGAATTGTCATCATGTATTTTAGATACAACTAGACACAGTCAAGCATTTCTAGATTTTCTTCTCTTGCCATCTGAGATCTGTACAATGTTGTATTAAATTAGCTTCATTCATTCTAATAAGAGGGGTGCCCTAAGCTATTAGGCTTTTATTCTAATTGATCAATTTCTGTTTAATTTTGCAGTAATTGTTGTAAATATACAGAAGCCAGAATTTGTCTGATAGATGAGGTGAAAGCTGGAAGTATGGGTTGGAGGTTCCTTCCGGCAAATTTCACCGTTCAGTATGTGAAATCTGACTTGCTTATAGGTTAATGTTTGGTATCCATCAAGCTCTATAGTGTGATTGATGAAGATTTTCTTTATTAAGAAACAGTGATGAGATATATCAATATGCTATTTCCTTTTGTGTATGCATACTTGTAACTCACTGTTTTAGAAATGTGGTTTATAAGTCATTCACAACATTTGTTTAGTACGAGCAATAGCAGTCATGCACTATGCACGTGTGCTTTAACAACACTCTTGTTTGGTCTGTCTAGTGTATTTTTATGTTTATTAATATTATTTTCCTTTGATTTGATTATGTATGTTCAAGTACATCTTGCCACAATTTTATATTATATTCTTTTTAGTACTGATTTGTTTCTTACAAAAAATTGTAACTACATGGGCACCTTTATGCCCTTGATCCCAAATTAAGATTACAATATTGTTTTGTGGGGTGTTCAAATTAAGAGTCCAGTTTCCCTATAGAGAGGTAATCATTTTCCAAAATTCACATCTGGATCATCAGAAACAAGTTTTGTTCATGGCCATTGATTATGTTGAAACTTGCTTATTCTTAAAAAAACTGTAAATGCCATGGAAGAGGGTCGAGAGAAATCACAACATTTTTTTTTTAATGACTCACCTTCATACATCAAACATTCAGACACGTGTAACTGTGTAAGCTACCTCGACACAGTAAGTCTCTTGCAATGTTATTTTCTAGAGGAATTAGAGCCTCGAAGAGGGACAGGATGGTAAATAGAGATTAGAGAAACAAATATAGTAGCCTAGATTTCTGCCTTCTTATGCGCGTACGCACGCATACATATGTGCTTGTGTGTGTTTTGACAATAATGTCTTTAGATTACGGCGTGATTTTCGTAATTCATTTCAAGATCTCTGATACAGTTATTTATGTTGTCATCCATAATAGTTTGAGCCCATTAGATGTGAGTTGTGTGGATCTTTTTTTCCACGCTAGTGAAATAAAGAAAAGAAAATAGAAGGAAGAAAGGATAGATTTAATTTGTTTTGTACTAAACACTTGGTATAATGAACATGTAATCAAAGAGAGATATTATCATCCAAATTTGTATTAAAACCCTAGACAAGGAACATCTATCCTTCCCTTTGTGTAACTTTGAAGATGTAAATATTATTATTCGCAGCAGCTTGTATCACCCGACCTCTCCATACATACTCGGCCTGGTGGTGCCTACACCGGAACGACCCTGGATGACTAGTGGGTGAGCACACGCATTGCTTCAACATGCCACCTCGACCTCCACGGCGGCTACCACCATCGCCACCGGTAGCTTCAACTGCCCGAGGTGCTCTCAAAACATGGCATCCCCGCCACTTTGCCAAGGGCTCTAGGTTTGCACCCGGGTAACACATCTTTCTATTCTCTGTTCTTTCTGTTTTTCTTATAAGCTTGTTGTGCTTTTTCTAAGAGGAATAGAGGGGTGTGTTTGGAAAGAAAGGAATCTATAGGTTATGGAATTAAGTAGAGTGGGGTTTTAGGGAAGAAATGGAAGGAAAGGAAAGAAAAAGAAAGGAAAGGGTAAGGAAAGGTATGGGGTATAAAGTGCTTTTTAAATCAGATTCCACAAAGGGATTGCTTTTCAAGGCCTAAAATGAGGTTTCTTGTGTGTGTGTGTATGTGTTGGACTGTTGGTTATGCTGATGAGACTTGTCTTCCAAATCGAGTCACCCACACCTCAACTGGCCGAACCCTTTTGGCCTGATTTGTGAATTTGTGGTGGCCCACCCTTATTCCCGGGTATAATCAGGTACTTTTTAACATTATGCTAACTGGGGTGATGCTGCGATGTGGCATCGTACTATTGGTGGGGAGTTTACGTATAAAACTTGTAATTAGACCTGGCAAAGTGATGACATTATGGGATTTAGCACAAAATTATCACTTGATGGGTTTTATGGGGTTCAAGTCACTATCAGAGTGTGATCTGTTAAGGCATTTTTGCACAAATCAATTTCGGCTTTGTAAGAGGCCAGCATATTATACGTAGTTGAGTTAACATGAACAAAACCCGATAGATTGAACCTCATAGGACACAAAACATGACTTGTTAGGCATGGGTGTTATTACTCCCTTGGTTTAAAATTTAGAATTCCAATTTTATTTTTGGAGTTCTTAATGTACTATTATTGCTATTAATAAATAAGTTTTATTCTTGAGTGTGAATTGTCTTGACATTAGGGTTTTTCTTAAAGGGAGTAATTAGACGCAAGGTTACTTGCAAAATTACATTAATGGGAAGGACACCATACATTAATATGTCAAAATAATGTCACTCATTTTTGGTACCTAAAATATCCTTCCAACCTCGTGTATAAAAAGGAAAAAAAAATTAGCCACTGCCCTCTGTTCTCAAATCACCATTGGAGCTCCAGCAGCGATAACTGGTCGTGGTAGTTGGTGAGGACTAACAATTACAATGGGTGAGAAACATGTTTAACAAGGGTATATTCAACCATTTCAAGAAAATCCGAGTCGCTGACTATGCATAGACATTGCAAAATGTGATTAAAATAAAGTGTAAATGAAGCCTTTACACGTACTGTTAGAAATTAGGTGTCTGCCCGTGTATTGGAAAAGATTTTAGGAACCCCTTGAATCTATTTTCTGTTTTTCTTACAATTACGGACAGACTCCTGGGGTTTGTTTAATTGGAAAAGTTTTCCATGTGTACTTTTCGTCTTTTGGTGGTGTTTGATTTTCTAAATTTTTAGGCTATTATAATTCCATTTAATTTCATGGTACAAGTGCATGATGCACAAAAGTAAAAATTTAAAAATCTTAGTATCACAGAGTATCACTTTAATAAATTCAAAGCCGTTGGTTTTATTAAGCTCTTTTGGCCGTTGGTTTTATTTAGCTCTTTCCTTTTCTTTTCTTTTTTTTTTTTCATGTTTGGTTTGATAGGGAAAAAAAGAAGAGAACAATTTCAGTTTTGTGGCTGGCGTAGGAAAGAGTAATATTATTATAGAGTAGAGAAGGCAAAGCTGGTTGAATGCTACTGCTATGTTCATTTCTTGGCTGATAATGCTAATTTTTTTTTTTTTTTTTTTTGGTTAGGGCACGCGTTTTGTATTTCTATGATTACTTTTTACCTGTGGGTGGGAGGACTAAGGTTAGGCTTAATATGTGTGTGTGTGTGTGAGAGAGAGAAAGAAAGAGAGATGCTGTGAGTGATGCACTGATGGTGTTCTTAGTCAGATTCTAACCTAATTTTCTCTCTTTTCTGGATGCTAGCATATGGGTGGCGCCTTTGTATATGTATATTATTATAATATAAAATCGAAGAAACAGATTATAGATAAAAGATATAGTTGATTTTATATAAAATCACTACAAGAATTTCTTGAAGGCTATGAACAAACCATAATTTATATTACTCAAATCTATGCCATTTCTATAACAATAGAATATATATATATATATATATAGTATATGAATCCCATTCTAAAGAGGATCAGTCTTTTCTTTAAGAAAAAGAACGACCCTCTATTATTTTGAGGGGTAAATGGATGTTTTTTCATGAAACTTGGTAGAAATAATTTTTATAATGAGTTAATGATCTTGACAAAATTTTATCAAAAAATTAAGTGTGGAAGTGGATGTATTGAAAATTTCATATGTATATGTATACATAGGTCCGCTCTAAAGAAGACATTTATCTCTTTGAAAAAAAAAGACATTCATTTTAAGGGATAAACAAATTAAATTTTGAACTAAATTTGGTAGAGATGATCTCTACAACTATCCATAATTCCTTTAACCAACCATTCTTTTTTACCTGTTACTAACTTCTCACTAATGTTTGTACCTATCCCCGTGTCCTCAAGGTTACAAAAAAAAATGCCAAAGACCCGTGGATCCTAGCTTCCATTCATATAAATCTTCGTAACCCGTATATTTTGTTCACTGTCAAGCATGAGACTCGCTTTCTAGAATTAGATATGGATTGTAGTTACCCGCTTTCTATGCATATTTGGCAAATATGGATCATCCAAATATTTCAAACTTGGACAGTGAAGTGCGGTTATTGATAGTGGCAAATGAGGGTTAAAGCCGATTTCAGCTTCTGCACTTTCTTTTCCGAAAATTAGAAAGAAATACCAAATATCATAGGTGATAAAATTATAGATTCCGAGGGGTTACCACAATATCATCTACAAATATGTCAAAGAAATCAATCAAGCATCACCTCCAAAATATCTCCATTGAATTGTGATATGCAGCATGGGCACAACATTTTGCTTTGTTATCCCCTTTTTTCCCACTAGGACTCCTCAAAATACCTATCAATAATTGCTTGTATTTTTGCTAAAGTATCTTTACTCAAATTTATTGTTTGTACACATGAACGACAATGAAAACTCAAGGAAGATGAAATAATTGAACCTCCTCTAATACTAAATGATGGAACCCTATTACACACTGGTAGAAACGAACCACGAGAATTGTTTGCTATTGAATCCTTATAAACACTGAAACTCTTATTTATTTATCGGAATTTGGATGCTAGAGATACTATGTTAAATGGTGTTTCATAATTCTACATCAATGACATAATCATTTTGCAATTCCATATTTATTTATTACTTTAAAAAAGGAAAGGCGTAAACTTAACTCTGTAATATTAACATTATTGTTGTTTAGTAAGAATTGCTGAGGGCTGTGAATTTAAACCAAGTTCATATAAATCAGTACATATGATATTATCCAAGAGTGTAGAGAAATCACTCATGTTTACAACACTAGCTTGGACAAAATAAAAAATTATTTGTACCACGTTGCAATATATATATAATTAAGTAGATTGATTTTATTATTGTCCAAGCCAATTGAAGTAAGTTAATTGAGACCTGGAAGAGGGACATATTTTGGTTGTTTGGATGAATTTTATTCTACCTATCGATATAAAACATAAATATTTGTGCCTTATATGCTAACGCAAAAGGAAAGCAATATTCTTCCTTGTAATCAGAATAGATAATTTTTTACTTATTTTATAGTTGATGCAAAATATATAACTTTGTAGGGTGTGTTTAGTACAAATAATGAGCTATGTATTTATTGGAGTTGGGGCCCTGATACCTTGATTATCCCAAAAAAAATCAAAATAATGAGCTATATACAGTAGAACCGCAGTGGATATAATACTAAGCACAATTAAGGGGCTCTATAGATACGGGCTGAATGTAATTACTAAGCACAGTTATTGCCCTAGAGTAGTTTTACTGCCGCTGTGGCTAAGAGTAATTTGTTGTAAAATAAGGCTATAAGCAAAAGGTCTAGGCCCGGGCCAAAAATTTTAGGAAACGTAGTTGAATTTATAAAACGGGGTATTTTTAGACTAAGTACACTATACACTTTTACAAGAATTTGACTCCTAAAAGTTGTTTAAAAAACGAAAGCTCAAGATGACCGTCTTGCTCATCTGGCCGGCTGTGGCAAAGTTGGTGTCTGTCTACAAGTAATTCTTTAAATTAGAAACTTGAGTAGCCTTGCTGGAGAGGGAAATTAATGGTACAATATTATGTATGACACGATAAAGTCTTATGGACATTAGCAATTTGTCCAACGTAAAATCTAAACACAATAGTTTTTCAATACATTTGTGAAATCTTAACAAGATGGATGACAAAAAAAGGAAAAAATCTTTAGTCAGTAATTAACAACACATTACATGTTGAACAAGTTTATGTTTTAGACTCTGTGACAACAGAAAAAAAAAAAAAAAAAAACCATACCCAACATGTAAGGAAAAAAGACCCCAGTCAACAAAAATTGAACTTTAATAGCAATCAAGTTCATTTTTTGATCTCTTCACATAATCAAGTCTTCTAATCATGTTTTAACAAGCTTAACGTGAATAATTCGAGTGCATATAGTTCAAACTCAGTTGCAAGCTGCATACATGCAAAGCTCTGGCAATAATTTCCTAGGCATTGAGATATAAGTGAGAAATTTATCGAACAGATATAAACACAAGTGCGAAGTGGGAGTATGAAAAGACTAAAAAATTGAGAACGTTGTGAGTTATATTACAGCCTCTACGCTAAGGACAATGATGACGCAAAATGTAAAGGAAGTATTGCAGATGATAACATCTAGAAGCTATTCAGCTCATTATATGCTTGTCAAACTTGAATTCTTGGGTTCGTTGACCACCTAATTTGACTTCTACTGTATCATCTCCTTTTCACAAAGTGTAATGAGTTCACATTGGCAAAGTCTTTGGACACCATTTAAAAAATTAAATATAATTCAAGTTAAACTCTTTTTTTTTTTTGGTACAATTCAAGATAAACTTTAACTTTATTTAGTTAGTTTGTGTGAAAAGGTAGAAAATAAGGTGAGATATGTTACTTATTTTATGAGTATATATCATTCATCTTTCAATATTTTTGGTGAAAAATTTTTACTCACCACCAATCAAAAAAAAAATTTCATGGAAAAACTTAAAAATCAAGAGGATATCATCTCTATCACTCAACTTATTTTCTATATTTTCACCAAAACTAACTCAATTTATTTTTCTTTACCACTTTGCAATCAACCGGAGCCTTAGTCTTTCAAGTTATAATCAAGAGTAATGATAATAGCACTAAATAAGAAATATACATTTCAAAATCATACTTAAGGTATCTATATAAAATTATAAAGTGTCACTAAAGATAATTTTAGAGTGTTAGAAGACTTATATGTAGTGCTAATATCATTATCCATAATCAATGATGTTTTAATTATTGAAAATAAATAAATAAATAATAATGATAATAGTCTCTATATTTAAGTTTAAAGGAATTTTGATTTACACTTAAATAATTTATCTAAAACTATAACTTCTTTGTTTTGGTATTTTGTTGTGAGATAATCTCACACCCATTGGGATGAGATCAATCATCCTTTTGAGAAATTGAGATTATCTCAAGTTTCAATTACTATTTTTAGGTGTCAAGCTCGAGCAATTTCCGAATGATTCATCCACATTCTATCGCGGCTTAATTATCATTGCGTCAGATTTCTTGCAAAACAAAAATTGAAAAATTAGGTATCATTTCATGAAATTTTAACTCTGAAATTTTAATTACCAAAATCCAATAGAGTTTCCGCATATAAAATCTCGAACTATGCACTTATTTTATCAAACAAAGAAATCCACTTTTCCATACCCCAAATTTCCTCTTTTTTTCTCCATCTAAATTGTCGTGGTTTCCTTTTAAATATATAGGATAAAATAAATTTGGCATGAATCAACCTATATATAAGTTAACAAAAAAAAAATATATGGAAACGAAAAACTCGTGAGGGAGGTTGGGGAACGCGCGATTTCTAGAAATTCTCGTCAACAAAAGACTATTGTTCCATGTGGCTGGAGCTGGAGTCAGTTAGCCGCCAACGAGTCAAAATTATTCCGAGCAAATGTTCGTTTGTCATCAATTACGCGTATCTTCCATCATACTTTTCCCCCTCTCTCTCTCTCACTTTCCCCGAAAATTCACGACTCGATCTCAATATATAAATATAAATATACAATGCAATCGCCTCTTCTTCATCAGCCTCATTTCTTCCTACTTTTTCCTTCCAATTTCCCCTCTTTTCGACCCTTTCTTTAATTTATTTCATCATTTTATTATATTGGATTTGAAGATCGAGTTAATTAATAAAGATGAAATCGATGAGTTTGTTGGCGTTTCCAATCATAGGATTCATGTTCATGGCTCTCTTTCACCTCAATCATGCTCAGACCTTTGCTCCGGCGCCGCCACCAACCAACGATGGTCAGTTTATTTTGAGTTTTTGTTCATTCTTTTAAAGGTTGAAATTCTAATTTTTCATGGATGAAAAAAAAAATTGTATTTTTTTTTAATCTTATCTTAATACTTGTAAAATATTTTTCTTAACTGAATCCCCTCGCTTGATTTGTTCCCCTGCATTAAGAATTTTCTTTATTTTAATTATTTCGAAATATTGGAAATAAATACAAGTGTTAGAAAATAAAATTATAAATAATTTAAGGCACCAATATATTTTGATTTTAGATTATATAAAGAAAAAAGACTAATATTTAATTTTGTAATTAATGCAGGCACTGCCGTTGATCAAGGAGTTGCTTACGTTCTGTTACTCATAGCACTGGCAGTTACCTACTTGGTCCATTAAATTTTTTCTTTTTCTTTCTTAATTTTCTTTTATTCTTTTTTAATTTTATTTTAGTTAGTTATTTAGTATATTCACTAAATTCTTTATGTATTTTCTCCTTACATTCATTTGGAGAGAATTGAGAAGTTTGTACCCTGTGCATTGTTGGTAATATAAATTTCCCGGACATTTTTTTTTATTATTATTTTATCTTATACTCAAATTAGTTCTGTAGCTACTTAAATATTATATATTGATAGTATAATAAAGAGATCTTTAGTTTATATGTGACCGCAATAAACTTAAAATACAATTTGGGCAGAACATCTTTGCATATATATATGGGTGCATTTTGATATTGTTAAACAAATTATTAAAGTTAACATAGTCAATAATAAGACATATGATTTGTTTTTTATGGTGACTAAGAAATATTTATTTCTCGAATAAAAAATAAGACTGTTAGTGTGAAATATAGTGATAAATAAATTATAAATAAATTTGAGACGAAAGAAGATTATTGAAGTTGTTTTGCTTAGGGGTGTTCACGGTCCGCTCAATCGAACCGAGCACTTTGGTCTTAAAATTTTTTGGATTGGACTGGACCGAGTAACCCTCCAAAACCAGACTAAACGGGACCACTTTAAATGAATTGGTTTCGGTCGGTCCCAATCGGTCTAGGAGAAACGGCGACAGCAAGAGTTTGGTGATGGTGACGGCTTGGTGTTGTCAGAGCATGTGACGGTGACAACGATAGCAAGGAAGAGGAAAGGAAGAGGAAGAACGACGAAAGCAATTGAGTTTTTTTAGGTTTGATTTAAACATGGATTTAGAATGGGAAAGTAATGGAGGGGTGAGCTTGAAAGGGCGTGGCAGCGGCTGTGATTTAGGGTTCAGTTTTAGAGAAATGGTGGATTAAGAGAAAAAGGGGGGGAGTTGTGATTTAAGGTTTACTTTGAGAGAGATGGAAAGAAAGATAGTGATTTAGGGTTTAATTTGAGAGAAAGAGGGAGAGATAAAGGACGGATTGAGAAAAAGAAGAGGGGAGTTGGCTGGCAGCTAGCATATATCTAGGGTTAGTTTCCTCTTTTTGTTTTCTTTTTTTCCTCCAACACAGTACTTAAATTAATTTATTCATAGCAAAAAATAAAATGCTTTTCACATGGACTCAAACTTAAGAACTAAACAATAGAAAGCCTATTGTCAACCACCGGGACAAATGGTGATTGCTTTAATTTTTTCCCATATTATTTATATATATCGGTTCGATCTGATTTATAGGCATTTTTTTTTCACAAGACCGAAAACCGAACCGGTCTAGTTCGGTCCTCTAAAATTTGGATCGGACTGGACCGTTGTATATATAAAACCCGAACAAAACCCTATTATTTGGTCTGGTCCAGTCCTATCGGTCCATTCAGTCCAATTCGGTTTCTGCACACCTTTAGTTTTGCCAACAACGCCATACAGTGTGGGAGTTTCTTATTATTATTATTATTATTATTATTATTATTATTATTATTATTATTATTATTATTATTATTTTTTCCAGTCATTTCTTTAAAATCTTATAGGATGGTTGGGGGGCAAGGCTTGAGTTATTGTTAACATTATACTATAAAAGTAAAAATTGTATTTTCAAATTTTAAAATGCGGAGTCATTAATGATTTGTGTAAAATTGAAGGATAAATAAAAATAACGTCTTTATCCATTGAGGTCAGTCATTGTAAGAATGTGTGAAATGCTAGATTTGGCCATAAAAAATTGAATGACTTTTTTTATTAGAAAAAAGGTAAAAAAATCTCATTTTCTACTATAGAGATAAAGCAAATCAACCTATAATGACATATTTTAAAACTAAGATAACAATTTATATCAATTGAAAATTTCAAACAGATTAGAGTTTTAACTTATGTGTGATATACAAATTATAAATCATGGAAAAATAAACTTAACGGTTAAAAACACTAGCTTAATTACATTTATTTCAATTAACAATTATGTGATAAGAATCATATAATTAAAGTAACAAACAATCTCGCGACATTGGGAAGTATTTGGTATTAATTCTTGCAAACCACCAATCCATTGGACTAATTAACAATTCTATTATAATCAATAAAAAGTACAAAATATGGAGTTACTCTGGTTTAACGATTTTTTATTTTCTAATTACAACCTCCACTTGAAAACAATCAACTAGGTCATAACCTTCCATACGCCTCGGTGTTGCATGGATCTTTATTAGCCTTCTTGAAATATACAATAAGCACATGGATTGAATATCCTTAGGATTTACCAAATTTCTGAAGAATGACAATGTTTAATGTCTTTGCTGGAAACCTAAATGAACAAAATTTGGTTAGATTTGATAATATATTTTAAAATTCTCATACAAAAATGTGTATGTACTCTCAAATATGTACCAAAGTTATGTTAATTCGAATCGTATGCTTTGATTAAATATCTACTCAAGTTTTATTAAGATGGTTTATCTGATAGACTTTGAATGATTTAAGATATTTAAGTAAGATCAATCTTTTTTTTTTTCTTATACAATAAACAATTATGTGTTTAAACCCACCACATTTTCTATGACTAAGAATAATTTTAATCTTTAAGTCAACTCCTTTTTTTGGTTCACTTTTACATTTTCAATTAGTTTGTAAGTGCATAAAGAAAATAAGCACTACTAGAAAAGTGACATTTCACGACATTTATTATGCGCCATTTTGTGATAACGACATGGTATGTAGCAACTGTGTCGATGCACACTTGTGATGTAAAAATTTGAACATTTAATTTAAACGTTAATATTTCGCGACATTTGTTAGGAAGCATAGGTAATTTCCCATACTCTTTCACAAATGTCATGAATTTTACTTCATTTTTCAAAAAATCCGGTAAATTACGACGCTTGATGAAAAAATATTTTGCAAGTTTTACGACATTTGTAAGAAAACGTCACAAATGAATATTATTTTCAGAAGAAAAAAAAGGTTTTATCCAAAAGGCTTGAGTCATGTTTCTGTATTTTTTTTTCATTACTGTATAATAATGAATTAAATTAAAATACAATATTTTATTTAAAATTTCAAATATAATTAATGAGTTTTCAATTATTGACTAATATATGATTTGTTGAATTGTTCGATGGTTACGTCATAAGATCAAAGGAACGATGTTATGTGTTCAACTCCTGCCATTAATGTAATATTAAATATATTAATGACATTTTTTTAAATGTTGCAAAGGAAATAACTTTGCCACAAATTTACGATGTGGGTATAAACAACGTTTATGAAAAACATTATGCAAACGTTGTAAAAAACTATAGCACCATTTACTTTGCTTTTTTTAACGTTTAGAAAATGTCACAATAATTACTTTTCCTTGTAATGATGTATACCTAATTTTGATTTGTAGGGTTTAAGTAACTTTTTCTTTTTCATAAATAGGCCATGTTTATCAATATAAGAAATATAATTGAAACCACGTCTCAGTCCATATTCTTGCACTCTTATGTAAGTTTCCTCCGTATATTATCACTTGTATTGTTCACAAAAATTATATTATGTGAACCTTAAATCATTTTGTTATTGTTTTATTTTCCATCCGGTAACATATTATGTTTACAATAGCCTTCAGGCGCTTTTCTGAAAATTATCATTAATGAGTTTTCTTTTGTATACTATTTTTTGTATTGTTCATTAGGATTATATTGCGAGAACCATAAGTCACCCTGTGACTGTTTCTGTTATTCATTTAGTACTATTTATTGTCTTTATATCCAATAGCCCTCTATGCTTACTTGTAAATTATTATTAATAAGATATATTATTAATGTCGATTGGCAATCATAATGCTTGTGACTGTTATCGGTAGTCACAAAGGTTGCGAAATTAATAGTCACAATTTGGCCTTTTTGGTGTAGTGCCTCCTTATATGCGTATAGTCCATCCTCGAATCCCATGATTTAGATCACAGCGAATCACATGCCTCGATCTTGCACCGATTTCTTTAACACTATTTGCGATCACATGCACTTTGTGATATGTTTTGCTTTTTAAAGAAAGAACTCTTACTTTTGCATGAATTAAAACCCTAAGGTGGATTTTATGTTTTGAGGTTTCAATTTCTCTTTAAAGTTTAAAAAACTATCTCAAAACATGTATAAAAAGATATCTTTTTGACCCAAAGCAACAGGGTTTATGTATAAGAAAAGATATGAGTCAATAATCTTTCAAATTAAGAAACAACTTTTTAAATAAGAAATTTGTAATAACAAAATATGCTACCATAATTCTTTGCCGAACCCATTTAATACAACAAACATGTACTGGTCTAATTTCAGTGGAAACCAATTCCTGAAAAATTACAACGTTAGGCCAATCCAACTTTCTTAACATGTACCGGTCCGATTTGGCTAGCTGCTAGATATGTACACCTTAGTAATCCTTTTACTGGTACACTAGGTGAAGTTTTGTTTCGACTTAGTTTTTAACCGTTTTGACTCTTATTTGCACTAAACAACCCCGAATCAATCAAAAATCTCTCAAACTAAGTTTACACAAAAGTTAGAAAGTTTCCTAACCAATTCGAAACATGCAAATACTTACGAAACACGAAAAAACCTTTTGAAAACATTTTGAACTTGTTTCAAAAAATTTTGATTTAACTTTCATGAAAATGCCACCTTAAAATGAATCAAATTCAAATACCAATACTCACCGTATTTGTCTTTATATAATTATTCAATGCATCGCTTCGGTAACTTACTTATATTTTTCTTTAGATGTAATCTCGAACGATTCAAAAATAACTTACAAGTAAACATATTTTTGTCGAAAAAATAAAGTCAATATAAACTTTTTACATGTTTCATTGATTTATTAACTTGCATGCTTAGAGTCTTATGTAGTTAATTATTGTTAATTTTTTTTTTGAAACATGCCCCCTCCACTTTATGAGTTGTATGTGAATAAGGAATAGTTTTATTCTTATGTGCAATCTTTGTTTTACAAAATTATTGTTAATCTCAATGATGAAAAACATTGTGATATCGCACATTTTTTATGCTTTTTTGCTTAAGATTTGTTTGCTTTAATAATTTTAGTATCTTAATTTTTTTTTTAAATGTAAACATGTATCATGTTTTGTTGTTTTTTTTAGGTTCATTGAAGCAATGGCGGGAGATAAAAATTCCACCATTGTATGGGTTTGATCCCTAGCAAAATGCCTAAGTAAATTAGTCACGTACCAACTAAGCTAACCTCTTTAGCCATCATGTTTTTATGTCTAAGGATAAGTGGGCTCAATTAATCATGTATAGATGGCAACAAGTCGGGTTTTGCCAAATCCAAATTTGATTTGACCTATGTTAATTATATTATGAAGGTATTTAAATAAAAAAATACTATATTCGGGGGTGGATCACATGAATTAAATTCGTACAAACATTAAACTGATATAAGTTCGAGTTTCACTAGGGAGGTTTGGGTAGGATTTTATTGTTTGTAGTTAAAGGTAGATAATTATACCTTATTTTAAGAAAACAAAATACCTAAAATCGGGCTGAGTTTTTATTTTAAAATTCGAAAAAGAAAAACAAGGCCCTTATCACCCCATTTGAATTGGGTTAGGTAAAAAATCCACCGGGTTGGATTTTATTGCGATCCCTAATCATATATTTTTGGTTATATTTTTAGAAATTGTTTTAGGGTAAAGATATTAACACCTTCAAAAACACTTGGTAACACTCGCACTTTCATTCGGTCATTCGCAACCGGGTAAAATGTCTATTACTCGGTTCTTAAGGGCCGAGTATAAGCCTAGATACTCAGTCTTTGACAATTAGGTAAGACATTATTAAGTTTATACTCGATATTTTACAACTAAGTAACATACTCCTTACTTGGTTATTAAAGATCGAATGAAAAGTGGGAGTGTTTTCAAGAGATATTGGGGGTGCCAATATCTCCACCAATTGTTTTATAGTTATTAGTACTAAAAATTAAGAGGATATTTTAGACTACACAGCCAAATGAGCGGATCAAGTGATTAACACAATAAATACAACAAACCAACAGGGTCAAAGATGTATAAATGAGGTTGGCATATTATGAAGATACGAGTTAGTCCTCTTTTGTATAATGGAGTTAGGAGCTCGGTTTACTTTGTATTGACGATAAAGAAATAGGTATTACAAACTCACAACAAGAGTGTGCTTGAGTTACACAAGTTCTGGCTCCTTTATCTTAGAAGCTCTATTGAGTGCTCTGAACATCTATTTATCTCTTATCTTTTTGCTATTAAATGCTAGATTCTCCTTATTCTTAAGCTTATCTAGTTATTTTTTTGTTGGTTGAACTTGGTTAGTAAAAGAAGTAAATGCTTCTTGTATATATATGACTGGAGGAAACGTGTGGTCAGAGCTCCCAGAGCAGTTCTGGAGCCATACTTCGACTGTTACCAACTTTGACCTTACTTCTCCATGAATTTTGATACATTAAATATAATTGATGTGTATTTAATGAAGGTAAGGGAAGTTCCGCACTCTCTACAGGGCAGGTGGCAGTCGCCCATGCTTCCGCCAACCACTATAGCAGAGTGGTTGGGCGAAAGGAAGCACCAGAACTCGCCAAAAGAGCTCATAGTGACCTAATAGGGTTCCTTTGAGCTCTTTCCTCCAGAGCAGGCTTGACTGCTGACATAGACGACCACGTGTCAGTTCATGGTTGGTGTGGTAAATTTGATTAATAATTTGCACTATCAATAGTTAAGAAACATATAAGGACATTTATTTTGTTAAGAAAACCAAATAGCATAATAAGGGTATCCGCATTTTGAAATGTTTATAAGTTGATTTTTAGTCCCCAATGTTTAAGAAATTGCACTTTAGTCCATAAACTTTTGGAATTTAAACTTCAACCCTCAAAATTTTCAATTAATTGTAAATTATTTATTATTTTTTATGAAAAATTAGGTTTATTTCTAGGAAATTATAGTTTTGTCCCATTTCTTAAAAATTATTGCTTTGACACCCAACTTTGAAAAGTTATGGAATGGCCCAAAATACCCTTACTAAGCATTTGGTGCATGCGACACAAATGGTGAGTAGGGCCATAATGTTAGATACGGGTTTTAACTTTTCTCGGAGGTTAACTTGCTTGGGTTTAATTCTAGTTGATCGGAATTCATTTGTTCTTGCAAATAATAAATGCACAAACACTTTTAAAAAATAAATAAAACAAGAGGAGAAGAGTTGATACAGTAGTAAGTAACTTGCACTCTTACTTTAAGGTCAAGAATCCGACTTATATAAGTAAGAGTGTTTTTTTTTAAGGGTTAGAGAAGAGATTTAGATATTTCTTAATTTTTTATTGTAAAAAAAAATTAAAAACAAGAAATTCAATGAATTTTTAGATTACAATTTTAAAACAAAAGGAAAAGGAAAAAAAGATGTACACACACCTTGAGTGTTGTTTTTCTTGAGGTTAATTGAAGCAATGGCAGGAGAAGGAAGATAAAAATCTCACATTCGCACTGGTTCAAACCCTAAAACAAATTAGTATTATACCAATTGTGTTAACCTTTTTATCCATCGTGTTTTCTTATCTAAAATTACAGATGGCACAATAGTTCGATTTAGCGAGTTTTTAACCTACCCTTACTCGAGTAGGATAGGTTTGGGGTGAGTCTTTTTTTTTTATTCTGAATCGGGTTTGGTTTAGGTAAAATACACCCATCTGATTCAACTTATCTTAAATCTTAAATATAATATAATTTTTTTTAATATTTTTATAATTACAATGAAACGGGCGGGTCAAGTTCGGATTTGAAGTATACTAAGAAGAGGGGTGGATTCTTGTTGTGAACTGTTTTGCCTCTTTGGGCTTCTATTACTGTACAGACCCACACAACCCACAAGGCCTCATCAGCAAAAGAGCCTTTCCCACGTGTACACACCGCCGTCGATATGCCATACCATACATCGATTCACCGACCCTCTCTTTGTCTTCCTTTTCTCCCCTTCTCAATCCAAACACGCCCCACATTTATTTCCCTTCCCAAATGAACCCAACCCAACCCCTTTTTTCCGTTTCATTTTTTCTCTAAACCAATCTATCTATCTCATCTTATATTTCTTCATAGAAACACCCGTTTGCCCAAGGTAATTGCTTTCCCAGTTCCTCAATTTCTCCCCTTAATGTATTTCTCGGTTTCAGTTTTTTTTTTGGTATGTTTGTGTGTATGATGATCATCTTGTTGATTGATGCGATTTTTATATTTTTAAGTTTCAGATTCTGTTTAGAACTGATTTTTGTAAGCGTAGATAATATTTTTGATCAAGAAAAAAAAATCGAACTTTATTAGTTAACGATAAGAAAAACATAAATAATTCACAATCGAATTTTCAGCAGATTTTTTTTTATGGTTTTGAATTTTTCACTGATGCTTTTAGTTTTGATATATGATGACGAAGGGTATTGTGATAGATTATTGACATTCAGCTGTAGTTGGACTGAATTCAGTTTCTTTATGTCAAATCTCTATTTCAAATTATTTGTTGGATTTTTGTATGTGTTAATATCCGCATTGCAAGACGAAGGAGGATTCTGTTTATGCCTTTTTGATGATGTTGTGGATTGAAATTGGGGTTATCGTACAACTGGGCTTATAATTTTTACTTTACATGTCGAGGTTTTGTTTTCATCTCTCCCTATATATAGAAAAGATGCAGAATTTTGTAAATAGAGACTGGTTTGAATGGCAAAGTTCCTTGTTATTATGATATTATCTTAACAGAATTCTTTTGTATGGTATTCCATGTTATCGATGTTATCGTCTTCAGTTCCTTGCAAATGGGGTTCACTTAAAATATTGGGTAAAGAAATTAAACAAATCATCTAAACTAAAACACTTTTATCAAAATTAAATACCAATTAAAGTTGAAACCTTGATCAAATGTCAGCAATGTCGTAGATTAGGTATTGTTATGTTGCATGAGTTGTAGTATCAGTCATTATTACGTTCCCACGTGGGAACATTATGTAAATATATATACCCATAGGCAATTGCTATTGCTCTAGAGCAATGTATTGTGCTTGAAGCATGGTGTACTAGCATCTATATACACACACTGCTCTGGCAATAGGTATTCTGCTGTGGCAATAGCAATTGCCTTCCCATATAGGCTATCTTCATAAATGGTAAATTGGCTTCTAAAGGAGGCTCTAGTTTTAATTCAACTTCTATTAATTTCCTCTACAAGTTTTGATAAGGAAATAAACGTGTAAATTTAGATACTTAAGCCATACTAAAATTTAAGTCTTCCCTGAAATTTCAATTCGACAATATGATTTTCTGGTTTTTTTTTTTTTTTAACAAATTTGTTTATTTGTTATGTGCTTGTAAACCATCATCCATCCGTTGGTAAGGGTCTTATCTGTTTGCCTTAAACCTTAAAGGCAAATAAATATTGTGCCTTTTTTTTCAAACATATGATGCTTTTATTTGTATGATTTGTCTATTTAACTATTTGACTATTTGAGATTCTTGTTTTATGGGATTTTGATCCTTTATGAATTAAGGAATGAACATTATTTGCCATCTAATCCTCTAATACCATTTGGAGTTCCATGTTTCAAATTTTTCTTTGGCAGGTCTTCAAAACTCATAATATCTAGAATTAGCTATAATACCATTTTGGAATGCTATGCGATATCTTTGCAAACTTGTTCTTCAATTGCATTTTTTGTTTTAGATAAGTTTTATGTTTCTTTTCAATTCATGGAAGTCTTACTTTGTAAGTAACAAAATGGTAATCCCTCTGTAACAAATTGATAATCCCACTTTCTTTTTTGGGATGTCTCAAATTGGTAGTCCCATTTCCTTTACGGAACATACCGAATCTCACTATAGAAAATAAGTTGTATCCCTGAACATTGGTTAAAGTTGAAACTATTTTTTATTAAAATTTACCAAATTCAGACTGGGACTATCAATTTTCAGACATAGAGTAACATATACTCCAATATCTTGAAATTTAGGGCCTATTAATCAACTTTTTTTATGATTAGTGATATAAATGCTTCATTGAGATAGTTTTTTACTTTCGTGTTTTTGTTTGTTTTAAATTCAAACTTCTAGGTTCACATTATATTAAGTTCTTCGACGGTTGGAAGAGGAACTTAGTAGCAGGATTCCTCTTGCATGGAAAAAGGATGCCCGATTTGAGAAGTGGAGCCCGCCAAACGAAAAAAGTCAACAATGTTGAGGAAAATCCCGCCATTTTAGCTCCAACTTCTCGACGGGGGACCAGAAGAGGCAATGCCCCAAAAGCTCTGGTCGTAAAATCGCCTCCGGTTAACAATCCGGCAACCCCGGCGTCTCTTTATCCAATGCCAAGGGGGGCCGGTAGAGGTAGAGGGTGTAGAGTAAACCAAGATAAGAATGTGGAGCTTTTTGGTGCTGGGCTTGGTGGTCGAGGTCGTGCTTGTTTGGATGTAGGAGTAAAGGCTGCTATTCCAGTGGAATTGGTGGCCGAGAAAACTGCGGAAAAGTTGGCTGCCGTTGAGGAGGAAGGAAATACGACTCCACTTCCTGAAAGGGTACTACTTTCTTGCTTTATCATCTAAATTAATGACACTTTTACATTGCTTTCATTATTTTATATTTGGCTCTTTTTTACAATCTGGGCTTTTCGGTTACTAAATTCTTTTAATGAATTTCCTTTTCTTTTAAGTCAGATTCGTGACTCTTTTTTGCAATAAATCGATTCGGTGCAATTTTACTATTTTAGCAAGCAACTATGACAAAGAAACAACCATATTAAGGAACCGGTCTTTTTCATGCATTATAAATTCTTATTAATTGCATGTATCAACTAATATGGTTCCACTAATTGATTTATATCATTTTTTTTTTCTAGTTTTGAATGTCTAGCTTGTTGTTTGCATATGATATGACAGGATGTTTAGCTTGAAAAAGCAGGTTTTTTGTATGTAAAAATATTTGTTGCATTGGGTCTGTATTTAGTCTCCCCTTTTGGCATCGTCTGTGGGATGGGCCACCATTTGATGGTTTACTTTGACTTTAGTACTTTTAAGGAAGCACTATTTTCAACTTAGTCAATGGTCAATGAGACAACTTACTTTCTACCATGAGATTCAGAGCATTGATTATGTCCTGAAAATGAAATGGGACTATTAATTTGAGAAATCCCAAAAAGGAAAGCGGGACTATGAATTTGAGATGGAGGGAGTATTTTGCAGAGGCTTTAGTTCATTGTTGTAGCCTTGTAGGGTGTTGCCTATTTAGTGAAGTTTCTAGACACTAACAAATAAATAGGTTTTGAGTAATGCTACACTCACAAGAAAATGAGCAAAAATAGTGTATAGAAAATGAGGTGTCACCTCATCAGTGGGGAAGAGTGGGTCCATTTGCACACTTCATCCAACCATGAGGTAACAACACCTCATCTTGTGCACATTTTTAGTGAATATAACATTACTCATTTGTTTTTATACTAGTAAGGTCATCTTCTACGTGATGCTTTTAACTTCCTTTTCGTCAATATATTTTAGTTTTTCTTTGGAAACCAACTTGGCTCCATGTCAAACATGAAATAATTTTGTTAACTTAATTAGGGAAAGAATGTCGGAGATCATGAAAAATCCTTGTCATTAAAGTTTCTCCTTAATGTCAAATTCCAAGAAAGAGCGAGACAAGGAAAAGGTTGCAAGCGTAACGGTTGATAGATTATTGTTCAAAGGATTCTGATAAAAATACAATAGATATTACATGGGTATAATTGGATAAAGTACATCTTGTATTCATGATTTACGGATTGATGCATACGTGAGCATATTTCTGTATTTGAAATAACTTTATGAAGATTAGTGCTTGCACATAGAACATTCATAGATGATGAAAATCTTAAGCAATAGCCATTAGTAATGCTTTCTATGTCATTACGTCAGCCATTGCTTTAATGAAGAACAAAGTGTTTTTTTTGGCTGCCGCTATTTGCACATCATTTTTTACTTGGTTATACTCCACTTTTCATTCGTCCGATGACAAGCGATGAAGCGAGTAAGTGCATGTTACTTGCTTCATGAGGGCCGAGTATAAGCTTGAAAATCCTTACTCAGCCCATAGGCACCGAGTATGTAGGCTTATACTTGCTTGTCATCGGGCGAGTGAAACGTGGAGTACAACCAAGTGTTTTTTGGAGAGCAAATAGCGGCTGCCTTTTTTTTCTTCAATTCGTTTTACTTTGAGAGCCCATAAGACATTTTCCGTTAAAAGCAGTGTGTTATTTTTTAAAGATGCCCAAAATGTTACATTTTGAGTTTGCACCCTATTGTGTTTTCTTTTCTTTTTTTTTTTTTTGTCTTTGCACCCCACTATTAATGTGTTTTGTCAAACCTTCATAAGTGAAATAAAACGTGACTGTTTTGGTTTTGCCCTTATATTATATTCATCATCTTCTGGGATTTTACATTCGGAGGGCTGGCTGTTAATGACAGCACTTTTATTTTTCTCTTATCAGGTGCAGCTAGGTAATTCCCCTGTGTACAAGTTAGACAGGAAGCTGGGTAAAGGGGGCTTTGGTCAAGTTTATGTTGGAAGGAGAGTGACCGGTGGTTCAGGTATCACGGGCCCCAATGCAGTTGAGGTACACGTTCTTTTTTCTCTTGACTTTTGCCCCATTTTATATGTGAAATTAGACTTATCTCCCCTGTTTTCATAATCATTACTATTGAACCCCCCCCCCCCCCCCAACACAAAAAAAAAAAAGAAAAAAAAAAGAAAACACCTCCTCCCTCCTCTTAATACTTTGAGATTCCCCCACATGCAGGGGGTAAAGTCTAATGTTTATAAAGATAAGGGGGTGGTATCTAATAGATTAGATTAATGGTGGTATCCCTTCTTTCTATTTTTTGCCTCTAGCTTGCTTTGAAGTTTGAACATCGAAATGGTAAGGGATGTAGCTATGGCCCACCTTATGAATGGCAAGTTTATAGGTAATCAAATTTTTTATTCTTAAAGTTTATTTAAACCCTATTTTTTTTTACCTTATTATTTAATATTTACCAAATAATCGGCCTCATTAGATATTTATTTATTTTTGTTGGTCTCTTCATGAAGCACTCTTAATGGTTGTTATGGAGTTCCCTTGGTTCATTACAAAGGTCGACAAGGAGACTATTATATACTTGTGAGTCCCCTATGTTTTGTTCATTTCCAGCTATGTTTCATTGGTTTGAATAATTTAATAGTTTTTTTTTTACCAAAATCATTGAGGACTAAATTTATTCTTATATTGTTGTGCTAGGTTATGGACATGCTGGGCCCAAGTCTGTGGGACGTTTGGAACTCTAGTAACCATATGTATGACAATAATTTACCTCCGTTTAAATTTATGCTGTTTATTATTAGGCTTTTTTGACCTTGCCCCCTATTTTATCTTCAAAATTAGATTTACGGCTGTTTTCATAATCGTTACATTTCCCCCCTGCATGTCGAGGAATCCCAAAGAGTTACGTAAAAACATAGGGTTAAGTAATTACATTATAAAAATTAGACATTGCCCCTAATTTTTAGTAAATCCTTTGAGTTTACCCTGCACACACACGGCAAATTCTAATGATCATGAAAATAGTGGTAAGTCTAATTTCGCATAATGAACATGGGCAAAGTTAAAAAGGCCCTTTATTATTCATAGTTGTTTTCTCATTGTTTTTGCTATTCGCACAGGCTGTCAGAAGAGATGGTTGCTTGTATAGCAGTGGAGGCAATATCAATACTTGAGCAGCTTCACTTTAGAGGGTACCTTAAAAATTCTCTCTCTCTCTCTCTCTCTCTCTCTCACACACACACACACACACACACACACACACGTACGTGCGCACATACAGACATTAATGCATGTGTAATTAAGTGATACTTATTGAAGTTGTTTCTCAGTTTTGTGCATGGAGATGTAAAGCCAGAAAACCTTTTGCTTGGTCAGCCAGGAACACCCAATGAGAAGAAATTGTATTTAGTCGATCTTGGTTTAGGTATTTCATTCCTTCTCTACCTTCCTTGCATAAGTTTTTAAAAAATTGAATTCCTGACATCTGTACATACTTTTATAAATTATATATGTTTCGACAATTTGTACATAAAGAGTTCTAACTTGTCTGTTACGGATTAACTTCAGCTTCTAAATGGAGGGATGCATCTTCTGGTCGTCATGTTGATTATGATCAAAAGCCCGACGTTTTCAGGTAATTATTATTAATGTTACATGTCTCACCAAATATCATGCATGCATTTCTAGGGCTTAATTTTCAGCTATATTTGAGTTAATGAATGCCGGATTTTATAACTTTTAAGGGCTTGTTTGGTTTGAGTTTAGGAAAGGAATTGGCATTTTAGATTCCAGGAAAGCACCACTCATGGCATTTGAGATTCCTTGCGTAGAGAATAACTTTCAAATATTTTATTCAAACATAAAAATATTTCAATTAAAATTGGATACTATATAATAATATATTATTAAATATTACTTTATTATAGTGTAAAAGGAAAATGTTCAGTTATTTGTTAAAATGAGTAGTTTTCTCAAAATCAAAAAAATGGGAAGGGATTCCCCCAATGAATCCTCTAAGCTTTCGCCTTAGTTGAATATTGGAATGGATGTAGGGAATTCTCCTTTCCTAGGAATCTTGTATTCCTCTTCAAATCTCCAACCGAACATTGGAATCTTGAATGAACAGTAATCCCGGATTCTAGGAGTGATTCAAAGAATGTACCAAATGGAACCTAAATGTGCTGCGTATATCCGATTTGTACAGGGGTACGGTACGTTATGCAAGTGTGCATGCTCATTTGGGAAGGACAGGAAGTAGGAGGGACGACCTCGAGTCACTAGCTTATACTTTAATATTCCTCCTCAAAGGAAAGCTTCCTTGGCAAGGCTTCATTGTGAGTTTCCTTATTTCCACTCCCATTTGCAGCTTGGCTTTTTTAGGATCTGGTCCGTGAGATAGAAACTTCTTAGGATGCGGTTCACACCTCTTCTTAGGATGCGGTTCACACCTTCTTCTTTTTTTTAAAAGGATGCGGTCCCTGTAGATATAGATACCATAGATACAGCCTTTGGCAAGGACTCATATTATAGTCAGACACAAATACTAATTTTCTTGGTGCAGATATTGTATCTGTTACTGAAAAAATTAGTATCTATGACTGAGAGATACCAAAAAAAGTATCTACGGTGACAGCATCCTTTTAAAAAAAAGCTGTAGGACCACATCCTGAGAAGTTTCTATCTCAGGGACCAGATCCTAATTTTTTCTTGCAGCTTTTTATCATCATATATTACTCGGTTCTCTCTCTCACTATATATGTGTAAATTTATGGATATTTTTTCACTGCTTTGACTGTTTCTTGTATTTATAGGGAGAGAATAAAGGATTTCTTGTTTGTAAAAAGAAGATGGCGACTTCCGCTGAGATGCTTTGTTGCTTATGCCCTCCCCCTTTTCAACGTTTCCTCGAGATGGTGACCGATATGAAATTTGATGAAGAACCCAATTATTCAAAACTCATCTCCCTTTTTGATAACAGCATAGTTTCTTCAGCATCATTGCGTCCTCTCATAATAGACGGCGCCTTAAAGGTTTGTTCTTGGCAGTCTTAAGTCATTTTAAATAGTATTATTTATATTAGGTATTTTTTTGAATTTGTACCCCTGTTATTAGTGCAAGATTATACTTAATCCCCTATTTTAATAATCATTACAGCTTGCCCTGGTATGCTGGGGAGTTTCAAAGAATTATGCAAAATTGGGGGGCAATAACTAATTTTTTTGATGTAATACTTTGACTTAACCCCCGCGCCCGTTTGTACGTAATTCTTTGAGATTCCCCTGCATGTAGGGTGCAAAATCTAATTATTATGAAAATCGCAAGTCTAATTTTAGTTATAAAATGGGGGGCAAAGTAAAAAAAGCCCTTTATATTATTAATATCATTATTTATTATATAATGGGTTTGTTTTTCTACTAATCTATTGTTAAATCGGCCACGTTATAGGTCGGGCAAAAGAGGGGAAGGATGCTTGTTGAGTTGGAAGATGGTGGGCAGCCCAGGAAGAAAGTAAGACTTGGTACACCAGCCACTCAGTGGATCTCTGTGTATAATTCAAGGACATCAATGAAGCAGAGGTAATCTCGAATATAGGCTCATTAAATTAGAAAGCTTGGTTGATAAGCTCATAAACCCTTCACGTGTAAATAGATAACCAAGCTACTTGAGCTTAGATATAGGCTTGTTTGAGATCGACTCGAGAGCTAAACAAGCCAACCAGTTGACCACCTGGGCAGGGATGGGTTGGCGTTTTCACTTCTTGCTTTAAAAATGACAATTCTTTATGATTGAATAACGGAAAATGTTTGGTTAGTGAACCCTTGCCCCTTTTCAAGAAGGAAAGTTTGATTTCTTGTAATTTTATATTAAATAAATAAATGGCTCAAGTTCAATTTTCCTTTCAAGTAATTTTTTCCATAATTGCAGATATCACTACAACGTATCGGATACTAGACTTTCCCAACACGTGGAGAAAGGGAGGGAAGATGGTCTCTACATTAGCTCCGTTGCTTCATCAACAAATTTATGGGCAGTTGTTATGGATGCAGGGACAGGGTTTGTATCCCAGGTTTATGAACTATCGCCCATTTTCTTACACAAGGTAGTTTTTGTGAAAACATGTGGCATGGACTCTATTGATTATTTTATCGTAAAATGTGTTGCCTCGATAAGTATATTATTATTTTTCTTTCAACTTGATCCAGGAATGGATAATGGAGCAGTGGGATAAGAACTATTACATCACTTCTCTTGCTGGTGCATCTAATGGCAATGCTCTTGTGGTAATGTCCAAGGGTGAGCTAAATAAACCGACTTTTTGAAATTATTTCTGCATTGGCAGTGGCGGTTCCAGGATTTCAACCTAGCAGAGGCGGGACTGTCACTGAGCAAAAAATAAATAAATTAACTATAAGAAATAATAACACGACAAACTAAATATATGTATATACTTATATTAAAATATATTACACAAAGAGAAGTCTAATAAAAAGTTAAAAACATCTATAACAAAAAGAGATGACAAAAAAAAGTACTAGTTACAGAAATCCTCTTCAGGCCTTCATATTCTGAAATCTTTGAATTATGTGTTCATTTTTAATATTTTTGAACACATCATTCTCAATGTAAGCCACTAAAAAATCATTCATTAACTCATCTCCTAAACAATTGTCTGAGAAGAGAGCAACGTCCTTTTTCTCTCTTTTGGTTTTATGTCTAGAATATTGCTACTCCACGTTAATTTGTTGCCTTCTTTAGTAAAAATAATTACAATCTTACCCCTTAGATTTTGAGATCTTACAAACCGAACCTCAAACTTTAAATGTTTACACAATAGTCCCTGTATTATTATACCTATTAAAAAAATCGCAAATTCAAGTGGCTTCACATTCCCTCAGCCAGTGTACATACCTTTGTCTATCTAAATGCTTGTGGCTAAATTACCTCTTGTTCTCTTAATAAAGGGACGAGTTTTAGCCAGCAGTCATATAAAGTAAGCGAAGTATTTCCTTTCAAATGGATCAACAAGAAGTGGAAAGAAGGCTTTTCGGTTACCTCCATGACCACTGCCGGTAACAGATGGGGGATAGTCATGTCCCGTGATGCGGGTTATTCTACTCAGGTATTCCATTTTCCCGTCTATAAATGTAACAAAAACAAGTTCATTTCTCTCTTGAAAACTTTCGCTGACTAGGACAAAAGTGGCGTCAAAATGGGATCCACGTGTGTGGGGGGAATCAAAGAATTATGTAAAAATGGGTGGCAATATCTAATTGTTATAGCACAATTGTTTTTATGTAATTCTTTGAGATTCCCAACATGCAGGGAGCAAAGTCTATGATTATGAAAACAGATGGGTGAGTCTAATTCCCCATATAAAATGTTTCGCAAAGTTGAAAAAGCCCCTTTTCTTAAACTCTAATAAACATCTTAATCCACACACATTCCAAAGCAAATGAATGTAGTAATTGATAATCTTTTGTGCTAGCATAAAATAATTTGCGCGCGTCATAAAAAGGGAAATTGCACTATGGTGTACCGGAATGGTAATAATTGTAGAAAGAGCTATTGCATTTGTGATGGCTTGGCCCTTTGACAGTAGATCTTAGTGCTCTTGACCTTTCGTGACGCTTCTTTCTAAATACTTCTTGTTACGTATATTTTCAGTTTAATGCACAGAAGTGCAATTTTCCCTCCTAAAAATTAGCAACAGGGCTTAGCGCAGGCTTTTGGATGACAAATACTAAATATTCGTTACAACAGTTGCAATGATGTCTTGGCATAACAAATTGAATATTGATAGTTGGATTGAACCGCAAGGCTTGGGATTCCCCTGGGTCTAGATAATTATAAAAGAGCCACTGCAATAATCTTTCGTTTATCGCTTGATCCATTATAGCACCTCATCTGGTTGTAACGAAGGCATGGTGTAACGAATTTAATATCATTCATTGGATTTGTAACGCAAGGGCACAGATTCCCCCGGGTCTAGATATTTCAAAAGATCCAATAAAATGATCAGAACCTTTGGTTTTGTTTATCTAATGGTTATACTCGATCCATGATACCACGTCATTGTTACAACGGTTGTATCCAATAAGTTTTCCAGATTAGTGGGTCGTATACTATTTATGTATCCATGCCAATTTCTTACAACAGCAACGCCTTTGTTTACAGGTGGTTGAACTCGATTTTCTGTATCCTAGTGAAGGGATTCATAGGAGATGGGAAAACGGATATCGAATTACGTCAGCTGCTGCAACAGCAGATCAGGCTGCGTTTATACTAAGTGCCAATAAGAGGAAATCACAAGATGTCACCCAAGAAACTTTGCGTACTTCGGCCTTTCCTACTAACCATGTTAAGGTACCTTTCAAGTTTATTCTGTTTTATGTTTTCTTGATGTTGAACCTAACCTTGTTTTCTCGAATGAAATAGCTCTAGGGCTCGTTTGGTTCGAGTTTTAGGAAAGAATTGCCATTTTAGATTCCAGGAAAGCTCCTTTCCAGCTATTAAGATTCCTTTCAAGTTTCTGGTTAAAAGCTGGAACTCTCCTTCTATCGAGAATAACTTGCAAATATATTATTAAATACAAAAACAATTTAATTAAAAATAGCTTCCATGTTATAATATATTATGTAAAACTACTTTCATATAATGCAAAAGAACAAATTTAGTTATTTTTTAAATTAGGGTTAATTATGTCAAAGAATCCTTTTAGCTCCCCTTCCCCTCTCTCCATTAAAATAAGGGAATGGATTAAGAAAATTCTCCTTTCCTGGTAATCCTGGATTCCTTCATAAAACTCCGACTGAATGTTGGAATCTTGAATGAATGGGAATTTAGGATTCCAAGAATGATCCAAAGAACAAACCAAACAGAGTGCAAATGTTTTTATACTAGGTTTATTTCCTAAATGTAAATTAAATTGTTTTTGTCACTTCAACCGATGCAGGGAAGTTTGATATACAAATCCCAATTATCTTCACCTTACGCAAAATCCAGTTTTAGATAACTTTCAAAATTCTAGTAGATTAAGCACTTATATTCCTGTATATTTGTACGTTCAGATTATTATTTTGAACATAAAAAACTAAGTAGAAGTATCTTTAGCACATTTTGCTTTCACAATATAATTTAATTTTTATCACGTGGTTTGTAGGATAAATGGTCAAAGAATTTGTACATTGCATCCATCTGTTATGGGAGAACAGTTTCTTGAAGCTTGGGATTTACATGAAGAAATTTAACTTCCCGGTATGTTACCCACTTGTTATCACAATGCTTGGTTTAACAATTTTATTTCTTTTCCAAGAAATCAAAGTGGAAAGAATTAAAAATTCAGGTCTTGAATATCCCCCTTTGCCCACATTATATTGAATATGCTTAAAAATCAATTATAGGAAGGATAGTTTCGTTACTTTAGAGTTGCTTATTTCTTAGATTTGCGGTTGTAGCCAAAGATAATAGTAGGTTTCAGCGTATAAATCTTTGCCAATTGGAGTAAAATATGTGTGATTCTTGAAAATTTGCAAACTCTATGTTCTTCACATAGTTTTTAAAATATCAAATTTTGTAGTCCTTTTATATTCATATAGCATTGAGTTGGAAACCGGAACATTACTAGCAAGGTTGTAGAGCTTGCAGCCTCTGCAGTATTATTTGAAAAGGATCATTGAGTTGGGTCATGAGTATGGGGTCTGTTTGGTTTGGGGTACTTTTTCACCTAGGTGAAAAACATAATTGTACCGACCCTAGTGTTGTGGGTGAGTTGTATGTGTCCTGGAGTGACTATAGTAGATGCTAACAAGCTACGCACTCTGAATGTCCATCCCACATCGCTTGGGTGAGGTGAACTCATGTACTATATATTCATGGTCTAGTCCTTTCTAGTAAGAGACGTTTTGGGGATAAAAGCAAAGCTGTGCAGGCTCGGGCTCACAAGGGACGGCTTATTGGGATGGACTGGGACGTGACAGAATGGTGGGAAGTATTTTCTGAAATAACAATAATAATGATAATAAATAAATATGAGATAAAAATAGTTGGCAATTTGTTCAGAATTCAAAAGATCATTTTTTTCTCTGTTCATCTTGTGTCTAATATACTTTTTTCTTTTGGGGCATTTGAATGACAGGTGAAAAAGTGCAACTCTCTAAGAACAAAATCTGTTTGTAGTAGCCTTCAAATGACCATTTGGAGAAACTGTTAAAAACTCACATGGAGTTGCTTTACATTGGTATATAGAAAAATCTATTATGCAGGAAACTGTGTATCTGCTCTGTTTAGTGTAAAATTGGCAATTTTCTTTTGCTGCTCAATGTCTGGCCTCAACCCGCCTCTCTTCTCCAAAAGAACCTTATCAGAAGCAGCCAACAGTAAAATATATTTGCGGCCTCGATGAAATATTTTTCTTTCATTTTTTTATTCTCTCAAAATTTTTGTGGCGGGTGTTGTTCAAACTATATTATATGTAAAAGATGTTCTTGTAAAGTTTGGTAATTATGTTTGGGTTGGGGGTACCTCAAGGAACCATAATTTCTTTTGAAGTCTGTACAACCTTAAAATGGGTCGTATCATTATCAACTTTCGCTTTGTTTACATTTTTACAGATATGAAAAAGAAGCCATAAACACTGATTAGTGTTTATACAAGTTCTGTTTTATCATTTGATTTTGCATAGGTTATGGATTTGTTTCTTTGACTTTGACTGCACGAGCGATGATGAATTTAAATTTGTTGACCACACTACAACGATCTACGATCTTATTATGTGATTGGTTAATATATCTGATTAAGATTTTGCTAGAAGGAAACACTTCCTCTGATAAAGATTTAATCTGAAGACTTAGCTTGCGGTTGATTAAGTGGAACTTTTTATCCCTCTGAACGCACTCGCTAGCTCTACCACAGGGCTAATTGGGTTCGAGTATGGTAAAGTGATGGAAAAATAATGCGCTTGTAGTTATTCTGACTCGTCATATATATAATTTATAAATTCGGGTGATGTCTTTTACCATTACGCTGTGTTTGGCTCTAATAGGGTTAGTACACCCACTTGTTCTTGGTTTAAATGAGTTTGTAAATATTTATTTTGGATGGGTATACATTTTTCTATAAATATTTTATTTTTGGATGTATACATTTTTCTATATCATTGAATAAACTAGTTAGGTTAGGTTAGGTTGCTTGACTAAGCAATATGGATGAGAGTAAGATTTTCATAATCCAAAGGCTGTTATAAAAAGGTCAAACTTTTGAGCTTTGACATGGACTTTGTTGTGCTCCATTAAAACAACCCACCACAATTTCAGTCCATCACGTGCTCCTATATATCGTAGAAGAATATTGGATGATAGATCCATATAACTCGGCTATATTTTACTTTATTTATTTTGAAAAAACAAAAAAAATGTAAATCTCTCCTTTTTATAACGAACAATATATATATATATATATAAACTCTAGTACATATAAGCCATGTCTACAACATTATTCACATATAAACGTTTATACCTACTTGACCGCTTGTGCTTAGAGCTTATAACCCAGTATGTCCTGTTGATAAAATTATTCATGTCTAATCAAATATTTTTACACTCTTCATTTCAAATAGGTAATTGCATTTTTTCTAATTGCTTCAGATAATTTGTGTTTGTGTGTGTGTGTGTGGGGGGGGGGGGGGGGGGTACATAATTTATATATCAAATTCAGAATAGAAATTAGTTGTAATCGTTGGCCATTGATGTAGGGCAAACGGCACCCTCTACTTCTAACTAAAGGCAAGGAGCCAGCTCTAAAAGAAATTGTAAATGAAAGTAATGTTATCAAATTGAGGCGGACAAAGTGAAATTAATATTTTCAAATCAAATTGTTATTACTTATTAGGTTATTATCATAAATTTATTTTTCTATGACCACAAGCCGTGTCACAGCTAGTGATAATTTGTAATTTAGATGAATAAATCGTTGTAATTGTGGCAAGAGACAACTCGGAGATTAATAAAATACCAATACGAGGGTGAAGACACTTGACAACAAAGAGGGAAAAAAGAGAGTATATTTTCTAATAAAAAAAGAATCTTCCATATTCAATAGACATTAAATCTTCCCTAAAAAAATTACAACTTTAGTCCACTTTTTTTGCGAGGTCAAACTGACCCAAAGGCAAGCCAACTCAAACCCTTAATTATCCACATCACCTGCTAGCCAAATTAGACCACTTTTTTAGTCGCCAAACTAAAAGCCCACCCATACACGTTCATATTATATTATATAGTTCTTAGTAGTTAGTAACATACACATTACTCTACAATGGACATAAGGAGCTGGTGCAACTCGGGCACTAGAACTTTCCAGTCGGGCCGGTTTTACGAAGAGCTCGCACCAGCGACCTCTCAGGCAACCACTGGACCTGGTAGGCCGGCTTGGAAGCTCCTTTGGAAGAAGTTCAAGAAAGAGAAAAAGAAGATGTTTGAGTCATCAGTGCATGGCCAAGTCCCTTACGATGAATACACTTATTCGCAAAATTTCGATCATGGGCCTACATGGGATGAACCCGAAAACCTCTCTCGATCTTTCTCTGCTCGATTTGCTGATCCATCTATGATCTTTGTGAAGAAAGAGAGATGATGTTTTTGTGTTTTGTAGTTTTGATCTTTCACGTACTAGACAATGCTTATGTATGTTCGTTACTATGTGCTTGTATATGTGGGAGTTTACTTGGAAATTTTAAGAGAATGAAGAAGGAAATTAGCTAGTATAGTTTGATTGTTAATATTTTCATAGACAAGAAGTTAACATTTTTGACTCTTTATTATTATTATTATTACTAGAAATTAGGTAGAAGGTCTTATTACACATTGATTTTTACCAAAAATCCAATGAATAATATTTTTTTGAATGAAAGGCCAATTTTTAATTGGTAATTAGTGTAAGAGGCCTATTTTGTTTTATATTTTAAATGAAGGTATTTGAATAAATTTAAATATCATTTAATTAATAAAAACATGTTATATATTACCTAAATTATCCCCTCTTTATGAAATTTGCACAAAAAATATGGACTACAAAATTCATATTGCAGTGAAATATGGACTGCAATATGAACTTGCAGTAAAATATGGATTGCAATATGAACTTTGCACCAAAAATATGGACTGTAAAGTTCATATTGCAGTAAAATATGGACTGCAAAGTTCATATTGCAGTGAAATATAGACTGCAAAGTTCATATTGCAGTCCATATTTTAATGCATATTGGTATTTTTTAGTTTATTTTAAGGGTTGGGATGTCATTTTACAATGAAAAAAAAAAGACACATGTCGTATTATCAATAAAATAAAAAATAGGCCCTTTATTTACAAAAAAATTATTCCTTGACTTTAGTGTGGAATTTTTTCTCTTATAAGACATTTTTTTTAATTGTCCCTTATTATTATTATATAAACTGAAACTTTAAGAAATTTTTTTGTTGAGTTAAACAAATACATAGAAAGGAGAATCAAGTTAAAACCAAAGTTGTATTATGAAATTTAACTAAATTAAGTAGTTTTTTCAAAGAGATGGTAATTACTTGAGTCCTTGCCAAATTAAGGACAGTAATTTGATGTTGTTATGGCAATTTAATTTCCACTTTTATTTTGTATCATCTTGTGTTAGGCATGTTTATTATCATGATATTCTCGAGTATTATAATATATATATACAAATATTGATATAATTGTATATGTAGAATTGTTGAGTGGCTAAGTTATAAAGAAGAATTCACTCACTTTAATAAAAATAAGGGATTCTCATTTAGAGGGTTAAACATATGATTTTTTTTTATAATTTTTTCTAGATCTATATAATTAATAGATTATTTCCGTCAAATTTCATAAAAATATTCAACCTAAAAGTGAGTAAAATGATCATAAAAAATGTCAAAGGCCGAAAATATACATATATATTAAATTTTCAATACACTCACTTCTAGATTGAATATTTTTTATGAAATTTGGTATAAGTGATCTACTCACTTTACAAATTTTCATAATTTTTTTTTGATGTATTCACCACTTCTCTTTCTCTATTAAAATAATGTAATCTTTCTTTATGCTTAACTCAATACTTGAGGATATTATAATTATGTTCGTTTTTATGAGAGGAGGCGCACTACACAAGTCAAACCTTACCTTCGATCAAGTGAATCACGAAAAAGAAAAAATAATAAATAAATTGAGTAATTTTTTTTCTCCCTCCCTCCCTCTCCTTTTTTTTGTTTATTGGTAACAGCTGAAAAAAAAAATCCCCTTTAGAAAGGCCACACCTGCCACATTTGCCAGTATTGCATTGTTCATAGCCACAAGGCTGCAACAAATCTTTCTGGAAACAAGAGTACTTTCCTTCGAAGTGATATATATAGATCAATGCCTTTTGAGTTTTTTGCCCAAGTAGGTTGTTTTGAAATTTAATTAGGTGGATGGTAATACTTTTTATCTTATTTGAAAAAATGGTGTAGGATTTAAAAACGTCCTTAGTATTGGCGTTTTTAGCTATAAAAAAGTCACTATGTTCAAAGATATTTAAAAATAAAAATAAAAAAAAATTACCCAAACTTAAAAACGCTAGTGGTAATGACGTTTTTACATGTAAAATCGCGTGTACTATTGGCGATTTTTCATGTAAAAATGCCACTGGCACAGGCGTTTTTATAATAGTTTTTTTTTGAAATCCAAATATCTTTTCTTGGATGCTTTTTTCTTCTTTGCTTTATTTTCTTTAATTTTTTTTTCATATCTTGTCTTTTCTTTTCTTAGTTGTTTTTGTATCTTTTAGATTTGAAACCTTTGTATCTTTTCTTTCTTTGATTTTCCTTTCTTTTTTTTCTTTTAAATTATTTTTTAAAAAAATTGCTTGCTTGCTTGGTTTTATTAAAAATTGAGTTTCTCATTTAAAGTTATGGCATTTAAATTATATTAGAAAATTATTAGTGTGTGAGAGTTTATTGTTTGTATATTATTAGTGTGAGAGTTTTATCTTTGAATTCTTGATCTTGATGCTTGTATAAAATTTATTTAATGGTGTACAATGCCTAATACAATATGTGTATTTTATAATATAGATTGATTTGCATTAAATTGTTCAGTACATATAACCAAATAATTTTTAATAATTAAAATTAAACATAACTAAAAAAGGTACATGAAGAAATAAAACATTTAGATAAACCCATTACACATAATAGAGATTCAAAACGAACATAAACTTATCCGTCATGCATTAGACAAAGAAGCTTTTACATCAGTTTGATGCACATAAAAAAGAGGATGATGCAATACAATTTAAGAAAAAACGTAATAAAACATATGATTTCAATCAATTTCCAGTTGCATATCTGCATCTGGACTCGTTGCCATTTCTTCAGTATTGTGTTCAACACCTGTATTCAACGACTCTGCTATCTATATCGCAGTTTGTGTTAGCCAGAAAAAACACGGTTTCGTATCGTTTAAAAATTATTTGGTTATGTGTGTGAGAGTTAATTATTTGTATTAAATTGTTCAGCACATATAACCAAATATTTTTTAATAATTAACTCTCACACACTGATAATTTTCTAATGTAATTTAAATGCTATAACTTTAAATGAGAAATTCAATTTTTAATAAAACCTGTTAAGTTTAGAGAAAAGAGAAAAATATATTTGTATTGAATGATTAACCATATAAGAACGGGGCTCTATTTATAGAGTTGTACAAGACAAAAGAAAAACCTAGTCTAATAAGGAATAGAAAACCTAATCCAACAAGGAAACAAAGACAAAATAAATAAATAAATAATAACTTTAACACCCCCTCTCAAACTCAAGAAGGCTTAAAAAGCATTCGGAGTTTGAAAACGAGAAAGTGAAAACGGGCGGTCACACGAGACTTGGTAAACAGATCAGCAAGTTGATACTCAGAAGAGACGAAAGGCAAGCGAATAGTGCCATGAGTGTAGTGATGTTGAACAAAGTGACAATCAACCTCAATATGCTTGGTGCGTTCATAAAAACATCATTATGGGCTATCTGAATGGCACTTCGACTGTCACAAAATAATGGCGTAGGAGTAGGAACGTCAATTCCCATATCTTTGATCAACCAGCGAAGCCAAACAATTTCAGAAGTTGCATGTGCAAGGGCGCGATACTCAGCTTCAGCACTAGAACGGGCAATCACAGTTTGTTTCTTACTTTTTCACGTGATGAGAGAATCACCTAGAAAAACACAAAAGCCTGTTGTAGATCGGTGATCAGTTATATCACCTGCCCAATCGGAGTCGGAATATCCTTGTAACACAAGACTGAAAGTGGATGAAAAATGTAATCCCTGGAATAGTGTCCCTTTAAGATACCGAATGATGCGGAGAACAGCAGCAAAATGAATAGAGCATGGTGCAGACATAAATTGGCTTACAATATGAATATCATAATTAATATCTGGCCGTGTGATGGTGAAATAGTTGAGATTGCTAACAAGTTGGCGATATAAAGTAGGATTATGTAGCAAAGTCTCGTTATAAGCACATAGTTTGACATTCATTTCAAGTGGAGTATCGACAATCTTGTTTTCAGTTAAACTAACTCACTGAACAATGTCGAAAGCGTATTTTACTTGAGAAAGAAAGTAACCAGTAGACAAACGATCAACCCAATACCAAGGAAGCGGCGAAGAATTTCCAGATCTTTCATTTCAAAATAAGAGCACAAATAGGTTTTGAGCTTGCATATTCCATCGAAATCATCCCCGATGATAATCATATCATCGACATAAATGAGAAGAACAACAATGCCTTGTGAAGAGGATCATGTAAACATTGCTGAATCATGAGCACTTTGTGAAAAATCATGGTGAATAATGGCTGTGGAGAACTTTTCAAATCAGGCTCTGGGTGCTTGCTTAAGACCATAGAGAGCACAACAAAATTTACAGACTTGCCCAGGAGAGTGAGGTAGCCCATTAGGAGGCTGCATATATACTTCTTCGGAGAGGTCGCCGTGAAGGAAAGCATTTTTGACATCCATCTGCTGAATCACCCACTTACGGATAGAAGCAACTAAAATAAGTGTGCGAACTGTGGTCATACAAGCTACGGGAGCGAAAGTTTTTTCATAATCAATACCATATTCCTGGATAAAACCTTTTGCAATAAGACGAGCTTTGTAACGATCAACAGAACCATCGCATTGGTTTTAATCTTGTATACCCATTTGCTCCCAACAACAGATTTTTCAGCAGGTAAGGGAACAAGGTCCCATGTATTAGTTTGCTTTAAAGCTGCAAGTTCATCGTCCATAGCTTGTTGCCAAAGAGGATCGGTGGATGCTTCGCGATAAGATGATGGCTCATGTAGGGACAGCAGGGCAGAAAGAAAACAGTGATAATTTGATAACTTAGTTGGCGGCCGACGATCTCGAGTTGGTCAAAGTGGAGGATCGTTGTCGGGACATGCAGAGTCAGGGCAAGATATAGAGTTGTCAGTAGTGGAGTTATCAGACACTAAGGGAATGGGGTTAGCCGGTATTGGATCAGGGACAGATACTTGAGTGGGAGAAAGATGAGAGGCTTCTATTGGCGAGAACTCGGGGAATGGATCAACAAGCAGAGCAGGTTCAGTGGATAAGGTGGTATTTTGGGCCAGAATGTAATATAGAGTATTTTCCCAAAAGGTAACATGTCGGGAAATGCGAAGTCTTTTGGCAATGGGATCGTAGCAGCGATAACCATTTTGTTGAATTCCATATCCTAAGAACACACATAGAGATTTTTAGTGTGAGTTTGGTACACTCTCTTTTGGGAAGTAATACAAAACAGGTAAATTCAAAGACACGAAGTTCAGAATAATCAGGACGAGTTTCATAAAGACGCTTAAAGGGAAAACACCATTTGTAACAAGAGAGGGAATGCGGTTTATAATGAATATAGAAGTATGGATGGCTTCTCCCCAAAAAGTGGAAGGGACAGAGGACAACACAAGGAGAGTACGGGCAGTTTCGACAAGATAACGGTGTTTACATTCTGCAATGCCATTTTGTTGTGGGGTGTCAGGGTAGGATAATTGAGGAAGAGTTCTTTGAGATTTGAGAAAGTCAAGAAAAGGTTTGGACATATATTTGCCTCCGGAATCAGAACAAAAAAGTTTTATAGTTTTAGAAAATTGAGTTTTAATCATGGTGGTAAATTCAATATAAATTTTAAGAAAATCGGAACAAGAGTGAAGCAAATAAGTCCAACTATAGCGAGAGTAATCATCAACAAAAATCATATAATATAAGGCACCCCCATAGAAGCAATATGAGTTTTACCCCACACATCAAAATGCACAAGATCAAAAGGAGAAGATGAAACTGTAGTACTATTATTAAAAGGTAGAGCTGGTTGTTTGGCCAGTTTACAAGCAACACAATGAAAATCTTTATCTAATGTAACTGGTCCTAACAACCCTTGATTAATCATATATTTAAGATGAGAAAAATAAACATGTCCTAATCTAGAGTGCCAAAATGATGATGGGTGTGAGGTAGATGTTGTTAAGGATGTATTGGTTGTGGGGGGGAATGTGAAGTGTGTCTGTAACATATAAGCGGCAAATTCTATGGCTTATCCCAACTTGCTTGCCCGTCGAGTGGTCCTGCACAATAAAACCCAATGAATGAAATATAATATTTAACCTAAGATCACATAATTGCCCGACAGATAACAGTTGCATTGAAAGTTGAGGGACAAAGAAAACATTAGGAATAGACAAGTTAGTAATGTTTTTAATGGAACCAATGTGACTAGCAGTAATAACAAAACCGTCGGTTGTATAAATTTTGGGAGATGAATGCATGAGATTGAATGAGTCAAAGTAGGTAGGATCAAAAGTCATGTGATTTGATGCTCCAGAATCAAGGAACCAAGGAGAAGAAGATGTACCTGATGAGACTGAAAAAGCAGAAGCAATGGTATGATTATTACCAGTTTGAGGAGATTGTGGAGCAAGTACGGTAGCAGACGATCCAGTTGAGTTTTGTAGTCCCCGCATGTACCGAGATGTAGGAGAGGGACAATTCTTGACTACATGCCCAAAACCCTTGTAGTAGTTACATTGAACTTGAGAATAATCTCGGGGTCGTGCTGTTTGGATATTATGAGGAGGGCGATGTGATGTCTGATGAGGGCATGGTGAAAATGTATTGTGAGGTGGTTGATAATTTTGATTCTGCGGGCGAGGAGATGCAGCATACGAGGTATTCGAGGCTGGTGGTGCAACAAAAATTGAGGAAATATTCAGAGTGATACCCTTTCGAGTTTCTTTAGTAATTAATTCTGTTGATGCTGATTCAACAGAAGGGAGGGGCTTGTGATGAAAAATAGATGCCCTGATCAGTTTAAATTCATCCCGTACTACTATGAGAAATTGTACAAATCGCGTTTTTTCACGGAAGGTTTCCCATAAACCAAAATCTGTTGTTCATGGAAGTTCCATGAGTTCCAATTGATCCTAGATAACGCACATGCTAGAGTGAAAATCGGACATGGATTGGTCTGGTTGTTGTAGTAGCCCACGTATATCTTTTTCAAGTTTATACTTCTTGGCAAAATTGGTTTGAACATATCTGTGTGTTAAAAAATCCCAAGCTTTCTTTACGGTATCACACTTTCCAAGCTAAAGACTGATTGATGGAATAACAGTGTTGGCAATCCAGGTTAAAATTTTGTTGTTATTAATATCCCAATCAGCATACTTTTCATCGGTTTCATCAGAACAACTTGCTTTGCCATTAACATAATTCCAAAGTCCCTTTCCTTTCAAGAAATTTCGGAACAAAATAGACTAGTGATTATAATTGTTTCCATCCAATTTGATGGTGATAGGAATTTCTGAGGTTTTCATAACATAAAACTGAACAAGAATTAAGTAACGGTGTAAGAAATAGTGCACTTGACTTGATTTTGTATCTTAGAGATTAAATTTGGAAAAACGGAGACTGCGGTTGTGTTCGCAATGCTTGAAAACCTCGGGAACCAGTCTTGGTTGTCAGAGAACTGGTCAAAAAAATAAGCAAACGGTGTTAAAATGAGTGCACTAGATCTGGTTTTATAACTTAAAAACTGAATTTGGAGAAACGGATACTGTAATTGCGTCTGGAACGGTTGAAAACCTAGAGAACCGGTCTGAGTTGGCTGAAAATCGATCAAAAATTAACAAAATCGGGCAAAAAATTGTCGGTTGAACCGGTCTGAGTTGACTGATTGACGGCGTTAACGGAAAATCTGACGATGTTAACGGAAGGCTAACGGCGTTAACGGAAGGCTAACGGTGTTAACAGACGTTAACTTTAACGGAAAAGGACTAACGCCGTTAAAGTTAACGGCAACTTACCTGACGGTAACGGCGGCGATGCGTGGCTTCAGCGAGATGGACTGGGTTTCACACTCGAGGCGCGTGAGAACGCGTGACGAGGTTTTTCGGGATGATTTTTACGGCGACGGAATCGTCTTTGGAAGACGAAGGTTTTGATGTCGTGGTTATCGAGGTTTGGTATATTTATCAATAAGACAGTGCAGATTATTGTTGTGGATCTGATTTGATGATGGTTGCTGGTTGGTGGCTGGGCTGGTGGCTGGGACAATGATTCAACCTTCCTCTGATACCATGTTAAGTTTAGAGAAAAAAGAAAAATATATTTGTATTGAATGATTAACCATATAAGAATGGGGCTCTATTTATAGAGTTGTACAAGACAAAAGAAAAACGTAATCTAACAAGGAATAGGAAACCTAATCCAACAAGGAAATAAAGACGAAATAAATAACTAATAACTTTAACACCAAGCAAACAAATTTTTTAAAAAATAATTTGAAAGGAAAATCAAACAAAGAAATGATACAAAGATTTCAAATCTAAAAGAAAAAAACCAACTAAGAAAAGAAAATACAAGATATGGAGAAAAAAATTAAAAAAATCAAGCAAAGAAAAGATATTCGGACATAGTGACGTTTTTCGGTCCTACACCATTTTTCCAAATAAGATGAAAAGTACCCCCCATCCACCTAAATAAGTTTTAAAACAACCCTATTTGGGCAAAAAACTCATGCCTTTTTCTTTTCTTTTCTTTTGGGGGGAGGGGATGTTGGGGTGTTGAAAGTTGTGGGGAAGAATCTCAAGGTGGAAGTCATTGGGGAATGATTGCACTAAACTTTTCTAACCACATCGAATAATTGACTAACATTACCTTTTTCTTTCTCACAGTACGACTTTAGTAAAATGTTCCCCTATGTTTAGTATTTTTAATTATTATGAAATCAACAACCTTGTATTTTATTTGCATATTCGATTATATAGTTGACCTGATTTGTTAATAATAACAGCTAATGATTGAAGCGTGTCAAAAGCCCCCATAATTCTCATTTTACAAACGTGTTACTTGAATTCACAAGAATTTTAATAATTTAGTGACTAGTATTTATGCCTTGAAATTGTTATTAAATCATCAGATCATTAATTAATTACTTTTTAAAAGAGAGTAAATAAACGATAAGTAATTCATGTTTTGAAAATAGTGATAGTAAGAGTTTTGCCACTGATATTTTCCATTTCTAATATGGGACTTTCGGAACATATAATTTTGTTTTATTTTAAAATACGGTGATTATAAATACATTTAATTATCCAAATCAAATGATAAAAAGATGTATTGGGTGAATTCGAGATCTCTTGGAATATATAATTATTGGAAAATATAGTCTCCATTATTGTCCTTTTGTAGGTGCGTTTGTTTTTATAGCCTTATAGTCTAAAGTTTTGCTGAGGTGGTGTGGTGTTGTGCATTTAATTGGAATTATGTTTAAATAACTTATTCGTCCAGGTCTATCTATATGACTATCTAATAATATAAAGTCTATTGATAATTGTTAGCTTAAACTATTGATCTCACATATAAAAATTGTAGAACTCAACATGAAGTATATAAGTAGGGGAGAGTATCTACATAGTAATGAGGCATTTTAAGTTAAAACTTCACACATGTGGCCTAAATGTGTTTAAGTTGGGGACAATATCGTTACTATGTGTGCGGACTGGCGGGCCCAGTTAGTGCTGGTGCCCTGGGCTTAACCCATGTGCCAGTGGGCACAATAATTGGTATCAGAGCTCGATGGTGAATCCACGGACTTGTGAAGCAGTACCGGTAACTGAATTCGGTGGAGTCAGGAAGAACTCGATAGAGCCTAAAACATCCCGGTAGTTGAACTTGGTGGAACCTATGGTGGAGTTAGTTTTAAAAAAGTTGGAAGTGGAGTCGCTACAGCCTACGTTACACCCAGGGACCAAAAGTGAACGATCTTGTAGATGGACATTGTTGAATATTATCTACGACATTGTTGAGTGGTGATCTACATGGACAGTTCAAAGGTAAATTCATGGTGGACTATGGTATAAGTCCAGGTGGAGCCAGATGGACCGGTGTTAGTTCAAGGTGGAACCAAGGTGGCTTGGTTTAATCCAAGGTGGCATGGGTATATAATTGGGGGGAAATTGTAAAACTCAACGTAGGCCTATAAGTGGGGGGAAATTGTAAAACTTAACGTGGGCCTATAAGTGGGGGAAAATTGTATAACTCAACGTGGGCATACAAGTGGAAGAGAGTCTCCATATAGTAACGAGTCTTTCAAATTAAAACCCCACACTTGTGGCCTAAAGGTGTTTAAGTTGGGAATAATATCGTTACTATGTGTGCGGATTGGCGGGCTCGGTTGGTGCCTTGTGCTCGAACCATGTGCCGACGGGCAAAACAAAGTCAACACTGATAATTTAGTCTTGTGAAGAAATATGTTTTTAACAAGATTTGAAACTTTGGTTCTAAGCAATTACGTTAAACATGAGTTCAATAATTACAACAATTTACATTCATTTGTTCAACTTTTTTTGTTCAAATTAGATATAGAGTAATTTAGACTTTGAGTGATGTTTGCTCTTGATAATTAGACATTAAGTATCAAAGTTAACGATAATATAACTTCAGGTGCCATTTTGGAGTAAATCCATTAATCAATTGGGTCAAACATGAACTCTTTTAACTTTAACATATTTTGCCTCTGACTTTGTACAGTTAAAATAATTTAACCATGTATCTCGTTCAAGTTGAAGGTGATGTTGCTATTAAGGTTGCGAGTTTCAAAACTACCATTGCCTAAGGTTAAGTTTTTGTTGATAGTGGTTGCAACTTTGGAGGCTTATGGGGCTTTCTATTGACCAAATGGATGGGTGGTGAGGATAAAAAGTGACTGGGCGGGCACCATTGAGCCATTCTCGATGGTTGAAAGAGGTGGTGAAGCGGCGAGGAGAGTAAAGATGGTTAGCGGTGCGAATATATGGTGTAAGGGTTTGAGTCAAATCACCACCAATAGTGGTGATCTTAGGCTTGTTATAAATATAAAGACGAGAGGGATGCACACAAGTATGATTCCATGATTAGATCATCGAAAGAGGGCGAAAGTGGTGGAAGAAATGGCGGTGGGGGCAACGGCGATTAAGAGTTTACGAGGAATACGACAGAGATGGCACGGGTTAATTGGGTGGGTGGATCTAATATTTAATGGTGAATTGATTGAGAATTAAAAAAACATAGAGAGAGAAATTCAATGAAGATGAAAAAGAAGAAGAAGAAGAAGAGGATGAGAAAAGTAACACAGCTCAATCCTTCCTCAATTAACTTATTACGTATGCCATTTCATCACTCAAAGCCACAATGCTCCTAAGGATTAAAAAGAGGCTAACTTAGGAACGACTCTAAAATTGAAGGAGTTAACGGTCGGTCAAATTGCGTAACTCCAAATTGGCTCCCAAAATTACAGAATGGTAAATTTTGGCACCTAAGATCTAATTACTAAGAACAAACGTCACCCAAAGTTTAACACCGTACCCTTATATACATATATAAGCACAGACATTTTGTGTACAAGATAAATTAGTGGATATATATGTTAGAAAATTTATATTTTCTAATTTATGTGGACAACATTTTATAATATTTCAATTATATTTGCTATTTAAATTAATGGGCTAATTTTTAGTGGTCTAATTATTTTTAATTAAGCCCATAGACTACTCAAATAAATGTGGCCAAATGTGAAGATACCTTATATGTGTTTGTTAGGATTTTATGGGAACCCTAACTAGACTGTATATAAAATAGATATTAGGGTTATGGTCCCCAATATACCAAATCAAAATACGGCTCCCTTCTCCCCATCTGAAAGAGGACCAAAAATTATCATTAAGATATTAAGGCTATTTGGTTGAAGAAGACCACTTACATGCTCGATCCGTGTTGTTATTGTGATCGATCATCGTATTCCACATTTGTTTATCATGGATCCATGTACGTGATTTTATTGTTTTAATTTAGATCTTAATGATTTGACATGTTGATTTTAGAGATTAATTCCAACAAGTGGTATCAGAGGAACTTCATGTTGAATCATTAAGAATTTCATATGTATATTCTGTTTTAATATTTTTTGGTTGATTATGATCCGTTTGTTCACGAGATTTATTGTTATATATAAATTCTTGACCCCCATTCGGCACCTATTATTGTATATATATATATTTGCATTTTTTTCGAATAAATCCTTTATTAAGACGGAAAATGCCAAATTTCTTGAAGTTATTGAGTTTGAGGGGGAAGATAAAGTTAGAAACGCTGTCTTTAAAGAAGAATTTATTCAAATTCCAAGTATTGCTATTGACAATGATTAGGAACAAATTTCTGATATTGTTTCATATGCAAATTAGGATCATCAAGACAATGTTGAAAAACTTACTGTATAACAAACTCAACAATCTCAAGAAGAAGTGAAATTAAAGAAATTCATCAATGGCCTTAAGGAAGTTTTCCATCATTGGTATCACAAATTTCATAAAGTTATTATCTCGTACGGTTTTAAGGTAAATTCGGTTAATGATTATGTATATCGTAAATTCAATGGGAGCAATATTATCTTCTTGGTATTTTATGTTGATAATATCTCTTTTGTATTAGGAATACAAATACATCGACATAATTTTCAAGTATCTTAGGGTTATCAAAAAGAGATATATCGAAAGAATTCTTATCAGATTTGGCATAAAAGACTGTCATTCAAGAGATACTCCCATTGCTAAAGGAGATAATTTATGTCTCAGTTAATGCCCCAAAATAAGGTTGAAAAGAAAAATATGCAAAAGATTCCTTATGCATCAGTTGTAGAGAGTCTAATGTATCATAAAGTATGTATGCATCTGGGTTTAGCGTTCATAGTAAGGATATTTGGTAGATATTTAAGTAATCATAAGATATATCTTCGGAATATAGCCGATTAAAAGGTTATACGGTATTTAAAGATAACAAAATGATTACATGTTTATATATCAAAAATTAGATCAGTAAAAGATCATCTGGTATTCTGATTTCGATTATAGAATGAGATATAGTTACGAAACTTTGTTATTAGGCTGCGGATTATAGATAGTGCCAAAAGACTACTAAAGATATTTTGTGACAATATATCGGTTGTACTATATTCGACAACAACATAAATTTTTTCGAAAGTCTAAAGTACATAGATATTAAGTTTTTTGTTGTTAAAGAATAGTTCATAGTTGTCATGTCTACAGAACATATATGCACAAACTCCATGCTTATGGATCCGTTCCCTAAAGACTTAACACATAAGGTATTTCATGAGCATATTGCTCATATGGGTTTTGTGTTATCTGATAATGTGCTGGTTTAGTAGGAGTTTGAATTATGGATACTCTTTTATTTAGACGCATATTTTCTGCAGAATAAAGAAGATGATTTATTTTCGTCTTAACTTTGAATGTTTATTTTTTTCCTTCCATTGTAGTTTCACATAAAGTTTGAAGGGTTAATGTTGATCTCATTAAAGTTGGGTTAGTTGAAAATAGGCATGTTTAAGATCACATTGCATGTAATTTTCATGCTACTCATCCACATTTGATATATGTTATTAAGTGTAGTAATATGATGATAATCGTGGTTTAATCACGTCCTTAGTGTGATAAAAGCTGCGATAATTTTATTACTGGTGCATGAGATAGACCAGATTATTTAAATAGAAGTCTAAGGATAAATAGCATGCGGATGCGCGCTTAAATAATTATGTGATATAATTGTTTCAGGAATAATACATAGCCCAAGTGGGAGATTGTTAGAAAATTTATATTTTCTAATTTATATAGGTAACATATTATAATATTTCAATTATATTTGCTATTTAAGTTAATGAACTAATTTTTAGTGGTCTAATTATTTTTAATTAAGCCCATAGACTACTCAAATAAATATCGGCCAAATGTGATATAAAGTAGATATTAGGGTTATGATCCCTAATACATCAAATCAAAATACGAGTCCCTTCTCTCCATCTGGAAGAGAACCAAAAATTTCCATCAAGATACTAAAGCGATTTGATTGAGGAAAATTCACGTACCCGCTCGATCCGTGCTGTTATTGTGATCGATCCTTGTATTTCGCATTTATTTATCATGGATCAATGTACGCGATTTTGTTGTTTTAATTTTAATCTTAATGATTTGACATGTTGATTTTAGAAATTAATTCCAACAATATATATATATATATAAAATTCAAATTTTTTTGCTATATTTGCATGTAAGAAGCAAAAAAATGTATATATAAAGCACATAATGCATTTTTGGCTATTAATTGTTTGCTTGGAAGTACCATAACATTTTATTTAGTGAAGACTATTTCCTCAGCTCATATATTTGTATTGTATTATAAAATTAAGAGAGATTTCAATTGTTACTGAAGTCGTATTTTATTTTTAAAATTTCTGTTTTATCTTTGTAAATTATTATTTTTTTTCCTAAAAGAATTGCTTGTTACAATAATTGAACCAACAATCATAAGCAACTTATATTTGTAATTAATGACCGAACCATCTTTTATTTTTTTAAGCTTTGCTCCTAAAATTATATTCAAACGAATAATAAACCCAAGTGGTCCAAAGAAATAGGGGTAGAGATGAATACATAGAGGGCGCAAGATTTATGTGCGAACTATTATATCAATGTTGCACGTTTCCACATTTTCTATGGAATAATAATGATCGAGAAAAAGTATGAGTCACCTACAAAAATATTGTTTTGTAGTATTGACTATGACATACAGCTAGACTCGCGTGTGCGTGGAAAATAACAATGTGGTGCATTAGGCGGGCGTTTGTGTGGAAAAGGAAAGGAAAAGAAAAAGTAGTTGTGGAAAACGATTGATGGTAGTTTATATTATAAAATATAAAATTTTACTATTTAAACTTCGTTCCATAACAAAAATAACAATGAAAATAAAAATTTAATTTATGTAAAAATTTAAAAAATAAGTTGAAATATGTGATGATATATTTTTTATTTCATATTCATTTTTATGAATATCTAGGGGCCTGTTTGATCCATGTTTATTTTTTTTTTTCTCCAAATTTTAAAAACTCAACTCAAAATCAACTTTATTTTTACACTTCTCAAAATTTATTTCACTTTACTTTCTCTCTCTAAAAAAACTTTTAAAACATCATAACTTTAAATTCAAAAATCAAAATTAAATAAAAAATATATATTTAAAACATACTCGTCGAGATCTATAAAATAAGATCCATTGTGACTATTTTTTGAATTTTTTTATGAGATCTTTAGTTGGTTGAAAAAAATTCAAAAAAAAAACTCAATCCACTTTTCAACATACTTCTAAATTCTACCGAACACCATATTTTAAAAACTCAACTCAAAATATCAACCAAATATCACCCTAATCTTCCATCTATTATTATTTTTTGTAACTTTTTTCTATTTTTCAACTATCAAAGAAATTTGTTTCATAAAAAAAATAACGAACTAAGAAAATATCTCATCATATATTTAAACTTATCTTTCAACTTCAAAGGACACTTACTTTTTAAAGTTCTTTGATTTAAAGATTCATATGAAATTTAATTAATATATAATCAATATTAGTCATTAAATATATTTTTTCTTACATTAAAATATCAAATCAATCATTCTTACTCTCATACAAGACATATACCATCTTTATTCTTCTATACATTTTCTCTCATCAACCTTTTAAAAAAATTAAGATTGATGACTTTTAATTTAAAAATCAAATTTCTATTTTTGAAAATTTCTAATTGATATATATAAAACAAGGTTTATTGTAAAAATAAAAATAAAATTGTATACAAAATTTCAAGGCAAAGAATAGTCATCATTGATCTAATATTCGGATATTTTCTAATATGCATTTTTCATATACTTACGTATATAAACTTATGTTAATATATAAGTTGGACAATTTGTTAGGTAGGGATATCTGATTTGTACATTTAATATTGTATGAAAATTATTAGTTATTTTGAATTAAGTTATGTTTATACTAAAAATTAGAAGGGTATTTTAGACCACACAATCAAATGATCAGGTCAAATTATTGATACAATAAATGCGACAAATCAAAAGAGTCAAAGATGGTATAGAGGAGGTTAGTCTCGTATAAAGATATGGGTTAGTCATCCTCTGTGAAATATAGTTAGGAGTTTGGTTTGCTTTATATTACAAACTCACAAAAGCATCTTTAACTATTCTATCATCACAATGTTATAATAAGAGTGTTCTCAGGCTACACGAGTTTTGACTTCTCTATTTTATGAGCTCTACTAAGTGCTCTGAATTTCTATTTCTCTCTTGTCTTTTTACTATTGAATGTTAGATTCTCCTTGTTCTCAGGTTTGTCTTATTGTTGTTCGGTCCCCTTGAAATAAGTAAATATTTCTTGTATATATATGACTGGGAGGAAACGTGTAGCCAAAGCTCCTAGAGCAGGTCTGGAGCCATGTTTTTGTCATCACCAACTCTGACATTGCTTCTCCAAGAATTACGGTGCATTAAATATAGTTGGTGTGCATTTAATGAAGGTGATAGGAGTTATGCGCGCTCTGCAAAGTAGGTGATAGTTGCCCATACTTCTACCAACCACCCTGGCAGAGTGGTTAGGCTAGAAGGAGCTCTAAAACTCGCCGAAAAAGCTCTGGAGCCTGAGCTCCGCAATTCGCTATATGTAATTAACTCTCGAGCGTAGGGATGGCAAAAAAACCCAACCCGGCGGGTTTTCGACTCGACCCAACCCAAATGGGGCGGGTTTGGGGCGGGTTTTTTTAAGCCTGGGTCGGGTTTGGTAATTTTTATAAAACCCGGACCGAGTTCGGGGTTCTGCGTTTCTAAAACCTGACCCGACCCGACCCGCCCCGCATATATATATATAAATATATAAATATAAATATTATATATATATATATATAATATTAATATAAATATTATATATATATATATTTAATATTTTAAATATTTATTAAATACAAACCCTAAGTCCCAAAAGTAAATAATCTCACTCCCTCAGCGCAACTCCGCACATCTCTCTGTCTCTTATTCTCACACCCACACCGATGCACCCACAGATCCCACTCCATCTCCGATCCTACTCCATCTCCGGTCTCCCTCACAGCCTCTCCTCCTCCATAGTTGACGAGGTTTCTCCTCCCCATCCGGCGATTCAAGCTGCTCCTCTACATGCCACTTCGAATTTTCTTTCTGGTTAGTTGTCTGATTCAAATTAATGTAGGAGCCAAATTAACTTAGTGGACTAAATAAAAGTTGTAATATCAATAAATTGCTGTAGAGGAGAAACCTCGTAAAAGATGAGTAGCTCGGTGTCTGATTGTCTGAATGTATGTTTAAATTTTTTGCATAGTGAGGGTTCTAATCTTGTTACAATCTGCATGTTGCTTTGTTGCTTGAGTTAATGAGTTATTCAATTGCTTGTTGCTTCTACTGCCGGTTACTCCTAATTCGGGGCGGGGCGGGGCTCCTTTATATGTATGCGGGGCGGGTTTAAGGAAAAAAAAACCGTGTCGGGTTCGGGGCGGGGTGATATACATGCGGGTCGGGTTTGGTATTGGCCAAACCCGCCCCATACCCGACCCGTTGCCATTCTTACTCGAGCGGGTGTCCAATTTGTAAGGGGCTCTATCCTTCCTGTGGTAACCCAACAGGGCTCCTCTGAGTGTGACGTGGACGACCACGTGTCAGCTCGTGGTTGGCGGGACAAATTGGATTAATAATTTACATCATCAAGTTAATTAGCAAATTTATTTTCAGACAATAAAGTAATATTTACTTTATCGTGAATAAAGTTTAATAACTTTAATTAAATTTTAATTTGTGTCATTATTATTTGTCATGTCATTCTGCACTGTTCATTCATTTTAACAAATTTTTTTTGTATAATTATACTAAACAACACAGACAATACCTAATGTTTAACGAGATATATTGACCTCCATTTTCATGTTTGGGTGGCTAAATATTAAAGCTTGCCAATGACCCTATAGTACAAGGGCAGTATTATTTACACCCACCATATTTGTCACAAATATTTTCTTGTCTCAAACACCCCCTATGGTAAATTTATTATCACTAATATTCTCTACGGTTCATCTAATGAGAGGTGAGTGCAGTTACATAAACTTGGCTCACATGGAAAGAGTTTGTTAATAAAAACTCGTCTAACACCAAGTAATTGAGTATTTTCCAAATAAGGATCACCTAACGAGAGGTGAGTCCATTCACATAAACTCAGTTCAAATGGGAATAATGTGTTGCTAAGCATTTGCCTAATATCAGGAAATGGAGGGGCTATTTTTGATAAATATGAGGGTGTTAAAATGTGTTTTTGGTTAAATTCTGAAAGAGGTGTTTATGATACATTTGGAGGTGTAAATAATACCGCTCTAAAATAATAGTAATTAAGTGCTAGTCGGTGCCTAGGATGGACGAAGAGGAGTTAGGAGTTCAAATCCTATCGTTGTCATTTGGGAAAAAAAAGCTATAAAAATAATTTTTTACAGTTATTTTATTATATATATTTTTTAATTGATTTTTATCAATTTTCATGATTTCACTTATTTTTAAACTAATTTTCCTTCTCTAGGAAATTCAAAATCATTTTCTTATATCTTTTATTCTCTTAACTTCTTTCCATCGAAAAAGGTATCAATTAGCACATTTCAACTCCGCTTAACAACATCAAGAAGTATGAACTCATTACTACAGGCGAGGACTAAACACAAGATATCTCTATTAACACAGAGAAGAAATACAGTTTCAAAGAAAAAAAGAGCATACAAATAATTTTAGATAATATTTGATATAAAAATTGACATTTTAAAAGTAACAATTATATATTAATTAAAATAACTTATTACAATCTATTATAAGCACTAAATAATATATAATTGATATATCAAATTTTTATTTTTATATAAAAGTATAAAAAATATAAACTTAATAATTAAAGACAAGTTATCTCTTGAAAGGAAATATCAACACGTTAATTAATGCAGTCGAAGACTAAAGACAAGTTTTGTCTAATAATATAGAAAGTGGGGAAACAATTGGCCAATCTTTGTTGTTTCTTTCTTTTTTAACCCATCATTACTATGTAATTAATGGGAACAATTATTGAACACACTTTTAAAATACGAGAGAATATATTTTGCCACGGAACTACAATCGATCTTAGTTTTCATTTTAAACATGTAACTGTGTTGCAAGAAATTAAACATGAAAAATGCCGTTGGTGTCTAATCAGAAGCAACTACATTTAGTTATGATACTGAATTTTAATATTTTCTATTTTATCCCAGGATTTATATTTTTGTATAAAAATAATAAATTTGTTGGGATTTAACTCAGTACCACTAAGATAAAAATTAAGACTGTGCACATGCATAATGTGTGCGCAAGTGTCTAGGGTAAAGAAATAAAAGACACAAATTAGATTACCAAGGGTCTGTTTGATAACGAAATGAAAAATGATAACAAAACCAATTGATTTGTGTGAAAAGTTGAAAAATAGATTGAGAGATGTGATGAGACACTCTCCATCTTATGCTCATTTTTATAGGTAAATGTCTTCCGTTCTCCTTTATTTTTTGTAATTTTTTTTTCTTTACCATCACTAAAGGAAATTTTTTCTATGAAAAATAGCAGAAAACAAGAAAACGTCTTACCACATATAACAACTTATTTTTCAACTTCTCACAAAAAATATATTATTTTCCTATCATTTTTCATCTTATTATCAAACGGAATAGTATTATCATTTTGTAGACGCGCAATATATATCTAATTAAAATATAATTGATTTAATTAAAATAAAAAAAATCTAGTGATGAATGCCAAAAAAAAGAAGGGAAAAAAACCCTGAAAGGCAAAGGTGATTTTTCAATAATTATAACTAGTATCTTTCTAAATAGGTTGTGTTATTTTCATAAAATTTTAAAGTCATGTGATTTGATAAATCATATGATTTAGAAATATGTGATTTTAAAATCTCATGATTTTCAACTTAGGTGTACTTTAAAAAATATAAGAAAATTTCAAAATACATTAGTGTAAGTTCAGTTTAAGTCGGATTATTATCTATTTACGTATTTTAATTTGAGAGAAAAGTCTTACCGACTAATAATGGAGAGATATGATCAAAAAGAGATTGATCAAATTCAAACTATATATGTAATTCAATACCCAACCCTTTGAGCTGATTTTGAAATCAAGAATCTCAAAATTGGACATAATTTTAAAATATTGAGAGTTGTCACAAAAGAACACTCCTAAATTACTTACATAAATCATGTGATTTACCAAATCATAACTTAAAATCACGTGAAGAGAACAAACCCTTAAAGAATATAGTACAAGTTTAATATTTGGAAATTTCAAATTGTGACAAGCGTCATGGTCGAATGGAAGTGATAATAATAATTTTATAATCACATATATATCGATTTCTACTAATGAGCTCGTGTAACTTTTGAAGGCGGATATGCATAGTGTCGCATATCCGAGAGGAGATTAATGTTCTGTTTGTTTTTCTCTTAGTCCAAAAAAAAAACACTCATATGTTATGTATTGATATTGCATAAAATAGACGTGACTAAACACTAAGGGCATGTTTGGTTAGTGTTTTTAGACAAAAAATTTAAAAACTTAACTTAAAATTAACTTTATTTTTACGCTTCCCAAAATTTATTTCACTTTACTTTCTCTCTCTAAAAAAATTTTAAAATACCATAACTTTAAATCCAAAAATCAAAATTAGATAAAAAAATATATATTTGAAACATACTCGCCGAAATCTATAAAATAAGATCTATTGTGACTATTTTTTGAAATTTTTTTATGAAATTTTTTAGTTGGTCAAAAAAAATTCAAATAAAAATTAAATTTACTTTTCAACATACTTCTAAATTCTACCAAATACTATATTTTAAAAACTCAACTTAAAACATCAACCAAATATCACCTAAAATTTTAAGATATGGTATTCATTAATAAAAAAAAATTTACAAAAAGGAATCATATATAGGTTGTATAAAAAAGATGTGTTATTTAAAAAAAGGAAAAAAAAATCGCTATTGTTTGGAGCCCATGCCATTTTGCAAAAAATAATTACTCTAGTCCAGTTCAAATTAATTAAAAAAGCAGCATCCAAAAGTAAGGTGTGTTTGGATCGCATTTCTCCTTTGTGGCAAATGTCCTACGCATAATGTTTTTTCTAATCAACTTTACAGGGTACACTTGTTTTTTATTTTAACTTTTCTCGTAACTTTTTTTTTGGGTCTGATTCAAACCGCCGAGGACCTTAATTTTTATTTTATCTGAACTAATCAACCACACTCATAGTTTTAGACAGACGACACAAATTATTTTGCGTTGACCCACCTTAATAATCAACCCATTTGTTTATTTTTAAATTTTTGGCATTTAACAAATATATATTTATTTTTAATTGTGAAGTCTTTAGTCGATATTTTCTAGGTGGATTTGGTAATGACATTAGTATATAATAATACAGTGACACGGACCCTTTCAGAAAATAAAAAATAAAAAATACAGTGATCCAGTAGTAACAATTTATCAAGTTTGAGATTCTGTAAAGATTTTGCTTGGGGAAGAGTCAAAAAGAAAAATTAAACTGTACATATAGTTGTTGTAGAAAGTTTCTTCCAACAAACCCAAGATATATTATGATAAAAAAAAAAGGTACTTTTTAATATTTGGAATGCAATTCAGTTAAAAAGAGGTTGGCTTTTATTTTATTTTAAAAAAACTTTCTGCTAAACAAAAGGATTATTTCATTTTAACAAGTTTTATAATAAATGCAAAATTTTGAAAAAAAAAATTCCATAAAAATACTTACAAAAGCTTTTTTGCAACAAATTTAAGTTTAAGAAAAAATTCCACCGTACCTCACCTAAGTGGTCCTTTTGATACGAAGTGAAATGTTTTGCACCTTAGTTAAAAGTCTTTTAAATTAGAATCAAATAAGAGTATATTTTCTTTTTTGAGATGTATCAATTTTAAATTTTTGTTTATTTTATAGTTCAATGACACTCGGCTGGCTTTGAGTTTTTGGGGGACCTAGGCAAATTGTTGTTTCGATACCCTTTTTTATATTCATTTAATTTAAGCGTACTAATAAATTTGCAACAAAAAAAGCCTAATAGCAAAATAACATTGGAAAAAGTTACGGAAAGAGTAATTAATATATAGTATAGTTAATTAAAGTACAAACATGGAGACCTAAAGATAGAGAAACATTAGAAAAAAGGGATAATAAGAAAATGTTATGCATTAAATACGAAATAAATCATTAAAGAATAAGAAGACCTCCTAAAAAAAGGAAGAGATGGAGGAGGACAACGTAAAAAAAATAGAGAAACATTAGAAAAAAGGGATAATAAGAAAATGTTATGCATTAAATACGAAAATGAATTATCAAAGAATAAGAAGATTTCTTTTTAAAAAAAAGGAAGAAAAGGAGGAGGACAATGTAAAAAATAAATAAATAATAATAAATTATTGGTTAAGTGATGAAAAGTGGCTATTATACTTTCTTTAATTTGGTATTGTATTTAAAAAGAACTGCATTCTCAATTTTAGAACTAATGAGTAGCTGCATTAAAAACACTATACTCCAACCAGCAGCCACTGGACCAAACACATTCAAAATGTTTATAGTTTAATTCAAAATATATTTAACCACTACAACATATGTATAAGAGGGCCAAAAAAAATCGGAGGTCCTAAGCTGCGACCTAGGTCGCCTATGTCCATGGCTGGCCTTGCAATGACAAGTACATTTTTTTGTAATTAAAAAGTTGTGAGTTTGAAACAAAAAGGTTTGAGGATAGTGGACTTGAGAATAACAGTCTAAACCATTTAGGACAATTTTTCAAATTCCTACGAGGAACAATTAACAAAAAGGTTTGAGCGTTACTTTATTTGAAGTATTTTTTCACAGTGTGACTACAATAGGTGCTGAAAAGTTGCATACAACAGGTGTTCGCTTAACATCGTTTGCATTAGATGGACTAATCTACTGCATCCGTGCCATCAATGATCCTTGTTAATTACTTAGAGGCTTTTTAGAGACAAATTAAGCAAAATCATGCGTACAGCATACGTGACGTGAGTTAATTTAAAGTGGACTAAATTTATATATGCTGAATAGATCAAACTGGAACTCCTAATTTAAAGTTGGGGTGGAAAATTAATATTGAAACAATTTATTTGACTTTTTATACTGGGAATTATTTTTGCTTATAACTTACAACTAAAATACATTAGACAAAGGAAAATGATTATGTAATTATAATTAGCCACATAATTAAGGTTAAATATTAACAAATTTCAACCCATCTTTATCTTATTTAACATTTTAACCCATGGAAATACCATATATTTTAAGTAATTATTTCTCTTCTTTGTTTTCAAGAATCAATAAAATTAGTAATTTTGAACCAAAAAATTAAACATAACATATTGACCGAGTATTTTTTTAATGTCTAAAATTGTGAGTAGCGATATAGTAGATACTTTCCACCATAGGCATACCTCTCTAAATTTGTACATTTTGATTTTTTTTTAATTTGAAAATAATCACTGCACCAAACCTCTAAAGCATGAATACTTTAGTTAGGGACCTTAGGGTTGAATTATCGGATACATATCTTGTACAGATACGCAAATGATATGTACAGGATACATATCCGAGTGTTCATTATTTTTAAAATTTTTGATACGTGAGGGATACGGCGGTATAACTTTTGTAATTTTTTTTTTTTATTGTGGTCACTTTAAAAAAAATAATTCATTTTAATATAGAAACCTCTAAAAGAGATTTAAGCTTTCCCTCTACAACTCAATGAATAATTCAACTCTTTTATTAGAAAATGAAAAAATTGACCAAACACTTCGTTCTTCATCTACCATTATCATTGTTTCAGTCTCTATATATCATTCTTCAGGTATTCAAGTCAGAATATTATACTTACTTTTAGGTTGTTGTGCAAATTAAATTGCTTAGGTGTTTGCTTTAGTTTTTTGAATATTAATGATATTGCTCATAAATTTATAAAATTCTTATAGCTGAATAATTAAATACATATATATATTATAATTATTTTTTATTATCCGTATTCAAGACGTATCATATCTTAGATTTTTCTAATTTTGTCATATCACCGTAATGGTGCAATGTCATATTCGATACCCGTATCTGAACCCATGCTTTGTAGCACTAAACTTTATAAGAAAACAAGTTATAATGATTGAAAACCGAACTTGTCCTAACCCGACAGGCATCTCAGGAGGGACACCCCTTTAGTAATTCAATTAGCCTCTTTAAAGCCTTTTTTGTAAATATAAAATAATATTATATACTTAAATATATCATATTTCTAATTAGTAATGAAAAAATCTAATTTAAAGTTGATACAAATGTCACATGGTTTAATTTGTGTAAAAGTCCTTTTTTTTTTGGTGTCCCAAATTGAGTATCTCAATTTTAGCATAGAATTCACTTAAGCTCTTTTAATACCTTAATAGTTTTAAAGTCTCTTTATAAATCTAAAAAAATTATATATATATAAGTCCACTTAAGATCCGCTCTGTATATATATATTATACCTTTTGCATATCCTATTTTGAATTGATAATGAAGAATTCAATTTAACAATGATACAAATATTAGATGGATGGATTTGTGTAAAAGACAAAAAAATAGCTTTAGTTTTATAATTATGAATTTAATAATAATAGATTTTTGTTTCATGAGTAAATATAAAATTTGAGTAAGAGTGGGTATCATTATCAAATTTGTGGTTAAAAGTTATCTATAGCTTTATAAGTTTAAAAACTTATAACATCTTTCATACTAGCAAGTTCTTTAGATAAATAAATTTTACACTATTTTTAACTTAAAAGGAAAATTGTATTGCACTCAAATTTTCAAGGTGCGGGGTTTTTGTACTATATTAATTACGAGTTTGAAAAGAAAGAAAGACATTATGAAACAGTATTTCTTTAGGGCGACGGATATTATATAAAAAAAAATAATATATCCCCATGACTTCATGCTTACATCTATCTATCTATCTATCTATCTATCTATCTATATATATATATATTGTATTCGATGATTGTTTCAAATTTTCACTTCATCACAAACAACACTTCTATATAATATTTTTTTTATATATATTATATAGAGAGAGAGAGAGACAGAGAGACAGAGAGAAGTGGGGGAGAGAGTGATGGCGGTCCATAGCAACGGAGGAGGCTCAGAGATTGGCTCAGAGATTTATGCAAAGATTCCGAAGATAAAGTTCACAAAGCTTTTCATCAATGGGGAATTTGTTGATTCTATCTCAGGTATTTTTATTATTAATCTGTAATATAATCTATGTTTATTTCTACTATATATAGAGCGCTTTTCATCAATGGAGAATTTAATGACTCTATATCAGCTATTTTTATTATTATTATTAATTAATCTGTATTCTATATTTTACTTTTTTTACTATATATAAAGCATGAACAAATATTTAATAAAAGTAATGTTTGGATTTAGATTTGAACTCATAAACTAATTAAAACAGAACGTGTACCCGATATGATTCTAGCTATAGAAGGGCGAGAAAGTTTTTTATATGTTACCAAAATTACAAAAATACCTTTATAATTAATTTACCATATTATACTTCAAAAATTACAATAAAAATAATATTTAAGCAGAGACTTAAACACGCTAGATTAAACCTAAAGAACACATGTGCTACTTATTTTAGTTTTCTCGTGGTCATCGTCATCATCAAATCTTTAATCGTAGACCAGAAAAATATTATTTTCATGGGATAATTAGTAGATATTGAATTACGTCAACACACGTTTAGTGTTCAATTACTTAAATTCAAAAATCAATTTGTGAAACTTAAGTTCAGGCAGTGTCGACACTCCTAATGACGGAGAAACTAACTATTGCTAAAAATTTGTTATGTTGATACCTGTTTTGAATGATGAAATTAAAAGAAATAAATCTTAAATCTTAGTTCAAAATTAATTAGTGACAACTGTTAAACTTTCTAAAGATATTTTTTGGGTTTTTGTTGTTTTTACTTTTTTTAAAAAAAAATTCTACTGACAAAGTAGTTTTTGGCTTATAGCAAAAGAAATAATAAATTGTATGAGTATACATCATGTTTTATAAATATAACATTATTTGGGCATTAGCATTGCCCCACTTTCTAGAATATATAAACTTTAATCTAGGAATTATAGTTTATTTTTTAACGAATATATATATTACTTATTTTTCAGAAAGAAAAAAATACTTAGTAAAAAGTTAGTTTAGTATAATTATATTATATTATTACTAATTGGTATTATTGTCAAGTAATTATTTATATTATTAAAATAATGTTTGACACCGACAAAGTGATCCAAGTAAAATTATCTATTATTATTTTATAAAAAATTCGCAAGTGGTCTAGGTACGATGTTATTGGTGAACTCATTTTTATGACTACAAAAAAGATTCATATTTGATGTTTTAGTATTAAAAGCAAAAAGATCTAAAAAACGAAGGGAATCGGATTTGTCGGACTTTTGAATTATTCATTGATAGGTTAGTTGAAACTTGAATATATATATATATATACATATATGTATTATCATTGATTCATTGAGCATTGATTGTTTAGTAAAGCCACATGTGAATAATGTTAAAGTGGAGAATAGAATGTTTTTAGTTCCACGATAACAATAATAGAGTGACCTTATTTTTTTGGCCATTGTTAAAAATAATGTTATAACATTAAAATTATATGGTATAATTTATGAAAATAGTATTATGTTATAACATATTGGCTATAGGTGTAGAATAAGTTTATAATAATATAAGATTAAGAGGGACAAGGTATAATTTTATATTTTTTTAAAAAAAATTATATCTATTAAAAGTCTATACTATTACTTACTAAATTTATTTTTATCAAAAAGTTCCAATAAAAACAAACACATTTCAAAAGTGCACCTTCAGCTGCACTTGGGTGTGGGAGTTTTACATGTATTCTTAGTTTTTCCTTTGTGTTAGATAATATCGTTATTGTGATATAAGGTTGTTGGCGAGTTTTATTGTATTCTTAAATGCATTTTTTTAATTCATTTTTCTTAGTTTTAATTAAGATATGGATATGGAGTAATAAGTTGATTTTTTTCTCCTTTATAAAAAAAATAAAATAGGAAGAACATTTGAGACAATAGATCCAAGGACTGAAAAGGTGATAGCAAGAATTGCAGAAGGAGACAAAGAAGACGTTGATTTGGCAGTCAAGGCTGCTCGTGATGCTTTTGATCATGGTCCTTGGCCTCGTTTACCTGGTTATGTAAGTTTTTTTTTAATCATTTATTTCATTCGTCTTAAATTAATAATATTAGACCATTACACTATATATTTTAATTTTGCTACTATAGACAGACAATTGGATACAATTTTCTCAAGCAATATTAATCAACCACTGTGACTTACAATTTTTTTATTAAATTAAATCCTACTGCAACATTATTATATCTAAGTTATCGAATACAACCTTAATATTTTCACCCAAATCAATCAAATATTTCTGTAAAGAGAAATAGCCTAAAAATATATATCAAAAACTATATCTTAAATGAATCTAAACCATATATTGAGTTATCTTAAATGAATCTAAACCATACATTGAGTTATTGAGCCAAAAATTTAAGAATAGAATTGGGCCCTATAGGAGGTATACAGGCTGGCCACCCGTACAAGGGCGGGGGCCATCTTAAATCTTAATAGAGAGGGTGGTCCACTAAATTACGAGCGCCCATATTTGGGAGCATTACTATCTTCAAACTAGCGCAAAGAATTGTTAGCAAAATGACACAAAATAATAATTTAGAAATTAACCATTTAGAGACGAGAATTTGAAATTGAGTTTTGTATATCATATAATCTCTTTAAAACAGTTACGTCACTTCTCCGATGTGCTTAAACCAAATTCTTTTTGGTTGTTAGTTGTAGCATTAACCAAAACCGTTTTGGTATTTGAATTTAATTTCCACTTGAGGTAATTCAATTGCCTTAAAATTCACAGGGATACCCTAAAAAAGTCGAGAGAGCTTCAAGATTACGCGAAAAACCGTCTTGGTAAAACTTGAGTAATCATGGACCAATCCCGACGAATACCAAACATGGGATAGGACACAGTTATCCTATCCCACCATTTTATCCTGCGTGTCAAACGCAGCCTTTATGTCTATACGTTCTGTAGTAACTTTAATATCAACGCTCAAATCTCATGTATTTCAATTCAACAAAAAGAAAAAGGAAATTATTGTGTTCATAAAATATGTAAATTATCATATAGGTCAACGAGTTCTCAAGAATTTTCAATTTAACTAGAGCCCTGGAATACTTCTATCCTTATTCAAAAGAGAAAATAGACTCTTAAATTTATAGCAGATGAGCAAATAATCAAATTAGTAAGAATAAGCACCCTTTTTACTTTTGATTGTTGAACACTGACTGTTGAACTTTGAATACATAATGCTGAATAGAATTTCTATATATTTGGATTTGAATGCTAACTACGCAGGCACAGAGGCGGATCCATAATTCTTTGGAGAGGTGGGCTAATAGTAATAGATAAAAAAATTATAAAAATAAGTAAATTAAAAGTATAACCATATATTGAGTTATATAAATTTAAGAGAGTTATATAAATTAGCGGGCTTATAATATTTGAGCTGAGCTAAAGGATGGGCTAAAATTTAACAAAGGGGTGGGCTTATATTAATTAATTTTTTTTTTTAGTAGTGCTAATAGGTTTTTTAAAATCTTGCCCTGTGCTATAGCCCGCTCTGTCCCCCCTAGTTCCGCCCTTGCGGCCTGCACAGGCATTTAACTATTTTATCCTTATTATAATGAGATATCAATAGCTATTGAATGGATACCATTGGGATAAATTAAGCATTCAACTCAAAATTTACCCCTTAACACTGAATGCTGAAATTAGTTCAATTCAACATCATTACACTACGAAGACCCTACCTCTTAATGCTAAAAAAAACAGCAGCAGCAAACACCACTGAAGATGAAAATTTATGAATTTGAAACGTTTCTTATCTATTTACTTATATTTTCATGATCATATCCAATGAAAATCCCATAACTAAAGCTAAGTCCCCTTATATTTTCGTTCAATTGATGATCAGAAAAGGGGAAAGATAATGATGAAATTTGCGGATTTAATCGAAGAAAATATAGAAGAAATAGCTGCATTGGATACAATTGATGCAGGCAAATTGTTCAATGTTGGCACGTCCATTGACGTACCAATGGCAGCGAATTGTTTGCGTTACTACGCAGGTGCAGCCGATAAAATTCACGGGGAGACGCTAAAAATGTCGAGAGAGCTTCAAGGTTACACTTTGCGCGAGCCAATTGGCGTTATTGGACACATTATCCCCTGGAACTACCCTTGTAACATGTTCTTCATGAAGGTTAGCCCGGCCTTGGCTGCCGGGTGCACCATGGTGGTCAAGCCGGCCGAGCAGTCTCCCCTTTCGGCTCTTTTTTTAGCTAATTTGGCTAAGCTGGTGAGATTGCGTTTTGTAGTTACATTTTCTTGATTTTGCATGTTTAATTTCCCCACACTAGACACGCTTTAAAAATGTAGATATGAGACTTGGCTCCTCTCCATTACCTTTCGATCCAATTCCGTCCAAGGGAGTTTAGTTCAAGAACTAAATAGATGAATTTTTTTCATGAAATTTCGTAGAAATGATCTCTAAATGGGTGAAATGATGATCTAAATTTTGAATGGTTGAAAATGAATAAATGCATCAAATTTTTATACGCCTACTTCTTGTTTGAATTTCATGATCAAAATTTGTGGACTTAATTTATTCATTATAGAGATCATCTCTACCAAGTTTCATGAAAAAATTTACCTGTTTAGCTCTCAAATTAGACCTCCTTTGACGGAATTGGACCGAAGGAGTAATGGACAGGAGCCAAGTCCGTAGATATGGCACTAAACCCATGAAGACGACGTGTTGCATTTTTATTTTATTTTGAGATAAAGTTTGTTAACTGCTAGTTTTGAAAACGTCGCAACCGATTCTTTTAGAGGGACATAATTATTTGGCATTTTAATCTAACAATTTTTCATTTTTATGATGTACTGGGATAACGATAAATTTCATATGGAACTCACATTTTAACCAATCATAGTGACCAGCAAAATATGTCAATACTTTATGTCAAATGAATATGTCGTTTGTGTGTACATGATTTTGAAGACTTGATCAACTTTGCAAGCAAATACAAAATTAAATTGACCAAAAATAATGAAAAAGGGTAAAATAAATAATTTTGTAAAAATTGTCTAAAGATTATCTAGGTTTATTTGACAGTTCTGTCTTGTCTTAATTTTAAAATTTTGCAGGCTGGTATCCCTGATGGAGTGCTTAATGTTATAACTGGATTTGGACCAACAGCTGGTGCTGCAATTAGCTCTCATATGGACATTGATAAAGTAATTTAAATTAATTCAAAAGTCATTTTTATTTAATACAATTAATGAATTAGCACTTCACAAAAGTCTTTTGTAGAGTGCTAATATCATTAACCTTTATTTTTCTTCTACATTATATTCCTTATCTTTTAGGGTCATTTGCTAAGAAAGTTAAAAAATGATTTAAAATACTATTTATTTTTGTGAAAAGTTGAAAAAAAAAATTGGTGAGAAATTGTTCTCTATTTTTTTTCTTATCCATCTTTAAAGAATTGTATTTTATGGAAAAACCAAAAAGTAATAAAACATTTAACGAATCACTACTTTTTTTTTCCTTTCCAGATTGTCATAATAATTAGTAATGTTTTCAATCATTTTCTAACATTTTATCTCACACATCCTTAATGAAGGTGTTTTTTTTGTCTCCCTACCTTTAATGCAAAATTAGATATATTCACTTTACCCTGCATGTTGAGTATTTCACAGAATTATGTAAAAAAAAATGGGTCAAAATTTATTTTAACTTAATTCCTTGAGTTACCCTTCATTTTTATGTAATTTGTTAAGTAAATACCTAAGCATGAAAGGAACAAAGTGACAAGACATATTTATTTGACTTTTGAGCTATTCTAGGTTTTTCTTTTTTTAAGAATATGGGAAAAGTTCAAAAGGTCATTTAATTGACTTTAGAGTTCTATGACGAAGACATATTTATTTGATATTTGGCTTTTTAATCTATAGATTACTCATTGATTATAACTAATTATGATACTGATAAATCTCATACAGCCACATGTTCTAAGTAACATATGGTATGCTAAATATATCAGTCTTTTTTAAGTTTTCAAGGTATTTTGTAGGTGAGTTTTACGGGGTCCACAGAGGTGGGGCGTTCAATAATGCAGGCTGCAGCAGCAAGCAACTTGAAAACAGTGTCTTTGGAATTGGGAGGGAAATCCCCTCTCATTATTTTTGATGATGCTGATGTTGATAAGGCTGCTGACCTCGCTCTTTTGGGCATTTTATGTAACAAGGTAAATTGAATCTAATTTCTTTTTAGGAAAAAATTATGATCTGATCTCTGAATTTGAATTTTTTTAAGGATGCGGCCTTTCACTTTAGTTATAAAGGATGCAGTTCTTTGGACATATATTGATTAAACTAGTTTTAATGTCACTATTACCAAATAATGTCTCATAGTATTTTCAATATCTCTAAATATTATGAAACTGAATCCTGGTTAGAAACAATAGCTGCAAAGAAATTAATCAAATACTTGAATGTGGTATTCTTCTTTCTTCTGTGCTTTAGGGAGAAATTTGTGTTGCGAGTTCTCGGGTTTTGGTCCAAGAAGGAATTTATGATAAACTTGCAAACAAGTTGGTCGAGAAGGCAAAAACATGGCTGGTTGGCGATCCTTTTGATCCTTCTACTTGTCAAGGACCCCAAGTAATTCATTAAATCTTCTTTTAATTTATATTCTTGAACATTTCATTTGTGGTTAATACACACAAACTCATTGCTAATTCCTTCCAATAAAAAAATTGCACAATTATTTTGATAAAACCTCCATTCCATTTTGTTCAGGTCGATAAGACGCAGTACAATAAAATACTTTCGTACATTGAGCATGGCAAGAGTGAAGGCGCATCTTTGTTAACGGGGGGTAAGCCTAGTGGGAAAAAGGGATATTATATCGAGCCAACAATTTTCGCCAATGTTATGGTAAATTTCATTTCACTTTATTTTTATTTTATACATACGTGTATATATGCAGAAAAGATCTTGTCCGAACCATTTGCATGTAAACCGTACCTTTATATATATAGCAACGGATTTTTGTCACTCCCCAATGTTTTGGGATGAAAATTTGTCGGAAAAGCTTGGGATGAATCAGATCCGGAACCTATATATATATATTTACTTTAAAATCACAATAAGCAACATGTAGATAGTTCGTTATTGCTCTTCTTTGATTTTGTTTCGGCCTGCTTGCTCAGGACAATATGATTATTGCAAAGGATGAGATATTTGGGCCTGTTATGTCACTCATGAAGTTCAAGTAAGTCATTTAACACTCCCTTTATGTAATTTAAATTTTGTAAATACTGAACACAACCTTCTTTAAATAATAAAAAGACAAAATTGCCCTTAAACTTTTTATAGTGAAGTTGACTTTTGAGTTTCATTTGTCAAAACTCATTTCTTACACTTAGTTAGAATAAAAAATTCGAACTATTTTTAGAGTATGACATAAAAATGCTACACGTATTGAAAAGTATCCAATATCTTTTTGTGTGTAAAATGGTAGAACTGTCGAGGAGGCGATTAAGAGAGCCAATGCAACGAGATACGGGTTAGCAGCTGGGATTGTGACCAATGACATAAATGTTGCGAATACTGTTTCGAGATCAATCCGAGCCGGTATCATTTGGATAAATTGTTACCTAGCATTTGACCTAGATTGTCCCGTGGGAGGGTACAAAATGAGTGGGTTTAAGAGTGATATGGGAATGGAAGGCCTTGATAAGTATCTTCAAGTTAAAGCTGTTGTTACGCCCATTTACAATTCTCCTTGGCTATGAATTTTTATGCCACATTGGAATTTAGTCAAGGGAGAAAGGTAATGCCCTAGTTGTTAGAGGAAGGTAAAATGATATGAATTAATTAGTTATGAACTATGTTCATGTATATATTTATTCTCTACGTGGTTGTGGACAAAAATAATGATTTTTGTGATATGAAGACATCTTTGTATTTGGACACAATGGCTCTACTCTAGGGCCTCGTTTGGTTCAAGGAAGGGAAATCAATTCCCTTATCTCTCTCATGGATGTGGGAAACTAAATTTCCTGTCAAATTTCATTTCTTGTGTTTGGTAGAACATGGAAAGTATTTAGGTAATGGTATTATTGTCTAAAATTTTTGTAATAAATGCTTGGAAATCACCTGGGAAAATCAATTCCATGTGTTTTGAGAGGAATGGTTTTACCCTCTACTTTCCTCACTCTCGGGAAAGTATTTCCGGAATTTGTACTTACCAAACAAAGAAAATGAGCGACTTTCCTTTCCCGAGTACTAAAATTCGTGAACCAAACAAGGCCTAGGCGTAATATATATCCAAATTTGGAATTATCATTTTTTACATTATTCAAGGGAATGTTTGTTAAAAAGTGAAATTAAAACTATATACATCTTCTCTCATAAGTTAAGAGTTTATTATTCACTTTTGAATGTTTCTACTTGGGGATACAAAAGCCCGGACAAAATTAGGGCCTAGCAGACTCCGGCTGAGTCCCACTAAAAGTATTATAGTATAAGCCAAATATTAACAAGCAAAATTAGTTTTGGCCCACCCTCTATCTAAACTATTTATTGTGTAGAAAATCATTACACGTACTTTTGAAAATTTTGGTAATTACATAGTATCTTATAGCATCCCCAATGAGATGTTACTCTTTTACTCGCTAAGGTGTCATACAGAAATTTTTTATTCACTGACTTATGTATTGTTTATTAACCAAATAACGTACACTTTTTTTACACATCAAAAATAGTTCCAAAACTGATAATCTATTTAAACGTGGCATTATTTAATTGTTTCCTTAAAAAGTTTCGAAGGTTGGGGCGACATTTTTTATGCCATCTTGACGACTAGCTAAAGTGTTAGCTAAGTAGTTAGCAAGGTCACTAATATATAGATTTTGGAGTGAGAGTTTATGGTGCTAGCCAAATATCTGATATTAATTAATAGGCGTGTTAATTAACTCAATAATTGGAAATGCGCGCTCTTAGTTTTTAAGGAAAAGAAGATTTTAGTCACTTCTTTTTAATTACAATAATAAAAAAAAAAATTCACTCTCCCTAACTTCAAGTGAGACTCAAATCTGAAATTTTTTAAATTCAGGTCTTTTACAAATTAAGCTAGCCTACTCTTTCTTATATTATGACTAAGAGACTATTAGATTAACGTTTGCAATGAGACGTACTATGATCCAATGAGACGTACTATGATCTTGAGGTGTTTTATATATACTTTTGCTAGTGAAGTTGGCTAATCGGTTTGTAATTTATCTTATGAGCCATTAATTTCAACAGATTATAGTGAAGTATATTCTTTTATTTTATTTTTTTTGTCTGAATTTTAGGATCCTCGAAAAAATTATAAAGTATAAAAGATTTTAAAAAGGTTGTATGGCAAAAAAGTAACAAGGTAAATAATGAAAACACGAAAAGTTTAATAAAGTAGGATAAATGGTGGATAAAATTTGCAAGGAAGATTGAAATACGTGGAATGGTCTATTTGGCTTTCCATTTTAAAGTAATTGATGATTAATTGGGAAAACAAAGTTAATCTTGATTAAGTTTTAAAGAGGATGGTTAATGGTCGTGTCCAATGGCCTACTCTTTGTTAAAATTTTATCATTCGTAATTTAATTAAAAAATAAAAATAAAAATAAAAAATTCAATAAAGATTACAAGCATAATGGAGCATTGTGCGTTGAGGCTCAAACCACACGATGATGAAGGGGAGATAGAGGAATCGACGGTCCGGAAAGAGTGGTACACCAGTGGTGTAGATAATCACCACGTGGAATAGATATTCTTTTGCGAAATTTTGTCCCTATTATTTTGCTTTATGACAAGGGCGTTTATATTAAAAAAATAAAAAAAAATTCGGTATACCAAAATATCGGTATGGTACGATATGGTACAGTACATTACCAAAAAACTCAATCCTAAAAAAAAAAAAAAGAAAGAAAGAAAATAACTGCTTTCTGGACAAATATTCAAATACACATCAACAATAGCAAAAACAAAAAAGAAAGTTGCTGGGCAAATACAAATATAAAAAAAGAAAGCGGCGGTGCAGTGGGGCGGTCCTGGTGATGGTGGGATGGCGGTGTGTGAGTGTTGAAGTTTAAAGTTGAGAGGAACTGAGGAAGGGCGAGTAGAAGAAAGAGAGAGAGAGCAGCAACTAGGAAAGGAAGTGAAGTGTGAATGTGTGAAATGAAAAATAACCTAGTTATTACTATTGCCGTATTGGTCCCATTGGCGGTAGAATCGAAATGGACTTCATCTCTAATTTAATTAATCTGTGGGCTGTGGGGGTATTGCACTAATTTAATTAATCTGTGGGCCGTAGGCTTTGTGAGTATTGGAGTATTGGACTATTTGTAATTAGTTTAGTAACTTATTAATATTTGGTATAATTGGCACAATTGGTACGGTTTGGTATGGTATACCGTGGTAATACCAAAATTTCGGTACGGTACGGTATACCATCGGTAATGAGTTTGAGTACCAGTACTGCACCAAATAAATTCGGTATGGTACAATACTGATTGGTATTGTACCATTACCAAATTTCGGTAGATTTTGGTAATGGTTCGGTCTGGTACGGATTGGTACGGTAATATTGGTATATTTTCCCACCCCTACATTCAACATTCATATGTTACATAAAATTTAATGAAAATACTCCCATTTAAAAAAAAAAAAAAAAAACCCTTAAAACAAGAAAAAAAATATATGAAAAATGGACCGAGGACACTATATCTGAGTCAACTTTTAGGATTACAAACCTAAATTCTTCTATAATTATTGTTCTCAAAAAAAACTTTTGTAGTTAGTAATGTCATGTTAGACTTTCTTAATCTTTTACTGGAGCGTTATTTTCAAATTAAATTATAATTAATAATACAAATTATTATTTTAAGATTTGATAATATTTATAAATTTCATGGGTTAGAAGAGTAGTGGAATTTTATAGGCAAATACTCTAGTTTGAACCATGACACTCCATTCTTTTTATTTTCCTTAATTTTCATTTTCAAATCTATTTGTGCAGCCCTGATACAAAAAAAAATTTGCGTTCATGAATCATAAACTAAAATGAGTAATGATAGGTGTTGAAATTAAATGACGAAATTATTAAATCAAATAACAAATCAAAAATTCTATTGCTCATTATGTGAATTCTTCATTTCGTTTGGTAATTTAACGATTATTTTGCTTAGTTTTTAGGGGTTTTTTTTTGTTGGGATTCTTTGCCCTGTTGCCGTACAAAAAAAAATGAAAGATAATTACGTGACTAATTCATAATCACAAAATTATTGTACACATGTAGTAAAGCATATTCAATTAATCATGTGTATATATTCAATTAATTTGAGTGGTGTATTAAGCAAAAGTTCACCTTTTACTTTTTGAGGTTGTTGGAGAGAAAGAGAGAGATGGCTTCTCAGAGTAATGGAAGCTCAGAGTCTTTTGTAAAGGCTCCAGAAATAAAGTTCACTAAGCTCTTCATCAATGGAGACTTCGTTGATTCCCTCCCAGGTTTTAATTTTCCCCATTATTATTAATTTCAATTTAATTTACATGAATTAATATCGCATAAGGCACACATAAATACACGTACATAGGTAGATTCAAGGGGTTGTTTAGTTGTATGTGTATATATGTGTGTATGAGATTGTTTTTTCCTTATCTACACCCTCTTTTGTTCTAATTTTCTTATATTATTTTGGGCTTAGCTTTTATTATGAACAATATTAAGAGTATTTTCCTAATTTTCTAAAATTAGTGGCAGCTCGCCTACCATACGTGTATAAGTTGGTTATTTTTAATAATCGTGTATTTTTGTAATACATTTTATATAACACGATGGAATTTGTGCCAGTGGTTAAAACATGTACAAAACTTTATAAAAGTTTTGAGTTTGAACCATATTAAAAAATAAAAAATAAATTAGTGTGTGAATATATATATATATATATATTATATATTATATACATGACAAAACTTAACTCTTTTTAATTATTCAATGTAACAGGCCGGTCGAATGGCACGTGATTTGGTTGGTGTCAGTAGAGTTATCCCATAATTTGTTTGAGAGTGCCAAAGAATCAGCCCCATTCCAGTGGCCCATATTCTTTCTCATTTACAGTACCACCCTTTTTTTCCCTCATTTAGACCTGCACAGTACTATTTTGATGATCATTATACCTTGCACTTTTCCCCCTAATTGATCAATCTTAAAGAATTAGGTATAAAATAGAGGGTTTAATCCAAGAATTACGACAAAAAATTAGACATGATCTCTCTTTTTACAAAGTTTAAATTTGTTAACTCATGCTTAAAAAAAGTCACAGTAATTAGTTAATATGTTCCGAATTTTCACTAGGAAAAAATACTTTTTCTAGCAATAACTCAAAATATGAAAACATTTAATAGTGTGATAATATTAAGCAATCACATAATACGTTGACTCTCTTGGAGTTAGTAAATTTTGTTTTCCTTTTTACATAATTTGTTGAATTTTCCACGTTTGTTGAGCCAAATTCTAATAAATATGAAAATATGAAGTCAGTCTAATATTTCAGATAAAAATACGAGCAAAGTCCGAAACACTCTCACAACTATGACTAATGCTCTGTTTTTCTTTTTCAAATAGAAATGAGGGATCGCTAGACTTGTTAAAAATGTTCACAAAAAGTGTATATAAAATGATTTGTTACTTTGTGATGGAGGAATATTTAAATAAATTACATGAGATACATGCATGACCCACTCTTTATCTAATTACAAAATAATACATCATCTAATATACCATTTTTTACACATTTTTACCGAGTTTAGCATTTTTCTAAGAATGCAATCTTATTTTATACTTCCTCCGCTAAAGCATCTACAATGGCTTATACAGCATTTACTATGGTAGCATAATTTATCTACTTACTTGAGGTGATATGCGATGGTGTAGGATTAGTTTTATCCAATCAAAAACTTTGGTACCGAAATTCCAAAACAGCAATTTTTATATGCTTGGAATTCAAATGGACAACAACTGGCCGTATGCTAGTGAATCTTGTTTAACTTTTATTCTAGTATATTATTATAGTGAAAAAATAAATTTACACTTAAATTTATATTTTTAATTACTTACGGATTTAGTATAAAATAAATTTATACCATAATTTATATCTTGATTTGTTTACGGATTTGGTGTAAAAATATATTTGTACAAAAAATATATCATAAGTTGCTTGAAAATTTAGTGCAAAAATAGATTTGCAATAAAATATGTATCATTTGTTACTTGATGATTTAGTGAGAAAATGGAGTTGCACCAAAATATGTATGATTAGGTGATTGCAGATTTAGTGCAAAAATAAATTTATACTAAAAATATATCATGAGTTGCTTGAGGATTTAGTACAAAAACAGATTTACACTATAATATATATCAATTGATACTTGCGGATTTAGTGTAAAAATATATTTATACTAAAATATATATTATTAATTGCTTGCGAATTTAGTATAAAAATATATTTGCAATACCCATGCCGGAGCTCCTGTGAGGTCATTACACTCTGATAATGGTTGTAGCTCTGGAGGGGCATAGTGGTTGCGGTGGTGGTGGCGCCAATGGTAGCTAATTTATTTTTAAGAAAAAATAAAAGAAATGGATCAATGGTACTTTAGGTAAAGAAAAATGCACGAGTGCCCTTATTTTGACATAATTAGAGTAACATCCCCCGCATTTTAGATTTATTGCAAATACCTCCACTGTATTTTAGTTAGTTACATTAGCATATCTTGCCATTAATTTTAGTCTATCTCCTTTTGTTTTTTGTTTACTTATTTATTATTGTTGTTATAATATCACATGAACCCAAAATGACAACCTTTTTTTTCTTTAAAACTTCTTGACCAAAAAAAAAGGAAAAACATTTGAAACGATAGATCCAAAAACCGGAAAAATGATAGCATAGGTAGCAGAAAAGGATAAAGAAGATGTTGATTTGGCTATGAAGGTAGCTCGTGCTGCTTTTAACCGTAGACCATGGCCTCACTTACCTGGTTATGTAAGTATAATTATACGCGTGTATACTTTTATAATAATAGTTGATATGACTTCGCCATACTGACAATGATTGTTATTCGTGAAGATCAACATAATCCTCTCATTTGATTGACAAACCACTTCATTAAAATACAAATTCACAATGATTATTCTCTCATTATGGAATATGTCAGATTGGTTGTATCATACTCTTAAATATAAATGTTTTATCCAATGACATTTAATTTGTGTAAAACACCCTTTGCGCCAAAATTACATGTCCCTTTGATTAGTTTACTTATAAAACAGGATATACTATTTCAATATAATCATGACCAGAGGCGGAGCCATGAATAAGTTTCAAGTCGGGTTAAATTAATACCACTACAAGAATTTTTTGCATATATACTATAATAAGGCCAAAATCAATATATTATATTAAAATACTTATCATCTTATATATCAAAAATAAAAATGATATATTTACTTACAATATTTGCCTTCAAAATTTCATATTTTAAAAACGCTGAATAATATCTTTATTATCAATAACTTCAAAGATGTCTTTCTCGATATATGTTACCAAGCAATTATTCATGAAATTATCTCCCAATCGATTCTGTAATTGAGTCTTGATTAGTTTTATTGCAGAAAAAACTCTTTCAACCATTGCAATAGCAACATGTAAAAGTATAATGAAATGAGCGGCTTAGAAAAAATAAAAACGGGCCGGACAGTTGGACCAAATACCTAACCTAAATTAAAATTACAAGACTTTACCCCCAAACTCTTAAAGCGTCCTCACCACTAAAGTTTTATAATTACACAATCACCCACTGCTTTCTACAATATTACAAAAAATCCAAATACTTAATATATTTTTTTTTAAAATCTAAGGGGGCGGCCCCACCTGGTCCCTGAGTGCCTCCACCCCTGATCTTAACATTTATGTAACATGACTATCATTAACTATGAAAAGTAATATGTTCTTACTCCCTATATGCACTATATAAGCTAACTGTTCGTTACTATATATCTATTTTTGGGTGTTAATTAAGCAAGGAGAAAGATAATGATGAAATACGCGGACAAAATAGAAGAAAATGTAAAAAAGTTATCCAGTTTGGATACAATTGATGCCAGATATTTGTTCAATTGGGGAAAAACGATCGAAATTCCTAATGCAGTAAAGACACTTCGTTACTATGCTGGTGCGGCCGATAAAATTCACAGGTAGACACTTAAAATGTCACACGAGTTTCAAGCATACACATTATGCGAGCCCACTGGTGTAGTGGGACTCATAATCCCCTGAAATTTTCTGACTCGAATGTTCTTCACCAAGGTTAGCCTGGTACTAGCCACTGGGTGCACCGTGGTGGTCAAGCCGGCTGAACAAATGCCTCTCTTGACTCTCTATTATGCCCATTTGGCTAAGTTGGTAAGCTTTCATTTTTGCCTTCATTTGACCGCTGTGAATTTACACAAATTAGATGTCATCTGATAAATGGACAAAGACAAACTTAGGGGGTGGGGGAACTTGGACCTGCCCTCTTGGTTATAAGAGACTCTCATTCTATCACTTGGGCTAAACACCAGGTCATACATGTTTCCTACATAACAAATATTAAATTGGTTGCACTTATTTTTATTTTCCTGTATATGCAAAATTATAATTTTATGAATAATATCAAGGCCCTTTTTATCGTCGTTAAATGCCCCAAATTTTTTTTTTTGGGTCTGGCATTGCAAGAATTGGGTCCTACATACATGCAAGTAATGGGTCCAATTCAAACTTTTTTCGCCAATTAGGAGAGGACACCTGAATTTATTTTTTTATTTTTTTTTTTTTTGATTTTGGATTTACTCACCCGCCGTTATATTAATTTATTTTTGGTCCTTTTCATTTTCCTAATCTAACAGGGTGGTATTCCGCATAGTGTGCTCAATGTTATAATAGGATACGGGCACACAGCTGATGCTGCTATTACCTCTCATATGGCCGTTGATAAGGTAATGATTTTAACTTAATAAACAGTGAAAAATAAAACTTATTTAGTATTGCAATATTTCATCGGACAATTATGTACTAAAAAGAAAACACGACACTTCCTCATTTCTATTTTGTGCTCTGTTTTAGGTTAGTTTTATGGGTTCCACGGAAGTAGGGCGTCTAGTAATGCAAGCTCCAGCAATGAGCAACTTGAAACCAGTCTCACTTGAACTTGGAGGAAAACCCCTTCTAGCTTATGGTATTTGATGTTGATAAAGCTGTTGATCTTGCTCTTATGGCCGGCCGGGCAGTCTTTTTAACAAGGTAAAGTGAGTTAATTTTCGTATTCTCTTCAAGAATGGATTTGTGATGAATTTATTAAAATGTTGGTGGAGAAGGCTAAAACCTGGACGGTCGGTTTGATCCGTCTACTCGTCACAGACCTCAAGTATGTATTAGTACTACCAATAGCAAAATTGCTATAAGATAGAAGAGTGTGATCGAAATAACGTACACAGCTATTTTAGAGGTAGAACTAGCCTATGCCAAAGGAATATATGTACTATATTTGAAGTACCATATATGACAACCCATTGCATCATCATCTGGTAGTAGTCATTTCTGTTTGGATAATAGCAATTCCCAGAAAGAAAAAGAAGCTTATCAGATAACACATTCATATATCCAACCACATTTCGATTAAGAGCTATTTTGATCGACTTACTATTTTTCAAAGAGATTTTATTTATCTTTTGAATGTATTGCTCAATTTTTTGCATGTACGTAGTTCTAAATCTGGTAACCGGAAAATAAGCAGGCGATCCTTGTACCACTAATTTCCTCTTATAATTCTAGTATTTTAAAAGGTTCTTTAGGGTGAAGAATTTGTAATTGACGGGGAAATTTGAAAGGAAAGTAAATGCACTGGGAGGGAATATGAATCCTTGAGTTTCAAACTATCCTTGATGGAAATTTTACATTTATGTTTCTTCTCTTTGGTTCTTTTGCCCATGTCACCTTTTATATTTTTTTAAGTATTTAACATTACTTAGTTTTTCTTTAAAAAAAAAATAAAGTACTTCCTTTGAAGTTTTATTGTTTGAACTTTGAATTACAAGAATAGAACAATCTGGAGAAAATATTTGGTACTCTTCAAGTGTCATATGGCTTGGACTTTACTAGTTTAGTGCAAAATAAGCATTTATTTATTCTTTATGACTCCGCTCGATAGCAATATGGAAAATAGGAGAAAAAAGAAGAAGTTGATTTGTGTGAAAAAGAATTTAAGGCATATAGTGAAATAAACTTTCTTTCCTTTTTTTTTTTTTTTTTTTTGCTTTTTCCATATAAATTGGTTTTTAAGGGGGTGAAAAAGAAGAAATTTCTATAAAAAATAAAGAAGAATGGCGAACATATATGTTGAACGAATGATTTTAATAAATGATTTTAGTACGTATTTGGATTATTACAATATATTAATGATTTAGTATTTAACGTGTGTTAAAATGATTTTAACTAATACATATCTCAAGCATAAAGAATACACAATAATGAATCATGCTATCGCAAGCTTCAAGAAAAAAAACTATCAAGCATCCCATGAAGACCATTATTATTGATCATACTAATATTATTACTCAAAGATCATACAAAATGCTGGCAATGCATATTCAAGAACAAGTTCTTCAAGGAATATTCAATTGAAGAAGGCTACAATAAATTCAAACACAAAGCACATTCAACAAATGAAGACTAGTGTGAATGCTAGAATTATTGTTAAAGATATTTAAAGTGCTTGAATAAATTTGGCTCAATAGGAATTATTCATACATTCACTTATCATTGCACATCTTTTACAAATTATTTTTAGAGTTTAATTTTTATCAAAATAACTCTGATTATATTGGCTACTTAAGATATTGTTTTTACATTAAAAAAAGATTCAGGATTTGATAAGTTAGCATTCTCACATGTTCAAACAAAAATAGTTTTCTAAGCATGTTACCTATTCATCTTATTTTGGTGTAATTTTGATCAAACGGTTAGATAGATGGATGCCTTCCTTGTATCCAATCATTCTGAAATTTTGACAATAGCTAGATAACATCTTATATAGAACATCACGCAATAATTTGAGCATCATCCAATAATCTACCAACTCAATGAAAAAAAATAATTTATTTGATTTTTATCTTAAGCATGAAATTATTGATTTTGTTTTCAAACTTTCCCACCTGCACCACCAGCATTGTATACTCAATCTCAGCTATCAAATTATACAAAAACATCTTGGGAGCATTTTTTTTATTTTTGTAAATTTTTTCAACTAGCCATTGAATGTATTTTGAACTCTTTACACACAAGTCTTTTATCTTGTGCAAATAATTCCAAATGAGCAACTTATAGCTTCCACAAATCTTATCCTTGTTCCCTATGTAGTGTCATTTAGGTTATCTTAGCTTAAGCTACTTAAAAACTTTCTGAAAAATTGAATTAAAATGGTGGTTTTTGTTTAGCTATAAAATTAAGTCTTTAGCTCATGAATATACACAACATAACACAATACAACTTGATTATCATCTTAAGTAAAAAAAAAAAAAATTAATCTCCTTTGTTCATCAAGTTTTAGTTGTGCTTTTTTTAAGTTTAGCACTTGTTTTGAAAAATCTCATTTAGCATTTAAACGCTTATCATTTAAGAGATTTTTTTCATACATATAGATTGAACCATACTGAGCCATCTTTGTTCAATCATTTGATAATTCTAGTGTAAGTTTCGAATTGTATCTTATATACTTGAGAGTTGTTATATTGAGGTGTAGTGCAACAAATCCTTTTTATTCAAACTTGTGAAAGGTGTTCTAATAAAATAGTAAGAGAGAACTCTTGTGAGAGTGTGTAGGTATTATCACACTTGAAAATTGGTTTGATCTTCACTGGTAAAAAGGTTATTAAAAGAGGTTTAATCTTCACCCATTAGAAGGTTGCATAGTGGCATGGATGTATGGTGAAAGATCAGACCCACGTGAAAACATTTGTTGTCATGGTTAAATATTTCTAAACTCAAATACATTTATGCAAACTTAGTTGATTATTTGAGTTTATTGTTTCTAACATATTTTCTTATTTCCTAAAGTATATTTTTAATTCCGCAATATTTGCCATAACCTTACTGACCCCTACCCTTCTAATGTTAATTCTCTGCCATGAGTATAAGATGGAGACTATATCGCTACATGCATTCACTTATTGTCCCACTAGTCATACAAATTAGACTCTATTTTTTTAACCTCTTTTTATGTTGTTATCAGATAGAACCTGTTTATATTTTTTTTCTCCAAGAATAATAAATTGTACCTGGAGCGATCTGAAAATAAGGAAAGATTTGTCAGAAATCGCCGGCTAGGTTACTCCAACCAAGAAAGGCATGAGAGTCTTTGGGCATTGCTTACCAACTTGTTCGATTTCGTGCAATTCTAATATGAGTCCTCCTTTTTTTATTACCATTTGACTCAAGTACAATTGTGTGGTTTTCCAAGAGTAGTTAGCCTCTAGTTGTTCATAGGTGGTGTACAAATGTGAGAATATATGCTAAATATGGTGATTCCTAATTTTTGCAGAAAGCCTCTAGACATAGATCCCTACTTTTGAAGGATGGTGGATATTTTTTTCCTTCTCATGCTTGTGGAAAAAAATTAAGCTTTTTTATACTAGACGCTTAAACAATAAAGTACAAAAAAAAAAAAAAAAAAGTAGTAAAAGTACAGAGTTTGATTGGTTAAAAAATTGTGGCCTCAAAAATATAGTCAGATAAAATATTCATTAATTTATTAAGTGGTGCATTATTTTATGTACTAATTTTTAGCGCACATTTGCGTATCATTCTTGGGCATTGTTGTTACTTGCACTACAACCATCCACTTGTGACCTTGACAAAAATGAAGTGATATTGGGAGAAATGAAAGCCCACTCACGGATTATTCACAAATTAGGCCCAAGGCCCATTTATACCTAGTGACCTAAAAGCTGGCGCATATAAAGTTCATAAAATGGCCCAAGAAGCCCTAAAAATATTTTTTTTTTATTACAAATAATGTGTAAGAATATGGTGTTCGAGGGGAAATTCAACCATTACCCTCTTACAATTTACATCACATGTTAACTATCTGAGCAACCCCAATCTCTAGAATCCTTAAAAGGTGTAGCTTTCAACTAATGTCATATTAACTTTGAAACTAGTGTTTCCAATAAAAGGTGTAGCTTTCAACTAATTGAGTTTATATATTCAATACCCATATCGCTATGAGTACGTAAGTATACGAGGATTCTATAACAAAGTTGTCAATCTATGAACATGTATACTTCTCTTTAACAAAAAGAGTGGATGATCATTTGGATGGGTAATTAGATGAATTTTTTATAAGATTTTGTGAAGATGATCTATATTATGAGTAGATCACGTCTACCAAATTTCATAAAAAAATCAACCTAAAAGTGTGTGAGATGTTCATCAAAAAATTTTAACGGCAAAAAATGTATGTATATATCAATTTTTCAGAACAATCACTTCTAGGTTGAATTTTTGTGGAGGTGATATACTCACCATATAGATCACTTCTATAAACTTTCATAAAAAAATATATTGATTTACCCTTCTAAATGATATAGGTATTGAATATATAAACTCAATTAATTAAAAGCTAGATCTTTTACATTATAACCCTATGCTAATATGCTAATCTAGAAAGTGAGTGTTTTGAAAAATTATTATCTTTTAAATTAAATCTCCACTCCCAGCATTGTACGAAGACTTGCTTTAACGGTGGGTGAAACCAACTTTATGAATCTTCCCTTTTGTGTTTGGATAAATGAATCATGTCTTGAAAAGTGTCAAGAAAACTACGATTTTATTTTTTCAATTACACGGTAAACTTGGCGCACCAAGTTGATCTCACAACTTCTCCATGGGGTTTTAAGTTCTTGTTCATGGACAAAGACGTATTAGTACATATATAACATTTTTAAATATAATACACCTATTTATTTATTACAAATAAGTACAAATTAACAAGTAATAGAAATGAGTAGTTTTATGTAAGTGTACACAGTATTATAAGCACAAATGATATATAATCAAGGTTAATATTGTCGCTAGCATGAATAATCTGGATAGTGTCTCAAACACGAGTAATATTAATAAGACTTTTGTTTAGTGCTTGCGGGACAGTCTAAAGACATTAAAAAATATACATAAATGAATATATATATATATATATATACACACACATATATGTAGTCTTTGGGATGAAAAGATCAAGGTGGGCCGGTTTTTAGTGAAAAAATTTATTTATGAAGGCCTCCATACACTAGAGTATACCCGTGTCATTCGGCACAATAAAATAAATAAAATCTAGTAATATAGTAAAAAAGAATATCATGTAACCGATCTAAATTGGCAAACTTTATTACTTCAATAAGTATATATTGAATAATTGAAACATATGTTCAATCTTTATGCTAGAAAAAATAAAAATAAATATGATTGGACTACCTTGTTTTAAAATTTTTTTAGAGGCACATACTTTTAATCATATTTTTGATCTTATTACAATCTTAATAAAATATTTTTTTAACAAATTAAACTCAACACCATATGTAAAAATAATCCAATTGTGTCGATCATTATGATTTGAAAATTAAATGGTCCAAAAAATTGGACTGATGTACTGTGAAATATAGACTGAGATGACCGATAATGTTCAAACACATGAAGTACATCATTAAATATTACTCAATAATTTTTCTTGATCTTTTTTCTCATAATTATATAGTCACAATGGATCTTGTTTAATGATATTGATTAGTATATTTTAAATATATAAATTTTATTAAAATTCAAAATTTTTATTTACAATTATGGCATTTAAATTACAAATAAAATTATTAGTGTGTAAGAGTTTATCGTATATATTATTAATGTGAGTGCTTTATCTTTGATTCGACATCTTGATGTATGTATAAAACTTATTCAATAATATACAACCAAGGCATACCATAATATGTGTATTTTTCGCCATTAAATTATTTTACTTTTTGAGAAAAATTTGGTCAAATATTACATTTTTTGTCATTAAATTTGGCAAATATAATTTTATATATATAGTCAGTTAAATTTGTGGCACTTCATTTGATATAAATATATACTAAGAATATACGATAGCAGTTTCAGAATCCAGTGGAGCTCATAACCTCATTAAAATTTCGTCAAGAAATTACATTTCGAAGTGGATGTAATGCAAAGTCAATCTATATATGTCGGGGTATATTGTTCGATCATACCTTGAAACTTTTGTTAATCATCTCAATTATTAGAAAAAAAAAAACATAATTTAGAAACTTTGACGAAAGTGATTTATTTAATTTAGATATTACATCCACCAAATTTTAAGCAATCGCTCTCATCAGAAGAAGCAGCCCATATATAAAATAGAAGCGGACCACTTTTAGGGCCTATGTGGTAATGTGCAGTCGTCTATTGATGTGTGTATATATATATATATCTGTGTATTGCTTATTCAATTACATATTAAACTAACAATTAATAATTTGTTAGACGCGTTGACAATGTGTATACAAATACAAATTGCATAAAAAAAATATGTAAGATAAATAATGAATTTAGTTTCAAAGTGTCACATGCATGTTATTATGTTAAGATTCATTAAGCCACCACGTGGTCCACGTCTCATTGATGTCTTAATTTACTTACTTGTTAGTACACATCCAAATCATCAGATTTTGCCCAATGATTATTGTTCTAGGGTCGATTATAATCTCCCAAGTCAAATTCAGACAGCTGCAAAAATATTATGTGGCTAACAATGAATATGATCTAAGCGGCAAATGAGGATTTATTAAAATACGTGAAAGTTAGTCGAGACACCACCTAATGTAAAAAAAATGAAAAAAAAATAGTACATATGCAATTCAAACTCGATATCCGCTTTAATACTCCCAACATCTTAGATAAATGTTCATGCTTTAAAAAAAGTCCACTTTTTTTAAGCTAACACATTCATTTTTTAAGGGCGATGTTATTTACACCTCCCAAATGTGTCACAAATATCCCTCCAAAATTTAATAAAAATACATTTTAATACCCTTTGCATTTATCACAAATACCCCTCTCGATTGCCCGATGTTAGGCGATTGTTAAGCAACACACTCTTCCCATTTGAACCCAGTTTATATAAGTATACTCACCTTTCATTAAGCATGCCTTATTTGAAAAATACTCCAGTACTTTATTGCATGATGTGGGGTGAATTTTTACAAATAAACTCTCCCTATATAAGTCGAGTATATGTGACTGCAATCACATTTTATTATGTAGATCTTAGGGGGTATTAGTAATAATAAATTTATCATCAGAGGATATTTGTTACAAATAAGAAGGATTTAAATAAAACGGCCATTTTTAATTAGACATCATTATGAAATTAAAACTTAACCATTTGCATGTTAACGTAATCAACTCGAATTACGAAGAATATATACCTCTTTTGGTAAGAACACATTTAGCAATAAAAACTAATCTGTTTAATTTTAAAAGAATAGTTAATTTAACTGATTGAACACCAGTTTAAAATATTTTTCGCCACCTTTTGCATTCTTTTTTAATCGGATCCCATTCATTTATCCACTGCATCTCAATTAGTAATGTCACAATTCATAAAAGTTATTGTTAATCGATAGGCTAATTCAAAGTTAATTTGTGGGACCATTTGCCAACTAATAATGGTAGGATTGTAGGTGTAACATGGGCCTAAAAATACTTACATTAATTTATATTAAAATGATTCAATTGATACATTAAAGTGCAATTTTATATACATATCTTTTTCTTTAATGCACAATCTAGCTAATTAAGCCATCTTTGACGGATGTGCTAAAAAAGTAGGCTAAGTTGTTAAAACATTTGAGAAGAATTTGCACTAATGAAAGATAATAATAATAATAATAATAAATAAAAAAACAATAGATAATGGAGTCCATCGGCTAAGGGTGCACTCTGTACGAAATATTAGCTTTGAGGTTGTGGATACACCCTCAACTGACACACATTATGTCGGCCGTTGAGATTTTTTTAAATAAAAAAAAAATAGTTAGCTTGATACGCATTATACTGGATCTTCTTAGACGATATAATGTGTTTTGATTATGATAAATATTAATCGATTTTTAAATTTAGCTTTATTTTACTATTTTGTATTACCTTTTTAACAATATACCATTAATGATGCAATCTAGTTTATGCTAAAATTAGCATTTTAGCATGCGGCTGAAGATGGCCTTCTTGTCATTTTCTCAATGTCAACTCATTGGAAATCCATTGTATATATATATACTATTATTTAATTCCTACCTAAAGGTACTCCCCTCCTATATATATATACATGCAAGTGGGTGATGTGAACCTAATTAATCCTATACTTTAGCCATCTTCAATAATTCGTTGTTACAGATCTTGTTTCGGGACTACTAATTTAAACCACCTATCATTAATGATTTTTCTCCAAAAGTATACTTGAATAATAATAAATGGACCCCAAACCATACTCAACATATACATATACGTATATGTATTTATATATATATGACCCATAATTATCATCTTTTTACTCAACAACGTATTAATTATGTATAACCCAAAATGCCTTAGTTTCTCTCTTCAAATTTACGTCCATCCCACTCGAAAACGGGAATCAAAGTCCAAAACTAAGAATTGAAACTAAAGTCAAAATTGAAAATCGAAATAAACATAAAATTAAAAACGAACTTGAATCAAAAGGCGTAATTTTAGTCCTAGTTTTGAAAGTAAAATAATTAATGGTGAAGAAATTAATACTAGTAGTAGTAGTAGTATTTTTTTAATTTTAAAGAGAAAAGATAGCTCATATAAATATACTTTTATAATCTTCAAATTAAGTAATTTTATAGAAAAATACAATTCGTGAATTCAAAGGAGCAATTGCCCCCTTCCCTCTTATTCCGGTTGCCCAACCACTTGTAATAAAGATTTAAAGTCAAGAAATGAAATTAATAAACTTAAGGTCCCATACAGTATTTGGATATAACATTTGGAATAGGAAGTGAAGTCATATGTAGGGCTCTAATTGAAATTTACAAAAAAATAAAATTTGTTCCCCAATGTATTTAAGTTTTCTTTTCACACAATTGCCTTCTCTTATATATATAGGATAAAACTGTGAGTTCGAGTTGCCCCAAAACGGAAGGATTGTTGTTTAAATCGATATCGAGATATATAAAGTTTTTTTCAAAACTAGAAATTTGGATCCTTTTCTCCAAGTACAACATGTTTTTTAATCCCTTATTTTAATTAAATCTATAAAATATTAGACATACAAATTATGAAAAAAGTTATACTAAAAACCTTTTGTAATTATCAAGTATGTGAAATCTTAAAACTGCGCTCTCTTCACGTTTAATGCATCTATTATTGGATTTCATTTTAATATATGTATATACATATATTAATAAATCAGGTTAGTCCTGATAAAGTAGGATTCTTTATGTTATCAACTGATGGCCAAGATTTAATATGAATATTTTTTTTTTGATCTAATGACTCAAGATTGTTATGGCATATTTGTAATATGCATCATAATGATAGGTATCTTAACAAAAATCTTATTATATGAGAAATATTTAACAAATAAAATATTTATAATTGATTTAGTGAAATAAATCAGTTATTATCATTTAATACTTTATTATCTGATTATATTTGAAGAATATCTATTCATTTAGTCAAATAAAAAATATCATACCATATCATATAAATTCAATGAGATTTATGTTTTCCCTAATAATAATAATAATAAAAAGTCAGAGTTAAACTTTTAGCATAATTTAATTGTTTTATATTATTATTAATGCAGTTCTATCGTCAAAGCATAAGTGTTTTTTGGTATATTAATGTCTCTTTTTTTTTTGGTATATTAATGTCTTGTGATTAAAATATAATGTATAAATAAGTGTGTAACCCACGCGATGCGTGGGTGATTTACAATTAAATGATTGATTAAAATTAAGTATAAAAAATTGAAAATTTTTGACTTCAAATCGCTATGTTAAAACAAAATCAATCATGAGTACATGTTTTACTCGATAAGATATATATATATATATGTGTGTGTATAAAGCTGCACATGTACAATATTGACGATTCATAACATGGAAGATTACAATATTTATCATGTCATGAAAGATGCAACAATAATGAATGATCTATGTGCATGTGAGAAAAAGGTTCTCATCGGTATATGAAAAAATAGACAAATAAAATTTCGAGGTCTAATATCATATTAAAGAAAACTTGGAAGTGTTTCTTAATTAGAAAATTGCAAAACGACTGCGTACTTAGGTTCTTACTTATATAACTTTTTCACAAATAATACATTAACAACAAATGAAGAATATACAATTTTTTTAAACAAATGATGACTGAAAAGTTCTTATAAATACATTGATCATTTGATGCAACAATCCTCATTCATAAAGCACGTACATGGAAAAATGCTCCCTAGGAAACTCAAAGCTTCCAAATTAATGCCACCTATGACCAAGTTGAGGTAGACTTCTTTTTCTACATTTCAATGAAGATTAAGAAAAGGCAATCAATGAAGATTAAGAAAAGGCAATCCAAAAAAAGAAATTAAGAAAGATATAGAGTTATTATTTATTCCATTCTTGATAATCTATTTGACAACTGAAAAAAAAAATAATAATATTGTTCAAATACTCATACTTTTATTATTTAACAATTTGATAAAAAGTAAGTTATAATACATACCTTTGGTTTGTAATTAAACCAATTTGGGAAGGCATCCTGCAAATAGAAGTAATGACCAAATCAACAAATCTTGTGAAAAAACTTTAATTATTTAGAAGAATGATATGAGAAGAAAGACAAAATTGAAATGAAATTCCACTAAATAGAAGAATAAAACAGATCAAGCACAATAATTATTTACATCTTTATACATTGCCTAGCTTGCCTTTTTCATTCTTTAACATGTGTAACTAAACACCAAATATTTTACAATGAAAAACAATAAAAATTATAAAATTAATCTTCTAGGCTCCATGCATTCATTTTTATAGTGGTAAGGAGTGAACATTTATAGAAGAGATTAATTATGCAATAAATAATTACATGCTTTATAAATAAAATGCATGAAGAAGAGGAAAAGACAATAATGAAATTGTGGAAATACAAAGTAAATTATGTATATAGACAATTTAGGAATTAATGAGGAAAGATGATGAGAGAAAATAATTAGATAACGTAATATAAAGAGTTGTAATTGGTTCTTAATGGAGAGAAGATAATTAATGTTAAGAGAAAAAATTGTTAAAAAAAGAGGATATTTGAAGAATTAATGAAGTGATATAAGAGATAAATGGATGCTTACGGATATATAAAGAACATATATACAAATTAGAGAAATAATGAATTAAATACGAAATTAATAAAGTCATACTTCCTTCGTAATACTCATAGTATTAAATTGAATATTAATTAGGAAAAAGAAACATTATTACAAGGACTTCCTTCGTAATACTATTATAGTATATGATACTTCATTCAATAGTTGCTTGGACGATAACCAAAATTATTTTATTTTATTATGTTTATATATATTTACAAAAAATGAAGGAGAAAGAGAAAAATTAAACTAGAAAAAGTTATAGTAGTGTTAGTGCTACACTTACTCGATAAATGTATCGAGTAATCTTAGCGGCATGTATTAAAAATCATATAATACGTATCAGTAAGGGTGATCGATTGATTTATTCGGGAAAAAATAACTTTTGGGAGAAAAATAGTATAAGATATGATGGGGTGAAAAATGTGTGCTAGATGAAATAACCGTAATAAGGAAGAAATTTAGGGAAGGGAAAAGATTGTGTGAGAGAGAAAGACAACAGAAGTAAGAGAGAGGTGTTTGGATAAAAAAAAAATTGTATCATAGTTGTAGCATTATTATTTATTGTGCTATAACAAAGAGAATATTATTTTAATAATATAATTATTTAAAAAAAGTTAGATAAATAAAAAAAAGTGGGGAGAAAATGAAGACAATTTATTTTAATATATTTTATAAAAAAAAAAGAAGGTGAAGACCACAAAAGTATGAGTGGCAATGAAGACAAAAGCATGGGTCAAACTGAAGGTTATAAGCTTGCGAATGCATTTGGCATGTCGTGTATTATGTGTTTTGAATGCGAAAGTGACGGGGGTGGGGGGGAGGCGCAATGAGAGAGAAAATGAAGACAAATTATCTTCTTCTTTTTTTATCTTTTTTATAAAAAAAATAAAAAAGATACATAAATAAATAAATAAATAAATAAAGGTGAAGACTACAAAAGTATGAGTAGAAATGAAAATTATAAAAGTATGGGTAAAACTAAAGACTATAAGTTTGCGAATGCATTGGCATGTCGTGTATTATGTGTTTCGAATTCAGAAATATGGATTTTCGTGTTTTCAATTTAACTCTTTATGTTGATCAGTAATGATATTTGTTGAGTTTTTTCCTTTCAAAAAAATTAGTTTTTCTCAACTTTGAAATTTCTAATTCCATATAAAAAATGGGACTTTGTAACAAGAAAATACGGTATCTTAATTCCAATATTTCTTGATCAATAATCTCGTGACTAGTATTGGATCCTGAATTTTAAATTTGGTGGGATTAAAACATAAGTATAATTTTTTATTTGACATAAAAACTACCTTAAAACAAACTCGCTAACCGAGGAAGATCGATATGCAATTATCATGTATTACTTTTTAGATATCTTTATAATTTTTTATCACAGGCAAGATTAGAATTTATATTTATATATTATTTATAATTCTTCTTTTAAGAGAAAGACCCTCAGAAATCCAAAAAATTATAAATTTTACTTATAATAAAAAAAAACTTGAAGATTTCCAATAAAATGTAACATGTTTAATTACTCAAAAATTTTAAAAGCTAGCAGGGGCCTTTCTAACCCCCTCCCTCCGAATCCGCCACTGCTCTTGAGTCTTGACACAATGATATGTGTTTGGTGGCATTCCAGAAGGATAAAGAGGAGAGAATTTAAATCTCATTATTTTATAATTCAAAATTATGGCATTTTAGGATAATATTTCTAATTCTAAATAATTCTAAAAATTTTTAGCTGACATCCATATTTTGTACATATTTTACCAAATATAAAATTATTTTTAGAATATGTAATTAGGAATAACATTGTCTTTTTGTTATATTATTGTCCCACCAGAACGTAACATCTCTCACCATGTAAGATAAGAGACCTTTTGCGATGGCTTTATACTAATAATTGTGTATATGTAGTAGAAGTCTCACTTTCCTTCACCTTAATTATAGGCGGAACTAGCCTTTGATTGGAGAGGGCTATGGTCCCCCAAAAATTTTGCAACTCATTTTTATATATTCTCCGAAAGTAGTGTATATTTTCATTTTGTGTGAAACTAACACAACTTATAAAAACTTTTATCTAAAAGGATTGTATAAAATATATTATCATTTTACAATTTCACATCAATTTTGTCTCTCCTTTCGGTCCATTTCAAAAAAAAAATACAAATTATGGATTCTAATAAAAGTTATATATTTGAAATCTACTCATCCAGAGCTATAGCTTAACGCTCTCCTTCTTACGGTCCTCGTTCTTAAAGCCTTCTATCATAGCTTCTTTCTTACTATCCACTATCTCACCTTCATTCATACCCGAATTACAGTCAACCATATTAAGACCTGAACTACCATCCGATGTGGACAAGCAATTCTGCCAAATTATGGATGCCCATTACAGCTTCCACTTAGCTGCTCATCATCTAAAATCTCATAAAAAATGAAAGTCTAGAGGCAAATACTTTAGCCCTAGCAACTCGTATTGCTTGTTGACCATAATTCATGAACTCAGTTATCATAGAAAACATATCATAAATTTTTATAAATAAATAATTTAATGCTTGTTTCTTTCTCTTGTTTGAGACAAGTTATAAGTATAAAATATCGTATTCCTTTACGGTGAAAGAAGTTGGGCAGAGGTTGTTAATAATAAATTACCTATAGAAATAGGTAAAAGAAATTTTCACCCGAGATTTAATAGTTGGTCCATTCTTAACCTTGGCAAAGTCTACCTTGTTATGATAGGAATGAACAAGAACAAATAAGTTTTAGCTAATGTAATAAACATACCCATTATTGTTTAAATCAAGCTCCATTGTAATTATAAGATTATGTACATAAAATTCAGGAAAAAATAATAATGAATTGTATAAAAATGACATCTAACATGTGTTGATATTTTATTGGCCTTTTCAAATTTTTCACAAGAGTTTACGAAACTACCATTGGAGCATTTTTTATTTTATTTTTCAGATTTCAAGTTATGTGTAAAATTTGGTTAACACATAAGATTTACACTTCAACATTTAAACAACTATTAGAGATGCTCTTACAAATTTATCACCATTTAACTTGATTTTGTACAATAATTTCCTTCAAAATTTAATCTGAACTCATTAATTAACCAAACAAAAATATTTTAATACTTTATCAAGTCTTATATTACTTAAATTAAGTCATATAAAATATTAATAATAGATAAATTTATAAATTTATCATAGTTTAAACAACCATTGAATAAAATAGAAATCACGCTCTATATTATTACTAGTGCCCATGCTTACGGCACGAAAAATATATATTAAATTTTACTTTGGAGCTAATTGGGTAATGATGGGAATTAGTTACGCTTGGGGTGAGTTTAGCTAAATTGAACCTTAACCCATCTAAAAATGTGATAAACCCGATCTCGACTTTAGGCTGGAAGAGGTTAACTTTGAAAACCCGAAACCTTTGTATTTATTATATGCGTGAACTTCTTAGACCTTCATACGCACTGATCTATTATAATTATATAGTACTATGTATTCAATGAAAAATATTATATATAGGATAATTTGGGTTTAACAAACTAAATTTACATGAAGCCCAACTCGACCAAATTCAATTCGTATTTGTATTTATAACTCATAACTACAACAATTTGAAAAAAAGACACCCATCAGGGTTTAGACGAAAATTCGTCAGTTTGAGGTTTTTTGTCATCCTGATACTATTCCTAAAGTAGTTTTGATATTTACCTAATCAAATAATATGGTTCATAGTTCTCATTATGCATTAGGAACAATTTTTGTCTAAGTCTTTTACTTTTACAATAGTAATAATCTATTTTAAAATCTACCATTTATAAAATATAAAATACAAAGACCAATAAAAATTTATTTATTTATTCATTTATTTTTTATTTCAAATCATGAAATCTCATTTATTGTAACACAATCATTAAATAAATACAGAATAGTTTTATATATATAAAAAAAAAAATCTTGTATCTTTCGAATAAACTAAAAGGAAATACTGCACGTATCTTATTTATTAAAATGAAATGGCTCATCTATATTTAAAAATAAATAAATTAAGAGCACTCTTATTACATGGATCAATCGAACCACATAACTTACTCAAACAAAAATATGGTCTTGCAACTATAAAAACAAAAATAACCAAAAAAAGAAAAGAAAGTAAAGAATAAATAATTAAATATTTATAGCAAAATGAACTTTGAAAATTACTAAATTACAGTTTCTATAAATCAAAATAAGGAAATAAAATAAAAAATTATCCACCTTATATGATTGTTGTAGTTTATCCTTTTATGGTGGTTGTGTGTCCATCCTTTGTTATATTGGTTGTAGTCTACCTATTTATGGTGGTTTTTTGCCCACCCTTTTTATTATGATGGTTGTAAAATTGTACTAAAAAAACATTTGACATTGAGATATTACTTCTGTTGACCTAGAAGATCTTAATCTTATTTTGATAATAACAATAAGTTATTCATGTGTATTTAACATGTGTTTTGAATGAATTTAGCTTAAATCAATATAACAGGCCCCGTTGAATTCCTGAAGAATCTCAAATACCAAAACCAAAATCGTTATCAAGTGTATCACCACTCCATGAGATTCTTTCAACCCTCACAAGAACTTTAAAATTATCACATATCATGATAAAAAGGATGGTGTATTCAATAGAAGTTTAAAGAAACTAAATCAAGCACAGTGAAAAATCACAAAGTCGTTAATTAACTTACACCAATTTAACAAGCTCTATTGAATTTCCGAAGTATCTAGAGGACCAGAACCGAAATCCTTATCAAGTATATCACCACTCTAAGAGATTTTCTTAACCCTCACAATAACTTCAAAGCTATCACGTATCATGAAAAAAATGATGGCCTATTCAAAAGAAATTCAAATAAACTCAATCAAGCACATTGAAAACACACAAAGTCGTTAATTTAGTGAGTGCTTAGATTTTTATGTAAAAATTTCTTAATTAATCAATAACATAGCTCAAACATGATGTGTATCATTCATTGTATTCATACAACTTTCAAAATAAAGTTTGAATTGAACTTCATTGAAAAACTACTTTCTCATAAACTGATTTTTTTTGTAAAAATCATAATTAATTCATACGGTTGAATTAATGTTCAAAACCAACTCCAACATGCTTAGAATAGCCTCTAAACCACTCCCTAAAAGTTTGATTGATTTGAGATTTTGATAAGTGTGCTACTCTAGAAACATGTAGTCGACTACATTGTGTATGGGTAAGTCGACTACTTTAATAAAAACTAACCGTTGAAAAGCTAGTAAATATCTAGTTTTGACCCATAACCTCTTGTAACCACTTCAAACAGCCATATCTTTTTACAAACTATTTATATAAGGTCTTAGACACATTTTTACGCACTTGAATTATCATACAAACTCATTTTTCATATATCCTTATTATTCGAGTATACAAACTATTGTTTTGATCATATTATTCATATTTGAGCTTAATTATTGATCAATATTAATAACTCTAGTGTGAGCTTTATTTGTAATCTTCAAATACACTTGAGAGTTATTGTATTTTGGTGTTCATCACCAAACCAATCTTATTTATCAATTTGTGAGATGTTTTCTCATAGTATAGCAAGAATGAATCTTGGGAGAGTGTAATGAGTAGAATTACACTTGTATTGAGATTTGATTTTTACCCGTAAGAAAATCATTTAATAGAACTACTCGGGCACGGACGTATAGTCTAAACAATTGAACCGCGTGAACAAAACGTATTGGTGTTATACGATTTTGACTTTCTAAAATCAAGTTATTTATCTATTTATTATCTTGTATTGTGTTTACATCTTTAGTTCACTTCCTTGATATATAGTAATTCATCATTTGCTTAAACTTTCCTTAAAGTTTTTCCTAATTCCGAATTAGCTTTTGAAAACCCTATTCACCCCCTTTAGGGTTATTATCCGATCAACAATTTGTGTTAAAAAAAATTCAAGAAAAGAAATATTACACCCTTTTATGCCTTGTTTTGAACTTCTTCATCCCATAAGATTTTAATTTCATAAGCACTTTTATATGTCTTTGTTGCATTTTCCGAGCCTTTTTGTAAAGGAAAAAAAAAATAGCTTACCTTAGTTTTATCACTAACGGATAGCAAAATAAAGGGTAACTCAATTTTAATTTAATTTAGTTTTTTGTAAAAACAATTTAGATAGAGCTACAAAATGGGATAGTATGTGTAAATAGTCCGATAATTTATAGTGGATAGTTATTCCATAAAGTAATTAAAAAAATTACCAATAATCATGCAAAAATATTATAATAATATTGCAAAATACAATGGGTGACACGCTATAATAAGATTACTATAGCATGAAAGATATTTTAAGAAAATACTTAACATAAGTTAGAGGCTCATGGAAGTTCTAATATTATGTCTATAAAAAATAAGATTAAAAGATCCCTAAATATGGACGTTTTAGGTTCCAATTTTTACCAATTGTAAGTACAACATTTTTCTCCAAAATTGATACAATATAATATGATATTTTATTTTTTAATATGAATTGAATTAATATAATATAAACTCATGATAAAGTGTTAAAGTGACAATCAGTTTATTTGAGTAAATGAATTAATGGTAAATGTTTCGTTTCTTAAATACTTCTTGCCTTATAACTTTTTTTGAAGATATTTTTTATACAGTGTTAAGTGATAATTGATTTTTGTTGACTTATATAATTGACTTAGTGTAGAATATATTTTAGCAAGCAGTTGAAAACATAAATATTTGGAATTTTAATGGAGAGAGTTATATTTAGAATTTTGGTAGATTTTAAACACTATATATCAATACATAATTATAAGATAAATACTTGTTTAGTTTATCACATAAATTGAAATTAATTAAAATACAAATACTTGTTTATTTTTTCATAGAAATATGTGAGCCATCAGATTAATACATAAAAACTTTAACTAAATCTCAACCACCAGTTGGGAACATAAGTTAAGAGAGTCAGCGTCGGATTAAAACGTAAAGGTTCAAATTAAATATGCGCCACCATTTGGAAATATAAGTTAAAAAGTTCTATAATATTAGGACTAGCCTAATTTATTTATAGACTATATATGCCCAATCCAATGGCACTACCAACTTAAATACGTGTCGAGTTTTTAAAAATTCGATCCAAATTCGATCATTAAGGGGATATCGTAGACCGTTGAATATTTATACCAAATTTCATTATAAGCACCATGATCGAAATAATTTGACCCCACCAACTTGTTTTTAGTATGTATAGATCGAACTCGATGCTCGATATTAACTCACCTAGTAGCATTATAGTTATAAGATATCATAAATTGTATAATATTCTTTTATGACCCCTTTTTAACCACCCGTAAAGGTTTCATTCATACTCAAAAAATTATTATCGATTATAGGTGGTGTTGTAGGGCGTGAAACAAATTGTCAGGCCTACATAAAGGTATTTAAAGAAAATTGTTATACTTCTTAGGTCGAATTAAATCAAACAAGTTAAATTATGTGAATTTGAACCCAACCCAAGCTCATTTTAGATATATGTTGTGGCACCCATATTCAATCTCATGTCCTAAAAAACTCATTTTAACCATAATTTATTAGAGAAAATTTTTAAAATTCTGTCTCAAATCTAATTTGTAAAGGATATATCGTAGGTCGTTGAACATTTATATCACAATTTAATATAAGTGCCAGTTTGAAGAACCCAACCCAATCTATACAATTATTGTTTTGAAAATTTTGAACCCGCTTCTTTTCATCATGCATAGCCCGAATTCGGTACTCGAAGTTGATCTATCCAATAATATTGCAGTTATAAGATACCATAAGGCTTATAATATATATTTATGATGCATATATAATTACCCGTTAAGATTTCACCAATACCCAAAAATCTGTGTCGATTTTGTTTTGTGTTATCGAATCGTGTAATAAATCGGCAGGCTTACTATACCTACATTTAAAGAAAAAAATTATATTTATGTGGATCAAAATATCAGATCAAACTTGTTAAATTTATGCTAACATGATCCCACTCGTGATAGGTATTTATTGTGGAATCCATATTTACTTTGGTTTTAAAAAACTTGCTTTATTCTCGATTTGTTACGAAGATCCTAAGTCATATGAAATCTATAGCGAAATTCAATATACATGAGTCACTGGTTATAAAGAATTCAAGCTAATAGGTGAAGATTTTATTTTGAGGAACTTGAATATGGCGTATTGAGCACATTGTAATTCTCCGATAGTATAATTTTATTTAATCAAAATTTATTGTATTGAAATTAAGTCGGAATGGTCAAACGGGTTAATCTAAAAGATATTACATTTTAAAATTTTATAAAAAAAAAACTTAAAAAAAGAAAAGCTGATGTAAGCATGTAACAGCGTAAATTTAATAAGTATTTTACGCATCTATTTTAGATGCTGTTTTAGTCTCTAACCTACAAAATTGGGTATAATAATTATCACTTGTATAATAATTATCACTTGTTTATATTAAGAATTAATTAGAAAGAAAATGGGAGAGGTATAGATGCTTTGGATTCTAGCACTAACTGGCGGACCCCGTTTCCTGGGGTTGCGGAATATTGGAGTCGCTGCTCCTCATACGTCGGTTTATTGGTAAATGACAGAAAAAACAACCTGAAGTTTGATATTGATTTTAATTTTGCCCTTTTTATTTTCCTTCTGGTATACTACTCTTGAAGTTGACATGGTACACGTCATGTTAACACCCCATCTCCTTTTTTTTTTTTTTTTTTTTTTTGACGCGGTTTACCTCAAGGTTTATGATTGAAACAAAATACAACATGGCACGTCATGTTTACTTTTTTAAAAAAATAAATAAATTAAGGGAGGACTTACTCTCTCCCTTAATTTTATAAATAAGTCGAACTCTTGACTTTAAGAAATGGCGTACTATATCAATTTTCACTCTCTTTATTTTTAATTTTTAAAAATGTAATAAATTTTAATACTAAATGCTATTCAAATAAAAATTATATATTTGAAATTTACTTATCAAAACGAATAAAATAAGATTAATTGTTATTAAAATTATTAATAAAAAATTCAAGAAAAAATTATGAAAAATCTCATAAAGACACATCTAATATGTATTACTAACTTATTAGTTCTTTCAATATTTTACACAAAATTTACTAATATACAAAATCAAATGAGAAGACATATAGTATGGATTACTATCCACTCTCTCACCACCATGCCAGTTTGCTCGCTACTTGCGAATGCTTTCAAGATATTAATATTTTGGCCAATGCAATTCATTCTTTCTTTGAAGTGATATTTTTATCAATAAATATTTATTTTGAATTACAAAGGTGGAGGGTTGTGTCGCAAGCTAATGGTGCTGCCGACCCTTGTGCGTAATTTTTAATGAGAGAGAAAACGAAAGAGAGAAATATTTGACGAAGAGAGAGAGGCGTTATATAATTTTGACGCATTGCTTATGTGTATACATATTTGTTTGCATCAGAGCATTTATAATGGTAGTATGAAAAATAATTTATAAATCCTAATGTCTAATTATTTTTTCAGAAAAGTTGAAATTTAAAATAATATATTCTAATGATACATTTGTAAATCTTGTGTAAAAAGTTAAAAGAACCAATAAGATAATAATAGTTTTCCACAATTTTTATGTGATTTTTCATAATTTTTTCTTGATAATTTTATAATCAAAATGTAACTTATTTTATTCGTCTCGATAAGTAGATTTCAAATATATAATTTTTATTTGTATATATATATTTTGTATTAGAAGTAATTACATTTTATAATTTTATAATTTTTTTTTTTTTTTGAAAAAATAGAAAGCTCGTATGGCACGCCATGTTGGGCATTGCGTCAGCTTTCCGTCTCTTTTTTTTTTTCCATGCGTTTGCCTCAGGGTTCCGTTGAAACAAAATAGCAACTTGAAGGATTACATTGCCAAAATTAAAACATTAGGGCAAAATTGAAACCAATATCAAACTTCAGGGTTTTATTTATTGTTTTCCCTTAAATAAAATAAATTATATTATATTATATATATATATATATATAATAGCCTCTCTGCTATATATTTATAGATACAATTTATGCGCTCACTTTGAGTTGCTCACAAAACTAGCATTGACTTTAGAGAGAGAAAAAAGAAGGGGAGAGAGAGAGACAGATAGAGCGAGAGAGAGAGATGGGTAGTGAGACTAATGGAAGCATGGTTAAGATTCCGGAGATAAAGTTCACAAAGCTTTTCATTAATGGCGATTTCGTCGATTCCCTTTCAGGTATATATCTATTTATCTCTTCTTATTGTACTATAAAAATAAGAATTTGTGACTTAAAGTATATCTTAAGCATATTATAAATAAATAAAAAATAATCATATATATATAAATTCGTATTATATTAAATATATATATATATAAAATAAAATTATAAAGGGGTCATTAATGTACACGTTAATAGCTCATTTTAGTAATACCAATATATGCATACATATAAAAATACTAGGATGATGGTGGTAATCTGTACTCATTATTAATTGTCTAAAAAATATATTTAATCTCAACTATATAATTCTTTATTCTTTTATACATTTTAAAATTCATAAATCATAGTCACTTATTAAATATAGATAGTTCTGTTATATCATTTTTTGTTAATCTTTTTCTTTTTGATCTCCAACGATGCGTATCATTTCATTTTCCCCTTTAAAAGTATTGTGTCTCATTAAGTTACTATTGGTAACAATTGTTATAGTAAATTAGTTATTTACCTTCTTTTTTAAAAAAAAAAAAAAAAGAAAGAAAAAGGAAGTAGAATTGCCTGCAAAATTATGATTTAAACTCTTGTTGTAAATTTGAATATTTCAAACATTTTTTCCGTTTCTTTTTTTTTGGTCTATTATTTTTTTCGTTTCAAAAACTTGCTATTTTGGGTATTTCTTTCTATACATATACATATATATATATATATAAGAGTTCTAATGTTTTGACTCCATTGGTTGGGAAAAACAACTCAATACTTTTTGATGTAACTTGAATCAAAAGTGTCAACAAATATGGTAGAATTTACTCTATTTTCACTACCAACATTAACGATAATTCCTCCTACAATATCATTATCTTTGTTATATATCTTACAATTTTTATTTTTGTTATATAAATTCGTAAATTTTAGTTATCGGCTATGATATTAAACTGTTAGTATTTTTCAATTTTAATTAATGAGACTTGAATCCACAATTTAAGAATTAAGAATAAAATCCTTTAACCATTGAACTTATAAATAAACAAACATATTTTAAAATAAAATCCACAGTTTAGTATTGGCTATGATACTAAACTGCCCCTTTCTTATTTAAAAATAAACAAACAATTCTAGATTTATTTATTTTTTGTGTCCCATCACCCTTGATATTTGTTAATAGCATAAAAACTCGAACCAGGCATAAAATGGTAAATAGACAATGCTTCACAAGTTTGGATATGATTTTGGCTCTCTTGGTTGGTTGGTTGGTTAAATGGATGGAGTATTGCTGTAGGCCTGTAGTCATGACCTTATGTCGGCTACACATTGTAATTTGTAATATGGTAGCCAGTACCTTATGTCGGCTACACATTATAATTTGTAATATGGTATTGTTATAGGGTGATTTTATTTTCACCTTTAATAATATTTGGTTTTTGTTTATTTTTTATTCGATTTTCGAGTATCAAATAAGAATTTGTTATTTGGTTCTTAAAAATTATTATAAATTTGAAAATTCTTTACTCAGTCCTTAAACGTCGATTAATAGGCTTATACTCGATTTTCAAAAACCGAATAATATGCCATTACTCAGTGGTCAAGAACTAAAAGAAGAGGTCAAGAACCGAAAGAAGAGTGTAAATAAAACCAAACATTATTGAGGGTGGAAATATAATCACCCTTTTTATAGGATTTGTCTTTTAATGGAAAAATTTGAGTTTGCCGACCACCAGTCAGTTTCATATTTACATTGACCCCTTATTATCTAGATAATTACACTAAAAATCCTTATAAGAAAAAATGTTCTATCAAGTATAACAAATTTATAACTAACATTACATTTTTCTTAATATTTTTCTCAAAATTTTTTAAGCTGTTAACTAAGAGATTATATGTAACAATAATTGTCAGATATTGGTTTGACTTTTATATTTTTCAATATTTTAAAAATCGCTAAGCAGTCCTAGGTCGGCAAGGTGGAGACCGGGGATTAATCGGATAATCAAATTTTCATTATAAGTGTTGTTTTAAATATTGTAATACTAATAAAGTACAAGAAATCATATACTCCCTTCATCTCGGTTTAATTGTCCACTATTCCATTTTCAGATGTCCCAAAATAATTGTCCATTTTCTATATTTAGCAGGGTATTAATTACAGCACTTTTTATTATTTTCAATATTACCTTTAAGTTCCCACTACTTTCTTTATTTTGGGTCCCAGGAGAAAAGTAAAGGGCATTTTTGGAAATAAATATTTTCTCTTGGAGTAATTATTATAGCTCCTTAATTTTTAGTTTTTCAAAGTGTGACAATTAAATTAGGATAGAGGGAGTAATACTTTTCAAAATGACATTAATTCTCCAAACATCCAACCAACTAACATATGCATATCTAAAGCAAAAGAAACAAGTTCAAACCTCATAGTACCTAGTGGGAACATCCAAAAACACAATTTCAACCTTTTCCCAATTAATCCCTCACTTTTTCCAGCTTTTTCCCGATTTTCTTCATCTGCGATTTCCTAAAAAGACTAAGTCTAGTCTCCAATGTCTCCAGCCGACTAGAGATTAATCGCGATTTTTAGAACAATCTATTTTGTAACACCGATAAAATAAACTAGAATAGTAAATTATTATATCCAAAATAATAAGGTAGTCTGCTAATTATTGATTAATTCAAAAATTCTAACATATGTTTGCAAGAGGGTAGTATGGTGAATTTAAAATTCTTGTCAAACCTTTGGACTTTGTATTGTGAATGGGTAAGTTTAATTATGGAACGTCATGGGTTCGATCATAGTCGGCCAGTCCTCACACACCATATTATTAGTAGGTTTTGTAAAAAGAGGAGAATTAGACTTCTTTAAGGAAAAAAATGTGTTTAATGTGTAGTCATGTTTTGTTACAGGATATGAGTTTGGGATAGAGAGTGCATGTTGTGTAATTAGCTTTGGAGGCCAGTCCGATTTGTAGTATTTCTAAAAGAAGAGACTTTAGACTTTCCTTTCAAAATAATAGTTTTTTAAAGTCTTTTCAACCATTAAGAAGAGCCTGTTGCTTGTATCTGTACTTAATTTTCAGCACTCAGTTTAGAGCGGTTATGTATGGGAAGTTCTCTTTTGCAAAGTGCATATATACAAGGACTTCTATTTTAGATGTTATCTCTGGTTGATTTTAGTAGTATACTGTGATCTGTTGTATTACCACGACTGTTCTTAATGTCTTAATGACCTACGTCAAAATTTTCACTTAAGATTTCAACTTTTTCCTAGAATCTAAACTTCTTCGATTTTTTATCTTCACTTGTTTTTGTTTAATTTCTATTTCTGGTGATTGAGCGAGATTATCATATGAATCTAATGCAACATGCCTTTATATATGTTCCCTAAAATTTGGATTGAACAAAAAAATAGGAAAAACATTTGAGACAGTAGATCCAAGGAACGGACAAGTGATAGCAAGAGTCGCAGAAGGGCGCGAGGAAGATGTGGATTTGGCTGTCAAGGCTGCTCGGGATGCTTTTGACCATGGACCGTGGCCTCGCTTACCTGGATGTGTAAGTGGAGTATAATTATGTTACATATATACATGTACAATATGATCTGCTTTAAAGATGATGGTTTTCTCTTTCAAGAAAAAGGACAGTGCGTACATTTGGAGGTTAAACGAATGAACTTTTCAACAGGATTTTGTTGAGATGATCTCTATGATAACTAGATCATCTCCTCAAAGTTTAATCATAAACTTTAATATGTAGAGGTGACTATCAAAATTTTCAATGTCAAAAAGTGCAGATATATGTCACTTGTTCATTAGCTTAAAACAAAAAATGAATATTTTGATAAAATGTTGTGGAGATAATATACTCATCATAGGAATCATCTCTCCCAAATTTCGTCAAAAAATTGTGCATTTATCCTTCCAGATGGACAATCATTTTTCTTAATGAGAGGATCGTCCTCTTTTAAGGGTTATGCATGTGTGCTGTTTTTATAAATAAGGTTGTTTTATTGAGAAAATTAAACGGGTTGTTTTCAATGTGATAGTATTATGGATTACTGCTATGGATCGTGCAGTTATGTGCATATGAAGATGGTTGATGTGAAAAACTCATCACAAGGGTGATGTGAATATTGTCTTATATCTTCAAAAGTGGGAAGGAAAGAGAGAGATAACTATATAATGTTACTGTCAAGTTTGATGTACGTGTAACATATTGTTTGGCTCTTTATAGTAGATAGAAGCAAACTCAACAACGCAAAACATCAATATGATGGAGAATTGTAATGTTGACTTGACTAGTAGGTTTTTGTTGCCCAACGAACTTCTTCATGAAGTGAAGTATATATGTCAATTTCCCCATTTGGAACTTGGCAAAGAATGTTATAGAGAAAATCGTTGTAAGCAACTACATAGAGAATTAGAAAATAATAGAAATGGCTAATATCATTAGTCAAGCGTCTGTAAAAATTTGTGCTTACTATCAATGTCAAATGTAGTACAATTTCTATATCCCCTCAATCAGACAAGAACAACTTCTATAAGATCTTGGCCATCGTTAAGAGTGTTTGGTTTCGTCTCTAATGATTTCACTAGTGTTCGGTTGCGTCCCTACTGATTTCACTTATCTCATATTTGTCTTGATTATAAACCATGTATTAAACATATTTTTTTGAGCTTTGATGAACATAATTGATTCAAATAGTCATCCGTACTAATCAAATGCCGAAAAATGCGTCTAATGCTGGATCTAAGTTCGAACTTAGAATTAGGAAGGTAACATCTAGAGCCGAAGGAAATTACTACTTCGAGAAGCTCTACCATATACTTTGCAGATGGACTCTGCTTTGGCATTAGAGTCACCATTTGAAAACTGCAATGATTGTATTTTCATGGGAAATCAAACTTCATGTTCATGGGTATTCCATCTTTCTGTCTTGAGTTTTTCGTACAATCTCGTTTGGATTTTTGTTTATCAGGCTAGGCGAAAAATAATGATGAAATTTGCGGACTTAATTGATAAAAATTCGGAAGAATTAGCAATCTTGGATACAATTGATGCTGGAAAATTGTTCGGGTGGGGAAAAACTATTGATATACCTCAAGCAGCGGAAACTCTACGGTACTATGCAGGTGCAGCCGATAAAATACACGGAGAGACACTAAAAATGTCTAGAGAATTTCAAGCGTACACGTTAAGGGAACCCATTGGCGTTGTGGGCCACATCATCCCTTGGAACTTCCCCACTCAGATGTTTCTCATGAAGGTTAGCCCGGCACTAGCCGCTGGGTGCACCATGGTTGTCAAGCCTGCTGAACAGACACCTCTTTCGGCTCTTTATTATGCACATTTGGCCAAGTTGGTGAGCTTGCATTTTGACTTTGAGTAGTTCTTATTAAGTGGTTTTTCTTATGATGGTTCTTGTTTTAACTTTTATTTTCTGGTTGATTTTTTTCCACAGGCTGGTGTTCCAGATGGAGTTATCAATGTCATAACTGGATATGGTAGTACAGCTGGTGCAGCCATTAGCTCTCATATGGACATCGATATGGTAATTTATGATTTACTTACTAAATGTTACGCTTCTAACCCTTTTCTATTCCAAAAATAAAAAACCTGCTATTCGTTTTTGGGAAGTTCCAAAGTAAGAGTCTAGTTTCCTTCTTGGGACATGATCTGTGCGCCAAATCTCAAGAAACTCTTGGACTCTTAATTTGGGATTTGGGACTGAGGGAGTACATTACATTCGGCCCCAAAACAAGCACACTGGATTAGTGTCCAAAGGGGGAACCGGCTCTTCTGGCTAGAGTGATTTCAGTCACTCTAGAGTAGAGTAGTAAATCATTTAGAATTGAATGGCTTAGATTTTGACGGATAGTGTTTTGCCTCTCATGAGGACTCATTTTGATAGAAACTATCTGTCAAAATCTAAACCATCTAATTTTAAACTAATGGTCTAGATTTCTTCAACTCTCCTCTAGAGATCAGAAAATCAGTGTTTCTCTGCCAGTGCTATTGTAACCATGATTACCCTTTTGTACTGTGTTTTAGGTTAGTTTTACGGGATCCACGGAAGTAGGACGTCTAGTAATGCAAGCTGCAGCATTGAGCAACTTGAAGCCAGTCTCACTTGAACTAGGAGGAAAGTCCCCTCTCATGGTATTTGATGATGCTGATGTTGATAAAGCTGTTGATCTTGCCCTCCTTGGAATTCTATTTAACAAGGCAAAGTGTTTTTCCTCCCTTATTTTTCTCACTTACGCAGAAACACGGACATGAAAATAACATTTCTTTCTTATTTCTTGTTTCAGGGTGAAATTTGTGTTGCAGGTTCTCGTGTTTTTGTTCAAGAAGGTATTTACAGCAAGTTTCTGAAGCAGTTGGCAGAGAATGTCAAACAGTGGGTGGTCGGAGATCCTTTTGATCCTTCTACTCGTCAAGGGCCACAAGTATGTACTTACGTATAGTTAATTAGTTATTGATATTATCCAAAATGAAAAGAATAAGGTCGAAGAAATTTAGGAGTGTGTTTATCTGCAATTTTTGTCACAATGATCAACAAGTTTTCTAGTGATGAGAGCTCATTTCGAAGAATTCTAGGGTTTTTAATTGCAAAGGGTAGAATAAAATTAGTTTTAACTGAGTTGGGTTTCCGGGAGGTGTTTGTTTACATTTATTTTCAGCTACAAAATTACCTCGATGTTATGGAAACCAATTCCCTCTCCCAGCGGGCACTAGCACCCAAGAATTGGTTACCTTGTTTTCATAGGATAACTATGGGTGGACAGTCATCCGATGGAATTGGTTTCCAACAACATTGGCATATTCACTACAGGTGTGTTTGATTGGTTTACATGGAAAAGAATTGAGTTCCTTAAAATTGTTTTACGTTGAAGGATTTTCCATGGAAAACAAAAATTTAGAGGTGGGGCTATTAGTTTTTTAGCTATGTGGAAAATGAGAAACTAGTCTGAACAAAGTTGTACAAGGAAATTGATTCCAAGGGGAATCGTACAATAAAGGTGGAAATGAATGCTTTTCCACCACTTCCATGTAAAACAATGCCTATCAAACGCATCCCTAAAAATCTCTATCTCTTGTATGTCATAATTTTTTCGCTTTTAGGTTGACAAGAAGCAGTACGAAAAAATACTTTCATACATAGAGCATGGGAAAAGGGAGGGCGCCACCCTTTTTGCTGGTGGAAATGCATGTGGTAAAAAAGGATATTATATCGAGCCAACAATATTCACAGATGTTACGGTAAGCCTTTTCACATTTACAAATACGCATTTTTTGGGATGTTATGACTACATGTGCTTAACATGGATTCACTTCTTATGTGCTTGTTTCTTTATCGGCTTATGCAGGATGATATGGTAATTGCAAAAGAGGAAATATTTGGCCCCGTTATGTCTGTTTTTAAGTTCAAGTAAGTTCATTTTAACTTCCATTTTCTCTTTATTTGTTGCTTCTATTGAACAATGATGTGGCGTAGCAAACTTAATAGCTGGATTTGTGACAAGGGTATAGATTCCCTACATGCAAGGAGCTTGATAATTATGAACGAATCATTGAACTGATCTGGACCTTTTGTTTCAATTCAACAGTTAACATTCAATCCGTTGCACCTCATTTATCCTTGCAACGGTTTGTCAATTATCAGGACAACTCTGGGGTGTGTTGGGGATCAAAGGATGACCCAACCAAAATAGGGAAGAAAAATTGAAGTGGACATTATAGTAAATAACCATTATACCCTCACTGTAACAACCCATTTAACATTTACTGTGGTTTACACCATTTCACATTACTAAATGACCATTATACCCTTCTGTGTTAGCTTGTTGAAAATAGTATTTTGTCCACAGGTATTTTGGATATTGAGAAAATATATATTCTAGCTGTTACATATCAAAACGTTTATTAATTTAGCTTGCATTCATCTACAATTTGCAGGACGATTGATGAGGCGATTAAGAGAGCTAATGCCACACAATACGGACTAGCGGCAGGCATAGTGACCGACAACCTGAATGTGGCAAACACAGTATCGAGGTCGATTCGGGCTGGGGTCATTTGGATAAATTGTTATTTTGCTTTTGACAAGGATTGCCCTTATGGAGGATATAAATCAAGTGGTTTTGGTAGAGATCTGGGAATGGATGCCCTGTATAAGTATTTTCATGTTAAAGCTGTTGCCACTCCCATTTATAATTCACCTTGGCTTTGAATTATGTGTTGTTTGTGATCTAGTTATAACGTAAAATTAAGGACAAAAAAATTTATAAGCCGTGGTAGCTAGCTTATATTGTTTATTATTCGAGTTACGTCTCTTACATTGTTTTTCTTGAGTAAAATTTGATTGGATGGGTTCCCTTTGATTTGAAATATCTTTGTTCGAGTTAGTTTGTATTTTAATTTATTTCTTGTTTCATTGCTTTTATTGTAACACGCCAGTGGTAATATGGTTAGGCCTGGCAATTGAGCAGATTTTAGTAGGCTTAGCTAGTTAGCTAGGATGAATACAATCAAGTTGGTCGCGAATTAGGAGTTATGCAAGGTTCTATATGGGTCATGTTAGCTTGCTAACCTGGTTGTCTCTGTCTTGCTAAATATATGAACCTTCGATGTATACTGTATAGAATTGGATATGTGCAAAATTAAAAGTGCATTAAACTGACTTTCCAGATCGAGATTATCTCCCAATAAATGACAATAGATATCTGAATTAGATGGTTCTATTAAACATCTTATATCCTCTCTATCCGAAGTTTGTTGGACATCATTTTAAGCAATATTTAGTCGAAGATATATCAAAGCATTTTAGAGCTATTATTGAGATAATTGATTCTTTGCGCGCAGCAGTGAATTTGATACATAGATATCAAGAAGCTAGCGTCACTGGCGGGTTTGGAGTTGTGCGATAAATTTTGTTCTGCTGTTTCAACTGATTGTATGGCTCGGGCTAGGCATTGCTCCAAATAATGTTATGTAGTTGGAGCTACGTAGTCTGTTTGTTTGTTTGTTTGTTTGGGCTTTTGGCCTACAAAATAAAATGGGAATATATAGTCAATGTTGGCTGGTGGGTCAGAGTTGGATTGGAACCCGAGCGAGCTGTAATTCAATAAAAAGAAAAATAACAAAGGTGAAAATTACTATGATAAAAACAGTTTTAGCTTATATAACTATAAAACATATAGATTGCTGTTATGCTAATGATATCACGTTGGATGACACTTTTCTTATCCTTGCAATCAAGATTTATACAAGATCACGTTGTATGGTATCGATGATAAATGGAGTAATGGGCATGCTGGAAAGCTCCCTAGCTTCCTCCTTCTCGTACAAGTTGGATATTGCATTGCTTGTTACATGTGTATATACAATGAGTTGTAAAAATAAGTCCTGAAAATAAGGTAAAAGGTCTTCTCTTACAATATTTTTCACAAAAAAAACAATGAATAATATTTTTTTAGAAATAAGGGCTTATATATCATTATCATTTTGAAATAAGGACTTGTTTATCAATTGTGTTTTAAAATAAAGACTTTGACTGAGTGCAAACTTAACTTTGCAATAAAAAAAAATACTGCAAATTTGTTTTGCATGATGTGTTTATTTTTTTTAATAATTATATATATTCGTAAAACCTTAAAACAACATCAAATAAACACAAATGCATATTAATACTTCAAAATAATAAGGAGTGCAAACTTAACTTTGCATAATTCCGAAAAAACTATTATGTGCATTTTATTAATAAGTAAGTTTTGAATATGTAATTTGGTAAAATTATTTAAAGCACCGCCAATTAAACACTTATTTTTAATAATATGCTAAAAACATGTAATGCAAATTTAAGTTTTGCATGATTCAATAAAAAAAAAATACAATTTAAAAACTTACTGCAAAGTTAAGTTTGCACTCTTTTTAGAATTTGGTCAAATATAACCCCTTAATTTACAAAAATATTATTTACTGGTTCTTTTGCATAAAACTTTTTCATATAAGCCATATTTTTCAATATCCTGAAATAAGTTTTAGACCATCTCTAATGCTCCTAACTATATAGTGATAAAAATGTAGTTGATTGAATTTGAATTCGTAAACTTTGAATTAAATGTTTAATTTATTCTTTTATTTTAAAAAAATCTAATAATATAAAAATGTAGTGAATTTTCTGTTTTGCCATTCCATTTGTTCTTTTATTTAAAAATGTAGTTGACCGAACTTGAATCCGTAAACTTTAAATTAAAAGTAAATATGTCTTATCATTAACCAATAATATATATAAATATATGTAGGTTATGTTAACGTGTATTCTAAGGGTAATGCTATGTGCTTATAAATAGAAATAATTAAATTATAACATGTATTAAATTAGACACAATTTTTTTTGCAAAGTGTTATTCTTTTCATTTATAATATGGTATATATTGTCATTATTTTTCTTACATACGATTCTTACCTCTTATTCATATTGGGTACATTACATATATTATACATTTATTGTATTTTTTAAAAATAAAACTCATATAATACATACCAGTAAAATTAGGTCGTAAGAATATTTGATAAGTATAGCATTACTCATTTCCTATATGCATACACACACATCATGCATATGTACACGTGTAGTAATTTAATAAAATAAGACATTTGACATTAATTTTAAATAATAATAATAATAATAATTGCCTTGTCAATTTTTCATTATTCACACTTCATTATATATATTGAATTACATGTACACGTGATGCGTGTACTATTCAGATATATCTAGCTTAAATTAAAATATAAAATAAAAATGTTAAGCGGTCTAATGATTAAAAAAGAGGTCGCATGGATAAAATAGACGATTCAAAATTTTGATACAATTTTATAATGGATAAAATTAATCTTAATTTTATATAATAATATAAATTTAAATATACAGATTCAGAGTTCAGTTGAGAAGTTTTTATATTTAAATAATAATTTTCACAATAGTTATTTTGTTTGTAATAAAAATAAAATGTATAATACTCAAATTTCTTGGGCGACACGTATGATTAACCATAGGACACCAAGAAACCCCGGAACTTTCCAGACTCCCCCGAAAACAAACGGATCCAAAATTCCACCACGCTCAAACCCAAACCCAAAGAACCTTCCAGACCCAAACTTCTCCCTATATAAAATCCCTTCCTATCATCTTTATTTCCCATCAGTTTTTTCTCTCGAGAACTGTTTCATATATAAACTCTTACTTTTAGCATAATTTTCCGACGAGCAATATGCCGACGCGGTTTGGAGGATCCGTGACGCAAGACTGGGAGCCGGTGGTGATCCGCAAGACCAAACCCAAGGCCCAAGCCCTACGCGACCCGAAAATTGTCAACCAGGCCCTTCGGTCCGGTGGTCAGGTTCAGACGGTGAAGAAATCGGACGCCGGCGTGAACAGGAAGGGACCGGCGACGGCGTTGAACGCTCGGAAGCTGGACGAGGCGGCAGAGCCAGCGGCGCTGGAAAGGGTGGGAACGGAGGTGAGGCAAGCGATACAAAAGGCGAGGATGGAGAAGAAGGATGAGCCAAGCAGATTTGGCGAAGCAGATCAATGAGAGGACACAGGTTGTTCAGGAGTATGAGAGTGGGAAAGCAGTTCCCAATCAGGCTGTTTTAGGGAAGATAGAGAGGGTTCTTGGTGTTAAATTGAGGGGGAAGATTAATAATAATAATAAGTGAATTGTGAATAATTTTGATTTTATGTGATGTGGATATATTTTTATATTTGTGTTTGGTTGGGTATTTGAGATGTGTTAGTTGCTGTGATATGCATGTGTAATGTAAAGAAGTTTGGTGATATGATATGAATAGAATTGGCAATCAATTTTAAATTTGGGTAAGTTGCTTGTGTGTTTAAACTTTAGCTCAAATATGAGACGCAAGGCAAAAAATACTAATCAAGCTACACATTTTAAGGGCATATACAATTCTGCAAATTTAAAATTCACTTGAAAGAACATTGGTATACGGGGCGTATTGGAGGTGATTGTATTTTCACGTTATTGGAGGTGCGGTGATTGTATTTTCACGTTGGTAATTTAATCTCGACTTTATGTGAGGGTATTTTTTCGTACACTCATTATTTATAAATTTAAACTCCGTTTGATTGCAAGGTGAAAAATGAAGATAAATTGAGTTAATTTTGGTGAAAATATTGAAAATAAATTGAGTGATAAATGTGATATTTTTAAGATTTTTATTCTTTATTCTTTGTTTGGTGGTGAATAAAAATTTTTCATTAAAAACATTAAAGGATGGAGGATATATACTTATAAAATGAGAAATATCTTTTTCTTTATTTTATATTTTTTCACACAAACTAGCTAAATTTTTTTTTCTTTTTTATCTTTGCAATCAAACGAAGCCTTAATGTGCAATTTTTCTAATCTCGTTAGAGTTTTATATTATTCGTACGGTATTATAGTTGGTTATTTGGTATTTTAAAACTCTTAACAGTATCACCTTCCTTCACCGATACCATCTTATTTCACGGTCTGTTCGTTTGAAGTCCCGGCATCAAGTCCATCTTAAGGTTGTTCCCTTCTATCAGCCCTCTACGTTGTTATTACGGGTGTTCATCCAATTCGATCCAATCATTTTAAACCATTAGCATCTGATCCGATGTCGGTTTTAGATTTTGGCATTCAATCAATCCAACACATTTTACCAATCCAATTAAATGTTTGATTTGATCAGTTTCAGTCCGATCCAATCCGATTAAGGCGATTAGAAGTTTAAAATAAGATATATTATATTTTAGAAATGTTCAATTATAGTTTAAGTGTTCAACCAAATAGCTTCAAGTTAAAAGATCTATTATTTAACCAAAATTACATAATTAAACCAGGTGATAAACCATACGTGATTGAACTAAATATTAAATAACAAATTAAGATTAAATAATTGAACAAAAGAGCACTAGATAAAAAATTTTAAATTTATAAAGTTTCAAGTCCTTCAATTCTTCAAGTCATTCATGAGGGAGAGATATATGGCAACTCTAAGAATAGATTGGATTTCAAATTTTGCATCCGATCCAGTCCAATCATTCATAAAATCCAAGAAAAATGGATTGGATTTGATTGGTTACTCAGTTTAGATTAGATCCTGGACACCCCCAGTTGTCACTCATAAATCAGCCCTCAATATCACCATCAAAACTTTTAAACCGCATTTATTATTTAAATCATCAATATCGTTTAAACAGTCGACATCATCAATTATCCTTTTCAGCCTCAAATCACCCTTAAATATCAAAACATCTAAACTTAAAAAACCTTTAATTCTAAAAACATCAATTACAAAAAACACATAAACTAATATATCCGAGTCAAATCAAAATAATTGCACACCGTCAGAATCGTCTTCCCAAGTTTTTAAAAAATAATTGCAAACCAAAATCTCATGCGTTCTCATGTGCGACACGTGTGATTTACATCGCCCATCAAATCCTCGTGCGTCAGTTTCAACAACAATTCTACTCACCCACACGCCTACGCAATTCACTTGTCTCACGTTTCTTATGCACCCACATACCTCATTTCCCTTATACATCTTACATGCGACACGTGCATGCCAAAAACTCCCACTTGTCAGCTAGTTGCCCTAATTTCAAATTTATTAAACCGGTTCAATTAAAATTAGTTTTGTCACTATATTTTGATAATTTTAGCTATTTTTTGACTGGTTCTCACCATTTTCATACTAATTTCTGTTTTTTTTACCTTTTTAATCACAAATTCACCTTATGTTTTCTTATATTAATATCATACAATTCAATACTTTAGCCATGTCCAATATGGATCGTTTTGAAATTGCTCATCTTATCTCTATCACTATTAGTAGCTCAAATTAAATTCAATAGGCTCAGGTAATGACTAATCCTTAATTTCTTCAAGCTTGCCGTGTTTGGTAGATTATTACTGAATAAATTACTGTACCGGTTTAGAAAAAGGAATAATCCAAATAAGACTTTATAAATTGACAAAATGAATGAATAAAAAGAAAAATAAGAAATGGCGATATAATCAATTGGTTGTAATATCTCAATTCTTTGCATTAGCAAATAATTTGGCTAGTTTTTTCCACTGGGAACGAAGTATAAGATTTCCTCAAATCATAATACACCATTAAAGATCTTGCTCACTAATATCAACTTCTGATTGTTCTCCACTATAAAAGGCAATAGTCCGATCATTCCATTGATGAATTTTTATCCGAAATGCAAGCCCTATGGGATCAACTAGCTTTTTTGAAACCTATCTGGTTATGTCTCGCTAACACTATTAAATTTGAAACATACAAAAACTAACAACAAACAATGACACTCCACGTGATCAATTTAAATATGTTCGAGCCTCTCTTCTTCATTGTCGTCATTTGCCAACTCTTAATGACATTGTCACGGAACTTTATTTATAATAAAACTCAAATACAATGCTTACTATCAACTTAGTCCAAATATGGAAAGTCATCAAACGAGTGCACATATTGCGACAAGACTACTTATACATTGCTACAATGTCCTTGCTAAACACTGCCGCAAGGTCTAAATCATTATGCGCTGACTGCTGCAAGAATCTTCCTAAATCAACTAATATTAAGCTTATCACTACTGCTGCAACTGAAAAATCTCGCAACCCAAATCTACATGTCATTAATAATGATCTTGCAAACCCTCTAAAACACGTTTTATCCGGTGTATCTAATACATTGTTTGCCACTTTAGATAACTCTTTGGTATTTTGGTTATGCATGTTACAACCACGTGATTTTTTATTCCACAATATTTATCTATAAAAACTATACTCCACACACATCTCTCATTAAAATTGCTAATGTGTCAAAGACATGGAACGTTTTTTAACGATAATTGGTTGTGATAATCAAAGTGCTATTCAGATTGCTCGTAACGATGTGTTTTTATAGACGGACAAAGCATAATGAGATTGACTTGTCATTTTGTCGTTAACGTGTCACTAACAATGTCATTTGCCTCATGTTTATAACATATGACGAACAACTTACAGATCTCTTCACCAAAGTTCATTTAACTGGCCAATTTAAAGATATAATATCCAAACTTAGTATAGTTTCTCATTTACTACTTTAAATTTTAGGAGATATGTTAACATAATTATATAGTTGACCTTTTTGTATCCAAAATTAGGCGATCATGTCATTTATTATATGATTATAGGTGATTATATTTCCATGTTTGTATTTCATCTCAACGATATATAAGGGCTCTATTTATACATTACGTAACAGTAACATGGAGTAAGTAATGTAATTATTGAGTATGTTTATTACATTGAGATAGGATTTTTTTTTAAATCGAATATTTGTATTTCTTCAAATGCTTGCATTTATTTTTCTTTTGAGAAAATGCCTTTTCGACATTTTTTTACCTTTATTTTTTTTTCATACAACCATTCTATTTATATGCATTATCTCGTGTTTATCTTTCACAAGATCTTTTATGTTCTATATAAAAGCTCTGGCCAATGATTCCTCTAAGTTTAATAAGTCATTCTCTTTCTCGATATTTCAATATTCTTTATGTAAGATTTTTGATGGATGCAGACCATGTTGCAAAAGATTTAAAATATGTGTACTTTAGAGCATATGCATGCATGTGATTTATATTATTTGATTCCTCTTACATTGAAATTTTGTTCTATTTTTTGGCATTAAAATGAATTCACAATTTTTTATAGAGAATTTCTCTACTCGATGTGTTATTCTTTTTTGACCAATTTGAAAAATGAATATGTTATCGGGCATGTATACTTAAGATTCGTCTTCTACAAGAAAAAAAAATCATTCCAAAGTAAATTAAAAAATTAAAATTGTTAATTATAATATGTTCATGCATCATATGGATTGCATGTTTATTTATATTATATTATAAAAGTAAGGTTGTTGTGTTAAACTTTTAAAATGTTTATTTCAGTATTGTAATTTTCCTTTTTTATAAAAGAAATCCAACCATTAACCTAAACAGATGACACTTATAATTGACCCATATTGGAATCTCGCCCCCCTCCCCCTTCTGGCCACCCAAATTATTCATTGCTGGTATCAACAAAATTAAAAAGAAGAAGAAAATTCTCGTTAAATTTTATATTATATACACATAAATTATGGGTGGTGATGTTGGTATCCCCACAAAACACTAAATTCGGTCATTCGCAACCGAATACATACGTTATTCGGTTGTAGACCGAATATAAACTTAAAAATTTGAAAAAAACTTGAAAATGGGGAAAACCAGCTTTTTCAATAGTAGTAACATAACACAGGTCACGCTTGATATTTTCGTGATTGAGAAGTGAGAATTGAAACTCGAAAATGGGGCCAAAATTGGCGCCAAATTACTCACCATTCTTTTAAGTCCCCTCCCTTCTCTCTCTCTCTCTCTGATACCCTCTCACTCAAAGCTCACCTTTCACTCTCCAACGCTCAAACAATGCAGCGTCAGAAGTCCATCCTTTCCTTCCTCCAAAAACCATCGCCGGAGAACCACAAATCCGGCAAAAACAACTTCACGGCCCAGCCACTCCCTCATTTCCCTGCCAAACAACTCAACCAAAAGGCCGTCGTATCTATTCAACCTACCGCCTCATCTGTCCCGACCTCATCCGACGAAATCAGAGGAACCGACACCCCGCCTGAGAAAGTGCCACGTAGGATATTCCCGGTGAACAACGACAATAATAATGGACCTTCTTCTCTGTTTTCGAATATTAAGCATAAGTTCGTGAAGGTTGATAGCGGAGAAAAGTCAAGTGATAGGTAAAGTTTTTGAATTTTGTGAACTTTTTGAGTGTTTTAATCGTTAAGATCATGTTTTTAGGGTTTATACTTGTGTTTGCGGCTTCGAGTATCTACACGGAAAGTTGATCGTTTGGCTGTCCTAACAATACCTGTTATCTGTATGTGCATATATAAGATACACGTGAGTGAGAAATTTGATCAATGGACAACTGAACTCTTAATTCTTAATGCCGAAAAATGTGTTTGATTTTGTTTGACTTTTACAATTTTACCTTATTCTTATGATATACATCAATAACTAATGAATAAAAACAATATGGAGTCATGGACACCATTCGAATGCAGTTTCATTAAAGTGAAATTAAGCATTCAACACAGATCTAGCCTCTCAACATTGAACGCTTAATTTTAACCAAATTCAGCATTAAGAGGTTAGTACACAAACACAAGTTTACCTCTTAATGCTAAATAGACTTCCATTAAGCATTAAAAGGTAAAATCAAACACCACCTTGAATTGCAAGTATGTTGGTTAGTGGAGACTTTCAGAACCTTAATAAAACATATACTAGTTGGCTATTTGCACTTATAATTAGGTTGCTGTTGTTAAGGGTTAACACTCAATATGTCTGTACAATTATATAATATGTTTCTTTGCTCATCAGATTATTCAAAGTTCCAACTACTCGACATGTAATGTTTGTTTTAAAGAATTAATTTAGCTTTACTATACTTCTATTGACAGAACCTACTATCCATTTCAAACTTTTGTCGGTTGTCAACTTAGTACATACAGTATGCAATTAAAGTTTCTCTGCAAGTTGAAGGACAAAGCTTACCTCTAATTTGTGCACGTGCATTCTACTGGTAAAGAGAGAGAATAAATGACTAAAATTCTGGAAACCTGTATGCTTTGCATCTTATGATATTTTTGTATTATTTTGCAGGAAAGAGGCAGATGTTGGTCCTGCTACTTTTTGTTCAACTTCCCATAAACTTAGTGACCCGCAAGGCTTGCCTAATGAAACTGTAGTTTCTCACTATTTCAACAAGGAGAATGCTGTCAATTCCAAGGAAGCAGTTGATCAAGGGGATAAAGGCTGCGCATTACCTGTAGAAATTGATGATGACATTTTTGGGCCAGAAACGCCGGGTATGCGACCACTTGTTCCACGTTTGAAGCGAGTTCTAGAGGATAGTACTAAATTTGAGGGTAAAAATGATTGGTTCTGTGGTGGATCCTTTCAAAAGAGTGAAACTTCTTCAGGACGCGAAGGTAAAAAGTGAGAAAAATGAAGGGGCATCTGAAATGACAAGTAAATTTGAATGGCTCGATCCTTCTAGAATCAGGGATGCTAATGGAAGAAGGCCAAGCGATCCTCTTTACAACAAGAGGACACTTTATATACCACCTGATGCTTTGAAGAAAATGTCAGCATCTCAAAAGCAGTATTGGAGTGTCAAAAGTCAATATATGGATCTTGTGCTCTTCTTTAAAGTGGTCAGTTTAGAATTATCGTTTAATTTCTCTTCTCTTTCTTTTCCTTTCCCTGTCTCATATTCTCTTAGTAGCTTATAATCTAGCATAAGAAAGATACAGGGCAGTTAGTCATTGCTTGATTTGTTTGGCTATTTGTCTCTGGCTTTAGTTATCAAGTTGATTTATTTTCATTCATTTTCAAATTCGGACATCCGCTTCATGCCTTCATATCCTTAATTAAAATTTTATATGGTGCAATTCACGCATCAACCTACTTCAGCAATTAGAGACTAAGCATACAATTATACGAATCTTATGTATGCCAATCATTGCTTGCTGTTTATCATCATGGAATAACAGAATCGAATAGACCAGAGGATCATTTGCATTTACAAAATCTAGATGATTAACAAGGACAATGCACTTTTTAAGTATGAAATCAAAGGGCGCATTATTTTTTAACAGATACAATCTTTTTTACACCAACCGCAACAAGACAACTTTTGTATTGTCATCATGATTCAATTTCACATTTTTGCATATTATTTTATTCTTATAGTTAAATCTATGAAATTTGGAGTTGTGGGAATATTTTGTTTTGGAAGTATATTTTCATAATACAGCAATTTCATTATTTATTATAGGGAAAATTTTACGAGCTCTATGAAGTAGATGCTGAAATTGGCCACAAAGAACTTGACTGGAAAATGACATTTAGCGGTGTTGGAAAATGCCGACAGGTAACTTCTACTTTCTACATTGTCCAACTCTCATCCTTTATTTTTGTTTAGCAAATTAGTAGATTTTGAGGTACTCCCTCCTTCCCAAATTAAAAGTCTTTCAGACTATTGTGAGGATACACAAATTTCAACCTAATGGTTGAGAACAAAACTTGTTTAGTATCCCTTAATTTGGGACATCCCAAAAGAAATGGTGTACTCTTAATTTGGGATGGAGTAGTATCTGTTTAGCTCATTAGGAGCTTTGTCATCATCTTTATTAGTAATTTTTATTGGTTGACATCTCTATTTGCATTTTGGTCAGGTTGGAATCTCTGAAAGCGGGATTGACGATGCTGTTCAGAAGTTAATTGCTCGTGGGTAAGGGATCCATTTTCAAAATCTGTTAAAAAATTTCAGGAAATTATTCAAGTTAGCTTGATTACTGATCAAGAACCTATTTTGAGAAATGTTGGTAACTCAAACTGTAGATCTTACACGTTTTTTTTTTTTTTTTTCTGAAGGTATAAAGTTGGACGGATGGAGCAGTTGGAAACATCGGAGCAAGGCAAAATCCAGAGGTGCTACTTCTGTAAGTTCCCCACATCTTTCTATTATGAATTGACCTTTTTTAATTCTTGATACAAGTTACTCTACAGTTGGTGCTAGAGAACTGAATATTTTGATCCTATTCACCTATGGCTTTTGTTATATTTGTGATCTATGATTTGGTTTATTACGTGGCCCTTGGTTGGTGCAATGTTTGGAAACGGGGCTGTTGTCCAATGTATTGTGGATGGCCCATTCATGTGAGGTCACACGAAGGGAGGAGTGTTGAAATAAAGTGTGACTAGCTAATTTAAGAATGTGCATGTCTAGACATTACTATTACCCTTCATTAATTGATTGCTTGTTTTTCTAGCCCCCATTATCAATGTTGTGTATTGGTATTTCTTTGAATTTTATGTTTCTAGATGTGCCTAAATGCAGATTACAAGATTATGACTAATAGTGTAATTTTTTAAACTGGCTTTCTAGGTAATTCAAAGGAAATTAGTACAAGTACTCACACCGTCAACCACAATTGAGAGTAACATTGGGCCTGATGCTGTTCATCTTCTTGCTATCAAAGAGGTATATTTATTTTTTTTGATTGATTACCAACTAAATCCTGGATCCTAGCATACACTAACTTCGAGTTTGATTTATCTTATGTTCTTATTGTCCTTTTATCAACTGCATCTTGACCTTGCTTTTGTATTTTAGTTTTTTCTTCTTATTTTTTTTTCTTTCAAATGCACTTACCAAATTTTGTAATCCATCAGCATCTACTCTGTTTTGTTTTTGCTTTTGCTTTACCAATATCCACAGTTATGCTTTTAAGTGATAGAAAAGAAAGCCACCAAACTGAAATAACAAGCTCCTCAGTTGTTCATCAAACCAAAGGAAACACCCGGTGCTAATTTTGAATGCAGTTAAATGATTTCACAATTAATTTGATTATAAGGAACTATATACTATTAATCCTCCATCTTTAATATCATATGTAACTATTGTAATATTTGGATTTCTCAATTGTACCTGTGATTTACTTGGTCGAAGTTTGTCCTGATAACAGTGTATTGATTTTTCACACATATATTTCTTGCTAACTACTAATCAAATTTGTTGTGTACATTTGACAGGCACAAGTCTTTTACTCTTTTCATTCTTTTGCGATTATAATGTAATTGGACATACTTATTATGTTGCATTGCATTGCCTTTGTATCTACTGTCTAGGGTGACTTTGGGCTGGAAAACGGTTCATCTGCATATGGATTTGCTTTCGTTGATTGTGCTGCTTTGAAATTTTGGGTTGGATCCGTTGGCGATGATGCCTCTTGTGCAGCTTTGGGCGCTTTGCTGATGCAAGTATGCTTTCTTATTTTTTTTAATTTGAGAAATTCTAACATATGCAAACATTTTTTTTTTAATTGTTAGATAAAACGTTTACAAATGATTGATGCAGAGAGTAATTGTTTTCTTCTTGTTATGATATAGGTATCACCTAAGGAAATCATATATGAGAATGGAGGTAATGTACATATGCAGATATATATGTTTTTTTTTAACCTCCTTGATGTTGGATGGGGATATTCTGTTTGAAAGTTAGCATGGAAACTTCTTCATGGTTTTATATATCGGTTGCAGGGCTGTCCAGTGAAACTCAGAAAGTAGTGAAAAAATACTCATTATCAGGTGAAAATCGCCTTATTCTTTCTGATTTGTTTATTTATAATGAAATGAAACGCTTTCTTTGTTTAACATGGTCATTCATTTGTTTCTCATTTGTAACTTTCAATGCTTTATTTCTCCTCATATTTGCTCCTTTGCATTTGTTTCTTAATTCCTGCTTTCCAAAAATCACATCTGGATATGTGAAATTTTGTCTCAAACTTCTTTGATCTGAAATGTGATTCTTTAATACAATGGCATTTAAAAGTTGTTATGAGTTTAGACTGTAGAAATAAAAATATCAGCCGAATCAGTAATATGTAACCGTTAGAGTGATGTAATTCTATGATTCAGTAAGTAAGGAGCTTGATTTTTCATAAAATGATTTCATCATGTAGCAAAAATGCCCTGTTAGTGTGGATTCCAGCAACGTGGTCTTTCATAGCAATAGCCTCACATAGATAAGAATAAAAACAATAATTACTTTAAATGAATTCTATTGAATTGCCATTGCTTTTTTTCTGCTTCCGTCTTTATTAGCTCCAAACTGTTTCTCTCACTAAGCCATTCTCTAGGGCCTTAGAAACCCACTTTATTTTTCTTAGATCTTGCAAGCTATCTAGTGTATTTATATTTTTTAGCCCTGAAAGTAAAGATCCTAAATTAACTGCATTCTCAAACTTTTGTGTATCTCGTAGGTTCCGTTGCCTCACAGTTGACTCCAGCACAGCCAGCCACTGATTTTCTTGATGCTTTGGAAGTTAGAAATCTCATTCAATTGAAGGGATACTTCAAAGGGTCTTGTAATAAATTTGAGGGAGTTGTGCACAATGATCTTGCATTATGTGCTCTTGGTGGACTTATATGTCATTTATCCAGGTTGATGGTAAGCCGTTTAGTTTGTGCTATTTCTGCTTGAGAGTTTGAATATGTGATTCCTGGGAGAGTATATACTCCCAGACAATGATGATGTGCCATTTACAGCATCCCATGCATATGGTCCCTATATGCATGGGACGCCACATGTAGCTTCACCACTGACCAGGTGTACAACATGGCAATACTCCAGGAGTACTGCAAACAGACTTGATTCATTGAGTGATTGACACCACATGATTTTGAGCAGTTGGCTGATGATTTACGAAATGGAGATATTCTACCCTATGAAGTCTACAGAGGCTGCCTCAGAATGGATGGACAGACGCTTGTCAATCTCGAGGTTTTCAGTAACAACGCTGATGGTGGTTCATCAGGCAAGTTTTTACATCTAGGCAATGGCTTTATCTTCAATACATAATGTTTTTCTTAGGGTAAATTCCACCTAGACGTCCTTTTTTGCAAAAATGCCAGTTATAGCCCTTTTTTCTTTGCAGAATGCCAAGGACCTATTCTGTATTTCTTTTTTCAGAGACCTCTCTTGTTCCTATTAGTCAAACATTGAAATTTGTTCTTAATGCCAATACTGCCCATGCCGACCAAATATTGACCAAGCATAGGATTAAAAGAAGAAGAAAAAGAAGTCCCACACATCACGATAATGTTTATTGGTACAATTTATTTCCCAGTTCTTTTCAAAAAGAAGTCTCCCCCACTGACAATCCACTTTATTTTGTAAGTTTGTTAATTGCTTCATGCCTCTTTTGTTTAAGCCTTGGAGGTGGGCGTCTGTCATCTCCCTCTTTTTATATATTTGTTTTTGGAATGGATACTCTAATGCCCTAGTTTTGGGTTAGAGGGTTTAAAAAAAAGTCTCTCCCACAGTGTCATGGTTCAGTTGATGGGAACCCCAGTTCTCTTCCCCCTCCCCAAAGGTGGAACAGCGGGTGTATCCGGGTAATTCTTGTATAAAAAACAAACCAAGGGTATCATGTTAATTTATCAAATCTTTGTGGTAAGTTGACACTTTCTCAAAACTCAATGGAGGCCAGTACTTTTTGCAAAACAAGAGTTTAGGAATTATCAAAACACTGGGATTCTAAATGAAGTTTACTTGCTTGGATTAGTTTGAAAACAACCAAGGTGGCGTTCATTCAATCAGATCTTTTATGCCATCCCATATGAAACAAATTGCTTTCTTTGGAAAGGAAGGAATGCAGGAACCGCTTTTTCCTTTCCACTGGTTCTTGAAAGTTCTCAATCCCCGCTTCTACATATTTCTTCTCCCTCTCGCATCGGTTCTGCATCAGATGATGAGCCCATGTGCAAACTTTTTCTTTGATTGGTGCCCGATAGGTAGGCTATTGGATTGAGTCTTTGTAGTATGCAGTGTGCTTAATAGATTGATGTCACCTTTCAGGTACACTGTACAAATATCTTGACAACTGTGTAACATCGTCTGGTAAGCGGCTTTTAAGGAATTGGATCTGTCATCCGCTGAATGATGTTGAAAAAATCAACCTTCGGCTTAATGTGGTTGAAGAACTGATGGCACATTCAGAACATGGGTTGCTTATTGCTCAGCATCTTCGCAAGCTTCCAGACTTGGAGAGGTTGCTTGGACGCATTAAGGCTACAATTCAATCATCTGCATTGCTTTTACTCCCCTTGATTGGCAACAAAATATTGAAACAACGAGTAAGTCCTTTCTCTCTCTCTAGATATATATATATACATACCTTTGATTCACCCATGCATATGTCACTCCCCTCTTTCATTTGTGCATATGGTATTATTTAAATTTGTTTAGAAAATATTAATTGGGTTTATGATTAAAAGATATTTGTAATAATTAGATAGAGAAAATTTTGGAGAGATGCATAAAAGATTGTGGGAGTTGTGATAGAGGGAAGAGTAGTTGGGATAGTGTAGGTCGCATTTTGAAGAGTATGAGAACTGTGAGAGAGGAGATAAGGTAGTTAGGAAAATTGTTAGGAGCTGATTTTCCTAAGAAGTCATTCTGTTTCCAAACACAGCATGAGGTAAAACTTTATAAGTTACGGTTAGGTTCCTTTCCTTCATTTGTGTTACTCCCTCAGGCCAAATTATTAAGAGTCACTCTTTGAATTTCAGTGTTTCAGAATACAGTAATCTCACCGTAATCAATGGTAAAAAAGAAAACTTATTTTGCTATTGTGAGATTTGAGACTTTTGAGTTTAGAAATGAAACTCTTCATTTTGGATGTCTCAAAAGGAAAATTCAACTCTTAATTTAGGACTATATGAATAATTTAGTATATTACCTTGTATATGTGTGATTAGTGCCATAACTTTGTGGATTAGAAGCGACTGGAACAATTTACATCAAATTAATGAACATGTCACGAATAAGATTATTAATCATTGATGCTTGCTTTTTTGCCTTATGAGTTTGTGCTGAAAAGAATCAACATGAACTGTTTTGAAGCTTGTTGTAATTGTTGGGACTTTTAGAAATGTGGTATTACGTTTTCCCAATGGTTGGGCCTATTGACACTTGACTAGTTGACTTATACTATTAATTAGGAAATACACACAATATCAGTTCTATAAGAACCTAGATTGAGAAGAAAATCATTCATATCTTCTTTGTTAGTTTGCTCAAAATTGGTGGTCTGCTTACTGTTGGTGTACAGGTTAAAGTTTTTGGGTGTCTTGTTAAAGGCCTACGAGTTGCAATGGATATGTTAATGCTACTACAGAATGAAGGGTTCATTATCTCATCATTATCAAAAGTCATAAACATTCCAATTCTTGGTGGTAGTGATGGGCTTGACAAATTCCTTACCCAATTTGAAGCAGCTGTAGATAGTGACTTCCCTAACTACCAGGTTTCTTTTTTTCTTTCTGTAGTTTTATTATTGTCATACTTCCTCTGTCTCTCATATTGTAGTCCCACTTTCTGTTTTGGGATGTTTTAATTAATAGTCCCATTTCCTTTTTGAGACATAATCAATGTACCAAATTTCACGGTGGGAAAAAAATGTATTCTTGGCCATAGCCAAAAGTGTATTTTAAAGCAAGTTGTATGCTCTACTTTTTTATTTATTATTCATTCACGTGGTCATAACTAAATAAAGAATTGTGATGAAAATTCAGAAAACCTTGTTGATGCAATTTATCAAATAGAACAAATTAAGAGCTCCCATTTTCTCCCCCATCTCAAATTATTAAGAGTCCCCATTCAAATGTCAATGTTTGTATGCAACTTTGACCTTAATGTAATCAGTGACCAAATCTTATCAACCATTGTGAGATTTGATACATCGATCGTAACTACTCTTGGGTGGGGTTTGTTTGTTTGTTTTTTAAAGTGAAGCTTATAAGATATCAATTTGCTCAGATCTTTATAATTATAATATTACTGACCTATTGCATGGTGCCAGGACCACGATGTCCAGGACTCGGACACTGAAATACTATCAATCTTGATAGAGTTGTTTATTGAGAAAGCAAATCAATGGTCTCAAGTTATTCAAGCCATAAATTGTATTGATGTGCTAAGATCTTTTGCCATCATTGCAAAATTTTCAAGTGGGCCCGTGTCTAGGCCTATCATTTTACCTCATTCAGAACTGAAGAATTCGGTTCCAAGAGTCTGAAGGACCCACCCTTAAAATCCAAGGGTTATGGCATCCATTTGCCCTAGGAGAGAACGGAGGGCTGCCTGTTCCTAATGACATACTTCTTGGAGAGGATTCAGATGGCTATCACGCCCGAAGTTTGTTGTTGACTGGACCAAATATGGGTGGAAAGTCAACCCTTCTACGTGCTACTTGTCTTGCTGTTATACTTGCCCAGGTACTTTCTTGTTGGGTGTGTTTAATTGCAGTTTATTTTTTTGATGAAAAAGGTCCAATGTTGCATATTTTCTGTTTTTATTAGTCTATGATTGGCAAAGCTTTTCTTGGTTGAAGTTGGAAAAGGTGGACTTACCATCTTTTGGTAGTAAATTTTCGTGGATATCAATTCCATGGTACAATTGCAACTAACATGATTCCATGGAATTCAATTGTCCAACCTCACTGTTTTGTGGATCCTACTAATCCTAGGTTGCCTGGAAACGCTCTCTAGTGCCAAAAAGTGGATTGTGAAAAATTGCACCAGAAATTGGAAAGAGTACATCTTTTTTCAGTGAAAAAGCAATCACTCCCTTGAATGCCTTTTCCATGGAATTCTTTGCCCTAATGACCAATTACCTGAATTGAACTATTTTCTGCCTTATTCCATGATTGGAATCAAATTTACCCTAATTCTCTTATCAACTAATTTTCATGTTACAACTTTCTTTAGCCCAAATTTTCCCTTTCCCATGGAATCTAAAAACAATCTCCGCTTATTTTCCAGGAGATTATTGTGTAAAACAAACAATTCCAAATAATTCAATTCTTTTCCACTTTTCTCTATAAGCCAGTCAGAGCGCATATATAAATAAGTTGTCACAATAATTGATTTAAAGTTTTCATGGGCTATTGGCTAATAATGACGTTTTTTTTTTTTTTACAGCTGGGCTGTTATGTGCCTTGTGAAATGTGTGTTGTTTCGCTTGTGGACATCATATTCACAAGGCTTGGTGCCACTGATCATATCATGACTGGCGAGAGTAAGTTCTTGGAACGGAAAATAGATTCAAAATTCTTTTGGTTTGTTGGGTACATAACTTGAAGTGCTTTGATTATCCTTCATCTACTGCTATCTATTGAGAGGAGCACTTTTGGTCTATGTACTTGAAATTATGAAAATATCCTGCCTTAATTTAAGAAAAAATAAACAAGCGTGTAAACAGGTTTGAACCTTTGCCCTTTTTAATATAACAAGTGCTGTTTAAATTCTTGATCAAACATGATCACATTGCCTTCAAAGATTTTAAAAATATTAAGAATTACCAAGTACAACTGCACATGCATCACATGTTCCAGAATCTAAGAAAAATAGACAAAAAGGTGTGCCACATACAAAAAATAGTGCAGGTGTAGAACACATGGTTATTGGCCATTTGGTACTCGTGGAAATGTTGTGATAATCATGATCCTCTTTGAGGATTTCAATTTGTTGACCCCCTTGGAGGAGGGTCACCATGATCCTCACACCTCAGTGGTTGTAACATTTTAAAATGAGGGCCGTTACTGCATTTTGTTCAGTATTTCAACCAATGAGATTGTGAAGTCACGATGACTCAACTCCAAGAGTCCCTTCATGGGCCAGTCAGTTCGGTTTTGAGCATAGGTTTCAACTGAACCGATCCATCGGTTTTGTCTAGCATGCTAACTGAACCAAACCAACAGGCCAGCTAAAACCTAACCAACCCCGGTTGGTTTTGATTGGGTGGTATGATTCACTCTTTTGCTGCTTTTTTTTTTCTTCAAAATATTTCACTTTTTTATTTGTCAAAATATATATGTACACGCTCTACACCAATATAGAGCGGACGTGTGTACATCTCAGTTTGGTTTTGGACGGTTTTATACACGTTAAAACTGAACTGACCTACTCAATTCTTCATTTATTCAACCAAACCGAATCACACACCTTAAGAAACTGATTGGTTCGGTCCAACTGGGGATTGTAGAACAATGAAATTGATGAACTACGTGTATATGTTGATTTGAAACCACTCACATGCCTAATACTCACTTGGCTTGGGATTTTTGAGAATTTTGTAACATTGAAATTGGTGAACTATAAAAATATGCATAAATTGGTTGACGATTTCATATTCTTTACACAATCTCCATATTTTGTAGGTACATTCTTTATTGAATGCAAAGAAACAGCATCAATTCTTCAAAATGCCACTCAAGATTCTCTGGTTATTCTTGATGAATTGGGCCGAGGAACGAGTACTTTTGATGGATATGCTATTGCATATGCTGTGAGTGTCTCAATAAATCAATTTTTCTTCTTCTTAATTTAGCTCTTTCTTCCATAATATTGTCCAGCATACATATGCCTGTCTAATAACCATGGTTATTAAACATCACATTGTCTAGTGTATTAATAAACTTTTGGGTAGTATGCTATTGCTAAATACTCCCTCCCTCCCTCCCCTAGGAGTCTGCTATCCTTTCCAAGACATCCAAATTAAGAGTGCAGTTTCTTTTTCAGAAAATAATCAATATACTGAATTTTGTGATAGTAAATAGGTTTTGTTCTTAATCATTGATTACCGTAAGATTAATGTATTCTTACAAGAAGAGTGTGGAAATCAAACATGTACTCTTAAATTGAGATGGAGGGAGTTATACAGTAAAATGAGGACTTGTAGCTTGCTAATAGCTAATACTTGAGCTATTTTATGTTACTTATAAAACTCTTGAAATAAACAAATATATTACCATTTGAAAGTGCATCTTTGATTTAATTGCAACTTGCTGAATACATGCATACATAATTATATATATATATATATATGTATATCCAGGTATTCCGTCACCTAGTCGAGAAAGTCAATTGCCGGTTACTCTTTGCCACGCATTACCACCCGCTAACAAAGGAATTCGGTTCTCACCCTCATGTTACTCTCCAACACATGGCTTGTGCGTTCAAGTCAAAATCAGGGAACGCGTCTCGAGGCGACCGAGATCTAGTTTTTCTGTACCGGCTAGCCGCTGGAGTGTGCCCGGAGAGCTACGGGATGGAGGTGGCGCTCATGGCTGGGGTCCCAAAACCGGTGGTGGAATCGGCGGTCAAGGCTGGCCAAGTGATGAAGAAGATGATTGGAGAGAGTTTTAGGTCGAGCGAGCAGAGGTCGGAGTTTTCGACTTTGCACGAAGAGTGGTTGAAGACAATATTGTCAGTTTCAAAAGTTGAAGAGTGCAGTTTAAGTGATGACAAGGATGATATTTTTGATACACTGTTTTGCTTGTGGCATGAGCTCAAGTGCTCATTTAGAGTAGGGTAAGTGAGAATTAAAGTATGAATGTTGGGTGGTTTGTTGTAGAAAGCCTAGGACTTTGAATTATGGATAGGAGTTTAAAGTGAAATTGTAGATTTTGAAACTCGTTTATCATAATTGAGTAGTAGTGCTGTAAATCCAGATGAAAGATACCTGATGATGTACCTACTTTTGCAACTTTCAATAGGATTGCTTTGCCAAAATTGGAAAATTTCTCTTCATTATTCTCAATCTAATATATGCTCAAGAATATATATATATTTGCCATTAAAGAATAAATTTTGGTGAACATTGTGAAATTGACATTAGGCGGAGGGAAAGTGGGCCAACCTAGATTTGGACATTTTTTTTTTAAAGTATGGTAATATATGAACTTTGGTGTATTTGCATAAAAAAAAAAGAAAGGAAAAAAAAACTTTCGTGTAAAATTTTGAAGTTCGAGATTGGATTCGTAAGGTCTTAAAATCTTGATAATAAAATTGTAATTATTTTTAGTAAAGGCTAACAAAATAACAAGAGCAGATTTCTACAAAAGAATTCCCCAAAAAAAAACAAAGGAGAAAAAAAAAATAGAATTTATACTCGTAACTCTGTTGTACTCTTTTAAGTCTCATACGGTGGGGGTGGTTACTAACAAATTTGGTATTTTTCTCTTGAAAATTTTATTTTATCATGTTATTATTTTTTATAATATTTTATTTAGCCAAGTTCCTACTGAATTAAAATTCTAACTCTGCCACTATTGACTCTGCCACTATTTACGTTACATAAATGGACTTTATTGGTGGTTTCTAATGGGTTTAATATTGATGGTTGAATTTGTGACATAAGACGTTTGATTTTCTTGCGTGCAGGGAGCTATTAAAGTGATTTAATTATTTGATTTAGTTATTTCGTGCTTAATTTGTTGTTCCACGTCATTACTAAAATTACTAAGATGATTGTAGTCAATATTTTCCCTTAGTTAAGGCGGGAACCTTGGGCAACAATCCTAATATTCATTGCCGAGTATTGAGAAGAGCATTGTTCCAAAAATTATCCCAAGTGATGGAAGTGGCGAAGCCAAGAGTTTACATCCGGGGGAAAGGAGGGGCAAAATTTTAAACACAAAAATAAATAAATTTAAAATCGTAAAACTTTAACGCAAACATAATAATGTTAATAGGTTAACAGTTAAAAGCAAGATGTTAGCCTCATATGAAAATATGTGTTAGTCTTCTTCTGTGAAATATAATTAGGAGCTTGGTTTGCTTTGTATTGAAATAAATGAATAGCCGTTACAATCTCACAAAGTCTCTTTAGCTATTCTATTCTCACAAAATTACAATGAGAGTATACTTGAGCTATACGAGTTCTAACTGCCCTATGTTTGGAGCTCTGTCGTGTGCTCTGTAGGTTTATTTCTCTTTATTTCTTTTGGTTGCTCACTGTTAACTACCTGAATGCTGGATTCTCTCTTGCTGTAATTAATTCTTAGTTACTGTTTAATTGTTAAGTTTGTTGAGAGAAGTAAATGCTTCTTTTATATATATGAGACATAAGAGACGTGTGAGGGGAGCTCTGCGAAGCAGGTTCAAGGCCATTCCTCATTCTAATCAATCCTGATTTTTACCTCCCAGGATCCCGGCGCATTAAATGCACTGGGTGTGCATTTAATGAAAGTGATGGAAGTTCTGCGGCGTCTAACGAAGTTGGTAGCAGTTACTCATCTTGTCTGTGCCTTTCTTGACACAGTGGTCGACCAAGGAGATCGGAGTTCGCTAGGAGAGCTTTGTTTTCCGAGTTCCGTAATCCATTGCTCGAGAACAATCCTTTAGGAGAATCGTTGGTTGGAATTCTGGTTCCTGAATAACCCCTGATTAGAGCTCCCAAACCCTGTTTGTTGAAGGGTAGCGATGCCGCTAACGTAGAAAGCCACGTGTTAACTCGTGGTTGACGGAGAAAATTAGGCAACTAATTTACACCATCATAATCCACTACCAATATGAGGTGGGAGACCGGAACAGCGATTAAAAGAGGATTTAAAAACAACTAAATAAAAAAAAAAGGAATAAAAGAATAAAAAAGAAAAGAAAAGAAAGAGGAGACGAAAAGGGTTTTGTCAGCTATGGCTATGGGAGACAGAAGATTTAAGTTGATTTCATATTTTCAAATAGCCTCTCAATTTTATACATAGATATCTTGAAGTATAATTTTTTTTAAGTAGTTCCTTATATATATATATATATTTTCCAAAAATTATTCTATAAAAATTTGTAAATCAAGAGGGGACAATTACCCACCACCCCTACCTGAGGGAAACTTAAGCATTGATTTTAATTTGGAACTTCACTTAGAAAAAAAAAAAAAAAAAAGGCAAGAATTTTAATTTGACAGAGACGAAGTAACATTGTCAAACGACAATTTCTTTCATAACAGAACAGAATAAAATTAGGAGAATTTGAAGGTAGAAAAATTCAGACATTCAATTCTAGCCATTCAAATTCGCTACATACTTGCACACATTCACTTAAAATTATCCACGAATTACAAACAAAACCCATAAACCATATAACACTTTCTAATTTACAACATATGAACCAAAAATGGGTAATAACCAAGACGAAGAAGATGAAACTAAAAACAACAAATTAAACAAAATCAAGAAAAGCAAGGAGCTCGGAATCTCATGCATGCTCAACACCGAGGTCGGTGCTGTACTTGCCGTCATTCGCCGGAAAACTGATTTCTATCCCCAGTACATTCACCCACCGGATGAAACTTTCGATTCCTCGATTCTACACTCATTGAAGACCCTTAGATCCCTAATTTTCAATCCACAACAGGTAAATTTATAATAATACGACACAAAATTATAAGACAATGAGTGAAGTTAAGTGTTTCGGCTCGTAACATTGTTGATACGATAAAATACCTTAATGAATCAAGTTATTTAATATTTATTAACACATTAACAACCGTTAGTGCTAGCTAACAATATATACATATACATTTGTATGAGATTATATATATATATATATGTGTGTGTATGTATTAGTTGTAACTCGTGCCAAATGCATCTTGCATTTTAACCCTTAATTTTTTTATCTTTTATACATTTTTAGAATTCAAAATCACTTCTCCTATTATATTAATATAGTGGTGTATAATTTGGAAGTAAATACCATCAATGGTCATTCAACTATCAGCAGATTCTACAGGTAGTCACTATACTTCATTTTGTTACAAACGCATCATTAAACTTTTAAAACGTATCACTTACGCCCACTCCGTCAAATCCCACTGCTAATTTTTAACGGAGATTGTTATCACCTAAAATGTTAGGGGCATTTTGGTATTTTTACCTTTTTTTTTTCTTTTTTCTATTTTCTATTTTCTATTTTCTATTTTCTATTTTCTATTTTGTCTTTTGTCTTTTCTTTTATTTTCTTTCTTCTTGTTGTTTCTTCCGCCATTCTTTTTCTTTTTCCTTCCTTCTTCTTCTTATTCTTCCTTCCTTCCGCCATTCTTCTTCTTCTTCCTTCCTTCCTTCTGCCATTCGCTATTTTTCTTCCAATTGTTGTCTCTTAGCACATAAGGTGTTGAAACAATCCTCCTTGGCTCATTGGTCGGCGAGGCACTGCCATTGAAGCTAGCGGCGGCGGACCAGCAATGGCGGTGGCGCAGCAACGGCGGTGGCGGCAGGGGTAGTGGATTCGGTGGGTGGCGCCGATGAGAGGTGGGGGTACGGAGAGGAGTGGCGGCAGGAAGGAAAAGCTTAATAAGAAGAAGAAGAGAGTGGCGGGAGAAAGAAGAAAGAAAAGAAAAGAGAAAATTGAAGAAAAAAAGTAGAAAGACCAAAATACCCCTAACAATTCAGGTGATAACAGTCTCCGTTAAAAATTAACGGTGGGATTTGATGGAATGGGCACCAGTGATACGTTTTAAAAGTTTAGTGATGCGTTTATAACAAAATGAAGTATAGTGACTACTGGTAGAATTTGTCAATAATTGAGTGACCATTGATGGTATTTACTCTATAATTTGTGACTGAATATATATACATATGTTTGTTAATCTACGAATATGTTTGCTCAAGTGCAGCCATGTATATAGTGTTAGAATATAGTAAAAATGGGAAAAGTTATACCACCCTTTGCCTAGGTGACGTGAACTCATTTTCCTTTAAGGTGTGTTTGTCGTGCGGGATTAAAGATGTGATTGGATTAATTGATCCCATCTAGTGTTTGTTGTTAGGAAGGATATGATAAGCAAATCCAATCTTATGTTTGGTGCAAGGGTGAATAGGATATCTTTATCCTATCATGTGTTTGGTGCAATGCGGGATATGATTGCACCCAGGATTAATTATTCTTTTATCCTATTAGTACCGGATAAAAATATACCACCCCTATAGGTGGTATTATTTTATCCCATGGTTACCGGATAGCAAAACAAATATAAAAAATAAATTTTTATTTTAATCTTTTTCATTATGCCTTTTAAATAATCAAATTGATTACCGAAATTTTTCGACCACCCAAAATCACAGTAATTCAACTAATAAAATTCATTTATAGTATAATATAGTATTTTTCTTTTTCTTTTATTAAATGAAGGTAATTATAATAAACTTTAGTTTTATAAAATAGTAAAATTTACATTAAAATTTGAAACTGTACTTAATGCCTTAGTTCAATAAATATTGTATTTTCTCCCAGAAGAGATTTTACGAAACTTATTTATAGGTAGGATAATTGCATTAATAAAACAAATAAATAAATTTGTGGACAATAATTAAAATTACATATATTTTTAAAATAAAAGCGAGTTGTATTGAATAATATTCGGACTTGTAATCCAGGACTTCCATTAAATGCACAGTTTATTAAATATTTATCCGACTAGTTCTTATCATATCCGACTAGTTCTTATCATATCTGACTGATTCATTTCCTATCCTATCCCATGTAATTCCTATCCGACTAATTCCGACTCTTATCCTATCTGGCCTTGATCCTATCCGATCCTTACCTCCTTATCCGACATGCCAAACACATTCTTAATGGACTGGTTGTTAACGGATTGGTTATCAGGGCCGGACTTGAGAATTCGAGGGCCTGAAGCGAAATTTATCAATGAGACTCTCTATCTTCAAATTTTTAGGTCTTTTTGTTTCTAAGCATCCAAATTCAAAGAAAATAAATAAAATTAAATTAATCTACATAAATGATCCCTACTTATTTTTTGATTAATGATAACATATAAGATTTTTCGATCAATAAATTTCTCTAACTTCAAACTTTAAAAAATTATGGAGCCTAAGACAAGAACATGTTGCGACTCACCTCGGGTTCGGCTCCGGTGGTTATTGTATTCACTCATTCGACTTGAAACAATTTACGAAGATAATGTTTGGTCAATTTACGAAGATAACAAATGCAATTTGAGTATAATTAATACGAGAGATGTTAAACACAATTGATCTATAAATAAATACTGTTAACATTAATATGTTAATTTAAGACCTTCTATTAATTAATAATTATATCACTTCAACAAAATATTACTCCTATCAAAAGTATTCGTGAATCTATATATGTTTTGTGAACTATTTGAATATTATCAAAAGTATTTGTGAATCTATATGATTTGTGAACTATTTTATGCTAATGTTTAGCGTATTTATAATATGACATTTTGGACAAATAAAAAGACACAATGACTAGAACCAACTCATTGCCAAGTCCACTGTCGGCAGGAATGGCGAAGGATCGATCCATCTCTATACCTATCTCCGTTCTTGGATGTTATACAGAGCGACGACGTTCCGGCAGGCCGCCACCGGCGTGGCGCTGTCGTCGGTGCTGAAGATATTCCGGCTGCAGGTCTTCGACGAGAAGACACCCGGGGCTAAGGATGCTATCGGAGAGGCGGTGACTGCAGTTACTGGATGTAGGTTGGAGAAGACGGATCCGGTATCGGAGGATGCGGTGATGATGAGGATTTTGCTGGTTCTGTCGGCGATTATGAGGCACCGAGCTTCCTGTTTGCTCACAGATCATGGTGTTTGCACCCTTGTCAATTCTTGCTTTCAGGTTAGGGTTTTGCAATTGCAATGATTAATTTTGGGCAAAAATAAAATAAAATAAAATAATAATATTTATTCAATTCAGATTTTAAAAGATTCTAACTAACTTTTTAAAATCCGTGGATTCTGCCAAGTCTATGGATTGTTTTAAATCCTTTTAGAATTTGACAGATTTAATGCATGGATTCTTTTGGATTTATGCAGATTTCAATAAGTTCATCAAAAAAATATTAAAAGACAAAAGAGAGTTTAAAGTAACATTATCAAAAATGTAAAGACAATTAACGAAATATATTACAAAAATTCATACTGCTCCATTCAACTATCATTATGATTATCATAACCCTCTTCATTCTCATTGTTGTCCTCTTAATTTTCATTCTTATTATTTTATAGCCACCTATTTACTTAAAAAATTAAAGGCAACAATTTTTTATGATTTTCTTATAGTCATCAATTGAATTTTACACTTGATACTATGTTTTATATGTTATTATTATTTATATTTCATACTAATTATTCAATTCTTAGTATATACATATTCATTAATGGATTTAATGGCATTTGTTAAGTACTACAATCACGTGCAATGCTGCATAAAAACTAGTTTAATAAAAAATCAAAGGATAAATAATAAAAGAAAAATATTACAAAGTGAATATGAATTATAACATTATTATTCCAGTGTATATCTATTAATTTAAAATTCACGTTTGAACCAAATTGAGTACTTAATGTTTTTGGGATTTTGGTCGGATTACTATCTGGAGTATTATAAAAGTGTAATAATGCTTACTGCGTTAGTCCATGAAATGAATTACCAAAAAAAAATATGTCATGTCCCTAATATTCGCTTACAGTAAAAAATTAACAGTTATATAATACATAATAAGTGAACCGAATTTTACTTTTGTAAACCAACTAACTATGGATGATTTTATGCACCCACAAAATTAGACTTCTCACCCACAAGTATTTTTTAATGAAATTGACATCGATAATTAGCGGTCTAACCATTTAAAATTATGTTAATGCGTAATAGCCACATTTGTAAAAGAGAGAATAAAGACTTAGGGATAAAGAGCGTTCATCATATAATAAGACATTTGGATTACTCCATCTGAAATCTCATGAGAAGATTTCAAGATGGATTTTTATGTATAAAAAGAGCTTTACGATCCATCAAAATCCACCACTAATTAAAATCCTACTAAGTCATTAGACTTAATACCATAAGATTTAGATTTTTTGAATACATTAAGATTGAAATCTCAATTGAATACATCATAATTTTAAAAGACTTTTAAAATCTCAATTGAATACCCATAAACTTTAAAAGTCCATAAAAATCCTATAGAGTCTCAATCCAATACACCCCCCTAAGATTGAAAATATTATAATTATTTGAGCTTTTGCGAGCTACTTCTGCTAATATTGGAGATGCTATTTTTATAATCCGTAAGTTTAAAAGGATTATGACCTATAATTATGTAATTAATATATTGGTATTTATTTGTTTATAAATTTTGAAATACCGTACTTTTTTATAGTAAAATTAGAGGGATCCTTAAAATAAGGGCAACTCAAAAGGGCTCTAATTATTTCCAAGATGAACTGGCATCAAGGTGAGGTTCACAATTTTATTACTCTTCTCATTGACCAATACACAAATGTCATGTTATCTAATATTTTTTGAAATTGTTGAAATTTTATGTTTTAGTTGAAGAAAACTTGTTTGATTTAAAAATAAAAAATAAAACTCGTAACTCAATGCGTGTGTAATATAATATGATAATTTTATATTATGATGTGTGCGCTATTATAATATAATATAAATAATTTGATATTGTGATTCTTGATAATAGGTGGGCATTAATAAACTGTGATTGATAATAGGTCAATATAATGCTGAAATTATAGTTGGGAATATTTGTACCAAAATTTCAGTCCTTTAAGATGATTTTTTTAGGCAGGAAGTGTGAACTTGTACTATAATTTTTTCCTTTCTTACATCATGTACATGCAGTTTTGGTGAGTCGTGATGCCTTTTTAATGCAAATAGTGACAGTAAAACAACATAGATAATTACAATCACCCCTTTTTTGGTTTGCATTTTATTACTGTACATCCTTCTCTCATATGAAAATTGCCGAGATCTCCTCTCTGATCTATTCTACAAAAAATGTGAACTTTTTATACGTGATGCAAATGAAAAAATTTATAGACAAATTTGCACACAACAATAGAGATGTAGCTTACTATGGATAAATCCAAAAGTTATGAAAGTCTATTGTTAATCAAAATTAAAAACAATTATTTGTAGTCATATTAATCGCATCAACATATACTGTAATCTATAGTTGGGTTGATGTGTGTATAGCGGGCCTCATATTCAACCATTAGTTGTAGTTCGTGCCAAAAGCATGGTCAACCCCTTAATAAAACACATCTGCATCTCCACCATTAGAAAAGCGCATCTTGCATTTAAGACATTGAAAAAACGTATTGCATCTCAACCCTTGAAAAAACTTCTTGCATCAACCATCCAATCTTTTATTCCTTATCCATTTTCTAGATTCATAAACTGTTCTCGCTTATTATGTAGATTTGCTTAACTTGTCTATTAACCCCAAAAAGCCCGTTAATTTTCGGGTCGATTTGGTAACGGGTGGTCCAACAACTGCCAGTTCTATTTCAGGTTGTTCAACAATCAGCCAGTCGAGGCGACCTGCTCCAGCGCTGTGCACGGTTCACAATGCACGAGCTCATCCAAATAATATACTCTCGGTTACCCGATATAGAAGTGAGAGACTGGGAAAACTCGGAATCTGATACTGAGGACAGTGGGCTTGATTCGGTTTATGGTATCCGATCCGCTGTTGATATATTCCATTTCCTGTGTTCTTTATTGAATGTAGTTGAAGTGTTTGATGTTGAAGGGTCATCAACGGCTCAAACCGTCGATGAAGATGTTCAGCTTTTCGCTCTTGTTTTGATCAACTCAGCGATTGAGTTGAGTGGTGATAGTATTGGGAAGCACCCGAAGCTTTTGCGGATGGTTCAAGATGATCTTTTTCACCATTTGATTCATTACGGGATGTGCTCGACCCCACTAATTTTGTCGATGATTTGTAGTACTGTTTTGAATATCTACCACTTTCTTCGCAGGTTAGAGTTTTCGTTGCTTCGTTTTTTTAATATCTAAATGCTTAATGTTGAACGAAACTTCTGAAATATGTGTTTGATTTTATTTGGCTCTAAACACTGAGTCGATGGGATATTACAGTTTGATTCTTAGTACGATATACAACACTGCCGAATGAATAAAAAGAATAGCATCACCAGTGGAATAAATTTTTATGGAAGTTAAATTAAGCATTCAGTAAATGACTTGTCTCCTAAAACCAAATTCCGAACTTTAATCTAATTCGGTTTTAAGAGTTGAGAAACAAACACCATTTCTATCTCTTAATGCTGAATAGTCCATTCAGCATTAGTAGGTGATGGGTATTCTTTTAACTTCTAATTGTTTAAGAAATTTGTAGCTAATGTTTGCTTGAAATGCTTGTTTTCCATGGAAATGTTAAAATTTTCATGTTTTTCATCTTTAGTGGTGTTTGATTGCTTAATTTTCCATGGTATCATTTTTCATGATGCAATTTAGTTTCGCCTACATTTCACATTTTCCATGTAATTCAAGAACCACCTCAAGCCTTGGTGTTTGTTTACTGTGGGAAATCTTTCCGTGTAAAAGAAGTCCATGAAACTTACTTTTTTCACACTTAAGTTTTCAAACTGATCTTAATGATTAAGTCATAGAAGTTCCTTTAGAAGCGAACTCTGAATCCAAATGAAAAATTGAGATCTACTCTGACCTTTTGTCTTTCTATAAAAACTACACCTACTACCAATGGTCAAAGAAACCTAAATGGAAAAAATGGAAAACTAAGCATACAAATGTGATGTATCAGGATATGTATGGTAAACGGGGTGCTATGAAAAGTTGTACCATATACGTTCATGGTTTTACTTTGCTTGTAAAAGTCATTCACGCTTTTAAAATAGACCACATTTTTATAAATTCAGCGTTTGAATTGTTCTTTACCTTCAGATGTAAAATTAGAGAATCTCAAATTGTACGATCAACTAGTATTCAAGAGTTAGACAGAATATGATACAAACAATACTTATCCAGAAATTCCATTCTGACAAAAAACAAACAATTTTATTGATATTGTTTGTCTTATTTTTCGCAGCTCTGTTCGGCTTCAATTGGAAGCTTTCTTCTCATTTGTGTTATTTAGAACAGCAAATTTGGCTAGTGTCCAACCTCAAGAAGTTGCGGTAGAAGGTATAATAAATTTCTGCAGGCAACCAACATTTATAGTCGAAGTCTACGTAAATTACGATTGTGACCCCACTTTTCGAAATGTATTTGAAGAGATTGGCAAGTTGCTGTGCAAGCACGCATTTCCAGCTGTTGACCGTTTAACGAGTTTACAAATCCAAGCCTTTGAAGGACTTGTACTCATACTTCACAACATTGCTGATAATGTTGACAAAGAAGATGATTCAAGCCCATCTGGGCCCTACCCAGTTGAAATTTCTGAGTACAGACCATTTTGGGAAGAGAAAACGAAGGAACACGAAGATTTTAAAACTTGGGTCGATTTCGTGAGAGTGAGAAAGGCACAAAAAAGGAAGATAATGATAGCAAGTAACCATTTTAATCGCGATCTTAAAAAGGGGCTAGATTATTTGAAAATATGTGATTTGGTCTCCAATCCACCTAATCCGAAAGCGTATGCTATGTTTTTTCATTACACTCCGGGTCTTGACAAGACCATGATCGGAGATTATCTTGGTGACCCGGATGAATTTCATATTCAAGTTCTTAAAGAATTTACCGACACATTTGAATTTAGTGGAATGATTCTTGATACCGCTTTGAGAACTTATTTGGAAACTTTTCGATTACCTGGCGAATCTCAAAAGATTCAAAGAATACTTGAAGCTTTCTCTGAGAAGTTTTATGATCAACAATCGTCAGAGATTTTTGTTAGCAAAGATTCAGTTTTCATTTTATGTTACTCCCTCATTATGCTAAATACAGATCAACACAATCCGCAAGTGAAGAAAAAGATGACTGAAGATGAGTTTATAAGAAACAACAGAGCCATTAATGGTGGTAAAGATCTTCCTCGAGAGTACTTATCAGAATTGTTTCATTCAATTTCGACCAACGCCATCACACTCTTTGGCCAAACGGGTGCGCCCATGGAAATGAATCCGAGCCGTTGGATTCAACTGATAAATCGTGCCAAAATCATGAAGCCATTCGCGTTGTGTGATTACGAACGCCGTTTGGGGAGAGATATGTTTGCTGCTATTGCGGGTCCCTCCGTTGCTACGCTTTCGGCTATATTTGAGCAATCCGACGATGAAGAAATGTTACACGAATGCATCGAGGCTTTGTTTTCGGTATCAAGAATTGCTCAATACGGGCTAGAGGACACTTTAGATGAGCTCCTCGCTTCGTTTTGCAAATTTACTACTTTATTGAATCCTTACGCATCCGCAGAAGAAACACTTTATGCTTTTAGCAACGATATGAAACCTAGAATGGCAACTTTAGCTGTTTTTACTATTGCAAATGGTTTCAAAGACTCGATTCGAGGGGGTTGGAGGATAATTATCGACTGTTTGTTGAAACTCAAGAAGCTAAAATTGCTTCCCCAATCCGTGGTGGAGCCTGAAATTGCTTCAGCTTCATCTCTCGACAATCAAATGAGCGAACAGTCTGAATCAGGCTCGATTTTTCCTGGTCAGGATATTAAAAAATTAGGCAGTAAACACCATGGTGCCAGTATGATGGACCGATTCTCGCATTTTTTATCAATGGAGAGCGTCGAAGAGTCATTAAACCTTGGTGTGAGTGAGTTTGAGCAAAATTTGAAAGTTATTCAACAATGTCGAATCGGTTCCATTTTCAGCAATAGTTCGACTTTGCCTGAAGATCCTTTGTTAAACCTTGGCCGCTCTCTCATCTTTGCCGCGGCTGGTAAAGGCCAAAAATTTAGTACACCAGTTGAGGAAGAAGAAACTGTTGGATTTTGTTGGGATTTACTTTTAGCAATTAGTGTAGCCAACATCCATAGATTCACAACATTTTGGCCTCATTATAATGATTTTCTTCTTGGGGTTGCGCAGTTTCCACTATTTTCACCTATTCCATTTGCCGAAAAGGGGATCATAGCGCTTATGAAGATTTGTCTCAAGCTTTTAGCTTCGTACCAGTCGGAAAAACTCCCCGAGGAACTCATCTTCAAGTCCATAAACTTAATGTGGAAGCTTGAAAAAGAAATCCTCGACACTTGTTGCGAGTTCTTAACCCAATCGGTGAGCAAAATTCTCATTGAATATCCTGCAAATTTGCAAACAAGGTTGGGGTGGAAATCTGTTCTTCACCTTTTGTCAGTCACCGGACGGCACCAAGAAACGTACGACCAAGGGGTTGAGACGCTTATCATGTTGATGTCTGACGGAATCCACATCTCTTTAACAAATTATGCATATTGTATTGATTGCGCATTCGGTTTCGTTGCTCTAAGAAATAGCCCAGTGGACAAGAACATCAAGATAATGGACCACATGGCGGATTCGGTGAACCTCTTGGTTCAATGGTACAAGAATGGATATTCGGATCCGGGTATTACCATGAGCAACATGAGTAGTTCCTCGATCGAAGATAATAATATGAAAGCTCTCAACTCGTCCAATATGACCATGAACTTGTTTTTGAAGTTAGGTGAATCTTTGAGAAAGACGAGCTTGGCTAGGCGAGAGGAGATAAGGAACCATGCGATTGGCTCTCTCCAAAGAAGCTTTGCGCTTGCCGAGGAGCTTTACTTTATGCCCACAAATTGCATCAATTGCTTCAACCTTGTGATCTTCTCGATGGTGGACGATTTGCATGAGAAAATGTTGGAGTACTCGAGGAGAGGAAATGCAGATAGAGAGACCAGGAGCATGGAGGGGACTTTGAAGCTATCGATGGAGCTATTGGCCGAGGTTTATTTGCAGCTTTTGAAACCGATATCAGAGAGTCCCGATTTTAGAACATTTTGGTTGGGGATTTTGAGGAGGATGGATACGTGTATGAAGGCTGATTTAGGATATTATGGTGAATCAACATTGCAAGAAATTGTACCTGGTTTGTTGAGGAAGATGATCACAACAATGAAGGAGAATGAGATATTGGTGCAAAGGGAAGGTGATGATTTGTGGGAAATTACTTATATTCAGATACAATGGATTGCTCCATCGATTAAGGAAGAGTTGTTTCCTGAAGAAATGTAGAGATAGTAGTGATATCCAAGATGATTTAGTCAGTTTCTTGATATAGTTAGATACTACCCATCCTCCAAACACCCTCTTTTTTGTTTAGTGATTTTTTATTTTTATTTTTTTTTGAAATGTGATTTTGCAATTTTTGTTCTAGAAGATCTCTACTTGAAAATTTGTAAGGATCAATAGGAACGCTCTATTATTATATAAAGTCGGAAGCCATTTTGAGGTTATTGAAGACGTGTCTAAGTTTTTATTTTTCTAGTTTTACCCTTGTGGATTTGGCATTTAGTGTGAGTATTGGAGCTTTTAAGCAATACGCCACTAACTATTTTTTTTTTTTAACATTTTCTATATATTTTTTTTATAACCGAATCACACATGCATTAAAAATGTACAAAAGTCTAGTGTTTTTCTTTGAAAATAGGATTTTATTTTCTTTTACCAAACAAAGAAACACGTCAAATTTATTTACAAACGAAATTATCCTTGCAAAAGTCCCCCGCTAGCCTAGGTTCCTTTCCACCATTCATATATCATACAAAGATGGGGGGGGGGGGGGGGGGGGGGGGGGGGGGGGGAGCGACAAAAGTTTCTTTTGCAAGAGTGGCAAGCTTATCCGCTACTTTGTTAGCTTGTCGATACCCAAAAGTAATACAAACATGTTCGAAGTCACGCAGCGAAACCTGAATATCTGATAGAAGAGCTTGATGCGTCAAGTTCTCTGCCTTGCATCCTACGAAGCATTTGAAATGTGGCTTTGGAAGTCAGTTTCCAAGTGAATTTGCTGTATGCTGTTCTGCTATAAATGAAATTCTCCCAAGTGATTCCGAATGACAGCTCCTATATAAACTTAGCAATTCAAGAATTGCCGGAAGAAGTTCCATTCGTATGCACTTCATACGATTACAAGGCATCCACCCACCTTATATAATGGGTGGAATTTCAAACAATAGCATTATCAGGCCTATATACTGATTTGATCTTTAATTTTTATCGGCATTTGCAAAGGTTGGATTGGTTGATTTCTAAAGATAACTTCGTTTCTACTTTCTGGTCAACCAACGAACATAATGCAAATATGTATTCCACTCTTGATCCACACAATGAACATAACGCAAAGGAATTCCTTGTATGCATGTTTTTCTAAATATATATATATATATATATAGTGCACAATATTTTTATGTGGTTTATTAGTGAAGCAGTTGCATGATAATTTTTTGTGTATACATATGAAATGGATGGATACCATCATACCAAACTTCATGTCATCGTGATCGATCTCAGAAAAATAAGATAATAAAAAATTGTTTTTCATTATGAAAAATATCTAAATTAAGGGGGAGCAAATTTTGGGCAATTTGTGCTTAAGTGTGGAATGCATTACGGTGTTTGTACCATCGTTTTAGACCATCAAATTATACTTTTACACTTTACTATTAACGTCTTTCATAGAACATAAACTCTACTTTGGGGTTTGTGATGAATTTTATCAATTCAAATTCCAAGGGACGCTTATTCTTTATTTAATTTTCCAACTCTCTCTCTCTCTCTCTCACACACACACACACACATCATTTCATCCACAGAAGTTAATTTCCCTCCGATGGGATCTCATTAGTTAGGGAAAGCAAAATTATTATCTCTCATTTAAGGTAATAATGAAGCCTTTGCTTCCTGTTTAATCACACTAATAGTAATAGTACTGCCCACTATTTAACTTTTTTTAATCAACAAAAAAAAAAGAAAAAATCATTAACATTTACTAGGTAACCATAAATATAAAAATGCAAACTGTACAAACACAAGCGAAACAATTGGATTCTATACATAAAATGAATCTCTTCAAGAATTGTCTACTTTTGCACTGTCTTCTCTCTCATCATGATGATTGCCTTTAAAATTACAAACTTTAGTGCCAAAACTCATCTTCATTAACAGTGTGTCAATGAAATTAATGAGTATCACCACACTTAAAAACAAAACCCTTTTCAATCATGAAAAATTAGCGACCAAGCAAACAACACTTTACTTAATTCTTTACTCGTAACCTTAAATTTTCCATTCATCTCCTTCATTTCTCAATTCTCTTATTCTCAATGCCAAGAGGAACAAGAACATCAAGCCAGTTGATGAACACAGCCCAAATATTTAGAGAGTCGATTAGAATTCTCCTTCTCCATGCAACACATTTTCACTCCATCTCCATATTTCTCTTCTCACCTCTCTCGATCTCTCTCTTCATCTCGCACTTCCTCATTCGCCATTTTCCCAATTTACTTTCCTCACTAATTGAAATTGATCATTATTTAATTGGACGAAATTGGTATCTCCCCCTCCACCAACTACTCTCAAAAACCATCCTTCACATTATCATTTGCATACCATCATCCGTTACATTCGCTCTCCTTGGAAGAGCTGCCACTATCCAAGCAGTATCAGATGCATACAGCAGAATCCAGCTTGACAGAAGGAGGCTAATTATGAGAAGAGGGATGGCCTGGGTTAAACTTGCCCACACAAGTTTCTGGGAATATGTTATCGTGCTTCTCCTGTTTGGAGCTCTGGTGGCTTGTTTGGCAACACTACCAAAGATATTCTCTGTGTTTGGGATATGTTCGAGGGGATTAGGGTTTTGGGTTGTCCTAGGGTTTTTCGGGGCGCCATTTTGTGTGGTATTTGCACATGTTATGGTAGCGGGGAACTTGGCTAGGGTTTTGTGTGTATTGGAGAGTGATTGTTGTGGGCTTGATTCATTGATGAAGGCAAGAAGACTAATGGAGGGAAGGAGGCAAACAGCACTAGTGATGGCTTTATTGAGTAATGTAGGGTTTAGAATAGTGGAGTGTTTGTTTGAGTTTAGAATGTGCAAGGGGATGAGTTTGTGGGAAGGTCCTATGTTGGTTTCCATGTACTCCTTAGTACTTGTTTTGGATACTATCATGAATGTTGTTTTTTACTTTACATGTAAACCGTAGGATTCAAATATACTATGAAACAGATTTTGTCATCTTTTGTAAGCCTTTCTAATACATTTCTAGCTATAGTTACATTTTCTGCCTGTGTCATGATGAATACTACTTTCCTTTTCCTTTGTAAGATAATTTACAATTACATCCTATTTTACAATTGAACTGTAAAATTAAAGAGATAAACTAACATTAACCTTTTGAACTAGAAGTATTGATGAATAAGTCATGCACTACACATTATTCAGTTTTCAGTTTTTGTATCAAATTGATACAAATCCAACCTTTTCTTCTGGGATGTCTCAAGTAGTCTAATCTCTTTCTTGAGACATAATCATTGAATTAAATCTCACAATAAAAAATAAGCAATTCTTTTGATTGTGTTGAAATTAGTTTGTTCTAAAATAACACCAAAGTCAAAGACTTGCAATTTGACAGAGGTAGTAGTTATTTCTTTATCTAGAGAATATCTAAACTGGTGTCTCTACAAAAAATAAACTAAGTGAAAAGTTTCAACACACATTTCTCCTTCGACTTTCAAACTATAATGCTTCAAGAATTTTACAAAAACCCAACAAGGGTTTGTACTTTGTAGCTAAATTTCAGAAAACTTGTACCACAACAAACAAGAGACCATGGGCTTCAACGGCACTAATACTAAGGGCTCAAACCTATACACAGTCTGACCATCCATGGTTCCAAACAGTGGCTGAACATGAGTTCCCACAACACTTGACATAAGCTATAGCCTCAGGTGCCAAATGAAAAATGGCCACGGCTAGAGCAATGTACTACCATGAAAGCATAACGTAAAAGCATCCAATGCACCGTTTGCTTTAGCAGAAGTCCAAAATAACTAACAATACACATTTGGTTGACAATAGACTACAGAGGCATCAATAGTAGAAACAAAGGAATGGCTTTCTACTAAAGCAATGTACTGTCATGAAAGCATAACATACAAACATCCAATGCATTATTTGCTTCAGCAATCAGCAGAATTCCAAACTTACTGACAATACAAATTTGTTTGACAAAGGCATCAATAGGAGAAACATAAGTGTCCGTTTGGTTCATTCCTTTGAGCTTTCAAGGAATCCTGAATTCCAATGTTTGGTTGAAGTTCGCAAGAGAATCCAGGATTCCCAAGGAGAATTTCCCCAATTCCCCAAAACCAGGATTTTTCTTCCCACGTCAAATCGAGGAAAGGAGCTTTCTTGGAATCATGGAAGCCAATTCCTTTCAAAAACTCGAACCAAACAAGCCCTACAGTAATCCTCAAATTGTAATTCAAAAAATGCTTTTGTTTTTCTTACCTTCATTTCTTGTGCTTCACCAAAACATTCTTTAAAATGTGTATTTCTCGGCAGAAAGGCATCTTGCTAACCAATCTGAAACAACTTGAAACCTGAACTGAATTGAAAGCAATAACAAATATACTTCTACTGGTTTTACAGAGGAAATTAAACACGAATATTTGAATATTCGTTCAGAGAACAGCTAAAAATAATAATAAAATGTAGATGGTAAATTAGAAAACTGGTACAAAAGCCTTAAGCAAGGCATATTACAATACACAAAGCCATAAACTTCCTCAAAAACTGGCGCTAAAATCTTGGGCCTCCATCAAGTTTAGAGGTGAGGGTTCTTGTAAAAGAATTGGAAGCCAATTCACTCATCTTTTTGCCTCTTAGATCCTCCACTGCTACAACAGACAAAAGGAATTCAAAAGTTGTTAGAAGAAACAACAGATTAAGATATTGTGGAAATTATTATAATTTGATTTAATCTAACAGTTTCATATGAGCCCTTCCAACATTATTTCAGCAAAGCTCGAAATCATAGCCAAATTTAATATACGGTATATGAAAAAAAAAAAAAAAAAAAAACTAGTTGAGTTTCACTTGGCAACAAATAAATAGTAGACAAAAACTAAGCTGTGGTTCAAGGAGCAGGATTCACCATTTTCTTCCTCAATTGGCATATAAGGATTACTAACCTAATTTGTCCTATACTCCTATGTTGATGAAATTAGATTGGGATGTCTCAAATTAATAGTCTCATTTCATTTTCGGGAAATCAATGTGACAAACCTCACAATAGAAAATAAGTTGTACCCTTGACCAGTTATTACTTAGGCTTCTCTTAAAGAAGTCAAAGTGGGACTATCAATTTCAGATAGAGAGCATTCCTTTTGGATGATATAAGCGTAAAAAAGGCAGAATTCTCTTATTTTTTCTTTTATACTTTTACAAATGAAATAGAATGACTTTATATTACCTACTAGCACAGGAACAAAGAAAAGTGCTATTACTATAAATAATTTGAAACATTAAAGAAACCAAAACAGGTTACCATCGCAGCACTTGTGTTCTTCTTAAGAGGGAATTTCCATCCCAACAAATACCCTCAACCACCTCGGCTCCCTTTTTTTTTTCCCCAAGAATGAAAGGGAAAAAGAGGAATTCTTTATGGCTTACTGACAAAAAGCTTGTCTAAGCATACACTTATAAGCGCAAAATCCTCATGTTCCACGCACTCAGAGGAGCAGAAAAAGAAACAAAAAAAATGGCAATAGCAATTGCTTAATATTAATCTCAGCTCCTTTGGATGACATCAATGGGTGACTAAGTGGTTGAATAAGAATAAACGGAGAGTCGAATGAAATGATGAGGTTCTAATTCATCTTTCCCTTCGAGGCACCTGGTAGATGAAAGGGAGGAAGATTTTGAAGAGGCCTTTCATGTACCTTTCTCCTTCGTGGTGCATTTCATGTAAATGGGCGATAGAAAATGTGGACCACATTCTGCTGCACTGCAGCTTGTTAATGATGTACAGGTTAGGATTTTTGAAATGTTTGTTTTGGCAGGTGCTTTCCCTAAAAGTTGGGCTGAGTTCGTACTCATCAAATGGAATTTTCAAGCATAATAGTAAGAAGTTGAAGTTCATATGGAGATTTGCTGTTCTGGCCTTGGCATGGTCGATTTGGATGGAACGAAATAAAAGGACGTCTGAGGACAAAAGCAACAGCGCTTATGAAATCTGGGAGCATACACGGGTTTCTGATTGATTTATGGACTAAAGTTTTGAACATTTTTAATGATACTGAGCGTTTTTTGTTTAGTTTGGATTGTGCTAGCTTTATGGATGGATATGTGGGTTAGAGTTTTTGTTCTTTGTTCCTTTCTATAGCCTTAGGAATTGCTTTTGGTTGTTGCTTTTTGTTCCAGTGGATGTCCTATCCACTGTTCTTTAGCGTTGCTTGTATTGTAATTCCTTTAGCTGATCTATAAAATTTTGTTTTCTATCAGAAAAAAAGGGACCTAATAGCACGATAAGTGAAGGTGGTAAATACTGCCTTTTGAGATATATAGAAGTGACCCTTTTGTTGAATATTTAACAAAAGTGAAAACTCCAGAATTTAAAATATGATCTATTTGAGTTATTTTATATAATCGCGAACAGGGATTGTAAACAAAGCGTGATACAAAAGGATCCAAATTGGTGCCAAGTATTACCTTTTCCAAAACAGAGTTTGAACTACAAGAGGCCAGCCCTGTGAATCTTGCTTTTACAAAAGTTTGGCACAAATCAACCTTGGCAATCATATTGGGATCCAAGCGCAAATTAGATTGACAAGAGTTCTTCCAAATAAAACCCCTTTAAAGGTTGGATACAAGATCGACCTCTATAATCTGGAAGCACCCACTTTGCTTTAAAGTTAATTTTTGAGAAATAAGGTACTAAATGAATAACAACTGTGGAGTAGGCAATAGACACTGAAACATAAAAACAAGGCTAAACAAGGAAGAACAATCTTTAAGCACCTGAGACAATGAGATTTTAATATTGATATATTGGAAACGATTAGTACTATATCAACATTTTACCATACAGGCGCATACACATATTCGCTGCTTTATTATACAAGTCAACTATTGTGTGCTTAAATACTTCAAAGCTGTGATACACACAGCTTTGGTCAATGGACAAATGCAACAAATTCTTCCATGAACGTATATACTAGCAAGTACCCAGTGTGGTAAATTGACTATAACCTGAAAAAGAAATGGCACTATCAATTTGAGACATCCCACGAAGGAAAGTGGAACTAATTTTTTTGAGACAGAGGGAGTAATAAAGACCAAAGTCGATTATACACGCTGTAATACAAGCAAAATCAGAATCTAACAACATAAAGTAAATCAATTACTTACTCTATTAACACATTTAACAAAATCAAGCATTGAAAGAAACACCAACCCATTAATAAGCGAATTTCAAATAATTAATTAAAATGAAAAAACGGAAAATTACCTAGTTAGTTTACCCACTGGTATTCTCAGCAGATACATCAGTATCGTCGTCGTCATCATCACCACCCCCTTGCCTTATTTTCGCAATCTCCGCTTGAGCCCTCTCAAGAATCTGACTCTTTTGCAACTCCAAATCTCTATGAAAATCCATCCTCATCTTCTCCAACTCCATCATCTGTTGCCTCTTATTATCCTCAATCTTCTCATAAATCTCCCCAAACTTCTGAATCGAATCCGCCACTAATCGAAACGACAATCCATTATCTCCCTCCTTCCTCTTTGGCGGCAGCCCATCCGAATCATCATCATCCTCTTCACTCGATTCCCCGGGACTATCCCTCATTTCATCCAATGCATTCGATTGATTCAAATAAACCCTAGGATTCATAAACACATACTCCCCTGAATCAACCCCACAAGCCAACCCATTTTGTTGCCTTGGTGATGCATTCAATAACATATCCATTTTCTTGAAAAATGGCCATTTACCATAATACCCTCCCATTTCCTCCATTTTAGCCTTCTCTTTCTTATACTTCTTCTTCAAATTATCCAATCGATTCCTACACATTATATGATCCCTCTCTAACTTACAAACCTCGGATAATTTCTCCGCGACCTCGACCCAATCCTCATTCCTCAAACTTTTCCTCCCCAATTGCAAAAACCTATCCCCCCAAATCTCAAGCAACACGAAACTCTCATTATCCGTCCAATCCGATGAATTTTTCTGCAAATTAACATTAACACGAGGCGCGAATTCATATTTCGAATATAATCCATCTAATCTACGCTTCTTTTGGTGCCTCTTTGTATCATCATTAGATTCAATAACCCTAGAATACCCATTTTGATACTCGTCTTCATCGTCGTCGTCTTCATCTTCATTGAATCCTTGGTTTTCTTCCTCCAATTCATCGTTTTCGTAACCGTTATCATCATCATCATCTTCTTCATTGTAATTAGGGTTTGGAGTTGGGCGTTTCGAATTGGATCGGTATAAAGAGTTATATGAAGAGTGGTGGTTTGAATTGTAGTGTTTTGAGGGGTATCTGGAATTCTCTTGAGCGTCATCCATTGGATTTGTATAAGATACGGGTGGAATTTAAAGAGGGAAGATAAAAGTTTGAAACCCTAGTTCTGTGATTTTGAATGGATGCATTAAAAAGATAAAGACCGGAACTTTAATCTGAGAATTGTGATGTATTGAACACTAACCCTCCTTCAAAAAAAAAAAAGTTTGATTATTCTATTGACACATATTATTTTTTTATTTTTAATTAATGATTAAAACACTAAACTCATTATTGAAACCCAAATTAATTATATATCCATTAATTAAAATCTCTTTTCTTCTTTTCCTCCTCTTCCTCCTTCATCATCATCATCCTCCTCCTCTCCACCACTGCCGCCGCCACCACCACCATTTAAATCATCTTTCTTCTCCAAAAAAAGTAGGATATTTATATTTTTGTTGTTTATTTACATTTCCTTTCATTTATTTATCATTGAATACAAACAAACGCAAAAAAAAAAAAAAAAAACAGAAAAAAACCACGAAGAATGTTTACTCGGTTCCTAGGAACCGAATGTTGTTTATCATACTCGGCTCAAAGGAATCGAGTAAAATACAGGTTACTCGGTCCTAAGGAACAGTCTTTGGGTCATTTTTCCAATTCCACTCGGTTCCTTAGGACCGAGTGACTTGTGTTTTACTCGGTTCCTTTGGGTCAAGTATGATGAAGAATACTCGGTTCCTAGGAACCAAGTAAACCTTCATCCATGGCAGAACTTGTTTCGACGTGGCGTGTGCACCGGCCAAACCAAAAACTCTTGTTTGTTCTTCTTAAAAACCATAACTAATATATTCTTATCAATAATACATGGCGAAACTTTTTTTTTAACTAATAACGAAAAAGTTTGAGAGAAAACGACTAGATTGGGAAAGAATTAGAAAAAGAAGATTGAAGATGAGATTTGTAGGGTGGGTGGTTTGATTTATTTTTTTGAATTGCATTAAGAAAGAAAGTGGAGTGGTGAGAGTTGAATGGAGTGGAGTATTTTTTAGATTAGTATTAATTAATCTTAAGATTAAAAATGGAGTGTTGGGAGTGTTTAGAAGATATAAAATATATTTGTGGAGTGTTTGAGAGAAATGGAGTGTGTCAATAAAAGCTCCCAAATTTTATCATTTTTTATTAAATTTCATTAGTTTTGTCAAATGCAAGTAATTTAATAAGTCGGAAGGTTTAGGTCCCAAAATTTAGTCTCAAACTCATAACAGAAGCCTCTCGTGTTATTTCCTATAAAGTTTATTGGCTTTAACATCTTCAAAATAAGCAATATTACTGTATTTATTGCTTTCTTTGTTATTTGGATAATTATATTACGGAAAATAATAACATCGGTCTTTAAGCCACACGTTAAAGGTACTATAAATAAAAATAATAAAATCTTGTTTGAGAATTTGTACTATATTTAATGTATATTGGGAGTTAATTATTTTCAAAAATTGGTATTTAACATGTGCCCTCACACATTAACATGACCCTTATATTACATACATTGATGAATTGTATATTACTATATTTATAAATTGTTGATAGAGTTGCAATGAATTTAGTATAATTATTCGATTAATAGAATCAATTTTTTTTTTGTTTTCTGTTCAAAGTCATTTATTATTAAAATAGTGCTTGCAAGTTTCTTCGAATTATGAGTTATGATGGAGTATAAATCACTAAAGGTGGATGAAACTTATATTTTCATCCAAAATGTTTTGATATGAAACGGAGTTCTAATAACTTTGAGATGCTCTCTCAGCGTATTCATCTTTGATCTTTGTTATTTTCTCTATCAAACTTTGCAAATATGTCTTTTTAAAAAAAAGTTTGATAAAATTTGATGAAAATAATATTCATAATTAATCATACTTACTAAATTTAATCAAAAAAATCAATTAAAAATTAAGTTAACTAAACGTCTAATTTTTTTACACTTCACTCTTTTTTCTCTATGAAGCCTAGGTGCAAATAATAATATTTATTTATATAAGCCATTGTAATTGAATTTCCAAAGAAATTTATTGGAATTAAACAAATAAGCCTCGCCATTTTTCAATCTTCAACTTTCTTGAGATCCCCAACTACAATTCACCAATGTCCCGGCCAATATTCCACGTCTTTTGTGTCCATGATTATCTCTTTTCAATTTGTATCTAAGTAGGGCTGTAAATTAAAAAACCCAAATTTAAAATGTTCCGTTGGGTTTCAAAAATTTTGAAACCCAAATCCAATCCAAAGTTTTTGGTTTAATTTCGGTTCAGTTTTATTTAATTTTTGTGTATCTTATTTTAAAAAATTAATTTAATAGAATAGTGACTAAAAATAATGAGAGGCAGTGGACGTTCAAAATTTAAGGTTTGAAACCGGAGAAAAATGACACATAAGTTAAAATGAAAAGAATAAAAAATGGGTATGTAATGAAGTTAGAATTTGAAGCAGAAAAAATAAAAGAGGAAAAGTGTAAAAAGTAGCTTAGTATTAATCATAGGAAAATGCCATGTCATGCATCAAAGATTTGTATGCTTAACGAGAATAGCTTATCTACTTTATTAGAGGGGAGGCAATTAAGTTAAACATGATTAATTAGTAATATTTTCCAAAACGAAAGGTCTATAATAGAAGTTAGCATAAATAAATTAATTTATAATAACTATTGATTTACTTGTGAAAATTCAATGAATGATTGTTTGATAAAGTATAATATTGATCAAAGATAATGTGATCTTAATTACCAGTTTCATATGATTGTTTGTAAATACGATATCATTTTTTGTGTTGAGTGTAAAGTTTAGTTTGATTCGATTCAGTTTTGGAGTGGCCTAACCCAATCTCAACCCAAACATTTTCGGTTTTAATTCAGTTTGTATGTTTTGGCATTTCGTTTTTCCTTCTATTCATTATTTTTGGATCGGTACAAATTAATTTGGTTTGCTCGGTCAGTTTTCAAATTGACTACACTACCCCTATATCCAAGGACCTCAGTGCAACTCCCATCTCTCGATAGGACTTTTTGTAGATACGTTCTTTTTTTTTTAAAAAAAAAGAAGAGATTTATTGAAAAATTATTAACTTAATTCCCATACTAATAACATTGTTTGAGAAAATTCATTAAATTCATTTTAATTAAATATAACTCTCTATTTTTTCTAAATTTATCTTTTTTTAGTTGATAGTGCCGTTTGCCCAATTTTTTCTCACACGTCTTCTCATTCTCCCACAACTTTACGGAATCTATTTCTATCACATATTCCAATTATGCAAACCCTTTTAATCCCCAATTCCGGTTCCATAGAGTTATTGATCTCTTCGTACACTACATCGACACCATATCGATCTACGCCGACTTACTTTATACACCATCAACCAACTTCCATAAATACTCTATGTTATATCAATATAATAAGGGATAAGAATGTTTGAATCCCAAAATGTATCTCACTTACAAAAAATTATGTAGCCGAAAATTATTCTCACAAAAAATCAACATTTTATATTAAGAGATAATGGGTTATAAGGCCTCGTTCCATAATGTTTTTGTGAGAATCCGCAAATGCGACCCCCCGGGTTCTCGTTCCCGTTGGTGGGCGTCTGAAACATCGGAAAGGATTCCGTTGTTCCATTTGCTTCAATGTGTTGATAATTCATATCGGGAGTCCCTCTATCCTATTTTTAGATGCAAGAGGGTTCGTTCAGAGTCGCCAGTATGTTTTACGAGAAAACGGACAAAATGATTGTGTAAGAGGGAAGGCTACAGATAAGCATTTCTTTACACGTTTGTCTACGAAACCAGGATTCTATAGGGTTCGGGAACCATATTACGGTTTGGGAAGGTGTTAAGCACCCATTCCGCCCTTTCGGTCTCTAGTGGTCTTATATGTTTATTCTATGTTGGAAAACTTGGATGCTTTTACTGATATTCTACTGCTTTCTGGAAATAACTAATGAAAACCTGTTTTTCGAGCGCGTTAGAAATCTACCACAACCATGTCGCCACTTCGCTTACTAGGACGGGGATCGACCTGCCCGATCAGGTCGCGGGGTGCGGGGCAGCGCCCCGTTAGAAAAATCGAGTTTTAAACAAGTCTACAATAAAACTAATATACAAATATCTTATTTAATTACTAGAAGAGACTTTAGTTACCTTCCCGACGATATATAAAAGAATAAGAGAGAGAAAATATAATACGGCAGAGAAGACCTCCGGCGAATATTAGCTTTTCCTCTTAGAAATATTTCCAGCGGTCTGACTCTAGAAGGTGGCACTTCGGGTGCCAAGATTAGATCCGAGACTCTTGCGGAAATAAATGTTATCGCAGATGCTTCCGGAGAAGGCTTAAAGATTAGAAAATATGAGAGAGAATAAGGAATTTTAGTATAGAAATTGTTGTGAGAAGTTGCCGTCTAGAACCCTTGGGGGTGTTGGCCTATTTATAGTGCTCGGGAGAGATTGTCGCGCGACATTCTCCCAGAAAGGGCAAGTGTCGCGCGACAAACGGCTGAAGTGATGGATTCTGACACTGTGATGTGTCAGAAAGTGGTTGGTCGGGTGCAGAGGGGTTTGTCGCGCGACAAACGGCTGAAGTGATGGTTCTGACACTGTGATGTGTCAGAAAGTAGTTGGTCGGGTGCAGAGGGGTTTGTCGCGCGACAAGACATGATTGTCGCGCGACATATAAGGGATTGTCGCGCGACAATGTGATATGTCGTGCGACAATCTCTCTAAAAAATATGTTTGTTGGCCAACAAACCCACCAAGGGTAGTTTCGGGTGCTCGGGTGGGTCCCGGACCTAAAAACAGTAGTTCTCGGAGGTCGTTAGGGTTCTTGCGGGGGTCACGGATCGGGGTGTCTACAGTTTTATAACTTTAAGGACATACTCATATTTAATAAAGGAAAATAATACTAATTTCATAATTTGGTTTTACAATAAGGACACTTTTCATAATATTAATTTATTTTAAGGAAAGTGATAATTGTTGATGGACAAAAATACCCTGATATAATTCCCTCTCCCTCACTCCTCTCTCTCTCTTACAGAAATATAAATCGTTTATATATAAACCAAGCATTGTATGTTGTTGGTGCTGCTAATGAACATTTCAACAACATCTCTTCTTCCTCCTCTTCTTCTTCTTCTTCTTCTTCTTCTTCTTTGTTTAATGAATTCTCTTTCTCTCTCTAAATCTTTTTTTTCTGTAAAAGTACCTCTCTCTTGATCTTTAATGTGAGACACAAAGAGAGAGAGTTTGAAATTATGTGGGAAGTGTTTCTTCGATAGGACCGAAGGGAATGGGAGGCGGAAGATGACGTGTTTCCTACGAAAATGCCACTTGTTTTTGAAGAGGAGGCGGAAGAGGCTTGATGATTACTTGGATCTAGTTTTTCGTTTTGCAATTTGTGCGAAATTTGGTGGTAAAAGGAGAAAAGGCAAATCATAGATAAAATTGAAGGCGGTTGAGGTGGTGTGTCCAATTGATGATGAATTGAAGGCGTTCATGAAGGTTTCGAGAACATAGAAGACTAAGGAAGATGTTTATTTTGACAAGGATTTAGATTTGATTGGAGGTGTGAGAGATGAAGATCTCATCATTTTTTTTATTTTTTTATTGGTGCTAAAACTTATTTAGTATCATTGGTATACTGAAATAGATTGGCGCTAAACAGATTTAGCACCATTCATGCTGAAACAGATTGGTGCTAAACATTCTGGTTGGTGCTCAGAAGGTGCTAAATGCATTTAGCACCTTCTGGTTGCTGTCTAGAGCATATTCAGGTTATTGTTCAGAAGGTGCTAAATGAATTTAGCACCTTCTGGTTGCTGTCCAGGTGGTGCTAAATGCATTTAGCACCTTCTAGTTGTGCATTTAGCATCTTCTGGTTATTGTTCAGAAGGTGCTAAATGCATTTAGCACCTTCTGGTTATTGTTCAGAAGGTGCTAAATGTATTTAGCACCTTCTGGTTGTGCATTCAGCATTTTCTGGTTATTATTCAGAAGGTGCTAAATGCATTTAGCACCTTATGGTTGTACATTTAGCATTTTCTGGTTATTATTCAGAAGGTGCTAAATGCATTTAGCACTTTCTGGTTGGTGCTCAGAAGGTGCTAAATGCATTTAGCACCTTCTGGTTGCTGTCCAGAAGGTGCTAAATGCATTTAGCACCTTCTGGTTGATATTAGTGTCATAATGTGACGTGAGATATTATAAAAAAAGGGGTATTAGTGTATTTTTTGTATAGTGTCCTTAATTTACATTGCTAATTTTTAATTGTCCTTTATAATTATATTATTATTAGAATAAGCCCTTATATCTAATTGCCTCTTATATTAATGTGTAACTTATTTTTTTTCGCTTCTCTCTCATTCTCTCATATTAATATCTCCCATAAAACACTCTTACTTTTTAAATAGATAAGTTTTGAATCTAAAAAAAAAATAGACTAAAATATATTTTTTAAATGAATGATAGTAATTTTAGCACCGGTTTCAACCTAACATATATAGATAAATAGATACCTCTAATCGAGTTAAAAGAGAGGTTGAAGGCCCTTTGAATCCTTTGCACATGTTAAAGAAGCTCTCATCTTTCTCTTTACAAAAACAATCTCTTCCATCCATCTAGTAAAAGTATGAGAATTGGGATTTTTTGTTGTCTGGGAAATGAAGATTGTTTTTCCTTGGAGATGAGTTTGTTTTCTTTTAATTGAAACTCAATCTAAATAGGTTTGAACTGGCTGTGATTAGTTGCCGGAAACAAGGTGGAAGGCTGTGGTGAGGTGGAAGCCAAAACAGAGCACCGTTGAGTTAGAAATTAATTTTTAAATTCCGGTTCAAAGGATAAAGAAGAACCTGGCCGGCCACACCGACTCAAATTCGAAGACGAAGAAGAAAAGTAATAATTGCAAGGGGTTGAAGTTAGCAATTTACCCAATCGAGGGAATATCTATTATTGCGCACGAAACCTGCGTAATACTACCATCTCTTGTTGTCCATGGCGCCCGTCTCCATTTCTTGTACGTTTGATTACGAAATTTGCATGAATTTTTTTTTTAAAATAATTGAATTGCTTATAATTGAATTACCGAAAAATGATAATTAAATATATTTGATTGTTTTAATTTTCTATTAAAAAATATTGTACTTTTTCATCTTTTGACATTTGATAGTCATTACTTTCTATAAAAATTGTAACTTTTTTCAACTTTTGTAATACATTTTCTACATGGAATTTAAGATATGTTAATAAAAATAAAAAAATATACATGAAAATAAAGTAATTTTTTTTTGATATTATAAATTAACTATAAATTTGGAGCATAAAAATTATAATAATAAAATATATATTTTAAAACAATGATAAATAAATATATCTTCTAATTTAAATAATAATTTTTTTTTCATATTGTTAAATTAATTTTCAAAGATACATAAAAATATATTTATGGTGATCATGCATTTATCTACTTATTCTTAAATATATCATACCAAAAAAAATGAAAAAAAAAAGGAGCTAAGAAAGAGAAAGAGAAAAGGGTTAAAATATTGAAGTTGCCCAGAAATGCGTGCCTTTAGAGCATCTCCAATAGTAGTATATATTTAGATTTTATGTAAAATATACAAAACTTTATAAAAATTTTAAGTTCCAGCAATCTTTTAAATTTAGCTTTTGTATAAAATAAATGTGTAAAATACACCCCAAGTGTACATTGCCACGTCAATTTTTTTTTCTTCAATTATTTTATAAAACTTTAAAATGTAATAACTTTTAATATAAATCATATATTTTAATAAAAATTATATATATATATATATAATCTACTTGTCAATACCAACAAATTAAGATCCATTGTTGTTATAATATTATGTATACCAAAATTCAAGAAAAAATAATTAGAAATTGCAAAAAATGATCTTATTGGTTCATTCAAAATTTACACAAAATTTTAAAAATATACCATTGAAGCATATTTTTCTTGCATTTCAAATTTTGTGTAAAAGTGTCTTGACACATAGGATTTATACAAAAGAATTTACACAACGGTTGGAGATGCTCTTACCTATAAAATAAAACCTCATCTCCTTTAAAAAATCATTTTCCAATTTTTGGAAGAAAATAATGTCAAATTACCTCAAAGTTGAAATTTGACTGCATAGAAAAAAAAAGTCAATCAAACACACAAAAAACGAGAACTTAGGTGGAAAACTCTTATTTTTTAGAGAAAATAATGCCTATTAAACTCACCCTTAAATTTGAATTAAGTATAAATTTGGTTGTTAATTTGGATTTTGAATGATGATAAAGAGAAGTTACGCAAAAAAAAATAGGTTTTGCGAGGAGAAAATAAGTATAATTTGGTCTAAAAAGCCATATATATACATATATACATATATGTTGTAGAGAGCGAAAGTTTGATTTTGACATAGATGGTCGTAGTTAACTCAGTGAAAACAACGTGAGTTATTACACCTATGTGCAGGTGGTCGGTCAAGTAATAAATACTCGGTAAGTCCGATGTCGATTAATGGGGAAGAAGGTAGTTCTTTGAGTTATGAATGTTTCTTTCAAGAGGAATATGAGAGAAAAAAAAAAAGAAGAAGAAGATAAAATACGGAGATAATGGAATGTAGATTAATAACTAAAGTAACTAACTAGTGATAATAAAACTAAATAAAACATACAGCTAAAACTAATCCTAAAGGTAGCGAAGTGTTATTATGTTAAAGGAAACTAAACTAGCATAACAAGAACATGGAATAAAATTAAATAAAATAAATAATAAAAACAGCGAACTAAATTAATTAAACGTGTGAAAAACTTTAATTAAAATTAAGAATAAAAAGTATTAGGGGTATTCATAAGTTCCGGGTAACACAACGGGCAATTCGGTGGACCGTAAATCCTATTATAATTATTTTTTCTTTAAAAACCAGCATACTTTTCACAAGCTAATTTATCTCATAAACTCGTATTTTTAGCAATAATTCATGCGTGGCATGAACTATACGTACCAATACTAGTTATGGAATCAGTTCGCATTACTTAATTTTACCAAAAATATTTGTTTATTAAAGTGAAGTCGTGCTTGACACTACAAAACTTTTAATTAAAAGTGAATTTAGAAATAAGTGAAAACTATAATTTAATTCAAATAGGTTAAAACATGATTAAAATCAAATTTGAACTAAAACGGGCGGTAGAAATATAAAATTAGCGATTTCGGTATCAAAAAGTAAGGATTAAAACAAATACAAAAAATAGGGCACTATAGCTTGAAATTATAAAGATACAAAACTAATTAATTTAAGGAAGTATAGACCGCTCTCTAACTCGACCGGTTAGGGTTTAGCGCAAAAATAACGATTCAAACTAGTTTGGTTCTTTTGTCGGAAAGATTTTATTAAATTTATTATAAAAATATGTGATTACCATACTAGGATAATAATTTAATAAAAATCAGATTTATAATGACCTATTAACCAATGAAAAAATAATTATAATTAAATTCGGGTCTGAAAAATTATCGCGTCGGCATACCCGTTCCTTACGGATATATCCCTAACTAACAAACTAGTAAAACATATCTAATAAATTCATACTTCATAAATTAATCAAATAAAACAACGTATATAATTTATAAATAAAACAAAATAAAAAATTAATAATCTAAGTATATAAATTATACGCTATAAATAATCAACGCAATAAATAAATTAGAACCTGTAATTGAAATACACGCGCAAACTAATAATTAAAATCTGAAAATTAATCTTTAAAATTGTACTTAAATACTTCGTCTCTAACTCCAAATTAACGCCAAAGAAAAATAATGAAAGTGGTACAAAACGAATCCTTAATGTGTATAAGAAAAATTGAATAAAGAAAGAAAAAAAGAAATAATGGAGAGAGAGAGAGATGCACAAGGCTGCTGCTTGTGGGGTTGCTATTGCTACTAATGGGACTGCTGAGCACCAGACACTAATACAAGACCACAAGAACTCTACACTACTTCATTCACATAAATACCATTCTGGGTTACGCGCCTCATTGCTGACTTTATCATTTGTTGGCTTCTCTTAGTCTCAATCATAGCTTGAACTTAATTTAGCTTCGAATTTGATCAGCAATGGCTAATTTTGGGGTAATTTACTTCTGGATTAGTTCTTGTTTATTTTTAACTTGCAAAAAGGGTAAAATGTACTCGGAAAAAATATATTATCATATTTCATGATTAAAACTCAATTTTTAACAATTTAGGATAATTAAAATAAAATCCATGCATATTAAACCATCTAAATATATATAAAAATACAATATTTTGGCTTAATCAGTATTGGTGATCCGCTAGCAGCGGCAGCAGTGGCACTGGAAAGGTTCAGGAATAATAGTGGCGGATTGATTTGGGTTAAAAATGAGGTTATTATCATTTTAGGGAAAGAGGGGGTGAGAATATAAGAAGAAAAAAAGGAAAATGTAAAATTTGGGGTTTTATGAGGAAAGAAGATGAATGAAAGATATTTTGGTCCAAAAAAATTTAGCTTGTTTTGATTAAGGGTGTGCGGAAACTGAATTGGGCTGAATTAAATAATAAGGTTTTACATATACAACGGTTCGATCCAATTTTTAAGAGACCAAACTAGACTGCTCCTCTTTAGTCTTGTGAAAAAAGCTTATAAATGACGCTAGTTATATATATAATATAAATTAAGCACCATTTGTACCGGTAGTTGGTAGCAAGTTTTAAGTTATTTGCATCTTAAGTTCAAGCCCGGGGTAGGCAATATGAGAGCATTTTGTTTTTTGCCAACCCTAAATTAAATTAGGGGCTTTTTTTACCAAGGACAAATACCACACTCTTTTTCTAACAAATGATATCCTTTTTATTTCATTTGTTGGAAGGAAAAAATGATAATTAATTATTTAAAAATAAAATTAATGATGATTTTCAGAAGTACCCTTTTTATATAAAAAAATAAATTAAATAGATTTTGAAGATAATGAAATTAACCAGAATTCCTAAATCTAGAAATCCCAGTCAAATATATTCTTAAGTCAAAAACAAGATTTTAAAATTTTCAAACTTACCGAATAAGATATGCAAGACTACAATATGTCTAAAAGTCTACCGCCGTTAGTAATAGTCATTTTATGTAAGTTATTTTAATGGAATACCTTGCAGAAACGACAAATGAGGATTGATGTATAATTAAAAATAATAAAAACATTGCTTATTACATCTATATCATCACTAAAAATTGTGGGAAAACTATTACTATGCTAATAATGAAACGAACGTGATCAAGACTCCCCCATCCAACTTTTATTATGTCATATGGTGGTGCATTTGTCTAGCCAAATGTAGCTTTACAAGCTATATTAAGGAGATTACTCATTAATGCAATCTATAATTTATATGTCAAAGAGTATTGTAAGTGTGTTTGTAGGGAAGACAATCACCCAACTGGAGATACTGTAAAAGTAGAAATATCTCTCAATTATTTGTTGCCGCATAATAGAAAAAAAATAATTTGGGGAGCACGGTGGATAAAAGTGTTGTCAGATATAAGATGTTGATATAAGGAAGGTGAAAATGAGCTAGGAAAATTTCAAAATTATTTGACTCTAATAACTCGAGATGATGGCACAAGATGTAATGATTGGACTTTGATATAGGGGGGCTCAAATAGGCTTTTAATGTAAATGGCTAAATGATAAAAAGGGCCTATAGCCAACACCACAAATAAATAGTTAACTAAATCAGAAAAGATACAACCTGGGAATACACATTGTTGGGTTAGGATAATATCCGGACACGAGTAAAACCGACCAAAATATACACCTTGCCTACTATCAAAGACCACATGTGTTATCGATGCCCCCATTTAAGCAAAATATTTGCAAACCCTATAAAAAGATAAAATGGATAAAGATATTTCAAAATCCACATTTTTTTAAAAGATACCAATCGAAGATATGGAATCTGTTGCATTCAATTTCAAAAAGGCATGGTATCCAAAATCCTTGCAATATTCTAAAAAGCTAAGGCCTCGTTTGGTTCACGGAAAGGAAACCGATTCTCTTATCTTTCCCATGGAGGTGGGAAAGTAAATTTCATTAATAAACCATGGAAAGTATTTGGAAAGAGTATTATTGTCTAATTTGTGTAATAATGCTTGGATCACATGGGAAATCAATAGGAAAAGATGTAATTTGCTTAATATGTCTGGAATTGTAATGTTTGAAATGAACGATAAATAAAAAGTATAATATCTTATCTGCCTTAACTCCTTTATGGTAATGTTGAATAATATTCCTAACTGAAAAAAATACTTACTATCTATACATTTCTATGTCTGAAATTATAATGGTAAATGAGTGGCTATTAAGGCACCCTAATAATTTTTTATAATGGATGTGTAGACTAACCGTTTGGTAAAATGTTTGTGATATATTTTTAAGCACGAAATGAATTGATTTCTCTGTGCATATATTTTTAAGCACGAAATCTCTCCATCTACTTAAATATATGTAAAGAAATGCCCAGTACATATATTAAGTGGGCCACTTCTAAACTAAATCTTGACTACACGGAGACTATAAAAAATAATTGAATCCTACACTTCATACAAGCTTCCACCTCCACTCACGTTTATATGCAAATTTATTCAATTACGCTAATATATATATATATATATATATATGTATAGTAATGGAATGATAGGTATTTTCTACGATTCCATCGTAAGTTATGATAGATAATTCTCTAAATTAATACTTCTTTAGATTTTGAGTTGGTGATTTAACATTTTAATTATGTTTATATAATGTTAAAATAATCAACAATTCAATTTGAGATTTTTTTTTTCAGAACTGAAACTATTTATTTTGATCTTTTAAGTAACATAGAGTATTCACGATGGTGTATGTATACATATCATAATAAGTTATACCACACCATTATTTACTACAAATTAGCAAAAATATCAAGTGATTATCATATTAATCATCATATATATAATTAATATAAAAATATTTGACGGATCATTGCCCCCTAAATACAACCAAAATATACAAATTTAAAGAGGTACTCGATCCATGGCATATGGTAAAAAATACCCACCATCAACTTTTTCTGTAATTAATTATCAATAAAAATACAAGTATCACGATATCTATGAAATAATTACATAACATATAATGGGAACCAATTACAATTTATGTCTTAAAAACCGAAGTTCCTAATATATCCGTTCACATTTTCGACGGCGAAAAATAATATATCTAACTACGATGAATAAAAATTCCACAATAATTGGTAGGGAATAGCTTACAATCGTAATATGTTTGGCAAAAAATTGAAAAGAAATAACTTAATATGTCTGACAGGAAATTAAAAAGATGTAGCTTAATATGTCTGGAATTGTAATGTTTAATATTCCTAACTGAAATAACTAATACATTATGTCTGAAATTATAATGGTAAACTGTATGTGTCTAACCGTTTGGTAAAATGTTTGTGACTGAATTGATTTGGATTTCTTAATATGCCTTACGTTATCTTCTTTTTTGAATTTCTCATAATATGTATTTAAATTGGTTTGAATTTATTTAGATTGATTTAATTTCGAATTTAATAGTATATTTATTTTATTGTATTTATCTTTAAGAAAGATAGTATTGTAATTCAACTTAATTAATTACAATAATATAATAAAAAATATTTTATCCTTGATTAAAAAGATTGTCCTTCATTACAACAATTGTCCTTTAAATTAAGTCTCTAAAAAGATTATCCTTTATGTTAAAGACAAACGCATAAATGTCCTTTATAATTATTTACTAATTAAATTAAGTACCATTCCCTAACCCTTTTGTTCAAGAAAAAAATAAAAAAAAATAAAAAAAAATAAAATAAATTAACCCTAGATAAACTTTAGCCACCAGCAAACACCCCACCCCCTAAAATTAAACCGTAAATAATTTTTCAACTTATAGCCGCTTTCACTATTAGCCTTTCAAACTCCCCTTGTTTTTCTCAATCCATGCCCTCCGTTACTCTCCCACTCTAAATCCATGTTTGATTAAATTGGACCCAGCGAAACTTAAATCAATCACCTTTGTCGTTCCTCCTCACCCCAACCGTCATCGTCGCCAACTCTGACTATCGTCGTCTCTCGAACCGATTTGGACTGGCCAAAACCAACCCATTTAAAGTGATCTAGTTTGGTCCGATTTTGGAGGGTTCTTCGGTCTGGTCTAGTCCAATCTAAAAAATTTAAGACTGAAGTGTTCGGTTCGGTCTAAAAATATGGTGAACGGTCAATTGACTAGACAGTGAACACTCCTAATTTTGATCAAAATCTTAACTGCATCAGAAAATATAACGTGGGTGGTTAATTAAGACTAAGTCAACAAACTCATAAAAAATCAAGAATATCTTGATTAGTTTTCAATTTTCTTAGCTTATTAAATATATACCCCCCCCCCCCCCCCCCCCCCCCATATGGAATCTATCAAAAACGTAATAATCCCAGTAATTATTTAACATCTCGATATGCATTCTTATCTTCTTTCTACGTGGATCATTCGCAAAAAGTAATATGAGAGAATGCAATATCATTAAATTATATTTTAAATCAATTAAATTATCCACTTCAATTAGATATATTTTATTTTAGATTAAAACCCATATGATTTTGCTTTTCAATACATTACATCGAAAGATTACACTTGGGCGATGTAGAATATAATAATTATAGTGTATATAGCCTTTTAACATTTACAGCAGCTACACTAAAGTACGTATAACAACTTGCTCATAATATTAAGATCGTTACATTTAATCTCTTATAGAGTCCAATAGTCCCGGTGCTTGAACCTATGCCATTTCTAAAAAAACAATTCCTTGCTATTGATCGAGCCACATATATAAAATTTATTGTATTTGTAACCTTTTAATTTTAAATGGTCTTTCTTGCTTGTTTAGGATAGTTTCGTATTTTGATAGGAGTAGGTGCTTGCTATTTATGTGCATATGCATTAATTATATATGTGTGAGTTGGAAGTAATAAATGAAATTCCAAACCAAAAAAAATAAAAATGAATGACAATAAAGCAGTAATAATTTCCAGTCGGTGAGATCGACTATGCTGTAATTCAATTGGCACAACTTGAGCCCAATCCAATCCATAAAAACGTTAGTCTCGCATTCTTATTTATTTCTCCCCTTAATTTCAACGGTCACCTACTCCTACCCAATACCCATCATCTAAATAAATATTCCATATTTCATTTTTGTATTTGTTTTTGCCAAGGCTGGCACAACACAAGTCCACTAAATTGCTAAGAAAAAATAATTAATGTTTCGTTTTGTTCAATTAATGTTACAATTATTTGTAAATAAACTTTGGGAGTTGGCTCTCTCAGTTATTCATTTTCTTCAATTTTTCAGATCCCTTCTATTTCAAAGGTTAAATTGATAATATTTTTCATGAAATTTGTGGAGATGATTAAACAAGGGTCATGTTAACGTGTGCCTTAAGGGTACAAGTTAAGTATTAATTTTTGAAAATAATTAAATCTTAACATGCATTAAATATGGCACAAATTCCTATTCAAGATTTTATTATTTTTATTTATAGTAGTTTTAACATTGCCCTAAGAGCACATGCTATCATTTTCGATTAAACAAAAGCAAACGGTCCGCTCTGGGAGATGATTTCCATACCAAGTCAATCGTCTTTCCAATTTTTCAACAAGAAACTCAAACCAAAAGTGGTGTAATAGACATTTGATACATAAGATATATTTTTATTTCTACCTTGAGATTAAAAATTCATCCGTTTACTTTTCAAAATAGAGAGTAATGAGAAAAATCGGAAGAAATGAACAATGAAGAGGAGCAACTCCTAGAATTTGTATAATTTTTTAGAATATTTAGCACTACTCATATATATATATATATATATATTAGAATACAGGATAATAAGTACTTTATACCATAATAAATAGGATATATTTTGATTTTTACTGTAAGATTAAAATCTAAAGAATCACAATTAAAACAATTAGTATATAAAAAAAATGTGGGTACGGGCCGGTGACTAAGCATTAATTATGTTATAAATCAATCAATAATTCATGCCGATGGTAAGTACTATCAATGTCTATGGTAAATTATATATAAATAATATATATGTGCCTATATGTAAGTACGGGCCAGTGATTAAGCATTATTTATATTATAAATCAATCAATAATTCATGTCGATAGTACGTACTTTCAATGTCTAGGGTAATATATATACATACAGAGCATTTTCTACGCGGATTATTGTTTACGGATGAACAATATGGATTGGTCAATTTGTCATGCTTCCCAATGAAATTTTTTGATAAAATTTTGTGGGGATGTTCTTCATCGTGTATAGAACATCTCCACCAAATTTCATAAAAAAATTCAACCGGGAAGTGGGTTAACTACGTGATTGAAAAATATTGGATTTTATAAATCCACTTTTGGACCAATATTTTTCAATCACGTAGTTAACCCACTTCCCGGTTGAATTTTTTGATGAAATTTGGTGGAGATGTTCTACACACGATGAAGAACATCCCCACAAAATTTCATCAAAAAATTCCATCGAGAAGCATGCCAAATTGACCAATCCGTATTGTTCATCCGTGAACAGTAATCCGCGTAGGAAATTTTCCCTATATATATGTGTGTGTGTGTGTTCCCATTTGCAATTCATGCAACTAATCATTAAAAAAAGTTTGAGTAAATATCACCGAAAGACAATGAACTATTAGCAAATTCTACCCGTAATTATTATACTTTAATTTGGTCCAACTGATGCATTAAATTTTTAAATAGTATTGTCAGTACTTACTCCATCAAATGACCATTTATTTTTTAAGGAATTATGTCATGTGCCTCTCATGCAGTGGCGGAGCTAAGAATAGTTTTCAAGTGGGGTCAAATTTTTTCTAAGCTAATATTGAATTAAACTTAATAATTATGTTTCTAAGCTAAATTTTGCCTAAAATACTTTTCCATTTTGTTTCGGTGTTTCTAAAAATTTAAAAATGACATACTAAAATTAATTATATATTTTAAATTTTTCTTATCAACTCAATACTCAACCTATTATAACCAACAAACAAATATATTAATAAACAAATAACAATCTAATAAGAAAATCAACCTCAATAATCAAATTTAATACCAATATTTAACAATCTAAGAATCAAATCAACATTAATAAATAATAACCAACAAACAAATATTAACAATCTAAGAAGCAAATTAACATTAAAACACCTAAATCTTAATTTTCAATTTTTTTTTTCAAAAATAGTATAAGATTCTAAAAAAAATCTAACCTAAGAGCTGGAAAAAAATAAGAAGGAAGCACCACTACAACTGCGCTTCAAACAAATAAAATGGACAGCTGAAACAAATTAGACTACCTGCAATACTTTTTATTTATACACCTCCTAACAATAAATAGCAAAACCTAGCCCCTTAACTGATACATTTTATCAAACAAAACACCCTCACCCTCACCCGCCAAACTCCTTTAATTTTTACACCAATCCTATGTTATGTTACAAGCTGGTGCCCCTATAATAATACAGAAACATCACCCACTAAACTTTCTAACCGCACAAACAACCCTCAATTTTACGCTCACACAAAAACCCATATACTCTCCCAAAATTCATGAAAAATGCAAGTGGAGTCGTGCAGGCTGTGCCCCCTTTTTCCTGCACGGCTCCGCCCTTGCCCTCATGTGAAATATGAGGGGCATTTAATTCTTTTTACCCACAACACATCACACTCCCTCTCCTCTCCTCTCATCTCCGACACCATACCCTCTCTCTCGCCTATCATCTCCGGCCGGTGGCCACCACACCCTCCACACACTCTCTCTCCTCTGGTGGCTTTAGTAGAGAGAGAAACAGAGTTGTAACAGCGTAGAGAAAAGACACATATTCGATCTGCAAACCCCCTATTTTCGTTTTCTCTACCTCTCTGCAACTTTGCCTTCACAAAGCAATGCCCTTTTTTTTTCCTTCTTCCTATTCTTTCTTTCCACTTTCCCATTTTATTCTCTACTTCCTTTAGCTAGCTAGCTAGCTAGAGAGAGAATGCTAATTTAGAGAGAATGAAACAAACAGCTGGTGTTGTTTTTTTTCTTTTCTTTTACTGTTTTTTTTCTTTTATTTTGAGAGAGAAAATTGAACTATTTATTATTTTTTAGAGAATAGCTAGTGTGTGTACGTGATATTTATCGATATTGGTAGGCTATGTTATTGCTAGGGGGTGGGTACGCTTTGCAGCTTCCAATTTAAAAACACAAGCAAAGAAGTGTTAGAGAGAGAAACAGAGTTGTAACAGCAGAGAGAGAAGACAGGTGCGTGTTCGTAGAGAGAAGTGGGAGTTTTTTTTTTATTTGTATTTATGTATACATATATTTGATCTGTATATATGCATACATATATTCGATTTGTATATATGTATACCAAAAAAATTGTAGGTTTTTGTTTGGTGTATAAGGATGGTGGTGGGGGTGGTGGAAGAAAATGAGAGATGAAACTGATGAGAGGAGGGAAAGAGAAGGAGAGTGGTGGCTGGAGATGAAAGGAGAAAGAGGGTGCGGTGGTCGGAAATGCTAGGAGAGAGAGAGAGAGAGAGGGTGTGGTGGCCGGCCGGAGATGAAAGGGGAGAGAGAAGGTATGGTGTTGGAGTGAGATGAGATGAGAGGAGTGTGCGTGTGTGAGAGAAAGGGTGTGAATTTTTTTTGGGATAAAAAGACTTAAATGCCCTTAATATTTCACATAATAAGCATGTGAAATAGTTGCCAAAAATTAATAATAATATTTGACAGAGTAGCTACATGCAATACTATTTAAAAATTTAATGGGTTAATTAAAACAAATTAAAGTGCAATACTAGCCATTTGTAATGTTTACTCAAAAAGTTTAGATTAATACATATTCAATTCAAGAGGACAACAGAAGTACGCAATTTTGTTTTTAGTTATTTTCCTGTAGATAACACGTTCATTAAAATGTACGTGTAGCACACTGTTAAGCAAATAACAAAAAGGGACCAACAATATTAAAAGAAAATTTTTTCTTGTCCTAAACAAAAATCACTAAAAAGAGGGACTAAGAATATAGAATTATTCCTTGTCCTGAAAATGAAAAACACTAAAAAATAAATAAAATTGAACTAAGGATAAAAAGATTAAAACAATTAATGCTCCTGTATTATGCTGTACATTTCCTTTTTGGAAGCTAATTAATTTTACTTTAATAGTTGAGTTATCATGTTGATTGCGAAGTTACTTTTTTCTTCTATTTTATTTTATGCATGCTTGAGAGCAAGTCTAAAATGTATATTCAGTTTGAGCAATATTATTATCCATCACCTGTGCAGATATTTTATTCATATTTATTTGGATTTTTCGTACACTTTTTGGGCTACATATTTCTCGTTTAGTTTTCGAATTAGTTATCAACTAAATGATTTTAAATATTTTCTAATAACTCTTATATAGCTTTTGAATAACAAAATGCACTTTGTGCACTTTCTAAATCATATTTATGTGTTTAGTATTGTTTTTTCAAAGATATTGGTGAGTGAAGCACTCATTTTTATCACTCGAACCACCCACTCGCTAAAATGTATACTGGTATTACATCATTTGAGTCTTCCATGCTGATCGAGTCCTTCCTACAATTATTTGTTATAGATGATACGTTAGTCATTTAAAACACCTAAATGTGTGGGAAAATAAAGGGCTTTTTATATAATAATGGGGGGAGAGAGAAAGAATGGTATATTAATAATGGCGCGGTGGCCATGAATGCAAAACTTGGAAAAGTAAAGTATTTGCATGGGTAATCGAGCTGTTATATATATTATAAATGGAAAAGAAGCAAATGAAATGTGAATTTCAGTTGGCAAGTTGATTCCCATTATTTTATCTTTATAATAATTAACTCTTTTTGCATCTATTTCTATCTATAAAGCCATGAATCAATTTAGTTCGCAAAATACATTTGATAGCGAGCGTGTAGCAATGGGGTACGAAGAGATTAAGAGGGGCCTTTTGGTGGGCTTTTGGACTTTTTTGGTGCTGGGCTTCGTCGAGGGCAGGGAGTTAGTGGGTGGAAATGGCAGGAAAATGAAGAAGCCGGAATGGTTTTTTGATGGTCAGCCGGGATGGCTTGGTGGGGGCGGGGGTGGAGGGCATGGGTATTCATTTGGGCATTCTTTTAGTTTTGGTAAGGGCGTGGGGTTCAGTTTTGGTTCGGGAAATAATGGGATTGGGTTTGGTATTGGGAAAAAACCGGATTGCATTGGGAAAGGTGGTGAGGTTGGTGGCGGAGTTGGTGGTGGGGGTGGCATTGGTGGTGGAGGTGGGGGTGGCATTGGTGGTGGAGTTGGAGGTGGCATTGGCGGTGGAGGGGGAAAGAAGCACAAGGAGGAAAAACATCATCATGGAGGTGGCAAAGGAATTGGAGGAGGTGGTCAGGGAGGAGTGGGAGGCGGCATAGGCAAGGGAATTGGAGGTGGTGGTGGCATTGGCAGAGGAATTGGAGGAGGTGGTGGTGGAGGGATAGGAGGAGGTATAGGAGGTGGTGGTGGAGCTAGAGGCGGCATTGGTAAGGGAATTGGAGGAGGTACTAGTGGAGGGATAGGTGGCGATGGAGGAGGTATAGGAGGTGGTGGTGGAGCCAGAGGCGGCATTGGTAAGGGGATTGGAGGAGGTACTAGTGGAGGGATAGGTGGCGGTGGAGGCGTGGGAGGAGGTGGTGTGGGTGGTGGATTTGGAGGAGGTGTTGGCAAAGGAATTGGTGGAGGCGTTGGCGGAGGTGGGGGTGGAGGGTTCGGAGGAGGTATAGGAGGCGGTGGCAGTGGTGGTGTTGGAGGGGGTGCGGGTGGTGGATTTGGAGGAGGTATTAGCAAAGGAATTGGTGGAGGGATCGGAGGTGACCCTTTTGAAGGAATTGGTGGTGGAGCTGGTGGCGGTTTTGGAGAAGGTATAAGCAAAGGAATAGGGGGCGGCGGCGGCGGAGGTGGGGGTGATATTGGCAAAGGAATTGGAGGCGGCTTTGGTTTCGGTGCCGGTGGAGGGATTGGCGGTGGCGGAGGATTTGGTGGTGGAGGCGGCGGTGGGGATGCCGGTGGCTATGGTGGTAACATTGGTGGTTCTCTTATCAATGGCAAAGTGAAGCAACCATGAAAAATAATGAAGGTCACAAGTGATGATATTGCTTGTGTATTTTATTTGTATGCATGGGCACTGCCGAGTATTGTTTGAGTTAATATATGTGTACCTTTTTTAATTAAAGTTGACAATAACTTACATTTACTTAATTAATTCACTATAAACATTGTTCTTGCTAAATGGATGACAATTGATCGAGGTTGTTTTACTTTAAGATTAAACAATTTTTTAATTTTTTTGGAATAAAAAGATTCAACAGTTGCAAAATTGCAATTAATTGATTAGATCAAAAAAACTATCCTTCATTATCTTGTATTGACCTTAATTATCATGCATAATTGGGAACTAATGAAGACTAAAAATGGAAATATATATGACTTATAAAATTAGCGTATCAATTACTTTGTGTGCAAGAGGTGATGAAAATAAACATAGATCTCACATATATACAACTAATGCTGAGTGACGTTATCTATTTAAATAAAATTGTGACCAAGGACAGTTTTCTCTTTGTTAGAGCAACTCTAACTCTCTCCGTGTATTATACTTAAATTTGGGGGAAAAAAAAAAGGTCTTCAATCTTTTTCCCCTTATCTTTTTCATATTTGAATGTTTGTAATTGTTCTATAAAATTACTAAAGTATCTTTCGTACATTGGAAAATGAAACTTAATTTAAACCCATATTCTCCAACTATTAGTCTTATTATCCGGAACTGAACATTTGTTTGACTTCTTGGTTGGATTTTGTCCCTCTTTTGAAGCATTGGTTGGGGAGTGGGTATCCAAGACATAATTTTTTTAATTTCTTTTTTAATAAAAACATAGAAGGTCTAAACATCTTTATTAACTACAAATAACAAAAATTCTTCCAAATGTCCTTGAAGGTCTGAGTCTGATTGCCCAGGTGTTGGTTGTGGAAACTACTTATGTCAACCTCTTGACATGATTTTAAATTCTGAATTAATGGAGGTTGTGAGAATGTATTTCTTTAGAGTTGAACTTAATTATAAACAACTTCTTAATGGTTGTTCATAACTAGACTTAAATGGTCTTAAGTTATAGGCCCTCAACCATTATAATAATGATGTGGTACAACATATGGAATGGCGTTACTTAGATAACTTCAATTATTTTATTGTGATTATCTAACCCTCCAACATATAGAAAAGTCCCTTCCCCTTTTCGAAAATTCAACGACAGATGCTAATTTAGATTTAGACATTTAGTTACATCGCATCATCATATCGCTATATATAGCTAGAGGAGGGTTTGTGGTAAATATGTGAAATTACGAAATTACCTTTCACACATAGAAAATCATAATACAAATAATGTTTAAGACTCAAACTCATGACCTCAATCATAAAAAAGACTTGATTAATTATATGCTTGACCGGATATTATCAAATTAATGTACTTATTTTGTTTTAAAAATTTATACATTATATAAGATATTATTAAGTATTATATTATACATGCATCACATGTGCCACCTACTTTAGTATATTTTAAATCCATGACGAAAGAGGAGTAACCTAATTTCCAGTGGGCTAATCTGCCTTATTCTTCGTTTATATTTAGATATGTTTTTGGGCTGGGTCCATTTGGACCGTTTTAGTGTCCAAGTCCAACAATAAAATCATGGGTTATATGGGTTTTATTCCCTATTTAGTTTTTACGGAGTATAATAAAATTTGCTATACATTTTTATGTTTTCTTAGCCTTTGATCTCCAAAATAGATGGATCCGTTAAGTTAAATGGTCAAATCATTAACCAAGTCGTATTTATACTAAAATACCCAAAATACCCCTGAAATTGATTTTGTACTAATTTAGTTTCTTTAGTGGGTTTTGGCTTAAAAAATAATAATTTTGAAAGACCAAAGCAAGCATTAAAAAACCAAAAGGTGGAGAAAGTATTGAAAATAATTAGTGCACCAAGTAATAATCATTTCATTTCATCTCATATTACATTTCTTTTTCGTTTCAGGTGGTCCAAAATTAATTAAAAACTTTATTTATTTGTATATTATCAAAGCGTCAAATGTCACATAAATCTTGTAGGAATTACTAAAAAAAATCTAAAATTAATAATTTTCTTAAAATGTCAAATAAAATTTTTTAGGGGGGTCACGCCTTACAATATTTTCTTATTATTTGGGTATATGCTTTGCAATATAGTTTATGTTAGGATTTGTGACAACTTAAAAAAATAAAAAAAATCAAATTTTAAATTTTATTTAAACATATTTGAATATTAGTAGCTTTTTAATTTATTTAAAAAAAATCAACTTTAAACTTTAAGAAAAGTAAAAGATAAAATGCATAGCTCAACGACAACAAAGTTAACTCTTAATGAATTTACTATAATTTAATACATTTATTGTGTATCAAATTAAATAAAAAAATTAATTGACAAGGTGAATAAAAAAAGAAAAGAAAAACTTAAGGTGAGACCGGGATTCTTGTTTTTCACATTTTAATTTGGTGCACTAATTATTTTTACTTCTATCTCTTTCCTTTTTCTTTTTCTATTCCGAATGCTTGTTTAGGCATGAACTAATATTTTTAAGTAGCAATTCATTATAGAAATCAAATCAACACAAAATCATTATCATGGGTATTTTGGGTAGTTTTGCTACAAATTTGACTTTGTTAACGATTTGACCCTAAAATAATTGATCACTTTAAATTATCATATTTTCATGTGTTATACGCTAGCCTCAAAACACACTCTATGTATATGCTATACCTAATACATTAATAATATTTAATAAAGCAAATAAATACATTAATAATATTTGATCAAGCATTTGTTATTTAAGTTTTGAGTTCAACTCCTTGTAATTTTTAAAACTGACCAAAACAACTCTTAATTAAAAAAACTATAATAATTAATAAGAACCACATCCACGTAGGAGCAGCATTTAGCAAACCTTGAGGCAGCAATTCAGATTTTCGTGTTAAAATTTTGGCTAACGAAAAAAATAGCTTGTAGGGCACGAACACAGCCTTTTACGAGGTCGTGTTATTATAACATGCATGAATACAACACAATATAACTATGTGTTAAAATTTCTGGCAATGAACATGACTTTTTGTATTAATTTTGTTTCAATTATATTCATGGTATCATGCCAATTCTAAATTTATGAGTCCGAAGTAAACCTGCATACTATGACATCAGGAGGGGATATGTATTAATGCTGCATTAGATTCTTGTAAAAACACTTCGAAAATTTGAGTGGAATTCACTCTCATCTTTCTGAAACAAGTCATCAATTGTGACTTAGGCTCACCCAAAAAAGGTAAACATATCTTATCTTAAATGTTAATGCCTCCGAAGTTACATAATTTTGACTTTTTTCTATATTGGCAAAGAGGCAGAGGCAGAGGCCAATTTTGGGTACATAAATTTAGTTAGGCCCAGTCCCTAGAAGCGTAAAACAAATGTACATATATAAAAAAAATAAGCACTTTTTGTTATAGGGCTGGTCTATAAAGGACCATTTGGTACAAGTGCTTAAAATTTATGAACCCCTTTACAAAAAGTATCAATTACATCAAGAAATGACATTTTTTTCTTGTGCTTTCCAAACAAGTCGTTAATTAATTTGGTCAACAATGTACATCTCTACATGTTCATGGAATTTAATTTATGCATGCGTAGGATTAACTAGACCCGTCCATGTTACTAAATATATATCTAAATATCCGCAATGTTATTGTTAAAGTGAAAATAATTTTTCTCGTAATGATATGAAAATTTAAAAATATGTACAATAAATCAATACGTGATTTGTTTTGGCAGTAAATCATCCATATATAATATAGTAAATACATAATGTATATATGTGTGTATGTGTGTGGATTATATATAGTAAATACATAATATATATATGTGTGTGTGTGTGTTTTAATCCACATTAAAGAGAGGTAATGGAGGCCACATGGATTTCCATTCATAGAATACACACACCTGAAAAATTGAAGTCTTTATTGGCTAACAGCAAATATTTGACTTGCAATATTATTGTAGTGTTTTGGTTTTTCAGAAAAGGGCCAGATTTGATTTAAAAGATTTGTGCAAAAAGAAGTGGATGTAATCACAAAAGTTGTTTGACTTTAGGAAGAAAATGACCACAAAAAATGGAAAAAAGAAAAGAAAAAAAGAATTAATTGCAGGCCTAGAAAAAAGAATGGGAAAAATTAAGATCAATAGGCTGTAGAGAACTGGAGAAATTGTCACAGACAGTTGCTTCAGTACAATGTACACCACTTAGTCTATTTTTCTAGAGAAAAAATGGAGCATTTGTCAAGGACCTTGCCAATAACAAATAGTTTCTATGGTGACAAAGATAAATGTTTGACAGTAACAAATAGTTTTTAATGTAATAAGTTAACATATTTGTCACAGTCCTTAACCGTGTGATAAGGTTCATGGTCTAGGTCCTTGGAAAATGTCCAAAAAAGAACATGACTATGACTTGCAGGATTTTGTCTCCGAATTTTGAATAAGAGTGAGAGGGGACTCTTCGTTTTGACTGTGATAACTAGTAATCATTTCACCTTTGTTACGGTTTTTGTCCTTGACAAATATTTATAACATTTCACTCTTGCCATCTCATTTGTGGTTCACCAAGGTATTAGGTTGTTGTCACTCTTTATTTTTCGCCATTGTCACAGTTGGTATTGACACAGGAAAATATGATAAATACTAGTGGTTGTCACAAGTGAAGCCCATGATAAATGAAAACTATGATGGTATTGTTGCATTTTTATCCTGGTTAGTAATATCTCTATCAAACTCCATATCACCTTAATTTATCATGGACCTTTTTAAATATGTGTGAAAAAGTTGCTGGGCTAGCGCATGCGGAAGCGAATTAATTAACCATAGGTTTATTATTTAGCGGTTGGATTATCAAAAATCAATTTTAATTGAATCAGAAAGTAAACTTAGGATTTTATAAATTTTAATTATGGAAAACCTTTTTAATCTTTTCTAGCATGTAGCAATTAATAAATTAAATAAGCATACAAGCAAACACCATAATTAATGAGGTATCCCTGCAGTGCAAGACTAATCCTTAACAATTCACTATATGCACAAAAGTTTACAAACTCGATTAATCACAAATCACACAAACTTACAAAACTTGAATCGCACAAGCCGCATGCAAAAGTCTCCACCTTCTGTGTATATAGTCTTCCTATCCGAATCATGCAAACAGATTCACAACGAATCACTCGCCACGGTATCACACTGTTTTTTAACTCCATTTGCGAATCACATGTACTTTGGGATCTGATTTGTTCTTTAAATAAAGAGCGTTTGCTTTGGTATGAAGAAAAAAACCTAAGGTGGATTTTATGTTTCGAGATTTTGATCTCTCTTTAAGATGTGAAAAACTCTCTCAAAACATGTGTTTAAAATGGTACGTGTATTAAAAGGGTGATGATATTGCCCATCCTCTTTTTTTCTACAACATCCTACTTATCACAAACATTTTTTTAATGCAATTTTTTTATCATTAACATCACAAATAACACATTGTCTTATTACTTTTAGATTAACTTTAATATAAATTAATTAACCTTTGGACTAATTTTAATACAAATTAATTAACATTGATGCTAAAAAAAAGTAAAAAAGAACAAAATCAAAACAAAACAAAGAAACCCCCTACTTTCAAATCCTTTTTCCCCTTTTTCACCAGTCACATAAGGGTTCCCCTTTTTCCACCTTCCATCTACCATGCTTTGTTTGTCCTTCTTTCTTTGCTTTATCTCCATTGATTTTCGAAGACCTTACCATCCACACCATCCATGTACAAAAGGGGGAAGAAGAAGGGTTTGGCTCGAATGGGTGCAAGGTCTCAGCCAAAGATATTTGAGTTATTGCCCATAATTTGTTTTTTATTTATGGCTTGAATATAATGAACTGTTCGATCCATGATGTTTGAATTAGATGCTATAATTCTGTTTATCATATTCGAGCATGCTCATCTTATTCGACTTAGATGGACCGAGTGATGCCTGGATAAGCATCCATCAACATGCTCTGTTCTTATGTGTTTATGATTTTTGGAATACTTTTAAATTAATGGACATAGGAGAAACTTGTTTGGGTTAAGATGATAACAAAACTTACATCTTTTTTGTGATTCTTGTCTTGTTTAAGATCATCACATTTATCTTCATTTTTTTTTACCATATCCATTGGTGAGAATAGTGGCTTTTAGGGGAATGAGGGATTGGTAATGATAAATTGTTATGGGAATGTGGGGATGGTAGTGATCAATTAACTTGTTTGGGGGGGGGGGGGGGGTATTTTAACCATTGGATAAAAGATTAATTTATTTTAATCATGGAGGTTATCAGTGAAAAAAAAGAGGATTAGCAATATAAGAAATGGCTTTACTTTATTGGAGGATATTAGTGAAATAAAGAGGATGGATAATATCATCACCCTATTAAAATACCTTACCTTATAGGTCTTTTTATATAAAAATATAGAAACCAACTCCTTTTAAGAAAATGTATTATTTATAGCTAAAAGTATAAGTCAAAATCCTTTTCGAAATAGAAAACTTGGTTTTAAAAAAGAAATTTGGGATAAAAATTATTATGCCTGATTTTCATGCCAGACTGGTCCAAGCTCGAAGATGTGTACCGGTCTGAATTGAAAGAATTCAATTCCTTGAAAAACTCATATGCCGGACCGGTCTAAATTAGAAGATCTGTACTAGTTCAAATTGATCTTTTTCAAAACTCTTTGAAAATTTTAAAAACTTATAAAGTTGATTCAAAAACACTTTGAATTTAACATTTATGAAAAAAACCACCTTATAAAGAATCTAATTCAAATGCCAATGCTCACTGTATCTATTTTAATATAATCCTTCAATGCAATGTTTTGGTAGCTTGACTTACTTGTAGTTCTTCAGATTTAATCACGAACGACTCAACAATTTACAAGCAAATGTGTTTTTATCGAAGGAATAAAGTCAATATAAACTTAGACTTTACATTGTGATGGATATTGATCGTGACGAACTCATTAAGCCACGACAGTTAAGCACCAGCCATGATAAATGGTCTTTGATGACCGTGACAATTCATTATTTTTTTTATATAATTGATTAAGTACATTTATATTTCTTAATAAAGTTTCACTCGATCTATTAAATAAGATAAGCAAGAGTTAGGAATTTAATTAGGACTATTTTTATTAGTATGGAACTTTGTTGCTAATCATTGTATATAGTATTATCGGTCTTTAATTTCTCTGTCTATCTCATATTAAAAACATGTAGATAGAGTGATGAGAAAGATGCATGTGATCACACTTTAGTTATTCTTGTGATAAATCGTATCTTAAGCTCCATTTGATAGTAACATGAAAAATGAAAAGAAAAATAATTAATTTAGATGAAAAGATGAAAAATGAGTTGAGATATGTGGTGAGATATTCTTCATTTCATACTCATTTTTTTATTATATGTCCCATTCTTTATGTTTTGTGGAAAATTTTTCTTTACCACCACCCAAATAAAAAAAATTCATGGAACAAATCAAAAGTAAAAGTTTATCTAACTGCATCTCTTAACTTATTTTTCATTTTCTTACCCAAATTAATTATTTTTCTTTTCATTTTTCATATTACTATCAAACGGGGCCTTAATTATTTCTTTATGTATGTATGTATGTATATATAAAGTTAGGCTATAAATTAAGAGGGTTTTCTTCACTTTAATAAAAAGAAGGGATGGCAATTTAAAGGGATAAATTTATCTATGAAAATTTGTAGAGATGATCTATTAAATAAGTAGAAATTCAACCTGGAAGTGTATGTTTATGGAAAATTGTATATATGTATATTTTCGACCGTTGAAGTTTTTGATGATCATCTCAAACATTTATAGGTTCTTTTCTTTCTTTTTTTTTTAAATTTATGAAATTTGGTAGATATATGGCCGGATCATCTATACAAATTTTCATAAAAAATTTCATCCACTTACTCTTCTAAATAGTTATTATTATTTTTTTATTAAAATGAAGAAATATTTTTTTAACTTAACCGAGCATATTGACATTTCAATTCAGCAATTAATTTAAGTATATAACTTGATAAACATACCATTACGCATTCCCACGGCCCACTCATGCTTTTTCCAACAATTTTTGTTCCTATATAGTCCACTTGAAATTGAATTGGCAGCTTTCTATTTTCTGTTCTGTTCTGTTCTGTTCTTTTCTTTCCTTTTTTTGGAGGGCAAAATGTAATTGGCAACTTATATAGGAATGATTGATGGGGTTGAAAATAAGAACAAAGTGTCAAATTTTATACTACAATGTAATATTGCGTTTCAAACTTGCATAGCACTATTAGTTTCTAACTGAGGGAGGTACACACACATACGTGATATATAATCTAATACTTATTATTATTATTATTATTATTATTATCTATACCTTATAATAATAAAATGGAAGAAGTACTTCTATTAATAATATCATTTATTATATTAATTAATTAATTAATTTATTTATCTATGCTATCTATCTATTAAATTATATTATATTACATAATAGTATTATAGAGGAACTTTCTCCATTTAATATAACACTAATATGTATTAAATATACTTATTTTATTAATATTTATTAATTGTATATATTTTATTAACTTATATATATATATTACATGTATTTTTTCAAGAAAAATATAATTTCAATTTGTTAAATTTGCATTACATGATGCACTAATTATTTACATTTTGATGTATTCCATGCACCATCATTAACTGTTTTCTTAGATAATATGGTTCTCTTACTAAGATTTGCAAGGCCTTTATATATATATATATATATTTATTTATTTAATATGACCAATCAATTTTTTTTTCTATTCATATTTTCACTATTATTGTATTTTTGGTACATTATTATTTTTTTATTTTCAACAAAGAAGAATCTAAGTGAAAATTCAATAATAAAGTTAGCAAATACAAACTAGCAAAAATGATAGCAAAGTGTAATATAAAATTGTATATTTTACTATGATTTTTAGATTCCTTGATTATATTGAACCTTAATTGGATTTCTAGATCAGCAGTAGTATTCGTCATACCCATCCTTGGCTCCACATTTAATTACATACCAAATTGAAAGTTTTAATGTAATTTATTTATTATTCAAAGTGTCATATGATTATCTCTATGCACACTAAATCTAGCAAGTAAAGAGTATGAAATCTTTTTGCATAAATAATTCATCGCAAGGAACGAGTGTTTTATTTATTTTTTATTTTTTTCTTTATCGTGTCGTTTGCATTTTTTACCAAATATTCACACAAATCAAATTAGACAATTAAAGTAGATTTTTATTTTCTATACTATAAATAAATTTATAAATATAAATTGCCCACCCTATACATCGCACGGGTTAAAATCTAATTATATTAGTAAAATGCAAGGAAGCGAGAAACTTTTTAATTACAAGAATGTGCCACGTGTCTTCATTATATATATATATGTTGATTAATAATTGCTTCCATTCTCTCTAGAGTCCATACATGAGATATAGTTAATTAATTGCTGCATTTAATTTATATTGCATGATGTCCTATACTCCTATCTTTGGTAATTGATTTTTGTACCGCTAGGTTGGAATATTAATTAAGCGCACGTTTTCTCGTTCAATTGGCATGCAATTCATTAATTAGTAGACTTTTCTGCATCCAATTCCAATTTTAATCCCATCTTAATTTTGTTTTAATTTTGTCTCCAATATCAAAACTAATTTTGATTCACGGTCTCAAATCATTTATGATCGATCGAGGACTTCCAACTTTCAAACTAACTCGATCTTTTATTTAAGCAAGTAGTACAGTAGTATTTCAATAGTCCTTTAATTCACCTTAATTGCATATAATATAATCAAGAATTGAGTATGAAAAATATACCTACTCATATATTGACCGAAATTGAAATTGATCTCGATCAACTTGCGTTAATTAATCTATCATCGTTCACTCCTTTAATTTATCTCCTTCCATGCCACTGCCATTTTAACTTTTGCATCCCTGTTGGTAGTTTTTGAATTCATAACTAATGGATGTAACTTTATGAAGAAATTAAGGTATGGTATCATATATTTGTTTCAAATATATATATATATATATATATATTAAGAGTAACTTGATTGATGTTTGTGGGATCAACTTATATATATAATTCAATTAACAAGAATTGCACAAGAGACTTAAATTTACGGAAATCTCATAAGCTTAAAATAATTGTTGGATAGACAAATTTATGTAAATCTTTTTGATTTAGCAGCAGTCAAAAGTCCAACCGGGGGAAATTTTGATTTCTCCTAGTACCATCAACGGCGTTCAAATGACTTTTGGTAATAAGTTGAGTTAAAAAATTCCGAATTGACTTCTGCCAATTTTGGAATGATTTAGATGTTTATTATTATTAGGATCTTTCATTAGGTCATTTTTGGTAATTTTCGTGTTTTTCTTACTTTGGTCGAATTTCCATCCCTATAAATAAGGATTATTGTGCTGGGAGAAGAATTATTCAATTATTAATATATTTATCAATTTTAGGGATTTGATCTCTTGTTCTTTGTGATCTTTTATGCTAATTTTAGGGTCACAACGACAGTTATCGCCTATTCATAATCTTAGCTGTATCACTTTTATAAGTAGGCGTTGAATGATCGAAAACGCATAATTGAATGTCTATCCTTTTCTTTATCTCAACAGGTTTAAAAAGATAGCTCTTTTTTTTGGCATAAATAGTAAATAATTATTGAAAAATAAGAAAGAAGTTTTTTTTTTTTTTAAAAAAAAAAACATTATGGGCCTGTTTGGTTGTTCTTCAAATTGCGAATTAGATAATTTACAATTAAGTAATTTACAAAATTTTCATTTATTAATGTTTGGTTGTATAAATTGAACAATTGTAAATATGATAATTTAAGTTGATTGAGAAAAACTCAAATTAAGTCATTTCAAGTAAAACTTGAAATTGCCTAATTCTAGAATTAGATAATTCATTCCAACTCTATTTTTTGAGAAGATCTAGTTTCTACCCGTGATATTGATGTATCTAGACAAAATTTTAAATAACATACAACATTAGAGAGCATGTTTTTATCCTAACAATCGGAATTTCTCATTTAAGTTTTCCAAACACTACTTGAATTAGAATTGAATTATTCATAAATGAGCAAATTCACAATTTTTCAATCGAAAATTAACTAATTCTAAAATTAGGTAATTTACGCAACTAAACGGGCTCTATGTAAATACTTTTTTTTCGTTTTATTTTAAATGTGAAGTGCATTGTAGGGAACGTATTATTATTTTCGCTGTATAGACTGTGTGCTTTGCATGTCACTACTTCTCTCGGATGTCTATGTTGATATCTATGTTAGAATTGAAATCCCTTCCGATTTCAATTAACCGTACCGGTTTATATATATATATGAATTAAAGTCGGTTGATACAGCACTACTTTTATTATTTTATTTTTATCTATCTTTTCTTGCTTTCTGTTACTTTTTTTTTTCTTTCTTCAATTCGGTCATCCATTTATGCTGGTGTTTAAGAAAATATATACGACGCTTTATCTTTATTTTCTTAAAGCATACAATTGTGTGGTTCAGCTCGTATTGTGAAGGTGGCTTTTATTTTTTTTCATTTCTTTTTTCCTCGTCAAATTAGACTGTTGAAGGCTGACAAATATTAAATATTGTATTTTTTCCAAATTAAAAGATATGGATAAAATTAGACAACCTAGTACACAGTCTCTATTATTTATCTCAATTTTCACTGTCAATTAGTCTAAAGATAAATCATGAAATTATATATATTTTCCCGAACAATTTATAGAGTATGTTACATCTGCATGAGAGCTAGAGAAAAACACTACATGATAATTTGCGAGACTCAACACTAAACATTCAAAACTTCAGTTTATTGACAAATGTCATATTAAGTTAGGATTATAGTTTTTACACACGCCTAGCTAGTATGTAGCCAGAGTCATAACTTCCCACTTAGAAAGATCAGATTCGACTAATCATTTTGATCTTTTATTTCAATAAAACCTAAAAAAGAAAAGGATACAAACTTTATTTTTCAAAGGAAAAAAGAATAGACTTGTAATCATTATATCTCCCCTTGTGTTGTGAGAAGCTAGTGCCTTGAAGAAGAAATGTTGATTCGAAAACAAATTAATCCGATTCCTAAAAACTATATGGGCCAACGTAACTGAGGGAGGCACATTTGATTATTAATCGGAGGGAATTTGATTTGATTACACACTCTATATTTGGCTTAACTGAGGGAGGCACATTTGATAGTGAAGAAGTAATCAAAATAATTAATTTGAAACACTACGTAGAAAGATAAAGAAAAAAAAAATATTAATTAATTAATTAAAGTACATTGTGTGAGAAAGCAAACACCTTTTGGTAACATTCATTTTCCTTGGAAATTAGTGGGTATCCAATTTAACAGATGTCTTTTGTCTTTCCTTTTCATTTGATTCTGCATAGTTAATTTTGGTGTTGTTTAGTAAATATGTAATTGACATCTATCATTTACTTATTGTTTGTACATAAAGTTCAAGCCTCAACCATATTAAGTGGAACCCATCATTTTTTAATTTATAAAAGGGTTGTGGGCCCATCTAGAAGTTTCAAATTAATTTCACCACAAGGATGATTGTCATAATATAGTGACCAATTTATCGAACGAGTAAGGAGTGTAAATGCAAATACAATATACTTTAAGTGTGAGAATAATGGGATTAATTAATTAAGGTTAAGAGTTTTGATTAGGGAGTGATTAAGAGTGTGTTAGCAGTTAAAAGAGTTTTGATTAGGAAGCGTTTATGAGTGTGTTAGTGCAAATATAATGCTTTTTTTATTTTGCTTTTAGCAACCTATATTATTACGTTAGGAAGGCAAATATATCATTGAAACGAATCCGCCAATCTCTCTACAAATGGATTATGAATCAAGTGGACCTTAATCACCCTTGTTTTGACTTGGTTATCCTATTTAGCTTGTGAGAAGATATTGGGATTGCCATGTAAAGCTCATAGTGATCCGTAGAACATCGAATATGTGTGTGGATCAAATGGCGGATGTGGTTAATTAACTTTTTATATAGTTCTTTTTTTTTTTTTTTTTTTTTGGGCTTCAGCTCTTAAAAGGACTAAATTTAAAAAAAAAAAATTAAAAAGAAAAAAAATATATCTTGCATTTACATTTGCCAGACTTGAATTTAGAATCTCCTGATTTGATTGAGCTTAATTTTCACCACTCAACCTATAATCTCCATTAATTTATGCAGGGTATGGAAGGATTAAGCCATGAAGACATTTAAAATTACCCTAATTAGTGGGTTTTTTTTGGGGATAACATACCCTAATTAGTAAGGCATATCATCACATCCTTCCTATAAGTTCAAAGTTTTGCCACATTCTTTCAGTGTCCCATCGTTCATGCATCCTAGAAATTTCAAGTAATTTTATAATCTTCTTCAATTTCCCTTTTTCAATTATTCTCTCTCCCACTCTCTTTTAATTTTTTTTTGTTTGTGGTGCTTGATCTATGCCCTAAATGTTCCTTTATCCGATATTTTTATTTTGAGTGATCGACAATGTTATTATTGATTAATGTCATATATGATATGCAGTTCAAATAAATAACTTAATTATATTATCAAGTCATGTCATGTTAAAAATCACTAATTATATATGAAGTTATAAGAATGGAAAATACCAGTACTAATATTGACCGAATGATAAAAATAAATAATGAAAATAGCATAACCGTTTAGTAAGATGGGCAGTGCACTAAAAAATAAAATATTACACAAGTCACTTTTCTTGTGAGAGCATACGTGATACATTTTTATTTAAGATTCATTCAAGCTCTCAGCTGGTTTTCTCGATCAAAAGGGCCAGCCTTTATTCTCTCAAGCTAGCCACCTTAATTTGGGATCTACATTTTATAAGTTGTGGCACTTAAATACTCTATACTACCATGCATGGGCATAATTTTTTACTATATATTCGGAAACAGAAATATCTTTATATTATTCATTAGGCGTTAAGAAAGTATTTTGTGACTCTATTAAAATATCCTCATTTATTAAAAAAATAAAGAAAATTTAATTAAGAGATTTAAACTTATAACTTTAACATGAAAAGATCATCAACTTATCATTTGATCAAATATAATAACACATTATTATAAGCGTGTTGAAAAAAATTATATAATAATATCATTATAACACTTGCGCTTGCATCTGAATTTTATTACAGTAATAAATTTGATAGTTAATTTGAAAAGGACAAGAGACAAGAGTAACACCGTCTAATGTTTAGGCACAAGATCAAGAGAAAGAATTTGAGTTGATGGTTGCATCCCAAAAAATAAGTGGGGTCAGAGTTTGACCCAATGTGACCCGATCCATTACCAATCCTGTCTTTGAAAATTAAGAACCTAGCCAGCTAGAACCAATAAAACACAGACAGAGTTGCCAATATTTGGTTTTCATTTCTCTCGATCTTGAAAACTACGTAACATTAGGGCAATGTATGTGCCAAATATATATACCGACTTCAAAAGGTTAAGAGTTGGCCGCCTGTCTATCTAGAGGTGGATGTAGGAATTTTTCGGAGGATAAGCTAAAGAATATTATAAAAAAATATCGAAAAATATAATTATATAGTGAAAAAAAAAACTAATAGCATAATTTATTTAAATTCATACATAACGAAAAATATTTAATAAAGTTGAGCTCGACAAATTTTTAATAATTTGAATTAATCTACAGACTCTAGTTAATATATATTTGAGCTAAGCTAAAACTTAGTAAAGGGGTGGGCTAAAATTAAATTTTTTTTTATTTTTTTTTCCAAGTGCTAGTAGATTTTTCAAAATTTTCTTCAATGCTAAAGCCCGCCCTGTCCCCCCTAGATTCGCTCCTGTGTCTACGTCAATCCTTGATCTCCATTATATTTTTGGTTCAATTTCATCCTATAAAATTGAGGTTGCATCTAATATGAGCCAACTCCATTTGTCTATATCTAATATGGAGGTTGCATCTAATCTAATATGATGTGAAATTAACGGTCTTAACTCACAAAAGCAAAAATTATGGCTCTTTCCTTATATATATATACACGATTCAACTTATTTTTATTATATTTTTTTTACGACAGAGTATACGGGTCAATTTTCCCACACTTCAATTAATCACCATTCGAAGAATAGTGGCAAGACTAATCACTATTTGCATAATAGTGATAAGCCGCTAGTCACCAGAGTGTTTTTGCAGATACAAAGACACGACTTTGAGAGCTCTCAATCAAATTTCGAATTGAAATCAGTGTGTTACAAGTGAGCCACTCTTGGTGATTGATCCAATTTATTAATTACTAGACATTGTAGGATCCAATTCTTGTATGTTTGAAAAAATTTAATAAGCGGTCCACAAATTTTTTTTTAAAAGGATGTGGTCCTTATAGGTACTCTTTTTTGGTATTTGTCTCTAACGATTACTCATATTTAGAATTATTGCATGTGCAGTATTTACTAATTTTCTGGGCGCGCAGCAGATACTAATTTTGTGAAAGATGTCGTGGCACTACGTGAAAGATGCCAAAAGAAGTATTTCCGCAGAGTGCATCCTTTAAAAATAAATATCTATGATCCTTTAAAAAAAATTTGTGGATGCAACCTAAAACTTTAAACTTAAGGACGGGATACTATTTTTTCCGATTATTAATGCTAATGTCATTTTAATTACATTAATTTCATCGTATTTCTTTCCTTAATCACTACTTAATTAATCCAATGTGCATTTGTAACATGCAATAACTAATCCACCTCAAAAATTTCTTTTCCCTACCATGTGCATTATTTTTCTAATCATGATGCATGCAGTGGTAGACCTAAAGGTCTTAAAATCTAGCTAGGGGAGTGAAATTCAAAGTGTACAAAAATATATTTAAAACTATAAAATTTTAATGCAAACATAGTAGATCTAAAAAAATAAATACCTTTTAATGGGAAGTGGAGAGTGGGAGAAACGGAGGTTGAATGGGTGACCAGTAAACTCGTAACCGTGGGGACGCATACGGATAGTGGACGGCGGTTTGAAGAAGAAGAGATGAACTAGAAGTGAAAAAGTGAGGAGTGAAGAGAGAGAAATTGAGAGATGAAAAAGAGAGACGGGGTCACTGGGTGTGCAGTGAGTTTGATAATTTTCAAAGTGAAAAATTTTAAATGGCCCCTGGAGTTTTGGTCCTTACACTTAGATTCCTTCAAATATAAATTTATGCACATAAATCTATATATATATATATATATATTTCAAAAAATATCTCATATATAGTATAAAAAAATCTAAATCCAAGGAGGGGCGATTGCCCCCTTACCCCTTAGCAGGGACACCTTGGATGCACGTACAATTATGTTAATCATGTCAGATAAAATTAATTTTTAATTTTGTGATTAGCAAAAATCTTAAATTATATAGTAATTTAGATAGAATAAATATTTCATCCGTTTCAAATCAAATTAAGATTTCCATATATTCTGGGATCTCTAAAATAGTCATGGTTTGGACCTTATTATATTAGGGTAATTTTATTTCAATCCGCGAATTTTTGCTGTTTATCCACCTTTGATTTTTGTGAACATTGAAATAAACTTATCAAAACTTCCTTATAAAAATTAAGAAGTATATCCACCAGTTAATAATCATTTTAAATGTATTTACATTTAAAATTAGTTTCCTAATTAGAATATATACTTCCTTACTTTTAAAATTAGTTTCCTAATTATAATATACTTACTTAATATTATATTTTCTTAATTTGTTAAAAGGTATATTGAATTATTTATACAAGTACTATAGATTTATTATTCATCAAAAATATAAAACACTACAAAACTGGGCGGAATTAATTTATATTATTACATCATAATACTAACGAATATTTTTTTTTCCAACAAATAAGTTTACTATTTTCTTTTTCTTTTTTCTATACAATGAGGGTTCTAAATAAGTAAAAATAAAGCAGAATTGGAACTTAAGAAACTAATTAAGAATTAGTGGCCGGAGGCAACAAACATCATTTCCTTCAATCTCAATCATTTCAAGTCAAAGGAAGAATATTCAATTATAATATATGTTTGTTTTCTTGTTTGCCATGATAAATCTGTATTTAAAGTTATAATTTTAATTTACTTCTAGGTAGGAACTAAATTTTGTAGACATATTACAAATGTTTTAAACTATACTTACTGTTTAATTGCTATTCCAAGACTAATGTATGTAAATTATTGTATAATCTCAATTCTAAAAACAAATGTGAATCATAGAACTATATTCTAATCTTATAGTTCAATCTCGAGTCCGAAAAAAGTAGATATAATTAACAATAAATTATATATATTGGAAATATTATTTTATTATACAATTTATGTTTACTTTTTGATATATTATATAACGGTGGATAGAAGTAAAAATTTAGTGGATAATTTACAATTGAATTAAAAAAAAATCATTATTTTATAAAAATTATGCCAATATATATTATGATTATAAATGTTTATCATAATCCTATATATCTCACGTGAGTGCTGTTAATATACAAAGGCTATCATAAATCATAATGAAATATCTCCGATACAAATGTTTCGTAAACCTAATTTTGATGTGGCTCGTCAATCAAATAAAAAAAAAAATCCAATCTCTCAACGAATATTTTTTAGATGCAGTCCACAAATATTTTTCTTAAAAGATGTAGCTCATGGTCGATACAAATTCTGTTTATGACTCACAGTTAGACAAATATCGAGTGAGCTAGAAACTTACTATAAAGCAGATGTATCTACCACAGGCTACATCCAAAAAAAAATCCATCTCCGGATTGAAGCGGATCCTGAAAGCCTGAGAAAACCCTCCCCCCCCCCCCCCCCAAACAACACACACACACGCACACCAAATTAGATAAATGAATCCATCATAATTTACCTGTGGGCAAAAAGAAAATAATTAATTAATATTTGCTATACGCACGGCGGATAGACCTTGTTCAAACGGATATAATTAAGTTTCTATATCAAAAATACAACTTTTACTCCAACGATTTTAACTACATGGTTGAAAATGGCCTTAATTAACCGAAAATCAAGTAATTAGTTATGAAGAATCTTTTCAACTTAGATTGAATATTTAAATTAGACCTATTCCAATTTTCATCCAAACTCAAAAGGGTATGCTATTTTCACTCCAATTTAAAAATAAATAACATAAAGAGAAAGAAGTGCAAAGGACACCAATACCATACCAAAGTGAATTGAATTTTCACTGTTGAAAGCAAATTTTAGAGCTTCAACAACTCATCAATGGTACTGTGGTGATCATAAGGTTTTAATTTCTCGCTACATATTAAGTTTTTGTTCTGTTTTGATTTTCTTAGAAATTGTACTTGTTTGTGCGTAACTTTTACAATTCCTCTTGATTCCCGTGTAGAGATTAATTAATTAACCGTTGATTTGCTACAACCAAAATTCCCAAACCCAGCATTTTACATTTTCTTGCAAATAAATTTAACAGTGTGTTGGAAAACAACTTTTTTTTCCATAGAAAATATTCAACACTTCGTGTTTTTTAAATTTGGTAGTGGTTCAGTGCATAATCTTTCGCGGAATCATTTTCCATGCTATACAAAATCCACCGTCGCCCAATGTGTTTTTTTTCCACAATCTAAATAGTTCTATGAAATCAACGTACTCACAATTATAATAGTTTTATAGATTTAAACCGACGAAATAAAACTCAATACTAACAAACCCAAAACCACAAACAATTTAATCAATTATCAAAATAACAATCAACAACTAAGAGCAGTTAAAGATTTTTGTTTGTTAGTCAAAGTGGGACTTGTTAAAAGTACCCTTTTTTAAAGATTAAGCTTTGCAAAAGGAAAGAACAAAGAAGACAAGAGGAGAGGGTGAAGGTAATGTCGGAATCAACGAAAAATAAGGTCGACCTGAGTGTTATTATGGATTAATTCAAAATAAAGCATCGAGAAAATAATTAGCTAGAGATCGGTAATGTGACACTTATTAGAGTATCTTCAATCGAATAATCAAAATTGAATAACTGAAATAGCTTTTAATTATTCATTTAGTAAATTGTTAAAATTAATAATGTAGTGTTCTCCAATAGTTATTTTTCTCAATAACCAAATTTATCAATTCAAAAAAAAAAAAATAGATGTGCAAGATTATCACAATTTGAAAATATACTCTTATATTGTGTTTTAACTAATAAAATTAGTGGAACCCTATTTTAATTATTGAAAAAGTTTGTTAATTTTGAAAAGAAGATAATATATATTTCAAAAATAATATATATATATATATATATATTAGGTCAATATCAGTACTCTGGATAATTAATAGAGTCAAATTAAGGTGAAGATATAAATCTTTATAACTACGAATCAGAAGCCAGAGTTTTAAAAAGTTTACATAAAAAACCTCATAGTTTTGAATTTCACAAAAAGACTCTTGTAGAAATATAAAAATACCATACTTGTTATAAAAAAATTTCAAGCCCCACTGGTCCCATGTTACCTCTACCCCTTCAAAATAGTTATTGTAGTGTTAATACTTTTGAATTGTTTATAGAATTAGGTGCTTGATTGTACATTTTCATGGTTGAATTGATGATAATTATTTGATCATATACGAGTGGGTTGTAAACTTGTAGTTTGTGCAATGAACTAATTGCAGCAATATGAGAATGTTATAGTATGTTGAATTTATTTTAGTAATACAATAAATTGTCGAGTAATGATATTAGCGCTCTACAAAAAGTATTTTAACATTCTAAAATCATCTTTAATGACAAAAAAGTGTCCCAAAAGATTCATATAAAGTGTCACTAAAGATGATTTTGAAGTGAGAGTATTTTTGTGCAATACTAATACCATATATTACCTTGATTAATAGTAAAACTGTTAATAAATTTAGTTTTTTTTTTCTTTGTAATTATTATTTATTTTATAGAGGTATATATGATAAGAATGTATTTGTAACAATTGATCGGTTTCATTATAACAAATCAAAATTGTATTTTGTCATAAAGAAAAAGGCTTCTTCTAAGGTGTGAACTGGTTTCAAAATATATAATTCCAGTCGATATGGCTTTTTTTGAAATTTGACCCTAACAAAAAGTATATCCTAAACAAGGTAAATATTAAATAAGATAATTGTATCCAATATCTATTTTCTTACCCCGCTAACAACCACCAAAATGAGCCTAAAATCATAACAGAAAAAAAAGGGTCAAATTCTCTTATCCAATATCTGTCATTCCCGCATCATTCTCCATTACCTCCTCCCTATATATACATGCATTCTTTCACCATTATATATACCAAACACTTCTCTCTCTCTCTCTCTCTCTCTCTCTCTCTCTATAAAGTGTACTAGTCATGGAGTCTAGCACGGTGAACTTCGCGGCCCCTAGAAGCTTCGGCAAGGTATTGAAATCGGACTTGAAAGAGACATTGTTCCCCGACGATCCGTTCCACCAGTTCAAGAACGAGCCACCAGCTCGAAGAGCTAAGAAGGCGCTGGAATACTTCGTTCCGATCTTCGAATGGCTACCGAAATACAGCTTGCACTTGTTCAAGTACGATCTTCTTGCCGGTATCACTATAGCTAGCCTCGCCATTCCGCAAGGAATTAGCTACGCTAAACTCGCCAACCTTCCTCCAATCATTGGCTTATGTAAGTTATTTCTCGCTAATAATAATATATATATATATATATATATATATTCCTGCTTGTGTATATATATATGACGCTAGCATTAATAATCCTTCCATTTATTTATGTTGATGTCTAAACTACTCTATCTAATCTTTTTTCTCTTATACATGTTTAAGATTTAAAAATTATTCTCCTTTATGATATAGATATTTACGATGACTTAATTTACTATAGAAAACTTGGGGGTAAATTGATCGATATGGTTATAGATAATGCATATTTGAATTCAAATTAAGAAGTTTAATTATACTCAGTTTTTCTCATTGTTTGTTATTCATATCTGTTGTAACTATATATATTTATATAGCTCATGGTCTGCATAAATATATTACCAAATATGCCAATAGAATCAAGCTTCATAATATATTATTTGCTTTCCTTATAAATATGAGCACAAATATAATTGGGTTGGTACTGTAATTATTCATTCGTAGGTGCATATCGTTAGGTGGTCTAAAGTAATTTTAAGGTTTGTACAAAAAAAAATTAAGGTAACATACCAAAAAGTGACATTGCGAGATACAACACAACTTGACTAATGAATGGTTGTCATATCGACATGTCATTTATTTTTTGAATACACCGGAAGGATTCGAACACAAAATCTCTTGCCAAGTAGATCGTCCTTCACATGTCATTTAATTTATTCGGTCTCATATAAATGTTTCTTTTGAGAAGAATTCAAGACTTTATTGACAATGTATTGGTTCAGAGAAATTTCTTTTTTTCTTTTTTAACCAAGTAAATCAATTGGATTAGTGTTCTAAAAAATCTTGCGTAGAGCCCCTTAATCCTCACTTAGGTGCTAGATGTCTACCGCTAGCTAGGCGGCTTCCTAGTCTTGCAGTATGGCGATTTAGTAGAAATAATAAAGTCTATCATTCCTTTTTATATTAAAACTATTCTTTTTCATGTTTGAATTTGGAGAATGTTTGTTTAACGAGTTCTAAATCTCATATTTAGAAGTAGGATTAGATTTTATTTGTATTATATTATTATGATATATTAAATTATTAAAAATTAAAAAAAAATCGTTTATCCGATTAATCCCTGAGTAATCTCCGATAAATCCCTTAAGCACTAGTCGCCCTAAGAGTGCCTAACAATTTTTAGAACATGGAAATGGATATTCTTAGCGGCAAGAGCACTGCTCATTGGTCAAGATATGGATATCACACCACGAGCCGACCAATGAGTGGTCACCATATCGATATGTCAGTTATTCAATAACATAAATGAATCATTATACAAATTAATTTATTGACAAAGAAAAGATAGAAGTCATTTCTTTCTTTAGCATAAAGTTGCCTAAAAAACTAGTATCGCATCCACATACATATTGATAAAATCTCATATGAGCATATGAGATTTTATTACATATATACATATTTATTACATATGATTTGATCATTTATATATATATACATGAGCATAAAATTATTTATTTTTGGGTATCAATTAATATATATAATTGAAGTTTTGTACATATTAATTGAATCTGTATATATTAATTGAATACAGATTCAAGTTTTGTACCACCATTTATTTACGCAATATTTGGAAGTTCAAAGTACTTGGCAGTGGGAAATGTGGCGGCATCGTCAGTGCTAATAGCAGCAACAATTGGTGAAAAGGTGTCCCCAGTCGAAAATCCTACTTTGTACCTCCATTTGGTCTTTACTTCTACCTTCATCTCTGGTTTGTTTGAAACTGCTTTGGGTTTCTTCAGGTACGTATGCGATGTACAATCATTTTTTCGGGATCTATCTGTTTATATATATTGCCAAACCAATTAGTTGTTTATTAGAGTATAATATTTCTTTCAAAAATTATATTATATACTTTTAAAATTGTACATTATTTTGAAGTAAGACAATTTCTTTAACAATAGTATCACCCTTTTTAAAGATATATATATTCGACAAAAAAAATGATATCTAATATATATTCCAAAATTTTATTACTCTTTATTCAATCATGAGGTGATACATTATCTGACATACAACCTTTTGTGCACATTTTTATCGAGCCCAACATTTTTTTACACACATACACATAAATTGTTTGCTACATTGCATACATACATATTAACTATATATATATACAGGTTGGGAATATTGGTAGATTTCTTATCACATTCAACGATAACGGGTTTCATGGGAGGGACGGCAGTAATTATATGCCTGCAACAGCTGAAGGGCATTTTGGGAATGAAGCATTTTACCACCCACACTGATGTTGTTTCTGTTTTACGTGCTATTTTCCGCAACAGACATGAGGTTCATACGCACCTTCTTTAATTAATTTATAATTCCTCCTTAATTAATTAATCATTTTAATAAATAATTTAACAATAATTCTGTAGCTACACACATATATATCTCTGATATATCTAGTAGAACGTGTGGAGTTTTAAATTCATCTTAATTAAAATTTATTATAACTATTGATTAATTAATCGCTAGATTAATATGTCATTATTTTGTGTCATACTAATATATTCATGTAGACCATATATAATTTAAATAATCAAACAATGGGTCAGATAACAGACCAATAAGTGTCATTGGTGGGTCATATTCTTTGGAAACCCATTTTTGAGGTATGAATTTCTCACTTTCCTTTTGGTAAAAGTTGTCCCCTCAAAATATGTACCTAGGTTTTTCCGTAAAGAATTTAGAAAAAAAATAGAATTTTGTTCTCGAGAGTTCATATCTTTCTAAACTCCTTCTACGTTTATAAAATACAAAACTCGCAATTCCTGAAGATATATATTATTAATATAATTTGAGAATGATATTTTTAATGTGAGACTAATTAATGTTATGACAAATACCGTGAGATAAATACTGTGAAAGTATTTATCTCTAAGGATCATATAATTTAAACTTTACATACGTAGACCGACAAAGGGCTTTCTTTCTTGGTGCCACAGTGGAGATGGGAGAGCGCAGTTGTGGGTATAATCTTCCTTACTTTCCTTCAGTTCACCAAATTCGTTGTAAGTTTTCTCTATGTTCATTCCTTCATGCATCGTACTTCAAAATATATAATTACACGTGCAGTCCATATATTCCTCTTTAAATAAGATAGTTTAAAGGAAAATAGATGTTATCTATTTGGAGGGAGTAAATAAATTAAATTTTTAATGAAATTTAGTGCAGATCGATAGTTTTTATAATAGGTGGTAGGTTATCTCTACAAAAAAATTTAAAAAAATTCAATTTAGAAATAGGTGTGATAATATAAAATTCCAACATCTGAAAATATATATATATATATATGTATATGTGACGTCTATTTGATAAAAAAAAATAGAAAATAATGAAAACACTACTAAATAAATGAGAAGTTAGAAAAATAAAAGGGTGATTTTGGTGGGATAAATAGTTTTTTATCTTTTCTTTTATGGAAAAACTTTCTTACCCATAAAGATTGATTCCACATAAAAATCAAGAAAAATAATAAAACATTTCACCAATTTATTTATCTCATTTTCCAACTCCTCAAAACTTCAATAAGGCTTTCAATTATTTTTAACTTTTTAATTTATCATAAAATCATTAATATGTACTCCCTTGAACACACCCATATATGTCAAAATGTTTTAGCACGAACACTTCTAAATTGATTTTTTTTTTTTTTAAAAATGACCGAAAAAAAACTATTTATATTTGTGATATATAAATATATATGAGTAATTAAGGTATGATTTTGCAGAAGCAAAAGCAACCGAAGTTGTTTTGGGTATCAGCAATTGCGCCAATAGTGACTGTTGTAACCGGTTGCGTGTTTGCCTACTTTGCTCATGCTGAAAAACATGGCATCCCAATTGTGAGTTTTTCTTTTTCATCCTCTCACTTACTACGTTTTTGTTGTCGTCATCGCCGTCACGTTTTAAAGTTTTACATATATTGCATTAGTAATAAGTACAATTATTTTAATATACAAATATTACCACCTTAATATTATAACTAGAAAATAATACATGGTACTGCATTGTGATAAAATATTCTTATACTACGTATTTTTGCCATGTAAGACATATCACTTATGTAGATATTATATTCTTCAAGAGAGAGACTATTATCTTCTTCTTCTTTTTTTTTTTTTTTTGTTCGAGGCTTTTCTCGTGAGGTGTCTAGACTAACTTTCAAGCACCTTGATTAATCACTATTTGCGGTGCGTGATTACTGTTGGTCAAGTATTATTTTGACAACATTAAAATTCGTTCTTGGGAGACAGAAATTCAAATTTTCTATTTAAGATTCATGCGCCTGGATTTTTTTTATCTGCTGCAAACAGATTTGGGTATATATAATTAATTTAAAACAAAAATACGGAAAAAACTAGCAAGTTGCTTATTTTGAGTACTTTTGAACAATTATTTATGTAAAACAAAATTATCATCGAGAGAAAAGCGCCTCTCTAATGATTTGGTTATTACATATTTGTATATAAATAAATTTGATATGAACCTCATATTTTGATAAAATAAATGTTAGTCACAGTAAATATATCAATTTTATGTTAAATATATATGTTCATCTAAAATTATCGAATTTAACAAAAACGCTTTGAAAATAATTTCCGTAAGAGTAAGCAAAAATAAAGCTGAATCCTTAATTTAGAAGATATTCCAGTGTAGCCATCTAAAGGTCAAATATTTAAAGAGCCTCCTAGCCTGGGTTGAAGAAACTTAACATTGTCTTAAAATCTTAAAATAGGGAACATTATTTATTTATTTTGAATTACTCTCTTTCCAATCTTTTTTGTAAGCACTACTAAAGTGCTACAACAAATAAGTTTATCTTTTCAATTTTTTAACTTTTGCTAAAAATTAAGAAAAGTGAGGGCCCTAGACAACGGCATGTCTTGCATAAGCTCTCCCATTTCATTAATTACTGTATAAAATGAAATAAAACTTTGCCTTATTTTCTTCAGAATTTTATAGGGTTTTTATGTAATTATGCAGGTGGGGGACTTGAAGAAAGGGATAAATCCACCCTCCATTAGAGATTTGAATTTTGATCCAAAGTATATATCAGCACCTTTGAAAGCTGGGATTATAACTGCAACCATTTCTCTTGCTGTAAGTACACTAATTCCACTCTTCTCTTTTTATTCCTCTAATTAATCTCCTCTTTCTTTTCAAAACAAAAAAAATAAAATCAAAAAATTGATACATTTGTTTCAATTTGGTCCTTAAAGTTTGAGCCAAGTTATACTTTCATTAAAACTTGGATGCCCCGATGAATGTGCAATCTCAAACATTGAGGACCAAAATGTAACAAATGAAACATGAGGACCAAAGTGAACACATTACATGTAAACTTCAGGGGGTAAAAATCTCTATTACCCGTTAAATTAGAGAAATTAGCAAATAAATATATTTATATATTTCATGGATGTGGGGTGCATATGTAATTAAACTGGATATATACAGGAAGGAATAGCAATTGGGAGGAGTTTTGCCATAATGAAAAATGAACAAATTGATGGGAATAAGGAGATCATAGCTTTTGGGCTCATGAACATTGTTGGATCTTTTACTTCTTGCTATTTGACTACTGGTATGGATTTTTTTAAAATTACTTATTTACTTCATTTAGTCATCTTTTTCTTTATAAACATAATTTAAAATTACTATACATTGAGTTTTTATTTGCGCCAGAAACTCTTGATGATAGTTTGAATAAACTACCTCACTGGATCCTAAACTATCAAGTATGGCAATTAATTAGCCCCTGCACTAGCAATTAATTATTCCCCGCACTATTGACTTTTGAGTGAAGTAGCCCTTGAACTGTAGATTGCATCACTTTAGCCCCTAAACAAACCATACACAGCCTATGAGCGTAATTTTTTTCCAAAATAGGACACAATTCCTTCATTTTGCTGTTTATGGTGAGTTGATTAGGATTAGGAAATTGGGTTAATTTGCAGGGCCATTTTCGAAAACGGCGGTGAATTTTAACGCTGGGGCAAAGACGGCAATGGCGAACGTAGTAATGGCAATTTGTATGATGTTCACATTATTGTTTTTGGCGCCTCTGTTTAGCTACACCCCTCTCGTGGCTCTATCCGCGATTATAATGTCGGCAATGCTTGGGCTTATAGAGTTGGAAAAGTTTTATCACCTCTTCAAGACTGACAAATTTGATTTCATCATTTGCATGGTTGCTTTCTTTGGTGTTGCTTTCCTTAGCATGGACGTTGGCCTCATGATGTCTGTAAGCACTTGCTACTTCTCACTTATAAACATGAAGCATGTTCCTTTTCAGTCTCAATCTTACAACCAGGGTCAATGTTATTAGAGAAATATCGTGCCAGAGGCAGAGTTAGGAAATTCTTTGAAGGAGTCAAGTTCAGAATTAATGTCACTTTTTATAATAATGCAAAGGAAAAAAAAAATATAGTACTAATTATTATAAATATTTACGTTCCAGACTGAGGGGCCGGGCAAGATTAATATACTAATAGTAAATTATTATATTTTTGGTTAAATTAAAGGGGACAAAACTTAATTAATATACATAAACTTTAAAATTTTTTTGGAAGCAAACAGGAAATATCATTAGTTGGAAAATGGAAATAGAAACAGGGAGGGAGCATCCATAGAAATAAGTACAGGAGGTTCCTCAAACCAAACCAAAAAACCATCTAACTTTTTAGCAAGGCTGTGAGCTACTTTGTTATTGTCTCTAGGAGCCCAAAGAAAGGAAATATTCCTTGACTTTTGAGCTGAACATTGGGCTTCTTCAACTTCAATTATGCAACCGACACAAGAAAGGTTCTCAGACGATGAACATCATGAACGCAGTGCTAAGATTACACCCAATGAAACTTCTCATACTCCCTGTCTCAAATCAGTAATAATACACTCTCCTTTTGTGAAATTTATTTTAAAATTAGGCTATAATCAAATCTGAAGTAAGATAGATTCTCTTAAATTGAGATTGACGCGGGTGTGAGTGATTTTAGATAAACATGTTTATAGGAGACAAGAATGTGTCATTTACACAGGTCAACTAATTGAACTTAAACAATTAACTCCATTACAAATTAATTAATATATAATCGACACATTACTGTGTCTTCAAATTCTGTTATCTTACTGCTAATTAATTAATTTATATATTTGTTGTTTATATTAATTTTAGGTGGGACTATCTTTAGTGAGAGCACTTTTGTATGTAGCAAGGCCAGCTACATGTAGGCTTGGGAACATACCAGACTCAACATTGTACCGTGATGTGGAGCAATATCCTGGTGCCAATGGGGTTCAAGGCATGCTAATTCTCCAACTTGGCTCCCCTATTTACTTTGCTAATTCTGGTTACATTAGAGAAAGGTATCTACTTACTTTTATTTCTACTTCCTCTTTAGTTCTCTAATTAATTTTGGTATGAAAACTAATTGTCCTATTAACCCATTTCAATTTTTCTTAACAAAATTTAAGTGACACTTTTATCTATTAATTTTTGTTTTCTTAATTACAATAATCGGATTTGAACCCTCCATCTAATCACTCCACCACTATTATACGTCGGTCACTACGTCCTACTGTGTTAAAAACTAGTTGCAGGTGAATTTGCTTTTGTTGGCCAGTAGGATATCCTTAATGTACAACAATCCACCGTCACCTAAATGTTTTAAACATTGAGTTAGTGTAAAAATTATTGCTGAGAAATAAGGTTTCTTCTTTGTCCGTCTCTTGGGAAAATAGTGGGTATAACAATTAATGAAACAATGCTATGATATATCACATATATACTCATGTTTTCGTCAAAAATTAACGTTTTTTTTTTCTCTCAGCTCGTAAATGCATTTTCGCACCATTTTTGGCAGTTTAAACTAAGATCGAGGTTGAATGAGGTTCTTCATAATTAAGGACACACATTATACTACTCCTTAAAGAAAAGAAAATAAGTAGACTTTGCTTTATATTAATATTTGATAATCATCTAATTTTTTTTTACTTTTATGCTTATTTGATACTTTGGCTAGGATTTTGAGATGGATTAGAGATGAACAAGCTCTTGGAAAATCTGAAGGAAATTATATCGAGTATATTTTACTAGAGTTGGGAGGTAATTAGTAATATCTACACCAGCATTAGTATTGAGATACATTATTAATTCTTGTTGTTATTGATATTATTAGCTATTCTCATAAAAAATAATAATGATTTTGTAGGAGTTACGTGTATTGACATAACCGGCATAGAAACCCTCCTTGAGATTCGAAGAAATTGTGAAGGGAAAGGGATAAAGGTAATAACGTTGTTGTATCTATAACTATCGACTAATGCTAACGCTACTAAACTCACAAAATTAGTTATTTATACTATTCATCTAATCATCAGGTGACAATGACTTTTTGTGCAAATTTTCCTTGAGTATAACATTATTCATAACTAATTTATTTATTTCTACCACATCAAGGTTTTTTTTCATCCCATGGTGAGAGAGAGCGATTGTTGTATATAAATTAGTGTTCTTGGATGTTTTTTCATAAACTTTTATTTTATTTTATTTTTAATAAAAAATCGACTGTTAGTTTGCTAATTTTATAATATTTGCTTGATTTTGTAGGTGGTTTTGGTAAACCCTAGGATTGAAGTAATGGAGAAACTAATACTCACCAAATTCATAGATACTTTGGGGAAGGAATGGGTGTTTTTATCAATTGAAGATGCAATAAGAGCTTGCAGATTTTCGCTTAGAAGTTCAAAACCGACGATTGAAGATGACAATGGTGAAGGCATTAGTTACAAAGTTTAAATTTATAGCATAGGCTAATTAAGTTTGTAGATTATAAATCTCAAAGGAGATATTTCTGAAATTTCGTTTAAATTAGATAATTAGAAAATCACCAAAATGTGTAAATTACATTGGGGTGGGAATTAATGATATACTCATAATTGGTGAGACTAGTGGGGGTTCTTCACTGTTGGGACAACTCACTAGCTCAATTTATTTGGGTGTATGTTTATGTGATTTACTAACGGTGAAAAAAAATTGCGCTCAATTTATATTATTTTCAAAATGCTTGCTATGATGTAACCTTATGCATAAAATGGGAAAGCGGATTTGAATCTCGAAAATTAGCTTTGCTTAGTGGTACGCATTTGCTTAAGTGTATAAATTGGGTTTGAATCTTTGTTGCAAGCACATTTTTTTATGAAAAAGAATGTTGCGCTGGTAAATTTAGCTGTTCAAAAATGCGATAGAACCTTTTATTATATCCAACTATTTGTAGTGGGTGTGTCCATTTTTTTTATAATAATTTTAGAATTTTAAAAGAAAAAAGTTTTATTATTGAATCATCTTATAATAAAAAATGTGATCCATACTCATTTTTAGAGATCGTGTATGGGCCATTGGCGTGGTCAGGCTGAGTGTCTGTTGGCCTCAACCCATCTACCTCATGGCTTATTTTGTGCAATCCATTTTGGTTTTTCAGCCTTTGGAGTCACCTGCCTACAATTGTTGCTTCTTTTGCTGGCCTACAATGACTCCTATGTTGGTTTTTTTTAACTTACTTTTGCTAGATATGTGGGATGTTCGACTAAAAGTTATGTTGATCAATCCCTGGACAAACATACTTACGTGCAAGGACATAGTCATAAATTTTTCAAAACAAGAAATTTGTGTTTAACGTACGTTTTTCCTTTTTGAAATTAACAAGGGCAAATTATTAATTGTACAGTCTTTTTTTGCGAGATTAAGTGGGCGAACTTAATTAATGTGCTCATAATTTTTTTTGGTTTTAAGGATAATTTTAGTGTAAAAATTTAAGTCTAGGCTAGCATGGCGAGGTGTTCTAATAGCGGATATTCATCGGTTGGGCTAACGTTGTAAGCTTAGTTTTACATAAAAGGTAGGCGACCAAAGCAGTAGCCATGGGCTGTCGCTTCCTGGATAATATGTAAGGGCTCCAAAATATTTTATGTGTATGTACTATATAGTGTACTTGGTTTATATGATTCCAGTTTTGTAAATTTGTCTTGAGCCCCTAAATTCTCTGGCACTTTTTGGGCCAGCCTTAGTTCCGCTATTATAATTATTGAATCGTTAGTTATAACACCTAAGATTTCTATTGTAAATAGTTATGTGTAACAGTATAACACCTAATAGTAAATTGTTAATAAATCCATCAAATTAATTTCATACGATAATTCATATTATATCTCTGCTGGGTTTTTTATGTTAAATTAATGTGTTATGTTCCTTTCAAAAAAAAAATATGTGTTCTGTTGAGAATTGGCGGCGCAAAGGATTGTTTGTGTTGCTTTATCTTCCTTACTAAAATGTGATATTTGATTTACATGATATAATATAAACTCTTGCACGTCCGGTGGTAGTCAAGTCGGGTTGCAAAACGAACCAACTTACTCGAACTCGACTCGCAATCATTCAAGTAAAGGCTTGTTCGAAACTCATTTGTGAAATAAAAAAACTAACTTGAACACATTTTTCAGCTTAAAAACCAACTTGGCTCAGTTAAAAGAATTTTAAAGTTGGGCTCGAATTATAAACATGCCCGGACAAAGTTATAAACTTAAAATACTTAACGAATAAAGCTTGAACAACATTATGTTTGGCTCGGCTCGACTCGTTTACAACCCTATAGTTAAGGTGGTAAATCCTTGCCCTTGGACCCTCTCCAATGCATGTGTTAAATTGGTAAATTAGCATTTTTTAGCACACAGCGCACATGCTATAAGTTAAAATGGCTTGCTAAAATAGTAAAGAAATGGTAAAAGCGGGGGGAGACAAACAATTATGTCCCACGATGGAGTCTACGTCGCGAGCACCTGACAATGACCCGCGCGATATACAGAACATCGCGTGATGTACAGTCATCACCACGCGATGGACTGTACATCGCGCGATGGACTGTCATCACCCGCATGACATTCAGAATGTCGTGAGCTACGCTGACAGGGCATGGGCACGACGTACAGTCCATCGCGAGAGACGTGATGTGTCTTTTACCCCATACGCGCTGCGGAGAGGGAATTGCTAAAATTGTGAATTTCCTTACCATTTTACCTTACACACTGCAGATGGTCTTATAAGAGTAAGGTTTCAAGTATGAACTACGGCACCCCAATCCCTTATCCCTTCTTCAATGGTTCAAACTCCGGATGGATATATAGATGCCCCCTTCACTTAAGTACTATCCTTAAATTAACTAATATAAGGACCAACCATTTTGAGAGAGTAAATGGACAAAAAAATTTGTGAAACTTGGGGGAAATTATCTTTATAATATGTATAGATCATGTTGGAAAAATAGGAACGAATTACCAAATGTCGATGGAAAATACCGGGTTGAGTCGCGAACTAGGTCGCTCTCTTTAAGACGTTTCGCGGTTCTGCTCGGTGTTTGTGCTACCAGTTTGCAATGGCCACGCCGTCCCCAGGATACAACAGCCCGGATTTTCCCTCTGTCTCAATTTCCCTTGCACGGTAAAAAATCGGAAATCTTAAACCTTTTTTAATTCGGCCGGAATCGGTAAACAAATCCCCTTGTCAGAGGCAAAAAAAAAAAATTGGGTAGGTTTTTTCAAGTTCGGTGGTCGTCAATCTCAATGGAGGTTTTTCGTGTGTTTCTTCAATCAACGAAAAATTATTATTTTTAAAGATAATAATATTTCCGTTCGTGCCTTTGCGTAGAGGGAGAGAAAAACGGGAAAAGGGAGCAACATCGTGATCCAATCGCAACGACACATAAGACTAAGTCATATTAAATTCAAAATTCAAATAAAAGAAAAAACAATTTTATTTTTATAAATAAAAAATTTTTTTTTTTCAAAAGTATTTTGTCTAAAAAGATAATACTAGATCCAAAGTAAGCCCAAACCCGAGCCCGGCCCGCGCGGTGAACCACACTCATCTAAGTCTTCACCCAATAGCACAAAAGTGTAATGCCCAAAGAGCTCAAGCCCCTAGGCAAATTCACCCTTATAAAAATCTATGAAGGTTTTTATTCCTCTCCTATGTGGAACTTAAGAAAACACACTTGTGCTTGCTTTGGTTTTGTATCATTTTCTTCTTCTCCCATTTTTTCAAATACATATAAAACTTCAACAGATCATCTGTACCAAATTTTATCAAAAAATTCAACTGGGAAGGAAGTACATAGGTTATTTAAAAAATTGACATATGTGCATTTAGGTGTTTAATTAATTCATTTTTCAATTGAATTTTTTGATTAAATTTGGTGGCGTTAATATATTCATTATAGAAATTATTTTTACCAAATTTCACGAAAAAAAACCATTCATTTACTTTTAAAAATAAATTATTCTTAAATTGGTTGATACATAAGGAGTAAAGGACGGTCGACTTAATGATCTTAAGTTGAAATTTACACATATTTACAAACTCTTGCTTATTCATCTCACTTGCTTTATTTTCGTACAAAAAACTAGTTCATACAATTTTAGGCTCCAGTAAATATGTATTGTGAAAATTTAGAGAACTTCATAGTCTATCGATATTATTTAGCTATAATATTTGTTTGCTATTTTTCCTCCATTTCTACTCAATAAAAGGCTGCCTGAAAAGTAAGTCTATCGAATAAGGTTAGTGAATTTAATGGTCAGTGTGAATAAACTTAATAAATTTTAAAAAAATGATAAACTAACAATGATTGTTAATTTTGAATTTATATACTTGTTTTGTCAGTTTATCTATCTTTGAAATATTGCATCGTTTGAACACAATTTTTAAAATTAACAAATAAAGAGTGGTAAATATATTCACTCTATTAAAATTTAATAGTAAAAATATATTTTCACCAATTTTATCGATAAATAATCATACCGGCCAATGGGCTTGTAGCCTAGTGGCATCATTTTTAATCTTGTATTAGAGAGATCACATGTTCGAAACTCATGGATGTAGTATCCGAACTTCCTCTTATGTAGGTGGTTGTTAATGTATATGGTTCGTGGTTGGTGACGGAAGCTGAAGTTGCTCTCTCGGTTTGGTTCAGTTCGGTAAGCTTACTTATTCATCTCTTGGTCAACGAATTATATTGTTCATAGTTAGTTAAAGCGACAGAATTTTATGTTTGACTTTATGTAATTGTCTTTGATATAAATGATTAATAAAAAAAAATCATACCGAGTAGCACATTTATGAAAATTTATATATAACTCATTTGATTAACTGGATGATGAAAGGTATAATGTAAGTCGCGGTAATTTTATTATGTGATGATTAGTTGATGCATTCACTCAATTCTGTGATCACGCCAAAGGAAATTATTCATCTAAACAAAAATTTAAAATATAAATATATTTAATGACGTAATAATGTTGACCGTGACTTTACGACTAGTGAACAAATTTGGAATTTCCGAGATATATAACTCTCTGTTGACGTGGCAGTGGTTGTGCCACGCCACAACTCCCCCGTCAAGCCAGCAGGCTCCAGTTGTTATGCACCATTATCTGCAGGTAACACCTAAAAGTGTTTTATATATTTAAAAAACAAAAACAAATAAATAATCGGTTGTTCTCTTGCCTTTATTTACTAGACAAATTTCTTTGCGACAAGAAAATATTTAAATTAAGGTGGTAATGTTAGCATTTTCACAATCTTTTAATAACACTTTTACTAAAAAAAGAGTACTCTTTCTATCCTAATTTAATTGTCACACTTTGAAAAATTAAAAATTAAAGAGACATTAACTACTCTAAGAGAAAATATTTATTTTCAAAAATGCTCTTTACTTTTCTCTTAATAAAAAAAGGTGGCGAGACCCACAATAAACAAAGTTGTGAGAACTTAAAGGGTAATATTGAAAATAATGATAAGTATTCTAATTAATGACTTGCTAAATATAGAAAGTAGATAATTATTTTGGGACATCCAAAAATAGAATCGTGGACAATTAAATTGGGATGGATGGAGTATAAATTATTATTTTCACCTTACTTGTTTTAATTTAACACAAAACTTAATTACTGTAAAAATCCGCAAATGCAATACCCGAGCTTCAACCTTTAGTTTAGGAGTCTCAAACATCAAAAATAATTCATTATTCCATTTGCTTATATGTGTTAATAATTCATATTGGGTGTCCCTCTATCTTATTTCTAAATTCAAGAGGGTTCGTTCAGAGTCATCAATACGTTTTACAGAAAAACAAAAAAAAATAGTTGTGTAAGGAGAAATGCTACATATAAGCTTTTTCTTACAAGTTTGTCTACGAAATCAGGACTCTAAAGGGTTTGGAAACTATATTACGGATTAAAAAGGTGTTAAGCACCCGTTTCGCTCTTTCAGTTTTTAGTGGTCTTATATATTTATTCTATGTTAAAAAACTTAGTTACTTTTACTAATATTTTACTACTTTTTAAAAATATTTCATGAAAACCTGATTTTTGAAAAAATAGGAAAAATGATGAAAACCTTGTATTCCATGATTCGATATTTTTGTTTTGTCGAAGTCTAATTATTAGTGACAAAAGTTTATCTTGTCTATTTTGAAATGAGAGTGATTTGGTATTATTTTCTCAGATAATAATATTAATTATCTCGTTTGGTTAATTTGGAAAAGATCAAATTTTATCAAAATTGATTTGATATGGAATTTAACTCTTAAGGAGTGTGTATCAGATACATTACAATATATATGAAAGACATAATATATATTAGTTTAATTCTTAAGTAAACTTTATCAGTCCGAGTTTTGAAAACTTAGTTTTATCCGAATAATAAATGGCCTTACTTCATCTGATTTTACAAATGATTTTATCAGGGATTTATCAACTTGTTTTGTTTGAAAACGATAGAATATCAGTAACTTAATAATAAATTTGTCCAACTAAAAAGTTGACAGAACAGTAGATATAAAATGTCTACATCTATAAATAATTAAGTTAAACAATTAAGATAAAACAAATAGGCAGATATATAAAAATAAATACGTAAATATGTAACTTAATTTAGGAAAAAAATTTAGTTGATTACCTCCCTGCCGATAATATAAATAAAAGAGTAATAAAGTATTGCAAAGAAACGTCTAGTGTGTACTTGTTTTTCCTCTTCGAAATATTTTAAGTGGTCTGATTCTAGAATGTGGCACTATGGGTGCCAAAATCAGATCTGAAACTTTTGCGAAAATAAATATTATCAAATGTGCTTCCGAAGAAAACTTAAATATTATAAATATAAGAGAGAGAGAGATAATGATTTTTTATTGTCAAAACCGTCCTTCAACCAATGGGGTGTAAAGACCTATTTATAGTGCTGGGACATACCTGTTTGTCCTGCGACATAGCTCTTTATCACATGACAAACAGTTGAAGTGATGGGTTCTGACATTGTGATGTGTCAAAAAGTGATTGGTCTATATTTAATGGGTTTGTCGTGCGACAAACGTATCTAAGTGGGCTTTTTGTTGTGCTACTAACTCCCTTAAAGCATGCTCTAGTGTGCAAGTAAGTTATAAACTCGATATGAACTTTATAGGAGTTTTCTTTTAGGGTTCTTACGTGAGTCACAAATTGAGGTGTATGCACTCATTAATCATGCAATTAACTCTTATTTATCTAGCAGTAAATTTTGGTTGCACCAAAGCACCAACAAAACCTCCATTAATATTGCAAAACTCTAAGTTGAGAAGAATAATAGAAGTAAAACCTCCATTGATATAAAACTCTAAGTTTGAGAAGAATAGTAGAAAAAATAAAAACTTTGGAACAGGGGAAACAAAACAAGTAAGAAAGAGTTAATGAAAGAGAAGAATACATGTTTTTATTTTGTTTCATTTTTAATATTATTTTCATAACATACACAACAAATATATTAACAAAAAACACATGTTTACTCGGTTCCCCGTAACTGAGTTGTAGGCTTGTACATTCGGCTACTTTCAACCGAGTATGAAACCTATAAAATGTCAAATTGATATGCTATTGGGACTTTCATTCGGTTATGAGCAACCGAGTATTGTTATGTCATGCTCGGTTGAGAGCAGCCGAGTGTACAAACTTGCAACTCAGTTGCGGGGAACCTAGTAAACCTTTTTCGTGCTTTAAACAAAAAATTGTGTTTTTTGTTTATATTTTGATGTGTATGTTATGAAAATATTATAAACAATGAAATAAGAACCAAGTAAACCTCCGGCTGCTCTATTTCATTAATGCTTGTGAGACGGGGAAGTGTGCGAGAGATGGATTGTTTGGGGTTATTTTGGAGTCATTTGTTTTATGTGTTTATGTTATCATGTATTTAATAATGTTGTCCATTAATTAAGTAAGGGATTTATTCCCAAAAATAAGTGGTAGTGGTAAGAATAAAATGGAAGTGTTATTAAGATAAAAGTGTAAAAGTTGAAATGTTAGTAAAAGTGAAAGTGTTACCGAGAGATTATAGGGGTACCAACATCATCACCCTTAAATTATGAAAAAAAAAATTAGCTTAAATTTGTTTTATAAATGATGACATCATTTCCGTTGATTACTTGGGGTTATTTGCTGGGTAGACCTTCTGAACTTTTTATTCGAAAATACTTGTGAGAATATATATATATATATATATAATCCATTTGTTTTAAGTATTCTCTTTAGCAAACCAATTAAATGATTTTAAGAGTATCTCTAATCGTCTTGTATAAATTTTGTGTAAATCTTACGTGTCAAATTGGGATTTACATAAAAATATTAAAGAATTCGCTTTGTATTCAAACAGTTTGTTTTATACTTTTGTGTAAATATTAAACTACCAATTAGATTCGCACAAGTGGCACTTATCCTATATTTATTTCCTTACTTTTCAAATCCATTTATTTCTAGAAACGGGATGAGAGAAAATAGACGCGAGATTATCTGACGTGGTTGTCTAAATTGAGTTTGTATTTTACACAACATTTTTACACAAATCCTAGGTGTCAAAGTTTCTTAAAAGACTACTGGAGACCTTTTTTTAACAAAACATGTAAATTTTACACAAACCAAAATTATACACTACAGTTGGAGATACTCTAAGGAATAAACGGATAAATTAAATATTTTGGTACATTACATTAATTAAGTAGGAAACTATTCGTATTGACATTTTACGTTATATCTATAATACAAATCAAGGAACTTGATGTGACGATTGTCCTAGGTGGAAAATATATTTTTTTTCAATCATACAACATCTTTTTATTTTATTTATTCTTTCTCTAACAATCTATAATACATATCAAGGAACTTGATGTGACGATTGTCCTAGGTGGAAAATATATTTTTTTTCAATCATACAACATCTTTTTATTTTATTTATTCTTTCTCTAACAATTTATAATACAAATCAAGGAACTTGATGTGACGACTGTCCTAGGTGGAAAATATATTTTTTTTCAATTATACAACATCTTTTTATTTTATTTATTCTTTCTCTAACAATAATTATTAAAGTGGTGTTTGGTTGAAATTTTAAAATCAAGTTTTTGAAATTTACTTCACACTTCCCAAAATTTACTTAACTTTACTTTCTCTCTCATAAAATTTTTAAAACACCATAACTTTAAATTCAAAAATCGGAATCGGATAAAAAAAAATATTTGAAATCTACTTATCGAGATCTATAAAATAAGAACCATTGTGACTATTTTTTTGAATTTTTTTAATGAGTTTTTTTGAATTGGTTGAAAAATCTATCTATAATACAAATCAAGGAACTTGATGTGACCACTGTCCTAAGTGAAAAATATTTTTTTTCACTTATACAACATCTTTTTATTTTATCTGCTCTCTCTTTAACAATAATTATTAAGGTGGTGTTTGGTTGAAATTTTAAAATCAAATTTTTGAAATTTACTTCACACTTTCCAAAATTTACTTAACTTTACTTTCTCTCTCATAAAATTTTTAAAACACCATAACTTTAAATTCAAAAATCGGAATCGGATAAAAAAAATATATTTAAAATCTACTTATCGAGATCTATAAAATAAGAACTATTGTGACTATTTTTTGATTTTTTTTTAATGAGTTTTTTTGAATTGGTTGAAAAAAACTCCAACAAAAAATTAAATTCACTTTTCAACTTAATTTCACATTTCCCAAAAATTTATCTAAAAAACATGTTTTAAAATCTCAACCAAACAAGCACTTATCTCTTTAAATGTCTAGACAAAATGTCAACCATTCGGTGATTGAACTTGGAAAATGATGTGACTACTATCAAGAACAAATTTTATGATAGTTCATTGTAAAATAAATTTTTAATTGATAAATACAAAGAATAAGCAATTTTCTAATGACACAATATTCCTACATAAATGAACTGTAATAATTAGATGAAATATAATTATTTTTTAAAAAAGTCAAATAATTCATATTCTTACATACATAAACCCATTTAAGAAACATACATATTACGAATAATCAGTAATATGACTGTCATGAGACGTAAAATTATTAGATGCATAATATGTCAGTGGAATTAGTAATATGACTTAAAAGAGATGTAAAAGCTAAGCATAATGTGACTGTCAAATAATTTAGTAAAATAATTTTAATATAATAGAGACAACCAATTAATAAATAATGTACATGATGGAATTTTTTTCTTGATAGTATGATTTAGGAAATGTGTCAAAAGATATCATATACATAAATTATATGAGCTTATCATATAAATATTGTAACGATCTTGGGCTGTAGTGGATTATAAGTATTATGACAAGCGTGATTTTGTTTCTATCTGCGATATCTTACGATTAATTCAGCCTTAATTTATGAAAACTTTGGGTGCGTTTAGATTGCAGAATTGAATTTAACTTGAAAATTAAAAAAATTAAGATTCAAAAATTACATATTTGAAAATAAAATAATTTAAAATTTTGTGTTTGCTTAACAAATAGAAAGAAGTTGATTTTTAAATCTAAATATTATATCGCTAAAATTTATATTTAGTTGACAAATAATTATAATATGACTCACTTTTTCACCTATGCTAAAAAGGAAATTAATAATAATAATAATAATAATAACAACAACAACAACAACAACAATAATAATAATAATGATTAAAATATGGACGTGCGGTTATAAGTGAACTTTGTTATTTTACCAACAAATCTAGTGGTGTAAAATTTATTTAGGTCAATTTCATTTTTCTTTATATTTTCACTATGACCTGCAGCCCAACTCTTTCTTTCTCTAAAGTTCGAACATTTTTTTGATAAAATTCTCTTTCCTAATCTTCACCGATATCCCTTCTATCTCTCTAAAATTTTCTTTTCTTCACAAAACTCTCCCTCTAATTTTTACACTACTCATTTTTTTTCTTTACATTTTTCCTCTTTACTTTGTTTTAGTGGTTGTTGACACTATTTAATTGGATTATTTAGTTCTGTTGAAGATGGATTTATTGATCGAAGTTTATGGATTTTATGAGTGGAGTTACGATGGGGTGGGGATCAATAAGTGTGATGTGGTGGAGGTTGTAAATTTCTTAGGTTTTGATGGCTAGGTTTTCAGTTAAATTTTTTTATGTCAAGTTAATGTGTGTTTGGATTTTGAATTTAAAGATCCTAATTCTGATTCTAAAATTTTACTTGATTTTTTTTAAAAAAATAATTTTTAAAATTTGATTGTGCTACACACGGAGACGAAGAGAAAAAAAAGGGAGAAAGAGGGGCGAACATGAGAGAAATGGGGGATTGGAAAATATATTTGCATGTAAATCAGGGTACAAATTAATAGTTTTATAATTAACTTGATTTTTTTTGGTTTGAGAGTTACCTCACGGGGTATCTGGACCTGCTTTCACGCACCTCGACTAATCCCCGCTCGCAGTGCGTGACGATAGCTAGTCAAGCATTAATGTAATATTTATATTTCCCGATATCACTAAATTAATATAATTAAATTGTGCGTCAAATAGGCATTTTAAAGTAAGTTACATAATAAAGGTAATGATGTTATCCCTTCGATTCACAAAAATATTCTAATAATTTAACATTATTTTTAGTGATATTTTATATGAATTTTTTGGGACACTTTTTAGTCATTAAAGATGATTTTAAAGTGTTAAAGTATTTTTTGTATAGTACTAATATCATTACCCAAATAAATAAGAATTGTTTCACCTGTCTAACTGAGTTTAAACATGTCAATTTCAGGTTAATCATGTTATCTATACTAACTTGACACAATCAGTTTATTATACATGTTAGTTAGTTCCTAACTCGAATTTGACCAAACCATACTAACCCAACACTTAATGTTAAAGTAAACTTAATTATGATTGTCACAATATATATAGTAATGTATAATAGTAACTCTTCTATCAATTATCACAATTATTTTTAAGAGGTATGGGCATACCCTAATATATATATATAGGAGAGTGTTTAAATTACAGCAAAATAAAGAAATTTTACACTTGCACAAAATTTTCTATCAATTTCATAATTCATCAATTTAACTCTTTAATTAGTTAATTATAATATCTCAAAAATAAGTGCAAAAAATTAAACTAATTGGAGATGCATAAGTTCGTCATCATAATCATATTATATATTAAATTATTAACCTTAAAAAAATTGAGTAAAAATAATTATAGTTATTATTTGTATGCAAATATCGAATTAATTTGAAACTTTGCAAGCATAATAAAAATAACTTATCTATGGTGAAATTAATAAATTATAAATCTAAAAAAAATTATAAATAAGTATAAAACCTTTTAATTTTACACTGATATAATTTAAACATTTCTCAAATACATACATAAATATATGCACCAAAAAAAAAATACATACATAAATATATATATATATATATATATATATATATATATATATATATATATATATATATATATATATATATATATATATATTTTGTGCGGGATGACATCACAAAATGTTCTACTTGTTGATATACTTAATATAGCACCTGCGAGTTGTACCATTTTCACTGAACATATTCAATAATTTGCCCAAATCTTACTAAACAATGTTCTTCCAAATTGAAGGCCCATAAGGCTCAATAAAGTGGTCTCCCCCTACAAACAGCGCACCTTCCTACCAATTTTTATTAAATTATTGGCAGCTGGTAGGTTGTTTACTTGTTTTTGTTATAGAACTAGCTACCATCAGTTTATTCGGGTACAACGTAATAAATAAATAATATAAATAATTATTTGAGGTGTAAAATTACAATCAAATCGTTAAACAAAAATACTAGCAATAAATTTTGTCTCTAACATTATATTTTTGCCCCTTTTAAATATTAACACGATTTTCTTTCAATTTTTAAAAATATGTTGATACCACGAATTATTCTGTTTAGGTATCTAATGTATCTATTTATGTCTTTAGTCATTAATTTTGTAAAAATTGTCTACAAGTGTTAATGCGGGACTAAAAACATAATATTTTGTTATGTAAATATGCCAACACAATTCAATAAGAAAGAAGTAATAGAACATACATGAAAAACCATTTTTTTTTAGTTATTTACGTTTTTACCCATTAAGTTCAATGAGTTCTCATTAAATACTAAGAGCTCCTTTGATTCAAGTTTTGAAATTGGAATGGCTATTTTAAATTCTTGTAAAACATTTCTCTTAACATCTAGGATATTTCCTTACTAATATTTGGTTCGGACATAAGTTCTTTTCTGTAACATTGAATTACATTTCTATATTTGGTTCAAATGATAATAAGAATGAAATACGTGATTAGCAGAAAAATGTTCTTTATTTTATAAAATTAAAAGACAAGCCCTAACGATTTTACAAAGATAAAATTTAAGTTTTTACTATTAAGAACTATGAAAAGTCGTTGTAACTACAAATAATTTTTTTTTCTTTTAAAAAGAATATGAATGAAAAAAAATTGTTTTAGTAAGTAAAAGGGATATTTTCATCATAAGAAAAATCTTAGGAAAATTTAAAAGATAATATATAGAGTAATCATTTATTTTCATCCATTTAAGAGAGATAATTTTGAAAAAATACTCCGTTTCATGAAATTATGCATTTCTAACTTAAAATCCTAACAAAACAATATAATCTTTCTAGAATGAAACGTAGAATTCAAATAATAATTTAAAACTCAAATAAAAAGAGCTCTAAGTGTCTTTATAACTTAGGTCCACTTTGTGTATAGAAGCGTCGCATGTATCGATGAAGACTACAACCATAAGAATTTTTTTCTTAATTGAAAATATATAAATAGCTGCCTTCTTTGTTTTAATAATGGACAAACCAATAAAAGTTTGGATTGTCTAATAAAAATATTTTCATTCACTATGCTATATTTGACAAGGATTTAATTTTCTTAATTTTCTTTTCACCTTTTTGTAACTTTTTCACATGCATGCCATATGTGACCAAAATTAAAGGGACGGGCTGTCTCCCTTTTAAGTGGTTTTGTAGGTAAAGTTCAATTTCCCATTTTTAAATTTATTTAATTATTTTATTAATAATTTGGGAGTCCCCCCCCCCCCCCCCCCCCCCCTCTCGCTCTCATTTTTTTAAAGGAGGGGTGTTTTCTACTTTTATAACACTTTTGAATATTTCATTCATCCTAAATTAATAGTTCCTTCTTCGGACCATACTAATGTATACAAAATTTAGTAATAGATAATAAATTGTATTTTTTTCTTATTATTAATCAATAACAAATAGTCTTTCCTTATAAAGTATTAAAGTAAAAAAAGAGATTATATATTAAGTAGAGACAAAAGAGTAACCTTTAAATTGCAAGTCTACAAGATATACAAGAGGACGGGATAAGAAGAAATTATCCTATCTATGTGTTGGAGTTGGTCAAGATAAAATATCCGTGTGATTTATCCAACAAGGACTAATTGTATTTTTTTTTCTTACTATTAATCAATAAAAAATAATGTTTCCTTATAAAGTATTAGAGTAAGAAAAGGAGATTATATATTAAGTTGAGAAAAAAGAGTAAACTTTAAATTGCAAGTCGGAAGGATATATAAGAGGGCAGGATATGAAGAAGTTCTCCTATCCATGTATTGGTTTTAATCAGGAACCATGTGATTTATCCAACAAAGACCTCTTATCTCAATGTGAGATGACACTTCCGTAAGTTAGAGTATTTTATCCTATCCAGATGAAAATAAATAATCATATTCAATCTTTTTATCAAATGTGTCACGTGCGTAAGGATATACTTTGGCCCTCTAATTACAAAAAAGTTAAAATTATGGGAAGCATACCCCTTCTGATCCAAATTGAAACTCAAATTTGACTATCACATGAAGGAGACGTTACTTAATAATTAAACTTGTTTATAATTGTGAAATATCTTACATTCATCATACCAATAAAGAAAATAATTAAATTAAACTCTTAATTTAAGACATTTATATTATAAGAATCGAACCTTTAAGCAATTTATGTACATGCTAAATTACTAGGTGGTCTTTCATTATATATATATATATAAATTTTCAAATTATATCTAAGTCGTACATGTACTTCGTATGAATATTAATTTAGTATGTATGCGTATATATAAAGAAAGTTCCAATCATGGCTAATACTTCACTAAATAACAATATAGAATGAAGGCAGTTGGATAATTAGAATAATATGACATTAATTATATGAAGAGTTATTTAATTGATAATTAAAGAGGGGGTTTTGTTAATGGGGTTTTAGCTGGCTGTTTTATTTTTTTAATTTTGAATTGGGTTTCTTAACCAATCTTGCTTTTTGTAGAGATTGATTAGGTTCGTTTCTATCAATGATCTGTCCTTTTTTTGTTCTTATACGCCGAGACAGAGATTGATGGAAATATTATGGTGTATATATATTTCAAATTTTCTTACCAATTTTTAGCTTTAACTTAAGTGATCAGTTTGTTGAAATATACGATATAGAATAATACAACTTAGATTGAAAGTAATAATTATGGTAAAGTAGAGTACACAGGGACAATAAAACGACCGAATTGAATCGGATATAGTTTGTGTAAAATAAATCTATTTGATTTGCTCAAGCCCGAAAATTATATAATGTTTTACTTTTTAAAAAATATATTTATAATATGGTAACATTATTGTTAAATCAATTATCTATATTACTAGAGTAATGTACAACTTTAGAAATATATAGTACAACTTCTCAAACCAGTAGCATACTCTGACAAACATAATATTGTTTTAGCAATACAGCTACCCTTACAATATTATTTAACTAGAATATTTTTTGTAGATAAAGTCCAAGTATATAAGTAAATGTAGCGGGTTTAGATTTTTTGATTTAGAACTTATATTGAGTCGATTTGGGTTAGATATACTTTAAGACAGATCGAGTTCGGGTTTGTGTAAAACTCAATCTATTCTTTTCAAGTACTCCAAATACCTGTGTGTGTGAGAGAGAAAAGCACTTCCTTATGTAAAAGAATGAGGATTACGTATTTTAGAGCATCCACATCCATTAATTTGAGGGCTTTTATGATATGGCCGATGGTTAAAAAAAATTAGGATATTGTCAACTAACTTTATTTTTAAAAGATGCAATTCTTGTTTTTTGGTATCTTTGTCATATAAGTATCTTATTTAGTTCTGGCAAGAATTAAGATACATAGATCCAATATTTTAGTATGTGTATTACATGTATAATACAAGTGACCAAGAAATGGCCACATATACAATACCTATTGATAAAACAAATTATTCTACTCCGCCAACCACAATCTGACACGTAGCTTTCCACATCAGCAGCATGCTCCTTTACAATAGGTGGGGCTCGAGAGCTCAGCTTGGGTGCCACCTGGAAGTCAGAACTCTAAAGAATGTAGGCATTCGACTTAAAGTTTTATCTTCGCGCAACAAATTATGGAGCTCGAAGGTCAGAGCTATTCTAGCGAGCTCCGAGCTCCCTGACCAACCACTGTATCAAAAAAAGATACATATGTCATGGGCGACTGCTATCAACCCCACCAACGCTGTAAAACCTCCCTCAACTTCATTAAATGCATAACAGCTGCATTTAATACACCAGGATCCATGGAAAAGTAAGGTCATAGTTGGTGGAGACGATGGATGGCCTTGGACCTACTCTTTAGAGCTCCCTCTAAGCGTTTCCACTATATCATATATATAGGAGAAGCATTTACTCCCCTCAAAAACCAAGAACAACCAAGCAACCAGGCAATCAAGTAATTAACAGTTAGCAACTAAAAAAGATTTAAGCAACCAAGCCTCCATCACAAGGGAGATAGAGAGATAAAGCTAAAAAAGTTCATGACATAGCTCCTAGTATAGAGGGTTTAGAATTCTTATGACTTAGTAATACTCTTGTTGTAACATGGTGAGAAAGAATAGCTAAAGAGACTTTGTAAGCTTGTAACACAAACTCAATCATTATAATGCAAAATTGGTCGAGCTCTTAGCTCGATTCATCAGAGAAGGACTAACCCATATCTTCATATGAGGCGAACCTCCTCTATACATCTTTGCCTCATTTAGCTCATTTTCTTTTATTGTTCTAATCATTTGACTGTGTAGTCAAAACTAACCTTTCTAGTTTTCCGCACCAACACCTATGACCAAGAAATCTTCGTTCACAATACCGTACATACAACCAAGAAATCATAAATATGATACATGTGTGCTCAGATATATCAAAAGGCAGAAGCCACAACCTTTTAAAAAAATTAAAATTAATGAATTGCATCCTAAAAATATTTAAAAGTATCGGGCCATCAGTTTTTCTTAATTCCATTATGTTTTAGGAACTGACTAGTTTTTCCTTTTGATTGGGAGCTAGCTAGGGGAAAATACTTTAACCCTCATGTCGACGTTAAGAAATGATTTGTGAACGTCTAGTTCTAACGTGAATGAATGACTTTTGACATGATCAATAAGAGATTAGTCGAAGTACGCATAAGTTAACCCGGACACCCTTAAACCAAACAAAATAAGCAAATATACTTTTAACGATCTAAGTAGTTTATATTTGTAATATAAAATTCGCTAGCAAGAGAAATAAAAGTTTAAGTTATCATGACTTTTATAAACATTCTTATATTTAATTGTCAATATATTTTTCGTTCCGTTGTGCAATCCAACACGCAAAATACCTAGTTCCACTACAGTGTTTCCAATTTTAAATTAACACCCTCTATTAATAGAGTTGGTTTATTTACTTGCACCTACACATAGTTGCATTCGCTTTTGAATCTATTTAATAAAACGGTCACCTAAGTTAAAACAATGTAACAAATATTAACTCAAATTCCCCCTTTTTTTCTTTTTCTTTCTTCTCGTTAATTTCCTCTGACTTTCCTGTATAATAAAGTATTAAAAATAGTTAGAAATTTGCATCATCACCAGCCTGGAGGCAAAAAGTCTGCCATAATCATAATTCATCCCATTCGGGAAGTTGAAGATATTAATATATTCATTAGTTTGAACTTTTGAACGGCCCTTTATTTTTCCTTCATAGACTAGTAATTCTTTTACATTTTTTTATTTTTTTTAAAAGTTGAATAATATTATGTAATCCAAAGAAAAGGAAAAGTTGGGTATGTCATTATCAATTGGCTAGAAAGCGTAATAATAGAAAAACAAGTAGGCTCTCTCTAGAGGAAGGAAAGCATCTTATTTCTCTTATCCTTTGAAAGATCCTAATTCTAATATATGTAGAGGACAGACAGCTCCATATGGACTTTATTAAACAAGGGACCACAAATCTTTAAATACGCACATATTTAGACAATATTAGAAAAGGGACAACACGGCAACAAACTTGTATCTTGATTATTATCATTTTTATCTTGGACAGTCCAGTAGTTATTATCCAAAGTTACTCAACGGATTAGTTCTAAATTGTTAAGGAGATTAGACGAGATGTACGAAAGCTCATCTGTTACAACAACATTATGTAGCTAGTAGCGGCTGTAGTTTAAGTTGCGAAAAAAGATTACATAATATGTGCGAAAACTGGCTTGGACATTGCCTATAATAATAATAATAATAATAATAATAATGTGTACCCCCTGTTTTGATCAATTAAACATACTGCCGCTGATCTACTAATGGTGCAAAATATGTTTTAAATCAATTGCACCACATTTAAAGAGATTTTATTATTATATTTATTAAAAGGGTGAAAATATAGGCACTCCTGTTTTGTATGTAAATCACTATGGTAGTTTTAACATCACTATTTTTAATAGTATTTATCATGGCACCTATACGGGGACACTTAAAAATTAATTACTTATTTAATGTGTTGTTACTGAACTTCCAACATTTTATTCACCCAAATGTTGTTGAGTTTGCTATTCAAAGTCAAAAATCCGTTGCCGTGTAATTTTTATCAGTGTAGGTAAAACTATACCGAATTTTTGTATTATTATTCGTTTAAAGGGCACCAAATTTCATACATACGTTTAGTGATAAATTGCCGAGAGACAGACAAAATACAAATTTTGTAGCGTGAACGCTATGAGCTTGGTATTTGAATTGCTTTTATAAAAAATTATATTTTTAAATTACAGGCTACAAAACTAGACCGCTTATAACTTATATTTTGTTCGTCGTTAATGTCGAGCTCTATGTAGTCATGCCTTTTTTTTTTTAACTTTTTCCTATTTTGATACAATTTGAAATTTCGAATATTGACGAGAACAAAAAATGGCAAAGAAGTTTTGTCTATTGCTAAAAAATAAATCAACTCAAGATTAATAAGTAGAAAAATTAAAGAAAAAAACAAAGAGCTAAATTTAGAATGGTAATATATGTATCAACTTAAATAAATAAAATAGTATATCATTTATTAAATTAATCATATGAATCGATATGTGTATCGTAAAAAAAAAAATTGACTCTTATATAATATAAGGCTTAGTATAACCCTCTTACATACTTGACTCGTACATTAAACTACGCTTGAATAATAATTATGGATCTTTTTTCACCAATGAGTAGATAATTAACACAAGCGATATGTGTGTGTGCTCTTCTTTTATGAATATTTGAATTTGCTGAAAAAAATGTTTTAAAAGTTAGGAAGTAACAAAAGGGCGAGGTGTATTTTCTTTTAATTTAGACTTCGCATTTTTGACTCCCTCCAAATGAATTTTTATGATAAACACTAATGCATGGAAAAAAAATAGGATTTAGTGTCATGACTAAATGGCATAAGTTTCGATGTAAATATACATAGATTTTAGCCTACGGGCAGACAATAAATATATATAATATGATATTTGGTAATTACTACATTAAGAATATATAATAGCATTTGGTTCTGTTGTAAATAAATGTGCTCTTTTGTTAAAGGTAATGAGTTCAAATCTCCCCTTTATAATTATTTTATAATAATTTTGATATAAAAGAGTTAACTTAGTAATTTAGTGTATGTAACAAACTCCTTTATATATTTAATATATAATATAGGCACTCTTCCTTTAAGTATCGTCATTATGTTAACCATTTTGAGGGGTAAACATATGAATTTTAGAAAATCCACTTCTCGATTAAATGTTTTTTTATAAAATTTTGTGGTAATAATTAGGTTTTATGAAAAAAATCATCCGTTTACCATTCAAAATGGGTTATTTTTAAATTAATTAACTTAAATATAGTACTTAAGAGAATGAAACTGATAATATAACTATTAATCAATTTATATCAGCAACTCAAATTGTCTAACATTAAGAGCACACTAATAACTCACATTTCTACTATAACTTTAAATTAAAATATTAGAGTTAAAATTTTCTTTTAAATACCATAACTTTAAATTCAAATATAAAATTTAAGAAGAAAATATTTTAAATGCCCGTGTAATTTCACGGGTTAACGGGTCACTCCTTAAACTATTTTACCCAACACTAAACTCCTTGTACTATGCTGCCTTTTACTTTACTCCGACCCAATTAGAAATTGACAAATTTTAAATAGAGAGATTCACATGACATTAAATAACTAAGTAAATTGTCATAAATGCCCGATCCATCCATTTAAAACACCAATGTTGAAAATACCATATACTTTTTTACTAATATGCATTGTTTTTCCCATTTCTCTCTCAAAATCTCTCTTCTCTCATATTTTTCTTAATAACTTTGATTTTCATTCTCAACATTCAAGGTAAGTTATCATCCACATTTCTTAAAAAAAACAAATCGTGTTATAAATAGTTAGGTAAACTGCAGTCAAGATTCTAAAAGGCGATAGGTGGACCTAGGGCAGTAACCTAGCGCCTAGTCGAGGCCTAGGCGTTTAGGCGGCATAAGGTTTTTTTTTATTATATTTTTAATTTTTAAATATATCTAATATTATATATATAAAAAAAAATACTGAAAAATCATCAAATCAAATATAGTACTCAAATGTCAAAGTTCAAGCCTATTAATTAAGAATTGCAAAGAAAAAAAATATACAAAGAGAAGATTTAAGCCCTAATTGTATATAAGTTATAAGGTAGCTTGGTGTATTTATAAGTTATAACTAGTTAAAGCAAACTCTTCTTGATCACCATCTAACAATTGCAATTATTGGCTAAGGTTTTGTTTTAATCGGAGGAATGAATGATGAAATTACTTATGATTGTTGATAGATTGTATCCATTTTTTCAAATGGTGATTTTTTAACAAAAAGAGAAATAGGCAGCTCCTTTAAAATAGAAAAAAAATAAGTCTATCCACCTAGCTCCCGCCTAGCCGACCTAATTTATCCCGACGCCTAATCACCAGCCTAGCCACTAATCGAGGCGCCCGGGTACCGCTTAGGCGCCGCCTTTTAGAACACTGACTACAGTTCATCAAAATAAGGAACGAGTAATGTGGAGACCCCAATTTGAAAATTTGTCAATGTTTAACCTGGTTGTCTTGGAAAATTGTAAGGAGCTAATAGTGCATAGGGTTTTATATCGGATAAAATAATTTAGAGGAGTGACCCGCTGACTCGACATACAATATGAGGTTTAATGTATTTTTCCCTATATTTAATTTAAAAAATTGAAGATCTCTAATTAAGATGGGCAAAAAAAAAAAACTTTACAACCGTAAGATTATACATAAAAAAACAAAATTCAAAAATAAATTAAGAAATTACATTTAAGATGTGGATATTTTGCCTTTGGCACTCTATCAAATTAATCCATTACTCAAAAACAATTTTGTAGGAACACAAAAGATCGTAAAATTGTGTCTCTAAATATTTTTTGATTTGCTAGATTACTTTTATAGTGTGTCAATAGCCTAACTCTACATTTAATTGCAAGTGTATGCGTTTGTCATTTCAATTGTTATAACAAAAGTTTGGAGATAATAGATAAATGATAGGTAGCACAAAAAATGTCTTAAAAATTATAGTACAAATAAATTTGGACCATACGTTCATTTTAAAACCATGTAGACAAAAGTGAATAATGATAGTGATTAGTTCAATTCTAATTTTAAATCTTACGTTTGAGAATTTTTTTTTTTAATTTATGTTGCATAGTTCCTAGAATAAATAGTTAAAATAAATGATAGGTAGCACAAATAAATCTACTTTTAAGTCGTACCTTTGAGTAATTTATTTATATTGCATAGTTCCTAGAATAGATTGTTAAAATATGTGTCGTACCATTGTTTACTATAGTCATTGGATATACCTTTTCGATTGTTTATTTGTTTTTACATTATTCTATTTCTCTAATTATCAATTTTTTCTCATTTTATTGTCTTCCCCTCGCAAATATACTTGGGTAATTAGCATTTTTTACTCTTAAAATTTATTAATTGTCTCACGGACATTCTTAAATTATCCTTTTCGGCAGAGGCAACCTCAAAGGTTGTTCCTCGTCCTATACTCATCCAAAAGTGAATATCCCGTTAAATATATGGATAGAAAGTGTACGTTCAAGGCACAAGCATAGGTATTTTTGGCATTTTAAATCAAACATACAATTAAATTGAGCCACTCTTCATAACTCGTTCCATAAACCGAGCCAACTCATTCCCCTTCCCCTTCCCCTTCAGCAACACCCTTCCTCCATTATTATAAGCCCTAAATTCTTTAATCAAATACCAAAAAAATCTCAATTAATTCATTATTTACACTAAATAAACCCCTAAATTTGCTTTCACAATTATTTAATATCCTTAACAAACAAACCAATTAAACCAAGTCATCGAAACCAATGAGAGAAACAAGTAGTCAGTGTTACACGGGCCATCGTGGAAGGTAGAGAGATTGAGGTAGTTACGGCAGTCGGAGGTGTGGAAGAGGGAGAATTTGTGTGATATATATATATATATATATGGATTTAAGTTTTTTGTGTTTACTCATCTTAGATTGCCAAAAAACCTTGATTTGATTGAGGTAGCTTTCCGACATCAGTAAGTGCTAAAAACTCAAAGATTTCGATCTCATCTTTCCCTTCTCAAACTCCAAATCGATCACAAACAATGTTCCTTTTTAATTCTTTTCTCTCTCACCTGAATTCCACACTCTGTCCACTACATCGAAGGAAAGGAAAGAGAAGGAGAAATTTGAGTATTTTAAATAAAAAACACAAGAGTAATCAAGAATCATTTTAGTTTGTGAGCAAAAATTTAAGGTTTTCTTTGATAAAGAATTAGGGCTTTTTGACACCTAAAAGATTAGGGATTTTTCTTGAAGCAAAAGTTGAAGATGAGTGGTGGAATCAAAATTGCCTTAAATCCGAGCTTTTTCTTGCAAGTGCACTTTTCGTTCGTATATTTAATGGGACATACACTTTTTTACTAGTATGGGATGCGGAACGAACATTGAGGTTGCCTCTGCCCAGAGAAATAATCTAAAGATTGTCATAGGACAATTGATAAACTTTAGAGGTGAAAAATACAAATTACCCAATAAACTATTTAGTTAGTCAGATAATAAATTCAATCAACCGGGGAGAGTGAAAAATCATTTCTCATTTGTGTGAACAACTCAAGGGACCCACTTAACAAAGAGCACCTTTCTTTTCTCTAGTGATGGTAATAGGACCCCACCCATTCTTTTCTCGTGTTGAGTGGGTCCCGCACCACCTAATAGTCACCACCACGAAAACCCTAAAAACCCCTTTTCCTGCCGACGAAAGTAACCAAGAAAACCGTGATATCAGGACCCCTCCTAATTTCCGCCTCTAATCTTTCCCCGTAATTTCCGTCTTTTTCTCACACACAAACGCCTTCATAGTTTTTGTTGAAATCCGGTGTTGCTATAAATGTAGAGCCTTGATTATTTTATTGTTATTTTTTTTTGTATTCAACATGCCAGACGACCATGTACTCGCGATATGCTTCGACTCACAATAAATAATATTTTTTAAAAATATTATAATTACTAATCTATATTATAAAACATCAAGTTTGACTTAAAAAATATAAAGATTTAATGAATAAAAATACACATGTTATGGTATGCATTAGTTCTACATCCTTAGATGAGTTTTATACATACATCAAGATGTCACATCAAAGTTAAAACGCTTACACCAATAATATACACACAATAAACTCCCACAAACTAATAATATTGTCTATACTAAAAATGTTATAACTTGAAATAGACTTAAAAAATATAAGGATCTAATGATTAAAAATACACATGTTATGGTATGCATTAGTTCTACATCCTTAGATGAGTTTTATACACACATCAAGATGTCACATCAAAGTTAAAACGCTTACACCAATAATATACACACAATAAACTCCCACAAACTAATAATATTGTCTATACTAAAAATGTTATAACTTGAAATAGAAAATTCAAAATTTAATAAAAATTTAATTTTTAAAATTTACTAATTAATATCAGTTAAACAAGATCCATCATGATTATAGAATTATGTAAAAAAATCAAGAAAAATTATTGAGTAACATTTAAGAATCCATACATTGTTGGATTATTTCTACATTTTCCTTTGATGTTTGTCGAAATAAACTAATGATGTTTGTTTATTTAGATTTAGAGCACGTTACTCTTTTTTATTCTATTATTTCACCGTGCCGGATGGCACGGGTATACCCTAGTATTACTAACAAATCAATTATCTATATTGGTAAAGTAATACACAATTCTATAAGTATGCATTATAATTTTTTTAAACGAGTAGTGTACTCTAAAAAAGATAATATTATTTTGACAATATAATTATCCGTCCTCAAGTATTCTCCAATATCGTCCCATTGCAACCAACAATTATTTTATGCATATAAAAATTACTTGGATGAAATTGAAAATCAAAACGTACAACACAATTTTATTGAAATAGGTCCTGACTTTTAGGTATATATTATATGTGTAATTATTATTTCAATCAGTATACTTATAGCACAATGATAATATTAATGGCTGGCATTCGGTTTAGGAGAGACGATAGAATTGATTCGAACCGATTTCAAAAGACAATTGTTTTATGTTTTTCTTCATATTTTTCAATAGTAGTGCTATAATGTCTTAATTTTTTACTTAGTATTTTTCTAAATGATGTGCTATGCTAGTCAGAGGTCAATCAACTAGAAAACGAAAATGCGCAATAATTAATGTTATTGTGTCAAATGTATGAAAATTTTAAGACCATATCATGTTATATCATATATAATAGATAGTAAAATTGTTTATTTCAATGTGATAATGACATTTGATAAAATTAAAAGCATTCTTTTATTTTATCATCTTTCATTAGGGTTATATCATTCCATCTTTCTCGTATCTCCTTGTTTTTCCATTGTATCTTTTCTATTTTTTTTTATTTCATTTATGTCCCTTAACATAGATTATACACTAAATTTTTACACAAATCTTACATGTCTAAATATCTTAAAATATTGCTAGAGAACAAAAATTTTACAAGAAGTACAAATTTTACATAAAACAAGAATATACAATATTACTGGAGATACTCTTACAAAAGATTTTTCAGTTCACGTGGTCATGAAAAAATTAGTTTGAGTTTTAGTTGCATTGTTGTAACTAAATTACAATGTAACACTATTAACTAATAATCATATTATTATTGAAGGTTATATATATATATATATATATATATTAAAATTATATACAATTAGCTATAATATTCCATGACATATTAATATTAAAAAAAAGTTATCTTTAAACTAAAATAATACTATTAAATGATTAGTACTTAAATTATTATTTTATATATTAAGTATAATATTACTATAAATTTATCTTTTAGAATACCAGCACATTCTTCAGGATGGTTACATGCTTATTTAGTTATAAAGTTGTATATTTATTGGTTTTGAGTAAATTGATCAAAATGATATTCATTTAAGATATTATTTTTGTTTTATTGGTTTAATATTTTATCCTTTTAACATTTTTCAGTCCTTCAACAGGGCCATGAGTACTATGCTATTTATTTATTTGACTAAATGATACTAATGCACTCTAAATTAAAAGAATATATCAATTTGTACTCTATATATTTTTTTTGAGCTTTGCACCTTATATATACAAATTATATCAATTTATTTCAATGCTCCATTTTCGGCCATTTTTCAAAACCTCCAATCACATGAGCAAATAGCGTATGCAATTAGTAAAGGCATTTTGGACAAGAGAAAAATAAGACTTTCACTCCATTTTTCTCTCCACTTTAGCGTTAAAATTGGGAATCCACTGTTATAAGAAGAAGAAGAAAGTGGAAAACAGAGTACTATTTTGCCATTAGGATTTCAAATTGAACTTCACACAATGGATTTTGTGATAGGAATAAAGGATGAATTGTATGGTGGGTAGTAAAAATGTATTTTTGTTGTATCAAGTAAGAATGAAGAATGAATTTTGTAATAGTAAGCAAGAAGTAATGATGGATTTTGTCGTATTTTGATAATTTTGATGTAATGAGGATGAATATTGTGTGTTAAAATATAGAATATTGATGCAATAATTTGTTCGCGTGGTAAGAGGTTTTGAAAAATGGCCAAAAATTGAGCATTGATATAAATTAATATAATTTGTGTATATAAGGTGCAAAGTATTGAAAAAAATATTTAGGGTACAAATTAATACATTCTTTTAATTTATAATATATTAGTATCATTTAGTCTATTTAATTTGAAATCGTTCCTAAGGTGATTTGAATCGTCCATTCTTTTGTAAAGTAGGTCATGATTCTATATTAGTTAGTGCATATTTTATATCTTTTTGTGAAGAGAAAAAAATCCTTATAGCAATATATTTTATAATTACCATTGAAATGAAAAAATTACTGGAAACATTTTTGAAGTATGTATTTAACTTTATCAAATTGAGAGTGCACCTTGTTTTTATTATTTTTACATAAGAAAAAATTACTCACGCAAAAAATTATTATTTTAACGATAACATCTATTCCGCATCTTTTTTAAAATTTAAAATTATATTAGTAAATATCATTACACTTTTTGCTTCACATGGTAATTTGATTGCAGGCCTTTTTTGTCCCCTCAAATCAATCCAACAATTGCTACACGTCCCTTTCAAAGTTTGACCGTTGTAATGGTCGATACTCGGTCTGTCCTAATTTAATTATTTATTATTTTATTTTTAAATATTTTTAAATAATTATTTTTTTTTATATTTAACAGGTCATTAATTATAATACTTTTTTATTATTTTTAATATTACTCTTTAAGTTTTCGCAATTTTTTTTTATTTTAAGTTCCGCCACTTTTTTTATTATGAGAAAAGTAAATGGCACTTTTAGAAATAAATATTTTCTTTTGAAATAATTATGATGTCTCTTTAATTTTTAGTTTTTCAAAATGTGACAATTAAATTAGAACAGAGAGAGTATGATTTTGTCTGGGTTTTTTTTTTTTTTGGTCTATAATTGTTGACATGGTTAATGGCTGCACATTTGCATCACTTTTCAACGGGAGTGTTATTTAATCACATTCTTTAAAACTGTATTTGGTCAGAATAATCTGAGTAAATTATCCCAAGAGTCCCTAAATTATTTAATTTGCGATAATTTAGTCCTTAAACTATCAAATCTGTCGAGAAGACCCTATTATACCCTATTCAGGTAAGCCGGCCTTCTGTCCATTTGCCAGCAAATTTTCAATGGATACAAACATGTGATCGAGAAGCACATACCTCAACAAGTTCAACAACAACTACTTTTTTTTTTAAATCAACCGTAAAATTGTTTCCTCCCATAACTAATACGCAATCAACGTCTTCTTTCTTCTATTCACTTTTCAATGCTTATAAATTCATACAAGAACGTCGTACCAAATAAAACATTATTTCAATGGCCGAATTTATAATTAAATAATAAACTAAAAATTAAAGAATTTAATGAATACATTTGAAACCGAATTTTGAGTAACATACAATATCTTTAAAATAGTTACACCACCTCACCGGAATGCTTTGAAATGGCTACCGACGTTAGTTTTCCATGATAAAACGGTATAAGAGTATCTACCTTAACACTTGAGTGTTACTCGCTTGCGAACAAAACTGTTCTTGAACACTATCACTAGAAATTTCAAACCTAGAGCTAGAAGAAAGATATGGGAATTCCGTGGTAGCTTTGTGTGTTTTTGTGTGTGTGGAATGAAGATCTGAATATCACTAATTTATATAAGACAGAAGGAGCGTGGGTTATTATACCTCTCATTATTTCAAGACCGTTAATAAGCTTTATTGCCAAAACATTTTGGTTAATTAGAGAGGGAATTAAATCAATTTAATTCAACAACGTAAAACATTGTTGATATCTAATTCGCATTGAAGTGGCTGCTACAAATGTTTCTAAAATGGAGAAAAAAATTGTCTAGGTGCAAAAAGGAGCCTCGTGCGATTGGACTTTTTCGGGTTAACTTCCGTGTCCATGAATGCGGTCGCACACAAGCTGCATGGTTTGTTGATTCGTGATTTACAACACCCCTGCAAGCACGAGAAAGATCAATATTTTTCTTGATTACTTAATTAACAAGGTTATACGAGGTGACCCTTGTGAGAAAGAGCACAAGAAATTTTATTTATTCCATCTATATATGTACCCATTTGTGCTTAAGAAATTACATGCATGAATAGATTGTCAGTTTTTATAAGTATGATTAACTCTATAGCGATGCATTTGTTGATTTTAGTTGAAATTGTGTTCTTACGTGAATTGCTTAAGCACAAAAGTTGGATTATTTGATGATTATGAGAATAAGTGGATGAATTCTAAATGATGTGAATAAAATAGAAGAATTGACTTGAATAAGTGTGATTCTTAAAAGTATCTTTGTAAAAATAACCAAATAAAACAATATTGGTGAATTTATTTCCATCATTTATAATTCATCCTAAAATTTCAAAGGCTGGAAGTAATTATTGCATGGATATTACATCCTTTTGTGTATAGCACACATAAATATTTACCCAAAGTGTCAACCCGAAACTCTGGCAAAATCTTATGTCCATTGTTATGGATAGGGGTGTGCATGTATCTAATTAAGTTTTTAACCGTTTCTATATATATTAATATATATATATATATATGTTTTGTTGTGAATAAAATTTTAGATCTGTATCTCATTTTCTCCATGAATTTGAGATATAAGCTGAAGACCAATTGCAGAGTGACTGAACTCGAAAAGCCCGAGATTGACAATTTTTGTCTCATTCGGTTCGGGAGTCGGTCTGCGTTTCGTCGGGACCAATGTTATCAATTTGGTCAGAAATTCACTTCCATAGATTGGTTGATCGACTGGTTCACACCCCTAGTTATGGATAACAATGGAGTATTATATTGATTATGTGGAAAACTTGGCTTTCTATTTTGGTGAAAAATCTCTACGAATATTTTGTTGTGATATGCTTTATGTAAGCCATATATCTTTTGTTTATGATCATGCCTATGGTTTTGCAAAGTCTTTGTCAGTTGAAAATAAATAAGGCTCGATATCATTGAGTTGAAAATCCCTAAATTTCTGGAGGACAGTAACAGAGGTTGTTAAGGGCCCACGGTGAATAGCCCGGAAACTTAGGTACTGTAAGGTTCAATTGTTATATACATATATATATGATTTCGAATTGGTGAACAGTATATATTCTTTATGGCCACCATCGGGTGAATTCATTCTACATTGTAAAAAGCTCGGCTCACGACTATTGTCCCAGTTTCGGCTTGTTATCGAGGTTATTCAATATATATGAAGTGGAAATTATGAAATATGGTTTTGCATCACTCTTGAATTAATTTGCCAATGTGGTGTACTATCTTAAAGTCTAATTCTTTAAGCTATATTTAAACCTGTACTAGGCAACTGGTTGCTCACGCCTAATTTAACTTTTTTTATGAAAAATCTTTTAGGTGAAACCCATGAAACTAGTTAACAAGAAGCGGGATCTAGGACGTAATAGAAGGCTCATATTATCAAACTATAACTCGTTATAGCTGAACCTATAATGGGTTAATAACGCCTCAAGCCCAAATGTTGTGATTGATTCACGTTCTTTAGTTAGGGGCATTACACCTTATAAACCATTAATTTTTCAACATGGTGCCATGTGGAACTTTCCTTTTTCCCATTTTTTCATTCCATTTTTCTATCCCAAGTATCTCATTTTTAACGATAATTTCTCATTTACCACAATCAAGTGTTACTCAAAATTACCCTGATAATAGCTGGTAAAATGCTTTTATACCCATTTTTTTTTTCAATGTAAAAAACCACTTGCCTTATACAGCCAAATTTTGAAAAAGATACATCCATTAAATAAAAGTGAAAAAAATCCAAAATTACTTAAATATATAATAACTATATACACATTGTGCAACTTACAAACCATTTGGGCAAGCAAAATAACGGTTCCAATGTTTCTAGAGTATATCAGGTTTGGCGTATTTTTTCGCTTATAATTTTGTTTCATTGTTAATTGCTCTTTCTTTTTAATTAAGATCCCCTAGCCCCTTCTTACGTCTGCCTTTATTGTTGTTTATAGCATATATTGTTATTTTTTAGGCATGGTTGACTTACAATGATCTAATTGTAAAAAGAATTAGACAATACATTATTATTAGGGAATTCTTAAATACACCCATAAAGTCCGTCTTTTCACCCCGGTGTGATGATACTTTCTTCTCACCCCACCAGTTTTTTAAAACAACTTGTAATTCACCCCAGTGGTGGAGTGAGTTTACAGAAATAATGTAGGGATGATAAAGTTTCATCGCCAAAAATAAAAAATATTGAATAATATATATATATATATATATATATATATATATTATATACACCGTGTGAGTTAATTAAAGTTAAGGATATAAACTATTTATTTATTAAATTCAATTCGGATTGTTTATTTATTAAATTAAGATTAATTGATTGTATATATGGATTCAGTTTACGGCGCGCACACACATATATATATATATGTCGATATGATTTGCGATTTAAAAAAATAAAATATGTTGATTACATACATACATACACACACACACACATATATATATATGTAAAGATGTGTATATATATATGGAGAACGTGTGGCATGATTTCTATATGTAAAGATGTGTATATATATGTATATATACAATCATTTGATTATGGCATACATATTATATATATATATATATATATATATATTTATATATGTATAGAATTTGTGTGGCCCCTCTCTCTCTCTCTAAAATTTCATAAAATTGAACATGTATGTGAATTGCATATATACATATACATGCATTTATTAATTAATGTGTTCCTTTGCTTTACCAATAAATATTTGATCAATGTCTCAATGAAAAAACAATAGATAATTGACCGGATGTGAAAGATTAGGAGTTGAAAATGATGAATATGAAGATAGATTAAGGCTTGTGTGGCTTAAAACGTTAGATATTTTCTATTAAATTTAAAACTTTAGGTGGGGTGAAAAGAATAATTATGTGGGTGCATTTAAGATTACCAAAAAAAAAAACTCACGCACAAAGAAGTTTATTTATCTGCGATTATCTAAGGATAGAAATTGGGGTGAAAATAAAAGATTTTACGCTATATTTTAGGTTTAAATTGACGTAGTTTTGACTTCTGGTGTGATGAGAAGACGGATTTTGTGGGTGTATTTAAGAACACCCTTATTATTATTACTATTATTTTTAAATGTTTTTTCACGATTAATGAAGGGGCAAAAATCTTTTATTTTTCAGAAATATTTGATTCTAAATAACAATTTAATGCTTTTAGTACGGTCCCTTGAGGATACATATACAAATAATAAGAGAAATACAAAACTAGTTATAGAATGTGAATTATATTGACAATTTGATATAAAAATTGTCATAGAAATTTCAAATGTGGTTTGGCACAATCATATTCATACGAAATCCACTAATTCTCTCTCATTTTTGTTATGCCTTTTTACCCATATAAAAAATTGGACAATTAGATATTGAAGTATCTTAAAATGATATTAATACATAGGATAAAAAAAATACCATTAAAAATGATGTTATTACTAGCTTTGTCTCTGAATACACGTACGTCAGTACACCACAATCTAATCTCTTTTATTAAAGCGTAAGTGCACTAACTCTATTGTAAACTTTTAATGATTTCTGTCAAAAGAAAGGGGAACAAAATGCTATCAAGAATAATGTTTAAATTGTATTTGACGCAGATGGTTTGAGTCTCTCCTCTAGCCCTCTCCTGCATCAACCACACTGAATTTTCAGGTGATCATTTGTATTCAAAAAATTGCATTTGACCCGCAAACTTTTATACTAAAATCCAATAGAGAAAGTATGTATCTAACAAATGTTTATTAAATTGACAAAGATTTAAATACTTTACTTGAAAGAAGTTCAAATATAATTGATAGTTGTCTCTCTTAATAAACAATCTATAAAAATAACTATAGATGTTAATTAAATATTGTGACATACTCTAACCCAAAAATAAATAGAAAATGTATATGTATCAGAGTCCTTTTTTTAAGAACTATCATTAAGTTAATTAACTTAAAGACCGTCTATTTCGAGGGGATAAATGAATGATATTTTTCATGAAATTTGGTGAGGGTGATCTCGATAATAAGTAGATCATCTCCACCAAGTTTCATAAAAAATTCAATCGGGAAGTGGGTTATCTAAAAAATTGATATATATATATATATATATATATATGCGCATTTTTAAATGTTGAAATTTTAGATTTTTAATTAACTCACTTTTTATTTGATTTTTTTGATGAAATTTGGTGGAGATAATCTACTCATTATAAAGATTATTCTCACCAAATTTAAAAAAAAAAATTAGTTGTTTACCTCTCAAAATTAACGATCATTAAGTTAGTTAATTTAAGGAAATATGTATATGTATAACCAGAAAGTAAAATAAAGTTTTTGTGAGTTTTGACCTTATATTTGGAAAACGACACGTGGCAGAAAATTTTGTTTGGGAGTAGCTTGGTCAACAAAGAAGAAATGTCACGTGGAACTAGTCTCACAAGAAATGAAGACATGGAAGTGATTGTAAGCCACGTGGCATTGCCGGCTGTAATTTGTCGTAACCCCAATTCAAACGGCTCTCCTTGCTTGCGTGGCATGGATGGCTCCACACGGTCTTCTTACTTACGTTGTTCTCAATCACTTCGAAACGCTCATTTTCTCAAAACGGTGCATTGCTATGGAGATTGGAGAGTGTCTTAATCTCATTGAGTTCATCAACTAAACTTTTTTTTCTCCCAACGATATTAAGACACTTTTACACCACATCAAATACATAAAGATCAAATTATTTTTAACTTTTATAAAAACGAGAATGTAACGCATCTTCAGTAAATATTAATTTGATAAATACATTTTTATTTATTTTTTGTTTTATAAGTTTAATATAATATTTTTCTATTTATATAAAAATAAATTTAAAAAACATTATATACGCATTTTGCAGCCCACCTCAAATTGTTAACGCGTTCTACACATATCATTCTCACCTTAATTCTTGACATCATTATTATTTAACCTGATCAACCTCGAATCAATTTTCGAAACCAATTTACAATCGTGCAATTAATCAAAGATATAATAAGGTAATTCGTAAAATATGGAAAAAGAAACATCTAAAGTGACCTTTATAAATAAATATAAACATAGGCCATTTAAAAAATGAAGTCGATCAGTGGGTGAAAAGAAAAGATGTCATGTGCTTAGTTTGGGTTACCTAGCTTTTAGTGCATTGGGAAGGATATATATATATATATATAATATATTAAGCTAGCTAGCTACTCGTCTAAAGCGAGATCATGACGGACGAGAACATTTTTAGTTGTTTGCTAGTGGGGCATTTTAGTGGCCAAATTCACTTCATAGGCTTATTGAAATCAACATTACAAATCAAATAACTTCCAAATCATGGCCACATTATTATTTGGCATCCTCTTGTGGTCCATTGCCTCATCCCCCCACCCCACTAGATTTTATATGCCCTTTTTAGGGTTATTTCTATCAAATATATATTCCCTTTGGCCTGCTAAATTTTCAGAAATTTATGTCCACGTATAATAGCCGCCCTGTGAGAAAATTAAAATAAATCCCTTTTTTACTTAATTATGAGAAAAATTATTTTAATGATTAAAGAAATGTAATATAAAAAAAAGACATAAAATATAATAAATCCAAAAGAAAGAAGAGAGAAAGAGTAATAAAAAAATCCTAAAAAATTGGTATTCTACGACAGTTAGAGAGAGAGAGAGAGAGAGAGAGAAATGAAATGTTGGCTATGTGAAACTTCTTGCCTTTTATTAGTTAGGCCCTTAAAATTTAAACTATTTCGTGTCAATAAATAAAGGTAAATGTTATACTTGGCTTTCTAATTTTATATAAGTTCGTCACCATTTAAGCTCTGAGCCTTGTGCAGTTGCTCACCTTGCACAGCTTCAAGGCCGACCTTAAATACATGTGTGCTTACATAATCTATTTATTTTTTCTTAAAAAAAATGCAATATGGGAATGTAAGACACAGAGAGCAAATATGAACTGTACCTAAGCGTAATTTATTTTAGAAGACATGTAAAATATGTACTAAATGCCCGTGTTACATATATTGAATATATAATATGACCGTGAATTATATCTACTGCATTTATGTATAAATTAGCAATTCATACATAGCATAGTTTACGGATATATTACATATCGTATCATATATCATAATAGTTAAAATGCACTAAGGTACCACATCTTATTACATATCACATCATATATCATGATAGTTAAAATGCACTAAGGTACCACATCTTTTTAATTACATTCCAACAGTTCTAATATTTACACATCTACTCTCATATTTTTAGTTATTCACCTCTTTTTCCTTCCACTAGACATGGCTTTTGTTCTTCGTTTTTTTTTTCTGTTCATAACAGTTCATAAACTAATACACCTTCTTCTTTTTTGTATATTTCTATTATAGTCTCTCTTTCATTCTTCCGTTAACTCTATTATGAATATCAAAATAAGACAATATATACACTGCTCGACCATAGATGATATAACAATAGAAATTTATTTCTATCTATTTTAGAACCAAAATTTTAACAAATTAGGTATACAAAAAACATTTTTTTTGTTCAAAATTTTAATTAAAAAATAAATATATTATATTAACTTATGAATTACATAACTTATATAATTGTGTATAATTTATGAGAATTGATTATTTTGTTATGTAAAATTTTATGAGTATTTGTGTAGATTAATTAGAGGATTTATGATGGTTGAATATTATAATTGCTTATATTATATAAAGAGCCTCCCAATGAGAGAAAAAAAATATTGAATAATTATGCCCTCCAAATTTTTATATATTCTTATATAATTATCATAAATTTTATGTTTATTTTACTAGTTTTGGTCAACGTGACTGGTATGGTTCACTATGTCGTCTTTTAGATGTGCAAATGAATGACGCAAAGAGTTGTGATTTACATTTTTTCTTTATCTCTTCTTGCAATTTTTAATACATACATCTTACAGGCTCGATGGGAGTGTGAAGATGTTTTGATCCAAATACATTTTTAATTTCTTTCGAATGTTGTTTTATGTACAAGATACCATTCATTTTAAAATGTATACATAGGAAGTTATAGTGTATGATGAATACACTAAAATTCACATAACTGTTAATTATTAATTGTAAATATTCTAGTTAAAAGTCGTTTAAATCGGACACAAAAAAGTATGTTACTCGGGTTGAAGGTGTTTGTTAGACTAGTCAATGAACAACGGTTCATGTACATTAACAAATGTAAGTTAAAAGTAGCTTAAATGGGACTTAACTTGTTAACCAGTGAAATTTTCAAATTCAATCAATTTAACTGATGACCAAGCACGATTCATTATAAATCCGACAAACCAATAAGTGGTTGATGCATCATTAACCGATTAACGAAACTAATGGGTTAGATTAGACCCGATTTGTTAAAGACCCTACAAGCATTAACTTATACTTTCATTATCTTATATTTTCATGTCAATTCAATTTAATTTATGAGAAATGTGCTTTGATTTTTCAGGGGGCACTTTTATTCTTGAATGAAGGATATATTATAGGGACATATTTTTATTTTTACCAAATTATAGAAAGTGTATAATGATATGTTATATAAGCATTTGTTAGCCGCGTACAACCTAATTTTAAAGGTCGGCATATTTGGAAATTAAGAAAAAGACGAGGGCAGGAATATGGGTGCCACAAAAATAAGGAGAAGAAAAAAAGAAAGACGCGTAAACGGGACGACGCGGTGGAGGAAAAGAGAAGGGGCCTCCATCAGCGCCGACGATCCAGCGGAGCTCGATGTTGACACGTGTGGGCCCAACACACTTGTATCATGTTCCCTCCCTTTCTTCCATATACAAACTCTGAGACCCCACCACACCTAAAGCCTGTTTGGTTCATGAATTTGAGTGTTTAAAAAATAAAATATTTTCTTTTTATTTAGTAATCACAAATTTTGAAAAAAAAATTCTGACAGTGAAAAAATTAGGGTTAAAGTCATTTCTCTTAACACTCATAGAAATGATTTTCTAGTATTGATCATAAAATTTTTGGATAACAATATTCCTACCTAAATACTTTTTCATACTTTACCAAATATAACTAAGAAAACTTGACAAAAATTTTAGTTTTCTACCACCATAGAACAGACAAGAGAATTGATTTCCCTTCCGTAAATCAAACGAGGCTTAAAAGTTGAAACTACCTCGTTGCAAAGAGGTTTTAGTCTGGTGCGATTAAATTTATTTAAAAATTATTTTAAATTAAAATTAAATAAATGATTAATGTTACAATTATAAGAAGTGTGTAAAAATATGGTATAATATATCGATAATTCTAGGTAGATATAGATATTTAACATGAAAGTTTATATTTTAAATGTATCTATTATATATTGATTAAAATAATCATACTCTATTATATTTTAACCAATGAGTAATTGATACATTGATATGTTAATTTTTTATGTCAGATTTTTATAATCATATAAAATTACTTATGAGATAAAATTTTACATTATTAATGATAAAAAAGGTGGCTGAACTTCAACTCTTTAAACTAATCTTAAAGTAATAATTTATTTTGTGTATAATATTTTGTGCATAATTTTAGTCAGCACAGTTATACAAGGTTACTTAATAGAAATATGACATATTTTTTTCCCTTAAATTTAGTATCGTATCACCATCGATTTTAGGTTGTTAAAATTGTTAAGATGTGTTCCAAGTTGAAATAAAGTAATGGCTCAAGTTCCATCATCTGCACCTCCTTCCCATCAAATGTGTGATTCTTATCCATTGTTTGTACCAAAAAATAATTTTTAATCCAGATATGTTGTTAATTTTCTTTAAAATAAGTTATTAATTTAAGAATGATAAAATGCTAACTCCACCATATCTTTTTGCACCATTTGGAGGGACACACTCTTGAATCGTCAAGAAATTTTTAATTAAAACAAAAAGGATAAACTATGATACGATTTTTTGAATATTTAAATGTCTTACCTTGCTAATACCAAAGTTAATATAATCCTTTCGCTTGATTGACTAAAACATGAATGACATTTTTAGTCCCCGGTCTTATCACATTTAAGAATAATATATTACGTAAACAAAATTGTATACAATTATGCAATAATCCTTTTAGTCACTTCAGATTTAAGGTGTTACTTAATTCTATTTTATTTTAAACATGTTTCAGATTAAAGAAAGAAATTGGAGAAGTATTAACATTGAAACAGACTGTTTAAATGCATTGAACCTTATAAAAGATACGGATAATGAGGAAAAAACCATCCGAATAGGATTCTCATTGAAGACTGTAAAGCTTTAGTCATCGAGACGGACGCCCGAATTGCTCATATTCCCCGCAACGCAAACAAGTGTGCGGACGCCCTGACTCACATGGGAAGTGAGCAAACCGAGCAGGAGGTTAGAATGCTCATTCCTCCAAATGAAGTTGTTGAAGCAATGAAAGGCAACATGAGAGGAGCTGAGTTTGGCAGAGGCTTTTAACTTTCTGTTGGTTCTGTTTTCTTTTTGTTCTTTCGTTTCTGTTTGCTCTTTTCCTGTTGCAACCAAAAAAAAAACCATGTTTTAGATTTAAAATTTTTCATCTTTGAAGGGACCGCTACAGAAATAATTATGTCACTAGTGTCACATTATCTAAACTAAAAGAATGTACAATAACTTAATATATTATTGATTCTCCTAAAAATTAAAATTGCTTTGTTAATAATATTTGATGGTGCTCGTTCAACAAGTTGTGATTTTTGAAATTCTTAATCCAACAATGTAATTGTATGCGCTAGTTTAGTGATTAGAATTTCCATTTTCATGTGTCTAATAGCATGCATGGAATAAGGATCGAAAATGTTTAAATTCCAGTTAATTATTTTTCAAGACAATTTAATTACATGGAAAAGTATTTAAGGGTGATTAATTGTGCTTATTTTGTAGTTGGAAAACATGTATTTTTTTTCATGCAATAATAACAATTTTCTAATTTTATCTAAAATTTAACCTTTTTGGCTCTGAGCTCTTTTCTACCTTACTTAAAATTTATTTTTCTGGGGGGAAGTTGAGAATCTTAGGTCTTATATTTTTATTAGGGGTATTTTTTATTTTGGTCGAGGTAAAAATTAGAAGATCCAAACTCAAATCAAATTTGAAAATTCGGTTTCGCTTTTGTTCACCTATATAATTTTCTAATTAAACCTAAAACCTAACAAAACTTTTCGGTTCAGTTTTATTCCTTCATATTTTTTTAAAAAATAAATAAATTATAAGACAACAAGTATTTTTATCATAAAAACCATAACTTAATAATTGCTTATACTTATTTTGAATAAAAAAAATATGAACTCTTACATTTATAATATAATACAAATAATTCATGATAGCTCAAATAATCCATTTTTCGCTAAACCTTTTAAATATTAGGAACATAAAATTTAAAATGATAAAATAATATTACTTTCAAGTCACACATGTAATGATTCAGTTTAGTTTAGTTTGGTTTAGTTAATTTTTTCAATGTCAAGCTACCAACTTGAACTAAATATATTCAGTTTCAGTTCGTATTATTTATTTTTGTTTCGATTCTTTTTTCCAATTTGATCGGTCTATTTTTTAGTTTGCCACAACACTCCTATTTTCTACATCGTGCACTTATATCATATAACTAAATATAATATTATAATTACAACTGCTTAGAAAATTATGCAATAAAAAACTACTAGAAAATAAAAAATACAAATTTTTATCTTTTACTAAATTTTCCCCCAAAAAAATTTGCCAATCAAATTTTTGCTATGTTGAATCTCTTCTCTCTTCGAATTATTTGTTAGTTCTAAAAGGAAGAGAAGCATTCTTTGAGAAAGAAAGAAAGAATAAAAAGCAATGTTTGTTTCGGAAAAAATATTTTTTGAACGATGATATTATATAATTAATAAATAAAGTAATGGCGGTCGAGACGTGTAGAAATTAAAACACAAGATGGGTAATTTTGTAATTTCAAGTACCGTACTTGGCGGATCACTAGCTAGAACTCTGATTTGACCACTGAAAAAGCTAATTACACTGTTTTCTTTCTTTCTTCGCTTTTGTTTTTTTTTTTTTGGTTTTTTTTTTTTTTCACTGTTTAATTTAGCAGCATTGCATTTCTACTTTTTGTACGACGTGCTTTTACATGTTAATTTCAAATGGGAAATCCCCATCTTCCCCATAATTTGAGTATGCATCTAACATTTTAATATTTTTCAGTTTGCCCTCGGCTGATGCAGTGATGTTGTTATCCGTTAATTGCAGTTACAAAACCTTTTTCTTAGTTAAAATATTTTTAAAGTGTGTTTGACAATCCTAAATCTAATTTATGAAATTGAAATTGGGGTATTATTTTAAAATTTCATTGTTTCGAGGGATCAAAATTATGATTTTAAAATTTCAGTAGAATTTTAAAGGCTTAATGACTTATTTAACTAACAAAGTTTATCACTTTTTTTAAATAGGTCACTAAACCTTTTTTTTGGTATAAAATCTCGTTCAACTTTCAATAATGTTTCAATTTAATCAACTCCTTTGTTACCATTAATTAGAGTTAATAGAAAATATGAGTTGGACATTAAACAGTTCACGTGGCATCTACGTGGATAGACGAGATAGCAAAAACTATCATGTGAGACGCACGTGTAAGGTTCTCCTCCTTAATTAATGTGCTCAATGGTTATAATCATAGAATTAGGATTTTATATACAAAAGAAAATTAGGGAAAAGTTGTGTAAATCAAAAATTGTTGATTCTTTATCAAAATTGGTATGCATAATTACTTTTATATGTTTTTTTAGCTTTGTTAATGATCGTCTTCTTCAGCAAATTTTGATTTAGGTGAGTTTAGGGTTTAAATTGAAGGAACAACTGATGAGTTTTCTAGAAAAAAGTTTGAATTTTTTTCCTTCATTTTTCAATTCTAATTCTCATTCCATTCTACCAAAAAAAAAAATCTCAATCACCACCACATCCCCTCCCTCCCCCTCTCACCCTTCCCATCTAACCCTTTAAGCTATATTCAAAACCCTACCCCCACATCTTCCCACATAAGCATAACCTCATACTCGAGACCTAACCCACCCACCCCTTCACACACAGAGTTTCATATTCTCATGTGTGCATATATATATATATATATGTGTGTGTGTGTGTATGAATTGATTTATGAATATTATAATTCATATGATTTATTACGCATTCAATATACGCATATATAATACATAATTCATATGATTTATTACGCATTCAATATACGCATATATAATACATATATATATATACATACACACACATAGAGATGTATATGTGTGTACATAGTATAACCATTGTCCTCCTAATCTCAGGGAATGGGTAGAGGTGGTTAGTAAGGCTTAAGAATCTTTAAACTCGTCATTTTTTAAGAATTTCAAATTAATTCTACAAATTAGCCAAACAAAAAAATTTGAAATTATAATAAGAAACTACGTACAATCCAAACGGCGGTGTTATAATTACATATATTTGCAATTCTTATAGAAATCCAAAACCATGTACCCAACGGCACCCCTTATTGATTTCCACCCTTGTTTTAATATCTAATTGAGGTTTCACCCTCAATTTAAAAAATGTTGTGTGGGAGGCTTACATAAACATATCATGGCAAATAAATTTTAATGGAATCTTTTATCTATCAAATTATTATTTTTTAAATCGATGCATATTAATTACATATAATTAAAATGTGTTATCATTCTCTGTATGATTATTATAGATTGATAAAATTGTAATTTAATTAGTATCATGGTTATTTCAAGGTTTATGCATGATATTATAAATTTAAGGGTTATTTGGCCCCATTTGGTTTTTATAATTAAGATTGGTATCCACTTTTTTTTTCTTTGGCTTTGGCCCCCATTTTGGATGGAACCTCACGATCAACAGATCAAACCATTAATAAAGAGGCAAGCTACCTAAAGTACCCTTTTTGATCACTTATCACATTTCACACATGACCAAAAACACGACCCCCCCCCCATTCCATCAGTTTCGTCTTCCTCATTTATTTTTCTCCCTCCATGAGAAACACTAACCCTCCATAAATAATATTGTTTGTCCAACATCATTTGATTGTCTCGAACGTACTGAGCCTTACTGTTTCATCATTTGTTGCTTAAATTGGTTTAAAAAAAAATCAAACTGCAACCAAATCATCGATCAACTCATATTTCACAAATATATGCATATAGAATAAAGATTTTACTAGCCAGATTTAGGGCTTAATTGTGCAGCTTGCAAATTGATGTTAAGAAAGTGAGTGAAGATGATGAACCCTAAAATTTGCTTAAGGTTTTACTCTGGCAGTGGATGGCAATGGATGGCTTATCTTATTTTTCCTTTTAAAATGTTGTTTTTTTCTCAACCTTCTTTCTTCTTAGTTTCTTTCTTTGCTTTTTCATTTGTGTTTAATGTAATGGAGGGGGTGTTTGTTCGACAGTGATATAGTGCAACAATTGTATTAATGGCATTTATGGGGTGGCTGTGTGAATGTGGATGAGATAAGAGATAATAAGAAGGGTGGCGATGAGTTAGAGGCGAAAATAGTTAGGGGTATGATGAAACAATATGTCATCCACATTGTTGTATCCAATGTTACATTGAGTTATTTAATGAAACATAAATTATCTAAATACCCACTATAGACATCCCGATTCGTGACCCCCGCAAGAACTTTAACGGCTATTGAAAAGTAAGATTTTTGGAGTTCGGACCACACCCGAGCACCCAAAACTGCCTCGAAGGGTTTTGTTAGCCTAACAAACCTATTTTTAAGGGGGATTATAGCATGACAAACCATTATGTTGTGCGACAATCTCACTATTATCGCGCGACAAGTTATCCGAACACAAACCGATTACTTTTTGACAAATCAGTATGTTAGAAGGGTCACTTCAGCCGTTTGTCGCGCAATACTGTACCAAATGTCGCGCGACACTTGTCTTTTTGGAAAAATGACGCGCGACAAACTCTCCCCAGCACTATAAATAGGCCAACACCCGCAAGGGTCAAAGGACGGTAACTTAAAATCTGAAAATTCTACTATTCTATCTTATTTTCTGGTCTTCTATCAAGTATATTCTATGATCGTCTTATTTCTGAAGAGTTATGAATATATTCTTGACACTCGACGTGTCTCACTTCTAGAATTGAATTCTTGAAAATATCTAGAAAGGGAAAGACTGATTACCGCCAGAGATCTCTCTGCCGTATTATATTTTATCTCTTATTATTATTCTCGTCGGAAAGGTAAAGAAAGTCTCTTATAGTATTTAAAATCAAGATATCTGTGTACTTGTTTTATTTTCGTTTTCATGTCTACATTTATTTGAATAAACTTATTATAAAGTTATAAAATAGTCTACCGTTTTCAAAACAAGCACCCTGAGAAAAATCATTTACAAAACCAGAAAAGTAAGAACATTATCGCTAGGAGAAAACTAAATTTTTAAAATTCGGATCGTTAAAACTTACTCAGGAATTAAATTCAGGCATGTCTAAGTCTTCCCCATAGACTGCGATGTGTTTGACAAAACTCTCCTCAACGAGTTCTATTATATATTAAATTAGTTCCGATAAAAATCCAGACTTTTTTCAAAGAAATTAAATACGAAAAGATCGATATTATTATCTGAAAAAATACGGGAAACTCTCTTTCAAAAAGCTTTGTCATTTATATTTACATCTTTCAAAACAAATATCGGATCCCGGAACACAAAGGTTTTTATCCCTTTTCCCGTTTTTTTTCTAAAACTAGGGTTTTTCATTTGGAAAGTAGTAGACTATCAGTAAAAGCATTCAAGTTTTTCAATATAAAATAAACATATAAAGACCACTATAAACCGAAAGGGCGGAACGGGTGTTTAACACCTTTTCAAATGATAACATAGTTCCCGAACCCTATAGAAACCTGGTTTCGTAGACAAACGTGTATAGAAAGGCTTATCTGCAGCCTTTCCTCTTACAAATTTTTTTTTGTCCGTTTTCTCATAAAACGTACTGCCGACTCTGAATGAACCCTCTTACATCTAGAAATAGGATAGAGGGACACCCAATATAGATTATCAACACATAGAAGCAAATGGAACAAGGAAAACCTCTTCTATGTTTAGACTCCCAAATTAGAGGTTGAGACCCTGGGGTCATATTTGCGGATTCTTACATCCACATATTTGCGAAAGTATATTTTTGAATATGTTGATAAATTTATTTATGAAATTGGCCCACAATATGTTGTTTAAGTGATGACCGAAAATATTTCAAACAATATTGCTGCAGCAGAGTTACTAATGGCAATGAGGCCAGCCATTTTTTGGACTTCCTGTGCCACTCACACTTTGAATCTTATGCTGGAAGGAATTGGCAAGAAACCAAGGTTTAAAGATGTGATTGAAAAGGTAAAGGCATTAACCATCTTCATTTATACACATCACAAAATTTTGGCACTTATGAAGAAGTTTACAAAAAAAGGATATTTTTAGGCCGATAGTTACAAGATTTGCTACTACTTTTCTTAGTTTACAAATTATAATGGAAAAGAAAGAAAAATTAAGGCTAATGTTTACTAATAATGAGTGGGCAACTTGTAAATGGTTAAAACAAGCAAAAGGAAAAATTTTGAGTGCACCGTCTTAAGTTTGGCCTTTTAAAAATAGTCCTTACAATTGTTATGATGTCCACCACTTTTTAAGATTTGATGATGTAGAAGATTTTTGTAGCGAGGACTTAGATATCAGTGATGATAAAGTTATTCATCCACATGTTGATGTACTCGGAGATGAAACTCCAAATGCTAATATATCTTTTACAGTTGAAGTAGCATGGTCTAATAATAGGAATACAATTGTTAATTCAATGTGGGATGACTATCATCCTAACCATGATCCAGGAATTGATTTCAATTAAATATATTTTTTTATTGTTAGTTATGTTATTATGTAATGGTTGACATTAAATGCTAAGTCTTTTTATATTTTAATTGGAATTGTTGTTAATTAATGATCGTAAAGTTGTTTATTTGTTAATTGGATTTTTTATTCTTTATTTATTTATAGCTAATTAATAATCATAAAGTTGTTAATTTGTAAGACAGATTCATGGCACAAAATCGACAAAGCTCTACGGCACCTTTTTGTGTCCCTAGACCATCAACCCCTTCAGATTTGGATGATATTGATCCTAATTCACCCCAAGCGGATCATAGTGCTGGGGCTCGTTATGTACGTTGGAATGATACAATGGATGGTTGTATGCTTGGCGCACTAGTTCACCAACTATTGTCCGGTCACAAAAGAAGTGACAATGGCTTTAGCACATTTCAAGTGTCCAAAGAAGTTGAAAACACGTACAACAAATGCATAGTCGTGGTGTCCGAAAAAAATGTAAGGGTGCTATTGAAGACACTAAAAAAATAATATGTTGAAGTCCGCTAATTATTGAGTATGAGTAGTTTTGGGTTAGATCCTAGCACTGGACGTGTAATAGCCGATACACTAACTCGGGAGGAGTTTCTTAAGGTATTTTTGTTTTTTAGAAAATAAATATATTAGTCATCACATATTAGTATAAAACGTCTATTAAGTTTACAAGTATAAAATGTGCTTCCCTTTCTGATTTATTTAGGGAAAACCATATTTTGGAATGTGGAGGCACAAACTTTGTCCTTGCTATGATGAGTTCGAGGCTATCTTTGGAAATAATTTTGCTATAGGAGACCGCTCTATAACTGGCAATGACAATTTATCCCCTATATGTGGTATTAAAAGATAGTAAATAATATATAATTACTATGTTATTCTTATTATATCAAATATTCTAACAAAGACTCTTCTTGTGGGAATGTTTGCTCTAATTCCTCTTCTAGGCAGATCTCAAGGTGGACGAAACCCCCAATGCAGTGGATTAAATGTAATATGGATGCGAGCCTCTTCTCCATGTTCAGCGGATTTTGTGGTATTGTTAGGGACGCCAATGGTAGTTTTGTTGCAGTTGTTCAGGGTAAAATTCCAGGTTGTCATTCACCTCAAATGTCCGAGGCTTTGGCTATTCGTGAAGTGCTAAGTTAGCTTAATTTTTCTTTAGTTGGTCTCGTTATAGATGATTGTAAGGCCCTTATTAGGGATTTTAATCATTGTCTAGTTTCTTTTGTTCGTAAATCAGCGAATAATGTAGCTTATTGCCTAGCGAAGGCTGCTTATTCTGTGTCTGATCAAGAAAGTTGGGTCCTATCAACTTCTCCGTTCATTTTCGATATTCTTCTTGCTGATTTGATTTAATGAATCTGTTTCTCTTGCTTTCAAAAAAAATATTCTAACAAAGAGTTATTTTTTTTATTGGTAATGAATGAAAATGGAATGAGGTTGAAGGTCAAAATGAGGATACAGATTATAGCCCAATTCACGCCCCTAAGTGTAATGCAATAGGAGGTACTAACAAAATTTGTCATAGGCGTACCCAACCCTATGATGATAGTTTTTTTGCCTTAATGACCCTTGTCGAATCATCTACAAAAATTGTTAAAGCTATGGAGTTATAAGCAACGTTAGATACGTTAAATCACATTAATTGGCAATTAATTGTAAACAAATTAAAAGGCATGAATATAGACAAGTGTGACATCATGTAAGTCATGTAAGTATTTAAATTGAACAATAGTTTGGCTCATATATTTATGAGCTTAACTGATGATAACTTCATGTGTGATTGGGTGTACGAGAGGCTTGGCCATGATTCACCTCCACTACTTTAGGATGCCGTAAGTTATTGGTATGTAGTAAGGGTTGTTGAAAACATGTTCTAACTTAATTATTATGTCTTACTTTATGTTTTTTTTGGTAATATGTATGTTTACTTTCTATATATTTTTGGATATTGACCTCCTCTACATATGGAGCAAAATTATGTCACTTAGAAAGCTACATACATTGTAAATACATTGGACTTTTGTTAAAATCTATGTTTGTTATCCATAAATTAGTTATATAATTTGTTATGTCATTGTTGATTGCTCGGATGTGAAGGTTTTTTTATTATTCTCTTGAAAACTATTTTTAACAGGTGTTTGTAAAATTGGGAATGCTAGAAAAACAGAGGAAACTCTGCCAAATTTTTTTAGAATTGCATATAAACTTTTTATGTTGTATTTATTGAGAGCACTTGTTATAATCTGCACTGCAAAAACTATTATAAATTGCATTACATAAATTGTTCAAAAATAAAATAAAATTACACATTTATAATTTTTTGAATTGTTTTTTGTTAAAAAAAATGTTTTTTTAGGCATGTGGAGACGATAGTTAGTCTCCACATGTATTTCAAGTATTTGCCCTTTTAGTAAAGGTGTTTCGTCTTGTCGATGGGGATAGGAAACCGACTATAGGCTTTTTGTATGGAGAGGTAAAACAAGTAAAAGAAGATATCAATGAGGCATTCAAGAATGTGGAGACTAACTATCGTCTAATTTGGTGCAAAATTCGAAGGTCGACTTGATATTCCGTTACATGTGGCGGCCTACTTATTGAATATATATTATTTATTCAAAGATGTTAATATAGAAAAATACCCGATTGTCGTGAATTCATTTTTAACTTGGGTTGAAACTATCTATAGGGACGATTATGATATTCAAGTTAATGTTAGCGATGTGGAGATATAAAAGTATTTGAAAAAATAGGGTAGCTTTGGAAAACAATTAGCGACATCGGATGTGCCAAGAATGATAACAAATTTGATCTGGGTATGAGTATTCTTCAATTTACACTTTTATTTAATTGTATAACTGTTAGTTTGTTATTAAGTAGCTTTTTTTAATGACTAGTTGGATGGTGGACTATTTATGGTAATGGAGTACCTCAATTGCAAAAGATGGCTTTAAGGATTTTTTCATTAATTACTAGTTCATCCGGGTTTTAAAGGAGTAAGTGGCTTTAGTAGTTTAATTTAAAATAATTTTTAAAAAACTTTGAATATGAACTAGTAGCATACTAATATTTTTTTCCTTTTTTTCCCAATGTATGTAGATACATACCAAGAAGATAAATAGATTAGATGCAACAAGATTGAAAAATCTAGTTAATGTTCTATTTAATTTAAAACTTATCAACAAGAAGAAAAAGTTGAAGGAGAAAGATGTTGATGTATTACTAGCAAGTGACGGTAATAAAGTACAATGATGGATAGTAGAAGGTGGTGATGATGAAGAACTTTTCCCCGGTTCCAAACTTACTTGCGAAAGAGTTGGAGAAGCAAGTGAGGCTGTTAGGGTGCTAGAGCCTAGAAGAAGTGCTAGAAATGTTGAAGTTAAAGGACTTCATGAAGAAAAATTTGTGTTAGATGTTGAGTCGGAAGAAAAGGGAGAAGAAGTGTTTGATTTTGAGTCCGATGAAGAGAGGGTCTTAGAAATATATGGAGAAGAAGAACTAGAGGCCTAGAACATTAGTTTAATTTAATTACTTTCTTTTTGCTAATTTTATTTATCTATGCTTTTAAAGTTTAGACTTGTATTTTTGGATGTTCACTTGGATTTGATTGTTTGAACTTGTTTATTTTATTTTTGGAATGCATGTTTTATTGGTTAAATGTTGAAAAATTAATGTTAATTTGAAAGGTATATTATGTTTTGTTAATATTATCCACTATTATAGTATTATGTTACTTAAAATAATATTTTTAATAAAAAATTATTTGACCGATTAATCCCCTAGGCGTTAGGCCCCTCTCGCCGACCTAGGATCTCTTAGCGATTTTTATAAAATTGGATACAACAGATATAAGAATTTTTCGGAACCATATATACTAGATATATGCCCACATAATAGGTCATAAGAATAGTCCGAACTTGCTGAAAGATCTCCAAGAATCCGATTGACACATTAATGATGCACAATGTTCATAACATGCTAACAAATGAACATTGTAAATAATTTATGTCATATAACTACAATAAGTCTCTATATGTGTCCCTTGATGTATATAATTCATCAATTTCATCAATATATAACCTTTATGCATGCAAGGGATATCTCATGTGTATCAAATAATACATGTATATCAAGTATAATGGCATATATTGCTTCAAATCACATGCTCATGGCTTTATAAATCATAAAATGTCATCATCCTCATTATGTAATAATTCTTAAAACAAAGACAATTAAAACATTATGATTTACATAGAACAAAACTATATTATCAAGTTTTAAAACACAATTAAACCCCTGCCTCAAAATATTCAGCAATAAATAATGAAATTTGAGATGATAACCCGAGCCTCGACCAGCATAATTCTAAAATTCTTATACACTCGAGTAGCCCTCGACGTATAAAACGACTTTTCCTTAAGGCCCGACTCGATACAACAGAATTTGAATGACCAATTTATAAAAAGTAAAGTTTGTACCTACATTTATTTTTTGTGTCTATTTCTCGGCAACAAAGCATAAATGGAATAAGATTAAAGATTAAATGAAATGGGGCAAGTCGGTGGTAAAAAAATAATAATATAACTTTTAGGTTAATTATGAAAATTCACCTTGATGTTTCATTACTTTATTATTTTAATTCTGAATTTTTGCAATATTACATTTTAGTCCATACTAAACTTAAGAAGATTTGCAATTTAGTCCATGATTAATCAAAATTCTTAAACTCTTCAAAATTTTCATTTAATCGAGGTTAATATGTGTCTAATTTACACTAATTACTTTACGGGGTATTACACATTTTATACAACAAAGAACATGCATTATATCAAACATATATAGACGTTACAAAATCAAAAGACAATATAAATCAAATAGGCATTTTTCCTCTAAGGTGAAAATTATATCAAACATTATAAATCAAAAGATATTTACATAAATGAAAAACCAAAATTATGAATTTTCTTAGAAAATCAAATCAACACAATAAAATGGTGAAAAACATTTAAATGTTTTTTTTACCTCGAATGCCACAAAATCCATCTATTTGGAGCTTCTAAAATTCATCACCCACAAACCCCTCAAATCTTCATCCACCATGGCCAACCCCTTAAAACTTAAAAAATTACCCTAAAACCCACTCAAAATACTCGATTGCTTTAGATTTGTTTGCATTGTTTAGTGTGGACTTCGGATCCAACGCCTTATCTTGTCCCATTGCTGGCTACAACCAAACATACATAGAAAGACCCATTAAAAAAAACAAAGCATGATTGAAGCCCAAATCACAGGCACTTTGATTCATGTCCCCTCCGGCATAGATCATGGATTCTCTAGCTCTAGCGTTTAGCTTTTTATCCATGTACACATAGATATATTTCACCATGGAAAAAGAGAAGGGACAGAGAGTGAAACTAATTTGATGGATCCCCCAATGGATTATTGTCCCACTGATTTATGATAGGTTTGGGGTTCGATTGGATTGTAGAGGAAAAGGATTTGAATAGAGAGAGATTACATACGCAGATGGTGGAGGCGGCTGGATATTGTGGAGGTAGTCGGCGAGTGTTAATATTTATATGTTGAAAATGTGAAAAATTAAATAATATATAAGAAGGGTAACAATGAAAAGTACATGAAAATAATAATATCATCATAATTAAAAATATAAAAAAAATAAAATATCATTTAAGCATAAAATCATTCTTATTCTAAAAGATAGGGTCTTAAACAATGGCTAAAAACTCCTTGTTCTTGAGTAGATCGATTAAAAAAACATTAAACATGTGACTAATTTTACTATTAAGTCTAAACCAACGTTCCTCTATAAAATGGGATATAAGTAAAATAAACCATTTAAGTTTCTCAAATTGTAGTGAAGAATTAAAGGGGGGTAGTGGGTTTTTTTTATCTATCGGGACATTTTGGATATATTTGTGATGTATTTTGAAATGATAGAGTAGGTACTAGTTTGATAATGCTAATAACCATACCCTTTAAATATTTAACATAACCAAAAGAAACTATCCATCTAAATGTTGAGTCCTTAGAAGGAAAAACTATAAACTATAAAGAAACATATATTATTTAAAGTAATATAAATTACCTGAATCAATAATTTATTTTATCTATTTTTTGTTATCCATGTAAGTGTTTTCATCATTGCTTTTATATTCCCAGAGAAAGAAAAACTGATGCACAACTATTTCAAACAACAAATTCTTCGTAGGAATCAATGTCAAATTGTTGGTATAAGTGATAAAGCGACTAACATATGCACATTTTTTGGCAAGGGTTTGAACTCGTAGTCTACCAGTTTGATGGTTTTAACACTACTAATAACAGGAAAAAAAATGTCATTATGATAAATTAATGTTTTTTATTTTATCAAGTGAATAATTCAATAGTGGAACTATAAAAATCTCATATTTTAGGTCGTTTTAAAAATAAAATTTAAGACCAAATTTTGACTAAAATTTATTACAAGAAAAAAGAAAAAAAAAGGAAAGGAGTTGTGGTTATTAAAAATCAAACTAACCAGAAGACGCTTTAAATGTGTAATAACAAATTATGTCCTATCTCACGATTATATACAGTCACACATACACCAACTCAAAAGGCCAATTACAGACAACCGGCTGCCTAAGTTTCACCGGGTCAACTCGCCGGCATTCACCAGTCACCGAGAAGGGACATTAACACCTCAAATTATTGGATCGTAATGTAAATTATTATCTTAATTGATTAACTTCTTTGGTTGCTTTTAGTTGATCAAAAAGTTAACAACATTGCTACATTTAATAAATATTCTTATCGACATGGACTACAAGAGTTATACATAATTTTATTTTTTAAAAAATATATTGTTGTCATAAACTATTGATTGTGATAAAATTAGTGCATCCTTTAATAATGTGAAAGTCAAACATAAACTCGTAAAATATGAAAATTAATTTTAAGTAACAATCTAGACTTAATGACATATTTGACCGTTGAACTTTATTACTTTTTTTAATTTGGCCATTGAACTTTTTTTTTTTCCCTAAAAACGCACTGAACTCCCAATAACATTTCAATTTGGCCCAAGCATTTAACACCGTAACATAGTTAACGGAAAAATTAGGGGAAATTTGTGTAAATAAAAAATTGTTGATTTTTTCTCAAAATTGGTAGGCATGATTGCTTATATATATATTTTTTAGATTGTCTAGGGTTTAAAATGATGGAACGACTCAACTTAAATCCTCAACTTAAACCCTATACTTACCTAAATCAAACCCTCAATTTAAACCATAAACTCACTTAAATCAAAATATGCTGAATAAGATGATAAACAAAACTCAAAAAAACATATAGAAGCAATTATGCATACCAATTTTGAGGAAAAATCAATTTTTTTTGATTTACACATCTTTTTCCCAATTTTTCAGTTAACGGTGTTAAATGGTTGGGCCAAATTGAAACGTTATTAGGAGTTTCGTGAGTTTTTAGACAAAAAAAAAATTCAATAACCAAATTAAAAAAAATAATAAAATTCGCTAGTCAAATATGTTATTAAGCTAACAATCTATATATCATTTAATACGTGTTTTACATTTATTCTCAATATTATACATTTAGGTTGACGTTAAGAGTAGCTAAAAGTAAATGACACCTTATTTTGAACTATAAAGAATGAAACGCGCTAATTTTTATTTTAAATGTAAAACTAATCGGTTGATAGGGGTTTAAGTAGGATGAGGAGGAGGAATGTGAAAGCATTGAAAGAAAAAAAAAAAAAAAAGACTAGAAGAGAGAATAAAGTCTGTTGTTTAGACAGCCAGAGTGAGTAAATTGAGGGAAGAAGAATACAGAGATAGAAAGTTAGAAAGAGAAAGAGAGGGAGAATCTGGTGGGTTTTGAGCTGTGATTTAGCTGTCCCTTTTTTTAGTTTATATTTTCTCTCTCTTCCTCTCCCCTCCTCTCCTCTTCTCTTCGCACGCTCTCCCAAAATCCCTAGAAAATAAACCCCAATTTTCTTTCTCCCCACACACCACCCCCACCCCCACCCCCGCCCCCAACCCCAACCAAATCTCAATACTCAAAATCCCTAATCCCACATTTTCTCTCTTCAGATCTACAAGAAATACTTTGAAGAGAGTTGAAATTGAACATCATTACACTTTAAAAAAAAAAAAAAAGTAGTAGTGAACATCAGATGTCTCAACTGAGATGAAGAACAAGACCACCACTATCCACACCTTCAATCTGTTTCTCTGTTCTTTCTTACTAGTAAATTTTTGCCTCGTTTGCGAATGTAAGCAGATAAGCGATAATGGACCTCTCACTGAAACAGAGTCCATGTTCATCAAGCAGAGACAGCTTTTGTACTACAGAGATGAATTCGGCGATAGAGGCGAGAACGTTACCGTAGATCCTTCGCTTGCATTCCAAAACCCTAGACTACGGGATGCGTACATTGCTTTGCAGGCGTGGAAACAAGCTATATTATCCGATCCGTCAAATCTCACCGGAAATTGGATCGGATCTGATGTCTGCAACTACACCGGAGTCTTCTGTGCTCCTGCGCCGGACAACAGCTCTATTCGCACCGTCGCCGGCATCGACCTCAACCACGGTGATATCGCCGGCTACTTGCCGGAAGAGCTAGGGCTTCTACGGGATCTTGCATTGTTCCACATCAATTCGAATAGGTTTTGCGGAACGTTGCCGAAAAAGTTTAAGAACTTGAAGATATTGTTCGAGCTGGATCTCAGCAACAACAGGTTCGCCGGAAAATTTCCTTACGTTGTTCTTCAATTACCTAAATTGAAATTCTTAGATATTCGGTTCAACGAGTTCGAAGGAAAGGTACCGAAGCAACTGTTTGATAAGGATCTCGATGCGATTTTCATAAACCACAACCGACTCGCATTCGAGTTGCCGGATAATTTCGGTAATTCGCCGGTGTCGGTGATTGTAGTAGCCAACAATAAGTTCCACGGTTGTATCCCTTCGAGTATCGGTAAAATGGCTAAAACACTAAACGAAATTATTCTCATGAATAATGGACTTAGGTCTTGTTTGCCTGATTCAATTACTAAGTTAGTTGAATTGACAGTACTTGACATAAGTTTTAACCAGCTTATGGGACCTTTGCCGTCGGACATTGGAAATATGGCGAGCTTAGAGCAGCTAAATGTGGCACACAATATGCTGTCCGGTAAAATTCCGGCGAGTATATGTAATATTCCCAGCTTGCAGAACTTCACTTATTCTTATAATTTCTTTACTGGAGAGCCACCGGCGTGTTTGAGCTTGCCTGATTTTGAGGACAGGCGGAATTGCTTGCCGGGTAGGCCGGCACAGCGATCTGCGGGACAGTGTAAGGCATTCTTGTCGAAGAAGGTTAATTGCGATTCTTTTAGGTGTGCTCCATTTGTACCGCCTATACCGACACCTCCACCGCCTTCACCTCCAACTTTCCCACCTCCTGTGGTTGTGCGGCCTCCTGCTCCAGTGTCCTCACCACCGCCACCAACACCGGTTTTGTCTCCCCCACCAACTCCTGTTGTTACCCCTCCATCACCATCGCCGCCACCACCCCCACCTCCTGTGTTTTCACCACCACCACCACCGGTTTACTTGCCTCCGTCCCCGCCTCCACCATCACCCCCACCCCCGGTTTTCTTTCCGCCACCACCGCCACCACCACCACCCCCGGTTTACTCACCTCCTCCACCCTCGCCTCCACCACCGGTTTATTCACCACCACCTCCTCCACCGTCACCTCCTCCGCCTTCACCTCCACCACCGGTTTATTCACCACCACCTCCTCCGCCTTCCCCTCCACCACCGGTTTATTCACCACCGCCTCCTCCGCCTTCGCCACCTCCACCGGTTTATTCACCACCGCCGCCCCCACCCACACCAGTTTACTTACCGCCACCACCTCCACCGTCTCCTCCACCCCCATCACCTCCCCCACCTATTTCATCGCCTCCTCCGCCATCAATGTCACCGCCTCCACCACCACCATCTCCCACACCTTCAACTCCTTATTGTACCTACTCACCACCGCCCCCACCACCAGTTTCTTCCCCATCTCCACCATTGTATTCTCCCCCTCCACCCGATTATTACTATAATTCACCACCACCACCGCCTCATTCACCACCTCCGCCCCCACATTCGCCACCTCCACCACCTGTCTATTCATTGCCACCACCACCTCATAACTACTCTCCACCTCCCCCAACCTTCTCCCCACCTCCCCCATCACCACTTCCTTGTATAGAACCACCACCACCACCTCCCCCAATCCCATGTATTGAGTACACACCTCCACCACCACCATCACCCTCTCCGCCCCCACCATCAACGCCTTACGTGACACCGCCATCTCCCCCACCACCGCCATCGCAAATATACGCTTCCCCACCACCACCAATTCACCATTCACCACCACTCACATCTCCCCCACCGCCTGCACACTACCTTTCCCCACCACCACCACCAATTCACTACCATTCCCCACCACCCCCATCTCCGCTACCATGTGAAACACCACCTCCAACACCAATCACCTACGCTTCTCCACCGCCACCTCCACAATTTGTGGGGCCATTGCCGCCAATCCATGGGATCTCGTATGCTTCTCCACCACCACCACCCTATTATTGATTCTTTTGAGAATTTTCCTCCCCAACCTATCCTCGAAACAAAAACGAAACCCGCAATTACATCACCCATCATTGCTTCTATATCGTCATGTTTGGCTTCTCTGTTGACTCATGTTTCTTGCGTGTCAATTCTCATTACCGTGATGAGAGTTATAAAGGTGGAAAAAAGGATGGACACACCATGAAAGCTTAGGAAGTATTTTCGAAGAAGAAACAGAGAAGATTTGACAAAAAAGAAGAGGAGAGGTAAGAGGAGGAATTCTCTCTCCAATATTTATTTGAATTCCTATCGATATTTTGAGGTGAAATAAATTGGCAGAGAAATATTTAGGTTGCAGGGAAGTGTATGTATAGAGACCATAATTAGGGCTAGAAGCCATTAGTAGTGGTTGTAGTTCCTCTTGCTACTGTTGCTACTGGTGGTGATGGTTCTGGTTTGTGGGTTTTATTGGTATTCTCTCTTTTTATATCATACTTTTGTTCGTTCTTTATTTTGATTTCCAATTTATAGTATAATCATCATGAACATTTTACTTGTATTTATTTTCAGTAATCAGACCATTTTCTCTTCTTGTCATTTGTTGTGTGGTTTTATTCTTTCATTTTATGAGATTGAAATATGAAAGTTCCATTTGGGTGGTGTGATCAATTTGTTTTTGTGTCGATTATCACAAAACACAAGTTTCACTCTTCTACTAGATGATGGCAATAAATTGAGATTTGCAGGACATTCTGTGTCTTTCGAGGTCTTGAATGTGTATATCTTAGATGCACGTATCTCAGTGTCAAAGTCGGGAAATGTATTGAAATTGTCGTACATTATGCTACAAGTATAATACTACGTTGCTTTGGAACACTCGCTATTGGGTTGTTGCCGTACATTATGCTTTAAAGACGTATTATGACGAAAGCCATTTTTGGCACTGTTAGTAGTACCAGCATGGTAGCACAGCTGCCGCCACCATTCCACCACCACCACCACCAAACTCAATGTTCATCATCTGCAACTAAAGAAAAACTTGGGGTTTGTTTCCATTTCCCCTGATTAATTCAAGTGGGTTATCCATCCATCTAGAAGGGCCTACATTGCATGTGACTCTGACCGCTCCATAACCTGTGACGGTTTTGAATTTTCTGCAAGTCATTTTCTGCCCAAATTTCATAAACGTTGTTATTGGGGAATTGAAAAGCCATTGCATTTTTTAATCATTTGAGAACAAAAGTTTAGTTTCCCATTCTTAACAAAGATTTCTTTTGAAAATTATTTCTTATTTTCGGTGTTTTTGGTGGCCTTGGTCTGGCGTTAGGTGAAGCATGTGCATCACCACTACTCATTACTACTTTTGACATTTTTTTTTCCTAGAAATTCATTTAAATTAAAATATTCTCTCCGGCCCAAATCAAAAAATCAATATTCATTTTTTAGAGGTTTGAAATTAAGAGCTTAGTTGCTAACCGTGTTATAGCCCGGTAGCGTCCATCTTATTCTCGCAATTACCAAAAAACTGAGTTTGATCTAAATGAACGTACTTATCAAATAGGATTTGTTGCGAATCGTTTGCTTATATAAAATGAGATATTGAGAGTTTAGTTTATTTTTTAAGATATTAATATTCCATGTCTAAGAACTTTTATTCTCAAGTATAATCATTTGATTATGTAGAAAGTGAGTAGCATTATAATTATGCTTTTAATATTATACATTGCTTCAACAATATTTATAATTATCGTGATAATATTGTCAAAAAAACAAAAAAAGGCCTTTGGCGTTTATAGAGTTTCAAACTAAGAACTTCAAAAAAGGTATTATATAGCTTGGAATTATGGGTGAAAATAGAGGGATGCAACTATAATTTTTTATTTATTTATTTTTTTACAATGGATAATTTCACTATACAACAGAACTAGTTTCTTTATAGAAGATAAATTAATAAATAAAATCATATATATATATATATATCACTTTTTCCATAAAATTTTTTTTGTTTGGTTTTAGACAAAAAGTAGTAGACTAATCTCACTTTATGGAATTGGTAGTTTTCTAACTTGAGTGAATGCGTAAGCTTTAGTTTCAATAATTTTCGAAAAAACATATAATCTAAAGATTATTCGTTTCATTTAATTTTTTTAAATGCTGATAGGTTTAAACGATGATGCTTTAAGTTTTTTGAGAAGAGAATTAAAAAGAAAGGAAGTTATTATGACAGTGTAAAAATAGTGTATACATACTTTACTCGAGTAAGTTAAATATAAAAAATTAATACGCAAAGTGCAATTAATTGATAAACAGTTTGTGTATCAAATCATAATTAAAATCATTTAACTGTTGATCAATGTAGTAAATGTCATTTTAAATTTGTAATGTACTCACCCTATTGTATGAAACACAATTTGTAGTACAAGTTGAGCACCAAGCTTATACATATTAAAGATTTTATGCCAAACACAATATAATTAGAAAGAAGAGGTCATCTGTACCTTTTCCATTAATAATTGTACCCAAGTGTTTTTTTTTTTTAGGAGCCAAGTCCTCTGCCATTTGTATTTGTTCAAATATGCATAAACGAATATTACTTTTTTACCCACAGACGGCCATGGCCTTTTGAATTGGTCTGCTATCTTAATTCGATGGCCGGCACAATGCTGCATATGGATATCTTTTGCCCAGAGAGTTGTGCCAAATGGTATAACTTGTAATATTATCCTCATATATTAATAATGATAAGAACAATAACATTAAGTCATATTATTAATAATAATGATAAAAATATAATAACAATATTATTCTTAAAGTGTTACATTAATATATTTTTTAGTGGATGGGGCAAGACGATAAATAATGTGAAATTCACATATTAACTAATATACTGATACTATTTTTTTTTTGAGTTCCAACATTAATTATTAGTAGAAAAATTTGTTTAAAATAGGTGTTCTCTTCTAAAATTGACGGTGAATGTTTGGTTTGTAAAAAATTAGCAATTTGTGCAATCTCATTTTCCATCTATTTTTGCAGCTATATTGATGGCATCAGCATGGCAACATGTAACATGCCAATGCATCTCACCACACGACTCTAAATAATATATTTTAAATGAAGTGTTCACTTTGATTTTTATACTTTTTAAGAATACGTTAGTTTCAACATATAAAAGTGTTTGAAAATGAAACTTGTTTGATATAATGAGTATATTGACTATATCAAAAAAATAAAAAAATTGAACACTCAATTTATCTTGAAAGAAATGTTACTCTTAATGTGGCATGGAATATATATTATGTATGAAAATATGAGATTTGCTATCTCTAAATTAGACTTCTGTCAAAGCAAGCATTGCATTGCATTATGTATATTTAATGACATTTAACTATTTTTGTGCATGTACACATATAATCTTGAGGTGAGGCCAACTTCCTCATATTGAAAGTAGATATGAATTTATTTGGAAAAGCTACTAACTATAGGCATTTGGTGACTTAGATCCTCTACAATAATAAAGAGGAAACCTTTAGGCAAAAAGGAGTGGTTCAATCCCCCTCACAGATGGATAGCATTTGGGAGTTCTCTAGCTTCCCATACCTCAAAAACTGAAATAAGATATATATATATATATATATATGCCACCACTTGTTGTCAATTCCCTCTCCCTTTAGCATTTTCCCAATTTGAGTATAGTGCATCCCACTCAATTAGGGTATTTTTTGGGCTCTTAAAACACAATATATAATGTACTACATATACTTTGATTTATATATTAAAAAATATCGACCATTTAACAGGTGTGTTTAATTCACTCTAGTATTACTACAAGAGATTTAGTGATGCTTTCCGAATTTTCTTTGTAGAATTTCTAAGACGTATTTCGATCTGTTTCATTTTTACATTTATTAAGCTATTCTTTTAGTGAGAACAATTGCAATACTATTTTCAACTTAGTTAAAAGACCCAGATGTTGTAAAAAAAATAATTACATATTTACACTCTTAAGTGGTACCCAAGAAAACTAACACGTACTTATATATGATGTTAGTGCTTCGGCAATAACGAAAATTAATTGAATGCATGCTCAAGAACATCCAAATTACATATATATTTTTAGTGGGAGGGTAATAAAAAATGTGGAAATATATATATATATTTTTAGAAAGAATCAATATTATTGGACCATTACTCATCAAATATGGCCCACTTACAAGCATATTAAATTCAAAAGAGAGAAAAAAGAAATAGGAAAAATGGACAGCTAGTTGTCTTCTTCTAGTTGTTATTAAATTGATAAGATGCTTACCACAACAGATAGTGATGTAATTAAATGGGCCCCTAATTACATTGGATGCACATGGGCTGCTTTAGGGCCTTATAGCAAAGCATAGATATATCACTTTTTTTGCCCCCTTAAATTTTACCACTATTTTCGGTTTGGTCCATACTGTTTTGTGTGTTACATTTTGCCTTGTTTCACTTTCATACAAAACTGGAAGTCCTAATAATTTTTTGAATGGACCAAAACAAGGATTTTCCATCCAAAATATTAACTGAGCTTCCAATTTTAATAAAAGTGCAATTCGGCTCAAAACTTTGAAAAGAAAAAGGTAGCAAATGAAACATTAGAGGATAAAGTGGGACTAAAAGTAAACTTTAGGGGAGTAAAGATTCTCAAAAATGAAATAAGTTTGGTTGACTAGTTCTTGAATTTTCATATTGTAATTCAAAGTATGAATATACATTAAATATCATTTATGAAGAGGGCTCAAGTGACAGGCTGTGAGTTGGTAAAGACTATTAATTAATTAATGGCAAAATCATAAAAGCGATACCTATGAATTTTGATACTAATTAAGTGACTCCATTGGTACTTTTAACAATAATATATACATATGATTATCACCAAATCCAAATAAAATACCATCTTACCAAATGTTAATTGTTTTTGGTTAACTTATTTTTTGTTTGTTTAATACGAAAAGACCTTAAATAAAAGACATGTGGTCTACGAAGTAAATGGCCGATTTTTTTTTAATTTGATGAAAATTGGTGAATAAAATTATTTCTACTAAATTTTATTAAAATTTTCAATTTATAAGAAAGTGTATTGAAAATTTAATATATACATGTATTTTCGGTGGTTGAAAATTTTGATGACTAAAGGTGACGTAGAAAAAGTGTGTAGGTTATAAAATCTTGAACCTTGATTTACAACAGGGAAGAAAACTCTCACAATGGATAAAGAAACAATAAATTGTATTGATAATTGGATGAATGAAATAGAATACATAGGACTCGTTTATATAGGTGAGGAAAATTTCAAAAGAACTTACCAAAAAGAAAATGATTTATGAATAAGGAAAATACCAAAACGATATGATCTAGGAATATTCTAGAATGCAATTTGGAATTTCTTAAATCAATTTATTACTAAATTAAATAAATCCTAAAATTAAGTAATTGTTTAAATAAAAATTAGTTTGTAAGATAGTGAGTAAAGAGGCCCTCATACTACTAAGGGCGTCAGCGACTTTATTTAACCGGCTAGATTTGTGTTTTATGGAGAAAGTCATTTTTGGTATAAAGGCAATTTCACGGGCATGCATCTGATTCATACTTTTTGGATTATTTATGAATTTCAATGCTTGGTGATCAGTGTCCAGGACAAATTCCCACTGGATGCAGGGCCAGCCCTAGGCATAGGCGGCCCAGGCCGTTGCCTAGGGTCCCCGACATAGCAGGCCCCCCGATTTTTTGGACTTTAATATATATACACACACGTTTTAATGAATAACATTATGTGAGTGAATAATATTTAACAGGTGTGTTGTTGGTCTAGCGATTGAAGGGTTTGTGCTGATTTCTGAGTGTGCTGGTGTAGACACCCCGATCCGTAACCCCCGCAAGAACCCTAACGACCTTCAAGAACTACTGTTTTTGGGCCCGGGACCCACCCGAGCACCCGAAACTACCCCGAAAGGGTTTGTTGGCCGACAAACTTATTTTTAAGAGAGATTGTCGCACGACATATCACATTGTCGCGCGACAATCATACTATGTCGCGCGACAATCCCTCCTGACACCAGACCATCCACTTTCTGACACATCAGTCTATCAGAAACATCACTTCAGCCGTTTGTCGCGCGACAATCCTACTATGTCGCGCGACATATGCCCTTTTTGGAGAAGTGTCGCACGACAATCTTCCCCGAGCAGTATAAATAGGCCAACACCCCCAAGGGTTTTAGAGGGCAATTGGGGATTGAAGGATTCTAAGCTTAAAAATCTGATTTTCTAGTTTTTCGTCAAGCATTATGTATTATCGTCTTATTTCTGAAGAATTCCCAAATCCATTCCCGACACTCGACATGTCCCGTCTCTGGAATCGAATTCTCGAAAATATCTGAAGAAGGAAAATATCATTATCACCGGAAATCTCTCTGCCGGATAATATTTTCTTTCTTATTATTATTCTCGTCAGGAAGGTAAATAAAGTCTCTTATAGTATTCAACATTAAATATCTGTGTACTTGTTTCACTTCTGTTGTTTTGTCCACATTTTATTTGAATAAACTTATTGCCAAGTTACAAATAGTCTATCGTTTTCAAAACAAAAGACCCTGATAAAATCATTTGCAAAACCAGAAGAGTAAGTACATTACCACCCGGATAAATTCCTGTTTTCAAAACCTGGACCGGTAAAACCTACTTAGGAATTAAAAACCCGGTATATCCTATCTGTTTCATAGATTGTGATACGTCCGGTAGAACTCCCCTCAAGAGTTCCAATTCCATATTAAATTAGTTCCACTATAAGATCCAAACTTTTTCCAAAACAAGGCAAAAACTCGAGAAAATCGGCATTATCCGAGAAATAATACGGGAAACTCCATCTCTAAAGAAAACAACTTTTGTCACTTGTATTTGCATTTCTCAAAACTCAACATCGGATCTTGGAACATAAAGGTTCTTCATCCCTTTTCCCGTTTTCTCAAATTAAGGTTTTCATTTAGAAAGTAGTAGACTGTCAGTAAAAGCATCCAAGTTTTTCAACATAGAATAAACATATAAAAGACCACTAGAGATCGAAAAGGGCGGAATGGGTGCTTAACACCTTCCCAAACCGTAATATAGTTTTCGAACCCTATAGAATTCTGGTTTCGTAGACAAACGTGTAAAGAAAGGCTTAACTGTAGCCTTTCCTCTTACACAATCATTTTGTCCGTTTTCTCGTAAAACGTACTGGCGACTCTGAATGAACCCCTTTGCATCTAGAAATAGAACATAGGGACACCTGATATGAATCAACCAGAGGCACTCCAGCAAATGGAGCGACGGAATCCATTCCGACGTTTCAGACGCCCAACCGAACGGGGACGAGACCCGGGGGTCGCATTTGCGGATTCTCACAGCTGGCCATCTTGAGTTCAAGACCTGGCAGGTAATTTTTTTAAAATATTGATAAGCAGCAGTTAAATTGTTACACATGTGAATCCTTAAAATAATCAATCAAGCACACAATTTAAGTAAGTAAAACATTAAATAAAAAAATTGTATTACTTTTTTTGTAATTTTTCAAATCTCATTGCTATATAACTTTTTTGTTAGAATTTATTAGTGTAGTTATACTACATGAGCATATAAAAATAAAAAAAAGGGCTCGAAAAAAATTTGCCTAGAGCCTTAAAACTCAAGGCCTGCCTCTGGAATGGGGATAGTGCTTTTTCCAATGTCGTAAAGCACAGAACATAACAAAGAATTCTAGCTCGTAGATAGTCCACGGCTTGTGTGATTCATTCATTTTTTTTCACTAAAATACTTCGCTGGTTATTCTATTTTGGGTCAAAAAGCTTGGTCGATATTGATAGACCAACACATGGTGCAGTATATAAATTTTCCTTTATTAAGGAAAATAAACTATCTATTTTGTATCCCCATAGAAACTGACTATTTTTCATAAAGAATTAAATGGTGCGACAATGCTTTTAAATTTTGAATGAACTTATGATAGTAAGTGCAATTTCATGGAAACTACGCACATTTGTCACTGTTTTGGGAGTAGGCCAATCCCTAATAGCTCGCACTTTTTCCTAATCAGCATGAATTCCATCTGCTGCAACAATAAATCCCAAGGATAAAAGTTGATGGGTCATAAAACTGCACTTCTTGAGGTTTATATAGAGATGTTTGGAGCGAAGTGCCAACACAACCTTCATTTGGTGTTACTTTTGATTTGCCTCATTACGACTATAGATTAAAATATCATTAAAGTAATCACTACAAATTTATAATGAAAGGCTTAGTACTTGATTCATAAGTAGCGTGAAAGTGCTAGAAGTGTTAGATGACCCGAACGTATGAACAACCATTCCACAGAGTCCTTCATTTTTTCAAATTAGTTTTCCATTAGTCTTTAGCTTTATTTGAATATGATGGTTTATGGTGCGCATAACCTTTTGAAAACACTTTTGACCCCTCCAGCATGTCCAACATATCGTTAAGTATGGGGATGGGAAAACCGATACTCATAGTGATTTTGTTTATTGTTCGGACTGCCCACAACAAACATATTGTTGTTTTTCTTCATTTTGTTAGAGTGGTTGTTTTTGTATTTGCATAGCTAATCGAAAAGCTTGCACTCTTTAAACTGTGTTGTTAGAGTGGTTGTTTTCGTTTCCACCAGTTGCCATCAAGTCAGGTGAACTGCTACTCTGATACCAATTGTCGTAGCAAAAACCGTTTAGGTTATAAGACTTTAAACCTTATTTGACAAAGGGAAGAAAAATCTCACAATGGAGAAATAAATAGATTTTGTATTGATAATTGGATAAATGAAATTTTTGTACATATGACTCATATATATATATATATATATATAAGTGGGAAAAAACCTTTAAACTTGAAAACTTCAAAAGTTAAAATGAAAATAATCTGTGAATAAGGAAAATACCAAAAGGATATAATTTATGAATATTCCAAAAGACAATTCGGAATGTCCTAAATCAATCTATTACCGAATCAAATAAATCCTAAAATTAAGTAATTGCATAAATTACAGATTGATTTGCCCTACATCAAAAGGGTTGGATATTTTGATGACATATAATAGAGATACATACACATAGATACATAGATACATATATATATATATTACAAAATTAATATGAACTAAATGATCAATTTGTGTTGCTTAATGTTATATATACTAATTTTTTTTTCTAAATACTCGATTGACGATATTATTGAAAAGAACACAAATATGAAATATGAATGTTTATAATTCACATGAATTATGTTGGTGTAAAAATTTAGTGTAGATAATTAACTAAATAGTTGTTTAAGGATTATAATATAGTGAGTTTTGTGATAAGTTGGCAATATGGATGAGACGTTAACTATATAATGACCAACGTAAATGACTAACATAATAATCAAGAGGTGTTTGTAGAGGAGGTTTGACAACCCTTTTGTAATAAGGCATACTTCTCTCTATGAAAGAGCTCTAAGGATCTTTATATATAAGGAAATATTATAGAACATAGCTTTGGTTATAAAAGAATAAACACTTTATGCCTAGTCTAACCATGACAATAAGATGTTAAGGTCTTTCATCTTACTAACGACCTATTCTTACTGAGACCCGTAAAGTTTAGCGTGTTTATTAGACTTATTTGACATAAATGAAAAATATTTAAGTTAAGGAAATCTCGCTGATTACAACTTGAGTAAAGGTATTCAATGCTCAGAACTTCTCAGCTGTAATGAAGTAAATACTTTGTATATAATGGGGGGGGGGGGGGGGAGTAAGTTTATGGAGCTAGAGTGAATAGGCCAGAGCTTCGCTTCATTCATTGTAAGGTAGTCAAGTATGTCCACTTCTGATTTTATTTATTCCCTTAATCTGATGCATTAAATACAATTAGCAAGCATCTAATGCAGTTGAGGTGGTTTATTCACCCACTATGTCATGTCTGCTAGTCACCTATGTTTCTTTCAATTACTCTGACACAATTGTGTTCAGAGTTGTATTTAACTTGTTGACATAGGTCTACACGAACTGGCCTTGATTGACATTCTCGTTATATTAAGTAGGACATGTACATTTAGGCATGAAAGAGGTTCACGAGGTCTATTACTAGACCTGGTTGAAACTTCCTACCACACTGTATTGCCTGCCTACGTAGATTGCCATGTGTCCTCCTTATTTACAAAATGAAGTAAATTGATATTTTAACCTATCAAATTACTTTTGTTTAGATAAAGGTCGGGAAATATTTGTTTATGAACAAAATAAAATCTAAATAATTTATCATTTGATTAATCGAGTCAATTAGTAAAAGAAAATATACTTTTATGGATTAATTAATTGAGTCAATTGGCAAAAGAAAACATCCTTTAGACATTGTTTGGATAATTATCTATTACAATTAGAAAATCAGGTACCATATCCTTAAGCCTCCTGTTTACAAAATTAGGAGTATAATTATTTTATCCTTTTAGAATCGGATAAATATATACCACTTCTATAGGTGGTATTATTTTATCCCATGGTTGTCAGATAACAAAATGAATATAATTTTTTTAATCTTTTTTTTTACATTTTTTAGATAATCAAATTTATTAATGAAAGTTTTCAACCACCCAAAATCACAATAACTAAATTAATAAAATTCATTTCTTGTATAATATGATATTTTTAATTATTTTTTATTAAATGAAAGTATTTATAAGAAACTTTAATTTTAGAAAAAATGGTAACATTAGAATTTGAAACTGTACTTAATACATAGTTCGTAAATATTGTATGTAAAATAAAAAATTTCTCCCGAAGAGTTTTTTTTTCCACAACTATTTATAAATAGGAGAATCATACTAGTTAAAAAAAATTGAGGACAACAATTAAAATTGCATATACTTTTAAAAGAAAAGCAAGTTGTATTGTATAACATCTAGACTTGTAATCCGAAACTCCATCAAATATAAAGTTTATTAAATCTTTATCCGACTAGTACGTCCTTATCCTATTCGATCCCGCTTAATCTTTATTCGACTGATTCCTTTCCTATCTTATCCCACATAATTCCTATCCGACTAATTCCGATTCTTATCCTATCCTATCCTAACTCCTTATCCAGCACGCCAAACGCACCCTAATAGGAAAAACGAAAATGAAATCCAAAAGAAAGATACTTAGGATAGTTTTTGAGAGTTTATAATGATGCATTTTTTTTTTCTTATTAGGACGGCTAATTGATTATTTGGAGAACAAATTTCAAATAAACATCCTTTGCAGACCATTTCAGAGGAAAGATAAGGTGTCCAACTTAGCTAAATCAGATCCTGCAGATATATTGATTTTTGATTTTTAATTAACTATATAAAGCAGAACCATATTTCTTGTAATTATAATTAGTACTCCATTAAAATATTGATATTTATTTCTTGGGTGTTTTCATAACCAACACCATATCAAATTTGGAAGAGAAGTGAACATTCCTATGAAGTCTAAACTTGTCCTAAGCCATTTTAAATTAGTTAAAAATAAATATAATTGAAAAGAAAGAGTCAGTTTCTCAACTTTTCTCTTGTTCGCATATATAGCTAACAAGGAAAAGATAATACCAAAAAAAAAAAAAAAAACAAACTCATATTTGGACAAGATCAAAAAAGTTTACTTGTAATTTGGATGTTCATAAAAGTTTAATAGAGTTGCTTTCTCCTTTTTCTTTTTCTTTTTTGTTTACAAAAAGAAAACAAAACCAAATTTACACAATCTAGCAAAAGCTACATGACAAGTACTATAAGTCAACAAAATGTTCATTTTCCGTCATATTCTTTAGATTTTTGAAAGGAGACAAAATCGACACTTTTGCTAAGCCAAATATTGTCTGTGTTTAATTTAATTTAATCCAAACCCGTGATGTCTTTAATTTGTCCTATACTCCTATTTACCATACCTTAGGGCATTAACACAGAGATATTATGTATAGTTTGTGCCGGACACTAAAATTATAATATATACATATAAATATATATATATAAAGGATGAGTCCATTTTTGGTACAAATCGGGTTTTTTTATAACAATTTTTTATCGTAAAAACATTAATAGATGTTTTTTACAACAAAAAAAAAATTTGTTAAAAAGCCCGGTCCGTACGGACCGGCCCGCACTTGAAGGATTAAAATTAAGGGATTAGATTAAACTGTAAAACATTTGGTGAGTTGATGGTAAATTTTGCTATAAAAAGTTGGTAGTTGAATGGTTTGTAGCCGCCCCAAATTTCTTTTCTTGATATTAATTAGAATTAATAGATTAGCACAGTACAATCTACAAGTATCTAATAGTGTATATATATATATATATAAAATGGGAGGAGTGAAAATGATTTATTGTGGAATTGCCATATAACAATCATTAATGTACGAATTAATTAGCTACATTGTTAATCTCTTTTTTTTTCTTTTTTCTTTTCTAAACAAACTTTGTTAACCTCCTCGATTATTAATAAGAAGAAATATTTGTTCTCTTTATTAATCTTAATTTACTTACCTCAAGAATTTACAAATTGGTGTTTGTCTTTTATACTTTGATTATAATTTATTTTTACTATTATATTATAGATTAATTTGAATTTCTTTTCGACTTTATAAACAAGATAGTAAAATTTATAATTTATTTGTAGAACTATAGTTGACAATTCTTTTTTTTTTTTGTAATAATTTTTAGCACATACACAATTTTTATAAAATCACCAGTGCATAGCACAGGTTATAATCTAGTATATATATAAAATAAGAGGAGTGAGAAGAATTTATTGCATTAAATGTTAACAAGACTCTTTAACTGTCACGTGTAATTATATTTATTGCATATTTATAGATACACTTATTAGATTTTATATATACTACTATTTTATATATATATATATACCATTTTTATTTATTGCATTATATTTATATATATACTATTAGATTTTTACAAGGATTTAATATTGAGAAATGATATTAGCACTCCACAATTGTCCTAAGGCACTCCAAAATCACTTTTAGTGACACTTATATAGATCTTTTTGAACACTTTTTATGTCACTAAAAATGATTTTGGAGTGCTAATATCATTTCCCTTAATATTTTCTTTCTTTTACATGAATTATGCACTAAATTTCTAATACTATTGTTTAATAACATTTCTTCAATCCCTTTCCATTATTTTTATGGAATTCCTACAATTGAAAAGAACAATTATATATCTCTAATTTAGTGTCCATCTAATAAAAAAATAATCAAGAAGTAATATATATATATATATATATATATTTATAAATGAGCTTGTGAATCGCACGGGTTAAAAAACTAGTATTAATTAATTATTCACAAAAAAGCTAAGAATATATAATTATTTCATTATACAAGCAGTACATACATTTAATTTTAAGATAGATATACTGAGTTTAAATCCCTTAACTAACTCTATTTTTATACCCCCTCTTCTCCCCTACCATTTTCTTGTCCCTAACCCTTTATCTCCCTTTTTTTTATAGATTTCTATGATTAATATTAAATGTTCATTTTTTTATAGTTTTTTTTGTATCTTTTTTCCATAACCCACCTCTTATAAAAGTCCTAAAGCCGTGCACATAAGTAGTGTTCATGTCTAGAGAACGATTTGTATAACTTTCACTTTCGATAATTACACCTATAACAAACCCAAATGAATTAGTATTCACATTACATACAACATTATTGGACTAATAATAGAATTAACAACATTGTTTTAGGATTGGGCTTGAGGTTGGGTTAATTTGTGGATTGGGCTGGTATTGGCCCAGTGTATTGGTTGTTAATAAGTACTGTTAGCACAGTCCCGTGTGGTTCATGACCAGCTAAGTTTAATCAGAGTTCCCAATGTTAGGGTCGGTCTGATAGCAAAGTTTGAAAATTAGTTTTGTGGCCCATATATTTTTTCCAACTACAAAACTTGGCCCAATTTTGAGATCAAGACTAGCTAAGAGGATCATGTTGTATTGTTGTACTAGAGCTTCTTACCGAGGCAATGCGTGCGCTATTTAAATATAAGTATTTAAAGAAAGAACGTTTAAAAAATAATATAAATTGGTAACTGTGGGTTCGAATTGCAACTCATAACTTGTAAGCATAATGTACAATTCCATGGATTAAATATTTTAAAAAAATTTAAAACTATTTACACAATATCATTTTTCCTTTTATGTAATACTTATACGAATATTCACCGTATTAATTTGTCACAATGTTATATTTCTTATGTAGTGAATCTATATTATAAAGTCAAGACATAATTCAAAGCATCGCGAAGTTGTGTCAATTTTTTGAATTGTCAAGTCTATCCCTGTAGCCTTCTTTCTCATAAAAAATGTACAAGATTTTAAACCTTTACTTGTAAGCTAATTGCATGCATGCTCAACCATCGTTTAAGTCTTATATTTAAATTGGATATATACAAATTACACAGGTATCACTCGTGTGTGTTGAGTTAGTTGTTAAACGTTAAGTAATTTATTCTTATCATTTCATGTTTAAATCAACTACAGGTTATAAAAGTCTATCTTGAATTTTTAGAACACAGTTTATTTAAGTAATTAATTTCAATTTAATAAGAATCCACAAAAATATCTATTAACTAAAAGTATTTCTAAGTTGCCAAGTATCTTGTAGCACAGAGAGTGTTGACATTAGAAATTGGGCAAAAGGAGCTTAGGTTCGATTCTAACCATTGCAATTTAAAAAATAAATTTTTTGCCTGAGTTTGGTTTTAAAAGTAAGAAAAATACAAGTATTGCAATTTTGGAACATTGAACTCTCCAACTGCCCTTTTTACGTAGACCACCATTGCAAGTACTAATTCAAAAGTGATAAAGAACAGAAAGTGATAATAGATCTTAGATATATTATACTCAATTATATTGACATTTATGCATTACCCTTTATTCTTGATAGAGCATGACTATATTTATCAGGTAATTTTATTAAATATTTTTATCCGCATGCATTATATGAGTTGACCAGTAAGATTATCTAGTAGAAAAGCATATATGGGCCGGCAATCAATGCACTCAGTCCATAAACATGTGGGTTTGGGTTAGAGATCCAGTTATAGTGGGCCTTATTTTGTTATAAATGTTTTATTGTGTTGTCAAAATAGTGTCACGTCGAAAGTATAAACATTAAAACAACAATTGACTCGCGCGAACGATGCAAATAGAGATTTTTTTTCTTGAAATGCACTTGTTAATATAAAACTCTTTTTTTTTTAAAAAAAAAAAGAAAAAAAGAAAAAAGGTTTTACAAACTTTTTTCTGTTATGTAAGAAATATGATTGTAGACAAACTTACATGTATGCAACTTCATTTAATATTAGATTCCAAATGCTTATGTGCTTAACTTTTGTTCTCATTCATAGTTGGGGTTTGAGACTTTGCCCACCATTAATACTAGATAATTAGACTCTAGCCAGCTCTAAATTAGATTTCAGCTACCATTTTGTAACTTTCGTCAACTAAGCTATTTCCTACTTATAATTATACGTAATATTCCATCAATTACGTATTCAAAATATTATGATACAACATATAAGCCTATATGTGTATAGGTTAAGGGAGAAACCTATTTCTGGTATTTAGAATTATGCAATCAATATTTTCATTAATTTTGATATAGCTATAAACCGAGGTTATTAGATCTTTCCAATTAATATATATATATATATATATATATATACGTAGAATTATGTTAGTTCAAAATTCGTATATTAATTTATACGTGAATGTCATCCGTAATTATATTTATATTAAGATTTATGCAAAATTTAATTTATATGGGGAAGGCGGAGGAGGGGACTCGGATCTCTCGATCACTAGTACTTCTAAGCCAATAATACTGGGTTACGTAAGATTCAATAAATTGATATAACTCCTCGCATTGAAGGTGGCCATATATATATGAAGATTCACGTTAACCGAGTGTACCACGTAATTAAGAACATAAACATTTTTATCGATACAATTGTTTCTAAGAATTACTACCTCCGTTTTGATTAAGAGATAAGTTTGATTTTCTCATCTTTTTAAAGATATGTTAGTTTTAATATATTCGATACTTAAACAAAACTTATTTATTATTGACAGACTTAGTACATTAATTTTATGGGTGTTGTTATAGACACCTCTAATTTGTAAACTGTACGACAAAAATATTTGGTATTGTTGCTATAAAATTAAGGGTTGGTTGTCCAGTTAGGTTCACATTCGGTGACTGTTTACTGAGTTAGAAATAAAAATTTAGCCAAAAGTTGTCATTTGGTCAAGTTGATGGAGCGTTACCTAATCAAATGTCCAAGTTTCGGTAATGAGCCACCGGCTCGGTACTTAAAGCCCAATTAGGTTCACATTCGGTTACTGTTTACCGAATTAGAAATAAAAATTTAGCCGAAAGTTGTCATTTAGGTCAAGTTGATGGAGAGTTACCTAATAAAATGTCTAAGTTTCGGTAATGAGCCACTGGCTCGGTAATTAAATTTTGAGTGTCCCTAGTGGTGATCTTGATTATTAATGATATATATATATATATATATAAAATGTGGTGTTAAGGCTACTATGATGTCTTGAATATAAATCAAGGATGTATATAACATTATTCTAATTATATCCAAAGTTGGCCCTAGGCATATGCGGCCTAGGCCGCCACCTAGAGCCCCTCGACATAGTAGGGCCTTAGATTTTTTTCGATTCTATTGAGCTGAGTCTGACTTTTTTTTTTATTATTTTAATTACTTAATATCAAGTGCCTAACAAATAATTAATAGCTTTATGTAGTTAATTCTTATTTTTTTTCACCCATCTTGTTTTCTTATTTTAATTACTTAAAACCCAAGTGCCTAACTAATAATTAATAGCTTTCTTTAGTTGACTCCTATTTTTTTTTTCCAAAGATGCACGTGTCATCGTACAGTCCTTCCATATTCAATTGCTTTGATATACTTCACAATTTTTCAAGAAAGATAATTTGGTTGAAGATTTGGTGAAAGAAGAGTTTAATAAAAGGGATACCGTTGAAACAAATTTTAATGAAGAATATGAAATTTTTTTCTAACAAACAACAAATTGGTGAGAAAATACATGAATATATGAAAATATAAAAAGGTCTCAAAATAAAAATTTGCTTGAGGCCCTTCAAAATTCTATGCTAGCTCTGGTTATATCTTAATGAGAAACCGAACTTTCAATTTGAAATGAAAAGAAAAGAAAAAGAACAAATTTAAAATGAGAGCAAAATACAATATGTGAAGATAACGGTTACAACGAAACGTGTTATCACTTACTCAATTAAATTAAAAGAAATCAATGACACATTTGATTGAAGAAAGAGAAAATGCATATTTTTTTCTACAATTTGATTAATAAATAATAATATGTTTCATTGTAACTATTGTATTGAATAGTTTCTCATACGTCACTTAAAGTTGATTTAGTAGCACAATGATTCCTTAATTGGCGTTAATAAACACCACTTTATCGATGGTAATTAATATTAACCAAAGTAGAAGGCACATGCTTGCATGTGGCGCAGACTTTGTTAAATATCATGATGATGACGATGATGACTTTTGACTACCACCTTTCTTGATTCCAACTACTACTGCGTACTACTACACATTTATACATGGCCAGGAAAAATTTTGTAAAAATATTATTCGGTCAAAATTTATACAAATATTATTCCATCAATGGAATGGAATGAACAAGTGTGTTCTCACCTCATCTAGACAATCGAGTATTCTTATGGCTTATTTTTATTTAACTTATATTGCTTGATTTTTTAAAATAAGGTTGAATCATAGGTTATAGTAATTTAAGGATTTTTAGACTATGTAAGATCCTCCCTAGTGAATTGAATCTTATATATATATAGTGTATTTTTTTGAATTAACTATTTGTGTTTATTTATTTGAAATTTTTACTTGAATGGAGTCAAGTCCAGTGGCGGAGCCAGGAATAATTTTCATGGGGGGCCAAAAAAAATTTAAGTCAAATCAAACTCAATAATTATGTTTATAGACCAATTTTTACTAAAATACTTCTCCATTCTGTTTCGATATTTCGGAAAAGTTAGAAATAATATACTAAAATTAATTATATATTTTGAAATATTTTTTGATATATAATCTAAAAAAAATAGAAATTGTATTTCTTCTGCCTAAAAAAAAGAAAAAAAAAGAAGGTAGTAAAAAACTTCTGCCAACTGAAAAAGGGAGAAAATGGGAGAAAATGAAAACTACAAACTAATAAACCCTATTACAAACTTAAACCCTGATACTTATAATGGGCAACACACTGCCTGTTTGACAAATATTACATTCCCTGCACATAGGCCCCGCGCAACACACTAATCACACAATAGCCTTTTTGACCCTCACCTTTCTCTTAATATTACATTCCCTGACCCTAAACTTCTCGAATAATCACACAATAGACCCTCACCTTTCTCTTCCCACACATAGACCCCTGTACTCTCTGAAAATTTTTAAAAAGTTCAGGTGGGGCCACATGTGGCTCCGCCCCTGGTCAAGTCTAACAATTATAAAAAAAAACTGGTAAAATTAATTTCTTTTATGAAAAAAAAGAGCAAAATATAAATAATTTTTTTTTCCTTACAAGTAGCAAAGTGAAAATAAAATATTACCTTTGTTTGGTCTATCTAAAGCAATTGTTTAAGTGAGGGGAATAAGTTGTTCAATCATATTAGTAGGCATATATTCAAATCTCTAGTCTATATAGAGTAAAGTTAGTCTTTCTACTAGAATACTTTACTTAACCCCATAAAATAGTATTATTATTTTATAAGTGGATGATATGAATTTATCTTGTGTAAATTTTGGTAAAGTAAAGGCCAATATATTTTTGCGGTACGTCTTGCATTCAATTCCCTGCACATATAATTTCTCTTGTGACTAACAAAAGATTCAATTTTATGAATGAAGATTAGTCTAAAATTCAATGTAACTTGAACACACTTCATGGGAGGGGAAAAAAAAGTTAATGGGTTGTCTTTAATTTGCCGAGTCATGAGGCTCCTTTTGTCTTTCTTGTTTCTTCTACCTTTTCCTTTTTTTCATTTTTTTATGTCCTTTCCTTTTTATCTCCATTATATTGTCATTTCATTGAAATTTATGTTGGGGAAAGGGCCCTCTTCTGCAAAGAAATCACCTTTAATAACCAAAGTGTTTTTGTTTCTGTCTAACAGGAGGCAAGGTAAATCCCCTGTCGAGTATTTTTAAAAGTGATCGATTTTAAATTGTACATGTTAATTAACTCATATCTTATTGATTTGGTATTTATACAAGTATATACTTAATTGCTCAATATTCACTAAGAAAAACTTCCTTGCTTGTGGCGCAATTGTTAAAATTAGGGCTTACCAAGAATTGTCTTCCTTCCTTTCCCTCTCCCCTTAGCTCATTCAAACCACAGTTCTTATCCAAGTATATATATATATATATATATGTATTGCTTCAACCGCTAAATTAATTCTTAACCCATGCCAATTAATTGAATGCTTCAATCAAAAAATTATGTTCTTAATGCATGCGTACTCTTTGTTGACTGATTATGAATGAATAACTATATATTATAGGTTTATATTATTTAACTTAAATTACCTATACCAAAAATTGATTGAAGTTCAACAAATTAGACGCTTAACTAATTCCCACAAGCCCCTGGTAGGTGGTCTTAAGGCTATATTCATAAATAAGCTTTCATTTGTGCTGGCTTTCAAAGATAAATTCAATATTATATCTTGGAAGTAGCAAAAGAGGTTAACAGTTTGGTTTATAACCAAACACTTCCAAGTTCAAGTCCCGGCTCTCCTGCTCCACCCCCCTTCCTCCAAGTTCAGATACAAGATTTATTCGATCGTCATCACTTATACTTGAAAAAAAAAGAAAAAGAAAAAGGCAAACTCAGCCAGTACTAAAGTCAAGCAATATATGGCCGGGCCGGGGATGTATTAATTAACGAACATAATTGTGTCTCTCTCTGCAATAATGGCTCTTAAGATACTAATAATAATATTTTTTTTTCTTTCTCAAGAATTATATGCGGCACACTTTAGGAGAAATGACACAAATAGAAATGCTCAAGACTGACTAGAAAAGTGATTGAGGAACATGATGATATATATTTGAGAATGCTAGACATCTGTGATCTATCTATGCAATTATGTAAAGCGCCCACGGATTGCAAAGCTGCAATGGATCTTGTAAACTCTGGTTAGGCATGTCTTAATGAATTTGGCTAGGTTTTATTGGATATTGCTAGCTTATTTATAGATATTAAGGTTATGTTTGATAGCAACATCGAAAATGAAAATAAAAATAATTAATTTGGGTGAGAAGATGAAAAATAAGTTGAGGCACATAGTGAGATTCTCTCCATTTCATACTCATTTTTGTGAGTATATGTCCTCCATCCTCCTTTAATATTTTGTGGAAAATTTTTCTCCACCATCAACCAAAGAAAATTTTGTCATGGAAAGAGTTAATCTCACCACATCTCTCAACTTATTTTTCATCTTCTCACCTAAATTAGTTATTTTTTTTTTTATTTTTCATGTTGTTATCAAACGGAGCCTAAATTGTTTTTAATTTTATGCTTAGAGAATTGAGACCATAATAAGGTGGTTCATAGTTTAGTTCATTAAACTTTTGTTAATTTGGTTTAGAAGAACTATGACTCCTTATTTCCACAATTGATTATATATTCAAATCTTGTGTCCCTCAATTAAATTTTTGTCATGTGAGTAGTGACTTTCAATAAAAAAAGTGACGACATATTTTAATCACATGGAGTTCCATCATAATTTAGTTTTCATGTTTAATTATCCTTACAACCTTTTTTTTATTCCTAAAAGATATAATTGCAATAGGGTTGAATATTCACTACTTTTTCCCTTTTTTTAAATAATACGAAAAAAAGAAGGTCAGTTTAAGTCTATCTTTTTAATTACAAACAATAAAATTTCTCCCAAATCTCCCTGATCTCAAGTTCAAATATTGCACGTACGTACATGATAATCTAACAATTAACTAACTGGGGAGTATAATCAAACAAACATATTGATCAGACTTCTTTAAAGAAGAGTAGAATAAATCTACATCTTTTCATCTAATTAAAACTAGCAAATGATTCAGATTTAATTAATTTCTATTTAAATGATTCATCCGTAGGAGTAAAAATTACTGGATAAAAAATGGGCGATTCAGCTATCGATCACGTACTGTTTTCAGTAACTAACAATACCATTACTATATTATTATTTATTTCAGAATACATTCCTTGAGAAAGAAAAAAGTACAACAACTAAAATAATTATCATGCAACCTGTGCAAATATTTCATTGGTAATGGTGACAAAACCTATCATTCCTCATGATAAGATATTTCACCAGAAATTATGATGAAAGAGTAAACTTTTACGAGCCATTATTTCCATAACAATAAATTAATCCTAGTGATAAATAATAAAATCAATGTAACGATTGGTATTTTGGTGATCATAATGTTTTTTTTAGAGCGAAGCATGAAACAACCTTTTTAATAATAGTATACTATTATTGTAAGTCAAAATCTTAATGTGCACACAATGTGCGTATAATTCGGATAAGTAATTTAAAAAACATATTACAAAATTTGTAAGTAGCAGCGGTTTAAAATATTATTGTTTTTGTTAACAGCGTTATTTAAATCCTAATACTTGTGTTTTTATATTTTAAGGTCGCATGAGTAAAATTCATAACAGAAGTATGATACTGTAGAAATAGAGCATATGTTTCGTGGATATGTGTTACAAATAGATTAAGAAGCAAAATCCCTAAGTTACTTAAGTTTGGTTTAACGGTTCCTTTACCCTTAAGACCATCTCCATCCGGATGGTTAAATATGCATAATTAACTTTTTTGTTGCCTTATTGGGTAAGGCAAAAAGCTAAATAAAATTGTAAAAGTGTAAAGCAAAGGTATATTTAGCGAGGGACAAAATTTTAGCTCGGACGATAAAGGAAGCACCATCGGGGCAGGGGTAGAAGGCCTCACAGACACTTGATGTGTCGTGCAGACAATTTTTGTCATGGCACAACACATCATGTGTCAAAATTTTTGTCATGGCACGACACATAATCGTTTTAAGCCTAAAACATTAAAAAAAAAAAAAAAAAATTTACATGCCACGACACATGTGTCGGGAGAGAAAAAAATTACAAAGTGCATAAGTGGATCTATAAATTTTACACTAATTAGTTTAAAAAGTGAAAGGCTAAAAATTATTTGAAATTGCCCCATTAAAAATATCCAATAAAGAATATATATATATATATGACAATTGAAATAAAGAACAAAAGCAATTTTGACAAAAACAAAACTCTTTAAAGGGCATTACGAATTGAAAGAATAGTACGTGGGATTGGACCAAACTAACAAGTAATAGAATACAATTTGGGAATAACAATGTTGTACACTTATTTCAGCCCCATGCCAATTTAGCACGCGAATTAAACGTAGCTGTCCTTCTAAACTTTTTAAAGAACCTTTAAAGCATCAAAATGGGAATGATTGAGTAACGGTGGAAATGCTGAGCAAAGGGTACATGAGAAGATCGAAATACTCGAATTGTTGTCTTTTTATAATTTATAATACATTTTTAATTTATTGGACAACTTCAATTATTACGAGATATATTTGACTGGTTTTAACTTAAGAATTATTTCTAAAGGCTAATAGTATGGGTGCATAATTTTTTAACTATGACACATCTAAATAAGTTAAAATTTATTTTTTACGTACCATCTTCTTTTACGATATGTATTTGATTGAAATGATAAACATCTTGTGAAGAAATGATGTTTTTCATAAATTTAAATATAATAGACGAGAGCAAGGAGACTGAGTAAAGAAGAAGGAAAAAAAAATACAAATTTAGTGTTATTTTGAAAGAAAAGTGGTGTGCCCTTACTAAGCATAGTGAAAATTATTGTTTAAGCTAATCAATCATATGTGTCTTAACTAAAAAAAGGATGTACATCTACCATTAGCCATTTCTAAATTGTTGAAATTATTTAATTATTGTATCAGTCCAGTAATTGAGAAATGATCGTTTATTAATCATTCTGTGTATTTTTTTTATTTTTTGTGCTTTATCGTTACTATTTCACCTCAAAAAGACTATATTTTTTCAGAGAGTTTCAATGTAAGAGTCAAATTTTTGGGGCTTGAATTATAAGATAGTCATTTTTACACCCAGGGTCTAACTCAATTGAAAAAAGGCGTGGCTCTCCCTATCTTTTATCACTCTTCGATTCTTGAAAATCCAAATTTTTTTCTCTCCAAGATCGAATATCGGGAATATCTATGTACCACTTGTATCAAAAAAAAAAAGAAGACAATCTTATTACAACTTTTATAAAACATGTCAACACTATTTACTATAAATTAAACTCTTTGTTTAAGGCGGAACAAATCTATAGCATATCTATACTAATATAGACCACATCTTGAATTTTCTGTGTTTTAATCTAGATTTATTTTTTCTAAATTAAATGAAAAACCATTCAATAGTACTTGAACTCACATGCTCTTTATTAAAAAACAAAGATACGTTTCTGCTACATTATTTTCTCATCATTAAATATAAATATATTTTTTTTTATTTTAATTTAAATATATGTGTGCATAGATCGTAGAGCGTGTTGAGTATTTAATATATATAAAAGCAAAAGCAAACACTTTCAATAACGATACTAATTTTTGATTTTCCTATTTGACCCATATCATTATTATTTTGTAAAGGTATATTCTCAAAGTGATTTCAACTTGTAACCTGAACCATTTTTACCATTAATCTAACTCATTTTGTTTATTCTTCCCATGTTAAATTAGATTTTGAGGTGGATAGAAATAAAGCGTGTGTTTCTGTGTCTAGTATTATTATTGCGTATTAATCCATGTACCAAATTAAATGATTAAATTTTTAAATCAAATGATGTGCCAAAAAAAACTTTGATTAATATTTTATGCAAACCCTACACACTCATCAATTTACTTTCTAACACATTATTTGATCTAATAACTTAATAATTTTAATTTAATACACTTATTATTATGTTATATTTAATTTATTGGGTGATATTATTGCCAAAAAACTATATTTATTATTAGAGTAATATATAATAATACAAGTATATAATATAATTTTTAAAATAATACTATATACTAATAAAAAAATAATTACTTTAAAAATATGGGTATAATATTTATTTGGACCTACTGAGTGGCTCTGCCTTGTAAGATACAAGATCCTTCTAGTTAAAGAAAAATAAAAAGGCCAAAAAAAAAAGGCTTCGGCGGGAAAAAAGAAGACCACAACAAGCAACCAACAACATCACTACACCACAACAACAATCTCTAAAAAAGTAATATCTCTCTCTCTCTTCTCTCTACACATACATATACATAAACATAAAACATACATGTGTGACTATATATAAATATTCTGGGTATGAACATGAGAATAGCACAAAATTAAAGAGAAAAAAGAAAAAGAAGAAGAAGAAGAGGAGATATATATATATATATAGATTTATATATAATCTCCTGGCTAGCCTTCTCTTTTTGTTTCCTATTTTGTTTGCCGTCAACAAAAGATACCTTTATAAAGACGAAACTGTTGTAGTTTCTCGATCGGTTCTCAGTCGAATTCGAAAAGAAAAGTGCTTCATCTCTTTCAGATCGATTAGCAGATTCTTCTGTACGTTCATCACTCTTCTTCAGGTGCGTCTCAATTAATTTCTACGTATACCAACTATATATTTTCACATTTATTCCATCGCATAATCGTCAACTTTAAGCCATTACATATACATATAGACAGAGACATATATGTATGTTCATAATCGCATCGCATCGCATATATATAATATGTATGTTTAAATTGCTCTGTTTTTTTTCCCTTTGAAAATGATTTAAATTGATCTCTTACTGATATATTTCGCCTCGATGATTCATTTAAATATCAAGCGTATTAGTAAGATTATTTTTTTTTCCGCTACAATGAGATATAGAATCTCCAAAACTTTTTAATATTCTATATATTTTGCATTAATAATTTTGAGATTTAGTTTTGATTTAGAATCATAAGTAGAATTATAGTGAATTTTGAAATAAGAGCAAGTAGAGAAATGGGGGAATGTTCTTGAAGCCGATTGTCTCTCTCTTAAATGTAAAGCAAAGCTAAACACATACGAATCAAATGGTTATTAGGAGAAAGTGCTTGCTTTTCAAATAATAACAATAATTTCAATAATAATAAGAAAGTGCTTGATTTTGAGATACGAGCAAGCAGAGAAAGTGCTTGCTTTTCCTTAATAATAAATAGTAATAGGCTAAAATTGCTCTTAAAAGTAAATACGTTAAGTGCCTTTTCTTTTACATTTAGGTAATAAAAAAAATTCATGGTTAATTATGATAACGATTTTTTTAATTATTTTCTTTTCATTTGGGTCCATCCGTTATCTTGCTTATGAATCACTTTTAAACGTAAAACTAAATTTACTTATACAAACCACCCTAACTTTTTAAGTATTTACATAAACCTCCCCTAATCTTTTAATTTTATATTCTATGCATAGACCACCTTTTAATCAGAACCCATTAATTTAGTCTGCTTTGTAATTAATTTTTCTACACTTGAGTCTCTTTTCTTCAAATCAAAGATTTCTTTGTTTTTTGGATTTTTATTTTGGGTTAAATTTCAAAAGAACAAAAAATAGAAAGTTTGGTTTTCAAAGAATTTATTGAACAAGAGATAAGTGTTTTCAGACGATAGGTTTATAGTAGCATTCTTAACTTTAACTAAACGCATAGTTTTTTTACATCCATTTTTTCATATTATTTATGCATTCATTCAAAAAACTGGCCATTTATATATAGAAATAGTGGTAAAAATAATGTATAGTGGATAAAGTAAGAATGGTCGTTATTGTAGTTAGAGCAAGTAGCAGAATTAGTGGGTAGTTGTACTAGCTAGCTGGGGACAAAGGTACGCTATTTATTTTTATTTTTATTGTTAACTTGTGTAGATTGTATTGATATATACACACCATATGTTCCGTATGTTAATTCATAATTTTATATGTGAAAAATATTATTATTATTTTATTTTGCTTTTGGTAAGTAAAAAAATTGTTATTATCAAATAAACACATAATAAAATATAGCAACCCCAAACTTAAAGAAGATCAAGGAACATTTTTTATCGTTCAGATTGAAATAATTTCTACTTTGACGGGAAAGGTAATGGCCTTTTATTTATTTTATTATTTTGAATTAAAATGATAGTACTCGGGCATAAGTATGTTGCCTGTTTTTCGTCATTTAAAATTAAAAAGTTAGAAGGTAACCCATGAGGTGGTTTGTATAAGTACTCAAAAAGTTGGGATAATTTATGTAAATAAATGTAGTTTTAAGTTAGTTGATTTAAATAAAAGATAACGAAAGAACTCAATTGGCAACAATTAAAAAGTTTATCACTGCAACTAACCAAGAAAAAACTTGGATCACCCAAGTGCAAAAGGAGCATAAGTGGGTTGTCAATTTTTGTCATTAAGCCCTAAATAATAATAATGATGATGATGATAAAAGTGAGGGGGTGAAAGTGTGAATTAATATAATATGAAGGGCATAAATAAACGTCTATTAAAAAAAAAAAACAATTTGAAAAGTTAGTTATTATAGATATAATGATAACGAAGTATAGATACTGTAGTGTCGTGGGGTTCGGTGGAAGGGCTTGGGGGAATTCATACACAACACGCTTCTACAGTTATATGATATGATGGATAACAAAACCCTTTTTTTTCTTTTCTTTTTGTCTTCTCAGATTCTTTACTTCATTCTCCTGTTCATCTAATTATTGTCACGTGCTTCGCACGAGAGTTTTGTCCTCTTGTTATTTTTTTCTTTTTGTTGCAAATTATCATCTTGTCCTAAAATACGTTAAATTTGGCGGGTGATTTTCCCTATGGTGATAATTTTTTAAATAAATATATGAAATTGGCCTTATTATTTTAGTGAGAGAATATTTTTTTTCTCACTTCATTTATTTTAAAAAAAAAAATCAATTCACCTCATGGTGGGGATATTTATTTATGTTGTCACAAACAAAAACATGAAAATCTTATATAAACTTACAAAAATATTCTTTCTTACTTAGTAAAAGAAAATTTGCATGTCACCACATTATTTTTTTTTATATAAAATCATTCAACTAACCCCTTTTAATTTGTACATGCTAAGAATATATCACCTCTAAATTGATCATTTGTTCATATTTAGCAAAAGTAATTTCACTTTTCTTATTTTACTAATCATCATAAAAGTATACAACATGTTGTATTTTTACTAATCATTAGAAAATTACACAATTAAATTTGAGCAACATATAAAAAACAATATAACTTATATATTGTATAAATAAATATCAAAATACAAGTCATAATAGTTTAATTTTTGCCATGAAAGTAGTTCATAAAAACATCTCTTAAATTTATTTTAGACAAAAAATGACGTTTGATCACTATCATAGCATATTCTAATCATTAAACTTTTATATTTATATATCATATATACCATTAAGTAAAATTATATTCAAAGTATCTATCCATTAAATTTCAACCCTTAATACTTAATCAAATTAATATATAACTAATATAATGATCAACTGGGCAATCATTAATCAATTAACAAAGAATGTAATCAATTAAATAATAATTAAAAAATATTTTAAATCAAATTATACTAATAATTATCGTAAAAATAACCTTAGGTTATATCTCAAGTATTGTTTATCTTAATTGGAGTTGTAATATATATGTACGTACAAAGACTCATACAATTTTTATGTCGTTAAAATATAAAAAGAGAAACAAATATTGATTTTGATTGTATGTAGTTTCTTTGGCTTTTGCTATTAGGGATAACACAAAATTGTCGTATTAATTTTGTCTATGGTGGAGGTGTAACGACCAAAATATCTTACATCGGTAGTGTAATAGAAAGACTCTTAGTATATAAGTAGAAACAATTAGCCTAACTTACTGCTTAGGCTTGCTATTTTGGGGGAGAACCCATATGGTATCAAAGAGGACCTAATAACACTATCACATATTGTGGGTCGCTCGATGCAGTTAGCAAAAGCCACTCAAATCTTGGTATTGTATCGACTCAAATCTTACATCAGTAGTGTAACGAGAATGGTAAAATAAATAAATTAATAGGTGCATTTAATATAATTCAAAAATAATAGGCGAAAGTTTTTTGTTAAGAGATAAATGGGGTGAGAAGAAAAGATTCTAGGCTATTTTTTAGATTCATTTGATTTGGATTTTGACTTGGGATGAGAATAATAATAATGTGGGTGTACTTAAGAATATCCTTTTTAAAAGGCCATAGAATTGGTACGAGATTAACACAAAAATTTGTGGTGGTGGTGTTGTTTTTAGAGTTTTAATATAATTTTGTGTCATATTTTCGTTTAAATTTTAATGAAACCTACAAAAAAATTAGAATCATGTTGTGTTAAACTTTGCTCAGTCGTGTCAATTGTGTTCTTTCATGTCCAAGTGAGAAAAAAGTTTGCTCATACTTATGTTATGAAGTGCCTTTTAAAATGCAATAATTGTAATCATATATGTAGTGTCATATTGTGTTTAAGTGGGTCGTGTTCGTATTAGATAAAAATTCCAAACGAATGTCTTTTCACGGGTAGAAAAATCATATTCAAACCCGATTTATTATCTTAACAAATTAATTATCCGATTCTACCTATTATTACCCGTTAAGTACAAATATAATAAAGTATATATACATATGTATGTATTGTAAGTTCACATTGACTTAACAAATACATATTCGTAACACTAAACAATTTAGATAAATATATAAAAAAAGATCCGTACACATATTATATTTATACAACTATATATTTTATTAGTGAGGTTCTAATGATCGTTACAGTGTTATTGAATATTAAGTGACATGATCTATTAACTTATCATGCTTTTTTGAGTCCGAACTAATACGACCTAAAATTATTATGATTTTACTCGTTATTTTATAATTTCGTATTAATTTGTATCATGTTATCGTAGTCAGTGTTATTTTGCCACATATAAATATTCTGGTGCGACCGGGCATTTCCAGTAGGACCAGTACCGATCTTGACTTAGCGAGAGGAACTAGATCTAGTCAGATTTAGAAACGAGTCTTCTAGATTTTACTTGGCATTCTAGATTTTCAGTAGAAAAGTCATATATATATATATATATATATATCAGTCCAGGTAAGGCCAGTTTAATTAAATTATTTGGGTACAATAATTTCTTCAATTGATGGCCTTGGATCCTGCTGCAAAAATTACATTTTTTTCCTCGTAGGTACAGTTTGATTCCACATGTCGGCCAATTTAACCATTTTGGCATGTGACTATACATTAAAACATGAGATTTGTACGCTGTCTCTGCTGACTCTTTTTTCTTTTCCCTCTCTAATTGGTTTGGTAGTCACTGTTACCATTCGATTCGGTAGTTTTTTAAATTATTCGTATTTAATTTGGTGTTGGTTTCAAAATTTGCATATAATTCAACACATCCTATTGGTCTAATCTAATTCGATTCAATTGAGTAAGAAAAATAGAGTCTCAATACGTTAAGCTGGCAATATACCTACTAATTTTTTTTTTCTAATTGATAAATATAGCAAATTGTAAAAATAAAACCAAATAACTTATAATCAAATCTAAATAAATAGTACTACAAATAAACTACATTGACAACCAATAATATAAAGACATGTGGCACTTAAAAAAAACATATATATATACACTAATTTGATCACTTTCCACAATTCCAAAACTAAACCAATCCAATATCTTTTAATTTTTCAAAAGTTGATCAAATCCGATCAAATTAATTCGTAAAATCCAAAAAAAAATTAAAATAGATTAGATCAGATTGGCCGGTTTTTATTGCATCTTACCTGAACCTAGACTTCCTAGCAATTTCCCTCTTGGTTTCAATCCAAAGAAATATATTGTAAAATAATTGTAATAATAACTTGGCGTAATAAATCTAACATCACTAATCGACCTTACATTTATGGGCCTAAAAATTTGAAAAAGAGCATTGACATAACCTGAATGTAATTTTGATATTTGACTTCATGATCCAACTGTCATCAATCTACCTGTTGTGACACATTATCGTTATCCTGGTGATATCCAATATTTTTCTCTTGTAAAAGTTCAGTTTGCTTTTTAAGAAATTATGAATGTATTAAATCTCATAATAGTACACAAATTTCATTTTTAATTACTGATTTATGATGAGATTGTTGTATTTTTAAAACTTGCGATTAATTTGCAACTTTGAGCTATCATAAGTACCTCATGACTTTTAAATCATGAGTTCAAGTCCCACGAGTTAATCCATTACCCAAACCGTTTGAAAACAAATAAACAATTGTTTGGATCCATGTTATTTTAGTGGATTAACATTAACCATAATGGAACTCTTCCCCATTACTCCTTTTCTCCGATTTCCCCCAATATCCTTTATTTCGGGGCTCAAATGGGTGAATTTTTTCATGAAATTTTGTGGAGATGATCTCACCTTTACAAAATTTTATCAAAAGATTAAATTTAGAAGTGGGTGAAAAAGAGCATTGACGTAACCTGAACATAATTTTGATATTTGACTTCATAATCCAACTGTCATCAATCTACCTGCTATGACACATTATCGTTATATTGGTGATTTCTAATATTTTTCTCTTGTAAAAGTTCAGTTTGCTTTTTGAGAAATGATAAATGTATTAAATCTCATAATAATACACAAATTTCATTTTTAATTACTGATTTATGATGAGATTGTTGTATTTTTAAAACATGCGATCAATTTGCAAGTTTAAGCTATCATAAGTACCTCATGACTTATACATCATGAGTTCAGGTCCCACGAGTTAATCCATTACCCAAACTGTTTGAAAACAAATAAACAATTGTTTGGATCCATGTTATTTTAATGGATTAACATTAACCATAATGAAACTCTTCCCCATTACTCATTTTCTCCAATTTCCCCCAATATCCTTTATTTCGGGGCTTAAATGGGTGAATTTTTTCATAAAATTTTGTGGAGATAATCTCACCTCCACAAATTTTTATCAAAAGATTAAATTTAGAAGTGAGTGAAATGACATCTAAATTTTCAACGGGGATAATGAATATATACATATATCAAAATTTTATTACACTTACTACTGATTTGAGTTTTTTGTTGAAATTTTGTGAAAATAATATATTCATTATAAAATTTGTTTCTATCAAATTTTATGAAAAAATTCATTCGTTTATCTCTTGGAATAAAGGGCGGGGAGAAATAAATAATGGAAAGGAGCCAATTCTAACAAGAAGAGAAGGTTAACGAATGTGGAGTTGTACAATTGTAGGCAATATTTTATTTCCATGTTTCTATTCAATTTTTCTCATACAAGTAATACACAAATACATCCGTTGTTTGACCTCATAGTGGAAAGGGTGTTCCCAGAATTGACCTGATTTATTATTTAATTAACTGTAAAATATAAATGCATGGTTTGTATTGGAAAAAAAAAAGTTGGAAATAGTTGCTTAAATTCCGGTTAAGATTTTATCCATTTTAGAGTTTGAAATGATTTTTTTGTTATATCTTTCTGATTCTTCGTGTAACAGAATCTCTCTTTGCTAAAAATCTTAAAGATCATATATATTGTATTGTATTGTATGTCTTCACTAACACATATCAAACCCATACACAGTACAGTGCCCGCAGCTACAGAGAAAAGCTAGTGGAAAGTAAAGGAAAGGAAACGAAATGAAATGAAAGCCCACTACCACTAGCTCGATCTATTATGCTACACCCTTAATTGATTGATTCAACATCTCTCTGAATGGTTGAGATGGAAGGAGGCACTACTGCTATGACGAACAGCACCAATGACCGGTATGCCAAGCTCATGGATGGACCGTGGTGGAGCCAATTCCGACATGGGTCCAACCCTTGGATGGCTCGATACGTTTACAGCTTGTTGTTTCTCATTACAAATATGCTTGCTTGGGCTGTTAGAGACTATGGCCATACTATCTTGAGAGAAATGGAGAGTAAGATTTTCACTTCTTAATTAATTTACTTCCTCAGTTCAATTCCTATAATCCATATTTATAAGAATATAGTTGTTTATTGTCATAAAATTTGATACATTGAGCAATGCTGCGTAGTACCCAAAAAGTTCCAAAAGTAAAATTCAGAATCAAATGTCTCCCAACCGCTCATCACTTTCTCTCTCCCAAATTTATGTGGGTTACAACTTTTAGGAGCTACTAAGCATGTGGACAAGGTACTCAGTGAATTGACTTGCCAAGTCATTGAGATTTTGAAGGAAAAAGTCTTCGAGATTTTGGTCAAAAATTGATTTCCAAATTTTCAAGACATTACCTCTCTTACGTAATTCTTGCTGAAGGATGTGTTGTCATATCTGAAAAATGTGCCATGTGAATTAGTGTCCAACGGACCATCGAATGTGCGTCTCTCAATGAATGGATGGTGCACTGTAAAACCACTAGTATCCATTATTAGACTCTCCACTAAAATTAAGGCCAAATAATGCTCACTAAAAGAAGTACTCACTAGTGGAGATTGCTTTTGCCCCCGAGTTCCAAATTCAGACCACCCCCACTAAGGTTTAGTGGGTGTCTTGCTAGCCGTCCTTCCGACTATAAGCACGAAATCAATGAGTTTTCACTAATTGTGTAAGTTCTATTGGAGATATATTTTTGCCACTGCTGTTTGATTTCACCAAAATTGGCTACTAAAAGCTGCAATTCACCTTCCAAATGAAGAAAAAAAGAAGCTATTGTCTAAATGAACTCGCCATGAATTTACTATCTTATCAGATTGATAGTCTCAGTTTCCTTTACAGGACGTCTCAAATCGACAGTCACATTTTCCTTTTTGTGACATAATCAACATTTCAAATCTCGTAGTATAAAATAAGTTGTATCCATGATTAATGATTAGGTTGAAATTAGTGTTTTTTTATCAGTTTGGGACAGAGGCTACATGACTGTAATTTCATGTGATATACAGGACTGAAAGGTTGCCATGGCGGCAAGGACTGTTTGGGAGCCGAAGGAGTTCTAAGAGTGAGCATGGGCTGTTTTGTATCCTTTTGCCATATAAAGAAAAGTATTTATCTTTTTTCTGACATACTTTTGCACTGAAAAAAAAAACCATATTTTTGTTTTGAAAGTATTAGTTGAAGTAGATTTCGTTTAGTTAACTATTTGAGTTTAGAAGAAAACCTCAAGTATTCGATAAAAACAAACTTATGCAGGTCCATTTGATAAAAGTACGTATAATGATTGAAAAAAAAAAGGACAGTTTTTTCAGAATTTGGAAAAAGAGGCAGTGATTTTGTGTGACATTCTCCATCTTTTTTCTTACCCGCATGGAAAAAAAAATAAAGAGTAATAGAACATCTCACCAAAATCACTTGGTCTCTTTTTCTAACTTCTCATCAAAATTAGTTGTGTTTCATCATTTTCCAAATTTTTTCTTAAGACACCCCAAAGTTGTCAAGAAGTTGGAAGGGTGTTTTTTTTTTTTTTTTTTTTTTTTTTTTTTTTTTTTTTTTTAAGAAACAAATAAATGTTGGAAGTTCACGTACCAGTTTTTTGTATTTTGCTTGGGTAAGTCTTTAGCCAGTTTGGAGTTAACCTTAACAACATATTTTAGACATTCTATTTCGCTATGTTTCTTTCTACCGCCGGTACCTCAAAATTGCATGAACCAAGAGAATTATGGCATTCTGGATGGTGGCCTGCCAAGATTCTCCTTATGATTGCCCTAACGGTGGTGCCTTTTTTCATTCCATCGGCTGTTATACAGATTTATGGTGAGATTTTAAATTATGCCCAGCTACTTTATCTGTTTATAAGCATTACATTACGGATCCAGCTCCTTTAGAGTGTTTCACTCACTGTGAATGTGAGTAGAGTAGTAAATCCAGACAGTTAGTATAAACTTGGATGGGTCAAATTTTGACAGATCGTGTTTGCTCTGATGAAAATTCATTCAGAGGGAAACTATCACTCAAAGTTTGAACCATCTAATTTTAAACTAACGGTCCAGATTTCTTCAACTCTCTCATCACTCTAGAGGAGTCCGATACGGTACAAGTACTTTATAGAGTTGTTCCTTGCTCCAAATTATAAACCCCTCTCATGAACTTTTTCCTTGGCAGGGGAGATTGCGCATTTTGGTGCCGGGTATGAATCACTTATTTTACTGTTTTGATCTTCGCATCATGGATGACAGATTTAGGGTGCGTTTGGTTGGTTTACATGGAAAATAATCAAATTCCTTTGAATTGTTTTACACGGGAAACAAAAACTTAGGTGGATGTGGCTTGTGGATTACATGAAAAAACCAAAAATTAAGCTAAAACCAACATGCACCATGGAAATTGATTCCATTGCACAAACAAACACCACCAGAGATGGAAAATATGAAATTCTGAGCATTTTCCATGGGAGCAAAGTGCAATCAAATACACCCTTAGAGTTTGTCATTGTAGAAGATGAAAAGTAAGCTTGGCATCTTAGTTGGGTACTTGGGTTAGTGAAATTGCTTGCAGTTTTTGGTGAACTTATCTTTTTCACAATCTTTTTTTTTTTGCAGGGTCTTTCTACTTATTCAGTTAGTAAGTATAATCAGTTTCATCACATGGCTGAACGATTGTTGCCAATCCGACAAATATGCCGATAGGTGGTAAGTGTACCTAATTTTTTTTTTCTCTCTCCCATTAGTTTTCATTGTATTTTCCAAGTGGCAATCAATACCTTGGAAATTCTCTGAGGGTGCATTTGATTGGCTTACATGGGAACATAATTAGATTCCTTGGAGCTGTTTATTCACAAAAAAAAATCTATAGAAAACATAAACATAGGCTGGGATGAGTTTGTCTTCGGACTCCATGGAAAAAGGAAAATTTAGGCCAAACAAGTGGTTCCTTGGCAATTGATTCTACACAGAAAGCATAGGCAATTGAACATGGCTAAGGAATACAATGGATCGTGGTCATTTTCCATGTAAAAGAAATACAATCAGGCGCACCCTGAATCTTTAGGAAACACAAGAAAAATATAATTTTCATGGGAAACCATTTCTAATTTAATGGAAGATTTTGTGCTGCAGCCACATCCATGTGATGTTACTTGCAACTATAGCGTATGTTGTATGCATACTGGGGATCATTTTGATGTACATTTGGTATACCCCAGAGACAACTTGCCTTCTTAACATTTTCTTCATCACTTGGACCTTAGTTCTCCTCCAGCTCATGACCAGTGTCTCTCTCCACCCTAAAGTAAGTTTCAATCCTCCCCGTCCGTTTCAGTCAATTCATGAGTTTAGACAATCTCATATTCACATATACATATATATATATATTTATATATATTTGCAATGAAACAGGTGAATGCTGGCTTATTGACTCCAGGGTTTATGGGGCTTTATGTTGTGTTCCTTTGCTGGTCTGCCATAAGAAGGCATGTCTTCCCTATTTTTTCTTATTTTGGATTTTGTTATCCACTTATCCTCCTTTTTTACTGTTTATTGTTGTAACGGTACTAGTGTTGTGGGAGTGCTGCTACACGTGCACCAGTGTGGCTGTAGTAGGTGCTAGCAGGCTACACACCATGGTTTGTCTATAACATGGAATTGTCGCATTTTTCTCGTTATTTTGGCATGATTCTCGTGTCTCTTATTTTTCTCATTTTGCCATCCGCCCATTGCTACGCTTTTTCACTAACAAAATCAAAAGGCAGTCTTATTTCAAAATATTGAACACATCGTTCTTAACTACTTACAGAAAGAAAGGCGATTAAACATTTTCTTAACGTAACAGAGTAGTTGCCTTTCCCCAGCTGTTGTCAAAATCAAATTTTTTGTCAGTTTTCAGTTGTTTTGGTAACTTTGTGAATGGAAGTTTTTATTGTTATGTTCAACTTTTAAACTTAATTACATATTTGTCTTTGCAGTGAACCGCCAGAGGGAAGATGTGTCAAGAAATCGGAAGTTGTATCAAGAGACTGGCTTACCATCATAGTAATATTCTGTTTCTCATAAATCTCGTTACTGTTTCATATATGTGTACGCATAATTATGAACAAATTCCAAGAAATTAGAAGCGTTGAACTCATTATGAATTTATCATGTTTTTGTGTCTGATACTTGTAACATTTCATGAGATCTCTAACACCTTTTGGTTGCAGTATATAGTGGTATACTCTTCCCAATTTTTTTCAAGAGGAACCATGACATTCATGACTGACCAGAATCATTCATTGTTGCATTCTAAACATAATACTTGCAAAACATTGTGCAGTACAGGCACACATACACGTCTATAGAGAGAAAAATATTGACGAAAGGAAGCTTTAGGGTCTGTTTGATAATTTGATTGTACTCTCTCTTTGTGGGCTAATTAAGAGTCAATGTTTGACTTTCACGTTTTTTAAGAACACCCAAATTGCATCATGATCAATAATTTAGAACAAAACTTGTTTGCTAGTGCAAGTTTTGGTACATTGACTATGTTTTGAAGGAAAATAGATTTTTAATTTGGGGCATCCCAATAAGGAATAGTGGGCTCTTAATTTGGGACAGAGGACGTACTTCCTTTCTAGAAAATGCTCAAAATTTTGTATTTTCCATCTTCAGTAGTGTTTGAGTGCATAGCATTTGATGGAATCAATTCCACAGTAGAAACTAGCAGTCCCTTAAGTTATTCCTTTCTACAGAAAATCTTCCAGGAAAACAATTCCATGGATCTTAACTTTTTTTCAGTCAATCAAACACACCCTTAGCAACACTTCACTGCACCAAATGATGACGCTATAATTTACCAAAATATTTTGATTCACAAGTATATTTGTTCCTTGTACATTTTCTACACAATAATGATTCAGTTTTCTTGATCATGACAGAGCTTTGTTGTTGCAGTACTCGCAATAGTAATTGCGACGTTTTCAACAGGCATCGATTCAAAATGCTTTCAGGTATTTAACATTTATCTCACTCAACTCTAATTCAATGGATTGGTTGAAAAAGCATTTTGCATTGAAATGAAACCGACAAGAAAATGTGCTTGCAGTTTAGGAAGGAGGAGAAACAGGATGAAGATGATGTTCCATATGGATATGGATTTTTCCATTTTGTATTCGCAACTGGAGCAATGTACTTTGCTATGCTACTCATTGGTTGGAATTCTCATCATTCTATGAAAAAGTAAGTTCCCATTTCTTTGTCACTCTTACTTTATATTATTTCGCTGGTTGATTGACTGGATTTTTTTATTAAATTTTGTGAAGATAATTTACTCATAAAATAGATTATCTCCACCATATTTCAAAAAATGCATCGCTTTACTCATCCAAATGGAGGGTCATTCTTTTTCTTAAAGAGATGATTGTCCTTTTAGACCAGGTTATATAGCCAATGGCATTTCAACTACCAATGAAGATTGTCATACTTTTGATTTCCAATTTTGCCCTAGTAAGCATTTATTTTTTCAAAAATATTTTGCACTTTAGCATAAGCAAGCATTCAACCCTTTGCCAAGAGTCATGAGCTACTAATTATTTTCTGAACTTTTCTCTTTATAGAGACAATTTGCTAATTGCTTACACATCTGGTGTGCGCAAAACGCTAGTGTGTGTATATATTTGTTTTCTATTAAACCAACAAAAAGGGGGAAAGGGGAGACTGTGTTTGGTATTTCAGAAGAGAGTTTTTGATAACAAAAAGAAGAGAAAAGACAGAGGAAAGTGATTACTTTGTCTAGCAAGTTACTTCTTTCATACCAATGTTTTATGAGGTTAAAAGAAAAATAAGAGAAGTAATGATATGTTCAAGAACTATTACATAATTTTTATGGGTACAAAAGCTCAGTCAACAGTTAATCATTCACCTAACCTTTTCTCTTCTCTCCTTTTATTTTTCAAATTTCGAGAGGAAATTTCGATTAGAACCTTCTCTTCTATCCTTTCCATCTTCTCCTATTCTCTACATAATAAACTTACAAATATGAAAAATATAATCGACCTACGCATTTGCAGGTGGACCATTGATGTGGGCTGGACCAGTGCTTGGGTTCGAATAGTGAATGAGTGGCTCGCGGCCTGTGTTTACAGTAAGTAAATCTAATTATCTTCTTCTCAACAGTTCTTATTTTCTTTCTTTTGTACCCGAAATTGAATTCTTACTGAAGTTTTTGGCCATTTTTCACTTTTAGCAACTATTAAATGTTTTCTCAGCAGCAAAAAGAAGGTAGAAAATGGTTCTTTTTCTTTCTAACAAAAGAGTTTTTTCTTTTTTCGTACTGAAGAAAACTTGAAAAGTAGCTGGTAAACTGATATGAATATAAAATGAGAAAACCAATCTTTTGAGGGTCTATAGAGCAAGTATGTACTTGCCTTCTTCATCAACCAGTTATTCATACCAGAGACATTAATGGCTTGTACATTCTCTCATTAATACACCTAGAATGATTATCTGGTTGATAAAACCAATAAGAATATCTTTTTCCATACATTAATGTATGAAGTTGCAATATTTTCTTGAAAATGAGTAATGATATAATTTTGGTGCAGTATGGATGTTGGTGGCTCCAATTATATGGAAACACAGGCAAGCAGCAGCCGATTCGACTACTACATGAGCCAAAAAAAAAAGGTCTTGAAACAAATCTTCTTCTTCAACATTTGCTTCCCTCTAGAATTTCTGCAGCAGATCCAGAGAGAGTAGAAGACAAGTGCACACTAACACTGACCTTAACATTTGTTCTCCCTCTAGATGAAATAGATAAGAAAAAAAAAAGAGAAGTACAATCCTTCATCATCATCATTTTAGTACTTAGAAGCATATATATATATATATATATATATATTATGTAGCTTATGATAAGTATATCTGTAAATATTTCTAGTAATGGAAACCATTTGTTGGCTATGGCCTATGGGTATCGATATATATAGAAATTGTTTGAACTAATATTCTCTTTATCAGAGAATCGTCCCTATGAGAGAATTTGAACTAATATTCACATCAATTTTCTCTTTATTAAAATATGGTATTGTTTTGTTAAGGTGTATTATATTCTTTTAAAGTTGTGCATTATACTAACAATAACTACAATTATTTTAACAATAGTACCTCCCTTTAAAAATAAAAAAGTACTAGAAATAAGTTATTATCACCTACCAATATTACTATAAAATGAATATTTTGTTTTAAAATTCTATGCGTACTACTAGATTTAAATATATGTTCACATTGCCACGTATCTAGTATGCCACCAAGTCTAGTATTTTGTAATTATTTACCTTTTTAACCCCCATTTATTGTGTTATATGACTTTAGCACTCAAAAGTTTTCATTAATTTCTCGTTCGCGCTCATTTTGAACGGAACCATCCGGTCGATGAGCCGAACGGTTATCTCCTTTTGAAAATTTTGTTTTGTTTCCAAATATACCCTTCTATTTATTCTTCACCTTTAGCCTCCCCATTTTGTTTATTTGACACAATATGTTTGCATTTCACCTAAACACTATTTGCGAAATATTGAAACCCTGATGTAAAAGATGAATTATGCGACAACTGTAACAACTCAAACAGAGTCTAATAGTCTATGTAGCAATCGTAGAAAAAACAGTGGGGCAAAAATTGTTCTAAAATCTAAATATTTTTGGACAATTAGTAACTTGCACTTCTCGACTAAATATGATAAAAATGATACTCTTCGTAGCTTTATATACTAGATAATTATACTAGGTACAATAGTGAATTGTACATTCTGAAAATGTTCAACTCACTAATGCATTCAGCATGAATAATTGGTAATAAAATCGGTAAATGTAACATTGCTTTTATAATTTATAATGCAATAGGAAGTACATATTTAATGCTCTTATAAGACAATCTCTTACTTAAAAATAAAAAGAATCGTCCACCTCGAGGGGCAAACAAATGAAATTTTTTTCTTAAAACTTGATGGAGATAGTCTCTACAATGAGTAAATCATCTCCCCAAAATTTCATCAAAAAATTAAAACTAAAAATGTGCGTAATGAAAATGTGATATATATATATATTTATTTTTGTCCATTGAAATTTGATATGATCATATTACCATCTTCTAAATTGAGTGTTTTTTTTTTGCGACATTTAGTACAGATAATATAGTAGAAATCATCTCCACAAAATTTCAAGAAAAAATTAATTCATTTTACTCTTCGAAATAAATTATCTTTATTATTTTTAAAGTAAAGAATTCTCATAAAGGCCATTTCCAATAGGAAATAACATTTGTTTATGCATTAAAATTAATGACCATGTGATTTTATCCCATGCCACGACACAAACAGCTTTGAATCAGGTTGTAAAAAAAATGATTTTTCTTTGTACAGGAACTAGGTTATGAAAAATCCTTTTATTTTAGGGATAGAAAACTAATTTTCTTTTTAGGAAAATGTTAGAATGTGCTTTAGAATACATGTTCACATGACCTTTTTATTAATATGATTGTATTTTATCTATTCTCTCGCTATTTTATATGATGTGTGATTATCTATAAATGCTAAATACTGCAAGCAGGAATGCTTTGTAAGGAAAACGTAAAACATGCTATTTTGTTAGAGTTGTGAATGAAAATATTGTAATTTACTTTTTCACATTTTGATGTAAAACAATCGCATGCCAAAATATAATGATTTTGATTTTTATCATTTATAATACCAATAGGATGAACACAACATATTTCATTCGCATTAAAAGTTCTTTAAATTAAAAACATTTCTTCTTTCATTGAATTTGAACGAACCAAACTTGGCAAGGATCTACAGTTATGAGTCCCTAGAAGTTATGAGAAATCTTTTAAAGGTCTATAAAACAAACCTTCCCATATAATGTGCTAGAGTATATTCTTTCTTGCCAACGATTTTGTATTTTATTGGCTAAATCCTTATCCTAGTAATAGAAAAATTCCGAGTTCAATTTTCATGTGCGATTATCAGTCATTTATTAGTGGCGGTCACTTGAGTCTATATGTACAGCCATAACTCATTTGCGCGGGCTATTGAAGTTGCTAACAACCATGTATCCTGTTGCTACTCCATGTCTTCGTTCCTTGTAACAAAGAGGTTCCAAGTTCTAGGAGTTAATTGAAGTCGCCAACACCTCCGGGACTAAATATTCATATATGTGCGACTGGCCATCAGCCGTTTGTTAATTTTTGTCACCTGAGTTAACTAATATATTTATATTCCTATTATAAAGTCAGAAACTATTTCTGCAATTATTAAAACCAGTGTCATATTTATTTTCTTATTTTGTTCTTATAAGCTATTATTTCACAGAACTTTTGTACATTAAAATATAAAAAAAAGATTCGGACCCTTAACATTTGTAAGGGTAATATATCTCTCAATCCAAAAGACCATTACTAAAGCAACATGCATCTGCAAAAGAGTATAGGAAAACTTTTACACTATAATAACATGCCCATGGTAAACTTAAACGTGACAGATAAAATTCGCATAGCATCCAGTGACTATCTATTATCTTTTATTCAACACACGTACACACACAAAACAAAAACAAAAACAAAAACAAACACAAAAACACACCATACAAATATCAACATCAATATCAACAGTACTAACAATACAAAATGTGCTCCTACAACCAAAACCTTATATATAGTATCTTACTCACAGCGACACTCACCAGTCACCACGATAGCTAAAGTAAAATTCAGCCAAATAAAAAAAGAATATGAAAAAAAAAAATTCTCAAAACCAAAAATATTACAACTTGTGGCTATTTTTTTCATTTTTGGGAGAGGGGGGGGGAGAAAACACAAATCACCCAGCAGAACTATACCTTGTGGAGGTGTCAATGCTTCAGTATGATCTTTCAATAAACGCGCCGCCTTCTTCCTTACAGCACGAAACTAATTTTATACGGCCCTTAAGGATAGCCGAGACTTTACCCCGAGCTGGGATGGGATGTAACAAATCTTTGATTTAATACCTGGCTTGTTCGCTTTAATTAATAATCTACAACAACAAAAGCATCACAAAGAACATTCCACCACATGATTCAATGGATGAGAAAATGCAGTGTTTTTTTTCTCTATCCAAACGGGTTCCCTCCAACGGAAGAAGAAAGCATTAGGGGTAGCAGGTGCTGAATATAATCCAGTTTGTTGTTGATTCGGGTTGAAGGAACCGTATCCCATTACACCTTGATGCCTGCCAAATATATGTTCTGAGTATGGCGTATATTTTATATGCAATTTGCAAACCATTGAAATACATGATATATAACAAACAATACCAATGATTTTGTACCAAGTAGGAGCTGTAATTTGTATTTTTTTTAATAGATTCAAGGGTTAATATAATCAGTGACGAAAGATTCAGGCTTAAGCTCAAGTGTGGTCGAGGGCACCCAGTTTTGAGTCCCAACCCGCCCCGCCCCCTCTCCTTGAACCACCCGGATCTGTCCAGCACTTGTATAAATATATACTTGTATAATCAGAGATGAATATAATACTTCATTATCGTGGGATTCGATAGCGAAGGTTTGTTGGACCGACTAAACTCTGGATTTTTTACGGGAGATTAACGGTTTTTTCCTGGTCTCAAGTTGGACCAGTGTTGGTTTCCAAAATGCCACCATTGGTTTGGGAGGGAAGGAGCAAGTTAAAAATCTTATAATTCAAAACCAAATGTGCAATTCACTGGGATATCTTGGATAGAGGAGGGATGGAGGGACGAGGGGGAGAAGAAAGGGGGGATTGAGTCAACTACTAGTGCCATGCAAACGGGTTGTTGTCATGTATCAATTGTGTATAGCAGGGTTGAGCCGTGTTTAGTCGTGTCTCAAGTAGATGCTTCTATATCTGCAGTTCATGTCCCTCATCTGTTACATGTATTTAGTGGCGCAGCTCATTGATGACATGAATCTATCATAAACTTTAAAAGCCACAAAAAAAACCACTGAGGTACAATTCATGTCCACATACAAATTGGCTTAATATCTACGCGATCCTTGAATCTTGGAAGCTATAATTGAACACACAGGTGGGAAGGAAAAATTACTAAAAGCGACAACAAATGATAGCTTCTTTTTTAGTTTTTACTTCCCAATTGCTTTATACCTTCCGATATACACAAATAGCATGATGCAGCGTTTAGGAGCGCTTTGACAGCACCTTTCCTTTCATTAAAAACTAACACTCCGTCCCAAACCAAGAGCCACTGTTCCTTTTTGAGGTATCCCAAATAAGAGACCCATTCCTTTTTGGGACAATCAGTGCACCCAACGCTCGACCACAGTAGGTTGTTTTATTGACCATTGATTAGGTTGAGATTAGTTTATCCTTAAATGAGTGAAATTCAAAAAAGTTCGCAATTTGGAATAGAGGAAGTACACTATTTTGAAAAGAAAAAAGAAAAGAAACAGAACGCAACGGAACGGAACGGAAAGTTACCTGGGTGGTGGCATGGTAGAGGGTACTTGATGACCCATATAGGAACCTGACACATTTCAAGCAAATGTCAGAAATGCAAATAGCATGTTTGGTAAGGAACTGAAGAAAATAAATAACAAGACATGAAAATAAGTTATATATATATATATTACTGGGAGCCATAGCCGATGCATAGGGTTGGGGCTGAGAAGGTATTGCCGTTGGATAAGAAGACTGGGGTGGCATCCATGCTTGTGGAGGGGTACCCAAGCTGGAGGTGCGAATTAAGCCTGTCTGTGCTGCTCCCATGTTTGGTAAAGCCCCTTGCAATGATGCCATTGAAGGAAACTACATCATAACAGCCAAATTAAGTCAAAGCTATTAGGGGGGAAGGAGAAAATAAAGAAGGAAACTTTCACTGGGCTTAAATCTTAACTGCCACCAAAACCATTGATATCACGTGCCACAGATGATGGACCTATTATGAAAAAACGCCACTCTTCTGAACATGTTTAGGTTGAAATGTAGTGTCTTCAAATATAAGGGATCACTGTAACTCTCAGAGCAAGCTAAAGAAAAAGCCATGCTCCAGCTCGATTATGAAGAATTTAGCATTTCTCGATCTCAACCTAACCTCGGGCTGGGTAAATAAAAGAGCTCAAGGATCACGAGCTCAATCTCTCACAGAAGAGTATTTTCCAGCTAACACTAATTTTTTACACCTAAAACAATTAGGGTGTTTTTGATTGCCAAAGTTTTTCATGGAAAACTTGGTAAAAGATGGAAAATGCGTACTTTTCCAATATTTTATGGGTGTTTGATTGCCTAATTTTCTAGGCAAAATAAGTTACACCTAGTTCCTTGGTACAAGTGCATGATGCACAAAAGTGGAAACTTAATTTTTTAGCCTACCCCAAAGAAAATAAGTCTAGGTAAGGTGGAAAATGACCCAAAGACCAAAAAGTTCAATTCTAGGTAGAATGTAAGCAATCAAACACCAAAAGTTAGAAAATATGTCATCATTACAAGGAGAAAAGTACATATTTTCCACCTATAAAATAAATGCAATCAAACACCTTTAATTGAATTGCCTAGAATATAAATATTTTCTACCCTAATTCCATGCTTGCAATCAAACACACCCTTAGTTTTTTTTCCTTATTTATGAGGCTAATCAAGCAGAGCCTGTTGGCGAGCTTACTTGAGCTATGTTCACGAGCCTACTCAAGCTGAGCTGGTACTGTTCAAGCTTGACTTAATAAACAAACCTTAACATGGCTGGTGATTGATTCATTAGCTTAACAATTGAGCTTGAACCGAGCTTGAAACAATCTGAGTTTGTTTCCAGCCCTACCGACACTTGAAAAAATCGTGCCGAGTCATGTCCGACATTTGTACAAGCCATGCCATTCCCATACCCGTGTCCCTGGCATGTCCAACACGGGTACTCTCCCCAAAACAAAGTGTCCTGCTTCCGAGCACAAATCTTTGCAACAAGTAGTGCTTCCTAAGCAAATTAAAATTCATTTTTTCCCTTACTCTAGGCATCCAGGCCTATTAGAAAGACTTGATTTTCCACAATGGTACCTCCATTCCGCAGGAGACACTAAGGGAGGTATCCCAAGATAATGTAAATAATACAGTCGAAAAAGGTCTATACCGTTGGGGCTAGAGATGGAGATGGATCGCTGCTGAAATCAAATGGGTTCGTCGATTTTGATGGCTGTGGATAAGTTGGCATTGGCTGTAAACATAAATCCACAACTTTAAATGGGAAACATGGTGGTGATTACACAAGATAAAATATTGAAATACAAACCAAGTCATTGACATAATTTTGACAGTTGAAGCATACCGCTGCAACATTATATTGCATGTTGAACCCATAGGCTGGACCAATTTGCCATCCAGGAGCTGGCATCGGATAAGACTGATAATTAGCACTAAATAAATCCTGCAAGAAAATTAAAATGTATCCTAAGATATAGAAAATCATAAACAAAACCAACATCCTTACAAGAGATTAAATAGGATAAAAATCAATTAAAGACAATTACCGCAGGCAGTTCTTTTTTCTCAGTAGGTCTAACTTCTGCAGGGTAGGGTTGTATACCAACTCCAGAAGGCCTTGGAACAGTTTGTGATAAATTAGCAGCTGATACACTAGAAGCGACTTGTGTACTTGGAGTAATAATTGAATTCCATGGCTACAAAGACACACGAGAGAATAGGGTAAAGTACCACTACATTTCTGCACGAAAATTATAACTAAGGAAAACAGCCATTCCCCACAGTACAACACACGGTTTAACTAGTGACAGAATATTTGTAACGAAAATACATTTTATCAGTGTGTACACCTTCGGCGACGAAATAGTTGTGACGAAAAACATTCATTTTCATCACAATTATTTCCTTTTAGTGACGAAAATTTGTGTTTTGTCAATTTATTCCTTTAGCGAAGAAATGTAGAATTCGACACAAAAGTTGCAACAGCCAAGATATTTGTTATGAAACTCAGAATTTTGTCCTAAAGGGTGTTTTCCCTAAATGTGGGGAAATTTTTTTGTGCCAGAGATATCGATGCCCAAAACCTTCAGTGACGAAATACATTTTTGGTCACCACACCTTCAGTGATACAGTTTTAGTAACCAGAGTGACGAAATCTTTCATCACAAATGTAATTTTTAACACATATTGTAATGTTACTGACAAAAAAATTCGTTGTTGAAGAGTTATTTTGTTGTAGTGCCATGGCCCACCTGATTGCCTGAAGCTCCACCAACCGCCTGAGTGAACGGTTGTCCAGGGGTCTGACCACCTGGAGCAGGGTACGGAAATTGCTGCTGAGGATTTGGGGTATTCCATTGCCCCCCATCAACGCTGAAAAGGGAATTAAACCCTTGTCCAGTAGCTGCTGCAGGCCCACCACCAGAAGGAAATGCCATTGAGTTGCTTACTGTTGGTGCACCACCAAAAGGGGAAACTGACGCATTGCCCACAGGTGCAGTAGCAGGCAATGATGCTGGTACCGATAATTCTGAAAGTACAGACTCCAGCAAATTAGAATTTGAAGGAGCTTGAGATACTTTTACCTCTGGTACTGAATCAAAATTTGCCCAATTGTCATTCGATGCTGTTGTTGGCTGCACCATGGACAGGCCTATAACAGATTCTTGTGTTTTTGGCACCGCAGTGGTTAACGGTGGTTCAGGAACAGCATCAAAATCAATTAATGAACTTTCTGTTCTAAGTTCTGCTGGGTTCCCATTAGAGGACGTCAAGCTACTGGAAGATACAGATCTCTGCAATTGGCAATACATTGTAAATTCTATGTTCTTTGATTGAAGAAAATTGAAAAAAAGAGAAAAGGAAAACAAACTTGTTAAATGAAAAACATAATTCCAATCGATTCATACATAAATGACAAGATGAACAGAGTCCAAGCAGCAAAACAATATCAGTGACAGATATAAGGGTGCATCTGATTGCAAGCATGGAAAAATGCAAGAAAAGAATTGAATTGCTACCGATGGGTCTTCATAGAAAAATGTCATTTTGAAGGTTCTTGATTGGCCTTAATTTCAAGCTAGAAAATAATCCCATTTCCAAGTTGGTACCAATCAAACACCTCAATATGGAAGACTGATTGCGTAAAGTTAACGTCAACATGTCCTTAAAATAAGTGAAATTTTGCATGGAATTCAATTTCTTTTGCTGGGGGTGAGTATTGAAGTTCTTGTTTTTGAGTTTTGAGATATAGGATGAATCATATGGCCATCCCATGGAATTTTTTTAACACAGAAAATGCTTGCGCTCAAAACACTACAAGATGGAAAACGGGTGGAAAATGTCCTGAAGCAAATAACAGATTAGCTAATGAGCAACAATTAACATATTGCATGACAGATTATGGCTTCAAGGAATATTACGCAAACCAATCAACAATCCTCCCGCACCTGCGTACGTACAGAAGCATCAATTGATCTACCACCATTCGCTTTTGGTGGTTCAATAATCCGAAGGGGAGACACATTATCCCCCAAAATATCTCTAACAGGTCGGATCACAGGAGGGCTTGATATATCTTGATCACTTTGACGGTCAGGTGACCTACCTTCAAGCTTATTAGAACCGCCATCAGAGATTCTGCTTTCATCAGATCTCCTTCCATTTCCAAATCTATCTTCCCTTCGCCAGTCATTTACTATGTCAGTACGGGCAGGACTTCTTCTGTAATCACTATCAGATCCTGGACTTCTTCTTTCATCATAATTATTTCTGTGATGTTTGTCATCACTTCTTCCACCCGGACTAGGTCTGTCACTGTACCGACGATCATATGTATCCTCGTATGGTGGGCTTCGAGACCCGACATTACGGTTTCCATTGAGGTCCTCTGATTCCCCCTGTATATATAAATTTATTTTTAAAATAAATAGAGTAACACTATAGCTGGCAAGTTAATCACTAGAAAAATAGCAAGATTCATTCTTGCAATGATCTAGACTGACTACATTTAAAAATATTATATCTACATATAGGGTCCGGATCTGGTATGGACCTGCCCTATACCATCGACTTTTTGTGAACAACAAAAATTTGTCGGTAAAGGGCCGGTCCTTATAAGGACAGTCCGTAATAGACATTAATGTCTACATATGGGCCCGGATATGATACGGACCATCCGTATATGGATGCACCCTTCGCAACAAAATCTTGTTGTACTAAAAAATTCGTCACTAACGAGCCGTTCCTCATACAGGCGTTCCATACCAGGTCCTTCCAGTCTACATATGGGACCAAATCTGGTAGACACTCCGTCTGTATACATACTAGTGTGTAACCCGTGCCAAATGCACTATCAACCCTTGAAAAAGTGTCTTGCAATCTCAACCACTGAATTTATCTCTAATATATTTTTAGGATTCAAAAACCATTGCCCCTTATTAACTAGACATGTATATCTTTTATTCTTCTGGAAGGTTGGGTAATATACCATTTTTGCCCTTGGAGGCTTGTCAAAGCTTCTCTCTCCAGTGTATCTTCTCTCCACGTAAACGTGCTTAATAAATTCCCGGAGTCTCTCAACATTACTGACAGTAAACAAAAGAATCAGAACTGCAGTTGTATTTAAAAACTAAAACGATAACATCCAATAGTATTACGATTGGTATTTTAAGAATCGTTCGCTAGCTGCCAATGTACCGACTTTTACTGTTTTAAGAGTAACTTTACATTGCACAATTTGAGCAACGAAACAGGCTATATCTGCCATAGCTTTTGCAATACTGCTATTTGTTTTTAAAAATCACGTTCTTAAAAAAATTGTTTCCAATGCGTCTGTTTTTGAAAAAATAAAGAAGAAAATAATTGCAGGTTGCTGTAATCAATGGACTAAAACAAAACACATCTCTTTGATCTTTCCTCTCGTCCGATTACTGAACAGATTTTCATCAGAAGTACAATTGATGTTCGAATTTGTTGTCTCCACTATAATGTGTGCTTGAATCAAAGTATCAAACACCATCTCTGCTCAATCACAGGAGCACATACTAGGTTTCTGAAACCAGGTTGGTCATATCATACTTCTTCCCTGCTCTTTAGACTTGCAGGTTTCGCATTCTTCTTCCCCTACAGTGGGGTCAACATAATTCTCTTGATGGGTTTCTAGCATAATCAATTCACAATTCTAGTAGATATTTGATATTTTCCTTTTCACCACACATATCAATAAATTCTGAGATCAATATCGTAGCAATTTCTGAAACTCTACACGATTATTACTTCTGACATGATCATCACTTCCTAGGTATTTCTGGTACAAGGATCAACTGTTTTATTTATCTTGGGAATTGTTATTTACTGTAGGAATATTTTATTTGCCGACAATTGTGCTGTTTAAAATCACAAGGATTATTGGAAGTTGAAGGTTATGGAAAACTATGACAGTGTGCTTGTGTGATTTGCATTTGATGATGAGTTGAAGGTTGTAATTTGATTAATTGCATTTGATGGAATACTATGAAAATAAGGCGGCTTCTAAAATTTGTGGTTTGATATTTCAATTGTGACTTGTATTTAAAAACTGCTATTTCAGTAGTGGCTTTCGGCTATAACTTGACTTTTTTTCTATAAGTAAAATAATTTTTGATGTTTTAATTATAAAAGTCAAATAGTTGAATCCCTTCCTGAAGAGCAACATTGTTACACAGAACGATCCCAAACCCAATATGCAAAACATGGTTGCTGTTTAAAACATAGTTCATGTTAACAACCTGCTATCAGGGACAGAATGACGCTGTGAATCCCATTCCTTAAAATAAATTTCCTTTGCACTCTGCAAAATTAGAAAACAAGGGAAAGGTCTAACATCACCAACTGATATAGCATTTAACAGTCAACAAGGCAAAGTAACATTTTTCTAAAAAAAATGGAACATTAGATGGATGGATCCCTGTGAAAGCACATATGCGTACCGCATTTCCCCCTCCTTGAAGGGCACTGACTTCTTGGGAGGTAAATTTAGCCATTGATACTGATTTCACTCTATGCGTAAACTCGCGGCTGCAAATATGTAAAGTAAATCATTCAAATTCAAGTGACTCTGCAGCTTTCTAACATAATTGAACTTCAAAAAAAAATCTCACCTTTTCCTTCACATACATAGTGTTTGAAGAAAAAATTATCATCACTCCTAGACATATATAGTATTTGAAGCAAAAATTATTCTCACTTACTGTATTCCACTACAAGTTGTGCAAACGAATGTTGAGAAATTTGTACACACATACTGAGGTCCCTGCTTGGTAGAAAGCATGTTAGAGGCACTATTCATAAGTTTTCATGGTAGAAAATGAAAAATGCTACCCAAAAATTCTAAAGCCACAATCACAGATACGAATAACACAAATTATCTCCACTTGCCCAATCCCTGTTATATATATTTGATTAGTTTGAAAGCTACACACCCATCGAGTCTGCCACATGAACTAATATATATTATTAACTGATTAAGTAACAAGCCCACTTAATATTAAGGTCGTTAATAATTGATATAGTAATCATTTTCAGTTTAACCTTTCAAATTTTAAATAATTATATAAATTTACAAAATCTGTCCACAATGTCTAAGAAGTGTTCCTCGCGTATCCTACTAAAAATTCACCCAAGACATGCTGATACTCTACACACCCATCGGACAATGACACTAAGGCTCCGTTTGGGCGCTGGATAAAAATACCGGATAAGATATAAAACATCAGATTAAATAATCCTACCTTGAAGGTGTGATTATTTAATCCAGTGTTTTGGGGGATAAGCCATCAAGTTTAGTTAATTTATCCGGTTTTTTATCCTATCCGGAGTTGCCACGAACATGGGATAAGAATATTTAATCCTATCCCCCCCTCCTAATCCATCATGCCAAACATAGCCTAAAGTCTGGGAGAGTGGAGACACTTTCAACACACATCGACTGATCTAGATGTTTTGGCAGGCTAAATTTTATTTAATGACAGTACAATAGAAGGGGTCAAATTGTAATTATTTTCAAAGTATGTAAACAATTGATGTATCCTGATCCTTCTGAAATTTGAATAATGGTAACTCCTTAAATATCTATTAATATAACTAAAAAGTAAAACAGTGTGAACTTGTGCCCTAAAGCTTTTAAAATTTTGTGTCCATGTTTGCGCTTCATAGAAACTTGGTGCTGAAACCTTTCGATCACACAGCGCACAATATAAATTTAGCGCATATATATATATATATATGCATAAAGCATTTGTTGTGTTCAAATCTTTGTAATACACGTGCATTGCATCTCTGTGTATATATTGTTGGTGTATCAAGTTCCAACCTACCTAATTGTATGTTTTTAAAAATTGTTTCCTTTTCCACACGCCTTTGGAGCTAAAAACAAAAGGATAAGTTTGCGAGAAGTATTTTCCATGCTTCTTCGTATTTTATCCATGATGCGAAGAAGATGATTGAGTTGATTGTGTTTCGGAGGGGGCGTCAGGCTTCTAATAGAGTTAGAAGATGTGGTAGGAAGCCTTGTCTGTATTTTGGTCTATCTTGAGATGGAAATAGGATATGTTTCGAGGGTGAGGATATACCTCCACCAAATGTTTTTCTTTTATAACTCCATACACTATTATCTTTTTGGTGTTGTGTAGAGTTTCCTGTTAACGTTCGCTTGTTTCTGGAAGTTTTGGTGGATGTTAACTTGCGTCAATAGTAGTTTAGATCTTCTTTTAGTATGTACAGTTGAGGATGTGAAAGAAAGCACAAATCTGTCATTCGAAGTATTTATTAAATATCTTATTAGGATAAAATCAATATGAGATATGTTGTTAGAATGCGCCTGTTGTTGAGCATTGTTTTACTAGAAGTTTGTTCTTAGATTAAAGAGTTCAACATGAAGACCTTATCACCACTTCGTAGTTTTTGGAACTAAGAGAGCTTTTGTTTCGAGTGTGAGTGTGAGAAAAAACCAACCAAAAGATCGCTGTTTGGTTAAGATCATCATAACTAGAACCAGTTACAAGATCACTTACTTACTGTTGTGTGATCTTGGTACACTGATTATGTCTAAAAAGGAAATGTGACTCTTAATTTGAGACATCCAAGAAAGGAAAGTGGGGTCTTAATCTGAGGTGGAGGGAGTAGTGTGGATTACTAAGAGAATAATGTCACGTTAATAGAACATGTGAAAAGGAAGATAAAAACAAATTCTATCAGGAATTCAACATGACTTTAATGAAAGGAGAAAAATATTAGCACAATTAATCATTATAAGCTGCATAATCCAGGCACTCAAATTGGAAGCAATTCACATAAAAAGAATTGAAGAAGACAATTGAAAAACATACCAAACTGTTGCAGTTGATGCACCTCCGATTCTCAGGGAGTTTGAGAAGACTCCGTATAATTCTCTCGTTTTTCTCATCTTCCTTCACTCGATTAGCCATTTCCCACTCAAACCCCAATCAAAACCCTAAATTCAAAAGCACCAGCACAAAAACACATCAATCAAACACAATTTGACAGAAATAACACAAAAATGGTTAATTAAGTAACAAAATTAACAACTTAAGACATCAAATCATAAGGGCACAGCAACAATGTGCACCTCACACAAAAAACAAGCAAACAAAAAAACACACAATTCGCCTCAAATCACACACAAATCATTTAGTAAGTAAAAAAAATCAACAATCAAAAACTTCAAATCATAATGATCACAGTGCTATTTAAAGTTATCAATAAAGTCGGTAGTTTCTGATAAAAAATAAATAAAAAAATAAACACACAACTCGCCACAAATCACACAATATTCATTATCGAAGTAACAAAATCAACAACCTAAAAAATAAAAACCCTAAATTAACAAGTAAATAAATGCACAAAAACACAGTTAGCCACAAACCTCAAAAAAATAATTAACTAAGCAACAAAATCAACAAGCTAAAACATCAAATCACATACCGATCATAGCACAAATCAATCAGAACTATTTTCACCATCAGATCTAAATAGATATAGTCATAAATGAATAGAATACAAGTTGAAGTAACAAATAAACGATGATCATAGATAAGTGTAGATGAGCCATAGGAACTTACGAGATCGCGTATGGAGTTGGAAACGACGGCCGTGTACAGCGAGGGACAGAGGAGATATAGAGAGATTTATTCTTTTTTTGTTCGTATAAAAATTGTAAAGAGAGAAACTGTAGTAGCAGTAAAAAATTGAAGAGAGAGAGAGAGAGAGATTGGGGGGATATTTTAAGGTATGCGCAGACACAGGAATTTAGTCAATATACTCTCTGTCCGATGCATTGTATTACGCTTGTGGTCTTACAAAGGCGACTGCTTTACAATTACCACCCCCGTTAACAAAGTCGTGTTCCTTCATTTTTTAATACATACGGTTATTTTTGTTTTCTGTGTATATTTTTTTCATTTTTCAATAGAATTTAGTTCGAACGTTAAATTAATAATTTTTTGTATAAAAAAAATTATAGACAATATTTAAAATGAAAATCTCATGAGAAGATTCACCATCTAAAATTGTAAATGTCGAAAATAAATATATCTTAAATTTTTATCACACCTAGTGAAATAGATTATCTCCACAAGAATTTATTATAAATTCAGTTTAGAGTGGACGAGATGATTATCTAAAATTTTAACGGCCGAAAATGAACATATTTATTACACTTACTTTCAATTTAAAATTTTATGAAAATGCTCTACTTATTATAAAGACTATCTTCACCGAATTTTACAAAAATACTCATCCGTTTAGCCCTTGAACTAAATCATATTGAACAAAATTGAATCGAAAAAGTAATGAAGAGAAGAAACTCCATCATTGACAAAGTTATTGTTTCAAATTACCAAAGTTGGTAAGTTTTATTTATTTTTTAGCATATAAATGATAATTTAATAATTAACTAAGGGCACTACATTTTTAAGCATATAAAGGCTAATTTAGTAATGAAATATGGATACCAAAATCCTCAAATACGTTTAATTAATAGTATAAACTAGAATGGTGGCAATGTGCGCATAACATGATAGCTTGTAATTTTTAAATTATATATAAATTATGAAAATAAAATAAGCACATGTGGTATGTTTAAATGTTATTTTTATTATAATTTTTAAAGTGTGAAAGTTAATTTCATACTTTCACATACTAACTAAAAGTCCTCCTTAGGCTTTATATATACTAGTTTTGAAGCGCAGCTTAAGCAGGTAATTTTATATATATATATTAAAGTGTAGATATTAATTTAAAAAAATGATATGAAAGTGCATGTAAGGGGGTAATTTTTAAATTTCACAAACCTACCAAAAGCCCTCCCTCACACTTTTATATATAGTATAGATAAATAATCCAAAAAAGAATATGTGCGTGCAAATTATTATATTTACGTTTTTAGATTATTGGCGCACACGTATGCAATATGTGTAGACTATTTTAAAAGTCTACACAATCTAAATAGAATATGTGCGTGCAATATTGCATATATGGATTCTTAATTCAACGAGAGGCGGATTCATTATGGTGACAAGCCCACCAATTTTCTTTTATTTCTTTTTTAATTATTTATATATACTCATTTGTGAATAAGTGCTTAGGGTAGTTTCCCACTAATATTTCATGAAGTGCTCATTAAAATAAATAGGTGTCCATAGTGGAAAATATTCAACCTTTAACAAATTTCTGACTCCACCCCTATAAACAATTGAAATAAGGTTTTGTTCAATGTATATAGATTTAAAATAAAAACCTTCTGAGTCGAACATGTGAAATTATTCGTTTAACTCAAACTCAGCTCTCAAAAAAATAACATGGAATTCTTTATTTGAGAGAAGTCATATGTCAAATTGATCAATCCAATAATCATCATTGTTAACCTAAAATATTTTAATCTTATTTTGATAATAATAATAATAGTACTTAAGGGTAATGATATTAACACTCCACAAAAATTACTCTAACCCGCCAAAATTATCTTTAGTGACCAAAATCGTTACAAAAGATCCATATAGAGTGTCATAAGTAAGACTTAATGTTAAAGCTAAGTACGTTTGTAGAGTGCTCTAATATTATTACCCTAACTTAATCATGCGTAATTTAACATATATTCTTGAAATAATGACTTTATAGTTCATTAATTTGGATTTTCAAAAAAAGCACGAAGACTTACGAGTATCATTCATACTCTATATGACCGAGTTAAGAAAGTAATATACAAGTTATTTCAACATTCCATACTCATTAAATGACAAATAAAATCTTGAGTAAGCTTTAAGTGGACATTAAATTGGAGGCTCGAGATTAAGCATTCAAAGACTCGTTTATCATCAATTTGAGTAATTGTTTATAATTTATATACAGTTTTCAGGATTGATCACTCTTTATAGTTCAAGATGTTTCATGCATCATATAAACTTTGTTAAAATGCATATAAAGAATTTTTATAACCATTTAATCAAGATCACATTTCAAAACTCATATCCAAATGTATGAGTATGAACCAAAACTAAGAATTACTTTGAACCAAACCTTAAAAATTATCCTAAAATATTTAACACACTTAAAATGTTATTTCAATACTCTCAAACATATTTTAACAATCTTTTGTAGCCTCCATACATTTCCAAGTGAAAATTTTCATTTTTACATATTCTCCATTTGCTTGATTTGCACATTTTTATCTTACGGTCTGATGGAGGTGTTTTCAGACTCTAATCATTCCTAAATTTTTACAATGATATATAACATCTTATATCACAACATATCCAAATTTAAGAATGATACGATAGATGGATTATGAGATAAAAATCTAATCAAAAGAAATTAGTTAAAACACGATGTCCGTAATAGCCTTTATAAAGTAAATTATTGAGCCTGTAATGAGGGGGTTCGGTCTTAATTGTGTCCATCCTTATAAATAATACTCTTAGCACAGGTTACAACTATTAATATATGTGTGTGTGTGCGTGTGCACATATTAGGGTATATTTGTGCCGAATGGCACGATGAAACGAACAAAAAATAATTATCAGAAAAAATATATTCATGTGAAAAACATGAGGATCAAGGGTGTCTATGTTATCTAGAGAACGAGTTAGATTTCGGACAAGTTTCGTCCATTCTTAATGCATGATAAAACTAAAGACCAGTTTAAAAATGATAACGATTTAGCAATACTTCAAAATATTTCAAATGATATTCTTTCAACAGACAAAAATTCTTATTCATAACTTAGAACATTGAAATATTGACTTTTACAAATGTGCTTTATAGATGCAAGTTGTCCTAAATAGAGCATGGATTTATATTTCTCTTCTTTAATGCTACTAGATTAACTATGCCAATTTGCTAACCGGAAATTTTATGTCGAATAAATATGGAATAATACTTAAAATAAAGCATATTATTTTAATTTAACGTTATTAATATTTATAAGGGGATAAATTAATTAAAAAATGCGTTCAAATAATGTATAAATATATGTGTAGAATTTCATATTATGGTATTGTATTGATAATAGTTATTTGTGAGAATCCGCAAATGCGACCCCAGATTCTCAGCCTCTAGTTTGGGAGTCTAAAACATCGGAAAAGATTCCGTTGTTCCATTTTCTTCTATATGTTGATAATTCATATCGGGCGTCCCTCTATCCTATTTTTAGATGAAAGAGGGTTCGTTCAGATCGCCAGTACGATTACAAGAAAACGACAAAAAAGATTGGTAAGATGGAGGCTACATATAAGCCTTCTTTACCACGTTTGTCTACGAAACCAGGAATTTATGGGTTCAGAACTATATTATGGTTTGGGAAGGTGTTAAGTACCCATTCCGCCCTTTCGGTCTCTAGTGGTCTTATATGTTTATTCTATTTTTGTTGAAAATTGGATGCTTTTACTGATATTCTACTGCTTTTCTGGAAATAACTAATGAAAATTTGATTTTTTCGAGCGCGTTAGGATCTACCACAACTATTCCCACTTTGCTGTACTAGGACGGGGATCGACCTGCCCGGTCAGATCCTCGGGGTGCGGGGCACGCCCGTTAGAAAAATCAAATTTAAACAAGTCTACAATAAAACTAATAATACAGCAGAGAAGACTTTCTTACCTTCCCGGCGATAATAATAAGAATAAGAAGAGAAAATAATATACAGCAGAGAAGACTTTTGATGGATATCAGCTTTCCTCTTAAAAATATTTCCGGTAGTCTGACTCTAGAAGGTGGCACTCCGGGTGTCAAGATTAGATTCGAGACTCTTGCGAAAGTAAATGTTCACAATGCTTCTGGAGAAAGCTTAAAGAATTAGAAAATATCAAGAGAATAAGGAATTTTTTAGTATAGAAATTTTGGCTAGAAGTTGCTGGCTATAACCCATGCGGGTGTTGGCCTATTATACTGCTCGGGGAGGATTGTCGCGCGACAAACGGCTGAAGTGATGTTTCTGACAGACTGATGTGTCAGAAAGTGGATTGTCGGGGTCAGAGGGGTTTGTCGCGCGACAAAGGAGTGATTGTCGCGCGACAATCCCACTTAAAAATAGGTTTGTTGGCCAACAAACCCTTTCGGGGTAGTTTCGGGTGCTCAGGTGAATCCCGGACTCCAAAAACAGTAGTTCTCGAAGGCCGTTAGGGTTCTTGCGGGAGTCACGGATCGGGGTGTCTACATTATTATATTTACATTACAATGAAAATGTCTTTATACAAGCATAATACAAAAGAAAAATCAAGTAAGAGTAATCTGATAAGGTAAGAGAAAATAAGGAAGGTACAGAGAATTAAGAATGCGTAGAGAATAATGTATTAATTATATATATTAACATCAAGAATATAATATCCCCCTCAAACTCAAGGTGGTAAATGGAGACTAACTTGAGTTTGAAAATTGTATTGTAAGTGATCAAGTGGTCATGCGTTCAACAACGCTAAAATTTATCCAGATCTAAATTTGCGATTTGAATTCGATATTAAAATATATCAGCACGAAGGCAATGTAATTTATGGTACCGACACAAAGTCCGGTTTGCTTATTTTTTTCTTTTTTCACATCCATATTTTGGCTAGGGTTTTTTTTCCTCCTTCGAGATCTTTTATTCTTTTCTTTATGGTTGAGTTTTTTTCTTTTTTGGCTTGTTTTATTTCTTCTAAATCGATAGTGATCTGACTATGTAGACATTTACGACCCGCCTCAAACTCAAGGTGGTACATAAGAGAACCAACTTGATTTTGAAAGTCAAGTCATCGTTGTCTGGGATGAAATGATTTGAAGCCCGTGGATCTAATTGTCCAAACAATGAGTGTATGGTGATTGAGCCCAGAAACAACCGTTGAAGCAATCATCATTCGCAGTTAAAATGATGGCCGAACAGGTGCACCATGTGCAGGAGTGTTGAGCACAAAAACACCAAAGGTGTGAGGTTTGATCGTGGTGAGCGTTGCTGAATCGTGGTAACATAATTTTCGTAATGTGTAGATCTTATCTTTTTTATTTTTTCTCTCATTATCCAACATATATGGAAACGCGTGAATTCGAATAAATACTAGGCGAATAGATGCATTGAATACGAAACAAGCCCACACAGCTAATCTTGCGGTGTCTAATTGGGTTCTGATTTTTATGCAATTGAGATCGTCTTTAAAATAGAGAAGATGTGGTGTTTAGTTTGGATAATTGATTCAGAAACTTGAGGGTTAAGATGGCATGGTGTGTATATTATGATAAGTTTAAGTTTATGACGGTGGTGATGATCCTTGGTTTTTGTGCATTGTAGGTGTGGATTTCTTCAGCCAAAACTGAGGTATCAACGTGTGGGATTTGGTTGGTTCGTTGCTTGTTGGGTAAAACAATGACGGCCGACATTAGGAGTTATTATCAGGAAATCAAACAATGACGTTATACATCTCTCGCCGATGAGTTGAAAGGGCATAAAATTTATAAAGAAGGCAACCATAAGCATTGTTGACGATAAATATTTTAACAGCGTTTGTCTAGACAACGTGGTTTAAAGTAATGCAGTGGTATGTTCTCGCATTGGTGATTATTCATATTTTTGGCAGCGCATTTAATGGTGGTGGATCTAAGCAGCTGATATTTAAGGGTTTGTCCGAGATATAAATGTCCGACGATCGACGCAATATACCATCGCCCGCTGGTAAGTTGAACGTCGAGATGATCTTTTTTCCCCTTGAAACCATGTAGAATTTCATAATTTATAAAGTATTGATATTACTTGTTATCTTTACAATACAATGAAATGTATTTATATATGGCACAGTACAATATATAAATAAAGTAAGAGTAATCTAATAAGGTAAGATGAAATAAAAAAGGTGAAAAGAATAATATAATATATATTTTAACATCCATATATAACAGGTGACCGTTATTCTGTTAATTTTGGATTAAAATTTAAAACGAAGCTGGCTAAAGTGTAAAAAAAATTACAGTCTTATACATGACAAATAATATTTAACGTAATAAAAAATAGTAACAATAACCATTTTGTCAATATTAGACATGAAAATGAATGGTGAGTCAACCAAATGTATGTAAGTATAATATTTAAGGATGGATTCTAATTCAATGAGACAGGATCAATGAGTAAATCAAGTCCAAAACAATAATTTAAGGGCCCAATTGATGAAATCATAGCTTAGGACTCATTGATTTAAAAACAATAGTCGAATGGCTAAATATGGAAATTAACCATTCATTCCCGCACTATGTACAATGGACCAATTTCAAACCCCACCAAAACCAACTATAACCAAACAACACCCCATCTTAGGATTTTAGTTTATGTTGCGCCCTCTCTTGTGGTAGTTAATTTGGTGTGGTGTTTGTTATGTGTAGACTTTT